>AP026550.1:2467313-4934626 GCA_026075535.2 Tricholoma matsutake | reverse complement strand
AAATGCGCTCAATAACAGCTTCCCCCCCACTGCAGGGAGAACGTAAAGTGTGGCAACACTTGTCACCCACCCGACAGCAGCCAGTGGACTGGCGGTGATGGATGTGGAGTGGACCACCCCACACTAGTAATGGCACAGCCATCTGGGATGATGATGGCACTGTACTGGAGACCAAGGTTCCCCAGATTGAAGCTCTGCTGTATGAGGAGCAGCTTGAGCCATTTGCATCGCTGCATAGGAAGCTTGACAGGCTGCCGGAGGCATAAGATCGTTGGTCCCTGATTGGCCATTTAGGGATTGAGAGCAACTTAGTGCTGGTAGATGATGATGGTAATCAAAATATGCAGCATGAAGTTGACAACAGCCAGGCCGGAATATCCATTCTGGGCCCACCCGACATTGCCTCCAACTGGTCCAAGGGGGCAAGCAGGCCGCACATCCTGCTGCCTAGTGGGAGAAGATAAAACCCAGTTCTGGACACCCCAGGGGAGTGAGTGCTGGAGGTAGAGAGTAGGTGGTGAGAGGCCACCCAACTGTTGTCCTAGCCACCAGGGGGCACCATCACCTGGCCCCTTGTAACAACGGTGTATTCCAAGTAGGTAGTCAGTGTAGCATGTCCCTCGTAGTAGAGACTCACAGAGAATGGAGGTTGGAGGCCCCCAGGACGACCAACAATCCAGTAAAAATGTCTTCCTCCAAAACCAGACCTCCCCCAGCTGAATGAGCATGTCCATGTGGGTCAGTGTTGAAGTAGGCATTCCACACCCACTCTAAGCCCCCATAGGGACCCAGACTACTCTCTTGTTGACTGCACTCACCTAGTCAGGCTCCTCAAAGCCCAGGAGAATGAGACTAATAGCAGCCATTGTCAAAAACAATGACTGGGACATCCTCATAGATCGGACAGATGGATCTCTTAGCAAATCAGGGCAGGCCTAGAGTTGCCAAAAGTGTTTGTAATGGTGAAGTCCGATCAAAGATCAGATGTCAGATGCAGTCTTGATGTCACGCACAACATTGAGCAGAGGTGTTTACCACTGTTTATGGTGGTTGTAACAGATCAAGGAGCAATGAAGCATACTTTGCTCGAAGGACATCTCAACAAGCAAAATTCATTGAATGCAAGTCTAACGAGCAGGATTCCAGTGGTGAAGCTCGAGAGATAAAAAATTCATCCTTCCCGACTCCTACACAACAAGGTGCTCATGTATATCATTGGGAAGAACAAGGCAATGGGGTTCAGAAGAAAGTGGATACCCTTCCAGGATATCTATGAGTTTTGGGGCACCTAAGTTGTTCAGGCCCATTGTGTTTCTGAACACCCTAGGCAAGCTAGTCGAGAAAATGATGTCTAGGTGTCTTCAATTTGACGGAGTCGCACATGAGGCCTTCAAACAGAACCAGTTCAGAGGAGTTGCCCAGCATTCCACAGAGGATGCAGGTATCTACCTCACTCACCTCGTTAGGGCAGGGTGGGTGCAGGGACTGCAGATGAGCATTGTCGCATTTGACATTGACCAGTTTTTCCCCTCCTTGAACCACCAGGTTCTTCTGGAGATTATCTCCCAGTTGGGGTTCCCTACACAAGTGGTGAAGTTCTTCCACTCTTACCTTGTGGGGCACAAAACAACCTACAAGTGGAACACCTTCTCATCTGGCTCCTTTGCAGCCGATGTAGGGGTGGGCCAGGGCTCTGCCTTGTCCCCTGTCTTGTCAGTGCTATATTTAATGCCCATCAACACTATGCCCTGACCAAGTCCTCCCCCTGCTAATCTTCAGCGCCCTTTTTCATGTCATGCTATCTATAGTATCTTTTTGATATGTATATTCCCCTTATCTGATTTCTTTATTACAATTCCTTTATCCCCTTGCCTTATTCGCACCAGCCACCTAGATAACTGCACCGACTACTAAAAAGGCCCCTTTTATCAAGCAAACAGATTCACCAGTGGCAGCATACCGACAACTTGGACTTGACAATGTGTCCCTCGAGACTTGACGGGTATGTGTGCAAGATTTAGAGGATACTGCTGCCCCAGTGTGAGCCTCTCAGCTCGGAAAGGAAGGCATAGCCAACTATGTCATCATAACATGCAACTGACTGACAGTGGATCTGGAAGTGCTCAGGCGCCTCCCCAAACCGGTATGTAAGAGAATTCCACATTCTCTTACCACCTTTCTTACCATTTGGACATAACTATTGACTATGCTTACTAAAGTATGCAATCATGTGTCTCTCAGTTGATAATTCTCAGAGGATGTCTTAGATTTATTCCTTCTTGAATCCATACCAACTTCCTGTTTACCTTGCCCCCTTTCTCCTCTGAGTGCCAGGAGTACTAAGGTGCTTCTGTTACACTTTTTTTGAAGCACAATCTTGGCCTAGGGACTACCATGAATACATCCAGGTAAATATCCATGGATGGTGGATAAATTCTTGTGGATATGGATGATATCCATGGATTATCCACATCATCCACAAAACTGATAAGTGAACTTTTTGCCAAAAGGTTGTTGTAATATGCACTGTTGATGTGTAACTACTAGTATACAACTAATAGTTATGTGTTTGAAGTACCTATCACTGAGGAAAAGGCAAATTTAGTGTTTCAATGCATTTTTGGATATTACCAAGAGAAATTGAATGTCACTGATTCAATTGGGCATGTAAAATCATGAAAATATTTGAGTAGGTTCCTTCTTCTGGATAATGACATTGCCCACCCATGAAACAACACACACAAACCCTATAGGAACCCCACGCAAGCCCTGTGCTGCTGCTGCAACCCTCTGCTTGCAGGGCTGCAATGGGCCTGTTTCTGGACTGTGACAACTGCATCCGACGCCACCCTATGCTGCTGCTGTGAGCCTCTGCTCACAGGGTGGCAATGGGCCCTTTCCTGGATGATGATGACCACATGAATGATGAGGATGACAAATGACTGGGACAAGGAATGATGGGGATGACAAATGACAGAATGATGTCCATCATTGTTCGGGCCCTATGTGAGTATTGATTCATTCCTTTCCTTTTCTTTTGACTAACTAATGGTTTTTTCTTTGTTCTTAAGGTTTTACATATATTGTAACGACACCATGCCCAACCCCAGCACTCCATCCTGAGCCACTGCTGTGAGCCCCTGCTCACAGGGTGGATGGGAGGGTTTAATGATGACAAATGGCAGCGACGACAAGTGGCAGCAATGACCAAAGGCAGTGATGACAAACAGGGGTGACAACCAATGGCAGGGAAATTAACAGTGGGGATGGCGAATGGCAGCGACAAACAGCGGCAAGAACACCAGAACCCCCCGCCCCCTCGCTACAAATGTGAGAGGGTGGGGCTTTTTTTCTTTTTCTCTTTTTTTCTTTTTTTCTTTTTTTTTTGTTCATTCTCGTGTTCTTTTTTGTTTCATTGCTAAACCCCACCGCTGCAAGCACCTGCTCACAGAGTGTGAATGTAAATAATTTTATCTACTATATAATACAATTTAGACACAAAAACTGGTTGAAACCAGTCTAAACTGGTTATGGTCCAACTAACTTAGTGTACTGGTCTAGACCAGTTACAGTCCTGGTTAACCCTCTTAGAGGTCAAAAAACTGGACCAAACCAAACATTAAAACACTACTGACAATGGCCACCAATCATTTGGTAGGCGTGACTGTGAAGAGGTGGTTCCCTCTCTAACCATGGTGTGGTCGTTGATTATGAGGATGATGGTGCCATTCTGGGGACAAGGGTTGCCCAGCTGGAGGCTCTGCTGCTTTGGGAGCAGATTGAGCAGCTTGCATCACTGTGTAGGAAGCCTGGAAGGCTGCTGGAGATGTAAGATCTAGAGGAGCTGCCATAGCCTGAAGCTGCTCTGACATGCTCTCTGAGAATTGCCAGGTGACAGTGAAGAGCTCCCATGCCATCTGTCACCATGAGTCCCTCTCATTGGGAGGAACTGCAGATACCCAGATGGTACCAATGAAAGTTGTCATAGCATCCAGTAAATATAAAAGGGCATGAGAGGTGGATTCAATCTCCAACCTCTCATCCCTAGACAATGGCAGTTTGTCCTCCACCAACTCAGGGATGGAGGACGACCACAGTGAAGAGGCAGGGGGCACCTCTGGATAAAGGAGCTCAGTGATGCCAAGCCCCTGTATGTTCTCTTCCTCTCATTCAAGGTTGCAAGTGTATCTGTTGTGTGCAGTGATGATACCTTGGCCCACCCCAGACAGTCAAGGGTTTCCCTCGAGGCAAGCCTAGTGCTGCCTTCGACATAAGCAATGGCCTCCTGCATAGCCAGAGTGTCATTGTCATCATCTAGGTTGGAGAGGTTCTCCCCTGCCCATAAATCCCGCAATGCATTGAGGGTTGCATCAAACTCCAGTCCACTCTGTTCAGACTGGGTTTTGTAGTCTTGGGCGTCATCATCAGAGATATCACCCATAAATAGGGAGGGGTCATGAGGGCCCCGGTGTGTGGTTTGGTCTCTGGTTAGCCATTTAGGCATTGAGAGCGAGTTAGTGCTGGTAGATGATGGTAGGAGTCAAGATATGCAGCATGTGAATGACAACAGCCAGGCCCGGATACCAGTCCTGATGGAAACCTACCCCATAGTTGGGGATAGGTAACACTAGAAAGGGAAAGATTAACATAACACTCACGTCAAATCACCAAGGTGACAGGACAACAATGTGGTGTTAAGGGTAGACAATGATATCAAAGTATAAGACAAGTGGAATATATGGGGGAAAGGAAGAATGGGGAAAATGTGATGTGACACATAGTTAATATGGCCAGGATCTTGAACTGTGTACAAATAAGAGTCAATGTGTACATAAGCAGGCTTACACCTGAGCCCACCCAATGCCGCCTCCAACTGCTCCGAGGGGGCAAGCAGGCCGCACCTCCTGCTGCCTAGTGGGAGAAGATCAAACCCAGTTCTGGACACCCCAGGGGAGTGAGCGCCGGAGGTAGAGAGTTGGTGGTGAGAAGCGGCCACCCAAGTGTTGATCTAGCCACCGGGGGCACTGTCACTCAGCCCCTTTTAACGATGGTATATTCCAAGTAGGTAGTCAGTGTAGCATGTCCCTAGTAATAGAGACTCACAGAGAATGGAGGTTGGAGGCCCCCAGGATGACCAACAATCCAGTAAAGGTGTCTCCCTCCCAAGCCAGACCTCCCCCAGCTGAATGAGTGCATTGATGTGGGCAAGCATTGAAGTAGGCATCCCACACCCACTCTAAGCCCCCATAGGGACCCAGACTACTCTGTTGTTGACTACACTCACCTAGCCAGGATCCTCGAAGCCCAGAAGAACAAGACTAATAGCAGTCATTGTCAGAAACAATGACTGGGACATCCCTGGAGATTGGATGGACGGATCTTTTAGCAAATCAGGGCAGGCCTAGAGTCACCAAAAGTGTTCGTAATAGTGAAGTCCGATCAAAGATCAGATGTCTGAAGCAGTCTCAATGTCGTGCACAATGTTGAGCAGAGGTGTTTACCACTGTTTATGGTGGTTGTAACAGATCAAGGAGCATGGTGGTATCACTTCTTCTATCCTTGGCAAATTTTCATCACTGTTATGGTCATCATCTGGAGAGTGTAATGGATGTAATTCTTCCCAGTATCAGGGGTGGTAGTGTCATCGGTAGGAGGTTTTCAGGTAGTGGAGGTAGTGATGTGCAGGGCCTGGCTCGGCTCGAAAGCTGGGGCTTGGGCTCAGCTTGAGTCGGCTTGGGCTGTGAGCCAGGCCTTGGTACCAGGCTCAGGCTTGGCTTGGCTTGGCTCAGGCTTGGGCTGGGGCTTGAAGAGGGGATTTGAGAAACTGGTAATGAATGTCAATATAACAATAGAAATCCATCGAAAAGTCATAAATACAAGAAGTTATGGACATTAATATACTTGCTACAATTCTAATGCCAATGTTATGTTGTCATAGAACTGGGAGTTGCCGGACGTCGATTAATGACATGCATCAACATGACTCGTCCACATCTTCAACTTCAAGGATGCAATGTAAGTCAGTTTTTTACTCTTCTTATTGCTAATACTAACTTACATATATTTTTCCCATCCAGATTGTTCTATTTCTCTATAATGACAATGGTTCAAGACTATGCAAATGGAATGTGTGTCAAACACATAATATATCATGAAGTAATGCATTGGAGGTGCCGGGAGACCTGTGGAGCAGGATACCCACAAGGTACACACACAGTAATCCCTATAGCACTGGCCCACCCACTGACCACACTATGAAATAAGGCTGTGTCGCCACATCACCACAGGATGATGGAATTGTGGGCGCTAACTGAGTTATGCACTCATGATGCAGTGGATGACACATCCGCTGGTCTGCATCACTTGCACAGATTAGCACATGATGTTTCTTGCCAGTTTGACTTTGTGTCACTCATCACTGTGCTCCTTGCTTGTGCTGCCCCTTGCTCCAACCTCATCTGAGCAGCTCCTGTAAGCCAGACAGCAAGCAATTGCTTGCTGCTGTACACCAGAAGCTTCCAATAGACAAAGGGAGGAGTAGAGATGGTGCACAATGATCCTCGCTGATCACAGCCACAAAGCCGGGGCTTAAGGGCTCAGCTCAGGCTTCAGAAACATTGAGCCAAGCCCTACCAAGCCTGCTCCAAGGCTCAGCTTGGCTCAGGCTTCTAGGGCTTGAGGGCTTTGGGCCAAGCCTTGCACATCACTAAGTCGAGGGTAATGAAAGGAGACAGTTATTCCAATTGTATCATTCATCAAAGTCTGCCCTAATCAGTCGGGTCATTAAGTCTGGGTTCAAACCAACTGAGAGCTGATCCCTTGAGATAAGAAAGGATAAATATGATCTTTTTCTCATCAGAAGAAAATACGTGTGGACAGTCACAGAAATGAAGGTTACACAAGACTAGGAAGTCTCTAAGTTTCTTTGGGTTGGAGCCATCAAAAGTGTTGGGGTTGCAAACTTTGATTTTCTCGGTCTTGGGTGCGTTGTTTTGTCGGAGGGTGCAGATACTCTCCGAGAGGTTGTAAAGAACATCTATGAACCTATCCCCTGGATCAGGGTTTCCCCCTGCAGGAGGTTGATCGTCAGGATCATTGGGATCGGGGTCACCCCCAGGGCTGTCGGGTCCGCTGGGAGGTCCGTCCTCTAGACCACGATCTTCCAACCCATAGGGTTCAGGCTGGTTGATGTCCCCTATGTACTCAAGGGGAGTTCTTGATCGAAAGTCTTCTGGGTTAGTGGAAGGATGTGGGGCATGGGTAGACATGAGATTGGCACTGATTGAAGGGGCTCCTGAGCCAATTTGTTGGAATATGTTTGAGGGTCTGGAAGACACTCCAAAAGTAGTGGTGGGACGAGGGTCGGAAAGGGTGGATCGCTGGATTGCAGAGATCCCTGGGATAGTGCTGGCGCATTGGGAATTCCTGGTTGTGCGCTGGTGAGTTCTGGTTGGGGTCATAGGAGGAGAAGAGACAAGTGAAGTGTGAGTTCGTATATACTGTTAAGAACTGATCCTAAAGGCCGCTTCGGAATCCGACCAGACACTGCGGGTGATGATAGCGGGAGTTTGTCGGGTCGATGCGGATTCTGCAGGAGGGGAAATGGAAAGGACTTGGCTTCAGCTTGTTAGAAGCTGCACCCTTCACCTCATCTGGGGTCCTAATTTCAAGTTGAGGGTTTAGAGGTAGGAGCGGGAAAGTGTGGGCAAATGTGGGAAGGAGTACGGAGGGACTTAGATTAAGTTCAGGTGAGGTTAGAACTTTAGAGGGAGACTAGAGGTTGAGTCGAATGGAGTTCAGACTCTTAGAGGACAGAGGTAGGAGTGGAATAAGATTTGGATTGACAAGTTTAAAGTCAAGTCTATGTCAATATACGAACTGAGGAGTACAAGGTGAAACTAACTAAGCTTAAATACTGTAGTCCAGAATAATGTGGAACAGGAACAAAGACTGTGGCAGTGTCTTGACTGCGTAGATAAATTATCTAGCGGGAGCCACACAGGAACCCACAGTCGAATTTGCAATAGAGACAGCAGCCTTGGGAAGGCAGCCATAGATGCTGTACAAGGTGGCCTGGTGCACAGCAGTGTGGGCAGTGCAAGGCGGCTGGGAACGAAATCAGGAGGCATAGACAAAATCGGGTTCGAGGTGCAGAAAAGGATCGGACAGATGCGGGTTCTGATCGGGTGAGGAATGGTTCTTGACAACACGCTAAGGCACTCATCGGGTGTGGCATCCAATTTGGATGCTATGTCACTTATGTTAGGGCAGCCAGGGCAAACCCTGGACTCCCACTATGCCAACGACATTGGAAGTGGGGTCATCCCACTCCAGCATGCAGAGCTCCACAGACCAAGTGTCTGGTCTGTGCCGGCCAACACCACAAAGAGGCCCATTTTTTTTTTTTTTTGGGTCAACAATTTATAACGCGGGGCTCGAGCGCAGTCTGTGGAGCAGGGTACAAACTAGGGTACTACTATATCTACGCATTCCCCTCACCCATCTCCCACCCGGGTCCCTGTTTTAGCCACTTTAGGTGGGCAGTGCCACAGATGTTGGCCTCTCAGCCAGGAAAGGCAATAATCTGGAGGGGGAGCCCCCCCCTCCAGAAGCTAGCCATTAGATCGTCCACTGGTGCAAACCAGTCCCCCGGCCACATATCCAACCAAAGTCAGATCAGGCACAGTGGTGTCAATTCACCATAAATCCCCCCTTGCGGGAGGAATATCCGACTGCCTACTCCCAGCCAACGAGGATTGACCACCCCGGACGAATGAGGTGGACCATCACTGTGCCTACGCATGAGTGACAGAGATGTGGTAGCTGGTTGTTCACCAGAACTACTGTAGGCAGGGGGCCAAGCCCCCTTCAAGCAAATGCCAGCATGTGCATGCACTCGATGACAACATCCCCCCCGCAGCGGGGAGAAGGTAGAGGGTAGTGGCGAACTGCCACTATCCCAATATTGGCCACCAATTGTTTGGTGGGCATAGTTGTGGAGGGGTGTTCCCCCCTATAGGTTGCGGCGCTGCTGTCTCCGAGGGCCTCAAGGACAACGGCGCCATACTGGGGACAAGGGTTCCCCAGGTTGAGGCTCTGATTGAGCTGTTTGCATCGCCGCATAGGAAGCTCAAAAGGCTTCTGGAGACGTGAGATCGAGAGGCGACGCGGCAGCTGCTAGTTCTGCCGACATCGTCTCGGACAATTGCCAGGTGGCCGTGAATAAATCCCAGGCCATCTGACACCATATGTTCCTCTCTGTGAGCGGAACGGCAGATACTCGGACGGTACCAACAAAAATCGTCATAGCCTCCAGTATGTGTAGAAACCCATGAGAGGTGGCTGTTATTTCCACCCTCTCATCTCTCGACAACGGAGGCTCATCCTCCACCAACTCTGGGATGGCGGATGAACCCAGTGATATGGGGAGGGGCAGCACTGAACAAAGAGGCCCATTTGTTTTTTGTTTTTTTGGGTCAAAAATTTATAATGCAGCGCCCAAATGCAGTCCGCAGCAGAGACATACAAACTAAGTACACTACACCCGATCCAAGTCATCCCCCTGCTAATCTTCGCACCAACCACCTAGATAACTGCGACGACTACTAAGGAGGCCCCTTTTATCGATTAAACAGATTTGCCAGTGGTGGCATACCGACAACCTGCACTTGACGATGTGTCCCTCAAGACTCTATGGGTATGAGTGCAAGATTTAGGGGAAACTGCCGCCCCGATGTGAGCCTCTCAGCTCGGAAAGGAAGGTGTAGTCGACTGAGTTGTCATAATGCACAACTGACATTGGATCTGGAAGCGCTCAGGTGCCTCCCCGAACCTGTACCTGGTGTCATGTCCCCCCACCCCGACAGTCGCTCCTGAATGTGGGTGGGCCCCCCTTTATGAGGGTTAACAGACTCGTCAACCACATTCTCCAGCTGCCAACGACATACCAATCACACTAGCCAGGACCAGACAGGGGTCATATGCCCTGCACACACAACTTAGGAAATGCCATCCGCAATACACTGGCTCTGAGAACCATGTGTGCCCATCCTTGCAGACCGCTTTTTCGACTTCGGTCTTTAGGTAGTCTAGAGATGTCTGTGTGCATTGACCTGCAGAGATCTTGGTGGACATAGCAACATCATGAGCTTTCTTGTGCACACCCCACTCGAATTTTGAGGGGACATGCCAGAATGTAATGTTTCTCTCCTTGTCCCCAGATAGCCAGGGGTGGAGAGAGCAACAAGCATCCAGGGCAAAGATTTGCCCAGAGCGTGGTTTAGGATCGACAAGGGACTCGATGCCCATTGTGAAATCCAAAAAGATCACCAACTTTTTGCACCCCTTACTGCAAGCAGCAGAGATGCCCAGTTGGAGAGCAAAGAGTTCGACCTCCAGGGGGGTTCTCCCAGAAGCTGAGACAATACAATCAACTTGTTCACCTTGTCCATGTTAGGAAACCACCCCATTACCTAATAAACTTTCATTTTTATTTTATTATGTCAAATTACACTACATGATGCCAAATGATGCTATACTTTGATAGCGTGAGAATTTTATGTCGCACGCATCAATATGTACATGCATGTATGAGTGTGTCAGTAACAACAATGTACAATATATGTAACATGGTATATAAACCCTAAATATATGCCTAGGGGACCCCAGTTGTGTTCTCTTACGTATTCCACCTACACTTGTGGTGTGAAATGCCTTTCTCAACAAACTCACCTCTTAATAACCCCTCGCATCAAAACCATCAATTCCCCCATCATGTGCGTGGATCCCACCCCCTTCTTGTAGAGAGAACCTGCATGGTCTTAGCTAGCAGATAGTGGGTGTCACCCTAACAGAAGGCCATATCAGTGTGCCTTCTCTTACTTGCGCATACATCATTGTTTCACCACACCACATCCGATTACTCATCCTTTCAGCACAAGCTGGAAGTACTTGTATATATGTAATCTACCTTTTCTTTCATAAGCCGATGCCAGGCCTTGCCTTACATTGCGACTGCCAGTGATCGAGAGGCAGCGCTCATCATTAGGACAGCTGCAACCAGACAACCAATTGGATCTGGTTTAGTCACAATTTACATCACTCTATTCGGATGACTATTTTAGTTACAAGCCAAATTCAGTGTTATCTCCAAGATCAGGTGCTGTTGGAAGGGTTATTGATCTGAAGTGTCAAAAATAGGTGCCTGATGAATGACGAACCATTGACAAATGATCGACGAATGATCATGTGACCTGTAAACATTTGGAGAGATCCCAAAGAACAATCTTGAATTTGTCGAAGAAGTGATTCATCACAGATTTTACCATTATATCTGAACCCTCAACTTCTAATCCCGGCCCTAATCCTGATCCCACACCAGCACTAGAGGTGACAATTGATGTGCTTATGGCCCAAATGTCGCAATTAGTGTCAGTGTTGGCAGCATCACAGCCCAGACAAGCAGAAGTACAGCCAGAGATGACAGTAGAAAGAGATGATGAGATGGAGGAGATGGTGGAGTGGATGTCACAGGAGGATGAGATGGCAGAGAAATCTGGAAATAGAAAAGCATGCTTACCTAAGTACACATCCCCACAAATCTTTGACAGTACCATGGAGAATACAAAATCCTTCATCAGCTCTATAGTATTGTACATCCATGGGAGGAAGCCAGAGTTTCATACAGCCAAGTCTAGGATTATGTTTGCTCTCTCATATATTCAGGGGGGGAAAGCACAGTTCTGGAGAAATGAGGCTATTAATCAAATCGCTGCAGGAAACAAACCATTTGCAACCTTCAAGGAATTTCTGGAGAGATTGGAGGCACAGTTTGGAGACCCTAATCCCTAGGCGACAGCCAATGCTAAATTAAAGACCATGTGCCAAGGTTCCCTGCAGTTCAAAGCAGAAGCTTCGCAAACAGATATGGGAGAAGCCGCATTGGTAGAGTTTTTGAAAGCAGGATTAAATCCCTCTTTATTCAAGTCTATTTACTGACTACCTTCTATGCCAGAGAAGTTGTATGAGTGGTACAATTGGGCAATGCGCCTTGATCGGGAATATTGGCAGGAACAGGCGGGATCAAAGTTGATGTATGGAAGTTGCAAATTTGGAAAGCCATCAGGAGGAAGGTCCAAGAAAGGAAAGGCATCTCAGGCGCAGACTCCGAGGGCACAGCCACTGGCCATGGCAGTGACACCTATAGTTGCAGAGTCAGCAGCACCAGCAGATGCAATGGAGGTTGATCAAGTGGGGAGACGAGCCCCACTTAAATGTTTTAACTATGGGCAGTTAGGACACATTGCTAGGAATTGTAGGCAGAAAAGAAAGATTAGGGAAGCTACAATCAAGGAAGTGAAGCTGGAGGAAGGCAAGCAGAAGAATTTTGTGGAAGAGTCCCAGTGAAGGTTTCCCCATTGGTGACCCAGAATCATTACAATGTATTAGTATCCAAGGAAACCCAGAGCAAACCAGAAAAAGATATTGAGGAGGAGTACAACTGTTCTGAGTCATGTGACGAAGAGGAGTACAACTGTTGTCAATCATGTGACAAAGAAAATTGTCACGCGCCATTTCCAAAAGCACCTAAATTCTTTATTCGCTCTGCATGAATAGAACCTGAAATCACTTTGACTATGGGATTGAAGACAGTGACACGCATGCAGCAATTGATGTGGAAGCATTGCTCAATAGCAGTGCTACAGGATTATTTATTAATTGATCCTTAATTACTGGAAATGGTATTAGCATGTGCAAGCTGTTGCAACCTATAATGGTGTACAATATTGATGGAACAGTCAATCGTGGAGGAACTATCAAGGAGGAGGTGACTATGGTACTAAAGTATCAGGAGCATCAGGAGCGAGCCATATTTGAAATGTGCAATCTTGAGAAAACCAATCTAATAATAGGATGTCCATGGTTATGGAAGCATAATCCTGAAATTGATTGGAAAACTGGGAAAGTACAAATGACTCATTGTCTGAGGTCTTTACTGTGCCCCACATATTCCAAGCCAGTCCACGCGGAATTTGGTGGACTCCACATGGACTAGCTCGGACTGGACCCACTCATTTGGCTCAAATGTCCTGTATATTGCTCAGACTCCTAGAGAGTCTGCACAGACTTTTGTGGAGTGTGAGCTATTTTTGGACTTTTACTCAGAGTGCACACGGACTTTGTCCGAGCAACATCAATTTACTCAGACTCAGACAGACTCGGACAGATACATGTCCAAGTCAAGTCCAAGTTGAGTCTGTGGATGCACAACAGAGGCTTAGCTGACTACAGAAAAATTATGTATTAAAGTAGAATTGAACCCCAAGCCTTGTTGCCAAGCATAAATAGCACAATTAACCACTACACCACAGAGCCGTTATCAGTAAGTGCAAACAATTGCATTATCTAACCGTATTTAAATCATGTGACTCATGTGCAAGTTCAAGATGCGTCAACAATCATTGTTGATGTTGATCACCACCATCACTCTCGATGCCACTGCCTCCCACCTCCCTCTACCACCACCACTGCCCAGTCAGCCCCTGCCTCTGATGCCTCTTGCACCATCAACAACAAACAGCAAACTAGCTGAGCCGATGCAACAGGACCCAATGAGCCAAGCCAACACAACGGGCCCAAACGACGATAATCATCGTTTGGGCCCCTAGTAAGTGTTTTTTTTTGTTTTTTGTTTTATCAATCAGCTAATTGTATTTTATTGCCTTTTAGGTTGTATGCTACTGGGCACGACCTGCCACAATGAAAAACGCACAATGCACGCACATGCCTACCCGATCCCCTCCTCCCCATTCAAATGGGATGTGAGGCTGTTGACACGGGCTAGGAGGGTGCCCAGGGATGCCAGGAGACCCCAGAAGGGGGATACCTGCCTAGTAAGCACCCACCAACCTCCATAATCACGCCACGTCGCACTGACATGCCCAAACCCCCCCCCTCCCCCCCCCCCCAAACAAAAAAAATACAGAAACCCAAATGGGGAACGATGGCGATGAATGACGACAAGCCACCCACCCCCAGCCTCATGAGCAACTGCTCGTGAGATGGAACATGGGTGGAACAATGCCCAGATGCAGGGAAAGGAGACGACAACAACGCACCACGCACCCCCAGCCTCACGAGCAACTGCTCGTGGGGTGGATCACTAGTGGAACGACAATGATGACAAGCCACCCGCCTCCATCGTGGAGTCGTGGGGTGGGTTTTTTTTTCTTCTTTTTCTTTTAGCCCTCCCCCACATTTTGGGGGGAGTTTTTTTTTTAAATCTATAGTTTGTAATGTAATTATTATTAGTTTTTTTTGTATTTCTTTGATTACTCCCTCGCATTAGATGTGAGGGATGCAGTTAATAAAATTTATTTGTTCAATTTTTGAAAGATAAATACTTGAGTTTGAGTTTGAGTGTCATAAATAAACTATGTATTACTAACAAATAATTCTCCTGTGGCTCAACTGGTTGATCATATGTGTTTGGTTTGTTGTGTGATGACTTGGAGGTCTTGGGTTCAATCCTTGCTCTGCACACCTATATTTTGTAGGCATGTCATGACTTTCATAAAGTCTGAAAAGCTTGGAACTCGTAGGATATCAAATTGACCCAGATTCTGCATACAGACTAGCTCGGACTCCACACAGTCCATGCAGAGTCCGCTAGGACATGTGGGGCACTGTAAATTACTGCATTGTCCTAAGGAATGTAATGTGTATGGGAGGAAGATGAAGAAGGAAAAAAGGAAAAAGAGAGAGAAAGAACATCCGAGGAAGTATTGTGTTATGATGGAGGAAGTGGAGGATGAGGAAATGCCAAATGGGGAAGTTCTGGTCATGATTGAGAAAGAAGAGCAGAAGCAAACCTTTAGAGCAATTCGTGGAGGACAGTCATGGGACAAGAATATTGTGAAGGTGGAGAAGCCGATGGAGGAGTGGGTGCCAAAAGTGTATCATGAATATCTGTCAGTGTTCCAGAAGAAGGAGTCTGAGCGAATGCTGGTGTGGAAGCCATGGGATCATGTGATCAAGATGAAGCCAGGGTTTGTGCCAAAGAAGTCGAAGGTATATCCATTATCTCCGATGGAACAAGAAGAAGTGGATGTGTTCCTGAAGGAGCAATTGCACAAAGGATACATATGACCTTCGAAATCACCACAGATGTCACCAATATTCTTCATGCCAAACAAAGACCAAAGGAAGAGGATGTGTACAGATTATAGGTATCTGAATGAGTGGACAGTGAAGAATGTGTACCCCCTGCCATTGATCTCAGAAATAATTGACAAGGTGGGAAAAGCCAAGGTCTTTACAAAATTGGATTTACGATGGGGATACAATAATGTACAAATAAAGAAAGGAGATGAGTGGAAGGCCACATTTGCCATGCATCAAAGATCCTTTGAGCCACTTGTCAGGTTTTTTGGGATGACTAATAGTCCCCCAACCTTTCAAAATATGATGAACAACATTTTCAAGGACATAATAGACAAAGGCGTGGTAATAATATTTATTGACAACATTCTGATATTCACAGAGGATGAAGAAAATCATGAGGCAATAGTGCAGGAGGTGCTATGGAGGTTAGCAGAGAATGATCTATTTTTGAAACCAGAGAAGTGTGTGTTTGGGGCAAGCGAGATTAGTGTTTAAAGGTCCAGTTGGGTGGACCGAAAAAAAGACCGCAACCCAACCAACCCAACCAAATGCAACCGGACCGTCGGTTGCAGTTGCCCTCTTTCAAGGTTGGTTTGGTTGCTGGTTGCCTTACTTTCTAAAATGTTTGAAAACTGTTATAAAACCAGTTGCAATCAGTTGTGTTAAGGGCGATGCCTCAACCACTCGATCTAGTCAATGTCGTTTGATGAGGTGCTTCCTCGACAAGTCGTTTGGCACTAGTCTTACTCAGAGCGTCCGATGTAAGAGAGATAGTGCACTCTAGCAGGCCTTCTGCATAGAGTCGTTTGGGTTCACGCACTAAGGGGCTTCCTTAGTGGTTTCAAGTAAGTTCACAAGTTCACAAGTTAAAGCTGTAGATTGCCTAGATCTAAACTAAGGTCATCCCTACTATGAGTTGCAGTACTTATACTATGAGGGAGGTCCTTATTGTCCAATTGGAAAGATAGATGCATATCAAGTAAGAATAGAAACAATAGGCCTCATGCCTTGCATGAGGCGTCCGATGTCATGGAGTGCTGCGGCGCAGCATGTCAGGAAACAATAAGAGATAAGCCTCATGCCTAGCATGGGGTGTCCGATGTCATGGATCTGATGTCAAGGATCCAATGTCAAGGACATGCTGCGGTGCAGCATGTCGATCATGAGAGTCCGACATCACAGACCTCATGTCAAGAGGCTGTTGCATCACAGCATGTATGGGAGTGGGTTTGGGTGCATGGAGTCACCATGCATCAAGGGTGCCTTCCACAGGAAGGGGATCGAATGCATGCAGTCAGCATGTGTCGTGCGTGTGTCTGGTGTCAAGGACATGCCCTAGGCATGAATCATGGGGTGCCTTCTGTCTGGAGGGGATCGTCGGGTCAGTCAGGTCAATTGGGTTCCATGAGTTACAAGGAAAATTGTAACAAGTTGCAACCGGTCTTTTATAGTATATATATTATCCTACATATGTACATATACATACATAGATAATAAGACAAAAGAACTGATGAAAATAATAATAATTACTACTTATCTCTATTTATGTGCAGTGGGACGAGCCTGGGGGAAAAGCAGTCATTTGGTGGGTGCTTATATACCCCGTGGCTGTGCACGGACCATGTGGTCATATTTGTGCGCCCAAAAACAAAAGTGGTACCACTTACCAGACAACTTCTCACAACCACAACCACAACAAATGAATGCCATGTCATCACCACCTTCACCCCACCACCTTCACCACCATCAACCACACAAATGAGCAAATGCAAAGAAGGTGGCCCAAACGACACTAGTCAGTTGTTTGGGCCATATGGTATGTTTCCTTTATTAATGCAATGATTTTACCACATAGGTAAGCTACATTGTATCGAATGATATGACCTATCAAATGCATACATTGTATCCACTATACTATATTAACCAATGACTACATTGTACACTGATTATTATACCTTACAATAGACATGCATTAGGAATGTAATACAGACATTAGTAATGTTTGAGATGTGATGGGCACAGACGCAGCCATGGACATGGGGATGGACACAGGGATGGCCATGGCATTGCCATTGGGCACAGACACAATATTAACCTATGAATACTATTGACTTTCAATGGACGCCATCGAACTCACTATATATTTGTACATACTCTATTAATTAATAAATGACTACATTACTACTTTACTTGCTGTACCATACAGATAGACGTGCATTAAGAACATAGTACAGACATTAGTAATGTTTGAAATGCAATTGCAGGGAAGGGGACGGGGACAGGGATGGGAATGGGGACAGGAGCAGGGATGGGAGTGGGATGGGAGTGGGGATGGGGACTATTGACTGTACACATTGTATTATCTGTTTCAATGGATGCCATTGAACTCACTATATATTTGTACATACTCTATTAATTAATAAATGACTACATTACTACTTTACTTGCTGTACCATTCAGATCGATGTCCATTAAGAAGATAGTACAGATATTAGTAATGTTTGAAATGCAATTGCAGGGAAGGGGACGTGGACTGGGATGGAGATGGGGATGGAGATGGGAGCAGGGATGGGGATGGGGATGGGGACAGGAATGGGGAAGTGGCACTGACATTGGGGCTTGACAGGACCACAACAACAATGATATTACTACAATGATGTGCATTAAGAACAGAATACAGACAAAAGCTACATAGATATATATATAATGAGTAAGGTATTAATTATCCTTCCACATCACTGGGAATCGGCAGGGGGATCGGCCATAGTGTCTGAGTGGGATGATGGCATAATTTCTGAGAACCTCCTTTTGAATGATTTCAACTTATTTTCAACCCTTTCCTTCAAAATGGCATATGTTTTCAATGTTATATCTTGTTGTTCAAGCTTCTTCACCTCGGCCATGTACAGATGATGACTGGCATCCTTGTACGATATGCCAAGCTGGTCTTGAAGGGCCTTCACTTCAGCATGGCAGCTCAACAACTCCCTGTCTGTCAAGTCCTGCAACAGGATGAACTAATGTAGAAACACAAATGAGGATGACACTTACTGGATCAGCAGGTAGGGTGAGCTGGTTGCAGGCCACCAGGTAGTATGGCAGCACAGTCATGTTGCCAGACTGCAAATTGATCATAATGTCAGTTGGGATAGACAAGACACAGGAGTGGATAGAGAAATGGGAGCAGCCTGGATATGGGAGCGGCCAAGACACAGCAGTGGCCAGAGACATGGCAGCAGCCCTTAACTTCAACCTGATTTGAAATAAATGAAGCTTACTCCTCCATCCGCATTACAGACATCAAGTTCCAACTTCTGGTGATAGGCATTCATCACCTGATGAGGGGCAGGATTCATAAAGTGGGGCACCAAATAGTGGTGCCTATCATCGGCTCAGATAGGGACATAGCCATCTAGAACATTGCCTTGTGTTTGCTGCTGGTCGCTCATTGTGGATGGATCAATGTAACAGAGGTTATAATGTGCATCTAATCTAGTGATCAGATATTGATGTTATTTGTTTGGCCTTGATGAACAAACACACGTGATGGTTGATTTTCATCTTTCCAACTTTTGTTGACTTTCAAACCCCATCACTCCCATCCCCGTTCCCATCCCCGTCCCCGTTCCCGACTCATCTCAATATGAACATTACAACTCAACAAGTCCTTGGCCACATCAGCCAGATTGAGCAGGCTGTTTGAAACGGCCTCCTTCAAACACAAAACATCGAGGCCATCATGAGGGAACAAAAATGGGCACTTGTAAGTAAAATACTATCAGGACAACAGTGGGACTAATATACTGTAGAACACATTATTTTCATGGCAAAGACAGGATCTTGGGGAGGACTTCTTTTTTTTTTTTTTTGGATCAGAATTTATAACACGGGGCTTGAACGCAGTCCATGGAGCGGGAACAAACAAAGGTACTACTCTATCTACACGTTCCCCTTGCCTGCTTCTTGGGGAGGACTTGAAAGCGGCATTTGGTGCCAAGTCATTCTTGTGGGGTTTTTTGGTAGCATGGGGAAGTTCTTATAGAGTGGGAGATGAGATTTTCATGGAAGGTCAGCTGTGCGCAATGAAGAAATTCGACGAGAAAGGTGGGATTGCGGGAACCTCAGGGGTTTTGGCATCGGGAGCAGGAGGTGGAGCGGCAGGTGGGGGTTCAGGAATGGGAACGGGAATGGGAGCAGGACGATAGAGGGGAGCGGGGACCAGAGTGGGGACCGGAATGGGAACGGGGACCAGGACTGGGATGGGAGCGGGGATGGGGACAGGAACAGGAGCAGGAGCTCCAGGGGAGACCAGGCAAAGGCAACCACAGGCACCAGCAGAGCCATCCAGATCCAGGTCATGCCAGCCAGAACATCGATGCCCAGATGCACGCCCATCAGCACCACCCACCCCAACCACTCCAGCAAGACCAAGTGGGAGTGGCAGGACCTCTGGTGAGGATTTAGAAAATGATGGGGAATCAGAAGGGATGGAAAGCGATGGAGATGGATTGTTGGAGCGAAAGGAGCATGGCAACAACCAGCATGCGGGGCAGTAAGGCCCACTCTCTGCATACGATGCATCTGGCTTGGGCAACAATGTCACAAACAGGTCAATGGGAAGGGCACATGTTTTGAATGTGGGAAGGGCAAAGTCAAGTGTGAAAAAATGAAAGATGGTCATGGAGGGGACAAGCCAGAGAAAGGAAAGGGTGCAGCCAGAAGAAAGGTGAAGAAGTCTGGATCCTTGCAGAGGTTCACGAGGGAAGAAAAAGGAAAATTGAAGGGTAAGTACTACATATCACCATACAAATAACCACTGAACATTGTCCACAGCAACATATTCCTCCGACGTTGAGATGGTTGATGTCGCGCATGAATCCCCGTCCTTGCCTGCTCCCACTCCCATTACTGCTGGGGACCTCTGTGACTTCAACAACTGTATACAAGAACTGGAGCATCATCTGTACAATCAGGGTGATTGGCTCCATCAGAACTTCCCCAGAGCAATGGCCAACATATGGGAGAATATGACCAGCTTGAGCAGGAGGATGGATGAGATGGAAGAGTACATGGGGTTCCACCCACAACCCCTTGTGTTGTACAATGGTGCAGGTGAGCTGCACTATATTAGAGATGGTCCCAGCTATAGGCGAAGGTATGGTATGGAGGTCGACGAAGATGAGCAGGATGCTGGGGATGCTGCTTGGGAGGATCTCTGGCACAGGGCTGGTGCCGCTGATGCTGGTAGTGAGGAAGATAGACATGAGGCGGCTTGGCCTGAGCAAGATGGATGCAAGGTTGCTCCCACTCCTGCCCCAACTCCTGCCCCCGCCCCCGCTCCTGTTCCCACACTTCCACCTGATGCCCCACCTGCCACTCCCGCTCCCACTCCCAATGCCACTCCCATCCCCGATGCTTTGCCTGATGCAGAAGCTGGCCAGCCCAAGTGGCAAGGCCAAGATGATGCATCGAGTGCTCCCTCTCCCTCTCCCGCTTCCTCTCCCACTCCCTCTCCCGCTCCCACACTGCCACATGCCACTCCCCCTGGGCTTGAGGAAGAAGGACATGGTCCTCAAATCAAGGTCATCCCCGCCACACCACAAGATTCTCATGAATCAGTTCAATGTATGACCTCTGTGGATGTGCCCCTTCCTCCCCTCCTTCAACCCCCCTCAATCCCCAATGCTGACCTTGTGGAACCAGTAATGGTATCCACCAGCAATGTGTTTGTACCACCTGCCCCTCCTTCACTGCTGGCATCGCATTCCCCTCCTCCTCCACAATTACACCGATCCCCTTGCCATTTGTCACCCACCCAGCCTTTGAGAAGTACCAGCCCTCAGCCAAACCCGAAGAAGAGAGTGGGAACATCCGAGGACAGAGAGGAGGTCAAATGAGGCAGAAAAAAGTAATGGTTGGACCATTTTATTTTACATTCATACAGAAATATTGTTGTATAATTAGTCTGAAAATTTCACATTTTTCCTCTTCTCTCTTTTACCAAGGGTTGTGTTTAAAATGGCCTCCTGTTGTGCAAGGTCATCAGCTGTCTTTCGTTGTCAACCCTCTGATTGGTTGATTGTCAGGTTTTGTTGGGATGGGGGGTGGGGTCATTGGTTGATAGCTAACCGTTGACAATCCTACATCAGCCAAGCTGGCCACTGCCATGCTGGCCACTGCTGATGTGATTGCCTGATTGTCAGGTTTTGTTGGGATGGGGGTGGGGTCATTGGTTGATAGCTAACTGCTGACAATCCTTCATCGGGCATGCTGGCCACTCCCATGCTGGCTGCTCCTGTATCCTGGCCACAAAAAAGGGGGCGAGGTTTAGGACATTGTGATGTTTGTTGAGGAGGCGGAGTGGAGTGGTCGTTTCAGAACAGGGACAGATCAATAGGGGGGTCATTCACATTGTTGCCTGACATGGGTCCCATGTACCTCATGTACATGTCTCGAGGTATAAGATACTGCAGTTCACCATCACCTGGACGATTAATTGGCTGTGGCTGAGTGATGCCAGCGTTACAGAGTATGTCCATCATTCAACAGAGTTGCACTTGTGTTTGAGTTGTGTGCCTGTTCTGCTGTTGACCTTTGGCCAGGTTTCTTTTGCTTGGATTTGCCTTTTGCAGCTTTTATGACTCTTTTTTTTTTTTTTTTGGGTCAAAAATTTATAACGCGGCGCCCAAACACAGTCCGTGGCAGAGACATACAAACGAAGTACACTATGCCTAGCCCAAGTCCTCCTCCTGCTGATCTTTGCACCAACCACCTGGATAGCTGCAATGACCACTAAGGGGGCCCCCTTTATCGAGTAAACGGACTTGCCAGTGGTGGCATACCGACAACCTGGACTTGACAATGTTGTGTTCCCCGAGACTCTACAGGTATGTGTGCAAGATTTAGGGGAAACTGCTGCCCCGACGTGAGCCTCTCAGCTCGGAAAGGAAAGCGTAGTCAACTAAGTCATCATAACGCGTAACCAACAGGGGATCTGGAAGTGCTCAGGCACCTCCCCAAACCAGTACCTGGTGTTGTGTCCCCCCGCCCTGACAGTCGCTCCTGAACATGGGCAGGCCCCCTTTATGAGGGTTAATGGACTCGTCAGCCGCTATCTACAGCCACCACCAGACATACCAATCACACTAGCCAGGACCAGACAAGGGTCATATGCCCTGCATGCACAACCTATCCTGGATCCTGTGTGAGCAGGGTGAATGACCCAAGTTCTGGGTTATTGTCCAATTGCTCATAAAAGCCTTCGATGGTGTCTGGGCTTGCATGAGTTTCAGTTCAAGTGACTGCAGGGCAGACTCGCAATACATGGTCCCAAGTTTGGACCTCGGGAGCCAGACACCAACATTGGAGTTCCCCATCTAGGGAAAAACATTGACAATACTCCCCTAGAGGAGCATGACCAGTGATCATATGGGTGAGTCAGGATGTACCAGTTGTGCTGGTTCCCGAGACTTTCAGCCAAGGCCCACCTTTGTGGGTGGAGGGTAGTACAGGCTTCCCTCCCACTTCTTTGAGCTGGAGGAAATGCCATCCACAATATGCAGGTTCAGAGAACCGCGTGTGCCATTCCTTGCAAACAGCCTTTTCAACCTGGTTCTTAAGGTAGTCTAGAGACGTCCGTGGGTGTCTGCCCATGGAGATCTTGGTAGATGTAGCAACATCATGAGCCTTCTTGTGCACGTTCCACTCGAATTTTGAGGGGACATGCCAGAATGTGACATTTCTCTCATCACCCCCGGCTAGCCAGGGATGAAGTGAGCGACAAGTGTCCAGAGCAAAGATTTGCTCAGAACATGGTTTTGGATCTATAAGGGAATCGATGCCCGTGGTAGAATCCGAGAAGACAATGAACCTTTTGCATCCCTTGCTGCAAGCGGCAGAGATGCCCAGTTGGAGAGCGAATAGTTTGACTTCTGGGGGGGTTCTCCTCCCAGAGGCTGAGACAATGTGGTCCACCTGTTCTCCCAGCCCGAAGACTAGAGTGCAGGCAACAGCTTGGAACTTGGCATTGGTGGGCACTGATGTGTCCACTGCAACAATGAGAGTGTTATCCTCCACCTGGGCAGCAGCCCAAGCTTTGTCGAGGTCACTCCTGTACGCACTCCTTGCTTCATCCTCCTTGGAGGTGAGGTGGTGAGAGGAAAAGCGAGTGGGGAAGAGGTCCTTCACTCTGTTTCCGGGCATGTTTTCTTCCCCAAAGGGGTCGAATTCATCTCCTGGTACAAGGGCCAGAGCTGAGGCTGAAGCAACAGATGGGCCTTGTAGTGTTAGCGTGTTGAGCACGTTTCCTCCCCAGAGGCCTAGCTCATGAGGGTAGGTGGTGCCAATGTGATTGGGCCCTAAGATCGCTCTTAGGGGGTGGGATGGGGCCAGCAGTGGGGTTCTGTATACCCCTCTATCGACCAATCTGCACAGTAATGGATGCATGGGCAGCAATCCTGCAATACTTTTACTTTCCAGGCCACCTATAGGGGTGGTGCGGAATGCACCAAGTATCCAGTGTGCAGTGATGGACTGCACCTGGGCCAATGTTTTAACAACATCTTTGACGCATGTGCCCTTAAAGTGCCAGAGTCTCAGTCCATATGTCATAATAGGTACAATGCAAGAATGGTAGAGGAGGTGCTTCTGCATGGGATTTAACCCCCTCACAGAGTTGCCGAGCATTCCCATTGCTCTTGCCATGGTGAGGGCTTTGGTGGAGTAGAATTGTGTGTGCTCCTTGAAGGAGAGTTTACAATCGAAAAAGAAGCCAATGTACCTCCAGGTAACCTTGGGTTTGAGTGGAGAGTTGCCTGTATAAGGGGCAAATCCTAGGTCTATCGGAAGAGGAGTGAAGCCCCTCGATCTTGAGAAATGGAATATCTCTGACTTGTCGTATTCCAAGACAAGTCCGAGGGATGTGAATGCCTGGAAGATCCAGCCATATGCTTCTTTGAGAAGGGGGAGGTTGTCCTCCAACCATGCAGAGCAGGTGATGAGGGTGCCATCATCCACATAAGACATGAGCTCGACACTTTTGCCAATCTTGCTTCTCCTGAAGAGCTTCATAATTGGCATTAAGTACTGAGTGGACTGGGGACAGGGCAGATCCCTGTCCCACCCCCACATCGGCTGCAAAGGAGCCAGACGAGAAGGTGTTCCACTTGTAGGTTGTTTTGCGACCCACAAGGTAGGAGCAGAAGAAATTCACTACCTGAGCAGGGAATCCCGACTGGGAGACAATTTTCAACAGAACCTGATGGTTCAGAGAGGGAAAGAACTGAGCAATGTTGAAGGTGACAACACTTGTTTTGAGGCCCTGAGCCCATCCCGCCCTTACGAGATGAGTGAGGTAGATTCCCACGTCCTCAGTGGAACACTGGGTGACACCTCCAAACTGATTTTGCTCGAAGGCTTCGTGTGCAACTCCGTCAAATTGAAGCTGTCTGGACAGCATCTTCTTGACCAGTTTGCCCAGACTGTCCAGGAGCACGATTGGCCTGAATGACTTTGGTGTCAAATAATTGGGTTTCCCCGGTTTCAGGATAATAACTGACAGGGATTCCTTAAAGTGAGTCGGCAAGTGGCCAACAGTGATGCACACCTCAGTGATGCGAGTGATGAGACCCACAACCTCAGGATTGCTACACCAGTGCTTTAGGTGTGACCATGTAACATGATTGGGACCTGGAGCAGATCAGGAAGAGCATGCATTAAGTGCTTCTTTCATTTCCGTAATGGAGAATGGAATCCAGGCCCTTTCAGGCACTGGGTCAAGTTCATTTAAGATACTCAGATTGACTACTCAATCTGAGGCCGCATTGTAGGACCCATTGAGCACAGCCCACAAGGAATCGAGATTGTTACAAGGTTCTCCCCGATAGGAGATTGCCTCGTATGATGGGAGGTTGCATTGACGAGTCCAGGACATGACGTCATCGCTTCTTTACTTGTTACCACGATGTGCACAGCCACCGAAATTTTTGTCAACACTGTTTTCATCCTCTGTAGCTCAATCTGTCTACGATCAGAATGATCCAGTTTATTCAGCCTCTTACCAATGCATGGCAGACAGTTTCATCCAAAAAGGGAGGAGATCGGATGCAGTGATGGATGAGGGGAGACCCTCCAGATCCAGTACACCCAGAACTTCTGGCGACAATCCAATTGACTCACTGCGGCCCACTGGGGGCTGCAGATCCTTGCAGATAGCACCCTCTGTGGGCCCTCATCAGACCCAAAGAGGCTCTCCAACCCCCTCCCCCTATGGGGCGGGAATCGTCACTCCATGGACACAACAATTCAGTGTGCCTGCACTATCGTCCAGGGATGCCACTGCATCCCCTGCACCTCCTACCACCCCTTCTACACCTGCTTCACAGTGGGCTGATGAAGTGGCGACATCCTACCCCCCCCCCCCCCTGTCATTCAAGACACAGAGATGGCAAGCGATGACTGGGCTGGGCCTCAGACCTTCACAAAAGACTTGGGGGAGTATGCTGATGGAATCCGAATTGTCCTGAACAGGACTGGTTCCAGACAACCCACTGCTGAGGAATGGCAGAACATAGCAGAATGGTTAGGTGCAGTGCTGGAAGCAGCAGCTGCAGCTGGCCTTGATCTCAACTCAGGAGGCACTACGCTCTGGAGGGCACTAGACAGGATGGCTGGTGGGGGGAAATGACCAAGGTCGGGAACTGTCACCAATGACCCCAATGACGTCCCAAGGACAGACTATCTGGAGGGATGGGATGGGCAATGCCCCCCCCCCCCCCTCACAAATCTGCAAGGACCCGAGGCCCGAAAGGGGCTCAACCTCTCCCTAAACCCCCTGCAGGGGATACATCATTGTCATGAGGCAGGGGCCCTCCCCCTCCCATGAACTGGTCCACTAGGCCTTTGGGCAAGGCAACCTTTGCTCAGGTTGCTCGCTTCCCTGGGGGGTGAGCACCTAACACTTCCATGGATGGCCTTGTGCGACTAAAGCCTTCCCTGAACTACCTACCGACAATCTGGCTGACATTCAGCAGCACGTTGGCCCATCCAGACCCAAGGCTGCAAAGCCTTCACCTACTGTCCATGGACCATCGAGAAGACAGGTCCTAGTTCACATTCGCCCCCCCCTTGAGGAAGGAGCAAACCCAGCCAACTTCCTGGACCAGGTCAGGATCACCCTCAGACTGCACCACTCTAAGCTAGTGGCCCAGTCCACTTCTATGCATGCCAGGAATATCTTGGTAGCTATGGATGCTGTGGCCTTGGAAGAGGACCTTTGTTGCTTCAAGGAGGCGGCCCACAAGGCCTTCCCCTTTGCGCTGCAAGTAGATGCGGTGTTACCCATGTCTACATTGTACCTAAAGTTGGTCAATGTACCATTTATCACCAATGACAAAGCCATTATGCCTGATGTTGTCATCGCACACCTGGGAAAGTCTGGCATCTCAGACCTCACAGTTCTTCAAGTCCCCCCATGGGTAGTACACAATTTGAAAATGTCGGATACATGCACCATGTATCTTAACATTGCTGACTTGGTCAGTGGTGCATGAGCCAAGGCTCTTATCAGGCGTGGCATCCAATTTGGACGATACATTGCATATGTTTGGGCAGCCAGGGTGAACCCCGGGGTCCCACTCTGCCAACGATGCTGGAAATGGGGTTATCCTACCCCAGCATGCAGAGCCCCACAGACCAAATGCCTGGTCTGTGCAGGACCACACCACAAAGAGCACCATCGTGCACTGGCGGGATGCTGCAAGGGAAATGCAAAGGCAAACCCTCCTGTTCCAGCCACCCCTGAGGGAGTGGCCTGTCCTCACCCAGCCAGATGTATAAACTGCCAGAAGAACCACACATCTGACAATTGTCGGTGCAACTTTTGGTGACACCGCTTTGACTGTGAATGGATCAAAGCTCGCTATGACGAGGTGAGTGCAAGACGAAACTCTCGTTCCCCTCCTGCTTACCATCCCACAGGACGCGGTGGCCGAACATAAATGAGGGACAGACTTAGAGCTACCCCACAATTATGCATATTTAGTCAAAATGTAAACAGGAACTGGGGTTACATGGACTCATTACTGGTGGATTTTGTAGATGACTATGATTTGCTGTTCATTCAAGAGCCTCCCTGGAGACTTATAAGACATGCCCCCTCTGCCCACAACAGGGAAGGGGAAGAAGTTGTCGGTGCACCAATGAGCCCCAATTGGGGGACCTTAGTGTGCCCATCGGGGATTGACTCCCCTCCACATGTCACTGTCTACTTTGCGAACAGCATCGCTAATTTAAGACTGGGTCTTTGCCAAGATCTGATCGACGATCATGACATTCTGTTGTTCTCACTGGGAGTAGGAGAAGATGTCATACTACTCGCTAACGTCTACTCTGACAGCCAACACTTGGCCATCATGCTCCTGTATGAGAGTGTCATGACAATCCCCCAATTACACTTCATGTATGGCAATTTTAACATGAGACATGCCTCCTGGGATCCCCAGGGACCTGAACACTCAATCCATGCCGACCACTTGGTGGAAACGGCAATGGCCTTGGGCCTGACTAGGGCCATCCCCACTGTGGATGGACCCACACACTTTCCCCCGCAACAGGGCTTTCACCCAATGGTGATCGACCTAATGTTTGTGCCTACAGATCTTAGATTTGTACTGTACTGCGATATTGTACCGGAAGCCAGGGGGATGTCTGACCATGCCCCCCTGACTCTGACATTGCCTGGCCCAGGGTCTCTGGTCCTGGTAACCAAGTCATTGATGAAGAAAGGTTCCAAGGAGGAAGCATCATACCTTGATGCTGTCTCCTCTGCTTTAAATCCATGGCTTGACTGGCACAGAAACACATCGGCAGAAATCGATGATGTCATCTCAGCGATATCAGCGATTTTAAATAAGGCATGGGATAACCATGCCAAGGAATCTTGCCTTGGCAAGTCGTCCAAAGGATGGTGGACAGATGAATGCAGAGGTGCTCTAGATGCTTACAGAGCTTCCCGGGATGGGGAGGACTGGACGCACTACAGGAAAGTCATGCGACATGCAAAGTGTGACTTCTTCGACAACCGTATCCAAGAAGTGGCTACAATGAATAGGCGACCCTGGGACCGCATGTCCTGGACTCGTCAATGCAACCTCCCATCGTACGAGGCAATCTCCTATCGGGGAGAACCCTGTAATGATCTTGATTCCTTGTGGGCTGCCCTCAACAGGTCCTACAATGCTGCCTCAGATTGAGTAGTTGATCTGAGTATCTTAAACGAACTCGACCCAGTGCCTGAAAGGGCCTGGATCCCATTCTCTGTTACAGAAATGAAAGAAGCACTCAATGTGTGCTCTTCCCAGTCCACTTCAGGTCCTGATCATGTTACATGGTCACACCTAAAACACTGGTGTAGCAATCCCAAGGTTGCAGGTCTCATCACTCGCATCGCTGAGGCGTGCATCACTGTTGGCTATTGGCCAACTCACTTCAAGGAATCCCTGTCGGTTATCATCCCGAAACCTGGGAAACCCAATTATTTGACACTAAAGTCATTCAGGCCAATTGTGCTCCTGAATACTCTGGGCAAACTGGTCAAGAAGATGCTGTCCAGACAGCTTCAATTCGATGGTGTGGCCTATGAAGCCTTTGAGCAAAATCAGTTCGGAGGAGTCGCCCAGTGTTCCACTGAGGATGCAGGAATCTACCTCGCCCATCTTGTAAGGGCGGGATGGGCTCAGGGCCTCAAAACAAGTGTTGTTGCCTTTGACATCGCTCAGTTCTTTCCCTCACTAATCCACCAGGTTCTGCTGGAAATCATCTCCCAGTTGGGATTCCCTGCGCAGGTAGTGAATTTCTTCCGCTCTTACCTTGTGGGTCATAAAACAACCTACAAGTGGAACACCTTCTCGTCTGGCTCCTTTGCAGCTGATGTGGGGGTGGGCCAAGGATCTGCCTTGTCCCCAGTCCTATCAGTGTTATACCTAACACCCATCATGAAGCCCTTTAGGAGAAGTGACATCGGCAAAAACATTGATCTCATGTCTTATGTGGATGATGGCACTCTCATCGCCTGCTCTGCATGGCTGGAGGATAATCTCCCCCTTCTCAAAGAAGCATACAGCTGGATTTTCCAGGCCTTCACATCCCTCAGACTTGTCCTGGAACACAACAAGTCAGAGATATTTCATTTCTCAAGGTTGAGGAGCTTCACTCCTCTACTGATAGACCTAGGGTTTGCTCCCTACATGGGCAACTCCCCTCTCAAACCCAAGGTTACCTGGAGGTACCTTGGATTTTTCTTCGATCACAAACTCTCCTTTAAGAAGCACACACAATTCTATTCCACCAAAGCCATCACCATGGTGAGGGCAATGGGAATGCTCGGCAATTCTGTGAGAGGGTTAAATCCCATGCAGAAATACCTTCTCTACTGCTCGTGTGTCGTTCCCATAATGACATATGGACTGAGACTATGGCACTTCAAAGGTGCACGCATCAAAGGTGTCATCAAAATGCTGGCCCAGGTGCAGTCCATTGCTGCATGCTGGATCCTCGGTGCATTCCAGACCACCCCCATTGGGGGCCTCAAGAGTCTCGCAGGACTGCTGCCTATGCAGCTGTTACTGCGTCGATTAGTCGACAGAGGGGTATTCAGAACCCCACTATTGGCCCCATCTCACCCCCTAAGAGCTATCTTAGGGCCTAATCACATTGGCACTGCCCACCCTCATGAGCTAGGACTCTGGGGAGGGAACATGCTCAACACACTAACCCTACAGGGCCCATCTGGCGCTTCGGCTGCAGCTCTGGCCCTTGTACCAGGTGATGAATTCGACCCCTTTGGGGAAGAAAACATGCCTGGAAACAGAGTGAAGGATCTATTCCCCACTTGCTTCTGCTCTCACCGCCTCACCTCCAAGGAGGATGAAGGAAGAAGATCGTATAGGAGTGCCCAGGTGGAGGAAAACACTCTCATCGTTGCAGTGGATGCATCTGTGCCCACCGATGCTAAGTTTCAAGCTGTCGCTTGCACTCTAGTCTTTGGACTGGGAGAACAGGTTGACCGTATAGTCTCAGCTTCCGGGAGGAGAACCCCCCCAGAAGTTGAATTATTTGCTCTCCAACTGGGCGTCTCTGCTGCTTGCAGCAAGGGATGCAAAAAGTTGGTTATTTTCTTGGACTCTACCACGGGCATCGAGTCCCTCATAGATCCAAAACCATGCTCTGGGCAGATCTTTGCTCTGGACACTTGTTGTTCACTTCCCGGGGACGAGGGAAGAAACATCACATTCTGGCATGTCCCCTCCAAATTCGAGTGGAACATGCACAAGAAGGCTCATGATGTTGCTACATCTACCAAGATCTCCGTGGGCAGACACCCTCAGATGTTCCTAGATTACCTTAAAAACCAGGTTGAGAAAGTGGTTTGCAAGGATTGGCACACACGGTTCTCAGAACTGGCATATCGTGGAAGGCACTTCCTCCTACTCAAAGGAGTGGGAGGAAAACCTGTTCTACCCTCGACCCACAAAGGTGGGCCCTGGCTGAAAGTCATGGGAACCAGCACCACTGGCACTTCCCGTGCAACTCGTATGATCACTGGCCATGCCCCCATAGGGGAGTATCGTCATCGCCTCTCCCTCAACAGGGATTACCAATGTTGGTGCCTTGGCCCCGAGATACAAACTCGAGACCATATATTATGCATCTGCCCTGCAGTAGATCGTACAGAAACTCATGCAAGCCCCAACTCTGTCAAAGGCCTTGGACACAAACCCTGCATTAGGGTCATTCACCTCACTTGCGTGGGACCCAGGATAGGTTGTGCACGCAGGGTGTATGACCCTCGTCTGGTCCTGGCTAGTGTGATTAGTATGTCTGGTGGCGGCTGTAGATAGCGGCTGATGAGTCCATTAACCCTCATAAAGAGGGCCTGCCCGTGTTCAGGAGCGACTGTCAGGGTGGGGGGACACAACACCAGGTACCAGGTCAGGGAGGCGCCTGAGCACTTTCAGATCCATTTAGGCGCCCGCCAAAGTGTGATAGCACACTTTGGCAGCATCTAAATTTCAGTCATGTGTTATGAAAAACAATTTCAACTACACTTTCCTTTCCAAGCTGAGAGGCTCACGTCGGGGCGGCAGTCTCCCCTAAATCTTGCACACATACCTGTAGAGTCTTGGAGGACTTGTCATCAAGTCCGGGTTGTCGGTACGCCACCACTGGCAAGTCCGTTTACTCAATAAAGGGGGCCCCCTTAATGGTCATCGCAGCTATCCAGGTGGTTGGTGTGAATATCAGCAGGAGGAGGACTCAGGCATGGTGTAGAGTAATTTGTTTGTATGTCTCTGCCGCAGACTGCGTTCGGGTGCCACATTATAAATTTTTGACCAAAAAAAAAAAAAAAAGTCCAGGACATGAGGTCCCAGAGTTGCCTATTCATCGTAGCCACTTCTTGGATATGGTCATCGAAGAAGTCACGCTTTGCGTGTTGCATGACTTTCCTGTAATGCGTCCAGTCCTCCCCATCTTGGGAAGCTCTGTACATGTCTAGAGCACTGCTGCATTCGTCTGTCCACCATCCTTTGGACGACTTGCCTAGGTGAGATTCCTTGGCGTGGTCTTCCCATGCCTTGTTTAAAATCATTGATATCGCCGAACCAACATCATCGATTTCTGCTGATGTATCTCCATGCCAGTCCAGCCACGGATTTAAAGCAGAGGAAACAGCATCAAGGTATGATGCTTCTTCCTCAGAACCTTTCTTGATGGACCACTTGGTTACCGGGACCAAAGATCCCAGGCCAGGTAGTGTCAGTGTCAGGGGAGCATGGTCAGACGTCCCCCTGGCTTCTGGTACTACTTCCCAGTACAATACAAATCTAAGATCCGTAGGTACAAACATGAGGTCAATCACCATGGGGTGAAGGCCTTGTTGCAGAGGAAAGTGTGTGGGTCCATCCTCAGTGGGGATGGGCCTTGCCAGGCCTAAGGCCAATGCCGTTTCCACTAAGTGGTCAGCATGGATAGAGTGCTCAGGCCCATAGGAATCCCAAGAGGCGTGTCTGACATTAAAGTCACCACACATGAAGTGCAGGTGTGGAATTGTCATGACACTTTCATAAAGGAGTGTGATGGCCAAGTGTTGGCTGTCAGAATAGATGTTAGCCAGGAGAATGACATCTTCCCCAATTCCCTGTGAGAACAAGAGGATGTCACAATCATCGATCAGATCTCAGTGGAGACCCAGTCTTAGATTAGCGATGCTGTTTGCAAAGTAGACGGCAATGCGCGGGGGGGAGTCAATCCCTGATGGTTGCACTAAGGTACCCCAGTTAGGGCTCATCGGTGCACCGACAACTTCTTCCCCTTCTCTGTTGTGGGCAGAAGGGGGATGTCTTATGAGTCTCCAGGGAGTCTCTTGAATGAAAAGCAGGTCATAATTGTCTACAAAATCTGCCAGTAACAAGTCCATGTACCCCCAATTACGGTTAACATTCTGACTAAATATACATGGCTGAGGAGTAGATCTAAGTCTGTCCCTCATTTATGTTCGGCCACCTCGTCCTGCGGGAAGGTAAGCATGAGGCAAACAAGAATTGCATCTCACACTCACCTTGTCATAGCAAGCTTTGATCCAGTCATGGTGTCAAGAACTGTTCCTTGCCTGCACCCGTCCGATCCTTTTCCGCACCTCGAACCCGACTTTTGTCTACACCTTCCGATTTCATTCCCGGCCACCTTGCACTGCCCACACTGCTGTGCACCAGGCTGCCTTGTACAGTATCCACAGCTGCCTTCCCAAGGCTGCCATCTAGTTTTGCAAATTCGACTATGGATTCCTGTGTGGCCTCCACTAGGTAATTTATCTATGCAGTCGAGACACTGCCGCAGTTCCCGTTCCCATCCCGCTTTTATTCCAGACTCTAGTATTTAAGTTTAGCTAGTTTCACCTTGTATTCCTCAGTTTGTATATCGACATAGACTCGACTTTATCCTGCCAATCTAAAACCTCCTTCTACTCCAACCCCTGTCCTCTAAGAGTCTGAACTCCATTCGACTCAACCTCTAGTCACCCTCTGAAGTTCTAGTCCCATCTGAACTTAACCTAAGTCCCTCCGTACTCCTCCCCGCTTTTACCCGCACTTTCCCACTCCTACCTCTAAACCTTTGACTTGAAATTAGGACACCAGACAAGGGAAGAATGCAGCTTCTTACAAGCTGAAGCCAAGTCCTTTCTGTTTCCCCTTCTGCAGAATCCACATCGACCCCACAATCTTCTGCTATCATCACCCGCAGTGTCCGGTTGGATTCTGAAGCAGCCTCTAGGATCAGTTCTTAACACATGGTCAAAGCGATGTCGCCAGAAATTGCACCGATGGTCATCAAATGCATGGTTCTTCTGGCAGTTGATACACCTGGCTGTGTGAGGACAGGAGCTTTTATGACTCTCGATTGTGAATGTGGGTTGGGAGAAGATGCACCTAAGCCTTGGGATTGGCCTTTGGGGTCGGGCATGGGCACGGGAGCAGGTGTGGGTGCAGGAGCAACTGAGTCAGCATGGGCCACTGAGTTGTCTGCACTGGGCACAGCAGTGGTAGCGGCAGTGGGGGAGTCTACATTGGGCATGCCAGCGGCATCTGCATTACATCAGCCAGTGTGTTTGCACATCCATCAAGAAGGTGTAGGGCTATTCAAATCATTAGGATATTGCGCAGGAGAGACACTACCATTGTGTAGCTTGATTCTTTTGAACCTGAATGCCCTCTCAGGGCCCTGTGCCATTTGCCACTGCAGAATGTGGTTGAAGAAGTCTTCTATGACACTCTTTTGCATGTTCCATGGGTCTGTCCATTTGAACCTGGCTGGGAGATATTCTGGATTGATGAATGTCGATGTGTGCTCAGCAATTGCTGTGAATGGGACATGGCGAGTACGACCATTGTTTGCTAGTTCTGCATGCAGATAAGTAACAACTCATTGAAAAGGAAGTGATCATACTGTAATGCTGCCCAACATACAACTTAAACCATTCCTCCAGCTCTTTTTTCTTGTACAGTGAGCCTTTCCATGGTGTGGGTAGGATTGGGAACCCATCACTAGTCATCTCAAGTCAGATTTGCATTGAGTCACCATGTGCTGTTGACCTTGAAGCAACGTCTGATGCACATAAAGCCTTGATATAGCCCATGAAGTGGTGCTTGAGCTCTGTGATCTCATTATTATATGTGTCTATGAAGGATTGTGCAGGGGTGGCCATCAATGATGAAACATCTTCATGACTGTGATCGGGAGTGGGATTGGCAATGGCAGCGGAAGATCTTCACTCATGCATCAACAACCATCAAACCATCAGGTGCAGTGTAGGCAGTGAATGTCACAGATAGCACCCCCATTTCTAGCCACTGTTGTCATGCAGTCTCCTCCCCACGCTTAACCAGGTTCTTCTCTGCTCGACTGCAAAACATCAATAACATCATTGGCAGCGGCAATGGCAACAGCAATGGGTTAACTTACATTGCTTGATTTTCTCTGGATAACATTCCCCCTCCATTTTCTCCTGCTCACCCTCAAGCACTGCCTTTTCCTCTGCAGTTTTTTTTTTTTTTTTTGGGTCAAAAATTTATAATGCGGCGCCCAAACACAGTCTGCGGCAGAGACATACAAATGAAGTACACTATGCCTAGCCCAAGTCCTCCTCCTGCTGATCTTCTCACCAACCACCAGGATAGCTGCGATGACCACTAAGGGGGCCCCCTTTATCGAGTAAATGGACTCACCAGTGGTGGCATACCAACAACCCAGACTTGATGATGTTGTGTTCCCCAAGACTCTATGGGTATGTGTGCAAGATTTAGGGGAAACTGCCACCCCGACGTGAGCCTCTCAGCTCGGAAAGGAGGGCATAGCCAGTGATGATGCCAAATGACGCCAAACCATAATGCACAACCGACAGCAGATCTGGAAGTGCTCAGGTGCCTCCCTGAACCAGTACCTGGTGTTGTGTCCCCCTGCCCTGACAGTCACTCCTGAACATGGGCAGGCCCCCTTTATGAGGGTTAATGGACTCATCAGCCGCTATCTACAGCTGCCGCCAGACATACCAATCGCACTAGCCAGGACCAGACGAGGGTCATATGCCCTGTGTGCACAACCTATCCTGGGTCCCATGCAAGTGGGGTGAACGACTCTAGTGCAGGGTTAATGTCCAAGAATTCATGGAAACCTTCGATGGAGTCTGGGCTTGCACGAGTTTTGGTGCAATCTACTGCAGGGCAGACGCATAATATATGGTCTCGAGTTTGTATCTCGGGGCCAAGGCACCAACATTGGTACTCCCCGTCAAGGGAGAGGCAATGACGGTACTCCCCTATGGGAGTGTGGCCAGTGATCATACGAGTTGCACGGGAGGTGCCAGTGGTGCTGGTTCCCATGACTTTCAGCCAAGGCCCACCTTTGTGAGTCAAGGGTAGGGCAGGCTTCCCTCCCACCCCATTGAGTTGGAGGAAATGTCATCCACAATACGCCAGTTCTGAGAATCGGGTGTGCCAATCCTTGCAAACTGCCTTTGCGACTTGGTTTTAAGGTAATCTAGAGACGTCCGTGGGTGTCTGCCCATGGAGATCCTGGTGGATGTAGCAACATCATGAGCTTTCTTGTGCACATTCCACTCAAACTTGGAGGGGACATGCCAGAATGTGACATTCCTTCCCTCGTCCCTGGCTAGCCAGGGATGAAGTGAGCGACAAGTGTCCAGGGCAAATATCTGCCCAGAGCATGGTTTTGGATCTATGAGGGACTCGATGTCCATAGTAGAGTCTGAGAATATAACCAGCTTTTTGCATCCCTTACTGCAGGCAGCAGAGACGCCCAGTTGGAGAGCGAATAGTTCGACTTCTGGGGGGGTTCTCCTCCCAGAAGCAGAGACAATGTGGTCCACCTGTTCTCCCAGTCCAAAGACTAGAGCACAAGCAACAGCTTGGAACTTGGCATCGGTGGGCACTGAGGCATCCACTGCAACGACGAGAGTGTCATCCTCCACCTGGGCAGCAGCCCAAGCTTTGTCAAGGTCACTCCTGTATGCACTCCTCACTTCATCCTCCTTGATGAGAGGAGAAGCGAGTGGGGAAGAGGTCCTTCACTCTGTTTCCAGGTGTGTTTTCTTCCCCAAAGGGGTTGAATTCATCACCCGGTACGAGGGCCAGAGCTGAAGCCAAGGCGACAGATGGGCCTTGTAGTGTTAGTGTGTCGAGCATGTTTCCTCCCCAGAGGCCTAGTTCATGAGATGAGGGTGGGTGGTGCCAACATGATTGGGCCCTAAGATCACTCTTAGAGGGTGGGATGGGGCCAACAGTGGGGTTCTGTACACCCCTCTGTCGACTAGTCTGCACAGTAACAGCTGCATGGGCAGCAGTCCTGCGATACTCTCCAAACCACCTATTGGGGTGGTACGGAATGCACCAAGGATCCAGCGTGCAGCGATGGACTGCACCTGGGCCAGTGTTTTGATGACACCTTTGACATGCATGCCTTTGAAGTGCCATAGTCTCAGTCCATATGTCATGATAGGTATGACACAGGAATGGTAGAGGAGGCGTTTCTGCATGGGATTTAACCCCCTCACAGAGTTGCCAAGCATTCCCATTGCCCTCACTGTGGTGATGGCTTTGGTGGAGTAGAATCGTGTGTGCTCCTTGAAGGAGAGTTTGTGATCAAAGAAGAATCCAAGGTACCTCCAGGTAACCTTGGGTTTAAGTGGGGAGTTGCCCGTGTATGGGGCAAATCCTAGATCTATAGAGAGAGGAGTGAAGCTCCTTGACCTGGAGAAGTGGAATATCTCTGACTTGTCATGTTCCAGGACAAGTCCGAGGGATGTGAAGGCCTGGAAGATCCATCTGTATGCTTTTTTGAGAAGGGGGAGATTGTCCTCCAACTGTGCAGAGTGGGCGATGAGGGTGCCATTGTCCACATACGACATGAGATCAACTTTTTTGCCGATGTTGCTTCTTCTGAAGAGCTTCATAATGGGTGTTAGATATAACACCGATAGGACTGGGGACAAGGCAGACACTTGCCCTACTCCCACATTGGCTGCAAATGAGCCAGATGAGAAAGTGTTCCACTTATAGGTCGTTTTGCGACCGACCAAGTACGAATGGAAGAAATTCACTACTTGTGCAGGGAACCCCGACCGAGAGATTAACTCCAGCAGAACCTGGTGGTTCAGGGAGGGAAAGAATTGAGCGATGTCAAATGTGACAACACTTGTTTTGAGTCCCTGGGCTCACCCTGCCCTAACAAGGTGGGTGAGGTAAATTCCGGCATCCTCAGTGGAATGCTGGGTGACTCCTCCGAACTGGTTTTGTTTGAAGGCTTCATGTGCAACTCCATCGAATTGAAGCCGTCTAGACAGCATCTTCTCGACTAGTTTGCCCAGAGTGTTCAGCAGTACAATAGGCCTGAATGACTTCGGCATAGAATAGTTAGGTTTCCCTGGTTTTGGGATGATTACCGATAGGGATTCCTTAAAATGAGCCGGCCAGTGGCCAGCGGTGATGCACGCCTCAGCAATGTGGGTGATGAGACCTGCTATCTCGGGGTTGCTACACCAGTGTTTTAGGTGCGACCATGTGACATGATTGGGACCTGGAGCGGAATGGGAGGAGCATGCATTAAGCAATTCTTTCGTTTCCATGACGGAGAACAGGATCCAGACCCTTTCAGGCACCGGATCAAGCTCGTTTAAGATGCTCAGATCGACTACTCGATCTGAGGCAGCATTGTAGGATCCATCAAGGGCAGCCCACAGGGAATCAAGATCGTTACAAGGTTCTCCCCAGTAGGAGATTGCCTCGTATGATGGGAGGTTACGTTGATGAGTCCAGGACATAAGATCCCAGGGTTGTCTGTTCATCGTAGCCACTTCTTGGATATGGTTGTCAAAGAAGTCACGCTTAGCATGACACATGACTTTCCGGTAGTGCTTCCAGTCCTCTCCATCATGGGAGGCTCTGTAGGTGTCTAGAGCACCTCTGCATTTGTCTGTCCACCATCCTTTGGACGACTTGCCTAGGCGAGATTCCTTGGCATGGTTTTCCCACACCTTGTTTAAAATCGTTGATATCGCCAAAACGACATCATCAATTTCTGCTGATGTTTCTCCATGCCAATCAAGCCACTGGTTTAAAGTGGAGGAAACCGCATCTAGGTACAATGCTTCTTCCTCGGATCCTTTTTTGATTGACCACTTGGTGACTGGGACCAATGATCCTGGGCCAGGCAGTGTCAGTGTCAGAGGGGCATGGTCAGACGTGCCCCTGGCCTCTGGTATGATCTCGCAGTACAGTACAAATCTTAGATCTGTAGGTATGAACATCAGGTCGATCACCATGGGGTGAAGGCCCTGTTGTGGGGGGAAGTGAGTGGGGCCCTCCTCTACAGGGAGGGCTCTTGTTAGGCCTAGTTCCATCGCCATTTCCACCAAGTGGTCAGCGTGGATAGAGTGTTCAGGCCCCTGTGGGTCCCAGGAGGCATGTCACACATTAAAGTTGCCACACATGAAGTGTAGGCGTGGGATCGTCATGATACTTTCATAGAGGAGTGTGATGGCTGAATGTTGGCTGTCCAAATAGATGTTAGTGAGTAAGATGACATCATCCCCTATTCCCAGTGAGAATAAGAGAATGTCACGATCATCGATCAGATCTCGGTGGAGACCTGGTCTTAAATTAGCAATGCTGTTCACAAAATAGACAGCAATGCATGGGGGGGAGTCGATCCCAGATGGGTGCACTAAGGTCCCCAAATTAGGGCTCAATAGCACACCGACAACTTCTTCCCCTTCCCTGTTGTGGGCAGAGGGGGCATGTCTTATAAGTCTCCAGGGAGGCTCTTGAATAAAAAGCAAATCATAGTCATCTACAAAATCTGCCAGTAGCGAGTCCATGTACCCCCAATTTTGGTTTACATTCTGACTAAATACGCATAGCTGAGGGGTAGATCTAAGTCTTTCTCTCATTTACATTTGGCCACCGTGTCCTGCAGGAGGGTAAGCAGGAGGCAAATAAGAATTGTGTCTTGCACTCACCTTGTCATCGCGAGCTTTGATCCAATCATGGTCAAAGCGATGTCACCAAAAGTTGCATTGATGATCATCGGATGCGTGGTTCTTCCGGCAGTTGATGCATCTGGCCGGGTGAGGACAGGCTACCTCCTCAGGAGTGGCCGGGACAGGAGGGTTTGCCTTAGTGTTTCCCTTGCAGCACCCTGCTAGAGCATGGTGGTGCTCCTTGCAGTGTGGACCTGCACAGACTGGGCACTTGGTCTGTGGAGCTCTGCATGCTGGGGTGGGATGACCCCATTTCCAGCATCGTTGGCAGAGTGGGAGCCCGGGGTTCGGCCTGGCTGCCCTAACATATGCGATGTACATCCAAATTGGACACCACACCCGATAAGAGCCTTGGCTTGTGCACCGCTGACTGAGTCAGCAATGTTAAGATACACGGTGCATGTATCCGACATCTTTGAGTCACGTACTACACGTGGGGGGACCTGTAACACCGTGAGGTCCAATATGCTGGACTTTCCCAGGTGAGCAATGACCACGTCAGGCGTTATGGCCTTGTCATTGGCAATAAATGGCACATCGACCAGCTTGAGGTACAACGTGGACATAGGTAGTGCCGCATCTACTTGCAGCACATAGGGGAAAGCCTTGTGGGCAGCCTCCTTAAAGCATCAAAGGTCCTCCTCAGAGGCGACAACGTCTGTAGCTACTGATATATTACCAGCATGCATTGATGTGGACTGGGCTGGGCCACTAGTTTGGAGTGGTGCAGTCCAAGAGTGATCCAGACATGGTCCAGGAAGTCTGCGGGATTTGTCTCCTCCCTGAGGGGGGGATGAACGTGGACCAGGACCTGCCATCTAGATGGTCTGTGGACAGTAGGTGATGGCTTTGCAGCCTTCGGTGTAGGTGCTCGCCCCCCAGGGAAGCGAGCCACCTGAGCAAAGGTCCCCTTGCCCAAAGGCCTGGTTGACCAGTTTATGGGGGGAGGAGGTCCTCTACCCCATGACAATGAGACACCCCCTGCTGGGGGTTTAGGAAGGAGTCAAGCCCCCTTAGGGCCTCGGGTCCTCGCAGATTTGTGAGGGGGGGGGGGGGGCGTTGCCCATCCCATCCCTCCAGGTAGTCCGTCCTTGGGACGTCGTTGGGATTGTTGGTGATGGTTCCTGACCTAGGTTGTTTCCCCCCACCAGCCATCCTGTCTAGAGCTCTCCAGAGCATAGTGCCTCCCGAGTCACGGTTGAGGCCAGCTGCATGTGAGGATCTGTGGCCCCCAGAGGGCCACAGAGAGTCAATGGGATCGTCGCCAGGAGTCCTAGGCGTACCTGATCTGGAAGGTCTCCCCTCGTCCATTGCATCACCCAATCTCCCCCCTCTTCTGCTAATACTATCTGACCTGCGTTGGTAAGATGCTGAATAAACCAGATCGGGGGGATCATTGACAGATTGAGCTGCAAAGTGTAAAAATGGTGTCAACAATAATTTGTGTGGCTGTGCACATCACGGTAAGAGGACAAGAAGCGATGCTCCCCCCCATATTCCTATCGGAGTCCTAGGAGTCTGAGTTTTCCGATAGGAGTCCGATCAGAATCCTACTAGTCTGATACTAGTCCTAGGAGTCTGATAGGAATCCGATTGGAATGTATCTTGATGACCATGTACTCTTATTTCCAAGAAATTCCTAGTAAATTTTGAGTAAAGTCCTATACAATTCCAACAGATAGTTGGAATACCACACCATTTTGGAAGACTTAACTTTGGTGAAAGTGCTTACAAAATAAATGGGCAGAGCAGGGATTGAACCCCAGACCTTGGGATATATAAGCCACATGACCACCAAACAAGTGCTCAACCAGTTGAGCCACAGAAGCATTAATAAACATGTAATATAAAGTCCATTTATAGCACTTAGAATTACTTCACTTATTGAGCCTCATGTCTTCGTGAGGGAGTAGATAACTAATATAGATTTAAAAAAAACCCCCCATGCAAATGCGGGGCGGAGAATTAATTATGCTATTTAATTATACTATTTTAAATTCTACAAAAAAAACCCACCCCCCTGCAAAACGGGGGGGGGGGAGGGGGTGGTGGTGCGTCGTGTTGGCTGTCTCATCAACCCTGTCCCATCATTTCCCCTCCCTCTCATCTCTGTTGTGTCTCACCTCCCTCACCTCGCCTCCCCCATGGCTTCTCTTGCCTCCCTCATCTCCCCTCACTCATCGTTCCACCCACCGTCCACCCCACAAGCAGTTGCTCGCAAGGCTGGTGGTGGGTGGTGCATCGGATGTTGGTGGTGGCATTTGTCCATCGTCCCCTCCCTCCCCTTGAACACCCTATGAGCAGATGCTCATAGGTGTGTGTGGGGTGGGTGTCGCCATCGTCTCCCCTTCTGGTCATTGTCTCCCTTTCCCCTTGTTGTTTTGTCACCTTTGTCATTCATCCCCCTCATTGTCTGCACCCACGAACCACCCTATGGGCAGCTGCTCATAGGCATGTTGTTTGGTGCTGTCATTGTCCCTCCATGCCATTCCCATGTTCTTGCACCCCATATACACCCTGCGAGCAGTCGCTCATGGTGGTGATGGGGGGTGCTGGATGTCATTGGTGTTGTGGGGGGTCCATGCACTCATGATCCACCCTATGAGCAGCAGCTCATAGGTGTGGGGTGGGTGCGTTGTCAGTTTGTCAGCGACATGGCACAAGGGGAGGTGGTGCTTACTGGGCAGGTATTCCCTTCTGGGGTCTCCTGGTGTTGCTCCCCATGCTCCTGACCATGATTGATACCCTCACATCCCATTTGACGGGGAGGAGGGGGGTTGCCAGGAGCATTGTTGGGTGTGGGTTTAGCTTGCATCGGTCTGTCGTTACCCATGTAGATTAGAACCTAGAAACAAAACAAATGAGTTAGTTAGTTTACAAAAGTAAGAAATGAATGAAAAGAAAAAATTACTATGGGTGTCATTTGGCGTTGAAACCGGTCGTTTCCAGTATATTCATATTTGTTGATTTACAAAATGTACTAATCTCTCCTTCCAGATAGCCCTAGATATAAGCCATACTCCCAACATGTTTTCACCGATGACCAGTTTTTTTTAATGTTGGCTGAACATGTCACTTGAGAGTTCTCATTGATCATTCACAGGATTCAACTTTTGTGGAAGTCTCCATTCAACTGGTTGACAAGGTCTGACTCCTATCATACCACTTCATGATCATGTATCTTTGTAATATGCAGTTTGTTTATTATATTGACAGTATTGTTCCTATTGTGTGACATGTGAGCAAGCTCAAAGTTATAAAAGACTTAAGTACTTGCTTTGAATGCTAATAGCTGGAGTTAATAGTATTAGGAAAACTTGGGCCAGCCATTGCATGATATATTTGGATCAAATATGTTACATAGTAAACCATTGGGGCTTACATCAGATGTTATAATGATTGCAAATATTAAAAATATCAATCCAAGCATAATGCATTCCTTGCCAGCTTTCTGTTGATGCTTGTGACCTTCTTTGTATCATGATGCAGGTTCAGTGAACGAGTCCACTCTTGACCATTTTTAGCTGTGCATCACCAGATTGAATCTTCTCAAGGCATATCTGAAACCATGTTTCACATTTGTCTGTCCACTGTCCAATGTTTAGCGAGCATTTCTCCCAAGCATTGGGTTTTGGCCACCAAGATTGATGGGAATCTTGCTTACCACTCCCTAATGTATGCATATTTAAGCACAGGCCATCAATGCATCTGGTCGAGAATGTTGATATTGCTTACCTGTGAATACTTTGTATATGCCGCATATCAAGTTAAGCTCATCTTCTGACAACTCATCATCCCAAAGATATGCTTGCTCAGAGCAGAAGTGATGGCCAGTCTGGAACACCTCTGGAGATGGACCACCAAGGGCTGCTTCTACCCCAACAGCATCCCATGATAGACACCAAACAATACCACCTTTTAACAATGTGGCCCAGGCTCGGGGAGTCTGAAGGAACTTGTCGTGCAAGGCTTCATAAGACACATAGTCACAGTCATGGGGCACATAACCTGGGGGTCGATAGCCGAGTGTGGTGACATACAGTCTTGGGTAAGATGCTATTGGCTTTGGTCCCATTATTCTTGTGCTAAATGGACATCCTTGTAGAAGCAGTTGTCGGGTGATATCACTATAATGTGGACCCCATCTTTGATGTAGACATTCAAGTGCAGTAGCTGGGTTTGACAATACCAGATTCCACTCTGTATCATTCTCTGAATGTAGTAGATTTGATTGGATAGGATATACTTTGTCCTGGTTTGTGTCCTTGACTGTAACTGTGCTGATTGAATCTGGACAACAAAATAGATATAGATGATTTTCGGGATGAAGGTCCCAAAATGAAGCAGGTGGGTTGGCAGCACCTGCTCGGTCCATGTTGATAATCCACTGTAACATATCTGGAATTGCCTTCTCCAATCATTTGTCTTCAACCTGCCTGTCCTCTTCACCCATAATGTGCATTGCTTTATCCCAATCTATTCGTTCAGGCAGTTGAAGCCTTGTATAAGGGCTGTTATGTATTTGAACACCATATCTGCAATGTGCGATTTCATCGAGGGTTTGAGGTGGCTCTTGGTACTGGATGTTGTTAGCCTCTGCTTGGTAGCCGGGGCTAACCTCTTGCCAGACGGTTCCATCAGGGACAGTGTCATCGATGGGTTGGTAGTAGAGTTGATTGACAATTTCATCATCCTTGTCAAGTACATTGGGACCAACCGCTGTAGCCATGGCAGTAGTGCCCATAGCAGAGTCCGTAGCAGAGCCGTGCCAGAGTCCGGCATTCCCCTTGGTGGTCATGTGACCTGGTAGATAGACATGCGCATGTGGTGGACAGAACCCATCTTTGCTTGTCCGCATCCTTTCCAACTCGCGTCTAGTAGTAGACGCGAGCCCTGTGCAAACCGTCTCATCTAGTAGTAGACGAGACCCTGAGAGACCGCACGGCTCCATCTGGTGACAACTGGGAATTTGAACTCAACACACACAGACGACCACTTTCATTTCCACAAGTCGCTCCTTTTTTTTTTTTTTTTGGGTCAAAAATTTATAACGCGGGGCTCGATCGCAGTCCGCGGGTCAAGATACAAACAAGGTACTACTAAGACTACGCATTCCCTATGTCCACATCCCACACCAAGTCCCTTGCAGAAGCCACGTTATGGCGGGCGTACCAGCGTTGTCCTCTCAGACAGGAAAGGCAATAATCTGTAGGGGAGGGGCCCCCCCCACAAAGGCTAGCCGTTAGTTCGCCGTCTGGTGCTATCTCGGTCCCCCCGGCCACATATCCAACCGAAGTCAGATCAGGCGCAAGCAGTGTCAGTTCACCGTAAGTCCTCCCTTGCGGGAAGAGTAACCGTCTTTCACCAGACAACGAGGATTGACCACCCCAGGTGAGTGAGGTGGACCATCACTGTGTCCACGCACAGGTGACAGTGACGAGGCAGCTGGTTATTCACCGGAACTGCCGTAGCTGGTTATTCACCGGAGCTACTGTAGGTAGGGGGTCGAGGCCCCCCCCACGAGCAAATGCTACACTGAGCACGCACTCGGTGACATCATCCCCCCCGCAGTGGGGGGAAGGTAAAGGGCGGCGACATATTGTCACCATCCCGACAACAGCCCTGGTGGGCGGTGAAGAGAAGGGGGGGTCCCCTTCTTCAAGCTCGGCGTGGTCGTTGGCGGGGGCCACGAGGACGTCGACGCCGTTCCGGGGACAAGGGTTCCTCAGTTGGAGGCTCTGCCACTGGTGGAGCAGACTGAGCCGCCTGCATCGCCGCATAGGAAGCCTGGAAGGCTGCCGGAGACGTAAGGTCGAGGGGAGCTGATGCCGCGCGAAGCGACTCCATCATGCTCCCTGAAAATCGCCAGGTGGTGGTGAAGAGCTCCCACGCCATCTGACGCCAAGAGTTCCTGTCGTTGAGAGGAACTGCGGACACTCGGACGGTACCTACAAAAGAGGTCATCATGTCCAGTAGATGTAGCATGGCATCAGAGGTGGCTTCGATTTCCAACCTCTGATCCCTAGATAACGGCACTTCGTCCTCCACCAGCTCGGGGATGGGGGGCCAAGGCGGTAGCGGGGCAGGGGATGCCTCCAGATAAAGGAGCTCAGCGATGCCAAGCTCCTGTGAGTATATATCCTCCTTTGGGAGGCTACGAGCCCAGCGCTTGTGTTCGACGTCGACACCAAGTGCCCATCGTACACGATCGATCGTTTTCCTCGAGGAAAGCCTAGGCCCCCCCTCGGCAAAAAGAAGAGTCTCTTGCATGGCAAGAGAGTCGTCGTCGTCATCATCGTTAGGGTCGGAGAGGTCTTCCCCGGCCCATAGATCTCTAGCTGCCCTGAAAGCAGCTGCTACCTCCGATTCGTCTTGAACGAACCGGGTGTCGTAGTCTTGGACGCCATCATCAAAGATGTCGCCCGTGATCAAAACGGGGTCACGTAGACCCCGATGTGGTGGTTGTTGGCCTCTGGTACGCCGTTTGGGCATTGAGAGTATGTGTGTTAGTGCTAGTAGATGATGGTAAGAATCAAAATACGCAGCGTGGAATCGATAATGGCTGGTCCCTTATCTACGTTCCGGGTCCACCCGATCCAGCCTCCGAACGCTCCGAGGGGGTGAGCAAGCCACACATCCTGCTGCCTAGTGGGAGAATATTGAACCCGGGTCATAACACCCTAGAAGAGTGAGCACCGGAGGTAGAGAGTTGGCAGAGAGTGGCGGCCGCCAGGGTGTCGACCTAGCCGCCAGGGTGTCGACCTAGCCGCCAGGGGGCACCATTACCCGGCCCCTTTTAACGATGGTGTATTCCAGCGGGTAGTCAGTGTAGCATGTCTCTAGTAATAGAAACTCACAGAGCATGGAGGCTGGAAGCCTCCCAGACAGCCAGCAATCCAGTGATAACGTCCCTTCTCCCTAAGCCAGACCTCCCCCAACTAAACGAGTGTGTCGACTTGGGCGAGCGTTGAAGCAGGCATCCCACACCCACTCTAAGCCCCCAGAGGGACCCAGACTACTCTTTCATAAACAACACTCACCTAGTCAGGATCCTCGAAGCCCAGGAGAACGAGACAGATAGCAGCCATTGTCAAAAACAATGACTGGGGCATCCCCGGGGATCGGATAGACGGATCTCTTAGCAAATCAGGGCAGGCCTGGAGACGCCGAGAGCGTTCTTGATGGTGAAATCCGATCGAAAATCGGACCAAAATTGGAGTCTCGACGTTGCTACCAACATCGAGCAGGAGTGTTTACCACTGTTTATGGTGGTTGTAACAAGTCAAGGAGCGTTTGGTCCAGCGATACTTTCCAGGCCACCGATTGGGGTGGTTCTGAATGCCCCGAGGATCCAGCGAGCAGCTATGGACTGCACCTGGGCCAGCGTTTTGATGACACCTTTGACGCGAGCACCTTTGAAGTGCCAGAGTCTCAGTCCGTATGTCATGATGGGTACGACACACGAACGGTACAAAAGGCGTTTCTGCATAGGGGTTAACCCTCTCAAAGAATTGCCAAGCATTCCCATCGCCCTAGCAGTGGTAAGGGCTTTGGTGGAATAGAATCGCGTATGCTCCTTGAAGGAGAGCTTACGGTCGAAGAAAAATCCGAGGTACCTCCAGGTAACCTTGGGTTTGAGAGGGGTGTTGCCCGTGTAAGGAGCAAAACCAAGATCAATGGGTAGGGGAGTGAATCTCCTCGCCCTTGAGAAGTGAAATACTTTGGACTTGTCATGTTCGAGGACCAGTCCGAGGGAGGTGAACGCCTGGAATATCCAGCCATACGCTTTTTTAAGCAAGGGGAGGTTATCCTCCAGCTGTGGAGAGCGGGCGATGAGAGTGCCATCGTCTACATACGACATGAGATCGACATCCCTGCCGATTTCGCTTCTTCTGAAGAGCTTCATGATGGGCGCCAAATATAATGCCGATAAGACAGGGGACAAAGCAGAGCCTTGACCCACTCCCACATCGGCTGCAAAAGAGCCCGATGAGAAAGTGTTCCATTTGTAGGTCGTTTTGTGACCGACTAGATATGAACGGAAGAAGTTCACTACTTGCACAGGGAACCCCGACCGAGAAATGATCTCCAGTAGAACTTGGTGGTTCAAGGAGGGGAAGAATTGAGCGATGTCGAAAGCGACAACACTCGTTTTAAGTCCTTTAGCCCATCCTGCCCTGACAAGATGGGTGAGGTAGATTCCTGCGTCCTCAGTGGAGCGCTGGGCGACACCCCCGAACTGATTTTGCTCGAAGGCCTCGTGTGCTACACCGTCGAATTGAAGTCGCCTCGACAACATCTTTTCGACTAATTTGCCCAGAGTGTTCAGGAGCACGATGGGCCTGAACGACTTAGGGGTGGAGTAGTTAGGTTTCCCTGGCTTCGGGATGATAACCGACAGGGATTCCTTAAAGTGCGCTGGCCAGTGGCCAGCGGTGATGCACGCCTCAGCGATGCGGGTGATGAGCCCTGCCACCTCTGGGTTGCTACACCAGTATTTTAGGTGTGACCATGTAACACGATTGGGACCTGGAGCGGAATGGGAAGAACACGCGTTTAGCGCTTCTTTCATTTCCGTGACGGAGAACGGGATCCAGGCCCTTTCAGGCACAGGGTCGAGTTCATCAAGAATGCTCAGATCGACTACTCGATCTGAGGCAGCATTATAGGACCCATCAAGGGCGGCCCAAAGAGATTCCAGATCGTTGCAGGGTTCTCCCCGATAGGAGATAGCCTCATACGATGGAAGGTTGCGTTGACGAGTCCAGGACATCAGATCCCAGGGCCGCCTATTCATCGTAGCCACTTCTTGGATACGGTCATCGAAAAAGACACGCTTTGCATGTCGCATGACTTTTCTATAATGCTTCCAGTCCTCCCCATCCCGAGAGGCCCTGTATGCGTCTAGGGCGCCACTGCATTCGTCTGTCCACCAGCCTTTGGACGACTTGCCGAGGCGAGATTCCTTGGCATGGTTTTCCCATGCCTTGTTTAAAATCGCTGATATCGCCGAGACGACATCATCGATTTCTGCCAACGTTTCTCCGTGCCAGTTTAGCCACGGATTTAGAGTGGAGGAGACAGCATCACGTTCCCCAATTTGGGCTCATTGGTGCGCCTATAACTTCCTCCCCTTCCCTGTTGTGGGCCGAAGGGGCATGTCTTATCAATCGCCACGGCGGCTCTTGGATGAAAAGCAGATCATAGTCATCTACGAAGTCTGCCAGTAAAGAGTCCATGTAACCCCAGTTACGATTTACATTTTGACTAAATACGCGTAACTGTGGGGTAGATCTAAGTCTGTCCCTCATTTACGTTCGGCCACCGCGTCCTTTCTGACATGCGTTGGTAAGACGCTGGTTGTACCGGATCGCGAAGATCGTAGACGGATGGAGCTGCAAATTTGAAAAATGGTGTCGACGAGATTTTTTGTGGCTGTGCACATCGCGGTATGAAGACAAGAAGCGATGACGCCCAGAACTCCTGGCGATGATCCAATTGACTCTCTGTGGCTCTCTTCGAGCCGCAGATCCACACAGAATGCTCCCTCAGTGGGCCCTCACAGGACCCAAAGAGGCTCTCCAACCCCCTCCCCCTATGGGGCGGGCATCGTCACTCCGCGAGCACAGCGCTTCAGCGTGCCAGCGTTATCTTCCAGGGATGCGACTGCGTCTCCTGCACCTCCGGCTACCCCTTCTACACCTGCTTCGTGGGCTGATGAAGTGGCCGATAATCTCTCTACCCATGTCATTCAGGACACGGAGATGACTAGCGATGACTGGAGTGGACCCCAGACCTTCGCCAGTGACCTGGGAGAGTATGCCACAGGATTCTGGGTTGTCCTCAACAGGACGGGATCTAGACGACCAACTGCTGAAGAACGGCAGCTCATTGCAGAACAACTAGGCTCGGTGCTGGTAGCAGCTGCCGAGGCTGGCCTCGATCGCAACTCTGGAAACGCTACGCTTCGGAGTGCTATAGACAGGATGGCTGGGGGCAGTAAACGACCCAGGTCGGGCACTGTCACCAACGACCCCAACGACGTCCCGATGACGGAGCACCTGGAGGGATGGGATGGGCAACGCCCCCCCCCTCACAAATCTGCGAGGACTCGAGGCCCGAAAGGGGCTCGACCTCTTCCTAAACCCCCAACAGGGGGTGTCTCTTCATCATGGGGTCGAGGACCGCCTCCCCCCGTGAACTGGTCCACCAGGCCCTCGGGCAGGGGGACCTTTGCTCAGGTCGCTCGCTTCCCTGGGGGGCGAGCACCTAACACCTCCATGGATGGCCTTGTGCGACTAGCCAAGGCCTTCCCTGAACTTCCAACCGACAAGCTCGCTGATATACAACAGCATGTCGGCCCTTCCAGACCGAAGGCTGCTAAGCCCTCGCCTACTGTCCATGGACCGTCGAGACGACAGGTCCTGGTCCACGTTCGTCCCCCCCTCGGGGCGGAAACGAACCCTGCTGACTTTCTGGATCACGTCCGAGTCACCCTCAGACTGCACCACTCTAAACTAGTGGCTCAGTCCGCATCGATGCACGCTGGTAACTTATCAGTGGCTACAGACTTCGTGGCCTCCGAGGAGGACCTTCGTTGTTTCAAGGAGGCTGCTCACAAGGTGTTCCCCTTCGCGCTGCACGTAGACGCAGCGCTACCCACCTCCACGTCGTACCTCAAGCTGGTCGACGTGCCGTTTATTGCCAACGACAAGGCTCTAACACCTGATGTCGTCATAGCACACTTGGGAAAGTCCGGAATTTCGGACCTCACAGTGCTTCAAGTCCCCCCCCGGGTAGTACGCGATTCGAAGATGTCGGATACGTGCACCGTATATCTCAACATCGCTGACTCAGTCAGCGGTGCATGAGCTAAGGCTCTTATCGGACGGGGCGTTCAATTTGGACGCTACGTCGCTTATGTGAGGGCAGCCAGGGCGAACCCCGGGATGCCTCTTTGCCAACGATGCTGGAAGTGGGGACACCCCACCCCGGCATGCAGAGCTCCACAGACCAAGTGTCCGATCTGTGCAGGCCCACACCGCAAGGAGCACCATCGTGCCCTCGCAGGGTGTTGCAAGGGAAACGCTAAGGTGAATCCCCCCGTTCCTGCTACCCCAGAGGGGGCAGCCTGTCCTCACCCGGCTAGGTGTCTAAACTGCCGGAAAAACCACGCATCCGACGATCGTCGATGTAACTTTTGGCGACATCGCTTTGACCGTGACTGGATCAAAGCGCGCTACGACGAGGTGAGTGCGAAACGCAATTCTCGCTCCCCTCCTGCTTACCATCCCACAGGACGCGGTGGCCGAACGTAAATGAGGGACAGACTTAGATCTACCCCACAGTTACGCGTATTTAGTCAAAATGTAAATCGTAATTGGAGTTACATGGACTCTCTACTGGCAGACTTCGTAGATGACTACGACTTGCTTTTCATCCAAGAGCCGCCTTGGCGATTAATAAGACACGCCCCTTCAGCCCACAACAGGGAAGGGGAGGAAGTTATAGGCGCACCAATGAGCCCAAACTGGGGAACATTAGTGCACCCCTCGGGTATTGATTCCCCCCCACGCGTCGCTGTTTACTTTGCGAACAGCATCGCTAACTTAAGACCAGGTCTCAGACGAGATCTGATCGATGATCGTGACATCCTCCTGTTCTCATTGGGAATAGGGGAGGACGTCATGCTACTCGCTAACGTCTACTCGGACAGCCAACACTCTGCCATCACGCTCCTATTCGAGAATGTCATGATGATCCCACGCCTACACTTCATGTGCGGCGACTTCAACGTGAGACATGCATCCTGGGACCCCCAGGGGCCTGAGCATTCAATACACGCTGACCACTTAGTGGAAACAGCTACGGCATTAGGCCTGACTAGAGCCCTACCAGTAGTGGAGGGCCCTACCCACTTCCCCCCTCAACAGGGCCTTCACCCCATGGTGATCGACCTGATGTTTGTACCTACAGATCTTAGATTTGTATTATACTGCGAGATCGTACCTGAAGCCAGGGGAACGTCTGACCACGCTCCTCTGACGTTAGTGCTGCCTGGCCCGGGATCTCTGGTTCCGGTTACCAAGTGGTCCATCAAAAAAGGATCCGAGGAGGAAGCATCATATCGTGATGCTGTCTCCTCCGCTCTAAATCCGTGGCTAAACTGGCACGGAGAAACGTCGGCAGAAATCGATGATGTCGTCTCGGCGATATCAACGATTTTAAACAAGGCATGGGAAAACCATGCCAAGGAATCTCGCCTCGGCAAGTCGTCCAAAGGCTGGTGGACAGACGAATGCAGTGGCGCCATAGACGCATACAGGGCCTCTTGGGATGGGGAGGACTGGAAGCATTATAGGAAAGTCATGCGACAAGCAAAGCGTGTCTTTTTCGACGACCGTATCCAAGAAGTGGCTACGATGAACAGGCGACCCTGGGATCTGATGTCCTGGACTCGTCAACGCAACCTTCCATCGTATGAGGCTATCTCCTACCGGGGAGAACCCTGCAACGATCTGGATTCTCTGTGGGCTGCCCTTGATGGGTCGAGATCCGTCCATCCAATCTCCGTGGATGCCCCAGTCATTGTTTTTGACAATGGCTGCTATTCGTCTCATTCTCCTGGGCTTCGAGGATCCTGACTAGGTGAGTGTTGTCTATGAAAGAGTAGTCTAGGTCCCTATGGGGGCTTAGAGTGGGTGTGGGATGCCTGCTTCAATGCTCGCCCAAGTCGACACACTCGTTTAGTTGGGGGAGGTCTGGCTTAGGGAGAAGGGACGTTATCACTGGATTGCTGGCTGTCTGGGAGGCTTCCAGCCTCCATGCTCTGTGAGTTTCTATTACTAGAGACATGCTACACTGACTACCCGCTGGAATACACCATCGTTAAAAGGGGCCGGGTGATGGTGCCCCCTGGCGGCTAGGTCGACACCCTGGCGGCCGCCACTCTCTGCCAACTCTCTACCTCCGGTGCTCACTCTTCTAGGGTGTTATGACCCGGGTTCAATATTCTCCCACTAGGCAGCAGGATGTGTGGCTTGCTCACCCCCTCGGAGCGTTCGGAGGCTGGATCGGGTGGACCCGGAACGTAGATAAGGGACCAGCCATTATCGATTCCACGCTGCATATTTTGATTCTTACCATCATCTACTAGCACTAACACACATACTCTCAATGCCCAAACGGCGTACCAGAGGCCAACAACCACCACATCGGGGTCTACGTGACCCCGTTTTGATCACGGGCGACATCTTTGATGATGGCGTCCAAGACTACGACACCCGGTTCGTTCAAGACGAATCGGAGGTAGCAGCTGCTTTCAGGGCAGCTAGAGATCTATGGGCCGGGGAAGACCTCTCCGACCCTAACGATGATGACGACGACGACTCTCTTGCCATGCAAGAGACTCTTCTTTTTGCCGAGGGGGGGCCTAGGCTTTCCTCGAGGAAAACGATCGATCGTGTACGATGGGCACTTGGTGTCGACGTCGAACACAAGCGCTGGGCTCGTAGCCTCCCAAAGGAGGATATATACTCACAGGAGCTTGGCATCGCTGAGCTCCTTTATCTGGAGGCATCCCCTGCCCCGCTACCGCCTTGGCCCCCCATCCCCGAGCTGGTGGAGGACGAAGTGCCGTTATCTAGGGATCAGAGGTTGGAAATCGAAGCCACCTCTGATGCCATGCTTCATCTACTGGACATGATGACCTCTTTTGTAGGTACCGTCCGAGTGTCCGCAGTTCCTCTCAACAACAGGAACTCTTGGCGTCAGATGGCGTGGGAGCTCTTCACCACCACCTGGCGATTTTCAGGGAGCATGATGGAGTCGCTTCGCGAGGCATCAGCTCCCCTCGACCTTACGTCTCCGGCAGCCTTCCAGGCTTCCTATGCGGTGATGCAGGCGGCTCAGTCTGCTCCACCAGTGGCAGAGCCTCCAACCGAGGAACCCTTGTCCCCGGAACGGCGTCGACGTCCTCGTGGCCCCCGCCAACAACCACGCCGAGCTTGAAGAAGGGGACCCCCCCTTCTCTTCACCGCCCACCAGGGCTGTTGTCGGGATGGTGACAATATGTCACTGCCCTTTACCTTCCCCCCACTGCGGGGGGGATGATGTCACCGAGTGCGTGCTCAGTGTAGCATTTGCTCGTGGGGGGGGCCTCGACCCCCTACCTACAGTAGCTCCGGTGAATAACCAGCTACGGCAGTTCCGGTGAATAACCAGCTGCCTCGTCACTGTCACCTGTGCGTGGACACAGTGATGGTCCACCTCACTCACCTGGGGTGGTCAATCCTTGTTGTCTGGTGAAAGATGGTTACTCTTCCCGCAAGGGAGGACTTACGGTGAACTGACACTGCTTGCGCCTGATCTGACTTCGGTTGGATATGTGGCCGGGGGGACCGAGATAGCACCAGACGGCGAACTAACGGCTAGCCTTTGTGGGGGGGGCCCCTCCCCTACAGATTATTGCCTTTCCTGTCTGAGAGGACAACGCTGGTACGCCCACCGTAACGTGGCTTCTGCAAGGGACTTGGTGTGGGATGTGGACATAGGGAATGCGTAGTCTTAGTAGTACCTTGTTTGTATCTTGACCCGCGGACTGCGATCGAGCCCCGCGTTATAAATTTTTGACCCAAAAAAAAAAAAAAAAAAATGAACTCGACCCGGTGCCTGAAAGGGCCTGGATCCCGTTCTCCATCACGGAAATGAAAGAAGCGCTAAACGCGTGCTCTTCCCGTTCCGCTCCAGGTCCCGATCATGTTACGTGGTCGCACCTAAAACACTGGTGTAGCAACCCAGAAGTGGCAGGGCTCATCACCCACATTGCTGAGGCGTGCATCACCGCTGGCCACTGGCCAGCCCATTTCAAGGAATCCCTGTCGGTTATCATCCCGAAGCCGGGGAAACCTAACTACTCCACCCCTAAGTCGTTCAGACCCATCGTGCTCCTGAACACTCTGGGCAAATTAGTCGAGAAGATGTTGTCGAGGCGACTTCAATTCGACGGAGTCGCACACGAGGCCTTCGAGCAAAACCAGTTCGGGGGCGTCGCCCAGCGTTCCACTGAGGATGCAGGTATCTACCTCACCCATCTTGTCAGGGCAGGATGGGCTAAAGGACTTAAAACGAGTGTTGTCGCTTTCGACATCACTCAATTCTTCCCCTCCCTGAACCACCAGGTTCTGCTGGAGATCATCTCTCGGTCGGGGTTCCCTGCGCAGGTTGTGAACTTCTTCCGCTCATATCTAGTCGGTCGCAAAACGACCTACAAATGGAACGCTTTCTCATCGGGCTCCTTTGCAGCCAATGTGGGAGTGGGTCAAGGCTCTGCTTTGTCCCCTGTCTTATCGGCGTTATATTTGACGCCCGTCATGAAGCTCTTCAGAAGAAGCGAAATCGGCAGGGATGTCGATCTCATGTCGTATGTGGACGATGGCACCCTCATCGCCCGCTCTCCACAGCTAGAGGATAACCTCCCCTTGCTTAAAAAAGCATATGGCTGGATATTCCAGGCGTTCACCTCCCTCGGACTTGTCCTCGAACATGACAAGTCCGAAGTATTCCATTTCTTGAGGGCGAGGAGATTCACTCCCTTACCCATCGATCTAGGGTTCGCCCCCTACACGGGCAACACCCCCCTCAAGCCCAAGGTCACCTGGAGGTACCTCGGATTTTTCTTCGACCGTAAGCTCTCCTTCAAGGAGCATACGCGATTCTATTCCACCAAAGCCCTCACCACTGCTAGGGCGATGGGAATGCTTGGTAATTCTGTCAGAGGGCTAACCCCTATGCAGAAACGCCTTCTATACCGTTCGTGTGTCGTACCTATTATGACATACGGACTTAGACTCTGGCATTTTAAAGGCGCTCGCGTCAAAGGTGTCATCAAAACGTTGGCCCAAGTGCAGTCCATTTTTTTTTTTTTGGATCAGAATTTATAACGCGGGGCTCGAACGCAGTCCGCGGAGCAGGGTACAAACTTGGGTACTACTTTATCTACGTGTTCCCCTCGCCCATCTCCCACTCAGGTCCCCGTTTTAGCCACTTTAGGCGGGCAGTGCCACAGACGTTGGCCTCTCAGCCAGGAAAGGCAATAATCTGGAGGGGGCGCCCCCCCCTCCCGAAGTTAGCCATTAGATCGCCCCCTGGAGCAAACGGTCCCCCAGCCACATGTCCGACCAAGGCCAGACCAGGCGCAGCAGTGTTAATTCACCGTAAATCCCCCCTTGCGGGAGGAATAACCGTTTGCGTTTTTCCAGCCAACGAGGATTGACCACCCCAGACGAATGAGGTGGACCATCACCATGTTGTGCATGAGTGACAGTAACGAGGCGGGTGGTTGTTCACCTGGTTATTCACCGTGACCGCCGTAAGTAGGGGGCCAAGGCCCCCCTCGAGCAAATGCACACATGTGCATGCACTCGATGACATCGTCCCCCCCGCAGTGGGGGGAAGGTATAGGGAGGCACCACCATGTCGCCATCCCGATAATGGCCACCAGTTGGTACTTGGTGGCCGTGAGTGTAGAGGGGGATAGGCCCCTGTACTAGTTGTGGCGCTGCTGTCCATGAGGACCTCGAGGACGACGGCACCGTGCTGGGGACGAGGGTTCCCCAGATTGAGGCTCTGACTGAGCAGTGTGCATCGCCGCGTAGGAAGCCCGGAAGGCTGCCGGAGACGTGAGATCAAGAGGTGTCGGAACGGCTGCTAGTTCTGCCGACATCGTCTCAGACAGTCGCCAAGTGGTCGTGAATAACTCCCAGGCCATTTGGCGCCAAGCGTTCCTCTCTGCAGGGGGAATGGCGGACGTACGGACGGTACCAACGAACATGGTCATCGCGTCGAGTTGGTGTAGCATGGCATGAGAGGTGGCTTCAATTTCCAACCTCTCATTCACAGATAGCGGCACTTCGTCCTCCACCAACTCAGGGATGGGGGGCAAAGGCGGTAACAGGGCAGGGGATGCCTCCGGATACCATGCCGAGCTCCTGTGTATACATGTCCTCACGTTCGAGACTGCGAGTCCAACGTTTATGTGCGATATGGACGTCCTGCGCCCACAGCACACGGTCGATCGTTTGCCTCGAGGCTAGCTTAGGGCTGCTCTCGGCGTAATTGAGGGCCTCCTGCATAGCAAGAGAATCCTCGTCGTCGTCATCATCATTAGGGTCGGAGAGGTCTTCCCCGGCCCATAGATCTCTAGCTGCCCTAAAAGCAGCTGCTACCTCCGATTTGTCTTGCACAAATTGGGTGTCGTAGTCTTGGACGTCATCATCAAAGATGTTGCCCGTGATCAGAATGGGGTCGCGTAGACCCCGATGTGGTGGTTGGACTCTGGTTCGCCGTTTGGGCATTGAGAGAGTGTGTGTTAGTGCTAGTAGATGATGGTAAGAATCAAAATACGCAGCGTGGAATCGATAACGGCTGGTCCCTTATCTACATTCCGGGTCCACCCGATCCAGCCTCCAAACGCTCCGAGGGGGCGAGCAAGCCACACATCCTGCTGCCTAGTGGGAGAATATTGAACCCGGGTCATAACACCCTGGAAGAGTGAGCACCGGAGGTAGAGAGTTGGTGGAGAGTGGCGGCCACCAAGGTGACGACCTAGCCGCCAGGGGGCACCATCGCCCGGCCCCTTTTAACGATGGTGTATTCCAATGGGTAGTCAGTGTAGCATGTCTCTAGTAATAGAAACTCACAGAGCATGGAGGCTAGAAGCCTCCCAGACAGCCAGCAATCCAGTGATAACGTCCCTTCTCCCTAAGCCAGACCTCCCCCAACTAAATGAGTGTGTCGACTTGGGCGAGCGTTGAAGCAGGCATCCCACACCCACTCTAAGCCCCCAGAGGGACCCAGACTACTCTTTCATAAACAGCACTCACCTAGTCAGGATCCTCGAAGCCCAGGAGAACGAGACAGATAGGGGCCATTGTCAAAGACAATGACTGGGGCATCCACGGAGATCGGATGGACAGATCTCTTAGCAAATCAGGGCAGGCCTGGAGACGCCGAGAGCGTTCGTGATGGTGAAATCCGATCGAAAATCGGATAAAAATTGAAGTGTCGACGTCGCGTGCAACGTTGAGCAGAGGTGTTTACCACTATTTATGGTGGTTGTAACAAGTCAAGGAGCGATGAAGTGCAGTCCATCGCTGCATGTTGGATCCTCGGTGCATTCAGAACCACCCCAATCGGAGGTCTGGAAAGTATCGCAGGACTGCTGCCTATGCAGCTGTTACTGCGTCGTCTCGTCGACAGAGGGGTATTCCGAACCCCTCTACTGGCTCCATCACACCCCCTAAGAGCGATCTTAGGGCCTAATCACGTCGGTACTACCCACTCTCATGAGCTAGGACTCTGGGGAGGGAACGTGCTTGACACTCTCAACCTGCAAGGCCCATCTGTCGCTTCAGCTGCAGCCCTGGCCCTCGTACCAGGCGATGAATTCGACCCATTTGGGGAAGAAAACACACCTGGAAACAGAGTGAAGGATTTATTCCCCACTCGTTTCTCCTCTCATCGCCTCACCTCTAAGGAGGATGGAGCGAGGACTTCTTACAGGAGTGACCTCGACAAGGCCTGGGCTTCTGCCCTGGTCGAGGATGATACTCTCGTCGTTGCAGTGGACGCCTCAGTGCCCACAGATGCTAAATTTCAGGCTGTCGCCTGTGCTCTCGTCTTCGGACAGGGAGAACAGGTCGATCGCGTTGTCTCTGCGTCTGGGAGGAGAACCCCCCCAGAAGTCGAACTCTTCACTCTCCAATTGGGCGTCTCGGCTGCGTGCAGCAGGAGATGCAAGAAGTTGGTGATATTCTCAGATTCTACTACGGGCATTGAGTCCCTAATTGATCCTAAACCACGTTCTGAGCAAATCTTTGCTCTGGACACTTGTCGCTCCCTTCGTCCCTGGCTAGCTGGAGACGAGGAGAGGAACATAACATTCTGGCATGTCCCCTCGAAATTCGAGTGGAACGTACATAAGATGGCTCACGATGTAGCTACATCTACCAAGATCTCCGTGGGCAGACACCCACGGACATCTCTAGACTACCTTAAAAACCAGGTCGAAAAGGCCGTTTGTAAGGATTGGCACACCCGGTTCTCAGATCCGGAGTATCGTGGTCGGCACTTCTACCAACTCAAAGGAGTCGGTGGAAAACCGGTATTACCCTCGACTCACAAAGGTGGGCCCTGGCTGAAAGTAATGGGAAGCAACACCACGTTGACTTCTCGTTTGACTCGCATGATCACTGGCCATGCTCCTATAGGGGAGTATCGTCAATGTTTATCCCTCGACGGGGAATACCAATGTTGGTGCCTTGGCCCCGAGATACAAACTCGAGACCATTTATTACGCGTCTGCCCCAAGGTGGATCGCAAAGAGACTCGTGCAAGCCCCGACTCCGTCGAAGGCTTCCACGAATTCATGGACAATAATCCTGCACTAGGATCGTTCAACTCACTTGCGTGGGATCCAGGATAGGTTGTGCGCGCAGGGCGTATGACCCTCGTCCGGTTCTGGCTAGTGTTATCGGTATGTCAGGGTGGCCGTAGGGCACCAGGCGAGTCCGTTAACCCTCATAAAGGGGGCCCACCTGTGTTCAGGAGCAACTGTCAGGGAGGGGGGACACGAAACCAGGTACTGGTTCGGGGAGGCGCCTGAGCGCTTCCAGATCCTCCGTCGGTTATGCGCTGCGGCGACCTCAGTCGGTTGCGCTTTCCTTTCCGAGCTGAGAGGCTCACGTTGGGGCGGCAGTCTCCCCTAAATCTTGCACCCATACCCGTAGGGATTCGGGGGACACGACATCGTCAAACTCGGGTTGTCGGTACGCCACCACTGGCAAGTCCGTTTACTCGATAAAGGGGGCCCCCTTAGTGGTCATTGCAGCTATCCAGGTGGTTGGTGCGAAGATCAGCAGGCGGAGGACTTGGGTTGGGCGTAGTGTACTCTGCTTGTATGTCTCTACCGCGGACTGCGCTCGGGCGCCGCGTTATAAATTTTTGATCCAAAAAAAAAAAAAAAAAGGAGTTCTGGGTGTACCCGATCTAGAGAGTCCCCCCTCGTCCATCGCTTCGCCCGATCTCCCCCCTCTTCTCAAGAATGATTCTGACATGCGTTGGTAAGACGCTGGTTGCACCGGATCGCTAAGATCGTAGACGGATGAAGCTGCAAATTTGAAAAACGGTGTCGACGAGATTTTTTGTGGCTGTGCACGTCGCAGTATGAAGACAAGAAGCGATGAATCTGATTTCATGACTATTCCCCTCTCTGAACCTTTGAAGTCGGGTGAAGACGTACCTGCCCCTCCTCTCTCTACCTCTACCTCACGCCCCAAAATTAAATCATGGGAGCGCAAACTACCATGCAAATATATCGTTGCATCCACTCCCTCTGCACACTCCTTGAACCTGGCAATCAAACTACAGACTACCGACACTGGACAGATACTTGGTGTCTCTGCGCTCCTAGACTCTGGTGCTACTGGTCTCTTCATTGACGCTGACCTTGCATGACAACATCACCTGAATACTCACTCACTCTTGCATCCGATACCTGTTTATAATGTGGATGGATCCCCAAATGAAGCTGGTGCCATCCAAGAGGTTGTGGACCTGGTCCTCCGTTACAAAGATCATAGTGAGCGTACACATTTTGCTGTCACTCAGTTAGGGAAGCAGAAGGTGATTTTGGGCTATCCATGGCTTCGAGACCATAACCCAGATGTTAACTGGTGTACTGGGGAGGTCACCATGAGCCGATGTCCATCCAGCTGTCGCACCTGTTTCATGGAAGCCAGACAAGAGCACCATGGACAAAGGGCCTCAGTACGATGCACTCAGAAGTGTCATGCTGGACCCCTACCTCTGCCTGATGTGGAGTTGGAGGGGGTTCCTGATCTGATACCAGACTCAGATGATGAGGAGGAGGAAGCAGAGGAAGTTGAGGAAGGGGATAGGATTTTCTACACTGCAATTCGTCCATCGCATGAGGTGTGTGCTACATCGAACATATCCCAGCGCCTTGCCGAGGCCTTCCACAAAAACAATACTGCTAAATCCTCTACTGACTTCTTACTCCCTCATCTTCATGAGTTCGAGGACGTGTTCTCCAAGGAATCATTCAATTCTCTCCCTGCACGCAAGCCATGGGATCACACCATCAAACTCATCCCCAGTGCAACCCCTTCCTCCTGCAAGGTCTATCCTCTTTCTCCCGAGGAACAGCAACAGCTCAACCAATTCATCGATGAACACCTAACCTCTGGATGTATACGACCATCCAAATCGCCCATGGCCTCTCCCTTTTTCTTTGTCAAGAAGAAGGATGGCTCACTTTGTCCAGTCCAAGACTATAGAAGGCTCAACGACATCACGGTCAAAAATCGCTACCCGCTACCTCTCATCTCTGAACTTGTGAACCAACTCCGTGGAGCGCGATACTTCACCAAACTCGATGTCCATTGGGGTTAAAATAATGTGAGGATAAAGGAGGGAGATGAGTGGAAGGCAGCCTTTCGTACCAACCATGGTCTTTTTGAACCGCTTGTCATGTTCTTTGGCCTTACTAATAGTCCTGCCACCTTCCAGACCATGATGAACGACATCTTCCACGACCTCATCCTCGAGGGCGTCGTCTGTATCTACCTCGATGATATCCTCATCTTCACTCACACAGTGGAAGAGCATCGTCGCATTACGCACCTTGTCTTGGACCGACTTCGACAGTACAAACTCTACCTTCACCAGGACAAGTGCAAGTTTGAGAAGACCAAGATCAAGTACCTCAGCCTGATTATCTTGGAGGGCCAAGTAGAGATGGATCCGGTCAAGGTGAACGGGGTCACGGCATGGCCGACGCCCATGAACAAGAAAGAGGTGCAGTCCTTTTTAGGCTTCATCAATTTCTACCAGTGTTTTATCAGGGATTTCTCACATCATGCACGACCACTGTTTGACTTGACTGGCAAGGAGGCATGGCGGTGGGACAATGCACAGCAGGAGGTGTTCAAAAAGCTTAAAGAGATGATCACTTCTGCTCCCATCCTTACCTTTGCTGATGATTCGCGCCCTTTTCGTGTAGAAGCCGACAGTTCTGACTTTGCGACGGGCGCCATGTTGTCTCAGCAGTCTCCGGATGACCAGAAGTGGCATCCTGTTGTGTTCTACTCCAAAAGCCTTAGTGCTGTGGAATGAAACTATGAGATCCATGACAAGGAGATGTTGGCAATAATGCGTGTGCTTGAGGAGTGGCGACACTTCCTCGAGGGTGCCCTACACAAGGTGGAAATTTGGACGGATCACAAGAATCTTGAGTACTTTATGACGCCCAAGAAATTGAACCATCGTCAAGCTCGTTGGTCCCTGTATCTATCCAGGTTCGACTTCTCCTTGCACCACTGTCCAGGTCGCAGCATGGGGAAGATGGATGCCCTCTCCCGACGTGTGGATCACGGGGATGTTGGTGATGACAATCAAGACATTGTGTTGTTGCAGCCAAACCTATTTACGATCTGGGCATTGGAAGGTATCGCACCCCAGGGCGAGGAGTGGGACATCCTACGTGACATCCGATGCGCAAACCGTAGTGGTTTATATGAGGATGTCGTGGCCCGAGCTGTTAAGGAACTGAGGAAGGGATCTACCCTCTCCTTACGTGCGGCAGAGTGGGCTGAAAGGGAGGACTTGTTGTATTTCCAGGATTGCATCTACATACCCAACAACCCAGACCTTCATCGACGTATCATATCCCAACACCATGACTCACAGATTGCTGGTCACCCTGGACGCTGGAAGACCTTGGAGCTCACCTCACAGAATTATTGGTGGCCGCAGATGTCACGGCTCATTGGTCAGTATTGTCATACTTGTGACCTTTGCTTATGCACCAAGATTCCTCATTGCAAACCCATTGGTGAGCTACACCCTCTCCCTGTCCCAGAAAGTCATTGGAATGTTGTCAGTGTCGACTTTGTGGTGGAGTTGCCAGAGTCGAATGGGTTTGATGCGATGATGTGCACAGTTGACTCTGCAGGGAAACGCGCTCACTTCATTCCCACTCACACCACTTTTTTTTTTTTTTGGATCAGAATTTATAACGCGGGGCTCGAACGCAGTCCGCGGAGCAAGGTACAAACTTGGGTACTACTTTATCTACGCGTTCCCCTCGCCCATCTCCCACTCAGGTCCCCGTTTTAGCCACTTTAGGCGGGCAGTTCCACAGACGTTGGCCTCTCAGCCAGGAAAGGCAATAATCTGGAGGGGGCGCCCCCCCCTCCCAAAGTTAGCCATTAGATCGCCCACTGGAGCAAACGGTCCCCCAGCCACATGTCCGACCAAGGCCAGACCAGGCGCAGCAGTGTTAATTCACCGTAAATCCCCCCTTGCGGGAGGAATAACCGTCTGCATTTTTCCAGCCAACGAGGATTGACCACCCCAGACAAATGAGGTGGACCATCACCGTGTTGTGCACGAGTGACAGTAACAAGGCGGGTGGTTGTTCACCTGGTTATTCACCGTGACCGCCGTAAGTAGGGGGCCAAGGCCCCCCTCGAGCAAATGCACACATGTGCATGCACTCGATGACATCATCCCCCCCGCAGTGGGGGGAAGGTATAGGGAGGCGCCACCATGTCGCCATCCCGATAATGGCCACCAGTTGGTACTTGGTGGCTGTGAGTGTAGAGGGGGATAGGCCCCTGTACTAGTTGCGGCGCTGCTGTCCACGAGGACCTCGAGGACGACGGCACCGTGCTGGGGACGAGGGTTCCCCAGATTGAGGCTCTGATTGAGCAGTGTGCATCGCCGCGTAGGAAGCCCGGAAGGCTGCCGGAGATGTGAGATCGAGAGGTGTCGGAACGGCTGCTAGTTCCGCCGACATCGTCTCAGACAGTCGCCAAGTGGTCGTGAATAACTCCCAGGCCATTTGGCGCCAAGCATTCCTCTCTGCAGGGGGAACGGCGGACGTACGGATGGTACCAATGAACATGGTCATCGCGTCGAGTTGGTGTAGCATGGCATGAGAGGTGGCTTCAATTTCCAACATCTCATTCACAGATAGCGGCACTTCGTCCTCCACCAACTCAGGGATGGGGGGCAAAGGCGGTAACAGGGCAGGGGATGCCTCCGGATAGAAGAGCTCGGCCATGCCGAGCTCCTGTGTATACATGTCCTCACGTTCGAGACTGCGAGTCCAACGTTTATGTGCGATATGGACGTCCTGCGCCCACAGCACACGGTCGATCGTTTGCCTCGAGGCTAGCTTAGGGCTGCTCTCGGCATAATTGAGGGCCTCCTGCATAGCAAGAGAATCCTCGTCGTCGTCATCATCGTTAGGGTCGGAGAGGTCTTCCCCGGCCCATAGATCTCTAGCTGCCCTAAAAGCAGCTGCTACCTCCAATTTGTCTTGCACGAACCGGGTGTCGTAGTCTTGGACGTCATCATCAAAGATGTTGCCCGTGATCAGAACGGGGTCGTGTAGACCCCGATGTGGTGGTTGGACTCTGGTTCGCCGTTTGGGCATTGAGAGAGTGTGTGTTAGTGCTAGTAGATGATGATAAGAATCAAGATACGCAGCGTGGAATCGATAACGGCTGGTCCCTTATCTACATTCCAGGTCCACCCGATCCAGCCTCCGAACGCTCCGAGGGGGCGAGCAAGCCGCACATCCTGCTGCCTAGTGGGACAAGATTGAACCCGGGTCATAGCACCCTAGAAGAGTGAGCACCGGAGGTAGAGAGTTGGTGGTGAGGAGCGGCCACCAGAGCGTCAACCTAGCCGCCAGGGGGCACCATCGCCTGGCCCCTTTTAACGATGGTGTATTCCAACGGGTAGTCAGTGTAGCATGTCTCTAGTAATAGAAACTCACAGAGCATGGAGGCTAGAAGCCTCCCAGACAACCAGCAATCCAGTGATAACATCCCTTCTCCCTAAGCCAGACCTCCCCCAACTAAGCGAGTGTGTCGACTTGGGCGAGCGTTGAAGCAGGCATCCCACACCCACTCTAAGCCCCCAGAGGGACCCAGACTACTCTTTCATAAACAACACTCACCTAGTCAGGATCCTCGAAGCCCAGGAGAACGAGCCAGATAGCAGCCATTGTCAAAAACAATGACCGGGGCATCCACAGAGATCGGATGGACGGATGTCTTAGCAAATCAGGGCAGGCCTGGAGACGCCGAGAGCGTTTGTGATGGCGAAATCCGATCGAAAATTGGACAAAAATTGGAGTGTCGACGTCGCGTGCAACGTTGAGCAGAGGTGTTTACCACTATTTATGGTGGTTGTAACAAGTCAAGGAGCGTTCGCTGCCCACTCACACCACTGTCAGTGCCCTGGGTGCTGCCCATCTCTATATTCACCATGTCTGGAAATTACATGGACTCCCTGGTGCCTTCCTTTCCGACCATGGCCCTCAGTTCGTAGCAGAGTTCACTTGTGAGCTGTACCAACTTCTGGGTATCAAACTCCTCGCTTCGACTGCTTATCACCCACAAACTGATGGCCAGACCAAACGAGTCAACCAGGAGTTGGAGCAATACATCCATGTCTTTGTCAATGAACGCCAGGATGATTGGGATGATCTCCTCCCCCTGGCTGAGTTCAGATACAACAATCATGTCCATGCTTCCACTCAACAAACCCCCTTCTTCTTGGACACTGGATGGCATCCACGCATGGGATTCGAACCTCACCAAGCCCCCTCACATATTGAGACAGTGAATGAGTTCACAGAATGCATGAGGGACAGTTTGGAGGAAGCGAAAGCAGCCTTGGTGAAGGCAAAGGACGACATGGCACATTTCTACAATCAACGCCACTCTCCAACGCCACAGTACAAGGTTGGTGATTGAGTTTATCTTGACTCCAGTGACATCTCCACTACCTATCCGTCCAAAAAAAACTCCCATCGCTTCCTGGGACCTTTCCCCATTGTCAAGTGCATTGGAATGCATGCCTATCATCTACGCCTCCCAGCCTCCATGTCTAGACTTTACCCAGTCTTCCATGTCGTGAAACTCCTTCCAGCTCCCTCAGATCCTTTTCCAGGACGCCGTTCACGACCACCACCGCCACCTACAGTCATGGAGGGAGAACTCCAGTATGAAGTCGAGTCAATCTTGGACAGCCGGTTATGGCAAGGGAAGCTCCAGTATTTGGTAGAAGGGTTATGGGTATGAGGAGAACTCATGGGTCGAGGAGTCCGATGTGAACACCCCTCGGTTGGTCAAGGAGTTCCACCAACGGCACACTGCTGCACCACGTCGCATTCAAGTCAGTGACTTTGGTCATATGCGATTTCGAATGCATCGGGGCAATGCATCTTAGAAGGGGGGTAATGTAAGGGGACTAGAGGGTGTCCCACGTGTTTCTTGTATTTTTTACATTTGTCCTATATTTTTTATCGCCTCGTTTCCTTCTATTCTTCATTTTCTATGATTTTTCCCTTATTTTATTACTAATTTCCCTTTCTATCACATTTGTGCATGTTGATAGTTTTATATTTAGAGACGGAGTACCCTTCCAACATTCACCCCTTGGTATTACATCATGCAGCAGCCTTGATCTGCCTATCTCCGCCTTTTTCTATTTTTAGTTATTATTTGATTTTTGCAGTTTTCACATATACTGGGCACTGGCAAAGGGATCTTTAGAGTTTTCTCTTCGGATTTCCCTTTGCTAGGTGTGCCCCCAATCCCTGTATTATGTAGCATTTTTAACTTCGGATTTCCCTTTGCTAGAGGCTTAGGTTGCCCTTATAGTGGAGGACGAACATTATCTAGGGAAGAGAGGTTGGAGGTCAAATCCACCTCTCTTTCCATGTTACATCTACTGGATGTGATGACCACCTTTGTTCGTACCGTCCGAGTGTCAACCCCACGCTGCGTATTCTGATTAATAGGATCCTATACCAGTACTAACATGTTCTCAATGCCTAAATGGACAACCAGAGACCATTATTCTGATGACCTTGTGCCTCAGGTAGCTGTCCCAGCCCCCTATGTGGCGATGCCAATAGCTCCAGCAGAGCTTCAATCTGGGGAACCCTCGTCCCCAGTACAGTGCCATCATCGTCCCAGATGGCCATGCCGTTACTAGTGTGGGGCATTCCGCTCCACACCCATCACCACCAGTCTGCTGGCTGCTGTCGGGTTGGTGACAAGTGTTGCCACCCTTTACCTTCCCTCTACTACGGGGGGGACAATGTCATTGAGTGCATGCATGATGACCATGTTCATTGGTACCGTCCGTACATCCGCCGTTCCCCCTGCAGAGAGGAACGCAAGGCGCCAAATGGCCTGGGAGTTATTCACGACCACCTGGAGACTGTCTGAGACGATGTCGGCGGAACTAGCAGCCGTTCCGACACCTCTCAACCTCACGTCTCCAGCAGCCTTCCGGGCTTCCTACGCGGCGGTGCACACTGCTCAATCAGAGCCTCAATCTGGGGAACCCTCGTCCCCAGCACGGCGCCGTCGTCCTCGAGGTCCTCGTGGACAGCAGCACCGCAACTAGTACAGGGGGCTATCCCCCTCTATGTTCACGGCCACCAAGTAACTGGTGGCCACTATCGGGATGGTGACATGGTGTCGCTTCCCTATACCTTCCCCCCACTGCGGGGGGACGATGTCATCGAGTGCGTGCACATAGGTGCATTTGCTCGAGGGGGGTCTCGGCCCCCTACTTACGGCGGTCACGGTGAATAACCAGGTGAACAACCACCCGCCTTGTTACTGTCACTTGTGCACAACACGGTGATGGTCCACCTCATTTGTCTGGGGTGGTCAATCCTCGTTGGCTGGAAAAACGCAGACGGTTATTCCTCCCGCAAGGGGGGATTTACGGTGAATTAACACTGCTGCGCCTGGTCTGGCCTCGGTCAGACATGTGGCTGGGGGACCGTTTGCTCCAGGAGGCGATCTAATGGCTAACTTCGGGAGGGGGGGGCACCCCCTCCAGATTATTGCCTTTCCTGGCTGAGAGGCCAACGTTTGTGGAACTGCCCGCCTAAAGGTGGCTAAAACGGGGACCTGAGTGGGAGATGGGGGAGGGGAACGCGTAGATAAAGTAGTACCCAAGTTTGTACCTTGCTCCGCGGACTGCGTTCGAGCCCCGCGTTATAAATTCTGATCCAAAAAAAAAAAAAAAAAGTAGGGGGCCGAGACCCCCCTCGAGCAAATGCACACATGTGCATGCACTCGATGACATCGTCCCCCCCGCAGTGGGGGGAAGGTATAGGGAAGCAACGCCGTGTCACCATCCCGATAGTGGCCACCACTTACTTGGTGGCCGTGAACGTAGAGGGGGATAGACCCCTGTACTAGTTGCGGCGCTGCTGTCCACGAGGACCTCGAGGACGATGGCGCCGTGCTGGGGACGAGGGTTCCCCAGATTGAGGCTCTGATTGAGCAATGTGCACCGCCGCGTAGGAAGCCCAGAAAGCTGCCGGAGACGTGAGATCGAGAGGTGTCGGAACGGCTGCTAGTTCTGCCAACATTGTCTCAGACAATCGCCAGGTGGTCGTGAATAACTCCCAGGCCATTTGGCGCCATGCGTTCCTCTCTGCAGGGGGAACGGCGGATGTACGGACGGTACCAACGAACATGGTCATTGCATCGAGTTGGTGTAGCATGGCATGAGAGGTGGCTTCGATTTCCAGCCTCTCATTCACAGATAACGGCACTTCGTCCTCCACCAGCTCAGGGATGGGGGGCAAAGGCGGTAACGGGGCAGGGGATGCCTCCAGATAGAAGAGCTCAGCAATGCCGAGCTCCTGAGTGTACATGTCCTCGTGTTCGAGACTGCGAGTCCATCGTTTATGTGCGACATGGACGTCCTGCGCCCACAGCACACGGTCGATCGTTTGCCTCGAGGCCAGCTTGGGGCTGCTCTCGGCGTAATTGAGGGCCTCTTGCATAGCAAGAGAGTCCTCGTCATCCTCAGGGTCGGAGAGGTCTTCTCCAGCCCATAGATCTCTAACTGCCCGTAGGGCAGTAGCTACATCCGGATCGTCATGATCGTACCGGGTGTCGTAGTCTTGGACGCCATCGTCATAGATGTCGCCCGTAATCAGGGAGGGGTCGTGTAGACCCCAGCGTGGAGTTTGGCCTCTGGTTCGCCGTTTAGGCATTGAGAGGGGAAGTTAGTGCTAGTAGGTGATAGTAGAAATCAAGATACGTAGCGTGCCATCGATAACAGTTGGTCCCTTATCTCTATTCCGGGTCCACCCGATACTGCCTCCGAACGCTCCGAGGGGGGGACAGGCCGCACATCCTGTAACCCAGTGGAAGAAGATTGAACCCGGGTCATAACACCCTAGAAGAGTGAGCACCGGAGGTAGAGAGTTGGTGGTGAGTAGCGGCCACCAGAGCGTCGACCTAGCCGCCAGGGGGCACCATCGCCCGGCCCCTTTTAACAATGGTGTATTCCAACGGGTAGTCAGTGTAGCATGTCTCTAGTAATAGAAACTCACAGAGCATGGAGGCTGGGAGCCTCCCAGACGGCCAGCAGTCCAGTAAGAACGTCCTTCACCCTAAGCCAGACCTCCCCCAGCTAAACGAGCGCTTCTACTTGGGCGAGCGTTGAAGCAGGCATCCCACACCCACTCTAAGCCCCCATAGGGACCCAGACTACTCTTTCATAGACATCACTCACCTAGCCAGGATCCTCGAAGCCAAGGGGAGTGAGACAGATAGCAGTCACTGTTGGAAACAATGACCGAGACATCCCTGGAGATCGGATGGACGGATCTCTTAGCAAATCAGGGCAGGCCTGGAGACACCGAGAGCGTTCGTGATGGCAAAGTCCGATCAAAAATCGGACAAAAATTGAAGTGTCGACGTCGCGTGCAACGTTGAGCAGAGGTGTTTACCACTATTTATGGTGGTTGTAACAAGTCAAGGAGCATCGCCCAAGGAGGCTCTTGGATGAAAAGCAAGTCATAATTGTCATTGAGATCTGCCAGTAGCGAGTCCATGTACCCCCAATTACGGTTCACATTTTGACTAAATATACGTAGCTGCGGGGTAGATCTAAGTCTGTCCCTCATCTATGTTCGGCCACCGCGTCCTGTGGGATGGTAAGTAGGAGGGGAGCGAAAATTGCGTTTAGCACTCACCTCGTCATAGCGAGCTTTGATCCAGTCACGGTCAAAGCGGTGTCGCCAGAAATTGCATCGATGATCGTCAGATGCGTGGTTCTTCCGGCAGTTCAGACACCTAGCCGGGTGGGGACATGCTACCCCCTCTGGGGTAGCTGGGATAGGGGGGTTCGCCTTGGTGTTTCCCTTACAACACCCCGCTAGGGCACGATGGTGCTCCTTGCGGTGTGGGCCTGCACAGATCGGACACTTCGACTGTGGAGCTCTGCATGCTGGGGTGGGGTGGCCCCACTTCCAGCACCGTTGACATAGCGGGAGCCCAGGGTTTGCCCTGGCTGCCCTTACATAGGCGACATAGCGTCCAAATTGGATGCCATGTCCGATGAGAGCTTTCGCTCGTGCGCCGCTGACCGAATCAGCAACGTTGAGGTAGACGGTGCACATGTCCGACATTCTCGAATCACGGACAACCCGTGGAGGGACTTGCAGGACGGTGAGGTCAGATATGCCTGACTTCCCCAGGTGTGCTATGACGACATCAGGCGTAATGGCCTTGTCGTTTGCAATGTAGGGCACGTCTACCAACTTGAGGTAGGACGTGGACGTCGGTAGCGCTGCATCGATTTGGAGCGCAGAGGGGAAGGCCTTGTGGGCCGCCTCCTTGAAGCATCGTAGGTCCTCGTCCGAGGCCACTACGTCGGTTGATACCGAGAGGTTCCCGGCATGCATGGAAGCAGACTGTGCCACTAGCTTAGAGTGGTGTAGTCCTAGGGTCGTCCGGACATGGTCCAGGAAGTCAGCAGGGTTCGTCCCTTCCTCGAGGGGGGGTCGAACGTGAACAAGAACCTGTCTCTGCGATGGTCCATGAACGGTGGGCGAAGGCTTTGCAGCCTTGGGCCTGGATGGGCCGACGTGCTGCTGGATGTCAGCTAGCTTGTCAGTTGGAAGCTCAGGGAAGGCCTTAGCTAGTCGCACAAGGCCGTCCATGGATGTGTTGGGTGCTCACCCCCCAGGGAAGCGAGCGACCTGAGCAAATGTCCCCTTGCCCGAAGGCTTGGTCGACATGTTCACAGGGGGAGGAGGTCCTCTGCCCCATGACGAAGAAGTGCCCCCTGTCGGGGGTTTAGGAAGAGGTCGAGCCCCTTTCGGGCCTCGTGTCCTTGCAGATTTGTGAGGGGGGGGGCGTGGCCCATCCCATCCCTCCAGGTGCTCCGTCCTTGGGACGTCGTTAGGGTCAGTAGTGGCAGGACGTTTGCCTGCACTGCCAGCCCTGTCGATGGCTCTTCGGAGGGTCGTGTTCCCCAAGTCGCGGTGGAATCCAACTGTGGTCGCTGCATACAGCACCGCCCCCAGTTGTTCTGCGATTTCCTGCCGTTGTTCAGCAGTAGGTTGTCGGGCTCCAGTCCTGTTTAGAACAGTGATGAATCCCTGAGCGTATTCCCCGAGGTCGTGGGCGAAGGTGACCGGACCGGCCCAATCGTCGTCCGCATCGCTTGCCATCACCGTGTCTTGGATCACGGGCTCGGGGTTGGGTGTCATAGCTTCGTCTCCCCACCGAGAGGCAGGAGTGGAAGGGGTGGTAGGAGGTGCAGGGGACGCTGTGGCCCGCCTGGGAGATAATGTTGGCACGCTGAATCGCTGTGCACACGGTGTGATCGTTCCAGCCCCATACGGGGAGGGAGTTGGAGAGCTTCTTTGGGACCGATGAGGGCCCACCGAAGGTGCTATCTGTGAGGATCTACGGCCCCCAGAGGGCCGTAGAGAATCAATGGGGTCGTTGCCAGGAGTTCTGGGCGTACCGGCTCTGGAAGGGTTCCCCACGTCCATCGCTTCGCCCGATCTCCCCCTTATTCTAGATGTTGAATCAGACATGCGCTGGTAAGACGCTGTATAGACCGGATCGCTTGGATCGTAGATGGATTGAGCTACAGAGAGTGAAAACGGTGTCGACGAAAATTTCAGTGGCTGTGCACGTCGCGGTAACAAGTCAAGAAGCGACTGGATCTACCCGTCAGTTACGCATATTTAGTCAAAATGTAAACAGAAACTGGGGTTACATGGACTCTTTACTGGCAGACCTCGTAGACGATTATGATTTGCTTTTTATCCAAGAGCCTCCTTGGCGATTAATAAGACACGCCCCCTCTGCCCATAACAGGGATGGGGAAGAAGTCATAGGGGCACCAATGAGCCCGAACTGGGGAACCTTAGTGCGCCCATCGGGAATCGACTCCCCCCCACGTGTTGCTGTCTACTTTGCGAACAACATCGCTAATCTAAGACCGGGTCTCAGACGAGATCTGGTCGACGATCGTGACATCCTCTTATTCTCACTGGGAATAGGGGAGGATGTCATGCTATTCGCTAACGTATACTCGGATAGCCAACATTTGGCCATCACGCTCTTATTTGAGAACGTCATGACGATCCCGCGCTTGCACTTCATGTGTGGTGACTTCAACGTGAGACATGCCTCCTGGGACCCCCAGGGGCCTGAACACTCTATCCATGCTGACCACTTAGTGGAAACGGCTATGGCATTAGGCCTGACTAGAGCCCTACTCATTTCCCCCCTCAACAGGGCTTTCACCCCACAGTGATCGACCTGATGTTCGTGCCTACAGATCTTAGATTTGTATTGTACTGTGAGATCGTACCTGAAGCCAGGGGAACGTCTGACCACGCTCCTCTGACATTAGTGCTGCCTGGCCCGGGATCCCTGGTTCTGGTTACCAAGTGGTCCATCAAAAAAGGATCTGAGGAGGAAGCATTGTACCGAGATGCCGTCTCCTCCGCTTTAACTCCGTGGCTAGATTGGCAGGGAGATACTTCGGCAGAAATCGATGAGGTCGTTTCGGCGATATCAGCGATTTTAAACAAGGCATGGGAAAACCATGCCAAGGAATCTCGCCTCGGCAAGTCGTCCAAAGGCTGGTGGACAGACGAATGCAGTGGTGCCCTCGACGCTTACAGAGCCTCTCGTGATGAAGAGGACTGGAAGCTCTATAGGAAAGTCATGCGACATGCGAATGGTTGCTCCTTGACTTGTTACAACCACCATAAATAGTGGTAAACACCTCTGCTCAATGTTGCACGCGACGTCGACACTTCAAATTTTGTCCGATTTTCGATCGGATTTCGCCATCACGAACGCTCTCGGCGTCTCCAGGCCTGCCCTGATTTGCTAAGAGATCCGTCCATCCGATCTCCGTGGATGCCCCGGTCATTGTTCTTGACAATGGCTGCTACTCATCTCGTCCTCCTGGGCTTCGAGGATCCTGACTAGGTGAGTGTTGTCTATGAAAGAGTAGTCTAGGTCCCTCTGGGGGCTTAGAGTGGGTGTGGGATGCCTGCTTCAACGCTCGCCCAAGTCGTCACACTCATCTAGGAGGGGGAGGTCTGGCTTAGGGAGGAGAGACATTATCACTGGACTGCTGGTCGTCTGGGAGCCTTCCAGCCTCCATGCTCTGTGAGTTTCTACTACTAGAGACATGCTATACTGACTACCCGCTGGAATACACCATCGTTAAAAGGGGCCGGGCGATGGTGCCCCCTAGCGGCTAGGCCTACACCTTGGTGGCCGCTTCTCACCACCATCCCTCTACCTCCGGTGCTCACTCTTCTAGGGTGGTATGACCCGGGTTCAGTCTTCTCCCACTGGGTGACAGGATGTGCGGCCTGTCCCCCCCTCGGAGCGTTTGGAGGCAGTATCGGGTGGACCCGGAATAGAGATAAGGGACCAACCGTTATCGATGGCACGCTACGTATCTTGATTTCTACTATCACCTACTAGCATTAACCTACTCATCTCGTCCTCCTGGGCTTCGAGGATCCTGACTAGGTGAGTGTTGTTTATGAAAGAGTAGTCTGGGTCCCTCTGGGGGCTTAGAGTGGGTGTGGGATGCCTGCTTCAACGCTCGCCCAAGTCGACACACTCGCTTAGTTGGGGGAGGTCTGGCTTAGGGAGAAGGGATGTTATCACTGGATTGCTGGTTGTCTGGGAGGCTTCTAGCCTCCATGCTCTGTGAGTTTCTATTACTAGAGACATGCTACACTGACTACCCGTTGGAATACACCATCGTTAAAAGGGGCCGGGCGATGGTGCCCCCTGGCGGCTAGGTTGACGCTCTGGTGGCCGCTCCTCACCACCAACTCTCTACCTCCGGTGCTCACTCTTCTAGGGTGCTATGACCCGGGTTCAATCTTCTCCCACTAGGCAGCAGGATGTGCGGCTTGCTCGCCCCCTCGGAGCCTTCGGAGGCTGGATCGGGTGGACACGGAATATAGATAAGGGACCAGCCGTTATCGATTCCACGCTGCGTATCTTGATTCTTATCATCATCTACTAGCACTAACACACACTCTCTCAATGCCCAAACGGCGAACCAGAGTCCAACCACCACATCGGGGTCTACACGACCCCGTTCTGATCACGGGCAACATCTTTGATGATGACGTCCAAGACTACGACACCCGGTTCGTGCAAGACGAATCGGAGGTAGCAGCTGCTTTCAGGGCAGCTAGAGATCTATGGGCCGGGGAAGACCTCTCCGACCCTAACGATGATGATGACGACGAGGATTCTCTTGCTATGCAGGAGGCCCTCAATTACGCCGAGAGCAGCCCTAAGCTAGCCTCGAGGCAAACGATCGACCGTGTGCTGTGGGCGCAGGACATCCATATCGCACATAAACGTTGGACTCGCAGTCTCGAACGCGAGAACATGTATACACAGGAGCTCGGCATGGCCGAGCTCTTCTATCCGGAGGCATCCCCTGCCCCATTACCGCCTTTGCCCCCCATCCCTGAGTTGGTGGAGGACGAAGTGCCGCTATCTGTGAATGAGAGGTTGGAAATTGAAGCCACCTCTCATGCCATGCTACACCAACTCGACGCGATGACCATGTTCGTTGGTACTGTCCGTACGTCCGCCGTTCCCCCTGCAGAGAGGAACGCTTGGCGCCAAATGGCCTGGGAGTTATTCACGACCACTTGGCGACTGTCTGAGATGATGTCGGTGGAACTAGCAGCCGTTCCGACACCTCTCGATCTCACATCTCCGGCAGCCTTCCGGGCTTCCTACGCGGCGATGCACACTGCTCAATCAGAGCCTCAATCTGGGGAACCCTCGTCCCCAGCACGGCACCGTCGTCCTCGAGGTCCTCGTGGACAGCAGCGCCGCAACTAGTACAGGGGCCTATCCCCCTCTACACTCACGGCCACCAAGTACCAACTGGTGGCCATTATCGGGATGGCGACATGGTGGCGCCTCCCTATACCTTCCCCCCACTGCGGGGGGGACGATGTCATCGAGTGCATGCACATGTGTGCATTTGCTCGAGGGGGGCCTTGGCCCCCTACTTACGGCGGTCACGGTGAATAACCAGGTGAACAACCACCCGCCTTGTTACTGTCACTTGTGCACAACACGGTGATGGTCCACCTCATTCGTCTGGGGTGGTCAATCCTCGTTGGCTGGAAAAACGCAGACGGTTATTCCTCCCGCAAGGGGGGATTTACGGTGAATTAACACTGCTGCGCCTGGTCTGGCCTTGGTTGTACATGTGGCTGGGGGACCGTTTGCTCCAGGGGGCGATCTAATGGCTAGCTTCGGGAGGGGGGGGCGCCCCCTCCAGATTATTGCCTTTCCTGGCTGAGAGGCCAATGTCTGTGGCACTGCCCGCCTAAAGTGGCTAAAACGGGGACCTGAGTGGGAGATGGGCGAGGGGAACGCATAGATAAAGTAGTACCCAAGTTTGTACCTTGCTCTGCGGACTGCGTTCGAGCCCCGCGTTATAAATTCTGATCCAAAAAAAAAAAAAAAAATGACGACGACGACTCTCTTGCTATGCAAGAGGCTCTTCTTTTTGCCGAGGGGGGGCCTAGGCTCTCCTCGAGGAAAACGATCGATCGTGTATGATGGGCACTTGGTGTCGACGTCGAACACAAGCGCTGGGCTCGTAGCCTCCCAAAGGAGGATATATACTCACAGGAGCTTGGCATCGCTGAGCTCCTTTATCCGGAGGCATCCCCTGCCCCGCTACCGCCTTGGCCCCCCATCCCTGAGCTGGTGGAGGACGAAGTGCCGCTATCTAGGGATCAGAGGTTGGAAATCGAAGCCACCTCTGATGCCATGCTTCATCTACTGGACATGATGACCTCTTTTGTAGGTACCGTCCGAGTGTCTGCAGTTCCTCTCAACGACAGGAACTCTTGGCGTCAGATGGCGTGGGAGCTCTTCACCACCACCTGGCGATTTTCAGGGAGCATGATGGAGTCGCTTCGCGCGGCATCAGCTCCCCTCGACCTTACGTCTCCGGCAGCCTTCCAGGCTTCCTATGCGGCGATGCAGGCGGCTCAGTCTGCTCCACCAGCGGCAGAGCCTCCAACCGAGGAACCCTTGTCCCCAGAACGGCGTCGACGTCCTCGTGGTCCCCGCCAACGACCACGCCGAGCTTGAAGAAGGGGACCCCCCCTTCTCTTCACCGCCCACCAGGGCTGTTGTCGGGATGGTGACAATATGTCGCCGCCCTTTACCTTCCCCCCACTGCGGGGGGGATGATGTCACCGAGTGCATGCTCAGAGTAGCATTTGCTCGAGGGGGGGGCCTCGACCCCCTACCTACAGTAGCTCCGGTGAATAACCAGCTACGGCAGTTCCGGTGAATAACCAGCTGCCTCGTCACTGTCACTTGTGCGTGGACACAGTGATGGTCCACCTCACTCACCTGGGGTGGTCAACCCTCGTTGTCTGGTGAAAGACGGTTACTCTTCCCGCAAGGGAGGACTTACGGTGAATTGACACTGCTTGCGCCTGATCTGACTTCGGTCGGATATGTGGCCGGGGGGACCGAGATAGCACCAGACGGCGAACTAACGGCTAGCCTTTGTGGGGGGGGCCCCTCCCCTACAGATTATTGCCTTTCCTGTCTGAGAGGACAACGCTGGTACGCCCGCCGTAACGTGGCTTCTGCAAGGGACCTGGTGTGGGATGCGGGCATAGGGAATGCGTAGTCTTAGTAGTACCTTGTTTGTATCTTGACCCGCAGACTGCGATCGAGCCCCGCGTTATAAATTGTTGACCCCAAAAAATGCGACATGCGAGGTGAGTGTGAGACGTAGCTCTCGCTCTCCTCTTACTTACCATCCCGCAGGACGCGGTGGCCGAACGTAAATGAGGGACAGACTTAGATCTACCCCACAGTTACGTATATTCAGTCAAAATGTAAATCGAAATTGGGGTTACATGGACTTGTTACTGGCAGATTTCGTAGATGATTATGATTTGCTTTTTATCCAAGAGCCGCCTTGGCGATTGATAAGACACGCCCCGTCTGCCCACAACAGGGAGGGGGAGGAAGTTATAGGCGCACCGATGAGCCCAAACTGGGGAATGTTAGTGCGCCCCTCGGGTATTGATTCCCCCCCACGCGTTGCTGTCTACTTTGCAAACAGCATCGCTAACTTAAGACCAGGTCTCAGACGAGACCTAATCGATAACCGTGACATCCTTCTGTTCTCACTGGGAATAGGGGAGGACGTCATGCTACTTGCTAACGTGTACTCAGATAGCCAACACTCGGCCATTACGCTCTTATTTGAGAACGTCATGACGATCCCTCGCTTACACTTCATGTGTGGTGACTTTAACGTGAGACACGCCTCCTGGGACCCCCAGGGGCCTGAACACTCTATCCACGCTGACCACTTAGTGGAAACGGCAATGGCATTAGGCCTGACTAGAGCCCTACCAGTAGTGGAGGGCCCTACTCACTTCCCCCCACAACAGGGCCTTCACCCCACGGTGATCGACCTGATGTTCGTACCTACAGATCTTAGATTTGTATTGTACTGTGAGATCGTACCTGAAGCCAGGGGGACGTCTGACCACGCCCCTCTGACGTTAATGCTGCCTGGCCCAGGATCTCTGGTCCCGGTTACCAAGTGGTCCATCAAAAAAGGATCCGAGGAGGAAGCATCATATCGCGATGCTGTCTCCTCCGCTTTAAATCCGTGGCTAAACTGGCACGGAGAAACGTCGGCAGAAATCGATGATGTCGTTTCGGCGATATCAATGATTTTAAACAAGGCATGGGAAAGCCACGCCAAGGAATCTCGCCTCGGCAAGTCGTCCAAAGGCTGGTGGACAGACGAATGCAGTGGTGCCCTCGACGCTTACAGAGCCTCTCATGACGAAGAGGACTGGAAGCTCTATAGGAAAGTCATGCGACATGCGAAGCGCGACTTTTTCGATGACCGTATCCAAGAAGTGGCTACAATGAATAGACGACCCTGGGACCTGATGGCCTGGACTTGTCAACGCAACCTCCCATCATACGAGGCGATCTCCTATCGGGGAGAACCTTGTAACGATTTGGATTCTCTGTGGGCTGCCCTTGATGGGTCCTACAATGCTGCCTCAGATCGAGTAGTCGATCTGAGCATCCTGGATGAACTTGATCTGGTGCCTGAAAGGGCATGGATCCCGTTTTCCGTTATGGAAATGAAAGAAGCGCTAAATGCATGTTCTTCCCGTTCCGCTCCAGGTCCTGATCATGTTACATGGTCGCACCTTAAGCACTGGTGTAGCAACCCAGAAGTGGCAGGGCTCATCACCCGCATTGCTGAGGCGTGCATCACTGCTGGCCACTGGCCAGCTCACTTCAAGGAATCCCTGTCGGTTATTATCCCGAAACCAGGGAAACCTAATTACTCCACCCCTAAGTCGTTCAGGCCTATCGTGCTCCTGAACACTCTGGGCAAATTAGTCGAGAAGATGTTGTCTAGGCGACTTCAGTTCGACGGGGTCGCACACGAGGCCTTCGAACAAAATCAGTTCGGAGGCGTCGCCCAGCGTTCCACTGAGGACGCAGGAATCTACCTCACCCATCTTGTCAGAGCAGGGTGGGCCAAAGGGCTCAAAACGAGCGTTGTCGCATTTGACATCGCTCAGTTCTTCCCCTCCTTGAACCACCAGGTTCTGTTGGAAATCATCTCTCGGTCGGGATTCCCTGCGCAAGTAGTGAATTTCTTCCATTCATACTTGGTTGGTCGCAAGACGACCTACAAATGGAACGCTTTCTCATCTGGCCCCTTTTTTTTTTTTTCTTTTTTTTTTGGGTCAACAATTTATAACGCGGGGCTCGATCGCAGTCCGCGGAGCAGGATACAAACTTGGGTACTACTATAACTACGCTTCCCCTCACCCATATCCTACCCAGGTCCTCGTTTTAGCCACTTTAGGCGGGCAGTGCCACAGACGTTGGCCTCTCAGCCAGGAAAGGCAATAATCTGGAGGAGGAGACCCCCTCCCGAAGCTAGCCATTAGATCGTCAGCTGGTGCAAAGTGGTCCCCCAGCCACATATCCAACCGGAGTCGGATCAGGCGCAGCAGTGTCAATTCACCGTAAATCCCCCCTTGCAGGAGGAATAACCGTCCGCATACTCCCAGCCAACGAGGATTGACCACCCCGGATGAACGAGGTGGACCATCACCGTGTCATGCACGAGTAACAGTAATGTGGCAGCTGGTTGTTCACCTGGTTATTCACCGGAACTGCCGTAAGCAGGGGGCCAAAGCCCCCCTCGAGCAAATGCACTGCCAGCACATGCACTCGATAGCAATTTCCCCCCCGCAGCGGGGAGAACGTAAAGGGTAGCGACATTTGTCACCAACCCGACAGCAGCCAGCGGACTGGCGGTGATGGGTGTGGAGCAGGATGCCCCACACAAGTAGCAGCACGGCCATCTGTGATGATGACGGCACTGTACTGGGAACGAGGGTTCCCCAGATTGGAGCTCTGCTAGAGCTGTTGGCATCGCCACCCAGGAAGCTGGAACAGCTGCCGGAGGTGTAGGATCGTTGGAACGATCGTCTCTGGTTGTCCGCTTGGGCATCAGGAGCAAGTTAGTATTGGTATATGATGCAAATGATCGAAATACGCAGCGTGCAGTGTAAGCGAGGGCCTCCTGCTACCTAGCAGGAGAGTCCACGTAGTCATCAGGGTCGGGGAGGTCCTCCCCGGCCCACAGATCTCAATCTGCCTAGGGCAGCTGCCACCTCCAGTTCGTTCTGTGAGAACTGGGTGTCGTAGTCTTGGGCATCATCACCAACGATGTCACCCGTAATCAAGGTGGGGTCGTGAAGGCCCCAGCGTGTGGTTTGGTCTCTGTTCAGCCGTTTGGGCATTGAGAGTGAGTTAGCACAGGTAAATGACGATAACAGTCAAAGTACGTAGCGTAAGGTCGATAACAGATGGCCCCTTATCTCAGTTCCAGGTCCACCCGATACAGCCTCCAAACGCTCCGAGGGGGCGAACAGGCCGCGCATCCTGTTGCCTGGTGGGAGAAGATTGAACCCGGGTCATAACACCCCAGAGGAGTGAGCACCGGAGGTGAGGAGTTGGTGGTGAAATGCGGCCACCAGAGCATCGACCTAGCTATCAGGGGGCACCGTCACCCAGCCCCTTTTAGCGACGGTGTATTCCAACAGGTAGTCAGTGTAGCTTGTCCCTAGTAGTAGTGACTCACATAGCATGGAGGTTGGAAGCCCCAGAGACGACCAGCAGTCCAGTAACGATGTCCCTCCCCCTGAGCCAGACCTCCCCCAACTAAGCGAGTGCGTCGACTTGGGCGAGCATTGAAGCAGGCATCCCACACCCACTCTAAGCCCCCATAGGGACCTAGACTACTCTTTCATAGACATCACTCACTTAGCCAGGATCCTCGAAGCCAAGGGGAACGAGACAGATAGCAGTCACTGTTGGAAACAATGACCGAGACATCCCCGGAGATCGGATGGACGGATCTCTTAGCAAATCAGGGCAGGCCTGGAGACGCCGAGAGCGTTCGTGATGGCGAAGTCCGATCGAAAATCGGACAAAAATTGAAGTGTCGACGTCGCGTGCAACGTTGAGCAGAGGTGTTTACCACTATTTATGGTGGTTGTAACAAGTCAAGGAGCGTCGGTCATCTGGCCCCTTTGCAGCCGATGTGGGGGTGGGTCAGGGCTCTGCCCTGTCCCCTGTCTTATCGGCGTTATATTTGACGCCCATCATGAAGCTCTTCAGAAGGAGCGAAATCGGCAGAGATGTCAATCTCATGTCTTATGTGGACGATGGCACTCTCATCGCCCGCTCTTCACAGTTGGAGGATAACCTCCCCCTGCTCAAAAAAGCGTATGGCTGGATATTCCAGGCGTTCACTTCCCTTGGACTCGTCCTTTTTTTTTTTTTTTTTTTTTTGGGTCAAAAATTTATAACGCGGCGCCCAATCGCAGTCCGCGGTAGAGACATACAAACGAAGTACACTACGCCCAGCCCAAGTCCTCCTCCTGCTGATCTTCACACCAACCACCTGGATAGCTGCGCTGACCACTAAGGGGGCCCCCTTTATCGAGTAAACGGACTTGCCAGTGGTGGCGTACCGACAACCCGAGCTTGACGTCGTGTTCCCCGAATCCCTACGGGTATGAGTGCAAGATTTAGGGGATACTGCCGCCCCGACGTGAGCCTCTCAGCTCGGAAAGGAGAGCGTAGTCGACTGGAGTTGTCGCAATGCATAACCGACAGTGGATCTGAAAGCGCTCAGGCGCCTCCCCGAACCAGTACCTGGTTTCGTGTCCCCCCTCCCTGACAGTCGCTCCTGAACATGGGTGGGCCCCCTTTATGAGGGTTAACGGACTCGTCTGGTGCCCTACGGCCACCCCGACATACCGATAACACTAGCCAGAACCAGACGGGGGTCATACGCCCTGCGCGCACAACCTATCCTGGGTCCCACGCAAGTGAGTTGAACGATCCTAGTGCAGGATTATTGTCCATGAATTCGTGGAAGCCCTCGACGGTGTCGGGGCTTACACGAGTCTCTTTGCGATCCACCTTGGGGCAGACGCGTAGTAAGTGGTCTCGAGTTTGTATCTCAGGACCAAGGCACCAACATTGGTACTCCCCGTCAAGGGATAAGCGTTGACGATACTCCCCTATAGGAGCATGGCCAGTGATCATGCGAGTTGAACGGGAAGTCAACGTAGTGTTGCTCCCCATTACTTTCAGCCAGGGCCCACCTTTGTGAGTCGAGGGTAATACCGGTTTTCCACCCACTCCTTTGAGTCGGTAGAAATGCCGTCCACGGTACGCTGGATCTGAGAACCGGGTGTGCCAATCCTTGCAAACGGCCTTTTCGACCTGGTTTTTAAGGTAATCTAAAGACGTCCGCGGGTGTCTGCCCACGGAGATCTTGGTAGATGTAGCTACATCGTGAGCCATCTTATGTACGTTCCACTCGAATTTCGAGGGGACATGCCAGAATGTAACGTGTCTCTCCTCGTCCCCAGCAAGCCAGGGGCGGAGGGAGCGACAAGCATCCAGGGCAAAGATTTGCCCAGACCGTGGTTTTGGATTGATTAGGGACTCAATGCCCATAGTAGAATCCGAGAAGATCACCAACTTTTTGCAGCCTCTGCTGCACGCAGCTGAGATGCCTAGTTGGAGGGCGAAAAGTTCGACCTCTGGGGGGGTTCTCCTCCCGGAGGCTGAGACAACGCGATCGACCTGTTCTCCCTGTCCGAAGACAAGTGCGCAGGCGACAGCTTGAAATTTGGCATCAGTGGGCACCGAGGCGTCCACTGCAATGATGAGAGTGTCCCCCTCCACCTGGGCCGAAGCCCAGGCCTTGTCGAGGTCACTTCTGTACGAGTTCCTCGCTCCATCCTCCTTAGAGGCGAGGCGATGAGAAGCAAATCAAGTGGGGAATAGATCCTTCACTCTGTTTCCAGGAGTGTTTTCTACCCCAAAGGGGTCGAACTCATCGCCTGGTACAAGGGCCAGAGCTGCAGCCGAGGCGACAGATGGACCTTGCAGGTTGAGTGTGTCAAGCACGTTCCCACCCCAGAGTCCTAGCTCATGAGAGTGGGTGGTGCCGACGTGATTAGGCCCTAAGATCGCTCTCAGGGGGTGTGATGGAGCCAGTAGGGGGGTTCTGAATACCCCTCTTTTTCAACAGCTGCATAGGCAGCAGTCCAGCGATACTCTCCAGGCCACCGATTGGGGTGGTTCTGAATGCACCGAGGATCCAACGTGCAGCGATGGACTGCACTTGGGCCAACGTCTTGATGACACCTTTGACGCAAGCGCCTTTGAAGTGCCATAATCTAAGTCCGTATGTCATGATAGGTACGACGCACGAACGGTACAGGAGGCGTTTCTGCATAGGGGTCAGCCCCCTGACAGAATTGCCGAGCATTCTTGGACTTGTCCTTGAACACGACAAGTCCGAAATCTTTCACTTCTCAAGGGCGAGGAGATTCACTCCCCTACCCATAGATCTCGGCTTTGCCCCGTACACGGGCAACACCCCTCTCAAACCCAAGGTCACCTGGAGGTACCTGGGTTTTTTCTTTGACCGCAAACTCTCTTTCAAGGAGCACACGCGGTTCTACTCCACCAAAGCCCTCACAACTGCGAGGGCGATGAGAATGCTCGGCAATTCTGTCAGAGGGTTAACCCCTATGCAGAAACGCCTCCTATACCGTTCGTGTGTCGTACCCATCATGACATACGGACTCAGACTGTGGCACTTCAAGGGCGCTCGCGTCAAAGGTGTCATCAAAACGTTGGCCCAAGTGCAGTCCATTGCTGCACGTTGGATCCTCGGCGCATTCAGAACCACCCCAATTGGCGGTCTGGAAAGTATCGCGGGACTACTGCCCATGCAGCTGTTACTGCGTCGTTTAGTCGACAGGGGGGTATTCAGGACCCCCCTATTGGCACCATCACACCCCCTAAGAGCAATTCTAGGGCCCAATCACGTCGGCACCACCCACTCTCATGAGCTAGGACTCTGGGGAGGGAACGTGCTTGACACACTCAACTTGCAAGGTCCATCTGTCGCCTCGGCTGCAGCGTTGGCCCTGGTACCAGGGGATGAATTCGACCCCTTTGGGGAAGAAAACACTCCTGGAAACAGAGTGAAGGATCTATTCCCCACTCGCTTCTCCTCTCATCGCCTCACCTCCAAGGAGGATGGAGCGAGGAACTCTTACAAGAGTGACCTCGACAAGGCCTGGGCCTCCGCCCAGGTGGAGGATGACACTCTCATTGTTGCAGTGGACGCCTCGGTGCCCACGGATGCCAAATATCAAGCTGTCGCCTGCGCTCTGGTCTTCGGACAGGGAGAACAGGTCGATCGCGTTGTCTCAGCCTCTGGGAGGAGAACCCCCCTGGAGGTCGAACTTTTTGCTCTCCAACTAGGCGTATCCGCTGCGTGCAGCAGGGGATGCAAAAAGTTGGTGATTTTTTCGGATTCCACTATGGGCATTGAGTCCCTAATCGATCCAAAACCACGTTCTGGGCAAATCTTCGCCCTGGACGCTTGTCGCTCCCTCCGTCCCTGTCTAGCTGGGGACGAGGAGAGAAACGTCACATTCTGGCATGTCCCCTCGAAATTCGAGTGGAACGTACATAAGATGGCTCATGATGTAGCTACATCTACCAAGATCTCCATGGGCAGACACCTGCGGACGTCTCTAGATTACCTTAAAAATCAGGTCGAAAAGGCCGTTTGTAAGGATTGGCACACCTGGTTCTCAGATCCGGCGTATCGTGGACGGCATTTCTACCAACTCAAAGGAGTAGGCGGAAAACCGGTACTACCCTCGACTCACAAAGGTGGGCCTTGGCTGAAAGTTATGGGGAACAACACTATGCTGACTTCCCGTTCAACTCGTATGATCACTGGCCATGCTCCTATAGGGGAGTATCGTCAACGTTTGTCCCTTGACGGGGAATACCAGTGCTGGTGCCTTGGTCCTGACATACAAACTTGGGACCACTTGCTGCGTGTCTGCCCCAAGGTGGATCGCAAAGATACTCGTGCGAGCCCAGACTCTGTTGAAGGCTTCCACGAATTCATGGACAGCAATCCTGCATTAGGATCATTCAACTCACTTCTGGGATGGCGGATGAACCCGGTGATGTGGGGAGGGGCAGCGCAGATTGCTCCTGCTGCCCCTCCGGATAAAGGAGCTCGGCGATGCCGAGCTCTTGATTGTTGTTGGCCTCGAGCCCAAGCTCGAGAGCCAGATCATGCACCTTGTCGGCTATCACTTGTGATGCCAAGAAGCGGTTTATCGTCTCCTGCGAGGCTAGCTCGGTGAGACCCGGAATGAATTCGACGTCTCCGCCGGTGGCAGAGCCGTCATCGTCGTCTGGCAGGTCGGAGGAGTCATCCTCCGCCCAAAGATTGTGGAACTGGTTAGCCACATCAGAGTCCCATCCGCTCAGGGAGACGTGTCCGAACTCTGGGAGGTAGTTGTCATCGAAGTCTGCGAAGTCGGCGTTTGTGTATAGGAGGGGGTCGCCATGAGCCGCCTGGTGTCGAGTTTGCGCTCTACGGTTTGTAGAGGGCATTGAGGATGATTTAGCACAAGTAGATGATGGTAGAAGTCAAGATACGTAGCGTGATGACGATAACAGACGGTCCCTTATCTCAATTCCGGGTCCACCCGACACAGCCTCCAGATGCTCCGAGGGGGCAGACAGGCCGCAAATCCTGCTGCAGATTGGGAGGGACAATTGAACCCGGTTCCGAACACCTTGAGGGTGTGAGTGCCGGAGGTAGAGAGTCGGTGGTAAGTAGCGGCCACCAGAGCGTTGACCTAGCCACCAGGGGGCACCATCGCCCGGCCCCTTTTAATGATGGTGTATTCCAATGGGTAGTCAGTGTAGCAGGTCTCTAGATGTAGAAACTCACACAGCATGGAGGTAGGAAGCCTCCCAGACGACCCACAATCCAGTGAATATATCCCTCCTCCTGAACCAGACCTCCCCCAGCTAAACGAATGCGACGACTTGGGCAAGCGTTGAAGTAGGCATCCCACACCCACTCTAAGCCCCCATAGGGGCCCAGACTACTCTTTCATTGCCAACACTCACCTAGCCAGGATCCTCGAAGCCCAGGAGAACGAGACGAATAGCAGACACTGTCAAAAACAGTGACCGGGGCATCCACAGAGATCGGATGGACGGATCTCTTAGCAAATCAGGGCAGGCCTGGAGACGCCGAGAGCGTTCGTGATGGCGAAATCCGATCGAAAATCGGACGAAAATTGAAGTGTCGATGTCGCATGCAACGTTGAGCAGAGGTGTTTACCACTATTTATGGTGGTTGTAACAAGTCAAGGAGCATCGTATCTCATGTCGTATGTGGACGATGGCACTCTCATCGCCCGCTCTCCACAGCTGGAGGATAACCTCCCCCTGCTTAAAAAAGCATATGGCTGGATTTTCCAGGCGTTCACCTCCCTCGGGCTTGTCCTCGAACACGACAAGTCTGAAATATTTCACTTCTCAAGGGCGAGGAGATTCACTCCCCTACCCATCGATCTCGGCTTTGCCCCCTACATGGGCAACACCCCCCTCAAGCCCAAGGTTACCTGGAGGTACCTTGGATTCTTCTTCGATCGCAAACTCTCCTTCAAGGAGCATACACGATTCTACTCCACCAAAGCCCTTACTACTGCAAGGGCGATGGGAATGCTTGGCAATTCTGTCAGAGGGCTAACCCCTATGCAGAAGCGCCTCCTGTACCGTTCGTGTGTCGTACCTATTATGACATACGGACTCAGACTATGGCACTTCAAAGGCGCTCGCGTCAAAGGTGTCATCAAAACGTTGGCCCAAGTGCAGTCCATTGCTGCACATTGGATCCTCGGTGCATTCAGGACCACCCCAATTGGTGGCCTGGAAAGTATCACTGGACTGCTGCCTATGCAGCTGTTACTGCGTCGTTTAGTCGACAGAGGGGTGTTCAGAACCCCTCTACTGGCTCCATCTCACCCCCTAAGAGCAATCTTAGGGCCTAATCACGTCGGCACTACCCACTCTCATGAGCTAGGACTCTGGGGAGGGAACGTGCTCAACACACTAAACCTACAAGGTCCATCTGTCATCGCTTCTTGTCTTCGTACTGCGATGTGCACAGCCACAAAAAATCTCGTCGACACCGTTTTTCAAATTTGCAGCTCCATCCGTCTACGATCTTAGCGATCCGGTACAACCAGCGTCTTACCAACGCATGTCAGAATCAGTCTTGAGAAGAGGGGGGAGATCGGGCGAAGCGATGGATGAGGGGGGACTCTCTAGATCGGGTACGCCCAGAACTCCTGGCGATGATCCAATTGACTCTCTGCGGCTCTCTTTGAGCCGCAGATCCACACAGAATGCTCCCTCAGTGGGCCCTCACAGGACCCAAAGAGGTTCTCCAACCCCCTCCCCCTATGGGGCGGGCATCGTCACTCCGCGAGCACAGCGCTTCAGCGTGCCAGCGTTATCTTCCAGGGATGCGACTGCGTCTCCTGCACCTCTGGCTACCCCTTCTACACCTGCTTCGTGGGCTGATGAAGTGGCCGATAATCTCTCTACCCATGTCATTCAGGACACGGAGATGGCTAGCGATGACTGGAGTGGACCCCAGACCTTCGCCAGTGACCTGGGAGAGTATGCCACAGGATTCCGAGTTGTCCTCAACAGGACGGGATCTAGACGACCGACTGCTGAAGAACGGCAGCTCATAGCAGAACAACTGGGCTCGGTGCTGGTAGCAGCTGCCGAGGCTGGACTCGATCGCAACTCTGGAAACGCCACACTTCGGAGTGCTATAGATAGGATAGCTGGGGGCAGTAAACGACCCAGGTCGGGCACTGTCACCAACGATCCTAACGACGTCCCAATGACGGAGTACCTGGAGGGATGGGATGGGCAACGCCCCCCCCCTCACAAATCTGCGAGGACTCGAGGCCCAAAGGGGGCTCGACCTCTTCCTAAACCCCCAACAGGGGGTGTCTCTTCATCATGGGGTTGAGGACCGCCTCCCCCCGTGAACTGGTCCACCAGGCCCTCGGGCAGGGGGACCTTTGCTCAGGTCGCTCGCTTCCCTGGGGGGCGAGCACCTAACACTTCCATGGATGGCCTTGTGCGATTAGCCAAGGCCTTCCCTGAACTTCCAACCGACAAGCTTGCTGACATACAACAGCATGTCGGTCCCTCCAGACCGAAGGCTGCTAAGCCCTCGCCTACTGTCCATGGACCGTCAAGACGACAGGTCCTGGTCCACGTTCGTCCCCCCCTTGGGGCGGAAACGAACCCTGCTGACTTCTTGGATCACGTCCGAGTCACCCTCGGACTGCACCACTCTAAGCTAGTGGCCCAGTCCGCATCAATGCACGCTGGTAACTTATCAGTAGCTACAGACGTTGTGGCCTCCGAGGAGGACCTTCGTTGTTTCAAGGAGGCTGCTCACAAGGCATTTCCCTCCGCGTTGCAAGTAGACGCAGCGCTACCTACCTCCACGTCGTACCTCAAGTTGGTCGACGTGCCGTTTATCGCCAACGACAAGGCTCTAACACCTGATGTTGTCATAGCACACTTGGGAAAGTCCGGAATCTCGGACCTCACAGTGCTTCAAGTCCCCCCCCGGGTTGTACGCGATTCGAAGATGTCGGATACGTGCACCGTATATCTTAACATCGCTGACTCAGTCAGTGGTGCACGAGCTAAGGCTCTTATCGGACGGGGCGTTCAATTTGGACGCTACGTCGCTTATGTTAGGGCAGCCAGGGCGAACCCTGGAATGCCTCTTTGCCAACGCTGCTGGAAGTGGGGGCACCCCACCCAAGCATGCAGAGCTCCACAGACCAAGTGTCCGATCTGTGCAGGCCCACACCGTAAGGAGCACCATCGTGCCCTTGCAGGGTATTGTAAGGGAAACGCTAAGGCGAATCCCCCCATTCCTGCTACCCCAGAGGGGGTAGCCTGTCCTCACCCGGCTAGGTGCCTAAACTGCCGGAAGAACCACGCATCCGACGATCGTCGATGTAATTTTTGGCGACATCGCTTTGACCGGGACTGGATCAAAGCGTGCTACGACGAGGTGAGTGCGAAACGCAATTCTCGCTCCCCTCCTGCTCACCATCCCGCAGGACGTGGTGGCCGAAGGTAAATGAGGGACAGACTTAGATCTACCCCACAGCTACGCGTATTTAGTCAAAATGTAAATTGTAACTGGGGTTACATGGACTCTTTACTGGCAGACTTCGTAGATGACTATGATCTGCTCTTCATCCAAGAGCCGCCGTGGCGATTGATAAGACATGCCCCTTCGGCCCACAACAGGGAAGGGGAGGAAGTTATAGGCGCACCAATGAGCCCAAATTGGGGAACGTTAGTGCGCCCCTCGGGTATTGATTCCCCCCCACACGTCGCTGTTTACTTCGCAAACAGCATCGCTAACTTAAGACCAGGTCTCAGACGAGACCTGATCGATAATCGTGACATCCTCCTGTTCTCATTGGGAATAGGGGAGGACATCATGCTACTCGCTAGCGTCTACTCGGACAGCCAACACTCCGCCATCACGCTCCTATTCGAGAGCGTCATGACGATCCCACGCTTGCACTTCATGTGCGGCGACTTCAACGTGAGACATGCTTCCTGGGATCCCCAGGGGCCTGAGCATTCAATTCACGCTGACCACTTAGTGGAAACAGCTACGGCATTAGGCCTGACTAGAGCCCTACCAGTAGTGGAGGGCCCTACCCATTTCCCCCCTCCACAGGGCCTTCACCCCACGGTGATCGACCTGATGTTTGTACCTACAGATCTTAGATTTGTATTGTACTGCGAGATTGTACCTGAAGCCAGGGGAACGTCTGACCACGCTCCTCTGACGTTAGTGCTGCCTGGTCCGGGATCTCTGGTCCCGGTTACCAAGTGGTCCATCAAAAAAGGATCCGAGGAGGAAGCATCATATCGTGATGCTGTCTCCTCCGCTCTAAATCCGTGGCTAAACTGGCACGGAGAAACGTCGGCAGAAATTGATGATGTCGTCTCGGCGATATCAGCAATTTTAAACAAGGCATGGGAAAACCATGCCAAGGAATCTCGCCTCGGCAAGTCGTCCAAAGGCTGGTGGACAGACGAATGCAGTGGCGCCCTAGACGCATACAGGGCCTCTCGGGATGGGGAGGACTGGAAGCATTATAGAAAAGTCATGTGACATGCAAAGCGTGTCTTTTTCGATGACCGCATCCAAGAAGTGGCTATGATGAATAGGCGGCCCTGGGATCTGATGTCCTGGACTCGTCAACGCAACCTTCCATCGTATGAGGCTATCTCCTATCGGGGAGAACCCTGCAACGATCTGGAATCTCTTTGGGCTGCCCTTGATGGGTCCTATAACGCTGCCTCAGATCGAGTAGTTGATCTGAGCATTCTTGATGAACTCGACCCTGTGCCTGAAAGGGCCTGGATCCCGTTCTCCGTCACAGAAATGAAAGAAGCGCTAAATGCGTGTTCTTCCCGTCCCGCTCCAGGTCCCGATCGTGCTACATGGTCACACCTAAAATACTGGTGTAGCAACCCAGAGGTGGCAGGGCTCATCACCCGCATCGCTGAGGCGTGCATCACCGCTGGCCATTGGCCAGCTCACTTTAAGGAATCCCTGTCGGTCATCATCCCGAAGCCAGGGAAACCTAACTACTCCACCCCTAAGTCGTTCAGGCCCATCGTGCTCCTGAACACTCTGGGCAAATTAGTCGAAAAGATGTTGTCGAGGCGACTTCAATTCGACGGTGTAGCACACGAGGCCTTCGAGCAATATCAGTTCGGGGGTGTCGCCCAGCGTTCCACTGAGGACGCAGGAATCTACCTCACCCATCTTGTCAGGGCAGGATGGGCTAAAGGACTTAAAACGAGTGTTGTCGCTTTCGACATCGCTCAATTCTTCCCCTCCTTGAACCACCAAGTTCTACTGGAGATCATTTCTCGGTCGGGGTTCCCTGCGCAAGTAGTGAACTTCTTCCGTTCATATCTAGTCGGTCGCAAAATGACCTACAAATGGAACACTTTCTCATCGGGCTCTTTTGCAGCCGATGTGGGAGTGGGTCAAGGCTCTGCTTTGTCCCCTGTCTTATCGGCGTTATATTTGGCGCCCATCATGAAGCTCTTCAGAAGAAGCGAAATCGGCAGGGATGTCGATCTCATGTCATATGTAGACGATGGCACTCTCATCGCCCGCTCTCCACAGCTGGAGGATAACCTCCCCTTGCTTAAAAAAGCGTATGGCTGGATATTCCAGGCGTTCACCTCCCTTGGACTGGTCCTCGAACATGACAAGTCCGAAGTATTTCACTTCTCAAGGGCGAGGAGATTCACTCCCCTACCCATTGATCTTGGTTTTGCTCCTTACACGGGCAACACCCCTCTCAAACCCAAGGTTACCTGGAGGTACCTCGGGTTTTTCTTCGACCGTAAGCTCTGCTTCAAGGAGCATACGCGATTCTACTCCACCAAAGCCCTTACCACTGCTAGGGCGATGGGAATGCTTGGCAATTCTGTGAGAGGGTTAACCCCTATGCAGAAACGCCTTTTGTACCGTTCGTGTGTCGTACCTATCATGACATACGGACTGAGACTCTGGCACTTCAAAGGCGCTCGCGTCAAAGGTGTCATCAAAACGCTGGCCCAGGTGCAGTCCATAGCTGCTCGCTGGATCCTCGGGGCATTCAGAACCACCCCAATCGGTGGCCTGGAAAGTATCGCTGGACTGCTGCCTATGCAGCTGTTACTGCGTCGTTTAGTCGACAGAGGGGTATTCAGAACCCCTCTATTGGCTCCATCACACCCCCTAAGAGCCATCTTAGGGCCTAATCATGTCGGCACTACCCATTCTCATGAGCTAGGACTCTGGGGAGGGAACGTGCTCGACACACTCACCTTACAAGGGCCATCTGTCGCCTCGGCTGCAGCTCTGGCCCTCGTACCAGGCGATGAATTCGACCCCTTTGGGGAAGAAAACACACCTGGAAACAGAGTGAAGGATTTATTCCTCACTCGCTTTTCCTCTCACCGCCTCACCTCTAAGGAGGATGGAGCGAGGAATTCTTACAGGAGTGACCTCGATAAGGCCTGGGCTTCTGCTCAGGTGGAGGATGACACTCTCGTCATTTTTTTTTCTTTTTTGGATCAGAATTTATAACGCGGGGCTCGAACGCAGTCCGTGGAGCAAGGTACAAACTTGGGTACTACTTTATCTACGCGTTCCCCTCGCCCATCTCCCACTCAGGTCCCCGTTTTAGCCACTTTAGGTGGGCAGTGCCACAGACGTTGGCCTCTCAGCCAGGAAAGGCAATAATCTGGAGGGGGCGCCCCCCCCTCCCGAAGTTAGCCATTAGATCGCCCACTGGAGCAAACGGTCCCCCAGCCACATGTCCGACCAAGGCCAGACCAGGCGCAGCAGTGTTAATTCACCGTAAATCCCCCCTTGCGGGAGGAATAACTGTCTGCGTTTTTCCAGCCAACGAGGATTGACCACCTCAGACGAATGAGGTGGACCATCACCGTGTTGTGCACGAGTGACAGTAACGAGGCGGGTGGTTGTTCACCTGGTTATTCACCGTGACCGCCGTAAGTAGGGGGCCAAGGCCCCCCTCGAGCAAATGCACACATGTGCATGCACTCGATGACATCGTCCCCCCTGCAGTGGGGGGAAGGTATAGGGAGGCGCCACCATGTCACCATCCCGATAATGGCCACCAGTTGGTACTTGGTGGCCGTGAGTGTAGAGGGGGATAGGCCCCTGTACTAGTTGCAGCGCTGCTGTCCACGAGGACCTCGAGGACGACGGCGCCGTGCTGGGGACGAGGGTTCCCCAGATTGAGGCTCTGATTGAGCAGTGTGCATCGCCGCGTAGGAAGCCCGGAAGGCTGCCGGAGACGTGAGATCGAGAGGTGTCGGAACGGCTGCTAGTTCTGCCGACATCGTCTCAGACAGTCGCCAAGTGGTCGTGAATAACTCCCAGGCCATTTGGCGCCAAGTGTTCCTCTCTGCAGGGGGAACGGCGGATGTACGGACGGTACCAACGAACATGGTCATCGCGTCGAGTTGGTGTAGCATGGCATGAGAGGTGGCTTCGATTTCCAGCCTCTCATTCACAGATAACGGCACTTCGTCCTCCACCAGCTCAGGGATGGGGGGCAAAGGCGGTAACAGGGCAGGGGATGCCTCCGGATAGAAGAGCTCAGCAATGCCGAGCTCCTGAGTGTACATGTCCTCGCGTTCGAGACTGCGAGTCCATCGTTTATGTGCAACATGGACGTCCTGCGCCCACAGCACACGGTCGATCGTTTGCCTTGAGGCCAGCTTGGGGCTGCTCTCGGCGTAATTGAGGGCCTCTTGCATAGCAAGAGAGTCCTCGTCATCCTCAGGGTTGGAGAGGTCCTCTCCAGCCCATAGATCTCTAACTGCCTGTAGGGCAGTAGCTACACCTGGATCGTCATGATCGTACCGGGTGTCGTAGTCTTGGACGCCATCGTCATAGATGTCGCCCGTAATCAGGGAGGGGTTGTGTAGACCCCAACGTGGTGTTTGGTCTCTAGTTTGCCGTTTAGGCATTGAGAGGAAGTTAATGCTTGTAGATGATGGTAGAAATCGAAATACGTAGCGTGCTATCGATAACAGGTGATCCCTTATCTCTATTCCGGGTCCACCCGATACTGACTCCGAACGCTCCGAGGGGGGAACAGGCCACACATCCTGTAGTCCGGTGGGAGAAGATTGAACCCGGGTCATAACACCCCAGAGGAGTGAGCACCGGAGGTAGAGGGATAGTGGTGAGAAGCGGCCACCGAGGTGTAGGCCTAGCCGCTAGGGGGCACCATTGCCCGGCCCCTTTTAACGATGGTGTATTCCAGCGAGTAGTCAGTGTAGCATGTCTCTAGTAATAGAAACTCACAGAGCATGGAGGCTGGAAGCCTCCCAGACGACCAGCAGTCCAGTGATAATGTCCCTCCTCCCTAAGCCAGACCTCCCCCACCTAGACGAGTGTGACGACTTGGGCGAGTGTTGAAGCAGGCATCCCACACCCACTCTAAGCCCCCAGAGGGACCTAGACTACTCTTTCATAGACAACACTCACCTAGTCAGGATCCTCGAAGCCCAGGAGAATGAGATGAATAGCAGCCATTGTCAAAAACAATGGCCGGGGCATCCATGGAGATCGGATGGACAGATCTCTTAGCAAATCAGGGCACGCCTGGAGACGCCGAGAGCGTTCGTGATGGTGAAATCCGATCGAAAATCGGACCAAAATTGAAGTGTCGACGTCGCTTGCAACGTTGAGCAGAGGTGTTTACCACTATTTATGGTGGTTGTAACAAGTCAAGGAGCCCGACACTCTCGTCATTGCAGTGGATGCCTCGGTGCCCACTGATGCTAAATTCCAAGCTGTCGCCTGCGCTCTTGTCTTCGGACAGGGGGAACAGGTGGATCGCGTTGTATCCGCTTCTGGGAGGAGAACCCCCCCGGAAGTCGAGCTGTTCGCTCTCCAACTTGGTGTCTCCGCTGCATGCAGCAGGGGATGCAAAAGGCTGGTTATCTTCTCGGATTCTACTACGGGCATTGAGTCCCTGATTGATCCAAAACCACACTCTGGGCAAATCTTCGCCCTGGACGCTTGTCGCTCTCTTCGCCCCTGGCTAGCGGGAGACGAGGAGAGAAATGTAACATTCTGGCATGTCCCCTCAAAATTTGAGTGGAACGTACATAAGATGGCTCATGATGTAGCTACATCTACCAAGATCTCCGTGGGCAGACACCCGCGGACGTCTTTAGACTACCTTAAAAACCAGGTCGAAAAGGCTGTTTGTAAGGATTGGCACACCTGGTTCTCTGATCCGGTGTACCGTGGTCGGCATTTCTACCAACTCAAAGGAGTAGGTGGAAAACCGGTACTACCCTCGACTCACAAAGGTGGGCCTTGGGTGAAAGTAATGGGGAGCAACACTACGTTGACTTCTCGTTTGACTCGTATGATCACTGGCCATGCTCCTATAGGGGAGTATCGTCAACGTTTATCCCTTGACGGGGAATACCAATGTTGGTGCCTTGGCCCCGAGATACAAACTCGAGACCATCTGTTACGCGTCTGCCCCAAGGTGGATCGCAAAGAAACTCGTGCAAGCCCCGACTCTGTCGAAGGCTTCCACGAATTCATGGACAATAATCCTGCATTAGGATCGTTCAACTCACTTGCGTGGGATCCAGGATAGGTTGTGCGCGCAGGGCGTATGACCCCCGTCTGGTTCTGGCTAGCATTATCGGTATGTCGGGGTGGCCGCAGGGCGCCAGACGAGTCCGTTAACCCTCATAAAGGGGGCCCACCCGTGTTCAGGAGCGACTGTCAGGGAGGGGGGACACGAAACCAGATTCCGGTTCGGGGAGGCGCCTGAGCGCTTCCAGATCCTCTGCCGGTTATGCGTTACGACGGGGACGTCGACTACGCTTTCCTTTCCGAGCTGAGAGGCTCATGTCGGGGCGGCAGTTTCCCCTAAATCTTGCACACATACCCATAGGGATTCGGGGAACACGACATTGTCAAGTCCGGGTTGTCGGTACGCCACCACTGGCAAGTCCGTTTACTCGATAAAGGGGACCCCCTTAGTAGTCATTGCAGCTATCCAGGTGGTTGGTGCGAAGATTAGCAGGAGGAGGACTTGGGCTAGGCGTAGTGTACTCTGTTTGTATGTCTCTACCGCGGACTGCGATCGGGCGCCGCGTTATAAACTTTTGACCCAAAAAAAAAAAAAAAAAAAAAAAAAAAGAGCGCAGGCGACCGCTTGAAATTTAGCATCAGTGGGCACTGAGGCGTCCACTGCAATGACGAGAGTGTCATCCTCTGCCTGGGCAGCAGCCCAGGCCTTGTCGAGGTCACTCCTGTAAGAATTCTTCGCTCCATCCTCCTTAGAGGTGAGGCGATGAGAGGAGAACCGAGTGGGGAACAGATCCTTCACTCTGTTTCCAGGAGTGTTTTCTTCCCCAAAGGGGTCGAATTCATCCCCTGGTGCCAGGGCCAACGCTGCAGCCGAAGCAACAGATGGACCTTGCAGGTTGAGTGTGTCGAGCACGTTCCCTCCCCAGAGACCTAGCTCATGAGAGTGGGTGGTGCCGACATGATTGGGCCCTAGAATCGCTCTTAGGGGGTGTGATGGGGCCAAAAGGGGGGTCCTGAATACCCCTCTGTCGACTAAACAACGCAGTAACAGCTGCATGGGCAGCAGTCCCGCGATACTTTCCAGACCACCAATTGGGGTGGTTCTGAATGCACCGAGGATCCAACGTGCAGCAATGGACTGCACTTGGGCCAATGTTTTGATGACCCCCTTGACGCGAGCGCCTTTGAAGTGCCATAGTCTGAGTCCGTATGTCATGATAGATACGACACACGAACGGTATAGGAGGCGTTTCTGCATAGGGGTTAACCCTCTGACAGAATTGCCAAGCATTCCCATCGCCCTCGCAGTTGTGAGGGCTTTGGTGGAGTAGAATCGCGTGTGCTCCTTGAAAGAGAGTTTGCGGTCAAAGAAGAAACCCAGGTACCTCCAGGTGACCTTGGGTTTGAGAGGGGTGTTGCCCGTGTAGGGGGCAAAGCCGAGATCTATGGGTAGGGGAGTGAATCTCCTCGCCCTTGAAAAGTGAAAGATTTCGGACTTGTCATGTTCAAGGACGAGTCCGAGGGAGGTGAACGCCTGGAATATCCAGCCATACGCTTTTTTGAGCAGGGGGAGGTTATCCTCCAACTGTGGAGAGCGGGCGATGAGAGTGCCATCGTCCACATAAGACATGAGATCGACATCTCTGCCGATTTCGCTCCTTCTGAAGAGCTTCATTTTTTTTTTTTTTTTTTTTTTTTTGGGTCAACAATTCATAACGCGGGGCTCGATCGCAGTCCGTGGAGCAGGATACAAACTTGGGTACTACTATAACTATGCTTCCCCTCACCCATATCCTACCCAGGTCCTCGTTTTAGCCACTTTAGGCAGGCAGTGCCACAGACGTTGGCCTCTCAGCCAGGAAAGGCAATAATCTGGAGGGGGAGACCCCCTCCCGAAGCTAGCCATTAGATCGTCAGCTGGTGCGAAGCGGTCCCCCAGCCACATATCCAACCGAAGTCAGATCAGGCGCAGCAGTGTCAATTCACCGTAAATCCCCCCTTGCGGGAGGAATAACCGTCCACATACTCCCAGCCAACGAGGATTGACCACCCCGGATGAACAAGGTGGACCATCACCGTGTCATGCACAAGTAACAGTAATGTGGCAGCTGGTTGTTCACCTGGTTATTCACCGGAACTGCCGTAAGCAGGGGGCCAAAGCCCCCCTCGAGCAAATGCACTGCCAGCACATGCACTCGATAGCAATTTCCCCCCCACAGCGGGGAGAACGTAAAGGGTAGCGACATTTGTCACCAACCCGACAGCAGCCAGCGGACTGGCGGTGATGGGTGTGGAGCAGGATGCCCCACACAAGTAGCAGCATGGCCATCTGTGATGATGACGGCACTGTACTGGGAACGAGGGTTCCCCAGATTGGAGCTCTGCTAGAGCTGTTGGCATCGCCACCCAGGAAGCTGGAACAGCTGCCGGAGGCGTAGGATCGTTGGAACGATCGTCTCTGGTTGTCCGCTTGGGCATCAGGAGCAAGTTAGTACTGGTATATGATGCAAATGATCGAAATACGCAGCGTGCAGTGTAAGCGAGAGCCTCCTGCCTAGCAGGAGAGCCCACGTAGTCGTCAGGGTCGGGGACGTCCTCCCCGGCCCACAGATCTCAAACTGCCTAGGGCAGCTGCTACCTCCAGTTCATTCTGTGAGAACTGGGTGTCGTAGTCTTGGGCATCATCACCAACGATGTCACCCATAATCAAGGTGGGGTCGTGAAGGCCCCAGCGTGTGGTTTGGTCTCTGTTCAGCCGTTTGGGCATTGAGAGTGAGTTAGCACAGGTAAATGACGATAACAGTCAAAGTACGTAGCGTAAGGTCGATAACAGATGGCCCCTTATCTCAGTTCCAGGTCCACCCGATACAGCCTCCAAATGCTCCAAGGGGGCGAACAGGCCGCGCATCCTGTTGCCTGGTGGGAGAAGATTGAACCCGGGTCATAACACCCCAGAGGAGTGAGCACCGGAGGTGAGGAGTTGGTGGTGAAATGCGGCCACCAGAGCATCGACCTAGCTATCAGGGGGCACCGTCACCCGGCCCCTTTTAGCGACGGTGTATTCCAACAGGTAGTCAGTGTAGCTTGTCCCTAGTAGTAGTGACTCACATAGCATGGAGGTGGGAAGCCCCAGAGACGACCAGCAGTCCAGTAACAATGTCCCTCCCCCTGAGCCAGACCTCCCCCAACTAAGCGAGTGCATCGACTTGGGCGAGCATTGAAGCAGGCATCCCACACCCACTCTAAGCCCCCATAGGGACCTAGACTACTCTTTCATAGACATCACTCACCTAGCCAGGATCCTCGAAGCCAAGGGGAACGAGACAGATAGCAGTCACTGTTGGAAACAATGACCGAGACATCCCCGGAGATCGGATGGACAGATCTCTTAGCAAATCAGGGCAGGCCTGGAGACGCCGAGAGCGTTCGTGATGGCGAAGTCCGATCGAAAATCGGACAAAAATTGAAGTGTCGATGTCGCGTGCAACATTGAGCAGAGGTGTTTACCACTATTTATGGTGGTTGTAACAAGTCAAGGAGCGTGTCTGAAGAGCTTCATGATGGGCATCAAACATAACGCCGATAAGACAGGGGACAAGGCAGAGCCCTGGCCCACTCCCACATCTGCTGCAAAGGAGCCAGATGAGAAATTGTTCCATTTGTAGGTCGTCTTGCGACCGACCAAGTATGAACAGAAGAAATTCACTACTTGCGCAGGGAACCCCGACCGAGGGATGATTTCCAACAGAACCTGGTGGTTCAAGGAGGGGAAGAACTGAGCGATGTCGAAGGCGACAACGCTCGTTTTGAGCCCTTTGGCCCACCCTGCCCTAACAAGGTGGGTGAGGTAGATTCCTGCATCCTCAGTGGAACGCTGGGCGACGCCTCCGAACTGATTTTGTTCAAAGGCCTCGTGTGCGACACCATCGAACTGAAGTTGTCTAGACAACATCTTCTCGACTAACTTGCCCAGAGTGTTCAGTAGCACGATGGGCCTGAACAACTTAGGGGTAGAGTAATTAGGTTTCCCTGGTTTCGGGATAATAACCGACAGGGATTCCTTGAAGTGAGCTGGCCAGTGGCCAGCGGTGATGCACACCTCAGCAATGCGGGTGATGAGCCCTGCCACCTCTGGGTTGCTACACCAGTGCTTAAGGTGCGACCATGTAACATGATTGGGACCTGGAGCAGAACGGGAAGAACACGCATTTAATGCTTCTTTCATTTCCGTAACAGAGAACGAGATCCAGGCCCTTTCAGGCACCGGATCAAGTCCATCAAGGATACTCAGATCGACTACTCGATCTGAGGCAGCGTTATAGGACCCATCAAGGGCAGCCCAGAGAGAGTCCAGGTCGTTGCAAGGTTCTCCCCGATAGGAGATCGCCTCGTACGATGGGAGGTTTCATTGCCGAGTCCAGGACATTAGATCCCAGGGTCGTCTGTTCATCGTAGCCACTTCTTGGATACGGTCGTCGAAGAAATCACGCTTTGCGTGTCGCATGACTTTCCTGTAGTGCTTCCAGTCCTCCTCATCACGGGAAGCTCTGTACGCGTCTAGAGCGCCACTGCATTCGTCTGTCCACCAACCTTTGGACGACTTGCCGAGGCGAGATTCCTTGGCATGGTTTTCCCATGCCTTGTTTAAAATCGTTGATATCGCCGAGATGACATCATCGATTTCTGCCGACGTTTTTCCATGCCAATCTAGCCACGGAGTTAAAGCGGAGGAAACAGCATCGCAATATGACGCTTCTTCCTCGGATCCTTTTTTGATGGACCACTTGGTAACCGGAACCAAAGATCCCGGGCCAGGTAGTACTAACGTCAGAGGGGCGTGGTCAGACGTTCCCCTGGCTTCAGGTACGATCTCGCAGTACAGTACAAATCTAAGATCTGTAGGTATGAACATCAGGTCGATCACCGTGGGGTGAAGGCCCTGTTGTGGGGGGAAGTGGGTAGGGCCCTCCACTACTGGTAGGGCCCTCCACTACTGGTAGGGCCCTCCACTACTGGTAGGGCCCTAGTCAGGCCTAATGCCGTAGCCGTTTCCACTAAGTGGTCAGCATGGATGGAGTGTACAGGCCCCTGGGGATCCCAGGAGCCGTGCCTCACGTTAAAATCGCCACACATGAAGTGTAATCGTGGGATCATCATGACGTTCTCAAATAAGAGCGTGATGGCTGAATGTTGGCTGTCTGAGTACACGTTAGCCAGTAGCATGACGTCCTCGCCTATTCCCAGTGAGAACAAGAGGATGTCACGATCATTGATCAGGTCTCGTCTGAGACCTGGTCTTAAGTTGGCGATGCTGTTCACAAAATAGACAGCAACGCGTGGAGGGGAATCAATACCCAAGGGGCGCACTAACGTTCCCCAATTTGGGCTCATTGGTGCACCTATAACTTCCTCCCCTTCCCTGTTGTGGGCTGAGGGGGCGTGTCTTATTAATCGCCAAGGAGGCTCTTGAATGAAAAGCAAGTCATACTTTTTTTTTTTTTTTTTTTTTTTGGATCAGAATTTATAACGCGGGGCTCGAACGCAGTCCGTGGAGCAGGGTACAAACTTGGGTACTACTTTATCCACGCGTTCCCCTCGCCCATCTCCCACTCAGGTCCCCGTTTTAGCCACTTTAGGCGGGCAGTGCCACAGACGTTGGCCTCTCAGCCAGGAAAGGCAATAATCTGGAGGGGGCGCCCCCCCCTCCCGAAGTTAGCCATTAGATCGCCCCCTGGAGCAAACGGTCCCCCAGCCACATGTCCGACCAAGGCCAGACCAGGCGCAGCAGTGTTAATTCACCGTAAATCCCCCCTTGCGGGAGGAATAACCGTCTGCGTTTTTCCAGCCAACGAGGATTGACCACCCCAGACGAATGAGGTGGACCATCACCGTGTTGTGCACGAGTGACAGTAACAAGGCGGGTGGTTGTTCACCTGGTTATTCACCGTAACCGCCGTAAGTAGGGGGCCGAGACCCCCGTCGAGCAAATGCACCCATGTGCATGCACTCGATGACATCGTCCCCCCCGCAGTGGGGGGAAGGTATAGGGAAGCGACACCATGTCACCATCCCGATAGTGGCCACCAGTTACTTGGTGGCCGTGAATGTAGAGGGGGATAGACCCCTGTACTAGTTGCGGTGCTGCTGTCCACGAGGACCTCGAGGACGACGGCGCCGTGCTGGGGATGAGGGTTCCCCAGATTGAGGCTCTGATTGAGCAGTGTGCACCGCCGCATAGGAAGCCCGGAAGGCTGCCGGAGACGTGAGGTCGAGAGGTGTCGGAACGGCTGCTAGTTCCGCTGACATCGTCTCAGACAGTCGCCAGGTGGTCGTGAATAACTCCCAGGCCATTGGGCGCCATGCGTTCCTCTCTGCAGGGGGAACGGCGGATGTACGGACGGTACCAACGAACATGGTCATCGCGTCGAGTTGGTGTAGCATGGCATGAGAGGTGGCTTCGATTTCCAGCCTCTCATTCACGGATAACGGCACTTTGTCCTCCACCAACTCAGGGATGGGGGGCAAAGGCGGTACTGGGGCAGGGGATGCCTCCAGATAGAAGAGCTCGGCCATGCCGAGCTCCTGTGAATATATGTCCTCACGTTCGAGACTGCGAGTCCATCATTTATGTGTGACATGGACGTCCTGCGCCCACAGCACACAGTCTATCGTTTGCCTCAAGGCCAGCTTGGGGCTGCTCTCGGCATAATTGAGGGCCTCTTGCATAGCAAGAGAGTCCTCGTCATCCTCAGGGTCGGAGAGGTCATCTCCAGCCCATAGATCTCTAACTGCCCGTAGGGCAGTAGCTACATCCGGATCGTCCTGATTGTACCGGGTGTCGTAGTCTTGGACACCATTGTCGTAGATGTCGCCCGTAATCAGGGAGGGGTCGGGTAGACCCCAGCGTGGTGTTTGGGCTCTGGTTCGCCGTTTAGGCATTGAGAGGGGAAGTTAATGCTAGTAGGTGATAGTAGAAATCAAGATACGTAGCGTGTCATCGATAACAGTTGGTCCCTTATCTCTATTCCGGGTCCACCCGATACTGCCTCCAAACGCTCCGAGGGGGGGACAGGCCGCACATCCTGTCACCCCGTGGGAGAAGATTGAACCCGGGTCATAGCACCCTAGAAGAGTGAGCACCGGAGGTAGAGAGTTGGTGGTGAGTAGCGGCCACCAGAGCGTCGACCTAGCTGTCAGGGGGCACCATCGCCCGGCCCCTTTTAACGATGGTGTATTCCAACAGGTAGTCAGTGTAGCATGTCTCTAATAATAGAAACTCACAGAGCATGGAGGCTGGGAGCCTCCCAGACGGCCAGCAGTCCAGTAAGAACGTCCTTCCCCCTAAGCCAGACCTCCCCCAGCTAAACGAGCACTTCTACTTGGGCGAGCATTGAAGCAGGCATCCCACACCCACTCTAAGCCCCCATAGGGACCCAGACTACTCTTTCATAGACATCACTCACCTAGCCAGGATCCTCGAAGCCAAGGGGAGCGAGACAGATAGCAGTCACTGTTGGAAACAATGACCGAGACATCCCCGGAGATCGGATGGACGGATCTCTTAGCAAATCAGGGCAGGCCTGGAGACGCCGAGAGCGTTCGTGATGGCAAAATCCGATCAAAAGTCGGACAAGACTTGAAGTGTCGACGTCGCATGCAATGTTGAGCAGAGGTGTTTACCACTATTTATGGTGGTTGTAACAAGTCAAGGAGCGATGAAGCAAGTCATAATCGTCATTGAGATCTGCCAGTAGCGAGTCCATGTACCCCCAATTACGGTTTACATTCTGACTAAATATACGTAGCTGTGGGGTAGATCTAAGTCTGTCCCTCATCTACGTTCGGCCACTGCATCCTGCGGGATGGTAAGTAGGAGGGGAGCGACAATTGCGTTTAGCACTCACCTCATCGTAGCGAGCTTTGATCCAGTCACGGTCAAAGCGGTGTCGCCAAAAATTGCACCGACGATCGTCAGATGCGTGGTTCTTCCGGCAGTTCAAGCACCTAGCCGGGTGAGGACAGGCTGCCCCCTCTGGGGTAGCTGGGATAGGGGGGTTCGCCTTGGCGTTTCCCTTACAGCACCCCGCTACAACATGATGGTGCTCCTTGCGGTGTGGGCCTGCACAAATCGGGCATTTCGACTGTGGAGCTCTGCATGCTGGGGTGGGGTGGCCCCACTTCCAGCACCGTTGACACAGCGGGAGCCCAGGGTTTGCCCTGGCTGCCCTTATGTAGGCAACATAGCGTCCAAATTGGACGCCACGTCCGATGAGAGCTTTCGCTCGTGCGCCACTGACCGAGTCAGCAACGTTGAGGTAGACGGTGCACGTGTCCGACATTCTCGAATCACGGACGACCCATGGAGGGACTTGCAGGATGGTGAGGTCAGATATGCCTGACTTCCCCAGGTGTGCTATGACGACATCAGGCGTAATCGCCTTGTCGTTTGCAATGTAGGGCACGTCTACCAACTTGAGGTAAGACATGGACGTCGGTAGCGCTGCATCGATTTGGAGCGCATAGGGGAAAGCCTTGTGGGCCGCCTCCTTGAAGCATCGTAGGTCCTCGTCCGAGGCCACTATGTCAGTGGACACCGAGAGGTTCCCGGCGTGCATGGAAGCAGACTGAGCCACTAGCTTAGAGTGGTGTAGTCCTAAGGTCACCCGGACATGGTCCAGGAAGTCAGCAGGATTTGTCCCCTCCTCGAGGGGGGGTCGAACGTGGACAAGAACCTGTCTTCGCGACGGTCCATGGATGGTGGGCGAAGACTTTGCAGCCTTGGGCCTGGATGGGCCGACGTGCTGCTGGATGTCAGCCAGCTTGTCGGTTGGAAGCTCAGGGAAGGCCTTGGCTAATCGCACAAGGCCGTCCATGGATGTGTTAGGTGCTCGCCCCCCAGGGAAGCGAGCGACCTGAGCAAATGTCCCCTTGCCCGAAGGCTTGGTCGACATGTTCACGGGGGGAGGAGGTCCTCTACCCCATGACGAAGAAGTGCCCCCTGTCAGGGGTTTAGGAAGAGGTCGAGCCCCTTTCGGGCCTCGTGTCCTCGCAGATTTGTGAGGGGGGGGGCGTGGCCCATCCCATCCCTCCAGGTGCTCCGTCCTTGGGACGTCGTTAGGGTCAGTAGTGGCAGGACGCTTGCCTGCACCACCAGCCCTGTCGATGGCTCTTCGGAGGGTCGTGTTCCCCGAGTCGCGATGGAATCCAACTGTGGTCGCTGCATACAGCACCGCCCCTAGTTGTTCTGCGATTTCCTGCCGTTGTTCAGCAGTAGGTTGTCGGGCTCCAGTCCTGTTTAGGACAGTGATGAATCCCTGAGAGTAGTGAATTTCTTCCGGTCATACCTAGTCAGTCGCAAAACGACCTACAAATGGAACGCTTTCTCATCTGGCTCCTTTGCAGCCGATGTGGGGGTGGGTCAAGGATCTGCTTTGTCCCCTGTCTTATCGGCGCTATATTTAATGCCCATTATGAAGCTCTTCAGAAGGAGCGAAATCAGCAGGGATGTCGATCTCATGTCGTATGTGGACGATGGCACACTCATCGCCCGCTCTCCACAGCTGGAGGACAACCTCCCCCTGCTTAAAGAAGCGTATGGCTGGATCTTCCAGGCGTTCACCTCCCTCGGACTTGTCCTCGAACACGACAAGTCTGAAATATTTCATTTTTCGAGGGCGAGGAGGTTCACTCCCCTACCCATAGATCTCGGTTTCGCCCCCTACACGGGCAACACCCCCCTCAAGCCCAAGGCCACCTGGAGGTACCTTGGATTCTTCTTCGACTGCAAACTCTCCTTCAAGGAGCATACGCGATTCTACTCCACCAAAGCCCTTACTACTGCAAGGGCGATGGGAATGCTCGGCAATTCTGTCAGGGGGCTGACCCCTATGCAGAAACGCCTCCTGTACCGTTCGTGCGTCGTACCTATCATGACATACGGACTTAGATTATGGCACTTCAAAGGCGCTCGCATCAAAGGTGTCATCAAGACGTTGGCCCAAGTGCAGTCCATCGCTGCACGTTGGATCCTCGGTGCATTCAGAACCACCCCAATCGGTGGCCTGGAGAGTATCGCTGGACTGCTGCCTATGCAGCTGTTACTGCGTCGCTTAGTTGAAAGAGGGGTATTCAGAACCCCCCTACTGGCTCCATCACACCCCCTGAGAGCGATCTTAGGGCCTAATCACGTCGGCACCACCCACTCTCATGAGCTAGGACTCTGGGGTGGGAACGTGCTTGACACACTCAACCTGCAAGGTCCATCTGTCGCCTCGGCTGCAGCTCTGGCCCTTGTACCAGGCGATGAGTTCGACCCCTTTGGGGTAGAAAACACTCCTGGAAACAGAGTGAAGGATCTATTCCCCACTCGATTTGCTTCTCATCGCCTCGCCTCTAAGGAGGATGGAGCGAGGAACTCGTACAGAAGTGACCTTGACAAGGCCTGGGCTTCGGCCCAGGTGGAGGGGGACACTCTCGTCATTGCAGTGGATGCCTCGGTGCCCACTGATGCCAAATTTCAAGCTGTCGCCTGCGCACTTGTCTTCGGACAGGGAGAACAGGTCGATCGCGTTGTCTCAGCCTCCGGGAGGAGAACCCCCCCAGAGGTCGAACTTTTCGCCCTCCAACTAGGCATCTCAGCTGCGTGCAGCAGAGGCTGCAAAAAGTTGGTGATCTTCTCGGATTCTACTACGGGCATTGAGTCCCTAATCAATCCAAAACCACGGTCTGGGCAAATCTTTGCCCTGGATGCTTGTCGCTCCCTCCGCCCCTGGCTTGCTGGGGACAAGGAGAGAAACGTTACATTCTGGCATGTCCCCTCGAAATTCGAGTGGAACGTACATAAGATGGCTCACGATGTAGCTACATCTACCAAGATCTCCGTGGGCAGACACCCGCGGACGTCTTTAGATTACCTTAAAAACCAGGTCGAAAAGGCCGTTTGCAAGGATTGGCACACCCGGTTCTCAGATCCGGCGTACCGTGGACAGCATTTCTACCGACTCAAAGGAGTGGGTGGAAAACCGGCATTACCCTCGACTCACAAAGGTGGGCCCTGGCTGAAAGGTATGGGGAGCAACACTACGTTGACTTCCCGTTCAACTCGCATGATCACTGGCCATGCTCCTATAGGAGAGTATCGTCAATGCTTATCCCTTGACGGGGAGTACCAATGTTGGTGCCTTGGTCCTGAGATACAAACTCGAGACCACTTACTACGCGTCTGCCCCAAGGTGGATCGCAAAGAGACTCGTGTAAGCCCCGACACCGTCGAGGGCTTCCACGAATTCATGGACAATAATCCTGCACTAGGATCGTTCAACTCACTTGCGTGGGACCCAGGATAGGTTGTGCGCGCAGGGCGTATGACCCCCGTCTGGTTCTGGCTAGTGTTATCGGTATGTCGGGGTGGCCGTAGGGCACCAGACGAGTCCGTTAACCCTCATAAAGGGGGCCCACCCGTGTTCAGGAGCAACTGTCAGGGAGGGGGGACACGAAACCAGGTACTGGTTCGGGGAGGCGCCTGAGCGCTTTCAGATCCACTGTCGGTTATGCGTTGCGACAACTCCAGTCGACTACACTCTCCTTTCCGAGCTGAGAGGCTCACGTCGGGGCGGCAGTATCCCCTAAATCTTGCACTCATACCCGTAGGGATTCGGGGAACACGACGTCAAGCTCGGGTTGTCGGTACGCCACCACTGGCAAGTCCGTTTACTCGATAAAGGGGGCCCCCTTAGTGGTCAGCGCAGCTATCCAGGTGGTTGGTGTGAAGATCAGCAGGAGGAGGACTTGGGCTGGGCGTAGTGTACTTCGTTTGTATGTCTCTACCACGGACTGCGATCGGGCGCCGCGTTATAAATTTTTGACCCAAAAAAAAAAAAAAATGAATCCCTGAGCGTATTCCCCGAGGTCGTGGGCGAAGGTGACCGCACCGGCCCAATCGTTGTCCGCATCGCTTGCCATCACCGTGTCTTGGATCACGGGCTCGGGGTTGGGTGTCATAGCTTCGTCTCCCCACCGAGAGGCAGGAGTGGAAGGAGTGGTGGGAGGTGCAGGGGACGCTGTGGCCCGCCTGGGAGATAGTGTCGGCACGCTGAATCGCTGTGCACGTGGAGTGATCGTTCCGGCCCCATACGGGGAGGGAGTTGGAGAGCTTCTTTGGGACCGATGAGGGCCCACCGAAGGTGCTATCTGTGAGGATCTACGGCCCCCAGAGGGCCGTAGAGAATCAATGGGGTCGTCGCCAGGAGTTCTGGGCGTACCGGCTCTGGAAGGGTTCCCCACGTCCATCGCTTCGCCCGATCTCCCCCTTATTCTAGATGTTGGATCAGACATGCGCTGGTAAGACGCTATATAGACCGGATCGCTTGGATCGTAGACGGATTGAGCTACAGAGAGTGAAAACGGTGTCGACGAAGATTTCTGTGGCTGTGCACGTCGCGGTAACAAGTCAAGAAGCGATACCTGGTCTTAGATTGGCGATGCTGTTCGCAAAATAGACAGCGATGCGTGGAGGGGAGTCAATTCCCGATGAGCACACTAAGGTGCCCCAGTTTGGGCTCATTGGTGCGCCTATGACTTCTTCCCCTTCCCTGTTGTGGGCAGAGGGGGCGTGTCTTATTAATCGCCAAGGAGGCTCTTGAATGAAAAGCAGATCATAATCGTCTACGAAGTCTGCCAGTAATGAGTCCATGTAACCCCAGTTTCGAGTTACATTTTGACTAAATATTCGTAACTGTGGGGTAGATCTAAGTCTGTCCCTCATTTACATTCGGCCACCGCGTCCTGCGGGATGGTAAGCAGGAGGGGAGCGAGAATTGCGATTCGCACTCACCTCGTCGTAGCGTGCTTTGATCCAATCACGGTCAAAGCAATGACGCCAAAAATTGCACCGACGATCGTCAGATGCGTGATTCTTCCGGCAGTTAATGCATCTGGCTGGGTGAGGGCAGGCTGCCCCCTCTGGGGTAGCAGGAACGGGAGGGTTAGCCTTAGCGTTACCCTTACAACACCCAGCAAGGGCACGGTGGTGCTCCTTGTGGTGTGGGCCTGCACAGATCGGACATTTCGACTGTGGAGCTCTGCATGCTGGGGTGGGGTGACCCCACTTCCAGCACCGTTGGCATAGCGGGAGCCCAGGGTTTGCCCTGGCTGCCCTAACATAGGTGACATAGCGTCCAAATTGGACACCATGTCCGATGAGAGCTTTCGCTCGAGCGCCACTGACCGAGTCAGCGACGTTGAGGTAGACGGTGCACGTGTCCGACATTCTCGAATCACGGACCACCCGTGGAGGGACTTGCAGAACAGTGAGGTCAGATATGCCTGACTTCCCCAGGTGTGCTATGACGACATCAGGTGTAATGGCCTTGTCGTTCGCAATGTAGGGCACGTCTACCAGCTTGAGGTAGGACGTGGACGTCGGTAGCGCTGCATCGATTTGGAGCGCATAGGGGAAGGCCTTGTGGGCCGCCTCCTTGAAGCATCGTAGGTCCTCGTCCGAGGCCACTACGTCTGTTGACACCGAGAGGTTCCCGGCATGCATGGAAGCAGACTGTGCCACTAGCTTAGAGTGGTGTAGTCCTAAGGTCGTCCAGACATGGTCCAGGAAGTCAGCAGGGTTCGTTCCCTCCTCGAGGGGGGGTCGAACATGAACAAGGACCTGTCTTCGTGACGGTCCGTGGATGGTGGGCGAAGGCTTTGCAGCCTTGGGCCTGGATGGACCGACGTGCTGCTGGATGTCAGCCAGCTTGTCGGTTGGAAGCTCAGGGAAGGCCTTGGCTAGTCGCACAAGGCCGTCCATGGATGTGTTAGGTGCTCGCCCCCCAGGGAAGCGAGCGACCTGAGCAAATGTCCCCCTGCCCGAAGGCTTGGTTGACATGTTCACGGGGGGGGGAGGTCCTCTGCCCCATGACGAAGAGGTGCCCCCTGTCGGGGGCTTAGGAAGGGGTCGAGCCCCTTTCGGGCCTCGTGTCCTCGCAGATTTGTGAGGGGGGGGGCGTGGCCCATCCCATCCCTCTAGGTGCTCCGTCCTTGGGACGTCGTTGGGGTCAGTAGTAGCAGGACGCTTGCCTGCACTGCCAGCCCTGTCGATAGCTCTTCGGAGGGTCATGTTCCCCGAGTCGCGGTGAAATCCAACCGTGGTCGCTGCATACAGCACCGCCCCCAGTTGTTCTGCGATTTCCTGCCGTTGTTCAGCAGTGGGTCGTAGGGCTCCAGTCCTGTTAAGAACAGTGATGAATCCCTGAGCGTATTCCCCGAGGTCGTGGGCGAAGGTGGTCGGACCGGCCCAATCGTCGTCCGCATCGCTTGCCATCACCGTGTCTTTGTTTTTTTTTTGGGTCAACAATTTATAACGCGGGGCTCAATCGCAGTCCGCGGAGCAGGATACAAACTTGGGTACTACTATAACTACGCTTCCCCTCACCCATATCCTACCCAGGTCCTCGTTTTAGCCACTTTAGGCGGGCAGTGCCACAGACGTTGGCCTCTCAGCCAGGAAAGGCAATAATCTGGAGGGGGAGACCCCCTCCCGAAGCTAGCCATTAGATCGTCAGCTGGTGCGAAGCGGTCCCCCAGCCACATATCCAACCGAAGTCAGATCAGGCACAGCAGTGTCAATTCACCGTAAATCCCCCCTTGCGGGAGGAATAACCGTCCGCATACTCCCAGCCAATGAGGATTGACCACCCCGGATGAACGAGGTGGACCATCACCGTGTCATGCATGAGTAACAGTAATGTGGCAGCTGGTTGTTCACCTGGTTATTTTTATTTTTATTTTTTGGGTCAAAAATTTATAACGCGGCGCCCGATCGCAGTCCGCGGTAGAGACATACAAACGAAGTACACTACGCCCAGCCCAAGTCCTCCTCCTGCTGATCTTCACACCAACCACCTGGATAGCTGCGCTGACCACTAAGGGGGCCCCCTTTATCGAGTAAACGGACTTGCCAGTGGTGGCGTACCGACAACCTGAGCTTGACGTCATGTTCCCCGAATCCCTATGGGTATGAGTGCAAGATTTAGGGGATACTGCCACCCCGACGTGAGCCTCTCAGCTCGGAAAGGAGAGCGTAATCGACTGGAGTTGTCGCAACGCATAACCGACAGTGGATCTGAAAGCGCTCAGGCGCCTCCCCGAACCAGTACCTGGTTTCGTGTCCCCCCTCCCTGACAGTCACTCCTGAACATGGGTGGGCCCCCTTTATGAGGGTTAACGGACTCGTCTGGTGCCCTACGGCCACCCCGACATACCGATAACACTAGCCAGAACCAGACGGGGGTCATACGCCCTGCGCGCACAACCTATCCTGGGTCCCACGCAAGTGAGTTGAACGATCCTAGTGCAGGATTGTTGTCCATGAATTCGTGGAAGCCCTCGACGGTGTCGGGGCTTGCACGAGTCTCTTTGCGATCCACTTTGGGGCAGACACGTAGTAAGTGGTCTCGAGTTTGTATCTCAGGACCAAGGCACCAACATTGGTACTCCCCGTCAAGGGATAAGCATTGACGATACTCCCCTATAGGAGCATGGCCAGTGATCATGCGAGTTGAACGGGAAGTCAACGTAGTGTTGCTCCCCATACCTTTCAGCCAGGGCCCACCTTTGTGAGTCGAGGGTAATGGCGGTTTTCCACCCACTCCTTTGAGTCGGTAGAAATGCTGTCCACGGTACGCCGGATCTGAGAACCGGGTATGCCAATCCTTGCAAACGGCCTTCTCGACCTGATTTTTAAGGTAATCTAAAGACGTCCGTGGGTGTCTGCCCACGGAGATCTTGGTAGATGTAGCTACATCGTGAGCCATCTTATGTACGTTCCACTCGAATTTCGAGGGGACATGCCAGAATGTAACGTTTCTCTCCTCGTCCCCAGCAAGCCAGGGGCGGAGGGAGCGACAAGCATCCAGGGCAAAGATTTGCCCAGACCGTGGTTTTGGATTGATTAGGGACTCAATGCCCGTAGTAGAATCCGAGAAGATCACCAACTTTTTGCAGCCTCTGCTGCACGCAGCTGAGATGCCTAGTTGGAGGGCGAAAAGTTCGACCTCTGGGGGGGTTCTCCTCCCGGAGGCTGAGACAACGTGATCGACCTGTTCTCCCTGTCCGAAGACAAGTGCGCAGGCGACAGCTTGAAACTTGGCATCAGTGGGCACCGAGGCGTCCACTGCAATGACAAGAGTGTCCCCCTCCACCTGGGCCGAGGCCCAGGCCTTGTCGAGGTCACTTCTGTACGAGTTCCTCGCTCCATCCTCCTTAGAGGCGAGGCGATGAGAAGCAAATCGAGTGGGGAATAGATCCTTCACTCTGTTTCCAGGAGTGTTTTCTACCCCAAAGGGGTCGAACTCATCGCCTGGTACAAGGGCCAGAGCTGCAGCCGAGGCGACAGATGGACCTTGCAGGTTGAGTGTGTCAAGCACGTTCCCACCCCAGAGTCCTAGCTCATGAGAGTGGGTGGTGCCGACGTGATTAGGCCCTAAGATCGCTCTCAGGGGGTGTGATGGAGCCAGTAGGGGGGTTCTGAATACCCCTCTTTCAACTAAGCGACGCAGTAACAGCTGCATAGGCAGCAGTCCAGCGATACTCTCCAGGCCACCGATTGGGGTGGTTCTGAATGCACCGAGGATCCAACGTGCAGCGATGGACTGCACTTGGGCCAACGTCTTGATGACACCTTTGATGCGAGCGCCTTTGAAGTGCCATAATCTAAGTCCGTATGTCATGATAGGTACGACGCACGAATGGTACAGGAGGCGTTTCTGCATAGGGGTCAGCCCCCTGACAGAATTGCCGAGCATTCCCATCGCCCTTGCAGTAGTAAGGGCTTTGGTGGAGTAGAATCGCGTATGCTCCTTGAAGGAGAGTTTGCGGTCGAAGAAGAATCCAAGGTACCTCCAGGTGACCTTGGGCTTGAGGGGGGTGTTGCCCGTGTAGGGGGCGAAACCGAGATCTATGGGTAGGGGAGTGAACCTCCTCGCCCTCGAAAAATGAAATATTTCAGACTTGTCATGTTTGAGGACAAGTCCAAGGGAGGTGAACGCCTGGAAGATCCAGCCATACGCTTCTTTAAGCAGGGGGAGGTTGTCCTCCAGCTGTGGAGAGCGGGCGATGAGTGTGCCATCGTCCACATACGACATGAGATCGACATCCCTGCCGATTTCGCTCCTTCTGAAGAGCTTCATAATGGGCGTTAAATATAGCGCCGATAAGACAGGGGACAAAGCAGATCCTTGACCCACCCCCACATCGGCTGCAAAGGAGCCAGATGAGAAAGCGTTCCATTTGTAGGTTGTTTTGCGACCGACTAGGTATGACCGGAAGAAATTCACTACTTGTGCAGGGAACCCCGACCGTGAAATGATCTCCAACAGAACCTGGTGGTTCAGGGAGGGGAAGAATTGAGCGATGTCGAACGCGACGACACTCGTTTTGAGTCCTTTAGCCCACCCTGCCCTTACAAGGTGGGTGAGGTAGATTCCTGCATCCTCAGTGGAACGCTGGGCGACACCCCCGAACTGGTTTTGCTCGAAGGCCTCGTGTGCGACACCGTCGAATTGAAGTCGCCTCGACAACATCTTTTCGACCAATTTGCCCAGAGTGTTCAGGAGCACGATGGGTCTGAACGACTTAGGGATAGAGTAGTTAGGTTTCCCTGGTTTCGGGATAATGACCGACAGGGATTCCTTAAAGTGATCCGGCCAATGGCCAGCAGTGATGCACGCCTCAGCAATGCGGGTGATGAGCCCTGCCACTTCTGGGTTGCAACACCAGTGCTTTAGGTGCGACCAAGTGACGTGATCGGGACCTGGAGCGGAACGGGAAGAGCACACGTTTAGCGCTTCTTTCATCTCCGTGACGGAAAACGGGATCCAGGCCCTTTCAGGCACCGGATCAAGTTCATCAAGAATGCTTAGATCGACTACTCGATCTGAGGCAGCGTTATAGGACCCATCAAGGGCAGCCCAGAGAGAATCCAAATCGTTGCAGGGTTCACCCCCGATAGGAGATAGCCTCATACGATGGGAGGTTGCGTTGACGAGTCCAGGACATCAGGTCCCAGGGTCGTCTATTCATCGTAGCCACTTCTTGGATACGGTCATCAAAAAAGTCGCGCTTCGCATATCGCATGACTTTCCTATAGAGTTTCCAGTCCTCTTCATCACGAGAGGCTCTGTAAGCGTCTAGGGCACCACTGCATTCGTCTGTCCACCAGCCTTTGGACGACTTGCCGAGGCGAGATTCCTTGGCGTGGTTTTCCCATGCCTTGTTTAAAATCACTGATATCGCCGAGATGACAATCTAGCCACGGAGTTAAAGCGGAGGAGACAGCATCGCGATACGATGCTTCCTCCTCGGATCCCTTTTTGATGGACCACTTGGTAACCGGGACCAGAGATCCCGGGCCAGGTAGCACTAATGTCAGAGGGGCGTGGTCAGACGTTCCCCTGGCTTCAGGTACGATCTCACAGTACAATACGAATCTAAGATCCGTAGGTACGAACATCAGGTCGATCACTGTGGGGTGAAAGCCCTGTTGAGGGGGGAAATGGGTGGGGCCCTCCACTACTGGTAGGGCTCTAGTCAGGCCTAATGCCATAGCCGTTTCCACCAAGTGGTCAGCGTGGATAGAGTGTTCAGGCCCCTGGGGGTCCCAGGAGGCGTGTCTCACGTTAAAGTCGCCACACATGAAGTGTAGGTGAGGGATCATCATGACGTTCTCAAATAAGAGCGTGATGGCCGAGTGTTGGCTATCTGAATATACGTTGGTGAGTAGCATGACGTCCTCGCCTATTCCCAGTGAGAACAAGAGGATGTCACGATCGTCGATCAGATCTCGTCTGAGACCCGGTCTTAGATTAGCGATGCTGTTTGCAAAGTATACAGCGACGCGTGGGGGGGAGTCAATTCCCGACGGGCGCACCAGAGTTCCCCAATTTGGGCTCATTGGTGTGCCAATAACTTCGTCCCCTTCCCTGTTGTGGGCAGAAGGGGCATGTCTTATTAATCGCCATGGAGGCTCTTGAATGAAAAGCAAGTCGTAATCATCTACAAAATCTGCCAGTAATGAGTCCATGTATCCCCAATTGCGGTTAACATTCTGACTAAATACGTGTAGCTGCGGTATAGATCTAAGTCTATCCCTCATTTACGTTCGGCCACCGCGTCCTGCGGGATGGTTAGTAGGAGGAGAGCGAGAGTTGCGTCTCGCACTCACCTCATCATAGCGAGCTTTGATCCAGTCGCGGTCAAAGCGATGTCGCCAGAAATTGCATCGACGATCGTCTGATGCGTGATTCTTCCGGCAGTTTATGCACCTGGCCGGGTGAGGACATGCTGCCCCCTCAGGGGTAGCTGGGATGGGAGGGTTCGCCTTGGCGTTTCCCTTACAGCACCCTGCTAGGGCATGATGGTGCTCCTTGCGGTGTGGGCCTGCACAGATCGGACACTTCAACTGTGGAGCTCTGCATGCTGGGGTGGGGTGGCCCCACTTCCAGCATCGTTGGCATAGCGGGAGACCCGGGTTTGCCCTGGCTGCCCTAACATAGGCGACATAGTGTCCGAATTGGACGCCACGTCCGATAAGAGCTTTCGCTCGTGCGCCGCTGACCGAGTCAGCGACATTGAGGTAGACGGTGCACGTGTCCGACATTCTCGAATCACGGACAACCCGTGGGGGGACTTGCAGGACGGTGAGGTCAGAGATGCCTGACTTCCCCAGGTGGGCAATAACGACATCAGGTGTAATGGCCTTGTCGTTTGCAATGTAGGGCACGTCTACCAACTTGAGGTAGGACGTGGACGTCGGTAACGCTGCATCGATTTGGAGTGCATAGGGGAAGGCTTTGTGGGCCGCCTCCTTGAAGCATCATAGGTCCTCGTCCGAGGCCACTATGTCAGTTGCTACCGAGAGGTTCCCGGCATGCATGGTAGCAGACTGTGCCACTAACTTAGAGTGGTGTAGTCCTAAAGTCGTCCGGACATGGTCCAGGAAGTCAGCAGGGTTTGTTCCCTCCTCAAGGGGGGGTCGAACGTGAACAAGAACCTGTCTTCGTGACGGTCCGTGGACGGTGGGCGAAGGCTTTGCAGCCTTGGGCCTGGATGGACCGACGTGCTGCTGGATGTCAGCTAGCTTGTCGGTTGAAAGCTCAGGGAAGGCCTTGGCTAGTCGCACAAGGCCGTCCATGGATGTGTTAGGTGCTCGCCCCCCAGGGAAGCGAGCGACCTGAGCAAATGTCCCCTTGCCCGAAGGCTTGGTCGACATGTTCACGGGGGGAGGAGGTCCTCTGCCCCATGACGACGAAGTGCCCCCTGTTGGGGGTTTAGGAAGAGGTCGAGCCCCTCTCGGGCCTCGTGTCCTCGCAGATTTGTGAGGGGGGGGGCGTGGCCCATCCCATCCCTCCAGGTGCTCTGTCCTTGGGACGTCGTTGGGGTCAGAAGTCGCAAGGTGTTTGCCTGCACCGCCAGCCCTGTCGATGGCTCTTCGTAGGGTTGTGTTCCCCGAATCGCAGTGAAATCCAACTGTGGTCGCCGCGTGGAGCACCGCCCCCAGTTGTTCTGCAATTTCCTGCCGTTGTTCAGCAGTAGGTTGTCGGGCTCCAGTCCTGTTCAGAACAGTAATGACTCCCTGGGCGTATTCCCCGAGGTCGTGGGCGAAGGTGACCGGACCGGCCCAATCGTCGTCCGCATCGCTTGCCATCACCGTGTCTTGGATTACAGGTTCGGGGTTGGGTGTCATAGCTTCGTCCCCCCACCTAGAGGCAGGAGTGGAAGGAGTGGTAGGAGGTGCAGGGGACGCTGTGGCCCTCCTGGGAGATAATGTCGGCATGCTGAATCGCTGTGCACGAGGTGTAATCGTTCCGGCCCCATATGGGGAGGGAGTTGGAGAACTTCTTTGGGACCGATGAGGGCCCACGGAAGGTGCTATCTGTGAGGATCTGCGGCCCCCAGAGGGCCGCAGAGAATCAATGGGATCGTCGCCAGGAGTTCTGGGCGTACCGGCTCTGGAAGGGTTCCCCTCGTCCATCGCTTCGCCCGATCTCCCCCTTATTCTAGATACTGAATCAGACATGCGCTGGTAAGACGCTATATAGACCGGATCGCTTGGATCGTAGACGGATTGAGCTGCAGAGAGTGAAAACGGTGTCGACGAAAATTTCTGTGGCTGTGCACGTCGCGGTAGCAAGTCAAGAAGCGATGCTTCGTCCTCCACCAGCTCGGGGATGGGGGGCCAAGGCGGTAGCGGGGCAGGGGATGCCTCCGGATAAAGGAGCTCAGCAATACTGAGCTCCTGTGAATACATATCTTCCTTAGGGAGGCTACGAGCCCAGCGCTTGTGTTCGACGTCGACACCAAGTGCCCATCGTACACGATCGATCGTTTTCCTCAAGGAGAGCCTAGGCCCCCCCTCGGCGAAAGCGAGAGCCTCCTGCATGGCAAGAGAGTCATCGTCAACATCATCATTAGGGTCGGAGAGGTCTTCCCCGGCCCATAGATCTCTAGCTGCCCTGAAAGCAGCTGCTACCTCTGATTCGTCTTGGACGAACCGGGTGTTGTAGTCTTGGACGCCATCATCAAAGATGTTGCCCGTGATCAAAACAGGGTCGTGTAGACCCCGATGTGGTGGTTGGTCTCTGGTTCGCCGTTTGGGCATCGAGAGTGTGTGTGTTAGTGCTAGTAGATGATGGTAGGAATCAAAATACGCAGCGTGGAATTTTTTTTTTTTTGGATCAGAATTTATAACGCGGGGCTCGAATGCAGTCTGCGGAGCAAGGTACAAACTTGGGTACTACTTTATCTACACGTTCCCCTAGCCCATCTCCCACTCAGGTCCCTGTTTTAGCCACTTTAGGCGGGCAGTGCCACAGACGTTGGCCTCTCAGCCAGGAAAGGCAATAATCTGGAGGGGGCGCCCCCCCCTCCCGAAGTTAGCCATTAGATCGCCCCCTGGAGCAAACGGTCCCCCAGCCACATGTCCGACCAAGGCCAGACCAGGCGCAGCAGTGTTAATTCACCGTAAATCCCCCCTTGCGGGAGGAATAACCGTCTGCGTTTTTCCAGCCAACGAGGATTGACCACCCCAGACGAATGAGGTGGACCATCACCATGTTGTGCACGAGTGACAGTAACGAGGCAGGTGGTTGTTCACCTGGTTATTCACCGTGACCACCGTAAGTAGGGGGCTGAGACCCCCCTCGAGCAAATGCACCCATGTGCACGCACTCGATGACATCGTCCCCCCCGCAGTGGGGGGAAGGTATAGGGAAGCAACACCATGTCACCATCCCGATAGTGGCCACCAGTTACTTGGTGGCCGTGAACGTAGAGGGGGATAGCCCCCTGTACTAGTTGCAGCGCTGCTGTCCACGAGGCCCTCGAGGACGACGGCGCCGTGCTGGGCACGAGGGTTCCCCAGATTGAGGCTCTGACTGAGCAGTGTGCATCGCCGCGTAGGAAGCCCGGAAGGCTGCCGGAGACGTGAGATCGAGAGGTGTCGGAACGGCTGCTAGTTCCGCCGACATCGTCTCAGACAGTCGCCAAGTGGTCGTGAATAACTCCCAGGCCATTTGGCGCCAAGCGTTCCTCTCTGCAGGGGGAACAGCGGACGTACGGACGGTACCAACGAACATGGTCATTGCGTCGAGTTGGTGTAGCATGGCATGAGAGGTGGCTTCAATTTCCAACCTCTCATTCACAGATAGCGGCACTTCGTCCTCCACCAACTCAGGGATGGGGGGCAAAGGCGGTAATGGGGCAGGGGATGCCTCCGGATAGAAGAGCTCGGCCATGCCGAGCTCCTGTGTATACATGTCCTCGCGTTCGAGACTGCGAGTCCAACGTTTATGTGCGATATGGACGTCCTGCGCCCACAGCACACGGTCGATCGTTTGCCTCGAGGCTAGCTTAGGGCTGCTCTCAGCGTAATTGAGGGCCTCCTGCATAGCAAGAGAATCCTCGTCGTCGTCATCATCGTTAGGGTCGGAGAGGTCTTCCCCGGCCCATAGATCTCTAGCTGCCCTAAAAGCAGCTGCTACCTCCGATTCGTCTTGCACGAACCGGGTGTCGTAGTCTTGGACGTCATCATCAAAGATGTCGCCCGTGATCAGAACGGGGTCGCGTAGACCCCGATGTGGTGGTTGGACTCTGTTTCGCCGTTTGGGCATTGAGAGAGTGTGAGTTAGTGCTAGTAGATGATGGTAAGAATCAAAATACGCAGCGTGGAATCGATAACGGTTGGTCCCTTATCTACATTCCGGGTCCACCCGATGCAGCCTCCGAACGCTCCGAGGGGGCGAGCAAGCCGCACATCCTGCTGCCTAGTGGGAGAATATTGAACCCGGGTCATACCACCCTAGAAGAGTGAGCACCGGAGGTAGAGAGTTGGTGGAGAGTGGCAGCCACCAGGGTGTCGACCTAGCCACCAGGGGGCACCATCACCCGGCCCCTTTTAGCGATGGTGTATTCCAATGGGTAGTCAGTATAGCATGTCTCTAGTAGTAGAAACTCACAGAGCATGGAGGCTGGAAGCCTCCCAGACAGCCAGCAATCCAGTGATAACGTCCCTTCTCCCTAAGCCAGACCTCCCCCAACTAAACGAGCGTGTCGACTTGGGCGAGCGTTGAAGCAGGCATCCCACACCCACTCTAAGCCCCCAGAGGGACCCAGACTACTCTTTCATAAACAACACTCACCTAGTCAGGATCCTTGAAGCCCAGGAGAACAAGACAGATAGCAGCCATTGTCAAAAACAATGACCGGGGCATCCACGGAGATCGGATGGACAGATCTCTTAGCAAATCAGGGCAGGCCTGGAGACGCCGAGAGCGTTCGTGATGGTGAAATCCGATCGAAAATCGGATAAAAATTGAAGTGTCGACGTCGTGTGCAACGTTGAGCAGAGGTGTTTACCACTATTTATGGTGGTTGTAACAAGTCACGCAGCGTGGAATCGATAACGACTGGTCCCTTATCTATATTCCGGGTCCACCCGATACAGCCTCCGAACGCTCCGAGGGGGCGAGCAAGCTGCACATCCTGCTGCCTAGTGGGAGAAGATTGAACCCGGGTCATGCCACCCTAGGAGAGTGAGCACCAGAGGTAGAGGGATGGTGGTGAGAAGCGGCCACCAAGGTGTAGGCCTAGCCGCTAGGGGGCACCATCGCCCGGCCCCTTTTAACGATGGTGTATTCCAATGGGTAGTCAGTATAGCATGTCTCTAGTAGTAGAAACTCACAGAGCATGGAGGCTGGAAGCCTCCCAGACGACCAGCAGTCCAGTGATAATGTCCCTCCTCCCTAAGCCAGACCTCCCCCACCTAGACGAGTGTGACGACTTGGGCGAGCGTTGAAGCAGGCATCCCACACCCACTCTAAGCCCCCAGAGGGACCTAGACTACTCTTTCATAGACAACACTCACCTAGTCAGGATCCTCGAAGCCCAGGAGAACGAGATGAATCCCAGCCATTGTCAAAAACAATGACCGGGGCATCCACGGAGATCGGATGGATGGATCTCTTAGCAAATCAGGGCACGCCTGGAGACACCGAGAGCGTTCGTGATGGTGAAATCCGATCGAAAATCGGACGAAAATTGAAGTGTCGACATCGCTTGCAACGTTGAGCATAGGTGTTTACCACTATTTATGGTGGTTGTAACAAGTCAAGGAGCACTGGAAATATTTCATTTTTCAAGGGCGAGGAGGTTCACTCCCCTACCCATCGATCTCGGCTTTGCCCCCTACCCGGGCAATACCCCCCTCAAACCCAAGGTTACCTGGAGGTACCTCGGGTTTTTCTTCGACCGTAAGCTCTCCTTCAAGGAGCATACACGATTCTACTCCACCAAAGCCCTTACTACTGCAAGGGCGATGGGAATGCTTGGCAATTCTGTCAGAGGGCTAACCCCTATGCAGAAGCGCCTCCTGTACCATTCGTGTGTCGTACCTATTATGACATACGGACTCAGACTATGGCACTTCAAAGGCGCTCGCGTCAAAGGTGTCATCAAAACGTTGGCCCAAGTGCAGTCCATTGCTGCACATTGGATCCTCAGTGCATTCAGGACCACCCCAATTGGTGGCCTGGAAAGTATCGCCGGACTGCTGCCTATGCAGCTGTTACTGCGTCACTTAGTCGACAGAGGGGTGTTCAGAACCCCTCTATTGGCTCCATCTCACCCCCTAAGAGCAATCTTAGGGCCTAATCACGTCGGTACTACCCACTCTCATGAGCTAGGACTCTGGGGAGGGAACGTGCTCGACACACTAAACCTACAAGGTCCATCTGTCGCCTCAGCGGCAGCTCTGGCCCTCGTTCCAGGCGATGAATTCAACCCCTTTGGGGAAGAAAACACACCTGGAAACAGAGTGAAGGATTTATTCCCAACTTGGTTCTCCTCTCATCGCCTCACCTCTAAGGAGGATGGAGCGAGGAATTCTTACAGGAGTGACCTCGACAAGGCCTGGGCGTCTGCCCTGGTCGAGGACGACACTCTCGTCGTTGCAGTGGACGCTTCGGTGCCCACAGATGCTAAATTCCAAGCTGTCGCCTGCGCTCTCGTCTTCGGACAGGGAGAACAGACTGATCGCGTTGTCTCAGCTTCTGGGAGAAGAACTCCCCCAGAAGTCGAACTCTTCGCTCTCCAATTAGGCGTCTCGGCTGCTTGCAGCAGAGGATGCAAAAAGTTGGTGATTTTCTCGGATTCTACTATGGGCATCGAGTCCCTAATTGATCCAAAACCACGCTCTGGGCAGATATTTGCCCTGGACGCCTGTCGCTCCCTTCGTCCCTGGCTAGCTGGAGACGAGGAGAGGAAAGTTACATTCTGGCATGTCCCCTCAAAATTCGAGTGGAACGTTCACAAGATGGCTCACGATGTAGCTACATCTACCAAGATCTCCATGGGCAGACACCCACGGACGTCTCTAGACTACCTTTTTTTTTTTTTTTTTTTTTGGATCAGAATTTATAACGCGGGGCTCAAACGCAGTCTGCGGAGCAAGGTACAAACTTGGGTACTACTTTATCTATGCGTTCCCCTCGCCCATCTCCCACTCAGGTCCCCGTTTTAGCCACTTTAGGCGGGCAGTGCCACAGACGTTGGCCTCTCAGCCAGGAAAGGCAATAATCTGGAGGGGGCGCCCCCCCCTTCTGAAGTTAGCCATTAGATCGCCCCCTGGAGCAAACGGTCCCCCAGCCACATGTCCGACCGAGGCCAGACCAGGCGCAGCAGTGTTAATTCACCGTAAATCCCCCCTTGCGGGAGGAATAACTGTCTGCGTTTTTCCAGCCAACGAGGATTGACCACCCCAGACGAGTGAGGTGGACCATCACCGTGTTGTGCATGAGTGACAGTAACGAGGCGGGTGGTTGTTCACCTGGTTATTCACCGTGACCACCGTAAGTAGGGGGCCGAGACCCCCCTCGAGCAAATGCACCCATGTGCACGCACTCGATGACATCATCCCCCCCGCAGTGGGGGGAAGGTATAGGGAAGCGACACCATGTCACCATCCCGATAGTGGCCACCAGTTACTTGGTGGCCGTGAACGTAGAGGGGGATAGCCCCCTGTACTAGTTGCGGCGCTGCTGTCCACGAGGACCTCGAGGACGACGGCGCCGTGCTGGGGACGAGGGTTCCCCAGATTGAGGCTCTGATTGAGCAGTGTGCACCGCCACGTAGGAAGCCCGGAAGGCTGCCAGAGACATGAGGTCGAGAGGTGTCGGAACGGCTGCTAGTTCCGCCGACATTGTCTCAGACAGTCGCCAGGTGGTCATGAATAACTCCCAGGCCATTTGGCGCCATGCGTTCCTCTCTGCAGGGGGAACGGCGGATGTACGGACGGTACCAACGAACATGGTCATTGCATCGAGTTGGTGTAGCATGGCATGAGAGGTGGCTTTGATTTCCAGCCTCTCATTCACAGATAACGGCACTTCGTCCTCCACCAGCTCAGGGATGGGGGGCAAAGGCGGTAACAGTGGGTGACAGGATGTGCGGCCTGTCCCCCCCTCGGAGCGGTTGGAGGCAGTATCGGGTGGACCCAGAATAGAGATAAGGGACCAACCATTATCGATGGCACGCTATGTATCTTGATTTCTACTATCACCTACTAGCATTAACTTCCCCTCTCAATGCCTAAATGGCGAACCAGAGCCCAAACACCACGCTGGGGTCTACACAACCCCTCCCTGATCACGGGCGACATCTATGACGATGGCGTCCAAGACTACGACACCCGGTACGATCAAGATGATCCGGATGTAGCTACTGCCCTACGGGCAGTTAGAGATCTATGGGCTGGAGAGGACCTCTCCGACCCTGAGGATGACGAGGACTCTCTTTCTATGCAAGAGGCCCTCAATTACGCCGAGAGCAGCCCCAAGCTGGCCTCGAGGCAAACGATAGACCGTGTGCTGTGGGTGCAGGACGTCCATGTCACACATAAACGATGGACTCGCAGTCTCGAACGCGAGGACATGTACTCACAGGAGCTCGGCATTGCCGAGCTCTTCTATCCGGAGGCATCCCCTGCCCCGTTACCGCCTTTGCCCCCCATCCCTGAGTTGGTGGAGGACGAAGTGCCGTTATCTGTGAATGAGAGGCTGGAAATCAAAGCCACCTCTCATGCCATGCTACACCAACTCGACGCGATGACCATGTTTGTTGGTACCGTCCGTACATCCGCCGTTCCTCCTGCAGAGAGGAACGCATGGCGCCAAATGGCCTGGGAGTTATTCACGACCACCTGGCGACTGTCTGAGACAATGTTGGCAGAACTAGCAGCTGTTCCGACACCTCTCGATCTCACGTCTCCGGCAGCCTTCCGGGCTTCCTACGCGGCAATGCACACTGCTCAACCAGAGCCTCAATCTGGGGAACCCTCGTCCCCAGCACAGCGCCGTCGTCCTCGAGGTCCTCGTGGACAGCAGCGCTGCAACTAGTACAGGGGCCTATCCCCCTCTACACTCACGGCCACCAAGTACCAACTGGTGGCCATTATCGGGATGGTGACATGGTGGCGCCTCCCTATACCTTCCCCCCACTGCGGGGGGGACGATGTCATCGAGTGCATGCACATGTGTGCATTTGCTCGAGGGGGGCCTTGGCCCCCTACTTACGGCGGTCACGGTGAATAACCAGGTGAACAACCACCCGCCTTGTTACTGTCACTCGTGCACAACACGGTGATGGTCCACCTCACTCGTCTGGGGTGGTCAATCCTCGTTGGCTGGAAAAACGCAGACGGTTATTCCTCCCGCAAGGGGGGATTTACGGTGAATTAACACTGCTGCGCCTCATCGCTTCTTGTCTTCTTACCGCGACGTGCACAGCCACAAAAAATTTCGTCGACACCGTTTTCACACTTTGCAGCTCAATCCGTCTACGATCACAGCGATCCGGTATAACCAGCGTCTTACCAACGCATGTCAGAAACATTCTCGAGAGGAAGGGGGAGATCGGGTGAAGCGATGGACGAGGGGGGACTCTCCAGATCGGGTACGCCCAGAACTCCTGGCGATGATCCAATTGACTCTCTGCGGCTCTCTTTGAGCCGCAGATCCTTACAGAATACTCCCTCAGTGGGTCCTCACAGGACCCAAAGAGGCTCTCCAACCCCCTCCCCCTACGGGGCGGGCATTGTCACACCGCGAGCACAGCGCTTCAGCATGCCAGCATTATCTTCCAGGGACGCCACTGCATCACCTGCACCTCCTGCTACCCCTTCTACACCTGCCTCGCAGTGGGCTGACGACGTGGCTGGTAACTCTTCCCCCCATGTCATTCAGGACACGGAGATGGCTAGCGATGACTGGAGTGGGCCCCAGACCTTCGCCAAAGACTTGGGGGAATACGCTGAAGGATTCCGAATCGTTCTGAACAGGACGGGGTCCAATCGACCAACTGCTGAAGAACGGCAGATCATCGCAGAGCAACTGGGCTCGGTGCTGGCAGCAGCTGCCGAGGCCGGTCTCGATCGCAACTCTGGAAGTGCTATGCTCCGGGGCGCTTTGGATAGGATGGTTGGGGGCAGCAAACGACCTAGGTCAGGCACTGTCACCAACGATCCCAACGACGTCCCAAGGATGGACTACCTGGAGGGATGGGATGGGCAACGCCCCCCCCCTCACAAATCAGCGAGGACTCGAGGCCCGAAAGGGGCTCAACCTCTTCCTAAACCCCCTGCAGGGGGAGTCTCTTTGTCATGGGGTCGAGGACCACCTCCCCCCGTGAACTGGTCCACCAGGCCTTCGGGCAGGGGGACCTTTGCTCAGGTTGCTCGCTTTCCTGGAGGGCGAGCACCTAACACATCCATGGATGGCCTTGTGCGACTAGCCAAGGCCTTCCCTGAGCTTCCAACCGACAAGCTGGCTGACATACAGCAGCATGTCGGCCCATCTAAACCGAAGGCCGCAAAGCCCTCACCTACAGTCCATGGACCGTCTAGACGACAGGTCCTGGTCCACGTTCGTCCTCCCCTTGGGGCAGAGACGAACCCTGCTGACTTCCTGGACCACGTCCGGGCTACTCTCGGGCTGCACCACTCTAAACTAGTGGCCCAGTCTGCATCGATGCATGCTGGCAATCTGTCAGTAGCTACTGACGCTGTGGCCTCCGAGGAGGACCTTCGATGCTTTAAGGATGCCGCTCACAAGGCATTCCCTTATGCGCTGCAAGTAGATGCAGCGTTACCTACCTCCACGTCGTACCTTAAGCTGGTCGACGTGCCATATATCGCAAACGACAAGGCCATAACACCTGATGTCGTGATAGCACACTTGGGAAAGTCCGGTATATCGGACCTCACAGTATTGCAGGTCCCCCCACGGGTTGTGCGTGATTCGAAGATGTCAGATATGTGCACCGTATATCTCAATATCGCTGACTCAGTCAGCGGTGCACGAGCTAAGGCTCTTATCGGTCGGGGCGTCCAATTTGGACGCTACGTCGCTTATGTTAGGGCTGCCAGGGCAAACCCAGGCTTGCCCCTCTGCCAACGATGCTGGAAGTGGGGCCACCCCACCCCAGCATGCAGAGCTCCACAGACCAAGTGTCCGATCTGTGCAGGCCCACACCGCAAGGAGCACCACCGTGCCCTCGCAGGTTGTTGCAAGGGAAACGCGAAAGCAAACCCCCCCATTCCAGCCACCCCAGAGGGAGTAGCCTGTCCTTTTTTTTTTTTTCTTTTTTTTTGGATCAGAATTTATAACGCGGGGCTCGAACGCAGTCCGCGGAGCAAGGGACAAACTTGGGTACTACTTTATCTACGCGTTCCCCTCGCCCATCTCCCACTCAGGTCCCCGTTTTAGCCACTTTAGGCGGGCAGTGCCACAGACGTTGGCCTCTCAGCCAGGAAAGGCAATAATCTGGAGGGGGCGCCCCCCCCTCCCGAAGTTAGCCATTAGATCGCCCCCTGGAGCAAACGGTCCCCCAGCCACATGTCCGACCGAGGCCAGACCAGGCGCAGCAGTGTTAATTCACCGTAAATTCCCCCTTGCGGGAGGAATAACCGTTTGCGTTTTTCCAGCCAACGAGGATTGACCACCCCAGACGAATGAGGTGGACCATCACCGTGTTGTGCACGAGTGACAGTAACAAGGCGGGTGGTTGTTCACCTGGTTATTCACCGTGACCACCGTAAGTAGGAGGCCAAGGCCCCCCTCGAGCAAATGCACACATGTGCATGCACTCGATGACATCGTCCCCCCCGCAGTGGGGGGAAGGTATACGGAGGCGCCACCATGTCGCCATCCCGATAATGGCCACCAGTTGGTACTTGGTGGCCGTGAGTGTAGAGGGGGATAGGCCCCTGTGCTAGTTGCAGCGCTGCTGTCCACGAGGACCTCGAGGACGACGGCGCCGTGCTGGGGACGAGGGTTCCCCAGATTGAGGCTCTGATTGAGCAGTGTGCATCGCCACGTAGGAAGCCCGGAAGGCTGCCGGAGACGTGAGATTGAGAGGTGTCGGAACGGCTGCTAGTTCCGCCGACATCGTCTCAGACAGTCGCCAAGTGGTCGTGAATAACTCCCAGGCCATTTGGCGCCAAGCGTTCCTCTCTGCAGGGGGAACGGCGGATGTACGGACGGTACCAACAAACATGGTCATCGCGTCGAGTTGGTGTAGCATGGCATGAGAGGTGGCTTCAATTTCCAACCTCTCATTCACAGATAGTGGCACTTCGTCCTCCACCAACTCAGGGATGGGGGGCAAAGGCGGTAATGGGGCAGGGGATGCCTCCGGATAGAAGAGCTCGGCCATGCCGAGCTCCTGTGTATACATGTCCTCGCGTTCGAGACTGCGAGTCCAACGTTTATGTGCGATATGGATGTCCTGCACCCACAGCACATGGTCGATCGTTTGCCTCGAGGCTAGCTTAGGGCTGCTCTCAGCGTAATTGAGGGCCTCCTGCATAGCAAGAGAATCCTCGTCGTCGTCATCATCGTTAGGGTCGGAGAGGTCTTCCCCGGCCCATAGATCTCTAGCTGCCCTAAAAGCAGCTGCTACCTCCGATTCGTCTTGCATGAACCGGGTGTCGTAGTCTTGGACGTCATCATCAAAGATGTCGCCCATGATCAGAACGGGGTCGCGTAGACCCCGATGTGGTGGTTGGACTCTGGTTCGCCGTTTGGGCATTGAGAGAGTGTGTGTTAGTGCTAGTAGATGATGGTAAGGATCAAAATACGCAGCGTGGAATCGATAACGACTGGTCCCTTATCTATATTCCGGGTCCACCCGATGCAGCCTCCGAACGCTCCGAGGGGGCGAGCAAGCCGCACATCCTGCTGCCTAGTGGGAGAAGATTGAACCCAGGTCATAACACCCTAGAAGAGTGAGCACCGGAGGTAGAGAGTTGGTGGAGAGTGGCGGCCACCAAGGTGACGACCTAGCCGCCAGGGGGCACCATCACCCGGCCCCTTTTAATGATGGTGTATTCCAACGGGTAGTCAGTGTAGCATGTCTCTAGTAATAGAAACTCACAGAGCATGGAGGCTAGAAGCCTCCCAGACAACCAGCAATCCAGTGATAACGTCCCTTCTCCCTAAGCCAGACCTCCCCCAACTAAACGAGTGTGTCGACTTGGGCGAGCATTGAAGCGGGCATCCCACACCCACTCTAGGCCCCCAGAGGGACCCAGACTACTCTTTCATAAACAACACTCACCTAGTCAGGATCCTCGAAGCCCAGGAGAACGAGACGGATAGCAGCCATTGTCAAAAACAATGACTGGGGCATCCACGGAGATCGGATGGACGGATCTCTTAGCAAATCAGGGCAGGCCTGGAGACGCCAAGAGCGTTCGTGATGGCGAAATCCGATCGAAAATCGGACCAAAATTGGAGTCTCGACGTTGCTACCAACATCGAGCAGGAGTGTTTACCACTGTTTATGGTGGTTGTAACAAGTCGAGTAGCCTGTCCTCACCCGGCTAGGTGTATTAACTGCCGGAAGAACCACGCATCTGACGATCGTCGATGCAATTTTTGGCGACATCGCTTTGACCGTGACTGGATCAAAGCTCGCTATGACGAGGTGAGTGCGAGACGCAACTCTCGTTCTCCTCCTAATCACCCTCCCGCAGGACGCGGTGGCCGAACGTAAATGAGAGACAGACTTAGATCTACCCCTCAGCTACGAGTATTTAGTCAGAATGTAAACAGAAATTGGGGTTACATGGACTTGTTACTGGCAGACTTCGTGGATGACTACGATTTGCTTTTTATCCAAGAGCCTCCCTGGCGATTAATAAGACACGCCCCTTCTGCCCACAACAGGGAAGGGGACAAAGTTATAGGCGCACCAATGAGCCCAAATTGGGGAACTCTAGTGCGCCCATCGGGAATCGACTCCCCTCCGCGTGTTGCTGTCTACTTTGCGAACAGCATCGCTAATCTAAGACCAGGTCTCAGACGAGACCTGATCGACGATCGTGACATCCTCTTGTTCTCACTGGGAATAGGGGAGGACGTCATGCTACTCGCTAACGTCTATTCTGACAGCCAACACTCCGCCATCACGCTCCTTTTTGAGAACGTCATGACGACCCCACGCTTACACTTCATGTGCGGCGACTTTAACGTGAGACATGCATCCTGGGACCCCCAGGGGCCTGAGCACTCAATTCATGCCGACCACCTTGTGGAAACGGCTACGGCATTAGGCCTAACTAGAGCCCTTCCAGTAGTGGACGGCCCTACCCATTTCCCCCCTCAACAGGGCCTTCACCCCACGGTGATCGACCTGATGTTCGTACCTACAGATCTTAGATTTGTACTGTACTGCGAGATTGTACCTGAAGCCAGGGGAATGTCTGACCACGCTCCTCTGACATTAGTGCTGCCTGGCCTGGGATCTCTGGTTCCGGTTACCAAGTGGTCCATCAAAAAAGGATCCGAGGAGGAAGCATCATATCGTGATGCTGTCTCCTCCGCTTTAAATCCGTGGCTTGATTGGCACGGAGAAACTCCGGCAGAAATCGATGAGGTCGTTTCGGCGATATCAACAATTTTAAACAAGGCATGGGAAACCCACGCTAAGGAATCGCGCCTCGGCAAATCGTCCAAAGGATGGTGGACAGACGAGTGCAGTGGCGCCCTAGACGCTTACAGAGCCTCTCACGATGAGGAGGACTGGAAGCTTTATAGGAAAATCATGCGACATGCGAAGCGAGATTTCTTTGATGACCGTATCCAAGAAGTGGCTACGACTAATAGATGACCCTGGGACTTGATGGCCTGGACTCGTCAATGCAACCTCCCATCGTACGAGGCAATTTCCTATCGGGGAGAACCTTGCAATGATCTGGATTCTCTGTGGGCTGCCCTTGATGGGTCCTACAATGCTGCCTCAGATCGAGTAGTCGATCTGAGCATCCTTGATGAACTTGATCCGGTGCCTGAAAGGGCCTGGATCCCGTTCTCCGTCACGGAAATGAAAGAAGCGCTAAATGCGTGCTCTTCCCGTTCCGCTCCAGGTCCCGATCATGTTATGTGGTCGCACCTAAAACACTGGTGTAGCAACCCAGAAGTGGCAGGGCTCATAACCCGCATTGCTGAGGCGTGCATCACTGCTGGCCACTGGCCGGCTCACTTTAAGGAATCCCTGTCAGTTATTATCCCAAAACCGGGGAAACCTAACTACTCTACCCCTAAGTCGTTCAGGCCCATTGTGCTCCTGAACACCCTGGGAAAATTAGTCGAAAAGATGCTGTCAAGGCGACTTCAATTCGACAGCGTTGCACACGAGGCCTTCGAGCAAAACCAGTTCGGGGGTGTCGCCCAGCGTTCCACTGAGGACGCAGGAATCTACCTCACCCATCTTGTCAGGGCAGGATGGGCTAAAGGACTCAAAATGAGTGTTGTCGCTTTCGACATCGCTCAATTCTTCCCCTCCTTGAACCACCAGGTTCTGCTGGAGATCATCTCTCGGTCGGGGTTCCCTGCGCAAGTAGTGAACTTCTTCCGGTCTTACCTAGTCGGTCGCAAAACGACCTACAAATGGAACGCTTTCTCATCTGGCTCCTTTGCAGCCGATGTGGGAGTGGGTCAAGGCTCTGCTTTGTCCCCTGTCTTATCGGCGCTATATCTAACGCCCATTATGAAGCTCTTCAGAAGGAGCGAGGTCGGCAGAGATGTTGATCTCATGTCGTATGTGGACGATGGCACCCTCATCGCCCACTCTCCACAGCTGGAGGATAACCTCCCCCTGCTTAAAAAGGCGTATGGCTGGATATTCCAGGCATTCACTTCCCTCGGGCTTGTCCTCGAACACGACAAGTCTGAAATATTTCATTTCTCAAGGGCAAGGAGATTCACTCCTCTACCCATCGAGCTCGGATTTGCCCCATACACGGGCAATACCCCCCTCAAACCCAAGGTTACCTGGAGGTACCTTGGCTTTTTCTTCGACCGTAAGCTCTCTTTCAAGGAGCACACGCGGTTCTACTCCACCAAAGCCCTTACCACTGCGAGGGCGATGGGAATGCTCGGCAATTCTGTTAGGGGGTTAACCCCTATGCAGAAACGCCTTCTCTACCGTTCGTGCGTCGTACCTATTATGACATATGGACTCAGACTATGGCACTTCAAGGGCGCTCGCGTCAAGGGTGTCATCAAAACGTTGGCCCAAGTGCAGTCCATCGCTGCACGCTGGATCCTCGGTGCATTCAGAACCACCCCAATTGGTGGTCTGGAAAGTATCGCAGGACTGCTGCCTATGCAGCTGTTACTGCGTCGTTTAGTCGACAGAGGGGTATTCAGAACCCCTCTATTGGCTCCATCGCATCCCCTAAGAGCGATCTTAGGGCCCAATCATGTCGGCACTACCCACTCTCATGAGCTAGGACTCTGGGGAGGGAACGTGCTTGACACACTCAACCTGCAAGGCCCATCTGTCACTTCGGCTGCAGCCCTGGCCCTCGTACCAGGCGATGAATTCGACCCCTTTGGGAAAGAAAACACACCTGGAAACAGAGTGAAGGATTTATTCCCCACTCGGTTCTCCTCTCATCGCCTCACCTCTAAGGAGGATGGAGCGAGGAATTCTTACAGGAGTGACCTCGATAAGGCCTGGGCTTCTGCCCAGGTGGAGGATGACACTCTCGTCATTGCAGTGGACGCCTCGGTGCCCACTGACGCTAAATTCCAAGCTGTCGCCTGCGCTCTTGTCTTCAGGCAGGGGGAACAGGTGGATCACGTTGTATCCGCTTCTGGGAGGAGAACCCCCCCGGAAGTCGAGCTGTTTGCTCTCCAACTTGGCGTGTCCGCTGCATGTAGCAGGGGATGCAAAAAGCTGGTTATCTTCTCGGATTCTACTATGGGCATTGAGTCCCTGATTGATCCAAAACCATGCTCTGGGCAAATCTTTGCCCTGGACGCTTGTCGCTCTCTTTGCCCCTGGCTAGCCAGGGACGAGGAGAGAAACGTTACATTCTGGCATGTCCCCTCGAAATTCGAGTGGAACGTTCACAAGATGGCTCACGATGTAGCTACATCTACCAAGATCTCCGTGGGCAGACACCCGCGGACGTCTTTAGATTACCTTAAAAATCAGGTCGAAAAGGCCGTTTGTAAGGATTGGCACACCCGGTTCTCAGATCCGGCATATTGTGGTCAGCATTTCTACCAACTCAAAGGAGTAGGTGGAAAACCGGTATTACCCTCGACTCACAAAGGTGGGCCCTGGCTGAAAGGTATGGGTAGCAACACTACGTTGACTTCCCGTTCAACTCGTATGATTACTGGCCATGCTCCTATAGGGGAGTATCATCAACGCTTATCCCTCGACAGGGAATACCAGTGTTGGTGCCTTGGTCCCGAGATACAGACTCGAGACCACTTACTACGCATCTGCCCCAAGGTGGATCGCAAAGAAACTCATGCAAGCCCAGACTCTGTCGAAGGCTTCACCGAATTCATGGACAATAACCCAGCACTAGGGTCGTTCAACTCACTTGCGTGGAATCCAGGATAGGTTGTGCGCGCAGGGCATATGACCCTCGTCTGGTTCTGGCTAGTGTTATCGGTATGTCGGGGTGGCCGTAGGGCACCAGACGAGTCTGTTAACCCTCATAAAGGGGGCCCACCCGTGTTCAGGAGCGACTGTCAGGGAGGGGGGACATGAAACTAGGTACTGGTTCGGGGAGGCGCCTGAGCGCTTTCAGATCTGCTGTTGGTTATGCGTTACAGCTTCGACGCTGATTACGCTCTCCTTTCCGAGCTGAGAGGCTCACGTCGGGGCGGCAGTTTCCCCTAAATCTTGCACTCATACCCATAGGCATTCGGGGAACACGACATCGTCAAGCTCGGGTTGTCGGTACGCCACCACTGGCAAGTCCGTTTACTCGATAAAGGGGGCCCCCTTAGTAGTCATTGCAGCTATCCAGGTGGTTGGTGCGAAGATTAGCAGGAGGAGGACTTGGGCTGGGCGTAGTGTACTTCGTTTGTATGTCTCTACCGCGGACTGCGATCGGGCGCCGCGTTATAAACTTTTGACCCAAAAAAAAAAAAAAACACTGCTGCACCTGGTCTGGCCTCGGTCGGACATGTGGCTGGGGGACCGTTTGCTCCAGGGGGCGATCTAATGGCTAACTTCGGGAGGGGGGTGCGCCCCCTCCAGATTATTGCCTTTCCTGGCTGAGAGGCCAACATCTGTGGCACTGCCCGCCTAAAGTGGCTAAAACGGGGACCTGAGTGGGAGATGGGCGAGGGGAACGTGTAGATAAAGTAGTACCCAAGTTTGTACCTTGCTCCGCGGACTGCGTTCGAGCCCCGCGTTATAAATTCTGATCCAAAAAAAAAAAAAATGAGAGGTGGACATTATGTCCACCCTCTCATCTCTCGACAATGGAGGCTCATCCTCCACCAACTCTGGGATGGCGGATGAACCCGGTGATGTGGGGAGGGGCGGCGCAGATTGCTCCTGCTGCCCCTCCGGATAGAGGAGCTCGGCGATGCTGAGCTCTTGATTGTTGTTGGCCTCGAGCCCAAGCTCGAGAGCCAGATCATGCACCTCATCGGCTATCACTTGTGATGCCAAGAAGCGGTTTATCGTCTCCTGCGAGGCTAGCTCGGTGAGACCCGGAATGAATTCGACGTCTCCACCGGTGGCAGAGCCGTCATCGTCGTCTGGCAAGTCGGAGGAGTCATCCTCTGCCCAAAGATTGTGGAACTGGTTAGCCACATCAGAGTCCCATCCGCTCAGGGAGACGTGTCCGAACTCTGGGAGATAGTTGTCGTCGAAGTCTGCGAAGTCGGCATTTGTGTATAGGAGGGGGTCGCCATGAGCCGCCTGGTGTCGAGTTCGCGCTCTACGGTTTGCAGAGGGCATTGAGGATGATTTAGCACAAGTAGATGACGGTAGAAGTCAAGATACGTAGCGTGATAACGATAACAGACGGTCCCTTATCTCAATTCCGGGTCCACCTGACACAGCCTCCAGACGCTCTGAGGGGGCAGGCAGGCTGCAAATCCTGCTGCCGATTGGGAGGGACGATTGAACCCGGTTCCAAACACCTCAAGGGTGTGAGTGCCAGAGGTAAAGAGTCGGTGGTGAGTAGCGGCCACCAGAGCGTCGACCTAGCCACCAGGGGGCACCATCGCCCGGCCCCTTTTAACGATGGTGTATTCCAATAGGTAGTCAGTGTAGCAGGTCTCTAGATGTAGAAACTCACACAGCATGGAGGTAGGAAGCCTCCCAGACGACCCACAATCCAGTGAATATGTCCCTCCTCCTGAACCAGACCTCCCCCAGCTAAACGAATGCGACGACTTGGGCGAGCATTGAAGTAGGCATCCCACACCCACTCTAAGCCCCCATAGGGGCCCAGACTACTCTTTCATTGCCAGCACTCACCTAACCAGGATCCTCGAAGCCCAGGAGAACGAGACGAATAGCAGACACTGTCAAAAACAGTGACCGGGGCATCCACAGAGATCGGATGGACGGATCTCTTAGCAAATCAGGGCAGGCCTGGAGACGCCGAGAGCATTCGTGATGGCGAAATCCGATCGAAAATCGGATGAAAATTGGAGTCTCGATGTTGCTACCAACATCGAGCAGGAGTGTTTACCACTGTTTATGGTGGTTGTAACAAGTCAAGGAGCGGTGTCGGCGCGGTTGTTGGGAAGGCCCACGAGGATGACGGCGCCATTCCAGGGACAAGGGTTCCCTGGTTGGAATGAGAGGTGGCTTCGATCTCCAGCCTCTCATCCCTTGATAATGGCACTTTGTCCTCCACCAACTCAGGGATGGGGGGCAAAGGCGGTGACGGGGCAGGGGATGCCTCCAGATAGAGGAGCTCAGCTATACCCAGCTCCTGTGAATACACATCCTCTGGAGGCTGCAAGCCCATTGCTTGTGCGCAACGTCGACACCCTGTGCCCATCGTACACGATCAATCATTTGCCTCAAGGTGAGCCTAGGCCCCCCCTTGGTGTAAATGAGAGCCTCTTGCATAGCAAGAGAGTCATTGTCATCATTATTGTCAGGGTCGGAGAGGTCTTTTCCAACCAACATATCTCTAACTGCCTTTAATGCAGCTGCTACCTCTGGTTCATTCTGCTCAAACTGGGTGTCATAGTCTTGGGCGCCATCGTCAAAGATGTCACCCATAATCAGGGAGGGGTCGTGTAGACCCCAGTGTGGTGGTTGGTCTCTGGTTTGCCGTTTGGGCATTGAGAGTGGGTTAGCGCTAGTAGATGATGGTAGGAATCAAGATACGTAGTGTGTAATCGATAACAGCTGGTCCCTTATCTCCATTCTGGGTCCACCCGATACAGCCTCCAAACACTCTGAGGGGGCGCACAGACCACACATCCTGTTGCCTGGTGGGAGAATATCAAACCCAGGTCATAACACCCCAGAGGAGTGAGCACTGGAGGTAGCGAGTTGGTGGTGAGGAGCAGCCACCCAAGTGTTGACCTAGCCATCAGGGGGCACTGTCACCCAGCCTCTTTTAACGACGGTGTATTCCAAGCAAGTAGTCAGTGTAGCTTGTCCCTAGTAGTAGTGACTCACATAGCAAGGAGGTTGGTGGCACCCAGGCCGACCAGCAATCCAGTAGAAGTATCCTCCCCCCTAAGCCAGACCTCCCCCAACTAAATGACTGCAACGACTTGGGCGAGCGTTGAAGTAGGCATCCCACACCCACTCTAAGCCCCCATAGGGACCCAGACTACTCTTTCATTGACAACACTCACCTAGCCAGGATCCTCAAAGCCCAGGAGAGTGAGACGGATAGCAGTCACTGTTGGAAACAATGACCGAGTCATCCCTGGAGATCGGATGGATGGATCTCTTAGCTAATCAGGCCACGCCTGGAGATGCTGAGAGCGTTCGTGATGGTGAAATCCGATCAAACATCAGATGAAAATTGCAGTCTCAATGTTGCTACCAACATTGAGCAGGAGTATTTACCACTGTTTATGGTGGTTGTAACAAGTCAAGAAGCGATGTCTGATGTGGCAAATCAGTTCCACAATCTATGGTCGGAGGATGACTCCTCCGACCTATCAGATGTTGATGGCTCTGCCACTGGCGGAGACGTCGAATTCATCCCAGGTCTCACCGAGCTAGCCTCACAGGAGACTATAAACCGCTTCTTGGTGTCACAGCAAGTGGCCACCAAGATGCATGATCTGGCTCTCGAGCTTGGGCTTGAGGCCAACAACAATCAGGAGCTTGGCATTGCCAAGCTCCTCTATCCAGAGGGGCAGCAGGAGCAATCAGTGCCGCCCCTCCCCACATCCCCGGGTTCATCCGCCATCCCAGAGCTGGTGGATGAGCCTCCATTGTTGAGAGATTAGAGGATGGAAATATCAGCCGCCTCTCATGGTTTTCTGCATATACTGGAGGCTATGATGATTTTTGTCGGTACCATCTGAGTGTCCGCCGTTCCGCTCACAGAGAGAAATGTATGGCGTCAGATGGCCTGGGATTTATTCATGGCCACCTGGCGATTGTCTGAGATGATGTCGGCAGAACTAGCAGCTGCCGCACTGCCTCTCGATCTCATGTCACTGGCCACCTTTTGGGCTTCCTATGCGATGATGCAAGCTGCTCAGTCAGAGCTTCAGTCTGGGGAACCCTCATCCCTGGTATGGCGCCATCATCCTTGAGGCCCTCGTGGACTGCAGCACCGCAGCCAATAAGGGGGAACACCCCTCCACAACCACACCCACCAAAAGGTTGGTGGCTGATATCAGGATAGTGACATTTCATCGCTACCCTCCACCTTCTCCCCACTGTGGGGGGGACATTGTCATCAAGTGCATGCACATATCGGCATGTGCTTGAAGGGGGCTTTGGCCCCCTGCCTATGGTAGTTCCGGTGAATAACCAGGTGAACAACCAGCTACCTCATCTCTGTCATTCATGCATAGGCATGGTGATGGTCCACCTTGTTCGTCTGGGGTGGTCAATCCTCGTTGGCTGGGAGTAGGCAGTTGGTTATTCCTGCCGCAAGGGGGGATTTACAGTGAATTGACACCACTGTGCCTGATCTGACTTCAGTCGGATATGTGGCCGGGGGACTGGTTTGCACCAGTGGACGATCTAATGGCTAACTTCAGGAGGGGGGGGGCTCACGCTCCTTGACTTGTTACAACCACCATAAACAGTGGTAAACACTCCTGCTCGATGTTGGTAGCAACGTCGAGACTCCAATTCTTGTCCGATTTTCGATCGGATTTCACCATCACAAACGCTCTCGGCGTCTCCAGGCTTGCCCTGATTTGCTAAGAGATCCGTCCATCCGATCTCCAGGGATGTCTCGGTCATTGTTTCCAACAGTGACTGCTATCTGTCTCGTTCCCCTTGGCTTCGAGGATCCTGGCTAGGTGAGTGATGTCTATGAAAGAGTAGTCTGGGTCCCTATGGGGGCTTAGAGTGGGTGTGGGATGCCTGCTTCAATGCTCGCCCAAGTAGAAGCGCTCGTTTAGCTGGGGGAGGTCTGGCTTAGGGGGAAGGACGTTCTTACTGGACTGCTGGCCGTCTGGGAGGCTCCCAGCCTCCATGCTCTGTGAGTTTCTATTACTAGAGACATGCTACACTGACTACCCGTTGGAATACACCATCGTTAAAAGGGGCCGGGCGATGGTGCCCCCTGGTGGCTAGGTCGATGCTCTGGTGGCCGCTACTCACCACCAACTCTCTACCTCCGGTGCTCACTCTTCTAGGGTGTTATGACCCGGGTTCAATCTTCTTCCACTGGGTTACAGGATGTGCGGCCTGTCCCCCCCTCGGAGCGTTCGGAGGCAGTATCGGGTGGACCTGGAATAGAGATAAGGGACCAACTGTTATCGATGGCACGCTACATATCTTGATTTCTACTATCACCTACTAGCACTAACTTCCCCTCTCAATGCCTAAACGGCGAACCAGAGCCCAAACTCCACGCTGGGGTCTGCACGACCCCTCCCTGATTACGGGCGACATCTATGACGATGGCGTCCAAGACTACGACACCCGGTACGATCATGACGATCCGGATGTAGCTACTGCCCTATGGGCAGTTAGAGATCTATGGGCTGGAGAAGACCTCTCCGACCCTGAGGATGATGAGGACTCTCTTGCTATGCAAGAGGCCCTCAATTATGCTGGGAGCAGCCCCAAGCTGGCCTCGAGGCAAACGATCGACCGTGTGCTGTGGGCGCAGGACGTCCATGTCGCACATAAACGATGGACTCGCAGTCTCGAACGCGAGGACATGTACTCTTCTATCCGGAGGCATCCCCTGCCCCGTTACCGCCTTTTTTTTTTTTTTTTTTGGGTCAACAATTTATAACGCGGGGCTCGATCGCAGTCCGCGGAGCATGATACAAACTTGGGTACTACTATAACTACGCTTCCCCTCGCCCATATCCTGCCCAGGTCCTCGTTTTAGCCACTTTAGGCGGGCAGTGCCACAGACGTTGGCCTCTCAGCCAGGAAAGGCAATAATCTGGAGGGGGAGCCCCCCCTCCCGAAGCTAGCCATTAGATCGCCCCCTGGAGCAAACGGTCCCCCAGCCACATGTCCGACCAAGGCCAGACCAGGCACAGCAGTGTTAATTCACCGTAAATCCCCCCTTGCGGGAGGAATAACCGTCTGCGTATTTCCAGCCAGCGAGGATTGACCACCCCAGGTGAGTGAGGTGGACCATCACCATGTTGTGCATGAGTGACAGTAGCGAGGCGGATGGTTGTTCACCTGGTTATTCACCGTAACCGCCGTAAGTGGGGGGCCGGGGCCCCCCTCAAGCAAATGCAAGCAAGTGCACGCACTCGATGACATCGTCCCCCCCGCAGCGGGGGGAAGGTAAAGGGAGGCGACCCCATGTCACCATCCCGATAATGGCCACCAATTGGTGCTTCGTGGCCGTGAATGTAGAGGGGGATAGGCCCCTGTACTAGTTGCGGCGCTGCTGTCCACAAGGACCTCAAGGACGACGGCGCCATGCTGGGGACGAGGGTTCCCCAGATTGAGGCTCTGATTGAGCAGTGTGCATCGCCGCATAGGAAGCCCGGAAGGCTGCCGGAGACGTGAGATCGAGAGGTGTCGGAACGGCTGCTAGTTCCGCCGACATCATCTCAGACAGTCGCCAGGTGGTCATGAATAACTCCCAGGCCATTTGGCGCCATGCATTCCTCTCTGCAGGGGGAACGGCGGATGTACGGACGGTACCAACAAAGCGTCAAGTTGGTGTAGCATGGCATGAGAGGTGGCTTCAATTTCCAACCTGTCATTCACAGATAGCGGCACTTCATCCTCCACCAACTCAGGGATGGGGGGCAAAGGCGGTAATGGGGCAGGGGATGCCTCCGGATAGAAGAGCTCGGCCATGCCAAGCTCCTGTGAGTACATGTCCTCGCGTTCGAGACTGCAAGTCCATCGTTTATGTGCGACATGGACGTCCTGCGCCCACAGCACACGGTCTATTGTTTGCCTCGAGGCCAGCTGGGGGCTGCTCTCGGCGTAATTGAGGGCCTCTTGCATAGCAAGAGAGTCCTCATCATCCTCAGGGTCGGAGAGGTCTTCTCCAGCCCATAGATCTCTAACTGCCCATAGGGCAGTAGCTACATCCGGATCGTCATGATCGTACCGGGTGTCGTAGTCTTGGACGCCATCGTCATAGATGTCGCCCGTAATCAGGGAGGGGTCGTGTAGACCCCAGTGTGGTGTTTGGGCTCTGGTTCGCCGTTTAGGCATTGAGAGGGGAAGTTAATGCTAGTAGGTGATAGTAGAAATCAAGATACGTAGCGTGCCATCGATAACGGTTGGTCCCTTATCTCTATTCCGGGTCCACCCAATACTGCCTCCAAACGCTCCGAGGGGGGGACAGGCCGCACATCCTGTAACCCAGTGGGAGAAGATTGAACCCGGGTCATAACACCCTAGAAGAGTGAGCACCGGAGGTAGAGAGTTGGTGGTGAGTAGCGGCCACCAGAGCATCGACCTAGCTGTCAGGGGGCACCATCGCCCGGCCCCTTTTAACGATGGTGTATTCCAACGGGTAGTCATTGTAGCATGTCTCTAGTAATAGAAACTCACAGAGCATGGAGGCTGGGAGCCTCCCAGACGGCCAGCAGTCCAGTAAGAACATCCTTCCCCCTAAGCCAGACCTCCCCCAGCTAAACGAGCACTTCTACTTGGGCGAGCATTGAAGCAGGCATCCCACACCCACTCTAAGCCCCCATAGGGACCCAGACTACTCTTTCATAGACATCACTCACCTAGCCAGGATCCTCGAAGCCAAGGGGAACGAGACAGATAGCAGTCACTGTTGGAAACAATGACCGAGACATCCCCGGAGATCGGATGGACGGATCTCTTAGCAAATCAGGGCAAGCCTGGAGACGCCGAGAGCGTTCGTGATGGCGAAGTCCGATCGAAAATCGGACAAAAATTGAAATGTCGACGTCGCGTGCAACGTTGAGCAGAGGTGTTTACCACTATTTATGGTGGTTGTAACAAGTCAAGGAGCTGTGCCGTTACCGCCTTTGCCCCCCATCCCTGAGTTGGTGGAGGACGAAGTGCCGTTATCTGTGAATGAGAGGCTGGAAATCGAAGCCACCTCTCATGCCATGCTACACCAACTCGACGCGATGACCATGTTTATTGGTACCGTCCGTACATCTGCCGTTCCCCCTGCAGAGAGGAACTCATGGCGCCAAATGGCCTGGGAGTTATTCACGACCACCTGGCGATTGTCTGAGACAATGTCGGCGGAACTAGCAGCCGTTCCGACACCTCTCGATCTCACGTCTCCGGCAGCTTTCCGGGCTTCCTACGCGGCGGTGCACACTGCTCAATCAGAGCCTCAATCTGGGGAACCCTCGTCCCCAGCACGGCGCCGTCATCCTCGAGGTCCTCGTGGACAGCAGCGCCGCAACTAGTACAGGGGTCTATCCCCCTCTACGTTCACGGCCACCAAGCAACTGGTGGCCACTATCGGGATGGTGACACGGCATTGCTTCCCTATACCTTCCCCCCACTGCGGGGGGGACGATGTCATCGAGTGCATGCACATGTGTGCATTTGCTTGAGGGGGGTCTCGGCCCCCTACTTATGGCGGTCACGGTGAATAACCAGGTGAACAACCACCTGCCTCGTTACTGTCACTCGTGCACAACACGGTGATGGTCCACCTCATTCATCTGGGGTGGTCAATCCTCGTTGGCTGGAAAAACGCAGACGGTTATTCCTCCCGCAAGGGGGGATTTACGGTGAATTAACACTGCTGCGCCTGGTCTGGCCTTGGTCGGACATGTGGCTGGGGGACCGTTTGCTCCAGGGGGCGATCTAATGGCTAACTTCGGGAGGGGGGGGCTCCCCCTCCAGATTATTGCCTTTCCTGGCTGAGAGGCCAACGTCTGTGGAACTGCCCGCCTAAGGTGGCTAAAACGGGGACCTGAGTGGGAGATGGGCAAGGGGAACGCATAGATAAAGTAGTACCCAAGTTTGTACCCTGCTCCGCGGACTGCGTTCGAGCCCCGCGTTATAAATTCTGATCCAAAAAAAAAAAAGGAGGGGGGGGCTCCCCCTCCGGATTATTGCCTTTCCTGGCTGGCTGAGAGGCCAACATCAGTGGCACTGCCCGCCTAAAGTGGCTAAAATGAGGACCTGGGTGGGAGATGGGTGAGGGGAATTTTTTTTTTTTTTTTGGGTCAAAAGTTTATAACGCGGCGCCCGATCGCAGTCCACGGTAGAGACGCACAAACGAAGTACACTACGCCCAGCCCAAGTCCTCCTCCTGCTGATCTTCGCACCAACCACCTGGATAGCTGCAACGACCACTAAGGGGGCCCCCTTTATCGAGTAAACGGACTTGCCAGTGGTGGCGTACCGACAACCCGAGCTTGACGATGTCGTGTCCCCGAATCCCTACGGGTATGAGTGCAAGATTTAGGGGAAACTGCTGCCCCGACATGAGCCTCTCAGCTCAGAAAGGAGAGCGTGGTCGACTGGATTCGTCGCAACGCGTAACTGACAGAGGATCTGGAAGCGCTCAGGCGCCTCCCCGAACCGGTACCTAGTGTTGTGTCCCCCCTCCCTGACAGTCGCTCCTGAACACGGGTGGGCCCCCTTTATGAGGGTTAACGGACTCGTCTGGTGCCCTGCGGCCACCCCGACATACCGATAACACTAGCCAGAACCAGACCAGGGTCATACGCCCTGCGCGCACAACCTATCGTGGATCCCACGCAAGTGAGTTGAACGATCCTAATGCAGGATTATTGTCCATGAATTCGTGGAAGCCTTCGACAGAGTCGGGGCTTGCACGAGTTTCTTTGCGATCTACCTTGGGGCAGACGCGTAACAGATGGTCCCGAGTTTGTATGTCAGGACCAAGGCACCAGCATTGGTATTCCCCGTCGAGGGATAAACGTTGACGATACTCCCCTATAGGAGCATGGCCAGTGATCATACGAGTTGAACGAGAGCTCAACATAGTGTTGCTCCCCATTACTATCAGCCAAGGCCCACCTTTGTCATCGCTCCTTGCCTTGTTACAACCACCATAAATAGTGGTAAACACCTCTGCTCAACGTTGCAAGCGACGTCGACACTTCAATTTTCGACCGATTTTCGATCGGATTTCACCATCACGAACGCTCTCGGCGTCTCCAGGCCGGCCCTGATTTGCTAAGAGATCCGTCCATCCGATCTCCGTGGATGCCCCGGTCATTGTTTTTGACAATGGCTGCTATTCATCTCGTTCTCCTGGGCTTCAAGGATCCTGACTAGGTGAGTGTTGTCTATGAAAGAGTAGTCTAGGTCCCTCTGGGGGCTTAGAGTGGGTGTGGGATGCCTGCTTCAACGCTCGCCCAAGTCGTCACACTCGTCTAGGTGGGGGAGGTCTGGCTTAGGGAGGAGGGACATTATCACTGGACTGCTGGTCGTCTGGGAGGCTTCCAGCCTCCATGCTCTGTGAGTTTCTACTACTAGAGACATGCTATACTGACTACCCGCTGGAATACACCATCGTTAAAAGGGGCCGGGCGATGGTGCCCCCTAGCGGCTAGGCCTACACCTTGGTGGCCGCTTCTCACCACCATCCCTCTACCTCCGGTGCTCACTCTCCTAGGGTGGCATGACCCGGGTTCAATCTTCTCCCACTAGGCAGCAGGATGTGCAGCTTGCTCGCCCCCTCGGAGCGTTTGGAGGCCGTATCGGGTGGACCCGGAATATAGATAAGGGACCAGTCGTTATCGATCCCACGCTGCGTATTTTGATTCCTACCATCATCTACTAGCACTAACACACACACTCTCGATGCCCAAACGGCGAACCAGACACCAACCACCACATTGGGGTCTACGCGACCCCGTTTTGATCACGGGCGACATCTTTGATGATGGCGTCCAAGACTACGACACCCGGTTCATCCAAGATGAATTGGAGGTAGCAGCTGCTTTCAGGGCAGCTAGAGATCTATGGGCCGGGGAAGACCTCTCCGACCCTAACGATGATGATGACGATGACTCTCTTGCCATGCAGGAGGCTCTCGCTTTCGCCGAGGGGGGGCCTAGGCTCTCCTCGAGGAAAACGATTGATCGTGTACGATGGGCACTTGGTGTCGACGTCGAACACAAGCGCTGGGCTCGTAGCCTCCCTAAGGAGGATATGTATTCACAGGAGCTCGGTATCGCTGAGCTCCTTTATCCGGAGGCATCCCCTGCCCCGCTACCGCCTTGGCCCCCCATCCCCGAGCTGGTGGAGGACGAAGTGCCGTTATCTAGGGATCAGAGGTTGGAAATCGAAGCCACCTCTGATGCCATGCTACATCTACTGGACATGATGACCTCCTTTGTAGGTACTGTCCGAGTATCCGCAGTTCCTCTCAACGACAGGAACTCTTGGCGTCAGATGGCGTGGGAGCTCTTCACCACCACCTGGCGATTTTCAGGGAGCATGATGGAGTCGCTTCGTGCGGCATCAGCTCCCCTTGACCTTACGTCTCCGGCAGCCTTCCAGGCTTCCTATGCGGCGATGCAGGTGGCTCAGTCTGCTCCACCAGCGGCAGAGCCTCCAACCGAGGAACCCTTGTCCCCGGAACGGCATCGACGTCCTCGTGGCCCCCGCCAACGACCACGCCGAGCTTGAAGAAGGGGACCCCCCCTTCTCTTCACCGCCCACCAGGGCTGTTGTCGGGATGGTGACATTATGTCACCGCCCTTTACCTTCTCCCCACTGCGGGGGGGATGATATCACCGAGTGCATGCTCAGAGTAGCATTTGCTCGAGGGGGGGGCCTCGACCCCCTACCTACAGTAGCTCTGGTGAATAACCAGCTACGGCAGTTCCGGTGAATAACCAGCTGCCTTGTCACTGTCACTTGTGCGTGGACACAGTGATGGTCCACCCCACTCACCTGGGGTGGTCAATCCTCGTTGTCTGGTGAAAGACAGTTACTCTTCCCGCCAGGGAGGACTTACGGTGAATTGACACTGCTTGCGCCTGATCTGACTTCGGTCGGATATGTGGCCGGGGGGACCGAGACAGCACCAGACGGCGAACTAACAGCTAGCCTTTGTAGGGGGGGCCCCTCCCCTACAGATTATTGCCTTTCCTGTCTGAGAGGACAACACTGGTACGCCCACCATAACGTGGCTTCTGCAAGGGACCTGGTGTGGGATGCAGACATAGGGAATGCGTAGTCTTAGTAGTACCTTGTTTGTATCTTGACCCGCGGACTGCGATTGAGCCCCGCGTTATAAATTGTTGACCCCAAAAACAAAAAAAAAAGGCCCACCTTTGTGAGTCGAGGGTAGTACCGGTTTTCCACCTACTCCTTTGAGTTGGTAGAAGTGTCGGCCACGATACGCCGGATCTGAGAACCGGGTGTGCCAATCCTTACAAACGGCCTTTTCGACCTGGTTTTTAAGGTAGTCTAAAGACGTCCGCGGGTGTCTGCCCACGGAGATCTTGGTAGATGAAGCTACATCGTGAGCCATCTTATGTACGTTCCACTCGAATTTCGAGGGGACATGCCAGAATGTAACGATTCTCTCTTTGTCTCCTGCTAGCCAGGGACGAAGGGAACGACAAGCGTCCAGGGCGAAGATTTGCCCAGAATGTGGTTTTGGATCGATTAGGGACTCAATGCCCGTGGTAGAATCCGAGAATATCACCAACTTTTTGCATCCTCTGCTGCACGCAGCCGAGATGCCTAGTTGGAGAGCGAAGAGTTTGACTTCCGGGGGGGTTCTCCTCCCAGAGGCTGAGACAACGCGATCCACCTGTTCTCCCTGTCTGAAGACAAGAGCGCAGGCGACAGCTTGAAATTTGGCATCTGTGGGCACCGAAGCGTCCACTGCAACAACGAGAGTGTCATCCTCAACCTGGGCAGAAGCCCAGGCCTTATCGAGGTCACTCCTGTAAGAATTCCTCGCTCCATCCTCCTTAGAGGTGAGGCGATGAGAGGAGAAACGAGTGGGGAATAAATCCTTCACTCTGTTTCCAGGTGTGTTTTCTTTCCCAAAGGGGTCGAATTCATCGCCTGGTACGAGGGCCAGGGCTGCAGCCGAAGCGACAGATGGGCCTTGCAGGTTGAGTGTGTCAAGCACGTTCCCTCCCCAGAGTCCTAGCTCATGAGAGTGGGTAGTACCGACGTGATTAGGCCCTAAGATCACTCTTAGGGGGTGTGAAGGAGCCAATAGAGGGGTTCTGAACACCCCTCTGTCGACTAAACAACGCAGTAACAGCTGCATAGGCAGCAGTCCAGCGATACTTTCCAGGCCACCAGTTGGGGTGGTTCTGAATGCACCGAGGATCCAACGTGCAGCAATGGACTGCACTTGGGCCAGCGTTTTGATGACACCTTTGACGCGAGCGCCTTTGAAGTGCCATAGTCTGAGTCCGTATGTCATGATAGGTACGACACACGAACAGTAGAGAAGGCGTTTCTGCATGGGGGTTAACCCTCTTACAGAGTTGCCAAGCATTCCCATCGCCCTAGCAGTGGTAAGGGCTTTGGTGGAGTAGAATCGCGTATGCTCCTTAAAGGAGAGTTTGCGATCGAAGAAGAATCCGAGGTACCTCCAGGTAACCTTGGGTTTGAGGGGGGTGGTGCCCGTGTATGGGGCAAATCCGAGATCGATGGGTAAAGGAGTGAATCTCCTCGCCCTAGAGAAATGAAAGATTTCAGACTTGTCATGTTCAAGGACAAGCCCGAGGGAAGTGAATGCCTGGAAAATCCAGCCATACACTTTTTTTAGCAGGGGGAGGTTGTCCTCCAGCTGTGGGGAGCGGGCGATGAGGGTGCCATCGTCCACATGGGTGAGGGGAATGCGTAGATATAGTAGTACCCAAGGTTGTACCCTGCTCCGCGGACTGCGCTCGAGCCCTGCATTATAAATTTTTGACCCAAAAAAAAAAAAAAAGAATCTGTTGCTTTGGCTGCGGCTCTGGCCCTTGTACCAGGCGATGAATTTGACCCCTTTGGGGACGAAAACATGCCCGGAAATAGAGTGAAGGACTTGTTCCCCACTTGTTTTTCCTTTCATCGCCTCACCTCCAAAGAGAATGAAGCGAGGAGTTCTTACAGGAGTGACCTCGATAAGGCTTGGGCTGTTGCTCAGGTGGAGGATAACACTCTCATCGTTGCTGTGGACGCATCTGTGCCCACCGATGCCAAATTCCAAGCAGTCGCCTGTGCTCTAGTTTTCAGACTGGGAGAACAGGTGGACCATATTGTCTCAGCTTCTGGGAACAGAACCCCCCCAGAAGTTGAATTATTTGCTCTCCAACTGGGCATCTCTGCTGCTTGCAGTAAGGGTTGCAAAAAGTTGGTTATCTTCTCAGATTCCACCACAGGCATCGAGTCCCTTATAGATCCGAAACCATGTTCTGGGCAAATCTTTGCCCTGGATGCTTGTCACACACTTCGTCCCTGGCTAGCCGGAGATGAGGAGAGAAATGTCACATTCTGGCATGTCCCCTCCAAATTTGAGTGGAACGTGCACAAGAAGGCTCATGATGTAGCTCTCATGATGTCGCTAGATCTACCAAGATCTCCATGGGCAGACACCCACAGACATCTCTAGACTACCTTAAAAACCAGGTCAAAAAAGTGGTTTGCAAGGAATGGCACACGTGGTTCTCTGAGCCAGCGTATCGTGGCTGGCACTTCCTCCAACTCAAAGGAGTGGGAGGAAAACCTGTTTTACCCTTGACCCACAAAGGTGGGCCATGGCTGAAAGTCTCGGGAACCAGCACAACTGGTACATCCTGACTCACCCAAATGGTCACTGGCCATGCTCCTCTAGGGGAGTATTGTCAACACTTTTCTCTAGACAGGGAAATCCAATGTTGGTGTCTGCCTCCCGAGGTCCAAACTTGGGACCATGTATTGTGAGTCTGCCCTGCAGTCACTCAAACTGAAACTCGTGCAAGCCCTGACACTGTCGAGGGCTTCTACGAACAGTTGGACAATAACCCAGAACTTGGGTCGTTCACCCCACCAGCGTGGGATCCAAGATAGGTTGTGCACGCAGGGCATATGACCCCCATCTGGTCCTGGCTAGTGTGATTGGTATGTCTGGCAGCGGCTGTAGATAGCGGCTGACAAGTCCATTAACCCTCATAAAGGAGGCCTGCCTGTGTTCAGGAATGACTGTCAGGGCGGGGGGACACAACACCAGGCACTGGTTCGGGGAGGCACCTGAGCACTTTCAGATCCACTGTCGGTTATGTGTTACAACGACTCAGTCAACTATGCTTTTCTTTCCGAGCTGAGAGGCTGACATCGGGGCAGCAGTCTCCCCTAAATCTTGCACACATACCCATGGAGACTCAGGGAACATGGCATCGTCAAGTCCAGGTTGTCGGTACACCACCACTGGCAAGTCCATTTACTCGATAAAGGGGGCCCCCTTAGTGGTCATTGCAGCTATCCAGGTGGTTGGTGTGAAGATCAGCAGGAGGAGGACTTGGGCATGGCATAGTGTACTCCATTTGTATGTCTCTGCTGCGGACTGCATTCGGGTGCCGCGTTATAAATTTTTGACCCAAAAAAAAAAAAAAAATGCTCAAATAATTACCTGGGGGTTTACATGCCTTACTTGTGAGTCCTGCATTTATTACAGGAAATCAGACACTGGTATTATTATTATTGCCACAGTACACGTCGACAATTATCTGTCTATTGCCAATTCCAAGGACAAAAACAAACATTTTAAAAACCAAATGCAGGAGGTGTGGACAATCTCCGAGCTTGGTACCACCTGCTTCATTGTTGGTATTGCTGTTACCTGGGATCAACACCTGTGCATGGTCGTGCTTTCACAGACTGCCCTCATCGATAAAATTGTCAATCAATTTGGCCAATGAGATGCAACACCCGTTTTCCCCCCCCCCGTTTTTTTTTTTGGATCAGAATTTATAATGCGGGGCTCGAACGCAGTCCACGGAGTTGGAACAAACAAAGGTACTACTATATCTACACATTCCCCTCACCTGCTTCCCAACCCAGGTCCCCATTTTAGCCACTTTAGGCGGGCAGTGCCACAAACATTGTCCTCTCAGACAGGAAAGGCAATAATCTGGAGGGGGAGGCCCCCCCTCCCGAAGCTAGCCATTAGATCGCCTACTGGTGTGAACCGGTCCCCCAGCCACATATCCAACCAAAGTCAGATCAGGTGCGGCCGTGTTAATTCACTGTAAATCCCCCCTTGCGGGAGGAATAACTGTCCACATACTCCTAGTCAGTGAGGATTGACCACCCCAGATGAATGAGGTGGACCATCACCATGTCATACACGAGTGACAGTAATGTGGCAGCTGGTTGTTCACCTGGTTATGCTGTAAGCAGGGGGCCATAGCCCCCCTCGAGCACATGTGCTCAATAACAGTTCCCCCCCCGCAGCAGGGAGAATGTCAAGGGCAGCAACATTTGTCACCAACCCGACAGCAGCCAGTGGACTGGCTGTGATGGGTGTGGAGCGGAATGCTCCACACTAGAAATGGCATCACCATCTGGGATGATGACAGCACTGTGCTGGGGATGAAGGTTCCCCAGATTGAAGCTCTGTTGGAGCTGTTGGCATCACCGCATAGGAAGCTCAGCTGGCTGCCAGGGGCATAGGATCATTGGGTCGTTGGTCTCTGATTGGCCGTTCAGGCATTGAGAGCAAGTTAGTGCTGGTATAAGATAGCAATAATTAAAATACACAGTGTGAAGTTGACACTTGGACGGTACCAACAATGGTGGTCATTGCATCCCGTAGATGTAGCATGGCATGAGAGGCGGATTCAGTTTCCAACCTCTCATCCCTAGATAATGGCACTTCAACCTCCACCAACTCAGGGATGGAGGACAGAAGTGGTGATGGGGCAGGGGGTTGGAGACATGCCGAGCGTCTCCCTCGCTGAAGGCGTGGAATGCGATGGTATAGCAAGCCGAGCTACTAACATGTGACTAGCTACAGGTATATCTACTAGATCACATGACCACCCTGGAGTGGGCATCCCTGACCACTCCATCCACCCATGTCCCAGATGGCAACATCCTTGTTGCCCAGCAGAAAAACAACCAGAAAAAAACTATGTGAACATAATAAAAAATAAGAATCTAAAAATTTTGTAGCCAGAAAATTCTATGGTTGAGATAAAGAATGAAATAAGATGAAACTCAACAGGGGGGTGCCCATCCCAATGCTTGAAGGGCCTTACTCAAGTCAGCAAGCCGGCGGTCTTCGGCCGCTCCTTGACTTGTTACAACCACCATAAACAGTGGTAAACACTCCTGCTCGATGTTGGTAGCAACGTCGAGACTCCAATTTCTGTCCGATTTTCGATCGGATTTCACCATCACGAACGCTCTCGGCGTCTCCAGGCCTACCCTGATTTGCTAAGAGGTCCGTCCATCCAATCTCCGTGGATGCCCCGGTCATTGTTTTTGACAATGGCTGCTATTCGTCTCGTTCTCCTGGGCTTCGAGGATCCTGACTAGGTGAGTGTTGTCTATGAAAGAGTAGTCTAGGTCCCTCTGGGGGCTTAGAGTGGGTGTGGGATGCCTGCTTCAACGCTCGCCCAAGTCGTCACACTCGTCTAGGTGGGGGAGGTCTGGCTTAGGGAGGAGGGACATTATCACTGGACTGCTGGTCGTCTGGGAGGCGTCCAGCCTCCATGCTCTGTGAGTTTCTATTACTAGAGACATGCTACACTGACTACCCGCTGGAATACACCATCGTTAAAAGGGGCCGGGCGATGGTGCCCCCTAGCGGCTAGGCCTACACCTCGGTGGCCGCTTCTCACCACTATCCCTCTACCTCCGGTGCTCACTCCTCTGGGGTGTTATGACCCGGGTTCAATCTTCTCCCACTGGGCTACAGGATGTGCGGCCTGTTCCCCCCTCGGAGCATTCGGAGGCAGTATCGGGTGGACCCGGAGTAGAGATAAGGGATCACCCGTTATTGATGGCACGCTACGTATTTCGATTTTTACCATCATCTACAAGCATTAACTTCCTCTCAATGCCTAAACGGCGAACTAGAGACCAAACACCACGTTGGGGTCTACACAACCCCTCCCTGATTACGGGCGACATCTATGACGATGGCGTCCAAGACTACGACACCCGGTACGATCACGACGATCCGGGTGTAGCTACTGCCCTACGGGCAGTTAGAGATCTATGGGCTGGAGAGGACCTCTCCAACCCTGAGGATGACGAGGACTCTCTTGCTATGCAAGAGGCCCTCAATTACGCTGAGAGCAGCCCCAAGCTGGCCTCGAGGCAAATGATCGACCGTGTGCTGTGGGCGCAGGACGTCCATGTCGCACATAAACGATGGACTCGCAGTCTCGAACGCGAGGACATGTACACTCAGGAGCTCGGCATTGCTGAGCTCTTCTATCCGGAGGCATCCCCTGCCCCGTTACCGCCTTTGCCCCCCATCCCTGAGCTGGTGGAGGACGAAGTGCCATTATCTGTGAATGAGAGGCTGGAAATCAAAGCCACCTCTCATGCCATGCTACACCAACTCGACGCAATGACCATGTTCGTTGGTACCGTCTGTACATCCGCCGTTCCCCCTGCAGAGAGGAACGCATGGCGCCAAATGGCCTGGGAGTTATTCACGACCACCTGGCGACTGTCTGAGACGATGTCGGCGGAACTAGCAGCCGTCCCGACACCTCTCGACCTCACGTCTCCGGCAGCCTTCCGGGCTTCCTACATGGCGGTGCACACCGCTCAATCAGAGCCTCATCCTGGGGAACCCTCGTCCCCAGCACGGCGCCGTCGTCCTCGAGGTCCTCGTGGACAGCAGTGCCGCAACTAGTACAGGGGGTTATCCTCCTCTACGTTCACGGCCACCAAGTAACTGGTGGCCATTATTGGGATGGTGACATGGTGTCGCTTCCCTATACCTTCCCCCCACTGCGGGGGGGACGATGTCATCGAGTGCGTGCACATGGGTGCATTTGCTCGAGGGGGGTCTCGGCCCCCTACTTACGGCGGTCACGGTGAATAACCAGGTGAACAACCACCCGCCTCGTTACTGTCACTCATGCACAACACGGTGATGGTCCACCTCATTCGTCTGAGGTGGTCAATCCTCATTGGCTGGAAAAACGCAGACGGTTATTCCTCCCGCAAGGGGGGATTTACGGTGAATTAACACTGCTGCGCCTGGTCTGGCCTCGGTCGGACATGTGGCTGGGGGACCGTTTGCTCCAGGGGGCGATCTAATGGCTAGCTTCGGGAGGGGGGGGCACCCCCTCCAGATTATTGCCTTTCCTGGCTGAGAGGCCAACGTCTGTGGAACTGCCCGCCTAAAGGTGGCTAAAACGGGGACCTGAGTGGGAGATGGGCGAGGGGAACGCGTAGATAAAGTAGTACCCAAGTTTGTACCTTGCTCCGTGGACTGCGTTCGAGCCCCGTGTTATAAATTCTGATCCAAAAAAAAAAAAAAAAAAAAGCCGGGGGTCTTGATCCCAGTCAAGCTTCAGAACAGGAGTGGTGAGTACGGGTGCTACTCCAACAGGAATAGTAATGATGGGTCTTCCTTGTCCTATACCGGCGGGATGTCATCAAGTAATAAAAGGATGAGGTGGAATGAGAGAAGGCAGAGCTAAACTAGAAAAATTTCAAGATGGAAAATAGTGCAGGGGAGGTCATCGTTGTTGAGTCCGTCGTTGTAGAGTCCCAAACGGCTGTGGGCAGCCTGTTTTCAGACTGGAGATGTCTTGTGGGGGTGCAGGTGCAGTATGTGGTGGAATAGGCAGGGACTCAGCATCATCTGCCCAGTTGAAATGCATGGAAGGTGTTGTAGGGCTCAATGGTGGCTTGATGAGAGGCGGGGGTAATGAGACAGCATGTTCCCGGGGCTCCTGGGGCAAGCAGGGTGGTTGGGGCACATCTGGGGGGTGCTGTGACATGCCAGGGGGTGTCTCATCATCCTGGAGCTGCAGCATGTGGCTCAGAGTGAGGCAGAGTGGGGGATATGGCCGTCATCAACGAACCTGTCGATGATGATGTGGCGAGCCACGTGGATGCATGAGGCACCGTGTTGGGCTCGTAAGGCAAAACGGGGGTAATGGGGGTAAGCAGGGAGGGGGTGGGAGGTGTGTGGGGGCTGCTGGGTCGTCGTTGTGGACAGGGGGGCTGGCAGAATTTGTCTGTTGAGCAGACGGCGCGTTCCAATGGACACGTGGGTGCGTAGGTGTGTAACGGCATGTTCTGGGCTGTAGACGGGCTCTGTGCATCATTTAGGGCTTGCTGGGGGGTACCTGCAGCTGTGGCAGTCATCTGGGTACTTGACAATGCTCTAGACACTTTTTTGGGGGTGGTTGTAGCAGCTGTGGGCGCCATTGTTGACGGGGACATGGCGGCAGCACTGGGGGCTTCAGGGTGCGAAAACGGAGGCAGGGGGGTGTGCTGGGGAGCTATGGGTCGACTTGGAAGCGAGTGCCATCGTTTCTGGGCAGTTGGGGGAAGGGGGCCACACTGGAAAACCAGGCGCGTTGTGGTTGTTGACATTGTTGACGACATTGATGGGGGCTGTGCTGGCAGTGATGGTGGTGATGTCGGACTAGCAGGGGTTGCCTCATAGGGTGCTGTTTGCATATTGATGTTGACAGTGGTGGTGGTTGTCAATGACGTTGGCGTCGTTGATGGCGGCTGTGCAGGAGCTGTTAGCGGTGACATGGCAGCGTTAGAAGGGAAGGGAGGGCTGGTAATGAGAGCAGTGGTAGCTGGGGGTTCTTTTTTTTTTTTTTTTGGGTCAAAAGTTTATAACGCGGCGCCCGATCGCAGTCCGTGGTAGAGACATACAAACGAAGACGCTCCTTGACTTGTTACAACCACCATAAATAGTGGTAAACACCTCTGCTCAACGTTGCACGCGACGTCGACACTTCAATTTTATCCGATTTTCGATCGGATTTCACCATCACGAACGCTCTCGGCGTCTCCAGGCCTGCCCTGATTTGCTAAGAGATCCGTCCATCCGATCTCCGTGGATGCCCCGGTCATTGTTTTTGACAATGGCTGCTATCTGTCTCGTTCTCCTGGGCTTCGAGGATCCTGACTAGGTGAGTGTTGTTTATGAAAGAGTAGTCTGGGTCCCTCTGGGGGCTTAGAGTCGGTGTGGGATGCCTGCTTCAATGCTCGCCCAAGTCGACACACTCGTTTAGTTGGGGGAGGTCTGGCTTAGGGAGAAGGGATGTTATCACTGGATTGCTGGTTGTCTGGGAGGCTTCTAGCCTCCATGCTCTGCGAGTTTCTATTACTAGAGACATGCTACACTGACTACCCGTTGGAATACACCATCGTTAAAAGGGGCCGGGCGATGGTGCCCCCTGGCAGCTAGGTCGTCACCTTGGTGGCCGCCACTCTCCACCAACTCTCTACCTCCGGTGCTCACTCTTCTAGGGTGTTATGACCCGGGTTCAATATTCTCCCACTAGGCAGCAGGATGTGCGGCTTGCTCGCCCCCTCGGAGCGTTCGGAGGCTGGATCGGGTGGATCCGGAATGTAGATAAGGGACCAACCGTTATCGATTCCACGCTGCGTATTTTGATTCTTACCATCATCTACTAGCACTAACACACACTCTCTCAATGCCCAAACGGCGAACCAGAGTCCAACCACCACATCGGGGTCTACGCGACCCCGTTCTGATCACCGGCGACATCTTTGATGATGACGTCCAAGACTACGACACCCGGTTCGTGCAAGACAAATCGGAGGTAGCAGCTGCTTTCAGGGCAGCTAGAGATCTATGGGCCAGGGAAGACCTCTCCGACCCTAACGATGATGACGACAACGAGGATTCTCTTGCTATGCAGGAGGCCCTCAATTACACCGAGAGCAGCCCTAAGCTAGCCTCGAGGTAAACGATCGACCGTGTGCTGTGGGCGCAGGACGTCCATATCGCACATAAACGTTGGACTCGCAGTCTCGAACGCAAGGACATGTATACACAGGAGCTCGGCATGGTCGAGCTCTTCTATCCGGAGGCATCCCCTGCCCCGTTACCGCCTTTGCCCCCCATCCCTGAGTTGGTGGAGGACGAAGTGCCGCTATCTGTGAATGACAGGTTGGAAATTGAAGCCACCTCTCATGCCATGCTACACCAACTCGACGCGATGACCATGTTCATTGGTACCGTCCGTACGTCCGCCGTTCCCCCTGCAGAGAGGAACGCATGGCGCCAAGTGGCCTGGGAGTTATTCACGACCACCTGGCGACTGTCTGAGACGATGTCGGCGGAACTAGCAGCCGTTCCGAAACCTCTCGACCTCACGTCTCCGGCAGCCTTCCGGGCTTCCTACGCGGCGGTGCACACTGCTCAATCAGAGCCTCAATCTGGGGAACCCTCGTCCCCAGCACGGCGCCGTCATCCTCGAGGTCCTCGTGGACAGCAGCGCCGCAACTAGTACAGGGGTCTATCCCCCTCTACGTTCACGGCCACCAAGTAACTGGTGGCCACTATCGGGATGGTGACATGGTGTCGCTTCCCTATACCTTCCCCCCACTGCGGGGGGGACGATGTCATCGAGTGCATGCACATGGGTGCATTTGCTCGAGGGGGGTCTCGGCCCCCTACTTACGGCGGTCACGGTGAATAACCAGGTGAACAACCACCCGCCTTGTTACTGTCACTCGTGCACAACACGGTGATGGTCCACCTCATTCGTCTGGGGTGGTCAATCCTTGTTGGCTGGAAAAATGCAGATGGTTATTCCTCCCGCAAGGGGGGATTTACGGTGAATTAACACTGCTGCGCCTGGTCTGGCCTCGGTCGGACATGTGGCTGGGGGACCGTTTGCTCCAGGGGGCGATCTAATGGCTAACTTCGGGAGGGGGGGACGCCCCCTCCAGATTATTGCCTTTCCTGGCTGAGAGGCCAACGTCTGTGGCACTGCCCACCTAAAGTGGCTAAAACGGGGACCTGAGTGGGAGATGGGCGAGGGGAATGCGTAGATAAAGTAGTACCCAAGTTTGTACCTGCTCTGCGGACTGCGTTCGAGACCTGTGTTATAAATTCTGATCCAAAAAAAAAAAAAAAAGACATACAAACGAAGTACACTACGCCCAGCCCAAGTCCTCCTCCTGCTGATCTTCGCACCAACCACCTGGATAGCTGCGCTGACCACTAAGGGGGCCCCCTTTATCGAGTAAACGGACTTGCCAGTGGTGGCGTACCGACAACCCAAGCTTGACGATGTCGTGTTCTCCGAATCCCTACGGGTATGTGTGCAAGAGTTAGGGGATATTGCCGCCCCGATGTGAGCCTCTCAGCTCGGAAAGGAGGGCGTAGTTGGCCACAGAGCCATAACGCGCAACCGACAGTGGATCTGAAAGTGCTCAGGCGCCTCCCCGAACCAGTACCTAGTTTCATGTCCCCCCTCCCTGACAGTCGCTCCTGAACACGGGTGGGCCCCCTTTATGAGGGTTAACGGACTCGTCTGGTGCCCTACAGCCACCCCGACATACCGATAACACTAGCTAGAACCAGATGAGGGTCATACGCCCTGCGCGCACAACCTATCCTGGATCCCACGCAAGTGAGTTGAACGACCCTAGTGCTGGGTTGCTGTCCATGAATTCGGTGAAGCCTTCGACAGAGTCTAGGCTTGCACGAGTCTCTTTGCAATCCACCTTAGGGCAGACGCGTAGTAGATGGTCACGAGTTTGGATCTCGGGGCCAAGGCACCAGCATTGGTACTCCCCGTCGAGGGATAGACGTTGACGATACTCCCCTATAGGAGCGTGGCCAGTAATCATGCGAGTTGAACGGGAAGTCAACGTAGTGTTGTTCCCCATAACTTTCAGCCAAGGCCCACCTTTGTGAGTCGAGGGTAATACCGGTCTTCCACCTACTCCTTTGAGTTGGTAGAAGTGCCGACCACGATACGCCGGATCTGAGAACCAGGTGTGCCAATCCTTACAAACGGCCTTCTCGACCTGGTTTTTAAGGTAATCTAAGGACGTCCGCGGGTGTCTGCCCATGGAGATCTTGGTAGATGTAGCTACATCGTGAGCCATCTTGTGAACGTTCCACTTGAATTTCGAGGGGACATGCCAGAATGTAACGATTCTCTCTTCGTCTCCAGCTAGCCAGGGATGGAGGGAGCGACAAGCGTCCAGGGCGAAGATCTGCCCAGAACGTGGTTGTGGATTGATTAGGGACTCAATGCCCGTAGTAGAATCCGAAAAGATCACCAACTTTTTGCATCCCCTGCTGCAAGCAGCTGAGACACCCAGTTGGAGGGCGAAAAGTTCGACTTCTGGGGGGGTTCTCCTTCCAGAGGCTGAGACAACGCGATCCACCTGTTCTCCCTGTCCGAAGATGAGAGCGCAGGCGACAGCTTGGAATTTGGCATCTGTGGGCACCGACACGTCCACTGCAACGACGAGAGTGTCGTCCTCGACCAGGGCAGAAGCCCAGGCCTTGTCGAGGTCACTCCTGTAAGAATTCCTCGCTCCATCCTCCTTAGAGGTGAGGCGATGAGAGGAGAAACAAGTTGGGAATAAATCCTTCACTCTGTTTCCAGGTGTGTTTTCTTCCCCAAAGGGGTCGAATTCATCACCTGGTACGAGGGCCAGAGCTGCAGCCGAGGCGACAGATGGACCTTGTAGGTTTAGTGTGTCGAGCACGTTCCCTCCCCAGAGACCTAGCTCATGAGAGTGGGTAGTACCGACGTGATTAGGCCCTAAGATTGCTCTTAGGGGGTGAGATGGAGCCAATAGAGGGGTTCTGAACACCCCTCTGTCGACTAGACGACGCAGTAACAGCTGCATAGGCAGCAGTCCGGCGATACTTTCCAGGCCACCAATTGGGGTGGTTCTGAATGCACCGAGGATCCAGCGTGCAGCAATGGACTGCACTTGGGCCAACGTTTTGATGACACCTTTGACGCACGCGCCTTTGAAGTGCCATAGTCTGAGTCTGTATGTCATAATAGGTACGACACACGAACGGTACAAGAGGCGTTTCTGCATAGGGGTTAGCCCTCTTACAGAATTGCCGAGCATTCCCATTGCCCTAGCCGTGGTAAGGGCTTTGGTGGAGTAGAATCGTGTATGCTCCTTAAAGGAGAGTTTGCGATCGAAGAAGAACCCGAGGTACCTCCAGGTAACCTTGGGTTTGAGGGGGGTAGTGCCCGTGTATGGGGCAAAGCCAAGATCGATGGGCAAGGGAGTGAATCTCCTCGCCCTTGAGAAGTGAAATATTTTGGACTTGTCATGTTCGAGGACAAGCCCAAGGGAGGTGAATGCCTGGAAGATCCAGCCATACGCTTTTTTCAGAAGGGGGAGATTATCTTCCAACTGTGGGGAGCGGGCGATGAGGGTGCCATCGTCCACATAAGACATGAGATCGACATCTCTGCCGACTTCGCTTCTTCTGAAGAGCTTCATAATGGGCGTCAAGTATAATGCCGATAAGACAGGGGACAAGGCAGAGCCTTGGCCCACTCCCACATCTGCTGCGAAGGAGCCAGATGAGAAAGCGTTCCATTTGTAGGTCGTCTTGCGACCGACCAGATATGACCGGAAGAAGTTTACCACTTGCGCAGGAAACCCCGACCGAGAGATAGCTGGGGGTTCTTTGCAGGTTTGTGAGGCCATGTTGCAGGTGCTGGGCAGCTCAGTGGATGTCCCCGCATCGTTCAGCAGATGCAGCAGTTCATCGTTGGGTGCCATTTGCATAACGGCATCGGCAGAGGAGGTGAGCATTGTTTGAGTAGTCGCCGACTGCTGTTTTTTGGTCATTGTCTGTCTGCGTCGCCATTTCATGGGTGTTGGATGCTTTCGAGGTTCCTTTAGTTTTTACTGCCTTTATTATCCTGTCAAATCCTTCCTTCACAACCAGATATCCTTCCTCATGGCCCAGGTTCATCCCTTGCTCTATCCCTTCCTTTATTCCCAACTTCTTCCCCTTCCTTATTCCCAACTTCTCCCCTTCATCCATTGTGCATTCCCAGAGTAATCTGAGGTTCACGCCATCTCTAGTGGTGGAGGCCCAGGTGCAGAATTGGGCAATGCTCTTGTATTCTGCTATTTCAAGAAAGCTGTGGAAGTCAAGCATTGGCTGTGTAGGCAGAGTGTTCAACTCCAAGTCCGTTGTAATTATAGTCTTCTTTTTCGAAGACTTCTTCATGTTTCCAGGGCCCAGCATGGGGTGGAGCAGTTAAACGGTTTTACAGCAGATGACAGATGGTTTTACAGTGGACGGTGCAGTTTTACGGTGACAGAGATATCAAAGAAGCTCAGAATAGCACAAAAAGCTGAGAATAGACAATATAACTCAAGAAAAGCCCGAAAAAAGCCTGAGAGAAGCAGCTGACAGCGTGTTAAAGCAAGAATCACACTCTCATCACCAAGATGGGTACATGCCGAGCGTCTCCCTTGCTGAAGGTGTGGAATGTGATGGTATAGCAAGCCGAGCTACTAACATGTGACTAGCTACAGGTATATCTACTAGATCATGTGACCACCCTGGAGTGGGCATCCCTGACCACTCCAGGGTGCCTCCAGATAAAGGAGCTTAGCAATGCTGAGCTCCTGTGTATACACATCCTCTTGTTTGAGGCTACGTGTCCATTGTTTGTGTGCGACAACAACACCTGTGCCCATTGCACATGATCGATAGCATGCCTAGGCCCACCTTCAGCATAAGCGAGGGCCTCCTACAAAGCAAGAGAGTCCTTGTCTACCTCAGGGTTGGAGAGGTTTTCTCCAGCCCACAGCTCTCACATCGCCTTCCACATTGCTACTACCTCCGGTCTGTACTGGGCAGATCAGGGGTCGTGGTACAGGGCATCATTGTCAGAGATGTCACCCATGAATAGGGGGGGGCATGAAGGGAGGTCTTTACACTCCCCCCCATATTCCTATAGGAATCTGATGATTCCGATGATTCTGATCGGACTCCGATCGGAATCTGACCATATTCCGATGTCATTTTCACCAGCCAAATTGACATCAAATGGCAGGTTCAGTCCTAGTCCAGTCTGATGCAGTCCAATCAGAATCCGATTGGACCATCGGAATTTCCTAGGAATGTCTGGCCATAGGAATCACATAGGAATATTCTGAGGTTATGCAGAGACATTGGACAACTAGGATTCCGATAGGAATGATAGCAGCATTGCTTAGTAATAGTAGAAAAAGTAGAAACACATGGCAGAATTGAACCCCAGAGCTCTAATATGATTACATAAACTTACAGTAACAACAAGACCACTACACTAAGTGGTCATTGCAGGTATGTGCTTGTACTGCACTACATACCGTTCCCGTGGGTGTGATGACAAAGCACAAAGCCGTGTCACCACACCTGCCAGCTCATCATTCTCCCACCACCACCACCAACGATGACGACGATGACCACGGCCGCCTCCCCACCTCAACCACCACCACCACCACCATACCCACTCCCACTCCCACTCCCGTGCTGTCAAGAGGGGCCAATGGCCATCAATGGACACAAGCAGCCCAAACGACAGAATTGTCGTTTGGGCTGCGGTAAGTTTTTTTTTTTTCATTCATTTCTTGTTTTCTAAACTAAGTAACATCTTTCTTTTGTTTTTTAGTTCCTAAACTACAGGGTAACAACGGACGGACAGACGGGCCCTAGGCAAGTTTTTTTTTTCCCTTTGATTTTGAGTTTACACTAACTGTTTTTCTTTCATCTTCTAGGTTCTAAGCTGTTGGTAACAGCGGAGGGATGCAAGATGACCCTGACGACGCCGCCAGGGCCCCACCATGAACACCCATGGAGACAAAGAGGGATGGGGAGGGAGACGAGGAAGTGATGACGACAACAACAATGACAGGGAGCAGGAGATGAGAAGGTGGAGGGGGAGACGAGAGGGTGGAGGGTGGAGGGGGAGACGAGGGGAAGGCGATGGGCACCAGCACTGGACAAGACGAGGGCGGCAAGGGACGATGAGGGGGGGATGACGAGGGGGTGGGGACAACAAGATGGCACCCTGAACGACACACCACTCACCACCAGCCTCGCGAGCAACTGTTCGTGGGGTGGACAGTGGGTGGCATGACGATGAGGAGGGGGAGACGAGGGAGGAGGAGATGAGGGACACACAGGGGACACCATGCCACCGCCATGAGCATCTGCTTATGGGGTGGATCATGGGGTCTACAAGAAGGAGACAGCGCCCCAACACCCAAACCCCACCGTTGCGAGCTTTGCTCATAGGGTGGAATGGGTGCTAATGGCCGTGTCACCACCTCCACACCAAAATGCAATGCACCACCACTCCCTCCCCTCCCACAAAATGGGGGGGGTGGTTTGTTGTTTTTGTAGAATTTTAAATAGTATAATTAATTGTCTCCCCCCTGTGTTTGCATTGGGGGGTATTTTTTTAACCTATATTAGTCATATTAGTTCCTCGCGTCTTTGCGAGGGCTAATCAATTTTTTTTCGAGCTCTCGTGAGGGAGGTAAAAATATGTGAACTATTCCTAAGTGCATTAAATGGACTTTGTATTACATATTTAATAATTCTCCTGTGGCTCAACTGGTTGAGTGCTTGTTTAGTCATCATGTGACTTACATCCCATGGTCCATGGTTCAATCCCTGCTTTACCCACTTATTTTGTAAGCACTTGGGGAAAGTTAAGTCTTCCAAAATGTGGTAGTCCGACTTCATACTGGAATTGCATAGGACTTTACTAGGAATTTACTAGGAATTTCTTGGAAACAACAGTACATGGTCATGAAAATACATTCCGATCAGATTCCTATCAGACTACTAGGACTAGTGTCAGACTAGTAGGACTCCTATCAGATTCCGATTGGACTCTTATCGGAAAACTCGGACTCCTAGGACTCCGATAGGAATATGGGGGGGAGTGCAAAGTTTACCGTGAAGGCCCCGGTGTGTAGTTTGGTCTCTGGTTTGCTGTTTGGGCATTGAGAGTGAGTTAGCAGTAGTAGATGATGGTAGAAATCGAGCTATGTAGCATGGAATCGATAATGGTTGGTCCCTTCTCTGAGTTCCGGGTCCACCCGATGCAGCCTCCAAACGCTCCGAGGGGGCAAGCAGGCCACACATCCTGCTGCCTGGTGGGAGAAGATTGAACCCGGGTCATAGCACCCCAGAAGAGTGAGCACCAGAGGTAGAGAGTTGGTGGTGAAAAGCGGCCACACAAATGTTGTCCTAGTCGTCAGGGGGCACCGTCGCCCAGCCCCTTTTAATGACGGTGTATTCCAAGCAGGTAGTCAGTGTAACATGTCCCTAGTAGTAGTGATTCACAGAGCATGGAGGTTGGAAGCCTTACAGACAACCAACAGTCCAGTGAAAATGTCCCTCCTCCTAAGCCAGACCTCCCCCAACTAAGCGAGCACGTCGACTTGGGCAAGCATTGAAGCAGGCATCCCACACCCACTCTAAGCCCCCAAAGGGACCCAGACTACTCTTTCATAGACTCCACTCACCTAGCCAGGATCCTCGAAGCCCAGGAGAATGAGACAGATAGCGGTCACTATCAGAAACAATGACCGGGGCATCCCCGGGGATCGGATGGATGGATCTCTTAGCAAATCAGGCCAGGCCTGGAGACACCGAGAGCGTTCGTGATGGTGAAATCCGATCGAAGATTGGATGAAAATTGCAGTCTCGACGTTGCTACCAACGTCGAGCAGGAGTATTTACCACTGTTTATGGTGGTTGTAACAAGTCAAGGAGCAGTTTCCGCCCCCCTTGAGCCTGGTATTAAATTATGGCGTACAGACTGACAGAATATGTCTGCAGACGAGCTATCACAACTCAACAAACTGCCTTACCATTCCCTCATCAGGTGTTTTACCTTGCCATTTCCACTCATCCTGATATTGCATACGCTGTACAACAATTATCTCAATACATTGACAGTTACTCTTCTAACCACTGGAGTGTGGCAACACGGCTAGTCCAGTATTTAAAGGGAACTCGTGATCTCAAGCTCTACCTGGGTGGCAACAATTCTATCTCCCTTTGTGCATTTAGTGACTCTGACTGGGCCAATTGCCTTGATACGCGTCGAAGTGTTGGAGGGTATACTTGCAACCTCCAGCGCTCCTTGACTTGTTACAACCACCATAAATAGTGGTAAACACCTCTGCTCAACGTTGCACGCGACGTCGACACTTCAAATTTTGTCCGATTTTTGATCGGATTTCACCATCACGAACGCTCTCGGCGTCTCCAGGCGTGCCCTGATTTGCTAAGAGATCCGTCCATCCGATCTCCGTGGATGCCCCGGTCATTGTTCTTGACAATGGCTGCTACTCATCTCGTTCTCCTGGGCTTCGAGGATCCTGACTAGGTGAGTGTTGTCTATGAAAGAGCAGTCTAGGTCCCTCTGGGGGCTTAGAGTGGGTGTGGGATGCCTGCTTCAACGCTCGCCCAAGTTGTCACACTCGTCTAGGTGGGGGAGGTCTGGCTTAGGGAGGAGAGACATTATCACTGGACTGCTGGTCGTCTGGGAGGCTTCCAGCCTCCATGCTCTGTGAGTTTCTACTACTAGAGACATGCTATACTGACTACCCGCTGGAATACACCATCGTTAAAAGGGGCCGGGCGATGGTGCCCCCTAGCGGCTAGGCCTAAACCTTGGTGGCTGCTTCTCACCACCATCCCTCTACCTCCGGTGCTCACTCTCCTAGGGTGGTATGACCCGGGTTCAACCTTCTCCCACTAGGCAGCAGGATGTGCGGCTTGCTCGCCTCCTCGGAGCATTTGGAGGCTGTATCAGGTGGACCCGGAATATAGATAAGGGACCAGTCGTTATCGATTCCACGCTGCGTATTTTGATTCCTACCATCATCTACTAGCACTAACACACACACACTCTCGATGCCCAAATGGCGAACCAGAGGCCAACCACCACATCGGGGTCTACGCGACCCCGTTTTGATCACGGGCGACATCTTTGATGATGGCATCCAAGACTATGACACCCGGTTCGAGCAAGATGAATCGGAGGTAGCAGCTGCTTTCAGGGCAGCTAGAGACCTATGGGCTGGGGAAGACCTCTCCGACCCTAACGATGATGATGACGACGACTCTCTTGCTATGCAAGAGGCTCTTCTTTTTGCCGAGGGGGGCCCTAGGCTCTCCTCGAGCAAAACGATTGATCGTGTACGATGGGCACTTGGTGTCGACGTCGAACACAAGCGCTGGGCTCGTAGCCTCCCAAAGGAGGATATATACTCACAGGAGCTTGGCATCGCTGAGCTCCTTTATCCGGAGGCATCCCCTGCCCCGCTACCGCCTTGGCCCCCCATCCCTGAGCTGGTGGAGGACGAAGTGCCATTATCTAGGGATCAGAAGTTGGAAATCGAAGCCACCTCTGATGCCATGCTTCATCTACTGGACATGATGACCTCCTTTGTAGGTACCGTCCGAGTGTCCACAGTTCCTCTCAACGACAGGAACTCTTGGCATCAGATGGCGTGGGAGCTCTTCACCACCACCTGGTGATTTTCAGGGAGCATGATGGAGTCGCTTCGCGTGGCATCAGCTCCCCTCAACCTTACGTCTCCGGCAGCCTTCCAGGCTTCCTATGCGGCGATGCAGGCGGCTCAGTCTGCTCCACCAGCGGCAGAGCCTCCAACCGAGGAACCCTTGTCCCCAGAACGGCGTCGACATCCTCGTGGCCCCCGCCAACGACCACGCCGAGCTTGAAGAAGGGGACCCCCCCTTCTCTTCACTGCCCACCAGGGCTGTTGTCGGGATGGCGACAATATGTCACTGCCCTTTACCTTCCCCCCACTGCGGGGGGGATGATGTCACCGAGTGCATGCTCAGAGTAGCATTTGCTTGAGGGGGGGGCCTCAACCCCCTACCTACAGTAGCTCTGGTGAATAACCAGCTACGGCAGTTCCGGTGAATAACCAGCTGCCTTGTCACTGTCACTTGTGCGTGGACACAGTGATGGTCCACCTCACTCACCTGGGGTGGTCAACCCTCGTTGTCTGGTGAAAGACGGTTACTCTTCCCGCAAGGGAGGACTTACGGTGAATTGACACTGCTTGCACCTGATCTGACTTCGGTCGGATATGTGGCCGGGGGGACCGAGATAGCACCAGACGGCAAACTAACGGCTAGCCTTTGTGGGGGGGGGCCCTCCCCTACAGATTATTGCCTTTCCTGTCTGAGAGGACAACGCTGGTACGCCCGCCATAACGTGGCTTCTGCAAGGGACCTGGTGTGGGATGCGGGCATAGGGAATGCGTAGTCTTAGTAGTACCTTGTTTGTATCTTGACCCGCGGACTGCGATCGAGCCCCGCATTATAAATTGTTGACCCCAAAAAAAAAAAAAAAAAAAAAAAAAAAAAATACTTGCAACCTCAGATCAGGAGCCCTTTCTTGGACTGCCAGGAAACAAAAAGTCGTCACAGTATCCTCTTGCGAAGCAGAATATGTTGCCACATTTGAGACCGCAAAGGAATGTATTTGAATATGTGCTCTACTAAATGCTATAGGATACCCACAGTCCACCCCCATGACCATTCTTTGCAATAACATGGCTACCAAGGCACTGTCTGAGGACCCTTTGCTCCACTCAAGGGTTAAACATGGCGATATCAAATACCATTTCCTTTGGGATCCGGCACCTTACAGCTCCAAAATATCAATACCAGGGATAATGTCATGGATCTATTCACCCAAGCACTGGACATCAAGCAATTCACATATCTATGCTCATTCTTGGGCCTACATTAACCCGATTCCATATGAGGAGGAGTGTCCCTGGTGAGGAGGAGTGTTGAGATGTACACCAGGAATGGGTATCATTGTATCCGATGATACAGTCTTTGATCCCATCACCGACATCCCATTATGATGTGTCAGCATCCCGATCATCCCTTTATGGCATGTTGGCTATTGGTAACAAGTCTTTTGGAATGTTCCCTTTATACTCACTCTTTATTTATTTATTTTTGGATCAGAATTTATAACGCGGGGCTTGCTCACAGTCCATGGGTCAAGATACAAACAAAGGTACTACTGTGACTACACATTCCCTCTGTCCACATCCCACACCAGGTCCCTTGCAGAAGCCATGTTACGGCGAGCATACCAGCATTGTCCTCTCAGACAGGAAAGGCAATAATGTGTAGAGGGGGGGGCCCCCCTGCAGAAGCTAGCTGTTAGTTCACCATCTGATGCTATCTCGGTCCCCCTGGCCACATACCCAACCAAAGTCAGGTCAGGCACAAGCAGTGTCAATTCACCATAAGTCCTCCCTTGCGGGAAGAGTAACTGTCTTTCATCAGACAATGAGGTTTGACCACCCCAAGCAAGTGAGGTGGACCATCACCATGTCAAAGCACGAGTGACAGTGATGAGGCAACTGGTTACTCACCGGAGCTGCCATAGGCAGGGGGCTGAGGCACCCCTCGAGCAAACACTACTCTGAGCATGCACCCAATGACATCATCCCCCCTGCAGTGGGAGGAAGGTAGAGGGAGGTGGCATATTGCCACCATCCTGACAATGGCCCCCACAGTTGTGGTGGGCAGTGATGAGAAGGGGTGGTCCCCTTCTTCAGGCTCGGCACAGTTGTTGGCGAGGCCCACAAGGACAACAGCGCCATTCTGGGGACAAGGGTTCCCTGGTTGGAGGATCTGTCGCAGGTGGAGCAGACTGAGCTGCCTTCATCGCCTCATAGGAAGCCTGGAAGGCTGCCAGAGACGTAAGGTCTAGAGGAGCTGATGCCGCCCAAAGCGACTCCATCATGCTCTCTGAGAACTGCCAGGTGGTGGTGAAGAGCTCCCACGCCATCTGACGCCAAGAGTTCCTCTCATTGAGAGGAACTGCGGACACTCGGATGGTACCTACAAAGGAGGTCATCACATCCAGTAAATGCAACATGGCATGAGAGGTGGCTTTGATCTCCAGCCTCTCATCCCTTGATAATGGCACTTTCCTCCCATGGGAGGCTGCAAGTCCATTGTTTGTGCGTGACATCAACACCTTGTGCCCATCGTACACGATCGATTGTTTGCCTCGAGGAGAGCCTAGGCCCCCCCTCAGTGTAAATGAGAGCCTCCTGCATAGTAAGAGAGTCGTTGTCATTGTCATTGTCATTGTCAGAGAGGTCTTCTCCAGCCCACAGATCTCTAACTGCCTTGAGTGCAGCTGCTACCTCTGGTTTGTTCTGTATGGACTGGGTGTCGTAATCTTGGGCATCATCATTGAAGATGTCACCCATAATCAGGGAGGGGTCGTGTAGACCCCAGTGTAGTGGTTGGTCTCTGGTTCGCTGTTTGGGCATTGAGAGTGGGTTAGTGCCAGTAGATGATGGTAAGAATCAAGATACATAGCATGGAATTGATAATGGCTGGTCCCTTATCTCTATTTCAGGTCCACCCAATACGGCCTCCAAACGCTCCGAGGGGGCGAGCAAGCTGCACATCCTGCTGCCTAGTGGGAGAAGATCGAATCTGGGTCATACCACCCCAGAAGAGTGAGCACCGGAGGTAGAGAGTTGGTGGTGAGAAGCGGCCACCAAAGCGTCGGCCTAGCCGTCAGGGGGCACCATCACCCAGCCCCTTTTAACGATGGTGTATTCCAAGCAGGTAGTCAGTGTAGCATATCTCTAGTAGTAGAAACTCACAGAGCATGGAGGTTGGTAGTCCCCAGGATGACCAACAGTCCAGTAATAGGTGTCCTCCCCCCTAAGCCAGATCTCCCTCAACTAAACAAATGCGACGACTTGGGTGAGCATTGAAGCAGGCATCCCACACCCACTCTAAGCCCCCATGGGGACCCAGACTACTCTTTCGTTGACAACACTCACCTAGCTGGGATCCTCGAAGCCCAGGAGAGCAAGACAGATAGCAGTCACTGTTTGAAACAATGACCGAGACATCCCCGGAGATTGGATGGATGGATCTCTTAGCAAATCAGGCCAGGCCTGGAAACACCGAGAGCGTTTGTAATGGTGAAATCCGATCGAAAATTGGACAAAAATTGCAGTCTCGACGTTGCTACCAACATCAAGCAGGAGTATTTACCACTGTTTATGGTGGTTGTAACAAGTCAAGGAGCAATGTATACTCACTCTTTGCTGGTTACCTTTATGACTTCTAGTATATATACCCTATGATATTAGTTAGACACCTCAGTCAATTATACATCGACTGAGGTGAGTAACATTCCATAGAACCTTACATACTAGATTACTAATAGTACCATAGTCATCGCTCCTTGACTTGTTACAACCACCATAAATAGTGGTAAACACCTCTGCTCAACGTTGCACGCGACGTCGACACTTCAATTTTTGTCCGATTTTCGATCGGACTTCGCCATCACGAACGCTCTCGGCGTCTCCAGGCCTCCCCTGATTTGCTAAGAGATCTGTCCATCCAATCTCCGGGGATGTCTCGGTCATTGTTTCCAACAGTGACTGCTATCTGTCTCGTTCCCCTTGGCTTCGAGGATCCTGGCTAGGTGAGTGATGTCTATGAAAGAGTAGTCTGGGTCCCTATGGGGGCTTAGAGTGGGTGTGGGATGCCTGCTTCAACGCTCGCCCAAGTAGAAGCACTCGTTTAGCTGGGGGAGGTCTGGCTTAGGGGGAAGGACGTTCTTACTGGACTGCTGGCCGTCTGGGAGGCTCCCAGCCTCCATGCTCTGTGAGTTTCTATTACTAGAGACATGCTACACTGACTACCCATTGGAATACACCATCATTAAAAGGGGCCGGGTGATGGTGCCCCCTGACAGCTAGGTCGACGCTCTGGTGGCCGCTACTCACCACCAACCCTCTACCTCCGGTGCTCACTCTTCTAGGGTGTTATGACCCGGGTTCAGTCTTCTCCCACTGGGCGACAGGATGTGCGGCCTGTCCCCCCCTCGGAGCATTTGGAGGCAGTATCGGGTGGACCCGGAATAGAGATAAGGGACCAACCGTTATCGATGGCACGCTACATATCTTGATTTCTACTATCACCTACTAGCATTAACTTCCCCTCTCAATGCCTAAACGGCGAACCAGAGCCCAAACACCATGCTGGGGTCTACACGACCCCTCCCTGATTACGGGCGACATCTATGACGATGGCGTCCAAGACTACGACACCTGGTACGATCAAGACAATCTGGATGTAGCTACTGCCCTACAGGCAGTTAGAGATCTATGGGCTGGAGAGGACCTCTCCGACCCTGAGGATGACGAGGACTCTCTTGCTATGCAAGAGGCCCTCAATTACGCCGAGAGCAGCCCCAAGCTGGCTTCGAGGCAAACGATAGACCATGTGCTGTGGGCGCAGGACGTCCATGTCGCACATAAACGATGGACTCGCAGTCTCGAATGCGAGGACATGTACTCACAGGAGCTCGGCATTGCTGAGCTCTTCTATCCGGAGGCATCCCCTGCCCCGTTTGGGAGTTATTCACGACCACCTGGCGACTGTCTGAGACGATGTCGGCAGAACTAGCAGCCATTCCGACACCTCTCGATCTCACGTCTCCGGCAGCCTTCCGGGCTTCCTACGCGGCGATGCACACTGCTCAACCAGAGCCTCAATCTGGGGAACCCTCGTCCCCAGCACGGCGCTGTCGTCCTCGAGGTCCTCGTGGACAGCAGCGCCGCAACTAGTACAGGGGTCTATCCCCCTCTACGTTCATGGCCACCAAGTAACTGGTGGCCACTATTGGGATGGTGACATGGTGTTGCTTCCCTATACCTTCCCCCCACTGCGGGGGGGACAATGTCATCGAGTGCATGCACATGTGTGCATTTGCTCGAGGGGGGCCTTGGCCCCCTACTTATGGCGGTCATGGTGAATAACCAGGTGAACAACCACCCGCCTTGTTACTGTCACTTGTGCACAACACAGTGATGGTCCACCTCATTCATCTGGGGTGGTCAATCCTCGTTGGCTGGAAAAACGCAGACGGTTATTCCTCCCGCAAGGGGGGATTTACGGTGAATTAACACTGCTGCGCCTGGTCTGGCCTCGGTCGGACATGTGGCTGGGGGACCGTTTGCTCCAGGGGGCGATCTAATGGCTAACTTCGGGAGGGGGGTGCGCCCCCTCCAGATTATTGCCTTTCCTGGCTGAGAGGCCAACGTCTGTGGCACTGCCCGCCTAAAGTGGCTAAAACGGGGACCTGAGTGGGAGATGGGCGAGGGGAACGCGTAGATAAAGTAGTACCCAAGTTTGTACCTTGCTCCGCGGACTGCGTTCGAGCCCCGCGTTATAAATTCTGATCCAAAAAAAAAAAAAAAAAAAAAAAATAGTACCATAGTCTATTATTATCTAGGTACTATTTGCTTGTATACAGTCAATTATACATTGACTCAGTCTATTATTATCTAGGATCAATTCTCTACAGGTTATTCTATCAGATTGTTTATAGATTCTAGCTTACATAGAGTTCCTCACATCATTGGGAACAGTTATTAAAAGTAAATTTTTTTTTTTTTTTTAGGTCAACAATTTATAATGCAGGGCTCGAGTGCAGTCTGTGGAGCAGGGTACAAACTAGGGTACTACTATATCTATGTGTTCCCCTCACCCATCTCCCACCCAGGTCCTTGTTTTAGCCACTTTAGGTGGGCAGTGCCACAGACGTTGTCCTCTCAGACAGGAAAGGCAATAATCCAGAGGGGGAGTCCCACCCTCCTGAAGCTAGCCATTAGGTCGCCCACTGGTGCAAACTGGTCCCCCGGCCACATATCCAACTGAAGTCAGATCAGGCACAGTGGTGTCAATTCACCATAAATCCCCCATTGCAGGAGGAATAACCATCTGCATACTCCCAGCCAACGAGGATTGACCACCCCGGACAAATGAGGTGGACCATCACCATGTCATGCATGCGTGACAGTAATGTGGCAGCTGGTCGTTCACCTGGTTATTCACTGGAACTGCCATAAGCAGGGGGCCATAGCCCCCCTCGAGCAAATGCACTACAAGCACATGCACTCGATAACAGTTTCCCCCATGCAGCAGGGAGAACATAAAGGGCAGCGACACTTGTCACCAACCTGACAGCAGCCAGTGGACTGGTGGTGATGGGTGTGGAGCGGAATGCCCCACACTAGTAATGGCACAGCTGTCTGGAATGACAATGGCACTGTACTGGGGACGAGGGTTCCCCAGATTGAAGCTCTGCTGGAGCTGTTGGCATCGCCACATAGGAAGCTGGGACAGCTGCCGGAGGTGTAGGATCATTGGAACGATCGTCTCTGGTTGTCCATTTGGGCATTAAGAGCAAGTTAGTACTGGTATATGATGCTATTGATCGAAATACTCAGCGTGCAGCATAAGTGAGGGCCTCCTGCATAGCAAGAAAGTCCTCATAATTGTCAGGGTCAGGGAGGTCCTCCCCAGCCCACAGATCTCAAACTGCCTAGGGCAGCTGCTACCTCCAGTTCATTCTGTGTGAACCGGGTGTCGTAGTCTTGGGCATCATTGTCAATGAACGCTCCTTGACTTGTTACAACCACCATAAATAGTGGTAAACACCTCTGCTCAACGTTGCACGCGACGTCGACACTTCAATTTTTATCCGATTTTCGATCGGATTTCACCATCACGAACGCTCTCGGCGTCTCCAGGCCTGCCCTGATTTGCTAAGAGATCCGTCCATCCGATCTCCGTGGATGCCCCGGTCATTGTTTTTGACAATGGCTGCTATCTGTCTCGTTCTCCTGGGCTTCGAGGATCCTGACTAGGTGAGTGTTGTTTATGAAAGAGTAGTCTAGGTCCCTCTGGGGGCTTAGAGTGGGTGTGGGATGCCTGCTTCAACGCTCGCCCAAGTCGACACACTCGTTTAGCTGGGGGAGGTCTGGCTTAGGGAGAAGGGACGTTATCACTGGATTGCTGGTTGTCTGGGAGGCTTCTAGCCTCCATGCTCTGTGAGTTTCTACTACTAGAGATATGCTACACTGACTACCTGCTTGGAATACACCATCGTTAAAAGGGGCTGGGTGATGGTGCCCCCTGATGGCTAGGTCAACACTTGGGTGGCTGCTCCTCACCACCAACTCGCTACCTCCGGTGCTCACTCTTCTAGGGTGTTATGACCCGGGTTCAATATTCTCCCACTAGGCAGCAGGATGTGTGGCTTGCTTGCCCCCTCGGAGCGTTCGGAGGCTGGATCGGGTGGACCCGGAATGTAGATAAGGGACCAGCCGTTATCGATTCCACGCTGCGTATTTTGATTCTTACCATCATCTACCAGCACTAACACACACTCTCTCAATGCCCAAACAGCGAGCCAGAGTCCAACCACCACATCGGGGTCTACGCGACCCCGTTCTGATCATGGGCGACATCTTTGATGATGACGTCCAAGACTACGACACCCGGTTCGTGCAAGACAAATCGGAGGTAGCAGCTGCTTTCAGGGCAGCTAGAGATCTATGGGCCAGGGAAGACCTCTCCGACCCTAACGATGATGACGACAACGAGGATTCTCTTGCTATGCAGGAGGCCCTCAATTACACCGAGAGCAGCCCTAAGCTAGCCTCGAGGCAAACGATCGACCGTGTGCTGTGGGCGCAGGACGTCCATATCGCACATAAACATTGGACTCGCAGTCTCGAACATGAGGACATGTATACACAGGAGCTCGGCATGGCCGAGCTCTTCTATCCGGAGGCATCCCCTGCCCCGTTACCGCCTTTGCCCCCCATCCCTGAGTTGGTGGAGGACAAAGTGCCGCTATCTGTGAATGAGAGGTTGGAAATTGAAGCCACCTCTCATGCCATGCTACACCAACTCGACGCGATGACCATGTTCGTTGGTACCGTCCGTACATCCGCCGTTCCCCCTGCAGAGAGGAACGCTTGGCGCCAAATGGCCTGGGAGTTATTCACGACCACTTGGCAATTGTCTGAGACGATGTCGGCGGAACTAGCAGCCGTTCCGACACCTCTCGATCTCACATCTCCGGCAGCCTTCCGGACTTCCTACACGGCGATGCACACTGCTCAGTCAGAGCCTCAATCTGGGGAACCCTCGTCCCCAGCACGGCGCCGTCGTCCTCGAGGTCCTCATGGACAGCAGCGCCGCAACTAGTACAGGGGCCTATCCCCCTCTACACTCACGGCCACCAAGTACCAACTGGTGGCCATTATCGGGATGGCGACATGGTGGCGCCTCCCTATACCTTCCCCCCACTGCGGGGGGGACGATGTCATTGAGTGCATGCACATGTGTGCATTTGCTCGAGGGGGGCCTTGGCCCCCTACTTACGGCGGTCACGGTGAATAACCAGGTGAACAACCACCCGCCTTGTTACTGTCACTCGTGCACAACACAGTGATGGTCCACCTCATTCATCCGGGGTGGTCAATCCTCGTTGGCTGGAAAAACGCAAACGGTTATTCCTCCCGCAAGGGGGGATTTACGGTGAATTAACACTGCTGCGCCTGGTCTGGCCTCGGTCGGACATGTGGCTGGGGGACCGTTTGCTCCAGGGGGCGATCTAATGGCTAACTTCGGGAGGGGGGGGCGCCCCCTCCAGATTATTGCCTTTCCTGGCTGAGAGGCCAATGTCTGTGGCACTGCCCGCCTAAAGTGGCTAAAACGGGGACCTGAGTGGGAGATGGGCGAGGGGAACGCGTAGATAAAGTAGTACCCAAGTTTGTACCCTCTCCGCGGACTGCGTTCAAGCCCCGCGTTATAAATTCTGATCCAAAAAAAACAAAAAAAAAAAAAAAAATTATTGTCAATGATGTCACCCATAATCAAGGTGGGGTCGCGAAGGCCCCAGTGTGTGGTTTGGTCTCTGTTTGGCCATTTGGGCATTGAGAGTGAGTTAGCACAGGTAAATGATGATAAGAGTCAAAGTACATAGCATGAAGTTGATAACTGTCATGATCCGTTCCTCACCCGCTCAGAACCCGCAACCTTCTGATCTTTTCTGCTGTAATTAACTCAACTCCTACCACCTTCGTTCCAGCCCCCTTGCACTGCCCACACTGCTGTGCACCAGGCCACCGTGTACAGCAACCACAGCTGCCTTCCAAGGCTGCCATCTAGTTTTGCAAATTCGACTATGGATTCCTGTGCGGCCTCTGCGAGGCAATTTATCTATGCAGTTGAGACACTGCTGCAGTTTCTGTTTCCATTCCGCTCTTGTTCCAGACTCTAGTATTTAAGCTTAGTTAGTTTCGCTTTGTATTCCTCAGTTCGTATATCGACATAGACTCAACTTTACCCTGTCAATCTAAAAACCTCCTTCTACTCCAACTCCTGACCTCTAAGAGTCTGAACTCCATTCGACTCAACCTCTAGTTCCTCTCTGAAGTTCTAGTCTCATCTGAACTTAACCTAAGTCCCTCCGTACTCCTTCCTGCATTTACCCGCACTCTCCCACTCCTATCTCTAAAACCTCTACCCGAAATTAGGACACCAGACGAGGTGAAGGGCGCAGCTTCTTACAAGCTGAAGCCAAGTCCTTTTTGTTTCCCATCCACATAATCCGCTACGACCCGACAGTCTTCCACTCTCAAACACCCTCTGGGTCCGACCGGATTCTGACGAACCCTTTCGGATCAGTTCTTAACAGTATATACAAACTCACACTTCACTCGTCTCTTCTCCTATGACCCCAACCGAAACTCACCAGCACACAACCAGAAACTCTCAGCGCGCTGGTACCATTCCAGGGATCTCTCCAATTCAGCGATCCACACTTCCTAGCCCACAACCTGCCTCAACATTCAGAGTAACTTCCAGACCTTCCAACATTTTCCGACAAATCGGTTTTGGAGCCCCATCAGTCAGTGCAAACCCCATGTCTACTCAAGCTCAACAATCTCCCATGAAACTGGAAGAACCCCGACCCACGACTCCCCTTGAGTACGTAGGGGGCATCAACCAGCCTGAATCCTATGGGTTGGAAGATCGTGGTCTAGAGGATGGACCTCCCGGTGGACCTGACGACCCCAGTGGTCTGGATGGCCCTGGGGGTGACCCCAATCCCAATGATCCTGACGATCAACCTCCCGCGGGGGAAAACCCTGATCCAGGGGATAGGTTCATAGATGTTCTTTACAACCTCTCGGAGAGTATCCGCACCCTCCGACAAAATAACGCACCCAAGACCGAGAAAATCAAAGTTCGTGACCCCAACACCTTTGATGGCTCCAACCCAAAGAAACTTAGAGACTTCCTAGTCTCGTGTAACCTTCATTTCTGCGACCGTCCACACATATTTTCGTCTGATGAGAAAAAGATCATATTTATCCTTTCTTATCTCAAGGGATCAGCTCTCAGCTGGTTTGAGCCCGGTCTTAACGACCCGACTGATTCCACACACTGGATGTGGGATTATGAGGCTTTTCTCGCTGAACTAGAGAGTAACTTTGGCCTGCATGACCCACTCGGGGATGCGGAAAAAGCTCTTTCCGATTTAGCAATGAAGAAAAGTGGTCGCATCACAAAGTATAACATTGACTTTTGGGAATTAGCTTCTAGGGTCAACTGGAATGAGGCAGCCCTCTGTGACCGCTATTTCTGCGGTCTTCCACTCCAACTTCGTATAGAAGTCCTTCGGGGTGGTAAACCCGACACCCTTGCAGGACTGCGCTTGAAAGTGCAGGACTGTGACAATATCTACTGGATGCAGGAAGATGAAACCCGGTTCGAAACTAAGAATTCCAGGAACTCTTCTAACCCTGTCAAGAAGGACAACCCCAAAGGTTCCTCCCAGTCCACCAATCAATCCTTGTCGAGCTCCCCTTGGGGAAACTCCTCCAACCAGCAGCCCTCCACGACAAAGAACACTTCCAAGTCATCCATCTCCGACAAGTTGGGGAACAACAGCAAACTTACTGTGGATGAACGAGAACGTTGCATGTGGGAAAGACTTTGCCTCTACTGCGGTGAAGAAGGGCACGTAGCAGGAAACTGCCCGAAGTCTAAAGCCGCAAAGGCCCACACATCCACTGTAATTCCCGATTCTGCGGACTCGGAAAAATAGTCCGCAACCCTCAGGATACAGCTATTGGGGCTGGGGGTTGCGTTGACCTTACCCACTTGGCTGCCTACGTCCGTCTCAACGTGTCCGCTCTTTCTGACCCTGACTCCCTAATCATCCTCTTAACTATTCCTGACCTTTCCGCCCCTGTCCGAACCCTCATTGATTCCGGTTCATCCCACTGCTTTCTTGACTCCTCTTTTGTGTTGAATAACCAACTCAGCACGGAATCCATTAACCCGATCGGTTTATGACTCTTTGATGGATCTTGCAACTCCAGCATAACTCAAGTCGCCCAACTTCCGGTCACCTTTCCTACCGGTGAAATGTTCAATCTGTCATTTTATGTAACCTCGCTAGACTCTTCCTGTTCCGCAGTACTTGGTCATAACTGGCTGAAGCAATACAATCTGTTGATTGACTGGTCTTCAAGCCAAATCACTTTCCGCCCGATCACTCCTTGACTTGTTACAACCACCATAAATAGTGGTAAACACCTCTGCTCAACGTTGCACGCGACGTCGACACTTCAATTTTTGTCCGATTTTCGATCGGATTCCGCCATCACGAACACTCTTGGCGTCTCCAGGCGTGGCCTGATTTGCTAAGAGATCCGTCCATCCGATCTCCGGGGATGTCTCGGTCATTGTTTCCAACAGTGACTGCTATCTGTCTCATTCCCCTTGGCTTCGAGGATCCTGGCTAGGTGAGTGATGTCTATGAAAGAGTAGTCTAGGTCCCTATGGGGGCTTAGAGTGGGTGTGGGATGCCTGCTTCAACGCTCGCCCAAGTCGACGCACTCGTTTAGTTGGGGGAGGTCTGGCTCAGGGGGAGGGACATCATTACTGGACTGCTGGTCGTCTCTGGGGCTTCCAACCTCCATGCTATGTGAGTCACTACTACTAGGGACAAGCTACACTGACTACCTGTTGGAATACACCATCGCTAAAAGGGGCCGGGTGATGGTGCCCCCTGATAGCTAGGTCGATGCTCTGGTGGCCGCATTTCACCACCGACTCCTCACCTCCGGTGCTCACTCCTCTGGGGTGTTACGACCCAGGTTCAATCTTCTCCCACCAGGCAACAGGATGCGCGACCTGTTCGCCCCCCCGGAGCGTTTGGAGGCTGTATCGGGTGGACCTGGAACTGAGATAAGGGGCCATCTGTTATCGACCTTACGCTACGTACTTTGACTGTTATCGTCATTTACCTGTGCTAACTCACTCTCAATGCCCAAACGGCTGAACAGAGACCAAACCACACGCTGGGGCCTTCACGACCCCACCTTGATTACGGGTGACATCGTTGGCGATGATGCCCAAGACTACGACACCCAGTTCTCACAGAACGAACTGGAGGTAGCAGCTGCCCTAGGCAGTTTGAGATCTGTGGGCCGGGGAGGACCTCCCCGACCCTGACGACTACGTGGACTCTCTTGCTAGGCAGGAGGCCCTCGCTTACACTGCACGCTGTGTATTTCGATCACTTGCATCATATACCAGTACTAACTTGCTCCTGATGCCCAAGCGGACAACCAGAGACGATCGTTCCAACGATCCTACGCCTCCAGCAGCTGTTCCAGCTTCCTGTGTGGCGATGCCAACAGCTCTAGCAGAGCTCCAATCTGGGGAACCCTCGTTCCCAGTACAGTGCCGTCATCATCACAGATGGCCGTGCTGCTACTTGTGTGGGGCATCCTGCTCCACACCCATCACCGCCAGTCCGCTGGCTGCTGTCGGGTTGGTGACAAATGTCGCTACCCTTTACGTTCTCCCCGCTGCGGGGGGGAAATTGCTATCGAGTGCATGTGCTGGCAGTGCATTTGCTCGAGGGGGGCTTTGGCCCCCTGCTTACGGCGGTTCTGGTGAATAACCAGGTGAACAACCAGCTGCCACATTACTGTCACTCGTGCATGACACGGTGATGGTCCACCTCGTTCATCCGGGGTGGTCAATCCTCGTTGGCTGGGAGTATGCGGACGGTTATTCCTCCCGCAAGGGGGGATTTACGGTGAATTGACACTGCTGTGCCTGATCTGACTTCGGTTGGATATGTGGCTGGGGGACCGCTTCGCACCAGCTGACGATCTAATGGCTAGCTTCGGGAGGGGGTCTCCCCCTCCAGATTATTGCCTTTCCTGGCTGAGAGGCCAACGTCTGTGGCACTGCCCACCTAAAGTGGCTAAAACGAGGACCTGGGTAGGATATGGGTGAGGGGAAGCGTAGTTATAGTAGTACCCAAGTTTGTATCCTGCTCCGCGGACTGCAATCGAGCCCCGTGTTATAAATTGTTGACCCAAAAAAAAAAAAAAAAAATCACTTTCCGCTCTGCTGATCATAGAGGTTCAGCACCCCAGACGTCTCCTTTGTCCCCGAACCTTCCGGTAGAAATCCTTGAACCCTCCGCATTTTCTGAACCCCCCATCCCTCCTAAGTTTACACCTCCCGACATCTCTTTCATCAATGCTGCTGCTTATGCGCATGCTAGCAAACTCCCTGGGGCGGTAGCCTTCCAGATGACCTTCGCTCCAGAAGGGTTATCCGCCCGCTCGACCCAATCCTCAATCCTGCTGGATTTATCCGACATTTCTGCCGAGTATCATGAATTCACCGATGTCTTTAATAAGAATAAGGCAGACACCCTTCCTCCACATTGTCCTTACGACCTCAAGATAGAGATGGAGGATAACGCTCCCCCTCCTCTGGGTCGCATGTACTCCCTCTCTCCCTCCGAATTAGAAGCCCTACGAGTCTTCATTGACAAAAATGTCCGCTCAGGTTTCATCCGTCCTTCTAAGTCTCCACATGGAGCTCCTATACTTTTCGTCAAGAAGAAGGACAGTAGCCTCCGACTCTGTGTCGACTACCGAGGACTCAATCATCTTACGAAGAAAGACCGCTATCCCCTTCCTCTCATTTCCGACCTCCTTGACTCTCCCTGAAAAGCCTGCTTGTTCACCAAGATAGACTTACGGCATGCTTATCACCTAGTCCGCATCGCGGATGGTGACGAATGGAAAACTACTTTTTGCACCCGCTACGGATCCTTCGAGTGGTTGGTGGTTCCCTTTGGACTCACTAATGCACCCGCAGCGTTCCAGCGTTTTATGAATGACATCTTCAGCAACATGCTGGATGTTTGTGTCATCGTGTACCTCGACGACATCCTGATCTATTCAGATGACAAGTCCCAGCATGGGACTCACATTAAAGAAGTCCTCCGCTGTCTCCGGAAAAATGGACTTTATGCCTCCCCACAGAAATGTGAGTTCCACAAAGACACCGTTGAATATTTAGGTTTCATCCTTTCACTGGATGGACTTCGGATGTCCGAGGATAAAGTCAAAACCGTGCTCGACTGGCCCGAGCCTAGGAAAGTTAAGGACATCCAATCCTTCTTAGGCTTCTGCAATTTTTACCGCTGTTTCATTAACGGTTATTCAGACATTGTCATTCCACTTACCTGCTTGATGCGGAAATCCGCACCTTGGGACTTCAACAAGAAGTGCCGCATCGCTCCTTGACTTGTTACAACCACCATAAACAGTGGTAAACACCTCTGCTCAACGTTGCACGCGACGTCGACACTTCAATTTTTATCCGATTTTCGATCGGATTTCACCATCACGAACGCTCTCGGCGTCTCCAGGCCTGCCCTGATTTGCTAAGAGATCCGTCCATCCGATCTCCGTGGATGCCCCGGTCATTGTTTTTGACAATGGCTGCTATCTGTCTCGTTCTCCTGGGCTTCGAGGATCCTGACTAGGTGAGTGTTGTTTATGAAAGAGTAGTCTGGGTCCCTCTGGGGGCTTAGAGTGGGTGTGGGATGCCTGCTTCAACGCTTGCCCAAGTCGACACACTCGTCTAGTTGGGGGAGGTCTGGCTTAGGGAGAAGGGACGTTATCACTGGATTGCTGGTTGTCTGGGAGGCTTCTAGCCTCCATGCTCTGTGAGTTTCTATTACTAGAGACATGCTACACTGACTACCCGTTGGAATACACCATCGTTAAAAGGGGCCGGGCGATGGTGCCCCCTAGCGGCTAGGCCTACACCTCGGTGGCCGCTTCTCACCCACTATCCCTCTACCTCTGGTGCTCACTCCTCTGGGGTGTTATGACCCGGGTTCAGTCTTCTCCCACCGGGCTACAGGATGTGCGGACTATTCCCCCCTCGGAGCATTCGGAGGCAGTATCGGGTGGACCCGGAATAGAGATAAGGGATCACCCGTTATCGATGGCACGCTACGTATCTCGATTTTTACCATCATCTACAAGCATTAACTTCCTCTCAATGCCTAAACGGCGAACTAGAGACCAAACACCACGTTGGGGTCTACACAACCCCTCCCTGATTACGGGCGACATCTATGACGATGGCGTCCAAGACTACGACACCCGGTACGATCATGACGATCCGGGTGTAGCTACTGCCCTACAGGCAGTTAGAGATCTATGGACTGGAGAAGACCTCTCCGACCCTGAGGATGACGAGGACTCTCTTGCTATGCAAGAGGCCCTCAATTACGCCGAGAGCAGCCCCAAGCTGGCCTCGAGGCAAACGATCGACCGTGTGCTGTGGGCGCAGGACGTCCATGTCGCACATAAACGATGGACTCACAGTCTCGAACGCAAGGACATGTACACTCAGGAGCTCGGCATTGCTGAGCTCTTCTATCCGGAGGCATCCCCTGCCCCGTTACCGCCTTTGCCCCCCATCCCTGAGCTGGTGGAGGACGAAGTGCCGTTATCTGTGAATGAGAGGCTGGAAATCGAAGCCACCTCTCATGCCATGCTACACCAACTCGACGCGATGACCATGTTCGTTGGTACCGTCCGTACATCCGCCGTTCCCCCTGCAGAGAGGAATGCATGGCGCCAAATGGCCTGGGAGTTATTCATGACCACCTGGCGACTGTCTGAGACGATGTCGGCAGAACTAGCAGCCGTTCCGACACCTCTCGACCTCACGTCTCCGGCAGCCTTCCAGGCTTCCTACGCGGCGGTGCACACTGCTCAATCAGAGCCTCAATCTGGGGAACCCTCGTCCCCAGCACGGCGCTGTCGTCCTCGAGGTCCTCGTGGACAGCAGTGCCGCAACTAGTACAGGGGGCTATCCCCCTCTACGTTCACGGCCACCAAGTAACTGGTGGCCACTATCGGGATGGTGACATGGTGTTGCTTCCCTATACCTTCCCCCCACTGCGGGGGGGATGATGTCATCGAGTGCGTGCACATGGGTGCATTTGCTCGAGGGGGGTCTCGGCCCCCTACTTACGGCGGTCACGGTGAATAACCAGGTGAACAACCACCCACCTCGTTACTGTCACTCGTGCACAACATGGTGATGGTCCACCTCACTCGTCTGGGGTGGTCAATCCTCGTTGGCTGGAAAAACGCAGATGGTTATTCCTCCCGCAAGGGGGGATTTACGGTGAATTAACACTGCTGCGCCTGGTCTGGCCTCGGTCGGACATGTGGCTGGGGGACCGTTTGCTCCAGGGGGCGATCTAATGGCTAACTTCGGGAGGGGGGGGCGCCCCCTCCAGATTATTGCCTTTCCTGGCTGAGAGGCCAATGTCTGTGGCACTGCCCGCCTAAAGTGGCCAAAACGGGGACCTGAGTGGGAGATGGGCGAGGGGAACGCGTAGATAAAGTAGTACCCAAGTTTGTACCTTGCTCCGCGGACTGCGTTCGAGCCCCGCGTTATAAATTCTGATCCAAGAAGAAAAAAAAAACAAGAAGTGCCGCGACACCTTTGAGAGGCTCAAACAAGAATTCACTCATGCACCTGTCTTAACTCAATGGGTACCCGACTCACAAATGGTACTCAAAATGGATGCTTCCGACTATGCCCTAGCTGCTATCCTTTCGGTTTACACTGCGGATGGGGAAATCCATCTGGTCGCTTTTCATTCCCGCTCCTTCAATCCCGCTGAACTAAATTACGACACACATGACAAGGAACTCTTGGCCATTTTCGAAGCCTTCAAACACTGGAGGCAGTACTTCGAGGGTTCCGCAAACCCAGTTGATGTAGTCACGGACCACAAAAATCTTGAGTACTTCAGCACTACCAAGTTGCTCACCCGCCGCCAGGCCCATTGGTCTGAGTACCTTTCCCAGTTCAATCTCGTCATCCGCTTCCACCCCGGGAAACTAAGGGCCAAGCCAGATGCACTCACTAGATGTTGGGACGTCTACCACAAAGGGGGAAATAGCAACTTCGCCTCTGTAAACCCGACCAACTTCCGACCTGTATTCACACAGGAACAACTCTCCTCTTCCCTCTGCGCCACTTATCTCACCACACCCATCCTTTGACAAGCAGTAATCATGGACGTTGAGAAACTCCACAACGACATCTGCACATCTCTTCCCCTTGACCCTATATCTTCCGTTCATCTCCCGACACCTGTTGACACCAACTGGACCATAGATGAGGCAGGGCTTCTCCGCCACTTCGACCGGATTTATGTTCCGGACGTTGCAGATCTCTGCCTCAAAGTCCTCCAATACAAACATGATCATATCCTCTCCGGCCACTTCAGACAAAACAAAACCCAGCAGCTTGTCCGCCAGGAATATGTCTGGCCAAACCTCTGCACCTTCGTCCAGGAATTCTGCAAATCCTGTACGACTTGCAAACGATCCAAATCGCCTCGACACAGGCCCTACGGGTTCCTAAAGCAACTTCTGGTTCTGGAACAACCCTGGAATTCCATCTCCATGGATTTCATTGAACAACTACCCGACTCCGCTGGTCACACTGCTATCCTAGTCATCGTTGACCGCCTCACCAAACAGGGCATCTTCATTCCAACTGTCAACAAAATCACAGCCCAAGAACTAGCCAACCTGTTCGTCCTCCACGTCTTCTCCAAGCATGGTGTTCCATCACACGTCACTTGCGACTGGGGATCCGAGTTCATCTCTCATTTTTTCCGCTCTCTCGGAAAAGCACTCGACATGCGGATCCACTTCACTTCCGGTTATCATCTGCAAGGTGATGGTCAGACAGAACAACTTAACCAGACCTTGGAACAGTACCTCCAGATCTTCTGCAACTATCAGCAGGACGACTGGTCTCACCTCTTGCCCTTGGGCGAATTTGCCTACAACAATGCTCCTTCCGCCTCTACAGGCGTATCACCTTTCTTTGCCAATAAAGGTTACCACCCGAACATTTCCGTCTTTCCAGAGCGTGACTTAGCTTCACAGTGCGCCCATGAATTCATTGTCGACTTAGACAACCTTCACCAGGAACTTTGGAAACAACTTGCAGCCGCTCATGAACGCTATCAAGGTCCTGCGGATAAACATCGGGCACCCGCACCTGACTTCGACATTGGTGATTTCGCTTATGTCACTGCGGAAAATATCCGCACCAACCGTCCCTCCAAGAAACTCTCCGAAAAGAACCACGGTCCTTTTGAAATCATCGCCCGCCCGGGAACTCACTCAGTCACCCTGTGGCTCCCGGATCACATGTGGGCTATTCACCCTGTTTTCCATGTCTCTCAACTAGAGATACACTCTCCAAACACAATTCCAAATCGAGTACAACCTCCACCTCCTCCGATCACCATCAATGACGAGCTCGAATATGAGATCGCCGAAGTCCTCGACTCCAAAGTCGACAACCGATGTCGCTGCAAGATCCTCTACCTCGTCCGATGGGAAGGTTACCAGGGAACCGATGAAGAGACTTCCTGGCTACCTGTTACGGAACTTGACCATGCCCAAGAACTCCTTGCAGATTTTCACACCCGCTACCCACAGAAAATCGGACCGTTACCCACTTAAAGATGATTCACGTTACTTATTCACTCAGTCTGAACTCAGAACAAACTTTATTGAAAAAGAATTTTTTTTTGGATCCGACCGGATCCCTACACTACCTCCGCTTCTCCCTCTCCATCTTCGTCATCCTCTCCTCTGACTTTACCACCTTCCTCCGCTTCTCCACCTTCCCTGCCTTCATCCTCCTCTTCCTCAACCTCACCCTCCTCCACATTGTCTGCTCGCCTTTTTTCCAAATATCTTTGGAATCCCGCCCAGTTGTCTCCAGACTGGCAGATCCCGTGCCTCTCCCATCGGGACTCTCGTACTGCCCACTCCACTTCCTCCTCGTCCTCATCACTCTCCCCCTTGATACTTTTGTCCACCTCCCACTCCGGGTCCATTGCATCCCGGATCTCCTCCATCGACTCCCTCACCGCTGTCGCCACCTCCCCAAACCCTTTCCTCACCACCTTCACCAGCTGCCATAGCAGCTCCGCCACTTCTCCGCTGTTTTCCGGCGGGCCCGCTGTTCCCGCTCCGGACCTCGCTTTTCTTACTGTTGGGGCCTCCTGCCCCTCCCACATGACCTCCTCACACTTGTGCTTAATGCGCGTGCAGTTATCGCACATGCGTCCCTTCACACCCATCTTGAAGCACGAAATTTTTTGATATTGGCACCTAAGCCACTTGTCAGTCTGAAAACATTGAAAGAAAACCAACATGCACCTTTTGCAGGGCAAGACGGCCTGCACCCGCACCGGACTCGCTGGTTCTTCTGACCCCACCCGCGCCCTTGATGTGGCAATCTTCTTCTTCTTTGGGGACTTGCTCCCCTCAGCCTCATCCTCCAAACCCGCAGCCGCAGCCGCCCGCTTCTTCTCCGTGCATTGGGCGGCCAAAGCCTCTTTTTTCCGTGCCGCTGCCTGGCGCGCCTCCTCTGCCTTCGCAGCCTCCTCTGCCTTCGCAGCCTCCTCTGATGCCTTCTGCACCTCCTGCGCCCGACGTTCCTCCTCCCTTGCCGCCTCCTCCAATTCTCTCACCTCCCACTCCATCTGTTCTTTCATCTCCCGCTCCCTCTGTTCGTACTGAGCCTTCATCGCGGCCAATTTCAGTTGAGCGGAGCCTGCTGGGGGGGACATTTTGTGTAGGTGATGGAAGAAGGAAAACAACAAAATTTTTCAACCAATTGCCGCATTCGGGAGTCAACCAACTTCCTCATTTGGACTCGAATCTTCACGTGCCTCATAGGCTCGGCACTAAGGGGGAAATACTGTCACGATCCATTCCTCGCCCACTCGGAACCCACAACCTTCCAATCTTTTCTGCTGTTCCTAACTCAACTCCTACCACCTTCGTTCCAGCCCCCTTGCACTGCCCACACTGCTGTGCACCAGGCCGCCGTGTACAGCAACCACGGCTGCCTTCCAAGGCTGCTGTCTAGTTTTGCAAATTCAACTACGGATTCCTGTGCGGCCTCCACTAGGCAATTTATCTATGCAGTTGAGACACTGCCGCAGTTTCTGTTTCCGTTCCGCTCTTGTTCCGGACTCTAGTATTTAAGCTTAGTTAGTTTCGCTTTGTATTCCTCAGTTCGTATATCGACATAGACTCAACTTTACCCTGTCAATCTAAAAACCTCCTTCTACTCCAACTCCTGACCTCTAAGAGTCTGAACTCCATTCGACTCAACCTCTAGTTCCTCTCTGAAGTTCTAGTCTCATCTGAACTTAACCTAAGTCCCTCCGTACTCCTTCCCGCATTTACCTGCACTCTCCCGCTCCTATCTTTAAAACCTCTACCCGAAATTAGGACACCAGACGAGGTGAAGGGCGCAGCTTCTTACAAGCTGAAGCCAAGTCCTTTTTGTTTCCCATCCACATAATCTGCTACGACCTGACAATCTTCTGCTCTCAAACACCCTCCGGGTTCAACCGGATTCCGATGAACCCTTTTGGATCAGTTCTTAACAATAACAGCTGGCCCCTTGTCTCAGTTCCGACAGCCTCCAAACGCTCTGGGGGGGGCAGGCAGGCCACACATCCTGCTGCCCGGTGGGAGAAGATCAAACCTGGGTCATACCACCCCAAAAGAGTGAGCACTGGAGGTGGAGAGTTGGTGGTGCAAAGCAGCCACCAGAGTGCTGTCCTAGCCCCCAGGGGGCACCGTCACCTGGCCCCTTTTAAAGACGGTGTATTCCAAGTGGGTAGTCAGTGTAGCATGTCTCTAGTAGTTGAGACTCACAGAACATGGAGGTTGGTGGCCCCCAGGACAACCAATAGTCCAGTAGAAGTGTCTTCTGATGCAGCCTCCAAATGCTCCGAGAGGGCAGGCAGGCCGCACATCCTGCTGCCTAGTGGGAGAAGATCAAACCCAGGTCATACCACCCCAAAAGAGTGAGCACCGGAGGTGGAGAGTTGGTGGTGAGAAGTGGCCACCAGAATGTTGTCCTAGCCCACAGGGGGCACCATCACCCAGCCCCTTTTAACAACAGTGTATTCCAAGTGGGTAGTCAGTGTAGCATGTCTCTAGTAGTTGAGACTCACAGAACATGGAGGTTGGTGGCCCCCAGGACAACCAACAGTCCAGTAGAAGTGTCCTCCCCCTTAAGCCAGACCTCCCCCAACTAAACGACTGCAACGACTTGGGCGAGCATTGAAGTAGGCATCCCACACCCACTCTAAGCCCTCATAGGGACCCAGACTACTCTTTCGTCAACAACACTCACCTAGCCAGGATCCTCGAAGCCCAGGAGAAAGAGATGGATAGCAGCCATTGTCAGAAACAATGACTGGGGCATCCCCAGAGATTGGATGGACAGATCTCTTAGCAAATCAGGCCAGGCCTAGAGTCGCCGAGAGCGTTCGTAATGGTGAAATCTGATTGAAAATTGGACATCAAATGCAGTCTCGATGTTGCTACCAACATCGAGCAGAGGTGTTTACCACTATTTATGGTGGTTGTCACAAGTCAAGGAGTGATGTTGATTAAAAGTAGATTAGTAACTTACAATAAATACTTATTTTGCAAATGTAATGGAATATCTGTGTGAACTGCCTGCTCACCATCAACCAACAATCACTAGGCATCAAAAACATTGCCCCCATACTTCTGAATGATTCCAAGAACCAAATAACTTTCATGAAGCAATGAAGCATGGCAAAAAATAACAGCATCTCCCACGGATGATGGATGACACATGACTTATATCACATTTTAATGCTTACACACTCTAACTGTAACCTCAACCTCAACCCAGGTTTGGTTGCCAACCAGACCCTAAGTTACTACAGATCAGTAGCCATGATGTGATAGGATCATGTCAACTAATATGTGACATACTGTGCAAAGGTTAGGTGAGGTGAAATGGTCACACACTGGCCTATCATAAACATGTACAAGCAATGCACCAGAAGGGGAAAGTTGTGGCCTCAGTAGGCAGGGGATACACCACTGGGGTACATCCTACAAAGAAATAATATACATTAAAGGTGTGTATCAGAGTCTCTTTGTAATAACTGCTGTAGAGCTTTTGATTTTTCTGTAAAAAGAATTGTCACATGTCACAAAAAGTAAAATACCTCATTCAATTGTATCACCTTCTATCTTCACCTGGCTTCTCATACCTGTAGGTTACAGTAGAGTATCTGGCTATTCAAACATAAGTTACACATATAACATGTAAAGACTTGGATCTCTTGTTTAAATGAAGCTATATTAGTTAATTGTCACATCACCTCTGGGACTCCCAAGTATATGTGATGTGACATGGCAGGGGGATCCCACATTATTGGGACTGGCCCAAATGTAACATGGGGCTGCCCACAGCAGTTGGACCTCCCCGAGGTATACTTGGTCCAAATATAGTTCTGTGGGGCAGACCAAACTGCCTTTTGGGGCTTCCCAATGGGATGTCCAGGCCTAAGCATGGGGAGGGCCATGGAGCTTAAAACTATCCCCTGGTCTTAGGCCTACTGAGGGTAGTCTTTCTTGGTGGGACAATCTACCCTAAGTAGGGAGTCAGGGGTGGTTGCCTGAAGTGAGTCTATTCCCAAATAACATTCCCCAGTTGGGGCTCATTGGTGCACACTACTCTGTTCTCCACTGGTCTCTGACCTAACTCTGCTCTTTAGTATTTAACCTATTTACTTCTGTTTGTATTCTTCAGTTCATAAAGCAACCAAGTTTACCCATCTCAATCTCTAGTCTCCTCTCCTGTCTCAGACTTCCTCTCAAACTCTGATATTCTTACATTTACCTTTGTCTTGAAATTAGACACTGACAAGGTGAAGGGTGCAATTTCTTATAAGTTGAAGCCAAGTCCTCTCTGATACACCATCCAATATGAGTCTGACAGATTTCCACCCTCAAGTTCAGCACTTAACAATGATGGTCTGATAGTATGCAACATTGTTTATATAAGAACTGACTGAAATAATAAATTGAAACCATACAAACAAGGCCAAATAATTCCAAATGAGATTTCAATAATGGGCCAACAATATATCTTTTTATTTCAAGTTAAATCAAACAAATGGGACAAGAATTGAGTGAGATACAGCATTTTTGATGATTTAATAACAAATATAAACAATCTTTGTTAGCACACCTAAATCAGATAATGTACAAACAGTATATATGTTATTTTCAGGTTAAATCAGTTGAATTAAAGAAGAACTAACTGAGATACCACAAACAATGCCAAACAATACCAAACATGATCTCAATGAATGGGCCAATAATGTATCTTCTTATTCAACATTAAATAAAACAAATTGGCCAAGAATTGACCAAGATACAGCATTTTGATAATTTAACAAATAAAGATAAACAATTTTGTCACTATAAAATGCCCAAGCTACATACCCTTCTACAAACTATTGTTTGATAAAGCCTCAGACATGTCTGAACATCTGGTAGATTGGCAAGTGATCGTTGATGTTATAATTCCCATCGTTCAAGATCTTCCACAATTCAGAGAGTAGCTCAGTGCTTTTGCCAAGCACAAGAAAAGTGCCATATGTTGGCAAACTTTCTTTAGAGACATAGTTTCCCATAGTGGAGAAGTCTGAACATCATTAGCTGCTGCGATGTCATGGATCCAATGTCAAGGATCCAATGTCAAGGACGTGCTGCAGAGCAGCATGTCGATCGTGAGAGTCCAATGTCACGGACCTCATGTCAAGGGGGGCTGTCATATCACAGCATGTGTGGGAGTCGGTTTGGGTGCATGGAGTCACCATGCATCAAGGGTGCCTTCCATGCCACTATGGTCGAAAGTTCCACACTTTGACCTAAATCTTTGTCTCTCCTCTGTGGTCTGATTGGGTATGGTCTGGATATGTGGGTGGGTCGGGGGCGAGGGGTGCGGTGGAGGAATAATTCATGTCCAAACTTGGACCATGATTGGGTTCTTCTAGTTTGTGCTGCTCTAGGCAGTGGTGTCAAGGAGTCAGTGGTGTCATTGGAAGGGGGGTTGTCTGAGGGGCGTTGCAAGATGGAGAATTCAATGTCTGTAATCGGGGGTTCAGGGGTCGGTTAAAAGATGGTATAGAGGCAAAATGCGAAGTCGATGTTGATGGGGTGTATGCCATTTGTGTGAATAACGTGGAACTCCTTGTGCCCTGGCTGTGCAAAGGGGCAGGTTTGACCACAAGGATGTCCCAGCTGAAATCAAAGACCAAGCTGAGCCAGGGTCGCTTTGTGGAATCGGCTACCAGACCAAACCTATGGCATCGCTCTATCAGCGCCGTGCTGACAAGGAATGAGAGAAAATGCTTACCTCAAGAATATGGAGGGGCTCATCTGCATGAGCTGCCAAGATGCACAAGTGACAATGCATTTGTCCTCCAAAATAACTTTGACATCAAAAGGATGGGTCGACTTCTCCACAAACAACACACCCCAGCCCCTGAAAAAGTCTTCTTCCCTCTAAGCATAAGTGCCCATCTAAATAAACCTCGCAATAACTGATCCAGGTAAGCAGAGGGTGGTCCTAGTAGAATATCAATAAGGTAAGCAAGCGATCACCATGTGGAAAGCAAGCTTACTGAATTCTGATAATGCTTTGCCTTAGGCTTCACCCCAATACCTGACACACATGGGGCCACAATGTCGTCTCCATCGTTGTCTAGAGGTATTGCAGGCATATCAAAAACACCATCCATTTCCATGGACGCACCCACAGCCAGCTCGACAGAAGCAGGCACTGCATGGCAGTTGATCAAGGTGCAGATGTGTCCACTCTTTGACCCCGTGCTTGCCTTGGTGATGCTTTCTGCATTGTGTACATAGAGCCCTCTGTGATTTTTTGTTTTTTGAGCAGCGGGCATTGTTCAACAGCAGTATGCCGCATAGCCTCTGTGTAGCAAGAAACTGTTAGTCACCTGCCACTCACCTGATCGTGTCACTCACGTGGATCATCTTTGTCAATGGCATAGTATATAGGCTTCGATTTTTTTCAACTGAGTAACGCACACCCATAGCTCTCCTTCCGAAATGTCAATCTGTAAGTGCATTTCTCCTTTGGTTCCTGCATTCACAAACCCTTCGCCTGTGCCTTTGTGCCTAAGTATGTGGGGCCGACCTTGGTGCTACCAAACTGGCTCATCCCACGGGGCTGGGGTCAAACCACCTCTCTGAGATCTCAAATGCTCTGCCCTAATGCCAAGAGCCCATACCATCACTAACCCCTCCTCCACATCCAGGCATGACCAGATCAGGTACCACCTTCTCACCCTACATGGAGCCCATCAAGTCCCATTACATGTTTCGACTCCGCAACCGACTTGCTGAGGAAAACATCCAGCACTGATTAAAGGAAGAGGCCACCTTTGCTTACAAGTATAACAACGACCTCAATTTTGAAGCCATGGAGGACCCAGACTTGGCTGCGCACGTCGAGGGAGGGGTCAGCATGCCAAACCCCCCAAACTGGGAAGGCCTTTCCAACAAGGAACGGAAGAGGAGGGCCAAGAAGTGATCTTGGAGAGCCAATGATCTGGTGCACCCCCATGTCAAGGCGGTGATGGTGAAGCGGTGTGTGCAGTCTGTCCCACTCAAAACCAACCTTGACCCAGGCACCCTTCCCATCATATCCTCGGGGTGGACTGGCTCATGACCGGCAAAGGTGAAGGAGGAGCTCGTGAACTGGGATGGGTGGTAAGCATTCCACCTTGGTAAAACCATTTTGCATCGCTGAAAAAGAATGCCCAGTACCCTCGGCCCCTTGTTGATTGGGAGGACTGCGTGATTGGCTCTTTAGCAGGGCAGCCCCAGGAAAGGTGGGACAAAGTGTCCAGAGGCACTGCTGGGGAAATCAGGGCTGCACGCAATGAGTGCACGTTAACAGCCAAGCAGAAGGATCACCAGTGAGGAGGTCTTTACACTCCCCCCCCCCCAATCTGAGCGGACTCCACTCAGACACTCGGACAGTCCTAGGACTGTCCGAGTACTGTCTGAGGACTTTGCTCGGACTTTGCTCAGACTTCTTAGGCTGAAAGTCCTGCCAAACTAAATGTCCAGTCTGAGCTGAGTCCTCGGACTGTCCTAGGACTGTCCGAGTTGCTTATATAATTGACTGAAAAATCAGTGGCTACCACAGGGATTGAACCGTCATAGTCACATGATAAAGTACAATTAAGTCAGCAATATAACAGTTAGACTAAAGCTTCATTATAGATAGGTAGTTATATCTCTCTATGTACCACCCTGGCTGTGATGACAAATCAACACAGCTGCATCATCAACAATGCTGGCAATGGTGCTGCCTCCTGCTTGCCTCTTACCCCAATAACCAACAATGGGAATGAGCCCAAATGATGGCATTGTCATTTGGGCTCACTTGTAAGTCTTTTTTTACATGATTTTTGTTGTTTTGTTTAACTAACTGAAATTTCCTTAATGATAGGTTTTATCTATGTTATAACAATGCCGCAGCCTCAAAACCACGACAATGGCTGACACAGCCAACACCCTAGGACCCAGAACCACCACCGCAAGCAACTGCTTGCGGGGTGGGAATGGGTACAACTGCAAAATGGCAAGATGATGGCGACACCGACTTGGCCAAATGGAATGACAATGCAACAAGGCGACTGGAGACAACTGGGACTGGGAGATGGAATGATGGGGGGACGAGTGGGAAACAATGAAAGGAAGGCAAAGCAAACAAAGAAAAGGCCCAAGAGACATCGTTTGACATCTCTTGGGTTGTTGGTAAGTTTTTTTTTCTTGTTTTTGTTACTAACAAACTATTATCTAGTACTGCTGATGATGACGACAATGAGCACTCAGAACCACTGCCATGAGCAGCTGCTCGCAGGGTGGGAATGGGTGCAACTTTGACAAGAATGGCTACTCATGCCCACTATGCAGGACACACCACCCACCTCCAGCCTCACAAGCAACTGCTCATGGGGTGGATGGTGGGTGGAATGATGACGATTAGGGGAGACCCAAGAGATGTCAACGTCTCTTGGGTCCTAGGTAAGTTTTTTTTTTTTTCTCATTTCATTTTTCAATCCTAACTAACTTTTTATAGTTACAAACTACTACTGGTGATGATGACAACAACGACACCACCACCACCACTGCTGTGAGCCCCTGCTCGCAGGGTGGAAGGTGAGGGGGAAGAGACAAGGGGGAAGGAGACAAGAGGGAAGGGAGACAAGAGGGAAGGGAGACAAGAGGGAAGGGAGACAAGAGGGAAGGGAGATGATGATGAGAGTGGGGACACCCACGACGACACCTGCCCCATGCCTATGAGCATCTGCTCATGGGGTGGTTCGGGGGGAGAAGAATGGGGACAGGAGAGCGAGACAGCCAGGGAACGACCCGGGGAGAGACAAACACCGCCATGAGCAACTGCTCATGGTGGGTGTTTTTAATTTATTTTTATAATTGATAGTTATGGCCCCCTCCCCTTGAGCTTGTGAGGGGAGGGCTTAGTAGTATACATATTAATTACCCATATTAATTACCCCTCGCACAGATGTGAGGGGGTCAATTTAATAATCTATTCATGATATATAACAAATTAGATTTCAGTAATAAATAGATATAATGTATGTAACTTTAAATGACTACTTGGCTTAAGTGGTAGAGTGTGCATGTTTTGTTGTCATGTGATTGCTAGTCCAGAAGGCTGTTGGTTCAATTCCTGCTGTGCACACATCATTTTGTGAGACTTATAAGACTTTCTCTAAGACTGGAACTCTGACTTTACTTGGTCAGTACTTTAAAAGGTGTAAATAAATGCACAATTGATGTTGTCCAAGCAAAGTCCAAGTGCAGTCCGAGTGCAATCTGAGCAGAGTCCGAGTGTCCAAGTGTGTCCAAGCGGAGTCTGCTCAGACTGGGGGGGGGGAGTGTAAAGTACTGCTGGTGAGGGTGAGCTCTAGCTGTGGGCATTTCCTACGGGGGAGGGCAGAAGGTGAGTTATTTCTTTGTATTCCAATGGCTGGTGACAATGGCACCATAGGAACCACTGAACATGAAGAATTCGGAATGAAACACCAAAGCCTTCAAGTTGATCCTGTTGCAAGATGCAAACTTTTGGCTCAACGGCTGCATGCGGTCATCCAATGCTGTGGACCCTTCACTTGGCCCTGGGTTTGCTTACTTCGTGAAGAGCGATGAATACCTTGCCCACTTGTCAAAATACATTGATCAGGAGGAGGTATGTTTTGGAGTTGTATAAAGCCTTCTCCACTGCTGATGAGTGATAGATAAGCCACTGTGTTGGGTTTGCGGCCCTTTGGTTAGCTAATAGCAAGAAGTCCAAGGGCCTGCATGCTACTGGGGTTGGTTTGGTCAACTGTGTGCATCATGAGATGTTTTGACCCAATGGTACCGGCGACCTTCAAAAAGGCGAGAGGTTCATTTCTAATGCTCTCACTTGTGGTATTACTGAGTGCTCGGCAGGTATTCAAACATGGATTACATATTCCTCTTGAGCGTTATGGGTGTCGTTCTTCTTTCCCTCATCGTTTCTTATGACATAGCCTGCCAATAGTACAAGAACTTGTGGGAATGCCTGAAGGAAATGCCTGCTCATCTGCAGTTTGCTCAAATGCCAGCAATACATTACAAGGTGCCAAAGTTCCACCTTCCACCTCATACTGTGGTTTGCCATGGACCCTTTTCATTCAACTATGCCAAATGGGTGGGACAGACAGATGGCAAGGGTGTCGAGAGGAACTGGTCATGGCTGAACGGTGCAGCATGGAGCACAAGCCAGATGGGCCCTGGCGCTTGTCATGATATGCTTGATGATTTCATGGGGTTTTCAAACTTCAAGAAAACAAAGGACCTTGGTGAGCAGTAACTTGTAATGAGTATAATGTTGTTAGCCATGTTCTGATTTACTTAAAGGGGCTAACCTCCTTTGACGCATGGTCCTTGCAATACCACAAGCCATTGTTCATTGGCATGCATTCCATCTATTCACAGAGGGATTACATGAGCATGGTCAGAAGTTAGTTGAATGGGAAAGGATGGTATGGGAATGGGAGGATGACCATGCAAAGCCAAGTCCATACAAGCTGCCAGAGACATGTAAGCTTCTTTTACCTTTGATTCCATGGCACCTGCCTGATAGCTAAGCACAGCTGTAAGTGTGAACAAAATCCATCAACAGCTTGTGGCTGAAGAGCATGAATTGGCCAAACAAGGTGGGGTTCCATCCAATATAAGCCCTGCCAGCTTTGTTGTCTCGGGGCTGGCCATTGAGGATGCACAGTATGAGAGTGTTTCATTTACTAACCTCCAAGTAACTAACAAAAGATCTCAGGCTCACTCTGCAGGCAGAGGTGAGCAAAAGAAATAAGACTCCAACTCAAGAAATGTTGCTGCAGGAAAAGTGAACGAATTTATTGAAGAGGATCCAACACTTGTGAGAAATACAACCAACATATATGCCTGGGCTTTGGGCCCACCTAGCTCGCACTACCTCAAAAGCATCCAACAATGACACCTCATGCCCAGAGCTCATGGCGCTCCACCTGCCCTCATTCTTCGATGCGCAGGTTCGGGATACAATCTGCCTATCAGGCATCCCTCTAATTGAAGATTGATTGCACTATGCGCATGCATTTGATGTGCTGGAGGATCTTCACTGGCAACTACGTACTCAAATGCTAGCCGTCAAATTCAAGAATTCTGGGGCACACAGCCAGCAAGCCTTCACTTGATCACAAAGCCTCCTACACCAAATTGATGCAAAAATCAATTCTGCCTGGGATTGCTACCAGGTCGCACATAAGGCACTTTTGCAAATTTGGGGGCCTGGGGTTGGGAGGAAACTCTGCGAGAGCTGCAGCTAGAGGACGTTCGAGGGATAGGTGAAAGGGTCCAAACACAGCAAGAAAAGGATGCTGAGGAGCATGCACACTGGCTGGCAGGATAGGTACCAGGTGGCGAGGGGCAGCTATTACAAATGGTTTCTACTGCTAGGCTGGCAGTGGGAGAAGGGCATCAGATGCTGTCATGGATATGGTACTCTGTAAGCATGGCAGAGGAGGGAGTTATGCATGATTGCATACGTGTCAAATGGGCAAAGGCAAGGGCAAGGGCAGAACAGTGGCAGGAGGAGGTCATATTGCTGGAAGAGGAGATGCGACGGGTGCTGGAGTTTTGCCAGTGGAAGGCAAGGTAGTGGGAATACCAGGCATCCGACCATCATACAGATTTGGAAATGCTGACCGAAGGGCTGCTCGCATAAGCCACAGAGCAGGCAGAGACCAAGAGAATGAGGGCACAGCTATGGGCAGAAAAGTGGGTGCCTGTTCGAGCTAGGGTGCATGAAGCCCTGAAGGATCATCTCGATGATGTGGCCAATGAAACTGGTGAATCTTTTCAGGAAATAGAGGTAGAATTGGACCTGGAGGAGGAGGAGGATATGGACAAGGATATGAAACAAGATTAGAGCTAATTAGTATTTTTAGTTGCTATTTTGATTATTTCCATTTTGGATTGATTTAATTCCAGGAAAGGTGATTATATAAGAAGCATTTCCATTTTAGATTACTCCAACTTAATCCCAAAAGGGTGCTTATGTAAGACCTGCACTGCACTGCACTGGAATAATATACAGTACTAATATAGATAGTAGCATGCATTATAATGTGCTCAATGGTGGCACAGGCATAGAGGGACTATAATGCAAACACCTGACATTTCCAGGTTATATTATAATGTAGGTACATGGACTATTGGTTTAATATTGACTGCGAGGTTGAAAATAGGTTCCTGTTCATCGTCAGCATTGGCATTGAGAAGTGCATGGACTTCCTCCTTGGAGGTGATGGTTCAAGGGGGCTGTTAAGAACTGATCCTAGAGGCTGCTTTGGAATCCGACCGGACACTGTGGGTGATGATAGCAGAAGATTGTCGGGTCGATGCAGATTCTGCAGAAGGGGAAACGGAAAGGACTTGGCTTCAGCTTGTAAGAAGCTGCACCCTTCACCTCGTCTGGTGTCCTAATTTCAAGTCAAAGGTTTAGAGGTAGGAGCGGGAAAGTGCAGGTAAAAGCAGGGAGGAGTACAGAGGGACTTAGGTTAAGTTCAGATGGGACTAGAACTTCAGAGGGTGACTAGAGGTTGAGTCGAATGGAGTTCAGACTCTTAGAGGACAGGGGTTGGAGTAGAAGGAGGTTTTAGATGGGCAGGATAAAGTCGAGTCTATGTCGATATACAAACTGAAGGAATACAAGGCGAAACTAGCTAAACTTAAATACTAGAGTCCAGAATAAAAGCGGGACGGAAACAGGAACTGTGGCAGTGTCTCGACTGCGTAGATAAATTACCTAGTGGAGGCCACACAGGAATCCATAGTCAAATTTGCAAAACTAGATGGCAGCCTTGGGAAGGCAGCCGTGGATACTGTACAAGGCGGCCTGGTGCACAGCAGTGTGGGCAGTGCAAGGTGGCCGGGAATGAAATCGGAAGGCGTAGACAAAAGTCTGGTTTGAGGTGCGGAAAAGGATTGGATGGGTGCAGGTTCTGATCGGGCGAGGAATGGTTCTTGACAGGGGCTCTTCTCCAGGAGGAAACCCCCAGTCCTACGCTGTGCTTTGATCATCTCACAGAATTCACCCACACCCTCCCCTTCATATCCTTATTTTGGTTCAGCCTCCAAATCATACCAAAACCCTTGTTTGACAACCATCCCATCCTTGAGAATGTATACAAAGTCCTTTGGTTGGATCTGCAAAAGATCGTGAGTGATACAATGGTTGTCTTGTTCTTGCACTAGCGCTCAAGGGCTTCGAATACCAGGATGCGAGAGGTGGGGTCTAGGGTGGATGTAGCTTCATCTATTTGAAAAAAAAAAGAAAATGTGAGTAAACGAAACATGAAATGAAAATGAAAAACCAACCGAGCACCAGAATGCTCAGATTCCTCAACCTCACTCTCGCAATGGCGAGCCTCTGCTTCCACCCACCACTCAATACAACACCACTGCACCTCCACCACCAAGTATTGTCTCATACCCCTCCAACAAATCCCTCACGAATTCATGAAACAACGCCGCTCTACATGCCTCCTCAACCATCTCCCCCGTCGCACCCTCCACCCCCAACTTGACATTCTCCAAAATACTTTTCCCTTCCAACACCACGTCCCCCATCCCCTGGCCAACTCCACATATGTTCCCCCTCACCCAACTAGGGTTGGTACCTCCTGGAATCCAGTTATTCTGACTGGAATCCAGGCTATTTGAAGATTGCATAACAAGCTTTGACTGGCTTGGACTATCAGTAGGAACACCAAAAGACCAAGATGAACTAAGTCCATCGAAAGATCCATTACTAATAGCATATGAGAAAGCATCTTTCTTTGAGCATGTGCAGACTTACTTGAACGTTAAAGATATAGCATAAGTTAAATGAGCAATACAAAGAAGGGGCAGGTGGCATAGTGGTTACATTGCTGCCTGCTCCTGGCAGCATGTGCACTGCCAAAAGGTTGGGGGTTCGATTCCTTCTCATGCAACTACCCATGATACAAGGTTGCAACCACCATGGATTGTCAGACGTGGGAGGATCCGATGACATTATGTGACTGCACTGACTAAACCATGTGAAATGTAATCACTAATGGTCCGGCCTTGGTAAAGCCGGTTTGCAGCTGGGATACTGGCGCCCCTGTGATCGGATCAATGAAGGGTAACAATAGAGTCTGTGGGTGAGATCCATGTAAAAAAGCCGCTAGAAGTGCCTGGAGATCCGTAACCCCAAGTAGCCATATGTGGTGATGCCCCTTAGGGACCGAAAGGATAGGGGATGATAAGACCAGGAATCGGGGTGATAACAATCCGACAATCCAAAATGGGATTGACAGGATACCCGGCTCCCACGAGCATGACAAACATGTGGTGGGATGTTAGTCATGGGTAGTAACTCATACAGCAGATCTTGGATCGCTATGGGTGAAACAACTCTGGCTCCTCTTGGGGTTGCACAAGCTGGTTGGCTCATGGCAAGACAGTGATCTGGGACATGTGGGGATCTGTGCTAATAGCATCAGTGAACCACATGCCTGGGAACAGGAAAAGCAGGAATGGGTAGTGCCATAGCACCACTGGGCTGTAGCCAGATGGGGTAGTCCCCCTCCCTGGGCTCAAGAGAACTAAATCCACTGTCAGTCCACTCCCGAATAATAGGCAGGGGTGTGGGCTTAAGTTGATTCCATAGTGTTGGGGCCATCTAGGGTGATATCTCAGTTGTATCAAGTGCGAGACAGTTGACTCCTACCCAATATGGGAGATCGGGCTATCCTTAGAATACACCATTGTAAAAAGGGGCTGGGTAATGGTGCCCCCCGGGAGCCCGATTGTGTAAGACATTGACAAGCTTGGTGCCCTCCCAGAATTAGCAAGGGAATCTGCTAAGCAATGATGTCAAGCTGCACCAAATGGGGAGGGCCTATGGGCCCATAGTGAGGCTGACCTCCACTGCTGATAGTCAATAGGGGCGAGTAGTCAGGGCAATGCTCCCCGACGAAAACTCCCGAAGTCCCCAATAGGGCGTCCCACAAGGGGCACCCTAAACTTTGCCCATTCTGCTCCAGGTCCTGATCATGTTACATGGTCACACCTAAAACACTGGTGTAGCAACCCAGAGGTTGCAGGTCTCATCACCTGCATCACTGAGGTGTGCATCACTGCTGGCCATTGGCCTGCCCACTTTAAGGAATCCCTATTGGTAATCATCCCAAAACCAGGGAAACCTAACTATTCTACGCCAAAGTCGTTCAGGCCCATTGTGCTGCTGAACACTCTGGGCAAATTGGTTGAGAAGATGTTGTCCAGACGACTTCAATTCGACGGAGTGGCACATGAGGCCTTCGAACAGAACCAGTTCGGAGAAGTCGCCCAGTGTTCCACTGAGGATGCAGGAATCTACCTCACTCACCTTGTCAGGGCAGGACTCAAAACGAGTGTTGTCACTTTCAACATTGCTCAATTTTTCCCCTCCCTGAACCACCAGGTTCTGTTGGAAATAATCTCTCAGTCGGGATTCCCTGCACAAGTGGTGAACTTCTTCCGTTTGTACTTGGTCGGTCACAAGACAACCTACAAATGGAATGCCTTCTCATCTGGCTCCTTTGCAGCCGATGTGGGAGTGGGACAAGGGTCTGCTTTGTCCCCAGTCTTATTGGCATTATATTCAACGCCCATCATGAAGCTCTTCAGAAGAAGCAACAATTTCATTTCTCAAGGACGAGGAGCTTCACTCCTCTATTGATAGACCTTGGATTTGCCCCCTATACAGGCAACTCCCCTCTCAAACCCAAGGTTACCTGGAGGTACCTGGGGTTCTTTTTTGATCGCAAACTCTCCTTCAAGGAGCATACATGATTCTACTCCACCAAAGCCATCACCACAGTGAGGGCAATGGGAATGCTTGGCAATTCTGTGAGGGGGTTGAATCCCATGCAGAAATGCCTTCTTTACCATTCATGCGTTGTACCCATCATGACGTATGGACTGAGACTCTGGCACTTCAAGGGTGCACGTGTCAAGGGTGTCATTAAAACATTGGCCCAGGTGCAGTCCATTGCTGCACAGTGGATCCTTGGTGCATTCTGTACCACCCCAATTGGTGGTTTGGAAAGTATTGCAGGACTGCTGCCCATGCAGCTGTTACTGCGCAGACTAGTCAATAGAGGGGTATACAGAACCCCACTGCTGGCCCCATCTCACCCCCTAAGAGCGATCTTAGGGCACAATCATGTTGGCACCACCCACCCTCATGAGCTAGGTCTCTGGGGAGGAGATGTGCTCAACACACTAACACTGCAAGGCCCATCTGTCGCTTTGGCTACAGCTCTGGCCCTTGTACCAGGCAATGAATTTGACCCCTTTGGGGATGAAAACACGTCTGGAAACAGAGTGAAGGACTTGTTCCCCACTCGTTTTTCCTCTCATTGCCTCACCTCCAAGGAGAATGAAGTGAGGAGTTCTTACAGGAGTGACCTCAATAAGGCTTGGGCTGCTGCTCAGGTGGAGGATAACACTCTCATTGTTGCAGTGGACACATCTGTGCCCACCGATGCCAAATTCCAAGCAGTTGCCTGTACTCTAGTTTTCGGACTGGGAGAACAGGTGGACCGTATTGTCTCAGCTTCTGGGAGAAGAACCCCCCTGGAAGTCGAATTATTTGCTCTCCAACTGGGTGTCTCTGCTGCTTGCAGTAAGGGTTGCAAAAAGTTGGTTATCTTCTCAGATTCCATCATGGGCATCGAGTCCCTTATAGATCTGAAACCATGTTCTGGGCAGACACCCATGGATGTCTTTAGACTACCTTAAAAACCAGGTCAAAAAAGCGGTTTGTAAGGAATGGCACATGCGGTTCTCTGAACCAGGGTATCATGGATGGCACTTCTACCAACTCAAAGGAGTGGGAGGAAAGCTGGTTTTACCCTCGACTCACAAAGGTGGGCCTTGGCTGAAAGTCATCAGAACCAGCACCACTGGCACTTCTTGTGCTACTCGTATGATCACTGGCCATGCTCCCATAGGGGAATATCATCATCATCTCTCCCTCAATGGGGAGTACCAATGTTGGTGCCTTGGCCCTGAGATACAAACTTGGGACCATTTATTACATGTATGCTCTGCAGTAGATCGCAAAGAGACTCATGCAAGCCCAGACTCTGTCGAAGGCTTCCATGAATTCTTGGACAATAACCCTGCACTAGGGTCGTTCACCCCACTCGCGTGGGATCCAGGATAAGTTGTGTGCACAGGGCATATGACCCATGTCTGGTCCTGGCTAGTGTGATTGGTATGTCCGGCAGTGGCTGTAGATAGCAGCTGACGAGTCCATTAACCCTCATAAAGGGGGCCTGCCCATGTTCAGGAGCGACTGTCAGGGTGGGGGGACACAACACCAGGTTCTGGTTTGGGGAGGCGCCTGAGCGCTTCCAGATCCCCTGTCGGTTATGCGTTATGACAACTCAGTCGAATATGCTCTCCTTTCTGAGCTGAGAGGCTCACGTTGGGGCGGCAGTCTCCCCTAAATCTTGCACTCATACCCATAGAGTCTCGGGGAACATGACATCGTCCAGCTCGGGTTGTCGGTACGCCACCACTGGCAAGTCCATTTACTCGATAAAGGGGGCCCCCTTAGTGGTCATTGCAGTCATCCAGGTGGTTGGTGCGAAGATCAGCAGGAGGAGGACTTGGGCTAGGTGTAGTGTACTCTGCTTGTATGTCTCTGCTGCAGACTGTGTTCGGGCACCGCATTATAAATTTTTGACCCAAAAAAAAAAACAAATTGAGCAATACAAAGGCAACAGAAAGTGATGAGTATCTGTAACAACATGTTCACGAGAAGCAAAGTGCAAAGTAATTGTATACTGGTTATGTGCAAGACGATGGGTGAGTATGTTGAAACATCAACAAAAAATCACGTGGTTTCAAGATCAAATGTGGACATCTTGCAACATTTTATCAAAGTCTTATCTCTGTAACTAACGATGAGCACAAAGATGGCTGAATCTACTGTTGCTAGTACCACAGTCAGTTCTGAGTGAGCCATTAGCTTTACTTTGGAATATTTAACAAACTGGTTGTGGGCATGCCATGGATATGGATGCTTCTCATGAACTACCTCAGATCCCAATCAATGTAGCTTCAACACCACAAGATATAATTCAGGTGAGAATAGTGTCTATATTAACAATGGCTCATGTGTGTTAGCTTTATACAAATTCATCAGTGCAATACAAGCCACGGTCATAGTGATTCCAGAGATCAGCCTGGTGGTAATACTATCCTGATCGTCACAGGGAGAAGATAAATGGGGTGCAGCTGATATGAAATAATCTGTAACAACAAAGTTGCATTGCACAATATTGAATATTACAGTATGTACAATGATTCTCAAGATATTAACAAGGAATTGTTACAAGACACATTTACAAATGATAACTATGCCGTGCTATTTCTTTACAAGTTGTGTATATTTACAAAGGCCATGCTCTAACATATCAATATCATAGCCAATCAACTCCTTCTCCTCTGCAGTGAGATTGGTCTCAAGATAGTTGTGCAAGAATGAAAGTCTGATCTCAACCTCTTGAACAGAAGGATTCGGTGATTTGACAATACCAAGGCATTGCAAGCTGAGTATAGCACTCAAACATCAGCCTTGCCATCTGTTGGACTGTAGGTTTTTCCACCACTCCCACGTTTGCTAAATTACCACATATAAGCAGTGCTGTCAGCTCACCAATATTTGGGAAGTTTAGAGGAGGGTTCTTTCCATCATTCACAAGTTGGCAAATTTTGCATCACTACAGCAACTCAAATTAAAATCCTGGAGCTCCAAGATTTTTTGTATGGGAAGTGGGCCTGAAACAGTACATTTCCTACCTTGCAACCTTGCCAGTTTATGGCTTGCTTCACGCATGGTGAATCCTCTGCAAGCTCAAAGTTTGGAAGTCAGCAATCAAAATGTGCTCTTGCTGATGAATTGTAGATGTCATTGCCACAGGGCCATCTGTGTTTCAGTTGTCAGTAACCAAAGTTAATATTAAAGTACAATCACTTAACCTATATCCATGTCTGGCAGTCTTCTCTCATTCACATCAGGCAGTCATTTGTCAAAGGCATTCATGATTAAATTTAATGCAGCTTGGCCAGCTACAGGATAATCATTAGATGGCATTGAACTTTAATCTTGCTTAGTGCGTTGTCCTAAGATATAACATGTTACCCAATAAAATCAAATTTATAAGTCGTGAATACATACACTTTGAAGCAATGGTAGATGTATTGGTTTTATTCTGACTTGTATGAGCTAGACATTGCTCAACATAATCCTTATGTTAAAGGGGATAGATTCATACCCTTTCTCTTTCTTGAGGGGCCATCCCTCTTAGTGGCTCTTTGAAAAGGCCTGATATCTCTTTCAACCAAATGTGGAATGAACTTTGCACCATCTGCTTCCTGTTCCAAGAACTCTGACACCGCAAATTTTATGGCATCAATTGATTGACAGTCAGCATCCATTATGCTTGGATCCTCTTGTTCTTCTGGTACAGAATGTGTATATCCTGTGGGGGCATGCAGCCAATCCTTGGCATGGACATGATTTCCATCCATCTGGGCAGAAAAAGCACTCAGGAAAATCTTTGGATCGATGTGTGCATGGCATTTGATGGGAAGTTGTTGTAGGAAATAATTGTTTGAAGGTTTGATGGGATCATAAGCATCCTCTCTAAGCAAAAAGCAAAAAGAAATATCAGCATATCAGCAAAAGCATACATAGATTGTGACTCACAGCACACTTGTCATCTGAGGAGCCAAGGTGAAGATCTTGCCATTTGGGAGCAACCCAAAGCCTGCATGATGATTGGCTGATTGAGAAAGCATAGATGCCAGGGGATACATAATGACCATTATTCTGCATGCCAAATCTGCAGACTGCAGGAGGTTTTCCTGGTGGGGATCAAGGTGGAATGCCACCATGCTTGCAAAGGCTGCTAAATCTCATTAGCTTGAACAGATCTAGCTTGATGTAGAGTCCCATGCTCAATAAGTTAAAGCAACCAGATTTGTATCCCTTGTCAGCTGGCACAGCGACAAGTGAAAGCATTGCAGTCTCTGCACCTGGGTTATCCTTCTGGTCAATATGGCCATTTTTCTGACCAAAGTGACCCATGTCTGGGCTCATGTCAGTCGCTATGATAAAAAACCTGCATAAATTTACAATACTATAAGTATGTAGACAAAGACATACTTTCACATCCATCCCTTTGGATAACAGATGCAAGGTTCAACTGCATGGTGGGGTAAGTGCAGTTATCCGAGACACCAATTCGTGGCATGTTGGTGGCCTCTGCAAGCAGTTCAAGACATTGGACAAATTTGACTGGTGCATGTTTTTGAATTCCCGCCATGCCAACTTTCCCAGCGATCTGAGTTCCATCAGAATCAATTGTAATGTAGTAAATAATTGGGCGTACCTTCACAATGTCACCTCTTGATGCTCATCAAGAGTATGATCAGCAACCTTGGCCGAGGCCGTCGGCAATACCAATCAGCGAGAACATTGATGGGAAGGTACCAGAGTGTAGCATCGGCTCCCCTTGACACCACTCAACCCATTGCAGCGCTCCCATGCGGTCCCTCCAATCCAAACACCATTTTCCTCAACAGGGTGCCCCAGCTTTGTGAACGCCTCATCGCCCACTATCAAATGTTGGATGCGGATCATTTCTTTGAGGACACTAGGATCGTCCACTGTAACCGTGCACTCAGGTGTGCAGTAGATACAGTCATGTGATCTATGTGGTCATGTGATCCCATGTGGATATCCATGTAGACTAGGGATTGTCTCATCATTGCTACCACAGCATTGCTATACACAGCTGTTGCCCTTGCTTTCAGGTGTTTCCCCACTGCTCTGTGAGACTGCATGTCTCCATCTGGTGACAACAGGCAGATTCAACTCCAACATCTGCTTCATCTTGGCTTTTCATTTCATTTCAGAGGTTTTTCATTTTGGAATCTCAGCTTTCATTTTGGTCTACTGTTAACTATCAACTGTCTTCTGTCACCTGTCTTCTGCCAACTGTCTACTTTTGGCACTGTCACCATGGGAAAGAAAAAATCAGCAACAAAAACGGCACCACAGGTACAGGCATCACCTCTGCAAATACCACAAACAGAAGAGAACCTCGCGACACATGTCTTGGTCATACAACAGCACCAGCCAAAGCTATATGAGGCTATCATGGCATGAGGATGGGAGCAAGCGTACGAGTTGGTGAAGGGTATGATTGCGAGGACCCTGGAGAAAGGGAGAGCTTCAATTTTCGAGGAAGGAAGAAAGGAAGGTCTTGTACAAGGACAAAACGATGTGCTGACCAACATTGCATTGATGCAAGACGTCATATCCGTACCAGCTACTGGTGGAACCCAAACCACATGCAAAACGGCTGACTTTGGCACTCAGACCACATCCACCTCCACTGCCGATGCCTTCATGCAAATGGCACCCCCTGACGAGTCCACTACCACCCCCTTGCTGTCACCGCTATCTCCCACATCATCGCTGATGATGCCCACACAGCCACCATCAGAGCTGTCAATGTTGCTGACAGTGACCACAACCACTCCACCCCCAGCTCCAAAACCACCACCAGAACCTTGCAAACTATGGCACTGGCTTCCAGGCCAACCCACCACACTCCAGCTCAGTCCCCATCCCCCTCATTCAAACCCTGAGCTGGCCCTTGCAACCGCCACATCACAGCTGACAACGACGGTGACTACTGCTACAACCACCTAGAAAACGATGTCTAGAGCCACGTCTGGCACCCAGACCACTGCACACACCTCAGAGATGGCTCACCACACTGTAAGCGATGCACAGAAGTCGTCCACAGCCCAGCAAGATGAGTTACAAGATGATGAGCAACTGTGCTTGTCAAGATGCACCATCTGCTCAACCGATGAACCCTGCTGGCTCCCCCTCATCAACAACAATCCAGGAGCATCCCCATGCCTCCCAGTCTACCCTTGCTAGCACCCCTTGCCCCCATTATGTACAACGAGCCCATTATGATGCCCTATGCGTCCACACAGCCTGCCACATCATCAATGATGTTTCTGTTGACGATGGCTCAACCCCCCACTCTGCCCCATTCTAGACCACAGCCCACAGCTCAGAAATGACAGGATACATCACCAGACCCAGCAGAACACACCCGGCACACCTCTCAATCATCCAGTTCACCCCAGTACAGCCATAAATGACCTGTTTCCCCAGAACCCACATGGTACACCCCACCTGCATCACCGTCAACACCTGCTATACCCCTGTCTGCCCCAGCCCAGCCCACCCCAGCTCGAAACAAGCCATTTTGCCACTGCTTACCCATTTAGACTGGGCTGAAGATGCTGAGTCCCTCCCCACCACGCCCTTGCTCCCCCGAGACTTCTCGTGTCTACGGAATGCCCGTGTACACCCATTTGGAACTCTATAGGGTGTAGCACGGGTCACACTGTGGGTCTCGTAAATATTACCACACCTGTAACCTTTGACACCGTACCCATGCACACACCATAACCGCGGGTACAGGTTATACCTGGAGGTTTTATTTAAGACTGCAGTGTATTAATACCATGGTATGCCGTCAATACTGTGGCATCAGACCATGGTAGGCTACAAGATATATGTACAAAACAAGTGGCTAAAAGTTTATCATCAACAATAATCTATGCAATTTGTGATTCATCGGCACTAATAGAGGTCTCCTCAAATGTCCGTTTCTTCGACTTCTGCTTATCATCAACAGCAAGAACAAGATCTGGCATGTGAACCAAATCCTTGCAGCTCCAATCCCCAAAGCATAAGATGGAACAAATGGAAAATGGCGAGAGGCAATTTTGGGTGTATGAAAGAAGTTGATGGCCTTGAGAAAAGACATGCTCAACTGCCGTCGATGTAGCTAAATACACAGGAGATCAGCATGGATAGGCTATAGCAAATTATACCTCATACCTGGTGCACTAAGAAAGTCGAATGCCATATGGGACAACCAAGGGTACATGTGCCAATGATCCCACTACCAAGCAAGAGGATCATGAACCCTTTCAATCGGCAGAGAAAGATATTCATCGAGCTCGTTAGCCTCCTCAATCCCATCCATGGGGATGTCCGCAAAATCTTCGAATTTTGGGTCCTGCTCAATCTAGAATCAAAGATGTGTATGTTAAAGATATACATTCAATAGAACGACAGACATACCGATGGCGATGTGGGTGTTGTTGTCATTGCATACTTGCTAAACTCCTCCCACACAATGTCCTCAGCTGTTTTGATCCACTCCTTTGTCCACCCATGCTGCTGGAAATACTTGAGCTTCAGTTGAGGATGAAGAACTGCACATAACATTGATAAATTATGGTAAAAGGTGCAGAAGAGTGTCATGAACCCATTGCGATGCGATATACATTAGAAAGGTCAGTTTTGGAGTAATATTTGTCCATCAACTTGCAAGCAAATGTGAGACCGTGCTTCACAGCAGAATTAAGTGGTCTTTCAGCTGAGGTACTCAGCATCTTGTTGATGCGGACCATTGTCGGAACTACATTAGCAATGGTGACAGCATTGTCCTGAGAGAAAAAAAGTGTTGTGTCCTTATACATCTGATGATGCCATAAGTTGAATTGTACATTGACATGGCAAAAAAAAATACTTTTAAAACTCATAAAAGATCTTCAACAACCTCCCAGTCCTGATCATCAAGTTCAAGTTTGAGGCTCTTGTTGGCCATGATGTCATTGATCACAGTGCGGTAGTCAAAGGCAGCAGTGAGCATATCATACATTGAATTCCAGCATGTTTTGACATCACAGGGAATGAGGTGAATTGGGTGAGAGTTAGCGGTGCAAGCTTTATGCCAGGCTGGAAGGGCAATTGTTGTCAAGTGAATGATTGCAAATGAGAGTTTACAAATCTTATCAATTAAAATGTGAGTATTCATGCTTGAATAGAGTAGCTTGAGATGTACTTTATCAAGTGTTGCCCGGACACTAGCTGTATTTTCCATGAGCACCTCATGCTCCTCCTCAGTCAAGTCATCCAATGCATCATCATCTTCTTCATCATCATCACCGTCACCACCTGCGTCATCACTATTGTTGACACCTTCCTCTCCACTATCTTCATCTTCGTCATCTTCAATCCCCTCAAGGCTTGGTGGCTCATCATCCATGTTATCGTCAGTGGTGTTGTCATTGGTATCTGCAGCATCAATCACTGCTGTCAAGGCCAATGGTTGGAGGAGAGCCTTTGCAGAGAGTTGCATCGTGTGGTTGAAGCATCATATGCAGTTGACCTGTTTGAATGTGTTTGCAAGTCGATGCAGAAGAGTAGTCTGCTTGTCATTCGAGGTTGCGTTATTGCCAACAAAGGTTAAATTCTATTCTTAGATCAGCTACGAGATAACAGGCTTACAAGTTGTCACTTACTTTGTCTGTTAGGCCATGTTCAACCAACATCTTATGGAAGGCTTGAGCTAAAGCCTCTCCAGTGTGTGACTAAGCAGGAAAAATGAGTAAGCTGCCTTTGACATTGAATGAATGCTACACACCTCAGGGACCTCAACGATGTCCAAGAGAAAAGTCAGGATATGACCTTCATGATGGAGATGAATGGTCCAGGCAATGAATGCGTGATGATTTGGCGATGTCCATGCATCTGTAGCAAAATGTATCTGACCCAGATGGTCCTGTGCAGGGTGAGTAACTTGCCTCAGAAGTATGAACAGCTCTGACATACCTTTAGTATTTTGTTGATACGCTGACCCGATGACTCAAACACAGTCTTGATATCCTGAGATATGGTGAATGGGCTGGGAATGTAGGTTGTAGGGCGGCCAGCCCTCATCAAGATCTCAAACTGGGGATCTTTGACTATGTGAAGAGGTCGGTTGCTCTCTGCACACCATCTTGCAATGTGGGCACTAATGATTGATTAGACAGCAACCTTGATGATCAATAATTTCTGTACTTACCATGATTCAGCTTTCGTATGGGCACAATGAGAGATCTTGACTGGCCTTTGACCTTGACAAGTAAAAGCAGCAAAGATAGATGTGTTGTGAGTTTTGGGCTGGGTACTGTTGAAAGTGGCATTGATAGCATCCTGCCCAAAGCACGTGGCTTTTCAGGTTAGATGTTGCAGCGCAGTCCTTGGAGTCTTGGAAGCACCAAACACCGTGGACACCCTTCAGGCCCTGGCACTTTTTTGCAGCGCAGTGGAAGAAGTGATACTTCCATTTGCCGGCATACCCAACTGTGACTTCAGGTTTGAAGAAGCCATACACGGCTGAGCGCCATCCTTTGCTAAGTTGCTCTGAAAAGGATTCAATGTGAGAACAATGTGGAGGTTCCACCAGTAAGCAAATACATACTGAGCTCAGTCTCATCACTCTCCTCATCACTATTGGCTCCCTTTTTTCTTTTTTGGATCAGAATTTATAATGCGGGGCTTGCTCGCAGTCTGCGGGTCAAGATACAAACAAAGGTACTACTGTGACTACACATTCCCTCATCACCCAGCCCCTTTTAACAATGGTGTATTCCAATGGGTAGTCAGTGTAGCATGTCTCTAGTAGTAGAAACTCACAGAGCATGGAGGTTGGAAGCCTCCCAGACGACCAACAGTCCAGTGAGAATGTCCCTCCTCCTAAGCCAGACCTCCCCCAACTAAATGGATGTGACGAATGGGGCAAGCATTGAAGCAGGCATCCCACACCCACTCTAAGCCCCCATGGGGACCCAGACTACTCTTTTGTTCACAACACTCACCTAGCCAGGATCCTCAAAGCCCAGGAGAGCGAGATGGATAGCAGTCACTGTTGGAAACAATGACCAAGACATCCCCAGAGATCGGATGGACGGATCTCTTAGCAAATCAGGCCACGCCTGGAGACGCCAAGAGCGTTCGTGATGGTGAAATCTGATAGAAAATTGGATGGAAATTGCAGTCTCGACATTGCTACCAACATTGAGCAGGAGTATTTACCACTGTTTATGGTGGTTGTAACAAGTCAAGGAGCGCTGACTATTGGCTCCTTCATTTGCCTCCTCATCACCTACGCCATTGCCAATGACCGAACTTGGATCCACTGCAGGATAGGTAAGTTATAACATATCATATCACAATGAGGGAACATCATACCACTATTCAAACTGACGATTGATGCATTTGAGGACTTGGACATAGTATGGGCTTTCTTGAAGGGATGGATAGCTTTCTTGACAACATTTTTGATGGACTTCAGGGCTGACTTGCTGCTGCGGGCAGTGCTCGATGCAATGGAATCAAGAAGAAGGGGAGGGAGGGAATGAAAGCAGAGAGGAGGAACAAGAAGAATGTGAGGTAGCGCGATCTCTGCGCATGGTGACTGGTCGAAACGAGAGCCAAAAATTGGTGGCTTTTATAGGGCTGGAAATTCATTATACATTTAAGGTTAGAAACTGTAAGAAGAAAGAGAATGACGGGACTCACCACAAGAAAGAATATTGCATGTGTAAGGAAGAGGACAACTTGACACTTCAATAATGGATGTAACAATATGAGCTTGTTACTTGCCAACCACATACACTAATGTCAATTAAATTAATGGATGAGGGCAAAGGAGGTATGCAGCAACCAAGCCAGCAGAAGAGTCATCAGTCAGAAGGGTGGAGGATGTAACGATGTGCAACCAAGTCAGAAGAAGAGCCACGTCGGTCAGAGTCCAAGGTATACGAGGGTCCCATCCAAAAAGTGAGAGACGCGCAGTCAAACTCACTCAAATCTGAAAAGTGAGTGACATACAGTCAGACTCACAATGTGTGCAAACTCACGAAAAGAACAAGTTGTTGATGTTATGTGACTTTGTCATTGATCGACATTCGGCAACATCTGTATCTGGTAACCTGTTGATACCCCTGACACTGCCGAAATGGGTGTGGTGTGCCGCAGGTACAGCATTTTGGCAACCATACCCGTACCCATCAAACCTGCTGCCCATTTACCGCAGGTTGACCTGCACCTGTGCTATACCCTAGAACTCTACAACAATGGACTCAATGACGATGAGCCCCACCTCGAGTCTCTCCACCATCGCAACAATTCTTTCATCCAGATTCATTATCCTATGTTCACCCACCTCATCCTCAACCTATGTTCACTCGCCATCACCCTTCAGCTCCTGCTCTAAAGCCAAACTAGGATCAAGACCCCTGTCTCACAAATCTGAGTTGAGCTCTTTGTGCTCTGGGTTGGACACCACCTCACTGAGCTTTACCTTTTATTTTCATATTTTACCTGCATATATTATCATTGGACATTCTCACTGCACATATCATTGGGCATTTTAGGTAGACTTTGCACTCCCCCCCATATTCCTATCGGAGTCCTAGGAGTCCTACTAGTCCGACACTAGTCTTAGGAGTCCAATCAGAATGTATCTTGATGACCATGTACTTTTATTTCCAAAAAATTCCTAGTAAATTCTGAGTAAAGTCCTATGCAATTCCAACAGGTAGTAGTTGGAATACCACACCATTTCAGAAGACTTAACTTGATGAAAGTGCTTACAAAATAAATGGGCAGAGCAAGAATTGAACTCTAGACCTTGGGATATAAGTGACATGACTACCAAACAAGTGCTCAACCAGTTGAGCCACAGGAGCATTAATAAATATGTAATATAAAGTCCATTTAAAGAACTTAGGATTAGTTCACTTATTTTTAACCTCTCTCACAAGAGCTCGAAAAAAAATTGTTGAGCCCTCACATCTTCGCGAGGGAGTAGATAACTAATATAGATTTTTTTTTAAAAACCCACACAAATGTGAGGGGGAGAATTAATTATACTATTTAATTATACTATTTTAAATTCTACAAAAAAAACCCACCCCCCCACAAAACGGGGGGAGGGGGTGGTGGTGCATCGTGTCGGCTGTCTCGTCAGCCCTGTCCCATCATTTCCCCTCCCTCTTGTCTCCGTCATGTCTCGCCTCTCTCACCTTGCCTCCCCCATGGCTTCCCTCCCCTCCCTCATCTCCCCTCCCTCTGCTTCTGGTTGTCATCTCCCTTTCCCCTTGTTGTTTCATCCCCCCCCCCCCTTGTCACCCTTGTAGTTCATCCCCCTCATCATCTGCACCCATGAACCACCCTACAGGCAGCTGCTTGTAGGCATGTTGTTTGGTGCCATCATCGTCCCTCCATGCCATTCCCATGCTCTCACACCCTGTATACACCCTGCGAGCAGTTGTTCACGGCGGTGATGGGGGGTGCTGGATGTCATCGGTGTCATGGATGCACTCACGATCCACCCTACAAGCAGCAGCTCATAGGCATGGGGTGGGTGCATTGTCAGTTCATCAGTGACATGGCACAAGGGGAGGGGTCGGGTGGTGCTTACTGGATGGGTATTCCCATTCTGGGGTCTCCTGGTGTTGCTCCCCATGCTCCTGACCGCAATTGATACCCTCACATCCCGTTTTGACGGGCAGGAGGGGGGTTGACAGGGGCATCATTGGGTGTGGGTTTGGCTTGTGTCAGTCCGTCATTACTCATGTAGATTAGAACCTAGAAACAAAACAAATGAATTAGTTAGTTTCCAAAAGTAAAAAACGAATGAAAAAAAAAAACTTACTATGGCCCAAATGACAATTGCGTCGTTTGAGCATCATTCAGCATTGAAACCAGTTGTTTCTGGTCTTGGGGGCTCATCTAGAGATGGGGGTGAAGTGGGAGTGGTGGGAGTTGCTGGTTTGAGGTGGTTGAGGTGGGGGGGATGGAGGTGGCATGCTTGTCATCATTGGTGGTGGTGGTGGGAGTTGATGAGCTGGCAGGTGTGATGACGCGGCTATGTGCTTTGTCATCACACCCACGGGAATGGTATGTAGTGTAGTATGATCACTTACCTGTAATGACTGTTTAGCTTAATGGTATTGTTGTCAGTTTACGCTTACATAATCTTCTGTAGCCAAGTGTTCAATTCTCATGTGTGCATTTAATTTTTCATACTATATTACTAAGCAAGGCTGCTTTCATTCCTATCAGAATCCTATGTATGTTGTCTGATGTCTTAGCATAACTTTGGACTAGTCCTATGTGATTTCTATGATCAGAAATTCCTAGGAAATTCTGATAGTCCGATCGGACTCTGATCGGACTGGACTAGGACTAAATGTGCCATTTCATGTCAATTTGACCAGTGAAAATGACATTGGAATATGGGGGAGAGTGTAAAGACCTCCATTTTAGACATCATTTTCCTTGTTTCTTTTCATCTAGAGTTGAGATCGCAATGAGGGCATTGCTATTGTGTAGGGGGGCACATGTAACTGTGCACTCAGGTGTGCACGCAGTAGATACAGTCATGTGATCTATGTGGTCATGTGAACCCATGTTGATATCCATGTAGACTAGGGATTGTCTCATCATCGCTCCCACAGCATTGCTATACACCGCTGTTGCCCTTGCTTTCAGGTGTTTCCCCACTGCTTCTGTGAGACTGCACGTCTCCACCCCATGTAACCGGGTACTGAAATAAAGGTTCACAAGATTGCCAGTGTCCAAACTGATGAAACTTACCAATCACTAACCCACCCACCCAGAACATCCTTTTCAGGATTTGGATCCTGCATGTCCCTTATGAAGACAAGGTTGTCATGATCAATTTCAAATATACCTTGAAATCACTGTAAACGATTGCAAGAAAGTTAAAATGCATACACACACTGAGGTTTGAAATGCTGTCATTTGGACCCAAAGGAACCTCCAAACTGGCCTTGAAAGCTTTGAGAGCTTCTAAACCTTTGACCAATGTATCCTGGATGTACACAAGGATGCACCTGGGAGATAATGGGTTGTGATCGTGAACTAACAGATGAGAATCAACCTGGAAGATGTAAGGGAATTGGCCATCCTAATTCATGTTGTACAGAAGAACACCATCTGGCACCACCAGCTCCGGAGGTGCTATTTGCAACATCCTAGGATGGATCGACATGTTGGAAATCACCAACAAACAAAAACACAATTGGTCTGCAGTTAAACTGCTGACAGACAGCTGCTAGGAAAACAAAAAAAAAGAAGGTAACAATGAGGGGCGATGCCAAATGACCGCCAAAAACAACTGGTTCAGAAAGAGCTGTCTGTAGTTGAACTACTGACAGAGTGTATCCAGAAAACTGAGGTGCAAGTGCAGATGGCAGGGAGGAGATTATGATGGCAAGAAGAAAGGGGTGTGGATAAAAGCATGTGACAATGTCATAAAAGTCTATTTTTAACACATGTAACTACATCAAGTAAGTGCCAATAACAAGCCTGTTAATAAAGGTTCAAGCACATAAGTTAACAATGTTCCTTGCAGTTCAACTGCAAGGAATAGTTTGAAGCCAATGCAGACAATCCAACACAGGAAGGCCACCAACCAGGAGTTGAACCTTTCAGAATGTCAACGGCAAGAGGAGGCAGCAACTGTCTGCATGAACGATTGGTCTTCCTGAACAGACTTTCCTTGCTGTTCAATGACAAGGAATATTAAAGGCAAAAAGAAGACAAGAAGAAGTCGAATGCAAACAGGGTAAAACATGGTTCACTGAACACCCAGATTAGAATAGGGACACCGATGATGAACAAACATTACCAACCATTCAACGGCAAGCATCGATGACAAGCGAGTTTGTTGGAGCAGGACAAGAGTACCTTGAAATTGATGCTAAGTGAAGCCAACAAGAAAACAAATAAATGTTCCTTGTGGTTCAACCGTGAGGAACAAGAGATCAAGAAATATTTGAAGATACGGGTACATTGGGATGGAAGGAAAGTTACCCACTGTTCAACAGCAGATAACAACAAAAAAGATTCAATATTCCGGTAACACTCATATGAAATAAACACTAACCTCAACAGCAACAATGACAGGCATGAAGGTTACCAACTGTTCAACAGCAGGCAACAATGACAAGCAGGATCGTTAGAGCAGGCAAAACCACCTTGAAATTGACGCCAAGTGAAACCAACAAGAAAACAAATAAATGTTCCTTGCAGTTCAACTGCGAGGAACAAGAGACCGAGAAAGATTTGAAGATATGGGTACATCAGGATGGAAGGAATGTTACCTGTTGTTCAACAGCAGATAATGACAAAAAAGATTTGATGTTCTGGTAACACTCATATGAAAGAAACACTAACCATCATTCGATGGCAGAGAACAGCTGTGTGCCATGTAACATTATAGGAAACCAGATTGGATTGAACATTCCCAGTGGTGCCGAATGATCTAAAAGGGTGAGAGTGTGCAAGTCATGGTCAGAGACAGGAATAATAATAAAACCAGTATTTTCTAGCTGTTAACCTGCCAAAAAATTGAAAATGACAAGATTCAGGCACCAACAAAAAAAATAGGAAGGTTGGTTCATGAAGCTTACTCTCCTGAAGCATGAAATAATCGATTCCAGTAAGTTTGACCTAGCAGAACAAGTATAAATGAAAAAATGGATGGAGATCGAGGTCACATGCACCAAATATTGACATCTCTCAGGTGGGGAGAGATGTCAATATTTGGCACACGTCACTTTTTTAGAAATGCAAAAAGTAGAAAATGCAAAGGAAACACAAATATTCCACACAATTGAACTGCAGGAACAGCATAACATGGCTTGAATAAAACAATAAAACAAGCATGGGAAACCACAGTTTGACCACAGGAAACATCAAGGCAAAGCGGGAGTTCCTGGCAGTGAACTGCTAGGAACAATGCAATATTGTGATCAAATGTAACAAAATACAACAATGTAAGAGACCCCTACATTTATGTCAATGCTGTAGTCGCACCCAAGAACCAGTAGAATTCATATGAGAGCATACCAAGCAGCAGGAGCACAAGAATACACAGCTGTTGAACAGCCATGAAGTCTTGGAAGGGGAGAGCAACAAAGTTTACCACAGTTCAACTGCTGTAAACTCCCAAAGGAACTACACAACCATAAAGGGATCATACAGCACGTCAGAGAGGACAAGAAACAGGAAGGGTTTGATGTACAGCAGTTGAACTGCTAAGAATTCACTGGTTATGATAGAAGCAAGCTCCAGTGATAAACAAGGTGCCTGTGGAAAAGGAGTAGAGAGTAAGCAGACACATAGACAATGAGTATAGTATCCTCTGCACTTGATCATAAATCGAACGCACACAGATGATAGAGCACACCGTAGACATTATCTGCAGTTGAACTGCTGAGAATTCAACGGTTACTGAAGCAAACAATGAACACAGTCTCTGTAAGAAAGGAGTAGACAGTAACCAGATGTGTAGACAATGAGTACCATTGTCCACACACATTCTCTGTGGTTGAACTGCTGGGAATGAGAATCTAAGTTTGAGGTGGAACTTTGGCAGCAAGGTAGCACCACCACGGTGTCATCATGATCAAACACATCTCGGTTGAACCAAATCTTCAAGAACCATCCTTTCATTCTGTGGCACACAACGAATTCTCTGCAATTCAACTGCGGAGAATGTCTATGTCCATTCAATCCATCAGAAAGATGGTGTGTACAGGGATCATTCTCCACCACACTGCACCTATAGTAAGTAAAATATGGCAACTACAAAACATTCTCAACAGGGAACAACAGAACAAAACTGGTTCAAAGACACTGGAATGCTGATACTGACTGACGTCTGTCATTCACCCTTGAGCATGAACGCTCTCCGCAGTTCAACTGCAGGGAACAATGTACCAAGAAAGATCTGGAATGCAGGTAAGGGTCGAACATTATCCACCATTCAATGGTAGGTAACTAGAGGTCTTTACACTCCCCCCCGTATTCCTATAGGAATCTGATGATTCTGATGATTCCGATTGGACTCCTATTGGAACCCAACCACATTCTGATGTCATTTTTCACCAGCCAAATTGACAGGTTCCAAGGTATTTTAGTCCTAGTCCAGTCCGATGCAGTCCAATCGGAATTTCATTGGACCATTGGAATTTCCTAGGAATTTCTGATTATAAGAATCACATAGGAATATTCCGAGTTCATACAAAGCATAGGACTACATAGGACTCCGGTAGGACTGTTACATGTCAATTTATTACTATAAAAGTAAAGTAATATTGAGAGGATTGAACCCACAACCTTACATAAGAAAGCCATCAAATGATGCATTCATAACCACTAAGCCACATAGGCTTATGACGTGGTGTGTTATATCATAATATGATGACTCGCCTCGCCTAATGTTGTTTGGCATTGTCACACAGCTGATCAAGCAACGATTACCAACACATCCAACAACCGCCACCCACAGCCTCTCAGATGACCGACTACGATGCCAACAACCCAATCTGGGGACTCTACCACGCATAGCAGGCTCCAGCAACAAGCCCAGAAAGCTCCAGTGTCGACAAGTGGCACCCGTAAATGTGCCACATCATCGGTGGACAACTCAGCTCAGCAGGCAAAGAAAGCCAAGACAGTGCCAGCTACAAAGAAAACGAAAACAAAGAAGCAGAGGTATGTATCATATACCTTTGAGATTCATTTTTGCTAATCAACTCGGACTTCTAGGAAAACCTCGAGCACGCAAGTGCAGGAGGATGCTTCAGCATCCAAACCTGCGAACCTTACTAGGTACGCTTTCCCTTTTTTTTTGTTCCTTCTGTCTTATATGCTGATACTATACTGTTTATATTCACAGATCTGAGAAAATTCTCAACAAAAGCGGCATCTCTGTTGCTCCCCCCAAGCGCATAAGATCCACTACAGCAAGCTTCATACCTCCTGCACCTACCTTGGCCCCTAGCGGACATCAACGTCGGTCCGAGGTTCTCAACACGAAGGACCAACAGGGTGACAACAGCGACAGTGAAAGGGACAACGAGAACGGTGATGAAGATGAGGAAGGGGGGGCTGAAGGTGACGATGGCGATGGCAAGCTAGGGAAAGGTGAGAAGAACGAAAAGGAAGATGACAACGGTGACAGCAATGAACAGGAAGACAGCGACGAACAGGAAGACGGCGATGAACAAGAAGACGACAATGGCAAGAACAAGCTGTGGAATGGCGAGGATAATGAACAGGGATGTATCCAAGGGACCGAGGGAGATGAAGACCATGACGAACCAGGCTACAGGGAGGACTTCAACGAGGTGGAGAATGACAACATAGGAACCAACGGGGGAGAGGAAGGGGATGAAACCAACAGCAGCAGCAAGGGAGTAGAGGCCAACGATGCTGGGGATGAAGCTAACAAAGCTGGCGAGGGAGGGGATGAGGATGAAACCAACCATGCTGTGGGAGGGGACAAAGATGAGAACAACAATGAAGCAGGGGAGACCAACAGTGAGGGTGGAGACGCAAATGACACCAATGATGGCGGCAACACCAGCAACACCAGCACTGCACCTGCCACCAAGGGCAGCTACACAACTGCCACCACCACTGCCACCACCGCTGACAAAGCCAAGTGGGCTCCCACTGCCGCCACCAACAAAGCCACCCCCACTCCGACCGCCGTCAAAGCTGCCACCAATGCTGACGGCAAGGTCGCCCCCCCCACTGCTGCCAACAATGCCATGCCCACCCAATGAAGCAACAAACCCACTACCACCGCCATCAAAGTGACCCCCAGCACTAAAGCCAAGGCAGCCCCCACCATCACCGCCACTGATCCCCACAGACGTAAGAAAGCTGCTGCTGCCACCGCTGACCAAGTTAGCCCCCCTGCTTCCAATAAAGGTATTACAGAAGGTGTGCAAAAATTTTTTTTTTTTGCCATTGTTTTAATGTATCGAGCAGATGTTCAGATGCATAGTCCCAGCTCGCATGACTTGCAAGGGGCATCCCATATCACTGGCGGGACAGCTCATGGGCGTGCTCTTGGTAATGTCTTCAACTTTGCTGATGAGCCTGACGTATTTGGTTAGGAAGATGATGCTGGGGCAAAAAAAGGAAAAGTTCTTCTGTATACTGAGATGGGTGATCCAGAGAAGATGAAGCCGACGATGTCCCTCAAACATCCTGTCATCCTGGGCATTGCCCCCATTCTCATCAAACTGGCTAATTGGTATACCCAAATTGACAGTATGTTTTTTTTAGATTTTTTTTGAGTGTTACTAAGTTATCTTAGAATTGAACTCATGTGTTTGGGTTTATGAGGATCGTATGTGGGATCTTAAGGGTCCATATGAGTCTGCGATAGAGGAGAACGAGGAAGTAGAATGGCAGTTTAAAGGAGATACACATGTCTTACCCATTCTCATTGTATGTTCAGACCTTCGAAACTGAGTTTTTTTTTGTATCTAATCACCTGATATTTTTTTAGAAAAATGAGAATGAAGAGAATGAAGGTTTGCTTCCTGGTCCTCAACTGATGACATCCATCAGTTCTCTCTCCCCTCCCTATGCTGGCTCTTCTATGCCTGCTGAGCATTTAACCCCTTTCAGAGAGCAGCTTATGACACTCTTGGGGATTCCAGCTCGCTTAACTGTTTGCAGTGATCGCAATATTCACATCGCCTATGAAAAATACAAGGGATTTTTACAGGCATCCCAGACACTCTCCAAGATGTTTTCAGATGGTTCTTGGCCTGGAAAAAAACCGAGCTCAACAGATCTCATTGAGGTTTTTGTTTCAAAGTTGATGTGGTTTTCTCATTACAAGCCTGCGTTTTCCAAGGTGGCTAATTTTCCTGAGATGGTGTTGTGGTTGGAGGATAGTGATGAGAAGGGGACAAATTTAGATGTATGGGGGGCTGAGAAGGGGACTTATTCTTTGATGGACTTGCGTAAATTTGTGGATAATGGGACACTGGTGGTAGTAGAGAAAAAAGGGAAGGGAAAGAAGAAGGAAGTTTCAGAGGAGGGTTCTGGTATGAAGCCCAAGAAAAAGGTGATCAATAATGTTGGTCAGAGAAAGGGAGGCTTCAAACTGAAGCAAAAGTAAGCATGCAGACTTTTTTTTCTCTTATTTGGATATACATATGATAATATGATCTTTTAGTATATGGTTGCATTTTATTCTGACAATTGTGTTGCAGGCAGTGATGAGAATATTCTCCTGCCTTTCAAATTTGCCACATATCATCCAAGTTATGCTTCTTGTGGCCAATCTGCCTACTGTGGTGGCACTTCAAAATTCAAACCCATTTCCTGACATCCCATTCAAGCCCTTCAGCGACTTTGTTGAAGCAACATTTGGGAGTACAATCAGTCTCTCAACAGTGTTGCTGTTGATCTTTCTGTTTTGGAAAATCCTGAGCTATTCAGTCTACATGCTTGGCAACAATGCTCCATTTATAAGGGAGAAAATCGGTCAACATCTTCAGGTTGGGTGAGGCATTTGGCACATGCTTTGCAGGATCGATTGGGAGAGGATAGCCAACAGTTACTCCAACAACATGATGTGGGCACAGGATTCATCAGTGATCAAGCACTTCCAGTTATCAGCACCAAGCTTGTTGCCTTGGCACAAATTTTGCAGTGTTATCCATTGGATGATGAAGGCAATTTTTTGGGAAAATTACCAACAGTTTCTCAAAAGTCCATCCAGCCTATTCTTATGATTTGCCCTGATGCAGCTGTTTGTGAGACTATGTCTTGCAACCCTCGGTCTCTGCTTCAAGCAACCAAAATACGAGATATTCCTAAGGTCACCCTGATCAAAAGTGGTATCCTGCACAAAGATGTGTCTGTACTCACTGGCAAATGTCCTGTTTGTCAGACCCTATATTATGCAGATCATGAACGGACACCAAATCCCACTGAACCAAACCAGTGGAACCAGGTTTATTTAAACTCTGCCAAATTTTTGAAAGTTGGACAATCACTTTGGGTTGATCAATTGTTTTCCAATGGAGTAATAAATGGAATGTATAGCTTCCATGCATCACCAGCAGCTTATATGGAATTCTGGAACAATAGCTTTTGGAAGCCTCAAAACGTCATGTGCTGAAAAATTAGCCGTCGCCAGGTCTGGCAGGCATTTGTTCAAGAATCAGTACGAATGATAGCTGCACAATCAGACTTGAATTTGGAGCTTCGGGATGGACTTGCAATTGAGGAGGTAACAAAAGCAGCATTCGAGTTGTTGGGTGAAAATGGGATTATCAGAGCAGCAGATAAGCATGCATGCTCTGAATGTACCCATGTCTACAAGAGAACACTGATATTCTTACTGGAGATGACCCTGCTGCGGTGGCTGGAAATGATGAAAATGGAGTAGTGCCTCCATTAATTGGGGAGGATGCTGCATTGGCTGCTAATGATGCTGTACATGCAAGACACAATGCTCAGAACCACCAAGCAGCAACTGGTCAAAACAATGAAATGGAGGTTTATCATGCACCTGTGAAAATGGTGATTTTGGATGGCCTTGTAATTGGTCCTGTTGTATGTGTTCTATTTGTTTGGATTACAATTATTTCTCAGTCAGAATTCCTTAGCATTGTGCATTTGACAACTGTACCAATGATGTGGCCAATGCTCATCGTGGAGTTTTCTGTGGATTTCATAATCATGAATATGGAGCAAAGTGCCGTATTCGGAAATGTAACAATCAGAAAATTCAAGGGACTCAAGCTTGTGAGAGGCATCAGCAGCAGTGGACTCAGTATTCATCACAACATAGCTGACATACTCAGGCAGGAGTTCGAAGAATTTTGCAACATCCTGGTGAACTCATGCCATGGCAGCGAGCCCTTAACCAAAATCCTCAGCCACATGATGAAACTCCTGAAAATGAAGAGGACATACAAAGGACTCACTATTTTGCACCATCTCGGTTCTATTGTATTGAAACAATCTGTGCACCATGTGGAGTGGTAATTGCATGGGCAAAATTTGCCAAATCTGAGTCACCGACCAATATACTACGCTTTTTGGAGTCAGTTTATCCAACAGAGATATCCCGGCCAGACTATGTATGCATTGACAAGGGATGTGCAGTACTTTGCACAAGTATTTCCAATGGGAGCTGGAATAGCTGGAAAAATACCACACGATTTATAGTGGACTCCTATCACTACATAAATCACCGCACTTCTGACTACATGTGCCAGAAATGGTGTAATCCAGCACCCTTAAATGGCTCTGCCCCAAATCTTGTAGTGGTTACACATGACAAGCAGGATTGCCCTTATCACAAACGTGCTTTCAACACACAAGCATGTGAACAACTGAATGCATGGCTAGGTGGTTATGAATCAATTCTTAAGCAGATGACAGTTGGGAACTTCAACTGGTTTTTACATACCATGTTGTTTTGCCACACCATATTTGTGTTGCAAAGGCAGGCCAGAAATCAGAAAGGAAAGAACAGGGCTGATAGTGATGTTGATAGTGAAAGTGATGAAGAGATTTGATACAATTTAGCTTTGTACTTTGGCTTTGTACTTATGTAATGCCAGCTTTATACACTTGCTCAAAAGATACAGGAAAGCAACAGCAACAGCCTATTCCTATCATATTCCTATAGGATTCCTATCAGACACCTGTAATAAGCAAAGTCATTCATAAACACAGATTAACACCGGAATAAACTAGGAATAAACTAGGAATAATGTCAGAATTTTATCGGAATATAGTAGGAAGAAGACCACAGGGCTATCAAGTCATATTCCGATAGGAATCCGATCGGACTCCTAGGACTAATATCGGACTAGTATCGGACTAGTAGGACTCCAATAGGATTCTGATCGGATTCCTATCGGAAAACTCGGACTCCTAGGAGTCCGATAGGAATATGGGGGGGAGTGTAAAGTTTTGGGTAACTATGAACTTCCATATGACTGATGGTGTGATTGCTAGAGCAGGACGATGTTCTTTGAACTTGAAAGCCTGGAAAGTATAACTTGGCAACAACAAAACATCCTCAACAAGTGAATGTTCCCTGCAGTTCAACTGCAGGGAACAACATGATGAAAACATTTCGAAGATATGGGGAAGCTGGCACTGACATCTGTTGTTCAACAGGAAGAAACTATGACAAAGCAAGCAAAAAAACTATGCTAAAACCAGGTGGTTGAACTACACCCAACTAACTCGTGATGCCAATGGAAAGACAAATTCAAAAAGAAAATGGTGTACACATCACTCAACATCACCCAATGTGCACGCATCATGGTCTACTGTGGGCACAAAGGTAGGTAAATTCCGTTAAGCTCATATCAAATGATTCCATCAACTTCAACAACATTCTCTGCACTTCAACTGCAGGGAACAACCAAAAGGTAGAAACACAGCCATCATTTCCTAGCTGTTGAACAGCGGGGAAGAGGTCATAGTCAAAGAAACCAGGCATTTCTAGCAGTAGAATTGGCAAAAAATTGAAAATGTCCAGATGCTAGTGCCAAAGAATAGAAATAGCACAGTTTCTCTGTAAGGAGTAAACTCCTGAAGCAGGAGAAAATTGTTTCTGTTAAGTTTGATCTAACAGAAGACATATAAAAGACAAAATGCCTGGAGATGGAAGTCACATGCACCAAATATCGACATCTCTCGGGGGGGGCAGAGATGTTGATATTTGGTGCATGTGCCTTATTTAGAAATGCAAAAGCGGAAAACACAATGGGAAAACAATTGTTCCATGCAATTGAACTGCTGGGAACAAGGCAACACGGCGTGCACATATAAATAGCAGTTCAATGCGGCAGAAATAAGACAATGTACCAAACCATATCAAGAAGCCTTGGCCCAACTGCAGGGAGCAAGGTATCGATGAGGCGGGAACAGTTAGTCATGTTGACCAGTTCAACAATGAGGAAGTACAACTTAGAACCGGAAGGTAGAGAACACTGGCAAGAGATGCGTTGAATAACAAGCAGTAGAGCCAGCACCAGCAGATTACAGCAGTCCTATTCTCAGCAGCTGAACTGTTGAGAATTTGAGAGTGTCCTTCCAAAGGAGAAGTGCACCAGCTTGAAAACATCATCTGTAGAAGGTCTTTCATGCAGCACAGCAAGTAGGTCTACTGGGAAATCAAAACGGTAAGAACATTCGATACACAAAGACTCTATTGATGTAGAACATCTCTGCAGGTGAACTGCTGAGAAGTCATTGGTTGCCGCCAAAGGAACTGCCAAGATGGAGGACCATATGCATGTGTGTAGGTGTATGCATGAATAAGATAGTAGCTTAGTGTTCCCTGCAGTTAAACCGCTAGGAATGAGGAATGTAGGTGTAAGCTTAAATAATATAGCAGCTAAGCATTCCCAGCCATTCAACAGCTAAGTATGAGGGAAACATATGGTGTAAGACACACACATCTGAGGTGACGAGTGTCACTACTTGGCATTTGTGATGTCATGTCTGGACTGTCACAGTGAAACATTCAAACATGGAGAAACATGTTTTCATTTCTCTTCATTTCCCAGTGTTTTTTTTTTTTTTTTGGATCAGAATTTATAATGCGGGGCTCGCTCGCAGTCCGCGGGTCAAGATACAAACAAAGGTACTACTGTGACTACGCATTCCCTCTGTCCACATCCCACACCAGGTCCCTTGCAGAAGCCACGTTATGGTGGGCATACCAGCATTGTCCTCTCAGACAGGAAAGGCAATAATCTGTAGAGGGGGGGCCCCCCATGCAGAAGCTAGCCATTAGTTCACCATCTGATGCTATCTCAGTCCCCCTGGCCACATACCCAACCAAAGTCAGGTCAGGTGCAAGCAGTGTCAATTCACCATAAGTCCTCCCTTGTGGGAAGAGTAACCATCTTTCATCAGACAATGAGGTTTGACCACCCCAAGCAAGTGAGGTGGACCATCACTGTGTCCAAGCACGAGTGACAGTGACAAGGCAACTGGTTACTCACTGGAGCTGCCATAGGCAGGGGGCTGAGGCCCCCCTTGAGCATGCACTCAATGATATCATCCCCCCCACAGTGGGAGGAAGGTAGAGGGAGGCAGCATATTGCCACCATCCTGACAACGGCCCCACAGTTGTGGTGGGCAGTGATGAGAAGGGGTGGTCCCCTTTTTCAGGCTCGGCGTGGTTGTTGGTGAGCCCACGAGGATGACGGCGCCGTTCCATGGACAAGGGTTCCCCAGTTGGAGGCTCTGTTGCAGGTGGAGCAGACTGAGCCACCTTCATCGTCTCATAGGAAGCCTGGAAGGCTGCCAGAAACGTAAGGTCTAGAGGAGCTGATGCCACCCAAAGTGACTCCATCATGCTCTCTGAGAACCACCAGGTGGTGGTGAAGAGCTCCCACACCATCTGATGCCAAGAGTTCCTCTCATTGAGAGGAACTGCGGACACTCGGATGGTACCTACAAAGGAGGTCATCCTGTCCAGTAAATGCAACATGGCATGAGAGGTGGCTTTGATCTCCAGCCTCTCATCCCTTGATAACGGCACTTTGTCCTCCACCAACTCAGGGATGGGGGGCAAAGGCGGTGATGGGGCAGGGGATGCCTCCAGATAGAGGAGCCCAGTGATGCTGAGCTCCTGTGAGTACACATCCTCCCATGGGAGGCTGCGAGTCCATTGTTTGTGTGCGATATCGACACCTTGTGCCCATTGTACACGATCGATTGTTTGCCTTGAGGAGAGCCTAGGCCCCCCCTTGGCATAAATGAGAGCCTCCTGCATAGCAAGAGAGTCGTCATCATTGTCATTGTCAGGGTCAGAGAGGTCTTCTCCAGCCCACAGATCTCTAACTGCCTTGAGTGCAGCTGCTACCTCTGGTTCGTTCTGTATGGACCAGGTGTTGTAATCTTGGGCATCATCGTCGAAGATGTCACCCATAATCAGGGAGGGGTCGTGTAGACCCTGGTGTGGTGGTTGGTCTCTGGTTCACCGTTTGGGCATTGAGAGTGGGTTATAGTGCTAGTAGATGATGGTAAGAATCAAGATACATAGCGTGGAATCGATAATGGCTAGTCCCTTATCTCCATTTCGGGTCCACCCGATACAGCCTCCAAATGCTCCAAGGGGGCAAGCAAGCCACACATCCTGCTGCCTAGTGGGAGAAGATCAAACCCGGGTCATACCACCCCAGAAGAGTGAGCACCGGAGGTAGAGAGTTGGTGGTGAGAAGCGGCCACCAAAGCGTCGGCCTAGCCATCAGGGGGCACCATCACCCAGCCCCTTTTAACGATGGTGTATTCCAAGCAGGTAGTCAGTGTAGCATGTCTCTAGTAGTAGAAACTCACAGAGCATGGAGGTTGGTAGTCCCCAGGATGACCAACAGTCCAGTAATAGGTGTCCTCCCCCCTAAGCCAGATCTCCCTCAACTAAACAAATGCGACGACTTGGGTGAGCGTTGAAGCAGGCATCCCACACCCACTCTAAGCCCCCATGGGGACCCAGACTACTCTTTCATTGACAACACTCACCTAGCCGGGATCCTCGAAGCCCAGGAGAGCGAGACAGATAGCAGTCACTGTTGGAAACAATGACTGAGACATCCCTGGAGATCGGATGGATGGATCTCTTAGCAAATCAGGACAGGCCTGGAGACGCCAAGAGTGTTCGTAATGGTGAAATCCGATCGAAAATCGGATGAAAATTGCAGTCTCGACGTTGCTACCAACGTTGAGTAGGAGTATTTACCACTGTTTATGGTGGTTGTAACAAGTCAAGGAGCGATGCATTTCCCAGTGGTTGAACCACAGGGAAAGCTAAACTATCAGCTTATTTACCTGTCTGCCCTCACCATTGCTTTCCCACACCTACAACCCTTGATGCTAGTGCCTCCTTCAATGGCAACTAGTGATTTCTCAGCAGTTCAACTGCAGAGAACAGACCCATCTACAGCACACGTGGCATTGCTTTGGCAAGCTTTCCTCGCACTGTGCGTCCACTGACTTTTCCACATGTACTGTCCTTGATTTCCTTGACTTATACAACAGCCAACTAAATCTCCACAGTCAAACTGCAGGGAATTTCTATGGTGTACTAGGTCCTTCCAGTTCTCAATGCCCATTTCGAGTTCTCAACAGTTCTGTCCCATCAATTTCCCAACCTGGCTCTATGATTTGTTTGCTATTTTTTGAAACGACTCTCAGCTGCATTCACTTACTGTCGAATCTGCCCATTCCCCCCATATGCCCAACGTTCCAACCCGAACACTTATCATTTACTGTTGACACAGTTTCGTGTTATCCAACACTCAGGAATGCAAACAATCAACAGATTATGGCCATGGGAAGAATTTGTGCACATTGTTGAATGCGCTGGGAATGGAGTTTGTGGTAGATGTCTAGTTGAACCACTAGTGGAGGCCCCTCATTGGTTTTGTAAACCTTTATCTTTGAGCAACAAGTGCTATTAGATCATCCTTTTTACCTCCTTCTCAAGGCTTCACAGGCGTGTTTGATTGTCTCTTTTTGATTCCAACATTCATTATTGAATCCATGAGTATTACACGCATATAGCATAGAGGCTTGGCATTCGTAACCACACTCTTCATCCTTGATAAATCAAAGATCTGGGAGGTCCGAAAGCCAGCAGTGAGACTAAGTATTTGTACATATTACCCCTTATACTCTTCAACTCAGTCCATTCAATGGAACAATGCCTGGAAGTCATGGAGCTCATGCAACTCATTGCATTAAATGTTTGTGGCATACACAATCTTCTACATCTTGCACTGGTGTGCACAAGGACTGCTGGACCAGCACTAGAAGAACTTTGGAAAAGAAATTATGACTTGAAGAAGCTACTGCATTGCCTGCCGATCTCAGGCAATAAGCTAATCATACGCTGATAGGTCCACCTCATCGTTCAAGCTCAGAAAACATGTCTACAATCATTGTTGAAGCTCTATAAAGTTCTACAGACCTCTACAAGGCTCTACGAACCCATACAAACCCCTCTGAAGCTCTACAAACCTCTATGAACCTCTACAAAGTCATGAGAATGCTTCAAAATCCTTCGCAACACTTCAAAACTCTTTGCAACACCTCCCAAGTCTTCGCATGCCTTTGGCTGCTATAGTACAATTCCCCCGACCTTTGTACAGCTCAGGATATACACTTGGAACATCGTCGATGAGTTCTGAACCCGTTTTGAGCAATATTGCAGCAATATCGGCCTTCGAGCAAGTCCAATATTTCCTCAACCGACTTCTAAAATCATCGAACATCAAAAATTGACATCGGACGCTATATCGCTATCTGAATAATCATCGCACACATGCCAGACGTATCCCCTACCATTGTTGAACAATATTGCACTAATATCGGGCCATGAACAAAGTCTGAAGAATCTTTGAAAATCTTCGAAAAACATCGAACCTCAAAAAACATTGTTGGACACAGTATTTCCTGTTCAAATGATCTTCAGACGCATGCTGGACACATGGGACACTATATCGAGTATATCGAACACATTTCAACTGCATGTGCATGCATACAATCCGCTCGAAGCAGTTTCCGATGTTTTATTCAATTTATAACAAGGACAGTCTGCTTTTAGCTATTCTTTCTTATTATTTCTTCATCATGTGTTATATTCACCCCTTCTAGGCTTGCTTTATTGTTCTGATATACTTATATTGTCTTTTGCCTCGAGTTTTCCACATGTTTGCCTCATGTTATCTAGCCTTTTTAGGTACTTTCTTTATTTTATATAAAAAGATGTACTAGATACAAAGAAATAGAAGAAAGTCGTCGTCTTCCTCCCAGATCACAGTGATTTGAGAGTTCAGTTTAGTCTTATTCAGTCTGAGGTTTGGTGTTTTATGCTAAACTTCCTCAAAATTCTCAAAATTCCTCGAGATTCCTTGCATTATGCTATTTTCACTCTCGTTTCCCTCGATTCACCTTTGTTTTGCTTCTACTACTCGTCTAGTCTCCCGATCTTGCATCCGAACATATTTGCACACTCGAAATTCCTCGAACCTTCTCTGAAAAAACCTCCAAAAATATTGCAACACCTCAAAAATCATTGCAACTCCTCAAAACACATTCTTTTAGCTTTGAACTGCTTTGACAAGCAGTTAGTTTATGACTATTTGATGGTTGGTCTGACAGGTGACATCTAGAGGGCCTCGCATCCTTCCTCTGACTTGTGTTATACCATCTGAAGCCATTTTGTGGGTTTTGTTTGGGTTTCCTGGTCGAGTATCATCAATGCTTGATATCATCTTGGTGAAAGCCATACTTATCTTTCAACATTTTATAGGTTCTGAACTCCACTCCAACTGATTACAATTGGAACAAGTTTACTGCTCATGCACACCTCATGACTGAGCTTGATTTCAATTTATATACTTCATTCGACTACAATACAGGAAGATCTGAGGACTGTGTTGTGATCCACAACGATGTGTACAATGCAATCGTTAATGCATCCCTAACACAGCTGTCCAATGACCACTTATTCCATCGCCTGCAAGAACTTTCTTTTAATGAAAGATCTCCAATGGCACTGACAGAAATTGATTCTGGCATGCTATATCTTGTTAATAGCAAAAGTTTTGGTGCACCAGCAGAACTTACCCTTCGTAACATCAATATCCATCCAAAGCAGCTCATATGATTTTCTCACTTTGATTTGATCACAATGCTGGAGATCTCTGCTATGCAAGCAATTGAACTACTGCCAGAAAACTCCCTCCATTTCCATAACCTCCGATGAGTTACACTATCTTTAGTCTTATTCAAAGGTGATTGCCAACACAAATTCTTCAAAGCTCTTGGCCAAGCTAAACTGGAATACATTGATATCAGCGGCATGGAATATGCACCTAGCATGCAAAAGCTACAAAAAATCCTCACTGCACTATGTGATCATTGCGATCATGATACACTCTGAATCTTGATCATGCGTATCAGTCCAGATGGTGAAGGAGATTTTGATTGGGTGGACGAGATTCAATCTGTTGAGGTTGGCGATCTGGAGCCACTAGATTGTTTTTCTCATCTTCAAGCGTTGCACATCAGTGAAGCAACAGAAGTTCATGAAGGCAATGTCAAACCTATGGCATCGTTCTTAGCTAGATCATTTCCTGATCTAGAGGAATGCCGCATAGTACCTCTCCAAACACATATGCCCAACAGAGAAACCAATTATGAGGATTTGAATTTGAAACCAGGAAAAGATTGGCAAGATTGGCAAGCTGTTTGGAAGGAGCTAGAAAGAATCAAGGGACGTTTGTTCACAGCTTTTGTAATGTTTCCTATATATATCACTCCTTATATGGCAGCACTTCACAGATGCCATATCGGTCTGGCATCGTGCAAACAAACAAACATGTGGAAACCCACGAGCTCCACACAACTACCACTGCAACTGCTACATGAAACTTATAGTAACATACCATGGGTGGGTTTAATTCATTGTACCAGCCAGTAGTTTTAATAACAATCATGAGAAATATAGCCTCAAGACCATCCATTTTCGTTGAAAAAGATGGCAGCGTTTATTCATCCCCAAACATGACTTATCTCCCTGCAATACCAGCTTATGACAATGTCTATAATGATGAAATCCACCATCCCAGAGAAATTAAGAAGCTCAGATGGGCCTCTGCTCGCTCACCACACTTGGCATATGTTCCATGATCAACAACTTTTGATAACCCTATTTTTGAGCGCTTGATCTGCTCTTACTGCAACATAAGGATCATCAGGGAAGGAAACTGGTACATCCTCTTGTTTGAGATACAAGAGCGATGGCTGAGACTCGAGCAAGCACTCCGATGGGTGGCAACTGCCATTCTTTCAGATAACAGAGTCAATTTGCCTTTAGGTTTTGATCCAAGTCCTTTCTTTCCCTTCCACACATGGGTACCTGCAAAAACATAAAGAGGAATCTCATGCACGATACTGTGCTATGAAGTCACGCAATGCCTTCCTTGGTCTTATGGTGCTCTGTGCATTCGCAATATCAACAACCAAACCTTCACCCCATCATAAACCTCAGCAATGGGTTACCATCCTTCAGCGCAACAATGCCAACATACAGGCTTCTTGGATTGAAGCTTTTGCACATTCCGCTGCTGTTGATTTTTCCGAAAGCATTGGGCAAGTCGGCATGGTTGCCAATGTTGCTGACATGGAACGGACAGAATTAATTGACTGCATGATACTCGCAAATGTACCAATATGGTTATACTGGGGTAACAAATACAAACTGCCTAACATGTATCATGCATGGCTTCATAAATACCTGCCCCTTTTAACCGAACTTGGGGGTGAGGGCCAGTACTGGCAGGTACAAGTCCTTAATTTTTTTATGTTATTCATTCAATATGAAATCAATTGTTACAGGCTAATATAATAGTTATACATAAAGTGAAATCTATCTACACTAATTACTTCTTGGCATATATTGCCAGTACTGCATGCTTGTTATTACAAGTCATAAACATCTTGTCAGAGAAATCTGTTATATGACCTACTTTGTCACATTTGCTTCTGGTTGTTATGCCATCATGAAACCAGACATTTTTCTCTGATATAATTCTGCATGTAAAATGAAAGTTTCCAGAATAAACAATACCTTTCAAGGGTAGCATGGTATCTTTGTTATTAGCACCTTTTATTTGAACACTTTTGCTTACTGCTATTCCAGTCACATTCAAACTGAACATAAGTAGCTCTGGAGTGACTGTAAAGTTGCGAATAATATGCTGTTTGGATTGACATTCACAGCAATTGTCTGTATTTTCATTTTGCCAGTTCTGAAACCAATCATTAACAGATTTCGAGTTACTGCTCATTACATGCATGAAAATTTCTGGAGGTTCAAGGTTCTCTTGTTTGCTGCATGTTGTACACTGAAGTTTGGCATAGCATGGAGATTCATCTCTAATCATCAACTGTCTTCCCAATTCAGCTACATTGGTACCAACTTGTCCATAGGGAAATAATATATTGTCTTTGTTATGCAGCCATTTTCTAACATTGTTTCTGGCAGCTTCCAGAGATTTTTTACCCCAAAGAATTTCTCTATAGTTATAGGCAAGTCTTTCTAACGGTGTACTCAACCAGCAAAACCATTTTGTCCATTTTTTGGGATTCTGGATCCATACATCACACAGAATAGAAAATATAGCATCATATGCACAACTATAATTCTCTGAATCCCATGTAATACCCACTGGAGTATCTTGTGCCGGAATAAATGTCAATTTGGCTTTCTTTGTTTTAGGGTGTTCATTTATCAGCTCTTCATCAGCTTTTCATTTTGTGCCAGTAGTATTTTGTACTGGTGCTGTACCTTTAGCTACAATGAATGTATGTGTACTGAAATCCTTTCTTTTTGTTTGAAATTTTGGATTTTCATTGTGTTCAAGTTACCATGCTCTTTTTTCTTGTCTTTAATAACCTCCCAAGGACTATCTGTGACAATATTATGTAAATCCATAGGATCTGCTAAAGTCCACTTCAATTGTTTTGATACATTGGCAGGTACATAGTCAGTTCCCTTATATAATTGAAACTGACGAATACGAGCATTATGCAAATTGCCATTAATATTACTGGGTAAGGTACCTTCATATGACAACCTAGTTATTTCATCTAGAAGTTCTAGCTCTCTAAATTCTTGTCGAAGATATCCTGATGCTCCGCACATAATCTTGTCTGGATTGAAACCTTGTACAATTACAGTACCTTCTGCAGTTGAACCTCTGGATAAACATGTGTAATAAGACATATGATCACAACAACTACTCAAGTCAACAACATTGATATCTCGAGTCTTTCCTTGGGATGCATAATCTGTCATTGCAAAGTTGGGCAAAACTGGTACTTGTGAACAATTGATTTTTGATGCAACATCACTTGGTGTGACACACAAAACAGATTTTGATAACTTTGTTAGAGGAACAACATTTTCAGGCAAACCATCAATCCTAATTGTCTTTGCAGGTTGATCAAGTTTGACAAACAATGTATCAAGTACAAGTTGACCATGTGGGCCAATAACTGACTGCCAGCTAGCAATATGTCCTTCTTGGCCTTTTGTAATACACAATTCAGTTGTTTCATTGTTGCATATCATTACTGGCATTCCCATACAAAGAGACAATTTTCCAGGCACATGATCAGATGCTGAATGTCTCAAATTCCAGAGAACATTTCTTAGCATTGGATTTATATCACCATTATTAAGTGTACACTTTCTTTTCATCCATTTTTTTTCTATAGCAGGATTTTCTTCCTCTCCAAAACAGTCTACAGAATAAAAGTGTGCCAATGTTTGACCAGTTTCCTTTGCAAATCTCTCTGAGCCAAGTTGGTTGATCCGGTCTTTTGATGCATTGAATGCAGTAATAATAGACACATTACAGTATTTCTTGTCTGCCAATTTTGGCTGACCTGGACCTTTACCAGCTATTCAGGATCTCAGAAATTGTATATCCTCTGAAGTACAAGATGCATATCGCATATTCTCAAGTGCAGTCCTTAGCTTGGGATCTTCTTTACTTTGTTTTTTTTGTCGCATATTTTGTCGTAGAATTACTATGGTTGTCACTTGATGCCACAATGCTTTTCCAATTGATGCTTGTTGTCCTTTTAATGTCTGTGATGCATCAACTGTACCAACAGCTTCATTGTAAAAAGAATGACCTCCAACTGGTGGCAATTGTGCAAAATCACCTGCAAAAATCATGTTGATACCACCAAATGGTGTGTCTCCTATGTGTCTTGCCTTGGCCAATTGAGCACTGATCTTATATAAATCATGACAGGCTACCATTGATACTTCATCCAAAAATATATAGTCAACACCGTCAAGCCATGCTTTGACTTGTGCTATAGCTGTATGCTCATTTCTGACTGTATCACCATCTTTTGTACTGTTTATACCAAGTACAGAATAGTAAGTTGAACCATTCAACAATGCAGCAGCAGATCCTGTTGGAGCCAGAATCATAATTCTGTGGGACTCATTGCATCTTTCAAAAAAGGATATCAATGCTTTGATAACCTGTGATTTTCTGGTACCTCCCATTCCACCAAGATACATTTTTAGTTGACTTGGCTGTGACATCATTGCAGGATTAGCGACAATACAAAAAGCTCGTTCTTGTTCTGTATTTAACTTGAAGTCTTTAACAGTATCATTGATGATCTTTTGATTATCAGCTGTTTCTGCTTTGAAGTTTTTCTGAAGATAACTGATATCATCTACAACAACATCATTATAATTTCAAGACAATAATGGTGTTCCTTGTTCATTTACAGGAAGATGTTTTCCTCTATCAGCTAACACAGCATCTTTTGCAGTTTTTACCAAGGCATTCCATTTACTGCCAGCCATATTTACTTGTATATCTATGCCTTTGGAATCAATATGGCTAATAGGTTGTGGACAATCATCCAACCAACCAGCATTTTGAACAACATTCTCCATTTGATTCATTTCATCAAGCTTTTTCATATGTTTCAATGACGGTTCAACATATGTGCTCTCCTCTGTAATAATATCAAGTGGATTATCATCATCATATTCAACAAATGAATTTTGTTCCAGATCTTTTAAAACTTCAGAGGAAGCCCACGATGGAAAGAACCCACCATCTTCTTCATCTTTTTTCAGTTTGGCAGAATAATCATCTCGAGCGTCTATACACTCATAATGAAAATTAAAGTTTTTCATTAGTTGTTGTTGCCTTGGTGTAAAATTATAAACATGAAATGTTTTGTCCCATGTACTATCAATGGATTTCAGATCTTTTCCACTTTGCCATGGTTTGAACAATGTAAGCATTGTTAGACAATAATATTCCCTATCACCTTGATCACATCGTGGTAATGAACCACCAAGAAAATGGGGCACTATGTTGTCCTCATCAATACAATGAACATGATGTGTTTGGAATTGTGGATGAGCCTTCATAAATTGATGTTTCTCTTCCTCATCTTCATACAACTGCTGAGCATTTCCATCACCGATATTTAATTCATCACCAGTTTCATCATCCACATCTTTATCATCATCATCATCATTAGTTGGCTCATCAAGTGAATCATAATCAGTAGAATCCCAATTTTTTTGGTCAGATCCTCCACCTGATTGAAGGATGTTTGAATCAAGAACCTCATTATTGTTAAGAATGTCAAGCTCATCAATTTCATCATCAATCATTTCTTTGTCATATTCATTTGTTACTTCTTGCTTTTTGTCAAATTCTGCTTGCTGGACCTTTGACCGCTTTGTTTTTGTAGATTGTCTGACCCAATCATACAAGCTGAGATCATTGTATATGAATGGTGGATGCATGTAGTCTTGAACATTTGACAAGCCTACATATTTGCCCATATTTTTGTTTAAAACCACTTTGGCTGGCTTGTCGCCTTCTTTAGGTGATTCCCAGGCACTTTGGATTTCTTGCACATAATTTCTCCAGTAGAAATTAACAAACTTGTGGCCAGTATAGTGATCAGGATTTCCTAACAAATACATGTTAGCCATCGGACTGCCTATCTCCATCTTTGCTGTAAGCGCATTAACAATCTTTGTCATTAATGACCTTGCAGTGCTTTTACGGTCTGTAGAATCTGTAATAAGCTCAGAGTTTCGATCAAACACACGTCAAATTGTATCAAATATTGAATATGTCTTCAGGCCAGGCTTGGTCACATAATCAGAGACATAAACTATAATAGCTTTGATTGCAGTTCCAGACAGAAGGCTTGTTGTATCAGTGTTGCAACAAAGAAGATAAGTTATTAATAGAGTAAAAGTATTCAGCCATGATTCACCCTTTTTAATCATTAATGCACCTGTCAATGGATCAACCATAGTTTGCTCTACAACATCCCATGGAAACCATGCTCTGCATCACCCTTGCTTGTTCAAACAACCTTTTTTTATATCATTTCCATCTTTATCTTTAGTTGTCATGTGGCAGCTGTGAACATTTGAACGCAGGACCAGATTGTCTACTGTTTGTCTAAAATGTGACCACCAACTCTTGAGCTTTTCACAGTTTTCACAAGAGTCACATCTAGTTTCCTGGCATTGCTCTGGAGGAGGTTCTGGCATAGTTTTAGTGGGATCAAGATATTCAGAGTCATTATGTTGTGCTTCTTTGACATGCTGGTTTACATCAGCAGTGTGGCCATTGAAAAATTCACCCTTATATACAGATTCTATATATTCAACCATCTTCTGTTGAAAATCTGAAGATCGATCCATAATTCAATTCCAAATCTCCTGAGGTGACAATGCTTTCTTTATCCAAATCAACATATGTAGATGTAGTGTCAATCAACCTTGTTGTTCAACAGTGCCATAATATGCAGAAGTTTCTCCAAATATTCCAGGATGCTTTTGTCCTACACCTAAAACATTTTTTATAAATGCCTGACACATAAAATCAAAAAATCTTGCAGCAGCAGTAGGATTATTGGCAACCAGATGGAATGTATTGTCAGGTAATCTTATGTTGGGTTTGAACTCCTCATCTGTGTCAGCAAAGTAAAGACATATTGGATGCTTGTTGTCTGCAGGTGATAGTGTAATGAACCATGATGGTGCTCCAATATATGACATAAGGGACCAGATCTCATTCCGCATATATTTTTTGGAAGCTGCAGAACCTTTGACATGACCGCTGACAACCTCCAGATCACCCATTAGCTTGTAGCATAATTTTTCTGCATCTGTTTCTGGCTTAACACGGATGTTCTGGCTTAATCGAGTAGAAATGTCTGTCAAAACATTCAAGTCAAGATTGTGTAATCAGTCTGTCACTTGTGAGAAGTAAGCCTTGTCTGCAGTTAAATATTTTCCAGTAGTGCTTTCTTGAATTTGTTCATGGTTTAAAGCAATAAGTGCAAATCCTGGATCCATTTGGAATCGCTTGTCATGATACAGCAGAAGATGTTTCTTATGTGCCAGGCCTGATAAACGGCCTTGATGATGGCTGTTACCAATTCCACCTAGTCCATATGGAAATAGCCATGGCATCATAGATGGAAAAAGTTGTGGATTGTTGTATATCGACTCAGGCTGAGGTGTATGACCAACAAATGCTATTTTTCCATCCTTTGTAAGATGCTCCAAAGCTCTTGCTTTAATTGTTTCAAGTGTCATCGCTGAAAATTCTTCTCCCATGAGCCCATGTACTACAAATGAACAATCACCTTTTTCAACTCCTTCTTCTTCTTCATTATCATGCATGCTCATAGCTTCCTTGTCCTTGTTTAAGATGGACTGGCAGTAATCATTAACCACTGGTGTTCCATTCTCTGGATATTTATGCAGGTTGTCTTCAGAAAGTTCGATGTTGTGGTAATCAATATGATTCAATTTCAACCATTGCAGTGCTTTTCCAACTTGTTTACGCTGAACGAGCAAAGGTGTTCACTGAATATCTTTTTCAGTTGTTGACACGGCCCTGTAAATATGCATGCTACACAACCTGATCAAGTTCCTCAAGTGGGGGTGGAAGTACATTGTATAGCTTGGGAATGGGATTTTGAAAGCTTATTGCATTCGCTCTCATTTTATATCGTCCTGAAGCAATACAAACAATACATCTATTATGGCATGCTCGTGATATGAGAATTTTTTCTACAAATGTCAATCCAGTAAGTTCGGAAGGCACTTTGCCTATCCAAAAGCCATTAGCCAACACCATGGAAGGGCAATTTCCCTTATCCAAATGTTTATGGCATGTCGTACACATACCAACACAATCATAATCAATTATAGGGCCCTCAATCTCTTGTTGCTCTTGTAACTCACTTTCTCATTCAATTGAGGTTACACCCTGTCGTTTGAGGGGATCAAGACTGCACTGGACATCTTTTAATGGAATAATATTTTTTTTCAAAGTCAATTGACCACAGACTGCACATCCTACTTCTTTGAACTGAGAGGGGTGTGTATCATTGCAAAACCCTGTAATAATTTTATGAAGGAGCTTGTTATTTGGAGGAGATGGTGGAAATTTACACACTTTCTTGTTTTTGTATTGTTTCTTATTTTGCAATGCTTTTGTTTGTTTGAAGGATGTTGTGCTCTTTGTACAACTATAAGACTTGTTTTTATTTTTTCTATGTCTTGCTTTGGTGACGCCATCCCTCCAGGTGTTATACAAAACATTGAGAACTGGTTTAAAAACAAAGACGTTGTCATAACAATGACTGGAACAGAAATGACCGCTGAGTGTATTTAGTATTGTTGCTAGCGGTGCTTTGTATGCTACAAATACACCATGGCTCTTTGCTACTGACTTTGCTTGGCCTAATGTAAGGTGATTTATTATTGAACCCAGTGGCATGCGGCATACCAGCAGATCACTATTTTGTCTAGCAGCATCTATTGCATTCTGATAGAGCATGTGCGAAACAAAGCAATACTGGGTACTATCATCGATATTTGAATTGGGACCATTTGGAAGAAGATATGAACATAGCATCCCATATGTGATATGCAACTTTCCTCCACCAACTAACATTGCATTTGTAGTGACTGGTCTATCATTCACTTCAGTTTCTGAGTTATGGCACATTGTGATGGTAGACAATAAGAAGTGCATGTATAACATGATCTGGTGGATGCCATATAAAAGCCCACACAACATAACATAATGTGCCGGATTGGCTTGCATCAGGAATATCAATGAATCCTGATGTGATGGTTTGCGTGTTGAATTGCGGACCATATTAATATAGTCATGCTTAAGCATATAATTTCACATTGCACGCAGAGCAACAATTCGACAAACATGTGTCGGATTCATATGCATTGAGACGATGTGAAGCAATGACATCCAATTGGGTAATATCAATTGCTGTGAATAAAAATAATCCCAAAAAATCAGTTGCCATATAAGCAACTTCAGTCTCAAAAGTTGTGAAGGAATGCTCGTCAACAATTTGTTTACTCTCAAAAGTTGTGAACAAATGTTCATCAACAATTTGCTTACTCTCAAAAGTCACGAACAAATGTTCATCAACAACAAACTATTGTTTGATAAAGCCTCAGAAATGTCTGAACAGATCTGGTAGATTGAAGCCTCAGAAATGTCTAAACAAATCTGGTAGATTGATGAGCGATCATCGATGTTATAATTCCCATTGTTCAAGATCTTCCATGAGTTGGATAAAGCTCCAGAAATGTCTGAAGAACTCCAGTAGATTGACAAGTAATCATCAATGTTATCATTCCCATCGTTCAAGATCTTGCACAAGTTTGAGAGTAACCCAGTGTTGCCTAGCACAAGAAAAGAGCTATATGTTGGCAAACTTTCTTCAGAGACATAGTTCCCCATAGTCCAGCTGTTCAAAGATGGCCCAACAAACTTTGACCAGCTTGGACCGTCAATAGGAACACCACAAGACCGAAACAAACTGAGACGATCCCAAGATCTATTACTACTTGCATATGAGAAAACTTCTTTCTTTGAGCATGTGCAGACTTACTTGAATGTTAAAGGTATAGCAGAAGTTAAATGAGCAACACAAAGGCAACAAAAAGTTACGAGTAGTAATAACATGTTGGTGATGAGAAGCAAAGTGCAAAGTAATGTGAGCATGCTGAAACATCAACAAACATCACATGGTTTCAAGATCAAATGCGGTCTCATCTTTGGAAGTCTTATCAAAGTCTTATCGCTGCAACAACTATGAGCAAGGAGAATACAAAGACAGTGGAATCTACCATTGCTAGTGCCAGCGTCAGTTCTGAGTGAGCCATTAATTCTACATTGGAATCTTTAACAAACTAGTTGCAGGCATGTAACAGACACCATTGCATCCGGTGAACCACCTCAGATCGTGATCAATGTAGCTTCTATGCCTCAGGATATGCTTCAGGTGAGAATAGCGAATAGGTTACAATGGCTCATGCATGTTAACTTTGAACAAATTCATCAGCATGGCCATAGCGATCCTAGAGATCCACCGGGTGGCAATACTATCCTGATTGTCACAGGAAGAAGATAAATGGGGTGCCCTGATGTGAAACAATCTGTAACAATAAAGTTACCTTGTACAATATTTAATATTACATATGTACAATGATTTGATTGACAAGATAGAAGACTTCGAGAACATGCATGGCGTCCACTGCGGCCCTCCGCCACCTGCCACGACCCACCCCCATTGATGGGACCCATGTGTGTCAGAGGAAACCCTTAAATTCCCCGAGATAAGTACAATGATTCTCAAGATATTAATGAGCAATTGTTACAAGACACATTTACAAACGATAACTATTTTACAAGTCATGTGAATTTACAAAGGCCATGCTCTAACATATCAATACCATAGCCAATCAACTCCTTTTCCTCTGCAATGAGATTGGTCTCAAGATAGTTGTGCAAGAATGAAAGTCCAATCTCAACCTCCTGAAGGGACAGATTTGGTGATTTGACAATACCAAGGCGTTGCAAACCAAGTATAGCGCCTTTATCTACATCAAACATCAGTCTTGCCATCTGTTGGACTGTAGGTTTTTCCACCACTCCTGCATTCACTAGATCACCACATATAAGCAGTGCTGTCAGCTCACCAATATTTGGGAAGTTTGGAGGAGGGTTCTTTCCATGGTCCTGCAGCTTCAACTTCTTTTTCTCCTCCTTTGGATCATAATCAGCAAAGTTGTCAATGACTTCAGGCTTGATGGGTTGTGAAGACAAGAAGTAAAACAAGGACATGATACCATTGAACGTGTTCACAGAGAAGTTGGTCCATTCGTCTTGCAAAGCCCAGTATTTCTCAATCAGAAGCATCGCTCCTTGACTTGTTACAACCACCATAAACAGTGGTAAACACTCCTGCTCAATGTTGGTAGCAACATCGAGACTTCATTTTACGTCCGATTTTCGATCGGATTTCACCATTACGATCGCTCTCGGCGTCTCCAGGCATGGCCTGATTTGCTAAGGGATCCATCCATCTGATCTCTGGGGATGCCTCGGTCATTGTTTCCAACAGTGACTGCTATTCGTCTCGCTCTCCTGGGCTTGGAGGATCCTGGCTAGGTGAGTGTTGTCAATGAAAGAGTAGTCTGGGTCCCCATGGGGGCTTAGAGTGGGTGTGGGATGCCTGCTTCAATGCTTGCCCAAGTCAACCCATCCATTTAGTTGGGGAAGGTCTGGCTTAGGAGGAGGGACATTCTCACTGGACTGCTGGTCGTCTGGGAGGCTTCCAGCCTCCATGCTCTGTTAGTTTCTACTACTAGAGACATGCTACACTGACTACCCATCGGAATACACCATTGTTAAAAAGGGGCCAGGTGATGGTGCCCCCTGGCAGCTAGGCCTACACTTTGGTGGCTGCTTCCCACCACCATCTCTCTACCTCTGGTGCTCACTCTTCTAGGGTAGTATGACCCGGGTTCAATCTTCTCCCACTAGGCAGCAGGATGTGCAGCTTGCTAGCCCCCTTGGAGCATTTGGAGGTTGCATTGGGTGGACCCAGAATAGAGATAAGGGGCCATCTGTTATCGCTTACATGCTACGTATCTTGACTTCTACTGTCACCTACTCGTGCTAACCTACACTCAATGCCTAAATGGCAAACCAGAGTCTATCCACCACACCGGGGCCTACACGACCCCTCCCTGATCACGGGCGACATCTTTGATGATGACGTCCAAGACTACAACACCCTGTTCGAACAGAACAAATCGGATGTAGCTACTGCACTAAGGGCAGTTAGAGATATGTGGGCTGGGGAAAACCTCTCCGACCCTGATGATGACGATGACGACGATTCTCTTGCTATACAGGAGGCTCTCATGTATGCCAAGGGAGGGCCCAGGCTCTCCTCAAGAAAGACGATCAATCATGTATGATGGGCACAAGGTGTTGATGTCGAGCACAAGCAATGGACTCGCAGCCTCCCACGAGAGGATGCATACTCACAGGAGCTCGGCATAGCTGAGCTCCTTTACCCAGAGGCATCCCCTGCCCCGTCACCGCCTTTGCCCCCATCCCTGAGTTGGTGGAGGATGAAGTGCCATTATCAAGGGATGAGAGGCTGGAAATCAAAGTCACCTCTCATGCCATGTTACATTTACTGGACATGATGACCTCATTTGTAGGTACCATCCATGTGTCTGCGGTTCCTCTCAACGAGAGGAATTCTTGGTGCCAGATGGCGTGGGAGCTCTTCACCACCACCTGGCGATTTTCAGAGAGCATGATGGAGTCGCTTCAGGCGGCGTCAGCTCCTCTAGACCTTATGTCTCCGGCAGCCTTCCAGGCTTCCTATGAAGCAATGATAGTGGCCCAGTCTGCTCCACCAGCAACAGAGCCACCAACTGGGGAACCCTTGTCCCCGGAACGGTGCCATTGTCCTCGTGGGCCTCGCCAATGACCATGCTGAGCTTGACAAAGGGGACCACCCCTTCTTAACACCGCCCACCAAACTTCTGGGGGCCGTTGTCAGGATAGTGGCAATATGCCACCTCCCTTTACCTTCCTCCCACTGCGGGGGGGGACATTGTCATCGAGTGCATGCTCAGAGAGGTGTATGCCCGAGGGGGGCCTCAGCCCCCTACCTACGGTAGTTGCGGTGAGTAACCAGCTGCCTCATTACTGTCACTCATGCGTGGCCACAGTGATGGTCCACCTCACTCACCTGGGGTGGTCAACCCTCGTTGTCTGGTGATGGACGGTTAATCTTCCCGCAAGGGAGGATTTACGGTGAATTGACACTGCTTGCGCCTGATTTGACTTTGGTCGGATATGTGGCTGGGGGGACCGAGATAGCACCAGATGGCGAACTAAGGGCTAGCTTCTGCAGGGGGGGGGGCCCCCTCTACAGATTATTGCCTTTCCTGGCTGAGAGGCCAATGCTGGTATGCCCACCGTAATGTGGCTTCTGCAAGGGACCTGGTGTGGGATGTGGGCAGAGGGAATGTGTAGTCTTAGTAGTACCTCTGTTTGTATCTTGACCCACGGACTGCGAGCGAGCCCCGCGTTATAAATAATGATCCAAAAAAAAAAAAAAGTATTTCTCGATCAACTCCAGCCTTCGGTGATGGTTGGCAGGACCGTAGGCATTTGAAATAACAAAATATTTGTCTTCTTTGGTTGAGCCTTCTCCAATTTTGTAAGAAATCCAATCCTCCAAGCTTGCAAACTGACCCCCATGAGTACGAGCAAATTCAGAACCATAAAAAGTTCCACGATGACAGAGAATATTCCAGAAATCCTCTGGTGTCAAACCATCTTTCAATCCATCATAGACTGTATTGATTGCACATTTTCGAGTGGGTGCACATATCCTAAACGGAAGAAAGTGGTCAGGTCTGTTTGCAACTTTGGACAGCATCGGATCCTTGCTTTTTAGATATGGCTTCATTCCATTCTTGACTATAGGCATCAGTGTCCGAAGATACTGGAGAAAGATGTTGTATTGAGACAATAGATCATCTGGTGTTGATGATATAGGCAATGAAGGGGGGGAAAGGTGTGATAACAGCTGGAATCCGTGATTGTGTAGGCTTTCTTGTAGGCTGTGACATCCACAGGCTATGAAGATCTGATAAGACGTCTAGAGCCAAGCGCAGCGGAGATGATGAATCCATGAAACCTGCTGTACGCAGACTGATGCAGAGAGTGCTGATGACTTTATTGAAATCTTTAATTGTAAGGTTTCTTTTATGCCGCACACCCAAGAGTATTCCAATGGGATCATTATACAAATGCCACATTGGACCAAGGAGAAGCACAGAGGCTGGAGCTACAGAAAGAATCATATCCATGGCTTTGTATTGCAGAATCTGTTTAGGTTCAGAAGGGAAATAGAGCCATGGTTTGAGGCAATCATTAACTGCATCAATAGTGCATTCTGCAGCAGCACCAACAATGAAGTGAGGGACTTTGTATTTGAAAGTACATGGGGTATCAAGGGAAGGGAGGTAGTCTTCTGAACAAAAGTCGATTGTCTGGCTTGATCCGATACTGGATGTGTGATAGTGTTCAATGTCATTTATTAGACGTTGAAGCCAATTAGATGAGGATGATTGTGATGGTGATGAATATGCTGAACTAATCTCCATTTGAAGCCAGTTTATAATCTTCCATTCTGACATCATGATGATGCTTTGCATATAGCAGAGCTCCACAGCAGTGATGGATCTATAATGTTCCAACCCTTTGAGCCGATTCCATAAAGCCGGCACTAACTTGGCAGTTTCAGGTTCAGAAGGCCTGTCATTTAATAGCCCCATTGTAACATTGATATTATGTGTGATCGACCAAGTGTTTTCGGAAGGCTTTTCATCCGAATGAGCATGTAAGCCCTGGATAAAATCCTCAATTGCATAAAATACAGATATTGAACTAAACATATCGACAAAAGATTCTGTTGGATGACGTTCTTTAATAATGTCAGCTTACTACCAAAGAATGAACATTTCATAATACATACGAAGATTAACTTCAACGGCTTCTGATGCATCAACATGAGTTATTTTTGAATTCGATTCAACAGTATCCTTTCTTGGATCATAAGGAGAATCGTCCATGGACATGTCATCTTCAGAGAGGGATGATAGCGATGATAATTCTTCATCACTTCCAAGACCAAAGGAATATGGTAATGTTCTAAGCGGGCCAAGAGTAGCATTCTTGACCAGCTCAACAATATCAGGTTCCACAGGTGAAACCACAGAGTGAACGCTGTCAACCTGCATATGATCATCATCTTGGGAAATAACATTTTGAGGAGGTCGGCGTGTGTTTTCTTCCTCGAAGTCACTGTCGTCGTCTGAATTGTCAGTTGGTTGGTAATCGTCATCTTTAAATTATAAGGTAAATGCTATAAAAACATTTGATTGATACTATATTACATACCCATGTTTGTATCACCATCGTATCCATGCTCAATAAGTTAATGTGACTGGATTCATATCCCTCATCAGCTGGCACAGCGACAAGTAAAAGCATTGCTGGCTCTGCACCCGGGTCATCCTTCAGGTCAATATGGCCATTTTTCTGACCAAAGTGACCCATGTCTGGGCTCATGTCAGTTGCTATGATAAAAACAATGTAAATTTACAAAATAATAAATGTGTGTAACTAAAGACATACTTTCACATCCATCCCTTTGGATGGCAGATGCAAGGTTCAATTGCATGGTGGGGTATGCACAGTTTTCGGGGACACCGATTTGTGGCATGTTAGTGGCCTCTGCAAGCAGTTCAAGGTGTTCCACAAATTTGACTGGTGCATGTTTTTGAATTCCCACCATGCCAACTTTACCAGCAATCTGAGTTCCATGAGAATAGAATGCGATGATAATAAATAATTATGCGTACCTTCACAATGTCGCAGTGGAGTACTTGATGCTCATCAAGAGTGTGATCAGCAACCTTGGCGGAGGCTGTAGGTGATACTAATTGGCAAGAGCATTGATGAGAAGGTCCCAAAGTGTAGCATCAACTCCCCTTGACATCATTCAGACTGTTACAGCATTCCCATGCGGTGCCCCCAATCCAAACGCCACCTTCCTTAACAGGACGCCCAGGCCTTGTGAGCGTCTCGTCGCCCACTATCGCTTTCTGGACGTGGATCATTTCTTCAAGGATGCTGGGATCGTTTGCATGTGACCGGGTACTGAAATAAAAATTTCACAAGATTGCCAGTATCAGAAAGGTCAAAACTTACCAATCGCTGACCCACCCACCCAGAACATCGTTTTCAGGATCCAGATCATGCATGTCCCTTATAAAAACGAGGTCGTCATGATCAATTTCAAAGATACCTTGAAATCATTGTAAATGACTGTAAAAAAAGTTAGAAGGCATTCACGCACCAAGGTTTGAAATGCTCTCATCAGGACCCAATGGAACTTCCAAACTTGCCTCGAAAGTTTCGAGAGCTTTCAAGCCTTCGACCGACATATCTTGGATGTATACGAGAATGTGCCCAGGTGATAATGGGTTGCAATTGTGGACCAATGGATGGGAATCAACCTGGAAGATGTAAGGGAATCGGCCATCTCAATTCACATCGTATAGGAGCACGCTGCCTGGAACCTCCAGCTCCGAGGGCGCTACAGGGAGCATCCTCGGATAGATTGACATGTTCAACAACACCAACAATCGTCAGTGCAATCGGTCTGCAGTTAAACTGCTGATGGAAAGATGCTAAGAAAAATAAAAAGAAAACAGAATGAAACAATAAGTGGCGACACCAAACGGCAGCCAGAAACAACAGAAAGAGCTGTCTGTAGTTGAACTACTGACAGAGTGTATACAGAAAAGTATAGAGCAAACGAGAATGGTGAGGATGAGATTACGATGGCAGGAAGAAAGAGAAAGGAAGGGGCGTGGATATAAAAGCATGTGACAACGTCATAAAAGTCAATTTTTAAATGCATGTAACTACATCGGGTAAGTACCAATAACAAGCATACTTAAGTTAACAACATTCCTTGCTGTTCAACAGCAAGGAATAGTTCGAAGCCAATGGTGATGATCGAACACAGGAAGGCTGCCAACCAGGAGTTGAACCTGTCAGAATGTAAATGAGTAGGCAGAAACCATCTGTGTGAATGGGTTGGTCTTCTTCAACAGACTTTCCTTGCTGTTCAACGACGAGGAATAGTAAAGGTAAAAAGAAGACAAGAAGAAGTTGAATGTGAAGAGGGTAAAACATGGCATTCACTGAACGCCCAGATCAGAATAGGGACAGCGGTGAGGAACGAATGTTACCAACCGTTCAATGGCAGGCAACAACAACAAGAGAGATTGTTGGAGCAGGAGAAAAGCACCTCGAAATTTATAAGTGAAGCTAACTAGGAAACCCAACAATGTTCTTCGTCGAGCTTGGGACCTCTCCAAATGTCGACGAGTCACATGACCAGTGGGGTTAGGGTTTTACTCCTTTTCGCAACCAACAAAAATAGACCATGGAAGGCAGCAAAGCATACGCTATAAGGGCTAACAACGGGAATTGACCTGGAAGATGTAAGAGAATCATTAACTGCCATTCAATAGCTGTTAACGATTGGAAAGATTCAAAGAAAGCAGGAACGGGTAGCGCCATAACACCGCCGGGCCATAGCCAGATGGGGTAGTCTCCTCCCTGGGCTCAAGAGAACTAAATCCACTGTTGGTTGACTTCTGAATAATAGGCTGAGGTGTGGGCTTAAGTTGATTCCGTAGTGTTGGGGCCATCTAGGGTGATATCTCAGTTGTATCAAGTGTGAGACAGTTGACTCCTACCCAATATGGGAGATTGGGCTATCCTTAGAATACACCATTGTAAAAAGGGGCTGGGTAACGGTGCCCCCTGGGGGCCTGATCATGTAAGACATTGATGAGCTTGGTGCCCTCCTGGAATTAGCGAGGGAATCTGCTAAGCAATGATGTCAAGCTGCACTAAATGGGGAGGGCCTATGGGCCCGTAGTGAGGCTGACCTCCACTGCTGATAGTCAATAGGGGTGAGTAGTCAGGGCAATACTCCCGGACAAAAACTCCCGAAGTCCCCAATAGGGTGTCCCGCAAGGGGCACCCTAAACTTCGTGGATGTCTCTTGACTACCTTAAAAACCAAGTCGAAAAGGCGGTTTGCAAGGAATGGCACACTCGGTTCTCAGATCCAACATATCATGGGCAGCACTTCTTCCAACTCAAGGGCGTGGGAGGAAAACCAGTCTTACCCTCGACTCACAAAGGTGGGCCTTGGCTGAAAGTCATGGGAACCAGTACCACTGGGACTTCCCGTGCAACTCATATGATCACTGGCCATGCTCCCATAGGGGAGTATCGTCATCATCTCTCCCTCGATGGGGAGTACCAATGTTGGTGCCTTGGTCCCGAGATACAAACTCAAGACCATTTATTACGCGTCTGCTCTGCAGTAGATTGCAAAGAGACTCATGCAAGCCCAGACTCCGTCGAAGGCTTCCACAAATTTTTGGACAATAACCCTGCACTAGGGTCATTCACACCACTAAGGTGGGATCCAGGATAGGTTGTGCGTGCAGGGCGTATGACCCCTGTCTGGTCCTGGCTAGTGTGATTGGTATGTCTGGCGGCGGCTGTAGATAGCAGCTGACGAGTCCATTAACCCTCATAAAGGGGGCCTGCCCATGTTCAGGAGCAACTGTCAGGGCGGGGGGACACAACACCAGGTACTGGCTCAGGGAGGCGCCAAGCCCTTTCAGATCAAATTTAGGCGCCCGTCCAAAGTGTGATATCACACTTTGGACAGCCCTAAATGTCGGTCATGTGTTACAACTTTGTCGACTACACTTTCCTTTCCGAGCTGAGAGGCTCAGGTCGGGGGGGCAGTTTCCCCTAAATCTTGCACAAATACCCATAGGGATTCGGGGGACATGACATTGTCAAGTCTGGGTTGTCGGTATGCCACCACTGGCAAGTCCGTTTACTTGATAAAGGGGGCCCCCTTAGTGGTCATTGCAGCTATCCAGGTGGTTGGTGCGAAGATCAGCAGGAGGAGGACTTGGGTTTGGCGTAGTGTACTTCGTTTGTATGTCTCTGCCATGGACTGCGTTCAGGCGCCGCGTTATACATTTTTGACCCAAAAAAGAAAAAAGAAAAAAAGTTAGCACAGGTAAGTGACGATAAGAGTCAAAGTACATAGTGTGAAGTTGATAACAGCTAGCCCCTTGTCTCACCACCCCAAAAGAGTGAGCACTGGAGGTGGAGAGTTGGTGGTGAGAAGTGGCCACCAGAATGTTGTCCTAGCCCCCAGGGGGCACCATCACCCAGCCCCTTTTAATGATGGTGTATTCCAAGTGGGTAGTCAGTGTAGCATGTCTCTAGTAGTTGAGACTCACAGAACATGGAGGTTGGTGGCCCCCAGGACGACCAACAGTCCAATAGAAGTGTCCTCCCTCCTAAGCCAGACCTCCCCCAACTAAATGACTGCAACGACTTGGGTGAGCATTGAAGTAGGCATCCCACACCCACAACAAGCCCCCATAGGGACCCAGACTACTCTTTCGTCGACAACACTCACCTAGCCAGGATCCTCAAAGCCCAGGAGAACGAGACAGATAGCAGCCATTGTCAGAAACAATGACTGGGGCATCCCTGGAGATTGGATAGATGGATCTCTTAGCAAATCAGCCCACACCTGGAGACGCCAAGAGCATTCATGATGGTAAAATCTGATCGAAGATCAGACGAAAATTGCAGTCTCGACATTGCTACCAATGTCGAGCAGGAATGTTTACCACTATTTATGGTGGTTGTAACAAGTCAAGGAGCCCTGTCTAGAGCTATCTGGAGCATAGAGCCTCCTGAGTCGCAATTGAGGCCAGCTGCGGCTGCTGCTTCCAGCACCACACCTAACTGTTCAGCTATGTTCTGCCGTTCCTCAGCAGTTGGTTGTCTGGAACCCATCCTGTTCAGGACAATTCAGATTCCGTCCACGTATTCCCCCAGGTCTTTCGCGAAGGTCTGAGGCCCAGCCCAGTCATCGCTTGCCATCTCCGTGTCTTGAATGACAGGGGGGGGTATGTAGCAGCCACTTTGTCCACCCACTGTGAAGCAGGTGTAGAAGGGGTAGTAGGAGGTGCAGGAGACACAGTAGCATCCCTGGAAGATAGTGCAGGCACACTGAATCATTGTGCCCATGGAGTGACAATTCCCGCCCCATAGGGGGAGGGGGTTGGAGAACCTCTTTGGGTCCTATGAGGACCCACAGAGGGTGCTATCTGTGTGGATCTGCGGCCCCCAGAGGGCCACAGCAAGTCAATTGGATCATCCCCAGGAGTTCTGGGCGTACCCGATCTAGAAGGTCTCCCCTCATCCCTTGCTTTGCCCAATCTCCCCCCTCTTCTCGAGTATGATTCTGACATGTGTTGGTAAGATGGATCGCTAAGATCGTGGACGGATGGAGCTGAAAAAGTAGAAAACGGTGTGGACAAGGTTTTTTATGGCTGTGCACATTGTGGTAGGAAGACAAGAAGCAATGACGCCCATGAACGTCTCTAGATTACCTTAAAAACCAGGTCAAAAAGGCCGTTTGCAAGGATTGGCACACATGGTTCACAGAACCGCTGTATTGTGGACGGCATTTCCTTCAACTCAAAGGAGTCGGAGGGAAGCCGGTACTACCCTCGACCCACAAAGGTGGGCCCTGGCTGAAAGTCATGGGAGCCAGCACCACTGGCACCTCCCATGCCACTCATATGATCACTGGCCATGCTCCTATAGGGGAGTATTGTCATCGTCTCTCCCTCGATGGGGAATACCAATGCTAGTGCCTTGGCCCCAAGATACAAACCCGGGACCATTTACTACACATCTGCCCTGCAGTAGACCGCAAAGAGACTCATGCAAGCCCCGACTCTGTTGAAGGCTTTCACGAATTCTTGGACAATAATCCTGCACTAGGATCATTCACCCTGCCTGCATGGGATCCAGGATAGGTTGTGTGTGCACGTATGACCCCCGTCTGGTCCTGGCTAGTGTGATTGGTATGTCCGGCGGTGGCTGTAGATAGTGGCTGATGAGTCCATTAACCCTCATAAAGGGGGCCTGCCCATGTTTAGGAGCGACTGTCAGGGTGGGGGGACACAACACCAGATACCAGTTTGGGAAGGCACCCGAGCGCTTCCAGATCCACCATCGGTTATGCGTTATGACCATTTTGTCGACTACACTTTCCTTTCCAAAGCTGAGAGGCTCACGTCGGGGCAGCAGTTTCCCCTAAATCTTGCACACATACCCATAGGGATCCTGGGAACACAACATCATCAAGCTTGAGTTGTCGGTATGCCACCACTGGCGAGTCCATTTACTCGATAAAGCCCTTAGTGGTCATCACAGCTATTTAGGTGGTTGGTGCAAAGATCAGTAGGAGGAGGACTTGGGGTTGGCATAGTGTACTTTGCTTGTACATCTCTACCGCGGAATGCACTCGGGTGCCGCATTATAAATCTTTGACCCAAAAAAAAAAAAAAATGCGACATGCAAAGTGTGATTTCTTATGATGACTGTATCCAAGAAGTGGCTACAATGAACAGATGACCCTGGGACCTTATGTCCTGGACTCGTCAACGGAACTTACCATCATACGAGGCAATCTCCTATTGGGGAGAACCTTGCAAAGATCTTGATTCTCTTTGGGCTGCCCTTGATGGGTCCTACAATGCTGCCTCAGATCGAGTAGTCGATCTGAGCATTCTAGATGAACTTGATCCAGTGCCTGAATGGGCCTGGATTCCGTTCTCCATCACAGAAATGAAGGAAGCACTTAACGCATGCTGCTCCAGGGCCCAATCATGTTACATGGCTGTACCTAAAACACTGGTGTAGCAACCCAGCATCGCTGAGGCATGCATCACTGCTGGCCACTGGCCAGCCCACTTTAAGGAATCCCTATTGGTAATAATCCCAAAACCGGGGAAACCTAATTACTCCACACCAAAGTCGTTCAGGCCCATTGTGCTACTGAACACTTTGGGGAAATTAGTCGAGAAGATGTTGTCTAGATGACTTCAATTTGATGGAGTCATCGCTTCTTGTCTTCCTACCGTGACGTGTGCAGCCACAAAAAACCTCGTCCACACCATTTTCTACTTTTGCAGCTCCATCCATCCATGATCTTAGTGATCCGGTACAACCAGCATCTTACCAATGCATGTCAGAATCATACTCAAGAAGAGGGGGGAGATTGGGCGAAGTGATGGATGAGGGGGGACCTTCTAGATCGGGTATGGCCAGAACTCCTGGGGACAATCCAATTGACTTGCTGTGGCCCTCTGGGGGCTGCAGATCCACACAGATAGCACCCTCCATGGGTCCTCATAGGACCCAAAGAGGTTCTCCAACCCCCTCCCCCTATGGGGCGGGAATCATCACTCCATGGGCACAACGATTCAGCATGCCTGCACTATCTTCCAGGGATGCTACTGCATCTCCTGCACCTCCTACTACCCCTTCTACACCTGCTTCACAGTGGGTGGACGAAGTGGCTGCTACATACCCCCCCCCTGTCATTCGAGACACGGAGATGGCAAGTGATGACTGGGCTGGGCCTCAGACCTTTGCGACAGACCTAGGGGAATATGTGGACGGAATCTGAATTGTCCTGAACAGGACAGGTTCCAGACAACCAACTGCTGAGGAATGGCAGAACATAGCTGAACGGTTAGGTGCAGTGCTGGAAGCAGCAGCTGCAGCTGGCCTCAATTGCAACTCAGGAGGCTCTATGCTCCAGATAGCTCTAGACAGGATGGCTGGTGGGGGGAAACAACCTAGGTTGGGAATTGTCACCAATGATCCCAGTGACATCCCAAGGACAGACTACTTGGAGGGATGGGATGGGCAACGCCCCCCCCCTCACAAATCTGTGAGGACTCAGGGCCCGAAAGGGGCTTGACCTCTTCCTAAACCCCCTGCAGGGGACACATCATTGTCATGGGGCAGAGGTCCTGGTACACATTCATCCCCCTCTGGGAGAGGAGACAAACCCTGCAGACTTCCTTGACCATGTCAGGGTTACTCTCAGACTGCACCACTCCAAGCTAGTGGCCCAGTCTGCATCGATGCATGCTGGGAACATCTCGGTAGCAACAGATGTAGTGGCCTCCGAGGAGGACCTACGATGTTTCAAAGAGGTGGCCCACAAGGCTTTCCCCTTTGCACTGCAGGTAGACCCAGTGTTACCCACTTCCACGTCGTACCTCAAGCTGGTCGACATGCCATACATTGCAAACGACAAGGCCATCACGCCTGACATTGTCATTGCACACCTAGGGAAGTCCGGTATCTCAGACCTCACAGTGTTACAGGTCCCCCCACAGGTTGTACGCGATTTGAAGATGTTGGATACGTGCACCGTATATCTTAACATTGCTGATTCAGTCAGTGGTGCACAGGCTAAGGCCCTCATCAGTCATGGTGTCCAATTTGGATGCTACATTGCATATGTCAGAGCAGCCAGGGCAAACCCCGGGCTGCCTCTCTGTCAACAATGCTGGAAATGGGGCCATCCCACCCCGGCATGCAGAGCTCCACAGACCAAGTGTCTGGTCTGTGCTGGTCCACACTGCAAGGAGCACCATTGTGCCTTGGCAGAGTGTTGCAAGAGTAATGCTAAGGCGAACCCTCCTGTCCCAGCTACCCCTGAAGGGGTTGCCTGTCCTCACCCAGCTAGATGCACAAACTGCTGGAAGAACCATGCATCCGACGATCATTGATGCAATTTCTGGCATCATTGCTTTGACCAAGATTGGATCAAAGCTTGCTATGACAAGGTGAGTGTGAGATGCAACTCTCATTTGCCTCCTGCTTACCTTCCCGCAGGACGCAGTGGACAAACGTAAATGAGGGACAGACTTAGATCTACTCCTCAGTTACAAATATTTAGTCAGAATGTTAACCATAATTGGGGGTACATGGACACTTTACTGGCAGACTTTGTAGACAAGTACAATTTGCTCTTTTTTTTTTTTTTTTGGATCAATGATTTATAATGCGGCACCATAACGCAGTCTGTGGAGCAGGGAACAAACAAAGGTACTACTCTAACTACGTGTTCCCCTTGCCTGCTTCCCAACCCAGGTCCCTGTTTTAGCCACTTTAGGCGGGCAGTGCCACATATGTTGTCCTCTCAGACAGAAAAGGCAATAATCTGGAGGGGGAGCCCCCCCCTCCAGAAGCTAGCCATTAGATCGCCCACTGGTGCAAACCGGTCCCCCAGCCACATATCCAACCGAAGTCAGATCAGGTGCAGTGGTGTCAATTCACCGTAAATCCCCCCTTGCGTAAGGAATAACCATCTGCATACTCCCAGCCAACGAGGATTGACCACCCCGGACGAACGAGGTGGACCATCACCGTGTCATGCATGAGTGACAGTAACGTGGCAGCTGGTTGTTCACCTGTTTATTCACTGGAACCACTGTAAGCAGGGGGCCATAGCCCCCCTTGAGCAAATGCGCTACAAGCACATGTGCTCGATAACAGTTTCCCCCCCACAGCAGGGAGAACGTAAAGGGCAGCGACACTTGTCACCAACCCGACAGCAGCCAGTGGACTGGCAGTGATGGGTGTGGAGTGGAATGCCCCACACTAGTAATGGCACAGCCATCTGTAATGATGACAGCACTGTACTGGGGACAAGGGTTCCCCAGATTGAAGCTCTGCTAGAGCTGTTGGCATCGCCACATAGGAAGCTGGAACAGCTGACGGAGGCATAAGATCATTGGAACAATTGTTTCTGGTTGTCCATTTGGGCATTAAGAGCAAGTTAGTACTGGTATATGATGCTAGTGATCGAAGTATGCAGCGTGCAGTGTAAGAGAGGGCCTCCTGCCTAGCAAGAGAGTCCTCGTAGTCATCAGGGTTGGGGAGGTCCTCCCCAGCCCACAGATCTCAAACTGCCTCATGCAGCTGCTACCTCTGGTTTGTTCTGTGAGAACCGGATGTCATAGTCTTGGGCATCATCGCCAACAATGTCACCTGTAATCAAGGTGGGGTCATGAGGGGCCCAGCATGTGGTTTGGTCTCTGTTCGGCTGTTTGAGCATTGAGAGTGAGTTAGCACAGGTAAGTGACGATAAGAGTCAAAGTAAGATAGTCCTCACTCATCCACAACGATGTCACATGAATCAACAATTTCACACCCATCTCACCTGTGAACAATGTTTGGAGGCCTTTTACAGAATGTGGCTCCGAGGAAAGATTTATCTTCATATCAGGAAGGTTCTACCAAAACCTGGTGGGCACTGTGCAAGTTTTGCAGGAGGAGTATAGGATTTTGTTATGGAAGTCAATGTTTTGATTGTGACTCTTTTGTGAGTGATTTTTGATGGACTGCCGACTTTGCAAGCAATACTCCTCTGTCACTCATTCCTTAGTTCAAATTTGGTTTGCACAGTTCTGTTTAAAAACACTTAATAAAACTTTCCTCGGTTGCCTTTTTTTTAAAAACACAGTGTGACAATGTCAGTGCCCACTTTTGACTGAAATCAATGAATGCACATGACGTCGTTGTCTATGAGTGAGGACTATCTTACATAGCATGAAGTCGATAACAGCTGGCCCCTTGCCTCAGTTCCGGGTCCACCCGATGCAGCCTCCAAACGCTCCGAGGGGGCAGGCAGGCTGCACATCCTGCTGCCTGGTGGGAGAAGATTGAACCCAGGTCATACCACCCCAAAAGAGTGAGCACTGGAGGTGGAGAGTTGGTGGTGAGAAGCGGCCACCAGAATGTTGTCCTAGCCCCCAGGGGGCACTGTCACCCAGCCCCTGTTAACGACAGTGTATTCCAAGTGGGTAGTCAGTGTAGCATGTCTCTAGTAGTTGAGACTCACAGAACATGGAGGTTGGTGGCCCCCAGGACGACCAACAGTCCAGTAGAAGTGTCCTCCCCCCTAAGCCAGACCTCCCCCAACTAAACGACTGCGACAACTTGGGCGAGCATTGAAGTAGGCATCCCACACCCACTCTAACCCCCCATAGGGACCCAGACTACTCTTTCATCAACAACACTCACCTAGCCAGGATCCTCGAAGCCCAGGAGAATGAGACAGATAGCAGCCATTGTCAGAAACAATGACTGGGGCATCCCTGGAGATCGGATGGACAGATCTCTTAGCAAATCAGGCCACGCCTGGAGATGCCGAGAGCGTTTGTGATGGTGAAATCTGATCAAAGATTGGACAAAAATCACAGTCTCGACGTTGCTACCAACATCGAGCAGGAATGTTTACCCCTCCCACAAGAGGATGTATACTCACAGGAGCTCAGCTATGCTGAGCTCCTTTATCTGGAGGCATCCCCTGCCCCATCACCGCCTTTGCCCCCCATCCCTGAGTTGGTGGAGGATGAAGTGCCATTATCAAGGGATGAGAGGCTGGAAATCAAAGCCACCTCTCATGCCATGTTGCATATACTGGACATGATGACCTCGTTTGTAGGTACTGTCCAAGTGTCTGCGGTCCCTCTCAATGAGAGAAACTCTTGGTGCCAGATGGCATGGGAGCTCTTCACCACCACCTGGCATTTCTCAGAGAGCATGATGGAGTCACTTCGGGTGGCGTCAGCTCCTCTAGACCTTACGTCTCTGGCAGCCCCAGCCACCCCAGAGGGGGTAGCCTGTCCTCACCCAGCTAGGTGCTTGAACTGCCAGAAGAACCATGCATCCGACAATCGTCGATGCAATTTCTGGCGACATCGCTTTGACTGTGACTGGATCAAAGCCCGCTACAATGAGGTGAGTGCGAGACATTCGTCTCATCCCCCTCCTGCTTACCTTACCGCAGGACACGGTGGCCGAATGTAAATGAGGGATAGACTTAGATCTACCCCACAGTTATGAATATTTAGTCAGAATGTTAACTGTAATTGGGGATACATGGACTCATTACTGGCAGACTTTGTAGAGGATTACGATTTGCTTTTCATTCAAGAGCCTCCTTGGAGAGTAATAAGACATGCCCCCTCTGCCCACAACAGGGAAGGGGAAGAAGTTATCGGCGCACTGTTGAGCCCCAACTGGGGCACCTTGGTACGACCATCAGGGATTGACACCCCACCATGCATTGCTGTCTACTTTGCGAACAGCATCGCTAATCTCAGACCGGGTCTCCACTGAGATCTGATCGATGATTGTGACATCCTCCTCTTCTCCCTGGGAGTAGGGGAAGATGTCATGCTACTTGCTAACGTCTATTTGGACAGCCAACATTTAACCATTACACTCCTGTACGAGAGTGTCTTGATGATGCCACGACTACACTTCATGTGCAGCGATTTTAACATGAGACATGCCTCCTGGGACCCCCAGGGGCCTGCACACTCAATTCATGCCAACCACTTAGTGGAAATGGCAATGGCTTTAGGCCTGACGAGAGCCCTCCCAACTGTGGAGGGACCCACCCACTTTCCCCCACAACAGGGCTTTCACCCCACGGTGATCGACCTAATGTTTGTACCCATGGATCTAAGATTTGTGTTGTACTGCAATATAGTACCAGAAGCCAGGGGCACATCTGACCATGCCCCCCTGACACTGACACTGCCTGGTCCGGGATCTCTGGTCCCGGTCACCAAGTGGTCAATCAAAAAAGGATCTGAGGAGGAGGCATTGTACCTCGATGCCATCTCCTCCGCTTTAAACCCGTGGCTGAACTGGCACAGAAACACTTTGGCAGAAATCAATGAAGTCATTTTGGCGATATCAACAATTTTAAACAAGACATGGGATAACCATGCCAAGGAAACTCGCCTAGGCAAGTTGTCCAAAGGATGGTGGACTGATGAATGCAAAGGTGCACTGGACGCTTACAGAGCCACTCAAGATGAGGGGGACTGGAAGCTTTACTGCAGAGTAATGTGACATGCAAAACATGACTTCTTTGATGACCACATCCAAGAAGTGGCCACCATGAACAGACGACCCTGGGACCTTATGTCCTGGACGCGTCAAAGAAACCTTCCATTGTATGAGGCAATCTCCTATCGGGGAGAGCCATGCAACGATCTCAACTCCCTATGGGCTGCCCTCGATGGCTCATACAATGCTGCCTCGGATCGAGTAGTCGATCTGAGAATCTTAGATGATCTGGATCCAGTGCCTGAAAGGGCCTGGATCCCATTCTCCATTATGGAAATGAAAGAAGCACTCAACGTGTGCTCTTCCCATTCTGCTCCAGGTCCCAATCATGTTACATGGTCATACCTTAAACACTGGTGTAGCAATCCCGAGGTAGCAGGTCTCATCACCCACATTGCCAAGGCATGCATCACTGTTGGCCACTGGCCAGCACACTTTAAGGAATCCCTGTCGGTTATTATCCCGAAACCAGGGAAGCCTAGCTACTCTACACCAAAGTCATTCAGGCCCATTGTGCTACTGAACACTCTGGGAAAATTGGTTGAGAAGATGCTGTCCAGATGGCTTCAATTCAATGGAGTAGCTCACGGAGCCTTCGAGCAAAACCAGTTCGGAGGAGTCGCCCAGTGTTCCACAGAGGATGCAGGAATCTATCTTACCCACCTCGTCAGGGCAGGATGGGCTCAAGGTCTCAAAACAAGTGTTGTCGCTTTCAACATAGCTCAGTTCTTTCCCTCCCTGAACCACCAGGTTCTACTGGAGATCATCTCTCAGTCGGGATTCCCTGCACAAGTGGTGAATTTCTTCCGCTCTTACCTTGTCGGTCACAAGATGACCTACAAATGGAATGCCTTCTCATCTGGGTCTTTTGCAGCCGATGTGGGGGTGGGACAAGGATCTGCCTTGTCCCCAGTCTTATCGGCATTGTACCTAACACCCATTATGAAACTCTTCAGAAGAAGCGACATCGGCAGAGACGTCGATCTCATGTCTTATGTGGACGATGGCACCCTCATCGCCCACTCTACATGGCTGGAGGACAACCTCCCCCTTCTCAAAGAAGCATATGGCTGGATCTTCCAGGCATTCACCTCACTTGGACTTGTCCTGGAACACGACAAGTCTGAGATCTTCCACTTCTCTAGGTCGAGGAGTTTCACCCCTCTACTGATAGATCTAGGGTTTGCCCCATACATAGGCAACTCACCTCTCAAACCCAAGACTACCTGGAGGTACCTTGGATTCTTCTTCGATTGTAAACTCACCTTCAAGGAGCACACACAATTTTACTCCACCAAAGCCCTCACCACTGTGAGGGTGATGGGAATGCTCGGCAATTCTGTAAGAGGGCTAACCCCCATGCAGAAACGCCTCCTATACCGTTCATGTGTTGTACCCATTATGACGTATGGACTTAGACTCTGGCACTTCAAGGGTGCACACGTCAAGGGTGTTATCAAAGCATTGGCCCAGGTGCAGTCCATCGCTGCATGCTGGATCCTCGGTGCATTCCGTACCACCCCTATCGGTGGGCTGGAAAGTATCGCAGGACTGTTGCCCATGCAACTGTTACTGCATAGATTAGTTGATAGAGGGGTGTTTAGAACCCCCCTGCTGGCCCCATCTCACCCCCTAAGAGCAATCTTGGGAGCAAATCACGTTGGCATGACCCACCCTCATGGCCTAGGTCTCTGGGGAGGCGATGTGCTCAACACACTCACACTACAGGGCCCATCTGTTGCTTCTGTGACAGCACTGTCCCTTGTACCTGATGACAAATTTGACCCCTTTGGGGAAGAAAACACACTGGGAAACAGAGTGAAGGACTTATTCCCCACTCACTTTTCCTCTCATTGCCTTGCCTCCAAGGAGGACGAGGTGAGGAAATCTTACAGGAGTGACCTCGACAAAGCCTGGGCTGCTGCCCAGGTAGAGGATGACACTCTAGTCATTGCAGTGGACGCATCTGTGCCCACCGATGCCAAGTTCCAAGCGGTCACCTGTGCTCTGGTCTTTGGACAGGGAGAGCAGGTAGATCACATTGTATCAGCCTCTGGGAGAAGAACCCCCCCAGAAGTGGAATTATTCGCCCTCCAGCTGGGCATCTCAGCTGCGTGCAGCAGGGGCTGCAAAAAGCTGGTGATCTTCTCGGATTCTACAGTGGGCATTGAGTCCCTCATGGATCCAACACCACGTTCTGGGCAGATCTTCACCCTGGACGCTTGTCGCTCTCTTCGTCCCTGGCTAGCCGGGGATGAGGAGAGGAACATTACATTCTGGCATGTCCCCTCAAAATTCAAGTGGAATGTGCACAAGAAGGCTCACAATGTAGCTACATCTACCAAGATCTCCATGGGCAGACACCCTCGGATGTCTTTAGACTACCTTAGAAACCAAGTCGAAAAGGTGGTTTGTAAGGATTGGCACACACAGTTCTTAGAACTGTTGTACCATGGATGGCACTTCCTCCAACTCAAAGGAGTTGGAGGGAAGCCAGTATTACCCTCGACCCACAAGGGTGGGCCTTGGCTGAAAGTCAAGGGAAACAGCACCACTGACACCTCCCATGCAACTCGAATGATCACTGGCCATGCTCCCATAGGGGAGTATTGTCATCATTTCTCCCTCGACGGGGAGTACCAATGTTGGTGCCTCGGTCCCAAGATTCAAACTTGGGATCACATTTTATGCATCTGCCCCAAGGTGGATTGCAAAGAAACTCGTGCAAGCCCAGACACGGTCAAAGGCTTTCATGAATTTTTGGACAACAACCCTGCACTAGGGTCATTTGCCCCACTAGCATGGGATCCAGGATAGGTTGTGCGCGCAGGGCATATCACCCCCATCTGGTTCTGGCTAGTGTGATCGGTATGTCAGGGTGGCCATAGGGCACCAGACGAGTCCGTCAACCCTCATAAAGGGGGCCTGCCCATGTTCAGGAGCGACTGTGAGGGCAGGGGGACATGAAACCAGGTACCGGTTCGGGGAGGCGCCTGAGCACTTCCAGATCCACTGTCGATTGTGCATTATGGCTTTGCAGCTGACTATGCCTTCCTTTCCGAGCTGAGAGGCTCACGTCGGGGTGGCGGTTTCCCCTAAATCTTGCACTCATACCCATGGGGATTCGGGGAACACGACATTGTCAAGTCCAGGTTGTCGGTACGCCACCACTGGCAAGTCCGTTTACTTGATAAAGGGGGCCCCCTTAGTGGTCATCGCAGCTATCCAGGTGGTTGGTGCAAAGATTAGCAGGAGGAGGACTTGGGCTAGGTGTAGTGTACTTCATTTGTATGTCTCTACCGTGGACTGCGATCAGGCACCACATTATAAATTTTTGACCCAAAAAAAAAAAAAAAAACCTACTTTTGCTAAATCATTCTCAATGCCCTCTGCAAACCATAGAGCGCGAGTTCGACACTGGGCAGCACATGGTGACCCCCTCTTACACACAAGTTTCGACGTCGCAGACTTCGAAGACAACTACCTTTTGGAGTTCGGCCACGTCTCCCTGAGCGGCTGGGACTCTGAGGTGGCAAATCAGTTCCACAATCTATGGTCGGAGGATGACTCCTCTGACCTTTCAGATGTTGACGACTCTGCCGCTAGTGGAGACGTCAAATTTATTCCAGGTCTCACCGAGCTAGCCTTGCAAGAGACTATAAACCGCTTCTTGGTGTCACAGCAAGTGGCCACCGAGATGCATGATCTGGCTCTCAAGCTTGGGCTCGAGGCCAACAACAATCAGGAGCTCAGCATCGCCAAGCTCCTCTATCCAGAGGGGCAGCAGGAGCAATCCATGCCACCCCTCCACATATCACGGGGTTCATCCGCCATCCCAGAGTTGGTGGAGGATGAGCCTCCATTGTCGAGAGATAATATCAGCCGCCTCTCATGGCTTTCTGCATATACTGGAGGCAATGACAATTTTCATTGGTACCATCTGGGTGTCCACCATTCCACTCACTGAGAGGAATGTATGGCGTCAGATGGCCTGGGACTTGTTCATGGCCACCTGGTGATTGTCTGAGACAATGTCGGCAGAACTAGCAGCTGCCGCATTGCCTCTTGATCTCACATCACCGGCAGCCTTTCTGGCTTCCTACGTGGCGATGCAGGCAGCTCAAGCAGAGCTCCAACATGGGGAACCCTCATCCCCAGTACGACACCACCATCCTCAAGGTCCTCGAGCCCAACAGTGCCACTACTAAAATGGGTGAACACCCCTCCACATCTACACCCACCAAATGGTTGGTGGCCGATATCGGGATAGCAGCACTTAGCTGCTACCCTCTACCTTCCCCCCGCTGTGGGGGGGACGCTGTCATCGAGCACATGCACTTGTTGGCATTTGCTTGAGGGGGGCCTTGGCCCCCTGCTTGCAGTAGTTCTGGTGAGTAACCAGGTGAATAACCAGCTACCTTATTTTTGTCACTCGTGCGCAGGCATGGTGATGGTCCACCTCATTCATCTGGGGTGGTCAATCCTCATTGGCTGGGAACATGCGGACGGTTATTCCTCCTGCAAGGGGGGATTTACAGTGAATTAACACAGCCATGCCTGATCCAACTTCAGTTGGATATGTGGCTGGGGGACCGCTTTGCGCCAGTGGACGATCTAATGGCTAGCTTCAGGAGAGGGGGGCTCCCCCTCCAGATTATTGCCTTTCCTGGCTCAGAGGCCAACGTCAGTGGCACTGCCTGCCTAAAGTGGCTAAAACGGGGACTTGGGTGGGAGATGGGTGAGGGGAACGTGTAGATATAGTAGTACCCTAGTTTGTCCCCTGCTCCATGGACTGCGCTCAGGCGCCATGTTATAAATTTTTGACCCAAAAAAATAAAATAAAATAAAACTGAGCCGAAAACAACTGAAAAGAAGAATGAGAAAGCGAAGCAAGGGGAAGGAACCTAAGCCCAAGAAGGGCAAAAAGGTGTGTGTATCATATGACACTGATGATGATAGTGACATGTAGTTGATCCTTGTATCTGTAAGCTAGTCAGTAGTGTATATGCAATGACCCTTACCTGTGCAGACTCAGCACAGACTTATGTAGACTCTGGGCAGACTAATGCGGACTCTGCACAGACTTATGTGGACTCTGCACGGATTTATGTGGACTCTGCATGGACTTATGCAGACTCCATGAGGACTTATGCAGACTCCACATGGACTGGGGTGGAGTCCACAGCAAAAGGGGTGTAATTTTTCATTTTGGTCACCAGATGGTTGGACTCTGCATGGAGTCCGCACAGTCCGCATGGATCCACGTGGAACATATGGGGCCATGTAAATTACTGGATCCAAGTCATCCCCCTGCTAATCTTTGCACCAACCACCTGGATAACTGCGACAACTACTAAGGAGGCCCCTTTTATTGATTAAACAGATTTGCCAGGGGTGGTGTACCGACAACCCGGACTTGGCGAAGTATCCCTCAAGACTCCATGGGTATGTGTGCAAGATTTAGAGGAAACTGCTGCCCTGACATGAGCCTCTCAGCTCAGAAAGGAAGGTGTAGTTGACTGAATCATTGTAATGCACAACCAACAGTGGATCTGGAAGCACTCAGGTGCCTCCCCGACCCAGTACCTGGTGTTGTGTTTCCCCCCCCCCCCCCAACAGTCGCTCCTGAATGCAGGCGAGCCCCATTTATGAGGGTTAACAGACTCGTCGACTGCCTTCTACAGTCGCCATTGACATACCGATCACACTAGCCAGGACCAGATGGGGGTCATATGCCCTGCATGCACAACCTATCCTGGATCCCATGCTAGTGGGGTGAACGACCCAGTTTCTGGGTTATTGTCCAAGTATTTGTAGAAGCCTTTGATGGAGTTTGGGCTTGCAGGAGTTTTGGTGCAAACCACTGCAGGGCAGATGCATAATACATGGTCCCGAGTTTGGACCTTGGGGCCAAGACACCAACATTGGTATTCCCCATTGAGGGAAAAGTGTTGGTGATACTCCTCTAAGGGAGCATGGCCTGTAACCATTCGGGTGAGTCGGGAGGTACCAGTTGTGCTGGATCCCAAGACTTCCAGCCAAGGCCCACCTTTGTGAGTCAAGGGTAGTACTGGTTTTCCTCCCACCCCTTTGAGGTGTAGGAAATACCTTCCGCAGTATGTTGGTTCTAAGAACCGCATGTGCCAGTCCTTGCAGACCACTTTTTCAACTTGGGTCTTTAGGTAATCTAGAGATGTCCATAGGCGTGGACCCACAGAGATCTTGGTAGATGTCACTACATCATGAGCTTTCTTGTGTACGCCCTACTCGAACTTCGAGGGGACATGCCAGAATGTGACATTTCTTTCCTCATCCCTGGCTAGCCAGGGACAAAGAGATCAACAAGCATCCAGAGCAAAGATTTGCCCAGAGCATGGTTTTGGATCAACAAGGGACTCAATGCCCATTGTAGAATCCAAGAAAATCACCAACTTTTTGCATCCCTTGCTGCAGGCAGCAGAGATGCCCAGCTGGAGAGTGAAGAGTTCGACTTCTGGGGGGGTTCTCCTCCCAGAAGCTGAGACAATGTGATCTACCTGTTCTCCTTGTCTGAAGATGAGAGCACAAGTGACAGTTTTGACTAGATTGCCCAGAGTGTTCAAGAGCACAATTGGTCTGAACGACTTTGGTGTAGAATAGTTAGGCTTCCCTGGTTTCGGGATGATAACCGACAGGGACTCCTTAAAATGTGCAGGCCAATGGCCAGTGGTGATGCATGCCTAAGCTATATGAGTGATGAGGCTCACCACCTCAGGTGTGCTACACCAGTGTTTCAGGTGCAACCACTTGACATGATCAGGACCTGGTGCAGATTGGGAGGAGCACACATTGAGCGCCTCTTTCATCTCCATGACAGAGAATGGGATCCACACCCTTTTGGGCATTGGGTCCAGATCATTTAAGATGCCCAGGTTGACTTCTTGGTACGAGGCAGCATTGTAGGACCCATCAAGGGCAGCCCATAGAGAATCTAGATTGTTACAAGGGTTTTCCCAAAAGGAGATGGCCTCGTAAGATGGCAGGTTTCATTGATGGGTCCAGGACATCAGATCCCAGGGCCATCTGTTCATGGTAGCCACTTTGTGGATATGGTCTTCAAAGAAGTCATGCTTTGCATGTCACATGACTTTACAATAGTGCCTCCAGTCCTCCCCATCATGGGAAGCTCTGTACGCATCGAGAGCACCTCTGCACTCGTCTGTCCACCATCCTTTGGATGACTTACCCAGGCGAGATTCCTTGGCATGGTTATCCCATGCCTTGGTCAAAATAGCTGATATTGCCAAGACAACATCATCTATTTCTGCCGATGTGTTCCCATGCCAGTTAAGCCATGGGTTTAAAGCAGAGGAAACGGCATCCAGGTATGACACCTCTTCCTTGGATCCTATTTTGATGGACCACTTGGTTACTGGGACCAGAGATCCCAGGCCAGGTAGAGTCAGCGTCAGGGGGGCATGGTCAGACATACCCCTGGCTTCTGGAATTATCTCACAATACAATGTGAATCTGAGATCTGTGGGTATGAACATTAGGTCGATCACAGTGGGGTGATAGCCCTGTTGTGGGGGAAAGTGAGTGGGGGAAAGTGAGTGGGTCCCTCTTCCATGGGGAGGGCCCTTGTCAGGCCTAGTGCCATCGCCGTTTCTACTAGGTGGTCTGCATGAATAGAGTGCTCAGGTCCCTGGGGGTCCCAGGAGGTGTGCCTCACATTGAAATCACCACACATGAAGTGGAGGCATGGGATCATCATGACATTTTCATATAGAAGTGTGATGGCTGAGTGTTGGCTGTCTGAGTAGACATTTGCAAGTAGCATGACATCATCCCCTATTCCCAATGAAAATATCAGGATGTCATGGCTATCAATCAGATCTCAATGGAGGCCTGGTCTCAGGTTAGCAATGCTGTTTGAAAAGTAGACAACAATGTGTGGGGGGATGTCGATCCCTGATGGATGCACTAACAGTCCCCAGTTGGGGCTCATTGGTGCGCTGATAACCTCTTCCCCTTCCTTGTTGTGGGGAGAGGGGGCATGTTTTACAAGTCTCCAAGGAGGCTCCTGAATGAAAAGCAAATCATAATCATCTATAAAATCTGCTAGTAGTGAGTCCATGTATCCCCAATTACAGTTTACATTCTGACTAAATATTCACCAGCGAGGGACAGATCTAAGTCTGTCTCTCATTTACATTCAGCCACCACATCCTGCGGGAGGGTGAGCAGGAGGGGAGCAAGACATACATTTTGCACTCACCTCATCATAGTGAGCTTTGATCTAATCTCAGTCAAAGTGATTGCACCAAAAGTTGCACCAATGATTGTCATATGCGTGGTTCTTCCGGCAGTTGATGCACCTAGCTGGGTGAGGACAGGCAACCCCCTCAGGGGTGGCTGGGATGGGAGGGTTTTTTTTTTTTTTTTGGGTCAACAATTTATAATGCGGGGCTCAAGCGCAGTCCATGGAGCAGGGTACAAACTTGGGTACTACTCTATCTACATGTTCCCCTTGCCCATCTCCCACCCAGGTCCTCATTTTAGCCACTTTAGGTGGGCAGTGCCACTGACATTGGCCTCACAGCCAGGAAAGGCAATAATCCTGAGGGGGAGCCCCCCCCTCCCAAAGCTAGCCATTAGATCGCCTGCTGGTGCAAACCGGTCCCCCAGCCACATATCCGACTGAAGTCAGATCAGGTGCAGTGGTGTCAATTCACCATAAATCCCCCCTTGCAGGAGGAATAACTGTCTGCATACTCCCAGCCAACAAGGATTGACCACCCCAGACGAATGAGGTGGACCATCACCATGTCATGCATGAGTGACAGTAATGTGGTGGCTGGTTGTTCACCTGGTTATTCACCGGAACCACCATCGGCAGGGGGCCAAGGCCCCCCTTGAGCAAACGCACTGCAAGCACATGCACTCGATAACAGTTTCCCCCCCGCAGCAGGGAGAACATAAAGGGCAGCAACACTTGTCACCAACCCGACAGTAGCCAGTGGACTGGCAGTGATGGGTGTGGAGCGGAATGCTCCAAGTAATGGCACAGCCATCTGGGATGACGACAGCACTGTACTGGGGACGATGGTTCCCCAGATTGAAGCTCTGTTGGAGCTGTTGGCATTGCCGCATAGGAAGCTCAGCTGGCTGCCAGGGGCATAGGATCATTGGGTCGTTGGTCTCTGATTGGCCAGGCCATTCAGGTATTGAGAGCAAGCTAGTGCTTGTATAAGATAGCAATAATCAAAATACACAGTGTGAAGTTGACAGAGTAGTCTAGGTCCCTATGGGGGCTTAGAGTGGGTGTGGGATGCCTGCTTCAATGCTCGCCCAAGTCGACGCACTCGTTTAGTTGGGGGAGGTCTGGCTTAGGGGAAAGGACACTTCTACTGGATTGCTGGTCAGCCTGGATGCCACCAACCTCCTTGCTATGTGAGTCACTACTACTAGGGACAAGCTACACTGACTACCTGCTTGGAATACACCGTCGTTAAAAGGGGCCGGGTGACAGTGCCCCCTGATGGCTAGGTTGATGCTCTGGTGGCCGCATTTCACCACCAACTCCTCACCTCCAGTGCTCACTCCTTTGGGGTGGTATGACCTGGGTTCAATCTTCTCCCACTCAACAGCAGGATGTGCAGCCTGTCTGTCCCCTCGGAGCGATTGGAGGCTATATCAGGTGGATCCGGAATTGAGATAAGGGACCATCTGTTATCATTATCACGCTACGTATCTTGACTCCTACCATCATCTACTTTTGCTAAACCATCCTCAATGCCCTCTGCAAATTGTAGAGTGCGAGTTCGACACCAGGCGGCGCATGGCGACCCCCTCTTACACACAAATTTCGACATTGCAGACTTTGAAGACAACTACCTCCCAGAGTTCAGGCATGTCTCCCTGAGCGGATGGGACTCTGATGTGGCTAACCAATTCCACAATCTATGGTCGGAGGATCACTCCTCCGACCTATCAGATGTTGACGACTCTGCCACTGGCGGAGACGTCGAATTCATTCCAGGTCTCACCGAGCTAGCCTCGCAGGAGACTATAAACTGCTTCTTGGTGTCACAGCAGGTGGCCACCGAGATGCATGATCTGGCTCTCAAGCTTGGGCTCGAGGCCAACAACAACATGGAGCTCAGCATCGCCGAGCTCCTCTATCCAGAGGAGCAGCAGGAAGTGCTGCCCCTCCCCACATCACCAGGTTCATCCGCCATCCCAGAGTTGGTGGAGGATGAGCCTCTGTTGTTGAGAGATGAGAGGACGGAAATATCAGCTGCCTCTCATGGGTTTCTGCACATACTGGAGGCTATGATGATTTTTGTCGGTACCATCCGAGTGTCCGCCATTCCGCTCACAGAGAGGAACATATGGCGTCAGATGGCCTGGGACTTGTTCACAGCCACCTGGTGATTGTCCGAGACAATGTCGGCAGAACTAGCAGCTGCCACATTGCCTCTCGACCTCATGTCACTGGCAGCCTTTCGGGCTTCCTATGTGATGATGCAAGCTGCTCAGTCCAGTACTTTACAGTCCCCCACCTGTTGTAGTGGACTCTGACTGGACTGACTGGAGTCCACTGGAGTCCGAGTGGAGTCCGAGTGGAGTCCGAGTGGAGTCCAATTGAACTACACTAAGTCATGTAGAGTTCAATTCCCCATTGGAGTCCAACTGGAGTCCAACTGGAGTCCAACTGGAGTCCAAGTGGAATGCATTTCAACCAAATGATAAGTCAATTAGATATGAGCTCGAAGGACTTCGGAGTTGGTGAATTTCATAAAGTACCCACAAAATAAATTTGTGTACTGCAGGAATTGAACTCAAGACCTCACCATAAGGAATCACATGACAAACCAAACAAGTGTGCTCAACCACTTGAGCCACAGGAGATTTATTAGGGTTCAATATAAGGTTTACTTATGACTCAACTTTTCATATTCTTTGAGGAGGCATTTTTCAAACAATTAAGATCAAAAAATTTTAATTAGCCACATCCCTCGTGTAGGACACAAGGGAGTGGGTATAATATAATAATAAACAAAAAAAAACCCCTCTCGCATCTTGCGAGAGGGGGGGATTATTACTATGTACATAAAAAACTAAACCCCTCGCGTTCGGCGTGAGGGGGGGATTCGTAAGTACTACAATATATATACTCCTCGCATTTGGTGTGAGGGGGGAGCAGAGGTAAATTAAAAATAATAAAGACCTCCCCACACAAAATGCGGGGGAGGGGGGGTTGGGGGATGCGGTCTGGGGTGGGTGTCATCGCCCACCCCTCCTTGCATGCATCCATCGCCGTAGCAAGCCGCACCCATCATCCACCCTACGAGCAGAGGCTCGTAGGCGTGGGGATGGGTGCCTTTATCATTGTAACCCTGGTGTACCCGCCATCCACCCGATGAGCAGGTGCTCGTCGGCATGGGGTGGGTGTGTTGTCAGTTTTGTGGGTCTCCTAGTTCAGAGGGGTTGGGGGGAATGGTCAGTGATGTGGCATGCAAGGGAGGGGGTAGGTGGGTGCTTACCAGGTGGGTATCCTGCTCTGCAGGTCTCCCGGTACCCCTCTGCCATCTCCTATCCTTTATCGACACCCTCACATCCCGTTTGGATGGGGAGGAGGGGGTTGGCATGGGTGTCATTGGGTCTGGGTCATTCTGGGTCCTGGTGCTGGTAGGCGGCGTCGTCATCGTTGTCATTGACTGCACACACTCATGATCCACCCTACGAGCAGGGGCTCATAGGCGTGGGGTGGGTGTGTTGGCTCGTTTGCGGGTGGTGGTGTCGTTACTAGTAGATTATAACCTAGAAAACTCAAAAAATGAGTTAGTTAGTTGATAAAAACAAAAACAAAACAAAAAAACTTATGTAGGGCCCAAACGACGTGATCTGCGTCGTTTGGGCCCGCATTGGCTCGTTTGTGGGTGGTGGTGTCATTACTAGTAGATTATAACCTAGAAAACTAAAAAAACGAGTTAGTTAGTTTATAAAAACAAAAACCAAATGAAAAAAACTTACGTAGGGCCCAAACGACATGATCTGCATTGTTTGGGCCCGCATTGGCTCGTTTGTGAGTGGTGGCGTCATTGCCAGTAGATTATAACCTAGAAAACTAAAAAAACAAGTTAGTTTATAAAAACAAAAAGCAAACGAAAAAAAAACTTATGTAGGGCCCAAACGACGCAATCTGCGTCGTTTGGGCCCGCATTCCATCCATTCAGCTTGTTTGCGGGTGGTGGTGATGGCGGATTGGGCATGGGAGTGGTGGCAGTGGGTGTCCATGCAGTGGTGGTGGTGGTAGAGAGAGGAGGGAAGGAAGCAGCGTTGACGGTGGTGGTGGTGGTGGTGGTGAGTGATGAGCTGGCACATTTGATGACGCGGCAATATGCTTTGTCATACACAGCCACACCACAGTACCTAATGCAAGTAGATGATGCCTCACACAAGGTACTGTGGTGTAACGGTTATATTGTGCATCATGATTGATTACATAAGCAACCTACAGAGATCTGGGTTCAATTCCTTTTCTTACACACTTTTTCAGTGGAATATGACTGGACTCCACTCGGACTCCAACTGGACTCCAACTGGACTCCATTGGACTCCACTGGACCAGTCTGAGTGGAATCCGGTGTTTGAGTGGATTCCACTCAGAGTCCAGTCGGACTGGACTGGGACTGGACTGGCAACTTTGCAGGCAGTTGGCTGGTGAACAGTCCTGGTGGACTCCAGTCGGAGTCCGACGGGAAAGGTGGGGGAGTGTAAAGACCTCGCTCAGTCAGATCTTTAGGCTGGGGAACCCTCGTCCCCAGTATGGTGCCATCGTCCTCAAGGCCCTTGTAGACAGCAGCACCACAACCAATAAGGGGGAACACCCCTCCACAACCATGCCCACTGAACCATTTGGCTGGTGGCTGATATCAGGATAGTGACATTTCATTGCTATCCTCCACCTTCTCCCCGCTGCAGGGGGGACATTGTCATTGAGTGCATGCATGTGTCGGCATGTGCTCAAAGTGGGCTTTGGCCCCCTGCCTACGGTAGTTCCAGTGAGTAACCAGGTGAATAACCAGCTACCACATTTCTGTCACCCATGCGTAGGCATGGTGATGGTCCACCTCATTTGTCTGGGGTGGTCAATCCTTGTTAGCTGGGAGTAGGCAGTCAGTTATTCCTCCCGCAAGGGGGGATTTACGGTGAATTGACACCACTGCGCCTGATCTGACTTTGGTCAGATATGTGGCCAGGGGACCAGTTTGCACCAGCAGACAATATAATGGCTAACTTCGGGAGGGGGCAGCTCCCCCTCTGGATTATTGCCTTTCCTGGCTGAGAGGCCAATGTCAGTGGCACTGCCCACCTAAAGTGGCTAAAACGGGGACTTGGGTGGGAGATGGGTGAGGGGAATGCATAGATATAGTAGTACCCAAGTTTGTACCCTGCTCCGCAGACTGCGCTTGAGCCCTGTGTTATAAATTTTTGACCCAAAAAAAAAAAAACCCTTCTCCCACTAGGCAGCAGGATGTGCGGCCTGCCTGCCCCCTGGGAGCATTTGGAGGCTGCGTCAGGTGGATCTGAAACTGAGATAAGGGACCATCTGCTATTGATTCCATGCTATGTATCTTGACTTCTACTGTCATCTACTTGTGCTAACTCACTCTCCATGCCTAAACGGCGAACCAGAGACCATCCACCTCACCGGGGTCTATGACCCCTCTCTGATCATGGGTGACATCTTTGACGATGATGCCCAAGACTACAACACCCGGTTTGCACAGAACAAACTGGAGGTAGCAGCTGCCCTAGGCAGTTTGAGATCTGTGGGCTGGGGAGCACCTCCCCAACCCTGATGATTATGAGGACATTCTTGCTATGCAGGAGGCCCTCACTTATGCTGCACACTGCGTATTTCGATCAATAGCATCATATACCAGTACTAACTTGCTCTTAATGCCCAAATGGGCAACCAGAGACAATCATTCCAACAATCCTACACCTCCAGCAGCTGTCCCAGCTTCCTATGTGGTGATGCCAATAGCTCCAGCAGAGCTTCAATCTGGGGAACCCTTGTCCCCAGTACAGTGCCGTTGTTGTTACAGATGGCCATGCTGTTACTAGTGTGGGCATTCCGCTCCACACCCATCACCGCCAGTCCACTGGCTGCTGTCAGGTTGGTGACAAATGTTGCTGCCCTTTTTTTTTTTTTTGGGTCAAAAATTTATAACGCAGCGCCCAAATGCAGTCCGTGGCAGAGACATACAACAGAGTATACTATGTGTAGCCCAAGTCCTCCCCCTGCTGATCTTCGCACCAACCACCTGGATAACTGCAGTGGCCACTAAGGAGGCCCCCTTTGTCGAGTAAACGGACTCGCCAGTGGTGGCATACCCACAACCCGGTCTTGACTTCATGTTCCCTGAGGCTCCATGGGTATGTATGCAAGATTTAGGGGAAACTGCCACCCCGACGTGAGCCTCTCAGCTCGGAAAGGAAAGCGTAGTCGACTGAGTCGTCGCAACACATAACCAACAGTGCATCTGGAAGCGCTCAGGCACCTTCCTGAACCAGTCCCTGGTGTTGTGTTCCCCCGCCCTGACAGTCGCTCCTGAACATGGGCAGGCCCCCTTTATGAGGGTTAACGGACTCATCTGGTGCCTTCTACAGCCACCCCGACATACCAATCACACTAGCCAAGACCAGACGGGGGTCATACGCCCTGTGTGCACAGCCTATCCTGGATCCCATGCTAGCGGGGTGAATGACCCTAGTGCAGGGTTTGTGTCCAAGAATTCGTAGAAGCCTTTGACTGAGTCTGGGCTTGCATGAGTTTTGGTGCGATCTACCACAGGGCAGATGCGTAATACATGGTCTCGAGTTTGGATCTTGGGGCCAAGACACCAACATTGATACTCCCCATTGAGGGAGAAGCGATGATGATACTCCCCTAGAGGAGCATGGCCTGTGACCATTCAGGTGAGTTGGGATGTGCCAGTTGTGCTGGTTCCTGAGACTTTCAGCCAAGGCCCACCTTTGTGGGTCGAGGGTAGTACAGGCTTCCCTCCAACTCCTTTGAGTTGAAGGAAGTGCCAGCCACGATACACTGGTTCTGAGAACCACATGTGCCATTCCTTTCAAACGGCCTTTTCAACCTGGTTTTTAAGGTAGTCTGGAGACGTCTGAGGGTGTCTTCCCACAGAGATCTTGGTGGAGGTGGCTACATCGTGAGCGGTCTTGTGTACATTCCACTCGAATTTTGAGGGGACATGCCAGAATGTAATGTTTCTCTCCTTGTCCCCGGCTAGCCAGGGACGAAGTGAGCGACAAGCATCCAGAGCAAAAATCTGGCCAGAGTGTGGTTTTGGGTCTACAAGGGACTTGATGCCCATGGTAGAGTCTGAGAATATAACCAACTTTTTGCACCCCCTGCTGCAAGCAGCAAAGATGCCCAGTTGGAGAGCAAAGAGTTCTACTTCCGGGGGGGTTCTCCTCCCAGAAGCTGAGACAACGTGATCTACCTGTTCTCCCTGTCCGAAAACAGGAGCACAGGTGATGGCTTGGTATTTCACATCCGTGGGCACCAAGGTGTCCACTGCAACGATGAGAGTGTCATCCTCAACCTGGGCAGCAGCCCAGGCCTTGTTGAGGTCACTCCTGTATGAATTCCTCGCTTCATCCTCCTTGGAGGTGAGGCGATGAGAGGAGAAGCGAGTGGGGAATAGGTTCTTCACTCTGTTTCCAGGCATGTTTTCTTCCCCAAAGGGGTCAAATTCATCACCTGGTACGAGGGCCAAAGGTGCAGCCGAAGTGACAGATGGGCCTTGTAGGGTAAGTGTGTTGAGCATGTTCCCTCCCCAGAGTCCTAGCTCATGAGGATGGGTAGTGCCAACATGATTGGGCCCTAAGATTGCTCTTAGGGGGTGGGATGGGGCCAATAGTGGGGTCCTGAATACCCCTGTATCGACTAAACAACGCAGTAACAGCTGCATAGGCAGTAGCCCTGCGATACTCTCGAGACCCCCAATGGGGGTGGTACAGAATGCACCGAGGATCCAGCATGCAGCGATGGACTGCACCTGGGTCAACATTTTGATGACACCTTTGATGTGTGCGCCCTTGAAGTGCCAGAGTCACAATCCATATGTCATGATAGGTATGATGCATGAGCAGTAGAGGAGGTGTTTCTGCATGGGACTTAACCCTCTCACAGAATTGCCGAGCATTCCCATTGCCCTCGCCATGGTGATGGCTTTGGTGGAATAGAATCATGTGTGCTCCTTGAAGGAGAGTTTGCGATTGAAGAAAAATCTGAGGTACCTCCAGGTGACCTTGGGTTTGAGGGGGGAGTTGCCTGTGTAGGGGGCAAAACCTAAGTCTATCGGTAAAGGAGTGAAACTCCTTGACCTTGAGAAATGAAATATTTCCGACTTGTCATGTTCCAAGACAAGTCCGAGAGACATGAAGGCCTGGAAAATCCAGCTGTATGCTTCTTTGAGAAGGGGGAGGTTATCCTCCAGCCATGGAGAGCGGGCGATGAGGGTACCATTCGTCCACATAAGACATGAGATCAACATTTCTGCTGATGTCGCTTCTTCTGAAGAGCTTCATGATGGGTGTTAAATACAACACTGATAAGACTGGGGACAAGGCAGACCCCTGTCCCACTCCCACATCAGCTGCAAAGGAGCCAGATGAGAAAGTGTTCCATTTGTAGGTTGTCTTGTGACCGACCAAGTATGACTGGAAGAAGTTCACCACTTGCGCAGGGAAACCTGACTGGGAGATTATCTCCAGCAGAACCTGGTGGTTCAGGGAGGGGAAGAATTGAGCGATGTCAAAGGCGACAACACTTGTTTTGAGTCCCTGGGCCCACCCTGCCCTAACAAGGTGGGTGAGGTAGATCCCAGCATCCTCAGTGGAACGCTGGGCGACGCCTCCGAACTGATTTTGTTCGAAGGCATTGTGGGCGACTCCGTTGAACTGAAGCCGTCTTGACAGCATCTTTTCAACAAGCTTGCCTAGAGTGTTCAGCAGCACAATGGGCCTGAACGACTTTGGCATAGAGTAGTTAGGTTTCCCTGGTTTTGGGATAATTACCGACAGGGATTCCTTGAAATGTGCTGGCCAGTGGCCAATGGTGATGCATGCCTCAGCTATGCGGATGATGAGGCCTGCAACCTTGGGAGTGCTACACCAGTGTTTTAGGTGCAACCATGTAACATGATCTGGACCTGGAGTGGAACGGGAGGAGCACACATTTAGGGCTTCTATCATTTCCATAATGGAGAATGGGATCCAGGCCCTTTCAGGCACTGGATCTGGATTGCTGGTTGGCCTGGGTGCCACCAACCTCCTTGCTATATGAGTGAGTCACTACTACTAGGGACAAGCTACACTGACTACCTGCTTGGAATACACCATCATTAAAAGGGGCCGGGTCACGGTGCCCCCTGATGGCTAGGTCAACGCTTGGGTGGCCATTCCTCACCACCAACTTGATACCTCTGGTGCTCACTCCTCTGGGGTGTTTTTTTTTTTTTTTTTTTTTGGGTCAACAATTTATAATGCGGGGCTTGAGTGCAGTCTGTGGAGTAGGGTACAAACTAGGGTACTACTCTATCTACATGTTCCCCTCACCCATCTCCCACCCAGGTCCCCATTTTAGCCACTTTAGGCAGGCACATTGTCCTCTCAGACAGGAAAGGCAATAATCTGGAGGGGGAGGCCCCCCCTCCTGAAGCTAGCCATTAGATCGCCTACTGGTGCAAACTGGTCCCCCAGCCACATATCCAACTGAAGTCAGATCAGGCATGGCCATGTTAATTCACTGTAAATCCCTCCTTTTGGGAGGAATAACCATCCGCATACTCCCAGTCAGCGAGGATTGACCACCCCAGATGAATGAGGTGGACCATCACTGTGTCATGCATGAGTGACAGTAACGTGGCAGCTGGTTGTTCACCTGGTTATTCACCAGAACCACCATAAGCAGGGGGCCATAGCCCCCCTCGAGCAAATGTGCTACAAGCACATGCACTCGATAACAGTTTCCCCCCCACAGCGGGGAGAACGTAAAGGGCAGCAACATTTGTCACCAACCTGACAGCAGCCAGCAAACTGGCTGTGATGGGTGTGGAGCGGAATGCTCCACACTAGAAATGGCATCACCATCTGGGACGATGACAGCACTGTGCTGGGGACAAGGGTTCCCCAGATTGAAGCTCTGTTGGAGCTGTTGGCATTGCCGCATAGGAAGCTCAGCTGGCTGCCAGGGGCATAGGATCATTGGGTCGTTGGTCTCTGATTGGCCAGGCCATTCAGGTGTTGAGAGCAAGCTAGTGCTTGTATAAGATAGCAATAATCAAAATACACAGTGTGAAGTTGACACTCAGACGGTACCAACAAAGGTGGTCATCACGTCCTGTAGGTGTAGCATGGCATGAGAGGTGGATTCGGTCTCCAACCTCTCATCCCTAGATAACAGCGCTTCGTCCTCCACCACCTCAGGGATGGGGGACAAAGGTGGTGATGGGGCATGGGGTGCCTCCAGATAAAGGAGCTCAGCAATGCCAAACTCCTGTGTGTATATGTCCTTGCATTTGAGACTACCAGTCCATTGTTTGTGTGTGACACCGACACCTGCACCCATCACACACAATCGATAGCATGCCTAGGCCCACCTTTGGCATAAGCAAGGGCCTCCTACAAAGCAAGAGAGTCCTTGGCTACCTCAGGGTTGGAGAGGTTTTCTCCAGCCCACAGATCTCACATCACCTTCCACATTGCTACTACCTCTGGTCTGTACTGGGCAGATCGGGGGTCGTGGTACAGGGCATCATCGTCAGAGATGTCACCCATGGATAGGGGGGGCGTGAAGGCCCCGGTGTGTAGTTTGGTCTCTGGTTTGCCATTTGGGCATTGAGAGTGAGTTAGCAGTAGTAGATGATGGTAGAAATCGAGCTACGTAGCGTGGAATCAATAATCGTTGGTCCCTTCTCTGAGTTCCAGGTCCCCCCGATGCAGCCTCCAAATGCTCCGAGGGGGCAAGCAGGCCACACATCCTGCTGCCTGGTGGGAGAAGATTGAACCCAGGTCATAGCACCCCAGAAGAGTGAGCACCAGAGGTAGAGAGTTGGTGGTGAAAAGCAGCCACCCAAATGTTGTCCTAGTCGTCAGGGGGCACCGTCACCTGGCCCCTTTTAACGACGGTGTATTCCAAGCAGGTAGTCATTGTAGCTTGTCCCTAGTAGTAGTGACTCACATAGCAAGGAGGTTGGTGGCAGCCAGGCCAACCAGCAATACAGTAGAAGTGTCCTTTCCCCTAAGCCGGACCTCCCCCAACTAAACGAGTGCGTCAACTTGGGCGAGCATTGAAGCAGGCATCCCACACCCACTCTAAGCCCCCATAGGGACCTAGACTACTCTTTCATAGACACCACTCACCTAGCCAGGATCCTCAAAGCGCAGGGGAACAAGACAAATAGCAGCCATTGTCAAAAACAATGACTGGGGCATCCCCAGGGATCGGATGGACAGATCTCTTAGCAAATCAGGCCAGGCCTGGAGACGCCGAGAGCGTTCGTAATGGTGAAATTCAATCAAAAATCAGACAAAAATTGCAGTCTCTACATTGCTACCAACGTCGAGCAGGAGTATTTACCACTGTTTATATGGTGGTTGTAACAAGTCAAGGAGTGTTGCTCCTCTGGGGTGTGATGACCCGGGTTCAATCTTCTCCCACCAGGCAACAGGATGTGCAGCCCGTTCGCCCCCTCGGAGTGTTTGGAGGCAGTATTGGGTGGACCCAGAATGAAGATAAGGGACCAACCGTTATTGATGACATGCTACATATCTTGATTTCTAACTAGTGCTAACTAACTCTCAATGCCTAAACGATGCACCAGAGACCTATCTACACGCTGGGGCCTTTATGGCCCCTCCCTATTCATGGGTGACATCTCTGATGATGACGCCCTGTACTACAACTCCCAATCTGAACTAGTCGGACCAGAAGTAGTAGCAGCTCGAAAGGAGCTGCAAGATCTGTGGGCTGGGGAGAACCTCTCTGACCCTGAAGATGACAAGGATCCTCATGCTATGCAGGAGGCCCTTGATTTCACCGAGAGCAGCCCTAGGCTTGCCTCGAGGCAAACTACTGATCGTGTGCTATGGGCGCAAGAAGTCCTTGTTGTGCACAAGCAATGGACTCGCAGCCTTGAACGGGAGGATGTGTTTTCACAGGAGCTTAATATTGCTGAGCTCCTTTATCCGGAGGCACCCTATGCCCCACCACCGCTTTCGTCCTCCATCCCTGAGTTGGTGGAGGATGAAGTGCCATTATCTATGGATGAGAGGTTGGGAATTGAGGCCACCTCTCATGCCATGCTACATCAACTGGACGCAATGACCATGTTCATTGGTACCATCCATGTGTCCACCGTTCCCCCTGCAGAGAGGAACGCATGGCGCCAAATGGCCTGGGAGTTATTCACGGCCACCTGGCAATTGTCTGAGACGATGTTGGCAGAACTAGCAGCCGCTGCGACACCTCTCGATCTCACATCACTGGCAGCCTTCCGAGCTTCCTATGCAGCAATGCAAACTGCTCAATCAGAGCCTCAATCTGGGGAACCCTCGTCCCCAGCATGGCACCATCATCCTTGAGGTCCTCATCCCCAGCATGGCGCCATCATCCTTGAGGTCCTTGTGGACAGCAGTGTCGCAACTAGTACAGGGGCCTACACCCCTCCACACTCATGCCCACCAAGTGACTGGTGGCCATTGTCAGGACAGTGACATTTTGTCGCTACCCTATACCTTCCCCCCACTGCAGGGGGGACGATGTCATCGAGTGCATGCATCTGTTAGCATTTGCTCAAGGGGGTCCTCAGCCCCCTGCTTATGGTGGTTCCGGTGAATAACCAGGTGAACAACCAGCTGCCACATCACTTTCACTCATGCACAACATGGTGATGGTCCACCTCATTCGTCTGGGGCAGTCAATCCTCATGGGCTGGAAATACGCAGGTGGTTATTCCTCCCGCAAGGGGGGATTTACAGTGAAGTAGCACTGCTGTGCCTGATCTGACTTCAGTTGGATATGTGACTGGGGACCGCTTTGCTCCAGTGGGTGATCTAAGGGCTAGATATGGGAGGGGGGCTCCCCCTCCAGATTATTGCCTTTCCTGTCTGAGAGGACAATGTCTGTGGCACTGCCTGCCTAAAGTGGCTAAAATGGGGACCTGGGTTGGGAAGCAGGCAAGGGGAATGCATAGATAGAGTAGTACCTTTGTTTGTTCCTGCTTCATGGACCGCATTTGAGCCCCGCGTTATAAATTCTGATCCAAACAAAAAAAAAAAAAGTGGTGCTGGTTCCCATGACTTTCAGCCAGGGCCCACCTTTGTGGGTCAAGGGTAGAACAGGTTTTCCTCCCACTCCTTTGAGTTGGAGGAAGTCCCTTCCACGATACGTTGGCTCTGAGAACCGCATGTGCCAATCCTTGCAAACCACTTTCTTGACCTGGATTTTAAGGTAATCTAGGGACGTCCGAGGGTGGCTGCCCACAGAGATCTTGGTAGATGTAGCGACATCATGAGCCTCCTTGTGCACGTTCCACTTGAATTTGGAGGGGACATGCCAGAATGTGACGTTTCTTCCCTCGTCCCCAGCTAGCCAGGGACAAAGTGAGTGACAAGCATCCAGAGCAAAGATCTGCCCAGAGCGTGGTTTTGGGTCTATGAGGGACTCAATGCCTGTGGTAGAGTCCGAGAAAATAACCAACTTTTGGCATCCCCTGCTGCAGGCAGCCAAGATGCCCAGTTGGAGAGAAAATAATTCAACTTCCAGGGGGGTCCTCCTCCCAGAAGCCGAGACAATGTGATCTACCTGTTCTCCACATCCAAAGACGAGAGCACAGGGGACTGCTTGGTATTTAGCATCCATGGGCACTTTGCCTTTCCTGTCTGAGAGGACAATGCTGGTATGCCCGCCGTAACATGGCTTCTGCAAGGGACCTGGTGTGGGATGTGGGCAGAGGGAATGTGTAGTCATAGTAGTACCTCTAGTTGTATCTTGACCCACGGACTGCAAGCGAGCCCCATGTTATAAATAATGATCCAAAAAAAAAACAAGTCGGATCAGGTGCAAGCAGTGTCAATTCACCATAAGTCCTCCCTTGCAGGAAGAGTAACCGTCTTTCACCAGACAATGAGGGTTGACCACCCCAGGTAAGTGAGGTGGACCATCACCACATCAAAGCACGAGTGACAGTGACTGGGCAGCTGGTTATTCACCAGAGCTGCTGTAGGCAGGGGGCTGAGGCCCCCCTCAAGCAAATGCTACCCTGAGCATGCACTTGATGACATCGTCCCCCCCGCAGTGCAAGGAAGGTAAAGGGTGGCAACATATTGCCACCATCCCAACAATGGCCACCAATAGTTTGGTGGGTGGGGTTGAGAAGGGGTGATCCTCTTCTTCAAGCACACCACGGTTGTTGGCAAGGCCCACGAGGACAATGGCGCCATACTGGGGACAAGGGTTCCCCAGCTGGAGGCTCTGCTGCTTGGGGAACAGATTGAGCCACCTCCATCACCGCATAGGAAGCCCGGAATGCTGCTGGAGATGTAAGGTCAAGAGGAGCTGCTGCAGCCAGAAGCTGCTCTGACATGCTCTCTGAGAATTGCCAGGTGGTGGTGAAGAGCTCCCATGCCATCTGACGCCAAGAGTTCCTCTCATCAGGAGGAACCATGGACACATGGACTGTACCAACAAAGGTGGTCATCATGTCCAGTAAATGTAACATGGCATGAGAGGTGGATTTGATCTCCAACCTCTCATCCCTAGATAATGGCACTTTGTCCTCCACCAACTTGGGGATGAAGGACAAAGGCGGTGATGGGGCAGGAGGTGCCTTCAGATAAAGGAGCTCAGTGATGCCGAGCTCCTGTGTATACACATCCTCTCATTTGAGGCTGTGAGTCCATTGTTTGTGTGCAACGATGACACCTTGCACCCATCACATGCAATCGATAGTTTGCCTTGAGGCGAGCCTAGGGCTGCTCTCGGCATAAGCGAGGGCCTCCTGCATAGCAAGAGGGTCCTCGTCTTTGTCAGGGTCAGAGAGGTTCTCTCCAGCCCACAGATCTCGCAGTGCCTTTCGCATTGCTACTACCTCCGGTCTGTCTTGTTCAGATCGGGGGTCATAGTACAGGGCATCATTGTCAGAGATGTCGCCCATGAATAGGGAGGGGTCATAAAGTCCCCAATGTGTGGGTTGGTCTCTGGTTTGCCATTTAGGCATTGAGAGTGAGTTAGCAGTAGTAGATGATGGTAGAAATCAAGCTATGTAGCATGGAATCAATAACAGCTGGCCCCTTATCTCCATTCTTGGTCCACCCAATACAACCTCCAGATGCTCCAGGGGGGCAGGCAGGCAGCACATCCTGCTGCCAAATGGGAGAAGATTGAACCCAGTTCTGAACACCCCAGGGGTGTGAGTGCCAGAGGTAGAGAGTTGGTGGTAAATAGTGGCCACCTAAGTGTTGTCCTAGCCACCAGGGGGCACCATCACCCGGCCCCTTTAATGACAGTGTATTCCGGATAGATAGTCAGTGTAGCATGTCCCTAGTAGTAGTGACTCACAGAGCAGAGGGGTTGGTGGTGCCCAGGCCAACCAACAATCCAGTAGAAGTGTCCTTCTCCCAAGCCAGACCTCCCCCAGCTAAATGAGCATGTCGACTTGGGTGAGCATTGAAGCAGGCATCCCACACCCACTCTAAGCCCCCATAGGGACCCAGACTACTCTTTCATAGACACCACTCACTTAGCCAAGATCCTTGAAGCCCAGGAGAGCGGAACAGATAGCAGCCAATGTCAGAAACAGTGACTGGGACATCCATGGAGATCGGATGGACAGATCTCTTAGCAAATCAGGCCAGGCCTAGAGTCGCCGAGAGCATCTGTAATGGTGAAATCCGATCAAAAGTCGGATGACAAATGGAGTCTCGACATTGCGAGCAACATTGAGCAGAGGTGTTTACCACTGTTTATGGTGGTTGTAATGAGTCAAGGAGTGAATGGTCCCCTGCCCCATGATGTAGAGACACCCCCTGGTGGGGGTTTTGGAAGAGGTCAAGCCCCCTTGGGGCCTTGGCTCCTTGAAGATCGGTGTGGGGGAGGACATTGTATGTTCCACCCCTCCAAATGGTCCACTCTCGGGACATCATTGGGGTTGTTGGTGACTGTGCCCAACCTAGGTCATTCACCCCCTCCAGCTACCCTGTCAATTGCTCTTTGGAGGGTGGTGTTCCCTGAGTCGCGATTAAAGCTGACTGTGGCTGCTGCATTGAGCACCGCACCCAGCTGTTCTGCTATTACCTGCCGATCTTCAGCAGTTGGTCGTCTGGATCCTGTCCTCCTCAGGACCTTCAGGAATCCTTCTGCATACTCCCCAAAGTTGTGTGCAAAGGTGGAGGGACCTGCCCAGTCATCCTCATCACTTGCCATCTCTGTGTCTTGGACTGTGTGATTGGGGTTGGATATCTCCATCTCATTTGTCCACTGTGAAGCAGGTGTAGAGGCACAGCTCCTTGACTTGTTACAACCACCATAAACAGTGGTAAACACTCCTGCTTGATGTTGGTAGCAACGTCGAGACTGCAATTTTTGTCCAATTTTTGATCGGATTTCGCCATCATGAACACTCTCGGCATCTCCAGGCCTGGCCTGATTTTCTAAGAGATTCATCCATCCGATCCCCAGGGATGCCCCAGTCATTGTTTTTGACAATGGCTGCTATTCGTCTCATTCCACTGCGCTTCAAGGATCCTGGCTAGGTGAGTGGTGTCTATGAAAGAGTAGTCTAGGTCCCTATGAGGGTTTAGAGTGGGTGTGGGATGCCTGCTTCAACCCTCGCCCAAGTCGACGTGCTCGTTTAGTTGGGGGAGGTCTGGCTTAGGGGAAAGGACACTTCTACTGGATTGCTGGTCAGCCTGGATGCCACCAACCTCCTTGCTATGTGAGTCACTACTACTAGGGACAAGCTACACTGACTACCTGCTTGGAATACACCATCGTTAAAAGGGGCCAGGTGACAGTGCCCCCTGATGGCTAGGTTGATGCTCTGGTGGCCACGTTTCACCACCAACTCCTCACCTCCAGTGCTCACTCCTTTGGGGTGGTATGACCTGGGTTCAATCTTCTCCCACCCAACAGCAGGATGTGCAGCCTGTCTGTCCCCTCAGAGCGATTGGAGGCTATATCGGGTGGATCTGGAATTGAGATAAGGGACCATCTGTTATCATTATCACACTACGTATCTTGACTCCTACTGTCATCTACTTTTGCTAAATCATCCTCAATGCCCTCTTCAAACTGTAGAGCATGAGGTCGACACCGGGCAGTGCACAGCGACCCCCTCTTACACACAAATTTCAACATCGCAGACTTCGAAGACGACTACCTCCCAGAGTTCGGGCACATCTCCCTGAGCGGATGGGACTCTGATGTGGCTAACCAGTTCCACAATCTATGGTTGGAAGATGACTCCTCCGACCTATCAGACGTCGATGACTCTGCCACTGGCAGAGACATCAAATTCATTCCAGGTCTCACCAAGCTAGCCTCGCAGGAGACTATAAACCGCTTCTTGGTGTCACAGCAGGTGGCCACCGAGATGCATGATCTGGCTCTCGAGCTTGGGCTTGAGGCCAACAACAATCAGGAGCTTGGCATCGCTGAGCTCCTCTATCCAGAGGGGCAGCAGGAGCAGTCAGTGCTGCCCCTCCCCACATCACTGGGTTCATCTGCCATCCCAGAGTTGGTGGAGGATGAGCCTCCATTGTCGAGAGATGAGAGGACGGAAATATCAGCCGCCTCTCATGGCTTTCTGCATATACTGGAGGCAATGACAATTTTCGTCGGTACTGTCTGGGTGTCTGCCATCCCTCTCACAGAGAGGAATGCATGGCGTCAGATGGCCTGGGAGTTATTCACAGCCACCTGGCAACTGTCTGAGACAATGTCAGCAGAACTAGCAGCTGCCGCATTGCCTCTTGATCTCACATCCGCGGCGATGCAGGCTGCTCAAGCAGAGCTCCAACATGGGGAACCCTCATCCCCAGTATGATGCCACCATCCTCGAGGTCCTCGAGCACAACAGCGCCACTACTAAAATGGGTGAACACCCCTCCACATCTATGCCCACCAAATGGTTGGTGGCCGATATCAGGATAGCAGCACTTAGCTGCTACCCTCTACCTTCTCCCCACTGTGAGGGGGATTCTGTCATTGAGTGCACGCACTTGTCGGCATTTGCTCAAGGGGGGCCTTGGCCCCCTGCTTGTGGTAGTTCCGGTGAGTAACCAGGTGAATAACCAGCTACCTTATTTTTGTCATGGTGATGGTCCACCTCATTCGTCTGGGGTGGTCAATCCTCATTGGCTGGGAGCATGCAGACAGTTATTCCTCCCGCAAGGGGGAATTTACAGTGAATTAACATGGCCGTGCCTGATCTGACTTCGGTTGGATATGTGGCTGGGGGACTGCTTCACACCAGTGGATGATCTAATGGCTAGCTTTGGGAGGGGGGGCTCCCCCTCCAGATTATTGCCTTTCCTGGCTGAGAGGCCAACGTCAGTGGCACTGCCCGCCTAAAGTGGCTAAAACAGGGACTTGGGTGGGAGATGGGCGAGGGGAATGCATAGATATAGTAGTACCCTAGTTTGTACCCTGCTCCATGGACTGCGCTCAGGCGCCGTGTTATAAATTTTTGACCCAAAAAAAAAAAAAGAAAAAAGCAGTAGGGAAAAAAAATGTCAGCAAGAAAACATATATCACACAATCATCAGTTGCACCCTGTCAACTTCTTGGGTGTTGGAGTCACAGGAGGAGTTGTAGCCTTATGATGTAAAGCCTTTTTCAGTGGTGTAACAATTCTACAGGGGAACATGAAAATTGATAAGTTCAGTATCCAGAAGATATGCACAGAAAATACTAATGCTTCTTCATCCACACTCTGATCAGAATCATCTCCAATTGACTCTCTACTGGATAGGAAAGAGTAGTAAGTACAGAACATTTAATAAATATAAATAGCAATACTGACTCCTTGTAATCATCATTGTCAGAGCCTTCAATTTACAGTGAATTAACATGGCCGTGCCTGATCCAACTTCGGTTGGATATGTGGCTGGGGGACTGCTTTGCACCAGTGGGCAATCTAAGGGCTAGCTTTGGGAGGGGGGGCTCCCCCTCCAGATTATTGCCTTTCCTGGCTGAGAGGCCAATGTCTGTGGCACTGCCCGCCTAAAGTGGCCAAAATGAGGACATGGGTGGGAGATGGGCGAGGGGAACACATAGATATAGTAGTACCCTAGTTTGTACCCTGCTCTGCAGACTGCGCTTGAGCCCCGCGTTACAAATTTTTGACCCAAAAACAAAAAAAAAAAAAGCAGGCATAGAGGGGGAGGAAGGAGGTGCAGGGGACAAAGTGGCCTGCCTGGGAGATAAGGCTGGCACGCTAAATCGCTGTGCTCACAGAGTGATGATTCCTGCCCCGTATGGGGAGGGGGTTGTAGATCCTCTTTGGGTCCAGTGTGGGCCCACTGAGGGAACAATCTGTGTGTTTCTGTGGCTCCCAGAGAGCCGCAGAGAGTCAATGGGATCGTTGCCAGGAGTTCTAGGCATACCCAATCTGGAAGGTCTCCCCTTGTCCATCACATCACCCGATCTCCCCCCTCTTCTACTGATACTATCTGACATGTGTTGGTAAGATGCTGAATAAACCGGATCGCAGGGATCATTGATGGATTGAGCTACAAAGTGTGAAAACAGTGTCAACAATGATTTTTGTGGCTGTGCATGTCATGGTAAGAGGACAAGAAGTGATGTTCCAGGGTTCTCGGAAGGAGATGGCCTTGTAAGATGGCAGGTTACATTGGTGAGTCCAGGACATCAGGTCCCAGGGTCATCTGTTCATGGTAGCCACTCTGTGGATGAAGTCTTGCTTTGCATGTTGCATGACTTTCCGATAGTGTTTCCAGTCCTCCCCATCATGGGAAGCTCTGTACATTTCGAGTGCGCCTCTGCATTCATCTGTCCACCATCCTTTAGACAACTTTCCTAAGCATGATTCCTTGGCATGGTTATCCCATGCCTTGGTTAAAATCATTGATATCACCAAGACGACATCATTGATTTCTGCCAAAGTATTTCCATGCCAATCAAGTCATGGATCTAGTGTGGAGGAAACAGCATCAAGATATGACACTTCTTCCTTGGATCCTTTTTTGATTGACCACTTGGTGACCAGGACCAATGATCCTGGGCCAGGTAGTGTCAGTGTCAACCGGGTGTGGTCAAACATACCCCTGGCTTCTGGAATTATCTCACAGTACAGCAGGAATCTAAGATCCGTGGGTATGAACATCAGGTCGATCACCGTGGGGTGAAAGCCCTGTTGTGGGGGAAAATGTGTGGGTCCCTCCTTGATGGGGAGGGCCATTGCCATTTCCACTAGGTGGTCAGCATGGATAGAGGGCTCCAGTCCTCGGGGATCCCAGGAGGTGTGTTGCACGTTAAAGTTGCCACACATGAAGTGTAGGCATGGGATTGTCATGATGCTTTCATACAGAAGCATAATGGCTGAGTGTTGGTGGTCTGAATAGACATTAGCGAGTAGCATGGCATCTTCTCCTATTCCCAGGGAGATTTTTTTTTTTTGGGGTCAAAAATTTATAACGCAGCACCCGAATGCAGTCCACAGCAGAGACATACAAACGGAGTACACTACGCCAAACCCAAGTCCTCCTCCTGCTAATCTTCGCACCAACCACCTGGATAGCTGCAATGACCACTAAGGGCCCTTTATTGAGTAAATGGACTTGCCAGTGGTGGCGTACCGACAACCCAGACTTGACAACAAGTCCTCCGAGACTCTATGGGTATGTGTGCAAGATTTAGGGGAAACTGCCACCCCGATGTGAGCCTCTCAGCTCAGAAAGCAAAGTGTAGTCGACAGAGTTGTAACACATGACCAACATTTAGGGCTGCCCAAAGTGTGATATCACACTTTGGACAGGTGCCTAAATTGATCTGAAAGCGCTCAGGCGCCTCCCCGAACCAGTGTCTGGTGTTGTGTCCCCCCGCCCTGACAGTTGCTCCTGAACACAGGCAGGCCCCCTTTATGAGGGTTAATGGACTTGTCTGGTGCCTTCTACAGCTGCCCCAACATACCGATCACACTAGCCAGAACCAGACGGGGGTCATACGCCCTGCACACACAACCTATCCTGGATCCCACATGAGTGGGGTGAACGACCCAAGTTCTGGGCTGTTGTCCAATTGTTCATAGAAGCCCTCGACAGTGTCATGAAGTTTAGGGCGCCCCTTGCGGGATGCCCTATTGGGGACTTCGGGAGTTTTCATTGGGGAGCATTGCCCTGACTACTCGCCCCTATTGACTATCAGCAGTGGAGGTCAGCCTCACTATGGGCCCGTAGGCCCTCCCCATTTGGTGCAGCTTGACATCATTGCTTAGCAGATTCCCTCGCTAATTCTGGGAGGGCACCAAGCTCATCAATGTCTTACACGATCAGGCTCCCGGGGGGCACCATTACCCGGCCCCTTTTTACAATGGTGTATTCTAAGGATAGCCCGATCTCCCATATTGGGTAGGAGTCAACTGTCTCGCACTTGATACAACTGAGATATCACCCTAGATGGCCCCAACACTACGGAATCAACTTAAGCCCACACCCCCACCTATTATTTGGGAGTGGACCGACAGTGGATTTTAGTTCTCTCGAGCCCAGGGAGGGGGACTACCCCATCTGGCTACAGCCTGGCGGTGCTATGGTGCTACCCATTCCTGCTTTTCCCGTTCCCAGGCATGTGGTTCGCTGATGCTATTAGTGCAGATCCCCACATGTCCCAGATCACAGTCTTGCCATGAGCCAACCAGCTTGTGCATCCCCAAGAGGAGCCGGAGTTGTTTCACCCATAGTGATCCAAGATCTGCTGTATGAGTTACTACCCATGACTAACGTTGGAGCTGTGCAGTCTCTAGCAGAACACACAGGGTCTGACTGATGACCGCATTCTACTACTAGAACATGGGCAGACTCGCTCGGACACAGATGGCTAATGCAAAGCTCAAATCCCCTGCTACTGTATCTACCACAAATGGATGTCAACATGGTCACCTGACTACTATGGTGGTGTGACTACTGCAGTGGCATGCCACACAGTTACATGTGCCCCCCTTCCAAGTAGCAACACCCTCGTTGCAATCTCAACTCAGAGAAGGAAGAGGAAATTATGTATGTACAAGGCACCAATGCCTTACCCTCACCTTGGCCCATGTACCTCAGGAGGCATGTCCATGACAATCGCTCCCCCTAAGGCCCGACAGAGAAACATCATTTAGGGTCATCGGTATCATTCTAAAACCTTGTTTGGTGTGGTGGTTCAATTTCAAGTGGTGGTGGTCAAGAGTTGTCAAGGTCGGGGAATGTAACACTTGGTCTCAAATAGGTGTCAGGCAGTACTGGATGGTTGGTGTTGGAGATGCTTGGCAACAGCTCTGACCAGCTCCGGGTCAATGAGGCTAGGTAGTCCATCACATTTGGTGTCATGGAAGACTGTCAATGATAATTGATGGGCCTGTAAAGTCCACGTGGTTACAGTGCTGATGGCCACTATAACCCACAGAAAAAGGAAGAGCGTGAACCCTCCCCAGAACCATCTTTGAGAAGAGGTGTTTGTGTCAGGTATGTCAGTGATCATGGGAGTGTGGGATGATCAATGTGGAAATAAAATAAAATCAGGACTCAGCTCTGGTATATATACATGAGTCGGGGCCTGAATATAGCCGATGTCCATCAACAGCAAGGGTTGATTGCGGTGATGATGCTCAACCTGGGAAAACCACCAGAACTGCCGATGAGGCAATCGATGATGTTTGCGACAAGTCAGAGGAAGGTTGCAAGATGTTCCGAAGGTTTGTGGTCAAACCTATGAGAAGATTACTAGTTAACACTAGTCATGAAGGTAGTGTTATGAGAGATGAAAGCATTTGGCGCGGTCCAATCGAGTATCAATCGATATCGAGGGCAATCGACAAGATCGACGGTGAACGAGTTTATCGTCAATGGTTGATATGTGAGTTCTGGGGACCTTTCAATAGGTTGATAGTATACGAAGGGTGCAGTAAATGTCTATGAAGTGTTGGAAGGGTTACTAGAGCTAATGACGAGAGGATTGAGGGAGGATTGAGGACGCGACAATTGCAGAGGTTTCTCATTGATGGAGAAAACCCCTAGAGACTTAGATTGTTTTTAGGAAGTTGATCGGATGCTTAAAACTGTATACAAGATGATATGTGAAGATGATTTCTTCTTTTTATTTCCAAGTAGATACTACAGAGTTTTATATGTTTTAAAGAAACTTCCTAAAATGGAATGAGAAACATGTGTAGAACATGAGGCAAAAGATATGAGTTAAGGCACAAGGCCATAAAGGAGACTGGAATCCGAACAAGAAAGATATATATATCATATGATGAAAGAGTAATAAAGGGAAAGAACTAAAAGAGACTGTCCTTTGTGTATAAACTGCACTAAGTCTCGCAATAATGTGTCCAGCGGGTTCTGTGCGCAATAGGGACTTGGAACGAGGCTGACCTATGATCAGCAGGTTTGAGCACGAGTTGGAATACGTCCTATTGCATGGTCTTCCACCATTTAGATAACGAAGGCAGTGCCCAATGTCGCTTGTAGTCTCTCGATATCGATCGATGATGCTCGACAATAGTCAACGACAGTCGATGATGCTCGATCGCAGTTGCGGCTTGTTCGAAGTTGGTCGGGGATGTTCAATGGTCGTGTAGGGGGATCTTAGGGACTTTCAGGGTAGTCCTAAGGTTGTGTGATGTGGGCTCTTGATATGATCGATGTCGCTGGTGATGTTTCGATGCGGTCAATATGATATTGTGATTGATAGACTGGGTCGCGCTGCATCTGGGACATTGTAGGAGTTAGCCAATGTGATTAGAATGATGCTAAAGTGGTGAATTGGTCCTTGAGCCAAGGAGACGACCTATCATCCTCCCCCGTACTGAAATTCTGACCGTCCCGGTCAGTCAAGCCGAAATAACCGGGTCATGTGACATTGTTGATCATTGATTTAAGACGCGTCGTGGTTTGAACCTTTCTCTTTCCATTCGATCTCTTTCATCCACCTCCTCGACAAACATGTCCATCCTCGCTGAACTTGCTCTTCCCATCCTCGATCACGCAAAATTGATGCCCGAGGCTGGCAAAGCCGAAGAGTTGGACTTCGAAGTATGGGGTCAAGGTTTTTGTGAGAAAATGGTATGTCTTGTTGTTTTCTTTGTTTATCTGCTTTCTAATCTCGTTTGATAGGCTGAATACGACGACCTGATTGGGTTGTTTGATGAGGCACACGACAAACGTGTGCAGGCGACATTGGACAAGGCCATCGGACTGTTCGCGCCATTCGCTCATGAGGGCTGGCTGTCTTGGGGGGGGCAAGTATCTGTTTGAGGAGTATTCGAGGACAATCGAGGAAGAGAGGAAGAGAGAGGAGGAGAGGGAGGCTTGGCAGGTGGCCATTGAGGCAAAGGCGAAGAGGATTGAGGAACGATGAGATGCGCTGGTTGAGGCGCATCCAGCTTTCTTGGCTGAAGTCCAGGACAAAACCGTCTTGAAGGACAAATTCCACGATTGTATGGCTGCGCTCGAGCTTCTGCGCCTCTCAATTGATCAGGACAAAGCCGCGGACGAAGAAACTCTGGTCAATGACCCACTGGTTGTCGAGCAAATCATTGAGAAGAGGAAGGCTGACGAGATGGACGAGGAGGACGAGGAGGGCGAAGATGAACTCAATGAGGAACCTGTGGTCACAAAGCGGGTGTGGCTAGAGGAGGGCGATCTGATCCTCTTCCATGGGCCGGTAAGTTGTCGTTCTTTCGTTGATATCATTAAGACTAATTATGCTTTCGATATTGCTCTAGTGTGATTGTTGTGCTGGACTGAAGACGACTCAGGAGTGTATCGTCGAGGAGGGCGCCCCAAAGTGCAAGTGATGCACTCAAGGGCTACAGGGGTGCTACTGGGAGGGAGTGTCGAGGCAAGGACTCCGACGAGGTGAGTTGAGGAAAATGGCGAGCTCCAAGTGAGCTACAAAGGGTACTGCGGAGTCGACAGAGGTGTTGACTCCGAGACATAGTAAGTGAAATCATTCGTTAATAATTATGATCACTAAATATGTATGATCACTTAGTGATATGCATCCGGGCTATCCAGCCCATCCAAAACGTGGAGGCCGGGCCCTCAAAAGTCGATGAGCGCCCGAAACGAACGACGAAGGTGAAGGCGAAGACAGCTGAGAAGGAGAAGGGGAAGGGGAAGGGGAAAGGCAAAGTGCACGAAGTCGAACCTGAGGTCGTGGGTATGGTCGAAAATTTGAAATGAGAAATATTGCATGCGATTGAAGGCAGGAAATGTAAAATATATGCAAAAAAAACACAGGAGAGAAAAGAAAAAGAAAGAAAGATGGACAATTCATCAAAACGAGACATAGGGGAAAGGCTCAGAACTCCTTCATAGCCAAAAAACCCCGTTGAGCTTGTGTGAACACGTTTCGAATGATATCATGACTTGTAATAGTACACTGTTATAAGATCGAGAGTTTGTTTTAAGATCACAAGTAAGACAAAGAAAAGGAAAATGCTCTATTCGTCTTCGTCAAGGTCAGGAATGCCCTTGTCAATGTCTCCGTCGACGTCCGATGTTGTTTGAAGTTGTTCAAGCTGACAATCATCGATATCGAAGAAGTTTGGAGGAAGGGGAATCAATTTCCATGCTAGATAGGGTAGAATTCGGAAAGCAGCTACTGGTCGATGAAGAACTGATCCGTCGAGCTCACAAAGAATATAAGTGCCACCGTAGTTTCTTGTGATGACTATGAGTGGGCCCAGATATCAAGCTCGCATTTTTCGATTAAGAGCTTTTTCGATCTGTGTGTTTCGCATGAGTACGAGGTCACCTTTTTCAACATTGTAGTCTCGAATCATTCGCTTGTGAACTTCTTCGAAGCGTTTCACAGCTTCTCATCAAGCAGTGTAGACTCTAGAGTAGAGTACCTCGAGATCAGTCGAGCATTTCTGTAGTGTGATAGCACGTCAGGTGATGAGATCGGTGGAGGAGAGTATCAAATCGGGTGGTGGTTGTAGATATGTTGCTTCTGATGTGTCAAGAGGGATGAGTGGATGAGAACCTGTGATCGCAAAATACAGTGAACAGCCCATTCATTTTCGAACTGTTACCCGTTCTGCCCAAAAGACCGAGTAGGTCCCAACCGACCATTGAGTTTGATCACCATCAATGGCCTTGTAGAGTGATTGTCATACATCAAAGTGGGCTTGTTCGACAAGACCATTGGCACAAGAATTGTACCCACTTATCCGAATGTGATTGATGTGATATCGCTTTGACAAATACTCGAGAGCAGAAAGAAATGCTGCGCCGTTGTCAGTAACTATCTCATAAAGTGAGCCCCAACAACAAATGATTTCTTCAAAGATCCAATTGCCGATGGTCTTCGCTGTTTCGTTGTGAAGCATCCTGAACTCCAGCCAGTACGATATCAAACATTGACCTTGTACTATATAGCGATATCCACTGGAAGGCGGCATGTGCATTGTGTCGGTGTAGACTTTTCTGAATAGAGGAGCGGGTGTGGCAACGATTGGTGGAATAAGAAGATTTTGAGTTTGTCGCAACTGACAGTAGTGGCACGTTCGGATGTACCATGCAATATCGGCTTTCAGGTTGGGCCACCAGAATCGTAGTGCGACATGAGACTTCGTGGCAAAGATCATTTTGTGGCCAATATGGTCATGCGACGACTGGATAATTTCGATGCAACGCTCTGGAATTGCGACAATCTTGTGTTCACCGTGACAATCTTTTCACCATAGTTTGCCGGAATCTATGAAGAACTCAGTGCAATATTGCACGAAGGTAGTGTACTCTGTGTCTGATAGATGTGGGGGTTGCACCATATTGTCTAACCATCGATGAATGAGCAGTAGCCATTTGTCTTCTTTCTTTGATTTGTCTGATCTAGGTATGTCTTCATATGAAATGTCCTCCCCCTTACTGAAATCTGAAGCTTGGGCAAAAGTGGGATAAGTCGTGTGTGTAAGGGGACTAGGGGGGTGCCCTGTGTGTTTTTTCTATTTTTTATGTTCGTCCTATATTTTCCCCACCTCATTTCCTTCTATTCTTCATTTTCTATGATTTTTCCGGATTTTATTACTAATTTTCCCTTGCTATCATGTTTGTACATGTTGACACTTTTATATTTAGAGGCGGAGTACCCCTTCCGACACATACCCCTTGGTATGATGTCATTCGGCGGCCTTGATCCGCCTATCTCCGCCTTTTTCTATTTTTAGGTTATATTTGATTTTTGTCGTCTTCACATATACTGGGCATCAGCAAGGGGATCCTTAGAGTTTTCTCTTCGGATTTCCCTTTGCTAGGTGTGTCCCCAATGCCTGTATTATGTAGTATAATTTTAACTTCAGATTTCCCTTTGCTAGAGGCTTAGGTTGCCCTTATAGTGTGAGAGGGGAATGGTCGAATCGAGATTGGGTTGATTTGGTGAATGAAACCATGTAGGTTGTCAATCCAGTTGCCGAATTCTTCTTCTACTTTGACATCGTCGTCTTTGGTTTGTTGAGGACATTGCGAAAGGCCATCCGGCCCATGGTGCATACCTGCAACATGAACTAGTGTGAAGTGGAACGTTAGAATGGATACTATCCATTGGTTTATGCTAGCGCTAGGCACAATATTGGGATTTGAGAGCATGCCTTTGATATACCTCGCATCGACCTCGACGATAAGGTTTCGTACCCCTATCAAGTATAAGTGAAGTGCCCCAAGGGCTCGATATAGACCATAAAGCTTGAGTTTCGGTTGCGAAAACTGCGATTTGTGGTTGTTGAGCGTGATTGAGCCGAATCGACTGTAGTATCACTTTTGAGGGTTATCACAGTTGCATTGCGTTAGGAAATAGCCAATGGCAATGCTCAATGTGTCAACTGCGAGGATTACTGGGGTGTTCGAGGTATAGTCGATTGCTTGAATCGCTGGCGAGTTTAGGAGCGCATGCTTGAGATCTTCTTGCGCTGCTACCTGAGATGGGCCGAATTCGAAGGGTACATCTTTTCGAGTAAGATTGATTAGCGCAGCTGCTCAATGTGTGAAACTCTGGATGAAAATTCGACAAACTCCAATTGTTCCTAAGAACACCTTAACTTCTGTGAGCGTACAACACGGACCCCATTTCTGGATCTTATCAATATGCGTCAGGTCAGCCATTCGACCTTGAATATTGCATCGATAACCTAAAATGATTATCTCGGGGACACAAGCAAATAATTTCGGTCCAGAGAATGTCCCACCACAATACTTCATGCGCTGGATGATGCAATTTAGGTTCTCGAAATGCTCCCACATGAATCGTCGAATGCCTGAGTTGTCGACAATCATTTCATAAGACCCACCGATCGTTCGATACTCCAATTTCGGACCCTTCACTGGTGTGTTGTTGATATAAGGGATTGTGATGTGAGGGACCTCGAGTTCATCTAACCCATCGGTAGGGTGACGATTTGAAGTGCGCCAAATGGGGTCTGGAAAGTTGTTAGATCTTGAGAGGATTCAGATACAAGCCTTTTGTTGAATGCAGTATATAAATCCAACATTCCACCACAAAAAGTGCACTGTTCCGAAATTTCATTCTCTAACGCTGAAAATCCTCTCGAACTACTTTTCGATGGCGGTGCGATTGAGGTATCGAGGGAATGGTAGTGGTCTGAGTTTGAGTTTGGATCGCATATTGTGATGGTTTGTGCTTTGTTCTGATAGTTTCTAATAATGCTTTCCGTTAAGACGTCGAAAGGTCATCTGAGTAGAATATTGTAAGCTGGGTCCCGAATAATATGTATCTGCATGTATAGGGTGATTCCACTGAGATCGCAGGGTATGTTGCATGCTAAACCGAGTGTTTCGTCCACAGTCCCATTAGCAGACTGCATTGGAAGCCTAATCGAGGAGTCGTATGCTAGACCGAGTTTGTGGCAAACATCTTTGGCCATCGATATGATCGAGGAACTGGGATCGATGATGCTTTCTACCTGGTTGTTACCATGGACATCCATAATAACTGATCTAATTGATGAAGTTTCTTCAGCGACAATGAAAGGCTGTGGAATTTCACCAGATCGGAGACTGCTAATATAGGTCTCGTATGGGTCAGGCACGATGATCGCGTTGGGACTAAACATGTTCATCACATTGTTTCCAGATTGTGGGACTCGTTTTGGTGTGACCTGTTCTCTCTATTTTGTTCGAACCTTGGGTGAAAGTGAGAGTAATTCTTCAGATGTCAGTGTGACGATCAGCATCTTCATCGAGCACGCAAATATATCGTGTGTGATTTTCTCATTCTGTACCGGTGCCTGTGTCGCATACGATGGTCCATCTTTTTCTTTACCCTTCAATGCGCCAGCAAAGTTCCTTTTGTGTGGTGGCAGATAGGCGTTCTCCCTGACCAACGCATATGGATGTACCGAGGTTTGCATTGGGGGTATGGTGGTCGATGGTGAAGTGGTCGATGCGGGAGACATCGATGTTGATGTTGGAGTGGTAGTTGAAGTTGAAGGGTTGACCGTTGTCAATGAAGATGTGGAGGGTGGTGGGACTGGAGTGGTAGACATTGACGATGCAGGGATGGGGGTTGTCGTGGTTGGAACCAAATTTTGAACCTCTTTGTTCAGACACGAAAATGGTCGACCACTTCGAAGCGCAAATATTTTGTGCTCGAGAGCCGCTATCCTATCTTCAGAATCAGCTGTCAACATCAAATTATGATAAATGCCTTTTGTCTCCAATCCAGATGTAAAAATGGTGTCTGACTCTGTTATCAAAGTGATTGCAGCCAAGGTTGAGCTAGTTGAAGTCAAAGGTGCCAATGGTGCGATGCTGAATAAGAGTGTGGCTGCTGGGGTTGTGTCTGGGTTGCGTTTCCACCATTCATTGATGTGTTCCTTGATAAACCTGCCAGGGATACTTCGAGGGGTGAATTGTCCATTAGGAAGTATGATCTTTCCTTCTGCATTTCGCTTACACTTCCCTTCGTTCAGGTACGACTGACAAACCATACAGTCAGGGATAAAATGTCTGGATAAACCGCAAAATATGCAAAGGAGTGCATCGATATGTGCCTGTCTGTCTGCCAAATTAGTGCGAGGATTTTTAGTACCTGCAATATGCATAGCGATGGTGCTAGCAAATCGTTCAAACATTGCATTTAGATCTTCTGTTTTAATCATAATTGTACCGGGTGATGAGGTGACCATATTTCCAACATTCGATGTCGAGTGTGATGAAGAGGTCGATTGGTGGATTACTGAGTTCGATGTGTTAGAGCCTGCTAGAACGAATTTTGCTGTGTCGTGAATGTCGTTGAGTGGATATGGATCATCGGGATAATGGTTGGGAAATTTGAGTTCGAGTCGTCAAGCAATTCGAGTCCATAAGCTGGGTTGGAATCCTCGAACATAAGCTCTGCTTTGCTCGGCTTCCGAGATCCTATTCTTTGCTCGCAAAAAGTGAGTAATGTTGTAGAACGCACGATAATACATTCCTAGATCGCTCACGTCGAATATCCCAATGCATAGCTGTTCTCCCACTAATTTGTCCATGTCCGATATGCTCCACTTGCAATCGTCTTCCGAGCTGGGATAGAGTTTGTGTACTGCTGTTCTAAATTTGTTGAATGATGTGCCAGGTTGATACTCTGGAAGCGATTCCCAGAGTTCTGACGAGTCGATGTCGAGGTAGCAACAAGCGTGTTTCTTCATGAGATTCGATTCAGTAACGCCGCAGGTCAGGAATAATAGTTCAAGCTCTTTGAAGTATCGTTGAAGCTCTCGAGGCTGAGTGGGGTCAAATTTCAGAGCGGTCGAGTGCCCACAAGCTGGCATCGCGGTTTGGGTAGTCATGAATGTGATGACTCTAGGGGTAGGGGTTAAGACTTGTGTAATAGATGGTAGAGGTGTCAAAGTTGTTGGAAGGATAAATGAAGAGGTCAATGATGATGATGATGAAGTAGATGACGATGTGGAAGGCGATGATATAGGTGAAGGAAATAGTCTACGATGAGTAGATTCTGCTTCAATTAGAATGTCTCCCGATTGTTCGAGAGATTCGAAGGCATGGCAAGTATCGATACAAAGGGTTCTCGCTTGTGTTGGCCTAAGCCAAGGAAGTCGAGGTTGGTCCGATGATAAAATGATTCAGAAACCCTCGCGGTGGGCTCCAAAAATGATGATGCTCAACCTGGGAAAACCACCAGAACTGCTGATGAGGCAATCAATGATGTTTGCAATGAGTCAGAGGAAGGTTGCGAGACGTTCTGAATGTTTGTGGTCAAACCTATGAGAAGATTACTAGTTAACACTAGTTGTGAAGGTAGTGTTATGAGAGACGAAAGTGTTTGGCGTGGTCCAATTGAGTATCGATCAATATCGAGGGTGATCAACAAGATTGACAGTGAATGAATTTATCGTCAATGGTCGATATGTGAGTTCTGGGGACCTTTTGATAGGTCGATAGTATACGAAGGGTGCAGTAAATGTCTATGAAGTGTTGGAAGGGTTACTAGAGCTAATGACGAGAGGATCAAGGGAGGATCAAGGATGCGACAATTGCAGAGGTTTCTCATTGATCGAGAAAACCCCTAGAGACTTAGATTGTTTTTAGGAAGTTGATCGGATGCTTAGAACTGTATACAAGATGATATGTGAAGATGATTTCTTCTTTTTATTTCCAAGTAGATACTACAGAGTTTTATATGTTTTAAAGAAACTTCCTAAAATGGAATGAGAAACATGTGTAGAACATGAGGCAAAAGATATGAGTTAAGGCACAAGGCCATAAAGGAGACTGGAATCCGAACAAGAAAGATATATATATCATATGATGAAAGAGTAATAAAGGGAAAGAACTAAAAGAGACTGTCCTTTGTGTATAAACTGCACTAAGTCTCGCAATAATGCATCCAGCGGGTTCTGTGCGCAATAGGGACTTGGAATGAGGCTGACCTATGATCAGCAGGTTTGAGCATGAGTTGGAATATGTCCTATTGCATGGTCTTCCACCATTTAGATAATGAAGGCAGCGCCCGATGTCACTCATAGTCTCTCGATATCGATCGATGATGCTCGACAATAGTCAACGATGGTCAACAATGCTCGATCGCGGTTGTGGCTTGTTCGAAGTTGGTTGGGGATGTTCGATGGTCATGTAGGGGGATCTTAGGGACTTTCAGGGTAGTCCTAAGATTATGCAATGTGGGCTCTTGATACGATCAATGTCGCTGGTGATGTTTCGACACGGTCAATATGATATTGCAATTGATAGACTGGGTCACGCTGCATCTGGGACGTTGTAGTAGTTAGCCGATGTGATTAGAATGATGCTAAAGTGGTGAATTGGTCCTTGAGCCAAGGAGATGACCTATCAGTGGTCTTGACTCAGGGGTCTGATGCCACTATGGGGTATGCCGGACTGTGCTACGGGTACTGCTGCCATGGCTACATGTGCCCCTCTCCACAATGGCAACACCCTTGTTGCCTCTAAACTCTAAACAAAAGGAAACAAAGAAAATGATGTCTAAAAATCTAGTAATGATATATGCAGTAGAAATAAAATAAAATGAAAAAGGCTCATCAAGGTGGGGTCCATCCTAAAGCACAGAGGGCCTGACTCAAGTTGACGAGATGGGAGTCTTGATCCCAGTCAAGGTTTGGTACAGGAGCTGGTGCTGGAGTAGTTCTGAGAGGAACAGTGATGATGGGTTTTCCAGGGCCAATGCCAGATGGGTGACAATGGGTGATGAAGGCTTGAGGCTGGATGAAAGATGAAAGAGCTGGTGGAAAAAATATTTGAGATGCTGAAAAAATATTCGGCAGGGTTAGTTGTCGAACAGTGTCACATCGTCGAACACACCTGCATAAGGATTGAAATGGGCCTGGGAGGTTCAAACAAAGACCAGAAAGATCTCATGGGGATGTGGGTGCAGCAGGTGGGGGAACAGGGAGGGATTCAGCATCCTCTGCCCAGTCGAAATGCATGGTAGATGGCAAAATGGCTTGTCTAGGGATAGATGGCATTGTTGTTGATGCAGGTGGGGTGTACCATGCAGATTCTGGTGAAATGGCTCATTTTGGGGGGTTCTGGGGTGGGGCAGGGGTGTAGGATGCAGGTTTTGGCGAAATGGCCCGTTTCTGGGGGACCTGGGGCAAGCTGTGTCATTGGAGCATGTCTCGGGGATGTTCTGCGGGGTCTAGCAGTGTGCATTGTCATTCTAGAGCTGTGGGTGCTGGTCCTAAGTCAGAGTGAGCAGGGGTTTTGAGAGATGTCGTCGATGACGTGGCAGTGGGATGGGGTGGTGTGGGACAGCTCCTGGATCATCATTGGGGGTCCTGGGGTTGGCAGAGCTGTTTTGTCGAGTAAACGAGGCGTTTTGGTGAGCACAGCTGCTCGTCATTGCATAACTCTGGCTGCTGGGCTGTAGATGGGCTCTGTGTGTCGTTTGGGGCTCGGTGAGTGGTCTCTGAGGTGGTAGCTGTTGTCTGGGTGCTAGGTGCTGCCCAATTCGTCGTTTTGGCATTGGCTGCATCAGGAGTTGCCATCGACATTGTCAGTGATGTGGCAGTGGAACGGAGGGGCTCTGGGTTCAAGACGCGGGGCTGGGGATCGAGCTGGGGTGAGCTGGGGGCTGTAGATGGCTTCCTGGACCTTCGTTTGGGGTTCAGGGGGGAACAGGGTCATTCCATTGAGTAAATGACATGTTTTGACGAGCACATTTGCTCATCCTTGCATAACATCATTTGTTGGGCTATAGACCATTTATGTACATCATTTAGAGCCTGACGATGGATCTCTGGGGTGCTAGCGGTTGTCTGAGTGCCAGACGTTGCCCAGGTTGTCATTGTGGGGGTGGTTGCAGCCAAATTTGTTGCCGTTGTTGAAAACAATGTGGTGGTGGCAACGGGCAGTTCTGGACATGAGACGAGGGGTTGTAGAGGCTGCAGTAGGGCTGTATATCGACTAGGCAGGGTGTGGCGTCGTTTCCAAAGTCTTTGGGGCTGGTTTGAAGTGGGGGAAGCAGTAGTGGTAGCCATTGTCAATGATGACATGGGAGATAGCGGTGACAGCGAGGGGGTGGTAGTGGACTTGTCGAGGGGTGCCATTTGCATGAAGGCATCAGCAGTGGAGGCAGATGTGGTCTGAGTGCCAAAGTCAGCCGTTCCATATGTGGTTTGGGTTCCACCAGTAGCTGGTATGGATACGACGTCTCGTGTCGATGCAATGTCAGTCAGTGCATTGTTTCGTCCTTGTATGAGACCTTCCTTCCTTCCTTCCTTGAAAATTGAAGCTCTCCCTTTCTCCAGGGTCCTCGCAATCATACCCTTCACCAACTCGTATGCTTGCTCCCATCCTCATGCCATGATAGCCTCATATAGCTCTGGCTGGTGCTGTTGTATGACCAAGACATGTGTTGTAAGGTTCTCTTCTGTTTGTGGTATTTGCAGAGGTGATGCCTGTACCTGTGGTGCAGTTTTCATTGCTGATTTTTTCTTTCCCATGGTGACAGTGCCGAAAGTAGACAGTAGGCAGGTGATGACAGTAGACAGTTGGCAGAAGACAGGTGACAGAAGACAGTTGACAGTTAACAGTAGACCAAAATGAAAGCTGAGATTCCGAAATGAAAAACCTCTGAAATGAAATGAAAAGCCAAGATGAAGCAGATGTTGGAGTCAAATCTGCCTGTTGTCACCAGATGGAGCTGTGCAGTCTCTAGCAGAACACACAGGGTCTGATTGATGACCACATTCTACTACTAGAATGTGGGCGGACTCGCTCGGACACAGATGGCTAATGCAAAGCTCAAATCCCCTGCTACTGTATCTACCACAAATGGATGTCAACATGGTCACCTGACTACTATGGTGGGGTGACTACTGCAGTGGCATGCCACACAGTTACAATGTCCCACCACATGTTTGTCATGCTCGTGGGAGCTGGGTATCCTGTCAATCCCATTTCGGATTGTCAGATTGTTATCACCCCGATTCCCAGTCTTATCATCCCCTATCCTTTCAGTCCCTAAGGGGCATCACCATGTATGGCTACTTGGGGTTATGGATCTCCAGGCACTTCTAGTGGGTTTTTTATGTGGATCTTATTACCCTTCATTGGTAAACTTTGCACTCCGCCCCGTATTCCTATTGGAGTCCTAGGAGTCCGAGTTTTCCGATAAGAGTCTGATTGGAATCCGATAGGAGTCCTACTAGTCTGACAATAGTCCTAGGAGTCCGATCGGAATGTATCTTGATGACCATGTACTTTTATTTCCAAGAAATTCCTAGTAAATTCCGAGTAAAGTCCTATGCAATTCCAACAGGTAGTAGTTGGAATACCACACCATTTCGGAAGACTTAACTTGATGAAAGTGCTTACAAAATAAATGGGCAGAGCAGGAATTGAACTCTAGACCTTGGGATATAAGTGACATGACTACCAAACAAGTGCTCAACCAGTTGAGCCACAGGAGCATTAATAAATAAGTAATATAAAGTCCATTTAAAGCACTTAGGATTAGTTCACTTATTTTTAACCTCTCTCACAAGAGCTCAAAAAAAAATTGTTGAGCCCTCGCATCTTCGCAAGGGAGTAGATAACTAATATAGATTTAAAAAAAAAACCCATGCAAACGCAAGGGGGAGAATTGATTATACTATTTAATTATACTATTTTAAATTCTACAAAAAAAAACCCACCCCCCCATTTCGTGGGGGGGAGGGGGTGGTGGTGCATCGGGTTGGCTGTCTCGTCAGCCCTGTCCCGTCGTTTCCCCTCCCTCTCGTCTCTGTCATGCCTTGCCTCCCTCACCTTGCCTCCCCCATGGCTTCCCTCCCCTCCCTCGTCTCCCCTCCCTCATCATTCCACCCACTGTCCACCCCATGAGCAGTTGCTTGCGAGGCTGGTGGTGGGTGGTGCGTCGTATGTTGGTGGGGGTGTTTGTCCATCGTCCCCTCCCTCCCTCCCCCTCCCCTTAAACACCCTATGAGCAGATGCTCATAGGCGTGCATGGGGCGGGTGTCACCATCGTCTCCCCTTCTGGTCATTGTCTCCCTTTCCCCTTGTCATTTTGTCACCCTTGTCATTCATCCCCCTCGTCGTCTGCACCTGTTAGGAAACCACCCCATTACCTAATAAACTTTCATTTTTATTTTATTATGTCGAATTACGCTACATGACGCCAAATGATGCTACATTTTGATAGCATGAGAATTTTATTTCGCACGCATCAAAATGTACACACATGTATGAGTGTGTCGGTAACAACAATGAACAATATATGTAACATAGTATATAAACCCTAAATATATGCCTAGGGGACCCCAGTTGTGTTCTCTTAGGTATTCCACCTATGTTTTCGGTGTGAAAGGCCTATCTCAACAAACTCACCTATTAATAACCCCTCGCATCAAAACCATCAATTCCCCCATCATGAGCGCAGATCCCACCCCCTTCTTGTAGAGAGAACCTGCATGGTCTTAGCTAGCAGATAGTGGGTGTTGCCCTAACAGAAGAACACAACTTCCCATATCAGTGTGCCTTCTCTTACTTGTGCATATGTCATTGTTTCACCATGCCACATCCGATTACTCATCCTTTCAGCACGAGCCGGAAGTACTTGTATATACGTAATCTACCTTTTCTTTCATAAGCCGACGCCAGGCCTTGCCTTACATTGCGACTGCCAGTGATTGAGAGGCAGCGCTCATCATTAGGACAGCTGCAACCAGACAACCAATTGGATCTGGTTAAGTTACAATTTACATCACTCTATTTGGATGACTATTTTAGTTACAAGCCGAATTCAGTGTTATCTCCGAGATCAGGCACTGTTGGAAGGGTTATTGATCCGAAGTGTCAAAATAGGCGCCCGATGAACGACGAACCATTGACGAACCTCGACGAAGCTTATCATGTGACCCGTAAACATTTGGAGAGGTCTCGAAGAAAAATTTTGAATTTGTTGAAGAAGTGATTCATCACAGATTCTACAATTATGTCCGAACCTTCAACTTCTAATCCCGGTCCTAATCCTGTTCCCATACCAGCACCAGAGGCAAAAATTGATGTGCTCACAGCGCAAATGTCGCAATTAGTGTCAGTATTGGCAGCATCACAGCCCAGACAAGCGGAAGTACAGCCAGAGACGACAGGAGAAAGAGATGATGAGATGGAGGAGATGGTGGAGTGGATATCGCAGGAGGATGAGACGGTGGAGAAATCTGGAAATGGAAAAGTGCGCTTACCTAAGTATGCACCCCTGCAAATCTTTGACGGTACCATGGAGAATACAAAATCCTTCATCAGCTCTATAGTATTATACATCCATGGGAGGAAGCCAGAGTTTCGTACAGCCGAGTCTAGGATTATGTTTGCTCTCTCATACATTCAGGGGGGGAAAGCACAGTTCTGGAGAAATGAGGCTATTAATCAAATTGCTGCAGGAAATAAACCATTTGCAACCTTCAAGGAACTTTTGGAGAGATTGGAGGCACAGTTTGGAGACCCTAATCCAAAGGCAACAGCCAATGCTAAATTGAAGACCATGCGCCGAGGTTCCTTAACAGCGGATGAATTTATTTTGCAGTTCAAAGCAGAACATTCACAAATGGACATGGGAGAAGCCGCGTTGGTAGAGTTTTTGAAAGCAGGATTAAATCCCTCTTTATTCAAGTCTATCTACCGACTACCTTCTATGCCAGAGAAGTTGGACGAGTGGTATAATTGGGCAATGCGCCTTGACCGGCAATATTGGCAGGAACAGGTGGAGTCAAAGTTGATGTATGGAAGTAGTAAATTTGGAAAGTCATCAGGAGGAAAGTCCAAGAAAGGAAAGGCGCCTCAGGTGCAAGCTCCGAGGGCACAGCCACCGGCCATGGCAGTGACACCTATAGTTATGGAGTCAGCAGCACCAGCAGAGGCAATGGAAGTTGATCAAGCAGGGAGACGAGCCCCACTTAAATGTTTTAACTGTGGGCAGTTAGGACACATTTCTAAGAATTGTAAGCAGAAGAGAAAGATCAGGGGAGCTACAATCAAGGAAGTGAAGCTGGAGGAAGGCAAGCAGGAGAATTTTGTGGAAGAGGTTTCCCCATTGGTGACCCAGAATTGTTACAATGTATTAGTATCCGAGGAAACCCAGAGTAAATCAGAAAAGGAAATCGAGGAGGAGTACAACTGTTGTGAATCACATGACAAAGAAAATTGTCACATGTCATTTCCGAAAACCCCTAAATTCTTTATTCGCTCTGCACGAATAGAACCCGAAATCACCTTGACTGTGGGACTGAAGACAGTGGACACGCATGCAGCTAATGATGTGGAAGCGTTGCTTGACAGTGGTGCTACAGGATTATTTATTAATCAATCCTTAATTACTGGAAACGGTATTAACACACGCAAGCTGGCGCAACCTATAATGGTGTACAATATTGATGGAACAGTCAATTGTGGAGGAACTATCAAGGAGGAGGTGACTATGGTACTAAAGTATCAGGAGCATCAGGAGCGAGCTGTATTCGAAGTGTGCGATCTTGGGAAAACCAATCTAATAATAGGATGTCTGTGGTTACGGAAGCATAATCCCGAAATTGATTGGAAAACTGGGAAAGTACAAATGACTCATTGTCCTAAGGAATGTAATGTGTATGGGAGGAAGATGAAGAAGGAAAAAAGGAAAAAGAAAGAGAAAGAACATCCAAGAAAGTATTCTGTTATGATAGAGGAAGTGGAGGATGAGGAAATGCCAAATGGGGAAGTTCCGATCATGATCGAGAAAGAAGAGCAGAAGCAAACCTTTAGAGCAGTTCGTGGAGGACAGTCGTGGGACAAGAATATCATGAAGGTGGAGAAGCCAGTGGAGGAATGGGTGCCAAAAGTGTATCATGAACATTTGTCAGTGTTCCAAAAGAAGGAGTCTGAGCAAATGCTGGTGCGGAAGCCATGGGATCATGTGATTGAGATGAAGCCTGGGTTTGTGCTGAAGAAGTCGAAGGTATATCCATTATCTCTGATGGAACAAGAAGAAGTGGATGCATTCCTGAAGGAGCAATTGCGCAAAGGATACATATGACCTTCGAAATCACTGCAGACATCACCAATATTCTTCATGCCCAAAAAAGACCAAAGGAAGAGGATGTGTACCGATTATAGGTATCTGAATGAGTGGACAGTGAAGAATGCATACCCCCTGCCGTTGATCTCAGAAATAATTGATAAGGTGGGAAAAGCCAAGGTCTTTACAAAATTGGATTTACGATGGGGATACAACAATGTATGAATAAAGAAAGGAGATGAGTGGAAGGCTGCATTTGCCACACGTCGAGGATCCTTCGAGCTGCTTGTCATGTTTTTTGGGATGACTAATAGTCCCCCGACCTTTCAAAATATGATGAACGACATTTTCAAGGACGTAATAGACAAAGGCGTGGTAATAATATTTATTGACGACATTCTGATATTCACGGAGGATGAAGAGAATCATGAGGCAATAGTGCAGGAGGTGTTACGGAGGTTGGCGGAGAATGATCTATTTTTGAAACCAGAGAAGTGTGTGTTTGGGGCAAGCAAGATCGAGTTCCTAGGATTATTGATTGGCCCTGACAGGATCAAAATGGATCTGATCAAGGTACAGGCGATCACAGATTGGCCTGCGCCCACCCATGTCAAGGAGGTTCAAGCCTTCTTGGGACTTGCAAATTATTATCATCACTTTGTGCACAATTTTTCTAAAATTGCTGCACCCTTACATAACCTTACGTGAAAGGGAGTAGTATGGAGGTGGGGAGAGCAGCAGCAGACAGCGTTTGAGGAGTTGAAGAGGAAGTTTGTGGAGGGACCAATATTAGCCCCAGTAGATTTCACACGCCCTTTGCGAGTGGAATCTGATGCATCCAATTTTGCTACTGGAGCAGTATTATCAATGCTGTGCAAAGATGACAAATGGCATCCTTGTGCATACTTGTCAAAAGGGTTGAATGATGTGGAGAGGAATTATGATGTGCATGACAAAGAGATGTTGGGGATAATACGAGCATTGGAGGCATGGAGGCATTATTTGGAGGGATGTACACATCAGATTGAGATCTGGATGGATCATCAAAATCTGCAATACTTCATGTCTGCTAAAAAGCTTAATCACCGGCAAGCACGTTGGGCACTATTCCTATCGCATTTCAATTTTCACTTGGTCCACAAAGCAGGAAGCTTAATGAGGAAAGCAGATGCATTATCCAGATGTATTGATCATAAAAGGGGGGTGGAGGAGGACAATAAAAATGTTACCTTACTCAAACCCGAATACTTTCGCATTTGCGCTATGCGTCAAGGGCATCTATTAATAGATAGCTCGGAAATGGAAATGTTGTCTAAAATTAGACAATGTTTGGAAATGGATGATGAAGTAGTGGAAGCCATGAAAGCTCTGAAGGGAGAGAAGAAAGGTAATATCAAAGGAGACAAATGGGCTGAGGAACAAGGGTTGGTGTTGTTTCGAGGAAAAGTGTATGTACCGAAGGATCAGGATTTGCGAAGGGAGATTGTCCAGTTACATCACAATACGCCAATTGCTGGACACCCAGGAAGATGGAAGATGTTGGAATTAGTAATGAGAAATTATTGGTGGCCCAGAATTTCGAAGTATGTGTTGGGGTATGTGGATGGATGTGATATGTGCATGAGGGGGAAGAAATTTCCAGAGAAACCTGCAGGAAAATTAATGCTGAACCCTATACCTAAAGCGCTGTGGCGAGATGTATCTGTGGATTTTATTACCGGATTACCTGAGGCTCAAGGGTACAATGCAATATTCGTAGTATGCGACTGCTTTACAAAGGAGGTCCATATTATTCCTACTACTACAGAAACCTCATCATTGGGCTTGGCATGCCTCTATCTAAATCAGGTATGGCGGTTACATGGGTTACCCGATACTGTTATCTCCGATCGCGGACCACAATTTGCTTCCGCGTTTATGCAAGAACTAAACAACATATTGGGAACTCAAACTAAATTATCTACGGCATATCACCCGCAGACTGATGGGCAGACAGAGAGAATGAATCAGGAGTTGGAGCAGTACCTACGTATGTTTGTCAACTACCAACAAACTGACTGGCCCGAATGGTTGGCAATTGCCAAATTTTCCCACAATAACAAATTCCATTTGGCTACTTGTATGTCACCCTTTTTCGCGAGTTATGGATATCATCCTCGCATGGGAGTAGAACCCAGAAGGGAAGTCAAAGTACAGTCAGTAGAAGATTTTGTATCTAAGATGCAAAAGGTACAAGAGGAAGCAGAGGCACCATTGAAGAAAGCATGTGATGACATGATGCGACACGCAGATTGTACTCGAGCACGTGCTCCAGAGTACAAAGTTGGTGACTTGGTATGGCTAAGTACCAAGGATCTGAATATTCCACGACCTTCGAAGAAACTTACAGAGAAACAAGTTGGCCCATATGCGATCTCTAAAGTGATCTTGCCTAATGCGGTAGTGCTAAAATTACCCCGATCATTTAAGATTGATCCCAAGATTAACATATCCTGCCTACGCCCTTACCGTCCACCCACTATTCCTGGCCAACAAACTACTCCACAACCTCCGATAATAGTAGAAGGTGCTCCAGAATACATAGTTGAAGAAATTCTAGACTCACATCTTCGACGGAACAAATTGGAGTTCTTAATAAAGTGGAAAAACTATACCGACAAAAATAATTCATGGGAACCCGAAGAGAATTGTAAGCGAGCGCGTAACACAATCGCCCAATTCTTTAAACATAATCTGAATGCTCCGCGTCGCATTGCGAGAATGGTGTATGAGGGGATGAAATTCCGGCCTTACCAAAATTTCACAGAGGGGACAAACATAATATTTTCTCACCTGGAAGTCGAGGCATAAAAGGGGGGTAATGTTAGGAAACCACCCCATTACCTAATAAACTTTCATTTTTATTTTATTATGTCGAATTATGCTACATGACGCCAAATGACGCTACATTTTGATAGCATGAGAATTTTATTTCGCACGCATCAAAATGTACGTGCATGTACGAGTGCGTCGGTAACAACAATGAACAATATATGTAACATAGTATATAAACCCTAAATATATGCCTAGGGGACCCCAGTTGTGTTCTCTTAGGTATGCCACCTATGTTTTCGGTGTGAAAGGCCTATCTCAACAAACTCACCTATTAATAACCCCTCGCATCAAAACCATCAATTCCCCCATCATGAGCGCAGATCCTGCCCCCTTCTTGTAGAGAGAACCCGCACAGTCTTAGCTAGCAGATAGTGGGTGTTGCCCTAACAGCACCCACAAACCACCCTATGGGCAGCTGCTTGTAGGGATGTCGTTTGGTGCCATCATCGTCCCTCCATGCCGTTCCCGTGTTCTCGCACCCCATATACACCCCGCGAGCAGTCGCTCACAGTGGTGATGGGGGGTGCTGGATGTCATTGGTGTCGTGGGGGGTCCATGCACTCATGATCCACCCTATGAGCAGCAGCTCGTAGGCGTGGGGTGGGTGCATTGTCAGTTTGTCAGTGACGTGGCTCGAGGGGAGGGGTCAGGTGGTGATTACCGGGTGGGTATTCCCCTTCTGGGGTCTCCTGGTGTTGCTCCCCATGCTCCTGACCATGATCGATACCCTCACATCCCATTTTGATGGGGAGGAGGGGGGTTGCCAGGGGCGTCATTGGGTGTGGGTTTGGCTTGCATCAGTCCATCATTACTCATGTAGATTAGAACCTAGAAACAAAACAAATGAATTAGTTAGTTTACAAAAGTAAAAAACGAATGAAAAAAAAAACCTACTTTGGCCCAAACAACAATTGCATCATTTGGGCATCGTTCGGCATCGAAACCAGTCGTTTCCGGTCTTGGGGGTTCGTCTAGAGATGGGGGTGAAGTGGTAGTGGTGGGAGTTGCTGGGTTGAGGTGGTTGAGGTGGTGGGATGGAGGTGGCGTGCTTGTCGTCATTGGTGGTGGTGGTGGGAGTTGTGATGAGCTGGCAGGTGTGATGATGCGGCTATGTGCTTTGTCATCACACCCACGGGAAGGTATGTAGTGTAGTATGATCACTTACCTGTAATGACTGTTTAGCCTAATGGTATTGTTGTCGGTTTATGCTTACATAATCTTCTGTAGTCAAGTGTTCAATTCTCGTGTGTGCATTTAATTTTTCATACTATATTACTAAGCAAGGCTGCTTTCATTCCTATTGGAATCCTATGTTGTCTGATGTCTTAGCATAACTTCGGACTAGTCCTATGTGATTTATATGATCGGAAATTCCTAGGAAATTCCAATAGTCCGATCGGACTCTGATTGGACTACATCAGACTGGACTAGGACTAAATGTGCCATTTCATGTCAATTTGGCTGGTGAAAATGACATCAGAATATGGTTGGATTCTGATTGGAATCATCGGAATCATTGGATTCCTATAGGAATACAGGGGGGAGTGTAAAGACCTCCTTCATTGATCCAATCACAGGGGCACCAGTATCCCAGCTGCAAACCGGCTTTACCAAGGCTGGACCATTAGTGATTACCTTTCACACGGGTTAGTCAGTGCAGTCACATGATGTCATCGGATCCTCCCACGTCTGACAATCCATGGTGGTTGCAACCTTGTATCATAGGTAGTTGCATGAGAAGGAATTGAACCCCCAACCTTTTGGCAGTGCACATGCTGCCAGGAGCAGGCAGCGATGTAACCGCTATGCCACCTGCCCCTTTTCCCAGAGAGAATCATAGGATGTCACAGTTATTGATCAGGTCCCAACAGAGGCCTGGTCTTAGATTAGCAATGCTGTTCGCGAAGTACACAGCAACATGTTGGGGGGAGTTTATCCCTGATGGTTGCACCAAGATGCTCCAATTGGGGCTCATCGGTGGGCCAATAACTTCTTCTCCTCCCTGTTGTGGGCAGAGGGGGCATGTCTTATATGTTGCCAGAGTGGCTCTTGGATAAAAAGCAAGTCATAGTCATCTATGAGATCTGCCAGTAACGAGTCCATGTAACCATAATTTCTGTTTACATTTTGACTAAAAACCCTTAAACGAGGGACAGATCTAAGTCTGTCTCTCATTTACTTTCGACCACCATGTCCTGCGGGGAGGTAAGCAGGAGGGGGGTGAGACATGCATCTCACACTCACTTGTCATAGCAAGCTTTGATCCAGTCATGGTCAAAGCAATGTTGCCAGAAATTGCATTGACAATCATCAGACGCATGGTTTTTCCAGCAGTTTATGCACCTGGCCAGGTGAGGACAAGCCGCCCCCTCTGGGGTGGCTGGGATAGGAGGGTTTGCCTTGGTGTTTCCCTTGCAGCACCCCACTAGGGCACAATGGTGCTCCTTGCAGTGTGGTCCTGTGCAGATCAGACATTTTGTCTGCGGTGCTCTGCATGCTAGGGTGGGGTGGCCCCACTTCCAGCAGCATTGGCATAGTGGGAGTCCAGGGTTTGCCCTGGCTGCCCTAACGTATGTGATGTAGCATCCAAATTGGACACCTCATCTGATGAGAGCCTTAGCTTGTGCACCACTGACTGAGTCAGCAATGTTGAGATAAATGGTGCATGTATCCGACATCTTTGAATCACATACTACCTGTGGGGGGACCTGTAACACTGTGAGGCAGAGATGCCTGACTTCCCCAGATGAGCAATGACAACGTCTGGCATGATAGCCTTGTCATTGGCAATATATGGCACATCTACCAATTTGAGGTACAATGTGGATGTGGGTAGCACCGCATCCACTTGCAGCACAAAGAGGAACACCTTGTGGGCAGCCTCCTTAAAGCAATGAAGGTCCTCCTCGGAGGCCACAATGTTAGGGCACAGCACGGGTATGGGTAACACCGTGTGTTTCCAGTCATGGGTATGCATGGGTATGGGTATGGGATTGCCATACCCAGGCAACGTACCCTTTTCCATGGTGCTATGGGTATGTGCGGGTATGCGGGTACCTGGATTTTGGTCAGGTGAGTAATCATCTGACCTTGTTGAATACTCACGACACATCTATTTCTAAACTATACGATGATCCAACCACCACCATAGCATGGCCCAAATGATGCAAATTGTCATTTGGGCCTATAGTAAGTTTTTTTGTGTTTCATTTCTTGTTTTTTGTGAACTAATTGATTATGTTTCTTCTTTTTCAGGTTCTAAACTACTGATAATGACAGATGATGACAGCTAACGACACACACCCAACAGTACCACATCACCCAAGCCCAAACAATGTGATTGCGTCATTTGGGCCCATGGTAAGTTTTTTTTTTCATTCGTTTCTTTTTTTGTAAACTAACTATTTTGTTTCTTTCATTTCATAGGTTGGAATTCCCTCAGAACGAGGAGCTCACACGGAACAACCCCATGCCAACGCCACCATGTCACTCTGGCACACCACCTGCCCCAGCTTCACGAACAACTGCTTGTGGGGTGGATAGCAGGTGGAATGATGATGATGACCAGGAGGAGGACCTGAGGACCCAACTGTTGCCATGAGCAACTGCTCGTGGGGTGGAATCAGGGATCAACAACTACAGGCAGCACCCCCCCCCTCTCTCACTGCAAATGCGAGTGGGGGGGTTACTCATTCTGTTCTCAGCAACTACAGGCACCACCCCCCTCCCTTGCTCCAAACACGAGAGGGGGGGGTTTTTGTTTTGTTTTCATTGACTACAGGCACTACCACCCCTCCCTCACTCGAAATGCAGAGGGGGAAGGGTTTCTATATTAGTTTAATGTAATTTATTTACTAGAATAGGTCCACCACCCCCTCTCTTGCTCCAAACATGAGTGAGGGGGTTTCTATTAACTTAATTTACTATTTAAATATCTATTCTTCTCAAAACCCCCAAATAACCATGGGTAACCTGTGGAAACCCACGGTAACACCGTACCCATACCCATGTGGGTACAGTGTTCATGGGTATGGGTAAACAAGGGAATATACCTGAGGGTTACCCCTGCCGTGCCCTACACAATGTCCGTAGATACTGAGATGTTCCCAGCATGCATAGAAGCGGACTGCCACTAACTTGAACTGGTGCAGTCCGAGAGTGATCCTGACCTGGTCAAGAAAGTCAGCCAGGTTTGCTCCCTCTTCCAGGGGGGGGGGGGTGAACATGTACCAGGACCTGCTGTCTGGATGGTCCGTGAACAGTGGGCAAAGGTTTTGCAACCTTAGGCCTGGATGGACCGACGTGCTGCTGGATATCAGCCAGTTTGTCAGTTGGGAGCTCAGGGAAGGCCTTGGCTAATTGCACAAGACGATCCATGGATGAGTTTGGGGCTTGCCCCCCAGGGAAGGGAGCCACCTGAGCAAAGTCCCCTTGCCTGAAGGCTGGGTCAACCAGTTCATGGGGGGAGGATGCCCTCTACCCCATGATGAAGAGACTCCCCCTGTTGGGGGTTTAGGAAGAGGTCAAGCCCCCTTGGGGCCTTGGGTCCTCGCAGATTTGTGGGGAGGGGGACATTGTCCGTCCCACCCCTTGAGGTAGTCCACTTTCAGGACTTTGTTAGGATTGCTGGTGGTAGCTCCTGACCTGAGTTGTTTTGTTTTTTTTTTGTTTTTTTTTTTTTGGATTGACGATTTATAATGTGGCGCCCTAACGCAGTCCACGGAGCAGGGAACAAACAAAAGTACTACTCTAACTACGCATTCCCCTTGCCTGCTTCCCAACCCAGGTCCCCATTTTAGCCACTTTAGTCGGGCAGTGCCACATATGTTGTCCTCTCAGACAGGAAAGGCAATAAACTAGAGGGGGCCCCCCTCCAGAAGCTAGCCGTTAGATCGCCTGCTGGAGCAAAATGGTCCCCCAGCCACATATCCGACTGAAGCCAGATCAGGTGCAGCAGTGTCAATTCACTGTAAATCCCCCCTTGCGGGAGGAATAACCGTCTGCATAATTCCAGCCAGTGAGGATTGACCACCTCAGATGAATGAGGTGGACCATCACCATGTCATGCACAGGTGACAGTGATGTGGCGGGTGGTTGTTCACCTGGTTATTCACTGGAACTGCCATAGGTGGGGAGCCGAGGCCCCCCTCAAGCAAATGCTAGCACAAGCATGCACTCGATGACATCGTCCCCCCCACAGCAGGGGGAAAGTACATATAGGGTAGCGACAAAATGCCACCATCCCAATAACGGCCACCAATCGCTTGGTGGGCATGAGTGACGAGGGGTAGACCCCTGTTCTAGTTGGGGCACTGCTGTCCACGAGGACCTCAAGGACAACGGTGCCGTGCTGGTTGAGCAGCTTGCATCGCTGTGTAGGAAGCTCGAAAGGCTGCTGGTGACATGAGATCGAGAGGTAATGTGGCAGCTGCTAGTTCTGCCGACATTGTCTCGGACAATCGCCAGGTGGTCGTGAATAAATTCCAGGCCATCTGACATCATGCATTCCTCTCTGTAGGAGGAATGGCAGATACATGGACGGTGCCGACAAAAGGTGTCATAGCATCCAGTACATGTAAGAAGCCATGAGAGGTGGCAGTGATTTCCACCCTCTCATCTCTCGACAATGGAGGCTCGTCCTCCACCAACTCAGGGATGGCAGATGAACCCGGTGATATGGGGAGGGTCGGCACGGATTGCTCCTGCTGCCCCTCTGAGCATTGTTGGCCTCGAGCCCAAGCTCGAGAGCCAGATCATGCATTTCATCAACTATTTGCTGAGTCATCAAAACATGGTTGATGGTCTCCTGCGAGGCTAGCTCGGTGAAACCCGGTATGAATTTGATGGCTCCACTAGTAACAGAGTCATCATCATCATTTGATAGGTCGGAGGAGTCGTCCTCTGACCAGAGATTGTGGAATTGGTTGGCCACATCAGAGTCCCATCCACTCAGGGAGATGTGCCCGAACTCTGGGAGGTAATCATCTTCGAAGTTTGTGTGTAGGAGGGGGTTGTGGTGCGTAGCCCAGTGTCAAAATCACGCTCTGCGGTTTGCAGAGGGCATTGAGGATGATTTAGCTTAGGTAGATGACAGTAAGAGTCAGGATACGTAGCGTGAGATCGATAACAGCTGGCCCGATATCAACATTCTGGGTCCATCTGATTCAGCCTCCAGATGCTCCGAGGGGGCAGGCAGGCTGCACATCCTGCTGCCAATAGGGAGAGAAGATTGAACCCAGTTCTGAGCACCCCAAGGGAGTGAATACCGGAGGTAATGAGTAGGTGGTGATGAGCAGCCACCCAAGCATTGTCCTAGCCACCAGGGGGCACCGTCACCTGGCCCCTTTTAACGACGGTGTATTCCGGACAGGTAGTCAGTGTAGCATGCCTCTAGTAATAGTGACTCACAGAGCATGGAGGTTGGAAGCCTCTCAGATGACCAACAGTCCAGTGAAAATGTCCCTCCTCCTAAGCCAGACCTCCCCCAGCTAAACAAATGCAACAACTTGGGCGAGCGTTGAAGCAGGCATCCCACACCCACTCTAAGCCCCCATGGGGACCCAGACTACTCTTTCATTGACAACACTCACCTAGTCAGGATCCTCGAAGCCCAGGAGAATGAGACAGATAGCAGTCACTGTTGGAAACAATGACCGAGACATCCCCAGAGATCGGATGGACGGATCTCTTAGCAAATCAGGCCATGCCTGGAGACACCGAGAGTGTTCGTGATGGCAAAATCCGATTAAAAATCGGACAAGAATTGCAGTCTCAATGTTGCTACCAACGTCGAGCAGGAGTGTTTACCACTGTTTATGGTGGTTGTAACAAGTCAAGGAGCGCGACCTGAGTCATTTGCCCCCAGCTGCCCTGTCAATGGCTCTCTAGAGAGTTGTGTTTCTGGAGTTGTGATCAAGGCTGACTGTGGCTGCTGCATTGAGCACCACCCCCAGCTGTTCTGCTATTGCTTGCCATTCTTCAGCAGTGACTTGTTTGGATCCTGTCCTGTTCAAAACAGTCAGAAACCCATCAGTGTATTCCCCAAACTTGCATGCAAAGACAGGGGGATCAGCCCAATCATTGCTTGACATCTCTGTATCCTGGATTGCAGGGATGGTGTTAGGTGATGCAACCTCATCAGCCCACTGCAAGGCAGGGGTGGAAGGGGTAGCAGTAGGTGCAGGGGACATAGTAGCCCTCCTGGGAGATAGTGTGGGCATGCTGAAGTGCTGCACCTGTGGAGTAATGATTCCTGCCCCATAGGGGGAGGGGGTTGAAGAGCCTCTTTGGGTCCTGTGAGGGCCCACAGAGGGAGAGTTCTGTGTGTTTCTGCAGCTCCCAAAGAGCCACAGAGAGTCAATGGGATCATTGCCAGGAGTTTGAGGCCTACCTGATCTGCAAGGTCTCCCCCCATCCATTGCATCACCCGATCTCCCCCCTCTTCTACTATATGAGTCTGACATGTGCTGGTACAATGCTGGATAAACCAGATCACAGGGATTGTTGATGGATTGAGCTACAAAGTGTGAAAATGGTGTCAACAATATTTTTTGTGGCTGTGCATGTCACAGTAAGAGGACAAGAAGCAATGAGTGACAAGGCAGCTGGTTATTCAATGGAACTGCCATAGGCAGGGGGCTGGGGCCCCCCTCAAGCAAATGCTACTCTGAGCATGCACTCAATGACATCATCCACCCCACAGTGGGAGGAAGGTAGAGGGTGGTGGCATATTGCCACCATCCCAACAACGGCCACCAATAGTTTGGTGGGTGGGGTTGATCCCCTTCTTCAAGCCCGGCACGGTCATTGGCGAGGCCCACGAGGATGATGGTGCCATTCCAGGGACAAGATTTCCCCAGTTGGAGGTTCTGCCACTTGTGGAGCAGACTGAGCTGCCTGCATTGCCTCATAGGAAGCTGTCAAGAACTGTTCCTCACCTGATTGGAACCTGCACCCGTCCGATCCTTTTCCGCACCTCAAACCCAACTTTTGTCTATGCCTTCCGATTTCATTCCCAGCCGCCTTGCACTGCCCACACTGCTGTGCACCAGGCCACCTTGTACAGCATCCACAGCTGCCTTCCCAAGGCTGCCATCTAGTTTTGCAAATTCAACTACAGATTCCTGTGCGGCCTCCGCTAGGTAATTTATCTACGCAGTTGAGACACTGCCGCAGTTCCCGTTTACGTCCCACTTTTATTCCGGACTCTAGTATTTAAGTTTAGCTAGTTTCGCCTTGTATTCCTCAGTTTGTATATTGACATAGACTCGACTTTACCCTGCCAATCTAAAACCTCCTTCTACTCCAACCCCTGTCCTCTAAGAGTCTAAACTCCATTCGACTCAACCTCTAGTCTCCCTCTGAAGTTCTAGTCTCATCTGAACTTAACCTAAGTCCCTCCGTACTCCTCCCCACATTTACCCACACTTTCCTGCTCCTACCTCTAAACCCTTGACTTGAAATTTGGACACCAGATGAGGTGAAGGGCGCAGCTTCTTACAAGCTGAAGCCAAGTCCTTTCCGTTTCCCCTCCTGCAGAATCTGCATCGACCCGACAATCTCCTGCTATCCTCACCTGCAGTGTCCGGTCGGATTCCGAAGCGGCCTCTAGGATCAGTTCTTAACAGTAAATACGAACTCACACTTCACTCATCCATTTCCTCTCTATGACCCCTACCGAGACCTGCCAGCGCACAACAAGAAACTCCCAACATGCCGGTACTATTCCAGGGATCTCTGCAATCCAGCGATCCACTCTTTCCGACCCTCGACCCGCCACTATGTTTGGAGTGTCTTCCAGACCCTCAAACATCTTCCAACAAATCAGCTCAGGAGCCCCCTCAATCAGTGCCAATCTCATGTCCACCCATGCCCCGCAACCTTCTGGCAACCCAGAAGGTTTTCAATCAAGAACTCCCCTTGAGTATGTAGGGGGCATCGACCAGCCTGAACCCTATGGGTTGGAAGATCATGGTCTAGAGGATGGACCTCCCGACGGACCTGATGACCCTAGTGGTCTGGATGGCCCTGGGGGTGACCCCGATCCCAATGATCCTGATGATCAACCTCCCCCAGGGGGAAACCCTGATCCAGGGGATAGGTTCATAGATGTTCTTTACAACCTCTCAGAGAGTATCTGCACCCTCCGACAAAACAACGCACCCAAGACCGAGAAAATCAAAGTTTGCAACCCTGACACTTTTGATGGCTCCAACCCAAAGAAACTTAGAGACTTTCTAGTCTCATGTAATCTTCATTTCCACGACTGCCTGCACATATTTTCCTCTGATGAGAAAAAGGTCATATTTATCCTTTCTTATCTTAAAGGATCAGCTCTCAGTTGGTTTGAACCTGGTCTTAATGACCCAACAGATTCCGCACACTGGATATGGGACTATGAGGCTTTCCTCACCGAGCTGGAAAGTAACTTCGGTCCACACGACCCAGTCGGAGATGCAGAAAAGGCTCTCTCTGACTTAGCAATGAAAAAAGGTGGTCGTATCATGAAATATAACGTTGACTTCTGGGAATTAGCTTCTAGGGTCAACTGGAATGAAGCAGCCCTTCATGACCGCTATTTCTGCGGTCTTCCGCTCTGGCTTCACATAGAAGTTCTCCGGGGTGGTAAACCCAACACCAGAACTGTGCTTGAAAGCACAGGACAGTGATGACATCTACTGGATGCAAGAAGATGAATCCCATTTTGAAACAAAGAATTCCAGTAACTCTAGTCGAAAGGACTCTTCCCTGCCAACAAACCAAGCCACTTCAAACTCCACCCACAGTAACACCTCCAACCAGCAGTCTTCCGCGACAAAGAACACTTCCTGGGACAAGCCCAAGTCGTCCATCTCCAATAAGTTGGGGAAGAATGCCAAGCTTACTGGGGAGGAACGAGAACGTCGCATGAGAGAACGACTTTGTCTCTACTGCAGTGAGGAAGGGCACATAGCAGGAAACTGCCCGAAATCCAAAGCCACAAAAGCCTGTGCATCCACTGTTGTTCCCGAGACTATGGACTCGGAAAAAGAGTCCGCAACCCTCAGGATACAGCCATTGGGGCTGGGGGTTGCATTGACCTTACCCACTTGGCTGCCTATGTTTGTCTCAACGTGTCCGCTCTTTCCAACCCTGACTCTCTAACCATTCTTTTAACCTTTCCCAACTTGTCCGCCCCTTTCCGAACCCTTATCGACTCTGGCTCCTCCCACTGCTTCCTTGACTCCTCTTTCATGTTGAATAACCAACTCAGCCTCAGCACGGAATCCATTAACCGGATCGGTTTATGACTCTTTGATGGAACTTGCAACTCCACCATAACTCAGATCGTCAAACTTCCGGTCACCTTCCCTGCTGGTGAAGTATTCAATTTGTCATTTTATGTAACCTCGCTCGACTCTTCCTGTTCCGCCATACTCAGTCATAACTGGCTGAAGCAATACAATCTGTTGATTGACTGGTCTTCAAGCCAACTCGCTTTCCGCTCTGCAGATCATAGAGGTCCAGCACCCCTGATGTCACCTTTGTCCCCGAATCTTCCAGTAGAAATCCTCAACTCTTCCGCACTTTCCAAACCCCCCATTCCTCCTAAGTTTACACCTCCCAACATCTCCTTCATCAATGCTGCCGCTTATGCGCATGCTAGCAAACTTCCTGGGGCAATAGCTTTTCAGATGACCTTCGCTCCAGAAGGGTTATCTGCCCACTCCGCCCATTCCACTAACTCCTCTGACCTCTCCGATATTCCACCTGAGTATCACGAATTCACTGATGTCTTTAATAAGACTAAAGTGGATACCCTTCCTCCGCATCGGTCTTATGACCTCAAGATAGAGACAGAAGACAATACTCCTCTGCCTCTGGGCCGCATGTATTCTCTCTCCCCCTCTGAACTAGAAGCCTTATGAGTCTTTATTGACGAAAACGTCCGCTCAGGTTTCCTCCACCCATCCAAGTCTCCACATGGCGCTCCAATTCTCTTTGTCAAGAAGAAGGACAGTAGTCTCCAACTTTGTGTCGACTACTGAGGACTTAACCGTCTTACAAAGAAAGACCGCTACCCACTTCCCCTCATTTCTGACCTACTTGACTCTCCCTGCAAAGCCTGCTTGTTCACCAAAATAGACTTGTGGCACACTTATCACCTAGTCCACATCGCTGATGGTGATGAGTGGAAAACTACTTTCCGCACCCACTATGGATCCTTCAAGTGGTTGGTGGTTCCCTTTGGACTCACTAATGCACCCACAGCTTTCCAGCGGTTTATGAACAACATCTTCAGCGACATGCTGGATGTTTGTGTCATCGTATACCTCGACAACATCCTAATCTATTCCAACGACAAGTCCCAGCACGGGGCTCATGTCAAAGAAGTCCTCCGCCGTCTCCGGGAAAATGGACTTTACGCCTCTCCACAGAAATGTGAGTTCCACAAAGACACCATCAAATATTTAGGTTTCATCCTTTCACCGGATGGACTATGGATGTCCAAGGATAAAGTCAAAACCGTGCTTGACTGGCCCAAGCCTAGGAAAGTTAAGGATATACAATCCTTTTTAGGCTTTTGCAACTTTTACCACCGCTTCATTAACGGCTATTCAGACATTGTCATTCCACTCACCCGCTTGACGCGGAAATCCGCACCTTGGGACTTCAACAAGAAGTGCTGCGACACCTTTGAAAGGCTTAAACAAGAATTCACTCATGCACCCATCTTAACTCAATGGGTACCCAACTCACAGATGGTACTTGAAACTGACGCTTCCGACTATGCCCTAGCTGCTATCCTTTCGGTTTACACTGCGGATGGATTTCTCCATCCGGTCGCTTTTCATTCCCGCTCTTTCAATTCTGCTGAACTAAATTATGACACCCATGATAAGGAACTCTTGGCCATTTTCAAAGCCTTCAAACACTGGCAGCAGTATTTCGAGGGCTCCGCAAACCCGGTTGATGTGGTCACGGACCACAAAAATCTTGGGTACTTCAGCACTACCAAGTTGCTCACCCGCCACCAGGCCCGTTGGTCTGAGTACCTTTCCCAGTTCAATCTCGTCATCTGCTTCCACCCCGGAAAATTAGGGGCCAAGCCAGACGTGCTCACTAGACGTTGGGACATCTACCGCAAAGGGGGAAATAGCGACTTTGCCTCCGTAAACCCATCCAACTTTCAACCTGTATTCACACAGGAACAGCTCACCTCTTCCCTCCGCACCACCTATTTCACCACACCCATCCTTCGACAAGCAGTAATCATGGATGTTGAGAAACTTCACCATGACATCTGCACCTCCCTACCTCTTGACCCCATTTCATCCGCACATCTTCCGACACCTATTGACCCCGACTGGACCATAGACGAGGCAGGTCTCCTCCACCAATTTGACCAGATTTATGTTCCGGATGTCGCGGATCTCCACCTCAAGGTCCTCCAATACAACCACGATCATATTCTCTCTGGCCACTTTGGACAAAACAAAACCCAGCAGCTTGTCTGCCGAGAATATGTCTGGCCAAACCTCTGCACCTTCATCCAGGAATTCTGCAAATCCTGTATGACTTGTAAGCGATCCAAATCGCCTCGACACAAGCCCTACAGATTTTTAAAGCAACTTCTGGTTCCAGAACAACCTTGGAACTCCATCTCCATGGATTTCATTGAGCAACTACCTGACTCTAATGGTCACACCGCTATCCTGGTCATTGTTGACCACCTCACCAAGCAAGGCATCTTCATCCCAACCATCAACGAAATCACAGTCCAAGAACTAGCCAACTTGTTCGTCCTCCATGTCTTCTCCAAGCATGGCATTCTGTCGCACGTCACTTGCGACTGGGGATCTGAGTTCGTCTCTCACTTCTTCCACTCCCTCGGAAAAGCACTCGACATGCGAATCCACTTCACTTCCAGCTATCACCCGCAAGGAGATGGCCAGACAGAACAGCTCAACCAGACCTTGGAGCAATACCTCTGAATTTTCTGTAACTACCAGCAGGACGACTGGTCCCATCTCCTTCCCTTAGGTGAATTTGCCTACAACAATGCTCCTTCCACCTCTACAGGTGTATCCCCTTTCTTTGCCAACAAAGGCTATCACCCAAACATTTCCATCTTTCCTGAACGCGACTTAGCCTCACAGTGCGCCTGCGAGTTCATCGTCGACTTAGATGACCTTCATCAGGAGCTTCAGAAACAGCTTGTGGCCGCTCAAGAGCGTTATCAAGGCCCTGCAGACAAACATTGGGCACCTGCACCCGACTTCAACATTGGTGACTCTGCCTACGTCACTGCGGAAAATATCCGCACCACTCGTCCTTCCAAGAAACTTTCCAAAAAGCACCATGGCCCCTTCGAAATCATTGCCCGCCCAGGCACTCACTCAGTCACCCTGCGGCTCCTGGATCACATGCGGGCCATTCACCCTGTTTTCCATGTCTCTCAACTTGAGAAACACTCTCCGAACACAATTTCAAATTGAGTACAACCTCCACCTCCTCTGATCACCATCAACGACAAGCTTGAATATGAGATCGCCAAAGTCCTCGACTCCAAAGTTGACAACCGATGTCACTGCAAGATTCTCTACCTCATCCAATTGGAAGGTTACCAGGGAACCGATGAAGAGACCTCCTGGCTACCTGTTACGGAACTTGACCATGCCCAAGAACTCCTTGCGGATTTTCACACCCACTACCCGCAGAAACCTGGACCATTACCCGTTTAAAGTCTATTCACATTACTTATTCACTCAGTCTGAACTCAGAAACAAAATTCATTGAAAAGATTTTTGGATCCGACCAGATCCCTATACTACATCCGCTTCTCCCTCTCTGTCTTCATCACCCTCTCCCCCAACTTCACCCTCTTCTCCGCCCTTGTCCTTCTCTTCACCCTCTTCTCCGCCCTTGTCCTTCTCTTCACCCTCCTCACCTCCACTCTCACTCTCCTCCCCATCATCTGCCTGCCTTTCTCCAGATACCTCTGGAAGGCTGCCCAGTCATCTCCGGACTTGCGGATCCCACGTCTTTCCCGCCGGGACTCTCACACTGCTCGCTCAACCTCCTCATCAACCTCGTCACTCTCCTCGCCGGCACTCTCTTCCTCCACCCACTCAGGGTCCAAAGCATCCCGGATCTCCCCCATCGACTCCTGCACTGCGTTGGCCACCTCAGTGAACCCCTTCCTTATCAACTTCATCATTTGTTGCATTACTTCCGGGTTTTCCCTGGTTGCCCCCATCGTTCCCGCCAGCTTTGCCGCAGGGGCTTCCTGCCCCTCCCACACTACCTCCTCACACTTATGTTTGACGTGCATGCAGTTGTCACACACGCGTCCCTTTGCACCCATCTTGAAACAAGCAACCTTTTGCAGGGCAATGCGGCCTGCACCTGCACCAGACCCTCTGACTCTTCCGATTCCATTCGCGCCTTTGACTTGGCAACTTTTTTCTTCTTTGGGGACTTGCTCCCCTCTGCCTCATTCCGGAGACCTGCAGCCACAGCCACCCACTTTTTCTCCGCTCGTTTTGCGGCCAATGCCTCCTTTCTCCGCACCGCTGCCTGGTGTGCCTCCTCGGCCTTCGCAGCCTCCTCTGCTGCCTTCTGCACCTCCTGCACCCAATGTTCCTCCTCCCTTGCTACCTCCTCCAGCTCCCTCACCTCCCATTCCATCTGCTCCTTCATCTCCCGCTCCCTCTGTTCATACTGAGCCTTCATTGCAGCCAGCTTGAGTTGAGCAGAACCGGCTGGGGGGGACATTTTGTATAGGTGATGGGGAAAGAAAGTCAACAAAGTTTTTTCAACCAATTGCTGCATTCGGAATTTTCAACCAACTTCCTCATTTGGACTCAAACTCTCACGTGCCTCGTAGGCTTGGCACTAAGGGGGAAATACTGTCAAGAACCGTTCCTCACCCGATCAGAACCCGCACCCATCTGATCCTTTTCTGCACCTTGAACCCGACTTTTGTATATGCCTTCCGATTTCATTCCTGGCCGCCTTGCACTGCCCACACTGCTGTGCACCAGGCTGCCTTCCCAAGGCTGCCATCTAGTTTTGCAAATTCAACTATGGATTCCTGTGTGGCCTCCGCTAGGTAATTTATCTACACAGTTGAGACACTGCTGCAGTTCCCGTTTATGTCCCACTTTTATTCCAGACTCTAGTATTTAAGTTTAGCTAGTTTCGCCTTGTATTCCTCAGTTTGTATATTGACATAGACTCGACTTTACCCTGCCAATCTAAAACCTCCTTCTACTCCAACCCCTGTCCTCTAAGAGTCTGAACTCCATTCGACTCAACCTCTAGTCTCCCTCTGAAGTTCTAGTCTCATCTGAACTTAACCTAAGTCCCTCCATACTCCTCCCTGCATTTACCCGCACTTTCCCGCTCCTACCTCTAAACCCTCGACTGTAATGAAAGCACACCAGTGCCTTGATCACTTAAGAGTGGGAACCACGTAAATTGGAACTTAATGTGGATTGAAGGAAAAACAGGGAGCTCCCTAAGACATCGTTTGTGAATCAACATCCAAGCATGTGATCGCATGTATTAGTAATGGTCTGAGATAGGTAATGGAAAAGGTAACGCAATGATGTGGAGGAGTCGTAAAGGTTGTAAGATAATCAATGGAATTATCTTACACTCGCATATATCCTCCCAAAAAAAAAAAGGTCCGGCGGTTCTCAATTGAAGGGTCTTCCGTTTTAACGGTGGCTAGCCTCATATAGGACGAGTGCCTTGGTTTCCAGGAGTTCTGATCATGGTAGCCAGAGGTCGTGTTCGGGCCCGTACCCAGACCACCTTACGAGAAATTGGTGTCCCCTACCCCTGGGACGATGGTCGAGGATCCTGTCGATGAAGTATTCCGTTGTCCCATCTTCAGTGACCAATGGTTTTGGGGGATTTCCCGCACGGGCTGGGAAGAGTTCATCATCGTTTGGTACGTGTGTATGCAGTTGGGCGACGTGAAATGTTGAGTAAGTTTTTGAATGAGGTGGGAGCAGAAGTTTGTATGATGAAGATTCTGGGAAGGCTTCCATAATTTCGTACGGTCCGTCAAACCTAGGCATGAATTTTGCGATGCGTCCGTCCTTTGCACGCATGTAGTCCCTCTGTCGATGAGCCGTCGCCAACATCACTTTGTCGCCTACATTGAATGCCGGTTCCAGGAGCCGGTCTCTGTTAGCAAAATGTGCTTGTTGGATCTTGGCCGCGAGGAGGTTGTCTTTGGCAGCGTTTGTTTCTTCTTCCATGTTTTCCACAAAGTTCCATGCATCAATTTCCTCTGTGGCGATAGGTGGTGCTGTCTCGTTGGGTGGAGTTGTGACGAGAGGTGGTAATAGTCATGGTGATCGTCCTGTTTTTAGAACGAAGGGTGATATCCCAGTTGAGGTGTTTGTCGAGTTCATGATATCAAACCTGACTTTAGGTAACACTTTTGCCCACCCTTTTTGGTTACGCTCGACATGGAATCGCAAACAGTGCACAATTGTTTTGTTAGAGCACTCTGATGCACCATCAGTTTGTGGGTGGTAGGCTGTGGAAAGTTTGTGTTCGATGCCTGTGAGTCTCATGAGGGCTCTCCAAAACTTTGAGACAAAAAGTTTATCGCGGTCGCTGATGATCTCTAACGGGCAACCATTCTTGCAGTACCACTTGTCAAAGAAAAGGTAGGCGAAATCCTCAGCTGTCATGTTCAAACTGCAAGGTGCAATCTGTATATCGGCCCCGAGGCGGTCCATCATTGTAACTATGGCGTCAAAGCCATCGTCTTTTGGTAAAGGTCCGATGAAGTCGATTGCCACTGAATCAAATCGTTTGTCCGGGATAGGCAAGGGGTGAAGAGGGCCAGCTGCTTTCGAAGTTGAAGCTTTGTTTCTCTGGCAATCTGTGCATCTGGGCACATAACCGCGCGCAAGATCCCTCCTCATGTTTGGCCAGTAGAAGTCGTTCCGGAGGTTGGCATAAGATTTCTCTGCTCCGAAGTGTCCGAGGTTGTCGTGCGCCAATTGGAATAGCTGCTCTCTGAGGTTCTTGTACTTTGGAATCACCAGCCTGTTGCCAATGAACAGGAGCCCGTGTTTGAGGGATATGTTCAGTTTTGCATCTAACACGCCTCGCTTCATATCATCCAGTATTCCCAAGCACCATGTGTCTGCACAATATCCATTCTTGATCCGGGTGATAAGTTTGGGGTCTGATTGAATCGAGAACATGGCTGCAGCCACCAAAACAGGTGCTTCATTGTCTACTGAGTCTGGAAGTCTGGACAATGCATCGGCTACGGTGTTTCTCTCCCCTTTGATGTACGTGATGCTATATTCGTACTGTGATAAGTACTCCATCCATCTGGCCTGTCGTTGAGAAAGGTCCTTTTGGAAGTCGAAGTTCTGCAACGTTTTGTGATCGGTGCGGATATGAATATGTGATCCAAGTAAGTCAACTCGCCATTTCTTCAATGCTCTCATGATTGACAGCATCTCCTGCTCATGAATGGGATAGTTGCATTCAGCATTGTTCATTTGCCAGCTTTTGAATGCCACAGGTCGTGCCGATTCCCATGATGGACCGAAGGATAGAACAGCTCCTGTTCGTCTCTTGCTTGCATCGCAGGTTACGAAAATCTTATTGTCGCCCGGATTTTCATGGTCAATTGTTGTTAAACAGTCTCGTCCAATTACAAGATGTTTGATGTTGTCAAATGCTGCTTGGTGATAACACATCCACGCAGGGAAGGATGAATTGCATTCTTTTCGAGTGAGTGGTGTAAGCACAGCGGTGTATTCTGCAAGTGATGGTAGGAAGGCGGCGATGTACCACACCAGACCCAGGAATTGTCGTACATGTTTTGCAGATTTAGGTGCAGGCCAGTTCAGGATTCGCAGGACTTTGGATTGGTCGGCTTCGATGCCCCGTGCTGAAATGTGATGTCCCAGGAAATTTATTTCTGTTGAGAAAAGCGTCGATTTCTTTAGCGAGCAGTATAAGTGAGCTTTTCGCAGTGCTTCAAGTATGTTCGCAACATTTTGTTTATGCTCCTCCAGGGTGTTAGACCAAATGATGATGTCATCAAGGTACACATGACATATCTTTCCTATTAAATCTTTCAGTGCAAGGGTTACACGTCTCTGATGAGTCGCCAGGGAGTTTCGCATGCCCATGGGCATGACAACCCATTCCCAGAGACCAAACGGGGTCAGGGTAGCTGTGTATTTGACATCGTCGGGGTGAACCAGCATTTGAAAAAAAGAATTTGTCATGTCGATCTTGCCCCAAATCTTGCCTTTTGCACAGTCAGCCAAGATGTCATCAATACGGGGAAGGGGGTAGTTGTTGGCAACCGTCAGCCGATTCAGATGTCGGTAATCATTCACCCATCGGGGGAGGACAGCCAGGTCAGCCTTTGGTATGATGAAGGAGGGAGACGCATATGGCGAGGAAGATGGCCGAATCCGACCTGCCGCTACATGTTGGTCGATGAGCGTTTTCCAGCCCGCTCGATATTTTCGCAGGCATCCATAGGCTCATGTTACAGACACAGGTGCACCAGGGACCAGTTTAATGTGGTGGTACACATCTCAAGGTAGGTCTTTTACATGGGGAATGTCTGAGGGGAAGCGGTCTGCGAACGAATCTTTCATTCGCTGATCAAGTTTTCTCAGCGTAGCTTCCCCCGCTAATTGTGCGATCCGCGTTTTGATTGTTGCAATGATATCAGGTGGCCCGGTAGTGAAAGCTGTCATATCAAAACGTTCCGGGTTTTCCTCAAATAGGGCCATTAGCTCCATGTGGATGAGAATTCGAGTTTTCTTGGTATTGTTCTGCCCTGTTTTTATTTCCTGTGCTTCAAGCTTACGACATTGAGGAGGTGATTTTATAATAGGCTGACGATGTAGTTTCGGATCAGGGGAGTTCAGTAAGTCATACCCAGACTCTTTGGCAATTACAGTTCGTAATTCAGCGTCCACAACAATTTTATTTTTCACGAGAAAATCTAGGCCGAGTATCAAGTCGGTGGGGAGTCTGGGACAGATAATTGCATTGATAATATGGGAATGCCAGAGAGAGTCCGGGGATTGGATTGATAATCTACAGTATTGAGTTAACACGAGAGGCGTTCTTTTGTCGTTCTTCTTTGAAAAGGCTCCGGAAACAGAAAGCGGCTTGAAGAGAGGTTTTGCGGTCAGACATAAGATGTTGGCGAGTTCACTAGAAATCAAGACTGGCGACGATCCATGATCAATTAGCACGTCAACAGGAGTAGGAGCACAGGTAGCAGGCGCATCAACACAGCACGTCCAACGAAGGTGTTGAGGGAGGACAAAAGGCGAAGGAACGTACTCTTCGACTTCATTGGCATCCACATAGTCTTCTGAATCTCCATTACTCTCGCTGTCTTTGAAGACAGCGTCGGCCTCAAAAATGGCAGCAACCGTGGTTGTTGTTGCCTGCGATGCAGCTTGGATTTTGTCATACGCGGCCTTAGCCTTTGCCGCATTCGCTGCTGTTACACGCTTGCAATCGTCCAGTGTGGGGCGTGGGTTGGTACAATTCTGTCCAAGATGACCTGCATAAAAAACACGACATTTATAACAACTGAGGTGTTGTCTGAGGAGAGTTTTCTCATCATCGGTGAGTGGTTTGAGGGGGGCAGTGTAGGCGACGTTTGGAGCAGCAGTGGAAGTCGTGGTAGTGATGCTGATATTCTGTGCAGAAGAGTCGCGTAAGACGTTACCAGCTTTTACAGTGCGTGAGACCCATCCCGTGCGGCTCACCTCCAGATCTTGCTCTAGAAGTTGGAGTCGTTCCATCCACTCCTCAAAATCCGTAATGGCATCGAGCATACCCTTTGTTGCGCCGGGAGCGGTCCCGTTATTGGCCTTGTAAAGATGTTTCATTCCGTCAGAGAGGCGAGGAATCAAGTGAAGTCGGAAGCGGTCGGCAGGGATGTGGTAGGGTGATTTTGCTGAGCCAAGTTCGTCGTTTGCATTACGAACACTGTTGATCCACGTGAGAAGGTCAGTGGATCCCTGGGGTAAGATTTGAGCCTGTACAAGATCCTCTTCCCAAGAACCAGGTAAAAACTTCTTTCTGAGTGCAATAAGAAAGTCGGGAAACGTTAGCACCAGCAGTCGCGCCTCTTCTGCGTTTATCCAGGACTGAATTGCTATGGATTCAAAGTTGTAAATAATCTTGGCAACATGTTCATCTGCAGGCATGGCCTTTACGGAAAAGTAGCGACGACAAGCGTTGTCGAATTCGCGCATGACTTTTGTAGTTACACGGCCGGCAGAGAGGACAGGTGCGGAGGAGGGCGAAGCCTGCTTAACTTCGGCGGACGCATACAGGGGAGAAGCTGTGGGTGCCATTCTTGTTGTTGTACAGGGCGTATCAGAGTCAGAGTCGGAGGCAGGGGTGCGTTTGACTGGGGGTTGTGTAACTGGGTTCACAGGGACTGGTGTTGGGGTTGGTGATGGGGATAGTGAAGATAAGGGAGAGGAGAGCGTGTTTAGAGGTAAGGTGGCACGCGCTCTGCTCCTGGTGGTGAGCGGTGCAGGTTGTGAAGGCAGTCGAGACAGATTGGTATGGTGGTTGTGCTGTAAAACGGTGGTGAATCAGGGCGTGTTTCTCGTGGAATGCAATCGTTATATAGGCATGATGAGAATGCACTGGGGTTTGGGGCGGATGCGTATAGCGCTGGTCTTCTGATTGTTCTGATGTGACCGTTGCTTCTCGCCTAGAAAGGCCAGATGGCTGCTGGTCACAGCGACTTCTCGCCTAGAAAGGTTAAATATAAAGATACTTCTTGTCTGGCAGGTTGATCCCTAGGTGTCGTGTTGTAGCCCGTGCTTCTGTACGTAGATCGGGGGGGGGGGGGTTTGATTTCTCTGAGTTTTTGATAAGGTGTTTCACAAGAGGTCTTGTCAAGTTCGAATTTAAAAAAAAGTGTAATGAAAGCACACCAGTGCCTTGATCACTTAAGAGCAGGAACCACGTAAATTGGAACTTAATGTGGATTGAAGGAAAAACAGGGAGCTCCCTAAGACATCGTTTGTGAATCAACATCCAAGCATGTGATCACATGTATTAGTAATGGTCCGAGATAGGTAATGGAAAAGGTAACGCAATGATGTGGAGGAGTCGTAAAGGTTGTAAGATAATCAATGGAATTATCTTACATCGACTTGAAATTAGGACACCAGACGAGGTGAAGGGCGCAGCTTCTTACAAGCTGAAGCCAAGTCCTTTCCGTTTCCCCTCCCACAGAATCTGCATCAACCCGACAATCTCCCGCTATCCTCACCCGCAGTGTCTGGTCAGATTCTGAAGCGGCCTCTAGGATCAGTTCTTAACAGAAGCCCAGAAGGCTGCCAGAGACATTAAGTCTAGAGGAGCCACCACAGCCAGAGGCTCCTCTGACATGCTCTCTGAAAATCACCAGGTGGTGGTGAAGATCTCCCATGCCATCTGGCGCCAAGAGTTCCTCTCATTGAGAGGCACTGCAGACACATGGACAGTACCAACAAATGTGGTCATCACATCTAGTAGATGTAACATGGCATGAGAGGTGGATTCGATCTCCAGCCTCTCATCCCTGGATAACAGCACTTCATCCTCCACCAATTCGGGATTGGAGGACAAAGGCAGTGACGGGGCAGGGGGTGCCTCCAGATAAAGGAGCTCAGCAATGCCGAGCCCCTGTGTATTCTCTTCCTCTTGTACGAGGCTGCGAGTCCATTGTTTGTGTGCAACAACAACACCTTGCGCCCATTGCACATGGTCAATGGTTTGTCTCAAGGCAAGCCTAGTGCTGCCTTCAACATAATTGAAGGCCTCCTGCATAGCAAGAGAGTCTTTGTCATCATCAGGGTCAGAGAGGTTTCCATAGGGACCCAGACTACTCTTTCATAGACACCACTCACCTAGCCAGGATCCTCAAAGCCCAGGAGAGCAGAACAGATAGCAGCCAATGTCAGAGACAATGACTGGGGCATCCCTGGGGATCACATAGACGGATCTCTTAGCAAATCAGGCCAGGTCTGGAGTTGCCAAAAGCATTCGTAATGTTGAAGTCCGATCAAAGATCAGACATTGGATGCAGTCTTGATGTCGCAAGCAACGTTGAGCAGAGGTGTTTACCCCTGTTTATGGTGGTTGTAACAAGTCAAAGAGTGTGACTGTTGAAGACTTGTTGTCTATATGTTTTATTAGCCAGTACTCAAAAATGATGGAAGAACAATCAAACTACCTTGTTTTTTTTACAGGACTTGGCATAGAGGGAGCAGCACTATGAAATGCATTACAGTCAGATGACAAGATTGACCTTGGAACCAAGACAAACCCCCAGTTTTTGCTGGATGAAGGAGTGCTTGGATTGGTTTTAGGGTTCTTAGGTGAGTCTCTTGTAGGACTGGAAGAAAGGATTGTATGTTACTTATAAGAGTACACATCAAAAAGTGACAATACCTTAGAATGAAGGCATCATCTAATTCAGAATCATCCTTTTTTTTTTTTTTTTTGGATCAGAATTTATAATGTGGGGCTCACTTGCAGTCCATGGTGCAAGATACAAGCAAAGGTACTACTATGACTATGCATTCCCTCTGCCCACATCCCACACCATGTCCCTCATAGAAGCCACTTTAGGTGGGCAGTGCCACTTATGTTGTCCTCTCAGACAGGAAAGGCAATATTCTGGAAGGGGGGGGCCCCCCCTCCAGATGCTAGCCATGAGATTGCCTGCCATTGCTAGTCTGGTCCCCCCATCCCTACCCAACCAAAGTCAGATCGATGAGCAGTGTCAATTCACCATAAATCCTCCCTTGCAGGAAGAATAACTGTATTTGCCTTTACTAGCAAGCGAGGATTGACCACCCCAGGTGAGTGAGATGGACCATCACCATGCTTCTGCATGAGTAACAGTGATGAGGCAGCTGGTTGCTCACCTGGTTAGTCACCGGAACTGCCATAGGTAGGGGGCCAGGGACCCCTTGAGCAAATGCTGCATAGTGCATGCACTCGATGACAACGTCCCCCCACAGTGGGGCAAAGGTGAAGGGAGGTGGCACATTGCCACTCTCCTGATAACGGCCACCAATGATTTGGTGGGCGTAGCTGTGAAGGGGTGGTCCCCCTTTCAATTCCGGTGAGGTTGTCGACGAGGGCCTTGAGGACGACAGTGCTGTGCAGGGGATGAGGGTTCCCCACTTGGAGGCTCTGTCGCTGGTGGAGCAGACTGAGCTGCCTTCATCGCCTCATAGGAAGCCCGGAAGGCTGCCGGAGATGTAAGGTCTAGAGGAGCTGACGCCGCCTGAAGCGACTCCATCATGCTCCCTGAAAACCGCCAGGTGGTGGTGAACAGTTCCCACACCATCTGGCACCAAGAGTTCCTCTCATCGAGAGGAACTGTGGACACATGGACGGTACCTACAAAGGAGGTCATCGCATCCAGTAAATGCAACATGGCATGAGAGGTGGCTTTGATCTCCAGCCTCTCATCCCTTGATAACGGCACTTCATCCTCCACCAGCTCAGGGATGGGGGCCAAAGGCAGTGATGGGGCAGGGGATGCCTCCGAATAAAGGAGCTCAGCTATGCCGAGCTCCTGTGAATATGCATCCTCCCATGGGAGGCTGCGAGCCCATTGCTTGTGCGGGACGTCGACACCTTGTGCCCATCATACACGATTGATCGTTTGCCTTGAGGTGAGCCTAGGCCCCCCCTCGGTGTAAATGAGAGCCTCTTGCATAGCAAGAGAGTCGTCGTCATTGTCATTGTCAGGGTTGGAGAGGTCTTCTCCAGCCCACATATCTCTAACTGCCTTTAATGCAGCTGCTACCTCCAGTCCATTCTGCTTGAACCAGGTCTCGTAGTCTTGGACACCATCATCAAAGATGTCACTGGTGATCAGGGAGGGGTCGTGTAGACCCCAGTGTGGTGGTCGGTCTCTGGTTCACCATTTGGGCATTGAGAGAGAATTAGCAAGAGTAAATGACAGTAGAAGTCAAGATACGTAGCATAAGATTGATAACAGTTGGTCCCTTATCTCAGTTCCGGGTCCACCCAACACAGCCTCCAAATGCTCCGAGGGGGCGAGCAGGCTGCACATCCTGCTGCCTGGTGGGAGAAGATTGAACCTGGGTCATACCACCCCAAAAGAGTGAGCACCAGAGGTGGAGAGTTGGTGGTGAGAAGTGGCCACCAGAACATTGTCCTAGCCCCCAGGGGGCACCATCACCCGACCCCTTTTAACGATGGTGTATTCCAAGTGGGTAGTCAGTGTAGCATGTCTCTAGTAGTTGAGACTCACAGAACATGGAGGTTTTTTTTTTTTTTTGGGTCAACAATTTATAATGCGGGGCTCAAGCGCAGTCCATGGAGCAGGGTACAAACAAGGGTACTACTCTATCTATGCATTCCCCTCACCCATCTCCCACCCAGGTCCTCATTTTAGCCACTTTAGGTGGGCAGTGCCACAGATGTTGGCCTCTCAGCCAGGAAAGGCAATAATCTGGAGGGGGAGGCCCCCCCTCCTGAAGCTAGCCATTAGATCACCTACTAGTGCGAACCGGTCCCCCAGCCACATATCCAACTGAAGTCAGATCAGGCATGGCCATGTTAATTCACTGTAAATCCCCCCTTGCAGGAGGAATAATTGTCCGCATACTCCCAGCCAATGAGGATTGACCACCCCAGACGAATGAGGTGGACCATCACTGTGTCATGCACAAGTGACAGTAATGTGGTGGCTGGTTGTTCACCTGGTTATTCACCGGAACCACCATAGGCAGGGGGCCAAGGCCCCCCTCAAGCAAATGCGCTGCAAGCACATGCACTCAATAGCAGTTTCCCCCCACAGTGGGGAGAAAGTAAAGGGCAGCAACATTTGTCACCAGCCTGACAGTAGCCAGTGGACTGGCGGTGATGGGTGTGGAGCAGGATGCTCCACACTAGTAATGGCACAGCCATCTGGGGCGACAACAGCACTGTACTGGGGATGAGGGTTCCCCAGATTGGAGCTCTGTTGGAGCTGTTGGCACCACCGCATAGGAAGCTCAGCTGGCTGCTGGAGGCATAGGATCATTGGATCGTTGGTCTCTGATCAGCCATTCAGGCATTGAGAGCAAGTTAGTGCTGGCATAAGACAGTAGAAATCAAAATATGCAGTGTGAAGTTGACACTCGGATGGTACCAGCAAAAGTGGTCATTGCGTCCAGTAGATGTAGCATGGCATGAGAGGTGGATTTGACCTCCAACCTCTCATCCCTAGATAACGGCACTTCAACCTCCACCAACTCAAGGATGGAGGACAAAGGCGGTGAGGGGGCAGGGAGTGCCTCCAGGTCCAGGAGCTCAGTGATGCCAAGCTCCTGTGTATACACATCCCCTCATTCGAGGATACGTGTCCCTTGTTTGTGTGCAATGACGACACCTTGTGCCCATCGTACATGATTGATAGTCGGCATAAGTGAGGGCCTCCCACATAGCAAGAGGGTCCTCATCCACCTCAGGGTCAGAGAGGTTTTCTCCAGCCCACAGATCTCGCATCGCCTTACGTGTTGCTACTACCTCCAGTCTGTATTGAACAGATTGGGGGTCGTGGTACAGGGCATCATCGTTAGAGATGTCACCCATGAGTAGGGGGGGGGGGGGTGTGTAGTTTGGTCTCTGGTTTGCCATTTGGGCATTGAGAGCAAGTTAGCAGTAGTAGATGATGGTAGAAATCGAGCTATGTAGCGTGGAGTTGATAATGGTTGGTCCCTTTCTCTAAGTTCCAGGTCCACCTGATGCAGCCTCTAAATGCTCCAAGGGGGCAAGCAGGCTGCACACCCTGCTGCCTGGTGGGAGAAGATTGAACCCAGGTCATAGCACCCCAGAAGAGTGAGCACCGGAGGTGAAGAGTTGGTGGTGAGAAGCAGCCACCAGAGCATTGTCCTAGCCCCCAGGGGGTACCGTCACCCGGCCCCTTTTAATGACGGTGTATTCCAAGTGGGTAGTCAGTGTAGCATGTCTCTAGTAGTTGAGACTCACAGAACATGGAGGTTGGTGGCCCCCAGGACAACCAACAGTCCAGTAGAAGTGTCCTCCCCCCTAAGCCAGACCTCCCCCAACTAAATGAATGCGACGACTTGGGCAAGCATTGAAGTAGGCATCCCACACCCACTCTAAGCCCCCATAGGGACACAGACTACTCTTTCGTCAACAGCACTCACCTAGCCAGGATCCTCGAAGCCCAGGAGAGCAAGACAAGTAGCAGTCACTGTTGGAAACAATGACCAAGACATCCCTGGAGATCGGATGGACAGATCTCTTAGCAAATCAGGCCAGGCCTGGAGACGCTGAGAGCGTTCATGATGGTGAAATCTGATTGAAGATCGGATGAAAATTGCAGTCTCGATGTTGCTACCAACATCGAGCAGGAATGTTTACCACTGTTTATGGTGGTTGTAACAAGTCAAGGAGCATGAAGTGGTAAGATTCAAGGCTTGTGTGGATCCAGATGGCATACTTGAGGCAGTGTCAGAAGGTACAGATGTTGTTCACACATACGGAGAGAATACTTTGAGCTAGCACAGATACCGGGGGTCAGAAAAGATAAGCTCACAATATATACTATGTCTATAAGGCTAAGTTATATCGCAACCAATGCAGATACAATGTTATTTAGCCAATCAAATTTTGTGTCGGTGATATCGTTGAAGCCCAGGTGTCTTTCATTATTGTCCCTCTCAAAGGGAAAAAATTCAAAATGATCATCATACTGTGTGTGCTTACCCTACCTGATAGTACACCACTCAAAGTAAGTTATGGTATTACAAGAAACATATATCGATTGACTATTGTACCACAGGATGCAGAGAAGGCAAAATATTATGAACGTTTACAAGAGATTCCACGGCCATTCTCACTAAAGCACAAAGTTGGATACTACGAAGATGATGAAGAAGAAACCAGGGTCACAATGCATAGAATGTCAATTGATAGGATGGCAATTGATAAACATGAGTAGTACAGTCAGGCGCTTCTTGTTCTCTTACCCTGATGTGCACAGCCACAAAAATATCGTCGACACTGTTTTCTCAATTTGTAGCTCAATCCATCAACAATCCCCATGATCCGGTGTATCTAGCATCTTACCAATGCATGTCAGATTCACATAGTAGGAGAGGGGGGAGATCAGGTGATGCGATGGATGAGGGGAGACCTTCCAGATTGGGTATGCCTCGAACTCCTGGCGATAATCCCATTGACTCTCTGCAGCTCTCTGGGAGCTGCAGAAACACACAGAATGCTCCCTCAGTGGACCCTCATAGGACCCAAAGAGGTTCTCCAACTCCCTCTCCCTATGGGGCAGGTATTGTTACTCCATGCCTGCAGTGCTTCAGCATGCCCACATTATCTCCCAGGAGGGCTACTATGTCCCCTGCACCTACTGCTACCCCTTCCACCCCTGCTTCGCAGTGGGCTGATGAGGTTGCATCACCTAACCCCACCCCTGCAATCCAAGATGCAGAGATGTCGAGTGATGACTGGGCTGACCCTCCCGTCTTTGCATGCAAGTTTGGGGAATATGCTGATGGATTTCTGACTGTTCTGAACAGGACAGGATCCAAATGAGTCACTGATGAAGAACAGCAGGCAATAGCAGAACAGATGGGTGTGGTATTCAATGCAGCAGCTACAGTTAGCCTCAATTGCAACTTTGGAAACACAACCCTCTGGAGAGCTATTGACAGGGTAGCTGGGGGCAAACAACTCAGGTTGGGAGCTACCACCAGCGATCCTAACAAAGTCCCAAAAGTGGACTACCTTGAGGGGTGGGATGGACAACATCCCCCTCCCCACAAATCTGCGAGGACTCGAGGCCCCAAAGGGGCTCGACCTCTTCCTAAACCCCCAAAAGGGGGTGTCTCTTTATCATGGGGTAGAGGTCCTCCTCCCCCCATGAACTGGTCAACCAAGCCTTCGGGCAAGGGGACCTTTGCTCAGGTGGCTCGCTTCCCTGGGGGGCAAGCCCCAAACTCATCCATAGATGGCCTTGTTCATTTAGCCAAGGCCTTCCCTGAGTTGCCAACCAACAAACTGGCTGATATCCAGCAGCACGTCGGCCCATCCAGGCCAAAGGTTGCGAAACCTTCGCCCACCATTCACAGACCATCCAGACGATAGGTCCTGGTTCACATTTGTCCCCCCCTGGGGGAGGGAGCGAACCCTGCTGACTTCCTTGACCAAGTCAGGATTACTCTTGGACTGCACCACTCCAAGCTAGTGGCACAATCCACATCTATGCATGCCAGGAATATCTCAGTATCTACTGACGTTGTGGCCTCCGAGGAGGACCTCCACTGCTTCAAGGAGGCCACCCACAAGGCATTCCCCTTTACACTGCAAGTTGATGTGGCATTACCCACCTCCACATTGTACCTTAAACTGGTCAATGTGCCATATATTGCTAACGACAAGGCTATTATGCCAGACATCATTATTGCTCACCTTAAGAAGTCAGGTATCTCTGACCTCACAGTGTTGCAGGTCCTTCCATGGATAGTACGTGATTCAAAAATGTTGGACACATGCACCGTCTATCTCAACATCACTGACTCGGTCAGTGGTGCACAAGCTAAGGCTCTTATCGGATGTGGCATCCAATTTGGACGCTACATTGGATATGTTAGGGCAGCCAGGGCAAACCCTGGACTCCCGCTGTGTCAACAATGCTGGAAGTGGGGACATCCCACCCCAGCATGCTGAGCTCCACAGACCAAATGTCTGGTCTGCGCTGGCCCACACTACAAAGAGCATCATTGTGCCTTGGCAGGGTGCTGCAAGGGGAATGCCAAGGCGAACCCTCCTATCCCAGCCACCCCAGAGGGGGTGGCATGTCCTCACCCAGCCAGGTGCATAAACTGCTGGAAGAACCATGCATCAGATGATCATCAATCCAATTTCTGGCAACATTGCTTTGACCGAGACTGGATCAAAGCTTGCTATGACAAGGTGAGTGTGAGATGTTTGTCTTGCTCCCCTCCTGCTTACCCTCCCACAGGATGCAGTGGTCGAACGTAAATGAGAGACAGACTTAGATCTATCCCTCATCTACGAGTATTTAGTCAAAATGTAAACAGAAACTGGGGTTACATGGACTCACTGCTGGCAGACTTCGTAGATGATTACAAGTTGCTTTTTATACAAGAGCCTCCCTGGAGACTTGTAAGACATGCCCCCTCTGCCCACAACAGGGAAGGGGAAGAGGTAATTGGTGCACCAATGAGCCCCAACTGGGGACTGTTAGTGCGACCTTTGGGGATAGACATCCCCCCATGCGTCGCTGTGTATTTCTCAAACAGCATTGCTAATCTCAGACCAGGTCTCCGTCGGGACCTGATCAATAATTGTGACATACTGTTATTCTCCTTAGGAATAGGGGACGATGTCATGTTGTTTGCTAATGTCTATTCAGACAGCTAACTGACGATCCCATGCCTACACTTCATGTGTGGCAATTTCAATGTGAGACACACCTCTTGGGATCCCCAAGGGCCTGAACACTCTATTCATGCTGATCACTTAGTGGAAACGGCGATAGCATTAGGCCTAACAAGGGCTCTCCCCACAGAGGAGGGACCCACACACTTTCCCCCCCAACAAGGCTTTCATCCCACAGTGATCGACCTTATGTTCGTACCCATGGATCTCAGATTTGTGTTGTACTGTGAGATTTTACCAGAAGCCAGGGGAATGCCCCCTTGACACTGACACTACCTGGCCTAGGATCTTTGGTCTCGGTCACCAAGTGGTCAATCAAAAAAGGATCCAAGGAGGAAGCATCGTACCTGGATGCAATTTCCTCTGCTTTAAATCCATGGCTCAATTGGTATAGAAATACATCAGCAGAAATTGATGATGTTGTCTCAGCAATATCAATGATTTTGACCAAGGCATGGGACAATCATGCCAAGGAATCGCACCTAGGCAAGTTGTCCAAAGGATGGTGGATGGAGGAATGCAGCGGTGCTCTTGAGATGTACAGAGCCTCCCATGTTGGGGAGGACTGGAAACACTATTGAAAAGTCATGTGACATGCAAAGCAAGACTTCTTTGAAGACCGTATCCACAAAGTGGCTACCATGAATAGATGACCCTGGGACCTGATGTCCTGGACTCATCAATGCAACCTGCCATCTATCAAGGCTATCTCCTTTCGAGGAGAACCCTGTAACGACCTTGATTCATTATGGGCTGCCCTTGATGTGTCCTACAACACTGCCTTGGACTGAGAAGTTGACCTGGGCATCTTAAATGATCTAGATCCAGTGCCTGAGAGGGCCTGGATCCCATTCTCCATTATGGAAATGAAAGAGGTGCTTCATGCGTGTTCTTCCTGATCCACACCAGGTCCTGATCATGTTACATGGTTGCACCTAAAACACTGGTGTAGCACATCTGAGGTTGCAAGCCTCATCACTCGCATAGCTGAGGCATGCATCACTGCTGGTCACTGGCCAGTACATTTTAAGGAATCCCTGTCAGTCATTATCCCAAAACCAGGGAAACCAAACTACTCCACACCTAAGTCATTCAGGCCAATAGTGCTTCTGAATACTCTGGGCAAATTAGTCAAAAAGATGCTGTCTAGACAGCTCCAGTTTGATGGAGTCACACACAAAGCCTTCGAACAAAATCAGTTCAGAGGAGTCGCCCAGCGTTCCACAGAGGACGCAGGAATATACCTCATTCATCTTGTCAGGGCAGGATGGGCTCAGGGCCTCCAAACGAGTGTTGTCACCTTCAACATCACTCAGTTCTTCCCCTCCTTGAACCACCAGGTTCTGTCAGAGATAATTTCCCAGTTGTGGGTCGATGCCCACAGACATCTTTAGACTACCTAAAGACCCAAGTTGACAAAGCAGTCTGCAAGGATTGGCACACGCGGTTCTCAGAACCAGCGTATTGCGGATGGCATTTCCTCCACCTCAAAGGGGTCAGAGGAAAACTGGTACTACCCTCGACTCACAACTTGGCTGAAAGTCCTGGGAGCCAGCACGACTGGTACATCCTGACTCACCTGAATGGTCACAGGCCATGCTCCCCTAGGGGAGTATTGCCAACACTTTTCTCTCGACGGGGAATACCAATGCTGGTGTCTTGGCCCCAAGGTCCAAACTTGGGACCATGTATTATGTGTCTGCCCTGCAGCGGTTCACACCAAAACTTGTGCCAGCCCAGACTCTGTTGAAGGCTTTTATGAATACTTGGACAATAACCCTGAAATTGGGTTGTTCACCCCACTAGCATGGGATCCAGGATAAGTTGTGTGCATAGGGCATATGACCCCCATCTGGTCCTGGCTAGTGTGATTGGTATGTCGATGGCAGCTGTAGAAGCCAGTTGATGAGTCTGTTAACCCTCATAAAAGGGCACAGCTCCTTGACTTGTTACAATGACCATAAACAGTGGTAAACACTCCTGCTCGATGTTGGTAGCAACGTTGAGACTGCAATTCTCATCCGATTTTCGATCAGATTTCACCATCATGAATGCTCTCAGCGTCTCCAGGCGTGGCCTGATTTGCTAAGGGATCCGTCCATCTGATCTCCAGGGATGTCTTGGTCATTGTTTCCAACAGTGACTGCTATCCGTCTTGCTCTTCTGGGCTTCAAGGATCCTGGCTAGGTGAGTGTTGTCAATGAAAGAGTAGTCTGGGTCCCCATGGGGGCTTAGAGTGGGTGTGGGATGCCTGCTTCAATGCTTGCCCAAGTCATCACATCCATTTAGTTGGGGGAGGTCTGGCTTAGGAGGAGGGACATTCTCACTGGACTGTTGGTCATCCTTGAGGCCACCAACCTCCATGCTCTGTGAGTTTCTACTACTAGAAACATGTTACACTGACTATCCACTTGGAATACACTGTCATTAAAAGGGGCCGGGTGACGGTGCCCCCTGGGGGCTAGGTTTAAGCGCCCGCCAAAGTGTGATAGCACACTTTGGACAGTGCTTATAAATACTTTGGTGGTCACTACTCACCACCATCTCTCTACCTCCGGTGCTCACTCCTCTGGGGTGGTATGACCCAGGTTCAATCTTCTCCCACTAGGCAGCAGGATGTGTGGCTTGCTTGCCCCCTTGGAGCATTCAGAGGTTGTATCGGGTGGACCCAGAATGGAGATAAGGGACCAGCCATTATCGATTCCACACTGCATATTTTGATTCCTACCATCATCTACTAGCACTAACTCACTCTCAATGCCCAAATGGCGAACCAGAGATCAACCACCACACTGGGGTCTACATGACCCCTCCCTGATTATGGGTGACATCTTTGATGATGGCGCCCAAGACTACGACACCCGGTCCATACAGAACAAACCAGAGGTAGCAGCTGCACTCAAGGCAGTTAGAGATCTGTGGGCTGGAGAAGACCTCTCCAACCCTGACAACAATGATGACGATGACTCTCTTGCCATGCAAGAGGCTCTCATTTATGCTGAGGGGGGGCCTAGGCTTGCCTCGAGGCAAACGATCGATTGTGTACAATGGGCACAGGGTGTCGACGTCGCACACAAGCAATGGGCTCGTTGCCTCCCATGGGAGGATATGTATTCACAGGAGCTCAACATAGCTGAGCTCCTTTATCCGGAGGCATCCCCTGCCCCATCACCGCCTTGGCCCCCCATCCCTGAGTTGGTGGAGGACGAAGTGCCATTATCAGGGGATGAGAGGCTGGAGATCGAAGCCACCTCTCATGCCATGTTGCATTTACTGGATATGATGACCTCCTTTGTAGGTACCATCCGTGTGTCCGCGGTTCCTCTCGAGGAGAGGAACTCTTGGCATCAGATGGCATGGGAGCTCTTCACCACCACCTGGCAATTTTCAGGGAGCATGATGGAGTCGCTTCGGGCAGCATCAGCTCCTCTTGACCTTACGTCTCCGGCAGCCTTCTGGGCTTCCTATGAGGCGATGAAGGCAGCTCAGTCTGCTCCACCAGTGGCAGAGCCTCCAACTGGGGAACCCTTGTCCCTGGAATGGCATCATCGTCCTCGTGGGCCTCGCCAATGACTGTGCCGAGCTTGAAGAAGGTGACCACCCCTTCTCATCACCACCCACCAGGGCCATTGTCGGGATGGTGGCAATACACTGCTTCCCTCTACCTTCCTCCCACTGTGGGGGGGATGATGTCATCGAGTGCATGCGCAGAGTAGCATATGCTTGAGGGGGGGCCTCAGGCCCCTACCTATGGTAGCTTCGGTGAATAACCAGCTGCCTTGTCACTGTCACTCATGCTTGGACACAGTGATGGTCCACCTCACTTGCTTGGGGTGGTCAAACCTCATTGTCTGATGAAAGACAGTTACTCTTCCCACAACGGAGGACTTATGGGGAATTGACACTGCTTGTGCCTGATCTGACTTCGGTTGGATATGTGGCTGGGGGGACCGAGATAGCATCAGACAGTGAGCTAATGGCTAGCTTCTGCAGGGCCCCCCCCCCCCCCTACAGATTATTGCCTTTCCTGTCTGAGAGGACAACGCTGGTATGCCCACCATAATGTGGCTTCTGCAAGGGACCTGGTGTGGGATGTGGACAGAGGGAATGTGTAGTCATAGTAGTACCTTTGTTTGTATCTTGACCCATGGACTGCGAGCGAGCCCCACGTTATAAATTCTGATCCAAAAAAAAAAAAACAACCCTCATAAAGGGGGGCTGCCTGCATTCGGGAGTGACTGTCAGGGTGGGGGAACACAACACCAGGTACTGGTTTGGGGAGGTGCCTGAGTGCTTCCAGATCTAATGTCGGTTGTGCATTATGATGACTCTGTCAACTACGCCTTCCTTTCAAAGCTGAGAGGCTCACGTCGGGGTGGCAGTCTCCCCTAAACTGCTCCCTCAGTGCCCACTCCCTCTGTTCATGTTGAGCCTTCATCATGGCCATTTTGATCTGCACAGAGACTGCTGGGGGGGACATTTCTGATAGTTGATGGGGGAAGGAAAGAACATGAAAATTTTTCAACCAATTGCCACATTCAGAAGTTCAACCAACTTCCTCATTTGGACTCAAACCCTCATGTGCCTCGTAGGCTCAGCACTAAGGGGGAAATACTGTCAAGAACTGTTCCTCGCCCAATTGGCCACTGCATCCATCCAATCCTTTTCCACACGTCGAATCTGACATTTGTCTACTCCTCCCAATTTTGTTCCTGGCTGCCTTGCACTGCCCACACTGCTGTGCACCAGGCTGCCTTGTACAGCATCCACAGCTGCCTTCCCAAGGCTGCCATCTCTATTGCAAATTCAACTATGGATTCCTGTGTGGCTCCTGCTAGATAATTTATCTATGCAGTCAAGACACTGCCGCAGTCTTCGTTCCTGTTCCACATTATTCTGGACTACAGTATTTAAGCTTAGTTAGTTTTGCCTTGTATTCCTCAGTTCATATATACTGTTAAGAACTGATCCTGGAAGACACTTCAGAATCTGATCGGACACTGCAGGTGATAATAGCAGGAGTTTGTCAGGTCAATGCAGATTCTGCGGGAGGGGAAACAGAAAGGACTTGGCTTCAGCTTGTAAGAAGCTGCACCCTTCACCTCATCTGGTGTCCTAATTTCAAGTTGAAGGTTTGGAGGTAGGAGCGGGAAAGTGTGGGTAAACCTGGGGAGGAGTGCGGAGGGACTTAGGTTAAGTTCAGGCAAGGTTAGAACTTCAGAGGGAGACTAGAGGTCAAGTTGAATGGAGTTCAGACTCTTAGAGAACTGAGGTTGGAGTAGAAGGAGTTTAGATTGGCAGATTAAGTTGAGTCTATGAACTGAGGAATACAAGGCGAAACTAACTAAGCTTAAATACTGTAGTCCAGAATAATGTGGAACAGGAACAACAACTGCAGCAGTGTCTCGACTGCATAGATAAATTATCTAGCGGGAGCCACACAGGAATCCATAGTCGAATTTGCAATAGAGATGGCAGCCTTGGAAAGGCAGCCATGGATGCTGTACAAGGTGGCCTGGTGCACAGCAGTGTGGGCAGTGTAAGGCGGCCGGCAACAAAATTGGGAGGCATAGACAAAGGTTCAGGTTCAATGTGTGGGAAAGTGTTGGATGGATGCGGGTTCCGATCAGGCAAGGAACGGTTCTTGACAGATACAAAGTCTTCTACCAACTGTACTTTGACTTCCCTTCTGGGTTCTACTCCCATGCGAGGATGATATCCATAATTCGCGAAAAAGGGTGACATATGAGTAGCCAAATGGAATTTGTTATTGTGGGAAAATTTGGCAATTGCCAGCCATTTGGGCCAGTCAGTTTGTCGGTAGTTGACAAACATATGTAGGTACTGCTCCAACTCCTGGTTCATTCTCTCTGTCTGCCCATCAGTCTGCAGGTGATATGCTGTAGATAATTTAGTTTGAATCCCCAATATGTTGTTCAGTTCTCGCATAAATGCGGAAGCAAATTGTGGTCCACGATCAGAGATAACGGTATCAGGTAACCCATGTAACCACCATACCTGATTTAGATAGAGGCACGCCAAGCCCAATGATGAGGTTTCTGTAGTAGTAGGAATACTATGGACCTCCTTTGTGAAGCGGTCGCATACTACGAATATTGCATCATACCCTTGAGCTTCGGGTAATCCAGTAATAAAATCCACAGATATATCTCACCACGGCGCTTTAGGTATAGGGTTCAGCATTAATTTTCCTGCAGGTTTCTCTGGAAATTTCTTCCCCCTCATGCACGTATCACATCCATCCGCATACCCCAACACATACTTTGAAATTCTGGGCCACCAATAATTTCTCATTACTAATTCCAACATCTTCCATCTTCCTGGGTGTCTGGCAGTCAGTGTATTGTGATGTAACCGGACAATCTCCCTTCGCAAATCCTGATCCTTCAGTACATACACTTTTCCTCGAAACAACACCAACCCTTGTTCCTCAGCCCATTCATCTCCTTTAATATTGCCTTTCTTCTCTCCCTTCAGAGCTTTCATGGCTTCCACTACTTCATTGTCCATTTCCAAACATTGTCTAATTTTAGACAACATTTCCATTTCCGAGCTATCTATTAATAGATGCCCTTGACGCATAGCGCAAATGTGAAAGTATTCGGGTTTGAGTAAGGTAACATTCTTATTGTCCTCCTCTACCCCCCTTTTATGATCAATACATCTGGATAATGCATCTGCTTTCCTCATTAAGCTTCCTGCTTTGTGGACTAAGTGAAAATTGAAACATGATAGGAATAGTGCCCAATGTGCCTGCTGGTGATTAAGCTTTTTAGTGGACATGAAGTATTGCAGATTTTGATGATCCGTCCAGATCTCAATCTGATGCATACATCCCTCCAAATAATGCCTCCACACCTCCAACACTCATATTATCCCCAACATCTCTTTGTCATGTACATCATAATTTCTCTCCACATCATTCAACCCTTGGGACAAATATGCACAAGGATGCCATTTGTCATCTTCGCACAGCATTGATAATACCACTCCAGTAGCAAAGTCGGATGCATCTGATTCCACTCGCAAAGGGCATGTGAAATCTACTGGGGCTAATATTGGTCCCTCCACAAACTTCCTCTTCAACTCCTCAAACACTGTCTGCTGCTGCTCTCCCCACCTCCACACTACTCCTTTTCACATAAGGTTATGTAAGGGTGCAGCAATTTTGGAAAAATTGTGCACAAAGCAATGATAAAATTTGCGAGTCCCAAGAAGGCTTGAACCTCCTTGACATGGGTGGGCACAGGCAAATCTGTGATCACCTGTACCTTGATCGGATCCATTTTGATCCCGTCAGGGCCAATCAATAATCCTAGGAACTCAATCTTGCTTGCCCCAAACACACACTTCTCCGGTTTCAAAAATAGATCATTCTCCGCTAACCTCTGTAGCACCTCCTGCACTATTGCCTCATGATTTTCTTCATCCTCTATGAATATCAGAATGTCATCAATGAATATTATTACCATGCCTTTGTCTATTACATCCTTGAAAATGTCATTCATCATATTTTGGAAGGTTGGGGGACTATTAGTCATTGTGAAAAACATGACAAGCGGCTCAAAGAATCCTCGACGTGTGGCAAATGCAGCCTTCCACTCATCTCCTTTCTTTATTTGTACATTATTGTATCCCCATCGTAAATCCAATTTTGTAAAGACTTTGGCTTTTCCCACCTTGTCAATTATTTCTGAGATCAATGGCAGGGGGTATGCATTCTTCACTGTCCACTCATTCAGATACCTATAATCTGTACACATCCTCTTCCTTTGGTCTTCCTTTGGCACGAAGAATATTGGTGACGTCTGCAGTGATTTCAAAGGTTGTATGTATCCTTTGTGCAATTGCTCCTTCAGGAATGCATCCACTTCTTCTTGTTCCATCGGAGATAATGGATATACCTTCAACTTCTTCAGCACAAACCCTGGCTTCATCTCAATCACATGATCCCATGGCTTCCACAGTGGCATTCACTCAGACTCCTTCTTCTGGAACACTGACAGATATTCATGATACACTTTTGGCACCCACTCCTCTACTGGCTTCTCCACCTTCACGATATTCTTGTCCCATGACTGTCCTCCACGAATTGCTCTAAAGGTTTGCTTCTGCTCTTCTTTCTTGATCATGATCAGAACTTCCCCATTTGGCATTTCCTCATCCTCCACTTCCTCTATCGTAACAGAATACTTCCTTGGATGTTCTTTCTCTCTCTTTTTCCTTTTTTCCTTCTTCATCTTCCTTACATACACATTACATTCTTTAGGACAACGAGTCATTTGTAATTTCCCAGTTTTCCAATCAATTTCAGGATTATGCTTCCATAACCACAGACATCCTATTATTAGATTGGTTTCCCAAGATTGCACACTTCAAATACAGCTCGCTCCTGATGCTCCTGATACCTTAGTACCATAGTCACCTCCTCCTTGATAGTTCCTCCATGATTGACTGTTCCATCAATATTGTACACCATTATAGGTTGCACCAGCTTGCATGTGTTAATACCGTTTCCAGTAATTAAGGACTGATTAATGAATAATCCTGTAGCACCACTATCAAGCAATGCTTCCACATCAATTGCTACATGCATGTCCACTGTCTTCAGTCCCACAGTTAAGGTGATTTCAGGTTCTATTTGTGCAGAGCGAATAAAGAATTTAGGGGTTTTCAGAAATAGTGCTCAACAATTTTCTTGGTCACGTGATTCGCAACAGTTGTACTCCTCCTCAATTTCCTTTTCTGATATACTCTGGGTTTCCTCAGATACTAATACATTGTAACAATTCTGGGTCACCAATGGGGAAACCTTCACTGGGACTGTTACAATTTTCCTTGTAACTCATGGAACCCGACGCACCCGATGATCCCCTCCAGACAGGAGGCACCCCTTGATTCATGCCTAGGGCATGTCCTTGACATCAGACACACACACGACGCATGCCAACTGCATGCATTCGATCCCCTTCCCGTGGAAGGCACCCTTGACTCATGGTGACTCCATGCACCCGAACCCACTCCCACACATGCTGTGATACGACAGCCCCCTGACATGAGGTCCATGACGTCGGACTCTCACGATCGACATGCTGTGCTGCAGCATGTCCTTGACATCGGATCCTTGACATTGGATGCCTCATGCTAGGCATGAGGCTTATCTGTTATTGTTTCCTGACATGCTGCGCCGCAGCACTCCGTTACATCGGACGTCTCATGCAAGGCATGAGGCCTATTGTTTCTATTATTACTTGATACACATCTACCTTTCCGATTGGATGATAAGGACCTCCCTTCTAGTATAAGTACTGCGACTTGTAGTAGGGATGTCCTTAGTTTAGATCTAGGCAACTAACAGCCTTAACTTGCAACTCGCAAACTTACTCGAAACCACTAAGGAAGCCCCTTAGTGCGTGAACCTGAATGACTCTATGCAGAAGCCCTGCTAGAGTGCACTACCTATCTTACGTCGGACACTCTGAGTAAGACTAGTGCCGAACGACTCATCGAGGAAGCACCTCGTTGAATGACATCGACTAGATCGAGTGGTTGAGGCTTTGCCCTTAACATAAGATCTAAACTATCTGCTAGCCCACCTACCTATGTGTAGGCAATACGTCTTGATACACACCACAGCAACCTGGGTCTAGACAAACCCCAGACCGACCACCAAGAGAAGCAGAACCACAGCCAGGTTCATCTTGGAGTTCTTAATAAAGTGGAAAAACTATACCGACGAAAATAATTCGTGGGAACCTGAAGAGAATTGTAAGCGAGCACATAACGTGATTGCCCAATTCTTCAAACGTAATCTGAATGCTCTGCGTTGCATTGTGAGAATGGTGTATGAGGGGATGAAATTCCGGCCTTGCCAAAATTTCACAGAGGGGACAAACATAATATTTTCTCACCTGGAAGTCGAGGCATAAAAGGGGGGTAATGTTAGGAAACCACCCCATTACCTAATAAACTTTCATTTTTATTTTATTATGTCAAATTACACTACATGACACCAAATGACGCTACATTTTGATAGCGTGAGAATTTTATTTCGCATGCATCAAAATGTACGTGCATGTACGAGTGCATCGGTAACAACAATGTACAATATATGTAACATAGTATATAAACCCTAAATATATGCCTAGGGGACCCCAGTTGTGTTCTCTTAGGTATTCCACCTATGTTTTCGGTGTGAAAGGCCTATCTCAACAAACTTACCTATTAATAACCCCTCACATCAAAACCATCAATTTCCCCATCATGTGCGCAGAACCCGCCCCCTTCTTGTAGAGAGAACCCGCACGGTCTTAGCTAGCAGATAGTGGGTGTCACCCTAACACCAGACAGGCTATGGCCACCCGAACGAAAGGGCAATACGAACCATTCAAGGTTGGAGAACAAGTATGGCTTGACTCCAAGAACCTGAAGATTGGCTACCCAACGAGAAAACTGGCGCCAAAACGAGAAGGGCCCTTCGTGATTGAAGATGCCTTGTCAAGAATGACATACCAATTGAAACTGCCGCCGGGATGGAAGATCCACCCAGTATTCCATGCGGCTTTACTCACACGATACCATGAGAATGACACTCATGGGCGAAACTTCCTGACTCCACCACCCGACCTTGTGGAAGGAGAAAATGAATATGAGGTGGAAGTGATCATCACACACAAGAAGCATGGCAAGACACGCCGTTACCTCATGAAATGGGTTGACTACCCAACATCCGAAAACACATGGGAACCCGAATCGAACCTAAAGAATGCCCCCAAGATCCTGACGGCATATAAGAAGAGGTACCACCTCTAATGGAAACCCAAAAACCCCCCTCTCTTCCCACAACGACACTCCCCAATATGCCTGCCGAATGACGATTTACCCGAGAATACCTATGAAACCGATTGAACGCTGATGCCCTTCGTGTTCACCTCACCCACGATCCACCGAAATACCATCTAGCCAGGATGTGCTTCTACTATGCGAGCACTATCGAACAGATGGAACGAAATCTAGAAGAAGCAATGAACGATGCAGATGCCCTAGGGATCAAGCAAGCGATCCAGGAAATGATTGCACCATGGTCAGACAGACCGAGAACAGCTGAGGAGAGACCTCACACCCCTTTAGGTCAACACAGATGACCACCGACCTCGCTCTCGCCATTCAGCGAGCAGAGCGACAGAGACGAACGACGAGCTCCCTCTGGAGGCTCCTCCCGTTCTATGAAGAACCCGAAGATCGTGCCTAGGGCACCCGAAATAATTGATCTGACCACCCCCGAACCCGAACCGAAGACCACCCAACCGCCTTGGTCTCCCCCACACATGAGACATGCTAGATGTTTCATCTGCCAACAGATAGGCCACTTCGGCCTGATTTGCCAATGATACGTTTGCAGGTATTGCAAACAGCGAGGCCCCAGACACTACAGAATGAATTGCCCAGAGAAACCTTGGAAAGATCGAGAGACCGATCAAAGAGAAGCCGAGCAGAGACAGCGGCTCTTCTTTAACTCCAGATACGATGATTTTGATGATGATGCAATGGGAAACATGACAGGAGAGCCATATGGAAGGATTTAAAAGGCAGAGCTCAAGACGATGGCATGACAAGACAGACCCATGCTCACAGGGATTACGATCCTCACCATCGTCGTTGGCATGACCCTGGCTGCAGCGGCAGCCCTAACCTTTGCATTCTGCCTCTACACCATCTTCCGAACAGAACCCGAACCCCCGATTACAGACGTTGAATTTGCCATCCTGCAACGCCCCCCTTTCAACGATACTACCGACTCCTTGACACCGCTACCTAGGGCAGTGCGAACCAGAAGAACCTGATCATGGTCCAAGTTCAGACATGAATTATTCCTCCATCGTACCCCTCGACCCCGACTTACCCACATAACCAGACCACGCCCGATCAGACCACAAAGGAGAGACGAGGATTTAGGTCAAAGTGTGGAACTTTCGACCATAGCAAGGGGGTAATGTTACAATTTTCCTTGTAACTCATGGAACCCGACGCACCTGACGATCCCCTCCAGACAGGAGGCACCCCTTGATTCATGCCTAGGGCATGTCCTTGACATCAGACACACACACGACGCATGCCGACTGCATGCATTTGATCCCCTTCCCGTGGAAGGCACCCTTGATGCATGGTGACTCCATGCACCCGAACCCACGCCCACACATGCTGTGATACAACAGCCCCCTGACATGAGGTCCATGACATCGGACTCTCACGATCGACATGCTGCACCACAGCATGTCCTTGACATTGGATCCTTGACATTGGATCTGTGACATTGGATGCCTCATGCTAGGCATGAGGCCTATTGTTTCTATTATTACTTGATACGCATCTACCTTTCCGATTGGACGATAAGGACCTCCCTTCTAGTATAAGTACTGCGACTTGTAGTAGGGATGTCCTTAGTTTAGATCTAGGCAATTAACAGCCTTAACTTGCAACTCGCGAACTTACTCAAAACCACTAAGGAAGCCCCTTAGTGCGTGAACCTGAACGACTCTATGCAGAAGCCCTGCTAGAGTGCACTACCTATCTTATGTCGGATGCTCCGAGTAAGACTAGTGCCAAACGACTCGTCGAGGAAGCACCTCGTCGAATGACATCGACTAGATCGAGTGGTTGAGGCTTCACCCTTAACAAGAACACAACTACCCATATCAGTGCACCTTCTCTTACTTGCACATATGTCATTGTTTCACCATGCCACATCCAATTACTCATCCTTTCGGCATGAGTTGGAAGTACTTGTATATACATAATCTACCTTTTCTTTCATAAGCTGATGCCAGGCCTCGCCTTACATTGCAACTGCCAGTGATCGAGAGGCAGCGCTCATCATTAGGACAGCTGCAACCAGACAACCGATTGGATCTGGTTTAGTTATGATTTACATCACTCTATTTGGATGACTATTTTAGTTACAAGCCAAATTCAGTATTATCTCCGAGATCAAGGCACTGTTGGAAGGGTTATTGATCCAAAGTGTCAAATTAGGCGCCCGACAAATGACAAATGAATGACAAACAATTGATGAACCATCACGTGACCCATAAACATTTGGAGAGGTCTCAAAGAACAAATCTTGAGTTTGTCAAAGAAGTGATTCATCACAGATTTTACCATTATGTCCAAACCCTCAACTTCTAATACCAGCCCTAATTCTGTTCCCACACCAGCATTAGAGGTGAAAATTGATGTGCTTACAGCGCAAATGTCACAATTAGTGTCAGTGTTGGCAGCATCACAGCCCAGACAAGTGGAAGTACAGCCAGAGATGACAGTAGAAAGAGATGATGAGATGGAGGAGATGGTGGAGTGGATGTCGCAGGAGGATGAGATGGTGGAGAAATCCAGAAATGGAAAAGTGTGCTTACCTAAGTATGCATCTTCGCAAATCTTTGACGGTACCATGAAGAATACAAAATCCTTCATCAGCTCTATAGTACTGTACATCCATGGGAGGAAGCCAGAGTTTTGTACAGCCGAGTCTAGGATTATGTTTGCTCTCTCATACATTCAGGGGGGGAAAGCACAGTTCTGGAGAAATGAGGCTATTAATCAAATTGCCATGGGAAATAAACCGTTTGCAACCTTCAAGGAATTTCTGGAGTGATTGGAGGCACAGTTTGGAGACCCTAATCCAAAGGTGACAGCCAATGCTAAATTAAAGACCATGCACCAAGGTTCCCTAACAGCGGATGAATTTATTTTGCAGTTCAAAGCAGAAGCTTCGCAAACAGATATGGGAGAAGCCGCGTTGGTAGAGTTTTTGAAAGCAGGATTAAATCCCTCTTTATTCAAGTCTATCTACCGACTACCTTCCATGCCAGAGAAGTTGGATGAGTGGTATAATTGGGCAATGCGCCTTGACTGGCAATATTGGCAGGAACAGGCGGAGTCAAAGTTGATGTACGGAAGTAGTAAATTTGGAAAGTCATCAGGAGGAAAGTCCAAGAAAGGAAAGGCGCCTCAGGCGCAAGCTCCGAGGGCACAGCCACTGGCCATGGCAGTGACACCTATAGTTATGGAGTCAGCAGCACCAGCAGAGGCAATGGAGGTTGATCAAGCAGGGAGACAAGCCCCACTTAAATGTTTTAACTGTGGGCAGTTAGGACACATCACTAGGAATTGTAGGCAGAAAAGAAAGATTAGGGAAGCCACAATTGAGGAAGTGAAGCTGGAGGAAGGCAGGCAGAAGAATTTTGTGGAAGAGTCCCTGTTAAGGGCGAAGCCTCAACCACTTGATCTAGTCGATGTTGTTCGATGAGGTGCTTCCTCGACGAGTTGTTCGGCACTTGTCTTACTCGGAGCGTCTGATGTAAGATAGGTAGTGCACTCTAGCAGGGCTTCTGCATAGAGTTGTTCAGGTTCATGCACTAAGGGGCTTCCTTAGTGGCTTCGAGTAAGTTCATGAGTTGCAAGTCAAGGCTGTTAATTGCCTAGATCTAAACTAAGGACATCCCTACTACAAGTCGCAGTACTTATACTAGAAGGGAGGTCCTTATCGTCCAATCGGAAAGGTAGATGTGTATCAAGTAATAATAGAAACAATAGGCCTCATGCCTTGCATGAGGCATCCGATGTCACGGAGTGCTGTGGTGCAGCATGTCAGGAAACAATAACAGATAAGCCTCATGCCTAGCATGAGGCGTCCAATGTCACGGATCCAATGTCAAGGATCCAATGTCAAGAACATGCTGCAGTGCAGCATGTCGATCGTGAGAGTCTGACATCACGGACCTCATGTTAGGGGGCTGTCGTATCACAGCATGTGTGGGAGTGGGTTCGGGTGCATGGAGTCACCATGCGTCAAGGGTGCCTTCCATGGGAAGGGGATCGAATGCATGCAGTCGGCATGCGTCGTGTGTGTGTCTGATGTCAAGGACATGCCCTAGGCATGAATCAAGGGGTGCCTCCTGTCTGAGGGGATCATCGGGTGCGTCGGGTTCCATGAGTTACAAGGAAAATTGTAACAGTTCTTCTGTTAGGGTGACACCCACCATCTGCTAGCTAAGACCATGCGGGTTCTCTCTACAAGAAGGGGGCGGGATCCGTGCTCATGATGGGGGAATTGATGGTTTTGATGTGAGGGGTTATTAATAGGTGAGTTTGTTGACAAAGGCCTTTCACACTGAAAGTGTAGGTGGAATACCTAAGAGAACACAACTGGGGTCCCCTAGGCATATATTTAGGGTTTATATACTATGTTACATATATTGTACATTGTTGTTACCAACGCACTCATACATGCACATACATATTGATGCGTGCGAAATAAAATTCTCATGCTATCAAAGTGTAGCATCATTTGGCATCATGTAGCATAATTTGACATAATAAAATAAAAATGAAATTTTATTAGGTAATGGGTGGTTTCCTAACAGCTAAGCATTTACATTGCATAGGAAAAGCTGACTCACCAATATGCCCTGCATGCCTACAGCATGACAAAACCGTTGAACATCTCATGCTACATTGCCCTGCACACCATGCCACTAGACAAATCTTATGCAACAAAACTGGAGGAAGGGATATCAACATCACAAAATTGCTAACGACACCAAAAACCCTACAAGCACTATTCCGCTTCATTGCCATGATGGGCCGATTCCACAGTACCTTTGGTGACATACCGAGATTGCAGGAAGAAAGGAGAAGAGGATGAGAAGGAGAATCAACCAGCCACCCACATGCACTACAATATTCACAGTCCAAGCACCACTTATTCCAGCACCTTGAGTGCTTCGAGGACCACTGGTCTCTCCTAGCTGATGACAAAGAACAGGAAACACAGGAAAGGATAAATGCTTGCATTTGTACACGTACATATTTACTCTCTCATGTACAGCTCACCCTCACGGAGAATAAATGGGAAAAAAAAAAAAAAAAAAGTGCACTAACTAAGGTTTACAGTCATTGCTCTACAAAAAATTACCACCACTTGATCCTCCTAATATCACCAAAATGCCGCATTTACCCTTCATGTGGCCACCACTGCTCAACCTACCTATCGACCATGAAGCACTAGCCAGTATGGTGGTACCATCAACATTACGCAGCTCCAGGGACTTTTTCATTCTGCTATTTGCTGAAAACCCTCACTTGTGCAACAAAGCACATGAGTGGTTATGATGGTCTGTTGTGTATGTGCTTCTCGAAAAATCAGCCTTGACTAAATATGCCTTACTATGTATACGTATGAAACAGGCGAGGTCTTTATTTGTCAAGCAAAGATTAGACAGCATCACAGAAATGTACTAATATATATATGGATGCTGTGGGTTTTAGCACAGTACACCTGTAGCTACAGCAGTTATGGTACTGTTTTATGGTATAGTGTGCGCGGCATCTAAAATCTCTCAAAAAGGAAATAGATCCATTGGGATTCCGAGTTGATCGCAGTTTGGGTGATGTGCTCACTAAAAGTTTGTTCACAGAACAAACTGAAAAAGTTATTCTAGAACACATTGTAAATGTATCCTCCATTTATCCTGGCTACAAACCTAGTACTTAAAAGAAGTATAACCATGGATTTTCCTTTAAATTTGTTATACCATATATTCATCATTTTCTCTAAAGATAAATTTTGAATTTGTTCCTTGTGTGTTACTGATTTCATTGCAGAGCATCTTGCAGATGTTTTCTGCATGAGATCATCAGATCAACAGAATGGCTAATTGTAAAACAAATTTAGGCTTTGTCCATTGTTGAATCTGGGGATATTGCCATGGTTATTTTCTTAGTTTATTTGCAGTTTATTCAACATAAACTCCACAAGTTTATAAGCCAATGCCCCATGTGTAACAACAAGGTTGCAGTGTTGGCAATATATGCCAAAAAATAGCTGTTACATAGGTAGTTAGTTAGCTAGTTAATTAGTTGATCTCAGTACTTAGTTTTCAAGTCAAACATCTTAATTTTAAATATTTATAATGACAGAGAGACAAAGGATTTTAAATAAAATAAATAAATTTGTTAAAAAAAAGCATAAGGACTTGTACCTGCCAGACCTGGCCCTCTAACCACAAGTTCGATATTGGAGCATGCTAACCCGATATGCTCAGGCAGAATATGATGAACTGGCTGATGACCTGGGCGAAGAACACGACTCAACCATGCAAAAGGTTGTTGATGAGGTTTTCAAGGTTTTTAAGCTGATGGCTTGACGTGAATGGCTTTCATGGGGGGGAGCTTTTGTTTACTGCTCTGAGTGAGCAGGTAGAGCAGGAGCAAAGGGAAGAGGAAGCAAAACGGATTTGGGAGGAGGAGGAGGAGGCTCACAGGGCAGAGGAAGACGCAAAGAAGGCAAACATTGAGGCTCGAAGGGGGGGCGTTAGGAGACACTCAGAATGCAGCTCTTGCTGCATTTCATGCTAAAACTTTGTCGAAGGAGGAGCTGCAACAATGAAATGTGGAGTTAGCAGCAGAAGTGCGAGCAATCGAGAGGGCAGAGGCTGGGGAGGATGATGAAGATGAGGATTTAGGAGAACTCTGGATGGAGCCGGCTAGACTCTCAGTGTCGCATCTGCCACCAGACAAGACAACTCAGACAGGGCTTGCATCTACTACTAGATGTGAGTTGCAGGAATGGACAGGCAAGGATCCATTCTCTATCTGCACATCCGTGTCTCTGTCTATTAGATCACATGATCACTAAGGAAGTTGCTGGGCTCCAGCTCTGGACTCTGCTATGGACTACACTGTGGGCTCTGCTGCCATGGTTACATGTGCCCCCCCTCCAAGTAGCAATGCCCTCATTGCGATCTCAACTCAGAGTAGGAAGAGAGGAATATGTATGTACAAGGCACCAATGCCTTACCCTCACCTTGGCCCATGTACCTCAGGAGGCATGTCCATGACAATCGCTCCCCCTAAGGCCCAACACAGAAACATTGTTTAAGGTCACCAGTATCATTCTAAAACCTTGTTTGGTATGGTGGTTCAATTTCCAGTGGTGGTGGTCAAGAGTTGTCAAGGTCAGGAATTGTGTTGCTTGGCCTCAAGTAGGCACTAGGTGGGAATTGGATGGTTGGTGTTGGAGATGCTCAGCAACAGCTCTGACCAGCTCCAGGTCAACAAGGCTAGGTAGTCCATCACGTTCAGTGTCATGAAAGGCTGTTGATGATAATTGATGGGCCTGTAAAGTCCATGTGGTTACAGTGCCAATGGCCACTATAACCCACAGAAGAAGAAGGAGCGCGAACTCTCCCCAGAACCATCTTTGAGAAGAGGTGTTTGTGTCAGGTATGTCAGTGATCATGGGAGTGTAGGATGATAGAAGTGGAAATAAAATAAAATCAGGACTCAGCTCTGGTATATATACATGAGTTGGGGCCTGAATATAGCCGACGTCAGTCAACAGCCAGGGTTGATTGCGGTCTCGACTCAGGGGTCTGATGCCACTATGGGGTATGCTGGACTGTGCTATGGGTACTGCCGCCACAGCTACATGTGCCCCTCTCCATGATGGCAATGCCCTCATTGCCTCTAAACTCTAACAAAAGGAAACAAAGAAAAATGATGTCTAAAAATCTACTAATGATATATGCAGTAGAAATAAAATAAAATGAGAAAGGCTCATCATGGTGGGGTCCATCCTAAAGCATGGAGGGCCTGACTCAAGTTGACAAGACCGGGGTCTTGATCCCAGTCAAGGTTCAGTACAGGAGCTGGTGCTGGGGTAGTTCTGAGAGGAACAGTGATGATGGGTTTTCCAGGGCCAATACCAGATGGGTGACAATGGGTGATGAAGGCTTGAGGCTGGATGAAAGATGAAAGAGCTGGTGGAAAGAATATTTGAGATGCTGAAGAAATATTCAGCGGGGTTCATCATCGAACAGTGTCGTATCGTCAAACACGCCTGCATAAGGATTGACATGGGTCTGGGAGGTTCAAACGGAGACCAGAAAGATCTCATGGGGATGTGGGTGCAGCAGGTGGGGGAATAGGGAGGGATTCAGCATCCTCTGCCCAGTCAAAATGCACAGTAGACAGCGAAATGGCTTGTCTAGGGCTGAACTGGGGTGAGCTGGGTGCGAGGGGTGGACAGGGAGCATTCACAGGCACAGATGGCATATTGGTGATGCAGGTGGGGTGTACCATGTGGGCATGAGCAAAACAGCATGTTTACAGAGTATCTGGGGCAAACAGGGTGGTTGGGACGGAATCTGGGGGTGGTCTGAGGGTTCAGGTAGGTCATTCTATTGTTTCAGAGCTGTGGGCCAGGGTCCTGAGTGGGGCAGAGCAGGGGAGTCGGTCAAGTAGATGATGCGTTGATGATACTCAACCCAGGAAAACCACCAAAACTGCCAATGAGGCAACTGATGATATTTGCACAAGTCAGAGGAAGGGTGTGAGACATTCCAAATGTTCATGGTCCGACCAATGGGAAGACAACTAGTTGGTACTAGCTGTAAAGGTAGGTCTATAAGAGAGGAAGGTGTTTTACGTGGTCCAATGGAGTATTGATTGATATCAAGGACTGTCAAGAACTGTTCCTTGCCCAATTGGAAACCACATCCATCTGATCATTTTCCACACTTTGAACCTGACATTTGTCTACTCCTCCCAATTTCATTCGCAGCTGCCTTGCACTGCCCACACTGCTGTGCACCAGGCTGCCTTGTACAGCATCCATGGCTGCCTTTTCAAGGCTGCCATCTCTATTGCATATTTGACTATGGATTCCTGTGCGGCTCCCGCTAGGTAATTTATCTATGCAGTCGAGACACTGCCGCAGTTCTGTTTCCATCCCGCTTTTATTCCGGACTCCAGTATTTAAGCTTAGTTAGTTTTGCCTTGTATTCCTCAGTTCATATATCGACATAGACTCGACTTTAACTTGTCAATCTAAATCTCATTCTACTCCTACCTCTGTCCTCTAAGAGTCTGAACTCCATTCGACTTGACCTCTAGTCTCCCTCTGAAGTTCTAGTCTCTTCTGAACTTAACCCAAGTCCTTTCGTACTCCTTCCACATTTACCTGCTACTTTTCCGCTTCCATCTCTAAACCTTCGTCTTGAAATTAAGACACCAGACGAGGTGAAGAGTGCAGCTTCTTATAAGCTGAAGCCAAGTCCTTTCTGTTCCCCCTCCCACAGAATCCGCATCAACCCGACAAACTCCCACTATCATCACCCACAGCATCCAATCAGATTCTGAAGCAGCCTCTAGGATCAGTTCTTAACAGTATATACAAACTCACACTTCACTCGTCTCTTCTCCTCCTATGACCCCAACTGAAACTTGCCAGTGCACAACCAGAAACTCTCAGCACACCGGTACCATTCCAGGGATCTCTGCGATCCAGTGATCCACCCTTTCCGACCCTCATCCCACCACTACTTTTGGAGTGTCTTCCAGACCCTCAAACATCTTCCAACAAATCGGCTCAGGAGCCCCCTCAATCAGTGCCAATCTCATGTCCACCCAAGCCCTGCACCCTTCCACTAACCCGGAAGATTTTTGATCAAGAACTCCTCTTGAGTATGTAGGGGGCATCAACCAGCCTGAACCCTTTGGGTTGGAAGATCCTGGTCTAGAGGACGGACCCCCTGGTGGACCTGACAACCCTAGTGGTCCTGACGGCCCTGGGGGTGACCCTGATCCCAATGATCCTGAGGATCAACCTCCCACAGGGGAAAACCCTGACCCAGGGGATAGGTTCATAGATGTTCTTTACAACCTCTCAGAGAGTATCTGCACTCTTCGACAAAACAACACACCCAAGACCAAGAAAATCAAAGTTCACGACCCCGACACTCCAACCCAAAGAAACTTAGAGACTTTCTAGTCTCGTTTAATCTTCATTTCCATGACAGCCTGCACATATTTTCCTCTGATGAGAAAAAGATCATATTCATCCTTTCTTATCTTAAAGGATCAGCTCTCAGTTGGTTTGAGCCTGGTCTTAATGACCCAACAGATTCCGCACACTGGATGTGGGACTACAAGGCTTTCCTCGCTGAGCTGGAAAGTAACTTCAGTCCGCACGACCCGGTCAGAGATGCAGAAAAAGCTCTCTCTGATTTAGCAATGAAGAAAGGTGGTCATATCATGAAATATAACATTGACTTCTGGGAATTAGCTTCTAAGGTCAACTGGAATGAAGCAGCCCTTCGTGACCGCTATTTCCATGGTCTTCTGCTCTGGCTTCACATAGAAGTTCTCCGGGGTGGTAAACCCAACACTCTTGCAGAGCTGCACTTGAAAGCACAGGACAGCAACAACATCTACTGGATACAAGAAGATGAATCCTGTTTCGAAACAAAGAATTCCAGTAACATCACTAACTCTAGTTGGAAGGACTCTTCCAAAAGTCCTTCCCCATCATCAAACCAGCAGTCTTCCATGACAAAGAACACTTCCCAGGACAAGGCCAAGTCATCCATCTCCGATAAGTTGGGGAAGAACAGCAAGCTTACTGGGGAGGAACAAGAATGTCGCATGAGGGAAAGACTTTGCCTCTACTGCGGTGAGGAAGGGCACGTAGCAGGAAACTGCCCAAAATCCAAAGCCACAAAAGCCCATGCATCCGCTGTGATTCCCGAATCCACAGACTCAGAAAAATAGTCTGCAACCCTCAGGATACAGCCATTGGGGCTGGGGGTTGCATTGACCTTACCCATTTGGCTGCCTATGTTCATCTCAACATGTCTGCTCTTTCTGACCCTGACTCCCTAACCATTCTCTTAACCTTTCCCGACTCTTCTGCTCCTTTCCGAACCCTTATCGACTCTGGCTCCTCCCACTGCTTCCTCAACTCCTCTTTCGTGTTGAATAACCAACTCAGCATGGCATCCATTAACCTGATTGGCCTATGACTCTTTGATGGATCTTGCAACTCCACCATAACTCAGGTCATTAAACTCCCGGTCACCTTTCCTACCGGTGAAGTGTTCAATTTGTCATTTTATGCAACCTCGCTTGACTCTTCCTGTTCCGCCGTACTCAGTCATAACTGGCTGAAGCAATACAATCCATTGATTGACTGGTCTTCAAGCCAACTTGCTTTCCGCTCTGCAGATCATAGAGGTCCAGCACCCCTGACATCACCTTTGTCCCTGAACCTTCTGGTAGAAATCCTTGACTCCTCCACATTTTCCAAACCCCCCATTCCTCCTAAGTGTACACCTCCTGACATCTCTTTCATCAATGCTGCCACTTATGCACGTGCTAGCAAACTTCCTGGGGCAATAGCTTTTCAGATGACCTTTGCTCCAGAAGGGTTATCCGCCCACTCTGCCCAATCTGCCAACTCATCCAACCTCTCCAATATTCTGCCCAAGTATCATGAATTCACTGATGTCTTTAATAAGACTAAAGCGGATACCCTTCCTCTGCATCGGTCTTACAACCTCAAGATAGAGACAGAAGACAATACTCCTCTGCCTCTGGGCCACATGTATTCTCTCTCCCCCTCTGAATTAGAAGCCTTACAAGTCTTTATTGACGAAAACATCTGCTCAGGTTTCATCTGCCCATCCAAGTCTCTGCATGGCACTCCAATTCTCTTCATCAAGAAGAAGGACAGTAGTCTCCGACTTTGTGTTGACTACCAAGGACTCAACCATCTTACAAAGAAAGACCGCTACCCACTTCCTCTCATTTCCGACCTCCTCGACTCTCCCCGAAAAGCCTGCTTGTTCACCAAGATAGACTTGCGGCACGCTTACCACCTAGTCCACATTGCAGATGGTGATGAATGGAAAACTACTTTGTGCACCCGCTACGGATCATTTGAGTGGTTGGTGGTTCCCTTCGGACTCACTAATGCACCCGCAGCCTTCCAGCGGTTTATGAACGACATCTTCAGCAACATGCTGGATGTTTGTGTCATTGTGTACCTCAACGACATCCTGATCTATTCAGATGACAAGTCCCAGCACAGGGCTCACATCAAAGAAGTCCTCCGCCGTCTCCAGGAAAATGGACTTTACGCCTCTCCACAGAAATGTGAGTTCCACAAAGACACCGTTGAATATTTAGGTTTCATCCTTTCACCAGATGGACTGCAGATGTCCGAGGATAAAGTCAAAACTGTGCTTGACTGGCCCGAGCCTAGGAAAGTTAAGGATATACAATCCTTCTTAGGCTTTTGCAACTTTTACCACCGCTTCATTAACAGCTATTCAGACATTGTCATCCCACTCACCACTTGATGCAGAAGTCTGCTCCCTGGGACTTCAACAAGAAGTGCTGCAACACCTTTGAAAGGCTCAAACAAGAATTCACTCATGCACCCATCTTAACTCAATGGGTACCCGACTCACAGATGGTACTTGAAACCAATGCTTCCAACTATGCCTTAGTGGCTATCCTTTTGGTTTACACTGCGGATGGAGAAATCCATCCAGTCGCTTTCCATTCCCGCTCCTTTAATCCCGCTGAACTAAATTATGACACCCATGACAAGGAACTCTTGGCCATTTTCAAAGCCTTCAAACACTGGTGGCAGTATTTCGAGGGTTCCACAAACCCAGTTGATGTGGTCACCAACCACAAAAATCTTGAGTACTTCAGCACTACTAAGTTGCTCACCTGCTGCCAGGCCCGTTGGTCTGAATACCTTTCCCAGTTCAACCTCATCATCCGCTTCCGCCCTGGAAAATTGGGGGCCAAGCCAGACGCACTCACTAGATGTTGGGATGTCTACCGCAAAGGGGGAAATAGCGACTTTGCCTCCATAAACCCAACCAACTTCCGACCTGTATTCATGCAGGAACAGCTCACCTCTTCCCTTTGTGCCACCTATTTCGCCACACCCATCCTTTGACAAGCAGTAATCATGGATGTCAAGAAACTTCACCATGACATCTGCACCTCCCTACCCCTTGACCCCGTTTCATCCGCACATCTTCCGACACCTGTCGACCCCAACTGGACCATAGACAAGGCAGGTCTTCTCTGCCACTTCGACTGGATTTATGTTCTGGATGTTGCAGATCTTTGCCTCAATGTCCTTCAGTACAAACACGATCACATCCTCTCTGGCCACTTTGGACAAAACAAAACCCAGCAGCTTGTCCGCCAGGAATATGTCTGGCCAAACCTCCGCACCTTTGTGCAGGAATTCTGCAAATCCTGTACCACTTGCAAATGATCCAAATCACCTCGACACAAGCCCTATGGTTTTCTAAAGCAACTTCTGGTTCTGGAATGACCTTGGAACTCCATCTCCATGGATTTCATTGAGCAACTACCCGACTCCAACGGTCACACTGCTATCCTGGTCATCGTTGACTGCCTCACCAAACAAGGCATCTTCATCCCAACTGTCAATGAAATCACAGCCCAAGAACTAGCCAACTTGTTCGTCCTCCATGTCTTCTCCAAGCATGGTGTTCTATCGCACGTCACTTGCGATTGGGGATCCAAGTTTGTCTCTCACTTCTTCCACTCCCTCCAAAAAGTGCTCGACATGTGGACCCACTTCACTTCCGGCTATCACCCGCAAGGTGATGGCCAGACAGAATGGCTCAACCAGACCTTGGAGCAATACCTCCAAATTTTCTGTCACTACCAGCAGGACAATGGAGACATGCTGAGCGTCTCCCTCGCTGAAGGCGTGGAATGCGATGGTATAGCAAGCTTAGCTACTAACATGTGACTAGCTACAGGTATATCTACTAGATCACGTGACCACCCTGGAGTGGGCATCCCTGACCACTCCAACGACTGGTCCCATCTCCTTCCCTTAGGTGAATTTGCCTACAACAATGCTCCCTCTGCCTCTACAGGTGTATCCCCTTTCTTTGCCAACAAAGGCTATCACCTGAATATTTCCATCTTCCCCAAATGCGACTTAGCCTCACAGCGTGCCCACGAGTTTGTCGTTGACTTTTTTTTTTTTTTTTTGGATCAGAATTTATAATGCAGGGCTCGGTCGCAGTCCACGGGTCAGGATACAAACAAAGGTACTACTATGACTATGTGTTCCCCCTGTCTACATCCCACACCAGGTCCCTCGCAGAAGCCACTTTAGGTGGGCATGGCCACAGACATTGGCCTCTCAGCCAGGAAAGGCAATAATCTGTAGAGGGGGGGCCCCCCCTGCAGAAGCTAGCCATTAGTTCACCATCTGGTGCTATCTCGGTCCCCCCGGCCACATATCCGACCGAAGTCAGATCAGGCACAAGCATTGTCAATTCACCATAAATCCTCCCTTGCAGGAAGATTACCCATCTTTCACCAGACAACAAGGTTTGACCACCCCAGGCGAGTGAGGTGGACCATCACCATGTCATGCATGAGTGACAGTGATGTGGCAGCTGGTTGTTCACCTGGTTATTCACCGGAACTGCCATAAGCAGGGGGCCGAGGCCCCCCTCAAGCAAATGCACTATGAGCACATGCACTCGATAACAATTTCCCCCCTGCAGTGGGGAGAACGTAAAGGGCAGCGACATTTGTCACCAACCCGACAGCAACCAGCGGACTGGCAGTGATGGGTGCGGAGTGGAGTGCCCCACACTAGTAACAGTGTGGCCATCTGGAACGACGACGGCACTGTACTGGGGATGAGGGTTCCCCAGAATGAAGCTCTGCTAGAGCTGTTGGCATTGCCACATAGGAAGCTGGGACAGCTGCTGGAGGTGTAAGATCGTTGGGGTGATTGTCTCTGGACGGCCATTTGGGCATTCAGAGCAAGTTAGTAGTGGTATATGATGCTATTAATCAAAATATGCAGCGTGAAGTTGACACTTGGACGGTACCAACAAAGGTGGTCATCGCGTCCAGTAGATGTAGCGTGGCATGAGAGGTGGCTTTGACCTCCAACCTCTTGTCCCTGTATAGCGGCACTTTGTCCTCCGCCAACTCAAGGGTGGAGGACAGAGGCGGTGACGGGGCAGGGGGTGCTCCAGATAAAGGAGCTCAGTGATGCCAAGCTCCTGTGTATACACAACCTCTCATTTGAGGCTATGTCCATTGTCTGTGTGCAACGACGACACCTTGCGCCCATCACACACAATCGATAACTTGCCTAGAGGTGAGCCTAGACCCACCTTCAGCATAAGTGAGGGCCTCCTGCATAGCAGGAAAGTCCTTGTAGTTGTCAGGGTCAGGGAGGTTCTCCCCAGCCCACAGATCTCAGACTGCCTAGCGCAGCTGCTACCTCTGGTTCATTCTGTGTGAACTGGGTGTTGTAATCTTGGGCATCATCACCAATGATGTCACCCGTAGTCAAGGTGGGGTCGCGAAGGCCCCATCATGTGGTTTGGTCTCTGTTTGGCTGTTTGGGCATTGAGAGTGAGTTAGCACAGGTAAATGACGATAAGAGTCAAAATACGTAGCGTGAAGTCGATAACAGCTGGCCCCTTGTCTCAGTTCCGGGTCCACCTGATACAGCCTCCAAACGCTCCAAGGGGGCGAGCAGGCCACACAACCTGCTGCCTGGTGGGAGATGATTGAACCCAGGTCATAACACCCCAGAAGAGTGAGCACTGGAGGTATAGAGTTGGTGGTGAATAGCGGCCACCCAAGCATTGTCCTAGCCATCAGGGGGCACCGTCACCCGGCCCCTTTTAATGATGGTGTATTCCAAGCAGGTAGTCAGTGTAGCATGTCCCTAAGTGACTCACAGAGCATGGAGGTTGGAAGCCCCAGAGATGACCAACAGTCCAGTAAGAACGTCCCTCCCCCCTAAGCCAGACCTCCCCCAGCTAAATGAGCACTTCTACTTGGGTGAGCATTGAAGCAGGCATCCCACACCCACTCTAAGCCCCCATAGGGACCCAGACTACTCCTTCATAGACGCCACTCACCTAGCCAGGATCCTCGAAGCCAAGGGGAATGAGACAGATAGCAGTCACTGTTGGAAACAATGACTGAGACATCCCTGGAGATCGGATGGACGGATCTCTTAGCAAATCAGGCCAGGCCTGGAGACGCTGAGAGCATTCGTGATGGCAAAATCCGATCGAAAATCGGACATAAATTGAAGTGTCGACATTGCGAGCAATGTTGAGCAGAGGTGTTTACCACTGTTTATGGTGGTTGTAACAAGTCAAGGAGCATGCTCGTCGTCAACTTAGACAACCTTCATCAGGAACTTCAGAAACAACTTGCGGCCGCCCAAGAACATTATCAAGGCCCTGCGGATAAACATCGGGCACCCGCACCCGACATCAATATTGGGGACTCTGCCTATGTCACTGCGGAAAATATCCACACCACTCGTCCCTCCAAGAAATCTTCCAAAAAGAACCATGGCCCCTTCAAAATCATCACCCATCCAGGTACTCACTCAGTCACCCTGCAGCTCCCGGATCACATGCAGGCCATCCACCCTGTTTTCCATGTCTCTCAACTAGAGAAACACTTCCCAAACACAATTCCAAATTGAGTACAACCTCCACCTCCTCCCATCACTATCGACGATGAGCTCGAGTATGAGATCGCCAAAGTCCTCGACTCCAAGGTCGATAATCGACATCACTGCAAGATTCTCTACCTCGTCCAATGGGAAGGTTACCAGGGAACCAATGAAGAGACCTCCTGGCTACCTGTTATGGAACTTGACCATGCCCAAGAACTCCTTGCGGATTTTCACACCCACTACCTGCAGAAACCCAGACCATTACCCGCTTAAAGACTATTTACGTTCCTTATTCACTCAGTCTGAACTCAGAAACAAACTTTATTGAAAAAAGAATTTTTTTAAGCCGACCAGATCCCTACACCTCCATCTTGGTGTTCCCCTCTCCCTCTTTGTCTCCCTCGCCATCTTCATCCCTCTTTTCTCCACCCTCACCCTCTTCCCCACCTTCACCTCCTTCCTCACTATCATCTTCCTCCACTTCCACTCGCCTTTTCTCCAGGTACCTCTGGAAACCCACCCAGTCATCTCCAGACTGGCGGATCCCACACCTTTTCCACCAGGACTCTCATACTGCCCGCTCCACTTCCTCCTCGTCCTCGTCACTCTCCTCCTCTGCGCTTTCATCCGCCCCCCACTCTGGGTCCATTGCATCCCGGACCTCCTCCATCAACTCCCTCACCACTGTCGCCACCTCTCCAGACCCTTTCCTCACTGTTTTCACCAGCTGCTGCAGCAGCTCTGCCACCTCCCCACTGTTTTCAGCCAGGCCCATCATCCCCGCTATGGACCTCGCATTCTTTGCTGCAGGGGCCTCCTGCCCCTCCCACACTACCTCCTCGCACTTATGTTTGACGCACGTGCAAGTGTCGCACATGCGTCCCTTTGCACCCATCTTGAAACACAAGATCTTTTGATATTTGCATCTAGGCCACTTGTCAGTAAGAGAACACTGAGAAGAAAAATGATTATGCACCTTTTGCAGGGCAACGCGGCCTGCACCCACACTGGACCCTCCGACTCCTCCGATTCCACTCGTGCCTTCGACTTGGCGACTTTCTTCTTCTTCGGGGATTTGCTCCCCTCTGCCTCATCTTCCAAACCTGTGGCTGCAGCCACCTGTTTCTTCTCCACTTGTTTTGCGGCCGATGCCTCCTTTTTCCGCGCCTCTGCCTGGCGCACCTCCTCAGCCTTTGCAGCCTCCTCTGCTGCCTTTTGTGCCTCCTGTGCCTGGCATTCCTCCTCCCTCGCTGCTTCCTCTAGCTCCTTCATCTCCCTTTCCATCTGCTCCCTCAGTGCCCGCTCCCTCTGTTCATGTTGGGCCTTCATCATGGCCACTTTGATCTGCGTGGAGACTGCTGGGGTGGACATCTCTGATACATGATGGGAGTAAGAAATGACATGAAAATTTTTCAACCAACTTCCTCATTCAGACTCAAACCCTCACATGCCTCATAGGCTCAGCACTAAGGGGGAAATACTGTCAAGAACCATTCCTCGCCCAATTGGAAACCACATCCATCCGATCATTTTCCACACTTCGAACCCAACATTTGTTTACTCCTCCCGATTTTGTTCCTGGCCACCTTGCACTGCCCACACTGCTGTGCACCAGGCTGCCTTGTACAGCATCCACGGCTGCCTTTCCAAGGCTGCCGTCTCTATTGCATATTTGACTATGGATTCCTGTGTGGCTCCCGCTAGGTAATTTATCTACGCAGTCGAGACACTGCTGCAGTTCTGTTTCCATCCTGCTTTTATTCTGGACTCCAGTATTTAAGCTTAGTTAGTTTTGCCTTGTATTCCTCAGTTCGTATATCGACATAGACTCGACTTTAACTTGTCAATCTAAATCTCATTCTACTCCTACCTCTGTCCTCTAAGAGTCTGAACTCCATTTGACTCGACCTCTAGTCTCCCTCTGAAGTTCTAGTCTCTTCTGAACTTAACCCAAGTCCTTTCGTACTCCTTCCACATTTACCTGCTACTTTTCCGCTTCCATCTCTAAACCTTCATCTTGAAATTAGGACACCAGACGAGGTGAAGGGCGCAGCTTCTTATAAGCTGAAGCCAAGTCCTTTCCGTTTCCCCTCCCACAGAATCCGCATCAACCTGACAAACTCCCACTATCATCACCCACAGTGTCCGATCGGATTCCAAAGCAGCCTCTAGGATCAGTTCTTAACAAGGACAATCAATGGAATCAATGGCAAATGATGTTTATTGTTGAGGGTCAATGTGTGAATTCTAAGGACTTTTGATGGATCGATAGTATATGAAGGTTATAGCCAATGACTAGGAAGTGTCGGAATAGTTACTAGTGCTAACAATAAGAGGATCGAGGACGACAATGGTTGCAGAGGTTTCTCATCGATTGAGAAAACTCATAGAAGCTTAGATTGTGTAGAGGATAGATCAGATTCTTAGAACTTTATATGAGGCTATATGTGAAGATGATTTCTTGTATTCCCAAGTAGATACTACAGAGTTTTATATGTTTTAAGAGAAACTTCCTAAAATGGTATAAGAAACATGTGTAGAACATGAGGCAAAAGATATGAGTTAAAACACAAGGCTAAAATGAGACTGGAATCTGAACAGGAAAGAGATATATCATATGGTGAAGGAGTAATAAAGGGAAAGAACTAAAAGAGACTGTCCTTTGTGTATAAACTGTGCTAAGTCTCGCAATAATCTGTCCAGTGGGTTCTGTATGCGATAGGGACTTGGAACGAGGCTGACCTACTATCAGCAGGTTTGAGCATGAGTTGGAATACTCCCTGGCACATGGTATTCCACTATTTAGATAATGAATGCGGCGCCCGATGTTGCTCATAGTCAATCAATGTCACTGGTGATGTTTTGACATGGTTGATATGATATCGCGATTGATAGACCTGGTCAGAAGTGGTCATGCTGCTTCTGGGACATTGTAGGAGTTAGCCAATGTGATTAGAATGCAGTTGTAATAGTGAATCAGCCTTTGAGCTGAGGAGACAACCTATCAGTGTTCATCAGAACATGTCTTGTCATCCTCTTGTAACTCCATTTGCTGGGCAACAGACTGCTGTGGGATGTTGATTATGGCCTGGTTAGCCATCTCTGAGGTAGCAGTGGTCATCTGGGTGCTGGATGTGGCTCTAGTGGTCATTTCAGAGGCAGTTGCAGTGGGTAGCACTGGCATTGGTGGCTGTGATGTTGCAGGTGATGGTGATGGTGATGGACTGGTGGAATCATTGTGGGGTTCCATTTGTGTATAGATGTCGACAGTGGTAGCAGAGGTGGTGGAGGTCTGTGTACTCAAGTCGATGCAGATGGCCATTTCCTTGCTCCTCAACTTCTCTGCCTCTGCTTTTCCTACTTCTCTACCTTCCTCAAATCCCTCCTGATACCTCTGTCCTTCCATCTCTTCCATTCCTGCTACATGTCCCTCTTCATATCCTTCAAGCCGAGCCATCTTCAGACGGTCCTGAATTTCTTCCTCACTGTAGGTTATGCACATTGTGACCTGTGTTGGTGTACCCACCATTACGCCCATAGTAGTAGTTTTGCTTGTTGATGCATTCTCAGTAGTATGCATGGTTGCAAGTAGGCTGTTGTCTGTAGTAGATGTTGTAGCTGAGAATGTGATGGCCGGTCCTGACAGAGCATGAGTAATGGGTGGAACAGATGTAATATCAGTGGAAAGCAGTGCGATGACTGCAGGAGAAGATATTGGGGAGAGGCTATGAGTGTCTGAAGCATCCACCTTGTTACACCACCTCGACTCAAATTCCTGTTTAACAATGTGCCATTGTCTGCGACTTTTGTCTGGGAGCTCATTGAACCATTTTTTTGCAGAAGAGCCCCGGTAAAGCTTGCTGGAAAAAAGATCGACCTTCTCTTGATTGGTCGTGGACTGGTAAATGTTGGTCTCAAGAGCAGCTAGCCAGTCAGCTGGGTTTTCAGCAGCTCCAGGTTCGCCGGTGAAGTTGTAAGCTCAACGGTATGGGGCCATGACAGAATGCACAGAGTCAAATCGCACTGTTGTCACCAGATGGAGCCAGCTAGACTCTCAGTGTTGCGTCTGCTACCAGATGAGACAACTCAGACAGGGCTCACATCTAGTACTAGATGCAAGTTGTGGGAACAGACAGGCAAGGATCCATTCTCTATCTGCACATGCGCGTCTCTGTCTACTAGATCACGTGATCACTAAGGAAGTTGCCAGGCTCTGGCTCTGGACTCTGCTATGGACTGCACTGTGGGCTCTGCTGCCATGGTTACACCAGTAATCAGGATAGGAAAGTGGAAGGCAGTGCAGGTCGATGCAAACAATGACAAAGAAGATGAACTCAGTGAGGATGCAATGGAGGCGAAGCAGGTGAAGTTCAAGACAAGCAGACTGCTCGAGTTCAAGGGTCCAGTAAGTTTTTCTGTTTGACTTCAAAGGTGTTTCGGACTGCTAACAATTTCGTAGTGCAATCAATGTGCTGGGTTCAAATCCCAGCCATCCTGTGTTGTCAAGGATGGAGCCCCAAAGTGCACAAAATGCACTCAAGCAGCACAGGGATGCTACTGGGAGGGGGTCTCAAGGTGGGGACTTCAAAAAGGCAAAGCAAGAAAGTTCAGAGTCGCAAAACAAGATTCGCACCCAAAACCAGGTATGACATTTGTTCAAACTCATTGAAGGCTGTTCTAAAACTTTTGTTCAGATTGTTTTAGCACTTCAAATTCAGGTTGTGGGGCTGGTCAAGGCAGAGAAGATGGCTGCAGGTTCTTCAAAGTTGCCAGAGGAAAGGTCAAAGGAGAAGAAACAAGTATTGAAGGGGAAAGGAAAGGCGAAGAGTATTTGCAAGGATGAAGATACTGAGGGACACAAGGGGCAAACCTCGAGGCAGTTGACTCATAGTTGACTCTCAGTTGACTTGTGCTTGATTGGCAGTTGACTTTTGTGCACAGTTGTTATGTAATATCATGCAAATAGACTAGGATTACACATGAGATAACATCTGCAGCAGACATCGTTGGCTACTGTCCCAAACACTTGCTCACATGCCATCATGATCAAAGCCGTCAATCACTGTCAGCCCACATTGGCTAATGTCGTGCTCACTTTCTTCCCTGGCTCTCTGATTAATAGCACATCATGTCATTGTTGAGCTACCTTTGAGTTATTACCTTTTTGGGAACACTTGGTTCAACAACCTACCTCTCTAGTGCATGGCATGGCCTCTCCTGGTATCTGGATGTCTATAGCTCAAGAGAACCTTATAATATATATTACTATGCACTATTCCATATACTACATTGAGAAGCTGAAGCTCTGTTGGCCTTTGGTGAGTGAGTGTAACCTATCTCAATACATTCACTCTCCATCCCTCTTGTATAGACTCATGGACCATTCTAAGGTGTTAATTCTACTTAAAGCACCTTGGTATGTTTGTCTATACTGCCACTAATGGGTGATATAAGCTGGCATTGAGTAACAAGGAGATTAGATGAATAGGTGAAGATCCTATCTTGTAGCCTGAAGTATTGACTATATGGTTGACTTGTAGGCTATAAATCCAGGGTGAGGGACTACCCTAACTGCCCAGAAGGAGCTTTGGACAATAGGAAAGGTGTGTGACCCATGGTGAGCAAAGTTCACCTCTGTTGATTAGTGATGTGCAAGGCTTGGCTCAAAGCCCTGAAGCCTGGGCTACTGAGCCCTTGAAGCCTGAGCCGAGCCAGGCTGTACTAATGGCTTTGTAGGCTCAAGGCTCGGCTCGTATTATCAGAAGCCTGAGCCGAGCCCTGAAGCCGCGGCTTTGATGTGTTGAAAATTTGACAGTGTTGATCTTCATCTCATGTGCTCTGTGGGTCAGCTTCCAGCTCCACAACTGCATTTTTTTTTCGTCCATCATGGATCTATACAGTTCTTCAGCCATGATCAAAACCTTTTTGAAATGGGAAGTCCTGGCCCAAGAGTTTGCACTGCCACTGCTGTCATGACATCTGGGCATCTCTTGCACACGATATGCTCCCAATTATGGCATCATCAGTTTCCAGCGAACGCGCATTCTCATCTGCGGGGATAATGATTACTAAGTGTCACAATCGACTCAAACCCGATATCATCGAGGCATTACAGTTCCTCGAGTGCATCTACCATCGTGAACTCCTCTTCCGTGAAGAGCCAAGCACAGCACTCGAGGTGGAGGAATATGATGACCTTCAAGAAGCTTGTGACAGCAATCTACATGATGCAGAACAGGTGGGCTGGGATGGATTGGTTGAGGATCTTGTTGATGACGAGGGCTTTGTCGATCACGAAGAAGATGATATATTTGTGCAAGATGTATTGTAGTGACTCTGTAGACAAATTTCGCAGTAATTTTCACTACAAAGCCGAGGCCTGAGCCCAAGCCTGAGCCTGGTCAAGCCGAGCCCAAGCCCGGGCTTTCGAGCCAAGCCAGGCCCTGTACATCACTACTGTTGATGGGGAAAGCATGCCCTAGTGAGCCAGGATCTCAGTCCCATCCCACTGTACATACATACCTTTCATTTACTTCATCTATAGACCTGAAAAACAAAGAAATCAAACACTTTTGTGCCACAGATCTAATACAGTAAGTATTCCTCCTCCCCACCCCTAGTTCGCTTTTCTGACTATCTTATCCTATCTAGATTTGATAGTAGGCTCACCACATCGTTTATAAGGTCTCTATGATGCATCTGTAATGCTCATTTATTCAGTGGGATGAACAGGAGAGCTGGTGAGTCACTATCTCTCATATCATACTCACACATAGTTTTACATCCACCCACTGGCTCCCTAGTCTCGATACCTGGCATACCACTCTACATGGTACCCTTACACAGTTTTGGCAGCACATGTTTGGTCATGATCCACATGCCAGCCCAGCAGTGGGTACCCTCTCCTCCCCTACTTTTTCACTTTTTCCCACTGTAGTCATTGTCTTATAGCTAGAGTACTTATCCCCATCATGTACATAGATCTTGATATGATTTTATTGGCCTGGAAATCAAGGGAGAGCATCATCGTTAATCATTGTAACAGCTCCTTGACTTGTTACAACCACCATAAACAGTGGTAAACACCTCTGCTCAATGTTGCTCGCGACGTCAACACTTCAATTTTTGTCCGATTTTTGATTGGATTTCGCCATCATGAACGCTCTCGGCGTCTCCAGGCCTGCCCTGATTTGCTAAGGGATCCGTCCATCCGATCTCTGGGGATGCCTTGGGCACTGTTTCTGACAGTGTCTGAGATCCGTCTCATTCTCCTGGGCTTCGAGGATCCTGACTAGGTGAGTGTTGTCAACGAAAGAGTAGTCTGGGTCCCTATGGGGGCTTAGAGTGGGTGTGGGATGCCTACTTCAACACCTGCCCAAGTCGTCGCATTCATTTAGCTGGGGGAGGTCTGGCTTAGGAGGAGGGACATTTTCACTGGACTGTTGGTCGTCTGCGAGGCTTCCAGCCTCCATGCTCTGTGAGTTTCTACTACTAGAGACATGCTACACTGACTATCCACTTGGAATACACCGTCATTAAAAAGGGCCAGGTGACAGTGCCCCCTGGGGGCTAGGACAACATTCGGGTGGCCACTTCTCACCACTGGCTCTCTACCTCCAGTGCTCACCCCCCCTGGGGAGTCATGACCCGGGTTCGATCTTCTCCCACCAAGCAGCAGGATGTGCGGCCTGCCTGCCCCCTTGGAGTGTTTGGAGGCTGAGTTGGGTGGATCTGGAACTTAGATAAGGGACCATCTGTTATCGCTTACATGCTACGTACCCTGACCTCTACTGTCACCTACTTGTGCGAACCTACTCTCAATGCCTAAATGGCGAACCAGAGACTACCCACCTCACCGGGGTCTACACGACCCCTCCCTGATCACGGGTGACAACTTTGACAATGACGTCCAAGACTACAACACCTGGTGTTTTTTTTTTTTTTTGGATCAGAATTTATAATGCGGGGCTCGGTCGCAGTCTGTGGGTCAGGATACAAACAAAGGTACTACTATGACTACATGTTCCCCCTGTCTACATCCCACACCAAGTCCCTCGCAGAAGCCACTTTAGGTGGGCATGGCCACAGATGTTGGCCTCTCAGCCAGGAAATCTGGAGGGGGAGCCCCCCCCTCCCAAAGCTATCCATTAGATCGCTGTCTGGTGCTATCTCGGTCCCCCTGGCCACATATCTGACCAAAGTCAGATCAGGCGCAAGCAGTGTCAATTCACCGTAAATCCTCCCTTACAGGAAGAGTAACCATCCTTCACCAGACAACGAGGGTTGACCACCCCAGGCAAGTGAGGTGGACCATCACTGTGTCCAAGCATGAGTGACAGTGATGAGGCAGCTGGTTACTCACCGGAACTGCTGTAGGTAGAGGGCCGAGGCCCCCCTCAAGTGTACGCTCCTCTGAGCATGCACTCGATGACATTGTCCCCCCCGCAGTGGGAGGAAGGTAAAGGGCAGTGACATTTGTCACCAACCTGACAGCAGCCAGCGGGCTGGCAGTGATGGATGTGCAGTGGAGTGCCCCACACTAGTAGCAGTGCAGCCATCTGGAACGACAACAGCACTGTACTGGGGATGAGGGTTCCCCAGAATGAAGCTCTGGAAGAGCTGTTGGCATTGCGACATAGGAAGCTGGAACAGCTGCCGCAGGCATAAGATCGTTGGGACGATCATCTCTGGATGGCCATTTGGGCATTCAGAGCAAGTTAGTACTGGTATATGATGCTATTAATCGAAATACGCAGCGTGGGGTTGACACTCAGACAGTACCAACAAAGGTGGTCATCGTGTCCAGTAGATGTAACATGGAAAGAGAGGTGGATTCGACCTCCAACCTCTCTTCCCTAGATAACGGCACTTCGTCCTCCACCCACTCGGGGAGGGGGGGACAAAGGCGGTGATGGGGCAGGGAGTGCCTCCAGATAAAGGAACTCAGCGATGCCGAGCTCCTGTGTATACACATCCTCTGGTTTGAGGCTTCATGTCCATTGTCTATGTGCAATGACGAAACCTTGCACTCATCACACACGATCGATATCTTGCCTAGAGGCGAGCCTGGGCCCACCTTTTGGCATAAGTGAGGGCCTCCTGCATAGCAAGGAGGTCCTCGTAATCATCAGGGTCGGGGAGGTCCTCCCCAGCCCACAGATCTCAGACTGCCTAGTGCAGCTGCTACCTCCAGTTCATTCTGTGCGAACCGGGTGTTGTAGTCTTGGGCATCATCGTCAACGATGTCACCTGTAATCAAGGAGGGGTCATGAAGGCCCCAGCATGTGGTTTTGTCTCTGTTTGGCCGTTTGGGCATTGAGAGTGAGTTAGCACAGGTAGATGACGATAACAGTCAAAATACGCAGCGTATGATCGATAACAGCTGGCCCTTTGTCTCAATTCTGGGTCCACCCAATACAGCCTCCAACTGCTCCGAGGGGGCAGGCAGGCTGCACATCCTGCTGCCTGATGGGAGAAGATTGAACCCGGGTCATACCACCCCAAAAGAGTGAGCACCGGAGGTGGAGAGTTGGTGGTGCGAAGCGGCCACCAGAGCGTTGTCCTAGCCCCCAGGGGGCACTGTCACCCGGCCCCTTTTAACAACGGTGTATTCCAAGTGGGTAGTCAGTGTAGCATGTCTCTAGTAGTAGAAACTCACAGAGCAAGGAGGTTGATGGCATCCATGCTGACCGACAGTCCAGTAGAAGTGTCCTTCCCCCTAAGCCAGACCTCCCCCAGCTAAACGAGCGCATCTACTTGGGCGAGTGTTGAAGCAGGCATCCCACACCCACTCTAAGCCCCCATAGGGACCTAGACTACTTTTTCATAAACACCACTCACCTAGCCAGGATCCTCGAAGCCAAGGGGAATGAGACAGATAGCAGCCATTGTCAAAAACAATGACCGGGGCATCCCTGGGGATTGGATGGACGGATCTCTTAGCAAATCAGGCCAGGCCTGGAGATGCCGAGAGCGTTCGTGATGGGAAAATCCGATCGAAAATCGGACATAATTTGAAGTGTCGACGTTGCGAGCAACATTGAGCAGAGGTGTTTACCACTGTTTATGGTGGTTGTAACAAGTCAAGGAGCATTGATGACACCCGGTTCAAACAGAACGAATCAGATGTAGCTACTGCATTAAGGGCAGTTAGAAATATATGGGCTGGGGAAAACCTCTCCGACCCTGATGACAACAATGACAACGACTCTCTTGCTATGCAGGAGGCTCTCATGTATGCCAAGGGAGGGCCCAGGCTCTCCTCGAGAAAAATGATTGATCGTGTACGATGGGCACAAGGTGTTGACATCATGCACAAGCGATGGACTTGCAGCCTCCCACAAGAGGATGTATACTCACAGGAGCTTGGCATAGCTGAGCTCCTCTATCCAGAGGCATCCCCTGCCCCGTCACCGCCTTTGCCCCCCATCCCTGAGTTGGTGGAGGATGAAGTGCCGTTATCAAGGGATGAGAGGCTGGAAATCGAAGCCACCTCTCATGCCATGTTACATATACTGGACATGATGACCTCGCTTGTAGGTACTGTCTGTGTGTCCGCCATTCCTCTCAATGAGAGGAACTCTTGGCGCCAGATGGCATGGGAGCTCTTCACCACCACCTGGCGGTTTTCAGAGAGCATGATGGAGTCGCTTCGGGTGGCGTCAGCTCCTCTAGACCTTACGTCTCTGCCAGCCTTCCGGGCTTCCTATGAGGCAATGATAGCGGCCCAGTCTGCTCCACCAGCAACAGAGCCACCAACTGGGGAACCCTCGTCCCCGGAACGGCGCCATCGTCCTTGTGGGCCTCGCCAACAACCGCGCCGAGCTTGATGAAGGGGACCACCCCTTCTTAACACCGCCCACCAAACTTCTGGGGGCCGTTGTCGGGATGGTGGCAATATGCCGCCTCCCTTTACCTTCCTCCCACTGCGGGGGGGATGTTGTCATTGAGTGCATGCTCAGAGAGGTGTATGCTCAAGGGGGGCCTCGGCCCTCTACCTACGGTAGTTCCAGTGAGTAACCAGCTGCCTCGTTACTGTCACTCGTGCTTGGCCACAGTGATGGTCCACCTCACTCACCTGGGGTGGCCAACCCTCGTTGGCTGGTGAAGGATGGTTAATCTTCCCGCAAGGGAGGATTTACAGTGAATTGACACTGCTTGCACCTGATCTGACTTTGGTCAGATATGTGGCTGGGGGGACCAAGATAGCACCAGACGGTGAACTAATGGCTAGCTTCTGCAGGGGGGGGCCCCCCCTCTACAGATTATTGCCTTTCCTGGCTGAGAGGCCAACGTCTGTGGCCGTGCCCGCCTAAAGTGGCTTCTACAAGGGACCTGGTGTGGGGTGGAGACAGGGGGAACACGTAGTCATAGTAGTACCTTTGTTTGTATCTTGACCTGCGGACTGCAACCAAGCCCCGCATTATAAATTCTGATCCAAAAAAAAAAAGGGAGAGCATCATGCATGAGTACAAATGATAATCTCTCATTTTCACTTAAAGAAGGTAGTGCTCAGGCTCTAGCAGGCTTATAGGGGCAGATAAAGTGGAAAGGATGGCATGTATTCATTCTATGTACACATACAGTTAATGTAAGCAAAAGAAACCAAGGGAAACAGAGCAGAATGAAGGAGATAGTGAGCTCACTGTCAGTGGCAGTGAGCACAACGTTAGCCGACGTGGGCTGACAGTGATTGATGGCTTTGATCATGATGGCATGTGAGCAAGTGTTCGGGACAGTAGCCAACGATGTCTGCTGCAGATGTTATCTCATGTGTAATCCTTATCTATTTGCACGATATTACATAATAACTGTGCACAAAAGTCAACTGCCAATCAAGCACAAGTCAACTGAGAGTCAACTGAGAGTCAACTATGAGTCAACTGCCTTGAGGTTTGCCCCTTGTGGGAGTGGATGAGGAATGGGTGATGCGTCAACAATGTATCGCAGTGAGACTGGACAACAAAAAGGTCAAATTAGAAATGTTGTGGAAAGAGATAGAAGGGCTCAAGGCATTGTTAGAGGAATAGATAGTTTTTATGGTTTTGTTCTTGTGCGAATATAAACTTTTGTGAGTTTTGACAAATGAGGTGATAAGAAAAGTAAAAACGAAATACAAAAATTAGGGAAAGGCTCAGTAGATCATCATGGCTGAAAAATCCTTTTGGAGTTTGCATGACCATGCTATAATGCGATATCGCGACTTGTATTGTACACTAAAAGAAGTCGAAGTCATAGGTAAGTGATAGCAAACAAAGAAAAAGGTCATAATTAATCATCTTCAAAGTCCAGTAGGTCTTTGGGAATCCCTTCATCAATGTTCAAAGTTCTTCAAAGTTTTCTGAGATGTTCTTAGGGCGTAGCACAGGTACAGGTGAACCTGTGGTATTCTGCCTGCAGGTAGCACAGGTGCAGGTATGGGTTTCTATATCTGTACCTGTGGCAACACCACACCTGTACTCATGGTGTTGCAGGTTGTCACAGGTTTGAGTTGTGATATATTTCATATCAGGTTTTGTGGTTACAAAATTCTTCTGAGCTCTTTCCTTTGAGTTAAAAGAATTTTTATCAAGTTTTATGAGAATCAATTGTTGTTACACTCTGTTAAGACATGTATCTGCCTGGTACCCTGGGATCTTATGACACACAATGATCTAATTCAGTGAAATTGATGTTATTTTGCATGGTGACCTTGAGTGTTCCTTCCAAAATTGCTCCTCTCATGCCAAAACTACTCTGCCCATATAGAATGCAGCAAATTTGTGTTCCTCATGATGGATAAAAAAGATTGACATATGATTTGTGAAAGAATTGAACATTATATCGTAATTTATATGTGGATTCAAGTGTTGAAGCAGTATAGAAAAGTTGGATAACTTTCTAGTATAGCTACCTCTTATCTTTGTTTTAACTACACATAGTTTGTACCATGTTACTCAAGTGCTACTGTAGTTTTGAAACACCATACAAAACCTGTGCTTATAACCTGTACCTGCAGGTATGGTGTTTGTACAGGTATGGTGTCACAGGTGACAGGTGTGGTGTTGCTAGTGAAACCCATGGTGTCACCTGTGCTACACCCTAGATGTTCTGAGTCGATATCGAGGAAGTTCAGGGGAAGGGGAATAGATCTTTGTGGAAAATAGGGTAGAAGTTGAAAGGCAGCTACTGGGCAATGAAATACCGATCTGTTGAGTTTGCAGAGAATATAGGCTCCTCCATAGTTTTGTTTGATAACAATGAGGGGCCCGAGGTATCGTGGTCGCATCTTGTGGTTGAGAGATTTCTTGATCTGTGTGTTTCAAAGTAGCACTAAATCTCCTTTTGCAAAGTTGTAGTCCTTAACCATTCACTGGTGGACTTGTTCAAACTGTTTCACAGCTTTGAGATGTGCTGAATAAACCTTTGAATAGAGAATTGCAAGGTCTGCTGATTGTTTCTGTAAGGCAATTATCAATAACTCTTCGTGCGATGAGATCAGTTGTAGAAAGAATAGAATTGGGAGGGGGTTGCAAATATGTAGCTTCAGAGATGTCGAGCGGGAAGAGGGGGTGTGAACCTGTAACTGCAAAATATGATGGCAAACCCATGCATCTGTGAACCATGACTTGCTCTGCCCAAAACACTGAGTGTGCTCTGATGGACCACTTTCTCTGTTCTCCATCAACTGCTTTGAATAACGATTGTCGAATATTGAAGTGAGCTCTTTCGATGAGTCCATTCGCACAAGAATTGTAACTGCTAATTCAAATGTGGTTAATGTGATATCATTTTGAAAGATACTCCAATGCTGTGATGAAGGCTGATCCATTATCGCTCACAATTTTGTATAGGGAGCCCCATCAACAAATAATGTCTTCAAAGATCCAATCACCGAGGGTCATGGCATTTTCTCGTCAAAGATTTTGCCATTCGGGATAAGTCGTTAGCAAACAGCGACCTTGTACAATATACTTGAATCCACTCGAAGGAGGCATCTGCATAGTATCGATGTAGACCTTGCCGAAAAGGAGAGCTGGAGTGGCGACTGTAGGCAGAATAAGGAGATTTCAAGTTTGTCGTACTTGGCAGAGGTGGCAGGTGTGAATAAACCATGTGATGTCAGCTTTCATGTTAGGCCACCAAAATCGAAGGGAAATAACTGATTTCGTAGCGAAGACCATCTTGTGTCTGATATCGTCATGAGCTGCACAAATAATTTCTAGATGACATTCAGGAGTTGCAACGATTTTGTGAGCTCCGTGAGAGTCCTTTCTCCATAGTTTGCATGAGTCTAAAAAGAAATCGGTGCAATATCGAATGAAGGTAGCATATTTGGAATCCGATGAGTCTGGAGGTCATACCAAATCATCTAACCATTTTCGAACTTGAAGTAATCTTTTGTCATCCCTTTTTGCATTGTTCATTTGTGGGACATCATTGTAGGTCAAATCCTCCCCCTTACTGAGATCTGAAGAGAGGGAGAGTGTCTAAATTTGATAGGAAGTAAAGGGATGAGTCATAATGGGATTGATTTGATGTACAAAACTGTGTAGATGGTTGATCCAGTCTCCAAAATTGTTTTCGTTGTTGAACTGATCATCTTTGTTTTGTGGAGGACGTCTGGAAAGTCCATCTGGACCATGATGTGTGCCTGCCACATGGACTAACATGAAGTGGAAGGTTAGAGTTGATACTATCCACCAATTGATGCTAGCGCTAGGTGCAATATCAGGATTCAAGAGTATGCCTTTGATATACCTTGCATTGACTTCAACGATAAGGTTTCGGACCCCTATTAGATACAATCAAAGTGCTCCAAGGGCACAATATAGACCGTAGAATTCGAGTTTTGGTTGCAAAAACCAGGATTCATGGTCGTTAAGCATGATCAAGCCAAATTGACTGTAACACCATTTTTGAGGGTTGTCAGGATTGCATTGTGCAAGAAAGAACCCAACAGCGATATGCAAAGTGTCAACTGATAGGATAAGCAGGGCGGGGGATGAGTAGTCAATTGCTCAAATTGCTGGAGAATTGATTAAAGCTTTCTTCAAATCTTCCTGTGCTGCTATTTGTTTTGGTCCGAATTTGAAAGGAACATCTTTTTGAGTGAGTTGAATCAGCACTGTAGCACATTGAGCAAAATTTCAAATAAAGATACAACAGACTCTGATCGTTCCTAAGAATACTTCAACTTTGGTAAGGCTTTGACATGGTCCCCATTTGCTAACTGCTGCAATGCAAGTGGGATCAGCCATACAACCTTCAATGTTGCATCGATGCCCTAAAACAATTATTTTGGGAACACAAAGATATAGTTTTGGACTAGAAAATGTTCCCCTGCAATACTTCATGCATTGGACTATGCAATTTATATTCCCGAAATGTTCCCAGACAAAGCGTTGAATGCCTGGATTATTGGTGATCATTTTGTAAGACCCTCCGATCATTTGATATTCTGATTTCGGACCCTTAACTGGTGTGTTGTCAATGTAAGGGATGGTGATATGAGTAGGGTGTAGCATGGGTCACACCATGGGTAAATTTTCACACACCACACCCATACCTGTGTACACCGTACCCATTCTAACACCGCAACCATGGTGACAGGTTTTACCCATGGTCTGTTGTGAAACACTGCAGGTGCAAGACCACAAATATACACCATGGTTTTGACTCTTCTATTTAATGTTCTACATTGTTAAACATAGTGTATTGTGTTGTATAACCCTCAACTAACTTAATTACACCTTGTATATATACCTGAGCAACATACAATAAGGCTTTTTATTTGAAGAATGCTCACATTCACATGAGGGGGCAACACAGATATTAAAAATTTTCATTAAACTAATTAACAGGGACAAAACTGAACCCCCCCGGAGGTCGAACTATTCGCACTCCAGCTGGGCATCTCTGCTGCTTGCAGCAAGGGATGCAAAAAGCTGGTGATCTTCTCAGACTCTACAGTGGGCATCGACTCCCTCATAGATCCACAACCACGCTCTGGGCAGATCTTTGCCCTGGATGCCTGTCGCTCGCTTTGCCCCTGGCTAGCTGGGGACGATGAGAGGAACATCACATTCTGGCATGTCCCCTCGAAATTCAAGTGGAACATGCACAAGAAGGCTCATGATGTCGCTACATCTACCAAGATCTCCATGGGCAGACACCCCCGGACATCTCTAGACTACCTTAGAAACCAGGTCGAAAAGGCAGTTTGTAAGGACTGGCACACACGGTTCTCAGAACCGTCATATCATGGATGGCATTTCCTCCAACTCAAGGGAGTGGGAGGGAAACCAGTTCTACCCTTGACCCACAAGGGTTGGCCATGGCTGAAAGTCATGGGAGCCAGTACAACTGGTACCTCCTGCACAACTCATATGATCACTGGCCATGCTCCCATAGGGGAATATCACCATTGCTTCTCCCTCGATGGGGAGTACCAATGTTGGTGCCTCGGTCCTGAGATTCAAACTCGAGACCACATTTTACGCATCTGCCCATCGGTGGACCACAAGGAAACTTGGGCAAGCCCAGACACTGTCGAAGGCTTCCACAAATTCTTGGACAACAACCCTACACTTGGGTCATTCACCCCACTAGCATGGGATCCAGGATAGGTTGTGCATGCAGGGCATATGACCCCTGTCTGGTTCTGGCTAGTGTGATTGGTATGTCGGGGTGGCCATAGGGCACCAGGCGAGTCCGTTAACCCTCATAAAGGGGGCCCACCCATGTTCAGGAGTGACTGTCAGGGAGGGGGGACACAAACCCAGGTACTGGTTTGGGGAGGCACCTGAGCGCTTCCAGATCCACTGTCGGTTATGCATTACAACAACTCAGTTGACTACACTCTCCTTTCCGAGCTGAGAGGCTCACGTCGGGGTGGCAGTTTCCCCTACATCTTGCACTCAACATCGTCAAGTCCGGGTTGTCGGTACACCACCACTGGCAAGTCCATTTACTCAATAAAGAGGGCCCCCTTAGTGGTCATTGCAGCTATCCAGGTGGTTGGTGCGAAGATCAGCAGGAGGAGGACTTGGGCTGGGCATAGTGTACTTCATTTGTATGTCTCTGCTGCAGACTGCGATTGGGCACCGCATTATAAATTTTTGACCCAAAAAAAAAAAACAGGGACAAAACTAATTAATGATGAAAACCTCCCTCACAAAAAATGCGAGGGAGGGGCCCGCTCCCCATCATCCCTAGTGTCCTCATCCATTTCCCCCCCATTGTTTGTTGTTCATCCCGCTTTGTTCATTCATCCTGCTTCATTCGTTGTTGTTGTCCTTGTGGCTGGCTGTCCCCTCCCCATTGCTCCCCATTTCCACCCCGCGAGCAGTTGCTCACAGGCATGGTTGGGGGTGCTGTGTGATGGTGGTGGTTGTCGTCCCCTTGCTGTCCTCCTTGCGTTGCCATAGTCCTCATTGTCCATGTGGCTCGTAGCGTCATCTGGTTTGCTGTGGTGGTGTTGGTGTTGGTGGTGGTCATTGTAGGCATAGGGATGGATGCTGGGTCATCTGTTGTCATTGGGGAGTGCTGGCAGTGATCCTTGACATTGGCTGCTGTGTCGTCATCATTGTTGAGGGGCCCTGGGCTTTGTGCTGTTGTTGATTGAATGAAAAAAAAAAGAGAAATGAAAAAAAACACCCCCGTCATTGTCATGTGTGCTCCATCTCGTCCCCATCCCTGTCGCTCCCCATTTCCACCTCGCGAGCAGTTGTTCATGGCAATGGATTGGGGTGCTGTGGTGGTGGTGGTTCGTCATTCATCATCATCATCCTCTGCCCCTCATGATTCATTGTCATCTTCATCATTCTCCTCCCTTTGTCCCTTGTGTCCCCGTCTCCCATTTGTCATTCATTGTTCCCCTTCCCATTGTCCCTCGTTGTTGGCTGCTAGCACCTGTGACCCACCCCACGAGTGGTGGCTCACAGAACTAGGGTGGGTGCCGGGCCATTCATCGTCATCCCCGTCATTGTTGCTCCCTTATAAACTCATCCACCCTGCAAGTTCTGACGATGAACCCCAAGAACCTTGCAGATCTCATAAGAGGGCCAAGAGTGGGTTCTCTGGGTCCCATCCTGGGTCGTCATCCTATGCGTGGGTATGTTGTCTTGGCACTGTCTCATTGTTACAACATAGATAGAACCTCTGGAAAAAAGCAGTACTTCACAGTCCCCCACCTGTCCTAGTGGACTCTGAGTGGAGTCCAATTGAACTACACTAAGTCATGTAGAGTTCCCCCACTGGAGTCCAACTGGAGTCCGAGTGGAATGCATTTCAACCAAATGATAAGTCAATTAGATATGAGCTCAAAGGACTTCGGACTTGGTGAATTTCATAAAGTACCCATAAAATATGTTTGTGTACTGCAGGAATTGAACTCAAGACCTCACCATAAGGAATCACATGACAAACCAAACAAGTGTGCTCAACCACTTGAGCCACAGGAGATTTATTAGAAATCAATATAAGGTTTATTTATGACTCAACTTTTCATATTCTTCGAGGAGGCATTTTTCAAACAATTAAGATCAAAAAATTTTAATTAACCACATCCCTAGTGGGTATAATATAATAAACAAAAAAAAACCCCTCTCACAAGATGCGAGAGGGGGGGTATTATTACTATGTACATAAAAAACTAAACCCCTTGCATTTGGTGCGAGGGGGGGGGCAGAGATAAATTTAAAATAATAAAGACCCCTCCCAATGCAAAATGTGCGGGAGGGGGGGTTGGGGGATGTGGTCTGGGGTGGGTGTCATTGCCCACCCCTCCTCGCCCACCCCTCCTCGCACGCATCCATTGCCATAGCAAGCCGCACCCGTCATCCACCCTATGAGCAGAGGCTCGTAGGCATGGGGATGGGTGCCATGGTTGTCGTAGCCCTGGTGTACCCACCATCCACCTGACGAGCAGGTGCTCATTGGCATGGGGTGGGTGTGTTGTCAGTTTTGTGGGTCTCCTAGTTTGGAGGGGTTGGGGGGAGGGGTCAGTGATGTGGCATGCGAGGGAGGGGGTAGGTAGGTGCTTACCAGGTGGGTATCCTGCTCCGCAGGTCTCCCAGTACCCTTCTGCCATCTCCTATCCTTTATCGACACCCTCACATCCTGTTTGGATGGGGAGGAGGGGGCTGGCATGGGTGTCATCGGGTCTGGGTCATTCTAGGTCCTGGTGCTGGTAGGCAGTGTTGTCATCATCGTCATTGACTGCACACACTCACAATCCACCCTACGAGCAGGGGCTCATAGGTGTGGGGTGGGTGTGTTGGCTTGTTTGTGGGTGGTGGTGTTGTTACTAGTAGATTATAATATAGAAAACTAAAAAAACAAGTTAGTTAGTTTATAAAATCAAAAATCAAACAAAAAAAACTTATGTAGGGCCCAAATGATGCAACCCGCATCGTTTGGACCCATGTTGGCTCGTTTGTGGGTGGTGGTGCTGTTACTAGTAGATTATAATCTAGAAAACTAAAAAAACGAGTTAGTTTATAAAACCAAAAAGCAAACAAAAAAAACTTATGTGGGGCCCAAACAACGCAATCTGCATCGTTTAAGCCCGCATTGGCTCATTTGCGGGTGGTGGCATTGTTACCAGTAGATTCTAACCTAGAAAGCTAAAGAAACAAGTTAGTTAGTTTATAAAAACAAAAAGCAAACAAAAAAAAAACTTATGTAGGGCCCAAACAATGCGATCTGCGTCATTTGGGCCCATGTTCCATCCAGTCGGCTTGTTTGCAGGTGGTGGTGATGGCAGATTGGGCGTGGGAGTGGTGGTGATGGGTGTCCATGCAGTGGTGGTGGTGGTAGAGCAGAGAGGAGGGAGGCGGTGTCAACAGTGGTGGTGGTGGTGGTGGTGGTGAGTGATTTTTTTTTTTTTTGGGTCAACAATTTATAACGCGGCGCCCGAGCACAGTCCATGGAGCAGGGTACAAACTAGGGTACTACTATATCTATGTGTTCCCCTCGCCCATCTCCCACCCAAGTCCCCATTTTAGCCACTTTAGGCAGGCAGTGCCACTGACATTGGCCTCTCAGCCAGGAAAGGCAATAATCTGGAGGGGGAGCCCCCCCCTCCTGAAGCTAGCCATTAGATTGTCAACTGGTGCAAAGTGGTCCCCCAGCCACATATCCAACCAAAGTCAGATCAGGCACAGCCATGTTAATTCACTGTAAATTCCCCCTTGCGGGAGGAATAACTGTCCACATGTTCCCAGCCAATGAGGATTGACCACCCCAGACAAATGAGGTGGACCATCACCATGCCTGCACACAAGTGACAAAAATAAGGTAGCTGGTTATTCACCTGGTTACTCACTGGAACTACCACAAGCAGGGGGCCGGGGCCCCCCTCAAGCAAATGCCAACAGGTGCATGTGCTCGATGACAGCGTCCCCCCCGCAGCGGGGGGAAGGTAGAGGGTAGCAGCTAAGTGCCGCTATCCCAATATTGGCCACCAACCATTTGGTGGGCATAGATGTGGAGGGGTGTTCACCCATTTTAGTAGCGGTGCTGTTGGGCTCGAGGACCTCAAGGACAGTGGCATCGTACTGGGGACAAGGGTTCCCCATGTTGGAGCTCTGCTTGAGCAGCCTGCATCACTGCATAGGAAGCCCTGAAGGCTGCCGGTGACATGAGATCGAGGGGCAACACGGCAGCTGCTAGTTCTGCTGACATTGTCTCAGACAATCACCAGGTGTGAACAAGTCCCAGGCCATCTGACGCCATATGTTCCTCTCCATGAGCAGAATGGCGGACACCCGGACAGTACTGACAAAAATCGTCATTGCCTCCAGTATATGCAGAAAGCCATGAGAGGCAGCTGATATTTCCATCCTCTCATCTCTCGACAATGGAGGCTCATCCTCCACCAACTCTGGGATGGCGGATGAACCCGGTGATGTGGGGAGGGGCAGCACGGATTGCTTCTGCTGCCCCTCTGGATAGAGGAGCTCGGCATCAATTGTTGTTGGCCCCGAGCCCAAGCTCGAGAGCCAGATCATGCATCTTGGTGGCCACCTGCTGTGACACCAAGAAGCGGTTTGGGAGGCTAGCTTGGTGAGACCTGGAATAAATTTGACGTCTCCACCAGTGGCAGAGTTGTCAACATCTGATAGGTCAGAGGAGTCATCCTCTGACCATAGATTGGGGAACTGATTCGCCACATCAGAGTCCCAGCCACTCAGGGAGACGTGGCCAAACTCTGGAAGGTAGTTGTCTTCAAAGTCTGCGACATCGAAACTTGGGTGTAAGAGGGGGTCACCATGTGCCACCTGGTGTCGAACTCGTGCTCTACGGTTTGCGGAGGGCATTGAGAATGATTTAGCAGAAGTAGATGATGGTAGGAGTCAAGATACGTAGCATGATACCGATAACAGATGGTCCCTTATCTCAATTACGGATCCACCCAATATAGCCTCCAAATGCTCTGAGGGGACAGACAGGCCGCACATCCTGCTGTCGGGTGGGAGAAGATTGAACCCAGGTCATACCACCCCAGAAGAGTGAGCACCAGAGGTAGGGAGTTGGTGGTGAAAAGCGGCCACCAGATCGTCGTCCTAGCGATCAGGGGGCACCATCACCTGGCCCCTTTTAGCGATGGTGTATTCCAACCAGGTAGTCAGTGTAGCATGTCTCTAGTAGTAGAAACTCACAGAGCATGGAGGTTGGCGGTCCCTAGGATGACCAACAGTCCAGTAAAAGTGTCCTCCCCTCTAAGCCAGACCTCCCCCAACTAAACAAGTGCATCGACTTGGGTGAGCATTGAAGTAGGCATCCCACACCCACTCTAAGCCCCCATAGGGACCCAGACTACTCTTTCGTTGACAACACTCACCTAGTCAGGATCCTCGAAGCCCAGGAGAGCGAGACAAATAGCAGTCACTGTTGGAAACAATGACCAAGACATCCCCGGAGATCGGATGGACAGATCTCTTAGCAAATCGGGCCAGGCCTGGAGTCACAAAAAGCGTTTGTAATGGTGAAATCCGATCAAAAATCAGATGTAAAATGCAGTCTCGACATTGCTACCAACATCGAGCAGGAGTGTTTACCACTGTTTATGGTGGTTGTAACAAGTCAAGGAGCTATGTGGTGGTGAGTGATGAGCTGGCACATTTGATGATGTGGCTATATGCTTGTCATACACAGCCACACCATGGTACCTAATGCAAATAGATGATACCTTATACAAGGTACTGTGGTGTAATGGTTATATTGCATATTATAATTACATAAGCAACCTACAGGGATCTGGGTTTGATTCCTTTTCTTACACACTTTTTCAGTGGAATCCGACTGGACCAGTCCGAGTGGAATCCGGTGTTTGAGTGGATTCCACTCGGAGTCCAGTCGGAGTCCACTAGGAAAGGTGGGGAGTGTAAAGACCTTGAAAAAAGAAACAGTTAGTTAATTGAAAGAAATAAACAACTTACTGGTCGCTCTCGCTCCTTGACTTGTTACAACCACCATAAACAGTGGTAAACACCTCTGCTCATGTTGCTCGTGACGTCGACACTTCAATTCATGTCCGATTTTCGATCGGATTTCGCCATCACGAACGCTCTCAGCGTCTCCAGGCCTGGCCTGATTTGCTAAGAGATCTGTCCATCCGATCTCCAGGGATGTCTCGGTCATTGTTTCCAACAGTGACTGCTATTTGTCTCACTCTCCTGGGCTTCGAGGATCCTGGCTAGGTGAGTGTTGTCAATGAAAGAGTAGTCTGGGTCCCCTTGGGGGCTCAGAGTGGGTGTGGGATGCCTGCTTCAATGCTCGCCCAAGTCGTCGCACTCGTTTATTTGGGGGAGATCTGGCTCAGGGGGGAGGACACCTATTACTGGACTGTTGGTCGTCCTAGGGACCGCCAACCTCCATGCTCTGTGAGTTTCTACTACTAGAGACATGCTACACTGACTACCTGGTTGGAATACACCATCGCTAAAATGGGCCGGGTGATGGTGCCCCCTGATGGCTAGTACAACGATCTGGTGGCCGCTTTTCACCACCAACTCCCTACCTCCGGTGCTCACTCTTCTGGGGTGGTATGACCTGGATTCGATCTTCTCCCATCAGGCAACAGGATGTGCAGCCTGTTCGCCACCCCGGAGCATCTGGAGGCTGCATCGGGTGGACCCAGAATGGAGATAAGGGACCATCTGTTATCGCTTACATGCTACGTACCTTGACTTCTACCGTCACCTACTCGTGCTAACCTACTCTCAATGCCTAAATGGCAAACCAGAGACTATCCACCTCACCAGGGTCTACACGACCCCTCCCTGATCATGGGTGACATCTTTGATGATGACATCCAAGACTACGACACCTGGTTCGAACAGAACAAATCGGAGGTAGCTACTGCATTAAGGGCAGTTAGAGATATATGGGCTGGGGAAAACCTCTCTGACCCTGACAATGACGATGACAACGACTCTCTTGCTATGCAGGAGGCTCTCATGTATGCCAAGGGAGGGCCCAGGCTCTCCTCAAGAAAAACGATTGATCATGTACGATGGGCACAAGGTGTTGATGTCGCGCACAAGCAATGGACTCGCAGCCTCCCACGAGAGGATGTATACTCACAGGAGCTTGGCATAGCTGAGCTCCTCTATCCAGAGGCATCCCCTGCCCTGTCACCGCCTTTGCCCTCCATCCCTGAGTTGGTGGAGGACAAAGTGCCGTTATCAAGGGATGAGAGGCTGGAAATTGAAGCCACCTCTCATGCCATGTTGCATATACTGGACATGATGACCTCATTTGTAGGTACCATCCGAGTGTCCGCAGTTCCTCTCAATGAGAGGAACTCTTGGTGCCAGATGGTGTGGGAGCTCTTCACCACCACCTGGCAGTTTTCAGAGAGCATGATGGAGTTGCTTCAGGTGGCATCAGCTCCTCTAGACCTTACGTCTCTGCCAGCCTTCTGGGCTTCCTATGAGGCAATGATAGTGGCCCAGTCTGCTCCACCAGCAACAGAGCCACCAACTGGGGAACCCTCGTCCCCAGAATGGTGCCGTCGTCCTCATGGGCCTCACCAACGACCGTGCCAAGCTTGAGGAAGGGGACCACCCCTCCTTATCACCGCCCACCAAATGTCTGGGGGCCGTTGTTGGGATGGTGGCAATATGCCACCTCCCTCTACCTTCCTCCCACTGCGGGGGGGACGATGCCATCAAGTGCATGCTCAGAGGAGCATATGCTCGAGGGGGGCCTCGGCCTCCTACCTATGGCAGTTCTGGTGAGTAACCAGCTGCCTCGTCACTGTCACTTGTGCTTGGACACGGTGATAGTCCACCTCACTCGCCTGGGGTGGTCAAACCTTGCTGTCTGGTGAAGGACGGTTAATCTTCCCGCAAGGGAGGATTTATGGTGAATTGACACTGCTTGCACCTGATCCGACTTCAGTTGGATATGTGGCCAGGGGGACCAAGATAGCACCAGACAGTGAACTAATGGCTAGCTTCTGCGGGGGGGGCCCTCCCTCTACAGATTATTGCCTTTCCTGGCTGAGAGGCCAACGTCTGTGGCCATGCCCGCCTAAAGTGGCTTCTGCAAGGGACCTGGTGTGGGATGTGGACAGGAGGAATGCATAGTCATAGTAGTACCTTTGTTTGTATCCTGACCCGTGGACTGCGATCGAGCTCCACATTATCAATTCTGACCCAAAAAAAAAAAAACTTACTGTTGTTGAGCTGACACTGTAACCTAGAAAAGAGCACATTTAGTTAGTTGAAAGAAATAAAAAACTTAACTATTATGATGGGCAATGCCCATGGGTGAAGAGGAACCAGAAATATTAAGTTGATCGGTAGTTTGGCAATGGCTGGATCCAGCAATTCCAGCAACCCATCAATACCCATCACACTGCCAAAACAGGTATGGTATGTCACAGGTCTGGCATTTCGGCAACCATACCCATACCCATCAAACCTGTGAGCCATTTACCGTGGGTTTACCCATACCTGTGCTACACCCTAGATATGAGGGACTTCAGGTTGTAGAATGAATGTGATGTTGTCATGTAAGATCAGAACCAAGTTCATCCTAGGGTGATGATTCAAAGCACACCAAATGGGGTCTGGAAAGTTGTTAGATCTCGAGAAGATTCAGCAACTAGCCTTTCATCAAATGCAACATATAAGTCCAACATTCCACCACAAGTGTGTCCCCAAACTGCTCAGCCAGATGCTTGGGGATCAGGACGATGCCAGAGTGCTGAATTGCTACTTGGTTTAGTGGTTTGAGACTGTGGATGATTCAAAGTGATTTCACATCTTTCTTTGCAATGCAAAACCATTGCGATTGATACAATGAATTTGACAGCTCGTATACTCCTGCTTCTATCTTCTTCTTCAGCATTTTGCAGATCTGTTCATACAGACCAGGAGGTATAGGGATATTACGTTTGACCCATGGAGTGTGAGGAATGATGGGGAATTCTATCAGAGGGAAGAAGTCAGGGTGAAAACTTCCTCGTTCTTGTTTGGTCCATGCAAAACCAGTTTTGTGATTTTGAATAAAATCATGCATGAGGTTTTATTCTTTGGGCCAAAGGAAATCACCAGGATGGTTTTTGTTGATAATAGCTTTGCATTTGGGTGTATATCGGGGAGAGGGGATAAATGATGGGGGATGAGGATTGAGTTTCAGCATATTCTTGAGGGGGTCACCAGTGATTGTTCAAATAATGTGAAATTGATCAGATAGTTCAATAATAACTGGTCAAACCTTCTGTGTGACTGGTTTGTATTTCTTCTTTAGAGCTGCAAAGATTGGGTATATAGAGTCAGTTGACAAGATGTGGGGAGAGGAAATAATAGTAGAATTGTGCATAGGGGTGGCCATCAAGGCTGATAAGAATGTTGCATACTGGTGGCTAGCCGTTAAATATAAGTTTGCAAGAATCAAGGGATAAGAAAGAGTGTTCAAGGAGTTTGAGGAGTCCATATCAGGAATATTCACAGTGGACTCAATAGTTATAGAAGAATTAGAATGGTCAAAAGAAATGATGAGGGTGCGCACTGGTTATTCTCCAAGATTTTATCCTCTAGTTGTGAAAATCCTCACAAACTACTCTTCTTCAACAATTAGATCAGGGAATAGTTGGAATAGCGCAAGATCATGTCAAATTCTGATTGAAAATGGTTATTGTTTGTGCTTCATTTCGATAATTCTTCACTGTACTTTCTGTGAGAACATCAAATGGTCATCCAGGCAGAATGTCATAGGCTGGATCTTGGATGATGTGTATTTGCATGTAGAGGGTGATGCTACCAACTTCGCAAGGTACATTCCATGCTAAACCTAGACTCTGGTCAATGCCACCATTAGCCAATTGTAGAGGGATGTGTATCAAAGGATCGTAGGCAAGACCAAGTTCATGACAAACTTCTTTGGACATTGCGATGATCGATGAACCTGGATCGACTACACTTTCAACTGGGTTTCTGCCGTTGACGTTTATAATGACTGATCAAATGGAGTGGGATTCCTTTGCTGCGATGAAAGGTTTGGGTATTTCTCCAGGATGAAGACTGCTAATATAAGTTCCATAAGGGTCGTCGATTACAAGAATAACATTGTTAAGAAGATTTGTAGCATTATTTCCTTTGGGTTGCTGGATACGATGCAAAGTGACCTGTTCCTTCCATTTTGTACGAACTTCGGGCGATAGTGAAAGTAGTTCTTCGGGAGTTAGAGTGATAATCGGGGTTTTCATCAATCGGGTGAAGACATCTTCAGTGATTTTGTCCTTTTGAATTGGGGCTTGGGTATGGTACAATGGACCGTCTTTGTCTTTTGCTTTCCCTGTTGATGCAGAGTTGTGTTTGTGAGGAGGTAGATACAAATTTTCCTTAGTGCCATTGTAGGGATGTATTACCAGTTGCGATGGTGTTTAGGAGGTCAAAGATGGTGCCAAATTTGAAGTAGGTAGATTGGTTGCGGTGGACGAGATAGATGGTGCTGGTACTTGTGGGACGGATCGTTTGACTGGTGCAGGGATTTGAGGGATCGGAGGCTGAGAAGTAGGAACTGTTGGCACATTCAGATCAGCTCATGCAAAGGGTCTACCACTTCGTAAGGCATGTAGCTCTTGTTCGAGTTTTGCAATACGATCTTTTGCTGTTGTAGATAGGTTGGTAATTTGGTAAACACCTCTGGATGGTGTCGAAGAAACTGTCAAAGGTGTGATATTATACATTAGTGAAGGGGTAACATTAGACAGAGGGTTTCATTGAGTCCATTTGTCAATCCTGTCCTTGATAAAACAACCAGGGATGTTTCGAGTAAATTGACCATTTGGAAGTACAATCTTGCCTTCAGTGTTCTTCTTACACTTTCCTTCATTGATATATGATTGGCAAACCAAGCAATCGCTAATGAAATGTCCCATAAGCCCACAAAAGATGCAAACTAAAGTTTCGAGCTGGTCTGAATGAAATCCACTGTTAGGTTGAGTAGTGTTCATGGTTTTCGAACCTGCTAAAGTGGTTATGAGAGTGGCTGCGAAATTTTTGAGAATTGCTATAAGATCTTCCGATTTAATTTGAGGCAAAGATGTTGAGGTTGATGGTATTGCTGAAGATCCTGAAGAATGTGAACTGAGTAGCAATGTTGAGTCCAAAGCAATAGATTCTGCTAGAACAAATTTCTCTGCTGTGTGAATATCATTGAGTAGGTAAGGGTCATCAGGATAGTGATCAGGGAATTTTAGTTTGAGTCGTTGGGCAATTCTAGCCCATAAACCTGGTTGGAAGCCATGAACAAAGGCTCTGCTTTGTTCAGCATCAGAAATCCTGCCTTTAGTAGATAAAAACTTTGTGATGTTATAAAATGACCAAAAATATAATCCCAAATCGTTTGCAATGAAAATACCGATGCGAAGTTGTTTGCCAATGAGTTTGTCCATGTCCAAAATTGACCATTTATGATTGTCTTCAGAACCAGGGTACAGTTTGTGGATAGCGATGTGAAAATTCTGGAATGAAGTGCCAGAGTCATATTCTGGGATCGATTCCCAAAGTTCTGAAGTGTTGATATCCAGGTAGTGGCAAGCATGCTTCTTCATTTCTTCAGAGTTCATAACATTGCATGCTGAGAAAAGCAATTTGAGCTTGTTAAAATATCTGCAAAGTTCTCAAGGCTGGGTGGGGTCAAATTTCGGAGCTGTGGAATGACCACGAGCTGGCATAGTGGCTTGTGTAGTCATGAATGCGATGACTCTTGGAGTAGAGGTTAAAACTTGGGTGAAGAGTGGTAGAGGTGTCAAAGTTGTTGGAAGGATGAATGAAGAGGTAGATGATGAGGACAAAGAAGTAGAGGATGATGATGAAGATGATGAGATAGGTGAAGGGAATAGTTGATGATGAGTAGATTCTGCTTCAGAAACTGGGATTAGAATATCTCCCAATTGTTCAAGAGATTCAAAGGTGTGGTGAGTATTGATACAAAGGTTTCTAGCTTGTGTTGGCCTAAGCCTGGAGATTTGAGATGGATTAGGCGATGAAATGATTTAGAAACCCCTCATGGTGGGAGGTCTTTGTCCTCCCCCATGTATTCCTGGAGGAATCCTGGAGGATTATTGGGAACCAATGTTCCAGCCATTTGTCACTCAAGTATATATTCCTGACTCTTCCCATTCCAGGGGGATTCCTGATTGATTCCTGGTAAATTACACTCTTCCAGGAGGAATTCCTGGAATTCCCCAGGACTCTGGTACCAGGAATCCACCAGGACTCTACCAGGACTCTACTGGGAATCCACTGGGACTCCACTGGGATTTAACCAGGAGTCCTTACTATTAAAAAGGAAACCTTTGAGGATTGAACCCTGGACCTCAGGGTTGAATTAAACAGGTGCAATATACCATTAGACCATAGTGCCATTCTAATATACAGCATAAGTTGATCTAAGTACCACATTGAGTGGCTGTGTATGACAAAGCATACAGCTGCGTCATCAATGTTGCCAGCTCATCATTCAACCACCACCACTGTCAACAATGCCGCCTCCACCTCCCTCCCTCCCTCCTTTCTCTCACCACCACCACCATGCTGTTACCAACTGCTGCCCCTCTAGCCAACAACGAACATGCCACAATGCATAGGAAACAGGCCCAAATGACTGGATGGAATGCGGGCCCAAACAACGCAGATCGCGTTGTTTGGGCCCTACGTAAGTTTTTTTTGTTTGCATTTTGTTTTTATAAACTAACTAACCTGTTTCTTTAGTTTTCTAGGTTATAATCTACTGGTAATGACGCCACCACCTGCAAACAAGCCAACTGGATGGAACATGGGCCCAAATGACACAGATCACATCATTTGGGCCCTACATAATTTTTTGTTTGTTTGCTTTTTGTTTTTATAAACTAACTAACTCAGTTCTTTTGTTTTATAGGTTCTACTCTACTGGTAACAATGGCCAGACACGAGACAACCCAACACACCCACCCCACACACCCACCCCACACCTGCGAGCCTCTGCTCGTAGGGTGGATCATGAGTGTGTGCAGTTGACGACAATGACGACGCCACTGCCTACCAGCACCAGAACCCCGAGAATGCAAAGCATGGCCACCAACTACAATGGACAATGACAGCAGGGCCAACGACACACCACCTGCCTCCAGCCCCATGAGCCACTGCTCATGGGGTGGATTGCGGGTGGAATGGCGATGATGGCCACCACCACACAGCGGGAGATGGCCAGGACAGCAACAATGACCAGGAAGGGCATGGTGACCAGGAGCAGCATGGAAATGATGCCCAGGATGGCAATGATGAGGACAGCGACAATGAAGGCCCAGCACCCAGGATGACGGGGACAGGATGACAGGCACAACTCACCAGGCTGCCCCCGCATTTTGCATGGGGTGGTTTTTTTCATTTTTTATTTATGGTAATACCTTCCCCCTCGCCCACATTTTATGTGGGTGAGGGGTTTTTCTTTCTTTTTCTTTATAATTGTAGTGCTCCCCTTGCGAGATTAGTTTTATATGTATATATATTTGTAGGACTCCCCCTCACACCTTGTGTGGGGGAGGTTTTTTTTTCATGTAATTAATGGTGTATCCCTCATGTTGGATGCAAGGAATGTAGTTAATAAATTTTATTTGATCTTAATTGTGAGCTTCGAGAGAGAAATACCTAAGTTTGAGTTTGAGGGTATAAATACACTTTTATATTGGCAGCTAATAATTCTCCTGTGGCTCAACTGGTGTTTGGTTTGTCATGTGATTCTTGATCATGAGTTCTAGAGTTCAATCCCTGCTTGGAACAAGTTTATTTTGTAGGTACTTTGTGAAATTCATGAAGTCTGAAGCACTTGAAACTCATAAGATATCTCAAATTGACTTTCCATTATGGTATGACTTTAGGGTACTGAGTCTCACTGGATTCCTGGTGAGTCCCACTGGAGTCCTGGTGAGTCCTGGTGAGTCCCACTGGATTCCTGGAGGATTCCTGGTCTTCCTGGTAGGACCAGGATTCCTCCAGGACTCTGTGGGGGAATGTAAAGTTCAGCATTTTAGGGCTTCCACTGCATCCAGCAATTATCTCAAAGGCTCCTTTATGCAAGTTATGACTGACAAAAATCAGAGTAAAGCACCTCATTTATGGCTCCTAATCTCGGGTCTGCTTGATGCAAATCCATTATGGTGCTGTGTGTCTGCACCAGCTGCTCAGATGGGAGTGCCGGATATATCTGATAGTGAGGGGGACTTGGGGGAGATTGGGGGGATTGGTATTGAGGTTGATTCCAAGGGAGACAAGGATGAGAGCATTTCTGAATCTGCGAGGAAAGCAAAGAAAAGACGTATCTGTGCCATCGCACAAAATACAGCACTGGTATCTATTGTAAGCATATCCATTATCTTAACCGATACATTTAATCCACTATATTCAATCAGAAGTCTGCCATCTGCATCAGCATTTTTTTACAGAGCACAAACGAGAGGTGCAATTACCTTCAGAGTGTTCTCGGCATATTCTTTTACTCAACATCAGTTCCTGAAAAGGTTATCGAGACACTTGCCCATGCTGGTCTATCAATCAGCCTCACATTGATTCATCGCGCTGTTACCTCATTGTCAAAAGAAGCTGCAAAAAACATCTGACAAGCAGTGTGCCACTTGATGACTTCATTTGCTTATGACAACTTCAATATCAACTTTAACTCCCCTGAGCCAACCGTCAAAAATCCATCTAAATTCATCAGCACAACATCAGCTACTGCAATACCTTTATTTGGTGCCGAGAATCCTGAAGCCCTTTGCTGTTTTCAACAGTTATGGGAGAGGGACCCACAGAATCCATCCCCCAATGCCGTTCTAGTTAAAATCAACATCAATGATCTCTGAGACTTCCACTTATGTAGCACAATAAATAAAAAGCATTCTAGTGACAAGATGAGCCCACTTCTGACAAATTATACTTGACCTAGGCCATCCCAAGACAGTTAACCAAATACCACTGCATAAAACAACCCAAATACCTTGTCGTGCTATGAACATTAAGGAGTCGACGCCAGATGGTAATGTGGAAGTTGTCGAATGCCTGATGCAGCAAGGAGGAATTGGGGAGCCTGATGATGTGAGGTTTAATGCTTGAGAGGATGTTGACATGTCCAAGTGGGTCCTTCTACACCTCGCTCCTTGACTTGTTACAACCACCATAAACAGTGGTAAACACCTCTGCTCAACGTTGCTCGCAATGTCGACACTTCAAATTACATCCAATTTTCAATCGGATTCTGCCATCACAAACGCTCTCGGCGTCTCCAGGCCTGGCCTGATTTGCTAAGAGATCCGTCCATCCAATCTCCGGGGATGTCTCAGTCATTGTTTCCAACAGTGACTGCTATCTGTCTTGTTCCCCTTGGCTTCGAGGATCCTGGCTAGGTGAGTGGTGTTTATGAAAGAGTAGTCTGGGTCCCTATGGGGGCTTAGAGTGGGTGTGGGATGCCTGCTTCAACACTCGCCCAAGTAGACGTGCTCGTTTAGCTGGGGGAGGTCTGGCTTAGGGGGAAGGACACTTCTACTGGACTGTCGGTCAGCATGGATGCCATCAACCTCCTTGCTCTGTGAGTTTCTACTACTAGAGACATGCTACACTGACTACCCACTTGGAATACACCGTCGTTAAAAGGAGCCGGGTGACGGTGCCCCCTGGGGGCTAGGACAATGCTCTGGTGGCCGCTTCGCACCACCAACTCTCCACCTCCGGTGCTCACTCTTTTGGGGTGGTATGACCCAGGTTCAATCTTCTCCCATCAGGCAGCAGGATGTGCAGCCTGCCTGCCCCCTCGGAGCGGTTGGAGGCTGTATCGGGTGGACCCGGAATTGAGACAAAGGGCCAGCTGTTATCGATCATACACTGCATATTTTGACTGTTATCATCATCTACCTGTGCTAACTCACTCTCAATGCCCAAACGGCCGAACAGAGACAAAACCACACGCTGGGGCCTTCATGACCCCTCCTTGATTATGGGTGACATTGTTGACGATGATGCCCAAGACTACGACACCCGGTTCACACAGAACGAACCGGAGGTAACAGCTGCACTAGGCAGTCTGAGATCTGTGGGCTGTGGAGGACCTCCCCGACCCTGATGATTACGAGGACCTCCTTGCTATGCAGGAGGCCCTCACTTATGCCCAAAGGTGGGCCCAGGCTCGCCTCTAGGCAAGATATTGATCGTGTGCGATGAGCACAAGGTGTCATCATCACACATAGACAATGGACATGAAGCCTCAAACAAGAGGATGTGTATACACAGGAGCTCGGCATCGCTGAGTTCCTTTATCCAGAGGCACTCCCTGCCCCATCACCGCCTTTGTCCCCCCCTCCCCAAGTGGGTGGAGGACGAAGTGCCATTATCTAGGGAAGAGAGGTTGGAGGTCAAATCCACCTCTCTTTCCATGTTACATCTACTGGACACGATGACCACCTTTGTTGGTACCGTCTGAGTGTCAACCCCATGCTGCGTATTTCAATTAATAGCATCATATACCAGTACTAACTTGCTCTGAATGCCCAAATGGCCGTCCAGAGATGATCGTCCCAATGATCTTATGCCTCCGGCAGCTGTTCCAGCTTCCTATGTGGCGATGCCAACAGCGCTTGCAGAGCTTCATTCTGGGGAACCCTCATCCCCAGTACAGTGCCGTCATCATTCCAGATGGCTGCACTGCTACTAGTGTGGGGCACTCTGCTCCGCATCCATCACCGCCAGCCCGCTGGCTGCTGTCAGGTTGGTGACAAATGTCGCTGCCCTTTACCTTCCTCCCACTGCGGGGGGGACAATGTCATCGAGTGCATGCTCAGAGGAGCGTACGCTTGAGGGGGGCCTTGGCCCTCTACCTACAGCCGTTCCGGTGAGTAACCAGCTGCCTCGTCACTGTCACTCATGCTTGGACATGGTGATGGTCCACCTCACTTGCCTGGGGTGGTCAACCCTCGTTGTCTGGTAAAGGACAGTTACTCTTCCTGCAAGGGAGGATTTATGGTGAATTGACACTGCTTGCGCCTGATCTGACTTCAGTCGGATATGTGACTGGGGGGACCGAGATAGCACCAGATGGCGATCTAATGGCTAGCTTCAGGAGGGGGGGGCTCCCCCTCCAGATTATTGCCTTTCCTGGCTGAGAGGCCAACGTCTGTGGCCATGCCCGCCTAAAGTGGCTTCTGCGAGGGACTTGGTGTGGGATGTAGACAGGGGGAACACATAGTCATAGTAGTACCTTTGTTTGTATCCTGACCCATGGACTGCGACCGAGCCCCGCATTATAAATTCTGATCCAAAAAAAAAAAAAAAAAAAGTGGGTCCTTCTAATTCATGGGGACTTACTGACAAAGGAGAGACTTGATACTGTTTGAGACTCACGACATATTGAAGCAACACCCAGAGGCGATTTCAGCACATTATATTTCTTCCTGGCCTGTTTCACTTCAAGATGGCATGTGCCGATGCAATTTGGTGAACTTGGGTCCAGCCTACTGAAGCTAGAATGGATGTCAACAGCCTTTTCCAACATGTCGGCATCCTAAGACCTAATGAAACAGGGAAATTTGCATCAAAACCAGGATTTAGATGAATGCACAATGTTATTCACCACAACATCTGGGCATCCATGCTGGACTGCTGGAGACTCGAAGCAATGAGCCAAAATCCAGAATGGACTTCATGCTTTTGCTGATAGCAAGCTGTTGTGGGATCTCATTGTTGATATGTTGGAGGCCATCATCAGCAAATATGTTGCAACCATGCAAAGCACAAGTAAAGCAAGAAGAAAACCTACAATGGAGAGAGATCAATGATTTGAAAACCAGACACTTTGGAATCATGATGAACTCCATTACCTCAAGTTGAGTCACGCTATGAATGCAGGCGATATCGGACAAGTCAAAGCAACCTTTCTGCCATGGGTATACATGTTCATGGCAACTGGAAAGCATAAATATGCTTCACAGATACTTCGATTCATGGTACACCTACATGATGTATATCCAGTGGATCTGCAGTATGTCAAATTATTCAGGTGTTGCATGTTGCATGATTAATCAAGGTATACCTATAGAAGGCTTATCCGCCTTAATTGGTTATGCAATCCTACAGGAAAGCCACATGCCTTTCATGCTGTTAATTGGTTAGTAGAAAGAAACAATCTGTACACAAAGGTAATCTATGGTGGCTCAGGATCAAACCGCACGATGGAGCTTATCATCAAGGAGTCCACGCTCCTTGACTTGTTACAACCACCATAAACAGTGGTAAACACCTCTGCTCAACGTTGCTCACGACATCAACACTTCAATTTATGTCCGATTTTTTATCGGATTTCGCCATCACGAACGCTCTCGGCGTCTCCAGGCCTGGCCTGATTTGCTAAGAGATCCGTCCATCCAATCTCCGGGGATGTCTTGGTCATTGTTTCCAACAGTGACTGCTATCTGTCTCGTTCCCCTTGGCTTCGAGGATCCTGGCTAGGTGAGTGGCATCTATGAAAGAGTAGTCTGGGTCCCTATGGGGGCTTAGAGTGGGTGTGGGATGCCTGCTTCAATGCTCGCCCAAGTAGAAGTGCTCATTTAGCTGGGGGAGGTCTGGCTTAGGGGGGAGGGACGTTCTTACTGGACTGTTGGTCGTCTCTGGGGCTTCCAACCTCCATGCTCTGTGAGTCACTACTACTAGGGACATGCTACACTAACTACCTGCTTGGAATACACCGTCATTAAAAGGGGCTGGGTGACAGTGCCCCCTGACGGCTAGGACAACACTTGGGTGGCCGCTATTCACCACCAACTCTATACCTCTGGTGCTCACTCTTCTGGGGTGTTATGACCCGGGTTCAATCATCTCCCACCAGGCAGCAGGTTGTGCAGCCTGCTCGCCCCCTCAGAGCGTTTGGAGGCTGTATCAGGTGGACCTGGAACTGAGACAAGGGGCCAGCTGTTATCGACTTCACGCTACATATTTTGACTCTTATCGTCATTTACCTGTGCTAACTCACTCTCAATGCCCAAACAGCCGAACAGAGACCAAACCACATGATGGGGCCTTCGCGACCCCACCTTGACTACGGGTGACATCATTGGTGATGATGCCCAAGATTATGACACCCGGTTCACACAGAACGAACCAGAGGTAGCAGCTGTGCTAGGCAGTCTGAGATCTGTGGGCTGGGGAGGACCTCCCCAACCCTGACGACTACGAGGACTTTCCTGCTATGCAGGAGGCCCTCACTTATGCCAAAGGTGGGTCTAGGCTCGCCTCTAGGCAAGTTATCAATCATGTGTGATGGGCACAAGGTGTCATCGTTGCACACAGACAATGGACATAGCCTTGAACGAGAGGTTGTGTATACACAGGAGCTTGGCATCGCTGAGCTCCTTTATCCAGAGCACCCCCTGCCCCATCACCGCCTCTGTCCTCCACCCTTGAGTTGGTGGAGGTCAAAGCCACCTCTCATGCCATGCTACATCTACTGGATGCGATGACCACCTTTGTTGGTACCGTCCAAGTGTCAACTTCACGCTGCATATTTTGATTAATAGCATCATATACCAGTACTAACTTGCTCTGAATGCCCAAATGGCCATCCAGAGATGATCGCCCCAATGATCTTACGCCTCCAGCAGCTGTCCCAGCTTCCTATGTGGCAATGCCAACAGCTCTAGCAGAGCTTCATTCTGGGGAACCCTCGTCCCCAGTACAGTGCCATCATCATTCCAGATGGCCACACTGTTACTAGTGTGGGGCACTCCACTCTGCACCCATCACTGCCAGTCCGCTGGTTGCTGTCGGGTTGGTGACAAATGTCACTGCCCTTTACGTTCTCCCCACTGTGGGGGGGAAATTGTTATTGAGTGCATGTGCTCATAGTGCATTTGCTCGAGGGGGGCCTCAGCCCCCTGCTTACAGCAGTTCCGGTGAATAACCAGGTGAACAACCAGCTGCCACATCACTGTCACTCATGCATGACATGGTGATGGTCCACCTCACTTGCCTGGAGTGGTCAAACCTCGTTGTCTGGTGAAAGACAGTTAATCTTCCCACAAGGGAGGATTTACAGTGAATTGACACTGCTTGCACCTGATCTGACTTTGGTCAGATATGTGGCCGGGGGGACCAAGATAGCACCAGATGGTGAACTAATGGCTAGCTTCTGCGGGGGGGCCCCCCCCTCTACAGATTATTGCCTTTCCTGGCTGAGAGGCCAACGTCTGTGGCCATGCCCACCTAAAGTGGCTTCTGTGAGGGACCTGGTGTGGGATGTAGACAGGGGGAATGCATAGTCATAGTAGTACCTTTGTTTGTATCCTGAGCCGCGGACTGCAACTGAGCCCTGCGTTATAAATTCTGATCCAAAAAAAAAAAAAAAAACATCAAGGAGTCAGTCTTGATTGAGCCCTTTTGAGAATGCCATTTGACCATCAAAAGGGGATTCCATCTAAAACACCAGACAATTTGCCACCAACATCTGAACATGACCAAGACTTTAAAAAAGCCCAGACAGGCAATTGATGACAATTCACTACATTCTTTTACACCTGGACAGAATGCGGACACCATGGTCCCAGAAAAAATTTCTGTTGCTATGGATATAATGCAGAAAAAGAAAGAAACCAAGACTGAGGACACAGGTGAGGATGGGGACATTGAGGCAGACAATTTGATGGATGACTTACTGTAAATTACTGTGAGGTTTTCTTCTGCCTTTCACCCTTTGACTTCCAGTTTGGACACACTTTATTTGAACAATAAAGCTAGAGGAAAGGTGTGAATGAGAGGACTGAGGTAGATGATCAAGCATACCAATGTGTCCAGCAGCGCCACAAGCACCACATGTCCTAGCCTTTCTTGGAAGTGCTGAGATATCAGAGGGGGGTAGCGTACCTGCTAGTGAGGTCTGTGCAGAGATTGGTTCAGGTGGGATGTTCTCTTCTGTGCCATTGTCACAAACCCTTTCCTTTGGTGTGAACTGAGGACAGAGTCTATTTGATGCTACATTTTCTAGTCAATTAACCGACATTCAATCTTAATAATGGACTCACCAATGTGTGTTGTTGTCCCACATGCTTTACACCATCGACCAGTTACCTTATCACTTGTCTGAGAAGAACTTCCTAGTAACACATCACCACTGACAGCTGCCCTGTTCAATTCCACTGCGACATCATGTAAGACTGGCAGTGCAACCAATGGTCTCAGTGGTACAGGATGAGTACAGCTCTTCACGATCTTGAGAATTTGGGTGCCGTATCGTGAAGCATAATGCCAGCCGGTTTGATCAATCAGAGACTGAACATTGTGTACCTTTGAGTGGTGGTGAAGGTCAACAATCCAGTCCAGAATGTCATCTGAAAGTAGGAGCTAAGGCCCAAAGAAATTGTCAAGTCCAAGACCCTCCTCGACCATTTGCTTCTCCCGCCAATCATCTAACTCGTTACATAGTTTAAAATCGTACAGGTCCATTGAGTATCCTTTGAATTTCAGCTTTCTTTTCTTGCGTTGCATCCTCTCATTGAGTTTGGATGGTGGGATGACTGGTAAGATAAATGAGCTGGGGTTACAATGGTCACAGCATAGTCGTGATGCTCAATGGGTACATTGATCACAACAATGTTCATGCCACTCCATTGAGACTGTATCAGAACGTTAACATGATAAGTGGGATACATACAACAGAGTAAGTCTCAACATACAAATCTTATCATTGGCAAAGTACTCATCCATGACTTTGGGTCAACAGATCCTCCGTGACTTTGCATTTATAAACCAATCCATTGCTGCAAATTCATATTTGATATCTGAGATGTTGGCCAACACTGGTAGATAAGACTTGGGTGATGGATCATGGGTGGAAGGTGTGTGCTCAGTGTCGGGAAGGTGTAATTTTTCACCATGATCAATGACCATCACCACTGACTTTCCACTCAAAGAATGTAGGTGTGTTGTTACTGCCGCCTCACTTGTAGATGGTCGAATCCAAGGCCCATCTTCATCATCAGTACCATCTGACATAGGATCCAACTCATTGTGAGCTACAGCCAGTATCCCTGTCTTCTGCTTCTTCTGGCCTTGTCCCATGTTTGTTGATTTGCCACGCTTTCTCTTTGTCTGAGAATCAGGCGCTGTTGCTTTGTTTTTGTGGTTGTCAAAGTACTTTGGCTCAACTAGGTAGATACCAGAGGCTTCAGTTCCTGGTTTACATCCCCTGCATCCCAAACGCTGTGACAAAGTACACAAAGACAGAACATATCACCATTGGATGACTAACTTGATGTCAGGAAGATCTAAACCCTAGAACTTTGTGGTCAGTTTCTGACATTATCTTTCTGTGTCAGATATTACTTACCATTCCAGCTGCATCGGTACAGATGATACCCCAGAGTTCTCCATCCCTTAGCCTTCTAATTGCATCATCTCAGAATTGGGGACTCATCCCAGAGTGAAACCAGACCACCTTATCTCGAAGGGCTGGCGGTAGGTCATCCCACTGAAATCCTACAATTTCTTTGCTTTCCTTTCATCAATTGACAAATACCATGAACTTTGGCGGTGGATTTATGCCATCAAGTTTAAGCACTCATTCAAGATCCAGCATACTTTTAGTAGAGTATTGCATCTCCTCCACCATAAGGTGAATGTTTGGTCGGTCATTTGAGCATTGTATGACCGCAGTTTTCTCTGCATGCATTTGTAGCTTTGCTTTCACATCATTAAGTACCAACTTCAGCATTGTTGCAGACACAACATGGAAGGGTACATGCACAGGAACAAGCCAACAGAGTCAACCAAGCTGGGCATACTCTGGACAGAATGCTTCTCCCCACTGACTGATACAATGCCCCTCATCAAAGGTAATATTGAAGAGTCATGATGTGAACTTTTTCGACTTCCAGAGGTTTCCGAAGCGACTATCATTGAGAACTTTCTCGGGACTTGCCACAACCACTCTGTGCTTCCCATCTTCAATTTCCTATATTGTCACTTGATAAGTGTGTGTGGCTGGTGATGGAACGGGAAACTCACTTTGAATAAATCATCGGTTGCTGATGCACCTGTGACATTGGCAGCAGTGATGCCCAATCTTAAGAGCTCCTCTATAAGGGCAACCTAAGCCTCTAGCAAAGGGAAATCCGAAGAGAAAACTCTAAGGATCCCCTTGCTGATGCCCAGTATATGTGAAGACAACAAAAATCAAATATAACCTAAAAATAGAAAAAGGCGGAGATAGGCGGATCAAGGCCGCCGAATGACATCATACCAAGGGGTATGTGTCGGAAGGGGTACTCCGCCTCTAAATATAAAAGTGTCAACATATACAAACATGATAGCAAGGGAAAATTAGTAATAAAATCCGGAAAAATCATAGAAAATGAAGAATAGAAGGAAATGAGGTGGGGAAAAATATGGGACGAACATAAAAAATAGGAAAAACACACAGGGCACCCCCTTAGTCCCCTTACATCACCCCCTCTCTAAGATGCATCGCCCCGATGCATTCGAAATCGTATACGACCAAAGTCCGTGACTTGAATGCGACGCGGTGCAGCAGTGTGCCGTCGGTGGAATTCCTTGATTAACCGAGGGGCATTTACGTCAGACTCTTCGACCCATGAGTTCTCCTCATACCCATAACCCTTCCAATGTACCAAATACTGGAGTTTTCCTCGACGTAAACGGCTGTCCAAGATTGACTCGACTTCATATTGGGGTTCTCCCTCGATCACTGTAGGTGGTGGTGGTGGGTGTGAATGGCGTCCCAGGAATGGATCTGGGGGAGCTGGAAGCAATTTGACGACATGGAAGATGGGATGGAGTCTGGACATGGAGGCTGGGAGGCGTAGACGATAGGCATGTGTTCCAACGCACTTGACAATGGGGAAAGGTCCCAAGAAGCGATGAGCGAGTTTCTTGGATGGACGTGTAGTGGAGATGTCACTGGAGTCAAGATAAACTCGATCACCAACCTTGTACTGAGGGGTTGGGGAGTGGCGCTGGTTGTAAAATCGCGCCATGTCGTCCTTCGCCTTTGCTAAGGCTGCCCTTGCCTCCTCCAAGCTATCCCTCATGCGTTCTGTGAACTCATTCACTGTCTCGATGTGTGAGGGAGTTTGGCAAGGTTCAAATCCCATGCGTGGATGTCGTCCAGTGTCTAAGAGGAAAGGGGTCTGTTGAGTGGAAGCATGGACATGGTTGTTGTATCCGAACTCGGCCAAAGGAAGGAGATCATCCCAATCGTCCTGGCGTTCATTGACAAAGAGGCGGATGTACTGCTCCAGTTCCTGGTTGACTCGCTCCGTCTGGCCATCAGTTTGTGGGTGATAAGCAGTTGAAGCGAGGAGTTTGATCCCCAGGAGTCGGTACAGCTCACGAGTGAACTCTGCCATGAACTGAGGGCCACAATCCGAGAGGAAGGCACCAGGAAGTCCATGTAACTTCCACACGTGGTGGAGGTAGAGTCGAGCGGCACCTAGGGCACTGACAGTGGTGTGAGTGGGAATGAAGTGAGCGCGTTTTCCCACTGAGTCAACTGTGCACATCACCGCATCAAACCCGTTTGACTCTGGCAATTCCACCACAAAGTCGACGCTGACGACATCCCAACGACTCTCTGGAACAGGAAGAGGGTGTAGCTCACCAATAGGCTTGCGACGAGGGACCTTGGTGCGTAAGCAAAGGTCACAAGTGCGACAATACTGACCAATGAGCCGTGACATTTGTGGCCACCAATAGTTCCGTGAGGTGAGCTCCAAGGTCTTCCAGCGTCCGGGGTGGCCAGCAATCTGTGAGTCATGGTGTTGGGATATGATGCGCCGGCGAAGGTCTGGGTCATTGGGAACATAGATGCGATCCCTGAAATACAACAAGTCCTCCTTTTCAGCCCACTCTGCCGCACGTAAGGAAAGGGTCGATCCCTTCCTCAGTTCTTTAACAGCTCGGGCGACAACATCCTCATGTAAACCGCTACGGTTTGCGCGACGAATGTCACGTAGAATGTCCCGCTCCTCACCCTGGGGTACGATGCCTTCCAGTGCCCGAATGGTGAACAGGTCTGGCTGCAACAGCACAATGTTTTGGTTGTCACCGCTGCCATCCCCATGGTCTGCACGTCGGGATAGGGCATCGGTCTTCCCCATGCTGCGACCCGGACGGTGGTGCAAGGAGAAGTCGAATCTAGATAGATACAGGGACCAACGAGCTTGACGACGGTTCAATTTCTTGGCCGTCATGAAGTACTCGAGGTTCTTGTGATCCGTCCAAATTTCCACCTTGTGTTGGGCACCCTCGAGGAAGTGTCGCCACTCCTCAAGCGCACGCATTATCGCCAACATCTCCTTGTCATGGATCTCGTAGTTTCTCTCTACAGCACTAAGGCTTTTGGAGTAGAACGCAACAGGATGCCACTTCTGGTCCTCCGGAGACTGCTGAGACAACACAGCGCCCATCGCAAAGTCAGAACTGTCGGCTTCTACACGAAAAGGACGCAAATCGTCAGCAAAGGTAAGGATCGGAGCGGAAGTGACCATCTCCTTAAGCTTTTCGAACGCCTCCTGTTGTGCATTATCCCACCTCCATGCCTCCTTTCCTGTCAAGTCGAACAGCGGTCGTGCATGATGTGAGAAATCCTTGATAAAACGCCGATAAAAATTGATGAAGCCCAGGAAAGACTGCACCTCCTTCTTGTTCGTGGGCGTAGGCCAAGCTGTGACCCCATTTACCTTGATAGGATCCATCTCCACTTGACCCTCCGAGATAATCAGGCCGAGGTACTTGATCTTGGTCCTTTCGAACTCGCATTTGTCCTGACGAAGGTAGAGTTTGTACCGTCGAAGTCGCTCTAGGACGAGGCGCGTGATGCGACGGTGCTCTTCAACCGTGCGAGTGAAGATGAGGATGTCGTCGAGATAGATGCAGACAACGCCTTCGAGGATGAGGTCATGGAAGATGTCGTTCATCATGGTCTGAAAGGTGGCAGGGCTATTAGTAAGGCCAAAGAACATGACAAGCGGTTCAAAAAGACCACGGTTGGTACGAAAGGCTGCCTTCCACTCATCTCCCTCCTTTATCCTCACATTATTATAGCCCCAACGGACATCGAGCTTGGTGAAGTATCGGGCTCCACGGAGCTGGTTTACGAGTTCGGAGATGAGGGGTAGTGGGTAGCGATTTTTGACCGTGATGTTGTTGAGTCTTCTGTAGTCTTGAACCGGTCGAAGTGAGCCATCCTTCTTCTTGACAAAGAAAAAGGGAGAGGCCATGGGTGACTTCGATGGTCGAATACGTCCAGAGGCCAGGTGCTCGTCGATGAACTGGTCAAGCTGCCGTTGTTCCTCCGGAGAGAGAGGATAGACCTTGCAGGATGAAGGGGTTGCGCCGGGGGTGAGTTCGATCGCGTGATCCCATGGCTTACGCGCAGGAAGAGAGTCGAATGACTCCTTGGAGAACACGTCTTCAAACTCATGGAGATGAGGGAGTAAGGAGTTAGTAGAGGATTTAGCAGCGTTGTTTTTGTGGAAGGCCTCGGCGAGGCGTTGGGATATGTTCGATGTGGCACACACCTCATGCGATGAGCGAATCGCAGTGTAGAAGATCCGATCACCCTCCTCCACTTCCTCTGGGTCCTCATCATCATCATCTGAGTCCGGCATTAGATCAGGAACCCCTTCCAATTCCACTTCAGGTATAGGCAGGGGTCCAGCACGACACTTCTGAGTTCGTCGTATTGCCGCCTTCTGTCCACGATGTTCTTGCCTGGCTTCTGTGAAACACGTCCGACAGCGGGATGGACATCGGCTCATGGTAACCTCCCCGGTGCGCCAGTCGACCTCTGGGTTATGGTCTCGAAGCCATGGATATCCCAAAATCGCCTTTTGCTTTCCTAATTGAGTGACAGCAAAAAGGGCACGCTCACTATGATCTTTGTAACGGAGAACCAGGTCTGCAACCTCTCGGATGGCACCAGCTTCATTTGGGGATCCATCCACGTTATATACAGGTATCGGACGTGAGAGTGAGCGAGTATTTAGACGATGTTGTTGTACCAGATGGGAATCGATGAAGAGACCAGTCGCACCAGAGTCCAGGAGTGCAGAAACACCGAGTATCTGTCCAGTGTCGGTCGTCTGCAGTTCGATGGCTAGGTTTAAGGAATGTGCAGAGGGAGTGGATGCCACAATATACTTGCGTGGTAGTTTACGCTCCCATGATTTAATTTTGGGACGTGGAGTAGAAGGAGAGATGGGGAGAGCAGGTACGTCTTTAGCCAACTTCGAAGGGTCAGAGAGGGGAGCAGTCACAGAAATGGATTCATTCTCCAGGGATTCAACTGACAAGACTTCAAAGCGGTTATGGACAGGCAGTGAGGGCGTACGATTCACTCACTGCGAATAGGAAAATCCTGCTCCTCTACAACTTCCAGCTTAACCTCCTCTGCAACTTGATCCTTCGCTTCCTCAACATCTACAAGTGCCAACAGATCTTGCAGGAGTTCGTCTCGTCCCTCGGGGGTGAGCATGCGGATATCCTGATGGTGGGGACACGCTCCAGCCCTGTGTCCAGGTTCCCCACAACGGTAGCAGAGATCCAACTTACATGCACGGCTGCAGGCTGCATCAACATCCATTGGTACTGGGATATTGACGGCTGGTGTGGGAGTTTGACGAGCAGGAATGGGGTTAGGGTGGGGGAGGCTTCGATTGAAGGTGTAGGGTGTATGAGTGGTAGTTGGAGCACGGAATGCAGCATTAAACGCCGCATTTGTGAGTCGGTTCTCGTCACAGAGTGAAGCAGCTTCATACCAAGCAAGGATATCATCGTCCGCTGGGCGCCCTTCCAACATCTGTGCAATCTGGTCCTGAATTTCTCGGTTGAGCCCCCGTCGGAACTTCACCACCACTGGTAACCCACTCCCATACCCTGCCATGTCCACCAAATCCTTGAACTCATCGATATAGTCATCCACGGATCGACGTCCCTGGTGGTAAGTGGATGACTCAAGTCGTGTCACTGCTCGGTGGCGTTCATTGAGGGGGCAGAAGTGGCGTACGAACTCAGCTCGAAAGTCACCCCAAGTGGAGAAAGGTAGAGAACCGAGTTCTTTAGTTTGACGTAGGATACGGTCCACATAGAGATAGGCGCGTTCAGATTTCATGTATGTGAAGGCCCAATAAATTTTTGCAGCCTCATCGACGAATTGATGCGACTGGAGACTAATGTATAACTCACAGGAATTAAGGAATGCACGTCCCTGCGCACGTGCACCATTAAATTCGGCGGGGGGGGACGGTTTGATCTGGGCACGTTCCTTAGTGGACGTGTTTGGCAAAACATCGTTGTTGGGTGCGCTTGGAGTCGTGAAGGGGGAACTATTAGTCGTAGGGTTAGCCTGGAGGGTCCTAACGAAGTTTTCAATCGTAGATTTAAGCGAGTCGATTTGCGCGCGCATTCCGGAAACATCGCTTTCAAGCGCGTCGAAGCGTTCTGATGCGTCCATGTCGCTAGGGAGCGCGTTTGGCGAAAATGGCGGCGCAATAAAGGCGAGAGTATCTGGAACGGTGTGTAGGGACTCTGTGGAGCTTTGGGAAGCGTCGTCCAGTCCGTACCTGCCTATTTTGGGCAGCGCGTTCGCGATTTTCGGGCCTTAGGGGAGAGTTTTCTACTATAAGGGCAACCTAAGCCTCTAGCAAAGGGAAATCCGAAGAGAAAACTCTAAGGATCCCCTTGCTGATGCCCAGTATATGTGAAGACGACAAAAATCAAATATAACCTAAAAATAGAAAAAGGCGGAGATAGGCGGATCAAGGCCGCCGAATGACATCATACCAAGGGGTATGTGTCGGAAGGGGTACTCCGCCTCTAAATATAAAAGTGTCAACATATACAAACATGATAGCAAGGGAAAATTAGTAATAAAATCCGGAAAAATCATAGAAAATGAAGAATAGAAGGAAATGAGGTGGGGAAAAATATGGGACGAACATAAAAAATAGGAAAAACACACAGGGCACCCCCTTAGTCCCCTTACATCCTCCACATTTTTATCTCCCAAGATGTTAAGCACAGTGATAATTATGATGATTCTGTTGTTGTTGAAGAAAAGCAGAATCCAGAAGGTGAGAGTCTTGCCAGAGCCAGTAGGAGAGATCATAATACAATCCTTCTGTTTAAGTTGTGCAATGGCATCCCGAGCCTGGAACATACATGGTAAAATACCAAAAGTCCTCTGTACCTCCATATGAAGATCATCAATACTAGGGACCACGTACTGTAGGCTGGACATAAATATACACCTGTAATGTCAGAGTGTGGTAATCATGAGAGCACGTGCTATTTTACAAGTGTTGCCAGTCGCTATGGCACAGTAAAACTTCACCAACTTTTGGATTAACATCAGTGTATTATGTAAACATACTAAAAATAAAAATTTTGTACTGGGATTTATTTTACCATGCCTGCAACTAGTTGGGAGTCTGTATCCCTCCATGCATTTAGCAATTCCAATTGGGCTAACTGCCTTGATACACATTGCAGCATAGGTGGTTATACGTGCTCCCTTGGTTCTGGCACCATCTCCTGGACAGCACATAAAAAAAGGTCGTTGCAACTTTGTCATGTGAAACCAAATATGTTGCTGCATTTGAAACAGCTAAGGAATGTATTTGGTTGCGAACACTACTTCATTCCATCGATCATCAACAATTACCCCCAACAATAATCTATTGCGATAACTCGGCTACCAAGACATTATCCGAAGTCGGAAGACCCCCTCCTCCACTCTCATGTTAAACACGTCGACATAAAATACCATTTCCTTCATGAACGTGTACAATCTAACAGACTGCAACTCATCTACATCAACACTCACAAGAATGTTGCAGACAATGGATGTCAAACAATTCACTTACCTCCAGGGTTTCCTCGGCCTTTGCTAACTCGATTCCATGTGAGGAGGAGTATTCACAGTGAGGAGGAGTGTTGAGAATGACACTGTGAGTACACATGAATGCCACATTGCCAAATACAAATCCCAGCATGCATTTGATGTGTGCCCTATATTTAGCACACCCCTTTGAGGTGCATGTTTGTATCCATTGATGATGCTCAACCCAGAAACCCAAACAAAACCCACAACAAGGTCTCGAATGGTATAACACAAGTTAGAGGAAGGTTGCGAGGTGGTACTAAATATCACCACTGTAACCCAAGGGTGGAGGAATTATGTTTGAAGAGGTCTGATGATATTCAATGAAGTTAGAGGGTGTATGAAGCTCTGCAAAGATGTTTGAGAAAAGTTTGAAGATGTTCAAGAAAGTTTGAGGACATCCAAGGGGTTTGTGGAGGATGAGAATAGTTTCGACTGATGGTGTGGATAGACAATAGAGATGCAGAAAAGTCTCAAGAGGGGATAGATGATAGACAATAAGTTTGAGAAGCTAATACAGAAAGTTCAAGAAAGTTCAAGGTAACCTGCTAAACTTCAGGTCTAAGATGAGAGACTTGGACTCAAAAGGATTGCTCTTAAATCAGACCATGGATATGAGAGGATGATCTATTCTGTCTTTCTAAGTAGCTAGTACAAGGCTATATATGTTCTGAAGAAATGGTACTTAAAAGGAAATAAAACATGAGGACTACATGAGGCAAGATATAGAACAATAAAGAGCTTTCCAAATCATAAAATACATGAGAGATAATGAGAAGGGAAATGTATAGTCACAATTTATCAAGGGTACCTGTCCTATTGATCCAATATACATATCATTGAAATGTCAAAGCGCCACAATTGTGTCCTAAAAGCCCATTGTCATGTCTCCTCGTGTCTGGTAGTGCTCAATATGCAACACACTAACTTGTACAAGGTGTGCTGCGTGTGTCTGAATGGTGGTACGATGGGCATACAGTGGCTGAAGGCATTCGTGCTGAAAAGTCGTTCGAACTTGCTCAAAGTGTTGCAAAGTCATTCAAAGTCATTCAAAATAGTTTTGGAGCAGTTTTGTGGGGTTTGTAGGGGTTGGGAGCATGTGTGGTGATGTGTCGATGCATTTGGAGACATTCCCAGAGCTTAGAGTGCAAGGTGGACCTATCACCATGTCATGGACACCTTTATACCATTCTTCTTTATCTAACATGACTTGTATATATACAGTAGATAGGTATCCGACCACCTCAGTCGCTTATACAGAGACTGAGGTGAGTGCTGACATTATCATTTAATAGTGAATGATTACTTACTGTACTTATAGTTCAGCCTTGTTTGTACTAGGATTGATTTTCTACACCATGAACTCTTATGCAGGTAATAATCATATTCCAATCTCTTCTCATTAGTCTTTATACCTGTGCTTGTACCTCACTCCCTATGCTTATTATGTTTGTCAACCAACCTGATGATGCAATTATATGTTCCCTTGCTCAGCTCCAGTTTGGGGTGCCTAGTCTGAAGAGACTTGTCTGTTGTGAGCTGTGCTCCTTCATGGTGTAGTCTCATTTTTCCCCTTCAGACTTCCTGTCCATTTGCGGGACTAATGGGGCACACTCTGAAGATTCTGATTGCAACCTCTTCTTTCAAAAGATTTGTGTCTGTCGCGTTTCAAAGACATGTCCTGTCACGTGATCATCATGTGTCACTCTCTGTAAAAACGGAAATTTCCGAGAGTCACGTGACTGTCAGGTGCAAGTCAACAAAGTCAGGTAAATGTTAAAAAACCGGTCAAAATGTCAGGTCAAAGTCATGTCAGAAAGAAAAATGCGTGACCTGACTTTGACCTGACATTTTTTGACTGTTTTTCTAACATTTACCTGACTTTGTTGACTTGCACCTAACTATCACGTGACTCTGAGAAACGAAGTGTCACTTCTGACAGGATTTTCAGAATCTTCCCCAAAACCTTGGAAAATCTTATTTGCAACTAGCCAGCAAATAATATTTTACATTGAATCTACTCACATATAACGAGTGCGTCTATACAAAGCCGCAAGTATTGTTTTCTAATTTTTTTGCAGAAACTTCTACTTAATTTCAGCTGTTTTTAGCCAATCTGAAAACTTGAACTTTCTCGATAAAGGGCATAACTACAAAAGTCCAAGAAATCTGAACGACCAGTCCTATACTTTGATACCAAAAATGTATCATGTTAGCTCCCTGCCGCCAGAACTGTTGGATACTTTAACACCTCGGAATCTTGCGAATCATGCCAGTCAGCGAGATCCAACTCCAGAGCCTGTCGCTGCCACGTCCTCCAGTGGACCAAGAGCGTGTAGCATCTGCCTTGGCATCACATTCATTTACCTGGAAGAGCAGCGCACTCATTTTCGATCTGATTGGCATCGATATAATGTCAAGATGCGCCTCAATGGGGGGAATCCTATAGCAGAGACTACCTTTGCTCAGTTGGTCGATGGTGCGTTGTAACACAATATTCTCTACCCCTTCGCTGACCAATCACAGGGTTGGAGGATTCCATTTCAGGGTCTGCGTCCTCTTCAGACGAAGACGAATCTGAGGATTCTGATACAGTAAATGCCCTTGTGACTAAAACGAAACGCCAAGCAAGATCATCCTCGCCAGAATCTATTTCACACTTCGCACCTCACACTGCTTTGTCATGGTTTCATTCTCCCCCATCCACCCAAATTGGAATTTATAGAGCTTTGTTTTCTAACCCTAAAGATGGCTCTTCCCATCTCTCGAATTTAAAGGCCATGCAAAACGGCGGCCATGATGGACGGACATGGGCAATGTTTATGGTTGCGGGCGGACATTTCGCTGGTGCTATAGTGCGTGTCTCTACACCAGACCAGAACGATGAAGCGGACGATATCAAAACAAAGAAAACGCTCAAACATGATACGGAAGTTCTCAGGCATAAGACATTCCATCGCTATACCAGTCTGTGCACATTTCTTGTTCAGTTGCCTCTAATATAACTCTATTTTCTGTTAGCTCGTAGAAAGCAGGGTGGATCCCAATCTCTGAATGACAATGCAAAAGGCAACGCAAAAAGTGCTGGCGCACAATTGCGTCGATACGGAGAACAAGCACTCCGTGAGGTATGAATACTCTTTCCCTTCTTCCATCTCTCCATAGTGTGACGAGAATTTATCCAGGATATACGTAATTTACTCCTTGAATGGACTGAGGACATCAACGACTGTGAGAGGATCTGGATACGTGCGAGCGGTTCCAACAGGAAGATTTTCATGGATTACGAAGGTGCCGTCATCCTAAAAGGTGACGAGCGATTGCGCACTTTTCCCTTTCCAACGCGACGTCCAGTGTGTCTGCTGTCTGCTTGCCCCGTCCCTTCTTAATTACTAATAATTCGCGTAACAGACACAGTCAGAACTCTCGCGTTGCTTGGTTGAGCTGACCAAGGTCAAAGTTTCATATCTGACCGAGGACGCACTTCGTGCTCAGGATGAAACTTTTCTTGCATCCCTCCCGAAATCAAAATTGATCCCCACTGTTGTCCCCCCAGAACTAGATAAACCAAAATTACCCAAACTATCCAAGGAGGAAGAAGCTCTGCGAGAGAAATGGTCACGTCTACTGGACATGGTCAGCAAGGGTCGGTTAGAAGCTTTGAAGGCTTTCTGGGACCGGGAATCTCCTAGCATAGGCTCAATTGATACACAAATTCCAGCATGGACAGAAGAGAGAAGAGCGACGTTACTTCAAATTGCTGCGCAAGCGGGACATGAAGACATGATGTGTTGGCTGCTCGAGGAGGCGCACGCCGATCCCACTATCCCTGTACCCAAAACCCTGATCGGAGAAGTTGAGGAGGAGAATGACGGGCACAAGTCGGATGCCTCGAACGGTCCGATAACGTTACCCACGGGGTATCGTCGGACAGCTTACGATCTGGCTCGAACCAAGAGCGTCCGCGACGTCTTCCGGCGTTGCGCCGCTGCTCACCCAGACTGGTGGGATTGGTTTGGCGCGGCTCACGTGCCAAGTGGACTGAGCAAGCAGATGGAAGACGATAGAGAAGAAAAGAAGAAGGTGCGGCGGAAGGGTTTGAAGGACCGCGTGAAGGAGCGGGAGGCTAAAGAGCGGGAGAAAGAGAAGGAGACAACCTTGATGCCGCCTGTTGAAGACCCGTCTGTACAGCAGAAGCCTAAGCCTCTATCAATGTCCAACCGACTCGGAGGTAGAGCTGGTGCTGGTGAAGGGATCGCAGGCTTAACTCCGGACATGAGAGCCAAAGTTGAGAGGGAACGGAGAGCACGGGCTGCTGAAGCACGTCTGAAAGCTCTTGGTACAGAATGAGATGTAAACAATCCACTTATCATTCGGAATTATATAAGTAAATAAATAATGATTGTTTTTCAAATTCCACGACTGTTGCATCAACCTCGCCACGAAAACGTTAGAACGTGTCGACAATGCGTAACCTGATGTTATCCACTACTCATTTTTCTCTCTGATCCTTCTGCGTTAGGTTTATCCCTCAAAGAGCAAATAACTCAACTCGAAGAAGCTATTCCTGTTGGTACGCTCAGTCACATTCCTGAAGCCTGATCCCATAGAGTTTACAGATAGAACTGGACCCCGAGGATACGCAGACTCGTGATGCGGACGAGAACGTCGTTAGCATAGATATCGCTACAAAGGAGCATTATCTTGATGTTGGGTGAGAATTACGTGAGCTGGCCCTCCTCATTTAACAGTTTTTTTCCAGGCCGAGTACACTTCGAAAATTACATGACGGAATATGGGACCCAAAGTACGATGGCGTGAAAACTACAAGGAAACGACTGTTGCAGGAGAACAGCGAGGAAGAACTGGTAAGAAGTGAGAGCGAAGGTGTAGTGGAAGGTGACGAATTCAGTGAAACTTCACGTGAGGAAGACCAGTCAGCTGAAGAAGGAGATGCGGATGAGATCTCTTCTGTGAGCGACGAGGAGAATAAAGAGCTACCACTTCCCTCCCAGAACGTATCGTCGAAAAATTCTGCGCAGGATCATATGTCATTAGATGATTTGACGTCAACTTTACAGAAAACGCAGGATGAAGACCGTAAGAAGGGGAGAGCAATCTCACGACAAATTGTTCGTTCTGTTGCCATTTGTTCAAGGGGTTCGCAGGCTGACGAAAAATATACACACAGGCTCTATGGAATGCTCTTTTAGACGCTCGGATACGAATGCAGAAGTCAGTAGTGACTACAAACAGACTGCCTGCGGTGACTTTTATCTCAGCCCCCCTCATTCATTTGCTGAAGCCCCTCCCAGCCATTTGAACTTCAAAGTTCCCTCCAGTCCCTTGATTATAGAGAAGTCATTCACGGCATGATGGAGGAAGTAAGCACACTTTCGAGTGAAATTTTCGAACTTCAGGAGGTAACTACGACTGCTTTATTCGGATGTTGCATTCAAGCTTGTCGCAGGAGTTGTTAACATCAAATGAATCAATAACGGTCCCACCCCGAAAACGACGGAAGATTCAAACTGAAGATACAGTTGAGGATTATGCGGCGTGTCTTGATGAAGCAGCACAAATGTTATCTACTCTTGAACAATCGTACGCAACTCTGGCAATTCAAGTGATTGTGATATGAAGCTACGTCTTATGTTGAGCAGATCCCATCCCTATCTTGTTCAGGCACTCTCGAAATGGTCCTCCAAAATTCAAACCGTCGCGCCCTCAGTACTCTTACCACCAAATAGAAATACATTCCTGGCGAAGAGCTCACAGCACTCGAAGTCTGCGGTTCACCTCATTGACGAAACATTACGGGATCAGGACAGGATTCTTGCGAGGACCCGAGTGCAGAGAGGCAAAATGGCACAAATCGGTGACCCGAGTAATGCTAAAGAGGAGGTTGTAGAAGATAAGGAAGTTTTTGATGACACCGATTTTTATCGGCAGTTGCTGAGAGATGTCATCGATGCTCGAGGGACTAGCGAGGCTGAAGACTGGATGACTGTACAACGGCAGAAGAAGGCGAAGAAGACGGTGGATACAAGAGCAAGTAAAGGACGTAAAATTCGGCAAGTTTTCCTTTTCTATTTTCAGAATTCCATGCATTGATACTGCTGCTGTTTCGTTCCAGATATGAGGTGCACGAAAAATTACGAAACTTCATGGTGCCAATACCAGTCGTTGGCTCTTGGCACGAGGAACAAATTGATGAACTGTTTTCCTCGCTGCTCGGGAAAGGATTCATGAATTCGTTGAGTCATTTGAATGACGAGGAGCAATGATGATCGCCAGAGGCGTGACCTCGAGGACAGCTGGACGGAGCTTTGAAGGGTGGATTCCGAGTATTCGGATAGTTTTGGATGCCACTGAAATGAATCAAGCGCTTTGCATTCCAGCCATTTAGTACACCCTTTCTTTCATCTGGATGAACGTACCCGTGGTATCCACAATTAGAGGAGATCGACGGGGACTAGAGAGCAGTTCATGGACTTAATATGGTCCAAACACGGCAGAGAAGTGGCAACAAAGAACATGACGATCGTCGACTTAGTGATGAAGTGCTGTTCGCCACCGAAGGTCTCCATCAGCTCCAAAATCATGTGGCACCGCTCAACCCACCGCATGATGTGACTCACAGCAAGTCAGAGGATACAAAGCTCCGAGTGTGGTCCTCGGTCTCTCCCACTGCCCGCTCCGAACTTATTTTTGTCATTATCCTGGCACCTCAGGCCTGAATCATACCTTACAGCAAAATCAACGTTGATGGTAGGTGATATGGATGTTCACTTTGTCTTGAGGATACCTTTGCTTCATTTGCCCACCTTCTTCCGCCTGCTCAAGCTGCTGCCCCTACTTCGCCGCTCCTTCTCCCTCTCTTCCTCACACACAACAAAAAGAACGGGGAGCGGTAGCTGTGGCAGCAGCAACGGGTTATTACCGTCGTTGGTAAACCACTTTGGTGTCTGGTGTGTGGGTGCTTATCGATTGATTCTCCCAGATTCACAGTTATCACCGTAGGAGCTAGGGATGTTTATAATGATGCAAGACCCGCGAACCACTCTTCAAATATCATATGTTTGACGTTTCTTCCAGGGCTCGGTGACTGGTAGACAGGGAAATGTCGAAGTCAGTTGACATCGAGCGAGAACTAAGCAGCAGACCATCCTGCTTGACGAGAGAATGAGCTGAAGCTTAAGCGCTGAACCTCGAAAATGTTGCGACTCTCGGTAAGATGTTGCAAGATGTAATTTCACTTCATGGAGCCTTTTGCCATTTTCATAACTCAATACTGCCAGAGAATGCTGAGATTCTTGCTTGTACACTTATGAAATACTTGGGAGGCACGACAGGCTCGACGATGCTTGGGCTAACGACGGACTCGGCGTTATATATCCAGAGAACATCGACTCCGAGGGGATAGGGGCATCGTCGACGCGACCAGCGTTACGCAGTGCACCCTGGCCAGAAACTCCTTTAAAGACACACTGTTTTAAGACCGCATGGGGTTGCAAGGTGGCCTCTAGACTGCTATTAGAAGGTCTTAGCTGTAGAAAGTATTATGTACATACCGTACGCGAACATGTGGCGTGGCAATGGCTACTGAATTAGGGAACGGCCGACGTCGACGCGCATTCGTCGCTGTTGTGGACGTAAAGCAGCTCAACTCGAGATAGCCGCCGATGGAGGCGTTGGAAGACGACAATCCCTTTGATCAGGATGGCGAGAACATCACTTCCGAGACTTCTTCTACATCCAAACTTGATCTATCTGACCCCCCTTCCCCTCCTTTACCCGCTCGCCATCTCTCTGCTAACTCTCCTCTAAGTCGTCCATTTCCTTCTCCAGGTTCTCATAGACAGCCGCAAATGTCGTTCAAGAGTGACTTTTGTTGCACACGAGATAGAGTTTTGCATTCTGGAGAGGACATTGAGATATTGGTTCGTGAATTGACCGACCTTTGATCCCTACATTCAAATTCGACATTGCGCTACCCTAAAGATCACAGACGCACAGAAGACTTCAATAAATGCAACTTCTCCGTATATTACCTATGTTATTGGGACTGGGGTATAGTTTTCCTCCACTACTGTGGCTCTAGTTGCTGATGTGGACTACACAGAACACAGAAGCGCGACACCGATACTCAGAATTTGAATCGCTAAGAGCAAACCTTGTCAAGCTTTATCCGACTCTCATCATTCCTCCAATCCCTTCAAAGCAAACCATTGGTGATTATGCTGTGAAACAAGCGAAGGCCAAAGAAGATGCCCCGATGATCGCCAGGAGGAAACGCATGCTTCAGACGTTTTTGAACCGACTTGCACGGCACCCTATTTTATCAAACGAACATGTCTTTCATCGTTTCCTCGATGGTGAGGTATCATGGGTGCGTAGGACCGTTTCTTGAGCTGCCCACTTGTCTTTATACTTCACGCTAGCCGGAGATCCTAAACTCGCCACCTTTGTCTCTACTTCCTAAGAATATCCTCAAGGCACCATCGCATAATCCCACTGACCAGAATGCATCTCCCGCGTACGCGGCGCTTCCAAATCCTTCAGCAGCTCATCCTCTCAGGCATCCTGATCAGCGGTTCCTTGACTCAGAGGCTTTCACAAACAAATTTGCGAATCATGTGAGTGGTCCCATGGAGAAGGTGACACGTCGAGTGGTGAAGCGGTGGTCAGGTAAGTCCTTACTTCCACTAAATATATACCAAATACCTGCTTTGCAATAGACCATGCACAAGACCATGCAGAGCTTGGCGCGTCTCTAAATGGGTTCAGCCTGAATGAAAGTGGGGCTCTGTCAGCAGCGATTGAGAAGACTGGACAAGCAGCTGACGCGACGTATATGTCAACAACGAAACTGGTGAGAGGCGACCGAAGCTCTTCAATATGAATGATGTAAACACTTTTTCTAGCTTCAAGAACTCGAACAAAACTGGGCTGAACCTCTTCACGAATATTCTCAGTTTGCTTCCATAATCAAGAAACTGCTTGCGTATCGCCATCAGAAACATGTACAATTTGAGATGACACAAGACGGCTTAGCATCCAAGCGGGAACAGCTGGATGATCTGGAGAAGAGTGAAAGAGAGGCTCGTCGTCTTGGAGAAGCTCTTGGTCGTGGTAGAGTGAACAATAATGGGCCCCTGCAAAATCCAGTTGAGGGAGAAACCCAGGCATACGACGGGGAAAATAGTGCAGGTGATCAGACAGAAGGTCAAGATGGGAATCAAGCACCTTCATCCACGTACATACCTCCGCACCCTGGCCCAAACCCTGCAAGGCGGCGAACAAGGCCACCTGGGATGGGACTACTCGACGCTATCAGTTACACTCTGCATGGTATGATGGATGTAGATCCGGAGACCGCTCGCAGAAATGGTATTACGAAAACCCGGGAAACTATATCTCAAGTAAGCTCATCCCACAAGTTATTGTTGATGTCCATAGCTCTGAGATCAACCAGCTGGAAGATGGTTTACATTTGGCGGCCCAAGATCTTAAATATTCTAGCTCCACGATACAAGCAGATCTAGACAGATTTCAACGGCAGAAAGTTGCAGATCTGCGAGAGATGGCTATCAGCATGGCTAGGAGTCATCGTGATTGGTGCAAGAAGGTGACGAGTATTAGCTTGGTTTACATCAGGTTTCTAACCCAAATTTCTAGAACCTCGAAGTTTGGGAAGAAGCGAAAAAGGAGATAGAGAAGATACCAGACCACCCCAATCGACCGCCCTTGTCGCAAGGAACTTCTGCAGTGGGTGCAGCTCTTTCGAGAGGCGTACGACGAGACTCAACGGCGACGGTCAATGGGCGCTGAGCATTTGGGATATACTTCTTTATACGTCTTGGAGATTGACATTTTGGGACCTTGGATAAGCATGTATTCTGGCCGTCCCATTTAATAATAAATCCACTTTTGTGTCTACTGGCGACGGTGCCACGCCAGCCGTTTGCTTGATACCGGCTTTTATCCGACATAAGTGTTCCGCCTTGTTTTCATGAGTCAGCCAAGAGCAACTACACAGCCATGTCAAGGTCGACATGTACAACGTCTGAGTGGCCTATGGAAATCGAAGAATCTTGGCCATCAAACCAAATTGTTCTCATCTTATGCGGTCTCGTAGCCTCCGGAAAAGTAAGCGACCGTTGCATATATGACTTTAAAGAGTGATGATCACACAAGGCAATAGTCGACTTTTGCAGAACAGTTACAGCAACATTTCCCGCAATTCCACAGGTGCAACCAGGATGATTTGGGTGACAGGCGTCGCGTAGAGCAATTGGCGAGAGCCATCTTGGCTCGGGGGAAGTCTGTGTGCATCGACCGCACAAATTTCAATGACTCGTGAGTCATATTGAACAATTATCCCACCACAATTGTTTCCAAACCTTGTGTCAATCAGACAGAGATCTCACTGGATCAAGATTGCTCGCGAATATCCCGGAACTTTGATTTGGGTTATTGTTTTCGATACTCCATACGAGGTGAGTAAAGAATAACGTTTATACCTACATACAGATCTAGAGACCCTGATCCATACCAAGGTCTGCGCTGCGCGATTGCAATCAAGTTGGCATAAATTGTTTACATGCCATCGATATTGCTGATCATCACGATCCATGTTAGGAACGTCTCACCCCACCATAAAAAGCCCCGAGCAAGGATTATCTATACTGTCGCGCTTTGCGGCGGATTTTCAGTACCCTGGGGCCCACGAAGGACATGAGCGAATTATCTCATTAAAACCTGGAGATCACACATCCGCGGTCTACTCTCGGTTCCAAATTGCTGCCATTCTTCAGCGTGTTCATGATTCTCCTCCTGTCATGGCGCACACGAGTTTATTTCTGACCTCTCGGGGACGGCGTTCCTTTCAAAATCATTCCTTTCGGGGGCATCCTCTTTGCAGCGATTTTGGCCCCGGTAACATTCGTATGCCTAGAGGCCGTGATGACGCTGTTGTCGGGTCAATGAATGAATCTGGCGGACAGTCCCGGCCCGTACCACTTCAGGCTTGCGTGCCAGTCGCGCGGACAACAATAGTCATTTCATTGAACAAGGATGCTCTCCCAGAACAACAGCAACTCGCTCCCTCTCACATGTGACATCGGTCGACGAATATGGAGGCACTGGAACGGCCGAAGATCCGTTTGCATTATCATAGTCAGATTGTATCAATGCCCCCACTGGTCACATACACTGCATCTATCTATCATCAGGTTGTACAGTCTCAGGAGTGATGCTGAACGCTTGTTGTTCCTGGATTGCACCAGAAGTGTGGTACGAACAGTCAAAGACAATAAGTCTTCCCATTTGGGAGATATACGTCCATCCAAGGCCCTGGGGTGATCGATGGAAACAGAGAATTGACCCTGGGTTCTGATTTTATTCTTCTGATTTTTCGGCATCTTGTGCAGCCTTTATGCGTTGTCCTAAAATCTTTGCGCTAACCTATAATAAAATAGATTTGAGCTAGCGCTCCTGAGACCGTAGGATCTACTTCACATTTCGGATATGAACAGAAGCGCGCTCAACCCCGAATTCCCTGCTGCGCTGGTACTGCGCAAGAGCGTCTTCTAGTCGTCCAGCTGTCGCAGATACACTCAATTGATAGTGGTATAATAAACGTGATTTTGAACTCACTAGCCTCGAAAACGGCGGCAAGGTTGAATGCAATCTCCGGGTCTTCTGGTGAGAGCGAGGATGCAATTCTGAACATTAGAAAGGTCAACGGCTATATTGCGCAAGTGCAAAGCTTGAGTACTGGAGATGGTGTAATGCCAAGTCTGGTCGTGAAACTTCACGACCGAGCAAGTTAATAATGAGTAGACCCGGGAAAGCACGGAGCTGTACTAACCTGGAGATATAATGTATGCACTAGCAAGATCTGCCGATAATTCATATCAAGCTTGTGGTGTGGACCTTGCAACTTACTTGTGTGAGCATCAGCACTTGAGGGCTGCAAGGCGATAGACTCCTTCCAAGCGGCGATAGCCTCGTCATACTCTTCTATGTATGCAACATGGTTTCAGATCTTCATTCTTTCACTACGTGTAAACGTTGTTACATACTAAGATGATAATGGGTTACGCCGAGGTTGAAAAGTGAGCTTGCATTGCGTTTTATTTCGGCACTTCTTTGATACAAGGCTTTGGCAGCATGTACATCTCCTTCCTCAAGTTTTGCTGTTCCTTGCTCTAAGCAACGTAGAGCTTCAATCTCCCCAGGATCTGATGCAGTAGAATGCGGTGTGACGGAAGTAGCCCAACCTAGAGGTCAAATAGGAATTTCAATTAAATTGGACTCAGAAGAAACCTTACGCTTGGAGGTCGATAACCGGTGGGTACCCAGAGTCTCGGGACATGTCCTATTCGGTTGCGGGTTTATTGTCTGGGAGCAAGCGAGATGATTCAACAAGATGCGACCACTTCGTCGACCACAGAACCCGGGAACATTCCTGCTCGTTCGCATGTAGTATGCTATTAGAGACATGGCTTTGAGATGGGAGTCACCACGTGATCACCCAAAATTTATCTTCAGTCAGTGTCACGGCCTCGTCACTGACCATGTCGTCCAATACTTCTGGGGGCTCTAATTCTGAGGGATCCTCTTCACAAAATCCTGCGGATTACCTTCGCTCTGCAAGTTTTTCTCGGTCGGATGGACCTGCCGGGTCGTCTGACAATGCTGTCACTGCATCTGATTTTCTAATGGCCGCGTACGACCCAGCGAAACTGCACCCTCTAGCTGACCTGGGTGATAAACTGGATTACCTACTTCTGGATGATGACAAGAAAAATGAAACTCCTGGAGCCAGTACGGCAATGCCCTCCAGGGGGTGGAGTGATGATCTCTGTTATGGCACGGGCACGATGTATCTTAGTGGTATGTTTTAGATCTCTTTCAAATTACTGGATTAGACATACTGTGTATTCGCTTCGAGCCTCGTTTTCTCCCTGACCCTCTCACCTTATCTCAACATCTCGGACCACCCATCTTTGGTCTCCTTATTGTTCTCTTTCATCACATGCTCACCCTGTTTTTTTTCGAAGGTTTGGCGATTGGAGGTGCATGGGGGGTGCGTGAGGGCGCGCGAAGGCCCCTTGCTGTCTCAAACACAAGATTGCGAATCAATAGCATTTTGAATTCTGTCACTAGAAGAGGAACGTTTATTGGCAACTCGGCTGGAGTTCTGGGTCCGTTCTCGTTGTTTCCCGGTCCACTAATTCCCAGTTGACGTGCTCCATCAAACACTGTTTTTAGCCCTCATGTATAATGGAGTTAATTCATCCATCGACGCCATGCGGGGAAAACATGACATTTTCGGTAGCATGGGGGCTGGCGCAGTGACAGGTGCACTGTTCAAATCGACCGGTACATGTTCACATTCCGAATATAAGAAGTGATTCTCATCTGGTGTCCTTGTTAGCTGGAGTTAAACCTGCAATTGCGGCGGCAACGTTCATGTCAGGTATGGCTGGAATCTGGAGTTATGTGAAAAAGAGCGTTTGATCTTTGATATGTAATTTATAACTTTAATCTTTCCCTTGCTCTGGCTCTCGCATCTTGGCTAATTCGTACGTTATATCTTAAGGAAATTTTACACGACGCGGAATGTGTCATCATGCTTGAAGAACTTTCTGCCCGTGTGTTTGGCGAAGCACCGGGATACGTCAATCTGATATGTCCAAACTTTAGATGACGCTGCCCCATCCTATTACGCTCATATGGAATTAGACGCCTCACCCCGATTTATATAAATAATCGTCTCTTACCAGCTTTCTGATTCTTTAGCGCATCTGAAATGGATTTGATGGTTTACTTCCCCCAGCTGTATGAACGCACTCCGTATGGATGCACAGTTGACCCAAATGAAACAGATCTTCGGCGTTGGGGTCTTATACCAAAGTCGGCAAGAGGATGCAACTCGTGGCGCATTTGGATATGTCGATGTCGCCGCAAACCCAAGGTCTGTAGTCATAACTGTCGTGGTTCACATGATTCTTATTCCCATTCTGCCAGTGCTTTCCGCTCTTCAATTCCGTAAATGCAGTGAGACTTCGTCATCTTGTGTCATGTCTGAATGCAAGACCTCTTTCCTCCCGCCGATGTGTTAAAGCAAGTCGGCAGGATCGCAAACCTAGCACAAAAAATCGTTTCACTGGCATTTTGAATACTTCTGCTCTCAGGGCCAGTAGTGGTGCATCATCTCCTCAGTCCTCGGTGACATCAATCATCTTCTCGTCAAGTAGCTCCTCTTCAAGTCGCAGCCCACCTTCAAGCCAAAATTCCTTTACGGATAACACTCCCTTCCCATCTGTTCTGGTTAGACGACAGCCTCGCATTCAGGTATCCTCTCTTCTGGCGGACTCGTTCACAAGGTTTGTGTGAGTCGGTCGTATCATTTCTTGGCTTGACGCCAGGTTAATAGAACATATCACCTCGAAGTCATTCAACATCCTCTGAGAACAGCCGAATTCGGACAAGCAAGCCTGTCTCGCCTTCCGTTAACTCCCCCACTTATTGCGCAGCTTATCGTGAGAGACCCTTCTGGCAATTCTGTTTTTCCGTACGTAAACGTATTTCGTGGTCATGTTGATGGTTCAAGGACCTATCTGATTGATCTGCAAGTGAAGCGGAGCTACCTTTCCTTATCGCCCATCTATCATTATTTAGTGGTGACGGTTTGACCGCTCTGGACATGGGCTCATCCATAGGCCATGTGCATTCCTCGCCAATCTTGTACGGTAACTTGGTCTCCTCGGTGGACCAACTGGAAGATCTGCAAGGAAACATGGGTCTCTTCTTTATTTTTCCGGATGTCAGTATCCGTTGGCGAGGTCGATTCCAGCTCGGTGTCACTGCGGTTAGGATTTCGAGGTGGGTCGACAAAATATTTAAGTCCTTCGTCTAACCACTCTTGTTAGAAGCGATTCTTCTGGAAGCATGAGCATAGCTGACCATGGTACGGTGCTTGCTGAGGCACGGACTAGACCATTTGATGTTCTTCCACAAAATCAATACTCAGCAGTCGGTATGCTGAATTGTCATTCTCTGGTTCTTGACTAAAGTTGCCTTGCAGCCCCGACCCGTCTTACGCAGTGCTTCCTTCGACAGGGTGCCAGAATGTTTACATTCATGTCCCGAAATGGGTAAGAATGTTTGTGATTGTCGTTCAAGATATTACAGTTGTAGTCTCCGTTTTATTGTATCGTACGCGTACTTAGCCTTTGTATAAGTATTTATTTAGAATTTCGCATACGTTTCCGGTTGCCCGGTACACAAGCGGCGTTCTCCTAAACATATAAGTCAAGTTAAACATGGAGTGTTTACTTAGGCTATGAGGACGGCGCGTGATAGTCAGCCAACCGAGTGTGGGCAGTGCACTCGGTTGCTGCGGGATGTCCTTGATAAGCTTGCACAAACAACGCCAACTTCCCTTTCATATTCTCTCATCCAGCATCACTTATATCGTGGTCTGTCTAGGAGAGACTAGGTTCAAGCAGTAATGAGTGCAAACGATTATTATGCAGGAGGAAAGCCCCAGGGTCAATATGGCCCACCTCAAGGGCAGTACTACCCTCCACCTGGTGTGTATGACGTTTTGCATCCTTTTGCATTCACAGGAACCCCTTTCAAATGCCGATGCGTTTGGGTGGGATTAAGTTGGACTTGTCATATTGACATTGAGTCTCCATCTTGTTTGTTCCTACGAGTTCGGGCTGGTCCCGCAATTTGTGCCGTGTCTCAGCACACTAATGTCCATAATTTCCAGGACCTATGGCCCAGGGTTACTATCCTCAGGTATTTCTTCTGTTAATCCATACAATCTGTACCGACCTATGCGCCCTTTATGCAATTGTGTTTGTAGCAGCCCCAGCAGACATATCAACAAGGTGGTCCTTATCAAGGTCCTCCCCAAGGGTATCCTCAACAGCCACAACTTGGCCCCCAGACGATCTATGTGTGAGTTGTACTTGTTATAGTATAACTCAGTTCAATAAATACCATTTATTCAGACAACAACAACCTGAGAAAGGGGGGGGAGCTGCCTCAACTGGCTGCATGGCGTGTCTGGCTGGAATTTGTCTTTGTTGCTGTGCCGAAGGTCCGCATCTTTTAATACGCATTTGGCGTTCGATCCTGATAACATATTTTCTGTACAGAACTTTGCGAGTGCTTGTTCTAAAGTTGTATGGCTTTTTTCGGTAATTACTTGGAGGATGGTCAACTAGTGTTGCTCTATTAGTTGATTTACTTGTCACTTACATGCGCATCTGTCTTTGCATTGGATCGATTGGCTTTTGAGATATCAAAGACCCTTTACTTAGTTATATTCTATGAGTTTCAGCCTGACGCGGTCCTGGCGTGAGCGGGGATTTGTGATTGGACAATTGCACTTCCCCGGTTCATTCCGTTGTTCGATCACGCGTGTCCTTCAACATTTACCACAGCAAAAGCCTCTGATTCCGAAAAATGCTGTCGAGGCTCTCTGCGGGAGCCTTGAAGAAAGCTGTAGGACTGGCTGCCCCGCGCTCCTCTACTTTACTTAATTCTTCGCGCAGGACCTCAGTATGACTGTTTTTTTTTCAACCGCTCTTACCTTTGTTAAAATTGGTCACTAGGTCCGATTTGCTTCTTCCAGTACCACTGGCTTCGAGGTATTTCACTTCTTCATATACACAATAATCTTTTTGATTGCCCCCTAGTCTCTTTTGAACTCTCGCACGACGCTTGCCTCCGTTTCTCTGTTTACCGCGGGCTCAATAGCCTGGTATGCTCACCTCTATGGCTCTTTACCTTTTCTAGGTGAAGCACACGCGGGCCATCTTAGTGACGAGGGTCTTCACCCTACCGCATACCCGTGGTCTCACAAGGGCCTTCTAGATACGTTTGATCACGCGAGGCATGTCTGTTCTTGACTATTCCGTGCTCCAACTAATTCTTCAGGCAGCATCCGACGCGGATATCAAGTGTACCGCGAGGTGTGCGCAGCTTGTCATTCTTTGGATCGTATTGCTTGGCGCAATCTTGTCGGTGTCTCTCACACTGTAGATGAAGCGCGGACAATGGCGGAGGAGGTCGAATATACAGATGGTCCCAACGCAGAGGGCGAGATGTTTCAGCGACCTGGAAAGCTTGCGGATTACATGCCCCCGCCATACCCTAATGAAGAAGCTGCACGGGCTGGAAATGCTGGCGCTCTGCCTCCTGACTTGAGCTTGATCATAAAGGCTCGCCACGGTGGCGCTGTGAGCAATGTGTTTTCTGGGCTATGAAATTGATACTTAATGGATGCCTAGGACTATGTCTTCTCCCTTTTGACTGGCTACATGGACCCTCCAGCCGGTGTCGAAATTCGAGAGGGCATGAACTACAATCCCTACTTCCCCGGTGGCGCCATTTCCATGGCACGTGTTCTGTTTGACGGTCTGGTAGAATATGATGATGGTCAGCGCATACAATCTTCCCTGATCACTCATAGCTTAACTGTGGTATATCGCAGGTACTCCTGCCACCACCTCCCAAATGGCCAAAGACGTCACGACATTCCTTAGTTGGGCTGCAGAGCCAGAGCATGATGAGAGGAAGAAATATGGAATTAAAGCTGTTATCATCTTCTCTGCACTCACTCTGATCAGCTTATATGTCAAGCGATTCAAGTGGACTGCCATCAAGAACAGGAAGATCAGTAAGTTTTACAGCTTTTGGATGGTATCCAAGAGCTAATTCGTTTCGTATGCAGTTTACCGCCCACCCGCAGATAAAGCTCATTGAAAAATAGAGACAACTCGGTGTAACGTATTTACATACACAGTACATGAAGTTGAAAGCTTTGGTTATAATTTTTGAGCCATGAGGACAATGTTTGCAACTGTTATACAATCTCCTCGTTGTCAACTCCGAAGTTAGGACTGTCATTCTAGCGACCTCCCTGCATAGTCTTATAGCTCACTTTTCTGGCGGTATACTCACAATGTCTTCGGATTCTTGGCCGCCACAACTCAAGTTCAAATTATACTCATTTTGTCTTGTACAAGGCTGACTGCACGCTTCATAGAGACTGGGTCGCAAAATGTCTAGGCCAAATGACCGATATCAACAGGAATGAAGCCCAAGCTGAACTTAGACAGGTAATTGCTGATGCTTTCGCCGCTCATACCCTATGGACGACCGACTGGGCTGGTGTTCAACTTCAAAGGTGCTGCTGAGTGACCTTGTCTTCCACTTTCACCTATTTCAGCTCACTCCTTTCTTTTTTCAGCCTACTCCCAAAGCCTGTACCAACTTTTGGTAACAGCCTCAAACGCAAACCGTGCGTCATTCTTAATGATTTTATCATCCGAGCTGACCTAATTTCTCAACAGGACCGACAGTCCAACGGTAAACAAGAAGGCGAAGAAGAATGCACTCAAACATACTGCACAACAATCACTAGATGACAACGATACGGCCGCTCTCAGCCGACGGGCCGAGCGCTTCCAACGTGAACATGAGCTAGAACGGACGAAGAACTTACGCAATGGCGGCATCCTGTCTCTCAAAGTAGATCAGCATACTACCCATCTATTTAGGGACATGTCCTTGTCGCGTGGGGGATCGCCGTTCGGCCACTCAGACGATCCAGAAGCTGACCCAGTGAGTTTTCTTTCTGCGTTCGTTCCCGCTTTCGGGACTTGATCGCTTCCGGTCATCCAATATCTGCAGAACGTCATTGATTGGGATCGTTACACCATTGTTGGAACCTCTCAAGATATTTTCAAGGACTACCTACGGCTAACAACGGTCAGGGTCTGCTTCTTGCTTATACTGTTGCCTTGACGAGATGATTAGGAACCAAAACCTGAGCAAATACGTCCCTATCCTATTCTGCAGCAAACTCTTCTAGAACTGAAAAAACGCTGGCGAGAAAAGTGCAATTACAACTGGATATGCAGTCAGTTTAAGTCACTACGACAAGACCTTACAGTGCGTCATCATCACACTCATCATTAGGTCACTAGCTCTCACTTTTTTCACCAGGTCCAAAGGATTAAAAATGAGTTCACAGTACAAGTCTATGAAATTCATGCTCGTATGGCGCTAGAAAGTGTATGTTGTCCCTGCGACACTATGTTAGCTAAGTTTTCATTGCCTCGTCGCTATTCAGAGTGATATGGTAGAGTACAACCAATGCCAAGCAACGCTTCGCACATTATATGAGCTTGGGATACCCGGAAAAGTGGAGGAGTTCACGGCATATCGTATTTTAATGCTTCTGCATGGACGAAATCGGAGTGGTAGGTTTCTTTTCTCTGTTACGATGGTTCTCGTGCTGATGATTTATCTTACAGAATTAAATCTATTTGTAGGTCAACTAACCCCTAGACAGAAAGCAGATCCAGCGGTGCGGCACGCTCTTGGAGTGCAGCGGGCATTATCGATGGGGAACTATCATTCACTCTTTGAAGCTTACGTGGCAGCTCCCAATATGGGCGCGTACATCATGGATCACTTCATTGATCGAGAAAGGGTCAAAGCTCTCATGGTCATCGCGAAAGCGTCAGTTTCGATTCTTGTTATTTCCGGCTTCATTTGTCTCTGATGCGAAAGTACACACAGTTACAAGACGCTGCCACTGCCCTTTATTCACAACGTGCTCGCGTTCGATTCACTCGATGCAGCACGCGTATTTCTTGTGAACCACTCTTCTGCATTTTTTACGAATCCTCGGGCTCCAGACAGCGAGAAGATCCTAGATTGCAAACCCGCAATACCCCAGCTTTCGCAGGCTTACGAAGAAAGATATCGAAAAGTCCTTATCAAAGGTGCAATATGAAATATTTTCTCGTCGACCTTTCGATCTATTTCCTTGTGTTGTTTCTTCACCGTCATCTACTCCCGCCCTCTTCCCAACCTGCAAGATCTCCGGTGCAACGTACACATGAAGGACCAACTCCGACTGTTTTTCCCTGCTCGGCGACCCAGGATTATGGCTTGTTCCCTTGAACGTAATTATCTTTTCAATAATTCATGCCCTCCATCTTTACATTCCAACGATTCTGATCTATGATGGGTTCGTATCAGAGACGCAGAAGTGGGGAGTGTAAGCTGTTTTGATATGTATAAAGGAATAATCATTATCTGTCATTGTACAAAAACTTTAAGAGTACACATTCTTACTGGTATTTGTTCAGTCACGCATGCGAGCAGGTATGAATCTACGCAGTACCACCTCTCTTACAGAATAGTGTCGTATACAGGCTGGCGAGTTGAGGATGTCAACCGAGAGGCGTGAACCTGCCGGAATAGTCACGTATGACAAGACGAGGGTCTGCAGTCGACGATCAGGAACACGTTGACTAGCAAAGAATATTCAAAAAAGACCTTCTGCACTTGAGAGTTGACACGATTGATAGTGCTGAGCCAAGACCATGGAAAGGGACATGAGTTTTGAAGATCAAAGGGTGACAATTTCTGATCTTCTGGATCTTCATAAACCGGGCAGACTACCAGTGCAAATCTGGCAGAACGTGATTCTATGAACTGGTTGTATAGGGAACGATGGGACATACTCGGCGTGTGTGAAGACAGGACCTCGCTTGTACAGCAGATAGTCAACACAGAACTTGATGCCTCCCTTGACGACCCATCCAAGAGAACGGTAATGATGATAGGCGACGTAGTTGACCAGGAACGGATTATCGAATCGCAAAGGTTGGTTCGGAACTGGAGGTAGATGAGCCAGTTGGAAGGCGACCCAGATATTTTGCAGAGTCATAACAGTTTGCTTCAAACAAGTTGGTATGATCTCATTAATGAATGAGCTGCACATACTGTATATGGGTCCAGAACACTTAGACAATCGAGATTCCATAGCAAAAAGAACGCTTCCTGAAGTGTTAACTGAAGGTGTTCAATATTCTCCAGAGGCTCTTCATCTACGGGATCTCCTTCGTCAGTTGCAGGCGTGACATGAGGTTCTGGTATTGGCTGAGGCGTTGGCCTCCATGTAGCGGCCGATGGAATTGCAGGTCCGGACAATACAGGTTTAATGACACGTCCTTCAGTAGCAAAGATTAGTTCAGCTTCTTCAGCGACGGCCGCAATGGCCCTCGCACGATCGAGTTTGAACTGTCTACGCTCAGCTCTACGCTTTGCTGTTAACTCCTCTGAGGTCATTTCTATGCGACGTTTATCATCCAACGTCTAACACGATAGGAATAATTGGTGCACACACGTTTCCCGCCTGCCTGTCGATTGTTTATTTGCCTTGCGAGCCAACTTGGTTCGCTGCGCGATAAATCACCCTTGCCAAAAAAACCTCTCCGCCATAACAAAATTGCATCTTTTGACTTCAGAACCCAAACCGATCGAGTAGTGATGTCGAAAAAGCCTTCACAGTGAGGGTTTATGACGTCAACCAGAGAAAGGCCAAGAAGCCCTAAGATTGACCGAATCCGTAAAGGCGGGGGGTCAGAGAATATGAGAGGGAGAGGGTTTGCATATATTCTGTTGTTGTCATTGCGCTTGCCCGAGCCTTTGTTGGGTACGCTAGCTCGAGATGATGGAGTTATCAACGACATTCCGAGTTTAACTCAGAAGAAAAGTCATCCCTATACCTTGATGGAACAACAAGTACAAATATTGCTCTAACACGGTTTACACGCCTAACATATCTTCATACCAGCAATGTCTGATAAACGTAGAGCAGAGATCGAGGCGAAGAGGGCCAAACTAGCTGATCTCCGGAAAGCTCGTGCTGACAGACAAAAAGCAGAGACTGAGAGAAGAGCTGCAGAGGTGTGGAACTCAATTTCCGTGTTTCTGCAGAGTTTATGTATATGAATAGCCTGCAGGGCCTACTCCAGTTCGAAAGGATCTCGATGAATTGGTGAATGCCCTAGTCGGCAGCCCAAGCCGGGGTGGCTCAGAAAGTGGCGACCTTACGCCCTCCTCGCCAATACCAGGGACACCTTCATTAGGGCCTTCTGTGGCTCTTCCTGGCCATTCCGCACGGTCTATTCCTGGATCTGGAAGAGCAAGTCGGCAGAGTGACTTCTCGTCAGATCGTATCAGTCTAGGTACTACACTTGCTCAATCAAGCAATGCTGCTACTGATCATGTCATTGAGCGGTGAGTTGTTCGGATATTTTCCAAGGGTTAAGCTGATATATCTCATTCAGTACAATTACACCTCGGTTGTACATTGATCTAATCGACGTGGAGCAAGAACTGTTTGAACTCCCCCAGAAGGTGTGTCTGTTCTCCATCGCCGTGTCTTCCTTTTGGTTTGACGGTCTGAAATTTTTAGGAACGCGTTATATACAATAAAGAGGTCCAGACGACCGCTGCTGAGACAGAACCTTCGATTGACTATGAAGAAGAGCTCCGGCAGCGGATAATCAGAGAGCGAGAGGTCGAAGCGGAGCGAGCAGCTCGTGATAAAGAGCTTGAAGAAGAAAGTGTGAAGCTTGACGAGGAAATAGAGCAAGAAATTCGTGGTACGCGAGCTTTCCCGGTACAAAATTGTCTGAGCACAAAGACAGATGGTATCAGAACTTTCGGAGGAGGAACGAGCCAGTATCCTTGCAGCGCCTGAGTTCCTCGACTTTGTGGAACAATCATCAAAGATCGTGCAACGAGCTCTCAATGATGGGTATGATTACATCCGCGACTATACTATTGGCGCGGAATCTGGAAGGTGAGAAAGCAGGCCTTTCATGATGCAAAGTTTCACTATCTCAAACGCAGTGATGATTCCGAGGGGCGTCTTAAACGCGTCTGCGAATTCTGGGACGAACGGTATGGCAAAAATCGATCAATCACTGATGTAGACTGGTCGCCTAAAGTCAGTTCTTCTTTAACGTTGTTTGGATTAAGGCTATAAGTATGCACCAGTACCCAGAGTTGAACGTCGCGTCTTACAACAAGAATCCTGCCGCGTTGAATGAACCGGACGGAATTGTCGCGGTTTGGAATCTTCATCTCCTGGAACGTCCAGAATTTGTTTTTCACTCTCAGGTTCTTATGGCTTCCATCAATGCCGTTGTAGATGGGAAGAGTAACTGACGCGAAAACCGTTAGTCAGATGTCCTGTCCGTAACATTTTCACCGTTTCATTCCAATCTTGTTTTCGGTGGAACCTATTCGGGGCAAATTTTGTTGTGGGATACCCGCTCCAAACACCTCCCAGTCTTGAAGACACCACTTTCTGCCGCAGGACATACACATCCTGTTTATGCAATGCGGATGGTCGGAACTCAGAATGCTCACAATCTCATCACGAGTAGCACTGACGGCACGGTCTGCAGTTGGTTAGTGGACATGCTTGCTCAACCCCAGGTAAGTCATATATAAATTGTCTGATACTCGATATTGATCTTTGTACTATATTCTAGGAAACGCTTGAGTTAATTCACGCAGGTCATAACAAGACGGGCGAGGTAGCCATCACAACTTTAGATTTCCCGGACAACGAAACCACTACTTTCTGGGTTGGTACGGAAGAAGGAAATGTATACCAGGCCAACCGATACGATCGTGCCGGAGCAAAGGCAGGCCTGAACCAATACGATGTGTACAAAGGGCATGCCGGTCCCGTTATGGGACTTGATTTTCACCCGCTGGTCGGGCCTGTGGACTTTTCAGATCTGTTCTTGACGAGCTCAGTGGACTGGACAGTCAAGCTGTGGAGAGCCAAGTCATTGGCAAAGCCTTCCACGACGCCACATGGGATAGCACCGATATATTCATTTGACGAGGCAGATGATTACGTGTATGATGTCAAGTGGCATCCAGCGCATCCAGCGCTATTCGGCACGGTCGATGGGTCGGGACAATTCGATCTGTGGAACTTGAATAGTGACACTGAGGTACGTGATTGAGACGGTCAAAAAAATTTCCAAGTTGATCGGATTCTCATTTTTGTTTTACAGGTCCCTGCGGTTTCGGCCAATGTGGGCACTGGTCGTGCGATAAACAAAATTGAATGGGATCGTAAGGATGGGCGTCGAGCTGCTTTGGGAGGAAGCGACGGTCGACTGTATGTATATGATATTGGGGATATGGCAATTCCACGAGAGTCAGAGTGGGCAGACATGCAGAAGAGTGTTTCTGTGATGGTTAGTGGAGGACAGGCGAATGGTGTAGCAGAAAGTGAAACAGCGAGAATAGTGGCTGGACGTTGACGGTTAGCCGACGGATTTGTCGTAATAGCCTTGGTTTGATCCGTTTAGGAGTCGGGCCGGAAGAACGGAATGCCGCTCCGTAAAACTTAAAAATGTTCTATGTGGAATAAAAAATTATATTTATTATGAGTTTGATAAGGTCGACTGTCGTGTTCAGTTCTCTTCCTCGTATTAGATATTATTCTAGATCTATTATGACTACTAGAGATCAATTTAAGCAGGTAATCATTCCCCTTAGATCTCACTACTACTAGTAACCTTTAATTCTTTCATTATAGGCACCTCACAAGTAAGCTTCTATTCCTTATGTTACTTTCTTCTATTCCTTATGTTACTTTCTAATCAATATTCATTATACCTATAGACTCCTTCTGTGAGTGCCTCTAGCTAGGTCTTTCACATCTCATCATCATGTTTCTAGTATTCCTGGTCCAATCGAAGTAACCGATCAAGTAATTACTTGCACTCCTTGTCTACTGCATTATTACTCATCTTTTTAGGTCCTTTTTGCCAATGCGCATCCCTCTGTTTCCCATGTCTCTCTTGAATTCGTCCCAGTATTAGGAGACTGCATTCGCATGATCAGGCAGGTTCTTTTCATATTTATTTCAACTCTATACACCCAAAATTTACTCCCATCCGCAGACATGTTCTTCTAACCAAAGACGCTCAACCATTCATCATCGGTGGTAGTGGGACACTGGGATGGGATCAGGCAAGTTACCCATCTTATACACCCTAGTTCCGATCTTGAGCTCCCTCCCTTCTGCTGTTCGTAGGTCGCTGCCAATCTCGTGCAACCCGGGGAAAATGCACTCGTATTACACAGTGGTTACTTTGGAGATGGATTTGCAGAGTGGTACGCACAAAAGTCTAGTAGTCTCCTATGACGTTATGACCTTCAGTCTACCCTGCTAGTCTTCAAACTTATGGAGTCCAAGCCGATCAGATCAAGGCTCAAATTGGAGCTGCTGTAAGCCAATCTGACATCGAGAGTGCGCTCAGGGCCAAGAAATACACGATACTCACATTGACCCACGTAGACACATCGACGGGTGCGCTTTCTCATGGACGCTATCATCATCCAATCTGACCTTGCCATTTCTAGGTGTTCTGTCCGATGCCAAAGCCATAGCAGAAACTGTGAGGCGCGTGTCCCCGGATACCCTTGTCAGCGTCCCCTCGATTATACTCTATTTGCGATTGTACTGACTTTCTATCTCAGGTAGTAGTGGACGCCGTGTGCTCCGTAGCCAGCGAAGATATTCGTATGGATGACTGGGGGCTGGACGTTGTCCTCACCGCAAGTCAGAAAGGTCTGGGCACACCACCAGGTCTGAGTATCGTGCTTGCCAGCCAGAAGGCGATGAAGGTTCGTCTCCGCTTCTAGCGGGTGGCGTTTTTCCTCGAGCTTTGCCTGTAGGTATTCGAGTCCCGCTCAACACCTGTCACGTCCTACTACGGAAGCTGGAAACGGTACGTGCTATGCACATAGTTGCAGGTTCAGCAGTATACTCATGATACATATTATTAGATGGTTACCTGTCATGAAGGCGTACGAAAGCGGCAGTGCGGCCTATTTCGCAACGCCACCGGTCAATCTCATATATGCGTTTCGCGAATCCCTCCGCCAGATCACACAAGCCTCTCTGTCGCTCGAAGAACGCTTAAAGCTACATCGTGAGGCCAGCCAACGTATAAAGTCAGCTGCCGCAGAGGCTGGTTTGCAGCAGCTTCCGACTAACTCTGCATATGCGGCGAATGGTATGACTGCTGTACGTTTGCCCCCACTTCCTTGGAATTCAGGCACGATAATTTGATCGGCTCCTTTAGTTGTATTACCCTGAAGGACTGGGTGCTGCTGATTTGCTGCCACTACTTGCCAAACGGGGAGTTGTGGTTGCTGGGGGGCTGCACACTAGTATTAGAGGTCCGTCTTGCAGTTATTTGAGGCGGTTAATTGTTGCTGACACTTCGGTCCTCCACAGACAAATACTTCCGCATAGGGTTAGTCACTGTTCTTCCTTATTCTCTATCCTCCTTGGCAAATTGGTATACTTCTAGGCACATGGGGATCTCTGTTGTTGACCCCCAACGAGGGGATATTGACACAATAGTTAAGTCGCTGAAAGAGGCGTTGGCGGAAGCCAAAAACCAAAGAATGTAGAGAGGTTCACGAGCAGCTTCGTGAAAATATACTCGTGACGAATGTACAACCTTTCGATGGTCCATGTGGACGTCTACATTACCGACTGTGGTAAAAGTTACTTCGGGTGGTGTTCAGCACGGTGACGCTCATGAAGTCGTGTACTTTGTTGTCGTCAGAGTCGTTCTCCATATACTATAGAGGTCACTTGCTAGCTTGGCTTGAACTCCGCAACACCGTTTTGGTTTTTATATACCTTACTTTCGAAAAGGGCCAACTATAACCCGAGAGATAATCAGAATATTTCCCCAGTAAGCTTTCACAGGACCCAGAGAAAATGGGAACACAAGCATAAGATCCTTGTTCATGATATTTAGTAGGCACGTTCGACCTCTTGCGTCAAGTTTCGAGTACTACCCCTCTACTGCAACTTCCTTATATTGACCCTCCCCCCCCACCCCAACGTACCACTCCTTCCCAGACGTTGTCGGGGTGATGTATCCGGCTCTGATGGTAAAATCTCCAAATCGCTCGCCTGGAAGTCTCTCGAAGGCATATCTCTTGATCATCGGACCAAGAATAGCCATAATTTCAGGTTCGGTTACCGTTTCTGCAACAAACAATCAATGATATATATTGCGGAGCCTTCATGTGACGTACCCCTGTAGATCTTGTTCATCCTCTGACCGTAGTAGCCGCCGCCGAGCAGCATACTGTATGTGCCAGGCGCTTTGCCGACAAAGGCAACCTCTGAAAGTCTATGAGAACAAGAAACATACACATCGATCATGGATTACTCACCAGCGACGTATGGTCGAGCACAACCATTCGGGCAACCTGTCATGCGCATGACAATGGCATCATTACGAAGACCGTTCTCTTCACACAGTTTTTCCACTTTGTTAATCAGGAGGGGCAAGTACTGCAGAATATGTAGTGTTTTAGCGTTTATACTGGTGGACTAGCGAAAACTCACGCGTTCTGACTCCGCCATTGCCAGACCTGTAGATTTTATAAGTCAGTATTTTCTTAGATCACGGGTCAAGATATAAAACTTTCCGCAAGTTGGGAAAGCCACACAGGCAGAGGACGACAACCGAAGCGCGCTGTGTGAAAGATTGTCTAGCTTATATTTCGCAAGCAGGCGTTTGACAATTGGAAGCTCTTCGTCTGCAACATCCGACACTAAAAGATGCTGGTTCGTAGTCAATCGGAAAGTGCCCTTATGGACCTTGGCAATTTCTCGCAATCCAGTCTTGAAGTCACGCCCAGGTTCGTCCTGGATGCGACCATTTTCAATGAACATGGTGAAATGGTGTTTGCCATCCTCTCCAGTAGCCCAACCAAAATCGTCCACATTTCCGTCGAAAAAGTATGGTCGAGCCGGCGCGAGTTTGTAACCGAGACGCTTTTCAACTTCTGCCTTGAAGACATTCAGCCCCATGCGGTCGATGGTGTACTTCAGTCGTGCATTCTAGAGGAAAGGAAAAACTCATTAAAGGACCGACTGCAATCATCGCAGACGGATTACTAGTACCTTGCGACTATAAACAGCATAGAGTTAGATGATGTTGCAATAAGCACAGGTCTGCGAACTTACTCTGCGCGGTTCCCGTTATCTCTCTGCGTCAACATGACCTTCTCCGCCACATATTTGCCTTGCTCCACAGTACAGAAGCCAATAACGTCTCCAATACGGGGATAGGTGTTCTTGTTTCCGTGCGTAACACCCATTCCGCCCCCTATAGTTACATTAAAACCAACCAGATTCCCATTGGTGTCATTAATGGCGATGAATCCGAGGTCATTTGTGAAGACATCAACATCGTTGGTTGGTGGAACAGCCACAGCAACCTTGAACTAAAATAAAATATATTGGATGAGATCAATGGTGTATGAACTAATCTCGATTAGACCCACCTTCCGGGGAAGGTAAAACTCCCCATATAACGGTTCGAAATCCTTGAGAGCCTCACCGGCAACCAGCTTCTTATCCAACCAGATCTCATGGTATGCAGTTGTACGAGGAATTAGATGCTCGCTGACGTCCTTCGCGAATTGATAAACACGCTTGTGCAGTTCAGACATCGTTGGTATCGATGAGCAAACTACATTCCTGGGTCGATCCGTGAGTGTCCATGGCATGATGATTCGTGGAGAGACAATACCTATTGACATCCCCACAAGCCGCCAATGTATCTAAAAGGGCTCGATTAATGTCCTGGATCGCTGGCTTCAGATGCTTTTTGATTACTCCGTGAAATTGGAAGGTCTGGCGCGTAGTGATCTTAAATGTTCCCGATCCATGCTCATCTGCAATCTGGTCCATCTGCAGCCACTGGTTCGGTAGACAAACACCGCCAGGCATTCGAACTCGGATCATGAAGCTGTACGCAGGCTCGACACCTTGAGCTTGACGCTCGTCTCGTACATCACGATCGTCTTGTTGATAGATGCCATGGAACTTCGTAAGCTGAGTGTCACTGGCGGCTAGCGCACCTGTGCTCGTATCCTCAAGTCCCTCAGCAATGGTTCCACGCAGATAACCAGAAGCGGCCTTGATGTGCTCATTCGTGATTGACTCAGGTTCCGCTTCAGTAACCTCAATTGATTCGACGCCAAGTGCTTTCCACAGTAGGGGCTCCCAGATCTTGTAACCTGTCTGAGGGCCATCTGCATCTTGATCATCACCCAGTCCCAAACTGGCAATGCGCACTCCGCCGAGCTTCTCCAGACGAGCATCAAGGTCTTTGCCTGGCTTGTTGTAATACTGGGCATCTTGAGGACGAGGCCAATAATGACTGTCTCCCATGCCGAAAACACTATAACGAAGCTTGGACAGTATTTGGTCCCCACGGGTCACTGCAACATTCAAGGCTTTGAAGAATGCCCGACCATTTTGGGGGGGCTCCCCTTGGCCTGCTACGGATGTAATGAAAACAATGTACTCTTCTTGGGCAAGAGCATCGAGTGAAACGGAATCCATCATTGAGGTCGAAGCCGAGATACCCCTGGCTTTGGCTCGACTTGCCAATCTCTTCGCCATCTTCTCCGCCGCTCCGCCATCAGATGCAAAGAGGACAAGGAGGGGAGGTGCATCGAGAGCCGTGAGAAGTTCATCGTAAGATTGTTGAGCCTTCTGTTTCCTGGCCTCTCTAAGTTTCTCACCCAGACTGCTCACAAGTTCACCCGCCATCTGGGGTTTAGAGCGCACAAGCTGCGAAAGGTGGTTTTGTCTGTCAAGAAATTGCTGCAAATCCCTCTTGACAGCGTCCGAGTCAAGAGAGAAAGGCTCCTTTCCTTCTCTTTCTTTGCTTGGATCCCATCTGTACAACGGCCAGTAGCCAGCGTCAACGGCAAGTTTAGTCTCCTTGAGGACTTCGAGGGCGGGAGTGTCCTCGGACTGGTAAGGTAAATAGGCAAGCACGACACTGGGCCCATTGAAGCGATCAGCCTCCGTTAAAGCCTGCAGAACCTGGGAATATGACGAGAATATGGCTACGCTTGCCACGAAGACGTCACCGTGATTCATAGCGTACAAACCTACGTCACGCTTCCGTCGATAAGGATCAGCGGAATTGCGAAAAGAGAATGGAAGAGTGTCGAGGATGAGAATGTTGATATTAAGCCTGGAGGCAATGGCATGGTGGAGTCCTGACGAACCGAGATCGTAAGACCATGCGTCTGAACCAATGATCCACCTGGACATTGCGGGGAAATGTGCGCGAAGGGAAAGAATACGCTCAGCGGCTGGATGACCGACACATGATGACTCTAGACTCTGTATTATCTGCTTTCCGAATACTCTGCTCTTCGAAGCATCCTCCCTTGTAAGCATCCAGTTCGTTAGGAGAGAATGAAAGTTGGAGTCGATGATGTCGCATTGCAATAACTCTTGGACAGCGTGGAGGAGTTCAGTTCGCAGTTCCAACTGTCCACGGACACGCCCAAGAGCGTATTCGGGACTAGTAGCTATCTTTCCTTGTGAGGGAACAAGAGAAGGAGAATTTGATATCTCCAGGCGGTCGTTGAACAGATGCGATAGTATTTTTGTATATGCAAGCTCATGCTTGGGAACATGCGGCTCTCCGCAAACCCCGGATCCCGACTGCGGGGCGCTTCCGAGTTGTAGGCGGGTTAATGCGGAAGGCGAAGATGCGGATGAGGTACGTTCATAGGTATGTTCAGTCAATTTTAAGATATCGGCAGATTTCAAATCTATAAAGTCACCAAGAACCCCACTGTGAACACTAGGCCGGTGTTCAGAGTCGCGTTGCTGAAGCGCACTGACAACTTCAAGGTAAAATGGCAACCACTTCGTGGTCCACTGGTGGACTTGTTCCAGGATAATGACATGTTTCACCGAAGCAGATATCACATTCAAAATACAAGAGTGAGGGAGCGGGTTGAGTAAGGAGATGGTTGTAAATGAGATTCCGTCTACGTCTGGCAATGGACGTGATGGGCCGAGGATGAAAATAACAGTGTGAGGTTTGTCGGAGCCTTGGGTCGTTAGAGGGCGCAAAGGTCGACGAACAAGCGACAGTGTGTCTAGAGCCACAGACTCATAGGCCTTAAATAGGCCTGAAAGAGTGGAATTATCCACCGATGGAAGTGCAACAGGGCTCAAATGCCCATCTGTGCGAGTCATATGTCCATTTGTCAGACCGGACGAAGCAAGACTTTTTCCGCCTAGCATGAATGGGACGACCTTCTCTTCCGAAATCTCAGTCAGCATTGCCTCGTGATTACTAGTGTAGAACGCGTGCACAACGGCCTTCCGTTCCACCCGTGCCAGTCTGGATGCGAGTAAAGCGTTGTCTTGCGCCTGCTGTGCGGTGGATGACAAGAGGAAAAAGGGAACAGCAGGGCGGAGAAGCAGCGCATCGGTGAGGTCGTCCTTCAGCGCTAGATGCAATACGACTGGCAGCGTAGATATTTCGGTCAGATGAGGGAATAAAGTTGTCAATAGCTGTGCGTGTGATGAAGCAGTGAAGGAGACCAAGTTTGCGTCACAATTGGTAACGATTGTTGCACCTGGATCAGCACCAAAGGGTACCGTAAGAGTTTTGGGCGTGTGGTGCAAACGCTTTCTCAGAATAGCGTATTCCTCTCCAAACGGAGAGATCGACGGTAAGGATGGCTGAGAATCAACCAAGACATCCGAAGTCAAGTAAGCGATACGAGCAACGGCAGAAAGAGCTGGCATGCTGGTAGTGTCAAGTCCTAAACTCAACTTGAACAACAGAAGAAGAAAGGGAACTCACGGAATGTTACGAACAGTGAACCGAGGCAACACCAAATATACCGATTGCTACATTACAAAATCTTGGCGAGCCGCTCGATACTGAAAGGAAAAATTTTTACATAAAAAATAATCTAAAAAAAGAAGGAGGCGGTAATCAATCACGTGCATGGGTTAGTCTTATCGTCCTACTGAGGCCTCCTGTGGAACTCTCCGGACGCAGGGCAACTTGTACCGTAGACGACCTACCAGCTTACTGGCAACCTTAGCCTACTAGTTGATGCTTCGTTTAGAACAACACCCGGGGTGCTGAAAGCAATGGCGTGCTCAAACCAGTTCCGACGCGGGTACACAGTGGCACCATGTGCCTGTTGATGCTACAAGTTGTTATAACCCCCGGTAAGTACGCAATCGGCATCCACGCACTTCGAACTCCGCCGAATAGATAAATCCACATACGAAACAAGAATCAGACTACTTAACAATTTCTATGATCCATCCTCATAAGTAATATCTTCACGGCTTTCTCTCGGCGTTGCGGGGAATTTTTTTTGGATTTGGCGTACCTGAGCTCAGGCTGGCTCGTGCGGATAAAAATCAGCAAAACCAAGTCAAGTTCTCAATGACAATTCCGGACAAATAGATACTTCCACCCCTCATCGAGATTTGTTTGTCCATCGTCAATCCATTGTCGCTGGTTTGAGTCGCTGGCATGTACACACAGTCCACGACGGGCATCATGCACCATTCGCGAGTTCTCGAAAGGAGTCTGAACCTAACCTATGATAGGTACATAGCCTTCTGTAGTTGTCGATAACAATACCAGCAGGAAAGCAAAGCAAAGCGTGGATCACAAAAATCCCTATTTGCCTCTCAGAAGCATCACACTGGATCCAATGACCGTCGGTCTAGCCTAGGGCATCTTCGCAAAATGGTTAATCCGAGATCGACAGTCGTTGAATACGGCGCGTGTAAGCATAGGTCTCAAGAATGTAAGCAACTGCACTGAGTAATTTGTGTTGAAGATTATCGATGAGTGTTCATAATTGGACCCCTTCGCACGAGTTACCTGCACTCCGTGGAGATAGTATATAAGTATGTTATTACGGAAAAGTTTTATGTAGTCAGAATAGGTCAGAATGCTGCATTATAACGCCACCGTTTCTCGCGATGCGTCGATTGATTACATAACGGATAGTCCCAAAGCAGCACATATGTACATAATATAATCCGTCCACTGAATCATCATCATGACCAAGCTAGATCAAGATCTTTGCACGAGTCGTCGCATCATGGTTTGATTTCCGGCTCGATACGATGGGGAAAAATAAATAAATAAATAAAAAGGTCTTCGGATACTGAAGTACTGAAGTTTGACTGAAGTGTGCACAGACATTAAAGTTATTATTCAGTTTGATCCAATATTGATAACATGCCTCCAAGAGTGTTGCCCACAATGGTAGTCTCCCAACAATGATGTAGATGACAGTCGATCTACTTCAATTGTAGTCTGATTTAATTGGCACGGCCGGAAGCCTGCTCTTTCCGACGCACGTGAAGGCACGTGTTAAATTTCTTTTTTCAGCCACATCCCTACAATTGATGGGTTGAAAGGACAAATTCCACACTGTTCTCTGCATTTCGCACTAAGACCCTCTGGTAATATGCCACCCTGTAATATTTAGCCCCATTAGAGCTCAAGACACAATCCAGTCACTGACACCTGAACCTCAGTCATGTGATGGAGCCTCTATGAATTCTTACTGATTTGTGTGATTGCGAGGATATTTACTGCTATATAGACCTTGGAAAACATCTACCTGCCAATAATACAGTTCATATATGATTCCAGTGCCCTTCAAGAGGTTTTGGTAGAGATGTGCCCAGCCAGATGACCATAAAAGGGAAATCAACACATGCCAACATGTGATCTGAAAAGAGCACCCTTCGGATGCATGCCAATTAATCCAGACTACCTCAATGGTAAGATATTTGATGTTCAGCTCACTATCAAAAATTTCTGTGGGCACTTTGCACACTCTGGTCCATAGGGTCATGTCATGATCATTCTTACAAAGAGTAGGCTGAGAGTCATAATGAGACTTCTATCAGTACTTTTATAAAACCAAAGCCTATCTTGTGTTCAATACAGGGGACTACTTTATTAGATGGCAATTTTATGAAAAGCTGAGGAGAACATCAACTTCTAGAGTGACCAATGCTCAGTAAGCATGCACCTGGCTTTCCCACAAACCCAGCCTAATAATAGTGGGTGATCCTGTCCCTGACTCACTATAACTATACTTGTTTCCATCAAAACCCAACACCAGTGTTAGCTCATTCCCCAGCTCACAGCTAAACACCACCAAGGTATGGTGCTGATCACTTACACACCACTACTTTTGTACAAACTTTTCTGGTCCTCCAAAAAACAACCATTTTCTTATTCCTCTTGTAGAAACACTCCTTTTAGTGATAAGAAGATATTGTATTGGGGGTTTCTTATTAGCTTCAAAATTGAGTGAGAAATTTTCTCGAGCAGACTTCAGTTTGGCGGGTGGTTACATTTATACCTCTACAACTCACAAAAAAAGGGGTAGTTCTTATCCCTCTTGTATAAACACTCTTATATGTGGTTTGAAGAGGTTGTATTGACATAATACTGATACCACAAAAACTGGAAGAGAAATTTCATGACAAACTACTGTGCTTGGTCAGGTACTTGGCCACACTAGGTACTCGGTCAGTTGCCTCTACATCTCCATAATGTTTTTTGTGTACATTTTTAGTAGTACAGTTGAATAGACATACCTGGGGCTACACCCATGCCAACTCTTGGGCCTTCAATGTCCCTATTTTATGAGAACGGCCTATTTTGATAAGCGATCAGTCAGGTATTACCAGATTTTGCTGTGGGAACTGCAGTTCCTAATCTGGTCAAATGCCAGTTCTCCACCATTTTGTATCCATTTGGCTTCAAATTTTGCGGTGACATGGATATTAGTTTTGGGTTTGTATATACGTAGTCCCCCCCCCTTCATACTGCTCTTAATTCCATGTATCTCTTAAGTTCTTGGCATGCAATACCAAATCCAGTCTCATAGCTGATGGAACCAAGTTGAGCCTATATCAAGGAAGGGGGCCACAAACTGCTCTAGATCTTTTGGTACATCAAAATATAGTACTATCTCTCTATTTTCCCACCACTTTATGAATTTTCCCAACTTTCATTGCATGGCATTTCAACACTTTAATGTTTATGATGAGATTACATGAGTGGTAATTGTTGAATGAAATTTCAGTCGAAGACATCAAACTGGATAGAACTTGTAGTTAAGGTGTGAAACCAATCATAGTAGCATGAAAATAAAGGCCAATTAGCCCCTTGTTGCCACAGTTTTGGTATCTCCAACAGCATGATATTCCAATTTTGCCTACAACAGCTATTCTACTACATATTACCACACACTCATTCACATGTTTCCACCACTAATTTCAATAGTTATGCCCATCTCCAGGTCAATTTCAGTGAGTACTTGAGAAACAAGGGAGAAGGGACAAGAGTGAACACATGAAGCCAAAGTTTTGATGGGTGGCCGAGTACCTGAAATTGCCCAATTTGGCACCCCCTGCAGCAAAATATTCATATCTCTTCAACAATGCCACAAAAAAAATCTGGAAAGCATTCTAAATACAAGATAACTTGTCTTGCTTCCCAAAGTCAAAAATTTCCACCACAGTCTGTATTCAATCTGTACCACATCATTTTAGCTAGCCTGGCTGACTACTAGGCTGGGCACAGTATGGTGTGAATAAAATCCAATTATTGTTTCAAGTTCATTATACCTGTTTCTGGTGTTTTCAAGGTTATTTGGCCATAGATGGGCACAGCAGTACTCAATCCATGTCAAAATTTTCACACTATTTACTCAACCTCAAATGTACTTAAAAATAGTTCCTGACTGTGTTTTTTAGGGCTAAAGTTTTTTTCTTCTGGGCAGCCAGATTGGCAGTTGCACAAAAGTAGCGGTGTGTAAGTGATCGGCACCTATGATAGGTGTATGCTACAATGCTCACATAAGCATCACCAGGCATCAATCGGGAACGTGTGGGATACTTTCCGGTAGACCAGTGACCGATCCCTAGTACATGGTCAATTCAACCTGCTCCCTGGTGCATAGCTTGGCCTCTCCTGATGTCTGGATGGTCTACTGCTGTAGGGAACACATATTACTACATGATTATACTGTTATATCTGCATTCCATTAAGATACAGAAGTCCTATAGTCCTTAGGTGAGTGACTATACCATATCTCAATGCATTTACTCTCTACCACTCTTTTATAGAATAATAAACTGTTCAAAGGTGTTAAATCTACTCCTAATACATCGGTATGCCTGTATATATGGCCACTAGTGAGTCCCATGAGCTGGCATGGAGTAACTAGTGTTGTGACGGCTCGGCTCAGCCTGAAAGCCATGGCTTAGGCCTGGCTTTGGGGGGCTCAGGCTTTGAAAATCTCGAGCCTGAGCCGTGACCACAGCTTCCGGCTGGCTAAGGCTCAGCTCAGGCCCAAGCCGCGGCCCATAGTACTAGGTGAGCTTAGTCATGTGGGGTATGGAAAAGTGACAGAATTGCACATATATTATGCTATTGACATCGTTGGGGTACAAATACATTGTTGTACTATGTAAAAGTGAATGTTAGCATGGAGGGAATATGGTTTGAAGCTAATTGACTCACCTAACACTATGAAAACCTTTGTGCTGTTTGTCCTGCACCCCTATTGTTTCACGTCCCCCAACCATTGTCTTGCTTGCTGATGTCCACACTCTTCTGGCTCAGCCGCACCCGACGCAGACTCTGATGATGACTCAGGCTATGATAGAAATAGAGCCTGATGGCACCCAAGCATGTGTTTCCTACTACATAGATCAACTAAAATAGAAGACAAAAATAATAGTTAGTTATTGACCAATGATGATAGAAAAAAGCTTACCTAGCTGCAAGGATACACGATGCAAAGCGGCTGCAGAGGTGAGCAAAACTGGAGGTGAACATTGAGAAACAATGCGACATCGTTGTTGATATGCTAAACAATAACAAACATCATAAACTGTATAGTCATTGACTGTGCTGAGGTCCAATATATTCAACCACTGAAAGTCGTGGCTCAGGCCACGGCTTATGGCTTTGAGCTGAGCCGTGCACATCACTAGGAGTAACAGGAACATTAGGTGAGTAGGTGAAGATCCTACCTTGTAGGATGAAATATTGACTATTTGGATCACCTGTGGGCTATAATTTAAGGGTAATGGACTACTCTGACCGCCTATGAGAAGTTTTGGACGATAGGTAAGGTGTGTGATTCATGGTGAGCAAAGTTCACCTCTGTTGATGGGGAACCCATGCTCTGGTGAGCCAGGACCTTCCCCCCTGCTATCCCCTTTCCTGACCCTCATTCTACTTTACAACTAGGCCTAGGAATCACAGAAAGTGAATGCTTTGGTGCCACAGATTTTACAGGGAAGACATATCTCCTCCTGAGTACATATTCTTTTTTCTGTCTATACTGACAACTGTAGAGCCTTAAGGGGCTCTATCAGGTCGTTTATCAGGACCATTATACTCTCTTACAATGTGCATTTTATCAGGGGAAGGCCTAGGGATGCAGGTAAGTGACAACACCCCACCCTCCCCATACAGGTGCACTGACAGAGAGCACCTTATCCCAGCTCTCCCAACATTAATTCCCACCTCTACATACATCCCTCTACCCTTTACATACATTTTTTTCAGCTGTAGAGGGTGTACAAGCCCAGTAGATGGCACCTCCTCCCCTCATTCTGTCACTTCTCCACATTTCACCCCTTCCCACCTCATGCAGCACCCTTTACAGTCATATATATAGTTATAAATATGAATATATAGCATATACATGCATTACAGACCCCCTTAATGATTAGAAGAGACCCTCCCTCCTCTCCACCAGGGGGAGTGCTTGTTATGGGCTAAATATAGCTGTAAAAGTGGAAACAACTGTTTATTAACACTATACATACATACATAAGTGTTATCTACCAAAAAAAGCGAAGGGAAAGGGTCAGGAAAGAGTGAAATAGCCTGCTCATCGTCAGGGATGATGAGCATGACATTAGCGGAGACTGTGGTGCATGTTGATCAACCGTGGGAGACAGTGATGTTGATTGGGATGGGCGCTGGTACCGGAAAGTATCCTGCATGTTCCTGATTGATGCCTGGTGATGCTTATGTGAGCATAGTAGCATACACCTACCTTGGTGGTGTTTAGCTGTGAGCTGGGGAATGAGCTAACGGGTTTTGACGGAAACGAGTATAGTTATAGTGAGTCAGGGATGGGATCACCCACTATTATTAGGCTGGGTTTGTGGGAAAGCCAGGTGTAAGCATGACTCCTGGTATATGCATGTCACAACCTGTCACACTCCCAAACCTTGTCCTCTGCCCTCCACAACATATATATATGGGGTTTTTTGTGTCTCTCACCATCAAATATATCATATGCACCATACATTATAGATTATGACACCAAATTACAATCTATTTATTGGGATTTATAATTGTGGAAGGAAGGGGGGACTTATTTCTGCATGTGGTTAGAGTCAAAGTGAGAGTTAGATGTCTTGTATACTCCTATTGCAGTATTGATGTGTACTATGATCTATATATAGCATGTACTATTAATAGAGTTATTTACTTGGACCGCACATGGCTTGCCCATATCCCAACACTCCCCCTCAAGCCTACCAGTTCAAGTACAGGGGAATGGTTAGTTAATCCATCCAGGTGCATCAAAACCTCTGTGTGGTGGAAAACCCTGTGGGAAAAACCTTTCCACACATGAGGAAAGCTACTGGGTTACTAGTGCATCAACTGACACCCATCTCTTCTTTATGTTGAGTAAATTTTGGTTTCAGTAGAGCTTTAGTTAATACATCTGCCATTTGCTCTGGATCTCAACAGTTCTGTATATCAAGAACTTTTTCATTCACAAGGTCCCTGACCCAGTGATGGCGAAGAGCAATGTGCTTTGACTGTGTGGGTTGTGTGTTAATACTACAGACCCCTCATTGTCACCATAAATAATGGTCGGGTTCTCCTAAATAAATATGAGTTCACCATATAAATTTCTGAGCCATGTTGCTTCATGTCCAGCCTCTGAGAGAGCCACATACTCTGCCTCCATAGATGACAAGGCTATGATTGTTTGTTTCTTTGATTTCCAAGTCACTGCTCCCCCCACTGTTAGGAAAATGTATCCCATTGCCTGGGTTAGCAGTGTAGGCGGCCAATTTATTTACAGTGTATGAGATACCCAGCCTTGTGGAGTTTGCAATAAACTGTAGACTTCCCAGTAATTTTGCATATGGATTACTTTGGTTGGGTTCATTGTGATCCAGCTTAATATTTGGATCCATAGATATACTGACAGGGTTCGCATCGGCCATCCCCTCCTTGAGGAGTAGATTCTCAATATATTTTTGTTGAGAAATACTCACAGAATTGCTGGTATGATTTATTTCTATACTGACAGCTAATTTTCACCAATACAGTAGAGGAATTATAAGATGTATATTCCATGCAACTCTCAGGTAGTTTTCATGGTAAGATGCATATATTTTCATCAAGAACAAAGTGGATGAGAATGTCCATGTCAGCAGATTTTGAAATCATGTGATGAACACATCGCTCTGCATGGGGGTTCTATACAATAATATTCACCACAGTAAGTGTTGGTTGCATCATTATGTCAACATTATGTGACCCATATTGTAATTGTGTAGCACAGAAAACTTAATTATTTTTATGATGCAGACAGATGAACGGATGGATGGACATCTGGATTCTCCAATCCCAAAATGTCCTCAGATGAAGGACTTTGCCTCATTCAAGAGAATCCTCAAAAGTGATGGCCTGGCATGCATGACTGCAACCAGCATCACATACATTGAGGGTAAGGGCACAGTGCTCATTAGTCACCATGTAATAGTAAATGGGAAGACAGAGTCACGCAAAATGCACCTATACCCCATCTATTACATCCCAGACTTAACTGGTCATTTAATGTCAATGGGAGACTTTTTACAAGAGAAGAAAAAGGTCCTCTGACCATATTTTTTTCTATGACCTAAAGGGTAAACCTGTACTTAGAACAATGCCGATAAATGGTGATACCATATATGTGGCTCATACCCACATTCTAAGTACTAAGAGATTAAATGTTGCAATTATTTACATTGCTGACTATGATACTTGGCATAAGCACCTCAGACACATGTCCAAGCAAGCTGTATGGCAGATGCCAAAGCATGCTGAGAATCTCCCCAAGGGTCTAACAATACCTACAGGCACATTTACCCAGGGTGCACCAAAGGGAAAATGATGTCAAAGTTGTTCCCTGAATTGGAATCTCAGGCCTCAGAGCCTTTTGAGTTTGTACACTCTGATCTTAAAGAATTACATATACTTAGTTATCACAAATACGAAGACTTTATTGTGTTTGCTGATGATTGAACATCTCATATGTGGGTACAGTGCCTAAAAAAGAAGTCTGACACACTGACATTGATTAAACACTTTGAAGCAATGGCACAAACCCAATATAGCACTCAAATAAAGTGCTCACACTTTGATCCTGGGGGGGAATTCAAAGATCATGAGCTGATCAGTCAGCTCAAAGACCTTGGCATCAAGATAGAGATGTCCACACCCCATGTCCACCAACAAAATGGTTGCACTGAATGCACTATAAGGACATGAATGGAGAAAGCGCAATGTCTGTGCTTCACTGCCTGTCTACCACAGTTGTGGTGGGAGTTTTGCATTGAATATGCAACTCATCTATACAACTGAACATTGTTGAAGCACCTGACTGGACTGCTACCCACCACGATCATCTCAGTGCTCTTGCCTTTTCAGATTTCATGAAACTGCTGCAAAAGGAATTCCTCCCCAAAGGATGGGAAGATGAATTCCACAGCAAAATCTGCAACTCTCACTTGAAACCTTCTGATTCCTTCCTGAAGTGGCTCAACAATGTTTGCCACATCAACTTCACCCTCTGCAACACTGATTATCATTTCAATGACGACACCCTGCATATCCAGCTCGAGACCCTCCTTGACACTGATCTCTGCAACCATTGTAAAAAGCTGAAAATCAAGGAGGTTGTTGAGGCTGCTGTTGGCAGTGATGGTGTTAAGACCATTAAGGCAAGGCAGGGGTAGGGGTATACCCTTGTGTTTTTGGGCTAAGGGTATGAGGGGTAAGGGTAGGGGTATGCTTATGTAAGAATACCATTTGATTTTTTCAGCTACAAAGACTCATATTCAAGATTTTCATCAATTAAATTCAGATTTTGGGATTGTCCAACATGATAATGGCTTTCATGTGTTAATAAGAGGTATTAATATGTGATATTAATAGCAAATACAATAGTTATCAACACTTTTCAAATGAATTTTGCTCTAAATATGTTGATTTTGTGCCAAACTCTTGTACCCTTGACAAACCCTCCCATACCCTTGGCAACCCTTATATGTTTCCATACCCTTACCACTAAGGGTAGGGTGTTCAGGGGTAGGGGTAGGGGTATGAGATTTGACACCCAGGGGTAACCCCTGCCTTGTCCTAAGGACCATGGAAGCCCTGGTGGAAGAGCAAGATCAGTAAGCTTGCTGATGAGTGTGTGCAGGACACCAAATGATACCTGGAGGCTGTGGAAGACCTTCATTGTGGTCCCAAATGTCAGGCTCTCACTCATAATCCCTGGTCCTACAATACCTCTTTGTCTAAACTGCAGTCCTCCTTGTCAAATTCATCATCCCATAACAAACCTTCTCCCTTGACTCAGAATGAATGTGGCCTTCTCAATAAGCATCAAGGATGTACAAAGTGCTGTCGAGGTTACCAGGATCACCATGCCACTAATTGTCCAAATGATTTCCCTGATGGACATAACTACCAGGAGCTCACAGAGAGCTTTCTTCTTAGCCACAAATGCTCCATGACCAAGCAAGATGATTGGTGCTGTCATTCCTTCTGTGCACATTGAGAACACAGGGGATGAAAATGATTCATCCATCATTGGTGCCATTATGCCTTCCAACATGCTCAGATCTGGCTCCAAATCCAAGAGCAAGGTAAGTGCACCTTTGACCATCCCACATCTGCATTGGTTGTGTATGTTGATAGGACCAAAGGCTGAAGCTCCTATTACAGTGACCAGTATGCTTGATTGCAGTGTGCATGTTGCCTGTAAGGGCAACCTTACAATCAGTGTGGCATAGCATGATACTTGCAAGGGAAATCTGAAGTTAGATTGAGGAACTATGGATACAACAGTCCTACTCACCTTGCAAGGGAAATCCAAAGAGAATATTCTGAGGATCACCTTGCAAGGTGGAACTACTTAACTAGACTACAAAGGATGACTCATACTAATAAGATGGGACCTGCAACTGTCAAGGTGAAACAATGATACTCCATAACATATGACCCTGCACCCCAATGCAGCCTATAATGGGCACAGACTATTACCAACATCACAAAGGAACCAAGGATGGTACTAAACGCAGCCACAGAGGCCTGACAAATGAAGGGGATGATACCCTAGGTACTGGGGGATTGTCCTAGGCCTTAGCAAAGCCTCAAAACATGCATGAAGGTGTTGTGAAGTTCTTCAAAGCATTTCAAAGTACTTTGCAGTCATCATATGGGATCAGAGATGGAGAGGGGAATGAAGGTGAAGGGCCAGAGGTGTCATAGAATGGTTAGGGACAATAGGGAATGTTGATAGCACATACCAAGATGTCCCCTTACATCACCCCTTATCTAGATTGCGATGACCTCATTGCTTAGGCCATTGCCATAGACTGGAACTGATATTGGCATTAGAGAGTAGTGTTGAGCAAGTATGGTCCCAATTTTTTGTTATATAAAGAGAGGAGGGATGTCCAGCCCAAAAAACAGTCCAATCTACAGACTGACAAAAGAGAAATAGGCTGGTGGTGGAGGCAGCATTGCTATGGATGATGGTTGTGGTGTGATGAGCTGGTGGTGTTGACACAGCTGTGCTTTATCATACATAGCCATGCCAATGGTAGCTAGAGTGAGTTGGTTTGTTAGCCTAGAAAGACCACTTGGTGCAGTGGTTATACTGCCACATTGTTCTATGATGTGGAGGTTCAGGGTTCAATTCTTGCTTGTGTCATTTTATTTTAGTATTAATAGTAAGGACTCCTAGTTGAGTCCCAGTTGAGTCCCACTGGATTCTCAGTTCACCAGTCCCAGGGAATCCAGTGGGAAGTGTGCAATTTACTGGGATTTACTAGGATTAATCCTGGTAATTCCTGGTACCAGAATTGGACATTTCAGTGGGTCTTGGCTGGAGTATGAGTCCCACCAGAATCAAGTGGGATCTAGTGGGATCCTACCAGGAATAGGTGAGGGAGTGTGAAGACCTCTTAACATCCGACAGCTATGGGTCCCATGACAGACACCACATTGGACACAAAATGGGCCCAAATGATGACAGAGTTGTTTGTACACCTGGCAAGTTTTTCTTTTGTTCTTTTCTCATGTTTTCTTTCAACTGACATATCTTTTCATTAATTATAGGTTATATATATATGTTGTAATGGCATGACAACCCCCAAACCACCACAATGGTGGCCATCACTACCACCACAACAGCACCACCAGTTACTGGGCACTAAGGCTGCAAGAGCAAAAAACAAGAATGAGAGCTAGATGCAAACTGCACATGTTATGATGTGGCACAAGAATGAAAGCAGAAAGAGCAAAGCAGTGGTGAGCGAATCAAATCATGCTCTCATCACCAAGATGGAGACAGTGGATCTGTCTCCTATAGCAATGTGGTGGATGCAGTAATGATAGTGTAGCATGACTATGTACAGGTGTGACTGTCTACTGACTATGTGGTCATGTGACTACTGGAGTAGGTGTCCACACACCCTACTCCACCAGGATGGATGCAGAAATTGCTCCTTTGGTGTTTGGGAGACCAAGGAGAGTATCTGATAGGAGAGAATTAGGGGCTTGAGGTACCTGAGATGGACTTCCTTGTGCATCAGCTCTTGAGTGAAGGACAGCCATGAATAGGAGGGTGAGCAGGGTGAGCAGGGCTCAATGCAATAGTAGAGCTAGATGGAGATATATTTGGAGTGGTGCAGAGGCCTACAAAAAGGCTCCTCACCCTTGGAACCACCCTTACAATGACAATGATCCATTTTTGTCAGTCATGTGACTTGTTGTGTGGAGGTCTGTAGTTCAATTCCTTGCTTGTGACATTATTTTGTGGGCATGAGAACTTCACTTGTAGAGATCCAACCTAAGAATATATATTATAACTATAAATAGTATATTAAGTAATCATAAAATGGAGTACTATTAGCTTCAGTACAATTAAGCTATTCAGTGAATCAGACTGGGCCCTCTGACACCACAGGCAAAACCTAAGGCAGTGGGTATGGCAGTTGACAGTGCCTAAATCAGTAATTATGTAATATTGCCTTTAACAAAGAATCATCACCTGACCTTCCCACAATACAAGCCTAAGAATAGTGATGGATATGTTCCCCCCCCCCGATTACCACCCGATCACAGTCTCCCATGGTGGATCAACACATGCCAGTCTCGGCTAACATTGTGCTCATCATCCCCGATGATGAGCATGCTATTCCACTCATTCCTGGCCCTTTCCCTTCGCTTTTTTTGCCAGATAACACTTATGTATGTACATATAGTGTTAATAAGCAGTTGTTTTCGCTTTCACAGCTATATTTAACCCATAACAAGCACTCTCCCTGTAGAAAGTGAATCCTAGTATAAACAACTCAGTCTCTGGATAAGTGACTTTATTAATCCGTACTATACCTAGTATAAACAACTGTTGTAGTAGAGTAAGTACGTGTCAATAAATATGTATAGTGAATATAGCTCACCTCAGTCTCTGGATAAGTGACTGAGGTGATAAAGTAAACTACTGAAGATATATAGATGTGTAATGCGTAACAAAAGGATGTGTGTCAAAGGAAAAGAGACAAGGGGAAACTTAAACACGAGCCGACCACACAGATCAAAGGGAATGCTAAAATAGTACACGCATCAAACGCATCAAAAGCATTATGGACTCACGGTGCGATTCCAACACTCCTCCTCACTGTGAATACACTCCTCCTCGCATGGAATCCCACTAACGAAGGCCAAGAGATGCACGAAGGATGGGGAAATGTTTAGGTTCCAGGGCTTTAGTAAACATGTCAGCTACATTGTCACAGGTGTGGATGTAAGTGATAGCTAGGTCACCCGACTGTACATGCTCGCATAGGAAATGATATTTGATGTCGATGTGCTTAACGCATGAATGAAGTAATGGGTCCTCGGATAATGTCTTTGTAGCGTTGTTGTTGCAGAGGATGGTAGTAGGCAAGTTTTGATGAAAATCAATAGCGCGTAGTAGCGTATGCAACCAGATGCATTCCTTTGTGGTCTCAAACACCGCTATGTATTCTGCTTCACAGGTGGAAGCTGCCACTACCTTCTGTTTACGTGCTGCCCAAGACACTGCGCCTGAGCCAAGAGAGCACATGTATCCCCCAACGCTGCGATGAGTGTCATGGCAATTAGCCCAGTCAGAGTCACTATAGGCGTGCAGGAGAATGGGGTTCTGTCTGCCCAGATAAAGCTTCAAGTCCCTAGTTCCCTTTAGATAACATACTAGCCGTATAGCAGCACTCCAGTGTTCTAAGGAGTACGAATCAAGGTATTGAGAGAGCTGTTGTACTGCATAAGAAATGTTGGGATGCGTAGATATTGCCAAGTACAATAAGCATCCAACAAGAGAGCAGTAGGGAAGCTTGGCCAGGGCATTCCTGGCATCCTGGGACATACATTGCAGATTGGAGCGCCGTAGTTTCAAACCAGGGTCCAATGGGGCAGAAATGGGGTGTGCTTCTTTCTGACCAAACTGTTCCACTATTTTGTCAATAAGAGCGGTCTGTGAAAGTGCAACAGTACACATGTCTCAGTCCCATGAGACAGCAATACCCATAATAAAATGTGCCATCCCCAATTCAGAGATAGTCCATACTTCGCGCATCTGGTTCTTGAAGTGCTCGTTTTCATCCTTGGAGTTGGCGATGGTTAAATAGTCGTCGACATGGACAGCAGTGATAATTGTACCAGTGTCAGTTTTATGGTAATAGATACAGGACTCGCACGAGGGGCGGGTGAATCCCCAATTTAGCATCTGCACATTAAGGGTCTGATTCCAAATGCACCCATTCTGTTTCATACCATATAAGCCACACTGTAGTTGCCAAACCCAGTCCTCCTTGCCCTGCTCCTCAAAACCAGCAGGCTGCTGCATATATTGAATTTCATCATCTGGAAGTAAGCCGTAAAGAAAGGCCATCTTTATGTCGACCTGTTGTGCATCCCAGCCAAGTGAGGTGGCTATGTGTAAGAGAATCCGCCATGATTCCATGCACACAGTCGGTGAGGTAGTTTTGGTGTAGTCCCTGCCATAAATTTGTTCATTTCCTCTGAAGACTAGGCATACCTTCCATCTAATAGGGGTACCCGCCTCATTGCGCTTAATGTGGAAAATCGGTCTCCCACGCCTAATACGTTTCCCTAGTGGAACCTCTGACCTAGGTATTAGTTTGTATACCCCCATTTCTTTCAATGAGTTCAATTCCTCCAGATATCCACGCTCCCATCGACAGATCTTCTGGCTTCATCCCATGTTTTCAGCTCATCCTCAAATTGAAGTGACTCCGGATCAAAATCTACCATTTCTGAGATCAGGGCCTGAAATTGATGTGCTTGATTGCCCAAATCAAGATTATGAAATGATTGTTGGAGTTCTTCCATGACATCACGATCATGATCGGAGGATTGATCCGTAATGTGATCCAATCGTGCAGCCACAATAGCAGCCCGACGCTCCCACCGCGCCTCCTTTACACGCGCAGCGCTCTCCAAGGATTCTTGCACTGCAGCCACTGTTCTAGTAATAGCAGGGCCACCATTGGGGTTTTTGTCTGTGGGTATTAGAACACGGGTAGATCGATGAATAGGCTGGGCGATGGGTGGCGGTGGCAGTGTCGTGAAACTATTAGAGGGCGCATCAGAGAGAGTGAATTCATGAGAAGACTCAACATCATCATCTTGCTGTAAAATAGGACCAAGGAATGTGGGTAGACTACCACTGGACCCAATATTATCATCCTCCCCTAATTCATCGATTGAAGGTGGTGAATAGCCTTCATGGCTCTCAAGAAAGCGGACATGATATGAAATATAAACCTTACATGTTGCGTGGTTATAACAGCGATATGCTTTTGATTTTGGCTCGTAGCCTATCAAGATGCATTCGATGGATTGTTCAAGTATCTTGGGATTATCCTTTCCTGGGATAAGCACAAACACCCTGCAACCTATCTCCCAAAGATAAGAATAATCAGGTTTTCTCTCATACCATAATTCCCAAGGTGTTAGGCTTGCTAGTGAACGGGTCGTAGTCTTGGTGTGCAAGTGGGCAGCTGTGAGGTAGAACTTGTCCCACAAATAAGCTGGCAGACCAGCATATATTTGCATAGTGTGCACTTTAGCCATAAGCGTCCTATGCATTCACTCAACATGGCCTATGTGAGCTGAGGTGTGAGGTGCCGTGAAACGCTGATCAATACCACAAGTCTTCAACCACTCCTTCATTTCGTGCAATTTAAGTTCACCATTATCGGTGATATAGGTCCCGACTTTGAGGCCGGTTTTGTTCTCCCGGGCAAGTTCCCAAGCTTTAAGTTCCATGAAAGCATCATCTTTATTTTGCAATGGTATAGACCATGGGAATGAGGTGTAGTCATCTACTATATCCATGATATAACGGTTCCCTGCACGCGACGTTACTGAATGTGGTCCAGATAGATCCACCCACACCTTTTCCAGCTTCCTTGTTGCCTTATGGCCTGGTCCCTCCTGACATTTCTTGGGGACTGGAGACTTGGTCTGCTTGCCAAGGACACAGGAATTGCATTTAGGTAATTTTTGCAATGAAGCGAGCGGCGCACCAGTGAAAGTGCCCTTCTTGGCCATATCCCAGAGTGCCTGGTAATTTGTGTGACCCAGACGACGATGCCATGTCTCGAGAGTAGGGGTCTTGTGAACCGTTAGCGTGTGATCAGCCTGGGCCAATGCAATGTTGAGTGTGTAAAGCTTTCTAGATATGCGCAATCCACGAGCTATGAAGGCCCCGGAGGATTTATCAGTGAACCAGCATGTGTTACTGTCAAAATGTGCAACAGCGTTAGAGTCGTCGGCCAGCATGCCCACTGAGATCAGCCGAACTGCCGATTTTGGGATGTAGAGGGCATTACATAAAATAATTGATGCGCCCTGGGCTATTCTTAGCTGTATATCACCAACACTGACAGCATCAATAGATGAACCACCGACACCTCTGACAGAGTGAGGTGAAATGGGTCGTAAGGTGAGGAAGTCAGACTTGTCAGGGGATATATGTACTGTAGCCCCAGAGTCAATAATAAAGGGGAGAGCATCTAAGGTGATGCGTGAGCAACAAGTCTGTGAAAGGGGTTCCATGGTGAGCGCATTGTCAGGGATGGGTGATGTATGGTGTTTCCAGTCCACTGTAGTGGTGAGCTCCTCCTCCACAGCAACCCATCCTTCATATTCCAGCACGTCTGAAGGGTCTAAAGGCAGCGGGTCGTGAGCAAGCCTGGCAAATTCCGGTGCAGGTGGGGTAGGAATATCAGGGTCGACCATGACTGTGAAGGCATGACCATTAATGTCCTTCATGGTAATAGGAACCTTCGTAGTGCCAGCCGGTAAGGATTTCTTCTCACGGGCGGCCCTGCAAGCAGTGATCGACTCCTCGAGTGATTTCCCAGCCATACCACTGCCAGGTTTAATGCAATATTGTTTTGTGTGGCCAAGTTTCCCACAGTTAGCATTGGTGCAGATTGGTGCGTTAGGGAGCTTGGAAGATTTGGACTGTGCGGTAAAAGCGGCATGGTTTTTGGAATCACCATGCTGATCATTCTCAAGTAATGATTGTTCGTTCTCCAGAAATAATTTGATATCCTTCAAGCCATATGGAGCTGAGAGGGAAGAAGCAGCAATATCTTGTGAAATAATGGAGTGAGCATGTGGAAAATTATCACTAAGGGAATTAAGGAGAGCGATGCAGCAAAGAAGATCGGCCTGTATATCACCCATGGCAAAAGTGCGTTCAATTAATGCGCAAATCTTTTCTGCTGTCTCGGGGAGTGGTGTGTCCTTCATACACTGGATGGAAAGTGCTTGTTGTAAGAGCTGGACCTGCTGAACGGGGCCTTCCTTCTGGTGACGGTCCTGGAGAATTTTCCAGTTCACATCAGGGCCTACTTTAATGTCCAGGAATTTATGCTCAGACGGAGAGACACTGGACGCGATAAACGCATACGCGAGGCGGGAATTCACCTTCCAGTTGGCAAGCGATCGGAGTTTGGTAGAAGTGGGCTCAGGTATTCTGCCCATAACATACTCATAACAGCCGTTTAATGATAAAGCAATAATAATCTCCTCGCACCATTCTTTGTAATTTGATTTAAGTTTGTCGAGCTTCTCCCCGGTATATTGCACAGAAAGTTTGATAGGGGAAATGGACTGGGGATCAACAGTATTGGTACTCATGATAGAAAACCGAGGTCAGTGGACGACGAGTGTGCAAAGGGAGATGAGAGAGATGCAATGGTAGAGCAGCCGGGTCCGTGAAAGACAAAGGAATTGATCCGAGATCAAAAACGATCGGGGAAATGGATCAGAAGGTATGACGAAGCAGAACGTCGAGTGGCTAGGATACTTTCTCCCATTGTTCAAAGACGATGAGAATGGCCCATAACCTGTAGAAAGTGAATCCTAGTACTCCCTGGTTGAGAGGAGGAGGGGGTCTCTTCTCTTCATTTGGGGGTGTCTGTAATGCATGTATATGGCTGTATATTCATATTAATAACTAAATACATGAATGGGGAGGGTGCTGTATGAGATGGGAAGGGGGGAAATGGGGAGAAGTGACAGAATGAGGGGAGGGGGTACCATCTACTGGGATTGTACACTATCTACAGCTAGAAAAATGTATGTGGAGGGTATATGGATGTATGTAGAAGCAAGGACTGATGTTGGGAGAGCTGGGGACAAGGTGCTCTCTGTCAGTGACCTGCATAGGGAGGGAGGAGAGGTGGTCACTTACTTGCATACCTAAGCCTTCCCCTTATGAAATGCACCTGGAAAGAGAGTATTATGGTCCTAATAAATGACCTGATGGACCCCCCAGAGGCCCTGCAGTTGCAAGGATAGACAGAAAAGAGCATATGTACTCAGAAAGAGATATACTTACCCTGTGAGATCCGTGGGGCAAAAGTGTTCGCTTTCTTTGATTCCTAGGTCTAGTATAAAGGTAAAATAAAGGTCAGTAAATGTTATGACAGGGGGAGAAGATCCTGGCTCAACACGGCATGGGTTCCTCACCAGCAGAGGTGAACTTTGTTCAGCATGACTCACCCTCTGTACCTTTCATCCAAACCTCATCATAGGCATTCAGTTGGTGCCTTTCGCCTTCATTTATAGCCTACAATCAATCCATATGGTCAGTACTTCATCCTACAAAGTAGGAATTTCACATACTCACCTAACCTCCTTGTTACTCCATGCCAGCTCATGGAACTCACTAGTGGCCTTATATACAGGCATACTAATGTAGTACAAGTAAATTTAGAGCCTTTGGACAGTTCATGAGTCTATAAAATAGAGGCAGATGGTCAATATATTGAGTTGGGATGTAGTCACTCTGACTTACCCAAGGCCTATAGAACTTCTATATCTCAATTTAGTACAGAGATAATGGTATAATTTTGTATCAATACATATTCCCTGGAGTTGTAGACCATTCAGATAGGAGGTGAGGCTATAGGATGCATGAGAGAGAGAGTTGAACCAAGTAGTCCCAAAAAGGCAATAATCTGAAGATAACTCAGCAGTGTCTCAATGCACTTCTAATTGGAAAGCAGGAGTGAATAGAGGCAAGTTGATTCCTTAGACTGCAAGAGGATCAATGTTGATCTGTGGAGGAATGAGGACAAGATACTCAGGAAAGTGTTTATTGACATGTGATCAGGAGTATGATCGGATGTGTCTCGATGTACTCAACTACTGCAAATACATTGTTTCGCACATTACTCGCTCATTTCTGCACAGATTCCCTGCAGTTAAGTTTATTCCTATGCAAAACACTCTCTTCTATCAACCCCTGCTCTCCATTCAACAGTGTGTTGTTTCACTGCCGAGATATCTCAAGATTATTACCATTTTTGGAACACCTGGTTCAACTTGCTCCCTGGTGCATAGCTTGGCCTCTCCTGCTATATGAGTAGTCTGTAGCTCAAGGGGATCTTGTCTAATATGATATCAGGCTCTAATTTTATTACTACAACAAGTGGTTGAGGCACCATTGGCTTTGGGTGAGTGACTGTGCCATGTCTCAATACATTTACTCTACATGAGTCACTACTCATAGGAATGGGGAGCAATGATAAAACGGCCAACAATGAGGAAGTAGTCGGGAACAAGGGGGACCAGGAAGAGGGAGAGGACAACAAGGGGGAGACAATGATGACATGACAACAAGACCAACAAAAACAGGGACAACAGGGGCCGAGTGAAGGATGCCAACAAGACAAGGACAGCTTGAAGGACACCGGTGGGTAGCAGAGGATGGCAGTGTCAGCGACAACGATGATGACGATGGGACAACCAGGACCAGGACCAGATGGCGACATGGACATCGGGGAAGAGAACAACAATGGGGACGAGGGAGAGGATGGCAAGGACTAGATGACGGGGAAGAGGACAACGACAGGGATGATGAGGATGATGACAATGACACCCCAGCATCAACAACGAACGGCCCAGCATCCACCCCTACCATTTGGTCACAATTTTTTGGTGGACATGTATTTAACTCCACCTCCCTCTCTCACGTTTAGGCGAGTTTAAATTTAATTCAAATTGTTTCTTTGTACATTGGTGGCTCGTAGTTACCCTGAGTGAACACAGTCTCAGCGAGGCTGTTTATTGGACAAGAAGACTTGTATTGTTCTAATTAGCTTCCTGTATAAGTTTATAACCAATGGACCTGTGGGCAAAATTTGAACATTTTACATACAAAAGCCATGGCCTGGCCTGAGGTTCAAGAAAGCCAAAGCCGCCTCAAGCCAAGCCAAAGCCGTGGCTTTCAGGCCAAGCCGGGCTGGAACAGCACTATCTGCTGGTGAGGAACCCATGCTGTGTTGAGCCAGGATCTTCTCCCCCTGTCATAACATTTACTGACCTTTATTTTACCTTTATACTAGACCTAGGAATCAAAGAAAGTGAACACTTTTGCCCCACGGATCTCACAGGGTAAGTATATCTCTTTCTGAGTACATATGCTCTTTTCTGTCTATCCTTGCAACTGCAGGGCCTCTGGGGGGTCCATCAGGTCATTTATTAGGACCATAATGCTCTCTTTCCAGGTGCATTTCATAAGGGGAAGGCTTAGGTATGCAAGTAAGTGACCACCTCTCCTCCCTCCCTATGCAGGTCACTGACAGAGAGCACCTTGTCCCCAGCTCTCCCAACATCAGTCCTTGCTTCTACATACATCCATATACCCTCCACATACATTTTTCTAGCTGTAGATAGTGTACAATCCCAGTAGATGGTACCCCCTCCCCTCATTCTGTCACTTCTCCCCATTTCCCCCCTTCCCATCTCATACAGTACCCTCCCCATTCATGTATTTAGTTATTAATATGAATATACAGCCATATACATGCATTACAGACACCCCCAAATGAAGAGAAGAGACCCCCTCCTCCTCTCAACCAGGGAGAGTGCTTGTTATGGGTTAAATATAGCTGTGAAAGCGAAAACAACTGCTTATTAACACTATATGTACATACATAAGTGTTATCTGGCAAAAAAAGCGAAGGGAAAGGGCCAGGAATGAGTGGAATAGCACAATGTTAGCCAAGACTGGTGCATGTTGATCAACCGTGGGAGACGGTGATCGGGTGGTAATTGGGGGGGGGGAACATATCCATCACTATTCTTAGGCTTGTATTGTGGGAAGGTCAGGTGATGATTCTTTGTTAAAGGCAATATTACATAATTACTGATTCAGGCACTGTCAACTGCCGTACCCACTGCCTCGAAGGCAGTTGAGTTTCAACTGCCTTAGGTTTTGCCCGTGGTGTGAATCACTATCATGAGGAATCAGCAGGGAGGATTAACTAACCAGTCATTGAAAGACTATCAGGGCCTGTTGGATGACTATCCAGATGAACAGAGCAGGTTACACAGCATATTGTTTTGGATTAGAATGATCTGTCATCACCCGATGCAACTTTTGTGTCATTGTCAACTTGCCTGGAGACTGTAACAGATCTGTCATCACCTGATGTGACTCCATGTCATTGTCAACTTGCCTGGAGACTGTAATGGCTAGTAGGAGACTTGGTAGCTACCCTAAAGCCTGTATTGCTATAGACATTAACACCATACAAAGCACTAGGTCAGGTTACCCATTACAATGTTGATGTAGAAGGGTACAGTTCCTCCAGTTGGGCATTGAGAAGGTTAAGATCTACAGCAGGCAAGTTGAAAGGAAATGGTAGGGTGGGGTCATAGCCCTTGAGCAATGCAGGATTGAGATCCATACTACCGACAGTGGGAAGGGAATGTGAAAAGACAGCCTGTTGGGGTTTCTGCCTTGGCGGAGCATTTGATGGCACAGTTAAAGGGAGTGGCAATAATCTCAGTGTCAATGAATGTGTGGAGGTAGGGGCATCACAAATGCTGAAGTTACCAAAACCATGTGTAACATGTTCAACAGGCCTGGGGGTACCAATGGAGTCTGAAAAATCCTCTGTCAGTTTTGTTAGCTTTGCTGCCAGTGCATACAAACAGAGTATTGGATAGCTGGTATTGCAACACTGTCAAACTTTTGTGCTGCCACTCTATTGTGCCTGGGTGTACAACCAGCCTCCTTCTTTTTCTCATTCAACTCCTTTAGTTGTGCTTTGAGGTCCTTTTCCATCTGTGTAGTTGTGGTAATGTGGTCATGTACTTCATCAATGTTATTGTCTATGGCCTTGTGCATATCATGCCGATGAGTGCTATGATTTCAATGACTGATGGTGCAGCTGAGTTGCAATATTTCACTGTTGTTGATGTTAGGAAGGATACAAGCATTGCTTGCAGCCATGATTGAGGCTGCCACATGAGCATCCAGGGTCCTTGCCCAGTATATGTATTGTCAGTGCATTCAAAATCTACATAGGAAATGGACAAACTGTTGAATTGCTTCAACAGGCAGGAGGTTAATCTGGGTTTGGCAATTGGTGCCAGCATGAGTGGTCTCCATGAGATTGGTGTGGTGTGGTGTAGTATCCCAGCAGTCATTTGGCATGCATGAAAGAGTCTTATTGAAACCAGAAACAACCACAGATAGGAGACCTTGTGTGCATACCAATCTGTTGGAAATGGTTAGTATGGCCTGTGGTTTGAACTTCTGTGCACATACTTCTCAGCTTCTTGCTCAGATGATTTGCACAGAACTTATGCCAGGCATCAATGTCATAGGGTGACTCAAGTGTCTGAAATTTATTGAGGTATTCAACAGTTTCAGCACTGAGCACATCAAGAAGGTTACCAGTGCGCCTGCATGTTATGACATATTAATTACTTGGGTGCTAATGAATTCAATGACTATGCACTGCTTGAAATGGACAGTGCATAGCTTGATGATGAATTGCACCAAGATGTCTGGGTCAGCCTCATAGATCCCACTTATCACTGAATCATTCATTCACAGTCAAACCAGTGCATCTCCCAAACCTTGAACTTGAGCAGCCTCCATATTGAGAATCAGGGCTCGAATATTGCCAGTCACATTGAAAGCCTTGAATTTGAGTCAATGCCCAGTGGCCTTTTAAACCAATGTGAAAAAGGCTTCAAATATGTAGCTGAATGCCTCTTGAGTTGATAAATTGCAATAGATCCATGCAACGGTGACACCTAGGACCAGAAAAAATGATATAGACACTCACAATGTTATATTAGAAGACTTACATTCATTTGTTGCATGGTGCCAAATGACAAATCTGAGCTCATCCAAATCCCTGTGGACTTGTTTGAATGAATAATCACCAACAAGATAAAGTGCATTGTGTATCAGGCCAGCAAGTGTTGGGTTCATTGTCACCACAAGATGGATATTTTCCTCCATTCAAAGATGCCACAGGTATCGCTCATTCAGTTGGAGTTTTTGGTCTTGCTTGTATAGGTCAACAATCCCTTACATTTCATCAACATCAGCATTGAAATCAAGATTGATTGTATTGTACTCCTCACCTTGCCACCTAAGACCAGCTGGCAACTTTTCATCTTTCTTTTTCCATATTGTTTCATGCAAAACCTTCTTGTTCCAAAATGCACTGTGTTTGGCACTCAACATAGACCCCAAAATTGTAATTGTTGTGGGTGCTGAAGAAGAAACCAAATTGTTTTGTTCTCAACACAAAATGGGAATGACTGACCATTATCAACCCTGCCTGCTGTTGCCCCTGTAGTGTTAAATGCCTCGAGACAGTGCTGAAGATCTTCCTTTGCTTCATGGGTGGGCTGTTCCTCTGGCCAGGGTGGATGTGAGTGCTGTCCTTCAAAAATCCTGATTACTTTAGGTTTGGCCAGATCCTTCAATGTGTAGACAATTTTCTTGACTGGGTAATCATGTCAAATCAATCTAGCTGAGATCAAAAGCCCATTGCGAAAGTGTGTAGGTTCTGCCCAAATTTTTTAAAGTTAACACAATATTCATATTTTAACAAGGCTGAGACATGAATTACTGACTACAACACTTCTGTTCTCCATGACGGGGGTAGATGAATGTGGAGCATCTGCCCTCATACTCAGAGAGATGTAAGGAGTCAACATGCTCATTATTTACAAGCTGTAGCAAGATGGCCTCATCAACCCAAGATGGAATTGGTACATAGAGGTGCTCCCATTTTTCAGCTTTGTGCCAGTCAGTACAACTGACAAAGTGGTGTTTTCCATCAGCAGAAGGGGGCTATACATCATATTGTCATTGACCAGCTTATTATTATTGAATGTGGAGACATACCTTTTTCAACAATTCAATGATAATGGTACCAGGGCACCCCTTCTTCTTGCATTCTAAACCTTTAATCAAGTGATAAAACCCTAACACATGCAAGAATAATCAGTAGCGATTGATGATGAGTAATGTGGAGTGACAACAAACATTTCAGTTGCTGAGAGAACAGTGGAGCCATTAGTTTTGTTTTGGTGTTGCTCAGCCTGGAAGGTTTTGGACATATCCTCAGCATCCTTGCGCTCGTACCCCTCCAATAGCCCTGCATCAAATAGTTCACATTTGAGTCCCCCATTGCAGAGATGAACTGAACAACATGCTGGAAGATTGTCAAGAAGTGCCAACTTTACATCTTGAGAGGTACTGCCATTTGTACCATGTCCCCAAGAATCTTGATCCTGTTCACTGTTAGCAGCCAGAATTGTACATCTGAATGAGAAATGTCAGCCTTCAAGAATGTGTCAAGCCCTTTTGGCTTTCCAGCTGGTAAATCCACCATTGCTGATGCTCACTGAAATCAAGAACATAAGCTGTATCAGATGTTGGGACAGGCCAACACTTAGGAATGCTGTTGAGGTGCTCTACAGCCTCAACCTTCATCTTCATCGTCACAACAATCCTGCCAGATCCATCCCTCGGATCATTGTCAGCACTCGATTTGGATGGCTGAACACTATGAAGCACTGGCTTGGCATTGGGTGACATTGCGATGGTTGGTTGCTCCATCTTGACAACAATAAGATTGTGACTGGACTTTTCATCATCGCTAGAATCAGGGACTTCAATAACCTCAATAACTGATGAGTGGTGCTTTGAGGGGTGTCTGTCTGCTCTATCCTCTGCCTTTGCTGGATGCTTTTTGGACTTGGGAATGTGCTAAGATGTGAGGTTGAGTGGTTTCAGTTCAGAATCACTGTCATCTGAGATGACAATGACATTGTGCTTGTGTTCAGTTCTGGAGTCAAGAATAGGCTGAATTGGCTCAGAATCACTATTGTCATTGATCTCGATGATGTCTGTCTTGCTGCTCTACAGGTTGAGTGAGCTGTTTCAATGGCATTCATGAGGACATACCCTTCCAAGCTGGACTTCTCAACCATATCCTGGAGATACTCATCAAACTTCTCCAAAGCCACCCAATTCTCTGCATTTGCAGCACTGTAGTGCTTGTGGTTTGCTATCTCAGGTGGCAACTCTGGGGTTCAAGCTATAAATTCAATGATCATGTAGTAGAGAGTCTCAACGCACTCAACCATTCCTTGTACACCATCAAGCTCTTCTCAGTTGCTCCTTGAAGGATCCTTTGAACATGCTCACTGACCATTGCTGCAGCAGATGAGTTAAGGCCAGGGGAGGGGAATCAGACACTAGGATTTTTGATGAGTCAGAGTTTTTCACTGTCAACATGAATGACGGTCTGATCCACCTCAATGTAGGGTCATTATGCCATCAGCAAAACCACAAAAAGTATACATAACCATATGTACCAATACATAGCTCACCATTGTTTCCATTTTCTTGCATGTTGGGTCACCCATGAAAGTGAATACACAGGGACAATTTCTCGTCCTAGAAGTGGTATGTTTGCAAATTTCAGCCCAACTTTGGACTTTGTTGGGAAACAAGTGCGAACTTGGCCAGCTTGGACAAATCCTTTCAAAATCTTGGGCAAAACTATCCAAGATGACCTAAGTTTAAATACTCAAACCATAAAGGACAAGGTTTTTATTCTTATTGAACCAATCACACAATTTTGTGAAACAAATGTCTTTATTAGCACAATCTAATTACTGATAAAGAGAATGAGGCACACAAAGCATCAAGTCCAAAATGATAAACATGAATGAGAATGAACATGATCACAAACAAATGAGTATGTGGAACAGAATGAGATGACTTGAGAGAAACTTCCCAAGAATGAGACCTAGAGCAAAGCGGCAATAGGGACAGGAGCATCTTGAGAAACCAGGCTAGCAGTGCATAGCAAAGCAGGGAAGAAGGAGCAGAAAATATCAGTAGGTAAAGCAACTAGCACCTAGAGAAAGAGTGATCCGGGGGCAATCTAAAAAACATTGCAATCCAATGGGTTACAAATGCAGAATGGCCGGTTGTCACTCGTCCTCATTGTCGGTTTGAGCGTCGTTGTCGGTTCCCTTGTTACCGGGTCCCTTATTGTTGGTTTCTTCATCATCCGAATCGCTCTCCCTCAAGTAGTGTTTCTTCTTCTTGCCCTTGGTTTTCTTTGCCTCTTGCTCATCGTCATCCGACTCGCTCTCGACCAGGACCCATTTCCTCTTGCTGACCTTCCTGTGTGCCCTGATCGAGGTTTCAGGGCCAGGTGATGACAAGCCAGTGAGCATGGTGGAATCTCTGTCATCAGTGGTCATGGCAGTGGAGGTTGAGGTGGCAGCCAAGGAAGCGGAAGTGCTAGTGGAGGTGGTGGCAGTGGGCAGAGTGGTGGTCACAGCAGAAGCCTTCCTGGCTCGTTTTTTTGCAGCACGTTTTGCAAGGAGTTTCTCAAGGGTTGAACCATGGACTGGAGGGGATGCTGTGGCAGCCGGCTTGGTACCAAAAATCTTCCTAAAACCAGTATTAAATGAGGACATGAAGAGAAAGAAAAAATGCACCCATTCCACCAAGAGAGAGTCTCTGTGACCCACTCATCCTCCTCCTCATCTTCACTGTCATTCTCGACCTCATCCTCATGACTGCTAACCCTGATCCCGAATGCGAGCATGATCGCACTGTAAAACTCTTTGGGCGTCCAGTTTCCATCAGCGAGTCACCAGTTGTCAGACCCACTGAGACACCAATGCAACTACACAAAATAAATGTTAGTACATATTCTACATTCAGGTTGCCTTTACCTGGGTTGTGGCATAAGCGATTGATCCCGGTGTGACTTGCTTCATATCATGTTTCTCTGCCTGGCCCTTCTTGCCTTTCATTTGGCCAGGTTTGTCTTGCAAGGCTGAAGATGGTGAGGTAAATATATGCCTGAAGAACTAGGTTGAATCAGTGACAATCTGTTGGCACCATGGTATTGAGTACTCACCGCAATCAAAACCTTGCTCCATAAGAAACCCAGCCCAGGATCGTCATCATTGATAAGCTCCTCGTCGTAAAGGCACAACAGATAGTGGGTGCTATGAATCTTGATGGAGCCATTCAAAAGTTTGGCATGAAAACTGAAAAAAAAAAAAAAAAGAAGAAGATGCAGGACAATGGACAGAGCATACCCTTCAGGATCCTGATCAAACAAGGCTATGTAGTCGATGGGGCATAGAAGTCATGCGATCATAGGGTGGTTAAACCCTCGGACATCAGCCTTTGGCCTACTTGCGGATATTGGTGGTGTTAGGGCCCCATGCTTCTCGTCGATGTATTCTAGGCCCTTCGTGAGTAACCCATTTGAATTGTCTGATCATGCTCCACACGATGCATGATTTAGCTAGTAAGATGGTTATATGCATCACAAAAGCAGAAAAAATGTGGAAGGCACTCACTGCACTAACAAATTCCTTCTCATACCTTTGCTTGCGTTCCATTTTCTTCATCTCACATGCGAATTGCAGGTGCTCCTTGTGCAGTCATCAATAAACAGCAGCTTCGATATGAAAACTTTTCATAAACCTGAAAAAGAAAATAAGGATAAGTGTGCATACAATGAGAATATTGAACGTACTCCTCTTTATCATCATAGTCCTCTGCATCCAACTTGAGCCCAACATCCAAGACGGTGTACCATGAGATGAATAGGTGCTCTGTATGCACTATCCATCGAGCAAAATCCTTGTAGATGTCAAATGAATCTTCATCCTTTTCTTTCCTAGACATAAAGTAGTGAGTGTGAAAGACAACGGTATTCACTTTGGGCCACTTACCTTTGGTGTCTGTCTTCCTTGGTCTGCTTTTCCTTGTTCCGCTTGTCCTTCTTGCTCCTGGTATCTGCCTCAGTTCATTTATGCTTATTGCCACCAGTAGTGTGGGATGATGAAGATTTGGGATGGGAGGAGGATGGCATGGAGTGGAGAAGGTGGTGGGAGGGAAGAAAGAGAAAGACGCGTTGGAGAGACACATTGAGAATGAGTCACAGGATCATCAATCAATGCGCATCAACAAAGCAACCTTGGATATCGAGTCACAGCCTGTTATCGTATACAGGCTGCTTCCTACCAATCTCGCTTGGATTTCTTCTTGAGGCTGCACACACTGACCTGGACCCTCTCGTCTCCTGATCTTCATTTTCATTTGCAGCTCATTTGATTCGTTTGTACCCCACGGACAGAACGTGCTTTGCATTTGGCAAGGTTGTCCCAGCACTAACAGTCATACATTGGATGACAATACACCACCAATGCCACCTCTGGTTCCTTATATTTCTTGTCCTTATTGCAATGGTTGGCTGTCTGTGTTGGCGGACTTTTCTGAACGATGGTGCATTGGGAAGGCATTGGAATACCTGTCAAGCAGCAAGGAAGTGGACTCTTGAGCTTTGTGAGAGACGAGCAGAGGTTGTGAAATGTAAGAAGACGGAGAAGGAGAACCCACCAAATCTGGAGGTAAGTCATTCATTGTTAGACAATTGGCTTTCCTTTATGACAGTGACCAGGTGCCTATGATTGTCGAGGAGATTGAACGAGAGATTGAACAGGATCCAGAGCCAGAGCCAGGGCCTAGTCAAAAAGAGGTGGTACCAACACGATCAGGTCGTCACAGGTTCCTTCTGGATCATTTTGAGGATTTTGTCCCATCATCCCACACAGCTGTCCCCCATGTTCCCGAACCTGTGCAAGATCCCACCCCCCCTGCTGGCGCTCACTCCCCATCCCCATCCCCTTTGCTACATACACCTGAACCTGTCTTCTTTACAATGGATTGTGATGACTTTGGGTTATATCGTGAATACATAACTTTTCCTACTACTGATCCTGAGGCCGATCAAGATCTAGACGACATCTATGATGTTCCTGGAAAACCATCAACAGAATCTGGACAACGCTGGTGGACTGGTGTGGATGCAATGTTCAATGCTGCCACTGAGAACATTTACCACCCTTTTCTCAATGCGATGGTGTACCGGCTGATGAGCTGGTTCTATTTTGGTTTGAACCAAAAGTCTGTTGCTGAGCTGGACCGTCTCGTTAAGGAGGTCATCCTTCAGGAGGACTTCGATGTCAGGGATCTGAAGGATTTTAGTGCTTCTCAAGAGCTGCACCGCCTTGATACAATGGAGGATGAAGCTGTGTTTTTGGGAGAGGCTGGTTGGAGAGAATCTTCTGTGAAGATTCCTTTACCTGTTGATAAACAGAAGCTCAAGGAATCTACTGCTTGTTAAGAACTGATCCTAGAGGGTTCATCAGAATCCGATCGGACACTGTGGGTGTTATTTATGGAAGGTTGTCGGGTCATTGCAGATTCAGCAGGGAGGGGAAATGGAAAGGACTTGGCTTCAGCTTGTAAGAAGCTGCACCCTTCACCTCGTCCGGTGTCCTAATTTCAAGTTGGAGGTTTGGAGGTAGGGACGGGAAAGTGCAGGTAAATGTGGAAAGGAGTACAGAGGGACTTAGGTTAAGTTCAGATGAGGTTAGAACTTCAGAGGGAGACTGGAGGTCGAGTCAAACAGAGTTCAGACTCTTAGAGAACTGGGGTTTGGAGTAGAAGGAGGTTTTTGATTGGCAGATTAAAGTCAAGTCTATGTCAATATACGAACTGAGGAATACAAGGTGAAACTAACTAAACTTAAATACTAGAGTCTGGAATAAAAGCGGGATGGAAACAGGAACTGTGGCAGTGTCTCGACTGCGTAGATAAATTACCTAGCAGAGGCCACACAGGAATCCATAGTCGAATTTGCAAAACTAGACGGCAGCCTTGGGAAGGCAGCCATGGGTGCTGTACAAGGCAGCCTGGTGCACAGCAGTGTGGGCAGTGCAAGGCGGCCAGGAACAAAATTGGGAGGAGTAGACAAATGTCGGGTTAGACATGCGGGAAAGAGTTGGATGGAATGCGGGTTCTGATCGGGTGAGGAATGGTTCTTGACAGTATTTCCCCCTTAGTGCCGAGCCTATGAGGCACGTGAGGGTTTGAGTCTGAATGAGGAAGTTGGTTGAAAATTCTGGATGTGGCAATTGGTTGAAAAATTTTGTTGACTTCCTACTCCCATCACCTATACAAAATGTCCCCCCCAGCAGGTTCTGCTCAACTCAAGCTGGCTGCAATGAAGGCTCAGTACAAACAGAGGGAGCGGGAGATGAAAGAGCAGATGGAACGGGAGGTGAGGGAACTGGAGGAGGCAGCAAGGGAGGAGGAGCATCGGGCGCAGGAGGCGCAGAAGGCAGCAGAGGAGGCAGCGAAGGTGGAGGAGGCACGCCAGGCAGCAGTGCAGAGAAAGGAGGCTTCGGCCACAAAACGAGCGGAGAAAAAGTGGGCAGCTGCGGCCATGGGTCTGGAGGATGAGGCAGAGGGGAGCAAGTCCCCAAAGAAGAAGAAGATTGCCAAGTCCACGGTGCAAGTGGGGTCGGAGGAGCTGGAGAGTCCAGTGCGGGTGCAGGCTGCATTGCCTTGCAAAAGGTGCGTACTGGTTTCCTTTCTCAGTCTTCTCTTACTAACAAGTGGCCCAGATGCAAATATCAAAAGGTCTTGTGTTTCAAGATGGGTGCAAAGGGATGCATGTGTGACAACTGCACACGCATAAAACACAAGTGCGAGGAGGTAGTGTGGGAGGGGCAGGAAGCCCCTCCAGCAAAAACAGCGGGAACGACAGGGGTGACCAGGGATAACCTGGAGGTAATGCAACAGGTGATGAAGGTGATAAGGAAGGGATTCACTGAGGTGGCCAATGTGGTGCGGGAGTTGACAGGGAGATCCGGGATGCCTTGGACCCAGAGTGGGTGGAGGAAGAAAGCACCGAGGAGGAGAGCAATGAGGGTGACGAGGAGGTTGAGCAAGCGGTGCGAGAGTCCCAGCAGGAAAGACGCAGGATCCGCAAGTCCAGAGATGACTGGGCAGCCTTCCAGAGGTATCTGGAGAAAAGGCGGGCGGATGACAGGGAGGAGAGTGAGAGTGGAGGTGAGGAGGGTGAAGAGAAGGACGAGGGCAGAGAAGAGGGTGAAGTTGGGGGAGAGGGTGATGAAGACGGAGAGGGAGAAGCGGATGTAGTGTAGGGATCCGGTCGGATCCAAAAAACTTTTCAATGAATTTTGTTTCTGAGTTCAGACTGAGTGAATAAGTAACATGAATAGACTTTAAGCGGGTAATGGTCCGGGTTTCTGCAGGTAGTGAGTGTGAAAATCTGCAAGGAGTTCTTGGGCATGGTCAAGCTCCATAACAGGTAGCCAGGAGGTCTCCTCATCGGTTCCCTGGTAGCCTTCCCATTGGACGAGGTAGAGAATCTTGCAGCGACATTGGTTGTCAACTTTGGAGTTGAGGACTTCGGCGATCTCATATTCAAGCTCGTCGTTGATGGTGATTGGAGGAGGTGGAGGTTGTACTCAATTTGGAATTGTGTTTGGGGAGTGTTTCTCTAGTTGAGAGACATGGAAAACAGGGTGAATGGCCCACATGTGATCCGGGAGCCACAGGGTGACTGAGTGAGTGCCCAGGCAGGCAATGATTTCAAAGGGGCCATGGTGCTTTTTGGAAAGTTTCTTGGAAGGACGGGTGGTGCAGATATTTTCCGCAGTGACATATGCGAAATCACCAATGTTGAAGTCGGGTGTGGGTGCCCAATGTTTGTCTGCAGGACCTTGATAATGCTCTTGAGTGGCTGCAAGCTGTTTCCGAAGCTCCTGATGAAGGTCGTCTAAGTCAACAACGAACTCACAGGTGCACTGTGAAGCTAAGTCACGTTCTGGAAAGACGGAGATGTTCGGGTGATAGCCTTTATTGGCAAAGAAAGAGGATACGCCTGTAGAGGCAGAAGGAGCATTGTTGTAGGCAAATTTGCTCAAGGGCAAGAGGTGAGACCAGTTGTCCTGCTGATAGTTGCAGAAGATCCAGAGGTACTGCTCCAAGGTCTGATTTAGTTGTTCTGTCTGACCATCACCTTGCGGGTGATAACCAGAAGTGAAGTGGATCCACATGTTGAGCACTTTTCCGAGGGAACAGAAGAAATGGGAGACAAACTCGGATCCCCGGTCGCAAGTGACGTGCGATGGAACGCCATGCTTGGAGAAGACGTGGAGGACGAACAGGTTGGCTAGTTCTTGGGCTGTGATTTCATTGACAGTTGGGATGAAGATGCCTTGTTTGGTGAGATGGTCAACAATGACCAGGATAGCGGTGTGACCGTCAGTCGGGTAGTTGTTCAATGAAGTCCATGGAGATGGTGTTACAATTTTCCTTGTAACTCATGGAACCCGACTGACCCGACTGACCCGACAATCCCCTCCAGACAGGAGGCACTCCATGATTCATGCCTAGGGCATGCCCTTGACACCAGACACACACACAATGCATGCCAACTGCATGCATTCGATCCCCTTCCTGTGGAAGGCACCCTTGATGCATGGTGACTCCATGCACCCAAACCCACTCCCACACATGCTGTGATACGACAGCCCCCTGACATGAGGTCCATGACGTCGGACTCTCATAATCAACATTGGATCCTTGACATCAGATCCATGACATCGGACACCTCATGCTAGGCATGAGGCCTATTGTTTCTATTATTACTTTATATGCATCTACCTTTCCAATTGGACGATAAGGACCTCCCTTCTAGTATAAGTACTGCGACTTGTAGTAGGGATGTCCTTAGTTTAGATCTAGGCATTCTACAGCCTTAACTTGCAACTCATGAACTTACTCGAAACCACTAAGGAAGCCCCTTAGTGCATGAACCTGAACGACTCTACACAGAAGCCCTGCTAGAGTGCACTACCTATCTTACGTCGGACGCTCTGAGGAGGACTAGTGCCGAACGACTCATCGAACGACATCGACTAGATCGAGTGGTTGAGGCTTTGCCCTTAATATAAGATCTAAACTATCTGCTAGCCCACCTACCTAGGTGTAGGCAATATGTCTCGATACACACCACAGCGACCCAGGTCTAGACAAACCCCAGACCGACCACCAAGAGAAGCAGAACCACAGCCAGGTTCATCTTGGTACCGATACAATGGAAGACTAGTCCGTTACTCGACCCCAGTACAGCATTGGTTCTACAGATCAACCGACAGACAATGAGGAGATTTCCTCACCGACAAAGACTTTGAACAACCGCACGCACCCCCATCCGAAACATCCACCTGCTTCTTAACAGACAAAACTGATGACCTCTATAATGAGATGTCCGAACCCACAACCACACCGATGACATCTGTGAAGGACATTCAAATCTGATCACCAACAGACTTCTCAGGAGAGCGGACCAAGACCGCCAGGTTCCTGCAGGAGATAGACCTATACCTGCAAATCAATGACCAGGTCTATGACACAAATGACAAGAAGATTATCTTCACACTGTCCTTCATGAATGGAGGGACAGCAGCTGCCTGGGTGCAGGCATTCGTCAACCAACACCAGTCCGAGGGACTCGGTGAATACACAGACTTCTGACAGAAGGTCTTAGAGGCCTTCTCACTGATCAATGATGCCAGAATGGCAAAGACAGAGATCAAGAATCTCAAGCAAGGTTCAGGGAACCTTGAAGAATACATGGCGAACTTCCGCATCCTGAAAGACAGGATGGGAATCACAGAAGATCCAGCCATGATCGAGTACTTCATGGATGGACTGCACCCCAAATTACTGAAGAGGGTACACACGATGGAAATGGTACCCAACACTCTTGAGGGCTGGATAAAGGCAGCCTCGAAATATGAAGGCCAATGGAAACAGGCCATGGCAATCCTGGGGAAGACCAGGCAGAACCAGAAGATGAAGGAAACAATGAAGAAAGGACAGCCCTCTCTTGATATCAACCGACTAACAAACCAAGAATGCATGGAACACCTCCGAAAGGGATTGTGTTTCATTTGTCACCAGCCCAGACACCGATCATCTGACCACAGGGATGGAAAAACCCCTACCCAGACAGGGTCAGCGCCTCCCCCCTACCGAAACTGCTTCACCCAGAAAAAGACTGGGGAGGACACCTACCAGAGAGTCCACATAATGCTGGATGAACTCGATGAAGAAGAAAAAGAATGAGCCCTTAACCTCTTGGAGGAATCGGGTTTTTAGAACAGCGGCCTGATACGACGCCAGTCACCACTGTAGTCTCCCTAGGGTCTGTACTCTTAGCTACCATGAATAGACAATCTATGCGCCTGTCTATTCGGGTAGCTGAGTCAGACAATAGGAAAGATGTCGCAACAAACACGCTCCTCGACTCTGGAGCAGGAGGAGTCTTTATTGACTCGAAATTCGTCGAACAAGAAGGGATCAAGACATATCCCTTAGGCTATACCATCCGGGCCACAAATGTAGACAGAACCCTGAACAGACAGGGAACAATCACAAGATACGTGAAAGGGAAACTCCACATCAATGGACAGAGCTGCCCAATGGAATACCTAGTCGCTGGACTAGGCAAGGAATCGGTAATCCTGGGCCTGTCATGGCTGCGGGAGGTGAACCCGATCATCAACTGGAAGAAGGGAACTCTTGAGTTCCGAGATGAAAAACGATGGGCTCAGATCAAATGAATCTTGGAGAAGACAAGAAGAGCTGAATGGGCCCTCCCAAACACTCTAAACCTTCCTAGGGTAGACGCTGAAAGGGAGGCACCGAATGACAGAATGGCATGAATTTGACGCATCATAGCCAAGATGAGACAAAGACTCTCCGAAGAAAAGAAGAGAAACCTTGCCCAAGCATGACTGGCCATGGCAAAGACAAGAGAAAGGCTTGCCGAAGAAAAAGAGAGGAGCCTTGCCTGAGCCCGATTGGCCATGGCAAAAACAAGAGAAAGGCTTTCAGAAAGGAAAGCAAAAGAACTAAATTCTGTCCAGATAGCCATCGCAAAAACCAGGAGCAGAAACACTCCTAAAGAACCCAGGAACCTCGAAGCAGCACGATGGGCCATTGCCAAAACCCGAGAGAACCAGAAGAAGAAACAACTGGAAAAGGGTAAAAACAATGAATGCGACAGGACACAACAAATCGTACAAAAGATGAAGGAATTGCTAAACTCCACAGGGGAGGGAAGCACCGGCAAAAGGAACATGAAAACGACACCACGAAATAGGACAAATGACCCTCAACAGAAGACTACCCTGACCAATGATTATAGGACCCCAGATCACGGTACCATCAACGCTGAAGTACCTATACCCAGGGAAACTCCCCCTCAAGTAAAGGTTGAAGAAGTACCAGATGAGGGACTACTGGCAGACACCAGCATGGAAATACAAGTAATGGAAGAAACCCATGAACAAGATGTGACAGACCTCCTGATCGCATATGTATGAGGAGAACCGGTCATTGGCATATTCGAACCACCAGAAGAACCACCCCGCACCAAGGAACACTGAGGACTGACCCATACATACATACGGAAAACAAACACGATCTCCAGGATTATGAAAGCCAAGGACTCCCCACGATATGTATTCTCAAAGAGCACATGGATCAGAGCAAAGACATCCATTTCCCAGCGACTCGCGCATGAACAAGACGAGGGAAGGGAGGCCAGCAAACAGACCCTGGATGACCTACTGCCACCGGAATACCAGAAATACAGACAGGTATTCGAAAAAACTGCATCTGAACGATTCCCAGAATCAAGACCATGGGATCACACAATCGATCTGAAGGAAGGCTTTGTACTGAAGGATTGCAAAGTCTACCCATTGACACCAAAAGAACAAGAGAAACTCAATGAGTTTCTAGACGAAAACCTGGAGAAAGGATACATCCAACCGCCGAAATCACCCATGGCATCCCCATTCTTCTTCGTGTCAAAGAAGGACTCCAACACTCTACGACCTTGCCAAGACTATCGCTATCTGAACGAAGGAACAATCCAGAACAACTACCCCCTGCCACTGATCAGAGACCTCTTGGACAAGCTGAAGGGAGCGAGATTTTTCATGAAACTTGATATTCGATGGGGATATCATAATGTATGGATAAAGAAAGGAGACGAGTGGAAGGCAGCATTCAAGACTAACCGAGGGCTATTTGAGCCAATGGTGATGTTCTTTGGGCTGTGCAACTCACCGGCAACATTCCAGGCCATGATGAACGATTTCTTCTGAGATATGCTAGATGAAGGATGGCTCATCATCTATATGGATGACATCCTGATCTTCTCGAAGACGGAAGAAGAACACCGGATAAGGACCAAAAGGGTCCTCAAACAACTACGACAATGCGATCTCTACCTGAAAATAGAGAAATGCAAATTCAACGTACAGGAAGTCGACTTCTTGGGCATGATCATCAGGCCCGACAAACTCGGAATGGACAATACAAAGCTGGCTGGGATCAAGGACTGGCCCATGCCAAGGACAGTGAAGGATGTAAGATCCTTCCTAGGATTTGGGAACTTCTATCGAAGATTCATTGGACACTTCGCAGATCTGGCCAGACTGCTGAACAATTTGACGAAGAAGAACCAGAAATTTAAATGGATGAACGACTGCCAGCAATCATTTGATGTGCTAAAAAGGAAATTCAACAAAGCCCCAGTACTGCTGATGCCAGACGCAATGAAACCATTTGTGGTGGAATCTGATGCCTCAAAATTTGCAACAGGCACAGTACTCAGACAACAGGACACCAACGGAGACTGGCACCCATGCGGCTATATCTCGCATTCTTTCAACAAAGCTGAAAGAAATTACGAGATATATGACAGGGAACTACTGGGAGTGATCTGAGCACTAGAGACATGGAGACACTACCTACAGGGGACACCGTTCCCTGTGACAGTACTGTCCGATCACAAGAACCTGACGTATTTCCATCAGGCGCAGAAACTGAACTGACGACAGGCTAGATGGAGCATCTACCTGTCACAATTCGACCTGAAGCTACAACACGTACCAGGATCACAGATGGTACAATCTGATGCCCTATCGAGGAGAGCAGATCACACAGCCAAAGAAGACACCAATAACGAGGACAAGACCATCCTCGCTGACGAACTGTTCGTCAAAACGATCGACACTGAGCTCCAGGGAGCCCTGGTCTCAGCAATAATGAAGGATGACCTCGTAAATGATGCTTTATGAGCCCTGAAAAACAATGGAACTCCCCCAATCAAGTCTGGACTGGAAATTCGAAGACGGCCTGCTCTTTTTCAAAGACAGATGCTACGTGCCACAGGACGAAACCCTCCGCTGAGCGATCATACAAAAATACCATGATAGCATTACGACAGGACACCCTGGACAATGGCAGATGATCGAACTGATCCAACGAGACTACTGGTGGCCAGGAATGGCCAACTTCATCAAGAAGTACATCAAAGGCTGCGCAAAGTGCCAGCAAATGAAAGTGAATACACACCCGATGACCCCACTGCTGACACCGATATCATCCGACACCAGCAGACCATTCGAGCTGGTAACGACAGATTTTATCATGGACTTGCCCGTGATAAACGGATTTGACTCAATCATGGTCATGGTAGACCATGGTCTTATGAAGGGGGTAATTTTTATCCCTTGCGCAAAGATGATCGATGCACTTGGCACCGCAGACCTTTACCTGCGCCATGTATACACAAGATTTGGACTCCCCGGAAGAATCATCTCAGACAGAGACCCTCGATTCATGTCCAAACTCTTCCGAGAACTCGGACGATTGCTCGGGATTAAGCTATCCATGAGCACCACCTATCACCCCCAGACCGACGGAGAAACGGAGTGAGTAAACCAAGAGCTGGAGGTTTACCTCCACATGTTCTGTTTGAACAAACCTGAAGATTGGGAGCATTATCTCCCAACGGCAGAATTCATGCACAACCAGAAGACACACTCCACAGTAAAACACTCGCTGTTTTACTTGATGATGGGATATCAACCACGCGCTATCCCCACCCCTTACAAAAAGATTAACATGCCAGCCACCGAACAGAGAATCCAAGAGCTTCTCGCTGTGAGAAGGGAAGCTCTTGCCACACACGAACTAGCCAGACAGGCTATGGCTGCCCGAACGAAAGGGCGATACGAACCATTCAAGGTTGGAGAACAAGTATGGCTTGACTCCAAGAACCTGAAGATTGGCTACCCAACAAGAAAACTGGCACCAAAACGAGAAGGGCCCTTCATGATTGAAGATGCCTTATCGAGAATGACATACCAATTGAAACTGCCGCTGAGATGGAAGATCCACCCGGTATTCCATGCGGCTTTACTCACGTGATACCATGAGAATGACACTCATGGGCAAAACTTCCTGACTCCACCACCCGACCTCATGGAAGGAGAAAACGAATACGAGGTGGAAGCAATCATCACACACAAGAAGCATGGCAAGACACGCCATTACCTTGTGAAATGGGTTGACTACCTGACATCCGAAAACACATGGGAACCTGAATCGAACCTAAAGAATGCCCCCGAGATCCTGACGGCATATAAGAAGAGGTACCACCTCTGATGGAAACCCAAAAACCCCCTCTCTTCCCACAACGACACTCCCCAATATGCCTGCCGAACGACGATTTACCCAAGAATACCTATGAAACCGATTGAACACTGATGCCCTTCGCATTCACCTCACCCATGATCCACCGAAATACCATCTAGCCAGGATGTGCTTCTACTATGTGAGCACTATCGAACAGATGGAACGAAATCTAGAAGAAGCAATGAACGATGCAGACACCCTGGGGATCAAGCAAACAATCCAGGAAATGATTGCACCGCAGTCAGACAGACTGAGAACAGCTGAGGAGAGACCTCACACCCCTTTAGGTTGACACAGATGACCACTGACCTTGCTCTCACCATTCAGTGAGCAGAGCGACAGAGATGAACGATGAGCTCCCTCTGGAGGCTCCTCCCATTCTATGAAGAACCTGAAGATCATGCCTAGGGCACCCAAAGTAATTGATCTGACCACCCCCGAACCCAAAACGAAAACCACCCAACCGCCTTGGTCCCCCCCACACATGAGACATGCCAGATGTTTCATCTGCCAAGAGATAGGCCATTTCAGCCTGATTTGCCCATGATATATTTGCAAGTATTGCAAACAGCGAGGCCCCGGACACTATAGGATGAACTGCCTGGAGAAACCTCGGAAAGATCGAGAGACTGATCAAAGAGAAGCCAAACACAGACAGTGGCTCTTCTTTAACTCTGGATATGATGATTTTGATGATGACGCGATGGGAAACATGACAGGGGAGCCATATGGAAGGATTTAAAAGGCAGAGCTCTAGACAATGGCATGACAAGACAGACCCATGCTCACAGGGATTACGATCCTTGCCATCGTCGTTGGCACGACCCTGGCTGCAGCAGCAGCCCTAACCTTCGCATTCTGCCTCTATGCCATCTTCTGAACAGAACCCGAACCCCCAATTACAGACATTGAATTTGCCATCCTGCAACGCCCCCCTTTCAACAATACTACTGACTCCTTGACACCGCTACCTAGGGCAGCGCAAACCAGAAGAACCCGATCATGGTCTGAGTTCGGACATGAATTATTCCTCCATCGTACCCCTCGACCCCGACCTACCCACATAACCAGACCACACCCAATCAGACCACGAAGGAGAGATGAAGATTTAGGTCGAAGTGTGGAACTTTCGACCATAGTGGGGGGGTAATGTTACAATTTTTCTTGTAACTCATGGAACCCGACCGACCCAACGATCCCCTCCAGACAGGAGGCACTCCATGATTCATGCCTAGGGCATGCCCTTGACACCAGACACACACACAACGCATGCCGACTGCATGCATTTGATCCCCAGGCACCCTTGACGCATGGTGACTCCATGCACCCAAACCCACTCCCACACATGCTGTGATACAACAGCCCCCTGACATGAGGTCTGTGACATTGGACTCTCATGATCGACATGCTGCGCCACAGCACTCTGTGACATCGGACGCCTCATGCAAGGCATGAGGCCTATTGTTTCTATTATTACTTGATATGCATCTACCTTTCCAATTGGATGATAAGGACCTCCCTTCTAGTATAAGTACTGCGACTTGTAGTAGGGATGTCCTTAGTTTAGATCTAGGCATTCTACAGCCTTAACTTGCAACTCACGAACTTACTCGAAACCACTAAGGAAGCCCCTTAGTGCGTGAACCTGAATGACTCTATGCAGAAGCCCTGCTAGAGTGCACTACCTATCTTATGTCGGACGCTCTGAGTAGGACTAGTGCCGAATGACTCGTTGAGGAAGCACCTCATCGAACAACATTGACTAGATCGAGTGGTTGAGGCTTCGCCCTTAACAGATGGAGTTCCAAGGTCGTTCCAGAACCGGAAGTTGCTTTAGGAACCCATAGGGCTTGTGTCGAGGTGATTTGGATCGTTTGCAAGTGGTACAGGATTTGCAGAATTCCTGCACAAAGGTGCGGAGGTTTGGCCAGACATATTCCCAGCGGACAAGCTGCTGGGTTTTGTTTTGTCCGAAGTGGCCAGAGAGGATGTGATCATGTTTGTACTGAAGGACCTTGAAACGAAGATCCGCGACATCTGGAACATAAATCCAGTCAAAGTGGCGGAGGAGACCTGCCTCGTCTATGGTCCAGTTGGGGTCGACAGGAGTCAGAAGATGTGCAGATGATAAGGGGTCAAGGGGTAGGGAGGTGCAGATGTCGCTGTGAAGTTTCTCAACATCCATGATTACTGCTTGTCGAAGGACAGGTGTGGCGAAATAGGTGGCACAGAGGGAAGAGGTGAGCTGTTCCTGTGTGAATACAGGTCAGAAGTTGGTTGGGTTTATGGAGGCGAAGTCGCTATTTCCCCCTTTGCAGTAGACATCCCAACATCTAGTGAGTGCATCTGGCTTGGCCCCTAGTTTTCCGGGGCGGAAGCAGTGATAGGTTGTCTCCTCGGCTCAAAGGCTGATTCACTGTTTCGACCACATTCTAATCACATCGGATAACTTGCACAAGGTCCCAGAAGCAGCATGACCACTCCCGACCAAGTCTACCGAGTGTGAGCATCATATCAAATGCGATCGAACATTGTTGAGCATCGTCGAACGCGATTGAACAGCATGAGCATCATATCGAACATTGTTGAGCATCGCATGCATCGTATCGAACATTGTCGAGCATCGCGAGCATCGTATTGAACACGGTCGAGCATTGTCGAGCATTGCTGAGCATTGTCGAACACGATCAAACAGCATGAGCATTGTATCAAACATTGTCGAGCATCGCGAGCATCGTATTGAACGCAGTCGAGCATCGTCAAACATTGACAAGCATTGTATCGAATGCAATTGAACATCGTCAAACATCGAAAATCAACATTGGACACTATATCGCTATTCCAATGGTCATCGCACACATGCCAGACATATCCACTACCATTGTCGAACAATATCGCACCAATATCGGGCCACGAACGAAGTCAGAAGAATCTTTGAAAATCTTCGAAAAACATTGAACCTCGAAAAACATTGTTGGACACAGTATTTCCTGTTCGAACGATCTTCGGATGCATGCTGGACACATGGGACACTATATCGAGTATATTGAACACATTTCGACTGCATGTGCACGCATACAATCCGCTCGAAGCAGTTTCCAATCTTTTATTCAATTTATAACAAGGACAGTCCAGTTTTAGCTATTCTTTCTTATTATTTCTTCATCATGTGTTATATTCACCCCTTCTAGGCTCGCTTTATTGTTCTGATATACTTATATTGTCTTTTGCCTCGAGTTTTCCACATGTTTGCCTCATGTTCTCTAGCCTTTTTAGGTACTTTCTTTATTTTATATAAAAAGATGTACTAGATACAAAGAAAAACAAGAAAGTCGTCGTCTTCCTCCCAGATCACAGTGATCTGAGAGTACAGTTTAGTCTTATTCAGTCCGAAGTTTGGTGTTTTACGCTAAACACTCAAAATTCCTCGAAATTCCTCACATTACGCTATTTTCGCTCTCGCTTCCCTCGATTAGCCTTTTCGTCACTTCTACTACTCGTATAGTCCCCCGATCTTGCATCCAAACATATCTGCACACTCGAAATTCCTTGAAACCTCTTCGAAAAATATTGCGACATCTCGAAAATCATTGCAAAGTCTCGCAAATCATCGCAACCCCTCGAAAATCATTGCAAAGTCACAAAACATATCCTTTTAGCCTCGAACTGCTTCGACAAGCAGTTGTTTTATGACTATTTGATGCTCGGTCTGACAGGTGACATCTAGAGGGCCTCACAACCTTCCTCTGACTCGTGTTATACCATCTGAAGCCATTTTGTGGGTTTTGTTTGGGTTTCTGGGTTGAGTACCATCAGTGGATGACGAGATTGAACTGGGAAAGGTACTCAGACCAATGGGCCTGGCGGCAGGTGAGCAACTTGGTAGTGCTGAAGTACTCAAGATTTTTGTGGTCCTTGACCACATCAACCGGGTTTGTGGAACCCTCGAAGTACTGCCGCCAGTGTTTGAAGGCTTCAAGAATGGCCAAGAGTTCCTTGTCATGAGTGTCATAATTTAGTTCAGCGGGATTAAAGGAGCGGGAGTGAAAAGTGACCGGATGGATTTCTCCATCCGCAGTGTAAACCAAAAGGATAGCCGCTAAGGCATAGTCGGAGGCATCGGTTTCAAGTACCATCTGTGAGTCAGGTACCCATTGAGTTAAGACAGGTGCATGAGTGAATTCTTGTTTGAGCCTTTCAAAGGCGTCGCGGCATTTCTTGTTGAAGTCCCAAGGCGTGGATTTCTGCATCAGGCGGGTGAGTGGGATGACAATGTCTGAATAGCCATTAATGAAGTGGCGGTAAAAGTTGCAAAAGCCTAAGAAGGATTGAATATCCTTAACTTTCCTAGGTTCGGGCCAGTCAAGCACGGTTTTGACTTTATCTTTGGACATCTGCAGTCCATCCAGTGAAAGGATGAAACCTAAATATTCGACGGTGTCTTTGTGGAACTCACATTTCTGTGGAGAGGCGTAAAGTCCATTCTTCTGGAGACGGTGGAGGACTTCTTTGATGTGAGCCCCATGCTGGGACTTGTCATTGGAATAGATTAGGATGTCATTGAGGTATACGATGACACAAACATCCAGCATGTCGCTGAAGATGTCATTCATAAAACGCTGGAATGCTGCAGGTGCATTAGTGAGTCCAAAGGGAACCACCAACCACTCGAAAGATCTGTAGCGGGTGTGGAAAGTAGTTTTCCATTCGTCACCGTCTGCAATGCGGACTAAGTGGTAAGCGTGCCGCAAGTCTATCTTGGTGAACAAGTGGGCTTTTCAGGGAGAGTCGAGGAGGTTGGAAATGAGAGGAAGGGGATAGCAGTCTTTCTTTGTAAGACAATTGAGTCCTCGGTAGTCGACACAAAGTTGGAGACTACCATCCTTCTTCTTGACGAAGAGAATCGGAGCACCATGTGGAGACTTAGATGGGCAAATGAAACCTGAGCAGACGTTTTCATCAATAAAGACTTGTAAGGCTTCTAATTCAGAGGGGGAGAGAGAATACATGCAGCCCAGAGGTGGAGGAGTATTGTCTTCTGTCTCTATCTTGAGGTTGTAAGACCGATGCGGAGGAAGGGTATCCACTTTAGTCTTATTAAAGACATCAGCAAATTCGTGATACTCGGGCGGAATATCGGAGAGGTCGGAGGAGTTAGCGGAATGGGCGGATAACCCTTCTGGAGCGAAGGTCATCTGAAAAGCTATTGCCCCAGGAAGTTTGCTAGCACGCGCATAAGCGGCAGCGTTGATGAAGGAGATGTCGGGAGGTGTAAACTTAGGAGGAATGGGGGGTTTAGAAAATGTGGAGGAGTCGAGGATTTCTACCGGAAGATTCAGGGACAAAGGTGACGTCAGGGGTGCTGGACCTCTATGATCTGCAGAGCGGAAAGCGAGTTGGCTTGAAGACCAGTCAATCAATAGATTGTATTGCTTCAGCCAGTTATGACCGAGTACAGCGGAACAGGAAGAGTTGAGCGAGGTTACATAAAATGACAAATTGAATACTTCACCAGCAGGGAAGGTGACCGGAAGTTTGACAATCTGAGTTATGGTGGAGTTGCAAGTTCCATCAAAGAGTCATAAACTGATCGGGTTAATGGATTCCGTGCTGAGTTGGTTATTCAACATGAAAGAGGAGTCAAGGAAGCAGTGGGAGGAGCCAGAGTTGATAAGGGTTCAGAAAGGGGCGGAAGAGTTGGGAAAGGTTAAAAGAATGGTTAGGGAGTCAGGGTCGGAAAGAGCGGACACATTGAGATGAACGTAGGCAGCCAAGTGGGTAAGGTCAATGCAACCCCCAGCCCCAATGGCTGTATCCTGAGGGTTGCAGACTATTTTTCCGAGTCCATAGTCTTGGGAATGACAGTGGATGCATGGGCTTTTGCGGCTTTGGATTTCAGGCAGTTTCCTGCTACATGCCCTTCCTCACCACAGTAGAGACAAAGTCGTTCTCTCATGCGACGTTCTCGTTCCTCCCCAGTAAGCTTGCCGTTCTTCCCCAACTTATCAGAGATGGACGACTTGGGCTTGTCCCGGGAAGTGTTCTTTGTCATGGAAGACTGCTGGTTGGAGGTGTTACCATGGGTGGAGTTTGAAGATGCTTGGTTTGTCGACGGGGAAGGGCTTTTGGAAGAGTCCTTCTGACTAGAGTTAGTGATGTTACTGGAATTCTTTGTTTCGAAACGGGATTCGTCTTCTTGCATCCAGTAGATGTCGTCGCTGTCCTGTGCTTTCAAGTGTAGTTCTGCGAGAGTATTGGGTTTACCACCCCGGAGCACTTCTATGCAAAGCCGGAGCGGAAGACTGCGGAAATAGTGGTCACAAAGGGCTGCTTCATTCCAGTTGACCCTAGAAGCTAATTCCCAGAAGTCAACATTATATTTTGTGATACGACCACCTTTCTTCATTGCTAAGTCAGAGAGAGCTTTTTCCGCATCTCCGACCGGGTCGTGCGGACCAAAGTTACTTTCCAGCTCAGCGAGGAAAGCTTCGTAGTCCCACATCCAGTGTGCGGAATCTGTCGGGTCATTCAGACCAGGCTCAAACCAACTGAGAGCTGATCCCTTAAGATAAGAAAGGATGAATATGATCTTTTTCTCATCAGAGGAAAATATGTGTGGACAGTCGCGGAAATGAAGATTGCAGGAGACTAAGAAGTCTCTAAGTTTCTTTGGATTGGTGCCATCGAAAGTGTTGGGGTCGCAAACTTTGATTTTTTTGGTCTTGGGTGTGTTATTCTGACAAAGGGTGCAGATACTCTCTGAGAGGTTGTAAAGGACATCTATGAACCTATCCCCTGGGTCAGGGTTTTCCCCCATGGGAGGTTGATCCTCAGGATCATTGGGATCGGGGTCACCCCCAGGGCCATCAGGACCACTAGGGTTGTCGGGTCTGCTGGGGGGTCCGTCCTCTAGACCAGGATCTTCCAACCTGAAGGGTTCAGGCTGGTTGATGCCCCCTACATACTCAAGGGGAGTTCTTGATCAAAAACCTTCTGGGTTGCTGGAAGGTTGCGGGGCATGGGCAGACATGAGATTGGCACTGATTGAGGGAGCTCCTGAGCCGATTTGTCAGAAGATGTTTGAGGGTCTGGAAGACACTCCAAAAGTAGTGGTGGGTCGAGGGTTGGAAAGGGTGGATCGCTGGATAGCAGAGATCCCTGGAATAGTACTGGTGCATTGGGAGTTTCTTGTTGTGCGCTGGCGGGTCTCGGTAGGGGTCATAGAGAGGAAATGGACAAGTGAAGTGTGAGTTTGTATATACTGTCAAGAACTGATCCTAGAGGGTTCATCGGAATCCGATCGGACACTGCGGGTGTTATTTATGGAAGGTTGTTGGGTTGTTGCAGATTTGGCGGGGAGGGGAAACAGAAAGGACTTGGCTTCAGTTGTAAGAAGCTGTGCCCTTCACCTTGTCCGGTGTCCTAATTTCAAGTTGGAGATTTGGAGGTAGGGTTGGAGGTAGGGATGGGAAAGTGTGGGTAAACGCGGAAAGGAGTACAGAGGGACTTAGGTTAAGTTCAGATGAGGTTAGAACTTCAGAGGGAGACTGGAGGTCAAGTTGAACAGAGTTCAGACTCTTAGAGAACTGGGGTTTGGAGTAGAAGGAGGTTTTTGATTGGCAGATTAAAGTCAAGTCTATGTCGATATACGAACTGAGGAATACAAGGCGAAACTAGCTAAACTTAAATACCAGAGTCTGGAATAAAAGCAGGATGGAAACAGGAACTGCAGCAGTGTCTCGACTGCATAGATAAATTACCTAGCGGAGGCTGCACAGGAATCCATAGTCGAATTTTCAAAACTAGATGGCAGCCTTGGGAAGGCAGCCGTGGGTGCTGTACAAGGTGGCCTGGTGCACAGCAGTGTGGGCAGTGCAAGGCGGCCAGGAACAAAATCGGGAGGAGTAGACAAATGTTGGGTTAGACATGCAGAAAAGAATCGGACGGAATGCGGGTTCCAATTGGGCGAGGAACGGTTCTTGACACAAACCTAGTTCAACACGTGGGCATTTCAACATGAATACATACAAGCTTCATGCTCTAGGTGATTACATTGTGAATATCTGGTTGTATGGAACAACAGACAGTTATTCAACTCAAGTGGTCAGTTATTTTACCTGTTGATCATTTTTAACATTGAAGGAAAATTGCAGGGTGAGCTTGAGCACCGCCATATTAAGTGTTTCTATGCACGAACAAATAAAAGGGTCACATTTACCTGCCAAATAAGCAAACACCATTGGCGGCAGCAAATTTTGCAAAAGATTCGAGAGCAATACGCAGGGACGACAAGTGGTGAGGGAGTGGGACCACCTCGACACTTGGAGGAGATTGCAGTACCAGTTGATGCAAGTGAGCCCTTGCCCTCGATATCCCCCGAGAAACACCACTACATGTCTGTGTCTCGTCGACACCCTGTCAATATCCTGCGATGGACAGATGAATGCTCTGATGATCCAGCAACCAGGGTATGTTTTTTTCTTCTTCTTTGGTTTGCACTGTGCTGATGTCAAGTAGACATTTATTCAGGACCTCAAATCACATCTCTTAGGACATCTACTCAATCACACTTTCAATGAAGACCATATCTACTCAGATATTGAGCTAGCAACGGTCAAAATTGTCAACAACTGAATTTACAACCACAAGGTTCTCCACATGAATTATATGACTTACGATATGCGGCAGGCATGAGATTCAATCAACCCTCGCACACACCCCGATATTATGCTGCTCTCAGGAGAAGATCGTGACGATTCAGACCCACATCCATATTGGTATGCACGGGTGCTTGGGATATACCATGTAGAGGTCCGTCATGATCACCCAAATGCAGTTTCATCTGATGTCCAGGTATTGGAGTTCCTGTGGGTACGTTGGCTTGGCCAAGATGCCGACTACAACACTGGGTCAATAGGGCATCGTCTATATCGAGTAGGGTTTGTGCCAGATGACCTCATCTATCTTGATGATCCCTCAGATGCTAGTGGCTCATTTGGCTTTATTGACCCTGCAGAGGTTATCTGGGGTGTACACCTCATTCCTGCGTTTGCCTATGGAAAGACGGATGGACTTCTTGGACCCTCAATTGCATGCCCACTGAAGGACAATGATCAAGACTGGCAATACTTTTATGTTAACATGTATTATTTATTTATTTTGACTGAGATCTTCTATCTAATTTGGGCCTAGGTTTGTTGATCGTGATATGTTCATGCGTTTCCGAGGTGGGGGGATTGGACACAAGGGCATGCTCAAACGAATTGCTGGTTTACAAAACAAGGAGCAGCCCACTGACCAAATGAACGAGGATCTGGACTTCGAGATTGTGGAAGGATTGGGGGACAATGAGGAGGAGGAGGAAGATGAGGAAGATGAGGACTCGGACTCGGACTCTGGTGATGATTCTGATGATAATTTGGTTGAGTTTAATTTTGATGGAGAGGAGGGAGGTGAGGATGAGTATGACATCTTGGGCTTTGCAGCTTTTTGAGATACCACACATGCGTTGTTGGGATAGGAGCAGTACTAGTGATCACATACAAACTTTCAATATAATAAATATCTACGTGTACATCCATGGAAGCTATGTGCTCTCCATCTCAGTCATGTTTATGATAGTTCAACGTCGTCGAGCTTGATTCTTCTGTGATCTCAAGATAAGCTAGGTAAGAATGCGTCAAACAGAGTAACATTAATATCTATGTACAACAAACTATAAGCGATACATTCTATGCTAAACTACAAAGGAATTGCAAGTTCGAGATTATTGAGTGAGCCCTGTCGTCGACCGCTGGCGGTTGCGTGTGTCACAGACATTGCCAGTTCAACAGAAACATTGACACTTACCATAGGCTCCTCATGTAGCATTGCGTATGACTTCTTTCGGATAGAAAACACCATCAATTTCAGTTGCTTGAGAGTCGGATTCTGTCAGCGATGGGGACACAATTGAATGCCCATGAAGATTGGAGACCATTCTCGTTGGCCCATTTTGGAGGTGAGGGACTGGCGAGTCTCTTTGTCGCGTGCTCGGGAGTGGCAGTCGTGTTGGGGAAAGACTTCGTGAACGTGGGAGAATTGAGCGGTTGGAATGATGAACTATCAGAGCATCAATAAGCAAAGAAACAGATGTAATGAAAAACTCACCTCGTAAATTCCCAGAGCGCAGACCATGCATGAGCACATTTTCCAACCATTCAACATGGGTTGCCAGGACTTGAACAACGTGTATGAGCCTTTCAACAGTATTTTCAGTGCTCAATGAGTGTTCGGCACTCAGATGGATTAGGCGGCACATCCGATGGTGATGAATGGGATGAGCGAGGTACTGGAGGTCTGTGAATTGGTTGAAGCCGTCGATCCTGCCCTGCATTGCATCCAGAAGGGTGACCTCATCTTCGTCCTCAGAGCCTGATACATATTGCTGGCTGTTGTCCATGTGTTCGGGGTCTAAAATGTGTTGGGCGGCAGTGTGTGTGAGATGTCAGGATATCAGCTAAGGATAAGCCGCATACAGGCATCACACTCAAACGAGCCAGATAACTCACCAATGGTCGAAGTTCAAATACGCGTTCAGCGTTGAATGTCACGGTGGTGTGACATTTGACGTCGTCATCACTCACTCACAGGCAGGTAGAAATATCATCAACCACACATGTGTTGTTGAGATAGGAGCGGTACTAGTTACAGTATTGGACAATATATTCTTGACACTGCATTCCATGTTTCATCCAACATGGGGCATGTAGGCAAACTTGTGCACAACCTTGGACGGTCCGGACCACAATACCTTTTCTTTGCCAAGTTCGAGAAGTATTGCAAGCCCTGGAAAAACTTGTGGACAAAATTGGCTAGCATTGCAAACATGTCTCAAGAATTCAAACTATCTTACAAGTTTTTGTCGAGCATGCAATGCAGAAGAAACTTGGAACCAGGATAGAACTAGATGTTATATTTGCATGAAGGTATACAAGTTTTCTACCGGATGGAATATAAATACCTGTAGCTTTCATACTTCACCCAAATATGTAATCAAGCCAAACCAATGCATACTTAATGCGATTTTGCTGATGGCCTCAACGTACATCCACTGTTCATAAAATCTCATTGCAATAGTGATTTGATTTGAAAATTGAGTATTAGACAAAAATTAGTGATTCAGATGTCTGGACTGAATAGCTGAAAAGCTAGATAGTACTAAAGTTGTACTAGTAGTACCTCCATCAAATTGTAAGTAAACACTATCTACTCACCCTGCATATAACAGACTGAGGTTTCTATGTCTATACTATCAGATATATATACTGTAGCTGTAACCATGAAAACATGATAGAGGAAAAAGATATAAAGGGAAACGAGACAAGGAGAGACACACATTGCAACGTGTGCTATAATTAGCACACCGCATCAAAGGGAGCGCAAAGGCGCGTATCCACGGTGCAGATCTCAACATCACTGACTACTTGGACTCTGCTCAGACACTAGCCTACCTAGGCTTTGTTCAGACTCTAGGACTTTGCTCGGACACTAGGCTTCTGCTCGGACAGTTAGTGGGAAGCTGTCCCGGGGCCTAGAACAGGATCCGAGTGTCCGATCGAGTCCGAGCGGGTTTGGAGCGGGTCATCGCGAGCTTAGTAGCTACGGCCTTATACGGTCCGGAATTGGCACGGAAATATGACGTCACGCGGTGATCCGAAAAAAGTTTTTGTCGCAAGTGGAAAGGGATGGCGTCTGTCATTGGTTTCGTGCTTGCTCATCGTCTAATACGTTGTCAAACTTTCTACGAACATTGACCATGCGGCTTATTCGACAATTGTTTCTGTACAGCCTGTTATTGTCTTATCGTGAAATCAAGTCTGAGGCCTCCGCTTCATCGCATTACTCGGTGAATGGCTCGGTGAACTCCTTGGCAGCTTTTTTATAGCCACTTCCGTCCCTACTTCTGTCTTTACATCCAACATGGTGACCTTCCGAGCTGTGTTAAGCCATGTGCACCTGTCTAGTCGCCTTCAACTTGCGTTTTCTCGTCCAACACGACGAGCTTTGGCAACGATTAAACCACAAGCTTCTCTTTTTTCACCTCTCGATACTTTTTTAGAGCGTCACGTTGGGCCCGATGACCATGAAGCCTCTGCAATGCTTTCAAAACTTGGCTACTCCTCAATGGACGCGTTCATAGAGGACACAGTGCCTTCTCGAATCAGGGTGTCCGCCGAGTCCTTAGACAACACTTCTATCCCGGTGCTCAGCGAGTCCCAGTTACACACACGGGCTCGGGCGTTGGCGGGCGAGAATAAGCGATACAAAAGTTACATTGGAATGGGGTATCATTCTGCCGTTGTTCCTCCTGTCATCTTGCGAAATGTTTGCCTACAGGTTTCTTCTGCGATGTCACTTTGTCTGAGCTATATTACAGGTCATGGAGAATCCAGCATGGTATACCCCTTATACCCCCTATCAGCCTGAGGTTGCCCAAGGTAAAAAAAATTGGTATTTTGTCCTGCTCTCGTGTGATTCAGTGCCGTCACAGGGCGCCTAGAGTCGCTCGTTAACTACCAGACCATGGTCACGTCTTTGACTGCAATGGATATTGCCAATGCTTCCCTCCTGGATGAGTCAACAGCAGCAGCTGAAGCCATGGTCATGGCGTTCGTAGCGACGTCGCAGAAGAAATGCACATTTCTAGTCGAGCCTAGTGTGCTGCCTCAGACACTGGCGGTTCTTAAAACGCGGGCAAAGGGGTTCGGCATTAACCTCGTTGTCCGGGATGCCGTTGCTGCCTTGGAAGACCAGTCACTTCTGTCGGATCTCTGCGGAGTCTTTGTTCAATATCCAGACGTCAACGGATATATTGTGGATTTCACTTCCCTTGCGCAATCGGTGCATCTTTCAGGAGGATTGGTCGTGTGTGCAACGGATCTTCTGGCGTTAGCTTTGCTGAAACCTCCTGGTGAATGGGGTGCAGACATCGTTCTTGGCAATTCGGCTCGATTTGGTGTCCCTGCGGGTTATGGAGGTCCACATGCAGCTTTCTTCGCAGTTACCGATAAGTTGAAGAGGAAAATGCCTGGGAGATTGATTGGTAGAAGTCGTGATGCCACAGGACAAGCTGCGTACAGACTATCTTTGCAAAGTGTGCCAACAATTTGCGTTAAATCTACGTAAGGACTGACATGAATTGTTAACAGCCCGTGAACAACATATTCGTCGAGAAAAGGCCACAAGCAATATCTGTACAAGTCAAGCTCTCCTTGCAAACATGGCCGCCATGTATGCTGTGTATCACGGACCTGCTGGCATCCGTCGCATTGCCAAACAAGTCCACGGTTATACCCAGGTTTTCAAATCCAATGTTGCCTCTTTGGGCTACTTGATAGAAAACACTTCGTTTTTCGATACCATTACCCTGGATGTTTCTTCAGTGACCAGAAATGCGGATGACCTACACAGATCAGCTTGGGATGCTGGAATCAATTTACGACGGATTGACACCAGACGAGTTGGCGTCACACTGGACGAGAGCATTTCGCCAACAGACTTGATCGCTCTCATCAACGTGTTTGCCTCTGCTAGTTCTGCATCGCCAATCACTTTGTCTGGGCTCAAAGAGCCGGAGGGATCTGCAATACCTTCACAGTTGCAACGCACATCTGAATATTTGCCTCATCCAGTCTTCAATAAGCACCATTCGGAAACGGAAATGCTACGTTACATTCATCATCTTGCATCAAAGGATATCAGTCTCGTTCATAGCATGATACCTCTCGGGAGCTGTACCATGAAGTTAAACAGTACCAGCAGCATGATTCCTCTGACTTGGCCAGAGTTCAGTGATGTTCATCCCTTTGTTCCTGACGATCAAGTGATAGGTTATCATTCTGTGATAAAGGTTTGACATACTTGACAATGCATGACGGCTAGGCGCCTTGATAATCAATTGATAGGAACTGGAAGCTGATCTGTGCGAAATCACGGGATTTCATTCTGCGACCCTCCAACCAAATTCCGGTGCTGCTGGAGAATACGCAGGCCTCTGTGTCATTCGTGCTTATCATGCATCAAGAGGCGATGAACACCGCGATATCTGTTTAATTCCTCTGAGCGCACATGGAACCAATCCTGCTGTGAGGAAATTTTCTATCCTACGCACTATGTTTGAAGCTGACGAAGGCTAGTCTGCTGTCATGGCTGGCTTGAAAGTCGTCTCCGTTCAGACACTTCCGGATGGAAGTTTAGACCTGGCAGATCTCAAGGCCAATGCTGAGAAACATAAAGATCAGCTTGCCGCATTTATGGTGCGTGCCATGTCTATTCACAAATCACTGTTCAACCTGGTCGACAGATCACCTACCCTTCCACGTTCGGGGTATTCGAGGATGGTGTGCAAGACGTAAGGTTTCTGAGATTGTTCAGTGTTTCTGATGCAACCCTATTGTCACAGGCTTGCCAAATTATTCACGATAATGGTGGTCAAGTTTATCTTGATGGTAGAGCTTGTCATATTCCCAGCACCATTTACCGCTAATCTCTGTGCCCCAAGGTGCCAATCTTAACGCTCAGATAGGCCTCACCAACCCAGCTACTTGCGGTGGCGATGTTTGCCATTTGAACCTCCACAAGACATTCGCTATGTGAGCTCTATCTTCAGCCAGACGTAGCCGTCCTCTGAAGATTCCGCAGTCCGCATGGTGGGGGAGGGCCTGGCCTAGGGTAAACGGCAGCTTTCTTTCGTTCATGCAGTTCATATCGACCATTTTTCCTCGATAGACCCATTTGCGTTGCGGAACATTTGGCGCCATTCCTTCCTAGCCATCCGGCTTCGCCGGTGAAGGGAGATCAATCTATAGATGCTGTTTCGGCAGCTCCATTCAGCAGCGCATCGATTGCTCTTATATCCTGGGCATATATCAAGATGCTGGGTGGCCGAGGTCTCAGTGATTCGTCAAAACTTGCATTACTGAATGCAAACTATATGGCCAGCCGACTTTCTGGTTATTATAATTTGCGCTACAAGAACAAGAATGGCCGCGTTGCGCATGAGCTATTGATTGACTTGGCTGAGTTCGACAAGTCTGCCGGACTGAAGGTTATCGATTTCGCCAAGCGTCTGCAGGTATGCACTGAAAAATATGTCGGAGTTATATCTACTGTTTAATGGCCACGTCACAGGATTATGGGTTCCACCCCCCGACATGTTCATGGCCGATTTCTACTTGTATGCTGATTGAACCCACGGAATCGGAGACGCTGGAAGAACTTGACAGGTATGTTTCCCCTTTGTCAACCTTGGCGTCCCCATAATACCTTCGCAGGTTTTGTGACGCTATGATTCAGATTCGTCTCGAGGTCGAAGACGTTATTACTGGCAAACAGCCGAAGGAAAACAACGTTTTGAAGAATGCACCCCACCCGATATCTGTAATTGCAACGTCTGAGTGGAATCGGTTTGGCGTCACTCTGAAAAGTTGATGCTATCACTGACAATAGAGGGCCCCTCTAGTCCTTACTCTCGCCAAACAGCGGTCTACCCCTTGCCATGGCTTATGGAGAAAAAGTTTTGGCCAACGGTTTCTCGTGTTGACGATGGTACGGCTTCTTGGATGCTATCAGCCATACACTGACTCAAGCTGCTAGCATACGGGGATCTCAATCTCGTCGTAAGTTTACTACTTGGTCTACTTTATACATCACTCATGAGCTGTTAGTGTGACTGCCCTTCTGTAGAAGATCTAGCCATCAACTAGCCATAAGTATAGAGATCCATAGGATTATGGTAGTCATATTAGTAAGTTTCATTATTATACATCAATTGATAAATTTGGCAGATAGTCATAGCAATTTTCATAATTATACATCAATTTCTGTACTGTTGTAGGTCAGGAAGTGGGCCACCCTGACTAGTGGGCTCTGCACTTTTCTGTTGAATGAAGGCACTTGCATCCAAGATACTATGTTCCAAGGATGCCTCCATGGTGCCTGATCATCAAAATCAACCTTATTCCGCAGATTTGACAGCTTGTTGGACACAACAGAGGGGCTCTAAAATCCTGAAAATATTTGTGAAACTTCATCAAGTATATAAGAAGAGTATAAAATCACAACAATTGTTCAAGTAATCGCCTGATAAATCCCCCAGTGGCCATTTCTGGGGCATTTCTAAATTTGTGGCCCATGTGGGAAATCATCTGACCAAGGTGAATCAACTTGCATTTCTAGCCTTTCCACACTGCTGTGCCACTTGAACTTTCAAAATGCAACATCATTGTCATGTTTCCAATCACCTGAAGCCAACTACTATTAGATACAGGACAATGGAGGAGAAAGAAACACACTTTTTGGGATGGCTAGAAATGCGACTGGAATCACAGCATTTCAATGAGGGTGATGAACATTATTATGAGGGTTGCCAACATCAGTAAAAACACATCCCTTTTTTCCAGGGCTTTTGCCCGCTTTTTTATAGAACCTCTTTTTTCTGCTTTTCCCAAGTACTTATCCCTGGGTTTTTTTAACTTTTGGTGCTTTCATTACTTTCTGCTTTTATGCTTCTTAGATTTGTGACAAATTTGTGATGTGATTACATATGTTTTGCACCTATTTTGGTGTGCACTGCCACTGCTTGTCAACAGTCTGGCAACATCAACGTCGACATCGGGAACTATATTCTATGCATCCGAGTCATGTCCCATAATAACAATACTAGTCACAGTGAGTATTAAATTCTGAACAATGTCACCATTATGTTATACTCATCATAGATCACATGCAGTGGGAATACCAGTACCAATCTCTAATGACAATGGTCTGATTCTATCGATTATCCTTTGCCATCGACTCCAAGCACTCACATCCAACTAATATTACTAGCCGGAACCACCCAGTCCTTTCCTATCATAACGACCGCTCATGATTCTAGCTACTCTCAGGCTCCCACAATGAATGTCATCCTCTCTGACTCACAGTTTATGTTCACTGTGGAGCTTGATATGAAGATTGACCCCTGGATGCTAGTCCTATTGGTACATGAGGATCATAGGAGTTGGAGAGAACAACTTTGCATTCGGGCTGGGGACTGGCTGGAAACAGAAGCAAGTGCATGATTACCATTCTCAATTTTTATGGGAGCTGATGGTACAATGCTCTTGGCAATATCACTTGCAGTGGAACATAATGTTTCCCCACCTGCAAACTAAGATGTGGAACTCATCTCATATTCAAGCACATCTCATTGAGTCTGACTCTGATCAGATCAATAGGAAGAGGCTTTTACAGGTGGAGGTTGAAAGATTCATTCCAGAACCACTGAATCCATTGTCCAAGATAATCCTCGTACAGCTTTAAATTTATTATTATTATACCCACAGTAAAAATTAAAATACTGTCTCATGTGCATGGTAGTCTATATATTTGTTTACATAGAATACTTTGAACGCATCGAGTGAATGTGAAAAATCAAAACCCTCTTGTGGTAGGAAATGATCACCAGCAACTCCAATCAGATGGGCCCCTCGCAACATACAATCAAGATGGACAACCACTAAACATGGTGCATGGTGATAAAAATCAGGCCGAACCATCCATAACCCTGTCTCATCACAAGGCTCTTCTCCAACCCTTGAAAACCATTGAATCAATGCACACGGATAATTGACTCCCTCAAAGTTGAAGGAGAAAAACAAAAAAACTCGTGCAACTTCAAGTCCACAAAAACCACGTTCATCCAATTCATTTGCAATGAATACGCAGTCTTGCCTTGCAGGCCCTCCATACCATGACTTGACAGAGCGAATCCATTCTCAATGCATCCCACCAACACCACAGAGGTCACTTGGGGCATAAAATGTTGCACGTGCTGATGAATGCACATACACAGAACTAGAGAACTCTGGACAGCTACCCAGAGGGACATGAGCTCCATCAACCTCAGCGTTAGGATTAAGTCGATCATAAAGAAACCTTCGGATGAACTCTGGTAATTGTGGCTGATTGATGTAGTTTGCAAGTTCAAACACATCATGCGGAACACCTCTCACTTCAGTGACAGATGAGATATGGCACCGAGAAAAGAATTTGATAACGTACTTCTGGTTTTTGATAGCTTAACTTCACTAAGAGATGGTGGACCATTGACAGCATCTTCATCAGGGTCTCCATCTTCTGGATCAGGTACAAGATGATTTGGGGCAGGGGGGGCAGGAAACGGGATGTGTGAAGGGCCTTCCATCATACCATGCATAGTAAAATTGACCCGAGCCGACACAAGTTTATCCATTCGCTGATTTGTCAACAACATCTGGCTGAGCGGTTTATTGCAGCTGGAGCGCCTGTATGGGTGCTTGACAGCTCAGATGTGCTTTGACTCAGTAATTGATGAACAGAGGCCATTGGGAGCACCAAACATTTGAATGAGGTATCGATAATGCATCAGAGAATGTTGTCGAGGAAGGGAAAACCCATCAGGCCAAACACCAAGTTGACGAAAGATTTCGTGATTTGCATGGAACCGCAGAAGAGTGGCATCAAGCACAGCCAATGTATCTTCATCGATAACTGATCGCCGAACAATATAGCAGAACTCAATAAGCGCACTTACAGCCTGCACCATTTGGGGAGGTACATGACCAGAAATTGCTGGGAGGTATACCTATTACAGAGACAGCTAAAGTAAGCACAGGTGTATCAATTTCTGCTTTCGGATGCTTCTCTCACCTTCATAAGAGCCTTAGAATCGTTTCCCGTCCACTGCTTGAATCCTCTTCCTTGGTGAAAGTGTCGAAGGCCAGGGTATGGTGATGCAGCTGCAATCCTGATAAGTGATTGAATGTCACACAAATAATGCCACAGCGAACAATGTACCTCCTGTCGATGTCCGCCAGAATATGAAGTGCCTTGGCATTTGAATGTGCATCCTTTATGTACTGTTCAACCCAGTCGACAATGTGATCCTTGAAGGTACCTTTGATGATTTGATGGAGGATATCAGGCGAGATAAGTTCATGTATGTCGGCTCGAGGGAATGAAGCAGTGAATGGCTAGCGAAATATGGCATCAATAAGTCTCGACATATGTATAGTAAAACTACATTCCATACCAATAAGTCTCCGACAATTCCATACTCCTCCCAAAGTTCCTTAAGAGTACACGTGTCAAGTAATGTGTCAGTATGTTGATGGGATCGATGGACACTTGGTCGATCAAGATCATCCGATGGCGCAGTACATCTGAACAATATTAGTTGAGTGCTATTTGTGAAATACACGAGAGAGACACAAACATACCGAGCACACCAACCTTGAACAATGCAAGCGAGTAGTGCCTGCTCAGGATAGTCAGCAATGTAAGGACCCAGACCATAAATGACATGCTGATAATGACCATCAGCGCATCGTGTCAGCCGTGGTTGTGACATGTATGGCCAGAGGGAAGAAAGTATGTGTTCTAGTGAGTCATGAAAAAGTTGGCGCCAAAATTTTCGAAAATTTGCATCACTAGCATGCTCTTGTGATGCTGTATAATTTTTTGTTATCAGGCTATGCCAGAGAAAATTATGGAATATAAAATGACAAACTTTTGGGAATGGCAAGAAATCCCAATAATGCGACACCATTCCTGTGCGCGCGGCGAGCCGAGTTGTGAATGTTGCCGGGGGATATATACAGAGGATAAAATTCAGTTTGTCCTGTCGCTACTGATACAGTCATTTTATCACTTCCAAGAACAATTGGCACAAACATTGCACCATGACACTCATCATCCTCCGCAATTATATCCTGCAAGAGTGAATGAAGATTTGCTACAGGGTATGAGAAATGAGAACAACATACCGCTTGCTTCCATGCCCAGTTACCTGAGAAAACATCAGTGTACTGCCACTTGCCCCTCTTGAAGATTCACTTTGGAGCATAATCAATCTGGCCGTCAAAATCAGGGTTGGCGAGCTGCTGCTCCATGATTTTGAGGGGATCGCGAAACCAAACCTCCCATTGCTGACATTGCCAAGGAGGTCCCGCTACATTGTCAACTGCGTCCAATGCCTGTTCTCCATTATACTGAACTGAAAATGACTGCCAAGGAACATCACCTTGTTGAATCTCATCAATCAGGGAATACAACTCCTTGTGATCAGCAAGTGGTGGGTCGTCGTCAGGATACAGTGCTTTGAGAATAGCCATAAGTTTATCTATTTTCCCTGCTGACATCTCCTCTTCTGCATATAAGAACTCTACAAGCTCAAATTCTGCTTGGCTACTGAATGGTGAATAGTCATCAGCTGCGAGTTGGTCTCGAGGTGGCGGAGGAGCCCCTGGTGGGAGATCGTTCCCCAGCCGATCACACGGTGTTCCTAAAAGAGTCCATGATTAGTTGATGGATGGTCTTGTTTAGATCAACAATATTACCATCAAGCAATGGGTGGTATTCTGTGTGGATGGCAGGATCTTGCTGCAGTGATGGTGGACGTGGTGAATGTGCCGAGGCTCCAAGTGGAGAACCAGAGCGTGAACGACGCGGAGAACAGCAGGATGAGTGAGTGGGCAAGTATGGTTCAAACATCGGCTCCTGAGTGTCGTTATCAGATGCTGGAGGTGGGGATACAGGTGTAGGTGTACGCGAAGGCTCCAGATTGGCAAGAATGTCAGCCAAGGGACAAGCACGAGTTGGCTCATGTTTTGCTGAAATGTGTCGTCTGAGCCCACCCGAGGTCTTGCAAAATTTCTTGCACCCCTGAACAGGGCATTTGTGGCATGCCGACTTGAATGTCCTGCGATAGTGATGGGCACCAGGCTCTGAGTCAGACATATTGAAGCTTAAAGTTCAATGAAGAGATGGAGTGGTGACGTTCAATGAAGTAATGGAGTGGCGACATTCGGCTCCATAAGTTGAAGTTGAATAATAATATGACTAACGTGCCTAGTTCATATATATGTGGAGCAGATCGCCGTGAGTGAGATTAGCCTAGGAGGATGATGATCAGTACATTGCAAATTCAGAGTTGAACATGAGAACGAACCTCCTGGGCTGATTGCACCCTCTCTCTCTCTCTCTTTGACCACCATTATGAAGCAAAAAATTCCTCCACCTCTCACTTCCTCCCTTCCTCCATCCCTATGACCCAATCTACGCCCCAACCATGATCCAGCGCCTGGAGCACCTGATAAGCCCAGACCAAGGAAAACTCCTGCAGAGGCCACCGCTATTCGAGATGAGAAAGCCAGGGATAAAGAAGAGCAAGTGAAAAAACGTGCTGAAGGGATCCACAAGGCAGCTGTTCTTGAAGACTCAATGCAGAAAGAGGATGAAGATGCATCTCGTGACGCAAACCATCCACCCCATGGTCGAACAACAAAATCAACAAGGCTGCCAATTCCTCAAGAACTCGATGAACCTGGTATGTCGAGTCACTCATGCCGATGGAAACTAATGTTATCTATAGTACCACAAGAGATTCAATGGGAAAAACATCTGCGCGCAACGACAGCCAAAGTAGCTCAATCCAAAAAAGTCATGTCAGGATACGAAGACCTTGGTATGTCTGTCGCATCGTCACTCAGTCAATGTTCACTGTTGATGACTGCCATGATCTAGACAGTGAAGTTATTGATCCAGTATCTTCGGGTCCTGGAAGTAGCGATGAATACAAGCAAGGTGATCCCAAAAATGAGCAGGAAGGGGAGGATGAGGAAGATGAAGATGAAGATGAGATGATCCTGGATGGCTCTGAAGAAGAACCCAAGCAGAGACTGACCAAAAAGAAGAAAGGTAAGGCAGCAAAGGTGCCAGTGCAATCAGAGATAACCTCTCAGTGATCAGTTCCCACGATAACTGCACCGATCAACAATGTTCAAGGCAAATGAAAAGCTGATCCAGTTGAAAAGTATGTGACTCGATTCTCGTCTTCAGACTGCTAATCTTGGGAGTAGAGCTGCAAAGTCCAAGAAGGTTAAGAAGAAGCTTGGTGGTCTTTGCGACGATTGGGACGCCCACGATGCTGGTGAAGAACTGGCAGCCACCCAAGTTCCTCGCCGACGATCTTCTTCTTCAATGTCAATATCAAGTGCAGCCAGCGTCCCAGATACCATCTATACTACAGGCCACGAGTCCAACGAAGCCCTTGGCGGCTTTAGCAATGATGATGGAGCAGAGGAGGTTGAGAAAAATGTGGCACCAAAGACGAAGTCAGCTGTAAGGTACTATGGGGGTGGTGTGAACCCCAGAACATCAAAGGTGCGTTTGCAATAGTATGCCTACAATTATTGACTAGTAATGTTGTCATTAATACTTCAGGTTCATTCCATTGCCAAGATTGTTCCGACTACATCTGTCTCAGAACTAGTCAGGAAACGCGAGCCTGGAGAATGGTTAAAGAAGGAAGACATCAAACTCTCATCATTACCCCCAGACCTTCGAACAGTTTTCCGCTCCAAGTTTATTCCTCGTCTTTGTGATCTCATTGGTACTATCAGGCCATGGGAACAGCCCACAGAGGATCAAGTCAACGATGTGTGGAATGAAGTAATCTCTGATTATTCCCTAGTCAACAATGCCGAGCTCAAGAAGATTGTTGTCACTCTTGTATGTGTCGTAACCATCATTTTTTCCATACTAATGGTGAACAACATTGTAGGTGGAAGCACGGCTAGCATCGTGGTGAAATACTTTTGCAACCGCAGCCCATACCAATCTGAAGAAACTTTTTAAAGCTTTGGGCCTTGACTCCACAGAGAAACGTGCCGAGTATGTCGTATGGGCTCTTGGGGATAATGACAAACAACGACCCTTTTACTACGAGATCTATGAGGACGTTGGAGCAGGAAAGAAACCTATTGTAAGTATCTATTAATGCTACTACTGGCGCTCACCTCAGACTATTCCAAGGGAGTATTCCAATCCAGTCTCATAATCCACACGTTCGCAACTCATCTCACCAGCATATCTCTTGTACCTTCATCAGAATGTCAGGAGGACCCACCAGTCAGCGCACTCGTATATTCCATCCAAGTGGTATGTGCTCCTCATCATCTAACACATCTATGATAGCCATGTTGATCTCATTAAGGTTAAGTGCGCTTTGCTCATGTGGCATACAGGTGAAGAAGTCACACCCCCTCGACCTCGTGGTGACTTTTCCAAGACCAACTGGGGTGATCATCAAGACATACGCGAAGGGCAAACTTATCAAATCCGGTCCACATCAAATCTAGTTGGCCTTGTGAATCTGCTGAAGAAGAAACAATGGGATAAGATCCTGTCAAAAGCTTGGGTGGCTGCAGTGGCATCGGCATCCTCCAAGGAGATAGGTGTTGTGAGTCGGAGGGGGGTCCCTTAAGATCACGCAGGAGCTAAACACGAATAACGTATATTATTGTGTGTACTCGAGGTGGTAGTAAAGGATCGCTTATGTAAAATAGAAGGCTGGTCCCTTTATAGGGGCCAGCCAGGTCAATAGCAAAGAAATATAATATATACAAATGTGGGGTCAAGCCCCGGGTCACCACACCCTCCCCCTTAGGCTTTGTCCAGGGGAGAAGCATAATGTTTTGAGTAAGTAGACGATCTTGAAGAGAGTATCGTCTGGCATGTGGGTATCATCAGGGTACGACGAGGTGAATCAATTCGTTTGTTTATTAAAAAACGCAACGACCTTATTTAGTAGGGTCATCGGGGATGTGGGTATCGTCGAGGCTCAACGATGATATGTTGGACTCGTCGAGGTTTGACAAGGAATCGGGGAGGTTGACGTCGACTATCATACGTCTAACTTCCTCCAGAGTTGTGGGTACAGGGTCTTCACACTCATAATCGGGTGCGGAAGAAAGCAGGGTCATTTCGTTGTTTGATGCCAACGAAGACAATTGGGATATGGGTGTCTCTGGGGAGTTCCCCAGAGCCGAGGTGTCTGTCGTTTGCCCTTCATCAAGAGGGAAACGGTCCTTATCGACAGTGGACTTATCGACAGTGAATGTTTCATCGTCGGATGAAGAGATGGAGTCGGTGGTATCACCGTCGTCCTCAGCATCTCTGACTTTTTGCGGCTTGGTAGACGCGACTGGAGTGAATTTGCTAACGGGCTTCTTGTGCCCGTTAGGAGGGATGCCAGCGGCGACTCTCCTAGCTCTCTTCAAGGCCTTCTTCTGGCCTTGAGTCGCCTTGACAATGAGGGGGGATCTGGACCATCCTGAGTTTGGATCGTTCTCCAGGGAATATTCCTCTGGAGGAGTTGGACGCCAGCCGGACAGATACGAAGGTCCGGTGCTGGCAGGGGGTTGGATGTCCACGCGAGAGGTGCTCGTGTGCATAGATGCAGATAGTCCAGCGGAGAATCCAGAGGACGGGGCAGTGGAAGTCATTGATTCAGGGCAAGGTTGCCCTGAATGAGAGGGAGCTCCGCCCCTGGTGGGAGTGGTGGATTCTCTTTTTCTTTTTCTTCATGGCTCTCGAAGGGCCACGTTGTTAGGCCCGGCGATCCACCACTGGGGTTCAGACATCAGAGGAGCGTCCTCTGAACGGGTATTTTGATGTTGCCGCAGACGTCTTACGATGTCTGCAGCGGTAGAAGACTCTTCCGAATGGGAAGAGCTGGCAGTAGCCGTCGCTGTAAGCCAGCCGATGGCATAGTGAGAACCTTCTCGGACTTCCTCGTCCGAGACTCCCATAGAAGCAAGGTGTTGTATGACGTCCTCAAGGGAAATTGTATTGCTGCTGATCGGCATGGGCTGCCGACGGCGCACGGGGGACAGTGAGAGGTGTTCGCACTCTCGAATCTGTCGGTACAATCCTGGTGTGGCTAGTACCTCTGCAATACGAAGGTAGAGAAGTAGTTTGGCTTCAGGGGAGAGCCCTGAAGGAATCTGTTGATGAAGCAGGAGTTGTCCCCTGACATGTGGGAGGGAGACCCTCTGTTTGTCCAGTAGGGTACCAGGGTGGAATCGCCACTGGTACAGGTGTCGGTGCATGAATTGTGCCCACATTTCAGCAGAATCCAGGAGTGAGGGTTGCTCCAGGCGAGTAGGGTCGTTGAGTCGGCGTAATCCTCGAGCCGACTGCATTTGAACAGGGAGCCAACCAGGTAATCTCCAGTGGGCAAGGGCATAAGTCATCAGGGGCATTCAAGCCCCTGAAGGAGTGTCATTGACAAACCGCATGTACTCGCGCATTCGTTCCAACATTGCGAAGTTCCCGGAGGTGTGGGCCATCCGGGACCAGCTATCAAATTCCTCAGTGTTCTGAGGAATGGACGTAGGAACTTGGCCATGCAGCTTGGGAGCTGGTTTCCAGTTCACCGTCCTGGGAATGTCAGGGCCCGAGAATGTATATCTTGGGGGTGGAAGGTTAGGAAGAGGTGGGTAGACCTCATTCATGTTAACGTCCTTGTCGGGGACAACGGGGCGGGGAGCAGGAGGTGGAGCAGGCCGAGAGGCTGCACCAGCATATGAATTACCCTGAGGTCTGTCAGGGTAAGGAGAGGGTTCACAAGTACGAGCTCGCTTGGATGAACATCCATTGAGCTGCTCATGCAGGTGCTCATTCTCATCCTCCAGGTTCCGGATGGTATCCTGGAGGGCAGCAATATCTTTTTTGTATTCATCATAAACACGATTGGCTCTGGCGAGAGCGCCAGAGTTAATTTCCGAATCTCGACGCTTCTTTGCGTCGAAATATTCATCATCTTGGTCATACACATGGGTGTACACATGTAAAGCATAGCTCTTGCAGATGTTGCAAGTGCCTCGGTGAAGGATGATGCCTTCACCGTCAATCCTCCAATTTCCGGTAGCGGAAGAGCTGGTGCCCACACCAGCTTGCCGGTTTTATTCTTCTCTAGCAGAACATCTGCTAGCACTGATGGCTTCTTTGATCTCGCCAGGGCTTGGCGAGCGATGGTGTCGAGTGTTGCTGCTGCTCGAGCTGGTGGGCTCGAGCTCTCTCTGCTTCTCCTTCCCCTTTCAAGACCGGCCACTGGGGCCCGTCTCACGTGTCTGGCTAGGTTCTTTGTCATCAAAATCATCCCCCATGGGGTCATCCTTGTCTGGTGGAATACTCACCATGGTAATGTACCAAGCGATGAAGAAAGAAAAAATTTGAAACTCCACGCGTTGTGATGTACAGTTGTGGAGTTTGAAATCTGCTGGACAGTTACCCGCCCAACGTGACTTCGAAATCTTGAAGTAGCTAAGTTTGTCGATGCGCAGGAGTTCCTGCACGTTTTGGCAATTCTTGCCAGTCTCTGGCACCCATCAGTGCCAGATAAGCGTCTAGAGCTGCAAGATCGTTGCAGTTTGCTAAAGGTTCCCAAGTGGTGTCTCCCAGACTCCACTTGACTTCAAACAGGATGGTATGGCCACACCACTTGTGAGCTGTGATTTCTTCGACATACCATTCAGTGTCATCTGGGGCACCGAAGTCATATGCGTCAGGATAACGCCTGTTGGGAAACAACGAGTCATCGTTAGGGTGGTGAGGCCTTAGTAGGCTCACATGGAAACGCTGGTGTATACACCGGCGTTTCAACTTGCTGGGAAGATCCAGCACATAGCTGGATTTTTCGGGTAAAGCTTGTAGGACCTTGTAGGGTCCTACAAATTTAGGTAGCAGCTTACTTGCATGTCCCTTTGGCAATGCAAGATTTTTGGTGGAAAGGTAAACAAGGTCTCCTTGTTTGATATCGGGCTCCTCGTGCCAATGCTTGTTAGCATAGTGCCACTGAAAGACTCTTTCAGCAATGATGCTATCATGGGCCATTGCCATGTTTTGCAGTGCATTCATTGCAAAAGTACACAATCAGGGAGGAATGCGTTCTGTAGAAGGAAGTTCTTGCATCATGCGAGGCAAGAATCCGTAGTTGATTTCAAACAGGGCCATACCCATTGCTCTGTTAATGGTAGAGTTTATTGCAAACTCTACAAGAGAGAGGAACTTTACCCAATCTTTCTGATTGGACACAATGAACGCTCGGAGGATTTGAGTGATCAAATGGTTTGCGCGTTCCATTATTCCGTCCATCTGAGGATGGAATGACGTGGACATGAGTATCTTTACGTCCAAGATACGGTGGATTTCACGCCACCATTTGGACATGAATTTAGAGTCTCAATTGCAAATGATCGAGCCAGGTAGTCCATGCAAACGGACAATCTCCTTCATGAAGATGGGAGATAGTTGCAATGCTGTTGTTGTCGTGTTCACTGGGATAAGGTGAACCATGGAAGACAGACGACATATAATTACCCAAAGGTAGTCAAATCCATCGGACTCTGGGAAGGGTCCAATAAAATCCATTCCAATTGACTCCCATGGTCTCATGGGTGTCAGTAATGAGTGCAGCTTGCCTTGAGGGGAGCGGTATTCCCCCTTCGAGCGGACGCAAGGTTCGCACAAATCACAGTACTTTTCGACTTTGTATTGAAGTCGAGGCCACCAATACCAACATCGGATGTATTCCGATGTTTTCAGAGGGCTGAAATGCCCTACCAGTGTGTGGGCTTGTTCAATGATACGACCATGTAAGGTCATACCCTTGGAAGTAGAGGTGGGGACGCAAAGAACATCTTTGCCTCCTCTGTTCTTTCTCCAAATGAAATCATCCCGAATCTGGAAGTCCGGGTGGTCCTTAGGTTTTTCAAGAACCTTCTTGAAATGTTTGTCGTTGACATATCCCTTGCGGATATCGTCGTTCAGGGGGTCTAACTCTGACATGTGAATGTGCAGGTCAGGCCCTTTAGCCTGAGAGGCATAAATTGAAGGATCATCCTGCGATTGGTTGGTGTCTGAAGGAGTTGTGGTTACTTCTTCTGCATTTGCAGTCATTATGGCTGCAGCTGCCTCACGCTCTTTGACTCGTTCTCGAAGAGCTTTTAGTTGTTCACCAACTTGTTTCTGCTGGGAAGCAGCGGAACGAGTTTCAATTACTCGATTTTTGATTTCGAGATGTCGATCCCACGGGAGATCCTCGTGGTTGGGGTCGAGATGTACATCTGCGAAGACGTAGTGTTGGACTAAAGGAGCATCATCCCAAGAGTTGAATTGGTAGTAGCAGGACAGAGCATCCGCTACTTTGTTCAATTTGCCTTTGACATAACGAATGTCAAAGTTGAAATGCGATAGATATTCCATCCATCGTGTTTGCCTAGCAGACAGTTGGCGTTGAGTTTGGAAAAACTCAAGTGCCTGGTGATTGGTGATGACATGAATGCGCCTACCAATCAGTTTGTCTTCCCACTTGAGGAGTGCCTCAAGTATGGCAATCATCTCATGCTCAAAGGTACGGTAGTTCCTTTGAGCGTTGGAGAATTTCTTGGACAGGAACCCAGCAGGGCAGCAAGTTTGCCACTCAGGTCCCTGACCATACATTGCCCCAGTCCCAAAGACTGAGGCGTCACAGATCACCCATAATGGTTCAGGTGAATCTGGGTCGATCGGCTTCAGCACTGGTGTCGTGCAACAGATGTGTTTAATCATCTGGAAGCAATGATCGTGCAACGGTCGCCACAAAAAGGCTTGGCCATTTTTAGTCATTGCAGAAAGCGGACTAGTGAAGGCACTTATATCTGGCAGGAAATGTGCCAGATACTGCACGAGTCCCAGAAAACACTGGACTTTGTGATAATTATGAGGAGTTTTCCACTCTCGTATACGCGCCATTTTATCACTATCAGCGTGTAGGCCGTGTTTGTCAATCATGTGACCGAGACACTCTACCTTTTCAGCATAGAGTTCACACTTCTCTGCATGAAGGTACAGAGAATGCTCACGTAGCTTGTCAAACATGAGCTCCAGATGTTTCTGGTGTTCTTCAATTGTGTCACTGAACACAAAAATATTGTCCAGGTAGGCATGGACGAATATTCCGATGTAGTCTCGGAATATGGAGTTCATCAACCTTTGAAAGGTTGATGGTGCATTGCAGTCGCCTTGTTGCATAACAAGACTCTTGTAAACACCTTGAACAGTCGAGAATGCGGTTTTCCAGATGTCTTCTGGCGCAACTCGGACCTGCTCATAGGCATCCAAGAGGTCAATCTTCGAGCGGTACTTCGCTCAAGCGACATCAAGATGAATCAAGTCTTGATCAGGAAATGGTGTAACATCTTTCACCGTGTTAGCATTACGTTTCACTGCGTTGATCACAGTGTGAAGTTTCCCTGTTTTCTTGGGAACTACTAGCATTGGAGCTGCTTGCTCTGCGTGGGCAGGGCGCCACCAGCCTGCCTTGCAGTACTTGGATATTTTCTCGGTGAGGGGTTTCCTCATTGAGTCCAGACATTTGGGAAGATAGTAGTTATACTTCTTCTTCTCATCCACCAGTGGGATATGGTGGTTTATCTCCCTTAAAGGAGGTAGTTTGTCAGGTACTCCATTAAGGATGTCCTGACAAGATTGTTTCCACTCCTCATGGAGGCATGGAAGGTCCTTCTTTGAAAGAGGTCCTTTACTTTTAGCTTTATCAGCCAGATCTTCACAAATTGCGAAGAGTACGTCGTTCAGGTCATCAACCTGATCTGGCGGAAGTACTGCAGGGATAGAGGGATCAAACCCGGGAGGTTCAAAATTGGGTCCATTGGGAAATCTATCCCGAGTGAATTCCTGGACGATCTCTTCCAGATCGTCCTCTTCGTTGCTCAGGGGTCCCTCTTCGGGTCCCAAAAGGATGGGGTCCGAAAGTTTCAGCTTCGATGGACGATGTTTGTCAACATCGTCTATTTCTTCCATTTCAACATTCCTACGTCTCACAGATGGAGGTTGCACTTTCGTAGAACTCAGACCAGGCTTGTCTGGGTTTTTTTCTTTCGCACGGCCGGGTGGCCGCAGTTGAGTCACTCATCCTTGGGAGGTTGAGGACACATGGCATGCCGCCGGGCTTGCTTGAAAGTGTTAGGGCCCTCGATGATGGTATCGAGGTGTTTGCCCTTGATGTGTACTTCATCACGTTCGAAGTCTAATACTATACCATGTTTTCTCATGAACACAGTGCCCAGAATGGCGTCATACCTATCGATGTTAACAACATCGAAGTAGTGGGTGTTTTTGATTTCACCGATTTCAAAATCAGTGAATAGTCCGAAGTTGATCTTTGAATGGCTTCCAACGGTGCCCAATTGCAATGGCACTGGTTCTTCCAATTTGTGGGCTTTAAGGTTCGCCGACATGGCGAACTCAGGTGAGATTGAATCAGACGTGCAGCCTGAATCAAGGAGGACGAAAGCTTCAAGTTCATGAAGCCTCATTTTCACCATGAAGCAACAGTTGTCCTTCTCTGAGCGAGGAGGACGGGTTATTTTCTTTGAGGATTTCCTCAAAGTGGTCGCGCCTCTAAAGTGCGGTTTGTTTTTGAAAAGGTTGTCCATCATGATGCCTAATCTTTCAGAAAATGATGGAGATTTCTTCTCCGTCTCATCCTCAGAGTCTTCCTCTGAGTCGGATACTGATTGGGCGGATGGGCAACTATCGGAGTCATACTCCGAAAGGATTTCTCAGATTGCACCAAAGTGCTCTGATCCAGAATATTCACTGGGGTTATCTCCAGTGTCAGATTCCAAGTTGTACAGTTCGCCTTCTGAACTGTACTGAGAACCGTCAGGGTTCATGTCTGACAACGCAGACCCATACTCAGAGGGAGTGTTGTCCTCTGAGTCGCTGTATGCTGCGGCGAGTCGTTCACTCATCGCAGAGTGCGAATCTGAGTCCCTGGTAGGACTTCCAAGCAAGCTCATACTCGTGAACCCTCTCCTTACCCCGACAGACCTCAGGGTAATTTGTATGCTGGTGCAGCCTCTCGGCCTGCTCCACCTCCTGCTCCCCACCCCATCATCCCCGATGAGGACATTAACATGAACGAGGTCTACCCACCTCTTCCTAACCTTCCACCCCCGAGATATACATTCTCGGGCCCTGATGTTCCCAGGATGGCGAACTGGAAACCAGCTCCCAAGCTGCATGGCCAAGTTCCTACGTCCATTCCTCAGAACACTGAGGAATTTGATAGCTGGTCCCGGATGGCCCACACCTCCAGGAACTTCACAATGTTGGAACGAATGCACGAGTACATGCAGTTCGTCAATGACACTCCTTCAGGGGCTCGAATGCCCCTGATGACTTATGCCCTTGCCCACTGGAGATTACCCGGTTGGCTCCCTGTTCAAATGCAGTCAGCTCGAGGATTACGCCAACTCAATGACCCTACTCGCCTGGAGCAACCCTCGCTCCTGGATTCTGCTGAAACGTGGGCGCAATTCATGCACTGACACCTGTACCAGTGGCGATTCCACCCTGGTACCCTACTGGACAAACAGAGGGTCTCCCTCCCACACGTCAGGGGACAACTCCTGCTTCATCAACAGATTCCTTCAGGGCTCTCCCCTGAAGCCAAACTACTTCTCTACCTTCGTATTGCAGAGGTACTAGCCACGCCGGGATTGTACCGACAGATTCAAGCACGCAAACGCCTCTCACTGTCCCGCATGCGGGACGCCTCTTCCTCTATCCGGGAAGAATAATTGGTACTGTCATCGCTCGACATGCTATACGTTGAGTCACTATCACTTTCATTATCATCACCCCCGGATCCATCTCCATCTGGTGGTCCTCCATGGCCTGCATGACTCTGCGCAGGCCGTCTGGAATTTCCAGAGGGTGGGATGTCCCGCTTCTGATGGCGAGATGAAGTGTCATCCTTATCCCAAGGTTGACCATCTTTGTTGAAGTGGATCCCCTGGTCGGGGATCGAGGTGGGATGTCCGTCCCGGATATCGCCATCGCATATCCTTTGAAGGACGATCCTGTTGTTGTTGATGTAGTGTACCTTCTTCTTAGAAGGTACTTCACTAGATAACTCGGGGTTTTGTAGACATGGGGAACCACGTCTATGTGCAGAAGGATCTTCTTGTTCTGCAGGGTTGGTGGAACGAGGTAGGATAGGATTGGGATCTCATTCCACTGTGGCGGGACGAGGGATGGTAGGGTTAAATATACTCCTACCGGAAAAGTGTCTGGCATAACTCAACGCCAGATCTTTAAGTTGGTTTTCCAACTTAATAGGTTCAAAATCTCTTGCATCCATGCAATGGGTAAACATATCCATCGCGATCTGAGCGAAGTGCTTAGCTCCAAACTCTTCATCCGATTCATCCTCTCAAGGTTTCTTGAGGGGCTTTTTCTCTTCTCGTTGGTGCAGCCGATCGTTAGTGTTCATCGGCATTGTGGGCACTGATGGTGTTAAATCTGGCCACATGACAGGAAATAATCCAGGTGTATTGTACACCTGGTTGTTGTGGGGAAGATCGATACCACTACTGGGGGTAACCCGGTTGTTGTTGGGCTCTGGGGTCAATTCATCCAGAGGAGAAAGGTTCAGCAAACCAGGAGGAGGTCCTGGGTTAGGTTGAGAGTCTCATTGACTGTTTTTTGACGAGGAAGATTTTCTGGATTCAGGATCACTGTCATCAGCATCCTCAATGGTGGCCCATTGATGGTGTAGTCCAAGGGCAGAGGAATTGATGTTTCTCGAAGTGGCTGTATGTGCTTCGAGGGTATCCCTAGTAGGGGAAACGTTGTTTCTCGAGGTGCTTGTATGCGCCTCGAGTGGATGGGGTCCAGTTAAATCTCTCGGTGCATGCCAAGGAGAATCTGAGCCTGATGGCGACGGATGAGAGTTACCTTGCACGGCCTGCTTAGGAGCAGGCTTCAGTTTGTTCTTGGTTTTGGCCTTGGTGTAGGCCATGGTGTCGGTCTTGTTGTACAGTCTTCAGCAATGGAGAGAAAAGAAAAAATTTTGGTCATAGCAGCAGGCAAAAAGCAAAGAGTCGAGTGCAAAAGAAACTTGATTCAGGTCCTAGCGACGGATATGCTTCCATCGCTGATCACGTTGAGAATTTTCTCCCTTTGCGGGAGAAGTTCAGGGTCGTGTTGATGACGATCGCTGATGGGGCAATGTCGAGCTTAACTCTATATGAGTTTGGGTGTTTAAAAAACTGTTGTGAGTCAGAGGGGGGTCCCTTAAGATCATGCAGGAGCTAAACACAAATAACGTATATTATTGTGTGTACTCGAGGTGGTAGTAAAGGATCACTTATGTAAAATAGAAGGCTGGTCCCTTTATAGGGGCCAGCCAGGTCAATAGCAAAGAAATATAATATATACAAATGTGGGGTCAAGCCCCAGGTCACCACAATAGGTGACATTGTCCATGTCATTGAGGATGTTCCAGCGGAGGTGATGGAGCTGGTTGATGGGGATGCAGATCTGTCAGACAATGGCGAGCAGGAAGAAGAGTTTCCGGGAGCACCACCAGTAATAAATATGGATGTATTGTGACCGTGACCTTATGCACGGTTGATAACCAATTGAATGCTATAATGAGTACTACTATCGGGTAACCTTTTGAAACTGCCAGGGAATAAACAGAAAAGTGGCCGGTTTTCAACATCTTTTGCATGATGCTTATTTCTACTTTTCCACTTTTGAAAGCTGAAAAAGCACTTTTAAAAACAAATGGACTGGGATTAAAAAAGTGGTGAGCACTTTTTCACTTTATCACTTTGAAAAGCAGAATAAGTGTCAAAAAATGGGCCTGTGATTTTACTGATGAATAGACAAATATAAGGGATGATATTCAACATTACACCAAAACCTCAAACAAAATACAAATGAGGTACTAACAGAATGCATCCAAGAATAATTAGAAGACATGACATCATTCCAATGATGTTATAAGGGCAACCTCAGCCTCTAGCAAAGGGAAATTCAAAGTTAAAATTATACTACATATTACAGAGATTGGAGGCGCACCTAGCAAAGGGAAATCCGAAGAGAAAACTCTAAGGACCCCTTTGCCAATGCCCAGTATATGTGAAGACTGCAAAATCAAATAATAATCTAAATATAAAAAAGGTGGAGATAGGCAGATCAAGGCCGCTCAATGACATCATACCAAGGGGTAGATGTTGGAAGGGGTGCTCCACCTCTAAATATAAGACTGTCAACATGCACAAATGTGATAAGATAGAGAAACTCCAAACACATCTAATGTCATATGATGTGACATATCTGTGACCAGGAGGATTAGCAAACATGTGAGCTGATCAACACATGCAAGAAAGTAGTGAGGTACTATACAATATATTGACACATTGTCACATTATCTACAACTATGTACAAAGTACTATAAACTTGATAATATATACTGGTAATAAGAAGGCTACTCTATTATAAAGATTTATGAATAAGAAATTGAAGGATCTAGCTTATGTTTGCCTTCATAAGATCATCCATGATGGATTCTGGTATTACTCGATGTCCTCTATATTTTCGTGCGGCCCAGGCAGCTTGTTTTCCATTTAGTCCACAGTAATATGCATCCATGAAACGACGCTAAAGTTGGTCACCATGACTTCTGATCAACCCAAAGGGGAGAACTTACTGCCACATCATATCTGTCAAGACAGAATCCAGTGCAGACAATAGGTTGGCTTCCAAATCTGCTTCCTTTGATGATGGAGGATACTGATGATAGACCCTTTTTGCATGTCCCCAGCATTGCTTGATGAAGTTTAGCTCACAATGAAACTTTGGCAAAAATGTGACCTCAAATCCTCTTGCTCTACATCTTCCTTCTAGGACTGACTCCTGGTCAAGAAAATCTGGCTGGTTGTATAGAACACATCATTGGCAGCACTGAGTTTCCCCTTCAAGGCATTTGAAATTTTTACATTCAGTGTACAGTTTGGACTCTTTGTGCATTCCACATTCTTGCAGGATTTTAGTCATCCCTTTAAAGACACTGTTCTCATTATAAAATGCTGTGGAGTTCCATCAGGCAGCTGCCCTGGGCCCATTTGGATGGTCTTCTTCACAGGTTTCCCATCTGCAGTGTACCTGATCTTTCCAGCTTCATCGACAACTGTCACGTCCACCCCAAAAGTGTTAGATGGCCCCTTGGTCATTTTCCATGCTGAGAGCACAGTCTCATCCCTTTTCAAGTGAGTTGTCGCATTGTCAAAGACAAAAACATGGTCCTCATTGAGGTAGTCTCTTGAGACAATGACCATTGCAGCTTCAATTTGTCTCACAATATTCTTGTTGGTAAAGTAGCTGTCCCTATTTTTTCCTGCTTTGAAAAGTACCCATGCTGATTCCTTTCCATCAGGTGAGTGTAACCACCCATAGTCAGCAGAGATGAAGTCGGCAACCATCAAAGATGTGCCTTCAACTTTTGCTCGAGGAACTGCTTTCTCTGACTCATGGACCCAGTGCTTTTTTTGCTGGTCATGTGCATAGAACATGGACTCATCATGGAACCATACAATGACCCTCCGCTGGTTGTGTGGCTGTGGGTTTTGATTTGGCTCCTCTTTCCCATCTGCCATCCATGCACGCATACAATGCTCAAGGTCTTTCCATTTTGGTAGAAAGGTGTTTTGATGGTAATTGGTGATGTCTTTCCATTCATGTCCATCTGTAAGCATACCATGATTGTGATGACTTATTTACCTGCTTACATTATGGACTTCTTGCGACTGTTACAGATTATTCTCTTCTGGACCTCGAACCATCACTTACACTACACTAGCTCTAGCCATTGGAATACCATGCCATATCTTATCATTCCATGTGATTAGAAGTAAGTCCTAGTATTCCTTATTCCTTCCTCATAGTGCTTGTCTACCTCCGCATAGGAGGTAGGCTCACACTTTTTTTTGATACTGATTACAGTGTGTTATTGAAACCGTGGACAGTTCTTATCAAACTGTCTTGGTTGCCTTTGGTCGCGACCTCCCTGACAACGCGTAGCAGGAGTCAATGACCAGCAGCACACACACCAACACTGGTGTCCTCCCCTCTCACCTCCCTCACACACAGCCCTCCTTCCTCACCTCGCTCAGGTGCACTGCCAACTCCTAGCAGAATTATACCTGCTATACCAAAAAGCAATTGCACGCGCTCTCGTTTGTCATCTACAGACAACAATTCTCTATACAACGCATATAGTCAACGCCTCACAATGTCTAATAATGGCCTCACTACCCTCATGCCTAATAATGGGAAGAGACCAACTATCATGTCGGGCGTGATGACTGCTGAACTTCTACACTGATTCGAACATTTTGCATGCGGCTACCTTGTGAACAAGGAAAATCTCCCAAAGGCCGATTATGTCGTGCATATAGCCTATGCTTTCAAAGATCCCCTCTTCAGCAACTGGTTCCAGACCTCCCAGAACTACTATGAAAAGCTCTCCTTCACCGAATTCATGACAACAGTCCGTGCCTGTTGGCTGACTGCTGGCTGGGAGAAGGAATTGACTCGCAAGGTCTGCAACACCAAACAAGGTGTAACCCCCTTCCGAGACTTCTCTACCAACATCCGCCGCGACAACCTTTTGCTTAAGAATACCAAATATCATCTCTCACCTGCCCAACTGCAAACACAAATTGAATTGAACTTATCACACAATCTTCTGCATGTGTATGATCTACACAAAGAAGGGATTGACTCTGAATCGGAATCTAACGACGAGAACGTTGCGCCGGGTGTTGACGAGGATCCTGCCGCTGTCACAGAAGCTAGTGCTTGCAAAGCTGAACATTGCCTAGAGGATTTTGTCCAGATGTTGATCAAATTAGATGACAAAGTGCATGAGGAAAATGCTTCATGCCAAAAGGAGGCCGAGGATGCTATCCATAAACTCAAGCGCACTGGCTCAAGTGCTGGGTTGGCGGAGAGTTTGCACTGAGCACCTGCGTTTTGTTCACAACAACAGTCGACCTCCCAAGTCACCGTGAGTTCTTCAAAGCTGAGTACTTCGTCTAATGCTGCTCTCTCCTCTCAAGGCAGACCACCCAAGCTTACCGAACAGGAACACCGTTACTTGGGTGCGCACAATGGCTGCAAGAAATGCTGAAACTTCTATGTTACAGCTGGACATGTGTGCGAGTTCCCAGGACAGAACGGTTATGTTGAGCAAACAATGACCGCCGTCAATCAAGCCCAGCTGCGCCTAGGATTGACAGCACTTCCTGTTCCAAACAACAAATTGCCGACAGCTGTGGCTGTCGTAACCACCTTTGCTCCTCCAGCCCCGAATTTTGCCCCTCCTCCCCTTCTGGTGGCAGCTGTGATGGGTATGACTGCGTATCCTGTCGCATCCATTGGTCAACCTACAAATGAGCACAGTGTCCTGATGGGAGACGACGGAGATTTATCGTGCAACTCAAATGATTTGGTAAGCAAATGTGTACCATTCTACATTCCTCATCTTGTATGGCAATGCACTATCAATGATCCCGTTTCTGATGAGCACTTACATGTGAACGCATTGATTGACCCTGGCTCTCATATAGTTCTAATTGCCCAAGAACTTGTTTCTCGACTAAAACTTCATCTTTGCACTCTGCTGCATGAATTTCCTGTCTCTGGTGCCTTCTTTGATGGATCCTCTACACCATCATCCATATCGCTTACCCACTGGGTGAAACTGAAATTGCATGACCATGATAATCATTACTCTGCATGAACCGTTCGCGCTCTTGTTGCTCCGAAATTGTGTCATCAAATTATCCTTGGACTGCCTTTCATGTACCATAACAACATCACTGTAAATGTGTTTGATGGAACTGCGGTGACAGAAAAAGGTTTCGATTTACTACATCCTACTGCATTAATACCAGCTCATTCGCCCCCTCCTAAATTACGTGATGTGATTGCGTCCAATATTAAACACAGAAAAATGCTGTTGGAAGAACTATGTATTGTGTGCGTGAAGCATAAGGCTGTGGTGGATGCTGCATGTGAGCCTGTAAAAATGCCTGATGTTGTGGCTGCTGTCTGTGTTCGAATCGAACAACTTGCAGCAAAGGAGCACCTTGAAAAGTTAGCTGTCGACATCAGAGAATCATACAGCAATGTTTTTGAACCCATCCCCCATGTGGATGAAATGCCGGATACTGTACTTTGCAAGATAACACTCAAAGATGCTTCAAAAATGATCTGCACCCACTCTTACTCTTGTCCGAGAAAATTTCGAGAGGCCTGGAGTACCTTGATTAACAAACACCTCAAGGCAGGGCAAATCCGACCTTCCTCTAGTGCGCATGCTTCACCTGCATTCCTCATTCCTGAAGCAGACTCAGCTGCATTACCACACTGGGTAAATGACTATTGTCAACTGAATGCCAATACAGTAACAGATAGTCACCCCTTGCCATGTGTCGATGACATATTGGCAGACATGGGAAGAGGAAAAATCTGGAGAAAAATTGACATGACAGATAGTTTTTTTCACATGAAGATGGATCCTGATAGCGTCCACCTCACCGCAGTAACCACCCCGTTAGGACTGTATGAGTGGTTGGTCATGCCACAAGGACTTTGAAATGCTCCACCTGTGCACCAGCATCGAGTGACAGAGGCGCTACGCCCCTTCCTAGGGCATATCTGCCACATTTATCTTGATGATATCATCACATGGTCTAGCACCCCTGAGGACCATATCCAACACATTAAATTGATCATGAATGCACTATGAAAATGTCGTCTCTATTGCAACCCAAAAAAATCTTTGTTCTTTCTTACTGAGCTGGAATTCTTGGGTCACCGGATTTCCTGCACTGGCATCGAGGCTTGCTCTTCAAAAGTCAACAAGATTCTCCAGTGGCCTGTGCCTAAGACTAGCTCTGATGTACGAAGTTTTCTTGGACTTGTCTGATACATTGCTGCATTCCTGCCAAACTTGGCGGATCACACTTCTGTCCTCACGCCTTTGATGATGAAAGAGTGCGAAAAGAACTTTCCAGCATGGAATGATGGACTTGACCATGCCTTTGAATCTATCAAGGCTCTCGTAGTCAGGCGTGAATGCCTCACAGTGATTGACCATGCGAATCCTGGGGACAACAAAATCTATGTTACTTGTGATGCTAGTGATTTCCATACAGGTGCTGTCCTGAGTTGGGGAAAAACTTGGGAAACAGCTCGCCCTGTGGCCTTTGACTCAATGCAATTGAAGGATGCGCAAAAGCACTACCCAGTACATGAAAAAGAGCTGCTAGCTATTGTACGTGCCTTGAAAAAGTGGCATTCTGATCTACTTGGGTCACCAATCCTCATGTACACAGACCATTGTACTCTAGAAAATTTCGAAACACAGAAAGACCTCTCACGCAGGCAGGCACGCTGGATGGAGCACATGTCACAATTTGACATGACTATCGTTTATATCCAGGGGGAAGACAACACCGTGGCAGACACACTGTCTTGCCTGCCAAGTGATATTCCGGACCAGAATGCTTGCCCTGATGTTGAAGTTGCTGACCCTCCCCTTCAATGGGAACATTGGCTTAAACACATGACAGTGAATGCAATTCTAAGCGTCTCTGTCGACAAATCATTCCTTTGTGACGTCTGGAAAGGATATGAATCTGATGAGTTTTGTAAAAAGCTCTCCATGGTAGATTGCAGCATTTCTGATATCCACTACTTGAATAAACTCTGGTACATCAGTGATTGGCTAGTGATTCCTCACTACGGTACACTTCATGAGGATTTGTTCTGGCTCGCGCACGACACGCTGGGGCACTTTGGCAGTGATAAATCGTATGCGGCAATCTGAGACTCATACTACTGGCCAAACATGCATCACAACCTTGAAAATGCCTATGTGCCTGCTTGCACAGAATGCCAACGTAACAAAGGACAGACGACAAAACCAAAAGGACCACTTCACCCCCTGCCCATGCCTGATGCAAGGGGTGAATCTGTATGCTTGGACTTTGTCGGACCTTTGCCAGAGGACGAAGGATTTAACTGCATCCTGACTATAACTGATCGATTGGGCTCTGATGTGCAGATTGTGCCTACTCGCACCAATGTCACAGTGCAAAAACTGGCTGGAATCTTCTTCAATGAATGGTACTGTGAAAATGGTCTACCATCGGAGCTCATCTCTGACTGCGACAAATTATTTGTGTCAAAATTCTGGAAAGCACTACACTTGCTAACTGGAGTTCACCTAAAGATGTCTATGGCTTATCACCCACAGACAGATGGGAGCAGTGAATGAACAAATAAGACATTGAACCAATGTATTCATTTCCACGTCGAACGCAATCAAAATGGCTGGGTACGAGCACTGCCCCTGATCTGATTCAACATCATGAATACAGTCAATGCATTGACCGGATACTCAGGTTTCCAGCTACGCATGGGCCGATTGCCATGTATCCTACCACCACTCGTGCCTACTGCGTTGGTGGATACAACTGAAATTGATGCACGAACCCTGTTCAGCCAAATCTTAGCAGACGAAGCAGATGCTAAAGACTCACTTTTAACTGCAAAGATCTCGCAGGCATTCTACGCAAACAAGGACCGTGGTAAAGAAGATGTATTCAAGGTTGGAGACAAAGTCATGTTATTGACACTTCACCGACGACGAGAGTGGAAGGCCGGGGATAAAGACTGTGTCGCTAAGTTCTTCCCCCAATTTGATGGCCCCCACCTTGTAACGGAAGCCTTTCCTGACTTCTCTGCATACACCTTAGACCTACCAAACTCTCCTGATGTGTTCCCTACCTTCCATGCATCTGTGTTGAAACACCACCACACCAATGATCCCAAATTATTCCCAGCACGAGAACTTGCACGACCAGGTCCAATTGTGACTACTGACGGTATTGAAGAGTACACAATTGAGAAGATCATTGACGAATGGAAGAGAGGACGAGGATATCAATATCTTGTCCACTGGGATGGATTCGGCGCCGAAGAAGACCGTTGGCTGCCACAACAAGAACTTGAAGACTGCGAAGCGCTGGACAGGTGGCTCACATGTATGGAATAGGGACACACAGTAGCTTTTCCCACTGGGTTTTTGATGCACCTGTCATGATGTTGATGATGAGTTTGATTTTTTGTTTTTTGATTTTTGATTTTGAGTTTGCCTCACTAATTACTTTCTCTTACTTATAAACCCCTAGCCTTTTTTTAAGGGTGGGAGGGTGTAAGCATACCATGATTGTGATGACTTATTTACCTGCTTACATTATGGACTTCTCGCAACTGTTACGGATTATTCTCTTCTGGACCTCGAACCATCACTTACACTATGCTAGCTCTAGTCATTGGAATACCACGCCATATCTTATCATTCCGTGTGATTAGAAGTAAGTCCTAGTATTCATTATTCCTTCCTCATAGTGCTTGTCTACCTCCACATAGGAGGTAGGCTCACACCATCCACATACTGGCCATATGGCTCAAGCTTCCATTGGTAACCCATTTTCTTTAACCAATTCCATACAGTCCTCTCCATGATGGTTTTTTTGAGACCATGCCATGCTTTAACATCAGGTTGATCAAGGTAGTGCATGATGTCCATAGCAGATATGTATTTTCCAATTGATTGAAGATATATTGAGAGTTCCTGCCTCAAGTCCTTGTCATCAAGGCAAGATTTGTTCCAAGTTCCATACACATTGAAAGGTAGAACCTTGTAGTCATTAATAAAAACACTTGACCACTCTCATAGCTGGCAGGCAAGCCATGGACCCTTCTTGGATGCTCTTGCTGTGTCAACTGATGCAGCAATCCATTTTCTGCAAAATCCTGATGCAGTGTTGGTGTAATTCCACAAGAATTGTTTCATTCCTTCGAGGCAGGATCGTAATAGGAGATTGAGGTTCAGATCTTTGTGGCCCTTTCCATTATTTCTTTGTGGATTGATAATCTTGTCCAGCTGTGCATGGGCAACAAGGGCTGCCTCTATACTTGGTGGTATCCATATTTTCTGCCTTTCATCATCCTGTGCATCTCCGGCGCCTTCAGAATCACTTTTACCTTCATCCCCAGCATCAGATTCATTGTCACTTTCCTCCATGAGTGGGCTTGCCTGTGAGCAGGGGTCCAAGTCATCTGGTTGTATGCTCTCTGCTGTTGGAGTTTCTGCATCAGGTCTGGCCTCAGGCTCATCTATAGTGGGCACATCCTCCACTGTACCATTATCAATATTGGTACTGGCTGCTTCAATGGGAGGTACAAAGACAGTTAGAAGTGGAAGTGGAGCCACAGACACCATGCTTCCATCATCTCGGGCCTGAGCTTCCTGATGTTCATGTATTGTATTGTCCTCAGCCCTTCCAAACACAGATTCAGTAATGCAGCTAATGCTACTGATTATAGAGACAGCTCTTCCTATATGCCTGCTTTAGAATTGGGATTGACCTGCCACAACAACAGTTGATAGTTAGTGCAACCAAGTCATGCAGCAGTGTGTCAAGCACTCACATTTTCCTTGTCTGGATTGTTCTTTGTTGATGGCTTTATCTTCTTCTTACCCCAGCTTCCTAGATTAATAATGTGTGCAAGCTTGTGCTTTTTCTGGCCAGCCATAAAACTACATTTGACGCAATGTAAACTGCTTTCCATGTAAGTAAATCATGTGTTCATAATAAATTAATAAGCAAGTACATGAAAACGAGCATATTGCAAGATGCCAGTTAAACGGAATACTTTAGTCAAAATCTGTTTCTGCCAAAAATTCACAATTTAGAAATGAAGGACTTGGCGGAAACCAATTTTTTAAATGGGGTTCTGAATCTTTGGCATCTTTGATTCTTTGATTTTGTAACACTTTTGTCACCAAAAAGCACGTGACATTAGATGTGCTTGGAGTTCCTCTATCTTAGAAAGGGAAATTAGTAATAAAATAAGGAAAAATCATAGAAAATGAAGAATAGAAGGAAATGAAGTGAGGAAAAATATAGGACAAACATAAAAAATAGGAGAAACACACAGGCCACCCACCCGAGTCCCCCCTAGTCCCCTTACAGATATTTTCCATTCTTATCAAGCTGAATGTAAGGCATGGTATGAAATTCACCATTGAAATTTGAGTCATTGAGCATGCTCTGAATCATGGTGTCAGGGTCACAATACCATACTTCATACTCAGCAGTCTTCCAACTGGGTGGATTGGCACCTAACTTGCCAGAGAAGCTTGTGGAAAAACAGAACCTGGGGACATCCCCCTGTGTAGTGGGGTCAATGGTATCATAAAGCTCTTGATATGATCACACTAGAATGTGACAGTGAAAATAAAGTTCTAGTCAAAAAAAGGAAATGTGAAAAACCCAGATGAGACAGTAATATTAAAAAAGCATAGGAAAAATAATAGGGCAAGGCAGGGGTTACCCCTGGGTGTCAAATCTCATACCCTTACCCCTACCCCTGAACACCCTACCCTTAGGGGTAAGGGTATGGAAACATATAAGGGTTGCCAAGGGTATGGGAGGGTTTGTCAAGGGTACAAGGGTACAAGGGTTTGGCACAAAATCAACATATTTAGAGTGAAATTCATTTGAAAAGTGTTGATAACTATTGTATTTACTATTAATAGCACATATTAATACCTCTTATTAACATATGAAAGCCATTATCATGTTGGACAATCCCAAAATCTGAATTTAATTGATGAAAACCTTGAATATGAGTCTTTGTAGCTGAAAAAATCAAATGATATTCTTACATAAGCATACCCCTGGCATACCCCTGTACCCTTAGTAAGGGTACAAGGGTATGCAAGGGTATGAACTTCCAAACCCCTACCCTTACCCCTCATACCCTTAGCCCAAAAACACAAGGGTATACCCCTACCCCTGCCTTGCCTTAAAAAATAATAACCCTAGAGTCATATTTCTGATGTGAAGTCTAGTTTTCACCACTGCTCTCTGAGCCCACCTCGGTTATTTCTTCCACATTCCAATCTTCAGACATTACTTCCAGCAACAAGTCATGAACTCCATCTGGAAGCGAGACTGTTAGTGTTCAAGGGTCCAGTCCATAAGACCGGAAAAAGACTGGACCCTTAACTGAACTTAACTGTAAGAGACCAAACCATCGGTCTCGGTTCACCCCATATTTGGGTCAGTTCAGTTGTCGGTTGATCACTTTTGTGAACTCACAAAAACTGATGTAAGACCAGTTTATACCACTAGATATATAGTATAAGTTGGTACAAAATACAGGAATAAAAGTATATGCTATGCTATGACTATTTATAGTATATGTACATAAAGTAGAACAAGCTTGGGGGAAAAGGAGTTGTTTGGGTGGGTACTTATATACCCTGTGGCTGTGCATGGACCATGTGGTCATGTTTGTGATCCCAAAAACAAAGTGGCGCCATTTGCCAAATGACTTCCCACGTCTACCACCACAACATCTCATGCTGTGTCACCACCCTGGTCTGCAACCATGACCACACAAACCAATGAACACAAAATAGGGGGCCCAAACAACACTAGTTTATCATTTGGGCCCCCTAGTATGTTTTTATAGTTTATTTCTTCTTTCTTTTACTAACTACCTGTCTTACTTCATTTTTAGGTTTTTGCATCTTGATAATGACACTGGCACCACACCACCTGCAAAGTGGGCCCAAATGACACTCGTTGTTGTTTGCGCCTCATGGTATGTTTTTTTATATCTGATTTATTTCTTTTACTAACTTACTTTTGATACAGACAGCTTCCACCTAACAACAGACACACCCATGCCCTCTCCTTCCCCTCCTCATGCCCTACGCCACCACTGCGAGCCTCTGCTCACAGGGCAGCAATGGGTTCTGTTCTTACACAGCAATGGCCAGCAAGCCCCACCCTCCCACCAGCAACATTGGCCACCACCACTGCCACATCACAAGCACCACCAACCTGCCTATGAGCCACTGCTCGTAGGGGGAATTGGAGGTGCTGACAACAATGGTAGCCATGAATGGGGGACAACAAACATCCAGGATGACTATCTGTGGGTATGGCTGTGACAACAAACAGCCACAACAACAAACAGCCACAACAACAAACAGCCACAACAACAAACAGCCACAACAACAAACAGCTGCACCAATGAACAGCTGTGCCAACAAATGCCAGGGAGGATGAATGATGGGGAGGACAAACACTGGGTACAACGAATAGCAGGGATGAATGCTGGGGATGATGACAGGTGGCAGGGACAATGAACACAACGACGATGAACACAGGGGATGATGAACACCGGGGATGACAACATGCAGGAATGCAGGACCCCCACCCTTGCTACAAACGCAAGATGGTGGGGCTGTTTCTTTTTTCTATTTTGTTTTCTATTTTGTTTTCTATTTTGTTTTTCATTTTCATTTTCATTCTCATACACCACAGCTGCGAGCAACTGCTCGCAGCATGTAAATGTAGTTAGTTTTATTTAGTATATAATAGAATTAAGCTATACTTGAAAAAACACCAGTAAGACTGGTTAAAGGCAGTCTTTTGGTTGCGGTCTTGGTGAGCTGGGCATCGAGATGGACCAGTCTCAGTCCACGGTTGACCCCCTCAGAGGTCAAAAAACTGGACCAAACTGGACCCTTAAACACTAGAGACTGTACTGAGTAATTTTCCCCACTGCAAGGCAGGTTTGTTCTTAACAATGAGAACCAGCAGAGGCACAATGTGAGCGAGGTCATTCGCTTTGATGAATTTCTTAGTTGTGGGACCTAAAATGGTAATGCTGGCAGCCAGTTTGGGTTTAGACACAGTGCATGGAGCATCTGATATTCACCCAACTGACAGAGATGTGGGCAATGAATTCAGGGATGCGCCAGATGGTCCAGGAAAATCCCGAGCCTGAGGACACTTTAAGGGTTCTATTTTAGGAAACGACAAAAATTTTGAAGGAGACAGAGGGGCTGCAGGTAAAGTGTGAGCTTTTCCAGAGCTTGCTAAATTAATGGGAAGCAGAGGAAATGGCAAAGTATGTGATGGAGTGGGAGATGTGGGTTTGGACAAAGTCGACATGCTATGATGATTATCATGTGCCGCCAACATGGCCCCTTGAGTGTGAAGTGTGGCAAAAGCTGCCATCAGCTCATCATGAAGGTTGGCAATTTCCAACTTAAGATCCTCCTCCTTTTCGGATGCCTGCTGCAGCTGTGCTTCTAGTTTGGCAATTTTTGTGGTGGCATCTACTAAAAGCAAGATTGTGTCATTGGGTTCTTTGGGATAATACATATCACTCCACTGTGATGGGTGTGGCGTGATGGGTGTGGCTGTGGCAGTTCCCGTTTGCAGGGAAGGGGCTGACACAGGTACTGGCACAGTAAGTATATATCAGCCTTGAGGTACTCGGGAAGAACAGGTGCACCCGGAACCATTGCCCCTTCCACATAAAGCATCATTGTAGATCCTCCATACACTCTATCCAACATTGTAGCCTGGTAGTATGTTTGTGATATTAAATCGAACAATAAAATTACTGTTGAACATACCAGGTCAAAGATTAATTGACGAATGTCCTGGCACAGATTTGACCAAAGAGTATTACCCCTTTTACCAGCCGGAGTATTCTCTCTGAAAACTTGGAAAGCTGCATGGAAAGTGTCCCTATTCAAGCCGTGATGGTTGTCTTCTGATAAACCTGCAGCAAACCACACAAGGTCTGCAGCAAGAAACAACTGTTGGTAGCGCTGGAAAATGCCTGGCTCCTGGGGTATGAGACCAAGATGGTGGCACAGAGAGTAGAGTCTAACTGGGTTGAATTTGAGTTCTGACCAAGCAGGAGGAGGACCTTTGATGCCCGTTTGGTTGAGATGAATAGACTTGAATGGCATGATGTGCAGTGGAGATAATGATCAATGAAGTAGGAAGACAATGAGAGCACACGCTGCACAAGCTAGGCCGGATATAAATGCAAAGGTTCCAATCAGCCCTGACCTCGACCCCAGATTATCCAAACCTGGAATGTATGATCTCATAATGTCAAACCATCTTGCATGGCTGGTGAAATCATCAAGAAGCTGAGTCAGTATAACAAAGCATTGTGTGTGAACATGATTAACTTGAACTTGAGTCACTACTAAGTAGTACGGGGGGTTAGGCTTGGAGTTACAGGATAGTGTCTTCATCAAGAGTGTTCATTCGAGTTCATTCTGGGGCTAGCTTCAAGGGAGGCTTTCTGATACAGTGGCCGATTCAATGATTCAACTGTGTCAAAGTCATGGTGGTTGGTTTTGTTGTGTAAAAAAGGTAGAGCTTAAATTAACAGTATACTGTTAACTTGGTGTATGTCAATTATGATTATCAACATGAGAAGTTGCAAGTCACTGCTGCATTCAACTTCTTGGTTAGCTCCAAGTCCTTGCGTAGCTGTGAACAAGTCCGAGTCAAATGAATTCAATAACCTCTTAAATTATAATATACGACTTGGAGTCTGACATCTGTATGCTGCCGCAGTAATTGCCTTCAAAGTCAGTAACACTAGTGGTACTACTAGTATGTAGTATAGAGTACCGCAACTGAACAGATTGTTTGATGTTGAGCTCAAGCCACTGGCATGAGGCTCTTCAAGCTTCAATGCTATATTCAAGCTGTTTGCCCATAAGCACAGCTAGTTAGCATTTATAGTCATAGTATTAAGCAATCACTCAGACTATAGTAATCATAACAGAAACCCAGTGTAAGTAATTAGGCATCTTTTGTGCATCTCAAGCTCAACTAAAAGTCTCAAACTCATATTGTTCATTTCCATATTTAAATGGTTCACAATTCTCAAATGTAGCAAAGTTGGTAATTGACGAGATACAAATTAATTGTAACTAACTATTTCTGGATTGCATATTGACTTCGTCCTGAATAGAAATATTTTTGACAAGCTGAAGAACTAAATCCAAATCAGCAGCCACCTCCCTCAGTAATTCCTCATCCTCATGCATCTCTCCATATCTCTCCACCAGGCCAAAAATGTCCTCTGCCCAAGGAGGAAGTCCACCTGCATCAGATAATGAATCACATCCCTCTCGAACACCTGGCAGAAGAATACCTGTAAACCCTTTCAGCCATGATGTTTGGTGAAGATGAATGGCAATCTGAGAATGAATACAATTGTGATGTTGCCACTGCTGTGAAAGTGCATTAGCAAGCACAGGATCAACTATGATATTAGAAGAAATTGCTTGATAATATGCACGGTGGTCCTCAATCATGAAGGTGACAAGGCGGCATATTTCGACATTTAGCTGTACAATTTCCTCCTTCACACATTTGATGCCAAAGTACAAATTCATCACCTCAAGGCTGTGTCCACAGCTGCTGGCATATATCCTGATGTGAGTCTCAGAGCAGATCAAAATCTGCCAGCGTTGTTGTATTCATAAGTTTCATCCATGTAAGATTTTCACGAGGTGGGTCTAGTGAGCAGCTGCATTGTTGTAAGCCTCCAGTGCACATCATATGGCTTCTGCATGAGTCTTAAGTGCTTTCCCAATATTGTCTTGCAGTTTGTATGGTATAATATATGAGCAAATATATGAGCGATGCAACTGGAAATATCTAATTACGTACTGACACCACTCATACCTAGTTTCGTTAGCTCCATTAAATGCTGAACAAAAAGCTGCTCCAACTGATCAAGTGCCTTGCGATATGTGCACCATTGCACAATTACAAGTGCATCATTGAATTCTGGGGAGGTTGGAGTCCAGCGTGTTGCAATTTGATACTCTTCTTCAAAATGACATCCTTCTTCATTGTATGCCAACCAGCATGAGAATGTCATCCTATATTGTGTCTTCACATCTGTAATTTGTTTGCAAGTGTAGCCATTGTGAGTAATGTTGTAATCAAGTCAGTCATATTCAGATTTTGCATTATCCGATTCCTTTCTGTATAGACACAATGATCAGTGGCATGCAAGAAAATAGTGGAGTGCAATGTACTGGAGACGATATAATTTAGTTAGGAGCTCAATATAGTCTGCCTTTTGAATGTCCTCTACTGGTTCAGCGTGCAGGCTAGACAGATACTCATGCTCGTTGTTCAAGTAAGCTTCATAATTGTTGGAAGTAGTGGCAAGTTTGGAACCAAGGAGTACCAAATGCTCACCGTCGGTCACAATTCATTCAAGTGCCTGACGGTAATTCTGGAAAATAAAGTTTCCTGATGGGCACTCATGATGATGTCCCTGCCTAGTAGAGATGTGGCACATACCTGCAGCTGCATGCTTATCTAAATCATGGGGAAAAAAATGTTCATCAATTTGTTGATGACAATGAAAGGGAGTTGCAAGCTGAGTAATGGATGCGAGTTTATTAGATTTGTAGAATGTATGTTCGCATTCCTCAAAATCTTCTAGTCCAACCCCTTCGGTATACCTTGGGTGCCAGTGGACTTGACATGACCTGTTATGAGCATGGCCGTGAAATGCTGGAATGACTCCTCCTAGATGTAGGGCTACCATCCTTGCTCCCAGAGAACTATTCGTTAGGGTCTTTACAAACCACACACCAGATGTCATATCCAAGTCCAATATCCAAGCTGTAGCGATCAAGGAGCCAATTTACAATAGCCAGCAGATACTTCATCCTGTCAAGGTTTGACATCAATAAACCAACCGATCAGGAGGGACATATATACTCAACAGTTCACCACTGCGTATCATATCACAAATGGCCAAGAGGTGGCCATGACAACACACAGCGAGAAAAATCCCAGAGATTGCAAACATTGCAAACATTTTCTTGCAGGCTTCAGGCGCAGCACTCTGCCAGTGTTCCATGCAGATGTCAATGATCTTTTGTGCTTCATCATTTTCTGCAATGTTCAGCCACACAGTATCATCTTCGCCCATATCAAGGTTGACTGAAGGTGGGGATAGTGTATCTGGACATTCTGGCTGGGTTGATGATCCTATAACAGGTATAGTGCTCTGAGTCAGGGATTGGGAGTTAGATCCTTTTGCAGCTGACACCTTGGGAAAATTATGCTGAGAAAAAAATGACAACCTAAGAGGTACTAACCTTCCGATGTGAGATAGCCTGAGAGACTTTGTCCTTGAATTGATTTACTTCTTTGGGCATCAGCCACCTTGATGACGTAGAGGCACGATCATTCATGCGAGATGAACCTGACAAGAAAGGTGTTGTCAACGAGCTTGAGCGAGTTATTGCCATCCATCACTGTGAGCATCGAGAACTTCAGTGCTGGTTCATCTGAGAGCTTGTACAAGCATGGAATACAGACATGACCTGTGTTCCAATCCACACTTCTGCCAAGTGCATTCTGCATGCATGAATCCAACATTTGTATGATTTCCAGATAGCAGTCGTAAGTGCCACTGAGTTGTTCAGCAAGATTAGATTTTCGTGGGACCTGTAAAAAAGAAAAAGAGGTAGATAAGAGCTGTGAATAACACAGAAGTAAGTAGCTGGAATGTAAAAGCAATTGTCAGTTTTTCGGGAGTAGCACCAATGAGCCCATGTCATGCAAGAGTTTTGTTTGTGTACCGTGCATCTGGGATATGTGTAAATGTACGTGTTGTGTACTCTATCAGATTCAGAATTGAGTGGCATTATTTCAATGTCTGATGATATCACACACAATAGAAATCAAGAACAGTTATCGCCCATGTTGAGCCTACTGTGGGGGGGGTCTTCAGCATTAGGGTTGATGAGGTCAGATATTGGGAGGCCTGAGCTGTCAGATTTCCATGCAAGGTATGCTTCCACCAGGCATGGCAGCTGCTTGCGCCATGCATTGATATGTTCTTGGATATGATTTGCACATTTACGTGGATCACCTTGTTTCCTGAATAGAAATTATCATGAATAATTAAGTAAATGCAAGCGTGTGGATGACGTTGATAGGTCCACCAGCCAGTACAAGCTCTGAAATCGATTTTGCAGATTTGCAGATAGTCAACGCACAGCCACAAACATTCATGATCACCCCTCAATCATTTTGCATCCATTTTCAGCATCTTTCAAACCTTTTTTGACTATTTTGCAAGCTTCTGATCAAATTTCGGACATTTTGAATATTTCACATTTTTAGTTTCTACTTTGCACACTTCAGCATGGACCCCAACACTTCGCATGCTTCCCATCACTTCCCCTTTACATAATCAACTTTGACAAACCACATTTCGGCTATATTCATGCAGCACACATCACCTCGAGGTGCATCACAATGTTTTGCAATATTTTTGCAATATTTGCAATATTTAGCCAATTCTAGAACAAAAGGACAGTCTATATTTCAATTTATTGTCTCCCACACTCCCTAGACTCGTGGTTATTGTTCCATATTGGTTATCACTTTATCCCTGAAGTCCATATGTTTTCTTTTGCCTCATGTTCTCCACATGCCCACTATTGCCTTTTTGGTACTATCTCTTTTTAACCTACAAAACCTTGTATTATCCACAATGAATAACAAGGGAAGCGTCCCCCAAGTATAGTATTAGTAGTGGAGAGCTAAAAACTCTCTTCTCATCATTTGAGTCACAAGTTTTAGTCTGAAAATTCTTTGGATTTTATCAAAACTCGTTCATCCTCATTTTGCCTCTCGATATTATTGTCATCCTCTCATATTCATTGTTGCTCACCTCTCGCATCGTTTATCAACCTTTCCATCACTCACCAATATCTTTGCAGTCCATTTTGCAATCCCTAAAAATATTGCAACATCTCGAAAAATATTGCAACACCTCAAAACTACTTCGCACATCCTGAACTTTGTTTGGATCATCTAGTTTGTTATTATTGGAGATTGGTGAAAGTTTAGAATGAATTGCAACCTTCCTCTGACTTGTGTTATACCAAATAGGACCCTTTTAGGTGTTTTGTTTGGGTTTCCAGGTTGAGCATCATCAATGTACCCTGGCTCAATACCATCTATAATCTGTTGAAACACTGTCTCTCCTCCTGCATGACTGTGATACAAGCCTTCCTCACCAGGCGGCAAAGTGTACAACCCAGCATTTTCGCCTTCAACATTCCCATCCATTCATGCCATCATTCTCCTGATCTGCATGATCAATGATCATGTCATCACCAAAAAGCTCTTCCCACTGTGCAAAGCTAAGGGCTAGAATGAAACATCACAATGGTCGTTGACTTAGGGCATAGATTTTGGACGTTACTGACCTGCAAGTTGGTGATAGTGTTTTGCCCATTCCTTCTGAAGCTGTGTTGCAGTTTTATTAAGTTTAATGACAACACTATGCTGAGCTGCTTGATGCCGAGAGGCAAAACAAATTTTAATGCTACTTGACAGCCCTGTTGAGGGCATGACACAGAGTTGCTGTAAGAACAATGTGAAAGGCAGGCAATATGACTGGCATTGATGGTATGTGATGTGGCAATCATTGACAAACATGCATTTTTAGGCAGTATGTCATAAGCAGTAGTGGAGAGTAGCAGGGATGTGAATCTGTAGAATGTGTGGGAGGAAGACAGCAAATGAGCACTATGCCAGAGAGCAAACTTGGGAACACAGAGGGTGTCATTAATGTTGAGCCTGGGAACAATTGACAATACTGGTGATGGTGATGGGCACTAATGATGATAGGCACCAAAAATCAACAGTGGGGTCGCTGACAACAGTGAGCTGAGCCAAAGAAACAATCAGCGGTGGGCAGGGACTGATGTTGATGGTAAGGGAACAGCGCATGAGAGGTCACAGTGTCGATGTAGCAGAGCCGAGGATTAGCAAATAGTGGGTGGGAAGGAACATTGATGATGGGTGCTGATTCTGAGCAGAGGAGGAGATGACAGTGGGTGGGAAGGAACATTGACAATGGGAGCTGATGCTGAGCTGAAGAGGAGCTGACAGCGGGTGGGAAGGAACATTGATGATGGTGTTGATGTAGTGGAGCTGAAGAATAGCCAAAGGTGGGCAGAATGGAACATTGATGACAGTGTTGATGATGATGAGCCGAGGATTAACTGATGTACCTGATGCGCAAATGTCAGGACGAGAGGTACAGATAACCCGCCCACACCTACCGAATGGGCGGGCATTGGGACTCTCTAAAGTCAAACCAAAGTTGGGAGATATCTACGGGACATATTGACGGGTAAGGGAAATAAGCTTATTTACTACTGATTAGTAGGCATGATGTGATCGGATCATGTCTACATATATGTAGTTTACTGTGGGAAGGTTAGGTGATTGAGATTTCTCAGATGAACTGAAATGTCTGATTTCAGACCCAATTTTTAGTACACTCTAGATTCCATACAGTAGTTTCGACCCAAATTTATGCCAGCCCCCTGAATGTTGTACAGAAACTTCTAATTTCAGCAATGTTTTAGTCAATCTGAAAACTGGGCTCGATACTGATAGATGTGGAAAAAATTAAATAAATAAATAAAAAAGTCTTGGATACTGAATTGGGAGTGTGCATACTCACTGTCGAAGGTAGCAAGCCACTCAGGCATTAAAAGTATTGTATTCAATTTGATCCAATATTGATAACATGCCTCTAAGAGCTTTGCCCTCAATGGTAAGATATTTGATGCACGTTCAGCTCCAACCACAAACTATGCTCCTAAAAATTGATGTATCTTCACTATTCTTATCTCCTCTGCTGTTCATGAAACAGCCATCTAATACAGTAGTACCAGTGCCCAACCTGTGTTTAATGCAATATAGGCTTTGGTGTTTTGTTGTAAAATACTGATTGAAATTTCATTTGTGACCACTCACTCAGCCCATTCTTTGAGAATTTGACATATAACTTCAGGCTTCCAAGTCATTGTAATACATAACTAGGAGGCCACAGAGGCAGCCATAAAAATGATCTTGACATGGTGTAGATGAGAGTGCGCATAGCACACAGAAAATTTTGATAGGATGAATAAACCAACATTTTGATTGTAAAAAACAAGGTAAGATGTTTAGTTCATGGACATTTTGAGCACAGTAATATTGAACATGCCACCAGGAAGTACTTCTTGCAGGTAGTCCTGTTGGAATCGCACCGTGAGTCCATAACACTTTTGATGTGTTTGATGTGTGTGCTATTTTTAGCATTTCCTTTGATCCACGTGGTCAGTTCGTGTTTAAGTTTCCCCTTGTCTCTTTTCCTTTGACACACATCCTTTTGTTATGCATTACACATATATATATCTTCAGTAGTTTACTTTATCATCTCAGTCACTTATCCAGAGACTGAGGTGAGCTATATTTACTATACATATTTATTGACACGTACTTACTCTACTACAACAGTTGTTTATACTAGGTATAGTATGGATTAATAAAGTCACTTATCCAGAGACTGAGTTGTTTATAGTAGGATTCACTTTCTACAGGTTATGGGCCATTCTCATCGTCTTTGAACAACGGGAGAAAGTATCCTAGCCACTCGACGTTCTGCTTCATCATACCTTCTGATCCGTTTCCCCGATCGTTTTTGATCTCGGATCAATTCCTTTGTCTTTCACGGACCCAGCTGCTCTACCATTGCGTCTCTATCATCTCCCTTTGCACACTCGTCGTCCACTGACCTCGGTTTTCTATCATGGGTACCGATACTGTTGATCCCCCGTCCGTTTCCCCTATCAAACTTTCTGTGCAATATACCAGGGAGAAGCTCGACAAACTTAAATCAAATTACAAAGAATGGTGCGAGGAGATTATTATTGCTTTATCATTAAATGGCCTTTATGAGTATGTTATGGGTGGAATACCTGAGCCCACTTCTACCAAACTCCGAGCGCTTGCCAACTGGAAGGCAAATTCCCACCTCACGTATGGGTTTATCGCGTCCAGCATCTCTCCGTCTGAGCATAAATTCCTGGACATTAAAGTAGGCCCTGATGTGAACTGGAAAATTCTCCAGGACCGTCACCAGAAGGAAGGCCCCGTTCAGCAGGTCCAGCTCTTACAACAAGCACTTTCCATCCAGTGTATGAAGGACACACCACTCCCCGAGACGGCAGAAAAGATTTGCGCATTAATTGAACGCACTTTTGCCATGGGTGATATACAGGCCGATCTTCTTTGCTGCATCGCTCTCCTTAATTCCCTTAGTGATAATTTTCCACATGCTCACTCCATTATTTCACGAGATATTGCTGCTTCTTCCCTCTCAGCTCCATATGGCTTGAAGGATATCAAATTATTTCTGGAGAACAAACAATCATTACTTGAGAATGATCAGCATGGTGGTTCCAAAAACCATGCTGCTTTTACCACACAGTCCAAATCTTCCAAGCTCCCTAACGCACCAATCTGCACCAATGCTAACTGTGGGAAACTTGGCCACACAAAACAATATTGCATTAAACCTGGTGGTGGTATGGCTGGGAAATCACTCGAGGAGTCGATCGCTGCTTGCAGGGCTGCCCGTGAGAAGAAATCCTTACCGGCTGGCACTACAAAGGTTCCTATTACTGTGAAGGACATTAATGGTCGTGCCTTCACTGTCATGGTCGACCCCGATATTCCTACCCCACCTGCACCGGAATTTGCCGGGCTTGCTCATGACCCGCTGCCTTTAGACCCTTCAGACGCACTGGAATATGAAGGATGGGTTGCTGTGGAGGAGGAGCTCACCACTACAGTGGACTGGAAACACCATACATCACCCATCCCTGACAATGCGCTCACCGTGGAACCCCTTTCACAGACTTGTCGCTCATGCATCACCTTAGACGCTCTCCCCTTTATTATTGACTCTGGGGCTACAGTACATATATCCCCTGACAAGTCTGACTTCCTCACCTTACGACCCATTTCACCTCGCTCTGTCAGAGGTGTTGGTGGTTCATCGATTGATGCTGTTGGTGTTGGTGATATACAGCTAAGAATAGCCTGGGGTGCATCAATTATTTTATGTAATGCCCTCTACATCCCAAAATCGTCAGTTCGGCTGATCTCAGTGGGCACGCTGGCCGACGACTCTAATGCTGTCGCACATTTTGACAGTAACACATGCTGGTTCACTGATAAATCCTCCAGTGCCTTCATAGCTCGTGGATTGCGCATATCTAGAAAGCTTTACATGCTCAACATTGCATCGGCCCAGGCTGATCACGCACTAATGGTTTACAATACCCCTACTCTCGAGACATGGCATCGTCATCTGGGTCACGCAAATTACCAGGCACTCTGGGATATGGCCAAGAAGGGCGCTTTCACTGGTGCGCCGCTCGCTTCATTGCAAAAATTACCTAAATGTGATTCCTGTGTCCTTGGCAAGCAGACCAAGTCTCCAGTCCCCAAGAAACGTCAGGAGGGACCAGGCCATAAGGCAACAAGGAAGCTGGAAAAGGTGTGGGTGGATCTATCTGGACCACATTCAGTAACGTCGCGTGCGGGGAACCGTTATATCATGGATATAGTAGACGACTACACCTCATTCCCATGGTCTATACCATTGCAAAATAAAGATGATGCTTTCACAGAACTTAAAGCTTGGGAACTTGCCCTGGAGAATGAAACCGGCCTCAAAGTCGGGACCTATATCACCGATAACGGTGAACTTAAATCGCACAAAATGAAGGAGTGGTTGAAGACTCGTGGTATTGATCAGCATTTCATGGCACCTCACACCTCAGCTCACATAGGCCGTGTTGAGCGAATGCATAGGATGCTTATGGCTAAAGCACGCACTATGCGAATATATGCTAGTCTGCCAGCTTATTTGTGGGATGAGTTCTACCTCACAGCTGCCCACTTGCACGCCAAGACTATGACCTGTTCACTAGCAAGCCTAACGCCTTGGGAATTATGGTACGAGAGAAAACCTGATTATTCTTATCTTCGAGAGATAGGTTGCAGGGTGTTTGTGCTTATCCCAGGAAAGGATAATCCCAAGATACTTGAACGATCCATTGAATGCGTCTTGATAGGCTACAAGCCAAAATCAAAAGCATATCGCTGTTATAACTGCGCAACGCGTAAGGTTCATATTTCATATCATGTCTGCTTTCTTGAGAGCCATGAAGGCTATTCACCACCTTCAATCGATGAATTAGGAGAGGATGATAATATTGGGTCCAGTGGTAGTCTACCCACATTCCTTGGTCCTATTTTACAGCAAGACGATGATGTTGAGTCTTCTCATGAATTCACTCTCCCTGATGCGCCCTCTAATAGTTTCACGACACCACCACCGCCACCTGTTGCCCAACCTATTCGTCGATCTACCCGTGTTCTAATACCCACAGACAAAAACCCCAATGGTGGCCCTGCTATTACTAGAACAGTGGCTGCAGTGCAAGAATCATTGGAGAGTGCTGCATGTGTAAAGGAGGCACAGCAGGAGCGTTGGGCTGCTATTGTGGCTGCATGATTGGATCACGGATCAATCCTCCGATCATGATCGTGATGTCATGGAAGAACTCCAACAATCATTTCATAATCTTGATTTGGGCGATCAAGCGCATCAATTTCAGGCCCTGATCTCAGAAATGGTAGATTTTGATCTGGAGTCACTTCAATTTGAGGATGAGCCGAAAACATGGGATGAAGCCAGAAGATCTGTTGATGCAATGCGATGGGAGCGTGGATATCTGGAGGAATTGAACTCATTGAAAGAAATGGGGGTATACAAACTAATACCTAGGTCAGAGGTTCCACTAGGGAAACATATTAGGCGTGGGAGACCAATTTTCCACATTAAGTGCAATGAGGCGGGTACCCCTATTAGATGGAAGGTACGCCTAGTCTTCAGAGGAAATGAACAAATTTATGGCAGGGACTACACCAAAACTACCTCACCGACTGCGCGCATGGAATCATGGCGGATTCTCTTACACATAGCCACCTCACTTGGCTGGGACGCACAACAGGTCGACATAAAGACAGCCTTTCTTTATGGCTTACTTCCGGACAATGAAATTCAATATATGCAGCAGCCTGCTGGTTTTGAGGAGCAGGGCAAGGAGGACTGGGTTTGGCAACTACAGCGCGGCTTATATGGTATGAAACAGAGTGGGCGCATTTGGAATCAGACCCTTAATGCACAGATGCTAAATTGGGGATTCACCCGCCTCTCGTGTGAGTCCTGTATCTATTACCATAAAACTGACACTGGTACAATTATCGCTGCTGTCCATGTCAATGACTATCTAACCATTGCCGACTCCAAGGACAAAAACGAGCGCTTCAAGAACCAGATGCGCAAAGTATGGACTATCTCCGAATTGGGGATGGCACGTTTTATTATGGGTATTGCTGTCTCATGGGACCAAGACATGCATACTGTTGCACTTTCACAGACCGCTCTTATTGACAAAATAGTGGAACAGTTTGGTCAGAAAGAAGCACACCCCATTTCTGCCCCATTGGACCCTGGTTTGAAACTACGGCGCTCCAATCTGCAATGTATGTCCCAGGATGCCAGGAACGCCCTGGCCAAACTTCCCTACCCCTCTCTTGTCGGATGCTTATTGTACTTGGCAATATCTATGCATCCCGACATTTCTTATGCAGTACAACAGCTCTCTCAATACCTTGATTCATACTCCTTAGAACACTGGAGTGCTGCTATACAGCTAGTATGTTATCTAAAGGGAACTAGGGACTTCAAGCTTTATCTGGGCAGACAGAACCTATAAGGGCAACCTAAGCCTCTAGCAAAGGGAAATCCGAAGTTAAAATTATACTACATAATACAGGCATTGGGGACACACCTAGCAAAGGGAAATCTGAAGAGAAAACTCTAAGGATCCCCTTGCTGATGCCCAGTATATGTGAAGACGACAAAAATCAAATATAACCTAAAAATAGAAAAAGGTGGAGATAGGCGGATCAAGGCCGCCGAATGACATCATACCAAGGGGTATGTGTCAGAAGGGGTACTCCGCCTCTAAATATAAAAGTGTCAACATGTACAAACATGATAGCAAGGGAAAATTAGTAATAAAATCCGGAAAAATCATAGAAAATGAAGAATAGAAGGAAACGAGGTGGGGAAAAATATAGGACGAACATAAAAAATAGGAAAAAGACACAGGGCACCCCCCTAGTCCCCTTACATCACCCCCTCTCTAAGATGCATCGCCCCGATGCATTCGAAATCGTATACGACCAAAGTCTGTGACTTGAATGCGACGCGGTGCAGCAGTGTGCCGTCGGTGGAATTCCTTGATTAACCGAGGGGCATTTACATCAGACTCTTCGACCCATGAGTTCTCCTCATACCCATAACCCTTCCAATGTACCAAATACTGGAGGTTTCCTCGATGCAAACAGCTGTCCAAGATTGACTCGACTTTGTATTGGGGTTCTCCCTCGATTACTGTAGGTGGTGGTGGTGGGTGTGAATGGTGTCCCGGGAACGGATCTGGGGGAGCTGGAAGCAATTTGACGACATGGAAGATGGGATGGAGTCTGGACATGGAGGCTGGGAGGTGTAGATGATAGGCATGTGTTCCAATGCACTTGACAATGGGGAAAGGTCCCAAGAAGCGATGAGCGAGTTTCTTGGATGGACATGTAGTGGAGATGTCACTGGAGTCAAGATAAACTCGATCACCAACCTTGTACTGAGGGGTTGGGGAGTGGCGTTGGTTGTAAAATCGCACCATGTCATCCTTCACCTTTGCTAAGGCTGCCCTTGCCTCCTCCAAGCTATCCCTCATGCGTTCTGTAAACTCATTCACCGTCTCAATGTGTGAGGGAGTTTGGCGAGGTTCAAATCCCATGCGTGGATGTCGTCCAGTGTCTAAGAGGAAAGGGGTCTGTTGAGTGGAAGCATGGACATGGTTGTTGTATCCGAACTCGGCCAAAGGAAGGAGATCATCCCAATCGTCCTGGCGTTCATTGACAAAGAGGTGGATGTACTGCTCCAGTTCCTGGTTGACTCGCTCCGTCTGGCCATCAGTTTGTGGGTGATAAGCGGTTGAAGCGAGGAGTTTGATCCCCAGGAGTCGGTACAGCTCACGAGTGAACTCTGCCATGAACTGAGGGCCACGATCCGAGAGGAAGGCACCAGGAAGTCCATGTAATTTCCACACGTGGTGGAGGTAGAGTCAAGCGGCACCTAGGGCACTGACAGTGGTATGAGTGGGAATGAAGTGAGCGCGTTTTCCCACTGAGTCAACTGTGCACATCACCACATCAAACCCGTTTGACTCTGGCAATTCCACCACAAAGTCGACACTGACGACATCCCAACGACTCTCTGGAACAGGAAGAGGGTGTAGCTCACCAATAGGCTTGCGACGAGGAACCTTGGTGCATAAGCAAAGGTCACAAGTGCGACAATACTGACCAATGAGCTGTGACATTTGTGGCCACCAATAGTTCCGTGAGGTGAGCTCCAAGGTCTTCCAGCATCCGGGGTGGCCAGCAATCTGTGAGTCATGGTGTTGGGATATGATGCGCCGGCGAAGGTCTGGGTCATTGGGAACATAGATGCGATCCCTGAAATACAACAAGTCCTCCTTTTCAGCCCACTCTGCCACACGTAAGGAAAGGGTCGATCCCTTCCTCAGTTCTTTAACAGCTCAGGTGACAACATCCTCATGTAAACCGCTACGGTTTGCGCGACGAATGTCACGTAGAATGTCCCGCTCCTCGCCCTGGGGTGCGATGCCTTCCAGTGCCCGAATGGTGAACAGGTCTGGCTGCAACAGCACAATGTTTTGGTTGTCACCGCTGCCATCCCCATGGTCTGCACGTCGGGATAGGGCATCGGTCTTCCCCATGCTGCGACCCAGATGGTGGTGCAAGGAGAAGTCGAATCTAGATAGATACAGGGACCAACGAGCTTGACGACGGTTCAATTTCTTGGCCGTCATGAAGTACTTGAGATTCTTGTGATCTGTCCAAACTTCCACCTTGTGTTGGGCACCCTCGAGGAAGTGTTGCCACTCCTCAAGCGCACGCATTATCGCCAACATCTCCTTGTCATGGATCTCGTAGTTTCGCTCTACAGCACTAAGGCTTTTGGAGTAGAACGCAACAGGATGCCACTTCTGGTCCTCCGGAGACTGCTGAGACAACCCGGCGCCTGTCGCAAAGTCAGAACTGTCGGCTTCTACACGAAAAGGACACGAATCATCAGCAAAGGTAAGGATCGGAGCGGAAGTGACCATCTCCTTAAGCTTTTCGAACGCCTCCTGTTGTGCATTATCCCACCTCCATGCCTCCTTTCCTGTCAAGTCGAACAGTGGTCGTGCATGATGTGAGAAATCCTTGATAAAACACCAATAGAAATTGATGAAGCCCAGGAAAGACTGCACCTCCTTCTTGTTCGTGGGCGTTGGCCAAGCTGTGACCACATTTACCTTGATAGGATCCATCTCCACTTGACCCTCCAAGATAATCAGGCCAAGGTACTCAATCTTGGTCCTTTCAAACTCGCATTTGTCCTGACGAAGGTAGAGTTTGTACCGTCGAAGTCGCTCTAGGACGAGGCGCGTGATGCGACGGTGCTCTTCAACCGTGCGAGTGAAGATGAGGATGTCATCGAGATAGATGCAGACAACGCCTTCAAGGATGAGGTCGTGGAAGATGTCGTTCATCATGGTCTGAAAGGTGGCAGGGCTATTAGTAAGGCCAAAGAACATGACAAGCGGTTCAAAAAGACCACAGTTGGTACGAAAGGCTGCCTTCCACTCATCTCCCTCCTTTATCCTCACATTATTATAGCCCCAATGGACATCGAGCTTGGTGAAGTATCGGGCTCCACAGAGCTGGTTTACGAGTTCGGAGATGAGGGGTAGTGGGTAGCAATTTTTGACCGTGATGTTGTTGAGCCTTCTGTAGTCTTGAACCGGTTGAAGTGAGCCATCCTTCTTCTTGACAAAGAAAAAGGGAGAGGCCATGGGTGACTTCGATGGTCGAATACGTCCAGAGGCCAGGTGCTCGTCGATGAACTGGTCAAGCTGCCATTGTTCTTCCAGAGAGAGAGGATAGACCTTGCAGGATGAAGGGGTTGCGCCGGGGGTGAGTTCGATCACGTGATCCCATGGCTTGCGCGCAGGAAGAGAGTCGAATGACTCCTTGGAGAACACATCTTCAAACTCATGGAGATGAGGGAGTAAGGAGTTAGTAGAGGATTTAGCAGCATTGTTTTTGTGGAAGGCCTCGGCGAGGTGTTGGGATATGTTCGATGTGGCACACACCTCATGCGATGAGCGAATCGCAGTGTAGAAGATCCGATCACCCTCCTCCACTTCCTCTGGGTCCTCATCATCATCATCATCATCTGAGTCCGGCATTAGATCAGGAACCCCTTCCAATTCCACTTCAGGTATAGGCAGGGGTCCAGCACGACACTTCTGAGTACGTCGTATCGCCGCCTTCTGTCCACGACGTTCTTGCCTGGCTTCTGTGAAACATGTCCGACAGCGGGATGGACATCGGCTCATGGTAACCTCCCCGGTACACCAGTCGACCTCTGGGTTATGGTCTCGAAGCCATGGATATCCCAAAATCGCCTTTTGCTTTCCTAATTGAGTGACAGCAAAAAGGGCACACTCACTATGATCTTTGTAACGGAGAACCAGGTCTGCAACCTCTCGGATGGCACCAGCTTCATTTGGGGATCCATCCACGTTATATACAGGTATCGGACGTGAGAGTGAGCGAGTATTTAGACGATGTTGTTGTACCAGATGGGAATCGATGAAGAGACCAGTCGCACCAGAGTCCAGGAGCGCAGAGACACCGAGTATCTGTCCAGTGTCGGTTGTCTGCAGTTCGATGGCTAGGTTTAAGGAATGTGCAGAGGGAGTGGATGCCACAATATACTTGCGTGGTAGTTTACGCTCCCATGATTTAATTTTGGGACGTGGAGTAGAAGGAGAGATGGGGAGAGCAGGTACGTCTTTAGCCAACTTCGAAGGGTCAGAGAGGGGAGCAGTCACAGAAATGGATTCATTCTCCGGGGATTCAACTGACAAGACTTCAAAGTGGTTATGGACAGGCAGTGAGGGCGTATGATTCACTCGCTGCGAATAGGAAAATCCTGCTCCTCTACAACTTCCACCTTAACCTCCTCTGCAACTTGATCCTTCGCTTCCTCAACATCTACAAGTGCCAACAAATCTTGCAGGAGTTCGTCTCGTCCCTCGGGGGTGAGCATGCGGATATCCTGATGATGGGGACACGCTCCAGCCCTGTGTCCAGGTTCCCCACAACGGTAGCAGAGATCCAACTTACGTGCACGGCTGCGGGCTGCATCAACATCCATTGGTACTGGGACATTGATGGCTGGTGTGGGAGTTTGACGAGCAGGAATGGGGTTAGGGCAGGGGAGGCTTCAATTGAAGGTGTAGGGTGTATGAGTGGTAGTTGGAGCACGGAATGCAGCATTAAATGCCGCATTTGTGAGTCGGTTCTCGTCACAGAGTGAAGCAGCTTCATACCAAGCAAGGATATCATCGTCCGCTGGGCGCCCTTCCAACATCTGTGCAATCTGGTCCTGAATTTCTCGGTTGAGCCCCCGTCGGAACTTCACCACCACTGGTAACCCACTCCCATACCCTGCCATGTCCACCAAATCCTTGAACTCATCGATATAGTCGTCCACGGATCGACGTCCCTGGTGGTAAGTGGATGACTCAAGTCGTGTCACTGCTCGGTGGCGTTCATTGAGGGGGCAGAAGTGGCGTACGAACTCAGCTCGAAAGTCACCCCAAGTGGAGAAAGGTAGAGAACTGAGTTCTTTAGTTTGACGTAGGATACGGTCCACATAGAGATAGGCGCATTCAGATTTCATGTATGTGAAGGCCCAATAAATTTTTGCAGCCTCATCGACAAATTGATGCGACTGGAGACTAATGTATAACTCACAGGAATTAAGGAATGCACGTCCCTGCGCACGTGCACCATTAAATTTGGCGGGGGGGGACGGTTTGATCTGGGCATGTTCCTTAGTGGACGCGTTTGGCAAAACGTCGTTGTTGGGTGCGCTTGGAGTCGTGAAGGGGGAACTATTAGTTGTAGGGTTAGCCTGGAGGGTCCTAACGAAGTTTTCAACCGTAGATTTAAGCGAGTCGATTTGCGCGCGCATTCCGGAAACGTCGCTTTCAAGCGCGTTGAAGCGTTCTGATGCGTCCATGTCACTAGGGAGCGCGTTTGGCGAAAATGGCGGCGTGATAAAGGCGAGAGTATCTGGAACGGTGTGTAGGGACTCTGTGGAGCTTTGGGAAGTGTCGTCCAGTCCGTACCTGCCTATTTTGGGCAGCGCGTTCGCGATTTTCGGGCCTTAGGGGAGAGTTTTCTACTATAAGGGCAACCTGAGCCTCTAGCAAAGGGAAATCCGAAGTTAAAATTATACTACATAATACAGGCATTGGGGACACACCTAGCAAAGGGAAATCCGAAGAGAAAACTCTAAGGATCCCCTTGCTGATGCCCAGTATATGTGAAGACGACAAAAATCAAATATAACCTAAAAATAGAAAAAGGCGGAGATAGGCGGATCAAGGCCGCCGAATGACATCATACCAAGGGGTATGTGTCGGAAGGGGTACTCCGCCTCTAAATATAAAAGTGTCAACATATACAAACATGATAGCAAGGGAAAATTAGTAATAAAATCCGGAAAAATCATAGAAAATGAAGAATAGAAGGAAATGAGGTGGGGAAAAATATGGGACGAACATAAAAAATAGGAAAAACACACAGGGCACCCCCCTAGTCCCCTTACATTGGCCTTCGTTAGTGGGATTCCATGCGAGGAGGAGTGTATTCATGGTGAGGAGGAGTGTTGGAATCGCACCGTGAGTCCATAACACTTTTGATGTGTTTGATGTGTGTGCTATTTTTAGCATTCCCTTTGATCCACGTGGTTGGTTCGTGTTTAAGTTTCCCCTTGTCTCTTTTCCTTTGACACACATCCTTTTGTTACACATTACACGTATATATATCTTCAGTAGTTTACTTTATCACCTCTGTCACTTATCCAGAGACTGAGGTGAGCTATATTTACTATACATATTTATTGACACGTACTTACTCTACTACAACAGTTGTTTATACTAGGTATAGTATGGATTAATAAAGTCACTTATCCAGAGACTGAGTTGTTTATACTAGGATTCACTTTCTACAAGTCCACCCTGTGACTGCCAGGGGACAATTATCATTAGTGAAACATGAAACACTGAACTGAGATTTATCGAATGCAACACATTCTTAAATAATCCCCCAGAATCACTATTCCAACTCAATTTGCTATGCTATGAACACCCCCCTCATAGCTTGAAGGTGCACAGTTGTCATTCAGACACCTCAAGCTTGTTGCCATGAAACTGACCATGTTTCATTATGTACAGAACACAAAAATGACATTGCTTAGCACCTAAACTTCTGGCTACAACTCCTCAACTAGGATTTCAGACCTACAATTACACACAAGGTCAATGAATTGGGCCTCCAATAGGAAGCAATGAGCATAGGAAACACAAGAGTGAGGATGATGATGGTAAGAATGTCCGCATTTGGCGCGGGAAACGCTTACAAACTCCGCTCAGTATCAGTGTCAGTATCGGCCACAACTGTCAGTATCAAGCCGAAAACGAAGTCAAGTTGTGCCAGTCGGAGATTGCCGCACTAGACCTCATCAAGTACTTACGATGATGTATCCTGCCTTTGACGACCGGAAATACAAGAAGCTGGTTCTATTCGACGTCGATGGAACCCTTACTCCAGCGCGTAGGGTACGTCCCCTGATATTCCGCTCCTATACCAGCGTTGAACACCTTTTCGATAGGTCGCTTCGCCTGAAATGATTCAAGCCCTGCGCAGCCTCAGACAGAGAGTTAGCATAGGGTTTGTCGGTGGATCAGATCTAGCCAAAATATCAGAACAGCTGTCGGTAGCTGGCAGCAACGGTATCTGACACAGAGTCATGCTTGTTCACATACGTCTGATATCCTTGGTAGTCATCGACGATTTTGATTATGCGTTCGCCGAGAATGGATTGACAGCATACAGAGCGGGGAAGGCGCTCGAGTCTCAGTCTTTCATAAAATACGTCGGCGAAGATAGGTACAAACCTCTTGTCAATTTTATCCTGCACTACATTGCGGATATGGACATCCCAATCAAACGGTAACAATTATGGGACCTCCTCATATCCGTTTTAACCGGATTACCTACAGTGGAACGTTTGTAGAATTCCGAAATGGAATGATCAATGTCAGCCCTATTGGTCGCAACGCAACGTACATTCGCCATGTTCAGCGGATACCCGTAAAGTTCGCTGACCTTCAGCAACAGCATCGAGGAGCGCAATGCGTTTGAAGTCTATGACAAGGTATATGCCGACGTTTGACGTACCCTGCCTATATTGACATCATTTGAAGAAACATGGCTTACGAGCCGCATTTGTCAAGGTCCTACAAGAAAAATTCTCCGACTATGACCTTACTTACTCAATTGGCGGTCAAATATCGTTTGATGTATTCCCGCGTGGTTGGGACAAGACCTATGCGTTGAGGCATGTCGACCACGAAGGATTTGAAGAGATTCATTTCTTTGGTGATAAGGCATACAAGGTTAGCAGCTCTAGATAACCAACCTTAGAATGCGCTAAATGTTTCGTCCTCTAGGGAGGAAATGACTATGAAATTTTTACCGACCCAAGGACCATCGGACACTCAGTAAGCAGCCCTGACGATACCCTCCGCATACTCGCAGAGTTATTCCCATGAACGTTCCCAATGGTAGAACAGCGCAGTAGCGAAAGAATTTACGGATGTAATTTGACTAGTCACCTTCTTACTAGTGCATTTGGAGATATTATAATCGTTAGACATATAATCTAATCATGGTTAACACTTAGCTCCAAAGTCAACTGATCCAAATAGTTGTCCATTGTAGAAACTCGCCACCGTGACAAGCCTCACGACGAGTTTTTATCCAACTACTCGGTTGTTGTCGCCTTCAACGCGTCTCCCAAACCAGCGACGAAAATCTTTCAACTTTCTTGAAGCCCGACATGTCCTTTGTGTCAGAATCAACCTCCAAGGAAAATGTGCAACTTCGACGCTCCCGGTACGTGTTAACATGCAAGATAACATCCATCACGCGTCGTTTCTAAGATGGACGTGTATGTAGCCCAAATTCAGATGATAACACCTTGCCTGCGACAAAACGACCGAAACTAGAACATGCACCATCATTCGGCTCCCAACCTACACAATCGTCCTTCGTGGAGGTTCTGGCAAGGCTGAAGGAGGAAACTGGCGAAGGCGTCGGTACGTGCATTCCTATCAATTTCGGTGAAACTTGACCCAAGCATCTATGCGTGCAGAAGCAGAAGGGGGTGCCGATAGTTGGGCACGACCTCCAATGCGGAAAATCAACGAGAAAAAGGACTCCATCAGTGCGTGCACGGTTAACCAACTTGACAACCACAGCTGAACTCCCTTTCCTCTAGTTTTCCAACAGATTGATGTTGAGGAATCTACAGATGCAGGAACCGGGACTATCAGTTTGAGGATGTATGGTGTAACTGAGGTTGGCTCATCCTACTACCACGACGGATCGAATTCATTTATGACTTGCGTCCTAGGCTGGAAATAGCGTCTTGGTCAATATTACGGATTTCTTGCCCTACTTCTACATCGCAGTCCCTCGTGGTTTTGGTCAGGATGATCTCGAGTCGTTCAGGTTTGATCTTAATGTCAGTTGAAGTGTTTCTTCCGTGATGGCCCGTTAAGAACCTTCCTCTCTTGGTAGAAATCTGTGGGGGGTAACCCTGTGAAGAAAATCGAAATAGTCTCGAAGCGCAGTCTCTGGGGCTACAAAGGCGATGATTGGATACCTTTCTTAAAAATCACGATAAATGAACCTCGAAATCTTCCAAAAGTTCGAGATAAGTGGTCTGTGAATGAGATTATTCTGCTCCTCTGACATTTCGAATGGTAATTACGCATCTTCGAACGCGGAGAGTGTCATTTTCAGGGTCTATTTCAAGATACGGTGCCGACTTTTGAAAGTAATATCGCATATACCCTCCGGTTTATGATTGACACGAAGGTTGATCCTGTTGAAGACTTCCTATTCAAAGTTTGATAATTCTGCAGGTCGTCGGGATGAACTGGATTGAAGTTCCGGCTGGCAAATATAGTATTGTGGCTAGTGATAAACAGCGTTCGTACTCTCAACTGGAGCTCAACGTCAGGTTCGTAATTAGCTACCAGTCAATCCAGGTTCTTTTAACCGATTTTTAGATATGATAACTTCATCTCGCACCCACCGGAAGGAAATTGGTCTAAGATTGCACCACTACGTATCCTCAGTTTTGACATAGAATGTGCCGGACGAAAAGGCATTTTTCCTGAGGCGCAGACAGATCCTGTTATCCAAATCGCTAATATGGTTACTCGTCAAGGTAAGATTATTTTATGATCGACCGTTAGCTTGACTTCAACATACTTGATAGGGGAACAACAACCTTTCATCCGCAATGTCTTTACCTTAAATACATGCTCTCATATCGTTGGATCTCAGGTTATATCTTTCCAGGATGAACGTAAGATGCTCCAAAGTTGGCGAGACTTCGTCGAAGAAGTGGATCCTGACGTTGTCATCGGTTATAACATCGCTGGATTCGATTTTCCATATCTTATGGACAGGGCCAAGGCGCTGAAGGTCGAGAAGTTTCAGTATCTTGGAAGACTTAAAAGTGAGTGGAGACTTGATGATTATGTTGTACTATGTTCCTTATATTTATAAGAGGTGAAAACGGAAACCAAGAACACTCATTTCTCGTCGAAAGCGTACGGTCAGCGTGACTCGAAAGAAACGCCACTGGACGGCCGTCTTCAACTTGATGTTTTGCAGTTCATGCAACGTGAACACAAGCTGCGCAGTTACTCCCTCAACTCTGTCTGTGCCCAGTTTCTAGGAGAACAGAAGGAGGACGTACACTATTCCGTTATCACCGAACTACAGAACGGTACACCGGAGTCTCGACGACGATTAGCTGTATACTGTCTCAAGGTAAGAAACGTCTTCGATGTTGCAAATACTGTAAATAGGACTGAAACTGGTTATAGGATGCATACTTGCCACAGAGATTGCTCGATAAGCTTATGTGTTTTGTTAACTACATTGAGATGGCTCGGGTTACAGGAGTACCTTTCAACTACTTGCTTTCTCGCGGCCAATCCATCAAAGTTTTATCACAACTATTCCGTAAAGCAAACGAGGAGGGTTACCTTATCCCTGCCTTAAAAGGAGAAGGCTAGTTCTCTTCTTTCATGAGCATATCTTACCCGCTGAGTATATATCCAGGTTCGGACGAGCAGTACGAGGGTGCTACCGTAATTGAGCCGAAAAAGGGTTACTACGACATGCCTATTGCCACGCTGGATTTCAGCTCTCTATATCCCTCTATAATGATGGCTCATAATCTTTGCTATACGACTCTCCTCGAAAAAGCAACGGCTGATCGACTTGGGCTTGTGAAGGATGTTGATTATATTCAAACTCCCAATAACGGTAACAAAGGCTCTAGCAAGTATGGCTGCTCAAGTGCTGACATTTTGTTATGTAGACTTGTTTGTGACGGCGAAAAGACGCAAGGGCCTGCTGCCCACAGTTCTCGAAGATTTGATCTCTGCCCGTCAGAAGGCGAAAGCTGATCTCAAGAATGAAACGGACTCCTTCAAGCGTGCTGTATTGGATGGACGACAGCTGGCCCTGAAAGTACGTTTCTACTTCATGTGCATTGCGTCATGTTTAGCCTCAATCAGATCAGTGCCAACTCTGTCTATGGCTTTACTGGTGCAACAATCGGGAAGTTGCCATGCCTACCGATATCATCCAGTGTGACATCCTATGGCCGACAAATGATTGAAAAGACTAAGCAGGTCAGGTCAAACTTACCCCTGATAATACCCTTCTGAAAGTCGTGATTTCTTAGGAAGTAGAGGCCGAATATTCTATTGCTAATGGTCGCTCACATAACGCGGAAATCGTGTATGGTGATACTGACTCAGTCATGGTTAAATTCGGCCCGACAGATCTTCATAAAGTGATGGCTTTAGGTACGATACCAGTATGCATTCACACAGTCACTTCACAACGTCCTTCGATAATCAGGAAGCGAAGCAGCAGACTTCGTGACCACAAAATTTGTGAAACCAATCAAGCTGGAGTTTGAAAAGGTTTATTACCCCTATTTGCTTATCAGCAAGAAACGATATGCCGGCTTGTATTGGACACGGCCAGAGAAGTATGACAAGATGGACTCAAAAGGAATTGAGGTTCGTGTTTGAACTTGTCGTTTTTTATTCGTCTTCATGTGGCGGTAGACCGTCAGACGCGACAACTGTCGTCTCGTGTCAACAGTCATTGAGACGTGCCTGCACAAGATGTTGATCAACAGAGACGTCAAAGGGGCTGAAGAGCGAGTATTCCCTTCGTTTTCATTGGTAATGGTAGCTGATGACATCTGTTCCAGGTACACGAAACAGATTATTTCTGACCTACTGCAAAACAAGGTTGACATGTCTCAACTTGTTATTACGAAGGCACTGTCTAAGAACGGTGAGTCACTTGCATCACTGAGTCTATCTGATGTTAAAGTTGTGTAGATTATGCTGCGAAGCAAGCCCATGTGGAGCTAGCAGAACGAATGAAGCAGCGTGATGCAGGTACACTCAGTTGCCCTCTATATGTTTGGCTCCCTAACTCGTATCATTTGAAAGGCTCTGCTCCCGCTCTTGGAGACCGTGTTGCGTATGTTATCGTCAAAGGAATCAAAGGTATGAATAGTTTGTCCATGGTCACTACTCCCGGCGTTCAACGACGATGTCAGGTGCTGCTGCATACGAAAAGTCTGAAGATCCATTATACGTCCTTGAAAATAACCTGCCCATCGATACAAAATATTACCTGGATAATCAGCTGTCGAAACCACTTATGAGGATTTTTGAACCAATTCTTGGCGAAAAAGCGTCGGGCTTATGTGGGTAGAGTTGTCCTGACATAGGGTTTGACAGCTGATGTATTCGATAGTATCTGGCGATCACACACGAGCGATTCAAATAGCGACACCGACTGTCGGAGGCCTCATGAAATTCGCCGTGAAAACAGTCACCTGCCTTGGTTGTAAAACGCCACTGCGAGCTAACAATAGTGTTAAAAGCACGTAAACCGACTATTTTCTTGATGTCCGCTAACCCGAAAGTCATCAGACGGTGCCGTATGCAACAATTGCCGATCAAGGATTGGAGAACTGTACCAGAAGCAAATAGTAAACACGTCGGAGCTACAAGTGCGCTTCTCTCGGCTATGGACGCAGTGTCAGAGATGCCAAGGATCTCTCCATCAGGTGTGTCGAAGGATCTGATGATTAATGAGAATGTCACTTATGCATCTGCGTCTAGGATGTCTTGTGCACGAGCAAGGATTGCCCAATCTTTTACATGAGGAAGAAGGCACAGAAGGACGTTGATGATGCCAGTGCCATTCTGGAGCGCTTCTACTCTGAATCTCTCTGGTAACTTTAGTATACCAAATATAGTAAATCATGTGCATGTTTGTTTGTTTTTGAATCGGAGAATGAACTTTAAATTTAGAAACTGTATAGGTGCAAGTCAAAAATAGCACGACAACTCACTTCGCCACCGACATTCCTAATGGCTCCCACAAAAAAATCCAAAGCGACCAAGTCCACAGAGTCCATTGCTGCCAGACTTGCTCTCGTTGTGAAGTCGGGAAAGTACACCCTTGGGTACAAATCTGCGTTGAAGCAGATGCGAAATGGAAAAGGTGAGCGTTCAGTGAATGTCTCTCGGGGACTGGAGCGCGAGGCTGAGAAGGTCCCTTGGGCTGATCGTGCTTCTGTTTTCCCTCGGACTATAGCAAAACTCGTCTTGATCGCTGGCAACTGCCCTCCCCTCCGCAAGTCTGAGTTGGAGTACTATGCGATGCTCTCAAAAACGACCGTGCATCACTTTTCCGGTACAAACGTTGCCCTTGGTACAGCGGCTGGTAAACTTTTTCGTGTCGGGTGAGTTGATTGGCTACATGGTTCCATATTTTAGTTATGTTACTTTTTTCAGTGTCATGACCGTTAGTGACCAGGGTGACTCCGATCTGCTCAACTTTGCAGAAGGGAATGCGCAATAAACGACTCTACTCATACTATGTCACTATACTCAGTATACTTACCATGTAGTATGACCTGTAAGCTTTTGAATCTTTATCTTGAGTTAGGAATAAGATAAAGGCAGACAGCAAATTACAGTAGGGCTGGGGACATCTCGATTATAGAATGGGGACCTTTGCTGGCATAGTCAGCTTTTGAGACGAAGTTTTTACCGCCAGTGTCGTTGAATATGATCTGATATAGCGCAACATTGAAGAAAATGAATACATAGTAACAGATGCCAAGGAGAGGAGGCTTACTTTAGCTACGATGCTCGCACCCAAAAAACCAGCGAGGCCATTGCCGGTATCTCTGTACTCATGATAGTATTCTGGCACCGATAGAACACGAATACCTCGCGCTTGAACATCTGTCTGGAGATCGGGGTTCGCAATGAAGGGCGCTAGACGTGATTGAAGAGCCACACTGATGCCTGACAAACATAGCAGTTAGTGCTGTAATAAACAGGAAAATCGGACAAGAACACACCTTTTACGTGTCGAGTGAGATCACCTGTTACAAATAACCCTGACCACACATATTGTCGCTGATCTACTTCAGCATGTCCGACAGCAAGGCCTACAGCGTCTTGCAAAGGAAGAGAGGTTGCTGCGCCAGATGCTCTAGGTATTCCCTTCAAAAGTGTTGGATCGAACAGCGGCTCACAAAATCGATGTCGTTCCTTGCCCAGCGTCAACGTATGTTCGCGGAATTGGATGGCCACAAGATCGAGAGCTTCTATTTCCCGTGCTCGAGCCTGCTCAGCCGCAGATGCTTTGGCTGTGGCCTTCTTTTTCATACCGCTCTCAATGACCGCTTTTTCTCTGCCAGCCACAAGAACCGCAGCAATATCCGTCACCCCTTCGTCTTCTGGGGCTGCGGTTTCGCCATCTGACGGCACCTTGATGTGTCCTTCCCTCCATATGTGCTTTACAAGTTCAACTAAAGTTGATGAAAGTGCTTCAGGTGCAAGAGGGTTTGATGGTGGCGACAAAGCGGATATAACGGACTGGTTGGATCGAAGGAGATTTGCGAGATAGATTTCACAATCACGGATACCGATGGATGTTGTAGTGCGGGCTTGCTGAGTGATAAATCCTTCGTATATAGGCGTAATATCGGTCTTTTCATCACCAATGTCGACCACGACGCCGCTGAGACTACTCGTAGAATATATTTGTGCCATTGGACGCTCGAGAATGCCAAACGCGGGGACATTGAACCGTTCAAAGAATGTTTGACATATTCGTTCGTAGTGGTCTCTAGAAAGCCCTGGGGTTACAGACAGCAGGATTGGAGACTCGTTCTGGATTCGTCGAAGTTGCAACTGTGTGAATAATACATGCTTCCTTTGTTGAAATTGTGAAATGGTATACAGCAGACAACAGCCAGAACCTACATACCAGATAGCTTCAGCTTGTGTCCAATCACGAACATCACCGTCTGCAAAGGGCCAAGAGATTAGTACATCTTGCCCAGTTGCCAGCGCCTCGTCAAGCTGTGCTCCAACAAGGTAGTCGTTCGCGGTTGCATTTGCCTCGGATTGCTGGGGCAACGAAGACAGGCGGCTTGTTGAGGCGCCGTTGTGATTGGGAGGGGTGGTTAATGTATTGAAATTTTCTAAGGATGCGCTTCTACGTAAACCGACACGCGCAGGGAATTCCTGGTTGAATGTATAAGTGAGGTTATCAGAGATTGTAAAAAGATGATCATACAACAGTTGGTGTTTTCAAGAGTTCATGAAGACCATGACCGGCGCGAATCTGGGTTCTTCCAGTCTCGATGATGACCACGGACGAATCTCGAAATGACATGTATGCCAACGACGAGGACGAGGACGACAAGGACGGCGGTGGAGATGGTTTGGTTATGGATTTGATCGGTTCCTCTGAGATGCTATATTTGGTTTTTGAAGGATCGTATGATGTTCAAGTACTGAACCATGTACTCCCCCCTCCACGTTGACCTTTCCCCCAGCAAACCATTCACTGACTATTCCCGTTGGAGGCTTCTCGTGAACGACGGTGGAAGACACACCTGGCATTATCTCAATACGGACAAGGAGCTTGCACAATGGCCTCAGAATTATGTTGACAAGTTTTGGTTGGGTCTGGAGACAGTACGTTTTTCTTCTTCTCCTTATTCCACACATGCCAACAAATATTCATTTTTTCTAGGGCCTACCCGACCTTCCTCCTGCCAAAGACCCCTTGGACGCCGCACGGAATGGCTACAAGTTTTATAAACACCTGCAAGCTCATGACGGTCACTGGCCGGGAGAGTATGGTGGACCCATGTTTCTTCTCCCCGGCCTGGTGATTGGCTCCTACGTCTCTGGTATGCCTTTCAAGATGGAAGAACGACTAGAAATGATTCGTTATTTGATGAATCGTGCTCATCCTGAAGACGGTGGTTGGGGAATGTAAGTAACCAACTTCCATAAAGTAGTTCGAGTGCTCTGCGATGTTCTGAGGCCTTTGAATATGGTAAATATGTCCAGAAAAGACCGTACTGACTGCCATTCCCTAGTCACGTTGAGGGACATTCAACGGTCTTTGGAACTGGTCTGAATTACGCCGCACTTAGAATTCTTGGCGTAGATGCTGAACATCCTATCTGTGTCAGAGCTCGTGCAACCCTGTATAAATTAGGTTTGTTGCGCTGTATCACAATTCAAAAGTGGTCGACCTAATAAATAGCACAGGTGGCTGCACGGCTATGCCTGCTTGGGGTAAATTCTGGTTGTCACTCCTTAATTGTTATCACTGGGATGGAAACAACCCGGTCCCTCCAGAGCTATGGTGTGTCACCTAACATTTTCTTCAATTGTATTCTAAACCTCGGATATAGGCTTTTGCCAGAGTGGCTTCCTTTCCATCCGCACCGTTGGTGGATCCATGTACGGACTGTCTACGTTCCAATGAGCTATCTGTATGGCGTTCGATTTAAAATGGAGGAGAACGACTTGATTTTGTCTTTACGTCAGGTGATTGCCTGCTGCCTCAATTATGAACAAGCTTTTTCTCATAATTACATGCAGGAACTGTATCCCGAAAATTACTATTCAATTGACTGGCCTGCTCAGCGGAACAATATCTCCCTGGCAGACTTGTACGCTCCTCACTCTCGCCTCTTCGATATGATGGCCGTCGTCTTGAGTAGCTATGAGCACTGCACTGTTCCCCCTTTGCGGCGCGCCGCTGTTGAAAGAGCATACCATCTGATCGTGTTGGAAGATGAGAACACGGGATACCAAACCCTAGCGCCTGTTTCGAAGATGTTCAATCTTGTTGCACGTGCCCATCGGGAGGGACCCGATAGCGAAGCATATAAACAGCATGCAATCAAGCGTCAAGACTTCATGTGGATAGGCAGTGAAGGCATGATGATGTGTGGCACGAATGGCAGCCAACTCTGGGATACAGGCTTCATAACCCAGGCACTCATTGAGACCGGCTTGGCTAATGAGGAGGAGAACAAAGAGAGTCTCTTAAAGGCGTTAGGCTGGTTGGATCAAGCCCAGATTCTTGATAATCCTAGGCACTATCACACATCATACCGTCATACTACCAAGGGTGCTTGGGGCTTCAGGTGAGAAACTTCTGACTACGTCTTATCGTCACTATATAACACTCCTGTCTAGTACAAAAGAGCAGGGGTACACTGTCAGTGATTGTACAGGCGAAGGCCTCAAAGCAGTGATGCTTCTTCAACATGACCTTGAGTATGTTTAGTTCGTCTTGCCCCTAATCTATCCATGGCGAATCAAACCCCTAGATTTACTCCCAAGCTCGTCTCGGAACGGCGAATGTGCGATGCGGCCGATGTGTTGCTGTCGCTGCAGAATCCCAATGGCGGGTTCGCCAGTTACGAATTGATAAGAGGTCCTCAGTGGCTGGAATGGTTCAATCCTGCTGAGGTCTTTGGTCTGTTTCTTTCATTACTTTCTGAATTCGTTACTGATTCCTATTAAGGCAATATTATGACTGAATACTGCTATCCAGAGTGTACAACGTCCGTCATTACTTCTCTATCAATGTTTAGGAAGCATTATCCGCATTATCGAGCAAACGATATCGAGTTGGTTTTACCATTCCATTTTGTTTTGATATATTACTTACGTTTTGTGTCCTTTAGTCGAACCCTTCGACTCGCGATCAAGTATCTTCACGAGGCTCAAACACCTGATGGAGGGTGGTTGGGCTCCTGGGGGATCTGTTTCACTTATGCTACCCAGTTTGCAACAGAAAGTCTCTCGTTAGTGGGAGAAACGTATGGCAATAGTACATATTCTCGAAAGGCATGCCATTTTCTGCTGAAAAAGCAGCGAGTGGATGGTGGATGGGGCGAAAGTTACAAGGTACACGTTCTCTCTCGTACTGCCACCACCATTCTTAATCTTCCGCAGTCTTGCGAACAAGGTGCTTGGGTTGAGCACGCAGAGAGCCAGGTTATTCAGACCTGTTGGGCTGTCATGGCGCTCATGTACGCACGTTACCCACACGCAGAACCCATTGAGCGAGCGGTTAGGTTGGTAATGTCGCGACAACGGCCGGTATGATCTACCCCTTTACCAAATGACTGTGGACTCAAACCATCGATAGGACGGTTCTTGGCCACAGGAAGCTATAGAAGGTGTCTTCAACAAAACCTGCGCCATCGCGTATCCTAACTTCAAATTCTCGTTCCCCATCTGGATGTTGGGGAAAGCTCCTGGGTACCTTGCGGAATTGAAGACCAATAATGCTTTGTCTGCTGGAGAAGTCGATGGAAAGGGAGATGGGAACGCAAACGGCAACCATTGAGCTCGGTTCGAGTTAAGATATCGGACATAACACTCGAATACCATGTTCTTTCGATGACAGTGACAATCACAGTTCGCAATGGGTGTTTCTTTTTTCTTTCTTTTTTCTTTTTGGTGGAACGCTTACATAATCCCGAAGTCCGACAACAAGGTGGGAGTTCTGTATAGAAAACCTGGACGAAATTACCTCCTAAGGGGAAATATCATTACGTACGCTACCATATGCTAGCAGCGTTGGGCTCGTCATCTCAAGATCATAGGGAAGGGCCATACTTAGCCCAAAACTATTACCTATTCCGCCCCGGAGGGTGGTGAGATGGAATACCAACTAAAACTCCTTGCTGCTGACAAATCCAATTGTTCGTCTCTTAGGACTTCTCTCCAGGTTTGGAGCACTATCTGTTGCATGACGGCGCTTTTGCCATGCAGCCTTTTGCTAGTGGACAGAATATCTGAATGTAAACGGCAACTCGGATTTATTTGTGCTACCCATCTATGGATCTCAACTGGTGGGTTGGATCTCCATCAGTAAATTGGGTGTTGGTATCTACCGGTACAGACTGGTACAGATCACTCAGCTAACTCGCTTAGCTATGATCCATTTCTCTGATGTCCTTCAGATTTGAATCATTTTATTGTAGAAAGTCAATCCTAGCATAATCAGAGTATAACTCAGTCTCTGTATAAGTGACTTTAAATATACAGGTACTGTACCTAGCGTAATCAGAGTATAACTATGGGTACAGTAAGTGATGGTCCGTAATCAAGTAATAACTAGAATGCTCACCTCAGTCTCTGTATAAGTGACTGAGGTGAATGAATGGATGGCTATCCTATATATATGTGAGGCCAGCTACACAAAGAGATAAAGGGAAAAAGGAAAGTGGGTACAAAAGGTACCTATGTAACTACGCATCAAAGGGATAAACTATAAATAGTATACACATCAAATAAATGATTGGGTACACTCACAGTGTGATAAAGACCATTCTCAACACTCCTCCTCACTGTGAGCACTCCTCCTCACATGGAATCATATCATTGGAGACCAAGGAAGTTCCTTAGGTAGGTAAATTGTTTGATGTCAAGAGCTTTTGTGAAGATGTCGGTGACATTTTCTTGGGTATGAACATATGTCAGCTGTAGGTCATTGGATTGGACGTGTTCTCGCAGAAAGTGGTATTTGATATTGATGTGTTTGACACGAGAGTGAAGGAGGGGGTCCTCAGATAGGGTCTTCATCATGGAATTATCGCAGTATATAGTTGTCAGGATTGTCTGTTGGTAATCGATGGATTGTAAAAGAGTACGCAGCCAAACACATTCTTTAGTGGTCTCAAACACAGCAACATATTCAGCTTCACATGATGAGGTGGTGATGACTTTCTGTTTGCAAGACATCCAAGAGACAGCCCCAGACCCAAGAGAGCAAACATATCCCCCGACACTATGGCGTGTATCAAGGCAGTTAGCCCAGTCAGAGTTGCTATAAGCATGGAGAGTTATGGGGAGGTCACCACCAAGATAGAGTTGCAGATTCCTCGTCCCCTTGATATATCTCACCAACCTAATGGTGGCAGCCCAATGCTCAAAAGCATAGCAATCGAGGTACTGTGACAATTGCTGTACTGCATGGGAAATGTTGAGCCTAGGGCTAGTGAGTCTTGGTTTCCAACTTATATGAGTGGAAATTGCCAGATAGAGTAGACATCCAACAAGTGATCAGTATGGGAGTTTGGATAGCTGCAGGTGATCTTCTGGGGATATGGACTGAGGGTCAGGCCGTCGTAGTTTGGAACCAGGTTCCATAGGGGCGGAGACTGGGTGTGCATCCTTCTGACCAAATTGTACAACAATTTTGTCAACAAGTGCCATCCATGAAAGTGCGAAGGTACACTTGGCCTGGTCCCAAGATACAGTGATTCCTACAATGAAATGTGCTGTCCCAAGCTCAGAAATAGTCCAAACCTTACACATCTGGTCTTTAAATCGCTCATTCTCCTCCTTTGAATCAGTGATCGACAAGTAATCATCGACATGAACTGCCACAATAATGATGCTGGAGTCCAACCTGTGATAGTATATGCATGACTCACAAGATAGGTGTGTAAAACCCATTTAATCATCTGTGTGTTAAGCATTTGATTCCATATCTGTCCACTTTGCTTCATACCATATAATCCACGTTGAAGCTCCCATACCCAGTCTTCCTTTCCAGGTTCTTCAAAACTGGATGGTTGCTGCATATACTGTACTTCACCCCCAGGTAATAGCCCATACTGTCTTTATGTTGATCTGCTGTGCATCCCATCCCAAGGAAGCAGCAATATGCAACAGGATCCACCAAGATTCCATGCATGCAGTCAGTGAGGTGGTTTTAGTATAGTCCCTACCATAGACCTGTTTGTTTTCTTTAACCACGAGACATACTTTCCATTGAACAGACTCCCCCATTTCATTTTGCTTAATATGGAAAACCGGTTTCCCTTTTCAGATGCGTTTCCCCTGGGGTACTTTGACTTGTGGAATTAGCTTGTAAACTCCCATGTCTTCCAAGGATTTCAACTCATCAAGATAACCTTCCCTCCATCTTTCAGCATTGACAGTGTTCTTAGCCTCCTCCCATGTCCTCAGCTTGTCTTTGAATTGGAGAGACTCCAGATCATAATCTGCCATCTCTGAGATCAGAGCCTGGAGCTGATGTGCCTGATCACCCAGACCAAGGTGATCGAATGATCACTGTAGGTCCTCAATGACATCATGATCATGATCATGATTGATGATCAGCGGATCATTATTATCGGTTGTGGGAGATGCTTGATTGGGGTCAAGTGATTGAGCAGCTACTACAGTAGCGCGACGAGTATGCCATGCCTCCTTGACACATATGGTGCTTTCATAGGATTCCTGAATGGCTGTTGCCATCCTAGTGGTGGTCAGACCACCATCAGGGTGCTTCTCAGTATGGATAGGTATTTGTGAAGAGCGATGTGGAGGTACAGGGGGTGCTAGAGGTATTGAGAACTGTTCGCTGTTGTTGTCAACCTCAACAATGGGATCGAGGGTAGGAAATGGTTCATTGTCATCATCATTACCAGGGAGATTTGTATAAGTGGGTTTATCATCCTGAATCCTCATGCTCATTGGCTCACGATTCAGAGTAGAGGGAATGTGTGGTGAATGGCCATTGTGACTCTTGAGGAATCTAATGTGAAAAGAACTGTGGACCCTCATTGTAGTCCAATCATAGCACCAATATGATTTAGATTTGGGGTCATACCCAACCAATACACATTCAATCAACCATTCAAAAATTTTTGGATTGTTCTTCTTAGGTATGAGGACAAAAGCATGACAGCCAATCTCCTGCAAGTATGAATAGTCGGGTTTATGCTCATACCATAATTCCCATGGTGTAATACCATGTAGTGATCATGTTGTAGTCTTTGTGTGTAGATGTGATGCTGTCAAGTAGAATTTGTCCCATAGAAATGGTGGCAACCCTGAGTATATCCTCATAGTCTGAGCCTTAGCCATGAGAGTGTGGTGCATCCATTCTACATGACCAATATGGGCAGAGGTATATGGAGCAGTGAACCATTGGTCTGTACCCTGTGTTTTCAACCAAGCTTGCATTTTGTGCGACTTGAGTTCACCATTATCAGTTATGTAGGTCCTAACTTTTAGTCCAGTCTCATTTTCCTGAGCAAGTTCCCAAGCTCTAAGCTTAGGAAAAGAGTTGTCCTTACTTTGCAGAGGTATTGACCAAGGAAATGATGTATAATTGTTGACTATATCCATAACATATAAATTCCCATCCCAAGATTTAACTGGGTTGGAGACATGCCGAGTCTCCTAGGCTCTAGCTATGCCCAAGACAATATAGTTGTAGTGATAGTGTGACTATGTACATGTGTGACTGTCTACTGACTAGGTGATCACATGACTACTGGAGTAGGTGCCCACACACCCTACTCCATCTGCCCACCTCCAAAAAAGGCGACGTCCTCATCGCCACAGAAAAATAAAAACCAAACAATAAGTAATTAAAAAAATAGTAAGCAATATAACTGACAATTTTTATAATTGATAAAAGAAATAAAGCAACAGAAAACTCAACAAGGCGGCACCCATCCCAATGCTCAAAGTGCATGACTCAGGTCTGACAATTGAGGGTCATTGTCCCAATCCAGGTTTGGAGCTGAAGTTGGAGGGTGTGCAGCAATGTGGGGGACAGTAATAATAGGTTTTCCAGGGGCAATACCGGAAGGATGATGATGAGTAATAAAAAGCTGAGACAAAGCATGAGATGGCAGAGTTGGATGAAAAAAATTTTGAGATGACAAAAAAAAATGTGGCGGGGCTCATCTTCACCTCGTTTGTCTTTGCAGGGTCCCAAACAGCTGTGTACTGTCTTCAAAACTGAGAGATCTTGCTGCTGGGTGCTAGATGTGATCAGCATCAATGCAGCATCTTCCGCCCAGTCAAAACAGGTGGGTACAGGTGGACATGGTGGTGCAGGGCTTGTGGGGGGTGGGACAGGAGATGGGGGTCATGAGATGGTGACAGCGGGAGGTTCAGATACAGCAGCGGCTGTGAAAGGTACAGAATATGGCGACACAGCTCGTTTCTGGGGCACCTGGGGCGAGCTGGGTGGCTGGGACAGGTTCTGAGGGTGTTCTGAGGGTTCAGGTAGGGTGTTCCATTGTTTCAGAGCTGTGGTGTGTGGTCCTAGGTGGGGCAGAGTGGGGGATATGGCCTTCGTCAACAGACACGTCAATAATGATGTGGCAGATCTGGTGGACACATGAGGTGTCGTCGTGGGCTGGTAGTGCATAATGAGGGCATGGGGGGCAAGCAGGGGGGGACAGGGAGGTGTGGGAAGTTGTACAGGTCATCATTGGGGGTCCTGGGGCTGGCAGGGCTCGTTCTTAGAGTAGCAGATGCATTCTGGTGAACATGTCTGCGCTTGGTCGCATAATGCTGTCTGGTGGGCTATAGACAACTTCCATGTGTCGTTTATGGCATGGTGGGGAGTCTCCTGTATGCAGGGTGCTTCCTGGGTGCTAGACGCGGCCCTAGATGCTGTTTCTGGGGTGGTCACGGCTGGGGTAGTTGTCGTTGCTGGTGGTGACATGGCCATGGACTGGGATCATTCTAGACGTGAGGAGAGGGGCTGGGGAGTGTGCAGTGGAGCTGTATGTTGACTCAGCAGAGTGTGCCATTGTTTTCGAGGTGTTTGGAGCAGGTTTGGGGCAGAGGAAGTCATTGTCATGGTCATTGTCAACAATGTTGACAATATTGATGGGGGCTGTGCTGGCATTGACGGTGGTGATGTGTCAATGTTGGCAGTGAAGGGGGGGCTGGTACCAGGGTCCATGGAGTTGTCCATGGTCTGGGTAGTTGCCTCTGTAGTTTTGTAATAAATTTTGTACTGAAATCGACGCCGTGTGTCATCTGCGTGGTCTGGAAGGCCGTTTCATCAGTCCTGGGAGCTGCCTGGATGCAAGCATCGCTCCAGGTGGTCGTTTCATGCTGTATGTTGGGCTTGGCTGTCTCTGGGCTGGTATTATTGCAAGCTGGTCCATGTGCCTGGGCCGCCATCGATAGGCAGAGCCCAGGGCCATGTCCCTCTGCTAGCCATCTCTGGTGCTCGTCTCCCTTTCCATCCTGTGTCCCGAGTCTGTAGCCATCCAGATGCCCTTTATGTTGTGCCTTCCCTTCTTTCTCCTGGCCTAGCTTCTCCCTTGCATCATACCCCTCCTTATAACCTTCTTCTTTTCCTTCTTCCTGCCCTGTTTTCTTCCCTACTCTCTGTCCTTCTTCAAATCCTTTTTGCCATCCTTTGAGCTGTGCATCGTCTGGTAGTTGTTGTACCTCTTCATGTGTGTAAGTGAACAGCTGTGGTTGTGAATTGACATCAATCGCTGATGATGAGGTGGTGGCTGTGGTAGCTTGTAGAGCTGTGTATGAATTTACAGTAGGCACCATTTCATTTGCGAGTGGGTTTACGGTGTCGCTAGGTAGCAATGTTGCTGATGTTGCCAATTTCGTAGTTAGGGCTGCTGTACTCGATGCCATCATTACAGCATTTATGGCTGTGATATTCATGTCGAAGGTGGATGTGTTTTTGTGCCATTGCTTCTTTTGGGAACATTTGCCTTGTGCTGGACCTGGCATGCTGCATATAGAAACTGAGAGAAATTTGAATAGACTGGTTCTGGGTTCTGAGACTGGCTCTGTGGTTCTGTAGAGCTAATTCTATGGTTCTGTGGTTCTGTGGACTAGGTTCTGGGTTCTGAAACAAGAGACTTGAGGCAATAAACTGAGAAGCAGAGCTAAACACAAAGATGTGTGTTGTGACGTGGCATGCAAGAAAAGAAGCAAGAGCTAGTGAGAATAGAACAAAGCAGTGGTGCGTGCATCAAATCATGCTCTCATCACCAAGATGGAGACATGCCAAGTCTCCTAGGCTCTAGCTATGCCCAAGACAATGTAGTTGTAGTGATAGCGTGACTATGTACATGTGTGATTGTCTACTGACTAGGTGATCACGTGACTACTGGAGTAGGTGCCCACACACCCTACTCCAGCGTGGGGACCCGATAAGTCCACCCACACCTTCTCCAACTTTCTTGTCGCCCTATGCCCTTTCCCCTCTTCACACATCTTAGGAACAGGAGTTTTGGTCTGTTTACCAAGAACACAAGATTCACATTTAGGAGGTTTGGGTATGGAACTGGTAGGCACACCTGTGAGCATCACCTTCTTGGCCATATTCAAAAGGGACTGATAATTCACATGACTGAGATGGCAATGCCATGTTTCCAGGTTGAGAGGCTTATGTACAGTGAACACATGATTGGCGGTGGCAGAATATAGGTCGAGTGTGTAGAGCTTCTTGGAGAGTCAGGATCCCCATGCAATGGTTGCACTGGTGGATTTGTCAGTGATCCAACATAGGGAATTGTCAAAATTATAAGGGCAACCTCAGCCTCTAGCAAAGGGAAATCCAAAGTTAAAATTATACTACATATTACAGGGATTGGGGGCACACCTAGCAAAGGGAAATCTGAAGAGAAAACTCTATGGATCCCTTTGCCAATGCCCAGTATATGTGAAGATGGCAAAAATCAAATAATAATCTAAAAATAGAAAAGGTGGAGATAGGCAGATCAAGGCCGCTGAATGACATCATACCAAGGGGTAGATGTCAGAAGGGGTGCTCCACCTCAAATATAAAACTGTCAACATGGACAAACATGATAGAAAGGGAAATTAGTAATAAAATCCAGAAAAATCATAGAAAATGAAGAATAGAAGGAAATGAAGTGAGGAAAAATATAGAACGAACATAAAAAATAGGAGAAACACACAGGGCACCCCCCCTAGTCCCCCCTAGTCCCCTTACAGAAATGGGCTGTAGTGTTAGAGTCATCGGCCAATGTTCCCACTGAAATAAGTCAAACTGCTGCATTAGGGATGTAGAGCACATTACATAACATGATTGATGCATCCTGAGCCATCCACAATTTGATGTCGCCAACTCCGACAGCAAGAATAGATGTGCTGCCAACACCTTTGACAGAACATGGACGAACAGGACTAAGGGTGATGAAATCAGATTTTTTGGGAGAGATATGGACAGATGCGCCAGTGTCAATGATAAATGTATGATCATTGATGGATAATTGAGAATGTCATGTCTGATTGAGAGGTTCGACGGATAATGCATCCAGAGATGGTGTAGAAGAATTGTGAGCCCAATCGACACTTGTTGTCACCTCCTCAATGATGACCCATCCCTCATATTCTAAAACATCGGTGACTGTGGGGAGCTGGTCATTAGTCAGCCCAGCAAAACCTGTGATGTCGGCCACTGGTGGGGGAACCACCAAAGTAGAATCCACCATGATGGTAAAGGCCCAACTGTTAATGTCCTTCATAGTGACAGGAACCTTGGAACTCAATTGAGATGAGGTACCATTCTTCCTTCCCTTATCCCATGCCGCCCATCGAGCTGCAACCAATTCCTCAATAGACTTGCCTGCCATGCCACCACCAGACTTGATGCAATACTTGATGGTATGCCCAGGCTTCTTACATATGGGGTTCACACAAAGATATGAACTTTGAGGTTTTACTGGCTTGGATTGAGCAGAGAGCGCTATTGAGGAATTGCTGTGATGATGGTTTTCTAAAAGGGATTGCTCATTTTCAAGGAACATTCAAATGTCTTTGGACGTGTAAAGAGATGAGAGGGTGGAGGCAGTGATGTCATGAGAAATGATGGATTGCGCATGAGGGAAATTTTTGCTAAGGGAACTGAGCAAAGCAATGCAACAAAGGAGGTTGGCTTTAATATCCCCCATAGCAAAAGCTCGCTCAATGAGGGTGCAGATTTTATCGGCCATTTTGGGGAGGGGGGTGTCCTTTGTGCACTGAATGGAAAGTGCCTGCTGTAATAGCTGAACCTGATGAACGGCGCCTTCCTTCTGATGTCGATCCTGGAGGGCCTTCCAATTATTGCTAGGTCCCTTTGACATATCGATGAATGGATGCTCAGAGGGAGTGACACTGGATGCCAGGAAAGCATAGGCTAGATGGGAGTTGGCCTTCCAATTCAAGAGGGCATGACCATCAGATGAGAGTGGTTCTGCGACATCCCCAGTGACATAGTCATAGAGACCATTCAAAGCGAGAGTGATGGTGATTTCCTCACACCACTCTTTATAATTAGATTTAAATTTGTCAAGCTTCTCACCAATGTACTGGATGGATAATTTGATAGTGGAACTGACAGGGAAGTGGGGTCAGATGTTGTCATAGTGAAGTGTGTAAACTCTGCCGGTGGAGTGGCTAGGGGGTATTGCATAGTAACAAAGGGGGGAAGACACAGTACCAGAGTACAGGTCGTGCTTAAAGTAAAGTCCGTGATCCAGGATGGAAATGTGATCAAGATGATCAATCAAAGGCACCAGATGGTGTAAGACCTTGGGTGGCTAGGATGGTTTCTATTGTTGTATCTAACAATGAGAGTGGCCCATAACCTGTAGAAAGTCAATCCTAGCATAATCAGAGTATAACTCAGTCTCTGTATAAGTGACTTTAAATATACAGGTACTGTACCTAGCGTAATCAGAGTATAACTATGGGTACAGTAAGTGATGGTCCATAATCAAGTAATAACTAGAATGCTCACCTCAGTCTCTGTATAAGTGACTGAGGTGAATGAATGGATGGCTATTTTATATATATGTGAGGCCAGCTACACAAAGAGATAAAGGGAAAAAGGAAAGTGGGTACAAAAGGTACCTATGTAACTACGCATCAAAGGGATAAACTATAAATAGTATATGCATCAAATAAATGATTGGGTACACTCATGGTGTGATAAAGACCATTCTCAACATCTATCACTCTGCAGCCTGGGTAATAACATTATTAGCCATGGCAATTGCTGGGCATATGATAACTTTCATCTCCCTTAGGTCTGTATTGCTTCATTGTGTTGCATGTGAGTAGTACAGTAGTAACATGATCTCTATGTCTTTTCAAACAAGCACTTTGGCTGCTGTGAGCTGAGAAAACTGAGGTAATGTTATTGGGCAGCAGTAGCACTGCCACAAGTTATCTGCCAGTTATTAGCCATTCACTAATGTTATTGCTCCACACTCTGGATTCACAGTTGTATCCTCCAAGAAATACTATAATTCATTTCCAATGTCTTTATTTCAATATCCCCTGTTGATCACCTGCTGTAATCCAAAGATGACATTAAACTGTGCTCAAAGACATGTCTTGTTCTGGCAGTGTTGGCACTGACCAGTAAAAATTTTTGTTACCTTACCTAGGTCAGTGGGTAATTACGGTCAGTAATTTCAATTGAGGAATGTCTGAGGGTCAGTGGGTCAGTTGGCTAATGCTGGGTTGCCATCAAACCTAACTTTTGAACTACCAAATGAACATGACAACCCCACTTTTTCAGGTGTGTTTCACTCTTCTCGTCAGTGTTCTAATCAAGTCCCAATGGGGTGAGTGAGGTCCTGGCTCTGGGAACATTTTTATCAAGACAAGGACAAGGTTAACTTGACATTCTATGGCGCGCAGTGCTCATATTGTACCAAGAATAAACTGAGGGTACTTCAAGGTGAGGATAACAAGGCTGTTAGGGATGGTTTAGTTGAAGCAGCTCATCCAACTGATTTACTTTTGGCTAAAGGCAAGTTTGTTCTGCTTATCTGTTCTTGAATGCAAAAGTACTCTCTAGCAAAAGAGACCGTCAAGTGTGTCACAGGAAAAGGACCAGTCATGGTCAACCATCTACTTGAATGCAACTATTGCCCTGATAATGTCAAGAAGAAAGTGTGGGCATTCAAGGATGGCAAGGAATTAGATTCTGATCCTGAGCCCAATCCTGTTGATGTTGCATCTCATATGTTAAAAATGGGAAAAGGCTGTCAGCATCTGGGGGTCATGCAGAAAAAGCAAAGAAGAAAAAGCAGGCATCTTTTACAGTGGTAACTGCAAAGGCTGTGACCTTTAGTCCCACATGTTGAGAATCACACTGTGAGCAATGAGCATACACAATCACATATTTGATGTGTGTACTATTATTAGCTTATCCCTTTGATGTGTGTGCTATTATTAGCTTATCCATTTGATGCATCATTTCATAGATCCCTTTGTCTCCTTTTTTACTTATGTTCTTTATGTAGCTGGACTCACATATATATATACAGGATAAATAGATTTGTTCACCTCAGTCACTTATACAGAGACTGAGGTGGGCACTCCAGTTACCACATGCACACAGACCATTACTTACTGTACCTATAGTTTACTCTGATTACACTAGGTACAGCTCTTGTGTTAAAGTCACTTATACAGAGACTGAGTTTACTCTGATTATGCTAGGATTGATTTTCTATAGGTTATGGGCCACTCTCATTGTTAAGCAACAACAATTAAAAATCCCTAGCCACTCAATGTTATACATCATTGTGTAACTTTTTTTGATCGATCATCTCAATCACTTATTCTGTCCTGGATCACAGACTTTGCTTTGGGTGCGACTGAATTCTTGGAGTGCCTACCCTTTGTTGCAACTGTTGACTCCCACTTACCACTCCCCCATTTTCATCACATTTTGCCCCACCACAAATTGGATCTACGATGACCAACTCTACTACCCCATCTATTCCCCTCATCAAGTTATCTGTTTAATATTCTGGGGAGAAGCTCAACAAACTCAAATCCAACTATAAGGAGTGGTGTGAGGAGATTGCCATTGCACTCTCACTTAATGGGCTTTACAAGTATGTCATCAACAGTGTTATTGAGCCGACCTTGAAAGAGCTCCATGCTCTCACAAACTTCCAGGCCAATTCATGTCTCACTTATGCTTTCATTGCATCCAGTGTTGCCCCTTCTGAATCCCCATTCCTAGATATGTCAAAAGGTCCTGCCACCAATTGGAAGACACTCCAGGATTGCCACCAGAAGGAAGGCCTATTCTGTCAAGTCCAGCTTTTGCAGCAGGCTCTCACCACTCAATGCACAAGGAAACCCCCCTGCCTGAGACCACCAATAAAATCTGTACCCTCATCAAGTGTGCTTTTGCCATGGGGGACATCAAAGCAGATCTTCTTTATTGTATCGTGCTACTCAACTCACTCAGTGAACATTTTCCTCATGCACGATCTATAATTTCCTGTGACATTGCAGCTTCTACAGATGCCTTACCATATACTTCCATGAAGATTCATCAGTTCCTAGAGAACAAGCAATCCTTCCTCGAGAATGATTCATGTAATGTTTTTTATTCACTGGTTGCACTTACTGCTCGCACCAAGCTGACTAAATTGTCCAATGGCCTATTATGTAGCAACCCCATTTGTAAGAAGACCAGCCATACTATTGAGTATTGTGTGAAGTCTGGTGGAGGAATAGCAGGCAAGACACTTGATGAGTCCATAGCTGCTCACAGGGCATCTACCAAGAAGAAGAAGTCAGGATCCATTACCTTGAAGATTCCCATCACCATGAAGGACATGAATGGCTGTGCATTCACAGTCATGGTCAACCACAATAGCTCATTGGTGACCAATCAGCCACCTGAATTCATAGGTGTTACTTATCCAGCTACCACATTTGATGAAGTGGAATATGAGGGATGGCTTGTCACTGAGGAGGAGCCGACTACTACCATTAACTGGGGAAAGTACTCTACTCCAATGCCCAACACTGTTTTTACTATTGAGCCTTTGGCTCAGACAGGGCATACTCGCATATCCCTGGAAGATTACCCTTTCATTGTCGACAGAAGCTGGGTTTAAGTTCAGGCCATACAAGTTTCCTCCCATGCAGTTATGTGTATTTGTATTAGCAGTTGAACTTGTTATGTACCTGCTTTTACAACCTTAATTACAGGACATGCAAAATCTCATGTGCAACAAAGGACTCTGTCATGAAAGAGAGCAGTCAGATAAGGGTGAGGCATTACTTACTGATCCTTAGGACTTAATGGGTGTAATGATGATAGAAATATTTCTTGGTCACTTGATCCTGATCATCATTATTGATTCTCAGTGAAAAGTCACTTGACACACAGCAATGCAGAACAATCTGGAGTGATCACATCTCCATGAGTCACTTTGCATCCCATTTTGTCCAATTTGTCATTCAAAAAAGGGTCTGAGCGATGCTGAACAACACTCATCATTGCAGATTTGATAGAATTGATAGGTGTCATCTCATGCAATTAGATACCCAAACCCTGCTTAATTTAGTTGCCATTTCATGCAAACATATGAAAATGATGTATAGTGATACAAAACAATGCACAATGACTACAGGCAATATGAGCAGGTACCACTATTCTTCTTCCTCTCCCTCCCCTGCCCCTTCCCTTGCCCCTTCCCTTTCCCCGCTCTCCTCTTCACCCTTGTCAGCCACCAAGTCGACTGCTTTGCCCTTGCCCTTCTTCTGGGAAGCAATCAGATCTGATAATACTATTTTTAGAATACCACTCACCAGTTTGTTTGCACATGCTTTGAGTTCCTGCAACTCTTGTAAGTAATCAAACAAAGAAATGATGAAATATGTCACCTTTAACTGTGCTTTTGAGAGGACCCAGAAGTACCCATCAAAATCTTTCTTTGTTCTGCTGGGATGAGACTGCTTCCACTTGCAGCTGCAAATGTTTCTAACAGATTGGTAATAAGTATCATTTAGCTGATGGTGACATTATGGCTTACCAAGGTGTGTGCGCCAAACCAAGTTCCCAAGAATCTCCCACTGCCGTGCTTGCTTTCACTGTCTTCATTATCTTTCTTTGGGGTTGCAACCCACTAGCCTCTGGAAGAGCTGCATGGAAAACTTTTGATGCACTGCCCATGGTACCTGTTGATGCGGGATCAAGCAAGGGAGATGGTGAACCCTGTGCATTGCAGGTCACAGTGTGTTCAGATGGTCGCGCAACAACTTTGGGGAGAGGTATGATGGTTGTTGGTATGGTAACCACAATGTTTGAACTACATGATAGATAAGAAGTCAGCGCAACTGTAACATGTGTTACAAGTGTAGCAGTTGCAGAGGTACCAAAACAAGAAGCTAAAGGAAAATAACACAGTAACCTCAGTGGGGGTTAAACACTAAGTATTGAGTAGTACCTAAAGGAAAATAACACAGTACTACTATGAAGTAAGTAAGAATAATAATGAACTAAAGTAATGGGACTTACACCTCAGTGGGGGTTAAACAGTGAGGTGTCGAGATACAACCTTACTTGTTACATAGTAATGAGAATAGGAGTAAGTAATAAATAAATGATAGTAGATGCGACAATAATAAATAAGGTACTGATCACGAGGGTGCTCAGATATGACAACAACAAGTAGTTTCACTCACATTGGGTTTGACATCTGAAACAAAATCAGTATTGTGAAATCATTAAGAAACTGACTTGGAAATACCCACTATAAAGGTCACTGGTGTAGTATCTAGTGATGGAACAATCTCTGTATCAACAGCTTGAGGAATGACTGGATGCTGGGGTTGTGCTGGAGCCTGGTCAGGTGTCAAGCTACATATAACTTGGGTATCAGTAACCACAACTGTGTCATTGGCTTTTGAGTCCTTCTAAGATTGTTTCATCTTCTTGTTGGGAGGTTTGGAATTGTTGCCAGTTCCTGCATAAAAGTCTGCTTCTTCTGGTTGGCTCCCTTTAATGAACAATCAGCCTCTTCTTTCTTGATCTTGAGTTTGGCTTGCTGATTCATGTACAACTTTTGCCAGCTTGAGAAATTCTTGATCCAAACATGATCTGCCTTCCAGTGTTCTGAGCAAAGCTGGAGTTCTGGGAATTTGGCCTCCATCTCATTCCGGTAGTGAGTAAGCACAACAACATCAGCATTTTGGTAACCTGTAGGCAGTTGCATAATCCTCACAAGAAGTGACCAGATCCCTCATGCATGTTTGTAGATCACTTTTTGCCACTCCTTAGAGATTGGAGTGCCTTGCTTGTCCTTGAGATATGCCACAGCCTTCTTTGTTTTTGCATTGCTGAGATCCAGTGAGTCCCCCTTGTAATCTGATTCTTCAGGGTCAGTAATGTCCTTAGTTTGTGTACAGGATGATTCGTGCCACCATCGATCATGAGGCACTCACATTTGCAGTGAGGGAGGGGATGGTGGTGCTTGTAGTTGCCTAGAACGATGTGAGAAAAGGTTTCAAAAAGAGAATCAACAAGGTCATATGATCACTCACCTGACCAGAAGTTCGGTACCCAGATACCTGTAAACCCATGGGATAAGGGTATGGTGTTGCATGGGTATGGCAATCTGGAACCCATACCCATACCCAAGCATACCTGTGACCACATTATCACGGTGTTACCCATACCCCTGCCCTGCCTTAATGGTGACCAACCCAACCACTCAAATCTACCATTCCTACTGCACCTGCTGTGGCAAAAGTGAGAAAAGGATGGGAAGTGAAGACAACATCACGAGAAGCATCCCAGATAACCAGTCCTTCTCATTGAAGGGCTGCCAACTGATACAATGCTGGGAAGATATAAGATGCTGCGATCTGAGGTGGATTTGGTCCAGGAATAAATCCACCAGGCAAGACATTTTTCTTTTTGTAATGAAGTTCAGGAGATAAATCAAGAATTACCCAAATGTATATCCAGCAGTCAGATTTTTTCATATGATAGAGTTGAGCATCATCCATTGAGAAGAGAAGGACCATATCTTCAGGTTTTATGTGACTATTAATGACTGCATCCATCAGTCCACAACCATGGTGGAGTGGTGTGAGGTACCACTCCAGGTGATCACGTGACCTTGTCGATAGAACAGGTAGCTAGTCACATGTCAGTGGTTCATCTCTTGCTATCCTATCACATTGCCAGGCCACAGCTAGAGAGGCACTCGGCACATCTCCATCTTGGTGATGAGAGTGTTCTTCATACTTTAACATGCTATCTACTGCTTTCTCAGTGTCTCTCATGCCTTTTTTGACTTGTTTGAGCTTTTTGTCTATTCTCCAAGCTTCTTTGGTATCTCTGTCCACCATAAATCTGTATTCTGTCACCAAAAACTGTCCACCGTCCACCGTAATCCATAACCCATAACCTGTACAAGAGTATAAGAGTTTGAAACCATGCCTGGCCCTGGATATCAGAAAAAGTCCTTGAAAAAGAGAACTACCACTCCCGATGCAGCTGTCGCGTCACCTGCAAATGACATGGTGAGCATGGCATCAGAATCAACATCATCAGCCTGCCACGACTTCCGCCACTTTCTTGAAATGGCAGACCGCAAGAGCATCGCCCAATTCTGCAACTGGGCAGCCACCACTAGTGACGGCGAGAATCTTAGATCACTCTGGATATGTGCATTGGACAAAGGAGAGAAGTTGGGCATAAAGCAAGGCAGGAAGTTGGGAATAGAAGAAGGGGAAGAACTTGGGTCGAGAAGAAAGGTACCTGGTTGCAAAAGAAGGGTTTGACAAGATAATACAGGGTGTAAAGACTAGGGAAACCCTGAAAAAGTCCAACACCTGTGAGACGGCAACACAGACAAATGATGACCTACAATGGCAGTCAACAGCTACACAAACAATACCCACCTCCACTGCCAATGCCGTTATGCAAACGGCACCCAACAATGAACAACTGCATCTACTGAACGATGTGGTGACATCTACTGAACCACCCAGCACCTGTGATGTGGCTCCACAGGCCAATGACAAGCTTCAGCCCGTCCCTCAGCCCCCCATTTCACCCCCTGAGATGCCCAACACACCTGCCAATGCTGCCATGTCACCACTGCCAATGCCTGCACAGCCCCCATCAATGACAACAACGTTGTCGACAACCACCACCATAACCTCATCCACTGCTTCGAACCTGCCCCCAATAGCTCCCAAACGATGGCACTCACTGCCGGCTCGACCTACAGCACCCCTGATAACTCCCCAGCCCATCCTCTCGAGCCCAGAGCCCCACTGTTCCACCACCACATCGCAACCTACAATGGCAAGGAAAATCATCGCAACCACCCATGGAACAACTACTAGGGCAATGACTAGCTGCCAGACAACTGCTGCCACCTCGTATACTAAGTGCCAGGCCCTAAACAATGTACATAAATGGTCTATAGCCCAACAAACAATGTTATGTGAGGATGAGTAAATGTGCTCATCAAAACATGTTGTTTACTCAGCAGAATGACCCTGCTCACCCCAGGACTCCAAATGAAAGCCCAGAACACCTCCCACATCACCCTGTTGCCCCCATCTCTCCCCCTTGACCCTCGTTGAACACCCTGAAACATGCAGCGTGACTGCCACATCACTGTCAACGTGTTTGTCAACAACGGCCCAATCCCCTGCTCCGCCTGACTTGGGACCACTACTGGCAGCTCCAGAATGATGAAGTACACAGCCAGAACCAGCAAAATGCCCCCAAAATGTGTCCCAAAGCCCTAGCTCGCCCCAGACACCCCATAAATGAGCTGTCTCACCGCCACCCATGTCTCACAACCCTGCCATGTCACTAATGACGTCATCGACACCTGTCGACACCCCCCATCCATCACCTGCACCCCATCAACTGCCCTTGCACCCTGGCCAACCCCAGTATGCCCAAAAATGTGCTGTTTCATTACCTACAACAGCACTAGATGATGTACACCAATGGCTATGAAAAAACAGCACAGCAACGACCACACTAGCCCCCAGATCCCATCGTTTCCCTAAACAGTCCAGAAAAGAGACCACACTGCCCATCTCACACCAGCTTGACCCTAAGTGAACTGTCTCGACACCTCCTGCATCTAAACCCCCCACCACGACCATTTCACAGCCCCCAGCTATTGCCAAAACACTTCAGAGCCCTGTACCACCATGTTCAACATCTATACCCATACTCGATTGGGCTGAAGATGCTGCTTCAATACCAATTGCACCCACCACCCAGTTGTGAGACCTCTCCGGTCTGAAAATGGGCAGTCTACAACTGTTTGGGAACCTGCAACGAGGGACAAGAAGATGACCCCCCTGCAAATTTTTTTGCCCTGAAAAATCTTTCACTCAGCTATGCCTTCTCTTGTTTCGCCTCAGCCTTTTATCACTCGATGACATCCCACTGGTATAGGACCAGTAAGACCCATCATCACTATTCCTGTTGGAGTAGCACCCATACCTGCTGCTCCCATTCTGAAACTCAACTGGGATCAAGACCCCCATCTTGCCAACTTGAGTAGGGCCCTTTGGGCATTGGGATGGGCACCCCCCTGTTGAGTTCTGCTTTATTATGTTTTTTATATCAACAATAGATTTTCTTCAGCTACAAAATTTTAGATTTTAGATCATCCTTAATTTTCTTTTTTTGTGTGGTTTCTTTTTTTCTGGTTGCTTTTCTCCTGGGCGACGAGGACGTCGCCATTTGGGACATGGGTGGATGGAGTGGTGTGAGGCACCACTCCAGGTGATCATGTGACCTTGTCGATAGAACAGGTAGCTAGTCACATGTCAGTGGTTCATCTCTTGCTAATCCCATCACATTGCCAGGCCACAGCTAGAGAGGCACTCAGCACGTCTCCAATGGTGAACATCTTTGAGGACCGAAACATCAATATTGACCATCCCAGAAAGCTCAGCCAAATTTGGGAGAAGGGCACTCATGCAACACTCTTGGTATCGTATCTGTTTAGCACCTTCAGGATGAGACCATTGTGCTTGGAGCTGTGGGCCAGGCATTATAGTTGAGAACTGCAACCAGGGTTTCTTAAGTTCACCATAGCTGGAAGTGAGAACAGCTGGGTCATAATGGGGCTTGGAGCAGATTGAACACACTTCAAGGTGTTCAAATGGACCTGTAAAAGCATGACAAGAATTTATGCACACATCATGCAGAGCTGGTATGATTCCTGTGATATTTTTGATGCATTGTTTAACCTGATCATAAGATAAAACATTGTCATTGGGGTGTCTCCTGAGGATCACAGCTTGTGCAGAGTTGTATGTCTCCTGTATGTGTTTCCAACAGCAAGAAATAAGTTGATCAAGAGGCATAAGTCAGGATCCTTGGTCAGGTCAATGGATTCCCACAATGGGTTCCGAAGGTGGTATAGGTCATCTGGTTCAAGTTGTGAGTTATCCAAGGAAGCATTCCTCAAGGCATCGACAAATTCTTGGGAGATTCAAAGTTGTTCAAGATTCGCAACTGGATCTGGAGAATGGGATTCTTCTGGATCATCCATTTCTGAAGTAAATCCATTTGTGTTGTCTGAGTCTGGGCTAGCTGAACGGTTTGCATTCGGTTGTGACTGTGGGCTCAAAGGTTGTTGGAAGTTAAGTAGAGGAGTTGGTGAATGCGACGGAACACCACTCATTCTATGCTAGATATACCATTTGTGACAAAGATCGACTACACACAAGGGATCGGTTACCTGAAAACTTTGAGATTAGGAGGATCAGGTGAATCTTCACAAGAACTGCTCATATGTCTCCTTTTTGTAGGTGATTCAAGATCTTCATCATCCCAGCATTCTCCACAAGATGATGACAGCCCAGTGTCACCTACATGATGCAAGTAGTATGTTTCTCTACTTTGGTTGGAGGCTAGGTTAGATGCCACGAACTGCGCAAATGACTGTGAAAATGGTATAGATAATGCGCTATCTTTTGCATGTCATTTTCTAGTTCGTATGCTGACCAGTTTTCCACCTTTACACAGCCTTGGACATGGGCTTATTGTATCAAATTGTGCACGTGCAAAGGTGAAAAGAACTTTGATGTTTTATATAATATAATAAAGTCATGTCAGTCAGCTGACCCCAAGAAAGTTTTAATGTTACGTAAAATTTGACTAAGCAGACCATGCTGTTTTATGCTGGCAAAACCCATGCCAGCGCATCATGCATCAAAACAAAATAAAATATTTGTTGCATGCGACTTCTCTTCTTCCCTGCCTTTCTCCCTCTGCATTCTGCCTTCCACAAAGGTAGGTTTAGGTGTCATTGGGTCCTGCTGACCATCTGACACTGTTTTGGAGGTTCTGCAGCCCCTGGCTTCTGCCATTTAGAGGGTTTTTCCTGTCTTTTCAGTTTTTGGCTATCCTTCTTTTGGTGGGTCAGCTGCCTTACCTCTTAGTTTCTCATAGTATCTGTCCCTCTAGGCCTGTTTGCACCTGAATTTTTGTTGGGTGTTCCATTGCCATCCTCTCTTTTTTGCTGATGGCCTTCTCTTTCCAGCTTTTGGCCTGGGCCTGGGCCTGGACCTGCCTTTTGAGTGAGGTGAGTGGGGTTTGGTGTTTTCTCTCCTCCAGTTGCCTTTGCAATTGGGTTCTTGAGGAATCAGTAGACCAAGGTGAAGCCCAGTGAAGTCCTGCCTCCCTGGCTTCTCCTTTTCAACAAAGGAGTGTCTGCCAGTTGATTTTGGGTTTGGACCTCTCACTGGGCACAGTGTGTAGGGAGATTGGGCTGGCGGGTATGCAGTTGCTTCCCCTTCCATCACTGGAAGTTGCTCCACTGTCAACTACCACTGTTTGCACTGATTTTACTGCTTCCTTTAAGAATCTGAGCACACAGCTGCAGCAGGAGAGTGCTCCATCTCCATTCACCTGGCCTTCTTAACCATGTGAGTACATCCTGATTTCTTTCCTTCTTTTGTTCTATTTTTATCCTTGCCTCTACAGGGATCAAACCCCTCCCAACACTCCTCAGTGGATCCGTATTGCTGCCCAGCAAAGTGAACGAGACTGGCATGTCCTGGATAGCCCTGAGCATCACTGCACCCCTCATCATGCCCACCGACTGCACTTTGCCCCTCCTCTGATTGGCCTCCCACTCCCTCCTCCTCCTCCCATGGTTGGTCCAGCTGCTAATAACTCTGACCCTTTTGGTGTTCCCCCACTCCAGGCTCCTGCTCCTGCTCCCCTCACATTTGCAGATCTCATGGCCCAGTATGCTGCTCTTCCACTGCTTCCTGTCAATGCAGGACGAGGTTGTGGTTGTGGGGCTGCTCCTGCTCCACTGCCTATGGCTGATCTCATGGCCCAGCATGCAGCTCTTCCACCCTTGCCAGTTGCTCCTGTGCGTGGATGTCAAGGTAGAGGTAAGGGTAGAGGTAGAGGTAGAGGAGCTCCTGTTGCTGTGGTGGGTATTCTCCTTCTACCATTTTGTATGTACATTTCATGGCTGATGCTTGAACAACCAGCCCTTCCCTGCCATGCCTCCTTTGAATCCACTCCAGCCACCTGCTCCTGCTCCTGCTCATCCACCTGCTCCTGTTCAGCCCCTTCCTGTTGCCTGCCAGCCATTTAATCTCAACTGGCCTGTCCACAGTCTTGGGAGTATGGATATTGAATGTCCTTCATGCCATGCACTTTATTGGATGGCAGAGAGAACTGCCAAGTCTTCTCTGATAAATCCCAAGTTTGGCATGTGCTGCTTCGGTGGAAAAGTCGATCTCCCCCATCTCCATGACCTCCCCCATGAGCTGTCCCAACTCTTCAATGGCCAGGATCATCTCAGCAAAGAGTTCTGTGAGCACATACACAACTACAACAATGCACTTGCCATGACCTCCATTGGCCAAAAGCTGGACAACTCCATGAACAATGGCAATGGGCCCTGGATCTTCAGGCTCCATGGTGAGCTGTCCCACAAAGCAGGTTCCCTTCTCCCCCTTGCAGGCAAGAATCCTGTGTACTCCCAGCTTTATATCTATGATCCTGCTCAGGCACTTGACCATCATCACAACCACAGACAGAACACCCATCTGCAACCAGACATCTTGAGCAATCTTCAGGACATGCTTCACAACCACTATCCAGGAGTTGCACTCTACAGACAGGCCTTTGAGCTCACCCGAGACTTGCCACCTGAGCAGCAGTGCAAGATCGCTCTTTGCTTTGATGAGGGCTGTGATTGTCATCGGTACAACCTTCCTGATGCCAGCCGAAATGAGATCGCTGTTATTCTTCCAGGGGATGGAGACCAGCCAGGGGGCTATTGTGACATTGTCCTCTACTGCAAGCATGGGAATGGCCTCCAGCGCATCTCTGAGTGCCATCCTTTCTATCCTGCCCTCCACTATGTTCTGCTGCATCCCACTGGCCAGCTCTCATGGCATCCCCAGCTTGAGTACAGAGGCGGTGAGGAGGTCAACGATCAGGATGGTGCTGTGGAGCCTCCTGCTGAGGGCCAGCCTCGAAAGCGCAAGCATGTCACCAAGTCAGAGTTCTATCGCTATCGCCTTCATCCATGCCCTCCCAACATTGAGCCCCAGCATATCTTCCAGGCAGGAAAGCTCTTTCAGCAGTATGTGTGCAACCATTGGGCCACCTGTGAGCAGGATCGCCTGATGTATATCATGTCCAGCCAGGGCAAGCTTCGCAGTGAGGTGTATTCTGGGCTCACAGATGCTGTTGCAGCCAACATTGATGCAGACCCCAGGGCTCTCAGTCAGAGGACTATCTTGCCATCTTCCTTTGCTGGAAGCACTCGCCACATGCAGCAGCTTTTCCAGGATTCATTGGCCATCAATCGGTACTTCAAAGGTGGCGACCTCTTTCTCACTATGACTGCCAGCCCCAACTGGCCAGAGATCCAGAATGCCCTGTTGCCAGGTCAGGATCCAGCAGACCATCCTGACTTGGCAGTTTGGGCTTTTGAGGCAAAGCACAGGGAGCTGATCAAGAACATTGAGTATGGCATCTTTGCCAAAGCTGTGGGTCATGTCTTTGTAATTGAGTTCCAGAAGCATGGCCTTCCTCACATGCACTGCATCATCTTCCTTGATGAGGCTTCCAAGCTCTGCACCCCAGAGGATGTGGACAGCCTTCTTTCCTGCGAGTTCCCTGTTGATGATCCTGAGCTCCTTGAGTTGGTCAAGCAGTTCATGGTCCTCAAGCCCTGCGGTGCTGAAAATGACAATGCTGATGCCCCATGCTTGGTCAATGGCAAGTGCTCCAAGAACTTTCCCAAGCCCTTCAGAGAGCACACTACCATCTCTGATGATTCTTATGCCTCTTCAAGGCGCTGCAACACTGGCCAGACCTTTGAGGTCCAGGGGAAGCAGGTCGACAATCACTGGGTCGTCACTTACTGTGCCTATCTTATATGGAAGTATTGCTGCCACATCAACATTGAGGTCATTTCCTCCATCAAGGCCTTGAAGTACATCTACAAGTACGTTTACAAGGGCCATGATCGGGTCACAATGCAGTTTGGCACCTGTGATAATGAGGTTAGGCAGTACTTGGATGCCCACTTTGTTTCTGCCTGTGAGTCCTTCTGGCATCTCTTCCACTTTGTCATGCATGGTGCCTCTCCCAATGTTGTTTGCCTCCATGTCCACCTTCCAAATGAGCAAAATGTCACATGGAGTGAGGATAAAGTGGAGACTGTGCAGCAGGTCATCGAGCAAGCAGCCACAAAAGACACCACTCTCACTGCATTCTTCAAGGCCAACCTGGAATACCCAGAGGTTGGTGGTGACCTTCTGTACCAGGACTATCCCTCCAAGTTTGTGTATCACAAGAGTACTGGCAAGTGGAAACCCAGGCAACATGGCTTTGCAGTTGGCAGGCTGTATTATGTCCACCCCACTGCCAGCGAGCGCTTTTATCTCCGCCTTCTCTTCACCTCTGTCAGAGGCCCAAAATCATTTGAGAACCTCCTCACCTTCCAAGATGTGCAGGCACCATCTTTTAGAGAGGCCTGCCTCACCTGTGGACTGTTAGAAGATGATCAGGAGTGGCATCAGTGTCTAGAGGAGGCCAGGTCCATGCAGACAGGTCAGCAGCTTCGCCATTTGTTTGTGACCATCCTTTGTGACTGTCCGCCCTCTGACCCTGCTGCACTCTGGAACACCTTTTGGATTCACATCTGTGATGACCTGCACTACTGCCTTCAGCATGACTACAACTGCCTCAACCCCACTAATGATGATGTCCAGGACTATGGCCTCTTCCTCATTGACCGGCTTCTCTCTCACACCAACAAGTCCCTCGCTGATTGGCCCACTATGCCTCAGTATATCCAGGACTGGCAAGCCATGGTTGGCAACCACCTCATCAATGAGCAGAGGTTGTACAATGCTGAGGAGCAAGCAGTGTTGGCAGCTGAGCATGAGGCAAGGTTGAATCAGGATCAGAGGGTGGCATTTGATGAAATTCTTGCTGCAGTCAATGCTCAGTCTGGCCAGACCTTTTTCCTTCATGGCCCTGGAGGCACTGGCAAGACATATGTCTACAATACTCTGTGCTACAGGCTTCGCTCCCAGGCTAAGATTGTTCTCTGTGTTGCATCCTCAGGCATTGCTGCCCTTCTTCTCAAAGGTGGTCGTACTGCACACTCTACATTCAAGATTCCCATTCCCATCCATGAGTCCTCCACATGTGGCCTCTCAAAGACTTCTAAGCATGCAGAGCTCATATGTGCAGCAGACTTGGTCATTTGGGATGAGGCCCCCATGCAGCATCGTCACATCCATGAGTCTATCGATCGCACCTTCTGTGATGTCTGTGGATCAGACAAGCCATTTGGTGGCCTCTCCATCATCTTTGGAGGGGACTTTCAGCAGATTCTGCCTGTTATCATCAGAGGATCACATCCTCAGACTGTCAGTGCCTCCATGCAGCACTCTGCTCTTTGGGGGAATATCCAGGTGCTCCATCTCAAGCAGAACATGCATTTGAGTGGAGATGTTGCAGAGGAGTCCAACTTTGCAAGGTGGCAGCTGGAGGTTGGTCATGGAATGCACACAGACAATGAGGCCAACATCCATCTTCCTGACCATTTCAAGGGCCCAGAGAACTCGGTCCCCTCTCTCATGGATGCCATCTATCCTGACATCCATCATCCACAACAGCACTCAGACCAGTACTTCTCAGATCAGACAATCCTCTCAAGCCGCAACGATGATGTGGATGACCTCAATGCTTATATCCTTCACAAGTTCCCTGGACAGCAGAGGGTGTTTCACAGTGCTGACTCAATTACAAACAACACACAAGACCAGGGAGAGCTCATGTACCCTGTGGAGTACCTGAACTCGATCAACTGCTCAGGACTGCCATTGGCTCAGACAGCTCTCAAGATTGGTTGTCCAGTGATGGTGCTTCAGAACCTGGATTCTGGGCATGGTGTCTGCAATGGGAGCAGAGGAATTCTCACAAGGATGAGAAACAGAGTGTTAGAGGTATGGCTTCTTACTGGGGATCATGCTGGAGAGACTGTGTTCATTCCAAGGATTACACTGCAACCAACTGAGGATCAAGTGCCTTTTGAGTTCACTAGGAGGCAGTTTCCAGTGTGGCTCTCCTTTGCAATGACAATCAACAAGTCACAGGGCCAGTCTGTCAGACATGTTGGTCTTGACCTGCGGACTCCAGTTTTTACACATGGGCAGTTCTATGTGGCAATCTCTCGGGTGACATCAGTTCACAACATCAAAGCCATCTGGGCAAGTACGAATGAGGAGGCAATAACAAAAAATATTGTATATAATGAAGTACTACTAGATAATGTATAGATAGAGTGCACATAAAGATGGGTACAATAATGTATCATAGTATATAATATAATGTATCATAGCACATATATAAAGGTGCGTAGATATAAATATAAATATCACCCGTGTGCCGAAGGCACATTCAAAAAATTGAAGAATAATGTTTTGATGACAAATCAAAATGGTTTCTTTTATTTTTGACAAGAGTCGTTTTTTGTCACTGAGCAAAAAAAACACCTTCCTACATTATTTAAGTACTAAGTGAAATCAACCCTCTTCAGGTCTAAGGAGATCGCGAACGAAACAGATCTCCACACTGGAGTTGAGACATCGACATCGCACAGGTAGCCGATAATATAGAATCATTTAAGTTAGAATGAGAACAAACAAGAAAATGAATAGCGAAGATGGAGAGTAAAAAATGCGGTGTCCAAAAAAAAATCACGCCGCCTGAGAAGCGTTGGGGTCGCGATATATCTGTAGGCATAGATCAATAATGTCTCGCGTATACGAAACCCGCACGAACCTTTACATCCCATATATTTCCAATTTTCTTTTCATCAGCGAAGAAGTTCGATTCACCTGTTTCTTCTGTGTCTGCCAAGGACTCAAGCTTGAGTCCTTGCTCATTGGCAAGATGCAACAGGCAGATGAAACAGAAGCTAGTGCTGATTTCTTCCATCTTGTCTCGAGGGTACGACTTCTGGAGACCCGAGATCACTTGACTGAACATCCGTGCCTCTGATGGATCCGTCGGAGGTAAACCGGTTTGATCAACATCCTACAAAAAGATCAGCCTTTACGCATGAACATAGTAGTCTATTTCTCACCATGTTTCCATCATCCTCATCGTCTTTCGGCTTTGGAGCCACAACAATATCTAGTCCTCGCCAGATATTCTCCTTTAGCTTCCGAACGTCTACCCTCTTTGCTCGTTTGGCGTATTTCACGAATTCGGGCCGGACCCGCCTCGTCTGTCCCCGAGTAACAGCCAGCAAATCCTGTTCACCAGTATCTATATTTGCTACTCCGGCTCCATCTCCGTCATAAGGATCCACATCGTCGAACCCAGGGCCGTCGTCATAATCATCGTGGAAGAATTGCGTATTGAATGGGATGGCGCCATCATTCATAGCTAACAGCAGAGGCATTAGTTGTGACTCAAAAAGCAAATTACAATCGGCTTACTGTCATCGCCCTCCTGCTCTCCTGCGCGTCCAGCTGCCTGATCTGCTGCAGCTTGCGCCCAAAAGTTCTCGTCTACCTCTCCATCTCCATTAAGGTTCATCCTCACCTTCTGTCCCCGCATCCTGAGCTGAGCTGGCGTCAGCATACACAGGATATCACATACTCAAGGGATATCGTACGAAGAATTTAGGCTTCAAGAATAATGTCACAAGCTGTTTACTCGAGAAGTGCATGTCGTCCGGTAGTCGATGGTCATCCCTCTTTTCCTTCGTTTTTTTTTTACTCCTTTTTGCGGCAATAGTACCGGGAAGGTTGATTCCTGCCCCTTTCGTAACAGGCGTGAAAAGATCCTTGGAAATTTCTTTGAGATCCTTGTCGGGGTCGAGAGGTGTCAGGAAGTCAATCTTGAATGCTTCTTTTTTTTCACGTCGAGCTTTCGGCTTGGTCGCCGCATTTACATCGTCCGCTGTGATAATTGTTCACTTAGTAGATTATGATAGATTGGAAAAAAAAAACTCGACCCACGTCTTCGAACCACCTTCCGTAACTTCCAATGTTCTGGACCCGCCCAATTCTTGAGGAAGTTCTGATCAAAGTAATCCATCATTCCCTCATCGTCAGCATCTGTCATGGCCATAACAAGATCCCTCTCATTGGGTGCGCGGCGTGGATCGAATGGTACGAAAGCGCCAGGCTGTCCATCACCCTCTCCTGGAGGTCCCATTGAGCCATTGGAATGGTTGTCGCCACCATAATCATCACCGCCCAACATGTTCCCACCGCCATAGTCGTCGTTGACAGCGTCCGCGCCGACGAAGAAGTCTTCAACAGGCGGACCGCTGTCATCAACGTCCATGGCAAGACCTTCGCCGTCCATATCGGCGTCACCACTGCAGTCGTTGTCGTCGTCAACATCTTGGATACTATTGTCCTGGAAGAAGGTCGTTTCATCAAAGCTGAAAGTGTTCTTTGAGAAGGCAAAGTCGACAAGAGAATGTGAAATAGCTTTGTTCTCTAAAACATTGAGATCGGGCAGGAACTCCTCTGCAAAAGTGTTGAGTATCAGCAGACAGTGCAAGGATGTTGTCCCTTACTTCGAAGATAACCAAGATCAATGTCATCCGGTGGCTCTTCGAACACCTCTTCCTCCTCAATTTTTCCTGTTGAATCGCTGGCATCGAAGACGACTCTCATTCCACCATCAGTGCCTGTCCCCAAGCTTAGATGATTCATTAGAAGTCCCTGAGCGCCTCCCTCGTCAAAATCGGCACACGTTTTCCTGAATAGAGGATCGACACTGAACTCCAAATCGAGCTTCTTACTCCGTAGTTGAGAGGGATCTTTGGCCAGCGTAGCTGCAGGTCTGTTCGCTTTCTTCTTCTTCCCCTGAGATGGATCGCCGTCGGGATTATCAGAGTTGGTCCCATCCACATCATCATCTCTACCCTCCGAGGCGAGATTACTAAGAAGTTTCCCGGTCTCCGTACCGACACTGTCTACCCTGCTGGTCCAAATCTTAACGCAGCCATCAAGGGTGCACGACGCGCGTTGGAAGTTGATCGAATTGTCGTCGTTATTCCTCAAAAGTGACATATCATGAAAATAGTCAATGAGAGCAAAATTCCAGGAGTTAGCCGCGTTAATTTTCTACGCAGTAGACATCGGTTCAATGTCAATCGGGCAAAAAGGCAGTGGTGCATACATACATTATCCGTGGCCATCTTCATCCACTCCTCAAAATTAGAGCTCATCACGTCCTTTGGTACGTTGATCACTGGCGGAGGAGCTACAGATGTAAGCTGCTGTTTCTGCTTCACCATCCTTGACGTCTCAGTCGCGTCGGCGTCAGTGTTGTTGCCTTCTGAGGGCGGGCCTGCCATGGAGTTCTCGGCGGCGGTGGTCTTTGTACTTTTTCTGCGTCTACGCTTTTCCGCAGCGTCATCATTGATGTTCACAGGCCGCTGAGGAAGTCGGCCGGATTGGGGGGCAGAACTTGCGTCATTTTCTGGGTTATAGCCCTCGCTGAGTCTCTTCCTAAGATTCTGCCTGTGAGCCTTTGGTGTCTGAGGTTCAGAATCAGTATCACTGTCGTCTGCATAAGGAGACTGAGGACTGCGAGCTCGACGCGCTGGGACCATGGTTTTCAACAAAGCAGGTTTCGACCACGTGATGATCACCACATGAACGCGTAGCTCGTGATGTGACTCTCTTCCGCGTGCACAGGTTCCCATGCACGTGACCACCAAATTGGGAAAGTGTTTACATAAGTCACTCAAAATAGCATGCAATGTCGCGCCTCAGGAATTCTTGCCATTTTTAAATATAAAGATTGGTGTTTTCTTCTTTTTAGGTGAATATTCGCACGTAGTGACCAGCTGAGGGCCACCAGGCCACCATGGCTTGTAATACTTACAGAATGCATGATAAATTGTTCTTTACCCCTGCCTATGTCGTTCTCAGTATTCAAACTGCCATCTGGACCTCCCAGTGCTTCACCATCACTCCCATCACTCAGTAGCCCCTGTCCTGATGTGCCAGTCACATCATTCAAGGTTGACAATCAAAGCAACGTGAGCGCGCCAAATGTATCAGACATGCCTCCTGTGAATCTTCGTGGGTCATTTGAGTATGATCTTGCTCATGGATTTGACTTGAAGTGGTCAAGTCTATCTGAGTTTGAGGTGTGGCATCAAAAAGAGGAAGAATCAAAAACCATTGAGCTAATCCATAAAGAGCTCCACTGCAACAACACCCTGGACACACCAAAGCTCTGGAACGAGTGGCATATATATATTTGTGGCTGTGGTTTTGCAGGAGGAAAGAGCCACTATCAAAAGAAGCATGCCTGGACGTGCAAGGTCCTGTTGAAGCATACAGGATGTCCCTGTTGGCTGACTATTGCCTTCTACCCTGGAACCAATATTATTCTTGGTCTATACAAGGATCAGCACTCACATGAGATTGGAAATCAGAATGCAAGATTCATACGTCTGCCAAAGAAGACACGAACAGAGATCGAGCGTCTGCTATGTTTGGGAGTTGAGCTGAAAAAAGTGGTATGTTGAATGGCTGTTAATCTTATCCAGTCATCATGACTGACATGAGAACAAGCTTGAGCAGATTCAAGGCCAGCTGTTACAATTTGTTATCTGGACCCGCAAGACCGGCACTTCATTTTTCTCATTCGACTCGACTCACTTCTGATGGGAGACACTTTGACGCATGGCGACTCCATGCACCCGAACCCACTTCCATGCATGCTGTGACATGACAGCCCTTTGACATGAGGTCTGTGACGTCGGACACTCACGATCGACATCGGATCCTTGACGTCGGATCCATAACATCGGACGCCTCATGCCAGGCATGAGGCTATTCTCTTATTGATCCCTGACATGCTGCGCCGCAGCACTCCGTAACATTGGACGCCTCACGCAAGGCATGAGGCCTGTCTTTTCTATTGATCTTTCTATTTATACTTGATAACGATCCTACATTCCGATTGGACAATAGATATCTTCGAACCGTATGTAAGCTGTAGTAATACTGCCTGTATTCCCCAGCTTGACCTAATTCAAACAATGGTCTTAGACTCAACCAGAACACTCGACAGCTTAGGAAGCCCCTAGCTGTGATAACTCGAACTCGACAGTTGGAAGGCCTCCAACTGTGATACACGAACCGACGGTCTACTCAGAAAGCCTCTGAGTAAGGATAGCCATATCGACTTAGGAAGCACCAAGTCCCGAACAGAACCCGATACAGTTGGAAAGCCTCCAACTGCAACATACAAAGACTAGGCTGAGTTGAGACCTATAGTCTTAACACCAGCTCTATACTTCAATAACCTCCAATCAGGTCAAACACATCGTAGCAAGTTTGTCACGCATGCAGATGTACGTAGAATTGAAAAAATGATAGAGGAGGAAACTATTTGGTTGGCATCTCAGGACAGTGCTTCTGTATTAGAGTGGGTTGAGAAATTATGAGAGCGAGGCCATTTTGTCTCATTGAAAAGCAGTTCTGATTCACCTCCTATTGACTTGGGGTTGGCAAAGGACACTTTTATAATGATAATCCAGACACAGTACCAACAGGAATGCTGGCACAAACATGCTTCTTGCTACGCTGGGGTTGATGCTACTCATAACATGACACATTATGAAAACATGAGTCTGTTTACTCTTCTTGTCTGAGATTGATGGGGACATGGTATGATTTGGTCTTAATTCATTCATCCTTGAGCACTCCCCTAATTAAGCTGAATTAGGCATGCTGCTGCTTGGATGATCTCATCAAATGGGACTGAAGAAACAATTGTCCATTTCCTCAGCATGATCCGAACCCAAAATCCCCACGTTATTCCCAAGATCTTCATGTCTGATAAAGATCATGCACAAATGAACGCAATCCATTGGGTCTATCCTGAGTCAGCCATTTTGCTGTGCTGGTGGCACGTTCTTCATGCCTGGCAACAGCATTTCTCAATTCACACTTTTCCAGTACTCTGGGATCATCTTAAGAGCTGGATTGGGATCACAGATCTCATGGAATTTTGGGCTGCTTGGAGCAAGATACGAGAATTGTCACCTGAGAGCTTCAAGGATTATCTCGAGACCAACTGGCTTAATGGTATCAAGTTGTGGTCAGCAGTATACCGACAGGACCAAACTATATTTCAAGAATAGGGCACAGCACGGGTATGGGTAACACCATGTGTTTCCGGTCATGGGTATGCACCATACCCTTTTTCATGGTGTTACAGGTATGTGTGGGTATGCTGGTACCCAGATTTTGGTCAGGTGAGTGATCATCTGTGTTGAGATTTTGACTTTTTAATGACATATCACAGGAAAAACCCCTGTGATGAGATGCGAACATCTTTTTCAGCAAATTTCTATCAAATATCATGAAAAATAACAGGAAAAAATGCAGGGGTACTTTTTGATGACATATTGTGGGAAAGCCCGCGAGTCAGGGTGACATGACTTGGGGGTTTACCCCCCATGAGAAGATGCAAACATCTTTTCCTATCAAATATAATGAAAAATATCAATACCCGTGAATAACCATGGGTAACCCGCAAAAACCCATGGTAACACCATACCCCTACCTGTGCGGGTACGGTGTTCATGGGTACGGGTAGGGGTATAAGAAAATATACCTGAGGGTTACCCATGCCATGCCCTATTCAAGAATGTAATACAAACATGCTTGTTGAAGCATGGCATTACCTCTTGAAGGGTAATTTCATGCAGGGCAAGTGAAATTGTCACCTTGATCATCTTATCTACATCTTGGTTAATCAAGTGATACCATATTTCATTCAGCACCACCACCGACAGGAGGCAGGGTTTGAGGGTCCCAATCTTGAGGTACAATGACAGCTACAAATTGAAGAGCACGCTCGATCTATCTCTCTCGCACACATCACTCAGGATACAGATCAGGGCATATTCTTTGTACAGTCCCAATCAAAACCACAGGTGTGATATTGGGTTGATCTAGAAGCATATGATTGTGATTGCGTCGATTTCCCTGCAATTTGCTTTTGCAAGCATATATGTGCAGTTCAATGCCATTTCCCTGAAATGGAAAAACTTGTACCCACATCTATGCTGTCCATTCATTGCACTGATACAGTGGAGCCTGATGTTGGATCCAGTGACTCGGATCCAGACGACAAATCTTCCTCACCTACTGCCAACACCAGTTGCAAACCTATCATTGATGACTTAATCAACAAGCTGTTGGCTCTCACAATACAATTACAAGCAAATCCCCCTCCAGTTTCAATGTCAGCCAAACTGGAGGAACTGTCCAATCACCTGGGTACAGTCATGGATAATTTGAATGCTTCAGACAACATGGTTTTACCATTAAAGCAGAAGATCAGGCCAAATCAGCATTCCTGGATGGAAACTGCAAGCATGATGAATGTTTGCATCAAAAGCAAACAAAAGATACACACTGATCCATACAGTAGGGGTGAGCAGTCAGGGAAAAAGCCAAAACCAGATGCACAATCTGCTCCTACAATCACCACTCAAACTCAACCACCTGTTGCATCCCAACCATCCACCACATCTCAGCCATGCATCACCTGAGTATGTGTCCCTGAAGTGTCACCATTGGTCTCGCTTGACACACCACATTTTTCATCTCCAGTACCTGATTTTGACCCTGCATCGATTACATGGCACACCCTGCATCCATCGCAATGGCATTTTTGACAAATACTCCATCTCTCACATCTGCGGCACCCTTGCTTCACATGCTTGCTGGCCCATCTTGGGCCTTTAATGCAATTCCCATGGCAGTTTCAAGCCAAACCTTCTGCCCAGTTACATTTGATTTATGCAACACCTTCTCATTAAACATGCTCAAATGACCCCAGCTCAATCAACTATGCAAACATCATGGAGTTGCAGCAGGTGGCACTAATGAGGCTTTAATAGCATGTTTACAGAGTTGCATATCATTCATTTACACCTCCTAGTAGCCATCAATTTCACTACAAGTATATTTACTTCAAATTTACTTAGAACCTTAATGTGAATTTCTCTGTTTAACTTGCCACTTTGATACTACATGTCATAACACCACCTTTAGCAAATTCGTGCTGGGGTCCCTTTCTCAAACCACGCTACAGCACCGGTTGCTATGCTTTATGTGCCACCTTCTAAATTTGAGAGTCGCAAAGCTTAGCAAGCAGTTTTACATTTTGGGACATCATGTGCATGGGGATAAAAGTTGCCAACTCATGTGCACATTCCTGTCTCATCCACTGTGACTCGCATAAGGACCCCGGAAGCTCCTGCAAAAATCTGTCCAGGTTTTAGCATGTTTGAGGGGCAAAATCTGTCCAGACTTTGCATGATTCAGGCAACTTTCGCTGTAGGTTTGTCCAGATTTAGCATGTTTGAGAGGTTGAGATTGTTGAAAATCTTAAATGTGCCTGCAACTTACTAGTGAAGAATATGATGTTCCTGCACACAGGCCATCTTGATGCTTTGATGTAGAAATAAAGTCCATGGTTGCAGCAAAAAAAATCCTCTTATGCTGGAGGGAAAATGGGTAGAAGATAGACCCACTTTCACTGCTTAATATTGTTATGCTCACATGTAACTTATACCTGTTCCCTATATCTTGAACACATTTTTTTTGACCTGTCATGCTGTATGGCTCTGTCACATCTGTGACCTGTTACATCCTTGTCTGACTTAGCATGTTTGAGGGGTGTTTTTGGCGATTTTTCTGGGCAAACCTTTGCAGGAGCTTCCAGGGTCATCTCGCATATCAGTTACAACTTTGCCTTTTGCTTGTCCTTGGTAGTGCAATGCACACAATAGGTCATATCCCTTGATTTGTCTTCAGATAATATCAGAAGCTTATGCTTTTCACTTGGTCTTTCTTGACCCTATAGAAATCTAACCTAGATAATACACGTATAAGCTCAGTCTGTGTATAATGGACTACATATTTGTACCTAGATAATACATGTATAAGCTATAAATAGTACAGTAAGTAATCTGATCAAAGTGAGCACTAGCGAATCTACTCACCTCAGTCTGTGTATAATGGGCTGAGGTGTCTATGTCTATCTGGTCGAATATATATATACCATGAGTATGACAATGGAAAAGATGATAAAGAGACTATTAGAAAGGAATACAGACAAGGGGAAATATGCATCATTTTGTGTGCTATAATTAGCATGCCACATCAAAGGGCGCATTCACGGTGTAGATCTCAACATACCCTTGTGAAGAAATGATTCAAAGAGCTTGTTGCAAAGGTAAATCCTCACTACAAACATAGCAAGTCTCAATCTGCTTCCTGTCAACCACTCATGGATTATTATACTTTGCTGAATTAGACCAATGTCTATCTATCTGACACATCTCAAGCCTGAGTGATAGACTTGTGGTAGATGGATTAACCAAGGTTCCAAATCTTTGCATCATTACTGCTCCAGAAGACTCGTGTGAGGAGTCAGCACTTCACAAACTTGCAGTGGATTCTTCCTTGCAGGCAGTACACTGTTTATCTTCACAGGGCTTTTTACAGTGCACATAGATCTATGAAGGTTAAAGGGTTTACTGTGTTTTGAATCATCTTCTTGGTCAATAGTTTTGACATGTGTAATGCCCTGACCTGGCTCAATGTGTCAAGCAGTCCTTCATCAAATACCATTGTTTCAGGAGTTCATTTCTATGGCCCTTGTTTCCAACAGCATACATGACACTATCTGGGAACCTATTTTATGATTTTCTGCTTGGTGCAGTTGCTTACAAGGACAGGTTTTATGGTGACCACGGTGGCTGAAACAGTTGAACAAGCTAATGAAATGGAACTAGAAAATCTCCCCTCCTTACATCTATGGCCTTGACCATTCATGAACAGGTACTATGACTTGTTCATCAGAACATGGTCTTTCCCCTTGCTTTGATGTGGTCCAATGCATCAAGATGCAGCCAAGTTGTGTCCAAGGATTGCGTGACCCTTATGGCAATAGATCTTAGTATGACAAAGACACCTAGAGATGGTGGTGAGACAACTCATGTTCCTGGTCCTTGATTGTGCAGTGCTGATGGTTTATGAAATTCCCTGGAGAGCATGCATTTGATGAAAGCAATTAAAATATGGAGATAAAGATCTCCGCAATTCATGGAGGATGAGGTCCAATTTGGAATGGTGTGTAATCCTACTACCACACTTCCCAACTACAATGATCCACTACAGAGGTGTGCTGGCAGCGACACTATCACTCAACCTGAGTCAAGTCATTTTCAAGTTGCATTCTTCAGTGGCAACTTGCTCATGCTTCAATATCAATAATTTCCCCAACCAGCCCTAGTCCCCTCATCATATTGAAACCTAGCTGACTAACACTGTTTCCATCTACAATAGATCACCCTCAACATCCTGTATGGTAATTTCAAATCAAAAATTGCATTCAACACAGAACTACCATCATGTATGAATGCATTCTCAATGCTGCAATCTGAGTTCTGGGGCCCAACAACACTGTATGATGCTGTTAAAACCCACATAGATTCTTTTAGGAGGTTCTTGGCCAGGCTTGACATCAACTAGCAAACAGAATGTGCAAAACAGAGCATGAAGTTGACAGACACAGAAGGAATTTACTGGCTCAAGACATCATGGTTGAATTGAGCAGTACATATTACATGATGAAACATACATCCATGCATCACATGCACCAAAAGAAGTTGGAGATAGTCTTCTAATATATGTGCATGCATCACAAACCCATATCTTGTAGCTGCCCAGGATCACTTGTCAAAATGTGCCTACAAGCATTACCATATCTTGGTGCCCTTTCCCTCGAAGCCAAGCCAAACCATGAAGGACACCTAATAGACATTCATAGGACTGGCATTGTATCATGTAAGGCTCCTCATCTCCACTGAAAGCTTGTGAACAATGGTCATGGGCTGAGCACTGACTCTGTCAACATTGATGTTATATTCATTTTGCAGTTGACTCTTCAATTTGGAATCAGGGTAACCTGATAGTTCTGCCCAGGGCCTAAGAAGTTGGAACATCTTCTTCACAACATTTTTCAGCACTGTTAAATTGAGTGACTCATTTCAATGTGTAAGTTGGGACTTTAGGCGCTATCTGGAAGGAAGTCCAGGACTTCCAACACTAAGGTTGAGACAAGTGAACAGGAATGAATTTAAAAGTGTAAAGTACAATAATACAAAGTCATATGAGAATGATCTACATCAAGTGACTGTGATGGTGACTAAGAAGCCAAATGTGGTTGTAACTTTGTTAAACTCTTCCATGCTCTAAAAAACTTTATCTCTCTTGTGCTTCCCAACTTTCCAGCACCTCAGTTTCCAGTAATTCTGATTGGGGTAGCCATAAGTCATGCTTGGGGCCATATCCTTGCCAACAGACCAAGTATTGTTGGCCTCGTGGCTGAGGCCATGCATCCAAAATGTGCTCAATGAAGTATTCAGTGGAGCCATCAGTGGTGACGATCATGCTTGGTGGGGATAATTTCTGGCCAGAGAATAGCTCATCATCATTCTCTACAAACAGGTGATGGTTTGAGCTGTGGAATGATGGATATGCTTGGGACAACAGGGGAAGTTTCAATCTGTATGAGGAGGATTCAGGGTATGCTTCCAGGATTTTGTAGGGTCCATCAAACCTTGGCATAAACTTTGCGCATCTGCTGTCTTTGTTTTGCATGTACTCTCAATGCCAGTGTGCTGTTGCAAGGAGGACTTTATCACAATTCACCAGTCTTTAGTGGGTCTTCCTCTGTGCAATCTTTGTTTGCATGGTGAGTTTGACTGATTTTTGCAGCCAGCATGCAGTCTTGAGCTTCCAGGAGTTGTTCTTCTATTGATTTGACAAACACCTTCACTTGGTTACTCTCAAATGATTTGTCGGGCAGTGTGATGATGATGTTGGAGATCAGTAGTGAGGGAGGGATGAGTGGGGGAATCATTTGGGGGGATCTTCCCATTTTCAAAACAAAAGGTGAGAAGCCCATTGATGCATTTATGGTATTCATAATGTCAAATCTGACTTTTGGTAGTGCTCATGCCCATCCCTTTTGATTGCACTTGACATGGAAATGAAAACACTGGATTGTGGTTTTGTTCAAGTGCTCTGATGATCTGTCTGTCTCTGGATGATACAATGTCGACATTTTGTGCTTTATTCCAGTGAGTTTCATTGGTGATCTCCAGAATTTTGATATGAATATCTTGTTGCAGTCGCCGATGATCTCCTTAGGGCAACCATTTTTGCAGTACCACCTGTCAAAGAAAATGACTGTGAATTGTTTGGCTGTGATATTGGTGTTACAGGGGAGGATCTGGATATCAGTGCCCAACCTGTCTCTCATCATGATGATGGCATCAAAACCATCATCTTTTGGTAGAGATCTGATAAAGTCCACTGCTACTGATTCAAATCATTGGTCAGGGACTGGGAGTGGGTGTAGGGGCCCCGGTGGTAGGGAAGTTTGTGATTTGTTTCTTTGACAATCAAAACATGCAGGTACATATGCATTAAGTAGATCATGTCTCATGTGTGGCCAATAAAATTTGTTTCTGAGCAAGAGGTAGGATTTGAGGCCCTTAAAGTGCCTGAGGTTGTCATGAGCTAGTCGAAAAGGTCTTCACAAAGTGTTTTGTACTTGGGTATGGCTAGTCATGAGCCTATAAATAAGAGCCCATTCTTGAATGAGATTCCCAGCTTTTCATCAAGTATGCCATGCTTAAGATTGTCTAGAATTCTGGTGCACCAAGAATCAATTTTGTATCCATTTTTGATGCTCACGAGGAACTTGGGGTTGCTCTCATCTGTGAAAACTGAAGCTATCTCATGGTGTTTTGTCCATTGTTCTGGCTTTCTGGTAGCCATGAGAGTGCATCAGCAACGGTGTTGTCCTCACCAGGTGGGTAAGTGATGGTGTATTCATAGTGTGATAGGTACTCCATCCAATGTGCTTGGTGTTTTGATAAGTCTTTCTGATAATCAAAATTTTGCAGCATTTGGTGATCTGTGAATATTTTGATATGAGAGCCAAGAAGGTCCACTCACCATTTCTTCAATGTGCACACAATCACCAGCATTTCCTGTTTGTGAACTGGATATTTGAGTTCCATGCCAGATAGGGCACAGCTGTCAAAAGCAACCAGTGCATCACTTACTAGCATCACAGGTAACAAAGATTTTATTTTCACCAGGGTCTTCATGATTGATTGTAGTAAGGCAGTCACACCCAGCTACTAGGGCTTTTATAGCATCAAAAACATACTGGTGATCTGTTGTCCACAGTGGGAAGTTTGCATTGCATTCTTTTCTGGTTAATGGTGTGAGGACTGTCGTATGTTCAGCTAATTGTGGCAGGAATGTGGAGATGTATCTGATGATCCACAAGAATTGGTGGACATGTTTTGCGGATCTGGGCATCAGCCATTTCAGTATACGATCGACCTTGCTGGAGTCCACTTCAATCCCCCATGTTGAAATGTGATGGCCAAGAAAATCAATTTCTGTCATGAACAGTTTTGATTTCTTGAGCAAGCAGAATAACTCTGCCTTCCACAGCACTTCTAGGACCAGGACAATATTCTGTTTGTGTTTGGCAAGAGTTGACAACCAGATAATGATGTTGTCCACATACACATGGCATATTCAGCCGATGAGATCCTGCAGGGCCAATGTCACTCAGCACTGGTGCATTTGAGTTCCATAACCCCATGGGCATGACTACCCATTCCCATAGTCCAAAAGGTGTTAGTGTTGCTGTGTACTTTATGTGATCTGGATTTACCAACATTTGGAAAAATAAATTTGTCATGTCAATTTTCCCCCAGACCTTTCCCTTTGCGCAGTCCACCAGAATATCTTCAATCTGTGGGAGGGGATAGTTGTCAGGTATTGTAAGGCAGTTTAGGTGACAGTAGTCATTGACCCACCTTGGAAGTATGGAGGGGTCTGACTTTGGGATGATGAAAGAGGGCAAAGTGTAAGGTGAGGATGATGGCCTGATGTGTCCCACTGCAAAATGTTGGTCTATTAGCATCTTCCAGCCCTGTTCGGTACTTGTGAGGGCATGAGTAGGCTTGTGCTGTGGAAATTGGTGCTCCCAGTTTGAGCTCAATGTTGTGATAAATGTCCTTTGGGAGATCTGCTGCATGTCCATGAATGTGTTCTTGAATATTTTATCCAAGCAGTGAAGGACCACTTTGGCAGCCAGCTGGGTGATTCAGGTTTTGATTACAGCCACAATGTCAGGGGGACCAACTGAGTGCCTCTCAAAGTCAAAGCGGTGTTCATTTTCTGCAAACAGATTCATGAGCTCCATGTGGACAAGTCTTCTCAGTTTCCTTGTCCTTCATGAATCTCATGCTTTTCTTGCTTCTGCTGTTGGTGAGGCATGATTGTGGTTGATTTTCTGCTCTTAGTGGGGTCATGGGGATTGAGGAGGTCAAAGTTTGATTCTTTTGCAATTGCTAGGGCATGGCAGGAGTAACCCTCGGGTAAATTTTGTGGTACCCGTACCTGTGAACACCGCACCCCTTTGGGTAAGGGTATGGTGTCCCCCATGGTTTTTTGTGGGTTACCTGTGAGATTCAAGGGTTTACTCAAAACCCACGGTTAGTACCGTGGGTTTCCAAGTACATAGTCTACAATATAGATATATATTATATATTATAGTCATACATCTATTTATCTATGAAAGGGTACCCCACCTGCTCACGTTTGGGGTAAGGGTGGGGTAGTGGTGGCCATTGGAGGATGATACAAATCCCCCGCTTGCATTTGAGGTGACGAGGGGTGGTGGTGGCTGTTAGAGGATGAGATGAACCCCCTCCTTGCATTTGAGGTGACGGAGGGGGGGTGGTGGCTGTTAGTGGTTGAGATGAAGCCCCTCCTTGCATTTGGAGTGACAGAGGGGGGGTGGTCACTGCTGATGGATGAGACAAGCCCCCTCCTCATGTTTGAGGTGACAGAGGGCGGTGTGGCTGTTAGTGGTTGAGATGAAGCCCCTCCTCATGTTTGGAGTGATGGAGGGGGGGGGGGGTCACTGCTGGTGGATGAGACAAGCCCCCTCCTCATGTTTGAGGTGATGAGGGGGTGGTGGTAGCTGTTGGTGGACAAGACAAGCCCCTTCCTCATGTTTGAAGTGGTGGAGGGGGGGGGGGGTTGCTGCTGGTGGACCAGACAAGCCCCTCTGGCAACAGAGGGGGTGGTAGCCATAGTTGCCAAGAACAGAGTCAAGAACCCCTCTGCTCACATTTGCAGCAAGGGAGGGGACGGTGGTGCTTGTAGTTGCCTAGAAGGATGTGAGAAAAGGTTTTCAAAAGAGAATCAACAAGGTCATATGATCACTCACCTGACCAGAAGTTTGGTACCTGGATACCCATAAACCCATGGGATAAGGGTACAGTGTTGCATGGATATGGCAATCTGGAACCCATACCCATACCCAAGCATACCTGTGACCACATTATCACGGTGTTACCTGTACCCCTGCCCTGCCTTAGCAATTGCGATATGTAGTTCAGCATCAACAACTATTTTATTTGTAACAAGGAAGTCAAGGCCAAGGATGAGTTTGGTGTGAAGCACAGGACAGATGATCATGTTCAAGACGTGCAACGTCCAGGCAGAATCAGGAGACTGCAGATGTAATTTACAATACTTGGATGATATCAGGCTAGAGTCCTTCTTTTTTTGCAAATGAACCAGAAACAGTAATGGGTTTGAATAGTTTGTGATGTTGTAGGCTGAGGATTCTGATGAGATCTTCAGATATCAAGACTGGGGCAGATCCATGGTCAATAAGGGTGGACACCAGGGTGGGAGCACACATGAATGGTGCATCCACACATGAATGGTGCATCCACACATGAATGGTGCATCCACACATGAATGGTGCATCCACACATGAATGGTGCATCCACACATGAATGGTGCATCCACACAGCATGTCCACTGCAAGTGAGTGGGGAATGAGGATTTATGGGGAACATACTCATCACCCTCTTCTGAGCCAAGCTCTCCATCAGTGAATTCTTTGTTATCCTCATCCTCCTCAAAAGCTGCCGCAACAACATTGCCAGTCTTCATTTTCTCATAGGCTGCCTTGGCTTTAGCAGCATTTAGTGATTTAAGGTCCAGTTAGGTCCGGTTTTTTGATCCAAAAATGGGTAGACCATGGCTAGAACCAGTCTAGGACCAACCCAGATATTGGGGGACTGTAACCAGACCGACTAAGACCAGTTTTTTGTTGTAAAATTTGTCATACTTATATAACCCATATGTATCTCGGTGACCATTATCCAGACAGTATAGCCATTGTATGTTGGGTTAGGTACTGTAATTCCCCATTGTTTGGCTCAACTTTTAAGAGATTTCATCAAGATTTGACCTAGTTATGGTTCAAACAAAGTACATTCCATTCAAGTTGTGTCTGTAACTCATAGGGCAAGGCAGGGGTTACCCCTGGGTGTCAAATCTCATACCCTTACCCCTACCCCTGAACACCCTACCCTTAGGGGTAAGGGCATGGAAACATATAAGGGTTGCCAAGGGTATGGGAGGGTTTGTCAAGGATACAAAGGTTTGGCACAAAATCAACATATTTAGAGCAAAATTCATTTGAAAAGTGTTGATAACTATTGTATTTAGTATTAATATCACATATTAATACCTCTTATTAACATATGAAAGCCATTATCATGTTGGACAATCCCAAAATCTGAATTTAATTGATGAAAATCTTGAATATGAGTGTTTGTAGCTGAAAAAATCAAATGATATTCTTACATAAGGATACCATGGGCATACCCCTGTACCCTTATTAAGGGCATAGGGGTATGCAAGGGTATGAACTTCCAAACCCCTACCCTTACCCCTCATACCCTTAGCCCAAAAACACAAGGGTATACCCCTTAGTGTTGAAGGGTCCAGTCCATAGGACCAAAAAAAAGACTGAAATTGGACTGAATTGGACCGGAAAAGACTGGACCAGTGGTCTATTTATGGACTGGTCTTTTGCAGTTCAGTTAGCAGTCTTTCCATTTTGAAAAATGTTGTAAAACTGAAGAAAACTGGTCTAAACTTATTAGGACCGGTTTTATCGTGGGAACATATATTGGACCATGTTCCCACATAAAATCCGGTGAATTTGACCTCTGGTTCATAAAAAAATGGTTAAGAATTGAGCAAGATATAACCAAATCTATTTTTGTATGAGTATTTTGTTGTTGTCAAGAACCGTTCCTCGCCCGATTGGAACCCGCATCCATCCAACTCTTTCCCGCATGTCGAACATGACTTTTGTCTACGCCTCCCAATTTTGTTCCCGGCCACCTTGCACTGCCCACGCTGCTGTGCATCAGGCCGCCTTGTACAGCATCCATGGCTGCCTTTCCAAGGCTGCCATCTCTATTGCAAATTCGACTATGGATTCCTGTGCGGCTCCCGTAGGTAATTTATCTATGCAGTCGAGACACTGCCACAGTCTTCATTCCTGTTCCGCATTATTCCGGACTACAGTATTTAAGCTCAGTTAGTTTTGCCTTGTATTCCTCAGTTCGTATATCGACATAGACTCGACTTTACCCTGCCAATCTAAAACCTCCTTCTACTCCAACCCCTGTCCTCTAAGAGTCTGAACTACATTTGACTCAACCTCTAGTCTCCCTCCAAAGTTCTAGTCTCATCTGAACTCAACCTAAGTCCCTCCGTACTCCTCCCTGCATTTACCCACACTTTCCTGCTCCTACCTCTAAACCCTCAACTTGAAATTAGGACACCAGACAAGGTGAAGGGTGCAGCTTCTTACAAGCTGAAGCCAAGTCCTTTCTGTTCCCCCTCCCACAGAATCCGCATTGACCCAACAATCTCCCGCTATCATCACCCGCAGTGTCCGGTCGGATTCTGAAGCGGCCTCTAGGATCAGTTCTTAACAGTATATATGAACTCACACTTCACTTGTCCATTTCCTCTCTATGACCCCTACCGAGACCCGCCAGCGCACAACAAGAAACTCCCAACATGCTGGTACTATTCCAGGGATCTCTGCAATCCAGTGATCCACCCTTTCCGACCCTCGACCCGCCACTACTTTTGGAGTGTCTTCCAGACCCTCAGACATCTTTCAACAAATCGGCTCAGGAGCTCCCTCAATCAGTGCCAACCTCATGTCCGCCCATGCCCCGCAACCTTCCGGCAACCCAGAAGGTTTTTGATCAAGAACTCCCCTTGAGTACATAGGAGGCATCAACCAGCCTGAACCCTTCGGGTTGGAAGATCCTGGTCTAGAGGATGGACCCCCCGGTGGACCCGACGACCCTAGTGGTCCTGACGGCCCTGGGGGTGACCCTGATCCCAATGATCCTGAGGATCAACCTCCCGCGGGGGAAAACCCTGACCCAGGGGATAGGTTCATAGATGTCCTTTACAACCTCTCGGAGAGTATCCGCACCCTTCATCAGAATAACACACCCAAGACCAAAAAAATCAAAGTTTGCGACCCCGACACTTTTGACGGTGCCAATCCAAAGAAACTTAGAGACTTCTTAGTCTCCTGCAATCTTCATTTCTGCGACTGTCCACACGTATTTTCCTCTGATGAGAAAAAGATCATATTCATCCTTTCTTATCTTGAGGGATCAGCTCTCAGTTGGTTTGAGCCTGGTCTGAATGACCTGACAGATTCTGCACACTGGATGTGGGACTACGAAGCTTTCCTCGCTGAGCTGGAAAGCAACTTTGGTCCGCACGACCCAGTCGGAGATGCGGAAAAAGCTCTCTCTGATTTAGCAATGAAGAAAGGTGGTCGTATCACAAAATATAATGTTGACTTCTGGGAATTAGCTTCTAGGGTCAACTGGAATGAAGCAGCCCTTCGCGACCGCTATTTCTGCAGTCTTCCACTCCGGCTTTGCATAGAAGTTCTCCGGGGTGGTAAACCCAATACTCTCGCAGAACTGCGCTTGAAAGCACAGGACAGCGACGACATCTACTGGATGCAAGAAGATGAATCCCGTTTCGAAACAAAGAATTCCAGTAACATCACTAACTCTAGTCGTAAGGACTCTTCAAAAAGCCCTTCCCTGTCAACAAACCAAGCATCTTCAAACTCCGCCCGCGGTAACACCTCCAACCAGCAGTCTTCCGCAACAAAGAACACTTCCCAGGACAAGCCCAAGTTGTCCATCTCCGATAAGTTGGGGAAGAACGGCAAGCCTACTGGGGAGGAACGAGAACGTTGCATGAGAGAACGACTTTGTCTCTACTGCGGTGAGGAAGGGCATGTAGCAGGAAACTGCCTGAAATCCAAAGCTGCAAAAGCCCGTGCATCCACTGTCATTCCCAAGACTACAGACTCGGAAAAATAGTCCACAACCCTCAGGATACAGCCATTGGGGCTGGGGGTTGCATTGACCTTACCCACTTGGCTGCCTACATTCGTCTCAACGTGTCCACTCTTTCCGACCCTGACTCCTTAACCATTCTTTTAACCTTTCCTGAATCTTCTGCCCCTTTCCAAACCCTTATTGACTCTGGCTCCTCCCACTGCTTCCTTGACTCCTCTTTCGTGTTGAATAACCAACTCAGCATGGAATCCATTAACCCGATCAGTTTACGACTCTTTGATGGAACTTGCAACTCCACCATAACACAGATCGTCAAACTTCTGGTCACCTTCCCTGCCGGTGAAGTATTCAATTTGTCATTTTATGTAACCTCGCTCGACTCTTCCTGTTCTGCCATACTCGGTCATAACTGGCTGAAGCAATACAATCTGTTGATTGACTGGTCTTCAAGCCAACTCGCTTTCCACTCTGCAGATCATAGAGGTCCAGCACCCCTGACGTCACCTTTGTCCCTGAATCTTCCAGTAGAAATCCTCGACTCTTCTGCATTTTCCGAATCCCCCATTCCTCCTAAGTTTACACCTCCCGACATCTCCTTCATCAATGCTGCCGCTTATGCACGTGCTAGCAAACTTCCTGGGGCAGTAGCTTTTCAGATGACCTTCACTCCAGAAGGGTTATCCGCCCACTCTGCCCATTCCACTAACTCTTCTGACCTTTCCGAGATTCCGCCTGAGTATCACAAATTTGCTGATGTCTTTAATAAGACTAAAGCAGATACCCTTCCTCCGCATCAGTCTTACGACCTCAAGATAGAGACAGAAGACAATACTCCTCTGCCTCCGGGCCAAATGTATTCTCTCTCCCCCTCTGAATTAGAAGCCTTACGAGTCTTTATTGATGAAAACGTCCGCTCAGGTTTCATCTGCCCATCCAAGTTGCCGCATGGGACCCCTATTCTCTTCATCAAGAAAAAGGATGGTAGTCTCCAACTTTGTGTCGACTACCAAGGACTTAACCGTCTTACAAAGAAAGACCGCTACCCACTTCCTCTCATTTCCGACCTACTTGACTCTCCCCCCAAAGCCCGCTTGTTCACCAAAATAGACTTGCAGCATGCTTATCACCTAGTCCACATCACTGATGGTGATGAGTGGAAAACTACTTTCCGCACCCGCTACGGATCCTTCGAGTGGTTGGTGGTCCCCTTTGGGCTCACTAATGCACCCGCAGCTTTCCAGCGGTTTATGAACGACATCTTCAGCAACATGCTGGATGTTTGTGTCATCGTATACCTCGACGACATCCTAATCTATTCCAATGACAAGTCCCAGCATGGGGCTCACATCAAAGAAGTCCTCCACTGTCTCCAGAAAAATGGACTTTATGCCTCTCCACAGAAATGTGAGTTCCACAAAGACACCGTCAAATATTTGGGTTTCATCCTTTCACTGGATGGACTGTGGATGTCCGAGGATAAAGTCAAAACCGTGCTTGACTGGCCCGAGCCTAGGAAAGTTAAGGATATACAATCCTTCTTAGGCTTTTGCAACTTTTACCGCCGCTTCATTAACAGCTATTCAGACATTGTCATCCCACTCACCCGCTTGACGCAGAAATCCACACCTTGGGACTTCAACAAGAAGTGCTGCAATGCCTTTGAAAGGCTCAAACAAGAATTCACTCATGCACCCGTCTTAACTCAATGGGTACCCGACTCACAAATGGTACTTGAAACCGACGCTTCCGACTATGCCCTAGCTGCTATCCTTTCGGTTTACACTGCGGATGGAGAAATCCATCCAGTCACTTTTCATTCCTGCTCCTTCAATCCCGCTGAACTAAATTACGACACACATGACAAGGAACTCTTGGCCATTTTCGAAGCCTTCAAACACTGGAGGCAGTACTTCGAGGGTTCCGCAAACCCAGTTGATGTGGTCACCGACCACAAAAATCTTGAGTACTTCAGCACTACCAAGTTGCTCACCCGCCACCAGGCCCGTTGGTCTGAGTACCTTTCCCAGTTCAATCTCATCATCTGCTTCCGCCCCGGGAAACTAGGGGCCAAGCCAGATGCACTCACTAGACGTTGGGACGTCTACCACAAAGGGGGAAATAGCGACTTGGCCTCCGTAAACCCAACCAACTTCCGACCTGTATTCACACAGGAACAGCTCACCTCTTCCCTCCGCGCCACCTATTTTGCCACACCCATCCTTCGACAGGCAGTAATCATGGATGTTGAGAAACTTCACCACGACATCCGCACCTCCCTACCCCTTGACCCCTTTTCATCTGCACATCTTCTGACACCTACCGACCCCAACTGGACCATAGGCGAGGCAGGTCTTCTCCGCCACTTCAACCAGATTTATGTTCCGGACGTCGTGGATCTTCGCCTCAAAGTCCTTCAGTACAAACACGATCACATCCTCTCTGGCCACTTTGGACAAAACAAAACCCAGCAGCTTGTCCGCTGGGAATATGTCTGGCCAAACCTCTGCACCTTTGTGCAAGAATTCTGCAAATCCTGTACCACTTGCAAATGATCCAAATCACCCCGACACAAGCCCTACAGGTTCCTAAAGCAACTTCCGGTTCCGGAACGACCTTGGAACTCCATCTCCATGGACTTCATTGAACAACTACCCAACTCCAACAGTCACACCGCTATCCTGGTCATCGTTGACCGCCTCACCAAGCAAGGCATCTTCATCCCAACTGTCAATGAAATCACAGCCCAAGGACTAGCCAACCTGTTCATCCTCCATGTCTTCTCCAAGCATGGCATTCCATCACATGTCACTTGCAACCGGGGATCCAAGTTTGTCTCCCATTTCTTCCGCTCCCTCGGAAAAGCACTCGACATGCGGATCCACTTCACTTCCGGTTATCACCCACAAGGTGATGGTCAGACAGAACGACTTAATCAGACCTTGGAACAGTACCTCCAGGTCTTCTGCAACTATCAGCAGGACGACTGGTCTCACCTCTTACCCTTGGGCAAATTTGCCTACAACAATGCTCCTTCCACCTCTACAGGTGTATCCCCTTTCTTTGCCAACAAAGGCTATCACCCGAACATTTCCGTCTTTCCAGAATGCGACTTAGCTTCACAGCGTGCCCGCAAGTTCATCGTCGACTTAGACGACCTTCATCAGGAGCTTCGGAAACAACTTGTGGCCGCTCAAGAGCGTTATCAAGGTCCTGCGGACAAACATTGGGCACCCGCACCCGACTTCAACATTGGTGATTCTGCCTATGTCACTGCGGAAAATATCCGCACCACACGTCCTTCCAAGAAACTTTCCGAACAGCACCATGGCCCCTTTGAAATCATCGCCCGCCTGGGCACTCATTCAGTCACCCTGCAGCTCCCGGATCACATGCGGGCCATTCACCCTGTTTTCCATGTCTCTCAACTAGAGAAACACTCCCCGAACACAATTCCAAATTGAGTACAACCTCCACCTCCTCCGATCACCATTGATGACGAGCTCGAATATGAGATCGCCAAAGTCCTTGACTCCAGAGTTGACAACCAATGTCGCTGCAAGATTCTCTACCTCGTCCGATGGGAAGGTTACCAGGGAACCGATGAAGAGACTTCCTGGCTACCTGTTATGGAACTTGACCACGCCCAAGAACTCCTTGCGGATTTTCACACCCGCTACCTGCAGAAACCTGGACCGTTACCCGCTTAAAGACTATTCACGTTACTTATTCACTCAGTCCGAACTCAGAACAAATTTTATTGAAAAAAGATTTTTTGGACCTGACTGGGTCCCTACACTACCACTGCTTCTCCCTCTCCATCTTCATCTCCCTCTCCCCCAACTTCGCCCATGTCTCTGCCCTCATCCTTCTCTTCACCCTCCTCACCCTCTTCTTCATCCTCACTCTCCTCCTCATCATCAGCTCACCTTCTCTCCAGATATCTCTGGAAGGCCTCCCACTCATCTCCGGATTTTTGGATCCCACGTCTTTCCCACCGGGACTCTTGCACCGCCCGCTCCACCTCTTTGTCACCCTCATCGCTCTCCTCCCCGGCACTTTCTTCCTCCACCCACTCTGGGTCCATAGCATCCCGAATCTCCCCCATTGACTCCTGCACCGCAGTGGCCACCTCAGCGAACCCCTTCCTTATTAACTTCATCATTTGTTGCATTAATTCCGGGTTTTCCCCGGTCACCCCCGTCGTTCCCGCCGGTTTTGCTGCAGGGGCTTCCTGCCCCTCCCACACTACCTCCTCGCACTTATGTTTGACGTGCATGCAGTTGTCACACACACGTCCCTTCACACCCATCTTGAAACAAGCGATCTTTTGATATTTGCACCTAGGCCACTTGTCAGTAAAAAGAGACTGGAAAGGGAAACAAGTATGTACCTTTTGCAAGGCAACGCGGCCTGCACCCGCACTGGACCCTCCAACTCCTCCGACCCCACTCGCGCCTTCGACTTGGCAACTTTCTTTTTCTTGGGGGACTTGCTCCCCTCAGCCTCATCCTCCAAACCTGCAGCCACAGCCACCCGCTTCTTCTCCACTTGTCTTGCGGCCGATGCCTCCTTTTTCCGCGCCTCTGCCTGACGTGCCTCCTCAGCCTTTGCAGCCTCCTCAGCCTTTGCAGCCTCCTCAGCCTTTGCAGCCTCCTCTGCTGCCTTCTGCGCCTCCTGCGCCCGGTGTTCCTCCTCCCTCGCTGCTTCCTCCAGCTCCTTCATCTCCTGTTCCATCTGCTCCTTCATCGCCCACTCCCTCTGTTCATGTTGAGCCCTCATCGCAGCCAATTTGATCTGCGCGGATACTGCTGGAGGGGACAGACATAATTGATAGTTGATGGGGGAAGGAAAGAACATGAAAATTTTTTCAACCAATTACCGCATTCAGAAAATTCAACCAACTTCCTCATTCAGACTCAAACCCTCACGTGCCTTGTAGGCTCGGCACTAAGGGGGAAATACTGTCAAGAACCATTGCTCGCCCGATCGGAACCCGCATCCATCCAACTCTTTCCCGCACGTCGAACATGACTTTTGTCTACGCCTCCCAATTTTGTTCCCGGCCACCTTGCACTGCCCATGCTACTGTGCATCAGGCCGCCTTGTACAGCATCCATGGCTGCCTTTCCAAGGCTGCCATCTCTATTGCAAATCCGACTATGGATTCCTGTGCGGCTCCCATAGGTAATTTATCTATGCAGTCGAGACACTGCCACAGTCTTTGCTCCTGTTCCGCATCATTCCAGACTACAGTATTTAAGCTCAGTTAGTTTTGCCTTGTATTCCTCAGTTCATATATCGACATAGACTCGACTTTACCCTGCCAATCTAAAACCTCCTTCTACTCCAACCCCTGTCCTCTAAGAGTCTGAACTACATTTGACTCAACCTCTAGTCTCCCTCCAAAGTTCTAGTCTCATCTGAACTCAACCTAAGTCCCTCCATACTCCTCCCCACATTTACCCACACTTTCCCGCTCCTACCTCTAAACCCTCGACTTGAAATTAGGACACCAGATGAGGTGAAGGGCGCAGCTTCTTACAAGCTGAAGCCAAGTCCTTTCCGTTCCCCCTCCCGCAGAATCTGCATCAACCTGACAATCTCCCACTATCATCACCCGCAGTGTCCAGTCGGATTCCGAAGTGGCCTCTAGGATCAGTTCTTAACAGTTGTATCAGATTGATTTTCATTTCATCTTACTCATATGTTGATCATTTGCTTGATTCTATTAATGATCATAAGGCTAACATGTATAATAATACTCCCACCATTTGTCAATGCATGCTATGCATCACATAATTTATGGTTGTCACATTACATTTCTTGGTGTTCAGCACGAGTCATTCAGTAGATGTATTTTTATATTGATCATAGCCAAGTCAAATCTTGATGAAATGTTTTAAAAGTCAGACCGAATGATGGGGAATTACAATGTCTATCTATCTGTACAGTGGTTATAAGGTCCGGGTAATATTTGCTAAGATACATATGGGTTATATTAATACAACAAATTTCATGACAAAACATCAGTCTGAACCAGTCTTAACTGGTCTTTTTCGGTCTTTTAACCAGAAAGGACCAGTCCTAGGTGGTCCAGTTTGGTTCTAGCAGTATCTGGGTCGGTCCTGGACTGGTTTAGGTTGTGGTCTTTACATTTTTGGGTCAAAAAACTGAACTGGACTGGACCCTTAAACACTAATACCCCTGCCTTGCCTTAGTAACTCATAATTTGTAGTATGTAGTTAAAACTTGTTGGGGATGTTAAATAAATGAAATCTACATGGTACATATATTTATGTGTGTTATTGCTATGGATCATATGATGTCCAATTGTACCCAACATTTCTGTAGCACAAGTTATAAGCAGTACAATCAAAGTCATTCAAATCACAACAAAATACCTGTCATAAAATGGTTTTGGTCATATCTTTTTCAGTTCTCAGCTGTTTTTGATGAACCAGGGAGCGAAATTGAAGTGAATATGTGTGGAAACAGGGGGGTGTAGTTTGCATGACCTATTAACCAGTCTCAACTGGTTTTTGTGCAGTTAACAATATTTTTGAGATCTGAAAGACCATAACCAGATGTTAACCATAACCGATGGTCTGGTTAACATCAGTTAGGTTTGGTTCAGTTTCCAGTCTTTTTTTGGTCCATAGGACCAGACCTTAAAACACTAGCAGCATTTGCGGCTGTGATCTTCTTGCACGTTTTGGGCATGAGCTTCTCTTGGTCACAATCCAGGGAGAAGTGTCCTGCATAAAATGTTTGGCATTTGTAGCAGCCAAGGTGGGCCTTCAGGATATCCTTTTCTTTGCACATAAACTTCAGGATCCCAGCATAGCTTTCTTTGGTTCCCATAGTAGATGTGTTGGCAGTGTTTGATGAATGGAGGATATTGGGCGAGTGTGTGGAGCCAGGGGCATGGGGAGTGGTTGAGGTGGGGGACAGTTTGGCAAGGTGGTTTACCCACTCTTCATTTTTCTCTGTGATCTTGAGGTCAAGGACATTGATGTGCTCTTTCCAATCCGCAAAGTCTGCAATGGCATCCAAGATTCTGGTGGCAGCACCAGTGGCATTCAGTTTAGGGTTGTTGGCATGATAAGCATGCTCGAGGGCAGGCCGCATGCAGGGAATGAGGTGGAGACGGAGTCAATCTGCTGTGATGTGGTATGGTGAGGATGAGCCTCCAAGTTTGTTGTTAGCAGCAATAACTTTTTCCACCCAAGTGAGGAAGGCCATGTCCCCTTGTAAGGCAATCTGATCCCAGATGAGGGAGCATTCCCAAGTGTGGGGTAAAAACTTCCTCTTCAGTTTGGTGACAAAGGCTGTGAAGTCCAGGGCAACCAAGTGTGCTTCTTCTGCATAAACCCACATCTGTATTTCTGCTGATTTGAAGTTAAAGATAATTTTTCCTACACATTCATCAGCAGCCATTCCCTTGTGTAAGAAGTAGTGTTAACAGGCATTCTCAAAGACTCATAAGGTCTCAACCATTAGGCAGCCGCTGGAGAGTACAGGGCCACCATTTCCTGATTGAATGACTTCAGCAGCGGCATATGGGATACTGTTGGCATTGGACATGTTTGTTGCAACATGTGTTGATGAGTCAGAGTCACTGGTAGATGGACATCATGTTGGGGGTGCAGGGGTGGAGTTGAGTGAGGTCAATGGGGAAAGGGCAGGAGAGGTACAGTTTGTTGGGTTGACTATATGCACATTTGTATGTGCTGTTTGATGGGCATGGGAGCATGTCATCAAAGGGTTGGGGTGTGAGGGGTGTTGAGACAGTTTGTATGGTCTGTTGCAGTGAGTTCAGGGTGTGGTGGGTATGGTACAGTGTCAGGTTCTGGGTACAGTGTCAGGGTGCAGTGGCAGTTCAAGATAAGAGTGGTCTGGAAGTTCTTGTGTTGCGAGAGTCTTTACATACATATCTTTTTGGTGTCAGTAGTACACCTCCATTCTGACGTATGTGCTGTCACAGGCAGTTCTTCTGCCCTTTCAAAAATGTTAGATGTGGCTGGCTAAGGCTAGATTTGATTGATATGAAGACAACCTTGGTATTTCTGGTTGTAGCTAGATTTGGTCGATAGGAAGACAATTTTGGTAGAGTTTATATTTGGGGGTGTCAAAATGGCATTAAGTCAGTCCAGGGCCATCCCAAACAGCAAAAAAGATGGGGAAAGGACATGGCTGTGAGATGCCCATGTTCCTACCATATTTGTGTTCAAAAAAAAGTGGAAGGAAGTCTGGGACTTCTGACACTAAGGTCAAGACAAGTGAACAGGAATGAAGAATGAATTCAAAAGTGTAAAGTATGATAATACAAAGTTGTACAAGAACAATCTATGTCAGGTGACCATGATGGTGACTAAGAATCCAAATGTGGTTGTAACTTCATTACACTATCTCATTGCCTCATGGTCAGAAAGAGGTTTCTGTCTGCTCCCAAACCCACTCTGTTCAACCATCAACAACTGGAATATACATCTGTACAAACTTAACTCTTTCTGAAAGGTGGGACAACCAGTTTTTCTGCATCAGAGGGAGTGGGGGCATATAAACTGACTAGGGATCAGGGAGCCACAAATAGTGATGAGTGATGACCCACCACGTAGTCTATTATCTTAGGCTGTTTCAAGAATGATATCAGATGAAGTGCCTGACTTCTTTTGAATTCTGGATCAGGTGAGGGGATTTTCATAAAGTTAGGATAAGAGGTTTCTGTACATTCACTTGTGAGCACAGTGGATGGCAGATCCTTTCTTCCTGACATTCACTAGTGGCCCGTGTAATGACTGAGATGTGGTAAGAAAGAATAGTGTACACACTGCGAGTGGCAATATTGGATGGTTTGTCCTATGGCCACACACTTACTGCACAATTTCAAATCCTGACCCGGTAGCAGTTGTGCAGCAAGTTTCTCACATTTCCAGTGTTTCTTTTGTGCTGGGCTGCTCTCAAGTTTCAAATAACTCTTGGGGAGCCTCTATTGAGGAATTGCATGGTGATGTACTATCACTGGCACTGGGTTTGAACACAGGTAGGTGTTTGAACAGTACTAGTCAATATTTCTACCACTTTCCATCCACTTCAGCACTCAGTATTCTTGGGATACGTAGTTACTGTAACTATCAAACAATGTATAAATTTTATTTTGCAGAAGAAAGCCACATTGTTGAGGAATTTTAGTTTTGAGGGTCCAGATTTGGATTTGATTTGGAAAAAACAGTGTCTGGATAGTTTTTATGAATTGAAATTTCTAAAAGAAAATTGATACAGATGAAATCTAACTATATGAGAAGCCTCCCACCAATTTACAGGTACAGACAACTGCTAGTGTACAGGATAGAGCATTTGCAGCAACCAGGTGTTGAGCATGACAATCTCTTGAAGTGGAGATTGAAATGCATATGCATTTGGGTATGACCCTGGAAGCTCCTGCAAAGGTTTGTCCAGAAAAATCACCAAAAACACCCCTCAAACATGCAGAGTTTTGGCCTCAAACATGCTAAGTCAGACAAGGATGTGACAGCCATACAGTGTGACAGGTCAAAAAAATGTATTCAAGACATAGGGAACAGGTATAAGTTATGTGTGAGCATAACAATAAGCAGTGAAAGTGGGTCCATCTTCTACCCATTTTCCCTCCAGCATAAGAGGATTTTTTTTGCCGCAACCATGGACTTTATTTCTACATCAAAGCATCAAGATGGCCTGTGTGCAGGAACATCATGATATTCTTCACTAGTAAGTTGCAGGCACATTTAAATTTTTCAACAATCTCAACCTCTCAAACATGCTAAATCTGAACAAAGCTACAGTGAAAGTTGCCTGAATCATGCAAAGTCCAGACATGTATATGTCAAAATTTTGCCCCTCAAACATGCTAAAACCTGGAGAAACCTTTGCAGGAGCTTCCAGGGTCCTATTTGGGTCTCATTGAACTGCAGAGCTGAGATTGAATTTGGCATGTCAGGAACCATGACTGATGTGACTGAAACTGTTCAAAAGCCTACTTTTTGGTATAACTGGCATCACATTTTGGCTATACTCATGTTTTTACTACATGAAAGTCTAGATAAGAAGCACATATATACCCTCAAGAAAGCCAAAGACCAGTAGTCATCAGGAACCACAATTCTGAGACACATTTTCAAAATTTGTTCAAACACCTACCCAATGATAGTATGTCCTCTTTCTGTTTTGCTCCCACCCTGAGATTTGTCCTCAACAGGGGACACTGGAACAACAGTAGCAGAGGCAGACATAAAATGGCTGAGTGGTTCCTTCTTCCTGCTGAGGCATTTGATGAACTCCTCATCTGAAGAGGCCTCAACTTTGTGAACTGTAGGGAATATTTGCAACTGTGGTTGCACCAGTTTCTTGACTGTTTCTTGGACTCTTGCTCAATCTGTGCCCATAAGTATCTCATCTGTGTCTGTAGATGGATCTTGTGATGATGTTTGCCTATGCATCAGAGCAGTATATCCTGCCTCTAAATGTACAATTCAGTGAAGTTATGCGTGGAAAGCAAAACACAGAAAGATGAGAGGTACAAAAGCCAGCATGACATGGAATAACACCATATAAAATAGGTTCTGTGTTTACAGTATCTGTTACAATTTTCCTTGCAACTCATGAGACCCGACTGACCCGATGTACCCGAAGATCCCCTCCAGACAGGAGGCACTCCCTGATTCATGCTTAGAGCATGTCCTTGACACCAGACACCCACACGATGCATGTCAACAACATGCATTCGATCCCCTTCCCGCAGAAGGCACCCTTGACGCATGGTGACTCCATGCACCCGAACCCATTCCCACACATGCTGTGATACAACAGCCCCTTGACATGAGGTCCATGACGTCGGACTCTCACAATCGACATGCTGTGCCACAGCATGTCCTTGACATCAGATCCTTGACATTGGACGCCTCATGCAAGGCATAAGGCTTATTGTTTCTATTCTTACTTGATACACATCTATCTTTCTGATTGGACAATAAGGACCTCCCTTGTAGTATAAGTACTGCAACTCGTAGTAGGGATGTCCTTAGTTTAGATCTAGGCATTCTACAGCCTTAACTTGCAACTCATGAACTTACTTGAAACCACTAAGGAAGCCCCTTAGTGCATGAACCTGAATGACTCTACGCAGAAGCCCTGCTAGAGTGCACTACCTATCTTACGTCGGATGCTCCGAGTAAGACTAGTGCTGAACAACTTGTCGAGGAAGCACCTCATCAAATGACATCAACTAGATCAAGTGGTTGAGGCTTCGCCCTTAACATAAGATCTAAACTATCTGCTAGCCCACCTACCTAGGTGTAGGCAATACGTCTCGAAACACACCACAGCGACCTGGGTCTAGACAAACCCCAGACCAACCACCAAGAGAAGCGGAACCACAGCCAGGTTCATCTTGGTACCGATACAATGGAAGACTAGTCCATTACTTGACCCCAGCACAGCGTTGGTTCTACAGATCAACTGACAGACTTCTCAGGAGACAGAACCAAAACTGCCAAATTCCTGCAGGAGATAGACCTGTACCTGCGAATCAATGACCAGGTCTATGACACGAACGACAAAAAGATCATCTTCACACTGTCCTTCATGAATGGAGGGACGGCAGCTGCCTGGGCGCAGGCATTTGTCAACCAACACCAATCCAAGGGACTCGGAGAATATGCAGACTTCAGACAGAAGGTCTTAGAGGCCTTCTCACCAATCAACGATGCCGGAACGGCAAAAACTGAGATCAAGAATCTCAAACAAGGTTCAGGGAACCTCGAAGAATATGTGTTAAGGGCGAAGCCTCAACCACTCGATCTAGTCGATGTCGTTCGACGAGGTGCTTCCTCGACAAGTCATTCGGCACTAGTCTTACTCGGAGCGTCCGACGTAAGATAAGTAGTGCACTCTAGCAGGGCTTCTGCATAGAGTTGTTCAGGTTCATGCACTAAGGGGCTTCCTTAGTGGTTTTGAGTAAGTTCACGAGTTGCAAGTTAAGGCTGTTAATTGCCTAGATCTAAACTAAGGACATCCCTACTACGAGTTGCAGTACTTATACTACGAGGGAGGTCCTTATCGTCCAATCGGAAAGATAGATGCATATCAAGTAAGAATAGAAACAATAGGCCTCATGCCTTGCATGAGGCGTCCAATGTCACGGAGTGCTGCAGCGCAGCATGTCAGGAAACAATAAGAGATAAGCCTCATGCCTAGCATGAGGCATCCGATGTCACAGATCCAATGTCACAGATCCAATGTCACAGATCCAATGTCAAGGATCCAATGTCAAGGACATGCTGCGGTGCAGCATGTTGATCGTGAGAGTCCAACATCACGGACCTCATGTCAGGGGGCTGTCGTATCACAGCATGTGTGGGAGTGGGTTCGGGTGCATGGAGTCACCATGCATCAAGGGTGCCTTCCACAGGAAGGGGATCGAATGCATGCAGTCGGCATGCGTCATGTGTGTGTCTGATGTCAAGGACATGCCCTAGGCATGAATCAAGGGGTGCCTCCTGTCTGGAGGGGATCGTCGGGTGCGTCGGGTTCCATGAGTTACAAGGAAAATTGTAACATTACCCCCCCACTATGGTCAAAAGTCCCACACTTCGACCTAAATCTTCGTCTCTCCTTCGTGGTCTGATCGGGCGTGGTCTGGTTATGTGGGTAGGTTGGGGTCGAGGGGTACAATGGAGGAATAATTCATGTCTGAACTTGGACCATGATTGGGTTCTTCTGGTTCGCGCTGCCCTAGGTAGCGGTGTCAAGGAGTCGGTAGTATCGTTGAAAGAGGGGCATTGCAGGATGGCAAATTCAATGTCTGTAATCAGGGGTTCGGGTTCTGTTCGGAGGATGGCGTAGAGGCAGACTGCGAAGGTTAGGGCTGCCGCTGCAGCCAGGGTCATGCCAACAACGATGGCAAGGATCGTAATCCCTGTGAGCATGGGTCTGTCTTGTCATGCCATCGTCTTGAGCTCTGCCTTTTAAATCCTTCCATATGGCTCCCCTGTCATGTTTCCCATCATGTTGTCATCAAAATCATCGTATCCAGAGTTAAAGAAGAGCCGCTGTCTGTGTTCGGCTTCTCTTTGATTGGTCTCTCGATCTTTCCGAGGTTTCTCCAGGCAGTTCATCCTATAGTGTCCAGGGCCTCGCTGTTTGCAATACTTGCAAATATATTGTGGGCAAATCAGGCCGAAATGGCCTATCTCTTGGCAGATGAAACATCTGGCATGTCTCATGTGTGGGGGGGACCAAGGCGGTTGGGTGGTTTTCGGTTCGGGTTCAGGGGTGGTCAGATCAATTACTTCAGGTGCCCTAGGCACGATCTCCAGGTTCTTCATAGAACGGGAGGAGTCTCCAGAGGGAGCTTGTTGTTCGTCTCTGTCGCTCCGCTCGCCGAATGGCGAGGGCAAGGTCGGTGGTCATCTGTGCCAATCTAAGGGGGTGTGAGGTCTCTCCTCAGTCATTCTCGGTCTGTCTGACCGTGGTGCAATCATCTCCTGGATCGTCTGTTCGATCCCCAGGGCAGCTGCATCGTTCATTGCTTCTTCTAGATTTTGTTCCATCTGCTCGATAGTGCTAGCATAGTAGAAGCACATCCTGGCCAGATGGTATCTTGGTGGATCGTGGGCGAGGTGGACGTGAAGGGCATCAGCATTCAATCGGTTTCATAGGTAGTCTCGGGTGAATTGTTGTTCGGCAGGCATATTGGGGAGTGTTGTAGTAGAAAGGAAGGGGGGTCTTGGGTTCTCGTTAGAGGTGGTACCTCTTCTTATATGCCATCAGGATCTTGGGGGCATGTTTTAAGTTTGATTCGGGTTCCCATGTGTTTTCGGAGGTCGGGTAGTCAACCCATTTCACGAGGTAATGGCGTGTCTTGCCGTGCTTCTTGTGTGCGATGATCACTTCCACTTCGTATTCATTTTCTCCTTCCACGAGGTCGGGTGGTGGAGTCAGGAAGTTCTGTCCATGAGTGTCATTCTCGTGGTATTGCGTGAGTAAGGCCGCATGGAATACTGGGTGGATCTTCCATCTCAGTGGCAGTTTCAGTCGGTATGTCGTTCTGGACAGGGCGTCTTCAATCAAGAAGGGCCCTTCTCATTTTGGCGCCAATTTTCTCGTTGGGTAGCCCATCTTCAGGTTCTTGGAGTCAAGCCATACTTGTTCTCCAACCTTGAACGGTTCATATCGCCCTTTCATTTGGGCAGCCATAGCCTGTCTGGCTAGTTCGTGTGCAGCAAGAGCTTCCCTTCTTGCAGCGAGAAGTTCCTGGATTCTCTGTTTGGTGGCTGGCACATTCGTCTTCTCATAAGGGGTGGGGATAGCGTGTGGTTGATATCCCATCATCAAGTAAAATGGCGAATGTTTTACTGCGGAGTGCGTCTTCTGGTTGTGCGTGAATTCTGCCGTTGGGAGATAATGTTCCCAATCTTCGGGTTTGTTCAAACGGAACATGCGGAGGTAAACTTCTAGTTCTTGGTTTACTCGCTCTGTTTCTCCATCAGTCTGGGGGTGATAAGCAGTGCTCATGGATAGCTTGATCCCGAGCAGTCGTCCGAGTTCTTGGAAGAGTTTGGATGCAAATCGAGGGTCTCTGTCTGAGATGATCCTCCTGGGGAGTCCAAATCTTGTGTATACATGGCACAGGTAAAGGTCTGCAGTGCCAAGTGCATCGATCGTCTTCGTGCAAGGGATAAAAATTACCCCCTTCGTAAGACCATGGTCTACCACGACCATGATTGAGTCAAATCCGTTTATCACGGGCAAGTCCATGATAAAATCTGTCATTACCAGCTTGAATGGTCTGCTGGCATCGGATGATATCGGTGTCAGTGGTGGGGTCATCGGGTGTGTATTCACTTTCATTTGCTGGCACTTTGCGCAGCCTTCGACGTACTTCTTGATGAAGTTGGCCATTCCTGGCCACCAGTAGTCTCGTCAGATCAGCTCAATCATCTGCCATTGTCCAGGGTGTCCTGTCGTGATGCTATCATGGTATTTTTGTATGATCGCTCGGCGGAGGGTTTCGTCCTGTGGCACGTAGCATCTGTCTTTGAAAAAGAGCAGGCCGTCTTCGAATTTCCAGTCCTCCAATGCAGACTTGATTGGGGGAGTTCTGTTGTTTTTCAGGGCTCATAAAGCATCATTTACAAGGTCATCCTTCATTATTGCTGAGACCAGGGCTCCCTGGAGCTCGGTGTCGATCGTTTTGATGAACAGTTCGTCAGTGAGGATGGTCTTGTCCTCATTGTCAGTGTCTTCTTCGGCTATGTGATCTGCTCTCCTCGATAGGGCGTCAGATTGTACCATCTGTGATCCCGGTACGTGTTGTAGCTTCAGGTCAAATTGTGACAGGTAGATGCTCCATCTAGCCTGTCGTCGGTTCAGTTTCTGCGCCTGACAGAAATACATCAGGTTCTTGTGATCGGACAGTACTGTCACAGGGAACGGTGTCCCCTGTAGGTAGTGTCTCCATGTCTCTAGTGCTCGGATCACTCCCAGTAGTTCCCTGTCATATATCTCGTAATTTCTTTCAGCTTTGTTGAAAGAATGCAAGATATAGCCGCATGGGTGCCAGTCTCCATTGGCGTCCTGTTGTCTGAGTACTGCACCTGTCGCAAATTTTGAGGCGTCAGATTCCACCACAAATGGTTTTGTTGCGTCTGGCATCAGCAGTACTGGGGCTTTGTTGAATTTCCTTTTTAGCGCATTGAACAATTGCTGGCAGTCGTTCGTCCATTCGAATTTCTGGTTCTTCTTCGTCAAATCATTCAGTGGTCTGGCCAGATCCGCGAAGTGTCCGATGAATCTTCGATAGAAGTTCCCAAATCCTAGGAAGGATCTTACATCCTTCACTGTCCTTGGCGTGGGCCAGTCCTTGATCCCAGCCAGCTTCATGTTGTCCATTGCGAGTTCGTCGGGCCTGATGATCATGCCCAAGAAGTCGACTTCCTGTACGTTGAATTTGCATTTCTCTATTTTCAGGTAGAGATCACATTGTCGTAGTCGTTCGAGGACCCTTTCGGTCCTTATCTGGTGTTCTTCTTCCGTCTTCGAGAAGATCAGGATGTCATCCATATAGATGATGAGCCATCCTTCATCTAGCATATCTTGGAAGAGATCGTTCATCATGGCCTGGAATGTTGCTGGTGAGTTGCACAGCCCAAAGAACATCACCATTGGCTCGAATAGCCCTCGGTTAGTCTTGAATGCTGCCTTCCACTTGTCTCCTTTCTTTATCCATACATTATGATATCCCCATCGAATATCAAGTTTCGTGAAAAATCTCGCTCCCTTCAGCTTGTCCAAGAGGTCTCTGATCAGTGGCAGGGGGTAGTTGTTCTGGATCGTTCCTTCATTCAGATAGCGATAGTCTTGGCAAGGTTGTAGAGCATCGGAGTCCTTCTTCAACCCGAAGAAGAATGGGGATGCCATGGGTGATTTTGATGGTCAGATGTATCCTTTCTCCAGGTTTTCATCAAGAAACTCATTGAGTTTCTCCTGTTCTTTTGGTGTCAATGGGTAGACTTTGCAATCTTTTGGTACAAAGCCTTCCTTCAAGTCAATTGCATGATCCCACGGTCTTGATTCCAGGAATCGTTCAGATGTGGCCTTTTCAAATACCTGTCTGTATTTCTGGTATTCTGGTGGCAGCACGTCGTCCAGGGTCTGTTGGCTAGTCTCCTTTCCCTCCTCTTGCTCATGTGCCAGTCGTTGAGATATGGATGTCTTTGCTCTGATCCATATGTCAGAGTTGAGTAGGTACCATGGGGAGCCCTTGCCTTTCACGAGTCTGCCGATGGTGTTCATCTTCCGGATGTATTTGTGTGTCAGCTCTCGATGTTCTTCTGTCAGAGGCAGTTCTATGGCTGGTCTGAATAGGCCAATGACTGGTTTGCCTCGCACGTATGCAATCAGTATTGAGTCGTCCTCAATCACATCTCGTTCGGGGGCCGGTTCTATTGCTCGTATTTCCATGCTGGTGTCTGCCAGTAGTTCTTCATTGGGTACCTCTTCGATCTTTACCTGAGGGGGGGTCTCCCTGTGCATAGGTATTTCAGTGTTGATGGTACCGTGATCTGGAGTCCTATCATCGTGGGTCAGGGTAGTCTGTTGTCAAGGGTAGTTTATCCTGTTTTGTAGTGTCATTTTCATGTTCCTTTTGCTGGTGCTTCCCTCCCCTGTGGAGGTTAGCAATTCCTTCATCCTTTGCACAATTTGTTGTGCCTTGTCGCATTCTTTGTTTTTGCCCTTTTCCAGCTGTTTCTTCTTCTGGTTTTCTCGGGTCTTGGCGACAGCATGTCATGCCACTTCAAGGTTTCTGGTTTCTTTAGGAGTGTTGCTGCTCCTGGTTTTTGCGATGGCTATCTGGACAGAATTTAGTTCTTTTGCTTTCCTCTCTGAAAGCCTTTCTCTTGTTTTTGCCATGGCCAATCAGGCTCAGGCAAGGCTCCTCTCTTTTTCTTCAGCGAGCCTTTCTCTTGTCTTTGCCATGGCTAGTCGTGCTCAGGCAAGGTTTCTCTCTTTCTCTTCGGAGAGTCTTTTTCTTGTTTTGGCCATGATGTGTCGAATTCGTGCCATTCTGTCATTTGGCGCCTCCCTTTCGGTGTCTACCCTAGGAAGGTTTAGGGTGTTCAGGAGGGCCCGTTCGGCTCTTCTTGTCTTTTCCAAGATTTGTTTGATCTGAGCCTGTCATTCTTCATCTCGGAACTCAAAGGTTCCCTTCTTCCAATCAATGATCGGGTTTATCTCCCGCAGCCATGGCAGGCCCAGGATTACCAATTCTTTGCCTAGCCTGGCGACTAGGTATTCTATTGGGTAGCTCCTTCCATTGATGTGGAGTCTTCCTTTCATGCATCTGGTGATCGTTCCCTGCTTGTTCAGGGTCCCGTCTACATTTGTGGCCCGGATGGTGTGGCCTAAGGGATATGTTCTGATCCCTTCTTGTTCGACGAAGTTTGAGTCGATAAAGACTCCTCCTGCTCCAGAGTCAAGGAGCGTGTTCGTTGCAATGTCTTTCCCGTTGTCTGACTCAGCTACCCAAATAGACAGGCACATAGATTGTCTATTCATGGTAGCTAAGAGTACAGACCCTAGGGAGACTACAGCAGTGACTGGCGTTGTATCAGGCCGCTGTTCTAAAAACCCGATTCCTCCATGAGGTTAAGGGCTCGTTCCTTTTCTTCTTCGTCTAGTTCATCCAGCATCATGTGGATCTTCTGGTAGGTGTCCACCCCAGTCTTCTTCTGGGTGAAGCGGTTTCGGTAGGGAGGGGGTGCTGACCCCATCTGAGTGGGGTTCTTTCCATCCCTGTGGTCGGATGATCGGTGTCCTGGTTGGTGGCAGATGAAACACAATCCCTTCCGGAGGTGTTCCACACATTCTTGGTTCATCAGTCAGTTGATATCAAGAGAGGGCTGTCCTTTCTTTGTCCTTTCGTTTGTCTTCTGGTTCTGCCTGGTCTTTCCCAGGATTGCCATGGCCCGTTTCCATTGGCCTTCGTATTTTGAAGCTGCCTTTATCCAGCCTTTGAGCATGTTGGGCACTGTCTCCATTGTGTGTACCCTCTTCAATAATTCGGGATGCAGTCCGTCCATGAAGTACTCAATTATGGCTGCATCTTCTGTGATTCCTGTCCTGTCTTTCAGGATGCGGAAGTTCGCCACATATTCTTCAAGGTTCCCTGAACCTTGCTTGAGATTCTTGATCTCTGTCTTTGCCGTTCCGGTGTCATCGATTGGCAAGAAGGCCTCTAAGACCTTCTGTTGGAAGTCTGCGTATTCACCGAGTCCCTCAGACTGGTGTTGGTTGACGAATGCCTGCGCCCAGGCAGCTGCTGTCCCTCCATTCATGAAGGACAGCATGAAGATAATCTTCTTGTCATTCATGTCATAGACCTGGTCATTGATTCGCAGGTACAGGTCTATCTCCTGCAGGAACTTGGCGGTCTTGGTCCGCTCTCCTGAGAAGTCTGTTGGTGATCGGATTTGAATGTCCTTCATGGACGTCATCGGTATGGTTGCGGGTTCGGACATCTCGTTATAGAGGTTGTCAGTTTCATCTGTTAAGAAGTGGGTGGATGTTTCAGGTGGGGGTGTGTGCAGTTGTTCAAAGTCTTCGTCGGTGAGGAAATCTCCTCATTGTCTGTCGGTTGATCTGTAGAACCAACGCTGTGCTGGGGTCGAGTAACGGACTAGTCTTCCATTGTATCGGTACCAAGATGAACCTGGCTGTGGTTCCGCTTCTCTTGGTGGTTGGTCTGGGGTTTGTCTAGACCCGGGTCGCTGTGGTGTGTATCGAGATGTATTGCCTACACCTAGGTAGGTGGGCTAGCAGATAGTTTAGATCTTATGTTAAGGGTGAAGCCTCAACCACTCGATCTAGTCGATGTCGTTCGATGAGTTGCTTCCTCAACGAGTCATTCAGCACTAGTCTTACTCGGAGCATCCAACGTAAGATAAGTAGTGCACTCTAGCAGGGCTTCTGCATAGAGTCGTTCAGGTTCATGCACTAAGGGGCTTCCTTAGTGGTTTTGAGTAAGTTTGCGAGTTGCAAGTTAAGGCTGTTAATTGCCTAGATCTAAACTAAGGACATCCCTACTACGAGTTGCAGTACTTATACTACGAGGGAGGTCCTTATCATCCAATCGGAAAGATAGATGCATATCAAGTAAGAATAGAAACAATAGGCCTCATGCCTTGCATGAGGCGTCCAACATCATGGACCTCATGTCAGGGGGCCGTCGTATCACAGCATGTGTGGGAGTGGGTTTGGGTGCATGGAGTCACCATGCGTCAAGGGTGCCTTCCATGGGAAGGGGATCAAATGCATGCAGTCGGCATGCGTCGTGTGTGTGTCTGATGTCAAGGACATGCCCTAGGCATGAATCAAGGGGTGCCTCCTGTCTGGAGGGGATCGTTGGGTGCATCAGGTTCCATGAGTTACAAGGAAAATTGTAACAATATGTGGCAAACTTCTGCATCCTGAAAGACAGGACGGGAATCACAGAAGATGCAGCCATGATTGAGTACTTCATGGATGGACTGCACCCCAAATTACTGAAGAGGGTACACACAATGGAGATGGTACCCAACACTCTCAAAGGCTGGATAAAGGCAGCTTTGAAATACAAAGGCCAATGGAAACGGGCCATGGCAATCCTGGGAAAGACCAGGCAGAACCAGAAGACAAACAAAACGACAAAGAAAGGACAGCCCTCTCTTGACATCAACTGACTGACAAACCAAGAATGCGTGGAACACCTCCAAAAGGGATTATGTTTCATCTGCCACCAGCCGGGACACCGATTGTCCGACCACAGGGATGGAAAGAACCCCACTCAGACGGGGTCAGCGCCCCCTCCCTACCAAAACCGCTTCACCCAGAAGAAGACTGGGGTGGACACCTACCAGAAGATCTGCACAATGCTGGATGAACTAGACAAAGAAGAAAAGGAACGAGCCCTCAACCTTATGGAGGAATCGGGTTTTTAGAACAGCAACCTGATATGATGCCAGTCACTGCTGAAGTCTCCATAGGATCTGTACTCTTAGCTACCATGAATAGACAATCTATGCACCTGTCTATTTGGGTAGCTGAGTCAGACAATGGGAAAGACGTCGCAACAAACGCGCTCCTCGACTCTGGAGCAGGAGGAGTCTTTATCGACTCGAACTTTGTCAAACGAGAAGGGATCAGAACATATCCCTTAGGCCATACCATCTGGGCCACAAATGTAGATGGAACCCCAAATAAGCAGGGAATGATCACAAGATACGTGAAAGGGAGGCTCCACATCAATGGATGGAGCTACCCAATGGAATACCTAGTCGCTGGACTAGGCAAGGAATTGGTAATCCTGGGCCTGTCGTGGCTGTGGGAGGTGAACCTGGTTATCGACTGGAAGAAAGGAACTCTTGAGTTCCAAGATGAAGAATGACGGGCTCAAATCCAACAAATCTTGGAGAAGATGAGAAGAGCCAAATGGGCCCTCCCTAATACCGTAAACCTCCCCAGGGTCGATACTGGAAGAGAGGCACCAAATGACAAGATGGCACAAATTCGACACATCATGGCCAAGATGAGACAGAGGCTCTCTGAAGAGAAAGAGAAGAACCTTGCCCGAGCCAGACTGGCTGTGGCAAAAACAAAAGAAAGACTCTCCGAAGAGAAGGAGAGAAACCTTGCCTGAGCATGACTAGCCGTGGCAAAGACAAAGGAAAGGCTTTCCAAAAAGAAAGCCAAAGAACTGAATTCTGCCCAGATAGCTGTCGCAAAGACCAGGAGCAGCAGCACTCCTAAAGAAGCCAGAAACCTCGAAGCAGCACGACGTGCTGTTGCCAAGACCCGAGAAAACCAGAAGAAGAAGCAACTGGAAAAGGGCAAACACAATTAGTGTTTCAAGGTCCAGTCCATAGGACCGGAAAAGACCATAGGACCGAACTGGACCGAACCTCGGTCCAGTCTTTTTTTCAGTTGCGGTTGCCCACATTTGGGGTCAGCCCAGTTGCCGGTTGCCTCATTTTAGAAATCTTTGAAAACCGTTCGAAGACCAGTTGCAATCGGTTGCAACCGGTCTTCTACCCATATAATACTTCAGAACTAATAGTACATACATTACATGTAAAAGAACTAATATTATTACAAAAGTTACTACATAACTATCTTTAAACTACTTGTAACAGATAATGGAACAAGGCCGGGGAAATAAGCACTGGTGAAACAAGTGCTTATATACCCGTGGCTGTGCACGGACCATTTGGTCGTGCTTGCACTGCAGAAAAATTAAGTGGCACCACCATTTAGACATTTCCCATGATACCACAATCACGCCACAACTTCAGTTCTTTCCACAACCATGCCGAGAACGACCACCACAAGCCCACAAACAACGAACAAACACGGCGAAAGTGGCCCAAACGATGCTAGTTTGTCATTTGGGCTGTAGGGTGTCTTTTTCTTTCTTTATTACTTCTACTACCTAATAGTTATTTATTCTTTTTAGGTTCCTATCTTTTGCTGCCCACCACCAACGACGCCACACCCTATGCTGCGCCTGCGAGCCTCTGCTCGCAGGGTGGCAACGGGTTGTGTTTCTAACCACAGCCAACGCCACGTCACAACACCACCAACAGGGACGATGCCAGCAGGAGCGACGCCAATGGGAATGATGCTGCCAACACCAACAGGGACCCTCCAGTGACACCCACCCCGCCTAGCTCAGAGCCTCGCCACCACGAACGAATGAATGCAAAGCGCCCAAACAAACTAGTGTCGTTTGGGCCCCGGGTGCATTCTTCTGTATTGTCGAATTCTTTTTTTTACTAACAACTTGATTTTGTTTTAGATTTGACAACACCCCCTCACCCTCCGTCACCCCTGTGAGCTGCCACCTGCCCTACGCCGCCGCTGCAAGCCTCTGCTCACAGGGTGGTTCTGTTCCCGGACCACAATGGGTGCCATGTCACTTAGCACCACCATCCCGCCTGCAAGCCACTGCTCATAGGGGGCAATAGAGGTGCTGACGACAACCCAGCCCCTGTGGGATAATGAACGACCCGAATGACAGGGAGAACACAACAAACGAGGACAAAAATGGGGAGGATGGTGACAAAAACAGGGAGGGGATGACGCATGATGATGCAGGGATGGCAACGTGAGGGTGACGAATGACAGCGGGGACAGCAATGTGAGGAACAACATACAACAATGTGGGGCCGACAACAAGGAATATCGGGGGGATAACGTACGATGCCCACTCTTGCAACAATTGTGAGATGGGTGTCGTTTCTTTTTCTTTCTTTTTTTCTTTGGTCTTTTTCTTTATTCTTTCTATTAGCAACTCCACCACTGCGAGCACCTGCTCGCAGGGTGATGTAATTTGTTTTGTAATAAAATTTAATTAGACTGTAAAAATAGTAGAAAAAACCGGTCAAAACTGGTCTATTGGGGCAACCGAACTGAATAGGACCGGTCCTATTTGGTTTGGTTGCGGTCCTCCAAGTTTGGGCAACAGTTTGGACCGGTTGCAGTCCACGGTTGCCCTCTTGGGGGTCAAAAAACCAGACTGAACTGGACCTTAAAACACTAAACACAATGAATGCGACAGGACATGACAAATCATGCAAAAGATGAAGGAATTGCTAACCTCCACAGGGGAGGGAAGCACTGGCAAAAGGAACGTGAAAATGACACCACGAAACAGGACAAATGACCCTCGACAGAAGACTACCACGACCCACGATTATAGGACCCCAGATCATGGTACCATCAATGCTGAGGTACCTATGCCCAGGGAAACTCCCCCTCAAGTAAAGGTCAAAGAAGTACCAGATGAGGAACTACTGACAGACACCGGCATGGAAATATGAAGAACGGGAGAAACCTATGAACAAGATGCGACAGACCTCCTGATTGCATATGTACGAGGAGAACCAGTCATTGGCATATTTGAACCACCAGAAGAACCACCCCTGACCAAGGAACACTGAGGGCCCACCCATACGTACATATGGAAAACGAACACGATCTCCAGGATTACAAAAGCCAAGGACTCCCCACAATATATATTCTCAAAAAGTGCATGGATCAGAGCAAAGACATCCATTTCCCAGCGACTCACGCATGAACAAGATGAGGGGAGGGAGGCCAGCAAACAGACCCTGGATGACTTACTGCCACCAGAATACCAGAAATACAGACAGGTATTTGAGAAGGCAGCATCTGAATGATTCCCAGAATCAAGACTGTGGGATCACACGATTGATCTGAAGGAAGGCTTTGTACCAAAGGATTGCAAAGTCTACCCATTGACACCGAAAGAACAAGAGAAACTCAATGAGTTTCTAGATGAAAACCTGGAGAAAGGATACATCCAACTGTCAAAATCACCCATGGCATCCCCGTTCTTCTTCGTGTCAAAGAAGGACTCTGACTTGCCAAGACTATCGCTATCTGAATGAAGGAACGATCTGGAACAACTACCCCCTACCACTGATTGGAGACCTCTTGGACAAGCTGAAGGGAGCGAGATTTTTCACAAAACTTGATATTCAATGGGGATATCATAACGTACAAATAAAGAAAGGAGATGAGTGGAAGGCAGCATTCAAGACTAACCAAGGGCTATTCGAGCCAATGGTGATGTTCTTTGGGCTGTGCAACTCACCGGCAACATTCCAGGCAATGATGAACGATCTCTTCCGAGACATGCTAGATGAAGGATGGCTCATCATCTATATGGATGACATCCTGATCTTCTCGAAAACAGAAGAAGAACACTGGATAAGGACCGAAAGGGTCCTTGAATGACTACGACAATGTGATCTCTACCTGAAGATAGAGAAGTGCAAGTTCAATGTGCAAGAAGTTGACTTCTTGGGCATGATCATCAGGCCCAACGAACTTGCAATGGACAACACAAAGCTGGCTGGGATCAAGGACTGGCCCACGCCAAGGACAGTGAAGGATGTAAGATCCTTCCTAGGATTTGGGAACTTCTATTGAAGATTCATCGGACACTTTGCGGATCTGGCCAGACCACTGAATGATTTGACGAAGAAGAACCAGAAATTCGAATGGACGAATGGCTGCCAGCAGTCGTTCGATGTGCTGAAAAGGAAATTCAATGAAGCCCCAGTACTGCTGATGCCAGATGCAACGAAACCACTTGTGGTGGAATCTGATGCCTCGAAATTTGCGACAGGCGCAGTACTCAGACAACAGGATGCCAATGGAGACTGGCACCCATGCGGCTATATCTTGCATTCTTTCAATGAAGTGGAAAGAAATTATGAGATATATGACAGGGAACTACTGGGAGTGATCCAAGCGCTAGAAACATGGAGACACTACCTACAGGGGACGCCGTTCCCTGTGATGGTACTGTCCAATCACAAGAACCTGATGTATTTCCATCAGGCACAGAAACTGAACCGATGACAGGCTAGATGGAGCATCTACCTGTCACAATTTGACCTGAAGCTACAACACGTACCCAGATCACAGATGGTACAATCTGACACCCTATCAAGAAGAGCAGATCATGTAGCCGAAGAAGACACTGATAACAAGGACAAGACCATCCTCACCGATGAACTATTCGTGAAAACGATTGATGCTGAACTCCAGGGAGCCCTGGTCTCAGCAATAATGAAGGATGACCTCATAAATGAAGCTTTATGAGCCCTGAAGAACAACGGAACTCCCCCAATCAAGTCTGCATTGGAGGACTGGAAATTCAAAGATGGCCTGCTCTTTTTCAAAGACAGGTGCTATGTGCCACAGGATGAAACCCTCCGCCGAACAATCATACAGAAATACCATGACAGCATCACGACAGGGCACCCTGGACAATGGCAAACGATTGAACTGATCCGACAAGACTACTGGTGGCCAGGAATGGCCAACTTCATAAAGAAATATGTGGAAGGCTGCACAAAGTGCCAGCAAATGAAGATCAACACCCACCCGACGACCCCACCCCTGACACCGATATCATCCGATGCCAGCAGACCATTTGAGCTGGTAATGACAGACTTTATTATGGACCTGCCCATAATAAACGGATTTGACTCAATCATGGTCATGGTAGACCATGGTCTTACAAAGAGGGTAATTTTTATCCCTTGTGCAAAGACAATCAATGCACTTGGCACTGCAGACCTCTACCTGCGCCATGTGTACACAAGATTTGGACTCCCCGGAAGAATCATCTCAGACAGAGACCCTTGATTTGTGTCCAAACTCTTCCGAGAACTCGGGCGACTGCTTGGAATCAAGCTATCCATGAGCACCGCCTATCACCCCCAGACCAATGGAGAGATGGAGCAAGTAACCAAGAGCTAGAGGTTTACCTCCACATGTTCTGTTTGAACAAACCCAAAGATTGGGAGCGTTATCTCCCAATGGCAGAATTTGTGCACAACCAGAAGACGCACTCCGCAGTAAAACACTCGCCGTTTTACTTGATGATGGGATATCAACCACGCACTATCCCCACCCCCTATGAAAAGACGAATGTGCCGGCCGCTGAACAGAGAATCCAAGAACTTCTCTCTGCGAGAAGGGAAGCTCTTGCCACACATGAACTAGCCAGACAGGCTATGGCCGCCCGAATGAAAGGGCGATACGAACCATTCAAGGTTGGAGAACAAGTATGGCTTGACTCCAAGAACCTGAAGATTGGCTACCCAATGAGAAAATTGGTGCCAAAACGAGAAGGGCCCTTCGTGATGGAAGATCCACCCGGTATTCCATGCGGCTTTACTCACGTGATACCATGAGAATGACACTCATGGGCAAAACTTCCTGACTCCACCACCCGACCTTGTGGAAGGAGAAAATGAATACAAAGTGGAAGCGATCATCGCACACAAGAAGCACAGCAAGACACACCGTTACCTCGTGAAATGGGTTGACTACCCGACATCTGAGAACACATGGGAACCCAAATCAAACTTGAAGAATGCCCCCAATATCCTGACGTCATATAAGAAGAGGTACCACCTCTGATGAGAACCCAAGAAACCCCCCACTATCTGAACCAAACCCCAGCCAAACAACACTCCTGATACCCCCCAAATGACGATTGACCCACTGAACATTGACGCCCTTCACGTTTGCCCTCACCCCCCCATTGATAAACATGAAAAGAACATGGCAACTGGATGACAAGTCATTGACCAGTCACCAAGAACAAACAGACTGCCGGGGCGACCCTCTTGGGAATGCCTGCACGGAATCACATTCTGGACAAACAGAGACAACTGGATAAAAAGAGTATCCTTGACCTGCCCAAGATGCTGCCTCTATATGCGGAGGAGCACAAAGATGGATTTGACCTGGGTAAGAGCACAATTTGAAGAGTGGTGCTTCGAAGGAGAGTTAGACGACGGCGACTATTTCCCCAAAGAATTCTACCTTGACCGCGATGGCCTAACCCTGGGCAGAAGACCACTGGCGGGGATTAACCCATCACTGTGGAAAGACCTTCAGTGGAACACCCACTACGATGAAGAAAGTGGATTCGAGCTGGCAAGGCAGCTCTTATTTGGATGACACAGAGAACTGGGGACATTGCTGCGTTCCAGCCGACACCCCCACACATCAACACCCCAAACCACTGAGCACAACTAGGTGCAAATAGATCGTCTGCAAAGATGTTAAAACTACCGAACGTCCGCAAAGACGTTAAACTATCGATTGTCTGCAAAGACGTTAAACTATCGATTGTCCGCAAAGACGTTAAACTACTGATCGTCTGCAAAGACGTTAAACTACTGACCATCTGCAGAGATGTTAAACTACCAAGCATCCACGAAGATGTAAAACTATGGTGATTGCCCTTGATACTGCACAGACCCTACAGACCCCCCCCCCCTTCTGATGACATCACTGACTCCTTGACACCATTGCTAGGGGCAGTATAAAACAAAAAGAACCCGATCACGGTCCAAGCTTGGACATGAACGGTCTCTCCATCCCACACCCAGATGCCAACGCCATGACCTACCCACACCACAACCAATTTGACCCCGGAGGAGGAACAAAGATTTAGGTCGAAGTGTGGAACTTTCGACCATAACGAGGGGGTAATGTTACAATTTTCCTTGTAACTCATGAGACCCAACTGACCCGATGTATCCAATGATTCCCTCCAGACACTTAGAGCATGTCCTTGACACCAGACACACACATGATGCATGGTGACTCCATGCACCTGAACCCATTCCCACACATGCTGTGATACAACAGCCCCTTGACATGAGGTCTGTGACGTCGGACTCTCACAATCGACATGCTGCGCCGCAGCATGTCCTTGACATCGGATCCTTGACATCGGACGCCTCATGCAAGGCATAAGGCTTATTGTTTCTATTCTTACTTGATACGCATCTATCTTTCTGATTGGACGATAAGGACCTCCCTTGTAGTATAAGTACTGCAACTTGTAGTAGGGATGTCCTTAGTTTAGATCTAGGCATTCTACAGCCTTAACTCATGAACTTACTCAAAACCACTAAGGAAGCCCCTTAGTGCATGAACCTGAACAACTCTACGCAGAAGCCCTGCTAGAGTGCACTACCTATCTTATGTCAGATGCTCTGAGTAAGACTAGTGCCGAACAACTCGTTGAGGAAGCACCTCATTGAACGACATCAACTAGATCGAGTGGTTGAGGCTTCGCCCTTAACAGTATCTCATTGCACTAGCACAAAACTTTTCATTCTTAAGCTGATCAACCCCAGCATAGTGGATGACAATCAGCTCAATAAATGTCTACTGTAAGTCTTCTGGAAGGATGCCTAGGAGGAGTGATAGTAGACCTCATCCATTATTGGTTGCCAGATACGCTATCATCTTGGGACACCCTTGTCGATAGTTCTCTACATTAGATTCAACAGACAATGTTTGAAAGAGTGCATTATGGATTAGTTCCTCCCACCAAGGCTGCAGAAGAGTTTTCCACTGTTCCACAAAGTCATCATTGGTAATGTGTCATACAGCATACTTGCAACAATCTTGTTGCAGTTGGCAAACCTTGCTTGTGGCCACATCTATTTCTTAAAGTAATGTCTTGGGCTTATTCATAAGGTGGCTGCCTTGTAAGTACTTATCAGATTCTAGGTCAGAACCAGCGTCTTTCCACATATAATTTTGTGAGCCCTCGGTGTTCAGTCCTCCAGTTGTTGTTCTGGCATTAAAATATTCACTATCAAAACATCAGGAAAACTCCAAGGTCTTTGACTTTTTGGGACTTTGACACTTTTTGATACTTTCATAGCTTTGACTTTGAGCTTTTGATCCTTTCAATACTTTTCCTTTTCAGACTTTTCCTTTTCAGTAACTTTCATGACTTTCAATTTGGCATGAGGTCTTTTCAGAGGTCTTTCAGTCCTTTTCTCATCAGGGTTTTAGAATGAAGTAATGATGTGTACCATTCTTTTTTTGCTGAATTATCTGCACAGTGTCCAATTTGTTGCTGGACTCTCTCAGTGAGTCACAAAACTTGAATGCCCATTGCCAGCTAGACTCATAACCACTCCTTCATACATGCATGAGCAAGCATTGAGTGCATGTAGAAGGACTGGTGAAGCTGAGTTTTAATTTCCTTGCCATTTCTTATGTCCAAAAAAAGAACATGGACCATTCTCCAAGAACCTTTTTTCATAAATAACCCTTTTGGGAACAACACATGATGTCATCCAGAACCAGTGTTGCAATGTGTCCACTGGACATCATGCCGCCTACTACCTACAATGAATACCAAACCTTGTTTCAGTTGGAATGTCATGTTGGATCTGCACCACAAGACGTCAATCTCCTTGCTAAGCCCAACCTGAACCTTCCAAACGAATTTTTTGGTACATGAAAACCTCAAGGCAGAGCTCATACACTGAAGCAATCCTGGAACAAAAATGTGTTGTCCTTCGCTATGAAAAACACAAACCTCCTATGTCTGGCAAGAAAAACTTGATGGCAGGCCAGCCTTTCACCCTCTTGACACCCTGAACACCCTCTAATTTGAATATTGCTAAGGATGTCAAGCTGGAAACAGATTGGGGAGAAGGACTATCTCCAAGTGATGATGGAATTGCTAATGCACTCTCATTTACACCAGAACCATGTGCATACATCCTCAGATCGGTCCCATTCCTCAGCCTGATTACTTGCTGTAGCTTTCACTGCGTGTCGTTGCATTCACCTCCACAAGGTCTTTCAGACAATTCACCTGCATTCATGGGTTCTCTGTTATTTGATTCTCTGTCTTCTGTTGAAGGAGCTGCTGCAATGGCACCTTCCTTTCTACCACTGAACACCTCCCTTCCCTTGTTGAGTGGAAGCAATATTGTTAGTGGCACTATCAGCACCCTTTTTCAAGGATCATCATTAGATGCTTTCCCTTTGCCACTGTCACCATTGCAAGATCTTGATGTGAACATGGGCTCTCTTCATCAGCCAATAGAACTTATTCCCCCCCACTCTCATGCACCTTGCTTATCAAAAGTTGAAACAATTAGAAATGTCCTCAACATACTCAAAAAAGCAAAAATCACACCCGCCGACTTTCTGTTACATATTTTGGATGAATCTTGCTTTGCATCATATCACATGCCATTCTATAACTCAGAAAAATTTAGAGAGCTTCTCAACTTGTTCTGGGAAAGTGAACATAGATCTCTCATCATGAAAGATTGGCTCTGACCCAATGCCATTTATCTCGTGTGTGAACTGGTCCACTCAGAAATGGAGTGTGCAAAGCCTTACCTTTGCATGTCCTCAAATGAAGTGACTCTCAGCTTTCTTTCTGATTGGGATATCAACCTACTTATGGACCCAATTTCTCAAAACATAATGCCGGCCTGGTCTGAAATCCTTGATGCAGCCACAGAAGGTCAAGAATCAAAGGTATGCAAAAAGGGTCCTGGGTGATGCAACTGGCATGTGGTAGGAAATGACATTCATTGGGTTGGTTCTCTTGGCTAACCCACTCACCAGGGACGAAATGTCATTAGTGCACAAGCTCACTTTCTACAATTGTACAATTCATGTAAGGTTCAGATAGGAATCAGCCTAATGGCATGCTCCAGTGGTGTGTCATGCCAACTAATCAATGTTTTGGATCATTCTTGTCTTTTGATGTTGCTCACCACACTGAACAAGATCCTCAAAACTATTGTGGACTGTGTCATTGAAGAAGCTTGTATGATCACATCAAGGCCACATACTCTCACATATGACAACATCAACCTCACTGGATCAATCTATGCTGAGCAAACACCAGGTGGCATGACCAATGTCCAGACTGGGACATTTGCCATGATATATGAGATGCCCAGTGCACAAACTGCAGACATGGAGGTGGAACCAATGATGCAGAAGCTAATCAAGGCATCCCCACTCACAATATTGGATCTTCGACCATCTTGATCATCTATACAATTTTATGCACAGCAATCCACTGTAAATATTTGCAAGGTCCTTTGCAAATACATTGAGCACTTTGTGACATATTGCCGATCAGCAGCAACATCCCTGTCTTCAGAACATACCACATCAAAAACTTCAAGGTGTTTTCCACTCTCTGAGCCTCCACAATAGAAGAGGCAACAATCACAGGCAACCTCCTTGCTCATGATGACATTTATCTTGTTCAACTGGCTCATGACCCAGATGACCTGAATAAGCTGGTGATCCTGGCTATCAATGATCAATTGACCAACTCCCAGATTTGCTCTGCCCAATCCATGAGGAACCAAGACCTTATGTCCTGGACATGCCAAGAGATATTTCAACTTGCTTTTGGGATCTTTCACCTGACAATGAACCTCATATGGGCACTACTTCATATCCACAGAGGTGCGATCAATCAACAAGGTAGCTGATCACACTTGTTTGCTGTCTTGGAGAAGGTTTGCCTTGGTGCTAATCATCCCAATTTCCATACACTCTTGGCAGTGCTCACTCAGGTTCTCAAGGGATTCATCCTCAATGCCTGGCAAAAAGAATGTGGATTTGATTCCTTGGATGAATTTGCTGTATCCCAGCCCCCACCTGAACAGCTTCTTGAGTCAGCCCAGAAGATCATGAAAAAGTATGCCACCCTGATTGAGACCATGCTGCCGACTGCCAAGCCAAGCACCAAGGAATCTTGGATGCCACAGGTGGCAGAACTAGAGTCAGAATGTTCAGATTCTGAAGATGAGCTACCTGACAATCCAACCACTGGCATCCTTCCTGATGTCACTCAAGAAAACATTGTCCAGCTGATTTGAGATTTGCTTTACATGACAGAACTCACCAGCACACTTCTGAGGGTGACTTTGGTTGGATTGAAGATATTCTACCTGACATTGCATGTATCTTCCAGAGGGCAGGCTCCAACAATTATTCTACCAAAATCTTACATCTCCTCTTCAACATTAAGGAGGTTTGGACACCTCAATTTGCATATGTTACACTTATCTAACCCCCAAATATACCTACCATTTGACTTGCCATTTGACAGTAATGCAGTCTGGAACATGATGCTGGTCAACATATCAGGCCTACCTGGTCATGCAATGGCAATCGACCTCAATATTGAACACCTGATTGGAAGTCTGAAGGCCCTCTTTGCTTCAAAAGGAATCTATGCAAATTGGGATCATCTTGGAAATCTTTCTGCTACAACCAACCACTTGCAGAAAATTAAAACACAAGTCACTCAAACAATGGAGACAAACTACCAAGGCTCAATACATAAGGACATCAACACCAATGAACTTGTCTGGTGGATTGCCAACAAGGCTCATGACCTCCAACTGCAGGATTTCATCCCAAATAGAGAGGGTAACTCTTGATGTCACTCAATCCCAGATTTATGTGCCTTGGGAAGAGAGAAATTTGCATCATCATCATTGGTGATTTTCAACAAGAAGATTCACGAGTTGGTCGCAGGAAAGGATGTAGTGGATGAACAGGATGATTTGCCACCAGCTGATTTCAAAGTGGTCTTGGAGTCGGGGAATGGTGATGATGATAGCAGGGAATCAGGCAAATTTGTATAACATTCTATGCTCTAATCCAGTATCAAGTAACAGTTATGTGTAAGCTTTACCTTTTTACACTGCGAGGCATTGCCATTGCCATTTGCCCCAGATGCAAGCACAGCCCAGTCATTATCATATGTTGAAATCAACTCAGCTAACAATGCTGCCCATTCTGCACCCCATTCTTTGCTTTCCTCTAATAATCTGATGATATCATCAGCAGAGGGTACCAATTTTGGCTGTGCACAGACAAGTTTGGTGTGTTGTCTGAAAGAGAGGATATCATATGTAGTTTGGACACCATGCAGGTCATATTTTTCACTGGCTGAGGTTAGCCAGGTGGTGATGCGAAAGTCAAGCGCTAGTCTATCAGCTTTTGGGCAGTATGTGGGCCATGCCTTGCATTTTGGTCAAGCGAGATTCTTAGGCCCACTGGCATGCATTGGAGCAGGAAGGAACTCATCAAGGTCAAAGACATTGTCATCATGGCAGTCACAACAGAACTCATTTGTGCAGTCAAGAGCTAAAATAGTGACATTGAGGCCCATGTTATAGAGGACCAAACTCAGAACTACCATTCATTGATGTATCATTGAGGTATAATGCAAAATATTTCCGCATGCATGTCTTGCATTGCACAAGTTTGATTGATGAATATGACACGCAATCCCATGTATGAGAAGTAAGCATGTGTTTTTTTCATGGTCAGTCAGGATCACCAACGTCACTAGTGATGGTGAAATAGCAAGTGCCCAAGGCTCATAGAAGATGACAAACAGTCCTTTATCACCTTCATGCTGCCCAACCCACCCCCCATGTTGAAGTGCTTCCACAATGTTGCTTGGGGGTCCAGCATTACAAACAATTTGGACATCTGGAAAGTCAACTCCCTTGATGTTGTTATATCATGAGTAGCTTGAACAGGTGGATAATTGAAGAACACTTACCATGGACTCTCCAGATGTCACACAAAGAGTCTTACATTGTCCCTCACACTCAGTGAATGCAGTATGAACCATTTGAAGGTAGGCATCAGACATACCACTATGGTAGTGGCGCACAATCCCAGTTGACTGGTATTCAGTAGGCAGCTGTTTATCTGGGTGTTTCACAACATTGCTGGCAAGAGTTTTGTTGTCAAAGAAGATCAGGATGCAAGGCTGAGCACTAAGGTCAACAGGCTTGGTGAGAAAACACTCATAGTTTTTGGAATCTTCAAGACATGAGGCAAGCTGGTGTGTCGCATATGTTGTGTTCAGCTGATTGGAGGAGGAGTTGATAGTGATATACATGGGGCAGGGGATTTTGGCTTCAACAGTCTTCAAGATGTGAGGCAGAAGTGTAACTGACAAGGCCCTCCAAGGAACAGTGTTGGGAAGCATAGCTTTTAGCTCATCCAGCCAACCCCAGGCTGGCTGAAAGGTGCGATCTCTATAACGCAGAAGCCCTGCTACATGGATGAACTGGGCTTCATCAATGTTGATGCTCTTAGTGCTTTAAGGTCCAGTCCAGTCATGGTTTTTGGGCCCATTTTGGAAAGACCATGACCATGACTTGGTTAACCATAAAAGGAAATAGCCAAATAACCAAACTGAAACTGAAAAAAAAACTGCAAAAAACTGGTCACAATCAGTTGTAACTGGTTTGCATAAAGACCAGTTAAAATTCCAGTTCATACTGGTTACAACTGGTTATGACAACATGTGAAGCACCTTTCCCTACCAATTACCTTTAAACTGACCAAAAATTTAGGCAAATCAGTCAAGAAATGAGTGAGATATCACCAAAACTGAGTTTAACCACCTAAAACTTGGTATCAAACTCAGTTTTAATGATATCTTACTCAATTCTTGACCAATTTGGTTAAATATTTGGTCAGTTTGAAGGGATTTACAAAAGTATCATGTGGCTGTGTCATTTTGGTCATAAACTGGTCATAACTGGTCTTTTTAACCAGTTTTTTGCAGTTTTCTGAATCTGAGAACTGAAAGACTGCAACTGATAGTCCAGTTTTTTCTGGTCACAGTCCAGTCAGGTTCCAGTTATTTTCTGGTCACATTGACCAGACCTTTAAGCACTAGATGCTCTTGATTCATTTCTGAAACTTAGGGTTTTGAACAAGGATCACAAGACATGGGAGGTGTCCTTCTGATGTCTTGAACAACTGCTCCACTGTAGTGATGATATGTTGCACCGTTCCAGCTTTCCAGGCCTTCAAATCATGAATATATTCCTGGAAATAATCTCACAAAAGCACAAATAAGACAAAACATGACTTGCATTCCAATACACGTGTCACAATCCGTTCCTTGCCTGCTCGGAACCCGCAACCTTCTGATCTTTTCCGCTTTTCCTAACTCAACTCCTACCGCCTTCGTTCCGGCCCCCTTGCACTGCCCACACTGCTGTGCACCAGGCCACCGTGTACAGCAACCACAGCTGCCTTCCAAGGCTGCCGTCTAGTTTTGCAAATTTGACTATGGATTCCTGTGCGGCCTCCGTTAGGCAATTTATCTACACAGTTGAGACACTGCTGCAGTTTCCGTTTCCATTCCGCTCTTGTTCCGGACTCTAGTATTTAAGCTTAGTTAGTTTCGCTTTGTATTCCTCAGTTCGTATATCGACATAGACTCAACTTTACCCTGTCAATCTAAAACCTCCTTCTACTCCAACTCCTGACCTCTAAGAGTCTGAACTCCATTCAACTCAACCTCTAGTTCCCCTCTGAAGTTCTAGTCTCATCTGAACTTAACCTAAGTCCCTCCGTACTCCTTCCCGCATTTACCCGCACTCTCCCACTCCTATCTCTAAAACCTCTACCCAAAATTAGGACACCAGATGAGGTGAAGGGCGCAGCTTCTGACAAGCTGAAGCCAAGTCCTTTTTGTTACCCATCCGCATAATCCGCTACGACCCGACAATCTTCCGCTCTCAGACACCCGCCAGGTCCGACCGGATTCCAACGAGCCCTTTCGGATCAGTTCTTAACAGTATATACGAACTCACACTTCACTCGTCTCTTCTCCTATGACCCCAACTGAAACTCGCCAGCGCACAACCAGAAACTCTCAGCGCGCTGGTACCATTCCAGGGATCTCTGCAATTCAGCGATCCACACTTCCTAGCCCACAACCCACCTCAACATTCGGAGTAACTTCCAGACCTTCCAACATTTTCCGACAAATCGGTTTTGGAGCCCCATCAATCAGTGCAAACCTCATGTCTACTCAAGCTCAACAATCTCCCGTGAATCCGGAAGAACCCTGACCCACGACTCCCCTTGAGTACATAGGGGGCATCAACCAGCCTGAACCCTATGGGTTGGAAGATCGTGGTCTAGAGGACGGACCTCCCGGTGGACCTGACAACCCTAGTGGTCCGGACGGCCCTGGGGGTGACCCCGATCCCAATGATCCTGATGATCAACCTCCCATGGGGGGAAACCCTGATCCAGGGGATAGGTTCATAGATGTTCTTTACAACCTCTCAGAGAGTATCCGCACCCTCCGACAAAATAACGCACCCAAGACCAAGAAAATCAAAGTTTGCGACCCCGACACCTTCAATGGCTCCAACCCAAAGAAACTTAGAGACTTCCTAGTCTCGTGTAACCTTCATTTCCGCAACCATCCACACGTATTTTCTTCTGATGAGAAAAAGATCATATTTATCCTTTCTTATCTCAAGGGATCAGCTCTCAGCTGGTTTGAGCCCGGTCTTAACGACCCGACCGATTCCGCACACTGGATGTGGGATTATGAGGCTTTTCTCGCCGAACTAGAGAGTAACTTCAGCCTGCACGACCCGCTCGGGGATGCGGAAAAAGCTCTTTCCGATTTAGCAATGAAGAAAAGTGGTCGCATCACAAAGTATAACATTGACTGTTGGGAATTAGCTTCTAGGGTCAACTGGAATGAGGCAGCCCTCTGTGACCGCTATTTCCATGGTCTTCCACTCTGACTTTGTATAGAAGTCCTTTGGGGTGGTAAACCCGACACCCTTGCAGGACTGCGCTTGAAAGCGCAGGACTGTGACAATATCTACTGGATGCAGGAAGATGAAACCCAGTTCAAAACTAAGAATTCCTGGAACTCTTCTAACCCTGTCAAGAAGGACAACCCCAAAGGTTCCTCCCAGTCCACCAATCAATCCTCGTTGAGCTCCCCTCAGGGAAACTCCTCCAACCAGCAGCCCTCCACGACAAAGAACACTTCCAAGGCGTCCATCTCTGACAAGTTGGGAAAGAACGGCAAACTTACTGCGGATGAACGAGAACATCACATGCGGGAAAGACTTTGCCTCTACTGCGGTGAAGAAGGGCACGTAGCAGGAAACTGCCTGAAGTCTAAAGCCGCAAAAGCCCGTGCATCCACTGTAATTCCCGATTCTGCGGACTCGGAAAAATAGTCCACAACCCTCAGGATACAGCCATTGGGGCTGGGGGTTGCGTTGACCTTACCCACTTGGCTGCCTACGTCCATCTCAACGCGTCCGCTCTTTCCGACCCTGACTCCCTAATCATCCTCTTAACTATTCCTGACCTTCCCGCCCCTGTCCGAACCCTCATTGATTCCGGTTCATCCCACTGCTTTTTTGACTCCTCTTTCGTGTTGAATAACCAACTCAGCATGGAATCCATTAACCCGATCGGTTTGCAACTCTTTGATGGATCTTGCAACTCCACCATAACTCAAGTCGCCCAACTTCCAGTCACCTTTCCTACCAGTGAAATATTCAATCTGTCATTTTATGTAACCTCGCTAGACTCTTCCTGTTCCGCAGTACTTGGTCATAACTGGCTGAAGCAATACAATCCGTTGATTGACTGGTCTTCAAGCCAAATCACTTTCCGCTCTGCTGATCATAGAGGTTCAGCACCCCAGACATCTCCTTTGTCCCTGAACCTTCTGGTAGAAATCCTTGAATCCTCCGCATTTTCCGAACCCCCCATTCCTCCTAAGTTTACACCTCCCGACATCTCTTTCATCAATGCTGCCGCTTATGCACGTGCTAGCAAACTCCCTGGGGCAGTAGCCTTCCAGATGACCTTCGCTCCAGAAGGGTTATCTGCCCGCTCGACCCAATCCTCAATCCCGCCAGATTTATCTGACATTCCCACCGAGTATCATGAATTCGCCGATGTCTTTAATAAGAATAAGGCAGACACCCTTCCTCCACATCGTCCTTACGACCTCAAGATAGAGATGGAGGATAATGCTCCTCCTCCTCTGGGTCGCATGTACTCCCTCTCTCCCTCCGAATTAGAAGCCCTACGAGTCTTCATTGATGAAAACGTCCGCTCAGGCTTCATCCATCCTTCTAAGTCTCCGCATGGAGCTCCTATACTTTTTGTCAAAAAGAAGGACGGTAGCCTCCGACTTTGTGTCGACTACCGAGGACTCAATCGTCTTATGAAGAAAGACCGCTATCCCCTTCCTCTTATTTCCGACCTCCTTGACTCTCCCCAAAAAGCCCGCTTGTTCACCAAGATAGACTTGCGGCATGCTTATCACCTAGTCTGCATCACAGACAGTGACAAATGGAAAACTACTTTCCACACCCGCTACGGATCCTTCGAGTGGTTGGTGGTTCCCTTTGGACTCACTAATGCACCTGCAGCATTCCAGCGTTTTATGAACGACATCTTCAGTGACATGCTGGATGTTTGTGTCATCGTGTACCTCGACGACATCCTGATCTATTCAGATGACAAGTCCCAGCATGGGACTCACATTAAAGAAGTCCTCCGCCGTCTCCAGAAAAATGGACTTTACGCCTCCCCACAGAAATGTGAGTTCCACAAAGACACCGTTGAATATTTAGGTTTCATCCTTTCACCAGATGGACTTCGGATGTCTGAGGATAAAGTCAAAACCATGCTTGACTGGCCTGAGCCTAGGAAAGTTAAGGACATCCAATCCTTCTTAGGCTTCTGCAATTTTTACCGCCATTTCATTAATGGTTATTCAGACATTGTCATCCCACTTACCCGCTTGACACGGAAATCTGCACCTTGGGACTTCAACAAGAAGTGCTGTGACGCCTTTGAAAGGCTCAAACAAGAATTCACTCACACACCCGTCTTAACCCAATGGGTACCCGACTCACAAATGGTACTCGAAACGGACACTTCTGACTATGCCCTAGCTGCTATCCTTTCGGTTTACACTGCAGATGGAGAAATCCATCCGGTCGCTTTTCATTCCCGCTCCTTCAATCCCGCTGAACTAAATTACGACACACATGACAAGGAACTCTTGGCCATTTTCGAAGCCTTCAAACACTGGAGGCAGTACTTCAAGGGTTCTGCAAACCCAGTTGATGTGGTCACGGACCACAAAAATCTTGAGTACTTCAGCACTACCAAGTTGCTCACCCACCACCAGGCCTGTTGGTCTGAGTACCTTTCCCAGTTCAATCTCGTCATCCGCTTCTGCCCCGGGAAACTAGGGGCCAAGCCAGACGCACTCACTAGACGTTGGGACATCTACCGCAAAGGGGGAAATAGCGACTTTGCCTCTGTAAACCCAACCAACTTCCAACCTGTATTCACACAGGAACAACTCTCCTCTTCCCTCTGCGCCACTTATCTCACCACACCCATCCTTCGACAAGCAGTAATCATGGACGTTGAGAAACTCCACAATGACATCCGCACCTCTCTTCCCCTTGACCCTATATCTTCCGTTCATCTCCCGACACCTGTTGACCCCAACTGGACCATAGATGAGGCAGGACTTCTCCGCCACTTCGACCGGATTTATGTTCCGGATGTTGTGGATCTCCACCTCAAAGTCCTCCAATACAAACATGATCATATCCTCTCTGGCCACTTCGGACAAAACAAAACCCAGCAGCTTGTCCGCCAGGAATACGTCTGGCCAAACCTCTGCACCTTCGTCCAGGAATTCTGCAAATCCTGTATGACTTGCAAACGATCCAAATTGCCTCGACACAGGCCCTACGGGTTCCTAAAGCAACTTCTGGTTCCGGAACGACCTTGGAATTCCATCTCCATGGATTTCATTGAACAACTACCTGACTCCGCTGGTCACACTGCTATCCTAGTCATTGTTGACTGCCTCACCAAACAGGGCATCTTCATTCCAACTGTCAATGAAATCACAGCCCAAGAACTAGCCAACCTGTTTGTCCTCCACGTCTTCTCCAAACATGGTGTTCCATCGCACGTCACTTGCGACTGGGGATCTGAGTTTGTCTCTCATTTTTTCCACTCTCTTGGAAAAGCACTCGACATGTGGATCCACTTCACTTCCGGTTATCATCCGCAAGGTGATGGTCAGACAGAACGACTTAACCAGACCTTGGAACAGTACCTCCGGATCTTCTGCAACTATCAGCAGGACGACTGGTCTCACCTCTTGCCCTTGGGCGAATTTGCCTACAACAATGCTCCTTCTGCCTCTACAGGCGTATCACCTTTCTTTGCCAATAAAGGTTACCACCCGAACATTTCCATCTTTCCAGAGCACGACTTAGCTTCACAGCGCGCCCGCGAATTCATCGTCGATTTAGATGACCTTCACCAGGAACTTCGGAAACAACTTGCGGCCGCTCAAGAACGTTATCAAGGTCCTGCGGATAAACATCAGGCACCCACACCTGACTTCAACATTGGTGATTTCGCTTATGTCACTGCAGAAAATATCTGCACCACCCGTCCCTCCAAGAGCTCTCCGAAAAGAACCATGGTCCTTTTGAAATCATCGCCCGCCCGGGAACTCACTCAGTCACCCTGTGGCTCCCGGATCACATGCAGGCTATTCACCCTGTTTTCCATGTCTCTCAACTAGAGATACACTCCCCGAACACAATTCCAAATCAAGTACAACCTCCACCTCCTCTGATCACCATCAATGACAAGCTTGAATATGAGATCGCCGAAGTCCTCGACTCCAAAGTTGACAACCGACGTCACTGCAAGATTCTCTACCTCATCCAATGGGAAGGTTACCAGGGAACCGACGAAGAGACTTCCTGGCTACCTGTTACAGAACTTGACCATGCCCAAGAACTCCTTGCAGATTTTCACACCCGCTACCCACAGAAAATCGGACCGTTACCCGCTTAAAGATGATTCACGTTACTTATTCACTCAGTCCAAACTCAGAACAAACTTTATTGAAAAAAAAAAATTTTTGGATCCAACTGGATCCCTACACTACCTCTGCTTCTCCCTCTCCATCTTCGTCATCCTCTCCTCTGACTTCACCACCTTCCTCCGCTTCTCCACCTTCCCCGCCTTCACCCTCCTCTTCCTCACCCTTGCCCTCCTCCACATTGTCTGCCCGCCTTTTTTCCAAATATCTTTGGAAACCCGCCCAGTCGTCTCCAGACTGGTGGATCCCGTGCCTCTCCCATCGGGACTCTCGTACTGCCTGCTCCACTTCCTCCTCGTCCTCGTCACTCTCCCCTTCGATACTTTCATCTGCCTCCCACTCCGGGTCCATTGCATCCCGGATCTCCTCCATCGACTCCCTCACGGCTGTCGCCACCTCCCCAAACCCTTTCCTCACCACCTTCACCAGCTGCCGTAGCAGCTCCACCACTTCTCCGCTGTTTTCCGGCGGGCCCGCTGTTCCCGCTCCGGACCTCGCTTTTCTTACTGTTGGGGCCTCCTGCCCCTCCCACATGACCTCCTCACACTTGTGCTTAATGTGCGTGCAGTTATCGCACACGCGTCCCTTCGCACCCATCTTGAAGCATGAAATTTTTTGATATTGGCACCTAAGCCACTTGTCAGTCCGAAAACATTGAAAGAAAACCAACTACGCACCTTTTGCAGGGCAAGGCAGCCTGCACCCACACCAGACTTGCCGATTCTTCTGACCCCACCCGCACCCTTGACGTGGCAATCTTCTTCTTCTTTGGGGACTTGCTCCCCTCGGCCTCATCCTCCAAACCCGCAGCCGCAGCCGCCCGCTTCTTCTCCGCATGTTTTGCGGCCGAAGCCTCTTTTTTCTGTGCCGCTGCCTGGCGCGCCTCCTCTGCCTTTGCAGCCTCCTCTGATGCCTTCTGTGCCTCCTGCGCCCAACGTTCCTCCTCCCTTGCCGCCTCCTCCAATTCTCTCACCTCCCGCTCCATCTGTTCTTTCATCTCCCGCTCCCTCTGTTTGTACTGAGCCTTCATTGCAGCCAATTTCAGTTGAGCAGAGCCTGCTGGGGGGGACATTTTGTATAGGTGATGGAAGAAGGAAAACAACAAAATTTTTCAACCAATTACTGCATTTGGGAGTCAACCAACTTCCTCATTTGGACTTGAACCTTCACGTGCCTCATAGGCTCGGCACTAAGGGGGAAATACTGTCACAATCCATTCCTCACCCGCTCAGAACCCACAACCTTCCGATCTTTTCCACTTTTCCTAACTCAACTCCTACCGCCTTCGTTCCGGCCCCCTTGCACTGTCCACACTGCTGTGCACCAGGCCGCCATGTACAGCAACCACAGCTGCCTTCCAAGGCTGCCGTCTAGTTTTGCAAATTTGACTACGGATTCCTGTGCAGCCTCCGCTAGGCAATTTATCTATGCAGTTGAGACACTGCCGCAGTTTCCGTTTCCGTTCTGCTCTTGTTCCGGACTCTAGTATTTAAGCTTAGTTAGTTTCGCTTTGTATTCCTCAGTTCGTATATCGACATAGACTCAACTTTACCCTGTCAATCTAAAACCTCCTTCTACTCCAACTCCTGACCTCTAAGAGTCTGAACTCCATTCAACTCAACCTCTAGTTCCCCTCTGAAGTTCTAGTCTCATCTGAACTTAACCTAAGTCCCTCCGTACTCCTTCCCGCATTTACCCACACTCTCCCGCTCCTATCTCTAAAACCTCTACCCAAAATTAGGACACCAGACGAGGTGAAGGGTGCAGCTTCTTACAAGCTGAAGCCAAGTCCTTTTCGTTACCCATCCGCATAATCTGCTATGACCTGACAATCTTCTGCTCTCAGACACCCGCCGGGTCCAACCGGATTCCGACGAGCCCTTTTGGATCAGTTCTTAACAACATGTCCTCTCATGGTGTGTCATTATTGCTTGATATTGAAGTCGTTCCCCTGCCGAAAGGTAAATGTAGACATATCCATGTGCAGTAGTATTTCACTGACTTGAGTTATCTGAAGGCGCTTCAATGGCGAGAAATAAAACCATCAGCTGGGTCATCAAGTAGCAGATTCAGGGCAATTGGCAGTGTTTTTCCACTTTCTGTTCCAGTGCTGATCAAAGAGTCATATCCGTTATGGGTTGTGAGACAGGGGAACAAGGCTGTAGTTCTCAAGGTACTTGAGTTCCACCAGTGACTGCCCAAGCTAGAAGACATGCTCAATATGCGGTAGTCTGGTCATTGTTGCTCAGTTCACTGAGATAGTCAAGGGGAAGGTGTTCCAGCAGAAGCAATTCAGAAATCTATTCAGCAGGCAGCAGCTGAATCTTGTTGAGGTGAACTTTGAGAGTAGGTACATTGAAACTAGCCATAGAGTTGAGGATACTTGAACGCGCTCCAAGTCAGTTGTGCATGTTGAGAATCACACTGTGAGTACAATACCATATCTTCATTTGATGTGACCATCTCAGCATGTATGGCATGCATACTATATTTAGCACACCCCTTGATGCATACACATACTATATTTAGCACATCCCTTTGATGTGTATGCCTGATGGATACCTTTATGAACACCCCCTTTATCCCACTAGATATATTGGACACATTAGATTAGACACCTCAGTCTCTTATACCAAGACTGAGGTGAGTATTTACACTACAGCTATCATCTGATTGCTTACTTACTATGCCTATAGTTTACCTTGTATATTCTAGGTACTATTAGCATGATATATAGTCTCTTATACCAAGACTGAGTTTACCTTGTATATTCTAGGATTGACTTTCTATAGGTTATGGGCCACTCTCATCGCCTCTAGACAATGGAAGAAAGTATCCTAGCCACTCGGACTCTTGACCACTGCCCAGATCACTATCCCATGTTGGATCAAAAACTTGTCCTTTGTGCAATCAGCCCCTGTCAGAATCCATCCAACTACCTTCCCCCTTGTAACTCTTTGTCTGAACTTTTTTCTTCGACACCATGACTGCTGAATCTATCCCACCTTTGATCTCTTTGATCAAACTCTCTGTCCAATACTCTGGCAAGAAACTGGATAAGCTGAAATTCAACTACAAAGAATGGTGCAAGGAGATAACCATTGCTCTCTCACTGAACAGCCTTTATGAATATGTCACTGGCACTATTACTGAGCCATGTTCCTCGGAGGCCCATGCCCTATCCAACTGGAAAGCAAACTCCCGCCTCGCATACACATTCCTGGCATCCAGTATGGCTTCCTCAGAATGACCATTCATTAACATGAAAGAAAGTACCACCAGTAATTGGGAGGCACCACCAATCTGAGGGCCCAGTTCGACAAGTTCAGCTACTGCAGCAGGCACTCTCCACCAAGTGCACCACTGATGCCCCTCTCCCTGAGACTGCTGACAAGATATGTGCCCTTATTGACTGAGCTTTCTCTATGGGGGATATCAAGGCGGACCTACTCTGCTGTATTGCCCTCTTAAACTCTCTTGGTGATCATTTCCCTCATACATGGTCTATCATATCTCATGACATCGCCGCTTCAACCACTACATCCCCTTACACCTCCAAAGACATTCACCTGTTTCTTAAAAACAAACAGTCACTTCTCGAGAATGGTCGACACAACGATTCCAAACCCTCCATTGCCCTCTCAGCCAGCGCCAAGCCAACTAGATCTACAAGCTCGCTGACTTGTACCAACTCTATCTGCAAAAAAGTGGGCCATACCATTGAGTATTGCATTAAATTGGGGGGGGGCATGGCTGGCAAGACCATCAAGGAGTCCTTAGCTGCTCGAAGGGCAGCACGAGACAAAGGGAAGAAATCTGGTACTACATCCTATTCTACCTCAAAAGTCCCTGTTACTATGAAGGATGTAAACAGCAAAGCATTCACAGTCATGGTTGACTCCGCCGACATGTCACCTTCACGAGGCGAACCCACAGCATTTGCAGGTATAGCTACTGATCCCATCCCTATTGCCGCTGTCGAGGAAATGGAATATGAAGGTTGGATTGTTATTGAGGAGGAGGCGACCACGACTATCGACTGGGCTCACAACACCTCAGCTCAGGCCAAAGACGCATTTTCAGTTGAACCTCTCAATCAAACTCATCATTCCCCACTCTCCATCAATGATCACCCATTCATTGTCAACACAGGAGCAACTGTACATATTTCTCCGTACAAGTCAGATTTCCTCACTCTATGACCTATGCAGCCCTGCTCAGTTAAAGGTGTTGGAGGCTCTTTAATTATTGCCATTTGGGTCGAATCAAGAGTCGCCCAGGGCGCATCAATCTTATGATGTAATGTGCTCTATATCCCAAATGCGGCAGTCCGACTCATATCTGTGGGCACACTGGTGGACGACTCAAATGCTATCACTCATTTTGACAATGCTACATGCTGGATCACTGACAAATCCATGGGTGCACACATCACACATGGATCCCGACTCTCTAAAAAGCTTTACATGCTTAACCTTCATTCCGCATCCCTGGATCATGCCCTTACAGTACATAAATCCCCCAACTTGGAGACATGGCATTACTGTCTTGGTCATGCAAACTACCAATCCCTGTGGGATATGGCAAAAAAGGGGATGCTCACAGGTGCGCCTGCCTCATTCACCTCCAAACTGCCTAAATGTGACTCATGCATACTCGGGAAACAGACAAAATCACCTGTCCCTAAGAAGCGTGAGGAGGGGATAGGTCATAAGGCAACGAGAAAGCTAGAGAAGGTGTGGGTGGATTTATCAGGTCCCCACGCTGTCAAATCCCATACTGGGAACTCTTATATCATGGATATTGTCGATGACTACACTTCCTTTCCTTGGTCGATACCCCTACATAATAAAGATGACTCTTTCTATGAACTTAAAGCTTGGGAACTCGCCCGGGAGAATGAAACTGGACTCAAGGTAGGAACTTATATCACCGACAACGGAGAATTGAAATCACATGAGATAGAGGCCTGGCTTAAATCCCGAGGCACGGAACAGCGATTTACATCTCCATATACATCGGCACATATTGGCTGAGTGGAACACATGCACCGTACACTCATGGCCAAGGCTTGCACAATGCGAATATATTCAGGCCTACCTAGTATTTAAAGGTCCAGTCTGTAGGACCAAAAAAAAGACCAAAACTGAACTGAACTGGACTGATTAGGACCGGACCAGTGGTCTATTTATGGACCAGTCTTTTTCAGTCCAGTTGCTGGTCTTTCATTTTGAAAAATATAGTAGGACTGATGAAAAACTGGTTAAAACTGGTTGCAACTGGTCTTTTGTTCCAACGTATGTTAGACCTTACTCCCACACATATTTACTTCATTTTCGGTCCCTGGATCATCAAAAACGGTCAAGAATTGGTTGAGATATGACCAAAAACATTTTTGTATGAGTATTTTGTTGTATCAGAACAATTTTGATTGCATTGCTTATTACCTGAGTTATAATTTTTTTTGTACAGCTATATGACATCATAAAAGTAGCAACAACACACCTAATCATCTGTACCATAAGATTTTATTTATATAACAGCCCAAATGAGTGCAACTACAAACTACAAATTACAAACTACAAACTGCAACTTGAATGCATGTTCTTTTGGTTTTGGCCATATCTCAGTCAAATCTTGACAGAATTGCTTAAATGTTGGATTTGTCTATGGAGCATTACAATCTCTATCCAATAATATAATATATATGAGGTGATGGTCATATTTGTTGAGATACATATGGGTTATTTGGCACAATAGATTTTACAACAAAAGACCGGTCCAAACCAGTCTTTTTTCGGTCCATGGACCAATTAGGACCAGTCCTAAAGGGTCCGGTTGCAGTCCTCCAATATCTGGGTCAGTCCTAGACCAGTTATGGTTGCTGGTTGCCCCATTTGGAAGTCAAAAACCAGACCGGACTGGACCTTTAAACACTAGGCCTACCAACCTACCTTTGGGATGAGTTCTATCTGATGGCATCACACCTACATGCCAAGACTACTACACAATCACTACAGAGATGTACACCATGGGAATTGTGGTATGGATGTAAATCCAATTATTCTTATCTACGTGAAATCAGTTGCCGTGCCTTCATTTTCATTCCCAAGAAGGATAACCCAAAAATATTTGAGTGATCTATCAAATGCATGTTAATTGGCTATGACCCAAGGTCAAAATCCTACTGTTGTTATAACCGTGCCACAGGGAAAGTACATAGCTCCTACCATGTTAAATTCCTCAAAAGCCATGATGGTCACTAACCACCTACCCTATCCGTCTTGGGTATGGAAACACCCTCAGCAGAGCTCAGCGGTGGACAGACGGTTTTCACACCTGTACATGGGGATGATAGTGATGACAATGAGTCATTCCACACCCCTAACCAGTGTGATGAAATACCTTCTAATACTGATGAGCAGCCAGCACCCGCACAACCACATCGCTCCACTCGTATACCCATTCCCACAGAAAAGAACTCCAATGGCCAACCAATCATCACCAGAACTGATAATGCTATTTGTGAATCACACGAAAGCACTGTCCATGTCAAGGATCCATGGCGGGAACATAGGGCTGCCACTGTAGCTGCACACACACCCGATCATAACCCGACACCGGACACAACACTCAATCATGATTGTGACATCATCAAAGAACTTCAGCAATCTTTTAATAGCCTTGATCTCAGTGATCAGGCACATCAGTTCCAGGCCCTGATCTTGGAGATGACTGATTTTGATCTGGAATCCCTTCAATTCAAGGATGAACCAAAGACATGGGAGGAAGCAAGAGGAACAGTTGATGCTGAGAAGTGGAAAGAGGGGTATCTCAAAGAACTCAAGTCACTAAAAGACATGGGCATCTATAAACTCATTCCTTGGAATGATGTACCTCAGGGAACACATATCCGAAAGGGGAAACCTGTTTTCCATATTAAGCAGGACAAGACTGGGAAAGCAGTTCGATGGAAAGTACATCTCATCTTTAAGGGTTTTGAACAGATTTATGGCAAAGACTACACTAAAACAACCTCACCAACTGCATGCATGGAATCTTGGCATATTCTCTTACATCTTGCTGCTTCCCTATGTTGGGATGCACAGCAGATTGATGTGAAGACCACTTTTCTTTATGGGCTACTACCAGATGACAAAGTACAATATGTGCAACAACCTGCTGGTTTCGAAGAACCTGGGAAAGCAGACTGGGTATGGAAGCTTCAATGCAGGTTATACAGTATGAAGCAGAGCAGATGCATATGGAATCAGATGCTGAATGCTCAGATGATTGACTGGGGTTTTACTCGTCTATCATGTGAATCCTGCATATACTACCGCAAGACTGATTCTGGGATTATTATTACAGCTGTTCATGTCAACAACTATCTTTCTATCGCAGACTCACCAGCCAAGAATGAACACTTCAAGAATCAAATGCGGGAACTGTGGACAATTTCCAAACTTGGTACAGCACACTTTATCATTGGTATTGCTATTACCTGGGACAGAACTACTCATACAGTTGCCCTTTCGCAATCAGCACTCATTGACAAGATCATAGAACAGTTCAGTCAAAAGGATGCTCACCCGGTATCAGCTCCCCTCAAGCCTGGATCCAAACTTCATTGCACTAACAGGCAATCCCTATCCTCTGACAACCAACTACAACTCAACAAAATTCCCTATCGATCTCTTGTCAGCTGCTTGCTGTATTTGGCCATATCTACGTGCCCCAACATTGCCTATGCAGTCCAACAGTTATCATAATATCTTGACTGCTACTCCTTCAAGCACTGGGCTGCTGCTATCAGATTGGTATGCTACTTAAAGGGGACAAAGGATCTCAGACTTTACCTCAGTGGGGATCGTCCTCTCGTCCTCCATGCCTTCAGTGATTCTGATTGGGCCAACTGTCTCGACACACATCGTAGTGTTGGAGGATACATATGCTCACTTGGCTCAGGTGCAATTTCCTGGATGGCGTGCAAACAGAAGGTTGTTGCCACATCTTCATGTGAGGCAGAGTATGTTGCTGCTTTTGAAACTGCCAAGGAGTGCATTTGGCTATGCACACTACTCGATTCTATTAACCACCAACAGTCATCCCCAACAACTATCTATTGTGACAACTCTGCTACTAAGACCCTGTCCGAGGACCCTCTCCTTCACTCTCATGTTAAACATGTCAACATCAAATATCATTTCCTCCGTGAACATGTACAGTCAAACAAACTTCATCTGACTTATGTCAATACTCACGAAAATGTTGTGGACATGTTCACAAAAGCCCTAGACGTAAAACAATTCACATACCTCCAAAATTCCCTGGGTCTTCGATAATACAATTCCATGCGAGGAGGAGCAACTCACAGTGAGGAGGAGTGTTGAGAATCACACCATGAATACAACACCGTATCTTCATTTGATGCAACCATCTCTCGGCACGTATGGCACACATACTATATTTAGTGCATCCCTTTGATGTGTATGCCTGATGGATACCTTTATGAACACCCCCTTTATCCCACTAGATATGTATATATATTGGACACATTAGATTAGACACCTCAGTCTCTTATACCAAGACTGAGGTGAGTATTTACACTACAGCTATCATCTGATTGCTTACTTACTATGCCTATAGTTTACCTTGTATATTCTAGGCACTATTAGCATGATATATAGTCTCTTATACCAAGAGTTTACCTCGTATATTCTAGGATCGACTTTCTATAGTGCATAGATATACTAGTAACGTGATGGCTTCCCAAAGGGTTATTTTAATTTACGAAGTTGAGTGGCTGACACATCTCTTTTCGATCGTAGCAATGAGATTTAAACTCAGCTGAACAGATCCCTACTATACATTGATGCTTGCTCATGTACTAAGGTACAGGGATCAGTCAATTGCCAGCAGGGAAACTCATAGCCAACTGATAGTGAACTTAAAGAACAAATGATCTGACAAGCATGTATGCACGTGTCCGAGTCACCCAATGACGCTGCATGCATTCAGACATATTGACATGATCTATGTAGCCATCAATCGACTCGGATATTGCGAGATGATGGACAGAGTTGGGATAGCCCTCAACTTGTGGCCGTAACCCTCTTCAAGAGGGTTACGGCCAAGTTTTCTGATGGCATAGACAACTCACGGGGAGCAGTATTGATCAAACAATCGCCTTACAGACAGAGCAGGCCTCCTGAAGCTTTGTCCGAGTCTCAACTGTGTTGAACTTTCCCCATAATTCCAATTGACCGTCTCGTTATGACGCGAATTCGTCTTCTCCATATATTTGTTTTCGCTGTTTCATTGCCCCACATTTCCTCCACCTTCTGTAATATTTTAGCCGAATTTCTCTTCGAGTGAAAGTACCTTTCCGATAACAGGCCCTGGCCATTGGTTGTACCTAAAAGCGACGGGTTGTTTTAGTCTATGAACCCCTGCCCGTCTTCAGTTGTCCTACTACATAATCGATGGTCATCTCTGGCCACCATCTTCTATGGTTCTCCATGTTAGGACCAACCCAAAAGGCGTGATAAATGCCTTCGGGAATAAACGTTAAACGCCCCTCTTTCTTCGTTGTAAAGTCCTTTCCATTTCTTTTCAAACTCATCCTTAGCAAGCTTCTCTTGCAGAGATCTTTTTGCAAACCACATCTCCTGGACTGTCGTTGTAAAGGATTTTGCTTGGTCCGCAGGACTGCAACAACCGACGAGCTCTGGAACTAGCCCCGATCAATGCGCGGGCTTTGAATAGATCTTCTAGTCATTCCAGCTCCTGTTCCATCTGATACATTTTGCAGGATCAAGTTTCCGACCATGGCTTTGAATGCCTGTAGGCCGCCGCAAGATGAGAACAAACACCTCAATAGTTACATGAAACCGCGAAAGTGGACAAGGCCTTCTTTCACTTACGTTCTGCTGTTGAATGAAACAATTTGGATAGTCCCGGTCAGTAGATGGCATGAGCTGATAAGCACGCTATACAAGAAGTGACCTGTTAGTCGCCAAAGAGATGCCATCACAGGGGAAATCAATCAGAAAGGTAAGCATCGATACCGAGCTTTAAAGGGTATTGAGATTACTTCCATTAAGTACACGTAGGGGTATATAGAGATTGTAGCCATGATGAAGCAACGCACAACGCTGGGGGCTTGGCGAGAGGGACAGAATAATTCAGTCTATAACTGGCACGAATAAATGGACAAGGGGAAAGAAGGTGCAGCGGATTTATCAAACTTGAACGACACGCGAGCGGATATGAGAGGATGAGAAAGCAATGGAGAGAGAGTTATGGAAGCTACGACGAAGTCTAGTTTGGGAGGTGCGCTTGATTGATAGCGTCAAGACGAGAATGGGCGGCGCAGTCTTAACTGAGGTTGCCAGCTTCCCATCGAGACGTGATGCATACTGACAAGGAGGAGATCATCAAGTTTGATCTCGTTTTGCCGCGTGCCAACTTTCCACTTGACGTCTGTGTCATCCTCGAGCAAATTATTTTTCTTCGCCTGTTGCAAAATCATCAGATGTATAAGTACATTGTAAACATCGCATATCCTACATCAATGAAACGTTGCACACACTTGGCGACATTTTTCGCCAGTTTTGCTCGTGTGATGGGTCCAGGGGGACTGCGAAAATCTTTTGTTGGTATCTGCCTGCTCCATTGACGATAACCAGGCCACTAACAGTAACCATGAGGACCTAACGTGCCGAGGAACCAGGTTAAGTTATCACTCACTTGAATTCGGACCGAAATACTTGGTCCTCGCCCTGCGAAGACGGTCTCATCACGGTTTTGTAAGCGTCTTACACGAGATTGCAATGCATCTATGAGTGGTATCCCACATTCGACCGGATTCTCCATCCAGAAGTAAATTGGCTGTTCCAAATGAACTTCTTCTACGTATCGTCGCCGGTCACTGTTGGTGTGTGGTCTGTACATCTGCTGGGGTACAAAGTCGCCCACGCCGGATGACATCGGAAGATCGAGTGCATCCCTAAAGAACTGAATTTGATCGCGATATGAGTATTGTGACGTGCCCTGATCCTGGAGCAGTTTCAAATAAAATGAGCACAACGAGTATAAGCGATAGAAGATACGCAAAGACCTGAGGAGGGAATGAGAGTAGCGAAGGGGATGGCGACACGCTGTAAAATGAGGTGGGGGTGGTGGACGGAACACATGGAGATGGAAGCATGGAAGATGGGCTCCCTGGTGGTTCAACAGTCGGAAATTGAGTAAACAGTTGTGAAACTTGAGCTGGATAGCTAGGTAAGCTTTGTGAAACTTGAGCTGGATAGCTAGGTAAGCTGTAGTAGTTTGAGGGGCCCGCAATTCCAGCAGAGTCTGATGAAGAAGAACCTGTCCAAGTGGCGACACTATATGAGGTGGACGCGCTTGGGTTTGCATACGTTTGATCTTCTGGAGTTTCGATCTGGATGTCGACGAAATCACTAGGAGACTTGGGTCGCCACATTGGATGATAAATTTGAATTTGAGGGCTGGGGCTGTAGGAGGGCGACACTTCACCCATGGTCCCAGGCTGGACACTATATGTGCTTCCTTGATGGATGTTAGAACCATAACCTTGGAAATGGTCTATGCCATTGTCGGGTTGAGGATTCTCGTGGGGGTCCAAGGGGTCAAATTCGCTCATACTGCGAGGGGTCATGAACTGAGCGAAGAAGCGAGGGTATTGAATGGTCACTGCAGGTACGTTGGATCGGAACAATTGGCGACTAGGTAGCACACTGCGAAGTGACGTTCAGATCAAGTGGAGTCCAGATATAAGGGATGGGATGACCCACTCGACTGGTAACATCTCAGAGTTTGGTTGCGGGAAAAAGCCAGGAAAGATATCAGGAAGATTTATATAGGTCCTACAGCTTACGGCCTCGTGCCTCGATAGTCGGGGAACAATGCCGAGTTTCTGGAATTCGAAAAATGAATTACATGTCCACATATGCATGATTGCTGTGGAGTGCATTTTTCACGACCTCCGAGGCTGGACTGACAGGCCGGAGAAGTTTAGGCCCTCCGAGTGATATTTACGAACTTTATCATTTGACCTTTAGAACGACCCCATTCGCAGTGCTGTGAGGAAATTCAGGCTCGCAGATTGGCCACAGCAATGGTCAAGCCACAAGTCTGTCTATTTCTGACTCGTTTCTGACTGACTCAGGGTGGCGATGGTTTTCCAGAAAGGGCTGCACAGAAGATGGAGGCTGAGCAAAAAAGGGTTCCCCTTCAGGAAGAGTTGCGTGTTGTTAATACGGCTGCATTGGCGGAAGACCTGAGCATGAGAAGTTGCGCACAGCCTTCTGGATTCAGAGGTTGACAAGACACTGAAACGACAGTACACTGAAACGACAGTACATACTTCTGGCAGGTTGTTGTGATCAGGATTGTAACATTGAAATGTAGACTGAAACAAACGGCAACGATGATGGATTTCATATCATAAGTTTACAGTCGGGCAATCAGATGTAGATGGAGAGCGTACAGTGCTAGATAGAGCTGTGTATACGCACTTAGTAGGCGCGTTCAACAGCATCCGAATTGCCTTTTCCGGTACTTGCTCTCAATTTACTTAGTGGCACTGCTTAAAGGCATGTCCAGTCTTGCCGGCGCCCTCGATGACTACTCAACGAGTTCACAAAATCCGCTAAAACGGGAGGACAACAGCTCTAGTCATGATCTTCAAGATGTCGAGATGTACTCACCCACACATAAGGTGAAGCAAGAACTGCCAGTCAAACAGGAGCAGTCAGTCAAGCAGGAAGACTTAAAACTAAAAATTCAAGGAGAAGATGCGGAAATGGACGATCTCTTTGGACATGATGAGGATGTCGAAGAGGTTCAGCCATTAGTGTGCGTCTTCCTCAATGGTGTATCGTGGTCATTACGCTTCATTATCGCCTCTAGGACTGCTACTTCCCCATCTGCTTCAGCACCTGACTCAGATGGATTACCTCCTCCAGAGAGGGAACGTCGGCAAGCTCTCGAGTACGAGGAAGAGGAAATACCACCTGATTTTGCTATTGAGGTGAAGGAGGCAGAAGTTTCTTTCCCGAATCTACCTGTCCCCAGAAGTTCCGACGGCAATGTGAGTCAACATGGTCTAAATTCGCTGGAAGCCACCTTGAATTGGCCTCCACCACGTCTTTTCTTAGAACTGGGTTATGCGATTACCTAACTTCGTGAAAGTCGACTCCAAGCCTTTTCATCCAGACACCTACATAGGTCCAGAGCACGATGATGAAGATGCGCAACAAACCGAAAACATTCGTGAAAAAAGTATGACTATCAAACTCAAGGTAGAAAACACCGTTCGCTGGAGATGGACAAAGGATGAATCGGGCCAAGACGCAAGTGCTTCTTAGTCTTTCTTTTATCAACTAAAAACTCACCATTAGCACAGCGCAGACAATCTAACAGTCGAGTGATCCGATGGTCTGATGGTACTTTAAGCCTGCGGTTAGGTAAAGAGCTGTTTGACATCACAGAAAATCGCGACACCTCTGCCGGCGTTCCGCGACAACACATCGGCCCTCACTCCTCCCAACCACCCGCGTCACAACCACAGCTTGATGGGTCAAATAATAGGTCACAGGGACTTACATACCTTGTAGCTCAACATAAGCGTTCTCAAGTCCTACAATCCGAAACTGTAATCACGGGTTACATGACTTTGCGGCCCACTGGGATGCAGTCTCAGACCCATAGGATGCTGGTCCGTGCTGTGGAACAGAAGCATAACAAGGTTGCACGTCTACGCATGGCACCTGACCCCACCATGGATCCTGAGCGTGAAAAGATGGAACTCATGAAGCAGAATGCCAAAAAATCGAGGAGAAAAAACGACCCAGACGATGTCCTGGGCGGAGCACGGAAAAGGAGACATTCGAGAAAAGCTAGTGGCCGTGACATGATGTGGAGCGACGATGAAGGTGACGATGCTGAGGGAGGGTACGCCGTCTCGGATGAGGAAGACGATGGCACTGGCGTTGGTAGTTCAGGACGGAAATCGAAAAGAAGGGCGGCTGACGAGGGTAAAGGGCCTGAAGATTACCAGGAAGATGATTTTGTGGTCCCTGATTCTTCCGACGAGGAGGCAGGCCGGCGTGGCGCCAGGAAGGAAATGATGGATGAAGACCCTCTGGACAGAATCGACGCTAAAATTGAACAGCAGGATGCTCAGAAGAGAAAACGAGGACCGGGTGGGAAGGGATCAAACAGTAGAGAGTCTGCAGGAGCAGAGGATGGGAGGGGGGAAGCAATGGACATCGAGAGCGAGGAGGAGGAGGAAGAAGAAGAAGAAGAAGAAGAGTTGAAGGTGCGCAAGATAGGCGGGAGTGGCACGCGAAAACGAGCAGCCGTTTTTGAAGACGAAGATGACGAGTGATTGTCGACAATTTATTATAAAATCACTCTGCAATGCTTGTCTCCCTATCCTATACCACTTAAGTAACTGTATGTATAACGATTGGTTCACCCCAAACTACTTATGTACAGCGCGAGGGCGAGGTGTGTCTCGCAGGACGCCGTCCTCATCCCACTGTTCTCTAGGTTGGATCGCATCCACCACAGCTTGGTTCTCCCGGTTGTCCTCTAGCAAACAACGCAGCGTGAAGATAGCGTGCTCGCGTAAGTCTAGATATGTGGATAAATGGCGAAATTCGGGAGGAGATAACCAAGGATTCCTCACAAGGATTTCTCTCATCAACAACGCACAGGTTCATGACTACTTCAATGCCCCCGCAATCTCGTGTCCGGTCTTGCACTGCTTTACGACCGTGACATAAAACCCCAAGTAGTCGGACGAGATCCCTTTTAAGATATTGAAAGCCCGTTCCGTCAGCCGTGAATTGCTGTGTCGGCGTGGGCGTGCCGGACGAGTTTGTGACGGGCTTTCCAAAGTTTATCCGTGGAAGGAATGAATCTAGTAAGCGCAGAAGTTCTAGCGGGTGGGAAGGCACATGCGTAAGCTAGCGCGAAAGCAAGGCCAAATGAACACACCTATTAAACTCTCCACCAAACCGCGATCATTCGATCGTGTTTCATTGAAGAAACTTTTCAAATTATATTCGGATTTGACACCCTGGTCTGTGTGTTCCGGCTCGTCGGCTCCGAGAGTGATGGTGACAATACACTGTGTCACTAGGACAAGGGCTTCACACACTTTTGGTAGCATGACATCGAGGTCCGCAGGGGGAAGAGGCTGTGAAGATTCCTGGCCGTTTTCTAACTCTATAGCGGAAAAGCCCGTTGACGGATTAGATGCCGTAGATGGTGGTACAACAAGGGCACGCTCGACTGCTAAACGGGCGTATGTTGAAAGTTCAAGGAAACAACTGGCAAGCATGGGGCTGATCTTCCTCTGTGTCTTGAGAACTCCCTGTGGTGTTGGCAATGTCGCATTCATCTGTACCGACTGTAGATAAGAGTCCACAATTTTCAGCAGGGTAGTTTGGTGCGGTGTCACTATTTCATCAGGACTGCAGTGGATCAATCCTGTATTTGCGGTGCAAGCTTCCTGAAAATGAGGCTCACATTATGAACTTGCTGTAGAGATCAGGGACAAGACCCTGTTCGATTAAGTGAGTCAAGATGTCGTACCTTTTCCATTGTATTCGGTGAGTATCAAGTGTTAGCAGAACGATATTCCTTACCCGACATCGAACGCCTGAGCACCCTCGCTGGATTCCTCCGCGTCATAGAGCTTGAGCATGTCATCTAACAGAGATATACACACTCGTGCACCAACGGTTGTCCTGGTGAGCATCTTGCTTGTAGAGATATAGCTTTCTACCAGTGATGAGGGAGGAATTACACTCACGCGCGCTTTCTACTACCATGGATGCAATTTAGGATAAAAATGAAGACAGTCAATAAGGTGCGAGGATCTGGAGACGCGAGTAACCGACTGCTCTGGTCCGCAGGTCGGTCAGATGGAAAGGAACACCGGACTGAGCAAGGGGCGATCATACATTAGAATCACTTGATCTTCGGGGAGGTCCATATAAATGTTCCATAAGTTCGACATGAGGGGCTCATTAGTTGTCACGATATTCGATAAGGCCTGGGCTAGCGTCCGGGCTATTGCGATTGCTAACAGACACCAATAAGGGCAGAGATCATGTGGGCGACATGATTGCGCTCACACTGTTCGTCTTCCATTGCAGTCCATGAGGTGTGATAATGCAGAAGTCGCCGAATATCTGGTTCATTTTCACTGGAAGATAAAATAAACGAAAGAGAATATCTCCCGGATTCTAGGAATACACACATTGCTCGAGTTTGGTTCTGGGGAACGCCAGCAACTAAATTTCTTGTAAATTTCGCCAGACTGCCACACATGAACCGCAAGTCGTGCCCAGTTTCTTGGCTTTCTCCACCCTCACCCTCTGAGTCATCGCCATCCCAGAATGTAAATTGCGCCCGGGCAAGATCACGCCAAAGTTTCCGCAAGTCTGACCAAAAGCCCTCGACAGAACCGAAATGTACCCTGTGTCATGCATTAGACATGACTATAGCTACTGATATCCAGTAATACCTAGCTTGATCGTTTTGAGCAAGAACGTTTGCAATTAAGTCGAGTGTGGTCACAAGCGCACTAATGGTAGCCCTGACTGTGATATCGAAGGTGGTGCAAGCTTGCTTCCACTGCACAACCAGAATCTGGCTCTCAGAATCCTCATCAGGCATGTGAGTATACAAGAGTTGGATTTGAGACGGACATCATCAACATTTGGCATTTGGATGCTTATGCAATCGTACATAAGAATTGATGAGTATCGACCTCGACGTGTCGCTGGAGCCATATCTCTTGGATGTCCTCAACCCTTTGCCACAGATCGCCTCTCCAGAACTCGCAGAAAAGTTGAGGCTGTATGTCAATGAATCCCCACCATCAACCATTCCCTATTCAGTCTTACAAGCTGTATCTCATTGGTCCCGGACAACAACGGGCATCGCGGCACTTGTTTCCAACTCGCCTTCCCTCGATCCTCATGCATACTCAATGATATCTCTCCTTGCAGGCACTACGACATCACCAGAAGGAAGGTTTGGTGAATACGTTCCACCGAAGGAGCCTGAGAAGTTGGAGGCTGAAAAGACCAGAGAAAGGAAGGCTATCACCGCGTTAATCAATGCACTTCTGAGCATCGGAGGTGCGGCCTTTGCTGTTTGGTGCGCAGCCGAGAAAACAGGCTGGAGAAATGAATATGTATGTTGTGCAAGTCAAATCACAAAATTCACATTCTTACCAACTTTTCGTAGAGAGTTCTTCTCGCACTTTTCGTTGCTATCATAGTGGCAGCATCAGAATCTATTCTTTATCTCATATGGCAAGCAAGACGAACCCGTGCCTCCAAGCGCACCAGAACGCGTCGGAGAATTATCTCTGCTATGCATAAAAAGCACGACGGAGATCGAATGTTCCAAGATAAAACCAGCGAACCCGTCAGAGAAGCGATGGACGACAGATTGCGCCGCCGTCAATGATATGTTGACATTCTATCGTGTTTCAATCTTCACCAAGTTGGAGAAATAGTGATATCTTCTTCGGTAAAGTACATCGCACGTGTACTATAATGAACAACCTATGTATCGGCCATCATTTACTGATACACCTGCAAGATCCTCATGAGCGAAGATAGGTACCATCCTGTCAAGCCCCAAACTTCCATACGTCCTTCATGTGCATGGCCAACTACGTCCATTTTCTTACCATCCTCCACACGCTCCTCATTAGAAACTGCAGTCAAACCTGCCTGTTCCCCTACACCCAGTCGGACGAGGTCCGTCACGTCTATTGCAGTGTAAAGTCTTTCGCCGCGGAATAAATATGACCTCATTCTCGATGGAGCTGTCAATGCAGTAAGCGGTAGGTGGAATGCCGCTGCAACTTCTGACTGTGATAACTTGATCGCGTGTAGGTCGATAGACGGCAACGGGTCATCATCAGACATTGGCTCAATGTCTAACGCTGGTTGCACGAACCCCTGCGGTTTGACCAATACACGCTGAACAGGATTGTAGCATTACCCGTGGCTCACTCACGACAAATGGCCAGACTCGTGTGTCACCCCGGACAGTCAATTCCGGTGTTCCCATTTCACCCAACACGTCCACTTGGTCGGGATGGATTCCCAGTTCCTCTTGGGTCTCTCTCAAAGCAGCTTTGACGAGCGATTCATCTGTCTAATGCTCATTTCAATGCCGTAGAACGATAAACACATACCAGACCACGCACGTCATCAAGCTTTCCACCGGGGAAGCTCCATTTTCCGTGAGATAAATGGCTTGAATGACAACGTACACAGTATCTCACCTTATCTCACCTGAATGGGTCCTCAGCGATTTTGCCCGCACTTCTAATAATATGCCGGGTATCCCGTTCACGTTACAGAATAGGATCAACACTGCAGCCTTTCTTGCTGCCACGGAGGTGTCTCTCTTACATGAAGCAGATTTTGAGGAACGTGAAAGGGCATCCCGGAGAAACCTCAGAGTTCTGGGAGTGAATGGTTGTGTCAATGGAAACATAGGAATGAATGACGTAATATGCCAGGAATGTTATTTGGCCGTGTTATATACATCATGTGATGCATAACTGTCTTGCGACCAACTTGAAGTCAAGACACCAAGTCAACTGCAAATGCGAGGATATCATATTCGCATTTCCGTCCAGCGACAGCCAGAATCATATCCAACAAACTCCTTTCTTCCTTCTCATATATTCCACCATCTTCCCGCTCATAAACCTAAATCGACCTCTCGTCGAAACGCGCTCTTCAATCCAGCAAACAAAGATTATAGATTTGGTTCTATTCGCCTGGATTGGGTTGACTTTGAAGTCACGAATAAGACACCGTATACCACCATGGGTAAAGAAAGAGAGCAGGGTCGAGGTTCGTCATTTGAATGTTGCCTATTCAAGTATTTCTTAATTTACCCTTTGCAGAAGCTATTTTTGTTCCTCATCCCCGCGCCAAGTCGGGGTCTACTAACCTCCCGGAAGGGGTGGTTCATGTGTTCAGAGATTCTGCGACCAAGCCTTCACCAGAGGAACTTAAGTCGACTGCTTCGACATCTTCCAATGTGCATGATGATTCAGACGGACCGATGTTGGGCGTCCTGGCAGTGCCATCATGGATGACCCCGTCTGACTTTCTGGGATTTCTAGCCCCAGCAGCTGAAAGCATTGCACACCTCCGTATGATCCGGTGAGTTGTGCATAGTCGATTATTAGGCTCATATAGATAAGGCTGTACTAGTGATTCTTTGCCGAATCGTTCCATCGTCATTATCAAGTTTTTCAACTCGGCTGATGCTGCAGAGTTCGCAGAAGCATATAATGGCAAACCTTTCAACTCAATGGAGGTTAGCTTTCTCGTCCTGACTGATTCTGCCATGTAGCTAATCGCTTCTACTCAATCAGCCCGAGATATGCAATGTCGTCCATGTGTTATCCGTTAAAATAGATGCAGACGACTCGGTCTTCCAGGCGCTCTCACGCCTTGGCTCTTCACAGGCATCAATGTACGAACTTCCTACATGTCCCGTATGTCTTGAGCGGATGGACTCGGCCATCACTGGACTTATTACCGTTCCGTGCTCTCACACTTTCCACTGTACATGCCTCAGTAAATGGGGGGATAGTAGGTCAGTGTGGTTCAGGATAGCTTATCAGTGTCGATGCTTAACTGTGCCTTTTTTTTTATAGATGCCCCGTGTGCCGATATTCGCAAACCCTCTTGTCCTCACACCCCACTGCATCAGCTTCCTCTTCTATGCCGTTCACCAACCCCTCCACACCGACACTCTCGGTTTGTGCGTCCTGCTCGTCAACTACGAACCTCTGGATCTGCCTGATTTGCGGGAATGTCGGTTGTGGCCGTTATGGTCGAGCTCATGCCCACGCACATTATCAAGCTACCACTCATCTCTACGCGCTGGAGCTAGAAACCCAGCGTGTCTGGGATTATGCGGGTGACGGTTACGTGCATCGCCTGATACAAAACAAGGCAGATGGAAAGTTGGTTGAGCTACCGAGTGCAGCTTCCTCGACCGGTGTCACGCCGAGAGACAGCGGAATTGGACCCAGTCAAGCAGATGCACTGAGTGCAGAGAAGATTGAAGCAATCGGGATTGAGTATTCCTATCTGCTAACATCACAGTTGGACTCTCAAAGATCATATTACGAGGAGCAAACTGCAGGGCTAAAGGGCCAGGTGGACGAGTTAAGGGGTTTGGTCGAGAGACTAAGCCAGGAGTTTGAAAAGGAACGAAACCATTTTAAAGAAGAAGTCTCACGGCGACAGAAAGAGGAAGAAGCGAGACTTGCTGAGGTACTCCGGGACAAGGCGAAGGTGGAACATCGAGCTGAGAAGGCAACCGGGTTGGCCAGGAAATTCGAGAAAGAACTGAGGGAAGAAAAGGCAGTGAGTGAGGGTTTGATGAAAAACATAGGGAAAATGAAAGAGAGGGTTGAAGAAGGAGACAAAGAGAAGGAAGCATTCGTCGGAAAAATAGAGGATTTGGAAGAGCAGTTAAGAGATGTGATGTTCTTCTTGGAGGCGAAGACGAAAATAGAGAACAGTGATGGTTTGGAGGCTGAGCTAGCTGGAGGCTCTGTCGAAATTCCGGTATCCCCGCCCAAGGGCAAGACAAAAAGACGTAAAGGATGAGGATTGTAATCAATTTACTATTTATATTATTACATAAATAAATATTATTAACCTAGCAGAGTCTAGCAGAGCATGCAACCCGCTGTAACCCGCCGCCTGCTCTCAGCACTGGAGTCTGGAGCTCGGCCAGGACGTTGATGGATATCCAGGTCGAATCGAATGCAGGCCGCATGCCATTAGACATTTGGAGACAAGTGTTTCGCTCCTGCCTTCCTGACGATGAATTTCTCCAACCTTCGCCAACTATAGCCCCCCTTCTGCTTGGCGGAATATGCAGAGATTGGAGGGCTGCGGCCTTGTCCATGAGCAATCTCTGGAGCTTCTTGTCTGTCACGGTTACCAAGGAGGGCATCACACCGAATATTCATCTAATCTCGACATGGCTAAATCGAGCAATACCCCATTCCCTTTCCATCTCGTTGACATTCCATGGGAGGCCCGGAGACCATGCTTACACGAATGTTGAGCTTGCTCTGCATAGTTTCCTCCCGTACTTTCGGTTCTGGAAACGGATCGTGATCAGAGTGGGGCCGTTTCTACACCTCGACTCCCTTCTTCAGCTTCCAGTATCGGAGGATTCGTGTCTCGAAGATCTTGATATCTTTCTTCCGGCATCGGTCCAAGAAGCATCTCAACCCTTGGATCATATCTTCCAATATTCCCCTCTTCTTCGCCACTTAACTCTCACCACCGCCCTACCTGAGCGAGGTGATCATGATCCTATGTTCAGCCTCCCATTATCGCGTTTGACCTTGTTGCATCTGGAGTCGCCCATGTTCAGCATGGACAACTGCCGAGAACTCCTCCAGCAATGCCCCAAACTGGTTGAATTTACGTATCGAAATATGTGGGGGGGTTTCCAGCGCACGCGGAACGACCTTCCCATAATACTCCGCGATCTGCAGGTTTTATGGTTATCCAGCACATCCAGCGAGATGAACATATTTTTCGATAGCTTTACATTCCCTTCCCTTTCCGCCGTGCATTTTCTTGCTCCCTATCCGTTCCCGACCCATGCCTTCGTAACACTCTTACGCCGATCATCATGCTCACTACTCACGCTCTCACTGACTGTTTCTATGACAGACAGAGATCTGATACAGTGTTTGCTTTCATGCACTACGCTTTTAGTGCTTAGTCTCAACACAGCGGTGCCGGATGAGCCGTTTGTCACCGACTCGGTGCTGAAGCTGTTGACGGTGGAAAGCTCGGGTACTATCGTCCGTGCATGTCCAAAGCTCGAATCGATCGAGCTTGGAGCTTTTTGCACTTCTTCAACAGATGGTCTCCTCGCAGCGATGCTCCAGTCAAGATACACGAATGATGACTCGGCAGACATGATCTGCCTTACCAAGGCAACGGTCTCTGTCCCGGAGAGTAACATGGATGATTTGCTACAGTTGACAGAGATGGAGATGCCAGGGTTAACGATAAATATGCACGGAATATAACAATTAATCAAGGTCGCTAGTACGTGCCCACGTTTTTGGAGCCTGGGGCCCCAGAAATAATAATCATTCCTGGCCCTGTTCTATGTTAACATGGGCAAAGCATTCGAGTTTCGCTGTGAATGGATAACAACATGGAGAGGAAGGATGTAGATATAGTGAGTAATGATTGATGTATGTGAGTAATTATGCATGACAGGTACGAACGGAGGCAGAGAAAGTTTGAATGGAGAAAATAGCTGTAGAATGAAAAACAATACATGCCCAATAATCAAAACGATACCAGGAGCGGTTAAGTAGCTGGTCAGGAAGCAACGTAAGTACCAGAGGAATGTACGAGATATTGAGGAAAGCTGGGAAAGCGTCGTCGAATGCTGCGGAATTCCAGAACAAGTGCAAATCGGGTGGAAGTCAGACGACGGTTGCGGCGGCGCGCGTCTGCACGGTGGGGAAGGCAGAGGACATTGGTGATACCTGTGACTGATTGGCGTCATCCGACCCGTGAGGTGGTACACTAGTGTTGGGTGTCGGAGGTACATTCCCAGCAGGGGCAACTTTGCCGATGAACCACGACTAAGATGAAGAAAATATCAGAAGAAAGCTACCAAGAAGAGACAATACATACTGGTACCCAACCACGATCTCCCCCTTCTTCTTTCACGGCCTGTTAGATGTAAATGAAAAATTCTTAGGAAGAGAAGATGAAAATCGCACATATGACCAGTGGTTGTACCGTTTGAACACCCTCAAGGCATCGTCCTTCACCAAATCCAACTCCTCATCTCCTTTCTTCTTATAATCCATCAGGGCAATACCCGGAAAGCTAGTTGAGATGATGCTCAATGGTAAAATTGGAGTCTTGGATACGGGCGAGCCAGGAGGTGATCCAGTCGCAGAAGCTCCCTTTGCTGCCGTGGCCTCAGCGATAGCAGATGCAACCGGGACATTGGTCTCAAGCAGACACCCTGCTGGCACCCAACCTTGTTTGACAATGTCGGTTTCGACAATGCCAGAACCTGTGGGGTCGCGTTGGACGACCCACCAACCACGAGCGCGAGATAGGATAACAAAGGTATCGCCTCTGTAGGACAGGCACATCAGGAATTAACACGCCGGGGAAAAAAGGGCTTACACAACTACATCAAACTCGTCTTCCTGCTCAGCCATGTAGGGATAGATGGCCACAGCGTACGACACACCAGTAGAGGCAACTGGAATGTCCCGTGCATTCGCACTGGAGCTAGGAGGCTGCTCAGTTGGTTCGGCAACCCTTGATCTCAATGCCTCATGCCCACTCGAGGCAGAAGCGGCAAGTGTGGGCCCATTAATACTCGGTGTATGTGCCCCCGCTGATCCTGGGCCTACAGGAACCTCATCGCCTTTATTGTCGGCGGCTGGTGATACTACACCTGGTTCCGGCCACCCTGGTTGAGGGCTGAGGGAAGATGCTGAAGGCGCTGAGGCGGACAATTCTTGAACTTCGAGCCGTGGTGGCCGATTCGCTGGTCGCGAAGTAGAGGATGATTTTGAGTGACCATGAGTCGCTGTAGGGTCTGCAGTCATGACAGAAGTTGCTTTGCGAGCAGCATGTTTCTGTTGCGCAACTGCAATGGGTGACCGAATATCTTTTATATGCTTTAGCATAAATACAGGGTTCTTCTTTGCGTCCTTGAGCTTCTGAAAAAGAAGCAGGGGTTTCTCGTCATAGCTCAGGCAGCGTTCTATGCGATTGCCTGAACCTCTACATGAGTGGAAAAATAAAATAAAGAAAACACCGTATTCTCACCTGGTGACCCATAGCATATGAACATGGCATAGCTCTGCCAGTTGTCGTTATTGATACGGTATTTCTTTAGAGCGGCCGGGAGGACCTTCCATGTCGGATCTTCTAAGGTGACTTTGAAGCTCTTGTTTAGATTTTCAGAGCTCTCTTGCCGCTGGGGCTTCGGTGGCGGAGTGGGCCCAAGATTTGGTGAATCGGTGATATTAACAGGGGGAGGTCGATGTTTCTCAGTGGAGGTTGAGGCTGAAACGGAGGAAAGCTGGGAGGTGCCAGCGGTACGGTGTATGGGAGGAATATCGTGTTCAAGTTGTTGCGGAGAGGGATGGGGAGATTCGACGGTATCGAGTTTGGTGGGTGACCTCTGTGGTAATTGTGCCCATTTGAAGGAAGGTTGTCGTCTTAATGGACTAGACTCATCCTACAAAGAATAGATGAGGAGTATCATGCTGTACCATGTGAAAGGACGCACAACTCGTCCAAGGGAAGTCCGAAAGCTATTGAATTCCTCCACGAAGGATTGCAGGGTGTTGTTCAAATTGCGATTATCTTCCTCTAAATTCCGTATCCGCTGAGCTATAGATAAACTCTGGGGTTAGAAAGATAGCTTCAATAAGAGGAAGAACAGCACCCTGTTCTTTGATCATGGTGTGCAGGGTGTCAAGAGACACTTCCTCCACACGTTCCGGTGCCTCCGCTGTTCAATAAATAAGATAAAAAGGTACATGTATTAAGATGAAGGCACCTGCATTGCGGCACATAGTGATCAGCGTCGATGGGAACGTTGTGTGCAAGTTTGAGGTTGTACACGGCCTTGAGGATGGACAGTCTCTGGCCAATAGTAGAAACACCGACTGCCTTAAGACCCTCTGAGTCGAGCAAGCAAAGAGCATCGCCTAAGATCCTGTGCTCTTGATGGGAATAAGCACGACGGGTAGAGCGGAAACAGCAAGTACGAAACCTCGAATCTGGCGTTCGTATTGTGGATAACCGAGACTTGAGAACCAGCTCTGAACGTCAGACTCGTCCCAGTCGAGAATATGACGTTCATTAGAGGATGAGTCCATGGAAAGGATGAAGTAAGACTGTGGAAGACTGTCCGAGCCTTGGTTAGTATCTGGCCACGTGCTCGATATCATCCATGACTTCTCTCTTCAATGGAAGACCCATGGGCAAACGCTTGGAAAGAGCCCACAAAACCAGAAATTGTTCCCTGGACTCATGCTCAGCAACCTGAAACAGATATTGTCCCCTCTTGGGCTAATGGCACCGATGTCAAATGGGCTGAACCATCTGATACTCCACAATCGCTATGGAACTCTCAACTGCCAGTCAAGGAATGGAACTCGTCAACATACGATCTCGGAACACCTTCCCAGGATGAACTAAGTCAACATAATCGTTCTCTGTCACCAGCAACTGCGGAGGAAATATCTCCGAATGCATTGGAACCTGCCAGCTTCCCCGATGATGAAGAACCACCCATAACTCGCTCTCGTCCTCCCACACCTGAATCTGAATCACCCAGTACTCCTGATGCATTTGGGACATTCGAAAGTGGTCTTGATGTCGACGGAGCCGGCGTGGATCCTTGGGGGCACTCTACCGACTTGCCGACGCAATTATCGCGCGAAACTGATACGTGGAGAGAGTACCAACGCAAAGCCGAAGTTGAGGCAGTCAGTGAAACAGTAGATGAGTGGGAAGCAGCGAAACAGAAGAAAGAGAGACAAGATCGCCATGTTGTTCGTTGAGACCTCTGTCATTCATATATGTTCTCTGATAATATTACAGCCTCCAGAAGTATTGAACTCGATCCTTGGTCAATTTGAAGAACTAGCAAATGAATTATGGCCGAATACTACCCAAGATAATAACACAAACATTACAGATTTCCGTCATGAGAGAGAGAATGGCATCGAGGGGATCGAGGGAATGTAAGTTTGTAACAGGACAACATGACAATTGATGCCATTCTCCATTAATTTTTTCTAGCAGCAAGGACGTCGTAAACCGACTAATTCCTCGAGACTTGACTCTTCCTCAGCATGTGCAGTTCTCGAAGACCTTCACCTCGAAATATATGAGCGAAGCTCTTCGACTCACACGACACATAGGAACAATGCGATCGAGCCCTATGGCTTTATACATGGCCTCAAAGGGATCAATGGCATGGGAGACTTTAGTGAAGTCCAGACCAGAAGTTTTAAAAGACGACCTTTTGCCACCCGGTTGGAAAATTATAGAAAAGGAGGAGCCTGCCGCTACAGATAACAAGAAGAAAACGAGCGGTGGTCTGTTATCATTCTTCGGACGTCGAGGAAATCTTGCTCCTTCGTCGGAAGCGAACCCAAAACTTTTGGAATCCTCAGTTCGACCTGTGAGAACCCCCCCTCCTGGTGCTACTGATATATCTTCCCCTCGAGCGAGCGCGGACAGTGTGCAGTCATCAGCAACGGGTTCTGTGACATCTTTACCATTCAGACTGTCCTCGACGAGCGTTACGGAATCTTCAGACCCTGCTTTTAATCCTACTCCACCTCCTGCCTCATCGCCCGCCGCACCTTTACCTCCACAAGGAGAAATATCTGAAGCAGCTCCCTCAACGTCTGCAGTTTCTCGGTTCCTCAACCGTTTCTCTCGCAATAAATCGTCTAGTTCCATTCAACGGAACTCTCTGGCTCTCTCTTCTGATGACATTGAGTTCCTTTCTGATATAGTTCCCAGCGCAAACGAGGAAGAGGACGAGGATTTCCAGCTCAAGGGATTGTCAAATATGATTGCGTCATCACCGCTGCCAACGAAGCTTCCACCGCCTCTGGCACCTCCTCCCAGAGGCGGCTTTCGGTCGAAATCACCGACTCTAAACGGCGATCTCCTGTCGTTATCGAGTTCAATTTCTTTGGAGGCTCTTAATATATCACAAATTCAAGAAACATCCATCAAACCCGTGTCGCTTTCATATCCCGTCGTGACCGTGGAGCCTTCCAGCACGACCCCTTCATCTACCCTTACTCAGTCATCTTTTATTAAAACAGGGCCGAGCCCAGGTTCCACCTTTACATCCTCTCCCGCTTCGAGTTCACACACGCCCCTTCCTTCCAAACGCACTCCGATGGCCATAATGTCTACGTCTTCTGTCACTCCAACTGGATCCAGTTTCAATTTTCCACCCCCTCCTTCATCCTCCACACAACCACTTGTCCTACCTCTGCCTCCTAGTGTTATTGGGCCAGCATCAAAGTCATTATCGTCCATGCCTTCCACGGGGGCAGAAACATATGGATCCATGAATGGTGACGAGTACTTCTATCAGCCTCCACTACCTACTCTGGCTGCCCTTGATACAAGTGTATCATCTGCCTTCTCCGACGACAGTCTCGTGCATACCTCTTTGAGCACTGCTACATCTTATTCCAAAGATCTTTTCGACGACTTCGATGACTTTGTCTCGTCGCCCCTTCGTAGCCCCTCACCTCCGCTTCCTCCCCAGAAGCCCACGTCATTTGGCCACAAACCAACACCATCACAGCAACTTGCACCGCCCTCCCTACGGAGCATATCTCCAGATAAACCACAGCCTCCACTTCCTCCTCCCAAAACCTCTCGTGCAGCCGACCACCAGCGCACTATGAGTCTCCTCGAGAACGCTGCTGCACGTCCCGGAAGGTGGCCAGCCCCACCGTCTCCACTTCCGGATGCTATACCTCCACCAGAGGCTTCTGAACCTTCCTTCGACAATGATCTGTTCGCAGGCGGATCAACGATGCAGAACCAGCAAATAAATGCCATTGCGGGCTTAGGAGCTTCTGTTTCATCTCCAGCATCTTTCTCGCTCGAGGCGTCGGCTTCTCGACTGCCTTTCTTGCCGCCTGCGCCCAGCTCCACACTGACACCGTCTCCCGTGTCACCGCCAATTCAACCAAAGCAGCAAAGTTCCATGCGGATACCTGTCACTTCACCTGGGTCAGCCACGTCAGGAGGACTATCTGCACAGGATCTTTCGTTCTTTGAGGGGCTTTGATCAATGCAACTGGCTGCCGGGTTGTCCATACTGTGGCGGAGCAATAAGCAGGACGGATATGGTATTACAGAAAATAGGATGCTACGCTATCGATACATACATACATACATACTTTAGCTAATCCTTCGGCGACATTGTAAAACAGTAAAGCAGCAATCCAGATACAAGTGATGGACGGCAGGACACTAACGGTCAGTGGAAGATGGTAACTCACCGACCGCCTCGCCACCATCTCTTTCGGCTGCTATCCTCAGCAGCGCCAGAGGTGTATGGTTCTGGAATCACAGGACCTTTCATTCGTGATCAACTTGTGCATTGAAGTTTAAAAATGCTAACATACGTACGAGTTTCAGAATCTGCGGTTATGACGTCGATTATATTCTGGTTCCCCAGCTGCTGACGATTAGCGACATGTGATGCGACCATGAGGCCTGCATGACTCACGAGGGGTGGGATACCCGGTGGCACGAGGTTGGCTGGTGTAGGGTGGTGGGGGATAGGAAGGTGGTGTAGGTCCGGCAGTCCTCGATCCAGTGATGTGCACTTGACTCGCAGAACCTGGTTGTGCTCGGTGATGTGGTTCTGAACTTCCTGGACGTTGGGCAATGTAGCCATGGGATGAAGACGGTTGTTCCACTCCGTTTATTGTGCGGACTTCTCTTCCATCAGGATACGTGCGTGTTATATGTTCAGTACCCTGCAAATTTAGTGAGGTAAGTTGATTGATGTCAAACGGGGATGCACGTACATCCCAGTCACGCCGCTTGTGAATGGTTTGTGTCACGCCATTGACCGAGGTAGTCATGAAGCTTTCTGAGGCCCAACCTCCCCGATGACTATCCGAGAAAGACATGGGTTCGGGAGAGGGAAAATTCATTATTCCGAAAAAACCGCTGGGGGAGATGGGGAACAGCCCGTGATTGTCGAACTCGGAGTGCATTCGTCTGCTTCGCTCAAATGGACCTGCATGAGATGGACCTGCATGATTGTGATGATGGTAAAAATGAGATGAATTATGGGGCGCATCGAGGTTCCCAAAGATAGAGTCGAATAGGGTGAAGGGGTCAGTGAACACAAAATCGGGATTTCTGAAGAACGGGTCTGCGAATGGGTTCCTTGACGAGTGATGATGGTTGTGAGATGATCTGTAATGACTTTCCCCACTTCTACGATGCGGAGGCAGACTTTCTGGTTCGGGGGGCGGCCAGCTACCACGTAGATCATACATCTAAATGAGAAAGTGTTATGAGGCCCCAGCAAGCAGTGTTCGACTACGGAGGCTTACCCTACGTTTCTGAGTATCATTTAACACCTCGTATGCATTGTTGACCTGTTATATGGTAAGTAAGAGTTGGACGACATAGGGTTTTGCTTTACCTTTCTGAACAATTCTTCAGAAACGGCTTTATCTTCGGGAGTGGCACCAGGTGGAAGTCTGTCTGGATGTGTCTGAAGTGCTTTCCTTTTGTACGCTTTGCGAACTGGAAGAGGCGTGAAGCTCAAGTTGTAGTAAGAATGTATACATACTCTGTTCTGGGGTAGCAGTGCTCGATATTTCAAGGGTTTCATAGAGGTTAGTGGCCATGACTGTCGTTGGAAGAGAATAGAATCGAGTGGAAAACTCACACTTGTTATGTCACGTGCATTTGGATGGTTTCATGGAGGCCATTTTGTGCGCGACTGCCTCCTCGTCTGGAACTGGAACAATTTCTCTCCACGACATTCGAACTGGCACAAATCTAGCCTCTTTCAAACAATCCAATGCAGCAGTCCATTGTACTGCTTTTGTCGAAACTAGCAATTCGCAAGGCGGCTTTATACTTGCTTCTCAGCCTGACAAGTCAATCCTGAACGTCTACAACTTTCAAAAGGTTTTAATCCATCCAGTGAACTTGAAATCAAAACACCTGACTGGATCATAGGATCAGATCACTCTGAAAATAGTTCTTCCCGAAAGACTTTCAGCCATCGCTGTAGATGCCCGTGGCCAATTCTGTGCAGGAGGAACTGCACAAGGCCGCATATACCTTTGGGAGGTGACTATCAAATCCGTCGCAATAATTTCTTATTGATCTTTGGCACAGGTCGCTTCTGGAATCTTATACAATTCCTGGGACGCACATTACCGGCAAATCACGATATTGCGTTTCACAACCGATGGGGCCGCGATTGTTTCTGGGAGCGAGGACTCTGCTGTGAGCGTTTGGTCCGTGTCTAGGTTAATATGACCTCGACTTCATGAATTGGGTACAACCTGATAGACCCTATTACTCTCAGACTGACAGATCTCGACCTACAAAACGACCTTCCTCTGCCATACTGCACGTTCTCTGATCATACCCTGCCTGTAACGGATATCATCTGTGGAGTAGGCTCCTTTCCCAGTTGCAGAGTGCTTACTTCGTCAGTGGATCACTCTGCTAAGGTGCGTGGTGTGCAACAGCCCAGTTTACAAACGCTAATTAGGTACACTTAGCTATGGGATCTTGCGTCGCGGTCATTGTTGACTACCTTCCAATTTCCGCAAACAATCTCATGCTTGGCATGGGATCCCACTGAACGCATTTTCTGGGCAGCCTCTCCCAATGGCTCAATACACCAGATGAATCTCTTCCGTCAGCGTAACGACAAATTAGGAGGACAGGTCACAGAAGCCATCGGGGGTGCTAGTGTTAGTGACATCATTCGTGTAGGGGAAGATCAAGAGTATCAAAAGAAACGATTAATATCCGTTGGGTAAGGTTCTGCGAAGCAACTGAAACGCCCGACCTGACGTATGTTCACCAGGGACACAATTACCGCGCTTACAATATCCATAACTTCTGCTCTTCTCCTTGTTGGCACTTCTACGGGGATGATCCACGTGTATGACATTCCCTCCCATCAGCCACTCCGCACTATATCGACGCATCAAGGTTACTCAATAACTTATCTAGCGAGCATGCTTAGACCACCAGACTTGATAGGCCATATTAGCCTTAACCTAGCTATCAACAGTGTTGCAGATGCTAAAGATATCATTCCCGTGAAACCTGTATCTCCTTTCCAGAGGACGAGAGACCCTAAAGCTAGGGAAGCGCACGTAGTCCCGATGATGTTACCTGTACAAAACTCCGTACGTGGATTCACAATGTTGACGTAAGCCTTGAATATTGATATCTGCATCATGTCGCCAGATGTACGAGGACGAAGTTTCAAATTACCCTGCAGAGGAACTTCGTCGGGATCACGCGTTCTTCATCCAGCCATCTACATCTTCATCTGCTCCCGGGGTCGATCATACTTCTCTACAATCAAAAATTGTTGGTCTTGAAGCCGAGGTCGAACGGTTGCAGGAACAACTGGGAAAGGCCAAATCGGTGAACGATATAATGTGGGATACAATAGTTCAACAAGCTGTAGGGCAAAGCAAAATTACAGAAGATCCTGGTGACGCGGAACGGAAACGAAAAAGAGGAAGAAGTTGACAAGCTTCTGCCATTCATCTCGCGCATGATTGTTATTCAAGGTAACCGTCTATATAACCACTAGCCACTTCGGGACGGGTATCTACCAATTGTACAACTGTGACCAAGCACAATAATGACTCTCTTCCCCGCCTGCATCTGCCGTACCAGACACGCACATTGCTGGTGAAACCCCACATTTTGCAGGAGACTGAACCATATTACGAACAGAGCGCAGGTGGGATTTACTGGCTAGATAGGCTGATAATCTGGAGGACCTTGAGGAAGTCCCCAACGACTCTCTCGGCCTTGATCCCCCTCTGGCTGGGTTCCTGATGGTTCCTCGACAGGGATCATGGAACTCGTTTCTAAGTTCGACCCCAGGGAAGAAAACCAGGTCCAGCTAGGTGGACCGACGAGAACCCTCGGTCCAAGCCCTCGCCCTGTGTGGGGACGTGTCTCAAATGCAACCCACTGAAGCCCAGGCACTCGAGCTGCCAACGCATTGGCCCACTTCTGAGCAGTCTGCCTGACAGACCCTACGTTACGGGCGAGATCTGTAGTATACTCATACGAATCTTCCCTCAGTTCCATGGCTATTTTTAGGGTATGAAGATGATGGAGGTTTGAGAGACTTTTGATGCATGAGTCCTGCAATTGAGATTTAAATGTCAATGCATCCTCGTATATCACAGCAGTACATACCATGTCAGATTCAGGCTCTGTCCCTCGATCAACATAACGTAGGCCCTGGAACTCCAAGACCTTCAGATGGGGAAACATTCGACTGATACAGCATAAAATCTCCGGCGTAGCACACCAGCCCATCTTAATACGAAGTTCTTCAAGATTCAGGGCATCATCCAGGCAGTTCATCGTCTCCATCCTCAACAATAACTTCAACATCTCCGCTGGCCGATGATATGCCAAGGAATCCTTGCTCGAAAGCATGTTCTCCCAATCAGGGACGAAGTCGAGGAAAAGATGGCGTAGCGAAGTAGGCAAATGACAGAAAAGACGGTCCGCCAGCGATGGATTTGATATTGTGAGTGTTTCCAACTGAGAAGGAAACAAGGAGGCTTCCCCTAGAGCAGGCGATGCATCTTTTGGCATAAGCACATAGCGGTATGCATTTGCCCCGATAACCCGGAGCCTACAAAATATTTCTAGTTTGGATAGCCGGGGCATGGAACGCAGAACTGTCCACAAAGGAAACCGTTCCGCGTCAAGTGGCGGATAGCCGCGTAAAATTAAGATTTTCAAAGCAGGAAACAGCGTCACGCCAGTCGTGAACGACTCCAATGGACAAAACTCTCCTGGTAACTCGAGATAGTTCAGGGTTGTATGACACGCAAGCACCAGATTGGCGACACATTGAATTGACAACGAACGCTTGTGTTCTGATGCTGACAACAAAGTAGATCCTTCTGGTTGCTTAACCAAAAGACGGTGTAGTCCAGAAAATCGAGAAAACCAGGAAGCAGCGTCGTGCGAGAAGAAAACAGTGGTGAGCTCTAGAGTCGTCAGAGAAGCGGAAGATGCAGCCAAGGAGGCGACAAAGGCGATGTTCGGAGAAAAGCCTTGCGCACAATAGTTGAAGGTTGTTATATTAGGGATTTGAGGTAATACACTAGTCAATGTATCCACAGCCTTGTTATGACGTGAAAGCCATTGAGCCTGAAGGAAGGACAATCGCCTGTATATCAGGTTGCAACGTCGTCTGACTTGTATTTTGAAAATCCCACTACCCCAAAAAAACGCACCTGATGTATGGCCACAAGGCTGAAGGATAGAAGTCTATGCGGTTGTACCGAGGCCACTGTACGTCACGGAAGATAAGCAACAATGAAATTTTCCTCAATCTCTTGCAGAGAACGGATACTGATAGTGCATCTGTGAAGCTTCGAAGGTCGATCAGATAACTTGTGACGAGAATTAGGATATCATCGTCAAGTTCAACAAGGCAAGTGGGGGCGATTGCATTGATCGCGCGATGGCCTTGCAAGGGAGGCATTTGTAGCGCGTTTTTGTACAAGGAACCTTCGTTTTCAACAGACTTGTCAGTGACTTCCCGACGGCTTCGGATCTGACTACATAATTACATACTACAACCTGATCCTAAACACTCATCTCTATTCGCCGTGTTAACAATGGTAAGACCATGTCTGTGGTAGCCTCTCAGTCTCAATCCTCTTCCCAATCCAGTCTGCTTACCCTGCGTTTGTCATGGGAGGGCTGTGCGTTGTGGGTGGCATAACTGGATTCGCAAAGTCGCGATCTATTCCTTCGTTGGTTGCGGGCGTTGGGTAAGCTAGGAATTTTCTTTTCACTACAATTTCCACCATCCCTTCGTCAGTGTTGGGGCCCTCTATCTATGGAGTGCAGACAGCATTCGAAAGGGTACCGCCAATGGTCTGGAGACAGCGCTCGGTACGTCATAGCCTGAAATACCACTTCAAGTGTAATGGAACCTTCATGTCATCGACAGGCGCTTCAGCTCTTCTGTTGCTCTCCTCCCTTCCTCGTGTCACAAAGGGTCCCGTGCCCGTGGTCCTGGCTGTTACTTCTGCAGCCACGGGCGTCTACTATGGAAAGACAATTGCATCATTACGAGCATAGTTTTATAAATGTATTCAGATGGTCCGGAAACCCCATTTCTCCCTCTTCTACCAACGCTTGGACGCCAGCCTAAGCGCGCTCAAATCCGTTACTTATCCTAGCTCCCAAACCACTTCATATTTCCCTGCGAACAACCCTGTTCAGAAAGTTTAACGTCTAACTTGCGTCTAACAGAGCTTGTTTGTAGTTACACTGACGTTGGGCCAATGCCATCTCTAGCATTCTCCAAGCCTTCAACATACTCCCTACTCTGGTCAGATCATCGTGTTCGGAACACTACGGAGGCGTATGTCTTGCGAAGGAAACAAACGCACATATCCGGCAAACACTTCATGAACCACGAGTATATAAATGGGGGTGACCAATTGGTGACCAGGGTCATATGCATGTCACAACCTGTCACACTCCCAAACCTACATCCTCTCTACAACATAATCCACAGCTGATACTGTGGATCTGATGCGTGATATAATACTTGTTAGTGTAGTGCATATACATCACTAGTTAGCAGTTGGTAGTGATCATGCATTAGCTTCCCCTACTCTGATGCATCACACTGAGCCTGACTATACTTACAAAACTTGTGGTAGTGGGCCATTGCTATGCATGGCAAGTCTGAGTTCTAGAGGGAGTGGTGATCACTACCCACTTAGGGCATACAGAGCCACTATTGCAGTTGCCAGCTGGGCTTTGCTTGGGCTTTGTATAATTAGGGCTCCACTCCTAGCCATGCCATCTGTAAGAGAGTCTCTCTTACAACATGTCCCAATTCCATCACAATCCTATCTGTATCGCGATCACCTGCATATCACATGTTATTCTTATTATTATCATATGATCACATTGTATTAGTTTCACTCTCTCTTGAATCCATACTATGTTCATTTCATTTGCGCATCCTCTGAGTGTTGGAAGCCCATCCTTCCTTCCACTTTTTTTTTTGAAATGGATGTGACCGCAGGGTGATCAGTCCAGTTGCCCATTCCTGTGAAATACCTAATCTGGAAACCCACCCGCCTGTCAACTGCTTCTTGCACAACTCCGCCGCATAACTCCACACTGAGATACGTCACTGCCTAGTACCACAACAACATATGATGCACGGTGACCCACTCAAACACCAGATATAAACCTCGATGTGGAAAAATGACACAAGGAACCACGCTATCACCTTCTATGTGCAACTGCCAGAAACCCCTACAAACTGTCTCGAAAACCCTCAATGAGTCAGCCGCTCACCACTCGCAGCCGCACACACCTTGCCCAGTGTCCCTCCTCATCCTCATCCTTCACACAGACCTCCCTTCCCCCTCTCATGCCCTCTCTGCCACCTGCCCATACAGTCACCCACTCTGTTCCACGTCCCACATCCTCCTGCTTGTCTGACTCTGAACCAGAAACCATCCCGTCCTGCCTGCCCTGCATGTCACCAGAAATCCCTTATGCACCCACCGTGGTACAACATCAGTCTGTGAGCCATGCCCCTGTCCTATCTGCTGGCCGCGTAACCATTGCGGCTATGCGCATGTTTGAGAACGCCTGCTGCTGTTATTTCCAGCACAAAGCAGTGGCAGAGAATGACCGCATCATGGCCATCATCTACAACTTTGAAAGCTCCTCAGTCCAGTCTTGGGTCAATGCCAACCACACCCGTCTCACAGCCCTCACCTTCCCGCTCTTCATGATCGAATTCAAGAAGAAATTCCTCCCCCATAATTGGCAAGATGATCTAATCTTGATGCAAATTGCAATGCAGGGTCTAGTCCCATTCCTGACCTGGACTGAAATGGTACGGGAGGCTAACTCGGAGCTTGGACTTGCAAAATCAGACTATCATATCGAAGAGGATAAGCTATGTGCCCACTTTGTTCCAAGACTCTCCCCTGCACTGAAAACTTTGTATGACGCCCACAACACCCACCAAGATCTTGACAAAATTATGGATCTTGACACCTGGATTGAACGTGTGCAGTTGCTTGATGTCGAACTGGCAAACAAACAGGCTGAATGGCTCAAAATCGTGATGGAAAGAGGCAGAAATCCAGGACAACACAGTAAAATGACCACCAAAGCACTGACTTCTACATTCCCAACCCCTTCCTCATCCACAACCCCCTCCACCTCGCAACCATCAGCAAAGACCTTCACACCCAAACTCACACAAGGTGAGAAGTCGCTCTTGGAGGAGCATCTGGGTTGTTTCTGCTGCAGAGTCTTCTACGCAGGTCACTTTGGACCCGACTGTACCCTTGCCCCAGATGAATGCCCAAGTCACAAAGTGTGTAAAAACATGATGCTTGCCAATGCGCTGAAAGCCAAAGCAGCATTCGAGAAGAAACAAGGAACCACCATTGTGGCGGCGGTTTTTGATGATGATAGCGATGAAGGAGATTTTGTCCTGGGTGATGATGAAACCAACGAGTACATGAGCCATAATCTTTTGTTTCCTAGCCACCTTTGGTGGAATTGCTGTATTGATGCCCCGGCTACATGCGCCCCCACTCCGATCCGCGCCCTCATTGACCATGGTTCTACTCCAGTGCTGATTTCGTCTGAATTTGCCGATATCATGTGCCTGCCATGCCTCAAGCTTTTCAAATCTCTCTCAGTCTCAGGCGCCTTCATAGAAAGAAAGAAAACTTCGGACTCTATCACTGTTTTAGATGAATATTGTAAACTACACCTGCAATCCCCAGACTCTACATGGAAATCCCGTGTTGTTAACGTCATGATCTGTCCAAACTTGCACACGAATGTTATTTTAGGCCTCAATTTCTTGGCGAAAAACAAGGTAGTTGTCGATGCAGAACTACATACAGCCATAGCAAAAGAAAGTAACTATGACCTTCTCAATCCACCATGCATTACCCCATGTAAACCAATACCCTCTCCACACCAGCGCCACCAAGCTGAAGTGAAAGCAATCAAATTGGGTCAAGAACAGGCACGAAAACTCCAGTGCCAGGTTCATTGTGAATTGATGGCAGTCTTTGAAGAGAATCCGAAATGCTTCAACCTGGAAGAATACATGATGGAATCCCCTGATATCATAGTGTCCATCCGAGCTTGGATAGAACAACTGGCAGGAGAGAAGATCCTCCAATCACTTGATGTGAAATGTAAGAAATTGTTCAAAGATCATTTCCCTACAGATATCCCACATGCAGCGAAGTTACCTACAGATGTATACCACCACATAGAAATCAAACCTGGCTGACCTATCTCCATGGGCCGGGCATACTCTTGCCCACAAAAGTACTGAGAAGGGTGGAAAACCCTAATCAATCAGCATGTGGCAACCGGACGAATTCAACCATCTTCATCACCATACGCTTCACCATCATTCATTATCCCCAAAGCTGACCCTACCGTACTTCCGAGATGGGTGAACAACTACAGAAAACTAAACAACGTGACCGTACCAGACAACTATCTACTTCTGCAGATTGACGACATTCTTGCTGATTGCTCCCGAGGGAAGATCTGGGGCAAAATCGACATGACCAACTCTTTTTTTCAGATGTTGGTACATCCCGACCACATCAAATACACAGCGACACTCACCCCATTTGGGTTATGGGAATGGGTAGTGATGCCAATGGGACTATGAAATTCACCCACAATGCATCAATGCCGTGTTACTCTCGCACTCTCAGATCTCATAGGTAAAATTTGCCACATATACTTGGACGACATCATCATTTGGTTGTCGTCACTAGCAGAACATCACACAAATGTCACGCATGTATTGGAAGCCCTTCGAGTGGCTCAACTTTATTGCTCACTCAAGAAATCCAAATTATTTGCAATGGAAATTGACTTCCTTGGCCACCACATATCAGCGCAGGGGATCGAGGCAGATGGTTCCAAAGTAGAACGAATTGTGAACTGGCCATCACCCACATCCGCAAAACAGGTTTGACAATTCCTAGGACTCGTTCGTTACATCAGCATATTCCTTCCAGCCCTCGCCAAACACATCTGTCCTGACACCCTTAACAAAAAAGGAATGTAACAAAAGTTTTCCTGTGTAGAGTTCCCATCACCAGCATGCCTTCAATGCCATCAAAGGTCTGGTGCTAGGCCAAGACTGTCTCACCTCTATCAACCACCAAAATCCAGGAAACAACAAAATCTACATCACTTGCGATGCCAGTAAACGTCGAATGGGAGCTGTACTTTTGTTCAGCGAAACATGGGAAACCTCCAGACCTGTGGCCTTCGAGAGCTGACAACTTAAGGGTGCGGAGATTCACTACCCAGTTCATGAACAGGAAATGCTAAGCATCATGCGTGCGATCACCAAATGGTGCGTTGACCTCCTTGGAATGCACATTCACATTTATACAGACCACAAAACTCTCCAAAACTTCAACACGCAAAAGGACCTTTCACTAAGGCAGGCCCGGTGGATGGAATACCTGTCCCAGTATGAATACTCCATAACTTACATAAGGGGAGAAGACAATACAGTAGCCGATGCACTATCACAGATGCCTGTCTCAGACACGGAACCCTTGACCGTCACTGCAACGTTCTCCATCAAAAACAACCCCACTCTTTACACGAAGATTTGAAAAAGCTACGCCGAGGACACCTGGTGTACGGGAATAATGGATGACCTCAAACGAGGAGTTATTGACAAGAAACTTGACATTAATCTACAAAATGGCCTACTGTTTGTGGGCTTGCACCTCATCATCCCAAAGTACCTGGACTTCCATGAATCTCTCTACCGGCTTGCACACGACCATCTTGGTCATCTTGGTGGGGAGAAATCATATGCTTCCTTGCGGGATGAATTTTATTGGCCAAACATGAGAAAGGACCTCCTGTCCATGTATGTACCTTCATGCACAAACTGCCAATGAAACAAATCGCGAACCCACAAGACTCCCGGCCCTCTGCATCCACTCCCCATCCCTGACCGCTGTTTTGACTCGGTGGCAATCGACTTCATTGGACCACTGCCTTTAGACGATGGGTGCAATGAAATCATCACAATGACCGATTGTCTGCGAGCAGATATACAGCTTGCTGCGGCCATGAACACTATCACAGCTGAAGAATTCGCAAACATCTTCTTCAACAAATGGTACTGCGAGAACGGGTGCCCAGTCGAAATTATCAGTGACCATGACAAACTGTTCATTTCTAAGTTCTGGAAAGCATTGATGAAGCTAACTGGAATTAAACACAAATTATCAACATCGTATCATCCTGAAACAGATGGCTCATCAGAACAAACAAACAAAACAGTGGTACAGTGCCTTAGATATCACGTCGAACGCAACCAGAAGGGTTGGGCATGTTCACTACCAAAAGTACATTTTGATATGATGAATACCATCAATGCGTCTACCAGCTACTCCCCTTTCATACTGAAGACTGGTCATTCTCCTCGCTTACTACCCCCTCTCCTTAATAATCCCACAACGTCTCCACCCGCACCCAATGATGATACTGCTACTACGGAATTGGCAAAAGAGCTTCTAGAAGTAATTGAAAACAATGTTCGAGGTGCCTGGGACGCCATGCTGGCGGCAAAGATATCCCAAGCTCACCATGCCAACAAAGACTGTAACCCAGAACCTGAGCTTGCAGTGGGAGATTGGGTGATGTTGACGACAGCCCGCAGATGAAGGGAATACATGCAAGCAAAGGATGGCTGCATAGCAAAGTTCATGCCAAGATGGGATGGACCATTCAAAATTTTAGAGGCCTATCCGGAATCCTCAACCTACAAACTTGACTTCCCTGAATCAGCGAAACAATATCCCATGTTCCATGTTTCTCAACTACAACCCCATCAAAGGAATGACATGACACTCTTCCCATCACAAGAACTCCAACGCCCGGGACCGATCATCACCAAAGACGGGTCAACAGAATACTTCATCAAGGACATCATTGATGAGAGACCACGAGGTCGGGGAAAACAATACCTCGTCCGCTGGTGTGGCTATGGGCCCAAATCAGATCTTTGGTTGCCGCGCTCTGAACTGTTGGACATGGAAGCACTTGCGAAATGGGCATCAGCGCATGGAGAGTGATAGAAATTTTTTGGAGAATGAGAGAGTGTAAGAGAGTCTCTCTTACAACATGTCCCAATTCCATCACAATCCTATCTGTATCGCAATCACCTGCATATCATGTGTTATTCTTATTATTATCGTATGATCACATTGTATTAGTTTCACTCTCTCTTGAATCCATACTACGTTCATTTCATTTGCGTGTCCTCTGAGTGTTGGAAGCCCATCCTTCCTTCCACCATCATGGTGCTAGCTGGTGCCAGCTGAGTTGAGAAAGTGCAGTAAAGTGTTGGTTTGCATAAGTAATAAATTACACCCCTAAGAAGATATGTGTTAAGGGCAAAGCCTCAACCACTCGATCTAGTCAATGTCATTTGGCAAGGTGCTTCCTCGACAAGTCGTTCAGCACTAGTCTTACTCGGAGCGTCTGACGTAAGAGAGATAGTGCACTCTAGCAGGCCTTCTGCATAGAGTCATTCAGGTTCACGCACTGAGGGGCTTCCTTAGTGGTTTTGAGTAAGTTTGCAAGTTCACAAGTTAAAGCTGTAGATTGCCTAGATCTAAACTAAGGACATCCCTACTACGAGTTGCAGTACTTATACTACAAGGGAGGTCCTTATCGTCCAATCAGAAAGGTAGATGCATATCAAGTAAGAATAGAAACAATAGCCCTCATGCCTTGCATGAGGCATCCGATGTCACGGAGTGCTGCGGCGCAGCATGTCAGGAAACAATAAGAGATAAGCCTCATGCCTAGCATGAGGTGTCCGATGTCACAGATCCGATGTCAAGGATCTGATGTCAAGGACATGCTGTGGTGCAGCATGTCAATTGTGAGAGTCTGACGTCATGGACCTCATGTCAAGAGGTTGTCATATCTTAACAGCATGTGTGGGAGTAGGTTTGGGTGCATGGAGTCACCATGCATCAAGGGTGCCTTCCTCGGGAAGGGGATCGAATGCATGCAGTCAGCATGCATTGTGCGTGTGTCTGGTGTCAAGGTCATGCCCTAGGCATAAATCATGGAGTGCCTCCTGTCTGGAGGGGATCGTCGGGTCGGTCAGGTCAGTCAGGTTCCATGAGTTACAAGGAAAATTGTAACATTACCCCCCCGCTATGGTTAAAAGTTCCACACTTTGACCTAAATCTTTGTCTCTCCTTTGTGGTCTGATCGGGCGTGGTCTGGTTATGTGGGTAGGTCGGGGTCGAGGGGTACAATGGAGGAATAATTCATGTCCAAACTTGGACCATGATTGGGTTCTTCTGGTTTGCGCTGCCCTAGGTAGCGGTGTGAAGGAGTCGGTAGTATTGTTGAAAGGGGGGCATTGCAGGATGGCAAATTCAACATCTGTAATTGGGGGTTTGGGTTCTATTTGGAAGATGGCGTAGAGGCAAAATGTGAAGGTTAGGGCTGCCGCTGCAGCCAGGGTTGTGCCAACAATGATGGCGAGGATCGTAATCCCTGTGAGCATGGGTCTGTCTTGTCATGCTGTCGTCTTGAGCTCTGCCTTTTAAATCCTTCCATATGGCTCTCCTGTCATGTTTCCCATCGCATCATCATCAAAATCATCGTACTTGGAGTTAAAGAAGAGCCGCTGTCTGTGTTCGGCTTCTCTTTGATCGGTCTCTCGATCTTTCCAAGGTTTCTCCGGGCAGTTCATCCTATAGTGTCTGGGGCCTTGCTGTTTGCAATACTTGCAAATATATTGTGGGTAAATCAGGCTGAAATGGCCTATTTCTTGGCAGATGAAACATCTGGCATGTCTCATGTGTGGGGGGGACCAAGGTGGTTGGGTGGTTTTCGGTTCAGGTTTGGGGGTGGTCAGATCGATTACTTCAGGTGCCCTAGGCATGATCTTCGGGTTCTTTATAGAATGGGAGGAGTCTCCAGAGGGAGCTCATCATTTGTCTCTGTCGCTCCGCTCGCTGAATGGCGAGGGTGAGGTCGGTGGTCGTCTGTGTCAATCTAGGGGGGTGTGAGGTCTCTCCTTGGCTGTTCTCGGTCTGTCTGACCACGGTGCAATCATCTCCTGGATCGTCTGTTTGATCCCCAGGGCGTCTGCATCATTCATCGCTTCTTCTAGGTTTCGTTCCATTTGTTTGATTGTGCTCGCATAGTAGAAGCACATCCTGGCAAGATGGTATTTTGGTGGGTCATGGGCGAGGTGAATGCGAAGGGCATCAGCATTCAGTCAGTTTCGTAGGTATTCTCAGGTGAATCGTCGTTCAGCAGGCATTCTTGGGTAGTATCGTAGTGGGAAGAAGGAGGGGGTTCTGGGTTCCATCAGAGGTGGTACCTCTTCTTATATGCCATCAGGATCTCGGGGGCATTCTTCAGGTTTGATTCAGGTTCCCATGTGTTTTTGGATGTTGGGTAGTCAACCCATTTCATGAGGTAACAGCATGTCTTGCCGTGCTTCTTGTGTGCGATGATCGCTTCCACCTCGTATTTGTTTTCTCCTTCCACAAGGTCAGGTGGTGGAGTCAGGAAGTTTCGCCCATGAGTGTCGTTCTCATGGTATCGCGTGAGTAAAGCCACATGGAATACTGGGTGGATCTTCCATCCTGGCAGCAGTTTCAATCGGTATGTCATTCTCGACAAGGCATCTTCAATCACAAAGGGCCCTTCTTGTTTTGGCGCCAGTTTTCTCGTTGGGTAGCCAATCTTCAGGTTCTTGGAGTCAAGCCATACTTGTTCTCCAACCTTGAACAGTTCGTATCGCCCTTTCATTCAGGCAGCCATAGCCTGTCTGGCTAGTTCGTGTGCGGCAAGAGCTTCCCTTCTCGCAGAGAGAAGTTCTTGGATTCTCTGTTCGGTGGCTGGCACATTCGTCTTTTCGTATGGGGTGGGGATAGCGCATGGTTGATATCCCATCATCAAGTAAAACGGCGAGTGTTTTACTGCAGAGTGCGTTTTCTGGTTGTGCGCAAATTTTGCCATTGGGAGATAACGCTCCCAACCTTCAGGTTTGTTCGAACAGAACACATGCAGAGGTAAACCTCTAGCTCTTGGTTTACTCGCTCCGTTTCTCCATCAGTCTGGGGGTGATAGGCGGTGCTCATGGATAGCTTAATCCTGAGCAATCGTCTGAGTTCTCGGAAGAGTTTGGATGCAAATCGAGGGTCTCTGTCTGAGATGATTCTTCCGGGGAGTCCAAATCTTGTGTATACATGGCGCAGGTAAAGGTCTGCGGCACCAAGTGTGTCGATCATCTTCGCGCAAGGGATAAAAATTACCCCCTTCATAAGACCATGGTCTACCACGACCATGATTGAGTCAAATCCATTTATCATGGGCAAGTCCGTGATAAAATCTGTCGTTACCAGCTCGAATGGTCTGCTGGCGTTGGATGATATCGGTGTCAGTGGTGGGGTTGTCGGGTGTGTATTCACTTTCATTTGCTGGCACTTTGTGCAGCCTTCAATGTACTTCTTGATGAAGTTGGCCATTCCTGGCCACCAGTAGTCCCGTCAGATCAGTTTGATCGTCTGCCATTGTCCAGGGTGCCCTGTCGTGATGCTATCATGATATTTCTGTATGATCACTAGGTGGAGGGTCTCATCCTGTGGCACGTAGCATCTGTCTTTGAAAAAGAGCAGGCCATCTTCAAATTTCCAGTCCTCCAATGCAGACTTGATTGGGGGGGTTCCATTGTTCTTCAGGGCTCGTAAAGCATCATTTATGAGGTTGTCCTTCATTATTGCTGAGAGCAGGGCTCCCTGGAGCTCAGTGTCAATTGTTTTGATGAACAGTTCGTCAGCGAGGATGGTCTTGTCCTCGTTATCGGTGTCTTCTTTGGCTATGTGATCTGCTCTCCTCAATAGGGCATCAGATTGTACCATCTGTGATCCTGGTACGTGTTGTAGCTTCAGGTCAAATTGTGACAAGTAAATGGCCCATCTAGCCTGTCATCGGTTTAGTTTCTGTGGCTGACAGAAGTACGTCAGGTTCTTGTGATCAGACAGTACCGTCACAGGGAATGGTGTCCCCTGTAGGTAGTGTCTCCATGTTTCCAGCACTCGGATTACTCCCAATAGTTCCCAGTCATATATCTCGTAATTTCTTTCCGCTTCGTTGAAAGAATGCGAGATGTATCCACATGGGTGCCAGTCTCCGTTGGCATCCTGTTGTCTGAGTACTGCACCTGTCGCAAATTTCGAGGCATCAGATTCCACCACAAATGGTTTTGTTGCGTCTGGCATCAGCAGTACTGGGGTTTCATTGAACTTCCTTTTTAGCGCATCGAACAACTGCTGGCAGTCATTCATCCATTCGAATTTCTGGTTCTTCTTCGTCAAATCATTTAGCGGTCTGGCCAGATCCGCAAAGTGTCCGATGAATCATCGATAGAAGTTTCTGAATCCTAGGAAGGATCTTACATCCTTCACTGTCCTTGGCGTGGGCCAGTCTTTGATCCCAGTCAGTTTCGTGTTGTCCATTGCAAGTTCATTGGGTCTGACGATCATGCCCAAGAACTCGACTTCCTGTACACTGAATTTGCACTTCTCTATTTTCAGGTAGAGATCGCATTGTCGTAGTCGTTCGAGGACCCTTTCGGTCCTTATCCGGTGTTCTTCTTCCATCTTCAAGAAGATCAGGATGTCATCCATATAGATGACGAGCCATCCTTCATCTAGCATATCTTGGAAAAGATCGTTCATCATGGCCTGGAATGTTGCCGGTGAGTTGCACAGCCCAAAGAACATCACCATTGGCTTGAATAGCCCTCGGTTAGTCTTGAATGCTGCCTTCCACTCGTCTCCTTTCTTTATCCATACATTGTGATATCCCCATTGAATATTGAGTTTCGTGAAAAATTTCGCTCCCTTCAGCTTGTCCAAGAGGTCTCTGATCAGTGGGAGGGGGTAGTTGTTCCAGATTGTTCCTTTGTTCAGATAGCGATAGTCTTGGCAAGGTCGCAGAGCATCAGAGTCCTTCTTCGACACGAAGAAGAATGGGGATGCCATGGGTGATTTTGACGATCAGATGTATCCTTTTTCCAGGTTTTTGTTGAGAAACTCATTGAGTTTCTCTTGTTCTTTTGGTGTCAATGGGTAGACTTTGCAATCTTTTGGTACAAAGCCTTCCTTCAAGTCAATTGCGTGATCCCATGGTCTTGATTCCAGGAATCATTCAGATGCAGCCTTTTCGAATACCTGTCTGTATTTCTGGTATTCCGGTGGCAGTAGGTCATCCAGGGTCTGCTTGCTGGCCTCTTTTCCCTCATCCTGTTCATGTGCAAGTCGCTGGGAAATGGATGTCTTTGCTCTGATCCATGCGCTCTTTGAGAATACGTATTGCAGGGAGTCTTTGGCCTTTGTGATCCTGGAGATTGTGTTCATTTTCTGTATGTACCTATGGGTCAGTCCTCAGTGCTCCCTGGTGAGGGGTGGTTCTTCTGGTGGTTCGAATATGCCAATGACCAGTTCTCCTCATACATATGCGATCAAGAGGTCTGTCACATCTTGTTTGTAGGTCTCTTCCGTTGCTCGTATTTCCATGCTGGTGTCTGCCAGTAATTCTTCATCAGGTATCTCCTCGACCTTCACTTGAGGGGGAGTCTCCCTGGGCATAGGTACTTCAGCATTGGTGGTACCATGATCTGGGGTCCTAATATCATGGGTCAGGGTAGTCCCTTGTCGAGGGTTGTTTATCCTGTTTCGTAGTGTTGTTTTCATGTTCCTTTTGCCAGTACTTCCCTCCCCTGTGGAGGTTAGCAGTTCTTTCATCTTTTGCACAATTCATCGTGACCTGTCGCATTCATTGTTCTTTCCCTTCTCTGGTTGTCTTTTCTTCTGGTTTTCTCAGGTTTTGGCAATGGCATGTCTTGCTGCTTCGAGGTTCCTGTCTTCTTTCGGAGTGTCCTTGGTCCTGGTCTTCACGACGGCTTTCTGGACTGAATTCAGCTCCTTTGCTTTCTTCTCAGAAAGCCTTTCCTTCATTTTTGCCATGGCCAATTGGGCTCGGGCAAGGTTTCTCTGCCTTTCTTCGGAGAGTCTCTCCCTGGTTTTTGCCACAGCCGATCTGGCTCAGGCAAGATTTCTCTCCCTTTCTTCGGAGAGTCTTTCTCTGGTTTTTGTCACAGCCACTTTGGCTCGGGCGAGGCTCCTCTCTTTTTCTTCAGAGAGCCTTTGTCTTGTTTTGGCCACGATGCATCGAAATTGTGCCAGTTTGTCATTGGGTGCTTCCCTTTCAGTGTCAACCCTGGGGAGCTTTAGGGTGTTTGGGAGGGCTCGTTTGGCTCTTCTTGTCTTCTCCAAGATCCATTGGATTTGAGCCCATCATTCTTCGTCTCAGAACTCAAGATTGCTTTCTTCCAATTGATAATTGGGTTCACCTCCCGTAGCCATGACAGGCCCAGGATCACTGATTCCTTGCCTAGTCCAGCGACTAGGTATTTCATTGGGTAGCTCTGTCCATTTATGTGGAGCCTTCCCCTCACATATCTCGTGATCGTTCCCTGTCTGTTCAGGGTTCCATCTACGTTTGTGGCCTGGATGGTGTAGCCCAAGGGATATGTCTTGATCCCTTCTTGTTCAATGAATTTTGAGTCAATAAAGACTCCTCCTGCTCCAGAGTCGAGGAGCGCATTCATTGTGACGTCTTTTCTGTTGTCTGACTCAGCTACCCGAATAGACAGGTGCATAGATTGTCTATTCATGGTAGCTAAGAGTACAGACCCTACAGAAATTTCAGTGGTGACTGGCGTCGTATCAGGCCGCTGCTCTAAAAACCCAATTCCTCCATGAGGTTGAGGGCTCGTTCCTTTTCTTCTTTGTCTAGTTCATCCAGCATCATGTGGATCTTCTGGTAGGTGTCCACCCCAGTCTTTTTCTGGGTGAAGTGGTTTTGGTAAGGAGGAGGCGCTGACCCCGTCTGGGTAGGGTCTTTTCCATCCTTGTGGTCGGACAATCGGTGTCCGGGTTGGTGGCAGATGAAACACAATCCCTTTCGGAGGTGTTCCACATGTTCTTGGTTTGTCAGTCGGTTGATGTCAAGAGAGGGCTGTCCTTTCTTTGTTGTTTCCTTCATCTTCTGGTTCTGCCTTGTCTTCCCCAGGATTGCCATGGCCCGTTTCCATTGGCCTTTGTATTTTGAGGCTGCCTTTATCCAGCCCTCGAGAGTGTTGGGTACCGTTTCCATCGTGTGTACCCTCTTCAGTAATTCGGGGTGCAGTCCATCCATGAAGTACTCGATCATGGCTGCATCTTCTGTGATTCCCGTCCTGTCTTTCAGGATGCGGAAGTTCACCACATATTCTTCAAGGTTCCCTGAACCTTGCTTGAGATTCTTGATCTCTGTCTTTGCCATTCTGGCGTCATCGATTGGTGAGAAGGCCTCTAAGACCTTCTGTCGGAAGTCTGCATATTCACCGAGTCCCTCGGACTGGTGTTGGTTGACGAATGCCTGCGCCCAGGCAGCTGCTGTCCCTCCATTCATGAAGGACAGCGTGAAGATAATCTTCTTGTCATTCGTGTCATAGACCTGGTCGTTGATTCGCAGGTATAGGTCTATCTCCTGCAGGAACTTGGCAGTCTTGGTCCACTCTCCTGAGAAGTCTGTTGGTGATCGGATTTGAATGTCCTTCACGGATGTCATCAGTGTGGTTGCGGGTTCGGACATCTCGTTATAGAGGTTGTCGGTTTCATCTGTTAAGAAGCGGGTGGATGTTTCAGGTGGAGGTGTGTGCAGTTGTTCAAAGTCTTCATCGATGAGGAAATCTCCTCGTTGTCTGTCGGTTGATCCATAGAACCAACACTGTGCTGGGGTCGAGTAACGGACTAGTCTTCCATTGTATCGGTACCAAGATGAACCTGGCTGTGGTTCTGCTTCTCTTGGTGGTTGGTCTGGGGTTTGTCTAGACCTGGGTCGCTGTGGTGTATATCGAGACATATTGCCTACACCTAGGTAGGTGGGCTAGCAGATAGTTTAGATCTTATGTTAAGGGCAAAGCCTCAACCACTCGATCTAGTCAATGTCGTTTGGCAAGGTGCTTCCTCGACAAGTCGTTCGGCACTAGTCTTACTCGGAGCGTCCGACGTAAGAGAGATAGTGCACTCTAGCAGGCCTTCTGCATAGAGTTGTTCGGGTTCACGCACTAAGGGGCTTCCTTAGTGGTTTTGAGTAAGTTTGCGAGTTCACAAGTTAAAGCTGTAGATTGCCTAGATCTAAACTAAGGACATCCCTACTACGAGTTGCAGTACTTATACTACAAGGGAGGTCCTTATCATCCAATCAGAAAGGTAGATGTGTATCAAGTAAGAATAGAAACAATAGCCCTCATGCCTTGCATGAGGCATCTGATGTCATGGAGTGCTGCGGCGCAGTATGTCAGGAAACAATAAGAGATAAGCCTCATGCCTAGCATGAGGTGTCCGATGTCACAGATCCGATGTCAAGGATCTGATGTCAAGGACATGCTGTGGTGCAGCATGTCGATCGTGAGAGTCCGACGTCACAGACCTCATGTCAAGAGGTTGTCATATCACAGCATGTGTGGGAGTAGGTTTGGGTGCATGGAGTCACCATGCGTCAAGGGTGCCTTCCTCGGGAAGGGGATCGAATGCATGCAGTCGGCATGCATCGTGTGTGTGTCTGGTGTCAAGGTCATGCCCTAGGCATGAATCATGGAGTGCCTCCTGTCTGGAGGGGATCGTTGGGTCGGTTGGGTCGGTTGGGTTCCATGAGTTACAAGGAAAATTGTAACAATATGCTCTTGCAGCACCATTGCAATCTATCTGGAGGCTTGTGTTGAGAGGGGTGCACCTCCCCATTGGAATGCAAATAAGGGTGTGTGGCTGTGAAATGTAGTTCTTCTGATCTGGGGTTGGCTGGAATGAAGTTCTCCTTCAAACACTCAGAGATATGAGGAAATGTGTGTAAACTGGAAAATAGTCTGGATTCAAGAAGAAGTAAGTAAGGTATTGCTAATCAATTACAATAGGGTTCTTCTACACGTGATCATGAATCTAAGGTGTGACTGTGAATGTTATGTAAGCAGGTATGCAGGTTGTGAATATGAGAATGTGAGCTGGTAAGAGAGAATCTCTTACGCTCACCAACATTCCAACAAAAACATCATCTCAATTCTGTCCCTCATATTTCTCCAACGCTTCTGTCTCCAGTAATTTGCTGTGTGGTAACCACAAGTCATGCTCCACGCTGTACCCTTGCCATCAGACAAGGTACTGTTTCCCTCTCACTCTCAGACGCTTGTCCAGGATCTTTTCGATGAAATACTCTGTGCCTCCATCCTCTGGTACGATTGGACCTGGTTTTGCCAGTGTCCATCCTGGGTACATCAAATCATCATTGGGCACGAATGGCCAGAGGTGGGAACTATGGAATGTTGGGAAAGTTTTTGATGACAGTGGTAATGCGAGAGTGTAATCAGAACTGTCTGGAAACAAATGAGTTAATGGAATCAAATACTCAGTCAGCATAGAACGGACTATATTGTCACATTAAAGTAGTACCTAATGGAATCAAATACTATGAGAAGTTAGTAAGAATAAGTAAACAGTAGGTTGAAGTTCTCACCTCAGTCAGCATAGAATGGACTGAGGTTTACACTATGAAGTAGGTAGGTTTTTATATACTTTATGTAACTACGAGAATAGCCCTCAGGCTGTACAGTATGTAGGCTACAATCTTTTTTTTAAATGAGTCCATGAGACAGAAAATAACAAGTCGCGAAACCTTCATAAACTCCGTGTGAATTTCACATCGACGCGTCGTTGCACTGCATGCAACTCCGCCGGTTCCTACAGTTTGCATCCCAACACTCCCCCTCAAACTGTTGCAAGTCCAAGGGCACTCACAAAGTGCTTCACCTTTGCGCTAGGCAGCACTTTCGTGAGAACATCGGCTGTCATCTCATGGGTAGGGCAGTAGATGAGTTTGATGTGGCCAGCCTCAACAATGTACCGGATGTAATGGTACCAAATATCGAAGTGTTTTGTTCGGGCATGGTAATGGCTGTCTTTTGTGAGTGCAATTGCAGATTGGCTGTCACTAAATAGGGTTGTAGGATTGTTGAGGGTTCCAAAAACTTTGGAGATAAGACGGCGCAGCCACATCGCCTCTTTTGCGGCGTGAGTTGCAGTGACATATTCGGCCTCCATTGTGGATAGCGTGATGAGTTCCTGCTTTTTCGAAGACCAGGAAACAGCTCCTCCATCAATCATGAAGACATACCCCGAAATTGCCCATCTTTGCTCTTGAGAAGCCCCATCTGCATCTGTATACCCCACCAGTCCTCGTTTATCACCACCATACACCAGCTCCAAGTCCTTTGCTCCCTTCAGGTAGCAAAAGATGCACTTCACAGCCTCCCAGTGCTCCCAGCCCAAGTTCTGTGAGAATTGAGACACGGTTGACACAGCAAACGCAATGTCTGGTCGAGTTCCCATCACCGCATACATAAGTGATCCAATGGCCTCACGATAAGGCACGTTTCACATCCTAGCAAGATCCTCAAGCTTTGAAGGGGATTGCGACACAGTGAGTTGTGCATTTGGATCCATGGGAGTCGACGAGGGTTTTAAATCATTGAAGTTGAATCTGGTCAGGATGGATTCGATGTAGGCATGTTGTGAGAGTGCTACCGTGTGTTCTGCGAGGTTTTGGTTGATCTTGATACCAAGGAGCCAGTTTGCAGGTCCTAGGTCTGTGAGTTTGTACTTTTCATTCAGATCAATCTCAACCTTTGCTACCAGCTTTGTTGTACTCCTGGTCATCAAGCAATCATCAACCTGTATTGCAAGAATCACCAACTGGCCCCCTTCCTCCTTGAAGAAGAGCCCATGATCAGCCTCCGATTGTTTGAAGCCTAATTTGGTAAGTGCTTGAGTTAACGCATCATACCAATTTTTCGCTCCCTGACGCAACCCATAGATGGTTTTGATAAGCTTCCATACCCATGTCACCCGAGGCTTTGAGGGGTTGTCATGATTGGGTGGTTGTTTGAGGTAAATCAACTCGTCCCCAAGCAATGAATTTAAGTACGCGCTGTCAAAATCGAATGAGTCGAGTGGCCAGCCGTTTCGGGCAGTGATCACGGTGATGAGTCAGAATGTTGCCAGCTTTGCCACAGGTGCGTAAGTTTCATAATAGTCCACCCCATAAATTTGAGTGAACCCCCTCACTACCAGACGTGCTTTATACTTCTCAATCTCCCCTGCCGCATTCTTCTTGATTCGAAAAACCCATTTGCTGTCGACCACATTCCCCCCACTTGGTCTCTCTACCAGCTCCCAGGTACCGTTCATCTTGAGGTTCTGAAGCTCAACTTTGATGGCCTCCTGCCATTTCGGCCAATCTGGGCGCTTCTTCACCTCCTTGTATGATGGCATGATTCCCTCAGAAGCTTCGGTTACTGTCGCCATCGCGAAATCTTCCACACTCACCATCTCCCACTCATCTGCCACCTCCGCTGCCTCCTGTATCCCCTTAGGTAACAGGCTATCACTAGGTCTTGCACTTGTCACTCCTTCACCCTCCTGGAACTGTCATACATAACTTGATGGTTTTTGTACATGCTTTTCTTGGATTTTGGGTTTGGCTGTGACTTCCAGAGCTTTGTTGAGTGGCCCGCTCGGTGCATCTGGGTCAGGAATTTCTTCAATGGAAGCTTTTGGATATGAACATGAAGGTGACTGATTGCTATCATCCTCCACATCCCACTCCCCCTCAAGCGGTACACCTTCTGTGAGTTCTTCCTTGAAGTTGAACCTCATGCTGTGGTCAACTGTTATCAACTGCCTCCCTTCCCAGTAGACCCTGTGTGCATTGCTCTCAAGGTCAAACCCCACCCAACGTCCGATATGGCATCCCCATGGATGTAAGTCTGACAGATCCGGCTTCTCCCCTGTCAAGATTTCGTGAGGAGTGGTGTTGTCAAGGGCTCAGGTCCATGTCCAGTTCTTTAAGTAGACCACATGGTGGGCAGCTTCCCCCCACAAGAACTTCGGGAGCCCACTATCGTGAAGCATCGCTCAAATCTTTACAAGTAGGGTGTGATTGAGGTGTTCAGCGACACCATTATATTCTGGGGTGTCATGCACAGTGAGATGACGAACAGTTCCCGCCTTGGCAAGGTGGTCAGAGAACTTGTTACTAAGATATTCTCCCCCTCAATCCATGTGCAGTTTCTTGACCTGAACATTGTATTGTGTTTTCATCAATGCCTCATAGGTCACGTAGGCGTCGAAGGTCTCATCTTTGGTACAAAGAAGGAAGAGGTGAGTGTATTGGCTGTGATCATCAGTGAAACTGACGTAGTATTCTTTCCGATTGATAGTCTCGACAGGAGCAGGTCCCCACAAGTCTGAATGCACTTCGTCGCCAATCGCTGCAGCATGATCCCCATCATGGGTCTTCTAAATCTCCTTCCACACCCCTTTTGCCCACTCGCAAGACTCACAGATTGTGGCCTCACTTGACTCATCAAGTTTGATACCCAACACAGGTTTCTTCTGCACCAATGCCCTTGCAGCGCTGTGGGAAACATGACCCATATGGTGGTGAAGCTTGTCAATGGTCAAAACCTCTTTCGCCTTCCCAGCAAACTCCGTGGAGTCCGGGCGGTGTCCCTGGTAGACGCGATAAAGTCTGCCATCCACCTCAATCTTCCCAATAGCCTTTCAATCCTTATCGAAGATCTTGCACATGTTACCTGAGAAGACCACAGTTGATCCAGCTTTTGTAATCCAGCTGATCAACACCAGTGTTACACCCATAGTAGGTGCATACAAGACATCCTTCAGCAGAACCCTGGATGTTGTTGAACCATCGGGGACATTGACATACATGTCTCCCTGACCGATCGCATTGAACGAGCACTTGTCAGCAGCGGTGATAGTTTTAGGTGTGATTGTCTGGAAGTTGATGAATCTGTTACGATAGCTGGACATATGACGTGAAGCGCCAGAGTCATAAAGTTCGACTTCCAACAGATGCTTCCCTCCGCTTTCTGTAAGCATGGCATAGTCAAAGGTTCGAGTATAGGCTTCATCGTCAACAGGATTAGGTGTAGGAATGGGAGTGTCGGCAAACCCTAAATTGTCGACCTCGTCATCCTCATCACCCTCGTCGTCCTCATCATCTGATGAGTCTGAGACTTCCTGAAGACCTGGCATATCATCCTCATTGTCTGAAGAGTCTGATACTTCTTGCAGCCCTGGCATGTCATCATCATCTGCTATGTTTGAGTTGTTGGTGGTGTCCGACAGACTGTCCAAGTCTTTGAACAAGTCATCAAAGTCTGAGGAGTAATCTGAGGCTGTGTCTTCTTCCAAGCTAGAGCAGGGTGACTCATCATCTGCAAGTCCTGCAAACACATCCAGACCTTCATCATCGAAGTCTGCGACATTAGCCTTGGCTATCGCAACCCATGCCTCCTCCTTCTCTTCTTCTTTTGACTTTGACTTCTCTTTTGCAGCAGCAGCAGTTTCTTTGGCCTTTCCCTTCCCCTTCTGGTTAGGTCCTTGGCCTTCTTTTCCTCCCCCCGCCACCCAGCAGTCTGGCTTTTTGTGACTCTTCTTGCCACAGTTGAAGCACTCAATGTTCTTCTTTGACTTGGCCTTCGAGTCGCTCACAGAAAAGGCAGCATTCTCCTCCTTCTTGCCATTCTTGGATTTCATGACTCAACGTTCATACTCTTTGGTGACTGTGAGCATTAAATCATCAGCCAAGAGGGTTGTGCCAAGAACACTTGATGTGGCATTTACTGCGGAGATATAGGGGTCGTATGATGGGGGAAGAGATCCGAGAATGATTGCGTAAAAGTCTGGTTCAGTGGGTGGACATCCCATCAAGGCAAGATCCTCTCGCATGGTTCGAAGCTTCGAAAAATGAACTCTGACATCTCCTTTCTCCAGGCACTTCTCTTCCTGAAGTTGGCAGTGCAGGTCGACTGATACCATCTGAGATTTGTTCTGGAAGTCGTTCACCAATGCATCCCAGATCTCCTTGGCAGTCTCATGCCCACAGATCTTCATAAATAGTGAATCTGGAATTGTTCCTGCAATCTGCTGCTTGACAATAGCTTTGCCTTGTTTCCAAGCTTTTAGTAACTTCTTCCACCCTGCCTCTGCAACCTGTTCATCAGCGCTTAGCACTGAGGTCACAGTACGGTCAATGGGATCGATAGGTTGCTGTTCCAAGCCATCAATATGCTCGAGAAGCCCACGTGCATCAATCGACCAAAGAAAATGGTCCTTGTATATAACCCAATTCGTACCAGCGACATCGAGTTTAGGAACACATAGAAATTTGTCTCCGAGTTTTGTTGTTGAAGACATAGTATAGTTGTGTGGATAGAGTTGTATGGAATTGTTTTGAGCAGGGGTTAATTCTTGTTTTTAAACGCTGAGATCAGGGCCCATAACCTAATGGAATCAAATACTCAGTCAGCATAGAACGGACTATATTGTCATGTTAAAGTAGTACCTAATGGAATCAAATACTACGAGAAGTTAGTAAGAATAAGTAAATGGTAGGTTGAAGTTCTCACCTCAGTCAGCATAGAATGGACTGAGGTTTACACTATGAAGTAGGTAGGTTTTTATATACTTTATGTAACTACGAGAATAGCCCTCAGGCTGTACAGTATGTAGGCTACAATCTTTTTTTTAAATGAGTCCATGAGACAGAAAATAATGAGTCGTGAAACCTTCATAAACTCCATGTGAATTTCACATCGACATGTCATTGCACTGCATGCAACTCTGCTGGTTCCTATGGTTTGCATCCCAACATGAGTAATTTCATATGGTCCATCATACCTCGGCATGAACTTTGCTACCCTTCCACTCTTCTTTTGCATGTAATCACAGTGTCGGTGTCCTGTAGCCAACATGACTTTATCCCCAACATTAAATTTTGGATCTGCTCCTCTATGGGTGTTTGCGTGATGTGCCTGTGATAGTTTTGCTGCAAGTAATGAGTCCCTAGCCTCCTCTGTCAACAGCTCCATCCTCTCAATCAATGTCTCTGCCACTTCCATCTCCTCTCCCTCCCTTGTCAACAAAGGGGGAATCAGCCTAGGTGCTCTCCCAGTATTCAACACAAACCCTGACAGGCCTGTCGATGCATTTGGCATGTTCATGATATCGAAATGCACCTTTGGCAAGGCTCTTACCCATCCCGACTGGTTGCGCTCCACATGAAAATGCAACACTTGTATCATAGTTTTGTTGGTCTGCTCAGATGCTCTATCTGTCTCCAGGTGATATGCAGTCGACATCTTATGCTGGATCCCTGTGAGCTTCATCATTGCCTTCCTGAATCTGGATACAAAAATATTGTCTTGATCACTGACGATCTCCCCAGGGCATCCATTTTTGCAATACCATTTGTCAAAAAAAAACACTGTGAACTCCTCCGCGGTCATCTCTGTTCTACATGGTGCCAGTTGTAGATCCACCCCTAGGCAGTCAGTCATTGTCACAATGGCATTATACCCATCATCAACAGGTAACGGCCCCACAAAATCCACTGCTATTGACTCGAAGCGTCTATCAGGTACCAGTAATGGATGCAATGGTCCTGCCAGTCATGAAGCCCTCAGTTTATTCCATTGGCAATCTGGGCACGATGGTGCATAGCCTTCTACTAGGTTCTTCCTCATGTGTGGCCAATAGAACCCATCTTTCAGGCTCACATAAGACTTGCTTGTGCCCAAATGCCCCAAATTGTTGTGCACTAGTTGAAATAAATGTTTGTGTAGATGCTTGTACCTCGGAATGATGAGCCATTCCCCTGTAAACAGCAATCCATTCCTCAATGATATCCCCAATTTTTCATCCAATGTGCCTTGCTTCAAGTTGTCAAGGATACTATTACACCAGCTATCCTGCCGGTACCCTTTCTTTACTCGCCTGATCAGTTTCGGATCGCTCCCAATGGAGAAAATTGCTGCCACATTAATTTCCAGCTCCTGTTTGTCCACACTGTCTGGCAGACTTGACAGTGCATCTGCCATGGTGTTGGAGTCGCTGTTGATGTACGTGATTGTATATTCATACTGTGAGAGGTACTCCATCCACCTCGCCTGTCACTGTGACAAATCCCTCTGGTAGTTGAAGTTCTGCAATGTTTTGTGGTCGGTGAATATGTTGATGTGGGAGCCCAGCAAATCCACCCTCCATTTCTGCATCACCCTCAATATGGACAACATCTCCTGCTCATGCATGGGGTAGTTTTGCTCTGCATTATTCGGTTGCCTGCTTTCAAAAGCCACTGGCCTCTCCATCTCCCATGTTGGCCCAAAAGCTAAAACCACTCCTGTATGTCATTTGCTAGCATCACACATCACAAAAATCTTGTTTTCACCTGGCATCTCATGTTCTATAGTTGTTAAGCAATCCCTACTCACAACCAGCCTCTTTATCTCCTCAAATGTGTATTGGTGTGCATTTGTCCATGCTGGGAATGATGTGTTGCATTCCTTCCATGTTAATGGCATGAGTATCGTTGTGTGTTCCGCCAGGGATGGCAAGAAATGGGTGATGTATCTCACTAATCCTAAAAATTGACGCACATGCTTGGCCATTTTCAGAGCAGGCCATTGCAGGATCCTCATCACCTTCTCGTTATCCGCCTCAATACCCTGCTCTGAAATATGATGTCCCAAGAAATTGATTTGCATTGCAAACAGAGACAACTTTTTCATTGAACAATACAGTTGTGCTTTTGTCAGTGCCTCCAGAATGATAGCCACATTCTTCTTGTGCTCTGCCAAGCTTGCCAACCAAATTATGATGTCGTCCAAGTACACATGACAGATCTTTCCTATCAGCTCTCACAGTGCCAACATAATGCATCACTGGTGAGTGGCCAGTGAGTTTCTCATCCCCATGGGCATCACCACCCATTCCCACAGTCTGAATGGTGTCAATGTCACCGTGTACTTCACATGTTCTGGGTTCACCAAGGTCTGGAAGAATGAGTTTGTCATATCTATCTTTCCCCAGACCTTTCCTTTTGCACAGTCTGCCAAAATGTCATCAAAATGCCTCATTTACTCACAAAACAAACTTACTCACCCCAGAACTCCAAACAAAGGCCCAGGAGCCTCCCTGCACCATCCAGCTCACCCCAGCTTGATCCACAACCCCTCGTTCCACAACCTGAACCCACTGCTGCCCCCACATCATCTGCAATGCTGCCTGTGTTTCCCACCACCGTCTCATCACCAACAACGATGTCTACAGCCAAGGGATCCCCTCATTTGCCACCTACACACCCCAGCCAACCCCAGTATGTACAAAAATGTGCCATTTCATTGCCTACAACAGCCCTCAATGACAAATACCAACAGCTATGAAAAAACAAACTGGCGATGACTGCACCAACCCCTAGATCCCTCTGTTCCCCTACCCAGCCCATGAAACGCTCTACGCTACCCATCTCACCCCTGCTTGACCCTAAACAAGCCACTTCACCACCTCCCACACATTTTGACTGGGCTGATGATGCTGCATCATTACCTGTTGCCCCCAGCACCCTGCCACAAGATATCTCTGCTCTGAAGACAGGCCATCCACAGCCATTTGGGACCCTATGATGACGAACAAGACGGCGACGAGCCTACCCACAATTTCTTTCATCTCAATTTTTTTTTCATTCAGCTCTGCCATCTCAGACTCTATCTCAACCCTTTATCACCCAATGTCACCCCTCCGGTATTGGACCAGGCAAGCCTATTATTGTTGCCCCTGTTGGAGTAGCACCTGCACCTGCTGCTTCTGTTCTGAAACTTGACTGGGACCAGGACCCTTGCCTCATTGACTTGAGTAGGGCCCTTCAGGCATTGGGATGGATACCTCCTTGTTGAGTTTTTCTTTACTTTATTTTTGATATCAACCATAGAATTCTTTTGTCTATATTATTCCTACTTATTGTTTTGCATTTTTTTTTCTGTGGTGACGAGGACATCACCTTTTTTGGAGGTGGGCAAATTGAGTAGTGTGTGTGGGCACACCTACTCCAGGTCACATGACCATGTAGTCAGTAGACAGTCACATGTACATACAGGCTCAGGCTATCACTATCAGATCCACCACTCTGCTATAGGAGATGGATCCGCCATCTCCACTGGGTGGTCCACAGTTTGGCCTAAAAAAGCAAAAAGAGTGGACCAAACTGGACTTTAAAACTCTAGGACTGATGGGTGAAGAGAGGAAGATGGTGGAGGCCTTGTGCCATCAGAGGAAGAGGAAGTGTGGAGAAAAGGATGATACAATGGAAGAGGTTCCACCAGATGATGAGGTGCCAAGATCAGGATTAACAAGAGGAGATGAGGTGGCAGCTTGGGCTGTTGGCATGTTAGCCGTAGGCAAATCAAGAGGACCAACTTGATCCTCTGCTCCATTCTCCTCCCCATTGATGACATCAATCATTTGTGTCACTGAATGGGAGGACAAACTGCTGGGATCAAAAGTGTGCATTCCATGAGGCTGGGTACCAGGCATAAAGCCTTGCATTCTATGATAATGTGGCCATGGCTTTGTCATGAAAGATTTGAGTGGAGTTGCTGTTTATATCGTCAGTGAGAAGATCATCCAAACCAGACTGATTGCATTCTTACCTCAGGCATCTTTATAAAATCCTTGAATACCTGTTTTTCACTGTGGTTCATGTGTTGGAACTTGGCCCCATAATCATCATGCCAGCCACTACCAGACTTCTTATCCACTGCAAAATCGCCTTGTATGTAGCACATAGCTTAATGGAGGAACAGTGATGAAAACCCACATAACCCCATTTGTAATGACATTGATTCACATCCTTTGACTTTACCATAGCATGAGCCTTGTTGAGTTCTGATTTCTTCAGGTTGAGGCCTCATGCAGTCATCAAAATGCAATTTGCTTCAACATAGTCGAGGAGCTTGATTTCATTTTCAGTCCATCAGCCACTTGTCTTCTCAATGTTTTCTGAGGTGCTGGCAGTGGCTGGAGTGTTGTGGGTAGAAGATGAGGCTGAAAAGTTGGTTGATTCCACAGTCTGAGCAGTAGCATCATTGTTGTTGTCGCCATGGTTCCACATTGAATATTGAATGGTGTGGAGGACAGTGAAGGTGTAAACAAGGGAAGCAAGTGAGATAATGTGGCGAAAATGCTGTATAAGAGTGTGTCCATCCATGAGGGGAAAGCATGGGTGCAGCAGTGGCCAGATTGATGCACTAATGCTGAGGCTCTCAACATGTGGAACTCCACCCCAGAATTCAAAGTCTGATGGCAAAACACAGCAGATACAAACATGTTAGTTTGGAATCGGAAATTTCCCATACAGCTGATATAAAGTAAGAAACCAGATATTTTGGGTTGTCCAAAACTACAAAGACTTGATTTCACTGAAAATAAATATAATTTTTGGCTGTGATTCAAGGGGTGCTCAGCACCAGAAAAAAAGAGGGTATCCTCTAATAGATGTAAAATGGTCAGGAATTTGAAAAATACAACCCCCATGTTGATCTGGTCAGTGGTTGGTGAGTTACAGCCATTTTGATGAAAAATATTCAAATAAATTTTTATTTTTTCTGATATTTTTCTTCAGCACAACTGGCCATTCTGAGCAACTTTCAAAAATTTCAACCTCGTTGAGGGCCCCAAATTTCCTTTTTAGGTAATCAGCCAACCAGTAACACGGAGTTAAATTTTTCGATCCAGCCATTTCTACATCCAAAAGGAGGATACCGTTTTTTTTCTGGCGCCGAGTACCAAGACCCCGGATTATACCTAGATACCGTTCCAGACAAATCTGAGCAAATTTGGCTTTAAAGGCTAGGTACATTTCCAGGGGGTAAATGCCAAAACAGCCTGATACATTGTCCAGACACCCAGACTAGCTGACCTGGATGCTAGATCCTTGTCGAGACAAAGCCTCGATAAAAAAAGTGATCCATGTAGTGTAGTGGTTAACATGTACAACTTGTGTGTAAGATGGTCTCTAGGTTCAAGCCTTGCTTTGTGTACTTTTTTGGCCAGTATATCATTTTGCTTGGCTACTAAAAAAATTCCAGCGTCTGCTGACATAACATTGGCTTCGAATACCCTTCGCAGCTCAAAAATCTTCACAAAGGCAACCGTCCCTCTCAACGATGTAGTCAATGCATGGGTAACTGTCATCAGACCTGTGAAACTCGGAGACTATGGTGTTTACTCACCAAGGTTGCACCAAGGCTTGCACATCGCTCACGGTATGAGATTTCTATGAGCTCGGCTGTCAGATTGATTGAACTTACTGAGCTTTTTTAGTAATTGCCCTGTACTCAAAAACAGGGGGCAAGCAGGGCAAACACGAATCAATTTCTGACTTGTCAAACATCTCTGCGGTCTCAAATATTGCTGTTCAGATCTTTGAGTACACACATGCTCATCAGTTCTGCTCCATTCCGCAACGTCAATTCTCCGAACAAAGCAATTTGCTTTGTTAAGCTCAATCTCGTTTCTTTGCCTGCTATCGTCAACACCAAACACCACTGCAGTTGGAATAGAACTTGCTCAAGAGGATGCCGAACACTTCAAGACATTACTTGCAGGCAATTCAAGGAGGCTATGCGCTTGTCCCGAAAATGTGGTCGTGGGAAGCAAAATGCATGAATAATACCGTATCGTACTCAGAAAGTAATATTAGAACACATAGAACGCATTCTCATGCGTTTGAGGTGATTCTGCAGAGCGATAAAGCATTTAGGAATGCTCTGGGAGGCTAGATACCAATTTCCAGACAAATTTACAGCTCAGAGAGGCTAGATACTGATTCCAGACAAATCTTGGGCTCGGGAAGGGTAGATCCCATTTCCAGACAAGTAGAAAAAAAATTGCGTAGGGTAGATGCATTCCAGACAAAACAGACAAAAATCTGTCCAGACAAAAACGACCAAAACTCGGACTTTTGGTATCTAAGGCCCATAGGGGTACTGCTGTGATTACGTAGCCAGAGCTATTTCTAGCGTAGGCTAATAGCTTAGCGCTTAGCTTCAAGCCGAAAGTGCCGACGAAATCGGGAATAAGACATGAGCTCACAAGTTGGTATCTCAAAGGATTCGTAAGGCAGCAACTGAACTGATGAGTACCGTAGATTCCCCATGCCGGTTAACTCAGTCGCTGAAAATGTATTGGGCACAATTGGTATGTCTGCTATGTATAAATATGTCACTGCCCTAATATCAATGTCGATCAAGGGACAGTATTGTGGACTGGACAGCTTGCCCCGCAAGTATGGAAAAGCTGGCGTGAGCATTCAACGTCAGGATTATCTCCTTGGCTTGTGTACGTAAAGCGAGGCTATATATTTTTGCACGTCCCTGATGTACCATAGATTAATATGGGGCTTTGCTTCTTTATTCCTGGGAGTGTACGCTATCCTTCAAAACCTCAACATACCTCTTATCATACAACCCCAATTGTTCGGATTTTTGGCGTTTGTATGCTGGGGTCAGGTACGCGCTTGCATGTTTTAATTATTCACAAGCCTTGTGTTAATCATTTACGTCGTCGTAAGTGCCTGTACTACGACCAGAAGCGATCGCGGAAAGCTGCAACTCTCATGGCAGGCTCCCTTATACTCGTTATGGGCGCGTTGGAGGTCGCTATGGTGTTTGCCATCCGGCCGTCGATGAACAAACGCGCCATTACATTCTTCGGCGTGTTTGCCTCCATTCTTATCGCGATTGGCTTGCTCCCACAATATATGGAGATAATTAAGCGCAAAGAAGTGGTTGGTATTTCCCTTATTTTCCTTACTATCGATATTCTCGGAGGCTTGTTTTCCGACCTCTCTCTCGTGTTTCGGAACCACTTTGATATTGTTGCTGCGATCTTATACACCCTGGTCATCGTAAGTCTTGGTTTATTTTTTCCGCTTGTCAGTCTCATGCATACTGTCCACCAGGTGATGGATAGCGTTGTTCTCGTTGCTGCCGTGATTCTCAATCCCCGTGCAGAAAAGCGCCGACGTGAAGGACGTGGGATTATGCTGACGGAAACACTAACGGAGACAACGGAGAATACCATCCAGATTTTGAATTCAGTACCAGTCACATATAATACCCCAAGCAATCTGTGATCCAGTGAACACTCTGTTTGCAATATCAGCGAATTTGACATCCCTCTAGCACGGTGGCCTTGCGTGCAAAGACCCATATAGCGCGCAATGTCATTGCTGCGATTAAAAACTATAGGAAGCTACCGATTAACAGATACAACCCCTTTACATGATCTACGGAAATCTTGAGGACTAATAAGGTCATAAGGCACAACAATGGTATGGAAACAGTTTTGTAGATGTTTATTCAATGACCTGTCCGCTCGCTATCAGTACTAACCATCAACTGTTCTTGAGCCTGTGCTCGAGGAGAGCTAGAGACATCAAACAGAACCTCCTCCTCGTTTCTAACCCTCGCATCTCCACTCCGAGATCCAGTTCTGCTGCCATTCCTTGAAATGGGCTTGGATTTCGATTTCTTCGCCCTCCCTGGTGCATTAACAAAGTCTGCAACGCTAGATATAGAACCATTGGCAGTATTATGTGAACGCGACGGAACGCGATAGAAGTCATGAAATTCTTCTTCGTCTTCATCGTCCAATGCAGTGTCGTAAGGATAACTTGACGTGTTCATGGCACTTTGGCGGGAAAGGGGAAGGGAGCGGTAGGAACCTTTGCGCAGATGGGTGGCATAAGAGTACAGAAGCAAGGCAAAGTATATCTACTAGGGAATCAACATTAAGCGGTGACTGAAACAAAGATTACATACCTTGGACATCCACGAAATTATGATAACAGCGGCGGCAGTGCCTTTCTCGTGATTCCAGATGGCCATCGCAGCAGCAGCACGCTGCTCGTCTGTAAGGGTGGAATTACCGGCTTCCATCATTTCTTTCTGCGCGGCGGAATTGGCTGTACGACGACCATCATGGGGCATATATACCCACCAGATAACGGCGAAAAATACCGTCCATGATGTGGAAAGTATGTGATCTGCAAAGAAGAGGTGGGCAAAGTACAATGTCTGCTTTGGATCCTCCTAGTAGGGGTTCAAGAAATGCGAGAGAGAATTTATCCGAACATCACACCTCTTTGACAGCACGCAAACCCCATCCAAGGCCAACTAGAGCAATGACAGAGTATATGTACATGCTCAGTTGTGCAAATGAACCTCCAGCACCGGTGAGTACAGCAATGAGACCATAGACACCTGCGACTTTGTTCAAGAGCTGGTTTGTGGGGTAGGTAAGATATAAAATGTGTAAACTGGGTGTGATACTGACTGCAAATAGAAGAGCAACAGTAACTCCAGTTTTAAGATCCAAGAGGCCAATGAACGAGTTGAGGGGCCAGAGACGCCATTCAGGACGGAGCATGAGTTTCATGGCGAAAGGGCGGAGGAACTGTGGTAAGTAGCCTGCTTATGTAAGCCATACCTTTGAACATTTTTTTTTCTTGCCAGCCTGAGAGTCGGTTATAAGTATTTATCTTGAAATCTTTTCTTAATGGCCAACTACTTTTCTAACCATTCACAGTCTCGTTTCCTTGCGAATAGCATAACCACAACTCAATCTAGCGCAAGTCTGTCGCAGACAAGCTCACCCTCGACATCCACACCGACGTCTGCCTCCCCACGTTCGCGTATTCCATCTTCCAAACACTTTTCCACCACGGTATCTACTGTTATCTCTTCTGAACGCTCAAAGGAAATTTCACCAAGTACGACGACTCCAAGCGGCGTAGCTGTCCACCCACTCAGAAACACGTATGTTCGTACTTCGTTTCGTGTTAATCCATCTTTGGCCCTAGAATTATGCACAGATGGGTATTCTGGTTCCGCCAACAACGTGCCCCTGGAAATAAAATTGTGAGCTATGAAGAAGGTATCAAGAAGATATCTGCTTTCAGCTCCGTGAGTTGTTCATTTGTGTATTGCAACGCTGTACTCACAACGTTGCGCAGGTCGAATCATTTTGGTCGTTGTGGACGCATTTATCGCCTCCTTCTGCACTCCAACCCACCACAGACTACCTTCTGTTCCACTCAGGCATCCGCCGTCCTGTATGGGAAGATCCTGTAAACATTTCCGGCGGTAAATGGATTGTCCGCCTGAGGAAAGGTGTTGCGGACCGTCTCTGGGAGGATTTGATCCTGGCCATCATCGGAGATCAATTTGATGGATGTCATGGAGAGCCTAAAGGAAAGATCAGCTGGGAAGACAAGAGAGACAGTAGCGGATCGGACTGGCCAGAGATTTGTGGGTGTACGATTAGTGTCAGACAGAACGAGGATATTGTAACTTTGTGGAATAGGGTTGACGCAGATGCAAAAGTTCGAGAGAAGATCAGGTGCGTCGCGTTAAAAACAAAAGTAACGACTCATCAACGAATTTCTTTATTCGACAGGGATACGTTCCGGAAGGTGCTCAATCTACCCGCCTCGACCATCATGGAGTATAAATCCAATAACGGTTAGTATGAAAAGTAATGAAGGGGATCATGATTTACATATCATCTACCAGATTCGATGCAGGACAATTCGAGTTTCAGACACTCTGCTACTGACCGAACAGCGCCTTCTTGATACGTATAACAGCATCTGGATATAGAGGAAGCTGAGGTTGCTATCAACTGCTTTCTTGTTAGCTATTAGTACCCAATGGGACTGTCTATCTTGATCTTTCCCACGCGAGTTAAGATGTTCACTGGCAGTACCTCACTCAGCCCTGCTCTGAGGAAGACCGCGTTCTTGTCAAAACATTTCACGACTACCACAAAGCGTACCCACCAGCAGCCCACTCTTGACCATTCTAGACATATGACTTCTGTGAATAAATCAGATTCAGAATGGAGAGCCATTCTTTCACCGGAACAGGTCACTCTCGCAATCCACTTGCTCGTGATACTGTCTTGGCTTAATCCGTTTCTGCAGTTCAGAATTTTACGCAAGAAAGGAACAGAACAGCCTGGAACTGGGGAGTACAACAAACACCACGAGGAAGGTGTCTATTCGTGCGTGGGTTGCGGGACATCTCTCTATAAGAGCACAACCAAGTTTGACGTCAGCTTTCTCTATTGTGACCCATATGACATTTGCTAACGAGCTCTTCCAGAGTGGATGTGGATGGCCCGCATTCTTTGACGGTATCTATTGCCTTCATACATTCGCGCTCATTCTAATTTCGATACAACACATAGCGCTTCCGGGAGCTGTGAGCAGACACGAAGACCGCACGCTCGGTATGGCTCGGACCGAGATCACATGTACAGCTTGTGGTGGACATCTGGGTCATATCTTCAAAGGAGAAGGCTTTAACACTCCTAGTATGTATACAACTTTTGCTATTCTATAATCGTGGATATTCATCAGTCGACTTTAGCTGACGAACGCCATTGCGTGAACTCGGTTTCATTGAAGTTCAAGGAAGGGTGACAGGAGAACCCTAATACCAAGATGTATAGTAAATGTCATAATTGACTATGTTTTCGAATTGATTCGTCGCGCATCATGATATCATCTCGAGGCTTTCTTACGGGTTCATCATGTTTTGTACTTACCGTATTTCAGCTTGGGGTCATCAGATCATCAAATGCTGCGCTAAAATGAAATTCATCAAAATTGTTATTGTGCTATATACCGCTTGCGTCGCTGCATACAGATGGTGTGTTATACAACGCGATCGGAGAAGGATCCAAACCAAACAGGAGCCTAACGGCATTGGAGTAAGGGGGTCGTGAGGGACGTAGAGTAGCATACTGTATAGACCTGGAAAGTCCAATTACAGGTCTTGCATGCTTGCTTCCAGCTCCTCCAGGTCTGTCTGCGCCTTGCGAAGCTTTTCCCGCTCGTCCTGCAAGTCGCAATAGACATGACGTGAGTAGGGACAACAACAATGGCGACCGGGATAAACGGACCTCATACTTCTTCTCCCACATATCGCGCTCCTGCTCAACTCGCTGCACTTGTCGCTCAAAGTGTTCTGCTTTGACATCGACTTGTCGGAGCCTAGATTATGGGAGAAAGAGATCAATGACCGTTCTAACAGTAGCAGCCATGCGCACTTCTCGACCGTGTCCTTCAGCATCTTTTCTGCTTTGTCTAGTTCTCCTTCTAGAAGCTGTATTTTCCTCGCAGACGTTTCGTTTTCTCCCTTGGCCTTCTCACCCTCATCACGAGCTAATTTCGATTCTTTCAGGGATGCTTCTGCTTTCTCGAGCTCTTCGTCGAGGAGATGGAGGCGATGTTGAAGGGAGGTTATCTCTTGATCTTTCTCCAGAAGGAGTTGTTCGTATTTCTTGTTCTTGGCCTCTGCTTCTTCTGCTCGAACGACGGCATTGTCTGCCTCGGTGCGAAGCTGGTTCATTTTCTGGAAGAAATGAAAGAAGGCACTTTGAATCAATCCAGATATCATTCTATGCCTAAAACACTGACCTCTCGGATTCTGTCAGTCATGTTGAGTATGAGTTCTAGTAGAGTTGGGCAAGGGGGATGAGATCTTAGATTGGGCCTGGAATTAAGCTGCTTTATTATCTAATCGTAACATTCTTAGCAATCAGGGCTAAAAATTCTAACCCATTAGACTAAAGTAGTATAGTTTATAAAACATGGAGAAAGATCGCGACAAATACTTTATAAAAGATCATCCAACTGTGATTGCAATTCGCGATGCTTGGCTTGATCGTTCTGACAGAAAGATACAATTCAACTTGCGTAAGAAGGGCATGCAAACAGGTTACTGACATTGTAGCTAGCTTCAAAGGTATCACGTTCGTTTTCAACACGCTGCAGCTTATCGTGCAATCGTCCCGCCTTCAAGTTCGCCAGACGTATCCTGAAAAGTTTGCGTTAGCTTACATATAGTAAAGGAAACGCGTCTCAATTACTTTTCATTGTTGTCGCGTAGTCTGCGTTGCATTGTGTCCCATTCATGTGCCAAGTGAAGAAACCTTCTGCTAAGGCTGAGCCTGTCGTGAAGTATAGCAATCTCTTCGTCTCTCGCATCGAGTACTGCTTCTAGATCCCTGCTTCTGGCATCAGCTTCCTTTCTTCGTGCTATCGCTTCTTCTATTCCATATTGCAACGAAGTCAGCGCCTATAGAACCTGTAGTAAGCCGAAGTAGGTTCGTGCCAGAAGGAGATAGAGAAGTACTTGTTTCAACCTTTCCATCTACGCAATGATGTCACGACGTCTGGCCTCTTAGCGTGGACGTTACATAGGAAGTTTGTGGGAAGAGTTACTTATATTCAGGTCGACCACTGGTCGAGAACATGATGATCGTGGGAAACAGCCTTGGAAGCAAAGCATTTCCAAAGATTTCTAATAAAGATTTCCAAAAAGCTTTCATCAACGCGTCGTCCTTAGGTTTTTCGCAGTTTCTACAAGTTTACAACCAACTATTAGCTTGGTATGGCTGCACCAGTTCCCCAAGAAGGTTCGTAGATATGTTTTTTTCTTATCTTCATGTCGTCATATCTTGATCACAGAATTGCCGATTCTCGAGTCGTTTATCAAGTAAATCCCTCCCCCCATTTTCAACATAGTCCTCACTTTCTTTCGTAGTATTCGAAACTGTCTCACAGCTCTCAAGAAGAACCGTGCTGAATATATCAAACCGTCTGATGTCAATTCACTCTACCAAGCTGTGGTCAAACAAGGTGAGTCTGTTTGGAAAAAAAAAAAAAAAAAAAAAAGGACGTCTTAGCCGACCGATTTTGTAGTTACGAGACTGAACGACGTACGAGATGACAAGACGGCGTATAATAACAGGTTGGACACTACGCTTGCAGATGTGTTCAGCTTGCTTTCTCTGTTCTACCTTACCATCGGAAAGACCAAAGATACACCAGCGACATACTGTCAAATAGCGTCCATGCGGGTTAGTCATCGCACATCTTTCGATTTCCTGCAGCAACCCATCTATCCGTTCTCTTTCTTGATTTTTAAGAGCCCTCCCATCATATGAGAACCTATTACGGGTTCCCGGGATGTTGGTTGCAATGAACTGTGCTCACCACTCCCAATCTGATTACACAGCAAATACTTAACCACATGAACGAGTCGGCAGTTTATAACGAATCTGATCTTGCACCATTCCACCGACGGCTCGGTGAACTCCGACAGATTGTCCAGAACGACTACGAATCTGGAAAACATCCAAAGCCTTTGATTAAACTTCTTGAACGTCAACTAAACGAATGTGGTCTGTGTCTTCCATCTCTCGTTGGATGAGTCGTTTCTGATCCTTGCACGTCCTAGACGGTATTTTACGTTCGCTACAGGAATCCTTGGCGGTCCTCTCTGTTGAACTCATCCCAATTCATCAGCGACTTGTTACTGTTCGGCGGCAGCTTGTGGCTCTTGCAGCCAAAGAAGGTTCACGTAAAGCTGAGCTTAAACCAATCCAGGAGGAGCTCCGCAAGATCGATTCGTTGAGTACCTATTTTCAAGTCTGTCACCATCGTTTCTCCTCGGGAACACATCTGTTCTATTACAAAAACTAATTTGCATCTTTGTTCTTCTTCCCTTCAGCACTCGTGTCGATGGAAACTTCCTTGGACCAGGGGGGACCGTGCCTGCTTCGCAAGCAATTTGCTCTTCGCTGCTTGAAGAATGTTTTGAAATCGCACAAGAAATCAAAGCAAACGAGCAGTCGAAACATGTCGCTACGTCGCTGAAGCCTATATATGATCGACTTAGTACCATTCGTTCTGAATTGGAGAGCCTGGTTCTGACGCACCGATGGAGCTTGAGGGAGACTGATTTGTGGAATTACTCCTTGAGTCTACAGGAGGTTGACAAGATGCGAATTGACGGAAAGTTTGTTGACTCCGAGGGCAACCGTCCGCCAGGGCAATATGTGAGTTAGTTCTTGTTGTGAGTGACGATATCTTCTAATATAATTCTATCAGGTACTCCTGTACCTTTTAAGAAGATGTTATGGCCTGATCTATCGACTGCTATCGTCGAGCGAGCCAGTCTCGGAAGAACTCATGCCTGTTGTACGTTCCAACTCGCAGTCATCAGAGTCATTTACTTCTTATGTTTTAGGCAAACAAGCTGTCGACTGTGAAGAAATGCCTGAACGAAGTGCTGAAGTATGGTGGACCTTTTAGTGCTCGTGATCTTTATCCAGTGGGTGGACTTGCATCTGGTCAGAATCTATGTAGCTGCTTATCAATTCTTGTGCTCTTTGCACTCCAGTATCAATTGGCTCTGTTCCAAATTGATTCTATGCGCAAAGATGGCAGGTTCGTGGGTGTAGACGGGACAATTCCAGAAGGTCAAGGCATAGTAATGGCTCATCTGAATGAATGCCATGAATTGCTAGAAATGGTCAGTTTTGTTCAAAATTCGACACCATATGCTCATCTTGTAATTAGCTCAAGGAGTCAATGGGAGATGAGGAAGATGATGATGACGAGGAACTCGCGACAGACGACGACGAACGATGACCTAGGCCGGAGACTGGGTGGGATTCGTTGAGATCAAGGGCGATTCTGGTTGTTAGCGGTCTTTATTACTCCGTTTTGTCAATGTTGCGAATTATAGACAAGCCGTGTACTATAGCTACATTCTGGGATCTTGGACTGCTGTCAATCCGTATTCCCTTTATCATCCTAGCCATGTAAATCGAAGAGACATGGGAGAACTGGGACCTTGGCCTTTGTACGTATGAAGGTGAACGTTATGTTTCATTCTCCCGAGGGTACGAAGGCTTCTGCGACAGAGCACCCGTATATGGGAAATGGCTAGTGAGCAATGACACCACGTCTGTCTTCGTCGTCATTCCTGTTAGCCTGCCTCCTTCTGTGAATAGTATGCGGCGAAGATTCTATCAACTTTGCGTAAGTCGCCGATAGCGTACGAGTGAAAAACGAACCAGTTTTTGAAACATGCTTACGACAAGCTCCGCAGGAAGCTCCTTCCGAAGCTGTAAAACGGACTCTTCGAGTGACCCTGACAGGTCGACTAGGCGGGTGTGCATAGCAGCAGGGCGATTGGAGAACGAACATTTCGTTCTCTCAAGGGCATCTCCAGAGGGGAGCAAGTCTAATCATTGATCAAACAAGCTGCATATCCTAACAGAATTAAAGCTCACTAATAATCTGTATCAACCGATCTCGAGTAGCAAAACCAAGTAATTCTTCACGTCGAACGACAGGGAATCCATCGTAGTCGTATTCCTTTAACAAGTATTCTATCTCGAATTAATCAATGATTAAGATTCATTCGAGTGAATATAACTCACCCAGCTCTATTATTGACGATTGCTCGTCTTCGATGACTACTAGTTCTTCGAAAGGCTTCATAATCTGAGCGCCCGTCTCACCCTTATCGTGATAATTTGTCGGAGGCAGCCAAGGGTACCGTTGCATTGCAATCCAAACAGAATAAATTCCTTCCTTTCCTAAAGCATCGCCCACCCATTTCGAGGTCATAACACATATCATGATAGGGAGTACATGAGAAAGAGCCCCAGTCAACTATATCACCAGGGTTGTCGGAGTGGAATAATGTGACACTTTGAAAAAAACAACGTACCTCAAATAAAATGACCACCAGAGAAACTGGCACCAAAGATTCAGTGATCGCAGAAGGAGTGAAAAAATATCTTACTGGTCATTCGAGTGACCCCACCAAGCATCGCAGAAGCACCCAACACGGCATAAAACCCAGGCGATATGCACCGCTCGGAGGGGTCGGGAGGACAGGATAAAAACATCCACGCTGTGGGATATGTACGGTACAAACCTTGTCTACAAAAGAGGTCAAATCATGGCCCAGTATATGTTATAGAAGTACCCACGTCAACAGACCAACCGCGCGACCTAGACATGCTCCAATGGCAATTGTGGGTAGGAAGATGCCCGCAGGGATCTTTCATAAGAAATGGTTATACAGATGCCTCAACTATTACAGACTCTTACCATCATGCCGAATGTCCAAGCGGTCAGTCCCAGTTTGACTATAGCTGTTAGTACTAACAAAAATACATTCTCCCACATAGCAGTAGGACTGTCGGCAAATAAGTGGGTACTCAGAGAAGCCAACGCAATAAACCCACTTGCATAGGCCATGGTAATCTCCTTTGTTTGTATCACATTCCTGGAAGAGGTTTGCCACTAATTCCGACGCTTGGACTCTGGAAAAACATTGAAGTCTATATTGGGTTGAAGCAATAGAGTATTACCTTGAGAAGACGATCTTATTTGGTCTCTAGTCACCGAGTATTATCTCGGATGGGATGAACCAACATACCAGATAACTGATGCCAGCTGTTATAGCGCTGATGCATACAACTTCTAAGATCGGCCATTCTGCTAGATTGCTCTTTCGACGATACAGAGCAATTCGGACATTGAGCCTGATCAGTAGGGTTCCGATGATCCCCTGAAACGCTTGGTCAAAGAGAAGGGTCTGGCAAATAAGCGAGTGTTAATCCACGCACTCCCATAACTCCAAGGCTAAGCCAAGGAATCTACAAAGTTCAAGGTTGAGTCACAGACACGCCGCATCATATACACAATACTCACCAACTCAAATGCTCGCCATGTATCACTCCCATTTGCGTTCGTGACCTGTTCAAATGAGCATTGGCTAAACGGAGAGGTCACAAGCTTACCTGGAAAAGTACAAGCTTGCCTGTTCCAAATGGGTTGACCCACTGCAGAGAAACAGCCGCAATGGCCGAAGCAACAAACCCTCGCCACATAACATCTGACTCGTTGGCAAATACATCCAACTCTGTACAGGAGAAACGTTGTGAGCATCATCCAACACGAGGACGGCGACATATACCCTCAAGACCAAACAGTACACCTCCCAAAGGACTACCAAAAGCCACAGAAACTCCCGCAGCTGCTGCTGCCGCCAAGAGTTTCCTCTTTTGAGCTATGTTGAAAACATCAGGTGACTGTGGTGGTAAAGAGCAGCATTAGAACCTTCATTGGTTCTGAATTCCCTGAACATTTGGGAAAAGATGTGCGACATGCAACAGGCCACATGGACGAGGGGACCCTGATGTAGATATTAGATACAGAAATGATGCGTGACGGTTGAAATCACTGACCTCTTTCCCTAAAGATAACCCTGAGGCAACTGCTAATGCTAAGCCGAGCGCCTTGATCAGGAGTGTCCAAGGTGTAAGAAACGCATCGAAGACATAGCCACCAAGAATCTGTAGAACGTTCATCGGGCACAGTCGAAAACGTAAATTAATTGCATACGGCTTTGATTTCTGGGACTAGTGTTCCAGCGTATCATCAGCGGGTATGGACATTTCTGAAGCAGGCTGCTCACTTCCTGTGTGAAACGCGCTGAGCATCTGGTGAACTTCCGGAAATCACAAGTGTACAACGAAACAGACTTACTACGGCGCATAGACCTCGACTAATACCGCGGCACCTCCAGCGAATGCGATCTAGTACATAGGAAATATAAGTAGCTAAAGTAGAGAGCACCACTCACTGCAAGCACAACATAAAGAAAACATTGCAATATTGATTGAACGAAGATAGATCTAATGCCAAAAGAGTGACTCCACGTCCACCACTCGTGACAGACCTCTCCCGCTGCGGTGCGGAGGTCAGTTACCTGGTCAAGACCAACATAAGAAATGGACGCACGATCCAACCCACTACAGCAAGCTACTTGATTATAAAAGAAGCCATATGAACAATGTCCCTCACGGAGATCACTGAGCCTGACTCATTCAAATTCAGTAGGAAAGTTTCCGTCTTAACAAGAAGTTCGAGGACACACCACTTCACTAGGATATCTAACCATGCCCCAGTTATGCCAATCCCTATGCCTGTCGCTATAACCACGAACCAGACACGCGACGCCTCTGCCAGAGGTAATAGAATACCACGAGCACCAGGTTGCGACCGAAGGGCATGGATTCTTTGGCGTTCAGACGCATCCTCTCGTAACCAATCAATAGTACTGCCGTCGTCATACTTTCCCACCCGTTTTAGATTCATTTCACGCGAATGACCATCCTCGGTCAACTCGTAGAGCTCTTCGGCTTGTACATTGTCCTGTGACGTTTGGGCCATATTGCCTACTCGAAGAACAAATCACTCGTCCACTGATGAACCGTGTTTGGTTCTGGAGTTGTTGGCAAACAGCTCACTTGTAAATGTCCACTTCACACACAGACCGTACGAATGCGATTGCAGGCCCATCTAGTCCAGTCAAAGATGGAGCTTCTATGTCGTCTGTCTTGCTTGCACCTCTGAACGAGTTACAGTCATTATCTCACACTCTTTTTCTCTCTCTCTCCCCGATTCAGTCTAAACCTCCGCCCCCGCCTCCGCTTTCCTCTTTCTTGGCCTGTGATGAGGCTTTGTCATCAGCGATTAACTTAGCTCGCAAGCATCAGATTAGGCAGAGGAAGATAGACACGTTAGAGAAAGAGATATTGGAATCGGATACACGATGGCGTGAAATCGTGTCGGAACTAGAGAGCGGCAGAAAGGAATTGGAGGAAGTGATTGAAGAAGGTGAAGAAAGAATCAAAGCCATTGAACAGGCTAAAAAGGGTATGATTTTTTCCAATATAATTCTTGCCCATATCCTCAAACTGTCTAATAGCGTCGATACCGTACCCTGAACTTCTCACTTATGCCCAGAGCATCAGCGCGTTCACATCTGCACCACCAAACATGCCAGATCTCAGTCTACCAGGACAGCCTCCGCCACCTCTATTCTTTCCTCCTTTTCCGAACGAAGAAAAGATGCGCCGTGGTCACCTTAATGCAGAGGCACCACTGGGTTTACTAGGAGAAACCCACTCGGTGGGGAGGCGTAAGAATATTCCCATTGGCCATTTGCTTGTTCTTATATCCAAACAGCACCAACAGTCTCACCAAAGGCTGCCAATGTCAATCAGCATCTCCATGGTGCGAACCCATATCGGCAAGACCTTCGTCCACCTGAACCGCAATTCTTTGACTTGGATCTGGACCTGAATCCAGATTTATGATGTGACATATATTTATTGGTTTGCGGCGGGTCTCATCCAATGAGGTGCACTATGTAAAACCAAAAACGACGAAACCACATCATCCTGACCTGCATTAAACAATAAAAAAATAAATTTAGTTCCAAATTAGCCCTCCTGAAATGTTCCCCCCTTGGTCATACCAAGGAGGGTGGGAATGATGATACAAACACTTTCTCTTCTCGGTTCTTCGATCGAACAACAAATGTTCCAGGTCCACCCTTCAACTGTCGTAATCGCTCTGCTATATCTGCGCCAATGCCTTTACTCTCGCGCTGCTGGGAGCGTTTTCCAACAAACCGCTGGCCATAGATCTCTAATTGTTTTCTGAAACCAATGTTCGGGCATATGATACCCCGTTTCGCCTGTGTATGTGCAAGGGCCTCCGATGCCAGCATTCCTGACGTTGCTACAAGATAAGCACAGACGACAGTAGCACTGCGGCTGATTCCTTGCAAACAATGCACCTACAATAGAACATTTACGTAGCTGGACACGACTTCAACCTTGCACTTACAAGTACTTTATTCGAGTCATTTTCTGCCAGTGCGGATGTGATAAACTCAGTAGTCCGATCAAGATGTACTAAAATATTGGCGTCCGCTCGGTCTGGTATGTGGATATGCAGCCGGCGCTCTGCGGGTATGCAATCGGGTATATTTGTGTCTTGTTCGATAACAGAGATAACATGTGTGATGCCGAGCCGATTGAGAGCCTCGGTGTCGCGTGCTGTGAAATAATCCGAGAGATAGAGTCGTGGGATAATGAGGCTAGCAGCTCGTCCAAATCTCGGGTTTGATGCACCATTGGGCTTATTAGAAACCGAAGCAAGCGCAGTACTCCACTTTGGAGCAGGAAAAGACAGCATTTGGAAGAGCTGCCACGAGGGCTCAGTAGTGGGTTTCTGTAGTATGAAGGGGAACCAGGACCAGGGTTAACGTTGATGAATTATATGAGTGAGGGGGAGTTGTAACGTGTTTACGCAGTAACTAACCCAATGTAGCTATCAGTCAAGAGTCTCTCAGTCATTCACCAGGCTCAAATCCAATTCAAGAGCGCTCAGGATGCGAACCGGACACCGATGGGCCGAGTTTATCTTACAGGCTCTCATAGTAACAATGATTGGGTATGTAAACTGACCGTCATCTGGACACACTAATATTACTGACGATTCAAGATATGGTTGGTTCCTGGCTACCTTTGAAGTCGGGAGTTAGTCCCCTGTACTCTAGTCACTGATTCTCTTCGCTTACTTGGTACATACTGTTGCAGTTAGCTGGCTTATTCTGCACCATCGTTTGTTGTTATGGGGAAGTGAGTATCCTACTTCCTTCGCCTTGTCTCGGTTCTACATCCGGTGCAGGTTTTTACGTTGGAGCCATGAACATACTATTCCCAATGCTGGCTTTTCTGTACATATCCCTATGCGCTGGTCGTACAACTCACAGCATTCCTCGGTATTTGATACCAGACACATCAACCCTGTCAGAGCCATATGAATCTATCAATCTAAAAGGCGAACTTGCTGTCTGTCACAACCTGGGATGTAATGGCGCTTGGAAACCACCGAAAGCTCACCATTGCTCGACATGTGGTGTGTGTCGGCTTGAATTCGACCATCATTGTCCATGGGTAAGTTGATGTCATGAGTGAACTGGCGCCGATTAAAATTCCCTAATCTTCTATGAGTTTAGCTTGGAAACTGTATTACAATCTCCAGAATGAAGTCATTTCTATCTTTGCTCTGCCTCACGCCCGTGACTGTCATAGTTGCTGTTGCTCCCGCTGTGGGTACTTTCTTGCAACATGTTTTGCTAGCGACTGCAACATCTAGGAGCGATTCCTGGGCCATAGAAATGTGGTGGGATTGGTATGGTTCGTGGATCTTTTTTGGTGGACCACTTGGTCGATGGGTCTGGGGAGCATTTCTTGGATTTCGCATCTTAAAAGAACGTCGGATTACTACTGCCTACAACCTCCCCGGAAGGATGGTCGAACAGCCTCACTTGCGTATTATTGCTATGACCCTACCAGCGATGATAATTTCTCTATTTTGTCTGGTGAGACACGGAACTTATCAGTGCAATTGCCACGGGATCTGAAGGATCAACCTTCCAGGCATTGGCACTAATGACAATTAGATCCATTCTTCAGGGCAAAACGACTATCGAGGTATTCAAGTCTTCCCGTACATCTGGAAGTAGGCAGGCTACTTTCATATGCATCCCGCATCATTCATTTCCCATAAAGATCGGCAACCCGGATCGTAAGATATCTGCAGAACCAGTCACATCTATTCATTCTGTCCTTCCGGGTGAACATATTTATGACTTGGGACAAAGAATCAATTGGAATACGTTCATGAAGACCCCTTTTTTCCCGAAGTCGGAAGTCTCAAGGTAGTGGTACGATTTGTGGTAACTTACTATCTAATTTTCACCATCTAGGACTGGATATATATGGCCAAAGCTCAATCCTACGATGCTGCGACGAATGCGAGGCATTTATCTGTCTGACAAGAGAAATCGATAGTGCCTTTACTGCCTAGAGTCTCACGGCGCTGTTCCTTTGACACCCCGGATGTCAGATAGACAAGATAGAAAAATAGGTGTCGATATTAATCTTGTTTTCAGCAATCCTACGACTGGCCAATTTTGTGCCGTTTCGCCTACACTATATACAGAATCTATTAAAGAGACTTCCTCCGTCTGCTCCAGACCGCTGGTTAAACGGAACGAACTTCCGCGAACGGTGTATCATGCCTGAAGGAAATAATGCGTCGAAACTGCACGTCATTTCAATATCATTTCATGAAAGTCAGAAAAACAGACGGGAATGGCATCCCGCGCTGACTGAATCAGTCGTTGACTGTCCACACCATTTCTACTTGGAGGAAATTAGTTTGGTACGAGAAGTCAGAACGATTCTCTACTTCAAGTTGATTTCCAGCTACAACATTAAAAATGACACTGGCTTGACTTTCCTTAGGCTATTTTGATGTACATAATCTGGCACCGTTGGGTCCGCTACTTTGACGATGATGGAATTGAACAGCCCAATGAACGCAGGAAGATATGAATATGCAGGTCTCCTCGCTCTTCTGTCGTGACCGCAAAACAGCGAAGGCATGCCCTACGGTCCGACGCGGGGCATCGCGCTGCTGGTGTATTGCTGCAGTGATCCGTTAGACTTCAGCAATCGCTATGAAGCATAAAACATCTGTGTATGGTGGGCGTGCTTCTAGGCACCGGAACCGAGGGAGTGGGTGATCTTAAGTCAAAGATTTAATTATTGACACTCATTGTTGGAAGACAAAACTATTTGGACTCCTCAGTAGAGTTTGAGGTTCCGACACCATACTTTGCAGGATCTGTTCCATGGTAAGGGTGATTCACGAGGTTGAACCTGTGGGAGCAAGTCGTTAATGAAGATCACAGTATAATATAACGATCGCACATCGGAAACGCAGCTGAGAGGAGAAGAATTAACAAAGAGTTATAGCTTGAGGGGGGGGAGGTGACGTACAAAACTTGAGTTGCGAATATGCTGAGTTACGGTGTGCGGAGCCTTGCACCCAAGCTGGTTGATGGGAATCACCATACAAAGGCTTACCCTCCTTGACGCGCAGGCTAAGCTCCTCGAAATCCATCTGCTCTTCCCTCTTGTTCTCGGACCACCCCCAGAAACGGACTGACACACATAATAAATGGAGTGAGGGCCGAACAATCGGGATAATTTGCTTACGACTTGAGCGTTGATACGCTAGCAGAAATCCGCCCACAAAGCCAAGAAACCCTCCGAGTCGTAAGGCAGTCCTCATCCTATACTTTGCTGGATCAGCCATCTCTGAACAAGGATGAGTGTGTTTCTGAAGGCCAAGGCCAGAAGCCGATCGCACCCCACAGGTAAAGGGCCGACGGGAAAGCGGCAGTTGCAGCAGCCCAGGTAGCATAGTCTGATGGTCTAAAGTACCTAATTACACGGGAGGCATGGGGGTCTGAGTCGATGAGAGGGTAAGGTGTCTCTACGACTTTTTGTGGCATGGTAGCTTTGTTCCAAGGTTGGTTCTAACACGTGACTAGAACAATTGCCTACCCTTAATGTCGAATTCCCTCAGTCAACCTGCAAGTCCTCAGGCTACCGCAGCTTTACTTTTGACCGTTGTTGTCGACGATGAGCGCCATTCGTAACACCTCTGCTCGTCGGGCACACCGTTCTACTCAACTGCCTTATTCTAGACCTCCGGCTAAAAAATCGGTGTGTCCTATGCTCCTTTTCACCTCTTCTTCTTTATTGACATCGTTCTAGACCTGGAGTTTTACAGGCCTGTTGAACTATTTGAACCCTCTCCGTTCGCGCTCGCCTGTCGACTCTGTTGATTCAGATATAGATTCAGATGGAAAGGAACAGACATCCAACAGTCAGGTTCCGTTGGCAGCGCAATCATTATCTGCCCGAGGCCATCAAGTAAGTATTCCTCGCTCTTGTTACTGTCGGGCCACTGATCGCTATTACCAGATAGTTGAGGACATAGATGTGCATGGCAGAATAAATGCGTTGGCAGGTCCATCTTCTAAGTCTCCCCAACCATCTGTAGCACTACCCCTCGACGCCTTTGAATCGCCGGTTACGCCAACTCGACCTGCTTTGCCCCACTCATTTCAAGATTCGCCTTCTACTGCAAACAACATCGAGACGGTCAGTAAATTCCTCAGTGAACGAGCAGGCAAATCGATCAGCAATTCGGAAGTCGAGGGCCTCGTTGCTCTTCTTCGGCAGAGCACTCCTCGTACGTTATGCAATGCAAACCTTTTGCAGGACCCATTTTTATACTGATTTTAACAGCCGATAAACCTGAACCCTTTCGATTCTCCTCTAGACTTTCGACCCCTGCCCGCGAAAGTTCTCCATTACTTCCTAACACAAATGGTATCCCCTACAGCCTCAATACCCAAGCTCTTCAAACACCCTCACCTTCCCCTAGGAAGACACTCTCCAGAAATCCCAACGGTGTGTATAGATGGGAAGGAGTAGGCAGCGCCAAATCCGCACGCTCACGCAATCGATATTCATCACCTGCGTTTGGACCCCCTCGTCCTTCCTCTGATCGTCTGGTGTTGAAAGAGAGTCAAAACGCTAGGGAGACATCCAAAACCGATGCTAAACGAAGAAAAGTTGGAGATGAAGCGCAGAGTTCTTCATCTGTCCCGAGTGGGGCCAGTAGTACTAGGACAAACGAAAGCACCTTACACATGCCTTTTCGGTCCCCGGCTCCCGGCCCTTCTCCAAACAGAACTGCACAAACCTTACCGTTTCCGACATCTAACCGTTCACCTGTCTCGCCACGCCTTCCAGTTGCAAGTCCCACTCAAGCTTCTCAACTCAATGGGTCGTCTACTACTCGACTTCGTAGTCCTGCAAAACACACTGCACCAGTCGTGCCTTCTCCTTTGCGACAGGCGTGGTCAGGATCCTCATCGTCTTCACATACGGATTCCTCTCCGCCGTCACAACAAAAGCAGACGAAGGCGGCGAATTTTATGACAGAGTTGATTAAGGAGGTTACGCCGCCTAAGCGGCCTGACTTGAGTAATCCTTACCAGACCGCAAGTCCTGTGGGAAAAGTTGCACTACCCAAGGTTCGGGCTGGAAAGCGAATGAGGGCTACAGGAAAACCTGCTGTGCCTCCAACGACGGACGACAAGAACAAGGAACAACAGAGATCTGCCGAAAAGGAGAAGGAATACTCCCCTCAAGCTATCATCGAGGCAACTTTGCCTAAGGTGCGTCGTATATGTGAATACAACGAGCAAGAAGGGTTGATGGCACGCAATCCAGGGAAGCAAGCGATCTAGACCACCCGCCCACTTCGAGAAGCCGCCATCCTCTATTTTTAACATTTCTTCTTTCCCGCCTAACACATCGTCAAGTTCACCAAATGATGAGTGCCAATCCGCAAGCAAAAAGCCTTCTGAGACGACTTCGTATGTTGTGGAGGAGATGGATGATGACGAGGAAAGTAAGCGTGCTACCAAGAGGTCCAAGCCGCGTCCGAATGGGGAATCTAAGTCCATGACGCCAACTCCAGACATTGTAATCGAAGAAATCGATGAGGTTGACGTCCAGGCCCCAGTTCAGAAGCCGCAAACCTCTTCTCCCGCTCTTACTAGCATACTTTCTTCCGGTTCAGGAGCCACCAACCCGACGAAAGCCTCGGGGCGACCAATGTTTCCTGCTTTCAAGCCGACGTTGCCGAAGGAACCAAGTAAACTGAGGTTCAGCTATCAGCCAGAAGTCGGAAGCTCTTCAGCCGTACCGGGACCCACGGCTAGTCTAGAAGACTCGCCTTCACCGGCACGCGCTGCGGTGCAGACCGCGGGAGAGAAGGAAGAGAAGATTCAGGTGCCCAAGAAAGCCCCGAAAGAAGTGGCACACTCAATATCAAAGGATGCACTCCCCACATTTGTCTTCTCCGTTACGACTGCGTTGACATTCGCAAGCACTCCATTGCATCTTAAAGCATTAGAGGAAGCTAAATCAGTTCCAAAATCCTCTCTTCCCTCCTTTGACTTCAGCCCAGCAACACTGAGCAGCAACACCGAGGCCCCAAAACCTATAGCTTCACCGGTGAAGGCTTTTGATTGGGGTGCAGCTGGTATGAAGAAACCAGTTAATCCTGGTGGTAGTGGTGGAGATTGGACATGCTCAACTTGTATGTTGTCAAATCCGGTAACAGCAGTTGATAAGTGCAGCATCTGTCAAACTCCACGATGATTCCGTTTTCTTGTCCCTGTTGTCCTGTTCTTGCGTGGTTCATAGTCCACTGCCTTGTTCATTATCACGCTGCTTGCTTCGAGCATTGAATAATAATACATTCGGTCACGGTTGTACCTTGCATAACAAGTTCACGGAATGAAATACATATAGGAAATTGAATGAAAACCGACTCGCTGCTCCCATCACGAGCTTGGTATATGTTTTGTAAAATCTAAACGGCGTGCGATGGAGCGTGTCTTCGCTTCATCACTGGAGGAAGAGAGCTTCCGCTTGAGCCGGCCATTGCTAGCTTTGACTCCTGGACCCGTTGTATTCATCTCAACATTTCCGTCGACCTCGTCAAGAGGACGTCCAATTGTTTGGGGGCTACATTTGGGAAGTTTAGAAGGATGAGTGGGATATGGTAGACCTGTAAAATAAGGGTGAAATAGAGCCTGTGATAGTTGACGAGATGAGCAGCCTATCGGATGACGATGATAGGCGTACTTCTTTCGCGGAAATCCGTTTTCGAGGTTCAAAGGTTAGACATTTGCTGAGAAGATTCAGTGTATCAGCACTAGCAGCTGTGAATAGGTCTCGTAATGGTGTTTTGGGGAATTGTCCCACCGGGACATAGTCAGGCAATCTTGTGTGCCCCTGAGAAACGAAATCAAGAACAACATCTCGTACTTCCGAATAGCGGGCGATATTACCGGCCAGTCTTCTTCTGTCGGAGTGCCAAGCGCACGGAAAATAGTTTTCAACTGGTCCATGTCAGTTTCGCCTGGTAGATACGGTATGCGAAGCATGAGTTCTGCGAGTATCGTCCCGACCGACCAGATGTCAACAGCTGAGCTGTAATATCGGCTACCAAAAAGTAGCTCCGGAGGACGATACCACCTGTAAAAGTTTAGCACTTTCTGCTGCTGAACGCAAGAAAGCCACGATACACCTAGTGATGACCTGACATGTCATCTTGTAACCAGGATCAGCGAAGTCGCGAGCAAGGCCAAAGTCGGCGATTTTGAGTTGCCCATCGGAGGCTATGAGCAAATTGTTTGGTTTCAAATCCTGTAATCGGGTGTTATTCAGTTGACGAACTACGTCGTAGGACTAGCAATTACACGGTGTAGGATCCAATTACGATGACAGAACTCGAGTCCACGAAATGTCATGGCCATCCAACTCTTGATATCTGCCGGGAGAAAAACAAGCGACCGGTCTTTGATGATCATCTCCAAATCAGAGTCAAGGAATTCTAGAACAAGATTGAGATTGGTCTTGGAGGAAAAGACGTCAAGAAGCTAAGGCGGCAACATGAATGGCGTAATTCCATCAAGATAGGTCCAAGAACGTACCTCTATCACATTTTTATGCCGTAGTTCTCTCAGATACTTCACCTCACGGATGGCAGACATATCTAGCCCATCTTTGAATTGCCCAACCTTTATCTTCTTGATAGCCACTTTGCGATTGGTTTCCACCTCTCTTCCTACAAGAGCCATGTAAAATTCGAAAGATGCTTCATATACAATAGGACATGCTTGCCTCGATATACGACGGCATATGTACCCTCACCGACTTTCTGATCTTTGGCCCTTTTAAATGAATGAAAAATCCGAATTGGACACCTCGTAGATGTGAGACACACCATCGTTTTTGACGTTCAGTGTTCTCTCTCTCCACTGCATCCATCGCGCGGCAAGGTTGAGCCGATATGCGTGGCGTTATAGGAGGAAGAATACGAGACACTGCGTTGATTATAAATGCAAGGCTGGGTTCAAGATATGATTCAAGATATGATTGCACGTGTATCACGTGAGTGCAGATCCTGTATTGGCCCCGCGATATGAATTACAGACCAGTCATCCACTTACTCAAATTTTCCTTCTGAATGAATGCTCAGTAGCACCGGAATTGTTACGACCGCGGAGCCAGGAGGGTTGCGAAAATATTCCGGCCTGGTAAATTACCGGCAAATTACAGAGGTGGCAAGGACTAGTAATTTACTGGTAAAATATTTCACGTGACTCTTAGTTCTGGACGTCAAAAAAAAATCTGGCGCTACGCGCGCATGCTTACAATGCTGTAACACAATTATTGTCCGTGACCATTATCCAGGACTGCTCAGTGCTCCATCAATGTCAGAGCTATCATGCTCTGTAAAAAAGGAAATTTCTCAGAGTCACGTGATAGTTAGGTGCAAGTCAACAAAGTTGGTGACTCAACATTAGGCTCTGCGAGCCTGCGAGCTGGGCCGAAAAGGTTGTGTCCGGGCTTTGTAAGCACAACGTGACTATGACTTCTCAACGTGTTCCGATGTCAAGTGTACAGACCATGGTCTGTGCGTAACAAGAGTTAAGAAGCATGAGAAGGCAGAACTTCCCTTCACTTCCTCCTTCTCCCACCTTCATCCTGGCAGACACCATCTGCCTTATTTTTTCATTCACACCCTCAGATTTTACTCGATCTCGCCAAACTTTTTACAATGACTGTCACCGGGCCTCCCCCCACCGCTACAAACAAAGACACAACAGCGATCTCTGACGGATCAAGCTCTACAACGTCTTTATTGCCACCAGCTGATATCGCTACGTCTGCCAATTCTTGCTCTTCCTTTTTACCTCCCGGCCCCCAGAATACTTTACACACTCATCATGACCCGTCAATTAATACCCCCATAGCTAATCTACGTACCACTACTCCTACTCCTGTCATCCCTAGTAGTAATCTTGTACAGTTTACTTCCGCCTTCACAATGTTCTCACCCAATACCCAGAACCAAGCTTTAGATCTCATCAACAATCCTTCTTCATCAATTCTTCCATCAAAAATTCTTTTTTCTGTCTCGAATGAACTCCCCACACTTCCTTCCTCCACGGATTTTAGTTATGGCATTCACCCATTCATCATTGCTCTCACTAAAAATAAAGTTCATATTCCCCTGACATTATTCACCTCTCAGTCCACCAGAAAATTGCACATTGAAACAACATCTTTGAAACAAAATACTGTCTACAACTCCTCTGGTTCCAAATGTCACATCCTAGATCTATCTCAATTCCCCAAAGAATCTAAAATGGACACCATCGACTGGCACAAGTCCTGGCAGCGCTACATGATTTTTCAAGAGATTCATTGTGACTTGGAAGTCTCTGCCAGGTGGAAAGAACATTATCTTTTTCTCAGTGGTCACGATGACTTCCGTTTGCATTTTTCAGCAATTCTTTCGTTTGACATCGCGGAACGCACACGTTATTCTATCAACCTGCGTGCCTTCAACAAAGATAACTATCTGCGACATCTCAAAGCCATCAAGCTTGAAATAATGTCGACCACCATTTGAAATGCCACTCGCGACCTTGGTCAGGAATCCCAATCTTCGAGTTCCAAACCTCGTCATGGACCTCAACCATATGACCATGAAAAACGCAGCAGATTTTGTCCTGCTCCCATGGACTCCACGTCTTCCTTTCGCGACCAAGATTCCAAAGGCGATACTTCCCGCTCTTTGCCTCTTTGCCTCTGCTGCAAGCGTACCGGACACAAATTTAGTGATTGCACAGAAGACACGACACCAGTGGGCATTCCGACGTACTCGCGTTACTTCGACGGCAAACTCACTCTCCGTTCCAATTCATCCATCGTTTTCTGCATCACCTTCCAGCTTAACTCTGCCAAGCGCCAACGCAAGACCGACCATCCCTCTCAACACGCCTGTTCATGGTGCGGGTCCTCCGATCATGGAGCCTGCTCACAAAAGTGTATTTGAGGTGTCAACAACACCTCAATCCTTCTTGGAAACGCCTCTCGCATCGGCTCCACTTTACAGAGATTGGTGATCTCCGGCTCCTGCTTCTGACCCTCTCATTCTCAAGCCTCACATTTATTTTGATAACCTGCAAATAGAACAACCGTCTCTTTATGATAACGATCCTGAGTACTCAAAAATTCTTACACCTTATTCTGCAACTCAATTTCAATGCTTCCTCAAACAATCGCACCTTATCTCTTGCTACCCAGAACTTTCCTTCAAACTTACACATGGCTTCCCCATTGGCTACCTCACTCCTCTTGAACACACTTTCACCCCTCCCAATCTTCCCAGTGCTAATGTTCATGCAGACATTATATGCGCCAGTATTGCTGACAAACTTTGTCTTGGATGTTACTCGGGTCCCTTCACATGCAATGTACTCGAACAGAAGATTGGACCTTTTCGTTCATCTCCTCTCCAAGTCGACATCAAAGAGGGTGCTCTGGGTGAGCCCATCAAATATTGTGTATGCCGACATCTCTCCTACAAGGGCAGAGCCCAATTCTCCATCAACAATGAAATCGACTCGGATGATTTCCCCACACGCTGGGGGAAAGCAGCCGATGTCGCCGAAATAGTATGTCTTTTCAACTCTTCTCTCTCTATACCCTATCTCGGTGCTTCTCACATTGCACGCTCGACATTCTCTCCTCATACGCATACAACACTCTCACTCGTTTCTCATTCTTGTGAACTCTTACATTGCGCATGTCTCTCGTACTCTTTCTCTCCCTTCTGGCATAGTTATCTCACTGCCATCTCCACTCTTTCTCTCCAAGAACAAAAAGTTTCTCTCTCTACTCTTGCGAAGGAAGTTATTTGCGAAACGCAGGTCCATACCCACAAGTCGTTCTAAGGACACTTTTGTTTGGAGTAGGGACCCTCACTTTTCCCATTCTCGTTCAATCTCATCTCATCTATCCAAAACATTCTACTCCTGATCTCACAAATAATCTCCTGCAGGTCACAACTGCCCCTCGAGGTGCTCAAGCTGCCACGCTTGACATAGAGGGCGCCTATCGCACCATCCCCATGAAACCGGATCACAAAAAATACCTGATCATTCACTTTGAGGCAGGTTTCGACATTGACCACAATGTCCTGTTTGGCCTTGCCTCTGCCTCTGGTCTTCAGGGTGAAGTCGTCGATGCGACTATTGACATCTGGGAATACCTCGAAATCTCACCAGCAGTCAAGTGGGTTGACGACTTCAACGTCTTTCGTTTTCCCAAGCCTCATGGTACATTTCTTGGCATCAGTGATGGTGTCAACCACTCATATGGTTATGATCTCACATCTATCAAATCCTTGATTGCTCCACTGGGCATCCCTTGGCACAAGAACAAGGGTCAAGAATTCTCTGACACCTTCTCTTACCTCAGTTTTCTCTGGGATCTCCCCAACAAGACCGTCTCTCTCCTTGATCACAAACAGGACAAGTATTTTCGCAAGGTGTCCTCTCTCATCTCTGTGTGCGAGTCTGCACAGGTCTTCAAACCCCAGGTCGAGAGTGTCATTGGCACTCTTTCACACATTACCTTCATTCACCATTGGGGAGGTTCATACATGTCCAGTCTCTACAAATGGCTCGCGTCCTTCCTTAGCGACTACATTCCTCACTGGATCTCTTCCTCGGCCCTTTTGGACCTTTGATGGTGGTCTTCTCTTCTCTCAAGGACCCACCAGCCAGACCTACTCGCAACTACAACATATGGGTAGATGCATCCACTGAGTGGGGAATTGGATTACTCTGGGGATCTCATTGGGCTGCGTGGCACCTACTCGATGGATGGAAAGGCCCAAGCAGGGACATTGGGTGGCTTGAAGGCATTGCTGTCGAACTCACTATCCTCGCTTTGAAGGTCATGGGCGTTCGCAACGCAAACATTCTCATCCGAAGTGACAATGAAGGAGTCATCGGGGCCTTCTCAAAGGGCCAATGCTCCAATTTTATGATGAACCTCTCTATCCGTCGTTCTGATGAGGCAGGCATTTCCACTCCTCTTATATATGTTAACACTGTTGACAATCTAGCAGACCCTATCTCCTGCAGTTGTCTTCCCCCGGCCTCAGAACTCTTTCCCTCACTCATTCCCATCCCCACCTTCCTCACCTCTTACATCGCTCATGTCACAGTCTAATCGGCTTTTGGGTTTTCTCAAGGGCATTGATGTTCCTGCGCAGGCTGCTGCCTTCTATCTCAATGCCCCTCCTCTTGACATTCGTCATGCTGCCTCTCTTCCTCCTGATGGTCATGTTTGTCTACCACGTACACGCAAAGATGCACATATTGTTCCCTCTTCACGCTGTCCCAATGTCCTGGCCAGTGAGTGGGTCCTCCGCTGGACAACTCCCCACTCTGATGTCTTCCAATCCTCTCTCGATTCCCAGCTCTCTTCCTCGGCCATCCTCAAGCTATTCCAGGTCATGCTCTTCTCTCTTGATGAGAACACATGCAGCAACTATGGCGCCGGCTTGCTTCGTTTCACCCAGTATTGTGATTCCCATCATATTCCAGAACACAGCCGGATGCCAGCCTCTGAAATTCTTCTCTCCTCCTTTGCAGCCTCTGCAGCTGGCTCTGTATCCGAGAGCGCTCTAAACAACTGGCTGGCTGGGCTGCAATATTGGCATGTCGTCAACGGTGCCACCTGGCATGGTTCAGACATGCTTCATCACGTCCGCCACAGGTTTGCCAAGCTCATTCCTCCAAGCGCTAAGCGAGCAAAGCACCCTCCTGTTGTTATCGAGGCCCTAACCACCCTGAAGTTGGGTCTCGACCTCTCAAATGCTTTCGATGTGGCAGTCTGGGCCATTGCTTCGGTGGTGTTCTGGTCATGCTGTCGGCTCGGTGAGCTCATTATCCCCAGTCAGAATCTTTTCAATCCTTCAAAACATGTCTCTCGCAACATACTTCCAATTCCCTTCTCATCTCTCCCCAATGGTACAGAATATGCCTCCTTTCACATTCCGTGGACAAAGACCACCGTCGCATCGGGTGCTGATCTCTCCATCACAGCTCGCAACCATCCCACCTGCCCTCTCTCAGCTCTCAGACACCATCTATCTGCCAATGCATTGGTTCCCGGCTCTGCACCTCTCTTCGCCTTTGAGACAGCTGACGGTGGTTGGGCTCCCATGACAAAGTCCTGGTTCATGGACCATTGCAACGCAGTGTGGGTTGCAGCTGGCCTTCCTTCCATGCCAGGTCATGCCTTTCACATAGGTGGTGCCACTGAGCTTCTCCTGCAGGGTATCAATCCCAGTGTGGTGGCGACGCAGGGGCGCTGGCTGTCCCATGCCTTCCTCGAATACTGGCATCGCATTGAGTCTATACTTCTCCTTTTCATTTCCAATGCTGTTGACTCTCATTGTGCCCATGGCCTTGAAGCCTCCATGAACTCTTATGCACGTAATAATTATATTCCAATTCCCTCTCATTAGTCTTTATACCTGTGCTGGTATCTCACTCTCTATGCTTATTATATTTGTCAATCAACCTGATGATGTGATCATATGTTCTCTTGCTCAGCTCCAGTTTGGGGTGCCTAGTCTGAAGAGACTCGTCTGTTGTGAGCTGTGCTCCTTCATGGTGTAGTCTCGTCTTTCCCCCTTCAGACTTCTTGTCCGTTTGCGGGACTAACAGGGCATGCTCCAAAGATTCTGATTGTAACCTCTTCTTTCAAAAGATTTGTGTTTGCCACGTTTCAAAGACGCATCCTGTCACATGATCATCATGTGCCACTTCTGACAGGATTTTCAGAATCTTCCCCCAAACCTTGGAAAATCTTATTTGCAACCAGTTGGCAAATAATATTTTACATTGAATCTGTTAGGGTGACACCCACTATCTGCTAGCTAAGACTGTGCAGGTTCTCTCTACAAGAAGGGGGTGGGATCCGCGCGCGTGATGGGGAAATTGATGGTTTTGATGCGAGGGGTTATTAATAGGTAAGTTTGTTGAGATAGGCCTTTCACACCGAAAACGTAGGTGGAATACCTAAGAGAACACAACTGGGGTCCCCTAGGCATATATTTAGGGTTTATATACTATGTTACATATATTGTACATTGTTGTTACCGACGCACTCATACATGCGCGTACATTTTGATGCGTGCGAAATAAAATTCTCATGCTATCAAAATGTAGCGTCATTTGGCGTCATGTAGCATAATTCGACATAATAAAATAAAAATGAAAGTTTATTAGGTAATGGGGTGGTTTCCTAACATTACCCCCCTTTTATGCCTCGACTTCCAGGCGAGAAAATATTATGTTTGTCCCCTCTGTGAAATTTTGGTAAGGCCGGAATTTCATCCCCTCATACACCATTCTCGCAATGCAACATGGAGCATTCGGATTATGTTTAAAGAATTGGGTGATCGTGTTATGTGCTCGCTTACAATTCTCTTCGGGTTCCCATGAATTATTTTCATCGGTATAGTTTTTCCACTTTATTAAGAACTCCAATTTGTTCCGTCGAAGACGTGAGTCTAGAATTTCTTCAACTATGTATTCTGGAGCACCTTCTACTATTATTGGAGGTTGCAGAGTAGTTTGTTGGCCAGGAATAGTGGGCGGACAGTAAGGGCGTAAGCGGGATACGTTAATCTCGGGATCAATCTTAAATGATTGGGGTAATTTTAGCACTACCGCATTAGGCGAGATCACTTTAGAGATTGCATATGGGCCAACTTGTTTCTCTGTAAGTTTCTTCGAAGGTTGTGGAATATTCAGGTCCTTGGTACTTAGCCATACCAAGTCACCAACTTTGTACTCTGGAGCGCATGCTCGAGTACGATCCATGTGTCGCGTCATGTCATCACGTGCTTTCTTCAATGCCGCCTCTGCTTCCTCTTGTACCTTTTGCATCTTAGATACAAAATCTTCTACCGACTGTACTTTGACTTCCCTTCTGGGTTCTACTCCCATGCGAGGATGATATCCATAATTCGCGAAAAAGGGTGTCATACGAGTAGCCGAATGGAATTTATTATTGTGGGAAAATTTGGCAATTGCCAACCATTCAGGCCAGTCGGTTTGTCGGTAGTTGACAAACATACGTAGGTACTGCTCCAACTCCTGATTCATTCTCTCTGTCTGCCCATCAGTCTGCGGGTGATATGCCGTAGATAATTTAGTTTGAATTCCTAATATGTTGTTTAGTTCTCGCATAAACGTGGAAGCAAATTGTGGTCCGCGATCGGAGATAACGGTATCGGGTAACCCATGTAACCACCATACCTGATTTAGATAGAGGTGTGCCAAGCCCAATGATGAGGTTTCTGTAGTAGTAGGAATAATATGGACCTCCTTTGTAAAGCGGTCGCATACTACGAATATTGCATTGTACCCTTGAGCCTCGGGTAATCCGGTAATAAAATCCACAGATATATCTCGCCACGGCGCTTTAGGTATAGGGTTCGGCATTAATTTTCCTGCAGGTTTCTCTGGAAATTTCTTCCCCCTCATGCACATATCACATCTATCCACATACCCCAACACATACTTTGAAATTCCAGGCCACCAATAATTTCTCATTACTAATTCCAATGTCTTCCATCTTCCTGGGTGTCTGGCAATCGGCGTATTGTGATGTAACCGGACGATCTCCCTTCGCAAATCCTGATCCTTTGGTACATACACTTTTCCTCGGAACAACACCGACCCTTGTTCCTCAGCCCATTTGTCTCCTTTGATATTACCTTTCTTCTCTCCCTTCAGAGCTTTCACAGCTTCCACTACTTCATTGTCCATTTCCGAACATTGTCTAATTTTAGACAACATTTCTGTTTCTGAGCTATCTATTAATAGATGCCCTTGACGCATAGTGCAAATGCGAAAGTATTCGGGTTTGAGTAAGGTAACATTTTTATTGTCCTCCTCCACCCCCCTTTTATGATCAATACATCTGGATAAGGCATCTGCTTTCCTCATTAAGCTTCCTGCTTTATGGACCAAGTGAAAGTTGAAACGCGATAGGAATAGTGCCCAATGCGCTTGCCGGCGATTAAGCTTTTTAGCGGACATGAAGTATTGCAGATTTTGATGATCCGTCCAGATCTCAATTTGATGTGTACATCCCTCCAAATAATGCCTCCACACCTCCAATGCTCATATTATCCCCAACATCTCTTTGTCATGCACATCATAATTCCTCTCCACATCATTCAACCCTTTTGACAAGTATGCACAAGGATGCCATTTGTCATCTTCACACAGCATTGATAATACTGCTCCAGTAGCAAAATCGGATGCATCGGATTCCACTCATAAAGGGTGTGTGAAATCTACTGGGGCTAATATTGGTCCCTCCACAAACTTCCTCTTCAACTCCTCAAACGCTGTCTGCTGCTGCTCTCCCCACCTCCACACTACTCCCTTTCGCATAAGGTTATGTAAGGGTGCGGCAATTTTAGAAAAATTGTGCACAAAGCGACGATAATAATTTGCGAGTCCCAAGAAGGCTTGAACCTCCTTGACACGGGTGGGCGCAGGCCAATCTGTGATCGCCTGTACCTTGATCGGATCCATTTTGATCCCATCAGGGCCGATCAATAATCCTAGGAACTCAATCTCACTTGCCCCAAACACACACTTCTCTGGTTTCAAAAATAGATCATTCTCCGCCAACCTCCGTAACACCTCCTGCACTATCACCTCATGATTCTCTTCATCCTCCGTGAATATCAGAATGTCATCAATAAATATTATTACCACGCCTTTGTCTATTACGTCCTTGAAAATGTTGTTCATCATATTTTGAAAGGTCGGGGGACTATTAGTCATCCCAAAAAACATGACAAGCGGCTCGAAGGATCCTCGATGCGTGGCAAATGCAGCCTTCCACTCATCTCCCTTCTTTATTCGTACATTGTTGTATCCCCATCGTAAATCCAATTTTGTAAAGACCTTGGCTTTTCCCACCTTATCAATTATTTCTGAGATCAACAGCAGGGGGTACGCGTTCTTCACTGTCCACTCATTCAGATACCTATAATCGGTACACATCCTCTTCCTTTGGTCTTTTTTGGGCACGAAGAATATTGGTGACGTCTGCAGTGATTTCAAAGGTCATATGTATCCTTTGCACAATTGCTCCTTCAGGAATGCATCCACTTCTTCTTGTTCCATCAGAGATAATGGATATACCTTCGACTTCTTCGGCACAAACCCTGGCTTCATCTCAATTGCATGATCTCATGGCTTCCACACCGGCATTCACTCAGACTCCTTCTTTTGGAACACTGACAAATGTTCATGATACACTTTTGGCACCCATTCCTCCACTGGCTTCTCCACCTTCACGATATTCTTGTCCCACAACTGTCCTCCACGAACTGCTCTAAAGGTTTGCTTCTGCTCTTCTTTCTCGATCATGATTGGAACTTCCCCATTTGGCATTTCCTCATCCTCCACTTCCTCCATCGTAACAGAATACTTCCTCGGACGTTCTTTCTCTTTCTTTTTCCTTTTTTCTTTCTTCATCTTCCTCCCATACACATTACATTCCTTAGGACAATGAGTCATTTGTACTTTCCCAGTTTTCCAATCAATTTCGGGATTATGCTTCCGTAACCATGGACATCCTATTATTAGATTGGTTTTCCCAAGATCGCACACTTCGAATATGGCTCGCTCCTGATGCTCCTGATACTTTAGTACCATAGTCACCTCCTCCTTGATAGTTCCTCCACGATTGACTGTTCCATCAATATTGTACACCATTATAGGTTGCGCCAGCTTGCGTGTGTTAATACCGTTTCTGGTAATTAAGGATCGATTAATAAATAATCCTGTAGCACCACTGTCAAGCAACGCTTCCACATCAATAGCTGCATGCGTGTCCACTGTCTTCAGTCCCACAGTCAAGGTGATTTCGGGTTCTATTCGCACAGAGCGAATAAAGAATTTAGGGGTTTTCAGAAATGCCATGTGACAATTTTCTTTGTTGTGTGATTCGCAACAGTTGTACTCCTCCTTGATTTCCTTTTCTGATTTACTCTGGGTTTCCTCGGATACTAATACATTGTAATGATTCTGGGTCACCAATGGGGAAACCTTCACTGGGACTCTTCCACAAAATTCTCCTGCTTGCCTTCCTCCTGCTTCACTTCCTCGATTGTAGCTCCCCTGATCTTTCTCTTCTGCTTGCAATACTTAGAAATGTGTCCTAACTGCCCACAGTTAAAACATTTAAGTGGGGCTCGTCTCCCCACTTGATCAACCTCCATTGCCTCTGCTGGTGCTGCTGACTCCGTAACTATAGGTGTCACTGCCATGGCTGGTGGCTGTGCCCTCGGAGCTTGCGCCTGAGGCGCCTTTCCTTTCTCGGACTTTCCTCCTGATGACTTTCCAAATTTACTACTTCCGTACATCAACTTTGACTCTGCCTGTTCCTGCCGATATTGCCAGTCAAGGCGCATTGCCCAATTATACCACTCATCCAACTTCTCTGGCATAGAAGGTAGTCAGTAGATAGACTTGAATAAAGTGGGATTTAATCCTGCTTTCAAAAACTCTACCAACGTGGCTTCTCCCATGTCCATTTGCGAAGCTTCTGCTTTGAACTGCAAAATAAATTCATCCGCCGTTAAGGAACCTTGGCGCATGGTCTTTAATTTAGCATTGGCTGTCGCCTTTGGATTAGGGTCTCCAAACTGTGCCTCCAATCTCTCCAGAAATTCCTTGAAGATTGCAAATAGTTTATTTCCCACGGCAATTTGATTAATAGCCTTGTTTCTCCAGAACTGTGCTTTCCCCCCCTGAATGTATGAGAGAGCAAACATAATCCTAGACTCGGCTGTACGAAACTCGGGCTTCCTCCCATGGATGTACAATACTATAGAGCTGATGAAGGATTTTGTATTCTCCATGGTACCGTCAAAGATTTGTGGGGGTGCGTACTTAGGTAAGCGCACTTTTCCATTTCCGGATTTCTCCACCGTCTCATCCTCCTGCGATATCCACTCCACCATCTCCTCCATCTCATCATCTCTTTCTCCTGTTGTCTCTGGCTGTACTTCCACTTGTCTGGGCTGTGATGCTGCCAATACTGACACTAATTGTGACATTTGTGCTGTGAGCGCATCAATTTTTGCCTCTAGTGCTGGTATGGGAACAGAATTAGGACCGGGATTAGAAGTTGAAGGTTCGGACATAATTGTAGAATCTGTGATGAATCACTTCTTCGACAAATTCAAAATTTTTCTTCAAGACCTCTCCAAACGTCTATGGGTCACGTGATAAGGTTCATCGAGGTTCGTCAATGGTTTGTCGTTCGTCGGGCGCCTATTTTGACACTTCAGATCAACAACCCTTCCAACAGTGCCTGATCTCGGAGATATCACTGAATTTGGCTTGTAACTAAAATAGTCATCCGAATAGAGTGATGTAAATTGTAACTAAACCAGATCCGATCGGTTGTCTGGTTGCAGCTGTCCTAATGACAAGCGCTGCCTCTCGATCACTGGCAGTCGCAATGTAAGGTGAGGCCTGGCGTCGGCTTATGAAAGAAAAGGTAGATTACATATATACAAGTACTTCCGGCTCATGCTGAAAGGATGAGTAATCAGATGTGGCACAGTGAAACAATGACGTATGCACAAGTAAGAGAAGGCGCACTGATATGGGAAGTTGTGTTCTTCTGTTAGGGCGACACCCACTATCTGCTAGCTAAGACCGTGCGGGTTCTCTCTACAAGAAGGGGGCGGGATCCATGTGCGTGATGGGGAAATTGATGGTTTTGATGTGAGGGGTTATTAATAGGTAAGTTTGTTGAGATAGGCCTTTCACACCGAAAATGTAGGTGGAATACCTAAGAGAACACAACTGGGGTCCCCTAGGCATATATTTAGGGTTTATATACTATGTTACATATATTGTACATTGTTGTTACCAACGCGCGCATACAGGCGCGTACATAATGATGCGTGCGAAATAATATTCTCATGCTATCAAAGTGTAGCGTCATTTGGCGTCATTTGGTGTAATGTAGTGTAATTCGACATAATAAAATGAAAATGAAATTTTATTAGGTAATGGGGCTGTTTCCTAACACTAACAGGGCACGCTCTGAAGATTCTGATTGCAACCTCTTCTTTCAAAAGATTTGCGTTTGCCGCATTTCAAAGATGTGTCCTGTCACGTGATCATTATGTGCCACTTCTGACAGGATTTTCAGAATCTTCCCCCAAACCTTGTTTGCAACCAGTTGGCAAATAATATTTTACATTGAATCTATTCACATATAACGAGTGCATCTATACAAAGCCAGGTAAATGTTAAAAAACCGGTCAAAATGTCAGGTCAAAGTCATGTCAGAAAAATGTGTGACCTGACTTTGACCTGACAGTTTTGACCGTTTTTTTTTAACATTTACCTAACGGTCACGTGACTCTCGGAAATTTCCGTTTTTACAGAGTATCATGTGACAGGCTACTAAGCACATGACTTGGTAAATTCTTGGTGAATTACTGGTAAATTTTTAATTACCGGTAAAAAAAGGCACGGTAAAAAAATACCTATTTTTTCCGAAACCCTATCCAGCCTCCAGGTTTGGAAAACAGCCTAAAACAGCCTGCACGAAATGTTGCCATCCGACTACTTATATCTCCCCTTAAGGTTTAGGCGCTAATCATTTTCCTGCTACTTATCCGGCACCACGAGATTCGGTGGAATGCGGCCCGAGTCATCCGACTCCGAGATTACCGACGACACGTGACTGTATATGTTCAACTGCAATCTCGAAAGTTCAACAACGTTCTTGATGTCGGTTTTCGCGAACACTCCTTATGGCCTCTAGTTCACGATCTGTGAGACTGTCCTCAAGTTCCCTATATGATATTCTTGGGATTGACAAATCAGCGTCTGTCGACGACGGTCTGGCTAATTCGTTACAACTATCTTCTGACAATACAACTGATCATTCTGCAGTTCGCAAAGCGTATAAACGCAAGGCTCTGGCAACCCACCCAGATAAACTTAACCCGGATGCCACAGAAGATGAGCGAATTCATGCAGAGACACAGTTTCGGAAGGTGTGCCTGTCGATAATTTCAACCTTGGCTAAATGCATGGATGGATGGATCGCCTTCAGGTGAATGAGGCATTTAACATTTTGAGCGACTCCCGGCAGCGACAGGTGTGTTCCACTAAGATGTTATGTGGTTGCTTCTCATAATTCTTGTTCAGGCGTATGACGTTCATTTCAACGCAAAAGATCAGAGAAAACGGACTCCATCTGAGGACCTTGAACGAAGAATGAAAGAGCGAGCTGAATGGGCCCGACGACAGGAAGAGCAACAACGGTCGCGGATAAATGCAATAAAGCAAAGGCGTCAAGCAGAAATTCTTCGAGCACAGGAAATCGACCGTATCAAACAGATGGTGAACGAAATGGTAGACACATTGAACAATGAAATTCCGGGTTGGGTAGAAAGAAAACAGAAGGTAGAACAAGTGAGTTGACCATCATAAACATGCCCTCTCCGACATGCGGCTGAATTTGACAGATGAAGGCAGCGCGAGAGGCGAAGGCGAAGCAGGCTAGCCGCGCTCATTGATGTATTTCGTTTGTAGACTAGGTCTTGAACGGACTTTGGCGTCAGGAAAGTTGTGCCCTACTCATCTACGATCGAGTTCATGTTATTTCATCCCACTGGTTTGGCTAACAGCGCACCTTCGACTGTCAAGATCTCCAGCCTGCTCTTCGCAATACGACCTACATCCTGTATTGCCCTATGCAATTCTGCCTGCCATTCTAGCTCCTTTATCTCTACAGGCTTCACGCTCACAAGAGGTGGTTCATCGGACAATAAGGAATGTTCCAGACCAAGAAGATCCTCCATCTCCTCTGCGATCTCGCGACGAGTTCTGCTGTTTACGAATGTGATATAACGCAACCCTGGATATTTTGTTTCATAGCATGCGTTAAGATGCGATAGACGCGCCAACACTTCTGGTAGTGTAGGGATAGCACCAGCAGTGGCACCTTGTTCTTTGGCACTTAAATTAGAGAGATCTTTGCTCTCGCCAATCCGAGGATGGCCCGTGATAAATTCCGATTGATATGATGTATCCCAGCTTGCGATTGCGTCAAGGGCTGCATCGATGAGCTGAGGGTAGGATGTGAGGTTTATGTCCTTCAAACATAAGGCAAGTTGGGGTTCAAGGGTCAAGACGAGAACAGGAGATGGCTCGAAAAGAATCGCCAGTGCTCGAGTGAGAGGTGATCCAGCATGGGATGGGCCGACGATCGTTGACAACGACGGTAAGCTGGTCATTTGCTATGTAAGCAAGGCAGACGGAACAATACTTCCAGTCTTGTTCCGTCATTGTGGAGACATAGCTTCTTTGAGATATGTTACTTCTCGCACTCCTACCATCATCATGGCATCTCATTTGAGTACCTTTCGTTGGGGGATCATCTCTACTGGGAATATCGCTACCAAATTTGTTCAGGTATTATTCCTGTGGCCACTAGGGACTTGTGGCTCACCGATTTCATTGACAGGACCTTCTGGTCGATCCAAAAACGTACATCCTCTTCCACATTAGTGACAAGTAAACCCTCACAAGTGTTTTCTTGTTTCACAGTCGCGGCGTCCACGACATAGTACACAAGGTTGCTGCTGTTGGATCCCGTAATATCAAGAGTGCCCAGGAATTCATCAACACTGTCGCTGGCGGCGACCAGTCTATCAAGGCCTATGGATCATACGAAGGAGTATACACCGATAAGGTTAATCACATTATAAACATCATTAAGATTCTGTCTATAGAAATCGTTGTTTCTAGGACGTTGATGCCATCTACATAGGTGGGTATCTTGACGCGCTTTTCGTGAGAGATAGGGCTTCAACTCTCCTATTTCCAGGAACACCTCATACATACCATTACGCCAATGCTCTTGGTGCCATCCAAGCGGGGAAGAATGTCCTCTGCGAGAAACCCGTAACCACTAATGCTGCGGAATTGCGCTCCCTTCTCGCAGCCGCGAAAGAACACAACGTGTTCTTTATGGAAGCCATGTGGACAAGGTTTCACCCTCTTACCTTGGAGGTTAAGAAGATCGTGGAAGAAGGCTCTCTCGGAGCCCCTGTCGTCTTGCATGCCGATCTATCTAATGACTTCGACATCAACAGTGAGTGCAATCGACGTTCCTGTTTTCTTGACTAGCCCATAGCCAACGTGTAGATCTTCCCAAAAGCCATCGTATCTTGGACCCTGCTCTGGGAGGAGGTGCACTGTTAGATCTGTAAGTCATTCCCTGGGCATGGCTTACTCATTATCGTAACATGTAAGCTACACAGGGGCCCTTATCCTCTTGTCTGGGTATGTGCCTCGAATTTGGACATAGCAGATCATTATCTTACCTGTGGATCAGGGTATAGTCGCACTGTATGAACATCCTAGCAATAATTTCGCTAGTCCTTCTAGCATTAGTGGTGCAATGATCAAAACGCCGCTCACTGGCGTTGACAGCAACACATCATTTACGCTCGCGTTCTCCAAGGTTTCTGCCCAGGCAATTCTCAGCTGCAGCATTAATGCGAAGGAGTTGAATCCGGGTGTCACAATTCGTTTCGAGCGCGGTGCCATAATAATTGGGACTCCGATCTACTGCCCACACGAATTCAATGTACAGCATTTTGGGAAAGGTGGCGAAGTTATAAAGGAAGAAAGGAAGACTTTTAAGTACGTTGGAAATGGGTGGCATTTCCAGGCAGACGAGGTGGCAAGATGCGTGCGAGATGGGAAGATAGAGAGCGCATTGTGGGGACACGATAAAAGTTTGGTAGAGATGGAGATATTTGATGAGGTGAGGGTGTCGCATCTTGCGCAAATCGCAGCACTGATGGCTATTTGTCAGGTCCGCCGCCAAGGAGGGTACAAGCTTCCCCTTGGGGTGGAAAAGGTCGTTTGAGCTGTAGTATTTTACCATACAACTGCAGACCGGTAACACACGTATTCAATAACAACATTGTTCTTCCACCTCAAGGCCTCAAGATCCACTCCAGGAAGAACGGAAATAATAGAGTACTTCAGCAGCCCAGTCAAGCCTTGTATTTCTGTCGTCCTGAGCAAATTTCAGTCGAGCAGATTTACCCACAGCTACAACCAATGTTAGAACTCCGATGAAGCGAATCTTGATGGAAGATACGTAAGTACGCCTGCAAAACCCGCCTACTTTACGCAGTACGCCTGCAGTCGAGGAACAGACTGTCCCTTTGTTCACCACTTTCGTGAAATTGAAATGGAAACTACAATCAAAGTGTCCGTTTGCAAGTTCAATCAGAGAGGATCTTGTAAATTTGGTGACAGCTGCAAGAACCTCCATCAAACTCAGACGTCTCCTGTAACCAGTGAAGGCCACCAGCCCGTCATTCAGGCGCGATGTGTATTTTATGCGAGAGGGCAATGCATGAAGGGTGATACATGCAGTTTTGTGCACTCAGCAGGAAACGAATCTCATTCTCCAGGTGAGTAGCGTGTGTGTTATACGAAAATAATACTGATCTATAGAAGACGCAGCTGGTCTTGACCCCGCTCACATCCTTGTTCATTGTAAATATTGGAATCAAGGGACGTGCAAGAGGGGCGATGCGTGTCTCTTTATACATTCAGAGGTTGGCATTCCTCCCGCAGATGACGATCTTCTCGAAAGCCCAATCTTCATACCTACGTTAACCTCGCATCCTACCACAACCAATTCTGATGAACTTCGCAAGACAAAGACCGCGGAGCCTGAGATCTCTGTGGCACACGGATCCTCGGACTCGATCGAGCAGAAAGTCGATTCTCAAGCACCATCAGCGGACGTTGTTTTAAACTCGTCCGTAAACTATATTTCCTTACCACTTGAATTTGACTCCACCGTACCCTTCCATACTTTTTCAACTAACTCTGATGAAACATGTACAACGGAAAACACTCAGGTTGATGCAGAGACTTTGCACCTCTTCCAGTCACCTGTATCCTCCAGTGCTATCAGCCATGAAGCTTCATTGGAAGAATGTGCGGGGGACGCTCGCTCAGACTCGTCCCCAAGCATTTCTTCAAAGGAATATGAAGAAGGGGAAAAGTCCGCTGCAGTTGCTGGGCCATTGTTTCAAACTGCGGACACCAGCCCCGATGGAGAATTGCGTGGATTACAACACCTGATGACTGAAGGTAAGCTTATGATCTTGTGTATACTGAAGTTGATGACACTAGAATCAGGTGTTTCCTTACAAGACGGAACATATGACAGAGAGCAGCAATTTGCACAGGATGGTGCGAATGCGTACGGAACGAATCAATCGTATGAGGAGAGCTTAACTACGAAGAGGGTTGACAGTAGTACTTCCTTCCACCAGCTGCCCTCCTATTTCGAAGCAGAGCAAGCGACTCCAGAGTTTATGCAGAGCAACATGGACGCACAAGCTATTCATCCGTATCTAACCTCTCCCGAAGCTGCAGACCCTCTTGCGGATCCTACCAACTCCTTTTGTAAATTCTTTGCCCAATTCCGTTGTAACCGAGGGGACGCATGCTCCTTCCGCCATTCAATAACAATCAACGAGTACGCTCGTGACCCACAGCTGCCCCTCTGGAGCTCTGAAGCCCAACTCCACCATGCAGAACATGTTATACCTTCGACAGTATCAGCATTTGGCATACGTGAATTCCACCCCCTCCGAGGCAAATGTCGCAATGGAGATGGGTGCCCATATCTTCATGCTCCGCCGCCGTCTAACTTCACACCTACGGACTCCCAACCGAATGGGGGCTGGCCAGATTACAATGAGTCACCAATCCCTCCCCACCGTAACCTGGAAGTACGCTCGTGTAGATATTATGAAAATGGCTATTGTAGACAAGGGGACCGTTGTCAATTTGGCCATGAAGTGGATGTCAAAAATATTCGAGATGATCAGCAGAATGGACGGTCTACGTGGCACAACAATGACTATGTTGCCCCGCCTTGCAAGTACTTCAACGAAGGAAATTGCAAGAAAGGAGACAAATGCAATTTTCTTCACGACAAGGCGAACACAGAGGAAGAGCGTGCCGACGGTTGGGGAGAAACGGCTTCAAATGGTTGGGGCGAAACAGATGATTGGGGAGACCCAACCACGAATAGCTGGACTGAGGGCGACAATGACGAAAGGACATCCATGACTGTCGGTGATGCTCCGCTATCAGAACAGTCTCCAGCAAGTCCTACAGAAGCTAAACTACGCGAGATGAGAGACAAACATCCTACACATGACGCAACAAGTGGGTCAGCCGCAAGGAAAGCTCCCAATTCCGGACTATGCCGTTTCTATATCAGAGGACGGTGTGACTGGGGAAGTTGTTGCAACTATCGGCACGACCGTGACCTTAATACTCCTCATGAAGACTTGCGTGGTGCAACTTCGCAGGATGTCTTGCCTGAGGAATGCCATGGTGGTGTTGAGAAGAACGATCTCGCCAAGGACTCCTGGGGTGAGACGATAGAATCACCATGCCATGTACCGCTTCAAGCTGTTGAGCACGACCAGGTCGACATCGGAGCTCCCCCCGGGGAGTCGTGGGGTGATGCGATAGAAACGCCCTGGGATGATGCGGTCCAAGCACACCATCCTTCCCGAACTGATGATATAAATTTTCAGAACAATGGTGTGGGAAAGATCGATGAAAATGAAGTCATAGAAGCTCAGCCTTCTGATGACGACGACGAAAAGACGTGGTCTACTCCATGGTCTGAAAATGTTGCTGAATCGACTACTCCAATCCGAATTCATGCTCCCTGTAAAGCTTTCGGCCAAGGATATTGTTTCAACGGTGATGTATGTCGATACCAGCACATTGCTCCCCCGGATCCCGTATTGGAAGCCCAAAGACTAACACCAGCCGAGGTGAGTGTCTGATTGGATATTACAATATTTTTAATATTAAAGTCAAATGGTAGGGTACAGCAGCTGACATGCCTGAAAATCTCGAGGTTGATGCCAACTCTGTTACTGAAATCCTGGTTCCAGAAGCTGTGAGACTTTTTTTCTTCCGTGAGTTCACAGCTGACAACTCTCGGAACGTTCAGCATCTTTCAGTTGACCGGAGCCTGTTCCATTGTACCATGTGTTTTGGTTCCGGTTGCTCTCCGGTGAATGTCCTCACTCCTTGTGATGCCTCCCGGGTGCTATTGTACAATATCTCGCTCACAGCAACCCACGACGACCTTCGAGATATTGCCGATTTGTTTGGCAGTGTTACAGATATCGTAATCGATGTAGGAGAAACATCCGCGACTGCAGCCATTGAATTTAGACACCGGACTGAAGCCCTCGATGCCGTTACGCATCTTGATGGCCAGACATACGATTCAATGGTAATAACAGCAGGGCTGGACACCCTGGCAAAGGAAAGGATCACGCGTCCTTTGATCAGTAGCACGGTCAAGGTTTCTTGGGCATCACCGACTCTTTCGGCGTGGGCCATTTATTCGACCATAACTACTGCCAAAGCACAAACGAGGCGCCTGGATGGGTCGACGTTCAATGGCCGAAAGATCAAGGCAGAGTTCCATAGGCCTCGACCCAAACAGACCCATTCATTTGCTGTGAAGATAACGGGCTTACCATCCAAAACTAGCAAGGAGTCCTTGGAACAACTTTGTGAAGAGAACACTCTGGTGTCCCTCGAGACTAGCACCTATGACTCTACTCCTGTCAACACCATCATACGCGACCTCTTGGCGAATCTTGGAACACTTGATTCCTTCGATGTTCCCTCGTGGAATGATAGTCAAGCCAAGGTCGTGGGCTTTGCCAAATTTCGCATGGGTGTGACTGCGCTAGAGCGCATGAAGGCTTTAAACGGAGCGCCTCAATCCTTCCTGGGTGGCGGTTCACTCAGCATGCGGCAAGTCTTCCATACGAAGCACAACTTGTCCGCTCGTCAGTTTAATGCGGTGCATGAGGAAATTGACCGCCTAGGCGATGTCCACAAACCTCATGTCAGTGTCCAGTTCTACGAGAATCTAGATGAAGACAAAGTTGTGCTCCATGTCTATGGCGATTCCAAAAATCCAGAAAAGTTTGGTCGATTGAACATCGAGTTGCAAGTAATGTTGCAAGGCGAAATTCTTATGTCTGAGGGGAAGGGAGTGTGGGATGAGTACTTTGACATCTCAAGCAGCGCAAAGATGTTGGAAAAACTTAACGCTGACAGCCCATTTTTTATTCAAGTCGATAATCGAACACAAACAATCCACCTCATGGGCAACGAGTCCAGTCGACAGGCTGCGCGGACCATCGTGTCGCGATTGTTGAAGAAGGTTCGTGCTCTGCGATGCGTTATATCTCTGGATAGATTTTCTCTGCATGGATTGTTGACTGGTGGCTACCAAGCCTTACAAAAAAATGTGGGACTCAACAAGGTGACGCTGGATGTCGTTGCACCGGAGTTGATTGTCCGGGGCGATTCAGATATAGTCCGTCAAGTACGGCAGGCTTTGGACACCCACGCTCCTTCATCACCTAATGATAGTTATGGACCTGACCTCGTATCAGAAGGAATGTCCTGCCCAGTTTGCTACCAAGCACCTGCCGACTCGATCAAGCTGTCTTGCAGACATGCCTACTGTGGGGCATGTCTGCAACACGTCTTGCAAACGTCGAATAGTCCGCGTTTTACGCCACCAAGGTGTATCGCTGCAGCGGCGGGCAAAGAGGACGGGAAAGGTCAGCAGTGTACGGAAAGCATACCGTACACTGTGGTCCGTGACCTCCTTCGTGTCGATGAGGAGGAACAACTTTTAAAAGCTTCGTTCCTCTACTATGTTCGTAACCATCCGGATGAATATTTCTTCTGCCCTACCGTCAACTGCGAAATGGTTTATGGGCATGGCCGTGATGGGGTAGTTTACCGATGTCCGTCATGCTCCACTCAAATCTGCTCTTCGTGCCGTCTCCAGTACCACGAAGGGCTGACATGCTCCGAGCGACGTGAGATCGGAAATGTCATTGCAACCTAGTCTCTTCGCTTCTGCACATTGTTCTCTCTCAAGTTTACGCTTATATGTATGGATCTGGGACGGATATTCACTCGTCGCTTGGATCTAAATCCTACATGAATTCATTACATTCGAAGCTCTCAATCAGGAACACCCCGCAATATGTTGTCGCTATGTTGTCCAAACTGCGAGGCCATCAAAGCGGACGTTGGTAAGCCTGTACTTTGATGACAAATATATGATTTGTTTTCTGCTTGACGAACGCCCTTTTATGTAATACTACTGCATAATTTTTGCAGCATAAGCAGGCTGTGGAAGTGGACCTGTCGTAGTCGTCGCGAAACATGGATACTACCACGTACATAGACGGTTTTCGAGTCGAGGAGACGGTGTATGAAGCCCGCGTTAGATTGCTGGAAGAACGTCAAACGATAGCACTCAGACATCTATCCTCTTTCCCCACAATCTAGCTTCTGAATCGCTTTCAATTCCACTATATTGCCCTCGCCGACACAGTTCGATTCACAAAGTTCTTCATTTCTCAACGATGTGTCGACGATACGCTTGCCGTATCTTCCATTGCTAACATTGACTTTAGACTCCATCACAAGCTGTGAATTTGATCGAATTGATAATTAATACATGGCCAATCTTTAGTCTATTCCCCGACCCAACAATCTAATGTGCCACTGGAAAAGCATGAGATCTTCTCCATTCCACCAACATGTCCACACTGATCATCTTCAAACCCGATCGATCAGCAAAAGCCCGACAGTCGTCTCGTCTTGCCATAGTGCCTTGGGGATCGTCATTCACGAGCTCACACAATACGCCCGCGAGTGGTTGGCCAGTGAGGCGGCACAAGTCTATGGCGGCTTCTGTGTGGCCCTTGCGAGTGAGAACACCGCCGTCGCGTGCACGTAGTGGAACCATGTGGCCTGGACGCGTGAAGTCGTCTGGTCTCGAGGTCGGAGCAGCTAACGCGCGAACGGTCGTACCGCGGTCATGAGCCGAGATTCCTGTGGTGGTTCCTGACGAGAAATAATGAATTTGTTTTTTTCAGAGTCCCTCAATAGCGGTCGTGTCATCGACAACGAAGAGGACAAGATTGTGAAGGCACTCACCATGTTTATAGTCTACTGTCACTGTATACGCAGTTCTATGACGTTCTTGATTGTCTGGTACCATCATCGGTACCTGCAATGCTTCCAACCTCTCGCCGGGCAATGCGATACAAATGTAACCACTACGGAGTTGGAATTCACATGCCAAAGTAAGAGTTGGAAAAAAAAGTGAACAGACCTGGTATGTTTGATCATCCAAGCCATTTTTTCGGTGGTACACTTGGTTGCAGAGATGATGAGATCTCCTTCATTTTCTCGATCCTCATCGTCCATGACGACCAAGAATTCTCCAGCAGCAAAAGCGGTCAACGCATCTTCCATACTGTCGAATGTAAAACCGGTGGCATCGAGGGGCCTTCGGAGTGATTGAACTTGCTGTGCGGTTCCAATTTTGAAGGACGAGGAAGTGAGAGACATGGGAGGAGGGAGCAAGGCTACAGGGGACATAACTAGAAAGACTTGTTGATAGAGAGAGCGAGTCGTACTTACCTTGGTCTTTATAATCATCGTTAAGATTTGTTTCTACAAATTAGCTTGCCGACATGTCGCAGACTATGATTGGCTCGGCCAATTTCGGAACGACGGTTGGTGGTACACAGAGCTGGCCGGCCTACTCTACTCCACTTCTCTTCCCCTCCCCGTCATCATCGACATCGACGAGTCCTTCCCTAGGACGACTCCTCCCAGTTCTCCCTTTTTTAGATCTTAGAGCTCAATGGCCAATTTCACTACAGCCAAGTGGGATTCCAGGTAATTCAACGTTACCTCATTCTTATTCCCCGTTAACAAATCATCTACTTTCCTTTTAGATTCGCAGGTCCTGTTCCTCATGATGCACTTTACTACGCTAAATGCATGCTCGGTGGTGCTTTGGCTTGCGGTGTGACACATGCTGGTATTACCCCGCTTGATGTCGCAAAATGTAACATGCAGGTGAATATCTTTCACCCTGCCGTCCACACATTCTCATTCTTCTTTCTCAATGTCCAGGTTAGCCCTACAAAGTATGTTGGTCTCGGTTCCAGTGTCAGCCTTCTCTTGAAAGAAGAGGGTGCCAACGGTATCTGGAAAGGCTTCGGGCCTACCTTTGTTGGCTACTCCTTTCAAGGCATGTTCAAGTACGGTCTGTACGAAGTCTTCAAAGATATGTACAGCAACTTGGCTGGAGAAGAGGCTGCCAATAAGTACAAGCCTGCTATCTGGCTTGCTGGTTCTGCTTCTGCCGAGGTCTTCGCCGATATCGCTCTCTGTCCGTTGGAGATGACAAAGGTTAAGATCCAGACCAGTCTTGGTGGTTCTTTCCCCACCGGGTTTGGTGCTGCTATCAGGGAAATGAGTAGGACCAGGGCAGAGACGCGCTACCCTTTTGGTTCACTTGTCCCGTTGTGGTCGCGTCAGGTCCGTCTTAACCCGACGTCTCTTGCTGTTCACCCTTTCTGATATGTTATTGGTTCAGATCCCTTATACTATGGCCAAGTTCTTCTTCTTCGAGAAGATTGTCCAACTCTTTTACACTCACGTCTTCCCTGAACCCAAGGACTCCTACTCTAAGACCACCCAGCTCGGTGTCACCTTCGCATCTGGTTATCTCGCTGGTGTAGTTTGCGCCATCGTCTCACATCCTGCCGATTCCATTGTCTCCCAGCTTGGTAAAGTTGAAAACAAGGGCAAGTCTGTTGGAGCCATTGCTAGCGAGGTTGGACTGGTATCTTTAGCTACAAAGGGTCTCGGAACTAGGGTGATCATGATCGGTTCGTCGTGTCCTCGTATATCGTTTTTTTCTTTATGAACCCATCCATTTAGGTACTTTGACTGGATTCCAATGGTGGATCTATGATTCATTCAAGAGCGCCATGGGTATGGGTACTACGGGTGGCAAGTAAATATACCTCCCTTCCCTGCACACGTGTCCCTAAGCTGTGAGTCTCTCTTCAACATGCTCGTTATCCCACAATTGATCAAGTTGGTGATAGGTATGGACACGGAAAATGAGGCATCGCGGCGCTAGATTGCTTCTAATATTCCCCCGTTGATGCTAGCATTACACATTAGACTGGATACTTAATGAAATGATTCTATGACCTACTTCTCCCAGCTTGGATGAGAGCTTGACCTACCTGAAGGAGTTGGTGATATTGCAGATCCGCACTGTCATCGATGACACGTCAAATGAGTGTCAGTCCTGATGTACAGAAGACGACTTGAGATGGTGCAAGATCCTGTCTGGTACGAACGAGTCATTCTGGGAGGGAATTATCTAAACAGATGCTCGGAATTTATGAGCGACTTGCCATCCAAAAACTTAGTTGACATGCTAGGGTGTCTAGATCAGACTCGAGGAGAGCTGTCCAGATTGTTGCTCTCCCAAATGCTTCGAATTGTTTGCGTACATGATGCTGTTCACTGCGGCGGGGGCCCTCCGTCACAGGACTTGCAAGGAGGCTATGTATGCCAAGAATGATAGATTCCTACTAACACACACCGCAGCCCATCTTTAGACGAAACTCACCCTTGATCTGACACGCTCACACCCTTTCCCTCGTACATGCAATGAGCCTCGACAAAAATTTGTTTACGCTTCATGTTACTCAGAATAAGGATAACCCACTTGTGGTGGATCTCATCGATCCATCTGGTACTGTTCATTACCGAAAGCAGCGGCTTCCCGGGATCGAGTACAAAGTAGAGGTGTATGGTAGGATATCAAGATATGGTATCTCTTCATAACTCTCACCATTGTTCTTAGATCCTCTTTCCGAATCTTTGCTGATTACTGCGACATCTCCTTCGGCGTCGAACAAATTCAAGACGCTCGAGCTTTACAATCCTAGTTCGGTGGTAGAGCTCAAGTTCACCGGAACATTGTCGTTTCGGTGGAGCTTCAAATGGGAACAGTGAGCGACGGTGTTATCTCTATCCACGTGTATGGAAGGCCCTAATAGTATACCTTCATGAAAGGCACGAATTTGAATGGAAGCGCGAGGAATGCTTTATGGTTCGCAAACCAGATCCGCCAGTGCTCGTTGCAGTTACCAAAGAACCTCCCGGGAAGATCAAGACGACAGCTGTCCAGATTCTGGACTACAACCTCAATCGGTTTGCCGTCTTCTATCTATTTAAGCTGAGGATTGATGGCCGATATTAACTACCCAGATTCGATATCGATGATAGAAAGGGTCTCGAAATAGTTATACTTACAGCTCTACTAACGTTTCAAGATGTAAACGAGACTTACCACACGCCCGCGGCCGAATCCGTTCAGAGTCCGAGTCCTTCAGGATCGGGCAGGAAGACATCTGGTTCTGGTATGCCTGTCGCCACAACACCACCTCAACCCCCTCCAAAGCCCGCGCCCAAGAAAGGCGTTGAGAGGATCGCAGAAATGCAAGCGTTGCGGGGGGAGTATAACGAGATAATGGTTGAAGACGAAGGGCATGTCAATGACTATGCAACATATTGCTCTCGTCTGTTGGAGGTACGTCGATACCCTTGTTGGAGGTAGCCGTGCTACAACAACAGGTATTTAAAGGATGACGCCATGCTATTTGTCACCCTTCGTTCGGCTGCTGCTGATCAGGTACCGAAAGTACTGCAAGTAGTAGAACAAGCCAAACGAATCCGACACAAAGCTGGTTCGTCATGTGTTGCAAGTCGACATTCGAGACTCTTTTCTTACAGCGTTATCCAGGCCTAGAAACAGAACTTCACCAATACGTCTTGTACGACACTGCCGAAAAGCATAAAGGTACCAAACGGATTGTTCTAGACGATACGAGCACGACCAAATCCAAATATACCCCGCCGAATAGTCTCGTCGTTCATCTCAGCAAGATCGAAATGCCGGAACTGCAGCCCAAGGCCAACGGCCACGACAAATCGTGGAAGAAGAAGGGTTGGTGGACCTGATCCCATTTTCGTTCTTTTCGACGTGTTAATTTATTACGCTTGCTGTCTGATTATCTGGGAACCAACAGCCCCACAACCACCCACTCACCACCCGAACAGAACAACAGCTCGGTCTACGTCACCGAATACCCACATTCGCAGCGAATATGGGACATCCTCCCTCTCACCACCCACACGCCCTAGGCCTCGGAATTCTACCTCCACGCTCAAGAAGCCAACTTCACCAGCCACCACCACACTGCAACCGCCTCGGAACTCTCGGAACAGGTTTGGGCGCTCGTCGTTCCGTAACGATGACGGGATGCCTGAACCTGACCCTGGTGTGAGAAAACAACCGGATGCAAAACAAGATCCACTAGCCTCGCCGTCGAGTGGGCTCGGATCATCTATTCCATTCTGGAACTCTCGACATGGTCGAAGACCATCCAATCCTGCGCAGCCGGAAAGCCCATCGTCTGGGTCCGGTTCGGCCACGGGAGTTGTTGGGGTTCTTTTTGACAGGCTCAAACGATAATTACGGGTTTATTGTGATTTCGGATGTAACGCCGGCGGCCGTAGTGTGGATCAAGGTTGCTATAGATCCAGGGCCAATCGGCCCTGGTTAATTGGTTCCTGAATGTACAGCGTTTCGGCAACCAAGAGACCGCTAGAGACCCATCTCGATTTCCGGGGGTTTTTCTTTTGTTCTGCTGTCCCATGGAAACCATCCGGTTTCAACGTGAACTCCAAATCAAATTACAATGGTGTGGCAAGAAGTACAGAGTGGTGTGATGTATTTGGTACAACAAATCTTGCGATCGCAGAGCGCAATTGCATATGAAAGAGTATTAAAATGTCAGGTATGATGTGAGTGAGGGAAGAGCAACAGGTAAATACACATGGGTAGAAGTTAAAAATAAACGTTTATAGTTTAAGATGATATGTACTAACGTGGATGGCGTACTCGCGATGCGATTAGAGAAAGGGATATGGTGAAAGCATATTATGCACAGTCAAAGTGGGTGTGCGGTGTTTTGTCGGCAAGGATGAATGAAGGGAGTGGAGGAAGAGAAATTAGGTCACGAAACGGTTGCTACTTCGATCCAACTACGCCATGTCCATGCCGACGCGTCGTCGTCACTTCGAAGGTCAATGAAACTCTTCAACGGGAACCAATCCTTTGTAGATTGATGTGAAGATCGAAAAGATGTGAGAGAAGGAAACCCGCCACTAATGGGTGCGATCTTGGCAGGAGGAAGGGGGGGAAAAACCATGTCCTCTGTTTCATCGGAACAGAGGTCAAGAGACTGTGGATCATCATCGTCAAGTGAATCTGCATAAGCATCGTCTTCATCGTCGCTCATATTCATAAAGTTCTGCTTCTGGCTTGTCATAGGAGGAGAGGGAAGGTTGGAGGGCTTTGAACGACCTTCGAGGCAAGCGAGGGCATTTGAGCGATTTGTTTTGCGTACTTGGGTAGAAACAGATGAAGAGGAGATGATAGAGAGGCGTTTTGGGAATTGGTAGAGCGGGTTAGGTGAAGGATGTGGTGAGATGACAAGAGAGGGAGCAGAATGTGAAGCACGTTCGAGAGAGAGACCCAAGGTGGATGGAGGGGGATGAGGAGGAAGGTCGGGTAAAGTGATAGAAGGTGCAGGTTTTGGAGAAGGAATAGTTCGAAGGGAATCACGGGAACGGCGAGGGCGTAGAGGAAGACTAGTAAATAAAATGTAAGAAAAAAAGAAAAGAAAAAAAAAAAAAAAAAAAAAAACATTACTTTGAGTCAAGGGAGAGAAAAGAACGAGATTCTGGTGGAGATTGGTAGAAAGCAGTTGGAAGACTTCCTCTGCGATGAGACGACAGAAAGCCAGAAGTGAAAAAGGGAGAATAAGGTGAGAACATGGGGGGAAAGGGTTACAACATAAAAGTGAATATTATCATTTCAATTTATACAGCACTTGTTAGATTAAACCGAGATTAATTAATAACCATTAATATCGATCCGCTCCGTATGCGCCACTTTTTCTCCCACGCCTGTCATTAATCTCCTGTCCATCCCAATCGGCGCAAATCCACTCGGCATTCTTCTTTTTCTCGGACCACTCTACTCCAATCTTCAACAATCTGCCCAAATCCTTCTCTCTCATACTCTTTCATCTCTTCATCAACTTCCCTTTCTTCCTCTTCCATTTTCCCTTCTTCTCTTTTCAACTTGCCGTAAGCCGTTGATAATGCGTCTGTCATCTTGGACTCGGCGCTATCATACTCGTACAGCGCCCGATGACCACGCGCCCGCACTAGCGATAACTTGATAAGCGATAGTTCGATAGTTGTTCCAACCATGTCGTTAGTTGCGGATCGTTTGCCGTTTATGACTCTAGCATATTTCGATATCATCTCAACCAGTGTTTCGCGGAGATCCAAGTGTGCCTAATTTGTTAGGATCCGTAAAAAGTCAGAAGACATTGAATAATAAATCACAGACCTCTACAGTCTTCTCTATTAATTTCTCAACCCGATGATATGCGGCGCTCAAGGCACACTGGTTGGATGCAATTTCTTCCTGCAGCGATGATATTCGTTCCAACACCCTTTCACCGTCATCGACATGATCTCGATCTAACCCATTGAAAAACTGAATTTAATTCCCTTGATTAAATCTGGCGCCGTAATACTTAGTACCTGTATGAAGAAAATTTGACAAAGACAGCATAAGCGCGTCTAATTCCTCTTGAACCTTCTTTTCAAAGGCGCCATCCTCCTAGCGGGTTTGATCAATGAATAATCATCCCGATATCAAACTGTGAGGTAACCGTACATGTTGTGAGCTTGAACGTAGCACAAATCCTAACACATCTTTTTCTGGCAAAGCCCCCTTCCACGTTTCCATGGCATCGGTGTGTGCATGTGAGCGCTGAACTACCTCGGCAGGCTCAGGGTTACTTGACGTGAATCCTTCCACGTCCCGGTCGGCATAAGATGCCAGCATGCCTTGGAGTACTAGTTCCCGAACAACGTCCTTTCACACAAAATGGTATATCCGATGGGCATGAAGAGTTCATTTGGCCGTACCTGATTGGCGCTAGGATCCTTGACAGAGACGCTAGTGAGAAGGCTGGCATATAACTTGGCACCAATGGATGAGAACTGCATTTGCTTAACGCTGTCGTGGTACGTTTCCGCAGCTATATTAGACGCCATATTGGTTTTATATGCTGTGGTCTGTAGAAGCGCGTTCAGCTGCGTGATTTCGACACGATCGTGTCACAACACATGAAGCGTGACGTATGTTATTCCGTAACATTATTTACTTAGTATTATCTTTAGACTTGAGAACCTCCTGCAATCCAGCAGCGAAAATCCCGCCGACTACACCACCTATATTCTTGGCGGTACTAGCACTCCCAACCAGAGTTTCAACCCCTTTCGCAGCCAGACTCCATGCGGTGCCTCCGCCGATGGTGCCCTTTTCGGCTCCAGCGGTCATCATTAGAGCTGCTTTCACAGAATCTAGCTCGTTTAATACTTCTACCCCGACAGACCTTGCCCAAACCAGCGGCTCAAACGTGGTAGAATAGAGTTTGTGGAGCTTGTCTATTGCTCCCATAAGTGTGTGGTTTTGCAAATACCTTTCTTGTCCATAACGTAAAAGAGCAGTATGTGAACCTGAGGATGGCGGTCAGATCTTCCATCAAGAAGAAAACATGAGCCAACTGACCGACGTCACCGCCTTGTAGTAGGGATTGTTCTATACATCTCGCAAGGCATTCTGCGTCAGCGAGACCCATATTCAAACCTTGCCCCGCCAAAGGGTGGACAGTATGTGCTGCATCTCCGATCAAAACAGTACGGTTACCACGTCCTTCACCAATATAGGACTCAGTGTGGTTGAAGCGAAGAGGGAAGGAAGCCACAGTCCCCGGTTGTATTGAGGTTACAAGAGGAGGTAACAGCTCGGAATCTGCAGGCGGAACCCCTATATGTCCACCTGAATTGGTGATAGCACAGGAATACGCAGAATTTGGATCAACAGCATGAGATTTTTCGCGCCACATCATCTCTTCTTGGACCTCTGAATGTCCGAGGGGTGTCCCTCTGGCGTGAGCCTCAGTAATGCGATCGTGTAGATAGCGGAGCGAAACTTCCGGCAATCTAAACGCAGCATTGATCATACTCGCGAGCACAGCAGGCTCGGATGCTATGAGAGCGGATGCTATATGGGGTCGTGTCGACCAGACAAGCGAGGAAGCAGTAGTAGAGAGAGGTAAGAAGGCAATCGGGCCAGAGGGCAAGAATCGTTGATAAGCTATTGTGTTCGGTCTCTCAAATGCTCCTCGTGGTGGATGGATCATGGTCGCAACAATGCCTTGAGTATCGTATGACCAACCAAATGAAGGGATCTGGGCATATGTACGGACTGGAGAATTGAATCCGTCGGCTCCAACCTAAATGATCAAAATCAATTCTACAACAGGACAATCAAGTGCACTCACAAGTAGTCGTGCTCTGAGAACTCGACCATTATCCAGATGGACCATCGGCCAGCCGCCTCTCTCTTCTGTATCTCGTAGAATGGACTGAACTTTCGTTTTATCCAGTAGATGCACACCAGGAATCTCATCCAAGTGCCGTAGGAGACCACGTTGAAGGTTGAGATTTTCAGTAAGTTTTGCCATACCTTCTTCAGACGAGTCAAAACCAATGTCAGAGGCCGAGAAGGTTACTCGTGCATCGGAGATACCATCCCACACCTGTGATGGAAGTTATTCGGTTACATAAAAGAACGGACAGTGACCAGCCTGTTACCTGGATTTCTTGTATTGGGGTTGTGCGTTCTGCCTCGACACGCTCCCAAACACCAATATCTCATACATAATCTCAGGGGTATCTTCTTGATAAATGTGGGTCCAACTCACCTCTAAGAAACGATTGGGTTGAGTTGGTAAGGGAGCTGACCCGGTTTGAAAATGTGCCAGGCAAGGGTAACCACTGGCGTACTGTCGATAGATTACTTGCTTCTACGAGAACGACGCGTAAATTTTGGCGTACAGCCTGTGAAGAACCTGACCAAACTAGTTAATTTTAAACGCGGAGATTGCTGCAAAAAATGGCATACCCAACGCGCTAGCAAGCGTCAGTCCAACAGGGCCACCTCCAACAACCACAATGTCACATTCTTCGTGAGATGTCGAGTGTTTAGAAGAGATCAGTCTCTTGGGATATACCAATGATTTCCTGCACTTTCTGTAACAGGACCTCGAAACGAACGACATAAAGGCAACCGAGTCGCCCTACTTATTCAAATTGTTAGTCTATTGTAGTTTACCGCCCGCAGGCGATGCACGTGCCGCGTACTCTCTCTTCTCCGAGACTCCGAGTTGGCTACAAGTCCGAGTCGTCGTCCAAGCCATCTATACTAGTCTAGGGGGTCTACGCCCTTTCTCTTCGCCCAACTTCGATGGCAGCAGCACAAGTATCAGCATCTCAAGCTGTTGGCGAATATCTCCAGTCGCCGGACGACCTCGTGAAAATATCCGCATATAGGAAGAAACTGGAGAAGGAGAAAGCCTCTATCGACGCAAAACTTAAAAGTGGTGTCAAAGAACAGCTTCATGCCACTCGAGATGGATTGAGGAAGCTCCTCGACACCCGGGACAATGTTCAGGCAATCAAGGACGAAATGACTACCATGGAGGCCCAATGTATGGATCCTCAGAACTCTGTGCCGACATTCGACCAAATCAGTAGGGTAAGCCGCACTCTTGCCTTATTTTCTCGCTCTATCTAACGTCACTCAGGTATCTATGGTCCATCGAAATTTCCAGTCGACACAAGAAATGGTGAACAACTTGCTGGAAATGGCTTCCAAGCTTGACGTTCTGGAGAAGCTACTAGCATCAGACAGTGCAGATATTCTTGGTCCTGCCCCAAATCTCCTTGTCCTACATTTTCAGCTCAACCAACTGGAGTCTTTCCGCAACCAGACCATGCATCAGGCCAAGAAGGCCTCGTCCAGCTCCAGAGCTACCCTGACACGGTGGTTCGAACGTCTTAATAATATCCTTGCAGCTTTTGATGCTTATATCCTGGATCTTGCGCGAAATGTTCTCAACATTGTCAGGGCAGGTCATCCGCATGTCGTTGTCAGGCTGATCAAGATCGCCGAGGTGGAGGGAAAGGAGGATGAAAAGGTGCGATTAAACTTGTATTTTCTAAATAAGATTCCGTTTAATGGAGTAATTATAGGCCATAGTCATTCGTCTTGTAAAAAAAGCAACAAAGTGGAGTGCTGCCTCGAAATTCAAGTCAACACAAGCCAACGCCCGCGTCATCAAGCATTACCGTTCGAAAATTGTCAAGGCCATCAGTGAATCGATCCAAGAAAAGCTTCAGGAGGCGTACAGACGTGATGAGGAAAACCCTGGTGCCTTTTTAGCCAGCCTAACTTGGATATACCAAGATATTATCCGTATCGAAGAAGATGTCGTGCCCTGCTTTCCACCCGACTACGAAATATATTCTCTATATATCCGAGAATATCACAAAGCGCTCAACACGACCGTTAAGACATTGGCTACCGCCCCTGAAGCCAGTGCTCTTCTCATTCTCTTTGAATGGCTCAAGGAGTACAAACAAAATATGAAGGAGCTCAACGTTCCATCAGATCTCCTAGAACCCCCCCTCTTGGATGGCAAAGAACAGTCCCTCATCGAGGATTATCTACAGCTCCTTGTCAGAAAACTCGACGAATGGTCCGCGAATCTCATGAAAACTGAGCTCAAAGAGTTCACGAAGCGTGAAGAGCCTCCTGAAACAGACAGTGATGGACTGTATGGTATGCAAGGTGCGGTCATTCTATTCCAGATGGTAAATCAACAGGTGGATCTGGCCACGGAAAGTGGTCAGGGGGCTATCCTTGCTCGCGTTGTGAGCGAGACAAATCGTGTCATGCGTGGAATCCAGGAACAATGGGTCAGGACCGTGGATACGGAGTATAGGAAGCAGTTGGAGAAACCAGAAGAGGTGGAAGGGGGCCTCGTGGAATATTGCATCGCGCTTGCGAATGACCAAATCAAATCAGCTGACTACGCAGAAGCACTACTTGGTCGTCTGGAACCCCTTGTTTCCGAGAAGTATCGCGTCACCATCAACGAACGCTTGAACGACGCTATTGATGGATATCTGGATGTGGCGAAGAAATGCACCCAGACGCTCATCGATATGATTTTGAATGACCTGAAACCAGCCATTAAGAGTCTATTCCAACAGGCCTGGTATGAAGGTATCATGGGTCAGATTGTGGAGACCATGCGAGACTACATGACGGATTACCAGAGCTATCTCAATCCTTCGCTATTAGAGCTCTTGGTGGAGGACCTCCTTGAAGCCTTCTTGGTCTTCTATCTCAATGCCCTTGCCAATTCCCCAAAGCTCAAGGTGCCCGTCGCCACGGATAGGATACGCGACGACGTCGGTCTTGCATTCTCCTTCTTTACCGCGCACAAGCCCCCCAAGGAGGTAGAGAAATATTTTGAGGTCCTTGAGTTGGTGCTAGCATTGCTGGAAGCGTCAAAGGACATGGTTTTCCTCTCTTACTGGGAATTCGCAAAAGTGCATGGCCCAAACATCGCATTTGTCGAGGGTCTTATGAAGTCTAGGGGGGATCTAGATCGTTCTGCAGTCTCAGATGTGATGGAGAGTGTGAAGCGCAAAGTCAAGGACGAGGGCATAACCGATCGTATGTTCTACTTCTGATCCATCTGACATGCATTCTCATGCTCGCGTTCACAGCACCGGAACTCACAATAATGAAGAAAATTTCCATTCAAAACACATTCTCGAGATTCCTACGGACATAAAACATCTTAGCCTCATACCACAAACTATAATGTCGAGCCATCCTAATCCGTCATCTGTATTAGAGCATATCCTAACATTTATAATTGTATACTAATTGTATACTGGTTTACATGATATTTACTCTGTCTTGGTTTTATCACCCACAGCTCCTTGCTCTGACCTATCGGGCAGCGCTGCCGCCACCTCGTCGATCTTCCTGAACTGCCATGGAAAGCGTGATGGGTAAAGGAATGGTCGTAAATCAAATCCTGGTGCCATAATGAGCAAAATGAAAAACAAATAATAAAAAATAAGTCCTCCTTACTGTTGTCGTCTGGACTGTATGATTCCTAGGTTCATGATACATTAGCTGCTTTCCGGGAACTATTGAGCATCACAAACCGCATGATATGCAGGCGTTAGTGTTGTCATCTTGTGACGATTTCTGGCGTGCTCGAAGAAGAAAAGCTTGACCTTATCTGCAATCTGATTGATACGATTGAATATTAGGCTGTAGGGATTTTTTGAAATCCATGCACCTGCAGCGGTGATAAGAAAGAACCCCATTCGTGTATAAGCTTTGTGAAGGTGCTATAAGGTCCGCATTTTTGGACTTTCCGCAGCCTTCCGAATACCGATAATTCATCATATGTCATGCCCATATCAGCCTATCAAATGAGGAAGGAGTTGAAGCTACATTTCAGACTGGACAAGGCAGCATACCTCATCAGATTGGACGTAGCTTTCCGTAATTGGTTCAAGTTCAGCGGTTGGAACAGCACTGAGGAAGCTAACAGCCAGGACATGTTAAATTCAAGATAAATAGTGCGAAACCTTTATCACCTCGATAAAATCGGAAGATCGAAGGAGTCGTGAGCATACGCAATGAACTTCTTCAAATCCGTCTTACTGATGCCGCCAATAGGATTGATATCCGCTGAGAAAAACATCGAGATTGTGCATTCAGTCAACGAAAAAGCAGGCCTACCTGAGGAGCAATCATACTTAGTCAAGTAGCCGCGAAGACTTTACTTATATGTTAGCTGGATGCCTAACAATGATCCTCTGCGTACCTTTCATCAACATTTGCACTTCCAAGGACAAGTAGACCTCCTGTTTTCCCTCGTACCCATGGGAGAAGCTGCGCGAACATGTATGCTAATACCATTCTGAGTCTAGCCTAACATTATGATGATATCAGGAATGATTCATATAAAACGCAAAAAAAAGAATACTTGGATGTTCTGCAACGCCAAATTTTCCGCATTTGACCCCCCGTGGCTCCTAAATTGAGGCTTGATACCGGTCACAAACCCAAACAGATTCCGTACAGCGGTGACGACCGAGTCCATATTCAAATCAATATGATAACTAAATCAAAAATCAGACCAAGGTGGGCCCAGACAGGTCCAAACGAACCTGCCAATCGCCTCCGAAAGCTGTTTCGCACGTTTCCGAGTCTCAGCACTGGAGTTCTCCGTCCCCATATAACAGGTATGGAATATCCGATTGCAAAATTCGCGTGGATCAGAAGCCATATATGTAGAGTCTTCTGCTTCTCCAGTCATGCGTCTTGCATCTGCGATCACTTGCTTGTCTGGAATTAACCATGTAAGAAAACAACAAACAGATCAAATGAGCTTTTTTAAACCTCCTCTTCGGGTAGCTTCAGCCACAAGCCTGCACATGGAGAACACGATGACGGCTGTCGCACAGCTGTCAATCCCACCGCTCAGGGGAATGAAATAGCCCTGCGAGCGCGATCGTCTCAAATAATCCCAAAGCCAGCATGCGGGACCCAAGCTGTGTGGGGGCCAAATGATTTATAAGACTGTCCGGATATGAGAAGAACTTACGCAATTTCCTCCTCAGGTTTATGGTATCTTACGTTCTCTATCCCAACTAGACCTGCCGTGTCTGCCCCTTTGACTTCTTCGAACTTTCCGCTGGTCAGAGCAAAAGGTACTTCTATTCTGTGATATCTTTCGGAAGCTGCAGCTTGCATACTTCTGCTGCTTTTGGCTCTGTGAGCGCGCACGTCCTCGATGTCGATGGTAGCAGTAACGACCTCTACATCATTGAGAGAAAACTGCGAGCCCTGTGCCACGATCCTGCCGTTTACTGCAATCATTGCACATCCATCGTAATACAGTCGATCGCCGTCGCAGCCTTGTTGATTAGCATATAGGTAAATTCCACCTAGCTAGATGGAAGATGTCAAGACGTTGCACCGCTGGAGACGACGATTGTATATCACTTTAAGGGTAGCTTCTTTAATGAGTTCCACGCGAGTGTAAAGCTTGCGAAGCTCGTGATGACTGCCACTCGAATTTGTAAATATTTCAACACCATCCAGTCCCATAAGAATATGAGGGCTTTAGGAACATCAAGGGCAAATTAAGACGCAACATGCAAAGATTGACAGACCTGGCAGGTGTAAAAAGTTCTTCGCACAATTCAACCCCAATACATGTATCGAGCGTGCTAATTACTGCATCGCCGAACGGAACCTTTGTCTGTGAAAAAAGGTGAGCGTAGCTTGGAGAACATGTGAGTTCCCACAAACTTGTTTGGTGACTGCTTGAATGATCCGAGGTAGATAATGGTCCTCCCATTGCCGATGTTTCATCCAAGGAGTGAAGTATCGGAGTTCGCGGTAATTTCCATCGTTCGCTAACCACATCTTGGGCCGAATAAGCAGTATCTTCCCATCATGAATGATGACACGGCAGTTGTATATGACATTTTTGTGAACAACGGGCCTACAGAAAACTCATCAGCAAGATGGGAGCACATTTGGCTAACACCTACATGCCAATATCGCAAATGATACCCATAGCATCCCCTGATGAGAGGATCTTGGCGAGAACCTCCCATGAATGGAGGACAGTGTCGCCTGTTGAAGATGGATAAATTCTTGCAAAGTTTCACACGAACAAGGATCTTACCTTCTAGAAAATGATCATAGCATCCGTAGCCTCTGACAACCATGTCTATGAAGATTCTTGCAGGGAAATGGTAGAACGTACGGAATCTCTAATTCCGGACCAACTCTCAAGGTAGCTCCACGGCCTTTCGCAATTGCAATGCTGGCAAGGATGCGCTCGAGGTTACCCTGTAAGCAACACTAAGCATGTATTCGGGAAATGTGCTGGTAATGTTAACTTGAAAGTCTAAAGCCCATTGGTTCAATGAACTAAACAATCTATAAGTAAAGGGTACAGAACGTGTTCAGGGATAATACCAGCTATACATAACCTATTAGTTAGGCCATAAAGACAGACTTTCTGAGCTCACGTTGCCAAAGTAATGAGATGTCCCATATAATGAGTGGGAGTTTGGAAGTAAATCAGTCTCGATCAATCATAGGCCTCTCGATAAAACAGAACCACACAGATTATCTATCGACGGTATACGTAATGAGGGTACTAAAAGCAACGCGACTGACTATTATTACATAAACATACTTTCATGAGGATGATTCGGGGTAAGCGGGCGGACCTATCGATCACCAAGTCATGAAAGAAATCAAACTATGGAAGAATGTGAACGTACGTGATGAGGGCGAACTCTGAAGGACCCCGACTAGCGATGCTCTGTCCTCGTCTGATAGATGATCCATCAACCGAAGTAACCCATCCATAGTTGCTTTCCGATTTTCCTTGCTTAGCTCGATCAATTGCCGGGTAAGATGGTCTGCCTTTAGTTGTGCGTTTGTCGCAGTCAAATCCAGTTTATCTAGTTTCTCTGCGACTTCGCGGTATTCGGTTGTGGGTTCTAGAGAGGCCACCGAATCTAGGAGTCGAGAGCGATATTGGAAGGTTGAACCTGGGGATGCTTCGGCCAAGTCTGCCAATGCGGCGGAACGTGCAACCCGAGCACGCACAGCCCAGTAGAACTGTCGACGGGCGTTCTTCCACTGCGCAGGCTTCGCACAACCCTTAGCTTCCATGCGTCCAGTGCGACTGCCAAAAGTCAATGAATTTGCTGAAACAGACAATATATGCGGACTCACTCATGAAGATCTGCATATAGCAGGGCAATCTGTTTGTATGTTGGTTGCAACAGAGTCTCTCGTGTCGCCAATGCTGCCGTCGCAGCCGCCCTCTCCTCAGCGCTTTTGGAGGAATCCTTGCTATCCCGTTTTAGGGATGCATAGGTGGAATCAAGACGTTCCATGATCGTCAAGATTTTGTCACGGCGCATTTTGATTTCGACAATACCCTCTGGTTCAAGAACACCTGCACGAGCATCAACATCGGCGTACATCTCCATCTGTTCTGTGTTAATAGAAGGATCGAGGACAACCCAGGCACCCCCACGCAACTCTCCGTTGGGGACGATGTATACAAAGATAGGCTGTTTATACGCCGATAGGCCGTCAACAATCTTCGATCCTTGTTTCAAGACTTCGTCGTACATGTCTTGCTGACCCCCAGAGAATCCACGCCAGTTGGCAAAAATAATAAGGGGCAAGCCCTCTCGGTTGAAATCAAAAATGGCTTGAGCAGTCTTATATGCAGAGTTCGGGTACCAGACTTGACCAGCCTCCATGATGCGTTGTTCGAACGAGGCGGGATTGGCAGGATCGGCGGGGACGATGCGCTCGATAGTGCGTGTTTCAACGGCGATGACACCCATAGGAATGCCGCCTAAGCGAGCCCTGCCCACTACCACAGTTTGCGCCCAGCCACTCAGCGTTTCTTGGAATGAATCCTTGTCGAAGAAACCACTTAGCCAAGAATCTTCCCCCATCTTGCCCTCAATGAACCATCTCGGATCGTAGACGCCTTTAGGAGGCACGTAGTCGATATCGCGATCCCAGCTATCAGAAGTCTCGCGAACAGGCAGCGGGCCATTCTTGAATTCTGGTACATATGAAATCCACTCGAGAATCTGAGTAGCACCTTGCAAATCACTGCTTGCAGTGAGATGCGAGACACCATTCTTGAACATGATCTGAGTGCCACCAAGTTGCAAGTTCGATGTATAGACTTCCCGCCCAAGAACCTTATTAAGAGCTGGAGCGCCTGTGAGAATTATGGGTTGGCCTTCAACCTGCACAGCCCTCTCGCCCAAGCGAACAAGGTAGGCGCCGATGCCGACTGATCGCGCAGTGACAAGAGTGATGGTAAAGATATCATCATAGGCTCGCGAGGTTTCGCCTGCAATCAGTCCAGAACCTTTGAGTGACTCCACACCCAAACCATCCTGCAGACCTATGACATCTGTAATCTTGTGGCGACGCTCCCCGTTTTCTTGAATTTCTACCGTGCGTACAGCGTTCGCTCCCTTTTCTTGCAGCTTGAGGAAGTTCTCTGGTGTGAGATATAGATAGCTAACACCCTTTTCCGGATGATCGTTGTCGTTCCACGCAGCGGAAAACAGTGGTATTATTTCCTCAGCCACACCAATCCGCGCACCAGAATTTGCAGAGAGATAGATACGGGGTAATCCATGATCGCGGGCGTACTTCGTGACCAGATAGAAGAACTGATCTTCGACGGGTCCAAACGAGCCGATCTTGTATGTGATATCATTGGCCACGACAACAACTTTACGACCTAGAGGGAATTCTGGGGTCCTGAGGTTAAACACCCAGGCAACCATACCGAACGTATTGTTGCCTGGTGCCCTATCGACTTCTGTTAGTTGATCGTGTTCGTCCAAAATTAGCTCCTTTGATTCCAAGAACAATTTGGGCACAACTAGAGAAGGATCAGTATTGCGAGCCTTGACCCAGACGTTGTGCAGCGCTTTGGAGAACAGGTCAGGGAAATCATATACGTAAGTGGTGCCAATAAGATGAGCTTGGTAACGTTTTGGCTGCAGAGACTCTTTGGTAGGGTATGCCTGATGAACAGGCTGTAGGTGCAAAGGACCTTTTTCTCCAATCGATTTGAGAATGGATGTACCTTTGTCGGTGGTGATCTCCTGGTAACCATGATAGTTCACGATGAACCCGGAGACGTTTTCAATGATACAGCGAATGGGAGTGACGTTGCCCTCACTGTCTTCTAAAGCAATCCTGATTTCTGAACCAGTCACATGGAGACGCCAAAGGCGCTTGCCATGACGTTCGATGAAACCAGAGATGGCGGCGAGGACATCCTCATACTCCACAGCAAGATTGTAGACGAAGTTCATGAAGATGTGATTGCAATCAGCGTTGCGATATTGAGCGCTAACGACTTCGAGGGCATCTAATACGCTGGTGACGAGACGATCGGTCTCGGAAATGAGGTATTCAGCAGTACTCATGGTGCCCCTAAGACGGCCAGGACGGACAAGCGCCCGAACGAAGAATCGATTGTCCAGTTGATTTTCCCTCGCAACGGCATGATATATGTGGATCTGCTTGGCCTCCACAAAGCAGGGCTTCAGATTGTAATTCGAGAGACGACTAAGCTCGAGTTGGAACGCAAGAGCAGGTTCGATGTTACGGAGCGCTTGTTCCTCACCCCACGTCCCGTCGTACTCGCGAAGGGTGAAGTAGACAGGATATTGACCGCGACGGCATATCAGGATTGAAACTCGCCGGACTCCACGACGAACAAGGACTTCTTTATGAGCATTCACAAATTCGGTGACTGTCGTGCTCCAAGCACTCTCCGACATATCATCTTTTTCCTCAAAGATACGAAGAGCGATGTTAATGACGTTGGGAGGCTGGTTGTTTATCCCGTGACGTTGGCGGAACTCTGCGGAGTCAAAGGGGGGAAGCATAGAAGCTACTTTGCCGAAACCTCGGTTAAGTGCAGTGAGATTTGGGAAGGAGGCAATAGCACCCGTTCGCACAGGCTGCGATTGGTGGCGGCTGATCATGTATGTGAGGTCGCTGACTGAGGCTGATCGATGATTTTCCCTGAAAGTCGAATGAGAAGATAGGCATAAGATAATTGTCCTAAAAGCTTACCCAAATGTTATGCGAGGGGTTGCAGGCGGTGAATGTGATTGGCCGAGATTGAAACGCCAAGTAACAATGTTGGGAACTTCTCCGTCATCTATAGTATCCCCCTCTTCGTAGTCGACAGAGAGTAAATTGTACGCTCGGTAGGCCCGGCGAACGTAGACTTCGAAAGCAGCTGTGGAAGTTATCGACCGATCAGATGTATACATGCTAAAAAGACGGATGCTGATCTACCAAGGGTAACCAAGGGGTCTTCGTGATTGAAAAAGGCGGGCAGAACATCGTACACAGTGTATCGTGAATCGCTTAGTTCCTTCAAGACCTCCGCAGATGGCATTCTAATGATGCAACCAATCAGAGAAGGGACTTTCTGCGACGAATTTCATGTACCTTGGTGCCAATCCTTGTTCACCGTAGTAGTTATTGGTCACCGAGTTCTTGAGGACTGCCTCCATCTGCACCAAGCGCTCCTCATAGGATGGCATTTGGCCCAGAATAAGGACTTCACGAGCTTTAAGAGACACCGAAGTAGATGACCTAGCCGTAACAACGATAAGAAAACAGGAGACTAAAACGTGTTGAATGACGTACTTGGCCTCGAGTGCAGCAAGTCCTTGCAGAGCTTTATACATTTGGCTCTCAACATTCGACAGGTTAAGACCGCTGGATTTGACATAGTCAAGGAGAGCTAGCACTAGCTTGGACTTGCTCTGGGCTTTGATGTGACTGAGGACTAGGCTAACAACCTTGTCAAGGTCATCCTTGTGCTGTTCTCGGAGAGACAGCACACGAGCTTCGATACTACCACCAAACAGCTTCTCAGTAGCCTCATAACGCTCCAGCAGAGAAGCGATTATTGCCGTCTCGTGTCCTTTCAAGCCGCCCAGATAGCGCTCTATAACCTCGAAAAATGCGCCCATCGACAAGCGGAACATGGCTCGATCTTGCGGAAGGATATTGTCTTGCATATAGTGCTCGACGACTTTCTTGATACGGACAGCAGGGAATTCATGTCCGTCGCCTTTGGCCTTAGCAGCATCGATGGTAGACCTGATGGTTTCTTCAAGTTTCGCTGGCATTCTGCCGGATAGCGATGACAGAATGGCAGTTACTTCGGAATACGGCAGCTCTGGCTCATGAAGGATGTCGATGAGGTCCTTGAGTGTGGAAGCCATGATTGCCTGGTTGTCAAAGCCGTCCAGGATATCGCAGAGGGTAGTCATGCATCGCGTGAGACGTTGGTGAGGTTTATTGCCAACGACACCAGGGACACCCATCGTCGGCAGTTGACCTTCGAACGGTTTTGCGTGTTTGACTCGGGCTGGGTCATCGAGGGTCAGAATACCCAAAATGTCACCCGGCTCTAAGCTGACTCCAGGTTGTTTAATCAGCTGAACAATTCCATCCTCAGATGCCACCAGCGGCATGTACATCTTCATGACCTGTCGAAACTTCTGTAAGGAGCATTACAAAGGAGACTCGACATAACATAGCGAACCTCGATTTCCGCATATTGCTCGCCAGCATTGACGTGGTCACCACTGTCGACGAAATATCGTATAAGCTTTCCGGGGCTGGGACTGCGCAGCTGCGTGGGGTCATTCTCTTGCTCTATCAAGCATGTCTTGGCATCCACCATCAACCTCAGCGCGCCAACTTCCTCCCGCCAATAGATGGAATGACTCTTGCCATCTAAAAGAACTAAGAGCCCACCATCCGCAAGAGGCCGAGCGCCGACCATAGTACGGCCACCATTGAGATACAGCGTCCAGACAGTCGAAGATGATCTAGCCGCAGTGAAGGAGTAACGAGTGTTTTCGTAAATGAAGTCGATGCCGAACACTGTCTTCAGAACGTCACGGGCAGGTACTTGACCCTTATCGAGCACACGCTTATACTCCGTCCAACACGCTTCAGAGGCCAGGTAAGCTTTGGTAACAGCACCACAAATGACCGCGAGCGTTTTATCAGGACGCTCTGCAGTGAGCTTATTGCTGATCAACGAATCAAGCCATCCCGTAGTTATAGTGTTATTCTTGAACGCTTCCAACTCCAAAAGTTTGATAAGATACTCGACCGTCGTCCTAAAGTCGCCACGAATGCTTAGCTCTTTAAGGGCGACAATCATATTCTTCCGGCTTTCACTACGATCTTCTCCGTATGCAAATATATGACCGAACTGTGAATCAGCGAACTCGTGAAGTCCGCCAGCTGTAGTGACAGAGAAATAGCCCCAAACGTTCGTACTTGACCGGAAGTTGAGTTCCTGAATAGAGCCTGAGGACGGCTTAAAGCCGGCATCTGGATTCTCAGCAGTAATCCGGACTGCAACGACATGACCTTTAGGTCTTGGTTTCCTCTGCAGTTGGTTGGCATCGGGATGGGTCATGTCAAAGTCTATCTCAGAGGTTCCGTTGGAGTCAACGCCATAAAGCTGGCGGATGTCGCGGATACGATGCAAAGGTATACCCATAGCAATCTGAAGTTGGGCAGCAGGAAGATTGACTCCTGTTACCATCTCAGTTGTGGGGTGCTCGACTTGAAGTCGTGGATTGAGTTCTAGGAAGTAGAAATAGTCCTCGGCATGGCTATATAAGTCTGTTGATAATGTGAGCGACCATGCAAAAGATAGAAGGAAAAAGATACTTACACTCCACAGTACCAGCGCTGACATATCCCACCAGTTTGGATAAACGGACAGCAGCTCGTTCCATCTTTTCAAAAGTCACGTCTTTTGCGATGGTGACGGGAGCTTCCTCGATAATTTTTTGATGACGGCGTTGGACTGAGCAGTCGCGTCCGAACAAAGAAATTGCATCACCGTATTGATCAGCAAGAAGCTGGACTTCTAAATGCCGTGCTTGTCCAGCGAGCTTCATAACGAAGATAGGAGACCCTGCGCAGTACGATGAGTAACACGCATAGAGGTCGAACTGCTCAGAACTCGCCAGGAATTTCTCCTGCGACAGCGTGATACGCATTCTTGAACGCGTCAGCACTTTCAACCTTCCTGATTCCTTTTCCTCCTCCTCCCTCGCTTGCTTTGATCATGATAGGCCAGCCTATCTGCTCTGCCTTGACTAGACCTTCCTCAACGCTTGTTACACAAGCACCTGCGTAGGCGGCATCGGGCACCGTAACGTATCCTGCTTCGGAGAGAACCGTATCTGTGATTCCTGTTCCCGACCATGGCATTGTAGGGACTTCAGCACTTTGCGCAACAATGGTACTGGATATTTTGTCACCCAGACTTCTCATGGCGCTGCCTGGGGGTCCAATGAAGACAATTTTGTTCTTGCTGGCAGCCAGGCTCTCCGGAAGACGGGGATTCTCGGAAGCATGTCCCCATCCTGCCCAAACAGCGTGAACGCCGGCACGTTCAGCCACATCGACTATGAGGTCGACATTGGCGTAGTTATTGTTATTAGAGCCTCCGGGAACTTCAATGTAACGATCAGCCATGCGGATGTATTCTGCATTGACCTTGAGATCATCAGGGGTAGCCATAACCGTAAATTCGACTTCGCGCTCGCGTCCAAATGTTTCGTAACTCCATTGTCGTATTGATCGGATTTCCTTAACAGCAGCAATTCCTGAAGAACAATTCTACGGAATTCTTCTGAAACAAGTTACTGTATGCGCACCGTTGTTAGCAATGAGGACCTGTATGTAGGTGATCAATCGACTTGGAAGCACATGAGCAAGTGTAAAGTACCTTTGTGATCACTGTATGACCACCGTTTGTCTTGACGAAATCATGAATACTACTGGCGGATGCTTTTTCCAGCGAGTTTCCGCCTGACCAATGTCAACCGTGATAATACCAAAGGAAAGAGTGAAAGACGCGTACCAATGAACTGCTGGACGCGGGAGTGGTCATAAGTCGACATGCGACAGGAGAAGAAACACTAAAGGGCAATGGACGTGTAGGGGCGAAGGCTATATACGTTGGGTATGAGATAGAAAAGCCAACGTCGAGGAAAGGACAGGAGTTATATACTTGGCGCAGCACTGGGGTTGCAACTACTCCCCCAAAAAAACACAAATGAATTATGTCAGCAAAGAGCTTGACTCTGGTCCTCTCTTTTACCTTGCTCACTTACTTAAATGCTCCCAGGTCTTTATATTCCCAACATCAGTGCCCTCATTACCGTCATATATAAATGGAACACCTCCACTTTACGAGGACGATACTGACCATCATGAAACAATCTTCTCCCTCCCTGACTTTTAAGTAATGGGTCAATAATGGGGTAGCACAGTTTATAAACTTTCAAGTTTTGGCCCATTCAAAACCTCTTGACGATCTTCGAAGCAACTGGTAACTGCAACATAGGGATGTCGAATTTCAGTGCTATCAGACGCGGCGCGGTGCACTCCGAGTTGCACTCGTGGCCAGGGATTATCCGCGGTAAAACGGTGCCAGCGGTAGATTAGATAGTACACATCGCAGAAAAAAAATACAAGTGCAATTTGATTCCAACCAAACAAATGAACAATCTATCTCGTTACAAGGGTCCTACCGCTACGATCGCAGCAAAAAAAGAAATTAATGCATGTGCCTGGAGAACGAACACTGCACAAACCTGGCTGTTTTTCGTTCCGTCGTTGCCACTTCTGTCTTCGCCCGGTTCAGGATTTTCTGGAACTCGCTTACGCGATGTCTCATTCTGGAATGCATGTAGGCTTTGGAGCACTTGATGTGGTAATGGAGATAATCACGGAATAGCTGAATGTGTGAGATAGTAGTCGATGCAGTAGATGCATTTGCAAAATGGCGCGGGAACAAGACAAAAGTGACATAGCCAATATCTTCCGTATTCCTTAAGCCGGGTACATGACGAATTTCGAGTGGAGGGTCGCGGTTCGTGTAAAGTACCTGTGGAGCATTCTGAATGGAGGGCTGACGTCGCGCATCAACAAATTCCTAGGAGGATATGGAAGATATGTCAGAGCTATAAATACCTGCAATATTTAGCTCAGAATGTACCTGAAGGAAAACCTTTCCGAAAATGCGGTCCGTCTCCTCACGGAAGACAGTTGAAAAAATGACTGTTACGCGATCAGGCGAAGCTTGGACATAGATAGCTTCTTCATCTCGATAGTGAATCTGCATCAACTCTCCTTGAGTTCCTCCAGAAGCTTCCAACTCCTTCTGCGTCTTAAAGCCGAGCTCAAATGGTGCCGCCAATGCATTGCGTTTGAACAAAGCAACCGAAATGATGAACGCATCCCGCGCCTCTGATTTTCGCAGTGACATCAGAGCCGAAGCCACAGGCCTTGAGCAATCGAACGCACCAGGATCGGCAGGTATCTGCTCCAAATCGATCTCCAAACTAACGTTGTACTCTGGCTCAGGCTGCGCTGCTAGTAACGAGCCGTACTCTCTTTGCAACACATCACTAGCACCGTACTTCACGAGTTCGTCCCAGCATCGTATTTGCATTGATAGGAGGAGCAATGTCTTCCGTTCTGAGGTGGATAGATGGAAGCGGACGCCATCGAAGTCTACGAACTGAACATCCAGTGACGAGGGTCTACCCAGGATCAGAGCAGTTCTATAACTAGCAGACATGAAGGCTTACTTGCTAATTTTCTCAGCTAGAGTGGTTTGTATGATGTAGTTGTGAGACTGAAAGGCAGTATATTCAGCTGAATATACGAGGCATGGCATATTCATACCTCGAGAAGTATCATGATGGCACGAAAAATGAATCTTGGGGAATCTCTGAACCTCCGAGGGGCACAGTCATCACATGATATCTATTTCAACTTATATAATGTTTATGTAAGTAATTTCAGATTCTTGCCCTTACAGTAGAAACCTCTCTCCTAAGGCTCAGAATTACAAACATACTGTCAAGATAGGTAGGTACAGAGTTGATGATGCCTCCCAGAGCTTGACAGACTCGCTACACACTGTTCCTGACACCCCACTTTGAGCACACACTCATTTTTGTTGAACCCACTGCCTTGTACCATGGATGCCCTGGAGTGCATCAATGCACTTGAAGGCGACATTGCCAGAATATGCATGCAGATTGACTCACTTAAGATCTACCATCAAAACCTTTGTTAGGACCCTACAGATGGGTTCCACACCCAACATCCCTCAACTCATGTGATTTATACATCAGCCTCCAGTCAAGTCAATTCATGGACAACCTTGAAAAAATTTATTGGGCCTTTACATACATGAAATCTGAGTGTGACTATCTCTACATCGACCATATTCTGTGCCAAACCAAAGAACTTGGTTCCCTCCTTTTCTCCACTTGGGGTGACTTTTGAGCAGAGTTTGTGTGACACTTCTGCTGGGCTAGTGTTTTAAGGTCTGGTTTGGTCCAGTTTTTGGACCTCAATTAGGTGCAACTGCAACCACAACCAGTTGCAACTGCAGACTCTTTTCTGGGCAACTGGACTGAACTGCATACAACCGGTTCATAATGGTCCAGTTGCTGTACCTCAACTGATTTAAACTGGTCTTTACTACTGACTGGTTGAAACCAGTTAAGATCGGTTTGAGTACCAGTCTCAACTGGTCTTTCAGTACTCAAGTCAGTAAAATCATTCTACAAAATGTGTAATCATGGTATAGTAGAGTAGTGACAAATCAATGGGATAGACAAAGATCTTCTTCGATAGTGAGGTGCGGTATGGCTTGTTGGAGCAGACTATATACGCTGCACAGTGGAAGAGACAACATGTTCCTTACAACCTACCTGGGGTTTACTTAGACTTACAGCTAGGGTTAGCAGAGGTAAGAACACTGTATTCCTACTACGGTACAGGTTCTCCTTATATACATAATAATAAGGACGTCACATGACTCAGGAATGTGTTTACCGCATGTATGCACAGTAAGCGCAGTAACATGTGTATGCTGCATGTATTGCCTCATGTATACAGCATGCATCACTGGGATTAATTTCAACACCCCCCCTCAAACTGTACAGCGCTCTAAGCAGCTAAGTTTGAATCTCGAAAGTAATTCCGAGAGAGTCTCTAAATTTCCTGAATAGGACGGCGCCAAGGTTCTTTGTGAACATGTCAGCCGGATTATCACTTCCAGGAATGAAAATGACTGTGACTTTGTCATTTTCTATGCATTCGCGGGTGTAGTGGTAGCGAATGTCTATATGTTTGGTCCTTCTTTCCTGAACTGGATTTGATCCAATAAAGATGGATCCCTGATTATCAGCGCAGATTGGTACGTGCTTCAGTGTATATCCAAGTTCCTGGAATAAGGACTCTGTAAGGGGACTAAGGGGGTGCCCTGTGTGTTTTTCCTATTTTTTATGTTCGTCCCATATTTTTCCCCACCTCATTTCCTTCTATTCTTCATTTTCTATGATTTTTCCGGATTTTATTACTAATTTTCCCTTGCTATCATGTTTGTATATGTTGACACTTTTATATTTAGAGGCGGAGTACCCCTTCCGACACATACCCCTTGGTATGATGTCATTCGGCGGCCTTGATCCGCCTATCTCCGCCTTTTTCTATTTTTAGGTTATATTTGATTTTTGTCGTCTTCACATATACTGGGCATCAGCAAGGGGATCCTTAGAGTTTTCTCTTCGGATTTCCCTTTGCTAGGTGCGCCCCCAATGCCTGTATTATGTAGTATAATTTTAACTTCGGATTTCCCTTTGCTAGAGGCTTAGGTTGCCCTTATAGTAGAAAACTCTCCCCTAAGGCCCGAAAATCGCGAACGCGCTGCCCAAAATAGGCAGGTACGGACTGGACGACGATTCCCAAAGCTCCACAGAGTCCCTACACACCGTTCCAGATACTCTCGCCTTTATTGCGCCGCCATTTTCGCCAAACGCGCTCCCTAGCGACATGGACGCATCAGAACGCTTCGACGCGCTTGAAAGCGACGTTTCCGGAATGCGCGCGCAAATTGACTCGCTTAAATCTATGATTGAAAACTTCGTTAGGACCCTCCAGGCTAACCCTACGACTAATAGTTCCCCCTTCACGACTCCAAGCGCACCCAACAACGATGTTTTGCCAAACGCGTCCACTAAGGAACGTGCCCAGATCAAACCGTCCCCCCCCGCCGAATTTAATGGTGCACGTGTGCAGGGACGTGCATTCCTTAATTCCTGTGAGTTATACATTAGTCTCCAGTCGCATCAATTCGTCGATGAGGCTGCAAAAATTTATTGGGCCTTCACATACATGAAATCTGAACGCGCCTATCTCTATGTGGACCGTATCCTACGTCAAACTAAAGAACTCGGTTCTCTACCTTTCTCCACTTGGGGTGACTTTCGAGCTGAGTTCGTACGCCACTTCTGCCCCCTCAATGAACGCCACCGAGCAGTGACACGACTTGAGTCATCCACTTACCACCAGGGACGTCGATCCGTGGACGACTATATCGATGAGTTCAAGGATTTGGTGGACATGGCAGGGTATGGGAGTGGGTTACCAGTGGTGGTGAAGTTCCGACGGGGGCTCAACTGAGAAATTCAGGACCAGATTGCACAGATGTTGGAAGGGCGCCCAGCGGACGATGATATCCTTGCTTGGTATGAAGCTGCTTCACTCTGTGACGAGAACCGACTCACAAATGCGGCGTTTAATGCTGCATTCCGTGCTCCAACTACCACTCATACACCCTACACCTTCAATCGAAGCCTCCCCCGCCCTAACCCCATTCCTGCTCGTCAAACTCCCACACCAGCCGTCAATATCCCAGTACCAATGGATGTTGATGCAGCCCGCAGCCGTGCACATAAGTTGGATCTCTGCTACCGTTGTGGGGAACCTGGACACAGGGCTGGAGCGTGTCCCCATCGTCAGGATATCCGCATGCTCACCCCCGAGGGACAAGACGAACTCCTGCAAGATCTGTTGGCACTTGTAGATGTTGAGGAAGCGAAGGATCAAGTTGCAGAGGAGGTTAAGCTGGAAGTTGTAGAGGAGCAGGATTTTCCTATTCGCAGCGAGTGAATCGTACGCCCTCACTGCCTGTCCATAACCGCTTTGAAGTCTTGTCAGTTGAATCCCTGGAGAATGAATCCATTTCTGTGACTGCTCCCCTCTCTGACCCTTCGAAGTTGGCTAAAGACGTACCTGCTCTCCCCATCTCTCCTTCTACTCCACGTCCCAAAATTAAATCATGGGAGCGTAAACTACCACGCAAGTATATTGTGGCATCCACTCCCTCTGCACATTCCTTAAACCTAGCCATCGAACTGCAGACGACCGACACTGGACAGATACTCGGTGTTTCTGCGCTCCTGGACTCTGGTGCGACTGGTCTCTTCATCGATTCCCATCTGGTACAACAACATCGTCTAAATACTCGCTCACTCTCACGTCCGATACCTGTATATAACGTGGATGGATCCCCAAATGAAGCTGGTGCCATCCGAGAGGTTGCAGACCTGGTTCTCCGTTACAAAGATCATAGTGAGCGTGCCCTTTTTGCTGTCACTCAATTAGGAAAGCAAAAGGCGATTTTGGGATATCCATGGCTTCGAGACCATAACCCAGAGGTCGACTGGCGCACTGGGGAGGTTACCATGAGCCGATGTCCATCCCGCTGTCGGACGTGTTTCACAGAAGCCAGGCAAGAACGTCGTGGACAGAAGGCGGCAATACGACGAACTCAGAAGTGTCGTGCTGGACCCCTGCCTATACCTGAAGTGGAATTGGAAGGGGTTCCTGATCTAATGCCGGACTCGGATGATGATGATGAGGACCCAGAGGAAGTGGAGGAGGGTGATCGGATCTTCTACACTGCGATTCGCTCGTCGCATGAGGTGTGTGCCACATCAAACATATCCCAACGCCTCGCCGAGGCCTTCCACAAAAACAACACTGCTAAATCCTCTACTAACTCCTTACTCCCTCATCTCCATGAGTTTGAAGACGTGTTCTCCAAGGAGTCATTCGACTCTCTTCCTGCGCGTAAGCCATGGGATCACGCGATCGAACTCACCCCCGGCGCAACCCCTTCATCCTGCAAGGTCTATCCTCTCTCTCCGGAGGAACAACGGCAGCTTGACCAGTTCATCGACGAGCACCTGGCCTCTGGACGTATTCGACCATCGAAGTCACCCATGGCCTCTCCCTTTTTCTTTGTCAAGAAGAAGGATGGCTCACTTCGACCGGTTCAAGACTACAGAAGACTCAACAACATCACGGTCAAAAATCGCTACCCACTACCCCTCATCTCCGAACTCGTAAACCAGCTCCGTGGAGCCCGATACTTCACCAAGCTCGATGTCCGTTGGGGCTATAATAATGTGAGGATAAAGGAGGGAGATGAGTGGAAGGCAGCCTTTCGTACCAACCGTGGTCTTTTTGAACCGCTTGTCATGTTCTTTGGCCTTACTAATAGCCCTGCCACCTTTCAGACCATGATGAACGACATCTTCCATGACCTCATCCTCGAAGGCGTTGTCTGCATCTATCTCGACGACATCCTCATCTTCACTCGCACGGTTGAAGAGCACCGTCGCATCACGCGCCTCATCCTAGAGCGACTTCGACGGTACAAACTCTACCTTTGTCAGGACAAATGCGAGTTCGAAAGGACCAAGATCGAGTACCTCGGCCTGATTATCTCGGAGGGTCAAGTGGAGATGGATCCTATCAAGGTAAATGGGGTCACAGCTTGGCCTACGCCCACGAACAAGAAGGAGGTGCAGTCTTTCCTGGGCTTCATCAATTTTTATCGGCGTTTTATCAAGGATTTCTCACATCATGCACGACCGCTGTTCGACTTGACAGGAAAGGAGGCATGGAGGTGGGATAATGCACAACAGGAGGCATTCGAAAAGCTTAAGGAGATGGTCACTTCCGCTCCGATCCTTACCTTTGCTGACGATTCGCGTCCTTTTCGTGTAGAAGCCGACAGTTCTGACTTTGCGATGGGCGCTGTGTTGTCTCAGCAGTCTCCGGAGGACCAGAAGTGGCATCCTGTTGCGTTCTACTCCAAAAGCCTTAGTGCTGTAGAGAGAAACTACGAGATCCATGACAAGGAGATGTTGGCGATAATGCGTGCGCTTGAGGAGTGGTGACACTTCCTCGAGGGTGCCCAACACAAGGTGGAAATTTGGACGGATCACAAGAACCTCGAGTACTTCATGACGGCCAAGAAATTGAACCGTCGTCAAGCTCGTTGGTCCCTGTATCTATCTAGATTTGACTTCTCCTTGCACCACCGTCCGGGTCGCAGCATGGGGAAGACCGATGCCCTATCCCGACGTGCAGACCATGGGGATGGCAGCGGTGACAACCAAAACATTGTGCTGTTGCAGCCAGACCTGTTCACCATTCGGGCACTGGAAGGCATCGTACCCCAGGGCGAGGAGCGGGACATTCTACGTGACATTCGTCGCGCAAACCGTAGCGGTTTACATGAGGATGTTGTCGCCCGAGCTGTTAAAGAACTGAGGAAGGGATCGACCCTTTCCTTACGTGCGGCAGAGTGGGCTGAAAAGGAGGACTTGTTGTATTTCAGGGATCGCATCTATGTTCCCAATGACCCAGACCTTCGCCGGCGCATCATATCCCAACACCATGACTCACAGATTGCTGGCCACCCCGGACGCTGGAAGACCTTGGAGCTCACCTCACGGAACTATTGGTGGCCACAAATGTCACGGCTCATTGGTCAGTATTGTCGCACTTGTGACCTTTGCTTATGCACCAAGGTCCCTCGTCGCAAGCCTATTGGTGAGCTACACCCTCTTCCTGTTCCAGAGAGTCGTTGGGATGTCGTCAGCGTTGACTTTGTGGTGGAATTGCCAGAGTCAAACGGGTTTGATGCGGTGATGTGCACAGTTGACTCAGTGGGAAAACGCGCTCACTTCATCCCCACTCACACCACTGTCAGTGCCCTAGGTGCCGCTCGACTCTACCTCCACCACGTGTGGAAGTTACATGGACTTCCTGGTGCCTTCCTCTCGGATCGTGGCCCTCAGTTCATGGCAGAGTTCACTCGTGAGCTGTACCGACTCCTGGGGATCAAACTCCTCGCTTCAACTGCTTATCACCCACAAACTGATGGCCAGACGGAGCGAGTCAACCAGGAACTGGAGCAGTACATCCGCCTCTTTGTCAATGAACGCCAGGACGATTGGGATGATCTCCTTCCTTTGGCCGAGTTCGGATACAACAACCATGTCCATGCTTCCACTCAACAGACCCCTTTCCTCTTAGACACTGGACGACATCCACGCATGGGATTTGAACCTCGCCAAACTCCCTCACACATCGAGACAGTGAATGAGTTCACAGAACGCATGAGGGATAGCTTGGAGGAGGCAAGGGCAGCCTTAGCAAAGGCGAAGGACGACATGGCGCGATTTTACAACCAGCGCCACTCCCCAACCCCTCAGTACAAGGTTGGTGATCGAGTTTATCTTGACTCCAGTGACATCTCCACTACACGTCCATCCAAGAAACTCACTCATCGCTTCTTGGGACCTTTCCCCATTGTCAAGTGCATTGGAACACATGCCTATCGTCTACGCCTCCCAGCCTCCATGTCCAGACTCCATCCCGTCTTCCATGTCATCAAATTGCTTCCAGCTCCCCCAGATCCGTTCCCGGGACGCCATTCACACCCACCACCACCACCTACAGTGATCGAGGGAGAACCCCAATATGAAGTCGAGTCAATCTTGGACAGCTGTTTGCGTCGAGGAAAACTCCAGTATTTGGTACATTGGAAGGGTTATGGGTATGAGGAGAACTCATGGGTCGAAGAGTCTGACGTAAATGCCCCTCGGTTAATCAAGGAATTCCACCGACGGCACACTGCTGCACCGCGTCGCATTCAAGTCATGGACTTTGGTCGTATACGATTTCGAATGCATCGGGGCGATGCATCTTAGAGAGGGGGTGATGTAAGGGGACTAAGGGGGTGCCCTGTGTGTTTTTCCTATTTTTTATGTTCGTCCCATATTTTTCCCCACCTCATTTCCTTCTATTCTTCATTTTCTATGATTTTTCCGGATTTTATTACTAATTTTCCCTTGCTATCATGTTTGTATATGTTGACACTTTTATATTTAGAGGCGGAGTACCCCTTCCGACACATACCCCTTGGTATGATGTCATTTGGCGGCCTTGATCCGCCTATCTCCGCCTTTTTCTATTTTTAGGTTATATTTGATTTTTGTCGTCTTCACATATACTGGGCATCAGCAAGGGGATCCTTAGAGTTTTCTCTTCGGATTTCCCTTTGCTAGGTGCGCCCCCAATGCCTGTATTATGTAGTATAATTTTAACTTCGGATTTCCCTTTGCTAGAGGCTTAGGTTGCCCTTATAGACTCTATCCACACTATCTGCCGACAAGTGTCGGAGAGAGCCATATATTCGGCTTCTGTGGATGACAGTGCTACAGTTTTTTGTAAACAGGACTGCCAGCACACAATGCCACTCGCTAGAGTAGCAAAGTAACCCATTGTAGATCGGCGTTTGACAGTGTCAGCTGCCCAATCAGAATCTGTGAAGGCCTGCAGCCCCTCGGATTTCTCTCCATCATAGACTATACTGTACTTCTGGGTTCCCACCAGATAGCGCATTATGTACATTGCTTTGTCTAGATGTTCTTGGCTAGGATTAGCCGAGAATTGCGACATCTTGATTACCGCATAAGTGATATCAGGTCGCGTTCCAAGCATCAGATACAATAAAGATCCGATCACAGACTGATATTTCGATCTAAGCGCCACATTTGGCATCGCTGTGTTCTCCGATGGTTTGTAGCCAGTCGGGAGCGGAGTGGGGGCAACTTTGGCATTTGTCATCTCGAACCTCTCGAGCACTTTGGCGAGATATTCTGTTTGATCGAGTTTGACTTTTGTAGCGGTCTGGGTGACGCGCATGCCTAAGAATTCTGTGACTTTTTCAGTACTACGGCACTCCCAATGCTTCAGGCAAGCATTCTTCTTTTCATCCACAAGTTTCTTGTTCTTGCCCATGAACAAGCCATTGTCAACATAGACTAGCGCAATAATGATGCTGCCTGTCTTAGGATCCTTGTGTATGAAGATGCCGGCATCGGAGCTGGCGCGCACAAACCCAATGGTGCGCATAAATGCCTCTAGCTCTTTCCACCATGCTAGTGAAGCCTGTTTAAGGCCATACAATGCTCGGCGTAAGCACATTACTTTGCGCTCTTTACCCTCGAGTCTGAAACCCTCGGGTTGATCCATATAGATCTCCTCATCAAGTTTGCCATATAAAAATGCAGTTTTTACATCTAGACCGGTCATATACATGCCTTCTAGAGACGTAAGGGCAAACATGAGGCATACGGTCTCGTAGCGGACTACTGGTGAGAAAATTTCATCAAAGTCAACACCTTCGACTTGTGAAAAGCCTTTGGCCACGAGTCTGGCTCGTTTTCTTCCGTCCGATTTCACGGAGAAAACCCATCTATTTTTGATCGTTTTCTGATCATGTGGAAGATCGATGATATCATAGACTTGTCGCTTGCGAAGAGCCTCTAACTCTTCATGACAAGCCTGTTTCCACTCAAGTTGCTGCTGCCGGGGTAGGCGCGCAATATCGCAAAATTGGTTTGGAACTAGGCCTTTTCCGCTTGATGGTGTGACTGCTTTTGATAACAGCCAGCGGATAAGCTTATCTCCACCTTCCTTGGTTATCTTTTTAATATAACCTGCTTCGTCCAGTTCCCCCATTGGGTAATCATGTTCTTGATTATTGGAATCAGGCACACTCTCGTGGGGTGCTGAACTCGGTCCAGCAACCGGTTCTTGCTGTTGAGGTCGTGGTTGTATTCAGTTATGATCCGAATCTTGACCCACAGACTTCTTCCAATATCGATCACGCGCAATGTCTCTCTCTATGTCAGAGGGGAGTCGCTGTTCTCCATAGGTATTGCCGGGACAGTTTGGGATTTTCCTCCGCCTGCCTGATCGACAGGGCAATTGCTGCCATTCCTGTTGATCTTCACGTCTTGGACGAAAGTCCTCAGTGTTAACTGGAGGCGGCAGAGGAGGAGCGTTAGTCGCATCGTCATGCGCCTTTTGCTCACTTGGTAAATCATCATCATCATCTTCTGATGATGGAGGAAGGGGCGGATTTTGTGGCGGTATAGGGTCATTGCCATCCGTTCCAGATGAGTGGTCGTCATCTTCTGGTTCTGGAGGTGGAAAATCACCAAGGTCTGTCTTGGCAGGAGTTTTAGCTCCGGGACAGCATGGGAACATCGTTTCATCAAATAGTGCCATGGCACCAATGAATATTGCGCCATTTTGTCGCATGAAACGATATGCTTTAATGCCATCTTCTACTCCAAGGTACGTCATTAACTCCGATCGAGGAGATAATGTTGTTGGACATCTTTCCTTTGGTAGATAGACATAAGCACCGCAACCAAAGACCTTCAGATTGTTTAGATCTGGGCGGACCTTTGTCAGGTCCTCAAAAGGTGTCAGCCATTTCAGGCGCCTTATTGGGGTTCGGTTGTATAAATGTGTTGCATGTTCTATGCAAAATTCCCACCATGATTGTGGTAGACAAGCGGTGAATCGCAAGGTTTGCGACTTTTCCATTATTGTCCTTATGGCGCACTCTGCGCGCCCGTTCTGTTGATGAACATGGGGTGCAGACATCTCTATTTTGATGCCTAAGTCCTTGAGCTGTTTTTTGTAGCTCACGATCCTTGAACTCCCCCCCTGGATCGACACGCCAGCACTTGATTGTAGCGCCATATTGGGTTTTAGCCATCGCTTGAAATTGTCTAATCGCTGCAGCAGCATCAGATTTCTTTCTGAGACATTGGACCCAAATATGTGACGTTTTGTCATCCAGAAATACAATGAAGTATTTATGTTTGTGGTACGATAGTACCGGGAGTTCCTTTAGGTCGGAATGTATTAATTCAAAGGATTTGTCAGCTCATGAGTCTGACTCGGGAAAAGATTTTGAGGTCATTTTCCCTTCTGCACACTCTGGACATATAATTTTGTCTTTAGGAATAATTAAATTCCTTGGGAATTTTATGGTGCTTTTAGGCATTTTCCCTAGCGCCTCTTTGGATGGGTGTCCAAGTTGCCTATGCCAAGTCAAGTAGTCAGCGACATAAATAGTCGCGACATTAACCTTTTTGGTGCTCAATATATGAGTCCGAGCCCAATAGATCGTGTCTTTCCTCCTTAGAGGGACACAATGCATGATCGGGTTTCCATGCTCGATAAATGAAATGTGTGTGGAGGAACCACGCACATCACTTCCGTCTTGTAAAAAGACCCCCATTGACATCAATTGAGTATTAATGTCGGGTATGTAGTAGACAGGGTATAACCACGTTTCACGCATCTCTGACTTCCCATGACATACTAGCTGGTGTTTAATGAAGACTGCTCCTTTTCCTACTATATGAGTAGTACCAGTGGCCGTTTGGACCAAGGTAGAGTCCTTTCTCAGTAAAGGCTCGTAAGAAGCGAAATCTTTTATTTCACCAGTGAAGTGTTTTGATGTGCCTGAATCCATGATCCAGTCGGCACCTTTCTTACAATCTCCCTTTGCACACATAGCACATATATTAAGATCTAAATAATTCCATGATACATTTAATAGCGGTAAAATTTCACATGAAAAGTTCGCTGTATTCATAGGAATATTAATCTTAGTGCTTGTGGCAGGGAAAAGGACTGACCTGTCATCATACGCCCCTGTATCAAGGGGTTCATCGATGAGCATTTCGTCGACGGCTTTCCACACTTCCTCATCAGACACCGGAGGTTCAGATCCGAGGGAGACGGTATCGTCTTCTACCTCCTCGATCCTAGACTCGGGTTCTGGTTCTATCCTTCTTCTCTTTCCTTCTCACACCGTCAGGTGCTCTTCCAGCAGTTGCAGATTTTTCACGCTGCGTGGAAGTTGCATTTGCTTGAGGGTGTCTCGAGCTTGCTGATATTCGGCATAAACCGAACGAGAGGTAGAGGCCGCGCCCATATATGCCTGTGCAGGCAGTCGGCGGTGAGGATCCCTTGTGGGAGTGTGTTCACGTCTTTCGATGCATTGTATAAGCAGCATCGGTGGTATGATGGTGCCATTACCATTTATGGTGGTATAGGCATTGGAGGCGAGGTGGGTATGTTTCTCCTTTGGCTTCTCCTCCTTAGTCTTTCTGTCCCCACGTCATCCACGCTTTCGGGACGAGTCTCCGTTGCTGTTTTGCCCTTCTTTGGGCTGCCATTTGGGGTTTCCCCCTTTGCGCTTAACAGCAGAAAGTTTGTTGGCCTGAGGCTGGCCAGCGGGCTTTCCTACTGCTGTGTGCCTTGAGGCTTCAGCGACAATGGAGTCCTTGACATGTTTAAATGTCAAGGGACTAGTAGCAGTCGTGTTAAGGACCATTGCGGACAAGGAATCGTACTCACACGGCATCACAGCAAGTAGAATCATTGCTTGCACTAGCTCGGGGATGGCGATGTTAGCAGCCATAAGGCACTCAAATTTGTCTGCCATTCTAGCAATCTCCAGTGCGGGGTTCGCAGCCGGGATCTTGATCGCTATTGCGGACCTAAAGTCCGCGAAGACTTGGGAGGGGCCGTCCACACCATAATTGGTGTGGATGAGATCCCACACCTCCTCAGCAGTGTCCTTTGAGTTGGCACGCTGCTGAATGGAGGGGGCCAGGTGGAGCACTAGGCTACCAATGGCCTGGTCATTTTTGTTGCTCCAGGTCTGGAGCTTGGCATTAGCATCCACTACCAAAGTAGCGTTCATCACCGTCAAGGGAGGCGCCGGGGGCGGTTTTTGCTCTGCCCCGCTAGTTATTTGCCAGAGGCCCTGAGACCTGAGCCACACCTTCATTGAGTCGGCCCATTGAATGTAATTTGATCCGTCGAAAGTTTGAACGAGTTTCTCAAGAGTTGAAGACATGATTTTGTGGTGGCAGCTGTTAAAAGCGCTCAATCAGTCTTTTTACTCAATAAAACACGTTTAATGTTCTCAGGAGAAAACACTCCTTCAGAGTGGTTAACCCTAGTCAACCTAGGTTTTATGTGCAGCTCACGAAGAGCGCAAGGTTATAATTTGGAGATGATGAAGTCAACGTCGTTCGCAGCCAATTAAGGCGCGTTTGCGACGTGCCCAGCAGGGCCCATAACCTGTTGGAGCAGACTATATACGCTGCACAGTGGAAGAGACAACATGTTCCTTACAACCTACCTGGGGTTTACTTAGACTTACAGCTAGGGTTAGCAGAGGTAAGAACACTGTATTCCTACTATGGTACAGGTTCTCCTTATATACATAATAATAAGGATGTCACATGACTCAGGAATGTGTTTACCGCATGTATGCGCAGTAAGCGCAGTAATATGCGTATGCTGCATGTATTGCCTCATGTATACAGCATGCATCACTGGGATTAATTTCAACATGGCTGTAGTCCAGGAATGGATGAAGGGCAGGGTGATGACATGTATATAGTCCAGGCAGTAGATGATGAGCAGTGGAAGTGGTGTGTAAGGTACTAAGTCTGTAATAAGGGTATAGTAGAATGAATGGCTCGAGATGTGTGCAGCCATAGTTGAGGCAAAATCTACCTACTCTGATGCACCCAGCTGGTCAGAACAGTTTGTGAATGGGGATTGGTCTGGTAAAGAGTGAGGGAGTAGACAAAGAGTGGTAAAGGAAGTAGATGGAGGGTAGTCCAGGGAGTAGACTATAAGCTATAGATGACAAATCACAGATGCATGCATGCCTGCCTGTACATTTAAGAATAGGGCATGACATGGGTAACCCCCAGGTATATTTAGTGGTACCCACACCCATACCCATCAACACCATACCCATATGGTTAAGGGTATGGTATTTGAGAGAGGGGGGGTGGTGGTGCCTGTAGTCACCCAGAACAGAACGAGTTGCTCCCCATTTCCACCCCATGAGCAGTTGGGGGTGCTGTCATGGTGGTCCTCAGGTCCTCATTGTCCTGGCCTCATCCTCATTGTTGTCCTGCCCTCATTGTTGTGATCATTGTCCTGCCACCCTCATTGTTGTCTTAGGTCATTGTCATTGTCATTCCACCCACAATCCACCACATGAGCAGTTGCTCGTGAGGCTGGGGGTGGGTGGTGTGTCGTCCATTGGTCATTGCTTGCCTGTTGTTGTCATCATTTGTTGTCATTCTCCCTCCCCACCACTCCTCGTTGCTGCTGCTGCCTGTCATTGTCCCACCTGCGATACACCCCACAAGCAGTTGCTCATGAGGCTGGGGGCAGGGTGTGCTGTTTCTTGTTCATCACTGGTCCCATCCCTGTTGTTATCCACCTTGCGAGCAGAGGCTCACAATGGTGGTGAGGCAGTGTTGTTGATGGTGTTGTCTCATTGTTATAGCACTATTAGAACCTAAAAATTAAATAAAAAGATTAGGTAGTTAGAAAAAAACAAGAATGAAAGATAGAAAAAATACCTAGGGCCCAAATGATGATAGACATCATTTGGGCTGCAATGCAGCCATTGTGGTTGCTTACTAGTTGTCCTCGCTCCCTGTTTCCACCCTGCGAGCAGTTGCTCATGGCGGTGGTTGGGAGTGCTATAGTGGTGGTGGTGGTCATGAATTGTCCTGTAGTTTTAAATTAGAAGCATTGTGAGTAAATCAACAAGGTCAGATGATCACTCACCTGACTGAAATCCTGGTACCAGTGTACCTGCACATACCCATAACACTGTGGAAAAGGGTATGGCAACTTCTGACCCATACCCATAACCATGCATACCCATAACCATATTATCATGGGTTTACCCATACCCATGTCATGCCTTATCTAAGAACAGCAAAATAATAGAGTTAGAATACATTTTTGCAGTAGAAAGGTAATATAGCATACCATTCCATTGCTCCAGGGTTGTGCAAGAGAGTGGCTGTGGGGAGCCTGATATCAAATGAATGTTCTGGCTGGCTAATGCGGAGAGCAGAGGAAACTTGGCTTGCTTCTCCTATCAGAACATCAGAAGCAATACAGTAGATATACAAATGAGATACCTATGTTCCACCATGCCAACATGGGATCCAGGTCAAGTCCTTCAGGAGCAGGAAAAGTCAAAGATAAATCCTTGACAGCAGAGGTTGCATGCCAAGAGGTAGAGTTCATTGTAGAAGGGTCATCAAATGATGGCTAGGACAAGGTAAATGATGGCTAGGACAAGGTAAATGATGGCTAGGACAAGGTAAATGGGTGACAAGGTAAAAAGGGAAACAAATGATGATTGAAAATGCCAGCTGGCAGGTCATGGGCATGTGAAGCTCTGCTTGAAGTAATATCTGATTGGAATCTGACTAATGATTCAGAGCAGCTATGAGGGCAACCTTAGCCTCTAGCAAAGGGGAATCCTATAAGGGCAACCTCAGCCTCTAGCAAAGGGAAATCCGAAGAGAAAACTCTGAGGACCCCTTTGCCAATGCCCAGTATATGTAAAGACTGCAAAAATCAAATAATAATCTAAAAAATAGAAAAGGCGGAGATAGGCAGATCAAGGCCACTGAATGACATCATACCAAGGGGTAGATGTCGGAAGGGGTGCTCTGCCTCTAAATATAAAACTGTCAACATGCACAAATGTGATAAAAAGGGAAATTAGTAATAAAATAAGGAAAAATCATAGAAAATGAAGAATAGAAGGAAATGAAGTGAGGAAAAATATAGGACAAACATAAAAAATTGGAGAAACACACAGGGCACCCCCCCGAGTCCCCCCTAGTCCCCTTACATCACCCCCTCTCTAAGATGCATTGCCCCGATGCATTCAAAATCACATATGACCAAAGTCAGTGACTTGAATGCGATGTGGTGCAGCAGTGTGCCATTAGTGGAATTCCTTGACTAACTGAGGGGCATTCACATTGGACTCTTCAACCCATGAGTTCTCCTCATACCCATAACCCTTCCAGTGCACCAAATACTGGAGTTTTCCTTGACACAACCAGCTGTCCAAGATTGACTCAACTTCATACTGGGGTTCTCCCTTGATCACTGTAGGTGGCGGTGGTGGACATGAATGGTGTCCCGGGAATGGATCTGGGGGAGCTGGAAGGAGTTTGATGACATGGAAGACTGGGTGGAGTCTGGACATGGAGGCTGGGAGGTGTAGATGATAGGCATGTGTTCCAACACACTTGACAATGGGGAAAGGTTCCAGGAAGCGATGAGTGAGTTTCTTGGACAGACACATAGTGGAGATGTCACTGGAGTCAAGATAAACTTGATCACCAACCTTGTACTGGAGATGCCTGAGGTGTCTCCTCACTAGACACAGAATGCACTTAGGGTGTAGCACAGGTGACACCATGGGTTTCACTGGCAACACCATACCTGTCACCTGTGACACCATACCTGTACAAACCCCATACCTGCAGGTACAGGTTATAAGCACAGGTTTTGTATGGTGTTTCAAAACTACAGTAGCACTTGAGTAGCATGGCATAAACTATGTATAGCTAAAACAAAGATAAGGGTAGCTATACTAGAAAGTTATCTAACTTTTCTATACTGCTTCAACAACACTTGAATCCACACATAAATTATGATATAATGTTCAATTCTTTCACAAATCATCTGTCAACCTTTTTGAAGAACACAAAGAAACTAGTAATTTGCTGCATTCTATCTGGGCAGAGTAGTTTTGGCTTGAGAGGAGCAATTTTTGGAAGGAACACTCAAGTCACCATGCAAAATAACATCAACTTCACTGAATTAGATCATTGTATGTCATAAGATCCCACACTACCAGGCAGATTCATGTCCTTTTAACTCAAAGCAAAGAGCTCAGAAGAATTTTGGAACCACAAAACCTGATATGAAATCTATCACAACTCAAACCTGTGACAACCTGCAACACCATGAGTACAGGTGTGGTGCTGCCACAGGTACAGATATACAAACCCAAACCTGCACCTGTGCTACCTGCAGGCAGAATACCACAGGTTCACCTGTACCTGTGCTACACCCTAAATGTGGTCATGTAGTGATAGGATGACTCTCTATGTACAGGTAAAATCCTACTGACTATGTGGTCATGTGACTACCTGGAGTAGGTGCCCAGACACCCTACTCCATCTGCCCACCTCCAAAAAAGGTGATGTCCCCATCGCCACAGAAAGAAAACAAAAAAAGCTGAAAACAAAACAATAGGTATAGGAATAATATAAACAATGTAACCAGAAAAATTCTATGCATGATATAAAAAATATAATAGTGAAAGACTCAACATGGGGGTGTCCATCCCAAAGCTCAAAGTGCCTGATGCAAATTGAGGAGATGGAGGTCTTGATCCCAGTCAAGTACTGGAACTGGAGGTACTGGTGCAGGTGTGGGTGCTCCTCCAAAGGGCACTATGATGGTGGGCTTGCCTGGGCCTATACCGGAGGGGTGTTGTCAAGTAATGAAGGGTTGAGGTAGAACAAGAGAAGGCTTGGCTGGATTCAAAAAATTTTGAGACAAGAAATACTGCGTGGGGGGTTGTCTTCATTGAATTGGTTGTCGTAGAGTCCCAAATGGCTGTGTATGGCTCATTTTCACTTGCAGCTGTGTGCTAGGAGTAATAGGCAACAATGCAGCCTTGTCAGCCCAGTCAAAATGTGTAAGTGCAGGTTTTGAACTCAGTGGTACAGGGCTTGAATGGGGTGGGACGAGAGATGGGGGCCATAGAACGATGGTTGCAGGGGGCTCAGATGTATCGAGGGAGCAGAAGGGGCCAAAACAGCTCGTTTATGGGTGAGCTGGGGCAGGGTAAGGTCCACTGAGGGCACAGGTAGCAAACAGGGGGTCTCTCTGTGTATAGATGGCATCAGTGATGTGGTTGGTGACATGGAGCAGCATGGGGACAACAATGTTGTCATTTGTGATGTGGCAGTTGACGGGGTAGGCTCGGGGTGTTCAGCAGGGGACATGGGAATGGGCTGGGGGGGTGTAAGTGGTACGAAAGGTGGTGCAGGCCGTCATTGGAGGTGGTGGAGCTGGCAGGAGTCATCCATTGGGGAGACGATGGGTTTCCTCAGCTGTAGACAGTCCCTGTATGTCAGTTATGGCCTCATTAACAGTCTCTGGACTTTTGGCAGCAATCTGGGTGCTAGACAATGCCCTAGTTGTCATTTTTTGGGTGGTTGCAGCAGTTTTCATCGCCGTTGTTGGCTGTGCCATGGTAGTGGTAGTAGGTGGTTCTGGACAAGAGATGAGGGGCTGTATAGTCTGCAGGGAGGCTGTAAGTCAACTCGGCAGTGTGTGCCATTGTTTTCGAGAGGCTGGTAGCAGTTTTGATGTTGGGGAAAAAGTCGTCATTGTCATTGTCAATGTAAGGATGTCCCCTATTTACACTTATTTACTAACAGCTTCAGACTCACACACAGACCTACACACATGTAGACAGATCTCTGATCCTTACCATCATCATCACCCTGTACTCTAGAGTCTCATAAAACACCTCTTCTGCTCGTTATTTCCACTGTGCTTCTGCCTCTAGTGAATCTCTCCAAGATTACACTTTTTTTTTAACGATGCACCAAGAGAACTTCTGCCAGCTCATTCCAGCTCATTTTTCTCAGCACTGCCTCATTTTGTATGCACATCCCTTTTTTTTCCTTTCCTCCTCATTTTCCCCCCCTTGTTTACTCACCCACCACTCCACATAATGATCTCCTCATCTCTTCTGCCCAACCTGCCAATCATGTGTCTACAAGCGCTTGCCATTGCTGACACTTGCTCGAGTGATCTTGACTTCTCCTGTCAATCACTGCCTCTACTCACGCTGAGCGAAGGACCCTGTTTTTCTGGCTTTGGTGACATTGTTAACGTTGAGGGATCTTGCCTGATCCCTGTCCCTCCCTCATGTAGTACACTTCTGACAAACACGCATATGACGACCCCGCCAAACGACAACTCTTCTTCTGATACCTCATGCTCTTCCATTTCCTATGACCTTTCCTCATTTGTGTGTAATACGATGTCATCACACTCTCCTGCCAAACTTATCCATCCTGAACCTAAACATATTCCCCTTCTGTCCCCCGGCAAGATCTCCCCTTTAGTCATGTGACAGTGGGAGATGGCTTGTGAAGACTTTTGTTCAGCTAGCAAGAGGCTTGAGATTGAATCTCATGTTTCATCCATCTTACCTGGCTTGAAAGACATGTGAGCTCATGACTGGGTCACTACTCATTGCACCCATCTTGCCTCACTTTCGTTTCCTAAATTTATGACTGAGTTTCATAAAGAGTTTCTACCCAGGGGGTGGGATGATGAACTCCACTCCTGCGTTTGCAACTCATGCCTTTATTTCTCTGACTCGTTCCCCAAGTGGGTGAATGACATCTGGCACTCCAACATCATCCTCAGAAACACAGTGTATCACTTCTCTGATGATGCACTCCACCTTCAGCTGGAAACTCTCCTTGACCCTGACCTCCATATTCATTGCAAAAACCAAAACATGAAGGAAATTGTAGAGAACGCCACTAACAGTGCTGGCAAATGTACACCCAAGGCCCACCTGACTTCCTGGATCTCAGAACTCTGGAAACTCACCGATGAACGATCTCATGATACCAAACAATACCTCGAGGCTGCCGAGGATCTCCAATGAGCGCCCAAGTGTCAAGCGTTGGGCAACTACTCATGCACACATAATGTTTACCCTGCCCCTAAACCCTGCCTTCTGCCTACTACTTCATCTAGCACCTCCTCATCTTCTCGATCAAAACCACCTCGTCTCACTGAAAACAAACACAGTCTTTTATTCAAGCACCAGGGCTGCTTGAAATGCTGATGGGGGTACCAAGATCATTGCACTATGGACTGTCCCTACAATTTTCCTGATGGCCACAACTACAGGGAACTTACCGATGATCTCCTCCTCAATCAGAAGCAGAAGAATGTTGCCCCCTCTGTTGCCAAGCCTGTTGGCATTGTCTCTGCTGCTGAAACCATGAATAATGAAAACAAGATCTCCTTTGTTGCTGGCACCGTTATGCCTTCTGCTGTCTTGGGATCTGGATCCGAATCAGAGGATGAGGTGAGCTCACCACTCACTGTTCCCCATCTTTGTTGGTCCTGCTTGATCATTGGCCCAGGCACTGACAAACCTTTGACAGTAAACAGCATGTTGGACTGTGGCGCTCATGTCATTCTTATTGACTCATGCCTCACTGATCAGCTTGGCTTACACTGGTACTGTTTGCATACCCCTCTGCCTGTTTCCATCGCACTTAGTAATTCTTCTTTGCCTGATAATCACTTGCATGAATATGTTAAACTGCAACCATATGCACCTGACTCTGCATGGGTTTCCTGGACTGTTAAAGCTATTGTCGCTCCAAACTTATGTGTCCCTTTACTTCTTGGTCTCCCTTTTTTATCCACGAGCCATATTGTTGCAGATTTTGATACTCGGACTGCCATTGATAAATGTAGTTGTTATGATCTTCTTAATCCACCTCCTCATAAATGTAACTTGAAATCGGCTGACCCTAAATGGGCTGTGCATGAAACAAGGAATGCTGTTAAAGCTATGCTACCTGAACTCATCAAAGTCTGTGAACAATGTCTTAAGGATGGCAAATGTGTCCCTGAAATTGTGAAACCACTCAACGTTGCAGGCATGATCAAAGATCGTATCAAAGTCATGGCATTGAACAAAAATATTGAGAAACTTGAAGCTGACCTCCTCTTGGAATTTAAACATGTCTTTGAACCTTTACCTCACATTGACCATCTTCCACCCAATGTCACTGGACGTATTAAACTGGTGAATGCTGAACAAACTATTAAAACCTGCATGTATGCATGCCCCCACAAATTTCGAGACAGGTGGAAAACTCTCATTCAACAGCATCTTGACACTGGTCATATTCGTCCTTTGTCCTCTCCGCATGCCTCCCCTGCATTCATTGTACCTAAATCTAATCCTACCATACTACCATGGTGGGTTAACGACTACTGTCAATTGAACAAGAACACAGTATCCGACTCCCACCCTATACCTCGTATTGATGACATCTTGAATGATTGCACTAAAGGTCAAATCTGGGGCACCATTGACATGACAAACAGCTTCTTCCAAACATGAATGCATCCTGCTGACATCCTCCTTACTGCTGTATCAACTCCCTTCAGTCTTTTCAAGTGGACTGTGATGCCAATAGGCCTTAAAAACTCCCCTGCAATTCATCAACGTTGCGTTACTGCAGCACTCCAAAAGTGGATTGGCTCCATCTGTCACATTTACCTCGACAACATCATAATTTGGTCCAACTCACTCAAGGAGCACTGTCAGAACACCTGCACAATCCTTAAAGCTTTGGAGGATGTCCAATTGTACTGTAACCTTAAGAAAACCCACCTCTTCCTCACAGAGGTCGACTTTCTCAGTCACCACATTTCCACCTGGGGGATCGAGGCTGACTCAAAGAAAACTGATTGTATTGTTAACTGGCTGCGCCCACATTGCGCGAAGGACATTCACCAATTCTGTGGCCTTGTGCAATATGTTGCCCATTTTTTGCCTCATATCACTGATCACACCCGTATCCTTTCAGCACTCTCCACAAAAGAATGCAATAAGAACTTCCCCCCATGGACTGCTGAGCACCAGGATGCATTCGATGAAATTAAGAAAGCGGTGATCAGCCATGAATGGCTCACAACGATCAATCACACCTTGATGCCTGAGCACAAAATATTCGTGACTACTGATGCCAGCGACTACCAGTCAGGTGCCGTTCTATCATTTGGGACAGTCTCAGAATCAGCTCGTCCTGTCATGTTTGATTCTATGACATTTGAAGGTACTGAGCTGAATTACCCTGTGCATGAAAAAGAAATGCTTGCAATCATCCATGCACTCCAGAAATGGCAATCTGACCTCATAGGCATCCCATTCATAATTTTCACAGATCATAAAACCTTAGAGAATTTCAACACACAACGTGACCTGAGCTGTCATCAGGCTCATTGGATGGAATTCATGTCTCAGTACAACTGCAAAATCATTTACATGAAGGGTGAGGACAATTGTGCAGCCGATGCACTCTCCAGGACATCATTCGATGCCAAACTCATGGCATCAACTCCTTATCCCCCTGATGGTTCTGACCCTATTGCACTGATTTTGGTAAAAATGATACCTCGTTCACCTGCGCTCACATCTTGGCAGACCCCATCACCAATGTCAATGTTCCCCCTGCAATTGCTGCAACCTTTTCCATAACTGCCAATGAGGAACTCCTCTCTGCAATCCATACTGGATACATCTCTGATCCCTGGTGTGTCCATCTGAAAAGCACCAACTTCCTCCCACATGGGGTCACAGAAGTTGATGGCCTCCTGTATGCTGGTGATTGTCTCATCATCCCACGTGTCTCTGACGTTTGTGAGTCTCTCTTCCACCTCGCTCATGACATCTTGGGGCATTTTGGGTTCACAAAATCATATGGGTCCCTTCGCGATTCATTTTACTGGCCCAACATGTGATGGGACCTCGAAAACACATATGTCCCTGCATGCACAGACTGCCAACATAACAAACCCACAACTAAGAGACCTATGGGTCCCCTCACGGAACTATTGGTGGCCACAAATGTCACAGCTCATTGGTCAGTATTGTCGCACTTGTGACCTTTGCTTATGCACCAAGGTTCCTTGTCGCAAGCCTATTGGTGAGCTACACCCTCTTCCTGTTCCAGAGAGTCGTTGGGATGTCATCAGTGTCGACTTTGTGGTGGAATTGCCAGAGTCAAACGGGTTTGATGCGGTGATGTGCACAGTTGACTCAGTGGGAAAACGTGCTCACTTCATTCCCACTCATACCACTGTCAGTGCCCTAGGTGCCGCTCGACTCTACCTCCACCACGTGTGGAAATTACATGGACTTCCTGGTGCCTTCCTCTCAGATCGTGGCCCTCAGTTCATGGCAGAGTTCACTCGTGAGCTGTACCGACTCCTGGGGATCAAACTCCTCGCTTCAACCGCTTATCACCCACAAACTGATGGCCAGACAGAGCAAGTCAACCAGGAACTGGAGCAGTACATCCGCCTCTTTGTCAATGAACGCCAGGACGATTGGGATGATCTCCTTCCTTTGGCCGAGTTCAGATACAACAACCATGTCCATGCTTCCACTCAACAGACCCCTTTCCTCTTAGACACTGGACGACATCCACGCATGGGATTTGAACCTCGCCAAACTCCCTCACACATCGAGACAGTGAATGAGTTCACAGAACGCATGAGGGATAGCTTGGAGGAGGCAAGGGCAGCCTTAGCAAAGGCGAAGGATGACATGGTGCAATTTTACAACCAACGCCACTCCCCAACCCCTCAGTACAAGGTTGGTGATCGAGTTTATCTTGACTCCAGTGACATCTCCACTACACGTCCATCCAAGAAACTCGCTCATCGCTTCTTGGGACCTTTCCCCATTGTCAAGTGCATTGGAATGCAAGCCTATTGTCTACACCTCCCAGCCTCCATGTCCAGACTCCATCCCGTCTTCCATGTTGTCAAATTGCTTCCAGCTCCCCCAGATCCATTCCCGGGACACCATTCACACCCACCACCACCACCTACAGTGATTGAGGGAGAACCCCAATACGAAGTCGAGTCAATCTTGGACAGCCGTTTGCATTGAGGAAAACTCCAGTATTTGGTACATTGGAAGGGTTATGGGTATGAGGAGAACTCATGGGTCGAAGAGTCTGATGTAAATGCCCCTCGGTTAATCAAGGAATTCCACCGACAGCACACTGCTGCACCGTGTCACATTCAAGTCATGGACTTTGGTCGTATGCAATTTCAAATGCATCGGGGCGATGCATCTTAGAGAGGGGGTGATGTAAGGGGACTAGGGGGGTGCCCTGTGTGTTTTTCCTATTTTTTATGTTCGTCCTATATTTTTCCCCACCTCATTTCCTTCTATTCTTCATTTTCTATGATTTTTCCGGATTTTATTACTAATTTTCCCTTGCTATCATGTTTGTACATGTTGACACTTTTATATTTAGAGGTGGAGTACCCCTTCCGACACATACCCCTTGGTATGATGTCATTCGGCGGCCTTGATCCGCCTATCTCCGCCTTTTTCTATTTTTAGGTTATATTTGATTTTTGTCGTCTTCACATATACTGGGCATCAGCAAGGGGATCCTTAGAGTTTTCTCTTCGGATTTCCCTTTGCTAGGTGTGTCCCCAATGCCTGTATTATGTAGTATAATTTTAACTTCGGATTTCCCTTTGCTAGAGGCTGAGGTTGCCCTTATACTAAGGTTCTGGGACTATAAATGGGTGCTAAGACTAGACACTCGAGAGCTGTAACTAGGACACCAAGTAAGGCACAAACTTTGCACGTGATGACATGGTGCACGAGAATAAAAGCAAAAGCTAGCGAGAATAGAACAAAGCAGTGGTGTGTAGTGTTTGAGGGTCCAGTCCATAAGACCAGAAAAGACTGGACCCTTAACCAAACTTAACTGCAAGAGACCGGACCGTCGGTCCATCCAAAATGGCCTGCAGTCCAGTTAGCAGTTGATACTTATTTAAAAGTCATAAAAACTGATCAAAGACTGGTCTCAACCAGTCTTTTCATACCCACAAATAACTATGTATTCATGTACCTAAATACTAAAGTTACTTATACATATACCGACGAGAGGGGGGATGCCCCAAGAATAAGTGGGGAGGTCTGGGTTTATGTATCTTTGAAGTCGTTGTACATGTTTGTCTTAGCTGTATGTGTTTGTTTACAGTAAATGAACACGCATCGATGCGTTTGTTTGTAATTACAAACATTCACATGTGATGGACATCCTGTGCCACATCACCACCTGGTCCGCAACCATGACCACCCAAACCAACAAATGCAAAGTGGGGGCCCAAACAACGACCTAGCATCGTTTGGGCCCCCTATGGTATGTTTTTTATGTTTTATTTCTTCTTTCTTTTACTAACTACATGTTTTTTCTTTGTTTTTAGTTGCATTTTGATCATGAGCTCCCATACCAAATGACACACACAAGCCTTGCATTACCGCTGCGAGCCTCTGCTTGCAGGGTGGCAACGGGCCTGTTTCTGGATGATGATGACAGCCAATGCCAGCCCCCTACGCTGTCGCTGTGAGCCTCTGCTCGCAGGATGGCAATGGGCCCTTTGCTGGACAACAACCTAGGCCACCTACACCACATCACACAGCACCACCACCCTGCCTGCAAGCCACTGCTCGTGGGGGGAGATGGAGGTGCTGACAACGACAAATTGCAGGGATGACAATGACAACACGACAACAAATCATGGGGATGATGAAGGCAACAAATTGCGGGGACGACAAAGGCAATGAATTAGGGGGATGACAATGATGAGTGGGGGGATGACAAACAACAATGCAAATGAATGACAAAACACCAGGGACGACGAATAGCAGGGACGATGAACAATGAATGGCAGTGAACAGCGGGGACAACAACAACAAATCAAGGGGACAACAAATGGTGGGGACAATGAACAGCGGGGAAAGGGACAACGGGAAGCACAAATGGCAGGGACAAGACAACAACCCCCCACCCTTGCTACAAATGCGAGATGGTGGGGCCATTTCTTTTTTCTATTTCATTTTCTATTTCATTTTTCATTTTCATTTTCATTCTCATACACCACAGCTGTGAGCAACTGCTCGCAGCATGTAAATGTAGTTAGTATATAATAGAATTAAGCTATACTCGAAAAAACACCAGTAAGACCAGTTAAAACTGGTCTTTTGGAGGCAACTGAACCGGATAGGACCGGTCCTATTCGGTTCAGTTGTGGTCTTGGTGTGCTGGGCATCAAGATGGACCAAACCGGACCCTCATACACTAGTGGTGTGTGCATTGAATCATGCTCTCATCACCAAGATGGAGATGCCTGAGGTGTCTCCTTGCTAGACACAGAATGCAGTCATGTAGTGATAGGATGACTCTCTATGTACAGGTGATTGGCTACTGACTACATGGTCATGTGACTACCTGGAGTAGGTGCCCAGACACCCTACTCCAGTACTGAGGGGTCGGGGAATGGTGTTGGTTGTAAAAGTGCGCCATGTCATCCTTTACCTTTGCCTCCTCCAAGCTATCCTGCATGTGTTCTGTGAACTCATTCACTGTCTCAATGTGTGAGGGAGTTTGGCGAGGTTTGAATCCCATGCATGGATGTTGTCCAGTGTCTAAGAGGAAATAGGGAAATGCATGGGTTTTACCTGTGGGTTTCCCACACTTTTATTTCCTAATTTATTCAATGAGTTTTGCTTGAAAGATCATGGAAAAATGATTTTCTGGTAGCTATTCATTGGGTGCTTGTGACACCATGGACAAAATAATATATTTGCATCCTTGACACATGGGAAATGCTACCCAAATATTGCTTTATGTGCTGGATCACAAAGAGCCAACAAAACACTTCCAGAAAATCATTTTTTCATGATTTTTCATGCAGAACTCATTGAATAAATTAGGAAATAAAAGCATGGGAAATCCATGGGTAAAACCCATGCATTTCTGTAAGAGGAAAGGGGTCTGTTGAGTGGAAGCATGGACATGGTTGTTGTATCCAAACTTGGCCAAGGGGAGAAGATTGTCCCAATTGTCCTGGTGCTCATTGATGAAGATGCAGATGTACTGCTCCAGTTCCTGGTTGACTCGCTCAGTCTGGCCATCAGTTTGTGGGTGATAGGCAGTCAAAGCAAGGAGTTTGATCCCCAGAAGTTGGTACAGCTCGTAAGTGAACTCTGCCATGAGCTGAGGGCCATGGTCAGAGAGGAAAGTGCCAGGAAGTCCATGTAATTTCCACACATGGTGGAAATAGAGTTGGGCAGCACCCAGGGTGCTGACAGTGGTGTGAGCAGGAATGAAGCGAGCATGTTTTCCCACTAAATCAACTGTGCACATCACCACATCAAACCTATTTGACTCTGGCAACTCCACCACAAAGTCGACACTGACAACATCCCAATGACTCTCTGGAACAGGAAGAGGGTGTAGCTCGCCAATGGGTTTGCAATGAGGAATCTTGGTGTGTAAGCAAAGGTCACAAGTATGACAATACTGACCAATGAGTCATGACATTTGTGGCCACCAATAATTCCATGAGGTGAGCTCCAAGGTCTTCCAGTGTCCAGGATGACCAGCAATCTGTGAGTCATGGTGTTGGGATATGATGCACCAGCAAAGGTCTGGGTCAGTGGGGATGTAGATGTGATCCCTGAAATACAACAAGTCCTCCTTTCAGCCCACTCTGCCACACACAAGGAAAGGGTCAATCCCTTCCTCAGTTCTTTAACAGCTCGGGCAACAACATCCTTGTGTAAACCACTATGGTTTGCATGACAAATGTCACATAGGATGTCCTGCTCCTCACCCTGGGGTGCGATGCCTTCCAGTGCCTGAATGGTGAACAGGTCTGGCTGCAACAACACAATGTTTTGATTGTCATCACTGCCATCCCCATGGTCTGCACATTGGGAGAGGGCATCAGTTTTTTCTATGCTGCAACCCAGACAGTGGTGCAAGGAGAAGTCGAATCTGGATAGATACAGGGACCAACAAGCTTGACAACAGTTCAATTTCTTGGCCATCATAAAGTACTCAAGATTCTTGTGATCCATCCAAATTTCCACCTTGTGCCTCAAGGAAGTGTCGCCACTCCTCAAGTGCATGCATTATTACCAACATCTCCTTGTCATGGATCTCATAGTTTTGCTCTACAGCACTAAGGCTTTTGGAGTAGAATGCAACAGGATGCCACTTCTGGTCCTCCAGAGACTGCTGAGACAACACAGCACCCATCGCAAAGTCAGAACTGTTGGCTTCTACATGAAAAGGGTGCAAATCATCAGCAAAGGTAGGAATGGGAGTGGAAGTGACCATCTCCTTAAGCTTTTCAAATGCCTCCTGTTGTGCATTATCCCACCTCCATGCCTCCCTTCCTGTCATGTCAAACAGTGGTCGTGCATGATGTGAGAAATCCTTGATAAAATGCCGATAGAAATTGATGAAGCCCAGGAAAGACTGCACCTAGTATTTGAAGGTCCAGTTTACCAAACTGCAAAAAGACTGCAACCAAACTGGACCTAACTGTTGGAGCAGACTATATACGCTGCACAGGGGAAGAGACAACACGTTCCTTACAACCTACCTGGGGTTTAGTTAGACTTACAGCTAGGGTTAGCAGAGGTAAGAACACTGTATTCCTACTACGGTACAGGTTCTCCTTATATACATAATATTAAGGATGTCACATGACTCGGGAATGTGTTTACCGCATGTATGCACAGTAAGCGCAGTAACATGTGTATGCTGCATGTATCGCCTCATGTATACATGTGTATGCTGCATGTATTGCCTCATGTATACAGCATGCATCAGGGATTAATTTCAACACCCCCCCTCAAACTGTACAGCGCTCTAAGCAGCTAAGTTTGAATCTCGAAAGTAATTCCGAGAGAGTCTCTAAATTTCCTGAATAGGACGGCGCCAAGGTTCTTTGTGAACATGTCAGCCGGATTATCACTTCCAGGAATGAAAACGACTGTGACTTTGTCATTTTCTATGCATTCGCGGGTGTAGTGGTAGCGAATGTCTATATGTTTGGTCCTTCTTTCCTGAACTGGATTTGATCCAATAAAGATGGATCCTTGATTATCAGCGCAGATTGGTACGCGCTTCAGTGTATATCCAAGTTCCTGGAATAAGGACTCTATCCACACTATCTGCCGACAAGTGTCAGAGAGAGCCATGTATTCGGCTTCTGTGGATGACAGTGCTACAGTTTTTTGTAAACGGGACTGCCAGCACACAATGCCACTTGCCAGAGTAGCAAAGTAACCCGTTGTAGATCGGCGCTTGACTGTGTCAGCTGCCCAATCAGAATCTGTGAAGGCCTGTAGCCCCTCGGATTTCTCTCCATCATAGACCATACTGTACTTCTGGGTTCCCACCAGATAGCGCATTATGTACATTGCTTTGTCTAGATGTTCTTGGCTAGGATTAGCCGAGAATTGCGACATCTTGATTACCGCGTAAGCGATATCAGGTCGCGTTCCGAGCATCAGATACAATAAAGATCCGATCACAGACTGATATTTTGATCTAAGCGCCGCGTTTGGCGTCGCTGTGTTCTCCGACGGTTTGTAGCCAGTCGGGAGCGGAGTGGGGGCAATCTTGGCATTTGTCATCTCGAACCTCTCAAGCACTTTGGCGAGATATTCTGTTTGATCGAGTTTGACTTTTGCAGCGGTCTGGGTGACGCGCATGCCTAAGAATTCCGTGACTTTTTCAGTACTACGGCACTCCCAATGCTTCAGGCAAGCATTCTTCTTTTCATCCACAAGTTTCTTGTTCTTGCCCATGAACAAGCCATCATCAACATAGACTAGCGCAATAACGATGCTGCCTGTCTTAGGATCCTTGTGTATGAAGATGCCGGCATCGGAGCTGGCGCGCACGAACCCAATGGTGCACATAAATGCCTCTAGCTCTCTCCACCATGCTAGTGAAGCCTGTTTAAGGCCATACAATGCTCGGCGTAAGCGCATTACTTTGCGCTCTTTACCCTCGAGTTTGAAACCCTCGGGTTGATCCATATAGATCTCCTCATCAAGTTTGCCATATAAAAATGCGGTTTTTACATCTAGACCGGTCATATACATGCCTTCTAGAGACGCAAGGGCAAACATGAGGCGTACGGTCTCGTAGCGGACTACTGGTGAGAAAATCTCATCAAAGTCAACGCCTTCGACTTGTGAAAAGCCTTTGGCCACGAGTCTGGCTCGTTTTCTTCCGTCCGATTTCACGGAGAAAACCCATCTATTTTTGATCGTTTTTCGATCATGTGGAAGATCGACGATGTCATAGACTTGTCGCTTGCGAAGAGCCTCTAACTCTTCACGACAAGCTTGTTTCCACTCAAGTTGCTGCTGCCGGGGTAGGCGCGCAATATCGCGAAATTGGTTTGGAACTAGGCTTTTTCCGCTTGATGGTGTGACTGCTTTTGACAACAGCCAGCGGATAAGCTCATCTCCACCTTCCTTGGTTATCTTTTTAATATAACCTGCTTCGTCCGGTTCCCCCATTGGGTGATCATGTTCTTGATTATTGGAATCGGGCACACTCTCGTGGGGTGCCGAACTCGGTCCAGCAACCGGTTCTTGCTGTTGAGGTCGTGGTCGTGTTCGGTTATGATCCGAATCTTGACCCACAGACTTCTTCCAATATCGATCACGCGCAATGTCTCTCTCTATGTCAGAGGGGAGTCGTTGTTCTCCATAGGTATTGCCGGGACGGTTTGGGATTTTCCTCTGCCTGCCTGATCGACGGGGCAATTGCTGCCATTCCTGTTGATCTTCATGTCTTGGACGAAAGTCCTCAGTGCTAACTGGAGGCGGCGGAGGAGGAGCGTTAGTCGCATCGTCATGCGCCTTTTGCTCGCTTGGTAAATCATCATCATCTTCTGATGATGGAGGAAGGGGCGGATTTTGTGGCGGTATAGGGTCATCGCCATCCGTTCCAGATGAGTGGTCGTCATCTTCTGGTTCTGGTGGAAAATCACCGAGGTCTGTCTTGGCAGGAGTTTTAGCTCCGGGACAGCATGGGAACATTGTTTCATCAAATAGTGCCGTAGCACCAATGAATATTGCGCCGTTTCGTCGCATGAAACGATATGCTTTAATGCCATCTTCTACTCCAAGGTACGTCATTAGCTCCGATCGAGGAGACAATGTTGTTGGACGTTTTTCCTTTGGTAGATAGACATAAGCACCGCAACCGAAGACCTTCAGATTGTTTAGATCTGGGCGGACCTTTGTCAGGTCCTCAAAAGGTGTCAGCCATTTCAGGCGCCTTATTGGGGTTCGGTTGTATAAATGTGTTGCATGTTCTATGCAAAATTCCCACCATGATTGTGGTAGACAAGCGGTGAATCGCAGGGTTTGCGACTTTTCCATTATTGTCCTTATGGCGCGCTCTGCGCGCCCGTTCTGTTGATGAACGTGGGGTGCAGACATCTCTATTTTGATGCCTAAATCCTTGAGCTGTTTTTGTAGCTCACGATCCTTGAACTCCCCCCCTGGATCGACACGCCAGCGCTTGATTGTAGCGCCATATTGGGTTTTAGCCATTGCTAGAAATTGTCTAATCGCTGCAGCAGCGTCAGATTTCTTTCTAAGACATTGGACCCAAATATGTGACGTTTTGTCATCCAGAAATACAATGAAGTATTTATGTTTGTGGTACGATAGTACCGGGAGTTCCTTTAGGTCGGAATGTATTAATTCAAAGGATTTGTCAGCTCGTGAGTCTGACTCGGGAAAAGATTTTGAGGTCATTTTCCCTTCTGCACACCCTGGACATATAATTTTGTCTTTAGGAATAATTAAATTCCTTGGGAATTTTATGGTGCTTTTAGGCATTTTCCCTAGCGCCTCTTTGGATGGGTGTCCAAGTCGCCTATGCCAAGTCAAGTAGTCAGCGACATAAATGGTCGCGACATTAACCTTTTTGGTGCTCAATATATGAGTCCGAGCCCAATAGATCGTGTCATTCCTCCTTAGAGGGACACAATGCATGATTGGGTTTCCATGCTCGATGAATGAAATGTATGCGGAGGAACCACGCACATCACTTCCGTCTTGTAAAAAGACCCCCATTGACATCAATCGAGTATTAATGTCGGGTATGTAGTAGACGGGGTATAGTCGCGTTTCACGCGTCTCTGACTTCCCATTACATACTACCTGGTGTCTAATGAAGACTGCTCCTTTTCCTACTATATGAGTAGTACCAGTGGCCGTTTGGACCAAGGTAGAGTCCTTTCTCGGTAAAGGTTCGTAAGAAGCGAAATCTTTCATTTCACCAGTGAAGTGTTTTGATGCGCCTGAATCCATGATCCAGTCGGCACCTTTCTTACAATCTCCCTTTGCACACATAGCACATATATTAAGATCTACATAATTCCATGATACATTTAATAGCGGTAAAATTTCACATGAAAAGTTCGCTGTATTCATAGGAATTTTAATCTTAGTGCTTGTGGCAGGGAAAAGGACTGACCTGTCATCATACGCCCCTGTGTCAAGGGGTTCATCGACGAGCATTTCGTCGACGGCTTTCCACACTTCCTCATCAGTTACTGGAGGTTTGGATCCGAGGGAGACGGTATCGTCTTCTACCTCCTCGATCGTAGCCTCGGTTTCTGGCTCTATCCTCCTTCTCTTACCTTCTCGCACCGTAAGGTGCTCTTCCAGCGGTCGCAGATTTTTCGCGGTGCGCGGAAGTTGCATGCGCTCGAGGGTGTCTCGAGCTTGCTGATATTCGGTGTAAACCGAACGAGAAGAAGAGGCCGCGCCCGTATATGCCTGTGCAGGCGGTCGGCGGCGAGGATCCCTTGTGGGAGTGTGTTCGCGTCGCTCGATGCGCTGTATGAGTGGCATCGGCGGTATGATGGTGCCATTACCATTTATGGTGGTAAAGGCATTGGAGGCGAGGTGGGTATGTTTCTCTTTTGGCTTCTCCTCCTTAGTCTTTCTGTCCCCACGTCGTCCACGTTTTCGGGACGAGTCTCCATTGCTTTTTTGCCCTTCTTTGGGCTGCCATTTGGGGTTTCCCCCCTTGCGCTTAACAGCGGAAAGTTTGTTGGCCTGAGGCTGGCCAGCGGGCTTTCCAACTGCTGTGCGCCTTGAGGCTTCAGCAACAATGGAGTCCTTGACATGTTTAAATGTCAAGGCGCTAGTGGCGGTCGTGTTAAGGACCGTTGCAGACAATGAGTCGTACTCGCGCGGCATCGCAGCAAGTAGAATCATCGCCTGTACTAGCTCGGGGATGGCGACGTTAGCAGCCGTGAGGCGCTCAAATTTGTCAGCCATTCTTGCAATCTCCGGTGCGGGGTTCGCAGCCGGGATTTTGATTGCTATTGCGGACCTAAAGTCCGAAAAGACTTGGGAGGGGCCATCCACACCATAATCAGTGCGGATGAGGTCCCACACCTCCTCAGCAGTGTCCTTTGTGTTGGCACGCTGCCGAATGGAGGGGGCCAGGCGGAGCACTAGGCTACCAATAGCCTGGTCATTTTTGTTGCTCCAGGTCTGGAGCTTGGCATTAGCGTCCGCTACCAAGGTAGCGTTCGTCGCCGTCAAGGGAGGCGCCGGGGGCGGTTTTTGCTCCGCCCCGCTAGTTATTTGCCAGAGGCCCTGAGACCTGAGCCACGCCTTCATTGAGTCGGCCCATAGAATGTAATTTGATCCGTCGAAAGTTTGAACGAGTTTTTCAAGAGTTGAAGACATGATTCTGTGGTGGCAGCTGTTAAAAGCGCTCAATCAGTCTTTTTACTCAATAAAACACGTTTAACGTTCTCAGGAGAAAACACTCCTTCAGAGTGGTTAACCCTAGTCAACCTAGGTTTTATATGCAGCTCGCAGGGAGCGCAATGCAGCTCACGAAGAGCGCAAGGTTATAATTTGGAGACAATGAAGTCAACGTCGTTCGCAGCTAATTAAAGCGCGTTCGCGACGTGCCCAGCAGGGCCCATAACCTGTTGGAGCAGACTATATACGCTGCACAGGGGAAGAGACAACACGTTCCTTACAACCTACCTGGGGTTTAGTTAGACTTACAGCTAGGGTTAGCAGAGGTAAGAACACTGTATTCCTACTACGGTACAGGTTCTCCTTATATACATAATATTAAGGATGTCACATGACTCGGGAATGTGTTTACCGCATGTATGCACAGTAAGCGCAGTAACATGTGTATGCTGCATGTATCGCCTCATGTATACATGTGTATGCTGCATGTATTGCCTCATGTATACAGCATGCATCAGGGATTAATTTCAACACTAACCACTAAGGACTGAACTGCAGTTGTGGTTCACAGCAGTTTCATGGCAGTCCAGTTGTGGTTCTCTTGATTTTTGTAGCTACCAGAACTGTACAGAAACCGGTTGCAACCGAGACTCAACTACATAGTTTGATACCTATTTAGTAACTACTTTAGAAGAGATGTAATTGATGAGTCAGCACTACATGTTTGTGGATGCATCCTATCAAATACCATCAGCCAAACAAACACCAAGTTAAAGGTGCTGGCATGTTTGGCATGTTTGACATGCTGCACCCCACATCATGAAACCCAAAAAAGGAAAATCTGCTACTTTGAAACAACCTGTGAAGAAATCGACAAAAAGATCAACCAAGGCACCAGCTCAGGGAAGCAAGTGTAAACAGCCAGCACCCAACAAAAGTGATGACAGCAGCAGCAATGACACTGCAAGACATCAAAAAAGGAAGCAGCATAAGAAAGGCAAGCATATTGAAGAGGTCGATGAAGATGAGTCCAAGGATATAGAAGAAGAGGAGATCATTGAAAGTGACAAAGAGGTCCAGTCTGGTAAAGAGCCTGGGGATAATGACAAAGTAATTAAAAAAACACATAAAAAGGAATGACAACTCACAATAGAAAAGGATGAATGTGAACTCCAGGATGAGAACTGACATCAGCTTAACCTCCCTGTTGAACTCCATGTGAAGAAGGATACTATGGGACTTGCTAACAATATTTTCAGGTCACATTACTGTGAAATTCAGGAAAGGAGAGAACTCTGAAATGGTCACTGGTCGATGGTGCCTGTTGTGCAAGTAAGATGCATCTTGGATAAGCATAATAAAATATTCACATAAATATCAGAATAGATCCAGAAATTGGGAAGTCAGGCAGACTGCATAAGGTGTTCTTATCTGGCAGCAACTCATCCTGCCATCAGCATATCCATCAGCACTATCCCATATATCAGCAACGTTGCCTTGAACAGGGTCTAGAAGAGAATCACAGAGAAGTTCCGCCATGCATCTTGAAGGAAAGGGAGGATGTCAAGAAGCCCCAAAAGCGAGGGACACTGGTTGGCACATTCAAGGGCAAGAGACCGACTGAGTTTTCACAAGAGGGAATTTTGGAAGCAGTGGCAAAGTTTGTTGCATGTGATGATCAGGTGAGCCGAGATCATAATTCTGCAATAATGTTGCTGAGCACATGGATAGTTGTTGGCCATAGCAGACAAAGCCCTATTCAGGAATTGTTTAGTCATCATGAGACCGAAGACAGTGAAATGCGACTTACCTAGCACTCATGATGTTTTGGTCTACATTCATAACCATTTTGTTGAACACTTGAAACTGTTAAAGGAAGAGATAAAAGTCAGTAGCGCAAAGTTAATAATAATGAAGTTTTACCCATACTCTGTCAGGATGCACCCGGAAAGATTTCCACTATGACTGATGGATGGACAGCAGATAACATGAAGGGGTCATTCCTTGGAATGATGGCACACTGGATCGAGGTGAAAGATGGCAAGTAGAAGATGTGATCAGAAGTGGTGGGTTTTCAGCCAATTTCAGGTGAGCATAGTGGGGGGGATTTGGGATGATACTTCATTGGCCTTTGTGACCGCATGGGGATTATGAGTCAGAATGAATCAAAGGTCCATATTAGGAGATTGGATTGATAAGATTTGGCCCGGGATAAGATTACTGATAATGCTGAAGCTTCAAATGGTAACTCTTGACAATGCATCTAACAATACCACTAGCTGTGAGATGATAGAGCAACAGCACCACCCCCACAGTCTCCAATGGAACACTGAAGAGAATCAGCTCCCATTGATAGGTCCACCTTGTTGTTCAAGCTTGGAAAACACATCTATGATCATTGTCGAAGCTCTATGAGTCTCTACAGACCTCTACAAAGCTCTACGAGCCCGTGTGAACCCCTCCAAAGTTCTACAAACCTCTACAGAGTCACAAAAATGCTTTGAAATTCTTCGCAACACCTCAAAATTCTTTGTATGCCTTCAGCCACCATAATACAATTCCCCTAACCTTCAGACACACATTCCACATTTGCTACACATTGCCACATTGCATTCTGAGCACACCCGACATGAGGAGACAAGACATTTTGCTTTTTAGGACACATTGCAGTGTTTTCGACATTTCCATGATATATTGGAACTGTTACAATTTTCGTTATCATAACCCAGGACGACCAGACATACACTGGCAAGGCTGGGTATTTTATTTGTCCTTTGCATTTGACTTGACTCATTCTGACGGGAGATGCTTTGATGCCTGACTCCCACCATTTGACATGCTGCGCCACAGCATCCCTTGACATCGGACCCTTGACATTGGATCTGTGATGTCGGACGCCTCATGCTTGGCATGAGGCTTATCTTTTATTGTTCTTTGACATGCTGCACCGCAGCACTCTGTGACATCAGACGCCTCATGCTAGGCATGAGGCTTATTGTTCTATTGTTCTTTCTATTATTACTTGACAAGGGTCTCATATTCCGATTGGACGATAGACATCTCTGAACCATATATAAGCTACAGTAATACTGCCTGTATTCCTTAGCTTGACCTAATTCAAACAACAGTCTTAGACTCAACCAGAACACTCGACAGCTTAGGAAGCCCCTAGCTGTGATAACTCAAACTCGACAGTTGGAAAGCCTCCAACTGTGATACACAAACCGATGGTCTACTCAGAAAGCCTCTGAGTATGGATAGCCATAACGACTTGAGGAAGTACCCAAGTGAAGGCCAGAAGCCTGATACACTAGGAAAGCCTCCTAGTGTGATACTGAGACAGTTGGAAAGCCTCCAACTGTGACATACGAAGCCAAGGCTGAGTTAAAGACCTATAGTCTTAACAAAAGGTCAAGCTAATCTACCCAGTCCACCTACATAGGTGCAGACACAACATCTTTCAGACAAAGCCCAGACAGACCTCCAACTGGAGCATCATCATCAGGAAGAACCCCATGGTATAGATACCAGGGTCGACTAGTATGATACTTGGAACCAGCACAGAAGTGGTTCTCAAAGAGAATCAGTGACGAAGAACCCTGATACCTCGATGAGGAGGATTTCAGATCTTTTGATAAAAAAGAAACCCCAGAACGAGATCCATTCTCCCTATCCAACGACAACACTGACATGTCTACCGAACCCACCACATCAACCAAGGAGATCAGGATACAAACCCCCTCCGACTTCACAGGGGACCAAACTAGAACTGCGAAGTTCTTACAAGAAGTGAAACTCTATTTGAGAGTGAACCATGGAATCTATGACACCGACGAGAAGAAAATTATCTTTGCATTGTCCTTCATGAACGGAGGAACCGCCGCACCCTGGGCACAGACATGGGCAGAAAAGGAAGACCTAGGAACATGGTCAACCTTTGAAGCGACGCTCAAGACAGCGTTCACACTGATTGATGAAGCTGGCAGAGCCAGAACTGAGATGAAAACATTGAAGCAGGGACAGGACCTGGAGGACTACATTGCGCAGTTCCAAATCCTGCAAGAGAAGGCGGGAATCAACGATGACACCGCCCACATTGAACTCTTCATAGATGGGCTGAACCCCAAGCTCCTCGAAAGAGTTTTCAATATGGAAACGATCCCGATGACCTTGGAAGGAATGATCAACACCGCCTCCAAGTATGATGGACAGTGGAGGAGAGCAAAAGCCATAACAGGAAGGCTGCAGGAGGCTTTGACAAAGAAGCTACCAAGCTCTAAAGCAAAAGAAACCCCACTCAAGATCAACTGACTCTCCTATCAGGAGAGGATTGAACACATGAAGAAAAGGCTGTGCTTTGTGTGCCACCAGCCCGGACACAGAGCAACCAAACACAAGAAAGGGGAGACAAGGACTGAGGACCAGCCATCCCCAAAGAATAAAGGCAAAGAAGCCTACTCAAAGATCCAAGCAATCATAGGAGAACTCGATGAAGAAGAAAGAAAGGGAGCTCTTGTCGCAATTGAGGACGAGGGTTTTTAAAGAGGTGGCCTGCCTTGATGCCAGGTACCACCAAACTTTCCATCTGCTCTGTACTACTAGCCACTTTGAAAAATCAATCTATGCATTTAGATGTCAAAGTGGCAGGGACAGGCAGAGGAAAAGACATCAAAACTGAAGCCCTACTCGACTCAGGAGTGGGAGGGATATTCATGAGCCATGAATTCGTGGAAAGCAGTGGATTCAAATTGTGCCCCCTGGAGAAGATAATCAGAGTCAAGAACATGGATGGAACCCTGAACAAGAGAGGGGAGATCTCCCACTATGCCAGGGGACTCTTAACAATCAACGGAAGGATTTTCCCAATGACATTCCTCATTGCAGGATTGGGAAGCGAATCAATCATCCTAGGTCTACCATGGCTCAGAAGAATCAACCCAGTGATCAACTGGAAGATTGGAACCTTCCAGTTCATAATGAAGGACAAGACTTACCCAGAGTTCTCATATGGGAAAGGAAGAACCCTTATTGGGAGGGTGCAAACCGAGAAATCCAACAAAGAATGCCTATCTTGGTGCCAGAGGGGAACCAAAAAGAAGAAGGACCCCCTAGACATGATGAAAGAAGAGTGACAGGCATGGTGCCAAAGGATTGTCGCCAAAGGACAAGAAAAGCTTGCCCTCAAGAAGAAGACTGCTGAGGAAGAATGGGCACGATGGAAAAAGGTGGCCACCAGAGAGCTGGAGAAACTGGCCACCAGGAAAGAAGAAGGATGACTGGCAGTAGCCCGAATAGTCGCGAAAGAGAGGGAAAAACTGGACCTCAAGAAAGAAGAAAAGTGACTGGCACTGGCCTGGATAGTCGCAAAAGCAAGAGAAAAGGTAGCCCTGAAAAGCAAGAAAGAAGAACTGGCAAAAGAAGAATGCCGAGAGCTATGCCAAAGAGTTGTCACCAAGGTGAAACTGATGGGAGGAGTCCTCCACAAAGAACCAATAAGAAGCAAGATGCCCGTCAAGACAAGAAAAGCAACGATCGAAGAAATTGATGATGAAGAGATCGTGATCATGACTCTTCAAGATGTGGAGCCCATAGGGCCACAAGATGAAGAAGACACTGGGAAGGAAAACCCAGCGCAGGCAAACCATGAACAGGCAACAGAACAGGCAACAGAACAACCGAAAGAGACACCCAAACTAAAGATCGAAGATGACAAGCTAATGGTCGCCTACATCCGAGGAGAAGCCATCATTGGAATATTTGAACCAGCTAAGACACTGCTGACAGAGGAGTATGATGAGCCAAGATATGGATATTCTCAGATGACGAAGACAATCTCTCGGATCATAAAGGCAAAAGGATCACCGCAATATGCTTATGGACAAAATATCTGGATCAGGGCAATGGAAGGCAGCCTTCAAGACAAACAGAGGGCTGTTTGAACCAACGGTGATGTTCTTCGGATTATGCAACTCACTGGTGACCTTCCAGGCAATGATGAACGAGATATTCTGTGACATGATCGGAGAGGGATGGCTCGTGATTTACATGGACGACATCCTGATATTCTCCAAGGATCAGAACAAACACCAGGAAAGGACAAAGAGGGTACTGCAAAGACTGGCAGAGAGCGACCTATACTTGAAACCGGAGAAATGCAAATTTGACGTCCACAAGGTGGAATTCTTGGGTCTGATCATCCAACCCAATAAAATTGCCATGGACAACACAAAACTGGCAGGTATACCAGATTGGCCAACCCCAACAAATGTAAAGGCAGTCAGATCCTTCCTGGGATTTGGGAACTTCTACAGGAAGTTTATCGGACATTTTGCGGAGACAAGCAGACCACTTAATGAACTGATGAAGAAGAACAAAACATTCGACTGGACAACAGAATGTGAACAGGCCTTTCAAATGCTGAAAAGGAAATTTGCAGAAGCACCGGTACTGCTGATGCCAGACCCAACAAAGCCATTCACGATCGAATCAGATGCTTCAAAACATGCGACAGGAGGAGTGCTGAGACAAATGGATACAAATGGGGACTGGCATCTGTGCAGATACATATCGCATGCGCTAACACCAATGGAATGGAACAACGAGATTTACAACAGGGAGCTACTAGCGATAATACGATCGCTAGAGACCTGGAGACACTACCTACTGGGTTCAGAACACCCAGTGGTAATCCTGTCAGACCACAAGAACTTGATGTACTTCCGAACAGCACAGAAACTGAACAGACGACAGGCAAGATGGAGCCTATTCCTATTGGAATTTGACTTGCAAATCGTCCATGTGCCTGGATCACAGATGGTACAGAGTGATGCATTATCATGGAGAGTGGATCACATACTGGAAGAAGACAATGATAATGAAGATGTCACGATGCTGCCAGAAACATTATTCGTGAAATTCATTGATACCGAAATGCATGACTTACTCGCAGGGAGTATCATGAAAGATGACCTGGTGAAAAGTGCAATCAAGGTGCTAAAGACCAAGGGAATGCCTCCAATAAAGTTGGCATTGGAAGACTGGAAGATAGAAGACGGCCTTCTATTCTTCCAAGACAGGTGCTACATCCCAGCCAATGGAGATCTATGAAAGAAGCTGGTGCAAAAGTACCACGAAGGAGTGACCAGCGGACACCCGGGACAATGGCAAACAACTGAAATGATCAGGAGAGACTACTGGTGGCCAGGGATGATGACATACATCAAGAACTACATTGCTGGATGCGCAATATGCCAGCAGATGAAGGTCAACATGCACCCGACGAACCCCCCGCTACAACTGATCAAATCTGAAGCGACAAGACCATTCGCGATGGTGATGACAGATTTCATAACTGACCTACCAGAGTCCAATGGTTATGATGCACTCATGGTCATGGTAGACCATGGGCTTACGAAGGGGGTAATTTTTATCCCTTGCAGGAAAACTGTAGATGCATTGGGAGCAGCCACCCTCTACCTAGACAATGTCTACAAACAATTCAGCCTCCCAGACAAGATCATCTCCGACAGAGATCCCAGATTTGCCTCGCAGCTCTTCCAGGAACTAGGAAGATTGCTTGGAATCAAGCTGGCAATGAGCACGGCATACCATCCCCAGACCGATGGGGAGACAGAACGGGTGAATCAAGAAGTGGAAGTGTACCTACGGATCTTCTGCTCGAACAATCAGGAGAATTGGAAGCACCTCCTCCCGACCACAGAGTTCACGCACAACCAGAGAATGCACTCCATACAGAAGAACTCCCTGTTCTACCTCATGATGGGCTATGAGCCCAAGGCGATCCCACTCCCATACCTGAAAATGAACATACTGGCCATAGAGAAGTGAATTGTCACACTGCAACAGGCCTGAGATGAAGCAAAGGCAACTCACGAGTTAGCCAGACAAGTGATGGCGGAAAGAACAACAAGGCACTTCACCCCATTCAAAGAAGGAGACAGAGTGTGGCTAGAAGCGAAGAACCTCAGAATGACTCATGCAACAAAGAAGCTCGCACCGAAAAGAGAAGGACCATTCTCTATCGAGAAGGTCCTGAGCCCACTCTCCTATCAACTGAAGTTGCCAGAACAGTGGAAAATACACCCGGTATTCCACGCGGCACTTCTTTCCCCATACAAAGAAACTGAGACACATGGACCAAACTTCCCAGAACCACTGCCCAACCTGATAGAAGGCAAATTGGAGTATGAGGTGGAAGCAATCATTGGACACAAGAAGAAAGGAAGGACCATGCACTTCCTAGTGAAGTGGGTCAGATACCCGACCTCGGAGAACTCATGGGAGCCTGAGGGAAACCTGAAACATGCCAAGACAATCCTAGGGGCATATAAACAGCAATGACAGCTGTAGAAACCGAGACCAAAACAACCACCTCTAGAAAAGAAAAGGACGAACCCATGATGGCATGACAAGATGAACCATGCTCACTGGAATAGAGATTCTCGCCATCGTCATTGGCACGATCCTAGCTGTTGCAACAGCCCTTACCTTCGCATTCTGCCTTTATGCAATCTTTTGACCAAGACTCAAACCCCCGATTACAGACATTGAATTCTCCATTTTACAATGCCCTACGAGAACCCCCTTTCTAATGACACCACCAACTCATTGACGCCACTGCCCAAGGCAGCATGAACGAGAAGAATCCAATCATGGTCCGAGTTCGGACATGATTTATTTCTCCATTGCACCCCATGACCCCCCCCCCACCTCCTGATTAGAGAAGAGGAAAATATGAGGGCAACCTGAGCCTCTAGCAAAGGGAAATCCGAAGTTAAAATTATACTACATAATACAGGGATTGGGGGCACACCTAGCAAAGGGAAATCCGAAGAGAAAACTCTAAGGATCCCCTTGCTGATGCCCAGTATATGTGAAGACGACAAAAATCAAATATAACCTAAAAATAGAAAAAGGCGGAGATAGGCGGATCAAGGCCGCCGAATGACATCATACCAAGGGGTATGTGTCGGAAGGGGTACTCCGCCTCTAAATATAAAAGTGTCAACATATACAAACATGATAGCAAGGGAAAATTAGTAATAAAATCCAGAAAAATCATAGAAAATGAAGAATAGAAGGAAATGAGGTGGGGAAAAATATGGGACGAACATAAAAAATAGGAAAAACACACAGGGCACCCCCCTAGTCCCCTTACATCACCCCCTCTCTAAGATGCATCGCCCCGATGCATTCGAAATCATATACGACCAAAGTCCGTGACTTGAATGCGACGCGGTGCAGCAGTGTGCCGTCGGTGGAATTCCTTGATTAACCGAGGGGCATTTACGTCAGACTCTTCGACCCATGAGTTCTCCTCATACCCATAACCCTTCCAATGTACCAAATACTGGAGTTTTCCTCGACGCAAACGGCTGTCCAAGATTGACTCGACTTCATATTGGGGTTCTCCCTCGATCACTGTAGGTGGTGGTGGTGGGTGTGAATGGCATCCCGGGAACGGATCTGGGGGAGCTGGAAGCAATTTGACAACATGGAAGATGGGATGGAGTCTGGACATGGAGGCTGGGAGGCGTAGACGATAGGCATGTGTTCCAACGCACTTGACAATGGGGAAAGGTCCCAAGAAGCGATGAGCGAGTTTCTTGGATGGACGTGTAGTGGAGATGTCACTGGAGTCGAGATAAACTCGATCACCAACCTTGTACTGAGGGGTTGGGGAGTGGCGCTGGTTGTAAAATCGCGCCATGTCATCCTTCGCCTTTGCTAAGGCTGCCCTTGCCTCCTCCAAGCTATCCCTCATGCATTCTGTGAACTCATTCACTGTCTCGATGTGTGAGGGAGTTTGGCAAGGTTCAAATCCCATGCGTGGATGTTGTCCAGTGTCTAAGAGGAAAGGGGTCTGTTGAGTGGAAGCATGGACATGGTTGTTGTACCCGAACTCGGCCAAAGGAAGGAGATTATCCCAATCGTCCTGGTGTTCATTGACAAAGAGGCGGATGTACTGCTCCAGTTCCTGGTTGACTCGCTCCGTCTGGCCATCAGTTTGTGGGTGATAAGCAGTTGAAGCAAGGAGTTTGATCCCCAGGAGTCGGTACAGCTCACGAGTGAACTCTGCCATGAACTGAGGGCCACGATCTGAGAGGAAGGCACCAGGAAGTCCATGTAATTTCCACACGTGGTGGAGGTAGAGTTGAGCGGCACCTAGGGCACTGACAGTGGTGTGAGTGGGAATGAAGTGAGCACGTTTTCCCACTGAGTCAACTGTGCACATCACCACATCAAACCCATTTGACTCTGGCAATTCCACCACAAAGTCGACGCTGACGACATCCCAACGACTCTCTGGAACAGGAAGAGGGTGTAGCTCACCAATAGGCTTGCGACGAGGGACCTTGGTGCGTAAGCAAAGGTCACAAGTGCGACAATACTGACCAATGAGCCGTGACATTTGTGGCCACCAATAGTTCCGTGAGGTGAGCTCCAAGGTCTTCCAGCATCCGGGGTGGCCAGCAATCTGTGAGTCATGGTGTTGGGATATGATGCGCCGGCGAAGGTCTGGGTCATTGGGAACATAGATGCGATCCCTGAAATACAACAAGTCCTCCTTTTCAGCCCACTCTGCCGCACGTAAGGAAAGGGTCGATCCCTTCCTCAGTTCTTTAACAGCTCGGGCGACAACATCCTCATGTAAACCGCTATGGTTTGCGCGACAAATGTCACGTAGAATGTCCCGCTCCTCGCCCTGGGGTGCGATGCCTTCCAGTGCCCGAATGGTGAACAGGTCTGGCTGCAACAGCACAATGTTTTGGTTGTCACCGCTGCCATCCCCATGGTCTGCACGTCGGGATAGGGCATCGGTCTTCCCCATGCTGCGACCCGGACGGTGGTGCAAGGAGAAGTCGAATCTAGATAGATACAGGGACCAACGAGCTTGACGACGGTTCAATTTCTTGGCCGTCATGAAGTACTCGAGGTTCTTGTGATCCGTCCAAATTTCCACCTTGTGTTGGGCACCCTCGAGGAAGTGTCGCCACTCCTCAAGCGCACGCATTATCGCCAACATCTCCTTGTCATGGATCTCGTAGTTTCTCTCTACAGCACTAAGGCTTTTGGAGTAGAATGCAACAGGATGCCACTTCTGGTCCTCCGGAGACTGCTGAGACAACACAGCGCCCGTCGCAAAGTCAGAACTGTCGGCTTCTACACGAAAAGGACGCGAATCGTCAGCAAAGGTAAGGATCAGAGCAGAAGTGACCATCTCCTTAAGCTTTTCGAATGCCTCCTGTTGTGCATTATCCCACCTCCATGCCTGCTTTCCTGTCAAGTCGAACAGCGGTCGTGCATGATGTGAGAAATCCTTGATAAAACGCCGATAAAAATTGATGAAGCCCAGGAAAGACTGCACCTCCTTCTTGTTTGTGGGCATCGGCCAAGCTGTGACCCCATTTACCTTGATAGGATCCATCTCCACTTGACCCTCTGAGATAATCAGGCTGAGGTACTCGATCTTGGTCCTTTTGAACTCGCATTTGTCCTGACGAAGGTAGAGTTTGTACCGTCGAAGTCGCTCTAGGACGAGGCGCGTGATGCGACGGTGCTCTTCAACCGTGCGAGTGAAGATGAGGATGTCGTCGAGATAGATGCAGACAACGCCTTCGAGGATGAGGTCATGGAAGATGTCGTTCATCATGGTCTGAAAGGTGGCAGGGCTATTAGTAAGGCCAAAGAACATGACAAGCGGTTCAAAAAGACCATGGTTGGTACGAAAGGCTGCCTTCCACTCATCTCCCTCCTTTATCCTCACATTATTATAGCCCCAACGGACATCGAGCTTGGTGAAGTATCGGGCTCCATGGAGCTGGTTTACGAGTTCAGAGATGAGGGGTAGTGGGTAGCGATTTTTGACCGTGATGTTGTTGAGTCTTCTGTAGTCTTGAACCGGTCGAAGTGAGCCATCCTTCTTCTTGACAAAGAAAAAGGGAGAGGCCATGGGTGACTTCGATGGTCGAATACGTCCAGAGGCCAGGTGCTCGTCGATGAACTGGTCAAGCTGCCGTTGTTCCTCCAGAGAGAGAGGATAGACCTTGCAGGATGAAGGGGTTGCGCCGGGGGTGAGTTCGATCGCGTGATCCCATGGCTTACGCGCAGGAAGAGAGTCGAATGACTCCTTGGAGAACACGTCTTCAAACTCATGGAGATGAGGGAGTAAGGAGTTAGTAGAGGATTTAGCAGCGTTGTTTTTGTGGAAGGCCTTGGCAAGGCATTGGGATATGTTCGATGTGGCACACACCTCATGCGATGAGCGAATCGCAGTGTAGAAGATCTGATCACCCTCCTCCACTTCCTCTGGGTCCTCATCATCATCATCCGAGTCCGGCATTAGATCAGGAACCCCTTCTAATTCCACTTCAGGTATAGGCAGGGGTCCAGCACGACACTTCTGAGTTCGTCGTATTGCCGCCTTCTGTCCACGACGTTCTTGCCTGGCTTCTGTGAAACACGTCCGACAGCGGGATGGACATCGGCTCATGGTAACCTCCCCGGTGCGCCAGTCGACCTCTGGGTTATGGTCTCGAAGCCATGGATATCCCAAAATTGCCTTTTGCTTTCCTAATTGAGTGACAGCAAAAAGGGCACGCTCACTATGATCTTTGTAACGGAGAACCAGGTCTGCAACCTCTCGGATGGCACCAGCTTCATTTGGGGATCCATCCACATTATATACAGGTATCGGACGTGAGAGTGAGCGAGTATTTAGACAATGTTGTTGTACCAGATGGGAATCGATGAAGAGACCAGTCGCACCAGAGTCCAGGAGTGCAGAGACACTGAGTATCTGTCCAGTGTTGGTCGTCTGCAGTTCGATGGCTAGGTTTAAGGAATGTGCAGAGGGAGTGGATGCCACAATATACTTGCGTGGTAGTTTACGCTCCCATGATTTAATTTTGGGACGTGGAGTAGAAGGAGAGATGGGGAGAGCAGGTACGTCTTTAGCCAACTTCGAAGGGTCAGAGAGGGGAGCAGTCACAGAAATGGATTCATTCTCCGGGGATTCAACTGACAAGACTTCAAAGCGGTTATGGACAGGCAGTGAGGGCGTACGATTCACTCGCTGCGAATAGGAAAATCCTGCTCCTCTACAACTTCCAGCTTAACCTCCTCTGCAACTTGATCCTTCGCTTCCTCAACATCTACAAGTGCCAACAAATCTTGCAGGAGTTCGTCTCGTCCCTCGGGGGTGAGCATGCAGATATCCTGATGATGGGGACACGCTCCAGCCCTGTGTCCAGGTTCCCCACAACGGTAGCAGAGATCCAACTTACGTGCACGGCTGCAGGCTGCATCAACATCCATTGGTACTGGGACATTGACGGCTGGTGTGGGAGTTTGACGAGCAGGAATGGGGTTAGGGCGGGGGAGGCTTCGATTGAAGGTGTAGGGTGTATGAGTGGTAGTTGGAGCATGGAATGCAGCATTAAACGCCGCATTTGTGAGTCGGTTCTTGTCACAGAGTGAAGCAGCTTCATACCAAGCAAGGATATCATCATCCGCTGGGCGCCCTTCCAACATCTGTGCAATCTGGTCCTGAATTTCTCAGTTGAGCCCCCGTCGGAACTTCACCACCACTGGTAACCCACTCCCATACCCTGCCATGTCCACCAAATCCTTGAACTCATCGATATAGTCGTCCACGGATCGACGTCCCTGGTGGTAAGTGGATGACTCAAGTCGTGTCACTGCTCGGTGGCGTTCATTGAGGGGGCAGAAGTGGCGTACGAACTCAGCTCGAAAGTCACCCCAAGTGGAGAAAGGTAGAGAACCGAGTTCTTTAGTTTGACGTAGGATACGGTCCACATAGAGATAGGCGCGTTCAGATTTCATGTATGTGAAGGCCCAATAAATTTTTGCAGCCTCATCGACGAATTGATGCGACTGGAGACTAATGTATAACTCACAGGAATTAAGGAATGCACGTCCCTGCGCACGTGCACCATTAAATTCGGCGGGGGGGGACGGTTTGATCTGGGCACGTTCCTTAGTGGACGCGTTTGGCAAAATGTCGTTGTTGGGTGCGCTTGGAGTCGTGAAGGGGGAACTATTAGTCGTAGGGTTAGCCTGGAGGGTCCTAACGAAGTTTTCAATCGTAGATTTAAGCGAGTCGATTTGCGCGCGCATTCCGGAAACATCGCTTTCAAGCGCGTCGAAGCGTTCTGATGTGTCCATGTCGCTAGGGAGCACGTTTGGCGAAAATGGCGGCGTGATAAAGGCGAGAGTATCTGGAACGGTGTGTAGGGACTCTGTGGAGCTTTGGGAAGCATCGTCCAGTCCATACCTGCCTATTTTGGGCAGCACGTTCGCGATTTTCGGGCCTTGGGGGAGAGTTTTCTACTATAAGGGCAACCTGAGCCTCTAGCAAAGGGAAATCCGAAGTTAAAATTATGCTACATAATACAGGGATTGGGGGCGCACCTAGCAAAGGGAAATCCGAAGAGAAAACTCTAAGGATCCCCTTGCTGATGCCCAGTATATGTGAAGACGACAAAAATCAAATATAACCTAAAAATAGAAAAAGGCGGAGATAGGCAGATCAAGGCCGCCGAATGACATCATACCAAGGGGTATGTGTCGGAAGGGGTACTCCGCCTCTAAATATAAAAGTGTCAACATATACAAACATGATAGCAAGGGAAAATTAGTAATAAAATCCAGAAAAATCATAGAAAATGAAGAATAGAAGGAAATGAGGTGGGGAAAAATATGGGACGAACATAAAAAATAGGAAAAACACACAGGGCACCCCCCTAGTCCCCTTACAGAAAAGATGTTGATTGAAGTCAGTGACTTCGAAGATAGGGAGAGGGTGATGTTACAATTTTTGTTATCGTAACCCAGGACAACCAGATGTACGCCGGCAAGGCCGGGTATTTCATTTTTCCTTTGCATTTGACTTGACTCATTCTGATGGGAGACGCTTCGATGCCTGACTCCCACCATTCAACATGCTGCGCAACAGCATCCCTTGACATCGGACCCTTGACATTGGATCTGTGACATCAGACGCCTCATGCTTGGCATGAGGCTTATCTTTTATTGTTCTTTGACATGCTGCACTGCAGCACTCCATGCCATCGGACACCTCATGCTAGGCATGAGGCTTATTGTTCTATTGTTCTTTCTATTATTACTTGACAAGGGTCTCATATTCTGATTGGATGATAGACATTTCTGAATTGTATATAAGCTACAGTAATACTGCCTGTATTCCTTAGCTTGACCTAATTCAATCAACAGTCTTAGACTCAACCAGAACACTCGACAGCTTAGGAAGCCCCTAGCTGTGATAACCCAAACTCGACAGTTGGAAAGCCTCCAACTGTGATACATGAACCGACGGTCTACTCAGAAAGCCTCTGAGTATGGATAGCCATAACGACTTGAGGAAGTACCCAAGTGAAGGCCAGAAGCCCGATACACTAGGAAAGCCTCCTAGTGCAATACCGATATAGTTGGAAAGTCCAACTGTGACATACGAAGCCAAGGCTGAGTTAAAGACCTATAGTCTTAACACTAGTCCCCTTACAGTTGACTTGCTTCTCGTTCACATAAACCAGCCTGCAATTTCTTCAGCACTGCTTCTGTCAAGGGAACAGTATCAGGTGAAGATACCTTTGGGGAAGGTTTCCTGTCAGCTGCTTCATCATCATCTGCATCAGAAAGACTACGAGTTGTGATTTCATCAAAACTTGACCAAGCTGTGTCTGAATTGACATCAGAGGTGAGGGGAGGAAGTTCAGCTTCTTCATCGTCAGATAGCGATAGTTCAGAAATCTTATTTTGATGAAGATGCTCCTGAATGTATCTGATGTACTCACTAGCTTCTTCCACAAGGCTGTCAGCCAAGGAAGCCTCCTGGCACAACTTGTTCAGCATGACTTCCCCCTCCTTTATCTGCAGTTTTGTAAATGTTGCTCTAGCATGCAGAGAGTCACGCTGTCCATGAGCTGTGAAGAGCTCATGTCAAGCAGCCTTCTGCTTGTGTGAAAGCATAGATTTCCTGTACTAATAAGACTCATTATGATTAAGAATGGACTAAACACTTGAGAATCATGTATGCACATGTTCAGCATGGCCCACTGGTAACTTTATGCTTTGATGACTAGATCCAACCATTCTGAAATCCCTTGATTTGAAGGACTCCTTGTGGCACTTTAAATGGGGTATAGAGAAGAATAGTTCTGACAGAGACATAGAATGGCAACACTAGTCAAGAAGTGAAGTTGAGTGTCAAAGCATGGAAGAAGAAGTGGCATTTGAGTGTTGAGTGAAGGTAATTTGTTGTATGTTTGGAACAGATACCAGCCAGACCTTACCTCCACACAAGAGGCAGAGCAATATATTACCCTGGAGAATATGTTGGGAATAATAGGGAAAAAAGACACTTTTTCCCTGGGGAAAAATAAAAGGAATCATCAGTAAAAAAATGTTGTTTTCCCCACACTTTTCTCTTTGCTCTTGCTCAGCAAAAATAACTCATCCATTCCTGGGAGAAAATCAGGTGAAAATGAGGGGAAATATATCTTTTTTTCCCACATTTTCTCTATATCTGGTGAAAATAACATATTTTCTCCTGACTTCCACAATTTTTTCACCTAGAAACAGATTAGTTATTTTTCCACAGAGAAAAAACTAGGAATATGTGGGAAAATGACTTTTATCCCCCTAATGTTCACAAGTTTTTCTCCTGGAAACAGATTACATCAGGAAAAACCCAATTCCATAATTATATTATAATAAGGGTATAATTATATGTTATTATATGATTCCTATAATTATATGTCATTATAGCAGGTGCCACAGAACATTACTATAATCAGTCCATAATCACACAATAATAGTTTAATAAAAAGCCATTATATTCAGAATGGTATGCATTAGGGTGCTACTAGTACCTAATACAGCTACATAGATCATGAGTCTAGGCCCCGACAGCAGCATATGATCTAAATTACTACCGGGTCAGCTGTCTGTCATCCCCCATCATCGTCATTGTTGTCCTGGTCCTAGTGCTCATCATCGTCCGCTGCTGCTGCTGTTCTTGGTCCTGGCCTTCATCTGTTGCTTGGGTTGCTGCTGTGGCCCCCTTTGTCCCGTGTGGCTGTTGTTGTGTGGTTCCCATGGTCCTGTGTCTCCCTGTTGTTGCCCCCGTCTTGCCCTCATCCTCTCATTTCCTCATCATCACCTTCCTTGTTCCTGGTCTTGGGGCTCCCCGTCGTTGCCACCCTTGGTCCTGGTCTTGGTGATCTTTGTTGTCATTGTCATTGTCACTGTTGCCATCCTCCTCCTGGTCCTGGTCCTGGTCTTTGTCTTCACCATGCTCTTTGTCTTCGTCATGGTCTTTGTCTTCATCATGGTCTTCATCTTCATCATGGTCTTCGTCGTCATGTGCTGCTGCTGTCATTGTTGTTCCTGGTGCAGTCTTGCTCTTTGGAAGGTGGTGTCGAATGGAAAACCTAAAAGAATACTCCCCTGCCTCAGTCAGTTAGTGGGGGGTGGTAGATGGGTTGTAGTTGGTGCTTACATGATGTCTGTGGCGCTGTTCCCCTCCCCAATTGGTTGGCGCCATTGTGTTTGCCATTCCTGGTTGCAGCATCATTAGCGAGTGAGGGTGGTAGCCAGCTACAGGAGCTGGTGATGACAGCGTCATCATCGTCTTCAGGACTGGGTAGGGTTCCACCCCGCGAGCAGTGGTTCATGGCAGTGGGTGTCGTTAGCGGGTGAGGGTGGTGGCAAGTAGTCTACATCATAAAGAAAGAAAACACACCGTTAGTTGATAAAGCAAAGAAAAGAAAATGTACCTGGGGCCCAAATGACACATCGTTTGGGCCCCACCTTGCACTCGTTCCCCTCATTCTCACTCCCAGCAGCTCCTCGTTGTTGGTCATCATTGTTGGTCCTCTTCCCAGGTCGTCGTCATCCCCGGTCATTGAGCACCCGCGATCCACCTTGCGAGCAGTAAGGCAAGGCAGGGGTAGGGGTATACCCTTGTGTTTTTGGGCTAAGGGTATGAGGGGTAAGGGTAGGGGTTTGGAAGTTCATACCCTTGCATACCCCTGTACCCTTACTAAGGGTACAGGGGTATGCCAGGGGTATGCTTATGTAAGAATATCATTTGATTTTTTCAGCTACAAAGACTCATATTCCAGATTTTCATCAATTAAATTCAGATTTTGGGATTGTCCAAGATGATAATGGCTTTCATATGTTAATAAGAGGTATTAATATGTGATATTAATAGTAAATACAATAGTTATCAACACTTTTCAAATGAATTTTGCTCTAAATATGTTGATTTTGTGCCAAACCCTTGTACCCTTGACAAACCCTCCCATACCCTTGGCAACCCTTATATGTTTCCATACCCTTACCCCTAAGGGTAGGGTGTTCAGGGGTAGGGGTAAGGGTATGAGACTTGACACCCAGGGGTAACCCCTGCCTTGCCCTAGTGAGCAGGGGCTCGCAATGGTGGTGGTGGGTGCTGGTTGGCTTCATTGTCCTGTTGTTGTTGTTGTTGTTGTTGTAGTATTATTATTTTAGTTGGTACCTAAAAAAGATTGTTAGCAGCAAAATAATGAAAGAGTAAAATAAAAACTTACCAATGGCCCAAGAGATGTTAAACGACATCTCTTGGGCCCTCGTCTCCAGCCATCTCATCATGGGTTGCTAAACCCATGAGCTTGCTGTGTTGGTGTGATATAGTCAAAACCTAAATCAATGAAAAACTATGTTAGTAATTAAAATGAAACAAAAAGGAAAGGAAACTTACTACCTGGGGCCCAAAATGATGTCAACGTCATTTTGGGCCCATGTTTCCCATGCATTGGTTGTTTGTAGCCTCTGAGCAGCCTTGTCTGATAGTGCAGCAGGCATGGGAATCATCGATGTCGATGTTGACTGTTGAAGTGGTGGTGGTCTGCAGGTTGTGGGTGGTGAGATACGGTGAGTGGGAAGGAAGTCAACATCGCGATTTGTTTGTGTTGTATTTGGCACATGTTGAACTTTCAGCAGAGTTTGAACTGACTTGCACAATTTTAAGAATCCCATGATTTTGCTGTGCACTGTGCTGACTTGTGCCAAATGAGCACTACTTAGTATATCATTGTACAATATATCATACACTATATTCAGGAACTTGAAGCTCATAGTCCATTGCAACTTATAGCCCACATTGAATTATGGAGTATAAAGTTGCTGTAAAATAGTATAATAAGGTATAATACTCAGGATATTATCCCCTGTTATATGAGATTATATGGTAAAAATATATAATTATGTATAATTATAGATTTGGGTTCTTCCTGATTTAGTTGTTTTCCAGCAGCAACCAAAAGGACAAAGTGTGGGAAAATAACATATTTTTACTGATGGTTCCTTTTATTTTTCCCCAGTGAAAAAGTGTCTTTTTCTCCCATTATTCCCAACATTTTCTCCAGGGTAATATATTGCTCTGCCTCTTGTGCCATTCTCTGCTGTGTCATGTGCAGACTCAAAGCCACTGACCTGCCTCTACTATTTAACAATGCCTTTTCTCAGTTCTTGTTTCATTAGGAGACCATAAATGGCTCTAGATGTTACCTTTGAATGTCCAAATCCAATGTGTCTATGTCTTTTCTCCAGCTTTAGTGGTCTCCAACATCATTTCACAAACACAAGTGCTTGTTAGCACTGGGCCTTTGTGCCAGAGGATGAAACCACAGGATTCCTTAATGCTATAGATGGTACATTTTCAATTTGGGTTTTCAGGCAAGTATTCTGATAAAAGCTTGTTTAGCTGACATAATTGACCCTCTTCATGATATCTCTGATGAGGCCTCTCAACTGAATCACACTCCATATGCCCCTCAGGCTATATCAACAACAATTCCTGAACCTTCTCTCCCAACACCCAAAGTTATAGGTGAAATACTAAGACCACTCCCAACAACAGGTTTGGAAAAGGTCTGTATTGCTCATTCCTATGTATTTATTTCACAAGATAACTATGGTTTTCTAGACATACCACTCCAATGAACCAAAGCTGTTGAATAGAGCCCAAAATCTCCTGGAGCAGATGGAAAATCACTCCCTCTCTGAATTTTGCCAAACCAACATCTACTACCCATTCACTGATAAGACTGAATGGCAGCTCGCCTCATGGATCACAAGTACTTCTTTGACACAACAAGAAACTGAGAAATTTTTGAAGTTAGATTATGTATGTACATATATTTTCATTTCAATAGATTCAATCCCTGATTAGCATTATCAGCTCAAGACCCACCCAACATCTTTTAAATCAGCACATAATCTTTGTGCATGTATTGAATCTCTACCTGAGGTACCTCGGTGGAAGCATCAAACAATAATGCTCACAAATCAATGTCCCTTATCAAACCAAGTTGCCCCTCATTCTCTACTGGTGCAATGGGCTAGAGGCTGCTGCTCATCTTTTCAGCAACCCTGTATTTGCTCAGTACTTGGAATTAAAGCCATACAGACTATACAATACCACCACCAATACTCGGTTATGTGTCTATGGGGAGTATATGAGTGGAGATCATGCTTGGAACTACCAAGTGAGTCTTGATAATTTTTATAAGAACCTGGTTTACATTCGATAATGAAGTCAACTCTTCCAGAAGGCCATTCTTTTCTAGGAATCATCTGTACATTGGACAAGACACCACTCACTATTGGCACTGGTAATCATGAAATGCACCCCATACTTCTGTCCCTTGCAAACATTGACACCAACATTTGAATGAAAGCCTCATCATGCTCCTTCACTCTTATTAAATATCTCCCTATTCCAAAGTTTGTTGATGTTACTCCACAAGTCCAATCAGTTCTCAGTGCACAGGTCTAGTGTTTAAAGGTCCAGTCTGTAGGACCAAAAAAAAGACCGAAACTGAACTGAACTGGACCGATTAGGACCGGACCAGTGGTCTATTTATGGACTGGTCTTTTTCAGTCCAGTTGCTGGTCTTTCATTTTGAAAAATATAGTAGGACCGATGAAAAACTGGTTTAAACTGGTTGCAACTGGTCTTTCGTCCCAACGTATGTTGGACCTTACTCCCACACATATTTACTTCATTTTCGGTCCCTGGATCATCAAAAACGGTCAAGAATTGGTTGAGATATGACCAAAAACAGAACAACTTTGATTGCGTTGCTTATTACCTGAGCTATAATTTTTTTTGTACAGCTATATGACATCATAAAAGTAACAACAACACACCTATGTATCTTTACCATGTGATTTTATTCATATAACAGCCCAAATGAGTGTGACTACAAACTACAAATTACAAACTAAAAACCACAACTTGAATACATGTCCTTTCAGTTTTGGCCATATCTCAGTCAAATCTTGATGGAATTGCTTAAATGTTGGATCAGTCTATGGAGTATTACAGTCTCTATCCATGAATATAATATATCTAATGGTCATATTTGTTGAGATACATATGGGTTATTTGGCACAATAAATTTTATGACAAAAGACTGGTCCAAACCAGTCTTTTTTCAGTCCATGGACCGATTAGGACCAGTCCTAAAGGGTCCAATTGCGGTCCTCCAATATCTGGGTCAGTCCTAGACCAGTTGTGGTTGCTGATTGCCCCATTTGGAAGTCAAAAACTGGACCAGACTGGACCTTTAAACACTACACAGGTCTATCACAGTTGCATCTCTATCATCATGCAGAACCTCAAAGATGCAGAGAAACAGGGATGTTTTATGACTAGTCCTGATGGATACAAGCACATTATTCATATGCCTCTTGTCTCCTGGATTGCTGACTATCCTGAGCAGCTATTACTTGCCTGCACTACTGGGAAGCAATCAGCTGTCTCAACTGGATCATCTGCTGGTATGGGCGACAGTTCACCCCATCCACCTCATACACAGGATTATACTCTACATCACATCGTTGAAGCTTGTACCACAGTGGATCTGACCCTACGGACATACCTGCATTTTATCAAATATGTCAAACATGTTCTCTCAACAGCATTCACATCCCATTTTGGAGAGATTGGAGTAATGCAGACCCATCCATATTTCTGACCCCTGATGCACTCCATGGGTGGCATAAATTCTTTTTTGATCATCCTCTCAAATGGGTTATCAACATCATAGGTGGGGCTGAACTTGACTATTGCTTATCTGTCTTCCAGCCATGCACTGGTGTGCATGCCTGGCCATCTGGTGTCTCAAAGCTGAAGCAATGCACAGGGAGGGACCATCATGAATTGCAGAAACTCCTCATCACTTTGGCTGCAGGTGCTGTCACTTTCAAGGCTCTGTGCGCATTGCAAGCTCTCATCAAGTTCACTTTCCAGGCGCAGAGCCTTTTACTCTACAACAAAACAATACACACCCTGAAGCAGGCTCTTGCTGAGTTCCACCATTATAAGAACAAGATCATTACTAGCAGTGGTCACTGTAGCAAGAATGGTCCACTCGACCATTTTCAAATTCCTAAGTTAGAGGCTCTACACTGTGTCCTTGACAGTATCCGCTTGATGGGTGCTCCTTATCAATGGACCTCTGATATTACAGAGTGTTGCCATATCACCCTCGTCAAGATACCCTACTGTATGTCGAACCACCAAGATTTCCATTCTCAATGTGTTCACTTTCTTGATCGTGTTGAGAAGACAGCTCTCTTCAACCTGTTCACTGCCCTCAAGTCCTCAGGTGCTAGCCTGTTAAATGACATGGTTAATGAGGCAGACAAAATCATCAGCCATTACCCAGAGCACACATGGATCTCTCAAGTTCTTCCTGACGAACATGTTATGGGAATATATCATCGTCTCATGCCATCTTTATTTCACAAAGAGTGCAGCTATATAGCCGATGATGCCACCATCATTCTTCTCAATGCTTGCCTGCATATCTCAAATGCCTCCATCATAGACATAGCGATTCAGTTTAATCTTCCAGATCTATGTCCAGCACTCAGGGATTATTTTTCTGGGCAGAGCTACAAAGCTCATGGTCATGTACAACATAGTGCAGCCAATTGCATGTTGCCTTTCTCCCATCTCAATGTCTGGTTCAATTTCCGTATACAGTGTCGATCCACTCAAGATCATTGTGTCATCCTCCAACCACAAACAGTACAAGTGCTACCACCTAGCAATGAACTCCCTTTTGGAAGGTGTAATCTGATTCTTATATCTCCCAATGATAATCCCACCTTTACAGTGTATGGTGGTGAGTGCAATTAATAAGGTTTCTGTTAAACACTTATCTATATATTAACAGGTCTTGTGGTTGTACAAGTTCAGCTTATATTTCAACCAATCACCCATGATGCCACCCCTGAGCCATTGATTTATGCCCAAATGTTCAAATTTGTGCCCAAATTCACTGCGCATGTGGATGATGTTCAAGTCTTCACTCCTGCCCCCAACATCAACATTGCCACTATTGCTCCAATGGCACTCAAATGGGCGATATTATGCAGTTATGCAAGACCCAGCAGTTGATACCAAAGTTTGGATGATATGCACTGCTGAATTTGACCTGCAATAATTCATTGGAAATTTTGGATGATTATTACCTAAATAACTTTGCAGACAGAGAAAATTTCCATGCGATTCTTTCATACCAGTACCTAGAAGCGGTCTGGTAATATATGCTACTGCTATTCATGTCATATCTCAATTTTTGAATGTAAATTGTTGAATGATCCGAAAAAATATCACAAGTACAGTAGAGTACAGTGGGCGAGGGAAACATGATGGCAATCGATACCAAATTAATACTAGACTCGCTTCGCTCAGGTATTTTGATTGACGTTCTTCTTCGGGTCCCCTAACCGAGCGATGGTACACTGGTACAGGAAATAAGCGACGGCTAGCAGTTTTACAGATGTACAGACTTGAACTCGACTTGAACTCGACAAGTCTGGGATGTGCGGATCCTGATCGCTGGTTTAGAAACCAGGAAGGGAAAGATCACGGTCCAGGCCGGATCATCAGGCTGCCCGATTAGACCACTATAAAAAACATTCTAAAGACGATTAAATAGCAATCAACCTTGTAAACTGGCCATTTTGCCTTTATTCCCCATTACCATATATTAAAGGAGATTTCGCCGATCTTACTCGCTTGAAATATAAATAAATCGATAGGACAAGGTCGTGTTCTCACTGGGGGTCAGTTTCAACACTCATAGTGTCATCTTCATCTGGCGGCATAGATTTGTTCGAGCCAGTGATGGAAAAATGTTTCCCAGGCTTCGAAACGACAATCGTATCGGGCTGGAAGCTGAATATCCGGATGAACCGAAGCAGTTCTGTGAAGGCCAATTCCTTCTGGTCCCAACGACGAAAAAGCTCGACCGTCAGGGCATGCGTCAGATCGGGAACCTCTAAAAAGAGCGTTAACTTTGCAGATAAAATATGTCTAATAAAAATTTTACCCATCCCTGTACGATATTCCTCGACTGCCCTCAACTTCAATTCCTCCAACTTTATCTCCTTGGCACTTTTTGGCCGACCTTTTCTCCTTATGGCCTTTTCTTGCTCTAATTCCTGATCAAACCTCGTGAGCCAAACTTCACGAATGATTTGATGAAGCTCTTCGAGCGTCAGAACCCCCTCCTCCGGTATTGCATGATAAAAGAATCCATATACATCGACTGATTGATAGTCAGGAAAAATGACAACCGTTTTAGAGATCAACGCACCAAGTGAATTGTACTTTTGACTACGTTTTGACGCCAAATTCTCAAGCCTGCTCTTCCGGTGGGCATGTCGTGCGAGCTGCCCTGCTCTGCGAGACGAAGGGTGAAATATCTTTTCCTTGGTTGCAGGAGCCATTGATGCGTGAGAATAGCTAGAACCTAGTCTAGATACCGGCACCGATACTTAGTCAATCGGTTGTCTCGTACGTTGTCTCGTACGATTATAACTGAATTCACAGTACATACTCAGTGTTCGGTACTTAATTCTTTCTCGTTCCTCATGGCTACACGAGAATCAGATCGCGTCGCGTCTGCTCAACAAACGCTTGACAGTACGTATGTTCATCACTTGGTGTGCAATCTCTCGTTCACGACGTCGCGCGCAGTTCTATTTGAGATGTCCCAGCTGCTGAACACGCAGCTGGATAAGGAGACCCTTGCAACCTGCATCAGCATGATTGAAAGCGGTGCCAATCCCGAAGCTGTCGCTGTTGGTTATGCTTCGTCATTTCCCTGAGAGCCTCGACTCATTGATTGGGGCGCAGGCAGTCATCCAAGAACTCAGACGCGAGAACTCTGCTCTAACAGCTGCAGCTGCTAGCCGTTAGGAACATATATGTATATATAGAGAGATATATTAGAAATCCTGGGGCGTAAAGCCACGTAAGGAGAGTGTGCTGCATGGTGGATTCGGATCAAACAGGTTCTGAATGTTTGTGAGGAGATCCATGGAATGACTGATCATGAGTCGTGGGGAGACTGCAGAGTAGGCGGCCCTATACTAAGGTGAGAAGAAGAAGTAGCCTAAAAGGCGGAGTTCATACATTTCGATCCTGTGCCTTCATTCTTGCCAGAGTCTCAGCGTTCATACAGTCGTCGACCTCTTGGTCCATCCCTTACACGATCTTTACGACGACATCTACAACGTACTCACCCTCTATCCTCTAATCGGCGTAGACCGGTCGGCTTGTCAAACTTCAATCGCCTTGCCGCTCCTACCTCATTCATGGCCACACGTACTCTACAACCATCTGAATACGACATTCAGCGAGAGGTTGAAGCTTTACGAGATATAAGGCGGCGTTCAACAACTCCAGGTGCCCTCACTATCGACCCAGACCTACCCAATCAGACCCCCCCGTCGTCTCCCACATCATACCGGCTAGCAACATTGCCATCTACAGACTCTCCGGGGACCTCACATCTGAATGATTTGCCCATAATTGGTGCCGGAAGCTCCGAGGGTAGCTTGGGTGACCCGGGTTCAACCTCAAACAACCCGGCGGACGATCCATTTCACTTGTTCTGGGTTCCCGCAAGTCTTCATCCTGAGATCGCGCCTGCTGAATTTCGTGCTTTCTTGAAAGAGCATTCCAGATCGCCTCCATCTTCCGATGAATCCAGCGAGCCAGATGGACCTAACGCCTACTTACTTTCCTCGTCCTCCCTGGGTCGTAAAAAATCAATGCTTAGTCGACAGTATCGTCCATCGGAGCATGACGGTGTAGAAAACGAGGAGGTGGTGTCTCTCAAGAGGAATCGGAGTAGCTTGTACACGAACCGTGGTCCGCAACTTACCATCAACGATCTCCAGAAACTAGAGGAACTGGCTGAGGAGGCTTCGGAGAGTGATGATCCTTCCAGGTTGAGAAATGTACTAAGGAGAAGTCTTAGCATGAACATCTCTCCGTCAGGTTCGTAGTTTGCTTTTAGTATACTGCATGTGTCCATGATCTTGTGTTATTGCAGCGCTCGACAAGATGGACAACATACCCGAAATGGGCGATGAAGCGGATGCCCCAATTATTGTACCGCCTCCAGGCCAAATCTTACGCCGGGCTGCACGGACCAAAATTCGCAAGCCTGGTCTGCCAGGTGACGGTGGCGGCCATCGCTTCGGGTCCACACGCCGCGGGCCACCAGCAAGAGCTGCAACTATGGAACCGCGCACTTCGAGTGATAAATCATCTAGCGATCATGGTGATTCTGTTGAATCAGTCGCTACCCCTCAACCTCGCCGTACATTCTCGGATGAGGGGCATTCTCAGCGTCCAGATTCATTTAATGAGGAAGCTATCTTCGATGCCTATGCTAGGGACGACGATGACGAGACTCCCGCTCCTGTCATAACCTCTTCTCCCCCTTCTCCGACAGTAGATCTTCCTGTTCCACCACAGCCACAGCCTGAGGTCCAGCCATCACTCCTCGAAGCTCTTGGACCTGTTATTCTACAGCCACAACCACAGCGCCCTCTAACAACACAACCTCCAGCTGAGTATCAAGTTCCTCCATCACGTACGCCATCACCCACTGAGACCTCACAACCTTCACCTTCGACTGCATTGGCCAAGTCTCCCTCTCCACCATCTTTCATTTCTACAACGCCGAGTCCACCAGCACCTAATCGAAAAGACAAGGATAAGAAGGGACTTTTTGGTAAATGGGGCAGCGACAAAGGTGGTAAAAAGAATGGAAAGGAGAAGGACCGTGTAGTGGAGAAAGAAAAGGACTCGGGGTTTTTCGGATCCCTCTTTGGTGGTGGTTCGAAAAAGAAACAAGACCAGGATTATCCGTCGCCAGTTTACGGTGGTACTGCTGGTCGGGAAGCCGCCCAAGCCCTTCTCGGGGCATCCAAATCCAAAGCATATGCTCCTTCTGTTTCGCCTGCGCCCTCGAATAGTCCAAACTCGTATGCGAGGTATCCTATCCACGTGGAGAGGGCGATTTATAGACTAAGCCACATCAAGTTGGCTAATCCGAGGCGCCCGCTCTACGAGCAGGTGTTAATCAGCAACCTGATGTTCTGGTATCTTGGTGTCATCAACAAGGCTCAAAGTCCTGTCCACCCGAACGGGCAGGTTACTGCAGGGCCCCAAGCAGTAATTGGAGGGCAGAGCAACGACCAGGCGGAGAAGGAGCAACGGGAAGCGGAGCTAACGGCGCAACGAGAGAGGGCGGAAAAGGAGAGGCTGGAGAGAGAGAGACTGGAGAAGGAGCAACGTGAGACAGAGACAAAGAAGAAAGAATCTGCGAGGAGGGGTTCTTTGACAAAGGCTCCGGCTCCCGGTTCGCCAGGTAACGGTCGTAGAGCTGAGACCCCAGTAAAGGGACCCCAGTATGAGATGCAGCATAGGGTGATGGAACAGGAGTATGGCGTACACGGGCAGGGAATGGCAATGGGTCGATCCCCGTCCACTCCGACTGGCAGTGGAAATGTTCACCAATATCCCCGAACACAACAAGCCCAGTTTCAACAAGGAGATTATTTGCCAGACCCAGGGCATCACATACCACAGCAACCAATACGCATTCCTCCAGCTGCCATGGCTCCTGTGGATCAGTCAACCCGGCACCAATCACCGCTACCTCTTCATCAACATTCTTCGCCACCACCTCCTGGCCCTGGTCCTCGTAGGTCGCGATCGCCACCACCACAAGCTCTCAGTAAGCAGCTGACCAAGGCTGGCCGGTATAGCCCCAGTTCTTCCCAGGAGAATTTGGTTCTGGGAGGCGTAAGTCGGATTCCAGGTCGCTCGCTCTCCGCCACTGCAGGATTACCTCCAGCGAATGGGAAACTACGCAAGGCATCGAGCGCACATAGTTCTGTCCCTCTTGCTAGTGGCCGACGACCGCAATCAGTGGATGGGCGACAGGGACAAAACGGAACGGGAGAAGAGGAGGATATGCCTTTGGCGATGTGGCAGCAACAACATCGAAGATAGTCCATTATTTGCATCATCTCGATTCCTCGGTCTTTGGATTTCTACTCTATCTTCTCCGCAACTCCTTCACTCGGATAGACCATGCTGAAATCTGATACGCCGTGTGCTCCCACTACTTATCGTCTATTGCATTTCTTCTTACATTTTCCCCTATGCCTCCATAATACCCAACACGACTTCCATTTGCTTTCATACCTTTCCTGCATTGCAGCATGTGATGAACACCTATTCATCTTTCCTTGACACATCGCCCGTTGCTCATGCTTGCTTTCGTTTCCTAGAATGGACCATCAATCTGGAAAGAATCGTGCCCCAGAGGATAGAAACCTGGACTATATTACTGCCACAATCTTCTGGCATGCTGATGTTGTAAGCTACCTATAGCGCCGATGTATGTACCAGATTGGAGATTATGGCAAGCAGTGTGACCTGGTTGCGTTTCAAGAGGGCTTGCTCCATATGTCACTGCTTTGCATGCCGAGCAGTTGATGCAATAACCCAATAGATATACAAGCTTCATCGTCGAGTTCCGTGATTCTAATAACCATGAATTCGCGATATACAAAGCCCATTATATTTATAATGTATTATTCAAATAATGGGCGATGCCTCATGTAGTACCCTTTAAATGTCGATGCACAGGCCGCGAAGCACCGCAAGCGAACCCTACACTGCTCCAGTGTCTACAACCGCCAAGTCTCAACCAAAGGATATCAGCTCAACACTAAAGAATAGAGGTTGATTATCGTAATATTAGTATAGAAATAAGTAGCTTATTTACATAAGCGTGCTTTTGCATCAAATGTTTGAATTTGATCCTAAAAGTTATTTCCCACATTTTCAAAGACCATGTCATGACTAAGACTAATAATTGATTACATAACGGATTGAGGACCTTCACAGTTACGATCAATACCACTCTCTACACTCTGAACTTCTCTCTATCATCATTGACTGCCCCTTCTATGCACGAAACCCGCAACACGCCCCTAAACAAGGGCAATCCTGCATGCTGGACCCCTTCGAAAAGCACCTTTGACGTGTCGTCCATCACGCCAACTAGCTCGACTTGCCTGGATTGTGTCCAGCCAGGCTATGCCTTGAGCGAGATTACTTCTCTATGCACAGACAAATGTGTGGTCATTGCTTGCAACAATCCAGACCACGGCGACATAAGTTGTCATAGAGCTGGAGGCAACCCTCACTGTGATCTCGTTTGCGATGGAGCGACGAATTGTAACGATTGCACCGGCTTTGACGAATTTGTGTGTACCTTACTTATATACAAATATCTAGTTCTTATCGGTATGTCTAGCTGCAGTGTTGTACTAACTACCACTCGGGCATCGCCCAACCACAGAGTGCGCCCACTCCGTGGGATTCTCTCCTCGATAACTTTTTATGCGCTTGTGGCGAAGAAGGGCAGGGGGCTTCTAAGATGGCATATGTGCCTCTTGATCCTTTTGCCTCAACAGAAATGGACATGAGCTACATGCCAGCTGCAAATAACGTTTCGCATTCCCCGTCATCTTCGTCTTTCGTGACTGATCAGACTTCGGAGGTGGCTTGCATGTGGGGAAACTGCCAGGCTCGTTTCGCGTCGCTGTCCGACTTGGTTGGGCATGTCAACTTCGAACACCTGCGACTTCCCCCAGCTCCCGCCCCCGCATCACTCAGCGCGGTACCAGAGATTCAGCCCGACAGTTCGCCCCTATCGTGCCTTTGGCGTGACTGCACCGTATACTCTACACCAGAATCCATACCAACTTCCTCATCGAGCAATCCAGTTGATGGCTTGCTCAACATTCTTGCCAACCATCTTCTCGAAGATCACATTGGTCAACAGTTACCAGCGACTGCTTCAGAAGATAATTCCCTGACATTTTCCACCACTCAAGCAAATGCGAATCAACAAAACTGTAACCAAACCAGCCCTTCATCAGGAACCGATCGCAGTACTTCGCCACTTTCATTCCTATCCCATCAGTGCTCTGGGACCCATATGTGCAATTGGAAATCGTGCGGGCAGTCCTTCACCACTTGTAGCGATTTAACTTCTCACATCACTGCTGCGCATATCGGCGGTGGTAAAGCTCATTATGAATGCTTCTGGGAAGGGTGTAACCGTAACGGTAGTAATGGGTTTTCTAGCAAGCAAAAGATATCTAGACATCTGCAGGCGAGTTTTCTCCTAAGTCTCTGTTACTGTATCTCTGATATTCACATTATTCCTTCTACAGTCGCACACAGGACACCGTCCGTATCAATGTGAGGTTTGTTTCCAGAATTTCTCGGAAGCAGCAACTCTCCAACAACACATGCGTCGTCACACGCAAGAGAGTGAGTTAGCTTAGGGCCACCTTTTTTTATTATGAACGGTTCACTTCATTTATGTAGAACCCTACAAATGTGATTATCCCGGATGTGGGAAGTCATTTGCGATCACAGGTGCTCTGACAATCCACAAGAGGATGCATAACGGGCACAAACCTTTCAAATGCAAATTTTGTGATAGGTTTGTTTGCACTTCTCGTTTCCCCTCTTACACGCTTATAGAAAAGTGGTGTGTCTAGGGCCTTCGCTGAATCGTCAAATTTATCAAAACATGTGTGTCCAGTCATAATTGCACTCGAATTGGTTCACAGAGCATTTATAGTTACGGACTCACACTGGTGCACGCCCTTATCCTTGCATGGAACCAGGCTGTAACAAGTCTTTTGCACGACCTGATCAGCTTTCAAGGCACATGGGAGTACATAGAAAAGGAAATTCCGTTGACGAACGCATGGAATAAAATGCCGAACCCCCGCTCATTCCACAGAGCGTTGTAAGTAGAAGTAACACATGTACAAAGAAGGTTGGACAATTGTCGATGACGAAATTCAATATGAACTGCTGTGCTGTTCAACCGTCGCGAACTTCGATTTTGAGCGCTAATGCACTGGTGACCTCGCCCACGAGTGTAACAAATTGCGTTGCGTTAGAGCAACAGTCTGTGCGTCAACAAATTTCAGCGCGTAATAATTTATGAGATTATGTATATACAACTAATCACTGTCAAATTCGTCCAACTCATTCATCCCTGATAACTGAATGACTTGTACAGCATCCTCCGTTCCCTCATTGTCCCAAGTTGAATTGTCTGCTCCATGTGCTTCATGCAAGTCGACACGATGTATCTCGGGAAGCTCTGATCCATCACTAGGGCCAATTCCGCCATCGCTGTCCAAGTAATCCAAACAGCCCCACTGACAACCACGCCATCGTACAGGCACGCAACCCCCCACACTAACGCCTGCAATGATCGACTCCCAGGTATAGCGTTCTTCCACATGACGTAGGAACACTCCCGGCTTGGACTGTCCTCTACCGTGATCACAATGCCCGATGCCTGTCACCCTTAACCCCAGATCGTCCACAGATATGGATGAATTAGATGGTTGTTCCTCGGGATAGACCGAGGATCTAACACACGTACTTAGGATTGTGCGAATATGCGAAGGTATGGGATAGGGAAATCGTCTTTTTCGCAGTGTGACATTGGATGGAAATGTGGAATCGGATGGGCATTCATCGAGGGGCAGGTCGTAATATTCTTCTAACAAGCATTCTCCCGGACTCGCTGATGAAGGGGAGAAGAGGACACGAAGGGCCATTTCCACGAGCGGAATGACTTTCGGGAGACAGTGTTTGGTGTCGGAGATGGAACGCGGCCTGTCCCCCGGTTTCGTTCTACTCGTGGACGAAGAGAGTTGTTCATCGTAAGGATCTTTCAGAAAGAACAGATTCGGGAAGACTTGTAGCTGAGTGAGAGACATCTTCAACATCTCAGCAGGTAGGTATTTAATGGGATTGTTAGTGATATTAAGTTCCCGCAAGTTCCGTAGGCAAACAATCTCAGGCGGAATGAAAGTTATACTATTTTGGCCTGATGATGAAATATGAGGGATAGACGTGCATGATGCATGTGTCACTTACGAAGGGAAAGCAACGTCAGATTCTGGAGCGTCAGCAGTTGCAATGGTAGGATAGTGATGTTATTTCTAGATAGGTAGAGCTGGATTTCTTTGGGATCGCATCCTACGGCGCTTCGGGTACGCTTAAGGGATCGCGTCCTGGCAGCTGACACAGCCTGTCCGGGAAAAAAGTCTGTGCTAAAGTTGGCATATTCAGGATTTTCAGGAGGAATGTAGACATTAGAGATATCCGATATAAAACTTTGTGGAATGTGCGTTAGATTGCGATCCCTAAGTTAAGGAGATAATTAGCCTCCTTTCCTTCTATTTGGAAGGGTTACTGACTGGAGCAAGATGGTGCCATGTGCATTGTCTACTACTTGCGTGCTAGCTTCATCCCAAATAGCAGCCTCGATCTGTGCAGCTGTTTCGACTACCGCATTGTGGGACGTATGTGTGGAATTTGGTGAGGAAACAGGCCGGCATGGTGTCGAATCTGGTTGCCAATAAGCATATCTGGCTCTCTTTACAGAGACATTGCCCGACGGCGAGCGCGGTGGCGTCAAAGGCTTCTTCTCGTACTCAGGGGGTGCTTTGTTTGCTTTAGCAGATGCAGCATATGGATCGACAAGAGTTAACGATGGAGGATCTGGTAGGTCGAGCAAAAAGTCAGCATCTGGAGAGGAAGCGGGAGAAGAGTCGACTGCGAGTGTCGGTGAGGAAGCTGGGGAGGAAGAGGGCGAGAATGGTCTTGTGAGTGTATACATATAAGTAGAAGAGAAAGGAAAGACTACAAAATTTCGATTAAGATATACACGACGAGGTACGGTCACGTGATACAGACGCGTTAAGCTATAAATACAATACACTATCAATAATTCGGACACTCTACGCTTACTCTTTCAAAGACTGCCTTTATCGTAGGAGGTCCGGTCTGCCAATTGACAGGCCCTCTAGCCCATTCTGAGGTGCCTGAAGCACTGCTGGCATCCCAGATTCCCATCTGGATACGTGCAGGTCGTGATGGATAGCGCCATACTCCGTCTTTCCATGTATCCTCTTCAAACCGTTCCAGTCGTAAGAGTTCTGTGTATCGTGAGGGGACTGATTTCCTGCGTACCTTGTTTCAGTGTCCGATAGGTCGTCCCATCTACACTCCATTGGATCCTGTCTTTGTTCCAATCAATCGTGTACGTGTGTGACTGGCTAGTGCTCGATGCTGGACTGGGAAAAGGTTCAACAGAGCTGAAGACACCATACAGTGGCCTGTCGTCCTTGGGCGAGGAAACAAATATATTCGTTTGCCAGTGCTTGGCGTCACCTCCGAGGAGCTCGATGTCAATTTCGTCACGTTCATCCGCTGCAGATATATGAGAGTGAATAGGTGGTCAGAAGGAAGTTTCACTGACCAATAAGGATAGCAGCAGTAACAACACCAGGAGTGGTAGGAGCAATTATTTGGAATGAAATCCTTCCGTAGCTATATAAGTATGTCCTGAATATTTAGGCGGTTGTTCAACATGTAACATGTAACAAGCAAGACGTACAGAATAGTAAAAGTAGAATTAACGGTTGCACCTTCTGCTATCTTGTCATTGACGCCGTTCTTCGATTTGATGGCCCCTTGTGGTCTTTCCATGTACAACTCCAGACCGGCTTGCGTGGTTTGATACGAGTGTCGAGGAGTTATCGCGACAAAAGGAGCTACGCTGGATACAGACGACGAGGAAAATGTGGTAGAAAGGGGGAGACAGCGAGGGCTTGAATGATAGAGATGCGCAGCACCGACTTGGTAGCAGAGAAAAGAGAACCCAAAGAGAATAAGATACATACTTGTTGAAAGTTGAAGTCGAACTTGGTGGCCGGTCATGTGATAAACAAAAGAAATTCAATTCGCGACTGCTGGGACATCGTTTGTTTTGGCGATGGTAATACGTTCGCCCTTCTCCCGCATCTGTTGCCATTCAGCAACCTGGTCGAAAATAAGCCCTTCTCTCTTCGCCCGCTTCTCTGCAACGAGTCTCAAGATATGCGATCGCTTCGTCGCTATCGGTTCCTTGAACTTCCATCCCTTGGCTTGGCCCTTCGTGAGCCTGAGCAACTCGTACTTTTGAATAGCACGAGTAGCTTGGATCTGGAAATTATCTTCAATCCATTTCTCTCTCTCCTCTCTCTCCTTAGTTTCCATGTCTTCCAACCGAAGAGGGTAGTAGAACGGATCGACCAAACCCACCACTGCACGTTTGTAGGTTTTAAACGGTTTGGTGCGTTTACGACCTTGCCTCTGATAGATAGGAGAAATATAGTTGTCTGTGCGAATGTAAGTGGTCTTGACGCCATAAACAGCAAGAAGGTATGAGCGAACGTCGGTTTTCGTGACAGAGTTCGGAATGCGGAATGTCGCTTCGTAGGGATTGTAAGGCTGACCAGGAGGAGTATGATTCCGCACTAGACGAAAGATGATATTAGGCAGGTAAACACGTCGGCCCACGACCTTTTTCTCCTCAACTCCATTCCGTTGCGTGGTCTTGAACCCACGCACACGGGATCTTTTCTCGTTGAGCCTCTCTACCCACTGAGACTCTGTGACGTCTGTTCCATCTACTTGTATAAGTTCTCCCTTGGCACGGAGGCGTTGGTAACGTGCGTGTTCGGTGGGCGTCAGACCTTCAGGTGTTGCATCTGACGCACCAAGGGCCACAGGGCCAAATTTTTTACGTCGACGAAGGCGGACAGCAAGGGGAGTGGAAGTTGTGCGTGCAACACGAGCTGCATCGGGTATTATTGTCGGTGGTTTTGTTGAGTATAGTCGTCGGCCAAGGAAACCAAAAGACTGCATATTTTTTCGCGGCTGGCAGTCAGTGGTGGGAGTCGGGAGTTGAAGTCACATGAGTTGTGGTTTAGACGTCTACATAAGTGCCATCTGTCGTGGAACGCTTCGATCTTCGGTTTCGGTTCTTCTTCAAGTCCTCCAGCCTGACGGTCCCCGGAAATCATGGCGTTCCTTAGTCGCCTTTTCCGTTTTATCACTTCCATGTCTACGCAGATACTCACTTTCTTTGCGTTTTCTTTCCTCCTTACTTGGATATTCATCCTGTATCAGCCATCACCGGGTCCTGGAATAATTCAACGGCTAGGCTGGCAGTCATGGGATGTTATTACAATGCCCACTGGGAGTACAGGATCGACCGACTTGGGAGCTGGGTCTTCTGATCCATTGGTCAATCACACAGAACAGGTTGACTGGTGGAATGTTACAACGTCAGAGAGTAACGTTGATTCTTCGACCTTTCCCTTGGACGTGTGGGCTCCATTGCTCCCTCACAATACTGGCTGTACGTCCGATAATTCTGCTGTTTGAGGATGGAGCTTGGTTGATACTCGTCTTTTTAGTGTCCGAGATTACTGTCACGAAGTGCTTTGTTCAACCTAATCTAGCAGGCGATACTTGTGCACCCCGTTCTACAATAGAACAAGATGCGATAAAGGGCAAGTGGGTGCGTGTGGCCCGGGATCTGAATCTTGAGGCTGGCATATGGGCGGGGTGGTTGGTGCGTAGTCGCGTGGATCTTCTCCTTCTCAATGCTCAAGCGAATCAGAATATATATTATCGCCGAACAAGGAGACAAGACATCAACCTCATCACGGATATACGCCTGCTTCCTGAGCGGGAGGAGCTAGATCACCAAGAAGGCTGGCGCAAAGTCGCATTATCACTAAGAACTGGAATATATAAGGCTCCTCCTCTTTTCTTATGGTATCGCGTCGGAAAAACAGCTGCTGAAATGACTGCAGAAGAGCGAGCTCAACTCATCACAGAACTTGATATCCTATACGGGGAGGATGTCCCGTGGTATGGCTTTGAAAAAGTTGAGCCAGCTACCATGCCCCAACGTGGTAAGGTGGAGGCTACTTGGCTTACTTATCGTCGCGGGGTGAAAGGTCGGTCCTGCCAAATACTGCGAAGATGCTTCGTATCTCAGAGTGTTGGTCTTAGTACCTCCACGCGCCCCACCCCTTCACTTCTCTCATTCGGGGAAATTCAAGATTCTTCAAGTGGCTGACCTGCATTATTCTGTCTCTCAGGGCCGCTGCCGCGATTCCCTTTTGAAACCCTGCGAACATTCAGATAACCTTACCACATCTCTCCTCTCAACCGTCATCTCTGAAGAAAAGCCGGACCTTGTCGTATTTTCTGGCGATCAGCTAAACGGACAAGGGACCTCCTGGGATCCCAAGTCTGTTTTGGCAAAGTTTGCCAAGGCAGTGACCGATAAAGGGATTCCCTGGGCCGCCGTTTTCGGCAATCATGATGCTGAAGACGGCATACCGAGGGAGGCCCAGCTCACACTGATGAAAGCTTTGCCTTATAGTCTCGTTGAGAGGGGTCCGAAGGATGTGCATGGGGTCGGCAATTATGTCTTGAAAGTGATGAGCGCCGATGCGTGAGTGTGTCTGTGCGATGCACACTCTGTAGCTAACTAAATTCTCCTCTTTCCCATCTGTATACCGGGCAGCTCAAAGACGCATCTGTTGACTCTTTATTTCTTAGATTCTGGAGCTTACTCGGACGGTTTTTGGGACTTCTTTGGACTTTTCCAACCTACTGCTTATGATTGGATTCGAGAGGTAGGTCGATCTACTTGTGACCTACATCCGACGTTAATGCCGATGTCGCATTTCTACAGAGTCAAATCAACTGGTTCTTAGAGAGATCTGGTGAGTATGACTCTTTTCCGAGTTGGGTATAGTATGATGAAAACCCCATAGCATCGATTAATCAGATTGAGCGACCATTTACTCCTGATTCCGGCAAGGATTTTGGGAACATGTGGGCAAAACGCCAAGATCAGCTAGTCCCCGACATCAAAAGACTGGCGAAACCAAATGCTCTCATGTTTTTCCATATTCCTCTGTATGGGACTGTATTCTCCAGTCTTTCATTTGTTGATGATCAGTACTAGTCCAGAGTCTTACTCTAAAGCCGACACGGATCCACGGACGGGAAAGCCGCTGGATGTCGGTATCCATGGACAAGAGTCACCAGGTAATGCCAAAAAGAACGATGGATTCTTCGAGAAGGCCATCCTGAAAGCCCCGGAGAGTGACCATACTGCCAAAGGAAATGCTCTCGAAGTTAAAGTGATAGGAAATGGACATTGTCATGGTATCCTATTTATCGATCATCTTGATACACTGGCAGCTGATCACCAAGTTTAACTCTCCAGTGACGGAGAATTGTAGGCGGGTGAAAGCTGTATGGCTTTGCTTCGGCGGCGGGGGGTGAGTTATTTATTAATTGATTTCCTCCCCTGGTGTGAACGATTTTTTCTCTCTGAAGCTCATATTCCGGATATGGGAAGATAGGGTGTGTAGCATGTGTTTTAGTTCTTCGTTTTGTTTATAAGTTTCACTGCATAGGTTTGACCGCCGGTTCAGGGTGTACGATATATCAGATTATGGGGAAACTATCAGGACATACAAACGAACAGAGAAGAATGAGATTGTAGACCGGATGGATCTAGAGGGAAAGAATGCACCTCGATGACCCTCAGTAAACCATTTACTGTGTACATATCTGTATAATTTATTGAAGATGCAGCCATTACTTATGTAATGTAGCTATAGAATATAAGTACCGCCGCTGTCAATGAATTTTCGCACGGTAGGGGCAATATTTGAATCCAAGAACTCGAAGTCGGCTGCCGTTGGCAAGGTGGACACTGTCAAACAGACCGTGCATTCGCCACTTCCCCACCCTTCCTCCATTTAATTATACCTGAATGTCATCTAGGTCAAACGGAAGCCAGGGCCATTCTTCTCGTCGCGATAATCCATCAATATCATCGACGCACTCGTCGGGATCGGGACGCAATGAACGGGGCACACGACAGGCTAATAATGTGAATACTCACCTTCTTTAATATGTTAAAGCTGATCTCTCTTTCTGCTCAAGCCGGCGGTGGAATCAGCAGTAACTCGGCTCTTGGTGGCGATCAAACAACTTCTCGAGGCGCTCACACTATGGAGTCAGCTGAAAATAGATGAAACCCAAGTGAGCGACGTGTACGTTCGTCTTGGTAATGACTTCAATGCAGCTGTCGCCGCGTTTGCAGCATTTGGCATTGATATGAGGTGAATTCAATCATTTCATTAAATAAAGGAGGTCTTCATGGTCATGATTTGTCAGTGAACTCATGTCGGTCCCCGACGAACTACGGAATGTATTGGAGCAATGTCTTGCCGAGGACGCTACTGTCGAAAATCTTGAAATCTACCTCCCAACTGTACGGGAGATCATCACGAACTTGTTGCAAGGGCTTCGAACGAAACAATCTATTTATCGCAGAATAATCTCCGATCAACGTCGTGCATCAGAACAGCAGCCTGGATCATCTGGGGGAGGTCATGAAAGGAACGAAAGTCGGTCGTCGCGTGGAGAGCGATCTGCACGTGGCCATCGCTCACAACTATCGCGCACAATTGCCGAAGGCGAGAGGCCTGAAAGAGACAGCGTATCTCGGAGAAGTGCACACTCCTCGAGCAGAAGGAGGGATAACCATGCGCAACCGCCTATTCCACACAACGAAGAGGCTTTCGTTGGTGGCTTCAACCCAGGGCTTCCGGAACAGTTTCAACCTCCAAGCCAATCAATCAATGAAGATAGCAATCCGACCTTTCCCGAATCCCAGGCTCGTAACCCTCCTCATGGCTATTCTCCTGCAAACGCCACCCTCCCAGTTGAACCGTATGCAGAAGTGCCGTCTGAACAACCGCCTGATCCGCCTGCTGAGACTGTTTCCACACTTCAATCCCCACCGCCTTCTGCCGTCCCAGCTCATGTGAAGCGGTATTCGCTCGTGGACAAGCCCGCGTCACCTCCTGCATTGGTGGTGGTGGAACCCTCTAGTCCTCACTCCGACCAATATAGTGGCCCCTCTACACCACCCCCAGAAACATTAACGCAGGACCTCCCCCCTGCCGTGGCTACCTCATTGGCTGCCCTCAAAAACCACGATGCACTAGAAAGACGTGCTTCGAAGCGTTTCTCTTCCTTCAATATCTCGAAAATGACCGGTGCATCAACGACGCGAGAACGCTCACGCCGGGGACATCCAAACAGGCGCTCCTTAGCTGTGTCTTCTGCGCTGACGCCTGGAGAGCTTGCTGTGCTGACCGAGGTAGATGATGAAGACGCACCGGAGCCTCCACCGCGGGATGAGAGGAGTCCGAGGGCGCGATCAAAACCAAGAGCAGCCGCTCCTGAACGAAGCCAAACAGCGCTGCCAGCTCCACCAGCATCGCCACCTAAGGCGCAGGAACATCCGACAATGGTGGAAGACAGTGAACAACAGTCTTCAGCTGATACAATCGCCCAGCCTCATGTGGATACTTCTCGGATAACTGTATTTCTGCAGCTCGGTCGGGAGGTGAAGAAAGCAAGCCTTGAACCAAATATATCCTTCGCTTCTCTTCGTGTCTTATTTGTGGACAAATTCTCTTATAACCCTGGCCAGGAGAATTTCCCTGCGATCTACATCCGCGATCCTTCAAGTGGGGTTCAGTATGAGCTTGAGAATACTGATGAAGTCAAGGAGAAGTGTCTACTTTCTCTTAACATCGAACGTGTGTATGAATTATCTTCGACCTCGTTATACAACTGAAAATGTAGCATGGACAGCCCTCGATCAAATTAAACAACATATCGACTCCCAAATCTCTAACCTATCGAAAGATATCAAGGACTTGAGAAGTGCTGTTTCGGCTAATAACCGACAACCTACACATATTATCGCAGAACCTCTTGCAGAGAGCACCCCAATTCCAAATCGACCTACTGACAGTCAGTTTCAAACCGTTGCGAGACGCTTGTCACGCTTCGTTGGTGACTTATCCACCTCTTCTTTCACATCTCAGCCTCCATCGTCACCCAGTATCGGCCTAATGCAGCCACAGATGACCGGTCAATCGCTTCAACCACAGATGTCAGGGGGCTCAATATTGTCGGATTATACGAGTCGTGTGGTAACTGACCTGAAGACGCAATTCGACGAGGTTCAGAACTTACGTCGTGATCTCGGGGTTATGCGCCAGCTATACACCGAGTTTATGAAGCAAACTAAGGAATCATTGACCACGTTGCGAGGACAGACCCAGTCTGTAAAACAACTTGCAAGTACAAACGTTGGTGGAGCCAGAGGATACATTGATTCGGGCAAGAAAAAACTTGATATCCGGAGCCAGACAGTATTGACAGACGTGGAGAAACTCCTTGATACTGTCGAAGGTGTCAAAGATGACATGACCAAGAGGCAGACCACACCCAAAGAGCAATATGTCAAGAGCATCAAGAAAGACCTCGATTCAGTTGCGAACGAGCTTGAGAGTTTGAAGGAGCATATCAAAACGATCAAACCGATGTGGAAAAAGACATGGGAGGAAGAGTTGCAGAATATTGTCGAGGAACAACAATTCCTCACACATCAAGAGGGATTTTTAGGCGACCTTCTTGAGGATCACAAGGCGGCGGTGGAGGTGTATGGTCATATAGAACAAATCATTTCGCTTCGTAGTCCTGGTCTAAATGGGTCCGTCAAGCCAAGACAGGGGCCTCGGACTCGTGGTTTCAGGCCACCCCCTCCTGAAGAAGGCCACAATGGCCTAAGTAGCGTCATGCTCGAAATCCGAGGGGCTGCTGTTGATCCTGAGCAGCGGATGAAGGCCATCGAAGCAAATCAGAAGAACCGACAGAAGGAACGTGCCGCTCGAGGAGATTCCGAACTGCATGCTGAGCTGACGGAGTTTGTTGGTGGCAAACGGCTGAAGATGACGGGTGGTGCAGACGAAGCGGAGCGTGTAAGGCAAAAACGAAGTGAAATGACACTGAAGGCCATGTTCTCCAACTCAAGTACAGCAAGTAGTTCACCCCCTACTGTCAACTCAGATTTGCCACCCACGGCATAATATCTAATCGTTGCAAGTTTATGTATATACTCACTTTTACGCATCTTCATGGTATTTAACTAGTGATCAACTTCAAGCTTTGGGCGATCGAGGTGTACCAACGATAGACAATTACATAACTGTGACAGAAGTACTTACTATATAAGTTACTAAAAATAGAGCATTATAATTAAAATCTTTTTTAATTGCCGCTGTGCCAGGCAAAATTTGGTACACCGAGCCTTGGGGCAAATCTGGAGGTAACAAGTGTCTTTCTATGGTGGTAGAAAACGGCAGTTAACTAAGTGTTCAAACGTTCAGCTCGTATGGTTACTGGGAAAAAGCAATCTCGGTCTGATGGCCAGAATCGAGACGTGAATAACAAAAATATCATTCATTAGACAAATTACAGATTACTTGCATCCTCGCCCATTCTCCTATCGGCGAAGCTTCCGAGCCAGTAACTGCCCTCCACAATGACAGCCGACTGCATAATACATCCCAAACAGGTGGCTTGCTTCCCATAGTCATCGTTGCATGCCAAAGAGTTTCTACACACTGACCCCACGTCTGCCAAGGCTCACGCTCTGGATATGGCTCGTGGATTTCGCTTGCTCTAAAAAGAGGTCTGCAAGGCTTCAACATGGCTGATGACAGCCGCTTTGACGATGATGGAATCAACACAGTCGTTTCCATGCGTTTCAGGCAATTCACCGCCCCATTCAGCAGCGACGCGAGCCCTAGCACCGTTTGTCCAGGTAACATGCTCAGCCTCAGAATAGCAGAAGCAGCACAAGGTAAGATCCCAGCGGTGTTTGCTAAGACATTCAGAACAATTAGCAAACGGCAATGGAAAACAAAGCAACGTACACGTACAAGTTTTGTCATCATTCAACACCATCGAAAGGCATCGACAAATTACCGAACGCCATTCTCCATTCGTCGAGACTTCAATCTTATGGGGATCCACGACCGACATGATGTTGTCCAAAATTTTGACCCACGTTACACCATCAGTTACTTGACATGTTGTGATCAATTGAATTTCGATCCAGGAAAAAAGCCCCGATTTGAGAACCAACGATGTCGTCGCTTGCGTATTGCATGTTAGATTAGCGAGGACCTGGATATCTACGTGAATAACAGTCTCGATGGGGATGTCTTTCAAAATCTTACCTCGAAGATACCCCTCCTCAATGTTCGGTCACCTTCAGAACTCTGGAACAGGCTGGCTAGCAGATCCCACGTATGCCTTCGTTTGAGGACTCTCCAATCTTCACTGCTCATCATGCCATCGGAAAGAAACCGTATGATCCATCCTCTTTCCTTCTTCCAGTCATCCGAATTGCTATACAGCATGTTGTATAGCATCGGCACGTCACTTGTATCCAGTCCAGGTCGTTGTAATAGGAATCGAGCGGTCATGGGGTAGATGAAGTTCGATGGATAAAAGACGCCTCGCAGAGCATGCGAGAGAAGAAGCGTGGTATACGATGGTAATCTTGGAGGTTGTTTCTCTGGATCAGAAGCGGATGGGAGCACATCCTTCAACAGAGTCAGGATGTGGAGTATGTGTAATTTTTCTTGCAAGTCAGCGAGCTATGACCAACGCATATTAGTACCAGTTTAACAAATAAGCAAATTTAACAAACGCATTACCTCGAGATGCTGCCATAGAGCAGCGATCTGGCACAAAGCCACTTCTCGGATCCGTCCACATTTGGATGACGTCGCTTTGATCAACAAACTCACGATATTCGTCCGGAAAAGCTCGACCCAAGCAAAAGCCGAAGACGGAGGGCCCTCGGCGAGTGTCTGAGCAAAAAGCAATATCAAAAACACAGGATCGTACAACTGTGCGTCACGGGCCGACCCCATCCCTGTCATTGGCTCTTCGAGGCGTCGCCATCTGGGAAAATTAAGACATGTTCGCAGCACCAGGGTTGGATCGAGGCTCTGGATGGCTTCAAGTGAGGTTGACGATGCTTGATTAGCCGACGGTGACCAGCGTGCGAGGAGGGATGCAACTGAAGACCCTCGTTGCGTTTCAAACAACCGAAATACAGACAACAGTTGACCATCGGCTGGCGAAAGCGTCCCACGATAGATTCGGACCAAAGGCTCCACATGAGTTACTTGGCATGTATTTGCTGGGTGGAGGTTGAACAAGACGTGCAGTAACTGAACAATATTATCTCGAGAGCCAGATGCATGTGTAGCGGAAAACTTGAAGAACTTGGGGTGCTGTACGATACTCTGTAAGTGACGGTTTACGACAGCGGGCTGCATGCGAATGTAAGTGATTATTCAATAGAGATTGATTTCCGGGGAATCACCTTCAAGGGTACAACTTTCAGCAGGGCAGCTGCTAATTCAAGAGCAGCAACATTCGACAGTTGATTCCGGGTAACTACTCCCACGAGAGTTTCCACAAGGTGAGGCTTGATATCGGATGCTATTCGCACAACAGAGGCTAAGATGATGAGCCATCAGCTACAGATCAGCGTTGCTTGTAGAAGAGATTTACATACCCAGTTCTTCAATAATAACATCAGACGAGCCGTCAAGGTCCTCGGGAAAACGCCTCAGAGCCCATTGTACGCCATGTTCTGCCAACGTGGTCAAGAGAGCCTTCCCACGGCTGATATTTGTCATATGCAAGCGGCGTCCAATGGCCAAAATCTCAGCCGTAAGAGATGTAACAGGTAACGATCGGAGCTGGTCAAGGGTAACGGCAACGAATTCTGCGATCCTAGCCGGGAACAATCTTAGCAGAAGAGATACGCATGCGCCGCAAGTACCTCGTAATTCTTGGGGTAGGCTAGCATCCAGGGCCGCCTGCGCAAGTCGTGCAAGATGACGGTACCAGACATTGCTCTCTGGAGCGGGAATCTTGTTGGTTCCAGAGGAACATGTATCAAGGAAGGCCTGCAAGACGGGGGCGAAGTGTTGAAGTTCACGTGCATTACAATGGTCTGTACTGAGCCATGAAAAGAAAACAGCCGGCGAAAGTGACCGTCGGTAGATAAGACCTGAGATGATCTTGGACGTTGATATAGACCAATGTTCTTGCATCAGGAATGAATCGATAGGGAGGTCCGTCGATAGTGGTTCCAGACGTCGAGACCATCGCACTTCCGACCGCTTAATGAAAGGGATAATGTCGGGCTCATCGAACGATTCTTTGAGTGCCAGTTGCCCGTTGGAATATGCAGGTAGGGATGCCTCCACAGCCGCGGCGATCATCTCCTCTAATGTGTCGGAATCACCAAGGAAAGGTCTCAATGCCAATAACTGAGGTAGCCTGCCTAACAAAGCGTCTTCGGACTCGGTGTCAGACGTGAGCGTTGATCGCAGAGCGAGAAGAATAGCGTCTAGCAGACCCGACGTGGAACTGTCCATCATTTCAATGCCTGATCCAAGCGTATCCAATAGGCCGAAGAGATCTGAAGACTGGAAGTATTTTATCCAGAGGGAGGCAGATGAAACCTAAAACCATCACAATTGAGACGGCCGCCGATGACGTTGGAAGTAACGGACCAGGTTATCAGATCTTAAGGAATTTTTGACTCTTTCCAGCCAGTGGTTACTAATATCAGAAATTAGCATCCGATCGCCTTGACTTCGAGGATCGAGGACAATTTTGACAAGTTGATGGTACCCTGAAGATCTGTCAGCAAGGATAAGAAACACCAACGTAGGAAATCTACCATCGCGAACCAGGTCCGAGAGTGTTTCTGACATCAGACTGGTCTTGATGATCCCTGGACGAACGAAAACAAATTCCTTCAATGAAAGAATATCTACGGACGACATAGTCAATGATAGACGTTCGAGTATGGATGTCAGCAACATTATCAATCCATAACCTATATGGCTCCGGCCTTCCGAATGTGACAAACGATGTTCGATGAGGCAAACCACTCTCTTGATATCAACGACAGCAGGAGCACCTTTTGACGCTGCATCAGCAAGAATCGTTCGACAGGTAGTATTCGTTAATTGTTGCTCGCTGGAATGACGAAACAGAACATCGAACTGCAAGCTGTAAGACCGGCGTCAGAACTTGAGGTGCACTGGAGTATGTTAACTTACTGCATTCGCAATTCGGGGTATGGTAGAACAAGATCCACAGCATCCCAAAATGAAACTTGCATAGGGTCTAGATGTTCTCCGATTTCTAGTAATGAAGGGATGTGGAACTTGACGAGGATAGCAGATAATCGTCGAACTTCGGTGGTACCATAAGGTTGCTCAATCAACCGCAACCAGTCGATAAGCTCATAAGCTGCGATGATACGAGCACGCGTCGAAGAAGCTGGACGGAGATGGTGGTCAGTGCAGTTCCGATGAAAATGTAATTGAAAATACGCACGAGCTGGTAGCTGCTCCACCTGCGCCAAGAAGTCCTGAACTTCTCTCACTGCAGGCCCAGACGGTACCGGCGGGTCAAGAGAAGGCTGCAAACAAGCCCAGAGCAACGCGACTTCCCGACGAATAGCCGAAGTAACAATCGGATAATCAGTGAATAGCCGATCAACACTCAGCATGTCATCAACCTTTGCTGCAACGGCGAGCAAAATCTTCAAACTCTGCAACTTAGTCATCAACCTCAAAACCAGCTTTCGCATGAATGTCGTTAACGCAAGAACATCCGATGGTGATAAGGACTTCTTTTCGACTTTGACGCTGAGTTGTTCGAGGACGGTCAAAAGCAGTGGGCTGGGACACGCGTCGATTCCTTGGTTGTCCGAATCTGTGGTCTTGCTGATGGCATAGAGCTCCTCGAGGTATCGATATGGAGTTTTCAGACAACGCTGGATGCACTCATCCAAGAATGTAATGACACTGTCGGCCTCATCTGTAAGGGAAGCCCCATCACGGGACTCGGTATCTGCTGCACGTCGCGAAGTTGGCAAGGATAATAGCCAAAGATGAGGCTCGTCAGGCTCTTCTTGGAACATGATGCTTTCGGCCAAGACATGTTGAAGCAGTTCGCAAAGAGCCGTCCGAATCGCTGGGACGTCGGATCTGGTGTACGCTTCGAGAAGCACGGAGAGGTAGCTACGCGACGATGAACCTTTGACAAAACCAGGTAAACAATCATCCGTAGAGCGATAGTCATTGAATTCATACCCATCTTTCCTGACCAGTTAAACTGATCGTTGTCCTTCAATAGCCTAAGTACATGAAGCTGCCGCACCATATGAAGCTTAGCAGCAACGCCGAGGGACTCCTGCTGACCATCGACCACTATTTCAGGTGAGAAATTCTGCAGTAGCTTTCCGACATCGAACCGGGCCTCGGCTACAACCGAGGGTAAGCAGCGATGGTACATCCATAACAATCGCTGCGCAGCCTCCGACAATAAGGCTGCTTTTGTTGGATTTGGAGGTGCCGTCTGACCAACTCCCAGTTTCTGCTGCGAGAACGCTACCACTACCTGAAAGTCGGGTAAGCGCCTTCGAGCCTCCCGTTCAACATCCCTCTGTCTCCGACCCCATTGTCCGTCCGTCTCGTCTTCCCCCAATATATCCTCAATCTGCCGGAAAAAACGTACAACCGCTTCGTACTTTGCCAAACACTTTGCCATTGCGATCGCCGTGCAGTGCTGGACGAGCCCGGAGCTCGACTGAAGGCCTTTGGAGAAGTGGGATTTAGTGTTTACAGAGGGAAATATGTTTTCTATGATTGCGGAGAGGGGGGGCGGAGCCGGTTGGTAGAGCATACTGTTCGGGAGGTGGAATGTTGGTGAGGGTACAGAAAGGGAGATGACTGAGCCAAAGAAAGATATATTTGCAAGCCATTTGGTGGAAAGGCGAGGCTCCAGAGTCAGGGCTGCTCCTGACCAGTAGCTAGCGGGTTGGATGAGAAACTGATATTAGTCGATGTAAAAATAAACGTACCCAGCAACGAGCTCGGGGCAGGCAGACATGATCTTCAGAGCAAGCTCTTGCTGCCTTGAGTCTTCGTTCACCTTGAGGGTTTTGAGAATATTGGCAAGGATCTTATTATAGATCTTTCCGCCTTTTTGATAGGTAGGTTCATCACCATCGTCATCGTTTGCTGCTTGGTCGTCACCACCATCAAATTCACGTGGGTACCAGCCACGGTCCTTGAAGCAGATACCCATACCAGGGCGTGTGCAAATAGCCAACAAGAAATGATGGACGAGATCGGCAGGTATGCGTTCGGAATTGTCGTCCTCTGAGGCGCTACGATCATATAGCTTCAGGATCTGAAACAATTTTGAGGCGTATTCATCGTGCAGAAGATACTTGATCTCACGTGGGATATTGTGGTTTCGTTGAACAGGGCGATCTTCAACGTTCGTTTTATTTTCAGGTCTGACCATATTCCACTCCAACAGACCTGAAGAACTCTCTGTATAACTGAATAAGAGTCTTGGATCAAGCCTTTGAACATGGAAAGGAATGTTTCTCGGTGTTGTTCAATGAACGTGGTTTTAACTGCAGCGGGACTATCTTGGCCGACAAACGAGAGGATAAAAAACAAGTAGAGAGTGCGAATATCTTGGAAGAAAATGAGAACAAGGCCGCTAAATTGGCAAATACAAACCTGGTTTTGCCAAAGGATCTGGCGAATCTTCCGTTTTAGATTTCCGTCGCATATTCAGTATTTTCGGGAGTGACTGAAGATGCATAAGAACACGAGATAGCCAAAAAAGGTCAAAGGCGTACTTTGATCCCCCATGCAAAAGAATCCATAACGGCCGTTTTTTCTCGTCCGCCACCGAACGATGACATACCATTGAATAGCTTCAAGGTCACCAATATCAATTCGCTGTGTGAACCACCCAAGTACGAATTCAAGCGGCGAACGTAAGGTGGTGTGAGAAGGGTCTTGATGATAGGTTGACCAAGCCCATGATATGCGTAATGAGAAGAAAGCAGCGCCAGGAGCGAGGACAAGACAGCGACGACTAGTGCGAGAAGTGAGGTCTGACGCTGCAAAAGGAAAAGCTTTGGTTGGGAGTCTCCATGGAATAAGCATAAACATACTGGGTTTGCTTCTTCCCAAATTCCAAAGATATCGTGAGCCCCTGGAACATTTTCCATCCAGTGCTGGGCAAGCAACAATCGCTCGTCCTGCGGAGAAGGTGCATCTTCAACTGACTTTATGGATAATTGATTCCTCAATGACGTTAAAGCTACAATACAGGTTCAAAAGAAGCAACCTCGACTATAGACAAGAACATACTTTGTATGAACTCGTCCTGGTTTTGGGAACGTAGACCAGAACGGATTTCGTCTATATTGGTGAATCTTCGTGCCCGTGGTTTTGAGCTATCTGTATTCATGCGTCTCGTTGCATGTTCCTTGATATGCCGAACGGGCATTGTACATGGGGCCTGGCAGAGCCACCGGAAAAAGTGTAGCAGAGAAACTGGTCATTACCGCTTTTGGAAATGCTGACATAAATCATGCTCGCGTCCAAATTGTATTACATTCGAGGGCGCGTAATGTTTCGACAACTTATGTACATGAATTAAGAGTATTATAACAAAAAATAAGGTCCTGCTGTGTTGCCGAGGTTGGTAAAGATCGCGGATCCTGGTTCTCGCGGTCCAGCGCATTGATCCTCCGTAAGTTATTTAGACTCTGTGCTCGCTGCTGGGGACTGCGCCTGAGCATCCCCAGCAGGAGTGAGTGTAAGTGTCACAAAAAAAAACCGCGACGCGCTAATGCTGATCATGATCGCGTCATGTTTCCTTTTTAGGACACACATTTGGAGGACAACATTACAGGACGTAGTTTGACATCCACACCACCGTTTCACTTGAAATAAAGTGTAGAGTTGATATTTTAGATCCCTCTCTTTAATTTCTTCGGTGTAGAATTTTTAATTAGTTTGCCATTCCTGAGATCTTTGTGTTCAAGAGGGCGGATTGAATGAACTAAGCTATTTAAAAAAATTCCACTCTGAAGACTTTGTTATATGTGATTACTAGAACAATTTCTCTCATATACAGCATATCTGAATTGTTGTGTAGATGGAGATCTACACCTGTACCATTTTTCTCTGCATGTGTCGGAGTTTAAACTTGTAGAGAGATGCGAGGCCCCATGTACATTGTACATCAGTGAATCGGTGAGACTTATATACATGTGATTTTTGCGTGTTTGTGGGTCCTGTCTTAGGATCCTTGTGTATGAAAATGCCAGCATCGGAGCTGGCACGCATGAACCCAATGGTGCACATAAATGCCTCTAGCTCTTTCCACCATGCTAGTGAGGCCTGTTTAAGGCCATACAATGCTCGGCATAAGCGCATTACTTTGCGCTCTTTTCCCTCGAGTCTGAAACCCTCGGGTTGATCCATATAGATCTCCTCATCTAGTTTGCCATATAAAAATGTGGTTTTTACATCTAGACCGGTCATATACATGCCTTCTAGAGATGCAAGTGCGAACATGAGGTGTATGGTCTTGTAGTGGACTACTGGTGAGAAAATCTCATCAAAGTCAACACCTTCAACTTGTGAAAAGCCTTTGGCCATGAGTCTGGCTTGTTTTCTTCCATCCGACTTCACAGAGAAAACCCATCTATTTTTGATCATTTTTTGATCATGTGGAAGATTGACAATGTCATAGACTTGTCGCTTGTGAAGAGGCTCTAATTCTTCACGACAAGCCTCTTTCCACTCAAGTTGCTGCTGCCATGGTAGGCATGCAATATTGTGAAATTGGTTTGGAACTTGGCTTATTTTGCTTGATGGTGTGACTGCTTTTGACAACTGTTAGGGCAACACCCACTATCTGCTAGCTAAGACTGTGCAGGTTCTCTCTACAAGAAGGGGGTGGGATCCATGTGCATGATTGGGGAACTGATGGTTTTGATGTGAGGGGTTATTAATAGGTGAGTTTGTTGAGATAGGCCATTCACACCACAAGCGTAGGTGGAATACCTAAGAGAACACAACTGGGGTCCCCTAGGCATATATTTAGGGTTTATATACTATGTTACATATATTGTACTTTGTTGTTACTGACGCACTCATACATGCGCGTACATATTGATGCATGCGAAATAAAATTCTCACGCTATCAAAGTGTAGTGTCATTTGGCGTAATGTAGCATAATTCGACATAATAAAGTAAAAATGAAATTTTATTAGGTAATGGGGTGGTTTCCTAACATTACCCCCCTTTTATGCCTCGACTTCCAGGTGAGAAAATATTGCATCTGTCTCCTCTGTGAAATTATGGTAAGGCTGGAATTTCATCCCCTCATACACCATTCTCGCAATGCAATGCGGAGCATTTGGATTATGTTTAAAGAATTGGGCGATCGCATTGCATGCTCGCTTACAATTCTCTTCAGGCTCCCATGAATTATTTTCATTGGTATAGTTTTTCCACTTTATTAAGAACTCCAATTTGTTCCGTCGAAGACGTGAGTCTAGAATTTCTTCAACTACATATTCTGGAGCACCTTCTACTATTATCAGAGGTTGTGGAGTAGTTTGTTGGCCAGGAATAGTGGGTGGGTGGTAAGGGTGTAGGCGGGATACGTTAACATCAGGATCAATCTTGAATGATCGGGGTAATTTTAGCACTACCACATTAGGTGAGATCACTTTAGAGATCGCATATGGGCCAACTTGTTTCTCCGTAAGTTTCCTCAAAGGTCATGGAATATTCATAGTGTTTTAAGGTCCAGTTCGGTCTGGTTTTTCGACCCCAAAATGGGCAACCGGCAGCCGCAACCGGTTGCAACCATCACCCAAATTGGAGCAACCGCAACCGAACCGGGTACAACCGGTCCCAGTCGGTTCGGTTGCCTCCAAAAGACCGGTTAGAACTGGTTTTACCTGCTATTTTCGTCTCTTAACTAAAATTTGTATCATATTAAATAAAACTAATTAAAAGACACCCCGTGAGCAGGTGCTCGCGGCGGTGACAGGTCGTTAATAGAATGAATAAAAATAAAAGTAAGAAAAACAAAAAAACCGACCCCATCATCTCGCATTTCTGGCGAGAGTGGGGGTCATTGGTACCATGTCGTTGTCCCCTTGTCCATTGTTATTGTCTCCCCACTGTTCATTTGTCCCCCTTCCCCACTTGTTCGACTTCCCCACTGTTCATTGGCATTGGGCGTTGGCATTGGCGTTCCCTGGCAGTGGCGTTCCCTGGCGATGGCGTTTGGTGGCATGGGCGCTCACTGGCGTTGGCATTGGCGTTTGGTGGCATTGGCGTTTGGTGGTGTTGGCATTCGGAGGTGTTGGTGTTTGGTGGCATTCAGTGGCATTCGTTGGCATTCATTGTCATTGGCGTCCGTCGGCGTTTGTCATCGTCATCATCCTGTGTTCCATCGTCATCAGCACCATCATCTCCCCCTACGAGCAGTGGCTCATAGGCGGGGTGGTGGTGCTGTACAATGCGGCGTTGGGTGGGGCGGCAGTGTGGCCACATTGTCGTTGGTGGTGCCCTTGTCATTGTTGCGTTGTTGTCCAGAAATGGGACCCGTTGCCACCCTGCGAGCAGAGGCTCGCAGCAGCGGCACAGGGCCTGAGAGGGCACGGAGGCAGGAGGTGGGTAACACGACATAAGACTGTAAAAAAAGAGATCAAATTAGTTAGTATTAATAAAGAAAGATGATACAAAACATACCTGAGGGCCCAAACAACACTAGTCATCATTTGGGCCCTCTACACTCTCACTTCATGGGTGGGACTTCTGAGGTAGGCGGTGGGTGGTGTGGGTGATGGTTGAAGTGGCGTCGTTGATGATTTGTGGCTGTGGGAATCATTAGGCAAAGTGGTGTCACTTTGTTTTTTGTGGCAGCACATGACCAAAAGGTCTGTGCACAGCCACAGGGTATATAAACCCTCACCAAATGTATAGTTTTCCTTCAGGCTTGTCCCATTTTCGTTATATATTGTGTAAATAGTAGATATTAGTAGTAAGTACATTAGTTTATTGTCTTGTTGTTACTGTAATATCTAGTACATAAGTAATAGTTTGTATACAGTCAGAAGACCAGTTGCAACTGATTGCAACCGGTTTTTGAATGGTTTTTAAATAATTTTGAATCGAGGCAACCGGCAACCCAACCGACCCCCAAAACTGAGCAACCGCAACCGACGGTTCGGTTGCATTCAGTTGGGTTGGGTTGGGTTGCGGTCATTTTTTCGGTCCATGCAACCGGACCTTTAAACACTAAATATTCAGGTCCTTGGTACTTAGCCACACCAAGTCACCAACTTTGTACTCTGGAGCGCATGCTTGAGTACGATCCGCATGTCGCATCATGTCATCACATGATTTCTTCAATGCTGCCTCTGCTTCCTCTTGTACCTTTTGCATCTTAGATACAAAGTCTTCTACCGACTGTACTTTGACTTCCCTTCTGGGTTCTACTCCCATGCGAGGATGATATCCATAATTTGCGAAAAAGGGTGACATATGAGTAGCCAAATGGAATTTGTTATTGTGGGAAAACTCAGCAATTGCCAGCCATTTGGGCCAGTCAGTTTGTTGGTAGTTGACAAACATACATAGGTACTGCTCCAACTTCTGGTTCATTCTCTCTGTCTGCCCATCAGTCTGCAGGTGATATGCTGTAGATAGTTTAGTTTGAATTCCCAATATGTTGTTCAGTTCTCGCATAAATGCGGAAGCAAATTCTGGTCCGCAATCAGAGATAACGGTATTGGGTAACCCATGTAACCACCATACCTGATTTAGATAGAGGTGCGCCAAGCCCAATGATGAGGTTTCTGTAGTAGTAGGAATAATATGGACCTCCTTTGTGAAGCAGTCGCATACTACGAATATTGCATCGTACCCTCGAGCTTTGGGTAATCCAGTAATAAAATCCACAGATATATCTCACCATGGCACTTTAGGTATAGGGTTCGGCATTAATTTTCCTGCAGGTTTCTCTGGAAATTTCTTCCCCCTCATGCACATATCACATCCATCCACATACCCCAACACATACTTTGAAATTCTGGGCCACCAATAATTTCTCATTACTAATTCCAACGTCTTCCATCTTCCTGGGTGTCCAGCAGTCAGTGTATTATGATGTAACCAGATGATCTCCCTTCGCAAATCCTGATCCTTTGGTACAAACACTTTTCCTCAAAACAACACCAACCCTTGTTCCTCAGCCCATTCATCTCCTTTAATATTACCTTTCTTCTCTCCCTTCAGAGCTTTCATGGCTTCCACTACTTCATCGTCCATTTCTGAACATTGTCTAATTTTAGACAACATTTCCATTTCTGAGCTATCTATTAATAGATGCCCTTGACGCATAGTGCAAATGTGAAAGTATTCGGGTTTGAGTAAGGTAACATTCTTATTGTCCTCCTCCACCCCCCTTTTATGATCAATACGTCTGGATAATGCATCTGCTTTCCTCATTAAGCTTCCCACTTTGTGGACCAAGTGAAAATTGAAATGCGATAGGAATAGTGCCCAATGCACTTGCCGGTGATTAAGCTTTTTAGTGGACATGGAGTATTGCAGATTTTGATGATCCATCCAGATCTCAATCTGATGCATACATCCCTCCAAATAATGCCTCCATGCCTCCAATGCTCGTATTATCCCCAACATCTCTTTGTCATGCACATCATAATTCCTCTCCACATCATTCAACCCTCAGGACAAATATGCACAAGGATGCCATTTGTCATCTTTGCACAGCATTGATAATACCGCTCCAGTAGCAAAATTGGATGCATTGGATTCCACTCGCAAAGGGCGTGTGAAATCTACTGGGGCTAATATTGGTCCCTCCACAAACTTTCTCTTCAACTCCTCAAACACTGTTTGCTGCTGCTCTCCCCACCTCCACACTACTCCCTTTCACATAAGGTTATGTAAGGGTGTGGCAATTTTAGAAAAATTGTGCACAAAGCGACGATAATAGTTTGTGAGTCCCAAGAAGGCTTGAACCTCCTTGACACGGGTGGGCACAGGCCAATCTGTGATTGCCTGTACCTTGATCAGATCCATTTTGATCCGGTCAGGGCCAATCAATAATCCTAGGAACTCAATCTCGCTTGCCCCAAACACACACTTCTCCAGTTTCAAAAATAGATCATTCTCCGCTAACCTCCATAGCACCTCCTGCACTATTGCCTCATGATTTTCTTCATCCTCCGTGAATATCAGAATGTCATCAATAAATATTATTACCATGCCTTTGTCTATTATGTCCTTGAAAATGTTGTTCATCATATTTTGAAAGGTTGGGGGACTATTAGTCATCCCAAAAAACATGACAAGCAGCTCGAAGGATCCTTGACGTGTGGCAAATGTGGCCTTCCACTCATCTCCTTTCTTTATTTGTACATTGTTGTATCCCCATCGTAAATCCAATTTTGTAAAGATCTTGGCTTTTCCCACCTTGTCAATTATTTCTGAGATCAATGGCAGGGGGTACACGTTCTTCACTGTCCACTCATTCAGATACCTATAATCTGTACACATCCTCTTCCTTTGGTCTTTCTTTGGCACGAAGAATATTGGTGACATCTGCAGTGATTTTGAAGGTTGTATGTATCCTTTGCATAATTGCTCCTTCAGAAACACATCCACTTCTTCTTGTTCCATCAGAGATAACAGATATACCTTTGATTTCTTCGGCACAAACCCTGGCTTCATCTTGATTGCATGATTGCATGGCTTCCACACCGGCATATGCTCAGACTCCTTCTTCTGGAACACTGACAAATATTCATGATACACTTTTGGCACCCACTCCTCCACTGGCTTCTCCACCTTCATGATATTCTTGTCCCATGACTGTCCTCCACAAATTGCTCTAAAGGTTTGCTTCTGCTCTTCTTTCTTGATCATGACCAGAACTTCCCCATTTGGCATTTCCTCATCCTCCACTTCCTCCATCATAACAGAATACTTCCTTGGACGTTCTTTCTCTTTCTTTTTCCTTTTTTCCTTCTTCATCTTCCTCCCATACACATTACATTCCTTAGGACAATGAGTCATTTGTACTTTCCCAGTTTTCCAATTAATTTTGGGATTATGCTTCCATAGCCATGGACATCCTATTATTAGATTGGTTTTCCCAAGATCGCACACTTCAAATATGGCTCGCTCCTGATGCTCCTGATACTTTAGTACCATAGTCACCTCCTCCTTGATAGTTCCTCCACAATTGACTGTTCCGTCAATATTGTACACCATTATAGGTTGCGCCAGCTTGCGTGTGTTAATACCATTTCTGGTAATTAAGGACCAATTAATAAATAATCCTGTAGCACCACTATCAAGCAACGCTTCCACATCAATCGCTGCATGTGTGTCCACTGTCTTCAGTCCCACAGTCAAGGTGATTTTGGGTTCTATTCACGCAGAGCGAATAAAGAATTTAGGGGTTTTCAGAAATGGTCCGTGACAATTTTCTTTGTCATGTGATTGACAACAGTTGTACTCCTCTTTGTCACATGATTCAGAATGGTTGTACTCCTCCTTGATTTCCTTTTCTGATTTACTCTGGGTTTCCTCGGATACTAATACATTGTAATGATTCTGGGTCACCAATGGGGAAACCTTCACTGGGACTCTTCCACAAAATTCTTCTGCCTGCCTTCCTCTGGCTTCACTTCCTCAATTGTAGCTTCCCTAATCTTTCTTTTCTGCCTACAATTCCTAGCGATGTGTCCTAACTGCCCACAGTTAAAACATTTAAGTGGGGCTCGTCTCCCCGCTTGATCAACCTCCATTGCCTCTGCTGGTGCTGCTGACTCCGTAACTATAGGTGTCACTGCCATGGCCAGTGGCTGTGCCCTCGGAGTTTGCATCTGAGGTGCCTTTCCTTTCTCAGACTTTCCTCCTGATGACTTTCCAAATTTACTACTTCTGTACATCAACTTTGACTCTGCCTGTTCCTGCCAATATTGCCAGTCAAGGCACATTGCCCAATTATACCACTCATCCAACTTCTCTGGCATGGAAGGTAGTTGGTAGATAGACTTGAATAAAGAGGGATTTAATCCTGCTTTCAAAAACTCTACCAATGCGGCTTCTCCCATATTCGTTTGCGAAGCTTCTGCTTTGAACTGCAAAATAAATTCATCCGCCGTTAGAGAACCTTGGCACATGGTCTTTAATTTAGCATTGGCTGTTGCCTTTGGATTAGGGTCTCCAAACTGTGCCTCCAATCTCTCCAGAAATTCCTTGAAGGTTGCAAATGGTTTATTTCCCGCAGCAATTTGATTAATAGCCTCGTTTCTCCAGAACTGTGCTTTCCCCCCCTGAATGTATGAGAGAGCAAACATAATCCTAGGCTCGGCTGTACAAAACTTTGGCTTCCTCCCATGGATGTACAATACTATAGAGCTGATGAAGAATTTTGTATTCTCCATGGTACCATCAAAGATTTGTGGGGGTGTGTACTTAGGTAAGCACACTTTTCCATTTCTGGATTTCTCTGCTGTCTCATCCTCCTGTGACATCCACTCCACCATCTCCTCCATCTCATCATCTCTTTCTCCTGTCATCTCTGGCTGTACTTCCGCTTGTCTGGGCTGTGATGCTGCCAACACTGACACTAATTGGGACATTTGCACTGTAAGCGCATCAATTTTTGCCTCTAGTGCTGGTGTGGGAACAGGATTAGGGCCAGGATTAGAAGTTGAGGGTTCGGACATAATGGTAAAATCTGTGATGAATCACTTCTTCGACAAATTCAAGATTTGTTCTTTGGGACCTCTCCAAACGTTTATGGGTCATGTGATCATTTGTGAATCATTCGTCAATGGTTCGTCGATCGCTCATCGTTCGTCGGGCGCCTAATTTGACATAATTTGACACTTCGGATCAATAACCCTTCCAACAGTGCCTGATCTCAGAGATATCACTGAATTCAGCTTGTAACTAAAATAGTCGTCTGAATAGAGTGATGTAAATCGTAACTAAACCAGATCCAGTCAGTTGTCTGGTTGCAGCTGTCCTAATGACGAGGGCTGCCTCTCGATCACTGGCAGTTGCAATGTAAGGCGAGGCCTGGCATCAGCTTATGAAAGAAAAGGTAGATTACATATATACAAGTACTTCTGGCTCATGCCGAAAGGATGAGTAATCGGATGTGGTGCAGTGAAACAATGATGTATGCGCAAGTAAGAGAAGGTGCACTGATATGGGAAGTTGTGTTCTTCTGTTAGGGTGACACCCACTATCTGCTAGCTAAGACCGTGTGGGTTCTCTCTACAAGAAGGGGGCAGGATCCACGCACGTGATTGGGGAACTGATGGTTTTGATGTGAGGGGTTATTAATAGGTGAGTTTGTTGAGATAGGCCATTCACACCACAAGCATAGGTGGAATACCTAAGAGAACACAACTGGGGTCCCCTAGGTGTATATTTAGGGTTTATATACTATGTTACATATATTGTACTTTGTTGTTACTGATGCACTCATACATGCACATACATATTGATGCGTGCGAAATAAAATTCTCATGCTATCAAAGTGTAGTGTCATTTGGCATAATGTAGCATAATTCAACATAATATAATAAAGTCATGTCAGTCAGCTGACCCCAAGAAAGTTTTAATGTTACGTAAAATTTGACTAAGCAGACTGTGCTGTTTTATGCCGGCAAAACCCATGCCAGCGCATCACGCATCAAAACAAAATAAAATATTTGTCGCGCGCGACTTCTCTTCTTCCCTGCCTTTCTCCCTCTGCGTTCTGCCTTCCACAAAGGTAGGTTTAGGTGTCATTGGGTCCTGCTGACCATCTGACACTGTTTTGGGGGTTCTACAGCCCCTGGCTTCTGCCATTTAGAGGGTTTTTGCTGTCTTTTCAGTTTTTGGCTATCCTTCTTTTGGTGAGTCCGCTGCCTTACCTCTTGGTTTCTCATAGTATCTGTCCCTCTAGGCCTGTTTGCACCTGGATTTTTGTTGGGTGTTCCCTTGCCATCCTCACTTTTTTGCTGATGGCCTTCTCTTCCCAGCTTTTGGCCTGGGCCTGGGCCTGGACCTGCCTTTTGAGTGAGGTGAGTGGGGTTTGGTGTTTTCTCTCCTCCAGTTGCCTTTGCAATTGGGTTCTTGAGGAATCAGTAGACCAAGGTGAAGCCCAGTGAAGTCCTGCCTCCCTGGCTTCTCCTTTTCAACAAAGGAGTGTCTGCCAGTTGATTTTGGGCCTGGACCTCTCTCTGGGCACAGTGTGTAGGGAGATTGGGCTGGTGGGTATGCAGTTGCCTCCCCTTCCATCACTGGAAGTTGCTCCACTGTCAACTACCGCTGTTTGCACCGATTTCACTGCTTCTTTTAAGAATCTGAGCGCACAGCTGCAGCAGGAGAGTGCTCCATCTCCATTCACCTGGGCTTCTTAACCATGTGAGTACATTCTGATTTCTTTCCTTCTTTTGTTCTATTCTCATCCTTGCCTCTGCAGGGATCAAACCCCTCCCAACACTCCTCAGCGGATCCATATTGCTGCCCAGCAAAGTGAATGAGACCGGCATGTCCTGGATAGCCCTCAGCGTCACCGCACCCCTCATCATGCCCGCTGACTGCACTTTGCCCCTCCTCCAATTGGCCTCCCACTCCCTCCTCCTCCTCCCATGGTTGGTCCAGCTGCTAATAACTCTGACCCTTTTGGTGTTCCCCCACTCCAGGCTCCTGCTCCTGCTCCCCTCACATTTGCAGATCTCATGGCCCAGTATGCTGCTCTTCCACCGCTTCCTATCAATGCAGGACGAGGTCGTGGTTGTGGGGCTCAAGGTTGTGGGGCTGCTCCTGCTCCACTGCCTATGGCTGATCTCATGGCCCAGCATGCAGCTCTTCCACCCTTGCCAGTTGCTTCTGTGTGTGGACGTCAAGGTAGAGGTAGGGGTAGAGGTAGAGGTAGAGGAGCTCCTGTTGCTGTGGTGGGTATTCTCCTTCTACCATTTTGTATGTACATTTCATGGCTGATGCTTGAACAACCAGCCCTTCCCTGCCATGCCTCCTTTGAATCCACTCCAGCCACCTGCTCCTGTCCCTGCTCCTGCTCAGCCACCTGCTCCTGCTCCTGCTCCTGCTCAGCCTCCTGCACCTGCACCTGTTCAGCCCCTTCCTGTTGCCTGCCAGCCATTCAATCTCAACTGGCCTGTCCACAGTCTTGGGAGTATGGATATCCAATGTCCTTCATGCCATGCGCTTCATTGGATGGCAGAGAAAACTGCCAAGTCTTCTCTGATAAATCCCAAGTTTGGCATGTGCTGCTTCAGTGGAAAAGTCGATCTCCCCCGTCTCCATGACCTCCCCCATGAACTGTCCCAACTCTTCAATGGCCAGGATCATCTCAGCAAAGAGTTCTGTGAGCACATATGCAACTACAACAATGCACTTGCCATGACCTCCATTGGCCGAAAGCTGGACAACTCCATGAACAATGGCAATGGGCCCTGGATCTTCAGGCTCCATGGTGAGCTGTCCCACAAAGCAGGTTCCCTTCTCCCTCTTGCAGGCGAGAATCCTGTGTACTCCCAGCTTTATATCTATGATCCTGCTCAGGCACTTGACCATCATCGCAACCATAGACAGAACACCCATCTGCAACCAGACATCTTGAGCAATCTTCAGGACATGCTTCACAACCACCATCCAGGAGTTGCACTCTACAGACAGGCCTTTGAGCTCACCTGAGACTTGCCACCTGAGCAGCAGTGCAAGATCGCTCTTCACTTTGATGATGGCTGTGATCGTCATCGGTACAACCTTCTTGATGCAGCCAAAATGAGATTGCCATTATTCTTCCAGGGGATGGAGACCAGCCAGGGGGCTATTGTGACATTGTCCTCTACCGCAAGCATGGGAATGGCCTCCAGTGCATCTCTGAGTGCCATCCTTTCTATCCTGCCCTCCACTATGTGCTGCTGCATCCCACTGGCCAGCTCTCATGGCATCCTTGGCTCGAGTACAGAGGCGGTGAGGAGGTCAACGATCAGGATGGTGCTGTGGAGCCTCCTGCTGAGGGCCAGCCTCAAAAGTGCAAGCATGTCACCAAGTCTGAGTTTTATTGCTATTGCCTTCATCCACGCCCTCCCAACATTGAGCCCCAGCATATCTTCCAGGCAGGAAAGCTCTTTCAGCAATATGTGTGCGACCATTGGGCCACCTGTGAGCAGGATCATCTGATATATATCATGTCCAGCCAGGGCAAGCTTCGCAGTGAGGTGTATTCTGGGCTCACAGATGCTGTTGCAGCCAACATTGATGCAGACCCCAGGGCTCTCGGTCGGAGGACTATCTTGCCATCTTCCTTTGCTGGAAGCACCTGCCACATGCAGCAGCTCCTCCAGGATTCATTGGCCATCAATCGGTACTTCAAAGGTGGCGACCTCTTTCTCACTATGACTGCCAGCCCCAACTGGCCAGAGATCCAGAATGCCCTGTTGCCAGGTCAGAATCCAGCAGACCGTCCTGACTTGGCAGTTCGGGCTTTTGAGGCAAAGTGCAGGGAGCTGATCAAGGACATTGAGCGTGGCATCTTTGGCAAAGCTGTTGGTCATGTCTTTGTAATTGAGTTCCAGAAGCGTGGCCTTCCTCACATGCACTGCATCATCTTCCTTGATGAGGCTTCCAAGCTCTGCACCCCAGAGGATGTGGACAGCCTTCTTTCTTGCGAGTTCCCTGTTGATGATCCTGAGCTCCTCGAGTTGGTCAAGCAGTTCATGGTCCACAAGCCCTGCGGTGCTGAAAATGACAATGCTGATGCCCCATGCTTGGTCAATGGCAAGTGCTCCAAGAACTTTCCCAAGCCCTTCAGAGAGCACACTACCATCTCTGATGATTCTTATGCCTCTTCAAGGTGCCACAACACTGGCCAGACCTTTGAGGTCCAGGGGAAGCAGGTCGACAATCACTGGGTCGTCACTTACTGTGCCTATCTTATATGGAAGTATCGCTGCCACATCAATGTTGAGGTCATTTCCTCCATCAAGGCCTTGAAGTACATCTACAAGTATGTTTACAAGGGCCATGATCGGGTCACAATGCAGTTTGGCACCTGTGATAATGAGGTTAGGCAGTACTTGGATGCCCACTTTGTTTCTGCCTGCGAGTCCTTCTGGCGTCTCTTCCACTTTGTCATGCACAGTGCCTCTCCCAATGTTGTTTGCCTCCATGTCCACCTTCCAAATGAGCAAAATGTCACATGGAGTGAGGATAGAGTAGAGACTGTGCAGCAGGTCATTGAGCAAGCAGCCACAAAAGACACCACTCTCACTGCATTCTTCAAGGCCAACCTGGCATATCCAGAGGTTGGTGGTGACCTTCTGTACCAGGACTATCCCTCCAAGTTTGTGTATCACAAGAGTACTGGCAAGTGGAAACCCAGGCAATGTGGCTTTGCAGTTGGCAGGCTGTATTATGTCCACCCCACTGCCAGCGAGCGCTTTTATCTCCGCCTTCTTCTCACCTCTGTCAGGGGCCCAACATCATTTGAGAACCTCCTCACCTTCCAAGATGTACAGGCACCATCTTTTAGAGAGGCCTGCCTTGCCTGTGGACTGTTAGAAGATGATCAGGAGTGGCATCAGTGTCTAGAGGAGGCCAGGTCCATGCAGACAGGTCAGCAGCTTCGCCATTTGTTTGTGACCATCCTTCGTGACTGTCTGCCCTCTGACCCTGCTGCACTCTGGAACACCTTTTGGATTCATATCTGTGATGACCTGCGCTACCGCCTTCAGCATGACTACAACCGCCTCAACCCCACTGATGATGATGTCCAGGACTATGGCCTCTTCCTCATTGACCAGCTTCTCTCTCATACCAACAAGTCCCTTGCTGATTGGCCCACTATGCCTCAGTATACCCAGGACTGGCAAGCCATGGTTGGCAACCACCTCATCAATGAGCAGAGGTTGTATGATGCTGAGGAGCAAGCAGTGTTGGCAGCTGAGCATGAGGCAAGGTTGAATCAGGATCAGAGGGTGGCATTTGATGAAATTCTTGCTGCAGTCAATACTCAGTCTGGCCAGACCTTTTTCCTTCATGGCCCTGGAGGCACTGGCAAGACATATGTCTACAATACTCTGTGCTACAGGCTTTGCTCCCAGGCTAAGATTGTTCTCTGTGTTGCATCCTCAGGCATTGCTGCCCTTCTTCTCAAAGGTGGACGTACTGGTACTGCACACTCTACATTCAAGATTCCCATTCCCATCCATGAGTCCTCCACATGTGGCCTCTCAAAGACTTCTAAGCATGCAGAGCTCATATGTGCAGCAGACTTGGTCATTTGGGATGAGGCCCCCATGCAGCATCGTCACATCCATGAGTCTATCGATCACACCTTCCGTGATATCCATGGATCAGACAAGCCATTTGGTGGCCTCTCCATCGTCTTTGGAGGGGACTTTCAGCAGATTCTGCCTGTTATCATCAGAGGATCACGTCCTCAGACTGTCAGTGCCTCCATGCAGCACTCTGCTCTTTGGGGGAATATCCAGGTGCTCCATCTCAAGCAGAACATGCGTTTGAGTGGAGATGTTGCAGAGGAGCGCAACTTTGCAAGGTGGCAGCTGGAGGTTGGTCATGGAATGCACACAGACAATGAGGCCAACATCCATCTTCCTGACCATTTCAAGTGCCCAGAGAACTTGGTCCCCTCCCTCATGGATGCCATCTATCCTGACATCCATCATCCACAACAGCACTTAGACCAGTACTTCTCAGATCGGACAATCCTCTCAAGTCACAATGATGATGTGGATGACCTCAATGCTTATATCCTTCACAAGTTCCCTGGACAGCAGAGGGTGTTTAACAGTGCTGACTCAATTCCAAACAACACACAAGACCAGGGAGAGCTCATGTACCCTGTGGAGTACCTGAACTCAATCAACTGCTCGGGACTGCCATTGGCTCAGACAGCTCTCAAGATTGGTTGTCCAGTGATGGTGCTTCGGAACCTGGAACCTGGGCATGGTGTCTGCAATGGGAGCAGAGGAATTCTCACAAGGATGAGAAACAGGGTGTTAGAGGTACGGCTTCTTACTGGGGATCATGCTGGAGAGACTGTGTTCATTCCAAGGATTACACTGCGACCAACTGAGGATCAAGTGCCTTTTGAGTTCACTAGGAGGCAGTTTCCAGTGCGGCTCTCCTTTGCGATGACAATCAACAAGTCACAGGGCCAGTCTGTCAAACATGTTGGTCTTGACCTGCAGACTCCAGTTTTTACACATGGGCAGTTCTATGTGGCAATCTCTCGGGTGACATCAGTTCACAACATCAAAGCCATCTGGGCAAGTACAAGTGAGGAGGCAATAACAAAAAAATATTGTATATAATGAAGTACTACTAGATAATGTATAGATAGAGTGCACATAAAGATGGGTACAATAATGTATCATAGTATATTACCTTGCTTGCAAGGTCTCTCCACCTCAAAATGTTAAGGTTCATCGATTTTTCAACATGCGCAAACACCCCACGCCACCTCACCTCCGTCTGCCTCTTTTTTCGCGTCAATGAGTTGGCTGGTTGATCTTTCCTCTGTTTGTCAATTTTGTTTGCTGTGCTCTTTTCTGCAATGTGTCTACCTGATGCAACCACTTTGACCATTAACGAACCCTTCGACCCAATGATTTGCACGACACTTGCTTTCAACATAAGTTACACGATTTTTGTTTATCCTTCTGACAAGCACATTTAATTTTTTCCTTTACACTTTCATTTGTTATTCAGCTGACTATAACTTGTGACTAGCACAATTAAGTTTTTCCTTTACATTTTAGTTTGTTGTTCAGCTGACTATAACTTTCGTTTCTCTTTATGAGGTTACTACAACTTTTTGACAAGGGCTGCTCCAGCCTGCCCATCAACTCCTCCTCACGCAAATGGGATCTGAGACTGCATGGGAGGTATGAGGGAGCCCTGGGAGTGGGGCCACCATGAGGTAAGGACCTTTTTCTGCATCGCGGCCTCCCCAAATTCACGAAAAACGAGATGGCATCCCATTCGCCATGGTGAGCTACTGTGCACGGCACTTGCATTCAACATAAGTTACTCGACATTCCAGCTCTTCGTCAACAAGAACAACAGGCATGGGTAAAGGGTCGACGCACCCAGGTGGGGGTGGGATTCACTTTTTTTCGGTCTAATTATCCATAAGCTTTTCAACAATACAAAATCTGAACGTATGTATTTATGGGTGGCGATATGTTGAAAATTTCTATGTCAGATACTGATTTCTTTGCTCTGTTTCGTGCATCAGTTTGCGGAGTTGCTGGTCTTCCTCATACAACATCTCAGATGGGTGCATCGTCAGCAGTGCGTTGTCGAAATCTCTCAACAGCCTGATCGTTTGCTGTCCTCTGCTACGAGATAGTGCCACATACGCTCCAAAAGGTGTGATGTTCCCTGTGGGTGGCTTTGCTAAATCCACTACCACGCACTCCAATGTCTGACCTTGTGCTTTGTAATCCATAAAGGCATATCCTCCCGTCAGTGCAATTTGTCGCCTGGTCACCCTGAACTTGTTGCCTTGCAGACCCTTTACTGTAAAACTTCGTTCTGTTGGAAAGATAGGTATGAGCCCCTCTTGCAAACCTGTGAATGCAGGCACACTGCTTTTGGCTGGCTGGAAGATGATTACCATGGGTGGGTACTGCAATTGGACTCTCCCCTTGGGTGCAACCCCAAACGGACTGACAGTCTCTCTAGGGTCCAGGACAATGTCTTGGATCTCCCCACGTGTCCCGTTCACGAGGTCTGCCTCTGTTGCAATGTTGATGATCACCATCGCTTTCATTCTGACTGCAAGTTCCACGGTCTGCTCTAACTTTTCAGTGTCCTTGGGCTTTGTGCCTGCAACTATCACCCGTGCTTCTAGGCTCAGTTTTGCCCGGTCGGTACCTGTAGTGTCCTCTGCAGGTGCAATAAAGAGTGTCCTGCCTGAATTGACACAATGCCGCTGCAAAGCCGCACTGTTCCACCTTGTCCGAACAGAATGATGTGGCATCACTAACACTGCCTCTGACCATGGCAATTTGGTAAAATCAGGCACCTCACATTCTTCGCTTGTTAACACCAGCTTCCTCACCTCTTTCACGTCTTCTGCCGTACATTCTCCTTCTTGTTGCCTCATGAGCAGCTCTACCCATTGTGTGTCTTGCACCCTGATCTGCTCACACAGATCAACAACCACGTTGAACTGCTCAAAAAGGTGGCGGCCTACTTGCTGCCTTTGAGATTTGTGTTCAGTGCAGTACAGCGCTCCGGTAGTGTTTCCGATGGGGGGGAACTGGTGAAAATCCCCGAAAAGAATAATGTTCATTCCCCCAAACGGAGTAGTAGCATCCACACCATCTGTGTCATTATGCTCGTTCCCCAGTACCTCTGATAGAAAAGCGGTGACTTCCTTCGTTAGCATTGAGTGTTCGTCGATGATTAGGCACCACTTCCCCTTAACGTTCACCGTTCTGCTCGTTCGCGTCTTCTTGCTGGTGTTCTGAGTGCTTCTCCCATTTTGAGGGATGCCTGCCCATGCATGCAATGTCGTTCCTTGGATCAGGCTGGCTGCAATTCCCATGGTCGCTGTTTTTGCCAACATGTGTCCAGCGTGCCATGTTTCAAACGTTTTAGTGATTTGTTCTATTAGCATTGACTTGCCTGTTCCCCCTGTGCCTTGTATGATCATTAAAAGCTGAACAGGTTGTTGACCTGCGAGGTGGGCTTCCAAGTGGCACGCAACAATATCGTGTGCCCGTCGTTGGTCAGGTTTCAACAACCCCAGACTCATGTCAGGCTGCGTAGGCGGTGATGGCTCTGCTGTTGCATTTGCAGCTGACTCCTTCTCGCCCCCCAACATTGTTCCAAAGCTCTCTGCTACTCTTGTGCCCGTTGTGTCTTGTGCACTCTGGGTTATGCTATGCAGCTTATGCTCCCATTCTTGATAAACTTCCAGGTCCTCAACTGTCACCCTTTCAGCTGGTGCCCTGAACGTGGTGCTCACTGGGCCTGTCAGAAAAATCCCACACTCCTCTGCAATCAACATCGTGGCATCTGCGTACCATATGTTGCGCTTGTCCCACACCAATGCTTGTGCTAATTGGACATCCTCCTCCAAAAGCACAGGTTCAGAAGGAGGGGTTTCATCATTTACTCCTTCTTCATCTTGGGTGTCTCCCACTTCAAGCCCTGTGAGTGACCTTGCCTCGTTTTCTTGTCGGCATTTGCCAGCACGGTTTGAACATTTGTAGTGGTACTGGATGTTGTCCACGATGTATAGCACTTTCGGTGTTGCAAGGTGGAGGAATCAGGCAAGAGCTTCTGTGAAACTCTCTCTCTCACCCCTCAAATCCTGAAGCGTTTTCCAAGGTTGAAGAAGCACTAACATACTTGCAGCGTACAACTCTTCATGGTCACCATTGTCTTTGCTTGGGAACCACCGGCCCACAAAATTAGGCAACATCTCGTGGCCCTCTGACTGTATGATACAACAACGCTCCTGTCACCCACTCTCCTCGGTGTATGGAACACAACCACTCCGCGGTCTGCCCCTTCTCTGTTCGGTATACACTTCAGGTTTGTTCTGGACTGGGGTGTCACCTTTGTATGTGTCCATGAAGAAATCCAACAAGGAGTGACTGGCGAGAGCCTCCCCATGGTCTGAGTAATCTTTGAGTTGGTCCTGTAACACCAGCTTATCGCCTAGCAGCGACAATCGAATATTGTCCCCCTGTAAAAACCATCAGCTGCCACTTTGGGGAGCAGTGAGACCACCTCTTACTGTGATGTTGGCTGTGGTGTCCCGTTCAGGGGTTACCAAAGGCATAGTGAAGGGTCTGCAAATGTTGTGAGTGTGGGATCTGAGTGTGCTGTGTCGGCTTACCATCTCGGGTTTAACTCTGGGAATGCTGTCTTCACTGCACGGAGAATGGTGTCCCAATAAATGTCAACATAATTGTGTGACAGGAAACGGTCTCCCCAACCCATCAAGTAGTTCATGACTTCCGGGGCACTAAATTCCTGTTGATGGGTCAACATGTTTGCACACCTCTGAATGAGTTTCTTGTTTATGTCTATGCAATTCGTGTTGTGCCTCTCCTGTTTAACGTGGTATGCTAACCGGGTGGCCAACAGTGCAGACGTGTTCAAAGATTTAGTCTGTTTTTTGGTAGTGTAGTTTGTGATGTAAAATGACAGGTCGTTGGTGTCTTCTCCATTCGTGATCAGTTTCATGTCATGGTTGGCCCGTAGACAGTGTAGTAAAGCTGGGTTCCAGTTGTTCAAATACCTGTAAGAACGATGTGGTCCCCATTGTCCTGTGGCATCAATCCAATCCTCCATTGCTGTGGGGAATGGAGCCCACCTCTTGCATTGTTGGCGACTATTTTTCACCACCAGACAGTTGTCCAAAGAACACTGGTGGATCTGGACTGCTCGAGCCAAATGTCATTCAATCTGCTTCAAACTTTCCTCTGCATCCCTGGCTTGTGGATCTGCTGGTCGGGCATATGTAACCGCTTTCTTTTTCTCTATCTTCAGCACCTCTGCTGCTCCCATGCCATCCAGATCTGCACGAATGGTGGTTTGGATATACGTCTTAACTTGCTGTCTAAAGTTATTATCCCCCAGTGACTCCTTCATTTTGGTAGCACACGGCGTGCCTTCTATCCATAAGATCATGTGGAGATGGAGGGTTCCCCGCCCTTGGGCTTCTACAGTGCCTATGTAGGCACCAATTTTACCGAATATACCTTCCTTGCGCCTGATCCTCTGTCTCTTTGCCCCAGCATCGATCCCAAAAAGAGCCTGCAACACCAAATTGATAGTGAAGTGGAAAAACTTTGCAGCTGCATAGGGGTCTGCGGCAATCATAAGTGCCCATTGTGTAGCGTCTGGGCCACTAGTGGCTGCAAAAGTGTCCATGTCGATCTCCTCTCCTGCAAAAACTTGCACCACTGGATCATGAGTGTCTGATGGATTGATAGTGATCCACAAGGACGGAGGACCTTTCATCACAGCTGTTGACCATATCTTCGACCTAATTTGTGTCTGGGACTCATCTGTTCCCATGACGTTTGCTCGAACAGCTGTGAGTTGTGACCTCAGTGCTTTGACACTTGGGTTGGAGAATGGCACTCTGCGACTTTCTTCAGCACTCGCCCGTTTCAAATCTGAGCTGGTCACTTTGGCAATGACCGGTTCCAATGCCCGAAAGCTGCTGCGATTGATTTGAAGGGCAGCCGAGCGACATACTTGACGCTTTTGTATCACACCAAAAACCTGAAAGATGAAATGCAGGTCCTTTCTGAACCTGCGATCTGTGTAATGCAGTGCCCAGCGTACATGCTTCTCATAAGGTACCACCATTTCTCGCCCAACTTTGAACCCCCCTTTGCCAAACGGGAACAGAACAGGGAATGCACCTAACAAGTGATTTGGGTCACATGGTCCCCCATCACTTTGTTCACCCGTTAGCGGATTAACTCATGGATACTTGTTCATAAAGGCACTGCTCCGCTGTATGGTGAAGTCTGGGATAGGCACGTTCACCGTGTTTGAAAAAGTGTGTGCAAGAATGTCGCTGTGTGGTATATTGGCTCCTGCAACGTCTACCACACCCATGGCTTGGAAGGCAATGATCGCAGGATCTGTTAACAGTTTTGTAGGATTGTCAATCATTTGCTCGATAGACTAACCTTTTGCAACCTCATCCTGCAGCTCTGCATGTGGTTGCGGATCCAGGTCCATCACTCCTACATACAACACAACTGTTTTCAAGTTTAGGCTAGCGGTGTAGTGAATTCACCTACCTGCTGCCCCTGCTGCCAACATGAACTCTGTGCTGTCCTCATCATCCTGTGGAATGTACGAAGCATGCTCCTGCACAAGCAAACTGGTGTCATCGGACACCTTGGTTACAGTGAGCAGCTCCTCTGGAATACCATCAATTGGTAGTTGGTCGAGCCTTTCATTTGTGACTGTGATGTCAGCATATAAAGGATTGTTGCCTTTTAGCCATAGCAGGGCGTCTAGCACCCGCTGTCTCCGCACCCGGAAAAAATCTGGAAGGGTATGCTCTCGGAAGCCTGTAGGGCCTACAAATGTGATTCCTATTGTCGCCGCAAGGATCTGAGCAGGAGGTGGCATGATCGTGCCTGTGACCATATCACCAAGATCGCTGATGTTGAGTTTGTACATGGATACATTCCCTCTCAAACCACTGTTCATCATTTTCTTGTCCCAGAAGCAAGCACCCTTCTTCTTCGGAAACATTTTGACAATGTAAGCCGCCGGAAAATATCTGGCAATCAGCATTCGTTCTGGCAAAGTCAAGACCGACAACTGGAAAGGCACCTCGCCTACCCACATGCCATTTGCCAAGGCTAACGGGGGCTTTTTTTGGGACTTCAAGTGGCATTCACATTTGTGGCACAAATGCCCTTTCCTTTCCTTGTCAATTGCTGGGTGGTAAAGCAACATCCCATCTGTCAAGTGGTGTGAATGGTGAGTCTCTGTGGGTACCAGCAAGTGGGTGTTCGACAACCCTGCCAACACGCATGGTGACACCTCTCCCTTCAAAAACTCCTGTGCACAAACTATGCATATGATCTGTCGGAGGGCTTTGTTAGACGTCCCTTCAATGTATTGTGTAATACAGTCATGGATTGTCGACATGGATGGTGCTCTGAGGAAGCCCTCTGCTGGCCCCTGAAATGGTTCACGTCCTCCCTCCTCCCCTGACTGCAGGAATGGCTGGATGTTTCTTGACTCTGGCTTCCTTGGAGCCTTCCGCTTTTTATTGAATGGTAGAGCTTGCATAAGGGCTTCTTTGGAGACCTCTGATGTACGCTTAAGTTGAAATGCAAGCAGCTGCCTCGTTCTTTTGCATGGTGGAGGCAACATGGTAATTGCATTGCAAATACTGAACACTTTGGCTAAAGTCATGGACGAGACTGCATGGACAATGTCTTCATCGCTAACACATGTGGAGGCCATGTCCATACCATCACTCATGAAAAACAAGCTTCTCCTAATGTATGACAACAGAAATTGAGCAGACGTGCGGATACGCAACCGCCTGCCCACAGATCGACCCCCTATACTCAGATGCTACTTTAGTCTCACAGCCGCAGATGTCTCCCTTGGTCTATAAATGCAATACATAGTCTATGAAGGCCTCTGGGGATGTCCTACCCCTATGTCAGCTGGTGCGAGGCCTGGAGCGTGTTCCCACTCACCAAGCAATGTCTGTAAATATTAACAAGGAAATGTGTTCTGACCCTCTGCCCTGAGCGCTATATGCTAAGACTGCTAGTACTGTAAGTGTCTGTGGATTAAAAAGGGTTGTGGAATCTGGCCAGACCTACGACAATCATTGTTCTGCAAGAATTCACTGGGGGGAAAAGGGCGAGACTGCTTGTCAGGAGTAAAACCGCAGACAACGAGGACAAAGACGGTGCAAACAGGACATTCACACTGACTGGTTAAGTTACTTTATGTTTCTCCGCGTGTCAGGTGGCTTACTCACTGATCTCATGGCTTCCCAACAGCTTGGCTGAAACCGTTGGCAAAAAGTTTTTTGTGTCGAAGAGGTGAGACATCCTTGCCGCAGTCTTCAGACAGTCGCCTGTTGGGACCCCTCTGCAGCTCTATTGGGGTTGTGTGAGTGTATATAAGTATTGTGAGAGGAAGGCGTCATACTGTACCAAACCATCCTCTGAACAGAACATGCTTGATATCGCTACTCTCCGTGCACGCCTGCTTGCCACACCTTCATATGTTGCGAGTACTGGTTTTTTTTCCAAAGTCGGTTGGAAAAGACATGGCACTGGCCATGTTTTAGTGACCAAGGACAATGGCGCAGAAGTTGTCTGTGTTATAGTGGGTGAGGTTATCGATGACCGCCTTTGCTGCGGTCCTTTGGGAAATTACAACGACAAATATCCTAAACCTTTACAAGACACCAAAAACACTTTTGTACTGACATGCCCTCAACATGCTGGCCTGGCTGAGGACTTCGACCGCTTCTTAAAAACCACACTCGCCGTCCAGGGAAATATCATGTCAACGAAGGATGACAGATTTTTCATAGGATCGACTGTGCAAGACATGTCAGCGCATTTTGCGGTACCTGCATGGGTTAAAAGGGTAATTTTCGTTATTTTTTTGGGAGGAGGGCATTTAAAGTATGACTTGTCTGTAGCATAAGCACCTGCTCACTCCCACTCTCACGTCTACCACTGCATCCACATTTGACACAGACTGTGAAGAAGGTTAGCTTTGCATCAGTTTAGTTGTAGATGTAGTGAACGCTTACCATCTTGAAGAGGGATCAGTTGATGATGAGACTCTGAAGTGGCCCTACCCTGTGGAACACCTGGAGGCTCGCAATCAGCTGATTCATACACATCAGTTCTCACCCCTTCCTATCTATGACGAGCGTGGTTCCTTTGTTGAATGCTCTGAGGCCAATGAGCTGCTTCTCGGCGCATTGGTCGAAGTGCACTATATCCTCAAACATCACCACATCAAGAGGGAAGGTTATGACTCCTTTTCAGCCATCCCTCAACAAGTGATGGTCCTTAAACATCATGCTACAGTGTCTACTCGTCAGGATATCAGGGCTGGCCCTGTGCCACTTCCCACCTTGACCGCTTTGGTAGTAAACCAATGTATGTTGTCTCTCCTATGAGCCAATCATGTTTGTGACATTGCTGCAGCAGGGACTTCCATTCGCGAAGGGCCACAAGCAATCTCCAACACTTTGCAAGTCAGTTTGCAAACCGCTCCACTCTCCATGCCTCACCGTGAGTTGCTTGACCATGTTATCTTCTATGCCCTTTGCTGTTCCTGACATGTCGCAGAGTCTGCTGTGGCCCCTCAGGAGATTGTTGCCTGTGCAGATTTAAGTGGGGTTATTCCAAACTCAACGGTCATACAAGTTCATGATAACCAAGGCACGTGGCTCATTATATATGATATGGGGAGATTGCGGAACTGATTTGGCATTACTGTAGCCGCGCAGGTGGTTTCACTGGCAAATGCTGACTTGGCGACCGCAATTGTCCACAACGTTAGGATCGCTGCTGCTGGGAAACATGCCTTGGAGGACGGTGAGCATTCTGTGGCAAAAAAAGTGTGGAAGACAGTGGGAGCTCCCATCAAAGATTTGATTGACAAGGGTCCTGCAGAAGAGATTTCTGCGGGTATCTAACAGTTTCTTGGTGTAAATGTTGTATAGGAGTTCCATCCTGCCGCTGGTATATATTCTCCAGCTGTATATATAGATGTTTTGTCACTGCAGGTCGTTCACAATTTGGGTTGATGTATGATGCTCCATGAGAAACACCTCCTCTCCATATAAGTGGCAAGTTCATTTAGAGCTAATTATGAGAGCACGACCATCAAACTTTCCATAGGTGTAGGGGTTTTCTAGAAGCATTGGTTTCGAATGTGGCATGCGGCGAACAGTCAGACAATGTTTCATAACAGGTCTAGGGGTTTTTTCTGTTGCTTCACAGGGGAACATTCTATTGGCATTGTGTAACAAGGCTTTCAACAGTGCGGGAGGATGAAAAATTGCCCCAAGTCAGCTTTCATGTATACTAAACTCCTGTGGTTGCTGGCGAAGGAATGCCACCACTATTGCCACTCGTGAACATACCACAAATCTCCATGATTGTTCAACAATAGGAGCAAAAAGTGGGTATATATCTGACATGCCTGTTCCTGTGCTATAAATGTGGTCATTCTGACTTCGACAACCCATCGAGTCACTCTGCTCTTCTTGGTTACGCCACAGATGAATTCCGGTACCATATCACTTCGACATGCCAAGGTGTTGACTGCGTCGCCGGTGAGTGTGCTTCATCAACTTACCAAGCCTGGATCTGGAGCCTTTGCCAGCCAGCGTCAATGACATTTCAAGGCTTGCTCTTTGGAACTCAATCTTTGACAACACATTTTGTGCCGGTGCCTCTTGAAGTCGGGCCTTCAGCTATTGTGGCTGTTAGAGATTTGCACACAGATCTCTGGTTTTATGAGCATGATGAAGAGGGGGTTTGCGATAACTTGCCTTACTATCACGAGACAGTAACTCTCTTCCCTGGCAGCGACACCTTCCACTTCTTCTTCCAGCCGCAAGATGATGTTTGTGCTGTGCATAACCATTGCATCAAGAAGCTGTCGCTTTCGATGGTGCCTGTCGTTGGTGAAGTGCTGGTGCTCAAAACACAGGCACATATAGGGGTTGCCAACATCAAGGAGCGGGATAGAGCGCTGGTAGAATACCTGTTACATGAGTAAGCGAGCCTGCATCCCCCACGAGATTTCTCAAATAGCTAACAATGTTACATAGGATAATCCACCAGTCAAGGCACTTCAATTGTAGAAAAAGGCACCAAAAGACTGCTAAGTGTCGATGCTGGTTGTGAAGCAGTGACAGATCTTGTTACTGAGACAGAAGTGCTAGAACGAGCAGCAGGTCATCAAGTGAATTTGGAATAACATCATTAGCATTGGCCATTTTTAAAACCACTACATCGCAATCATTGGAGGTGGGGGCACTCAAAGAAAAAAGTAAATCCGCATCCTAAACTATGACCGACCTCAGAATGAAGCGTAAATGGATGCCAATAAATTGAGAGATCGCAAATGTTCGCCTCGAAAGGGGCCTGTGTCCCAAAAAAAAACAGCTACCAAAAAAGAAAGAGGGGGTAGGGAGGGGCTCACATTTAAAGGGGCCTATATCCCAAAAAAGAGCCCACGAAAGAACAGCCCGGGCACAAAAGGAGTACAGGAAACAAGTTGTGCCAGCAGTCATGACTCCCCTAACTCAACCCACTGAATCTGAACAGGCTAGAAGACAGAAGAACACCGCTATGTTTGTCGAGGAAATGGCTTGTACGAAGGGGTTCTTCGCTTGCACGGTATGTGCTCACACTTTTGGGCTGTATGAATTGCAAACCATCAGCCTGGTCGACCTCGCCTCCTGTGGATCACTGGGGCCATTGCCAGAGAGTAAATTGCGAGGTGAAATGTTGTCGGAAGGGATGATGCTCTGCCACGACAGTTTGATGGCACAAGATGGTATTCAAAGTGCAAGGGTCTGCGAGGAATGTTTAGATCAGTTACACGAAGGACATGCCCCTGGGGCAGCACTCAACAGCAACCACAACATCGGCACAGTTCCTAATGCACTCCAGGGCCTCACTTTTCTCGAGACACTGTACATAGCACTGTGCTTACCTCTGGAGTACATTGTCTCATTTTCTGACTTGGGAACAGCAATGCCGTCATTGAAGATTACTCCCAGAGCCCGAACGTGTGCCGTCACACACTGCACACTGCCTTTGAGGAACCACGATGTCCAGCGCGTGGTGCTTCTTGATTGGCATCTGGAAAAGTCAACGACACTGCCCAGTCTTATGCAACTCACTATCCGGAAAGCACGTGTGGTAGAAGCACTCGAGTGGCTGCAATCAAACAACCCTTTTTATGAAAATGTGGCACTAGACGCTGACAGGGTGCAGCAACTGCCAGAAGATGGTCTGCCAGACTGGATTGCACAGCAGGTGGAAGAGAGAGCCAGTGATTGACAGTGTTACTAGTAACTGAGTTGCTTACTAACTAAAACCTTTAGAAACACTGTTGCTCGACAGAGTGTTCGACCATTACAAAGATTGTAAGTAATGATGGGCATAATTTGACAAAGACTAATGAACTGACAGTCCCTCTGGTAGATGACGACACTTTTGCCAAAGTGTTCCCTCACATTTTCCCTCACGGCCATGTGCCGTTCAAGCTGGCGGCCACAGGAGGAGCACGAGAAATGGGAAAGTGGGCAGCCACTCACAACAGTAAACATTTTGACAACCAACCAGGATTTTTCCATTTGCTGTTGGAGACGCGTCAGCGTGATGAGGTAGCTATAGTGGCTGCACGAATACCTGGACAGGTGGAAGGTGCATGCTGGGGAGTATGCCTCAAGTACCTAAATGTGCTGTTGGCAAAGGTGATAGGAGCAGACATCACAGGAGCTGTGCTCCACAGCAAAGCAGATGGGATCTCTGCGAGGGTCGGTCAACTGGACTTTCTGTTGGGCCTGGAGTCGGGCAAGAACATCCCGATCGATACAACATGAGGGGCGGCTGCGTACAGCGAGCACCTGCGCAATGTCACAGGCATGTTCCACAGCTCCTGTTTGGATGAGAGTCCACGTACGGTGGCACACAATTTTCACCGCGCTTCCAGAACAGTGGTTTCTCATTTGCTCAACTTCTATAATTCACAAGCTGGGATGTTCGGGGAAACCCTGGCTTTCTTGGCAACCATGGAGCACCGGGTTGCAAACACGTTGGCTCTTAGGATGGTGCTATGGACAGACAATGTGCGCCCTACCACAATGGGTTGCGACATGAGAGCAGTGTACAACAGGGTTTACAGTGGTGAAGAGTGCAACAGGAAAATCAAGAATGGGAACATACCGAAACGTTGCGCTACAGAGTGTGCATCACATTTGTTCGAGTGGCGTCCAATGGGATCAGCTGAGGGGCTGCTTGTCCAACATGAACAAGAGATATTTTACAGCGCTCTCCAAGGGTCATACACTGCCGAGATTGCACTGGCTATGACAACCCTCAACTATTTCGAGCCTGCAAACTGGCGGGAGAAGATTGTGGCAGCGGCGAGATGCATCATCAGATCAAGGTCATGGAGCGAGGCCAAACAAGTGAGGATGCTCTGTTTCGGAGGAGATGGGTATCAGTCGCACGAGTTTCACACCTTGGACATGGAAGGACTGGAATCTGTGTTAACTACAGTACACCAGTTGGTCTACTTCACATCATAGTAAATTGTGAGCTAACATTTGGGGCCACACAGCTTAACACATTCCGAGGAATCAGAACAGGTGATGGCGTACATGCAATGAGAGGTAGGTTTTGAGAACTGGAATTTTTTGGAATTCACATTGGTGGCGGTGGAGGGGAGGCATGAAGGACTGTTGAGGTCGGTAGATGTGAACATGCTCATGCCAAGGCTGACTGGGGGATTGTCATCTAAAGATGATTCAAGCGCGAAAGGGGTGGCACGGCGTCTAGGGCTGTTGAAGCCTTGGATGATGGTGAAAAGCTTGCAAAGAGACCAACCTACCTGGTGCTTGGCATGGGACTCCTTTGAAATGGTAGAGTTGAGAGGAATGACCGCAGCCGAGCTGTGGACATAACTACCGTACACCTATGTATTACAACGCCATAATGAAACATGGGAAGTAGATTATCAGCCTGGGAATGATAAGCAAGGTTTCTGCCGGTGCTTGCAGCGGCACCTAGTAATATAATGTATCATAGCACATATATAAAGATGTGTAGATATAAATATAAATATCACCCGTGTGCCGAAGGCACATTAAAAAAGCTTGTAATAAAGTAAAAATGAAATTTTATTAGGTAATGGGGTGGTTTCCTAACAACAACAGCCAGTGAATAAGCTTATCTCCACCTTCCTTGGTTATCTTTTTAATATAACCTGCTTCGTCCGGTTCCCCCATTGGGTGATCATGTTCTTGATTATTGGAATCAGGCACACTCTCATGGGGTGCTGAACTCAGTCCAGCAACCGGTTCTTGCTGTTAATATTGTGGTCATGTTTGGTTATGATCTGAATCTTGACTCACAGATCTCTTCCAATATTGATCACGTGCAATGTCTCTCTCTATGTCAGAGGGGAGTCACTTCTCTTCATAGGTATTGCCAGGACAGTTTGGGATGTTCCTCCTCCTGCCTGATTGGTGGGGCAATTGCTGCCATTCCTGTTGATCATCACGTCTTGGATGAAAGTCCTCAGTGGTTACTGGAGGTGGCGGAGGAGGAGCATCAGTCGCATTGTCATGTGCCTTTTGCTCACTTGGTACATCATCATCATCTTTTTCTGATGACAGAGGAAGGGGTGGATTTTGTGGCAGTATAAAATCATCACCATCCATTCCAGATGAGTGGTCATCATCTTCTGGTTCTGGAGGTGGAAAATCACCAAGGTCTGTCTTGGCAGGAGTTTTAGCTCTGGGACAGCATGGGAACAATGTTTCATCAAATAGTGCCATAGCACCAATGAATATTGTGCCACTAAGTCGCATGAAACGGTATGCTTTAATGCCATCTTCTAATCCAAGGTACATCATTAACTCCGATCGAGGAGCTAATGTAGTTGGACATTTCTCCTTGGATAGATAGATGTAAGCACTGCAACCAAAGACCTTCAGATCGTTTAGATCTGGGCAGACTTTATTCAGGTCCTCAAAAGGTGTCAGTCATTTCAGGCACCTTATTGGGATTTGTTTGTATAGGTGTGTTGCATGTTCAATGCAAAATTCCCACCATGATTGTGGTAGACAAGTGGTAAATTGCAGGGTTTGCGACTTTTCCATTATTGTTTTTATGGTGCGCTCTGTGTGCCCATTCTATTGGTGAACGTGGGGTGTGGACATCTCTAGTTTGATGCTAAAATTCTTGAGCATATTTTGTAGCTCACAATCTTTGAACTCCCCCCCTGGATCAATATGCCAGCACTTGATTGTAGTGCCATACTGGGTCAAAGCCATTACCTGAAATTGTCTAATCGCTGCAGCAGCGTCAGACTTTTTTCTAAGGCTTTGGACCCAGATATGTGACGTTTTGTCATCTAGAAATATAATGAAGTATTTATGTTTGTGGTATGATAGTACCGGCAGTTCCTTTAGATCAGAATGTATTAATTCAAAGAATTTTTCTGCACGTGAATTTGATTCGGAAAAAGATTTTGATGTTATTTTACCTTCAGTGCACCCTGGATATATAATTTTGTCTTTAGGAATAATTAAATTCCTTGGGAGTTTTATGGTGCTGTTGGGCATTTTCCCTAGCACCTCTTTGAATGGGTGTCCAAGTTGCCTATGCCAAGTCAAATAGTCAGCGACATACATGGTCGCGATATTGATCCTCTTGGTGCTCAATATATGAGTCCGAGCCCAATAGATTGTGTTGCATCTCCTAAGAGGGACACAATCTAATATTGAGTTTCCTTTCTCAAAAAATGAAATGTGTGCAGAGGAACCACACACATCACTTCCATCTTGTAAAAAGACACCCATTGACAGTAGTTGAATACTACAGTCAGATATGTAGTAGATGGAGTATAATCACATTTTATGCATCTCTGATTTCCTGTGACATACTATCTGATGTCTAATGAAAACTGCTCCTTCTCCTACTATATGAGTAGTACCTTTGGCTGTTTGAACCAAGGTAGAGTCCTTTCTTGGTAAAGGCTTGTAAGAAGCGAAATCTTTTATTTCACTAGTGAAGTATTTTGATGTGCCTGAATCCATGATCCAGTCAGCACCTTTCTTACAATTTCCATTTGCACACATAACACATATGTTAAGATCTAAATAGTTCCATGATACATTTAATAGCGGTAAGATTTCACATGAAAAGTTTGCTGTAATTATTGGAATATTCATCTTTGTGCTTGTGGCAGGGAAAAGGACTGACTTGTCATCATATCCACCTGTTTCAAGTGGTTTATCAAGGAGCATCTTGTTGATGGCCTTCCACACTTCTTCATCAGAAACTGGAGGCTCTGATCCAAGGGAGACGGTATCGTCTTTGACCTTCACGATTCTAGATTCTTCCAGTTCTTTCAGTTCTTCTGGTTCAATCCTCCTTCTTTTACCTTCTTGCACTGTCAGGTGCTCTTCCAGCGGTCACAGATTTTTCATGCTGTGTGGAAGTTGCATTTGCTTGAAGATGTCTCGAGCTTGCTAATATTCAGCATAAACCAAATGAGAGGTAGAGGCTGCACCAATATATGCCTGTGCAAGCAAGAGTCTCTTGTGGGAGTGTGGTCACACTGTTTGATGTGCTGAATGAGTGGCATTGGCGGTATGATGGTGCCATTACTATTTATAGTGGTAAAGACACTGGAGGCAAGGTGGGTATGCTTTCTTTGGGCTTATCTTCCTTAGTCTTTTTGTTCCTGTGTTGTCCACACTTTCAGAATGACTCTCCATTGTTGTCTTGCTTTTCTTTGGACTGCCATTTGGGGTTTTCCCCTTTGCGCTTGACAGCAGAAAGCTTATTGGCCTGAGGCGGGCCAGTGGGCTTTTCAATTGCCATGCATTTAGAGGCTTCAGCAACAATGGAGTCCTTGACATATTTGAATGTCAAGGCACTAGTAGCGGTTATGTTAAGGACTGTGGTGGATAATGAATCATACTCACATGGCATTGCAGCAATATACTTGGCTCTTGATATATTTAAGACGATCTGAGAGGTTCTTCTTCGAGATCGTCCCATATTACAATAACTACTGGTGTAAAGAATATAACATGTCTCCCACAGTCGCTATGTGTTTTTGTTAGAATCATTCTATTGGGTAACTCATTGTCTCTCTTCAGTTTCATCATTTTACGACCCCCAGTTTGCATTTGTTTGGGAGATAAAGTTGAGACATTTTATCAGATCGAGCTTGTTCAACAGCTCCTCAATCTCAATTCTGGGTGGCTATGTAATGGTACACATTTCAATTGAATGTAGGCAATTCATGTAAACTTTCAAATTATCTTCGTCTATCTTGTAGTAATTGTTGTTTCTTTTCTGAGTTTAAGCAATTAGCATCACCCATGCGAACAAAAAGTGACTTACATGTAGTTTATTGTCAGATTTAACTTTTTGATGAAATAATCGCACATTATAAATTCATCGATGAACTCTGATAAAAGATCTGAATAATTTATCTACTCATTTAAAAATCTGTTCTATGGTAAGACAGCAATTTTGAACAAAATATTATTGTTTGATTTCTTCTTTTAAGACAAGTAAATCATCAAATATAACTATCAAAAACATCAGAATAATCATAATTTTGATGATGTCTATCTCTTTTTGAGGAAAGGACAGCTCTTATTCATAGGATCAGAGATGTATACTATTTTGATCATTCTGTTACCCTGAGGCACGATACTGAATAGAATGTATATATCATTTAGATAAAAATCATCAAGTTTGAAAATAATGTGTTTAGGCTGTAGACTGACAAGTTTTATGTAACCAGAATATGTTATTAAGTTCTCTTTTGTAATGGTGTATCCCTTAGGACTGATCAAAGATAGCACAAATTTAAATGCCTTCTTTTCTTTATTTTGGAATTTCAATCTGGTTGACAGAAGATTGTTAAATTTAGTAGCAAAAAATAGATAGTTAAAAATTCAGATAGATAAAGTTAAATATAGTAACCATTTTTGGAAAAATATAATTATTTATTTGATTTATTTAACTACAAAATTAAAGGTCTTTTTCCAAGATATAAACATAATTTCAGAATTTATCCAACTACTTAAATTGATATGTATTGGTGAACCACAAATTACTACTTCATAAAAAGCAAATATCATTAATAAAAAAGTTAATAATAAACAAGTACATGTAATGAACTGTGAATCACTTTAAATATTATAAAGATTAATAAAAATATCCTAAACTATATTACATAATAACTTTAAACTATTTAAAATATAAAAATTAATAAAAGCCAAACTAGCAATGGAGGAATCTGCAAAAGACAAAGTTGATGACTCTTGTACGTCAAATAGAGGCTCTTTTAGAAAAATTGGCTCTAAATTTTTTTCCTTATCAATATCCATTAGACCTGAATAATCCTGTGGTTTTATATGCATTTCATCTGATGTTGGAATCCTTTCAGGAATCCTCGGGTTATTATGTGCAGGACATGATGCATCGCAGGTTGGGGGTTTGATCTGTAGAGCTTCCCTTTTTCAGCCAAAGAATACCATGGTTTTTAGAATGGCATAAATTGTTTCCCCTGCACATGTGTAGACACACAAAAAAATCAGATCACTTCTTTCTGTTCTCTGTAGATGTAGTAGACGATATAGTTGATTCCTAAAATTGATTTCATTATATAATCCAACCAAGAATATCAATAATAAATAGTTGACAATAATAAACTTTGTTGATAACTATCGCGATAAACACCACAAAACACCAATCCTTCTTTTGGCCAAACTCTAAACAACTGAAAAATATGGTTTTGATATAAAGTTCCCAGATATAGTATTTTTTAAAAGAGAAAATACAAGATGGCACCACCATCACCAAAACCTATCTGGTGAACATACTGGACACCAAAATATCTTTATACGGGCATATAGATGCTCTTTTCTACTTGGTTCCTCTTTTATCTATTCTGTCAGCCATTTAATAGCTCTATGAATATTTTTATCTTTTTAAAAAATTTGAAAGCAAGCTTCTTCAAGAATACATTTTGTACATAAAAAAGATATTGAATCTAATATAGGATACAATCAGGACAAATGATGTAGGTTCCCAGATCAAAAATATAGCTACTCCATGATGCAATACACAGAAGCTATCAAGGAGTTTTTATTCATTCTCTGCTATCCAGTCAATAATATGAAGTAGTTCAATCAAACCAGAGGAATTCATGTTTCTTCAAGAAGTATGGGTTTCAACTGGATATGATATTTCTAGAAGAACACATAAAGGTCATGGAAGAGCTGAAGGATTTTTTGAGATGGCTCATGACATTAGCTTTTTATCACGTTAAATTGTAACAGATGTCGACGATATGATAAATTTTGACCAGCAACACAAAAAACCTAATATACAGAAAAAGAGAAAGAAAAATATTAAAGACAAAGGTAAGTTATTTGGATATTCTTTAAAATACACATTATAACATCATTATATAGTTGTTACAAAGTTATAAAAGCAAAGAGTGGTGGATGGGAAAAAGAGGTCTATTATTGAAAGCAGCAAGCTCTTAAGGTTTACATATTTTTGAAAAACATAACTTTTTTTATTACAAGTCCTTAACAAAGTTAAGACTTGTTCTTCAAACTGGAAATTGATGAAAAATTCAGTGTTATAAAAAAAACATTTCCTTTTTTCCCACGGTCAGTAAATCTGAGCAACCATTACAAAAATTACTGACTTTACTGACCATGGGAGCACAAAATTAGCTGAGACGTGGATTTCAAGTATAAAAGAAAATTTTACAACCAGCTATCTTAATTGCTGGTACACTTAACTTCAATATGACATTACAAATTGGTATTGATGATTACAATCTATTATTGAGTGATTATCCATATTAGTAGAGACAAAAATGCTATGACAAATATAACATTAGTGGCGGTCAAAGATGATGATTTGAAAGGCGATTCGTGTGAAGATTTGATACAGTGGGTCATTGTTGAATTGGCCATCTACTCTGACCACCAAATTTTTTGCAGATGGTCTTTGGGTCGATTCTAATTATCTTATGTAAGTTTACCATATGAAAATGGAAGGAGGTTGAATCATCGCAGAGTGAATCATGATTCAACAATTCAAAAATTTTGATGATTCAAGTAATGTTTAACATTGTTAAATCACCCTTGAATCGGCATGTTTGACCACTAGGTAAAAACATCAACTGTACTACTCATGTTTATTAATTAACATTTTATCAATCAATATTCTATGCATTCTGACCCTGGTTTCTTTATCATCATCTTTGTAGTATCCAACTTTGCGCTTCAGTGAGAATGGCCATGGAATCTTTTGTAAACGTTCATAATATTTTGCCTTCTCTGCATCCTATGGTACAATAGTCAATCAATATATGTTTCTTGTAATACCATAACTTACATTGAGTGGTGTACTATCAAGTAGGATAAGTGTGCGCAGTACGATGATTATTTTGAATTTTTTCCCTTTGAGAGAGACAATAATGAAAGACACCTGGGCTTCAACAATATCACTGATACAAAATTTGATTGGCTGAATAACATTGTATCTGCATTGGTTGCAATATAACTTAGCCTTATAGACATAGTATATATTGTGAGCTCATCTTTTCTGACCCCTGGTATTTGTGCTTAGCTCGAAGTATTCTACTTTATTCTCCCATGTGTGAACAACATCTGTACCTTCTGACACTGCCTCGAGTATGCCATCTGGATCCACACAAGCCTTGAATCTTACCACTTCAGATGATGAGACATCCTTTCAATTTGTAAAATAGTGGTTGCCCATATCAATAGCTTGATAGTCTTCAAACATGGTTGGCTCCCATTTTTCCATGCTGTTATCAGGAACTGCTCATGAAAAGGTGTGGTGAATCACATGAATGGCTAATATAGAGTTTCTCATGCTTGAAGACCCTAGCGATGTGAGGGTAACTAATTGTTGCAGATATCTTTGTTGTCTAATCTCACTAGAGTAACAAAATCACAGTGAGAAGCTATGACAATGCTATGAACGATAATGTCAGAGTATTCACATTTTACATGGCTTCCTGATAGGAGGCAACTCCTTCTGGCAAATAATTCCCTGAATGTGAAGAACAAGCTCCTCTTTCCCAATATCATCTATCTGCTGGATTAGCTTCAAGCTGTTGTGCCTCTCAACAAATAGTGGTGTTGCAGTTGTGGATGCGCTGTTAGCCTATGGATTATTAATATCATAATTACAATTATCCTGAAAAATTGTGCTTACTTCTTGATATAGACGAAGCTGAGCATGTCTTGGGCTATGCTTGGCTAAAAAAAGTAACTCCAGGTGTGCTCCTGTGCATAGTATCAATATTGGCCAATATATTTGTAGAAGCAGAACATATGTGCAGAAGATTGGTTGTAGTACTGATCCATGTATCTGGACTTGTCGATATCAGGGGGAAATATTGAGTCCTGCTGTTGTTTGTCCTATGCCCCACAACCATATATCATTCATTCTCACTAGTCTGCCGCATAAACTTGTTCCAGTATGGCAGTACCTGGCCAAATATATTTGGCAATCCTGTTTTCTGCGGCTTCTAGTATATGGGCGCTGTTCAGGTACATCGGTACATCATATTCACTATATGCTCATTACAAGTTTCCTGCATTCCAGTCCTACAAGAGACTCACCTAAGAAGCCTAAAACCAATCCAAGCACTCCTTCATCCAGCAAAAACCGGGTGTATGTCTTGGTTCCAAGGTTAATCTTGTTATCTGACTGTAATGCATTTGATAGTGCTGCTCCCTCTATGCCAAGTCCTGTAAAAAAACAAGGTAGTTTGATCATTCTTCCATCATTTTTGAGTACTGGCTAATAAAACATATAGACAACAAGTCTTCGACAGTGCTGTGTAAGTTTAAGTTTTTGAGTTCATTATATTATCTCTGCTGAATGCTTTGGGCTATAATAGGAAGAAAGTGGCTATCAAGTCCAGCATGCCTGCAAAAAAGTCATTACCAAAATTGACTACTGTCTTGTCCACATCAAAGGTGGCCAAAACATTGTCTTCCATTATGCCAAAGACATCTCCCACCAAGACATCCAAATTGTCTTCTACCAGGTCTGTGGTCAAAAAGTCAACATGTCCAGTCAAGGCGAAGAAGAGTGGGTTGAAGATGTACATCATATTTCTACTTGTAGATTTTTTATTACTTACTTTTATTTTCCTTTGGCATTAAAGTAAACCTGAAGTTCTAGATATTGATGACTCTGTTTCAGTATCTGATGCACCTGTGAAACAGAAACCAAAGAAACTTCTGACTGGTAAACCATCTAATGTGAGCAAGAAGGTCTCTAAATGGTAAGTTACATGTGCCTTGATGATTCAACAAATGATTTTGACTATTTGTCAAGCACCAACAAAGTTGTTGATGTTCAGGGGGAGAAGGAGGAAGCAGAAGAAGAGGAGGAAGCAGAGGAGGAGGAGGAAGTAGAGGAGGAGGAGGAAGCAGAGGAGGAAGATGGGGAAGAGGAGGAAGATGGGGAGGAGGAGGAAGACGGGGAGGAGGAGGAAGATGGGGAGGAGGAAAAAGAAGAAGAAGAAGAAGAATTTGATAAAGTAATTGTTGCCAAAAATGATGACAATACATCAGATGCCATGGACCAGGATGCAGATGAAGTTGTTGAAGTTGAAAAGGCAGCCAAGTCATCCAAGTCGTCCAAGTCGTCCAAGTCATTGTCATCCAAGTAAGTCTCAAAATTCCACAGTGTTGTATTATTGTTTCTGACAAATGTTGCTTCAGTATGTTGTCTTTTAAGACCATTTATCTGGAAGACTTGGATCCGGTTATTATATATGTTGAATCTATCTTTTATTCAATATTATTTGTTCATCAATTGGTACAGCTTGCCAGCACTCAGCAAATGTGGCATATATGACATGGGTCTTGCTGATAACCATTTGAAAACAACCTACAAGGGTCTTCCCAAACTGCCTAGGTGAGCAAATTAGTATTTGCTGCCAAACTGTAATAGCCGAGCATAATACATTGTTCTGATAACAGTGGCAGAAGAATCGTGTCCTGGTCAGATGCCAGCGCCCAGGCCCAGTTTATTTTATTTTCCACCATCTTTCAATGTGATTATTATCCTGGTGCTAATATCAAGTGAGTGCTCATTATGTGTCATCCTATCAAATCATTTTTAATTCTGTAAATTAGATATCTCAAATCGATTGTGACTTATGTTGGTGACAAAGCATCTGGCTTTGCTAACTTGGCGAGGATCGACCCAGCCCTCTTGTGCACAAAAAAACCAACTCCAACTTACAAAAATCCTTACATCTGCTTTCACGGATCATCTGCACCTGCAAAATGTCTGATGGTAGGATTTGTCACCGAAGACAAGACGACTGAACCCTTTACCATGCCAAAAAATAGAAAGATAATAAAGTTGTTCTCGTTGATACCTCTGTCATTGGAAGCAGAGCGCAACTTTGCAGCCATCTGTGTCCTCTTTGGTGTTGAGATGTACACCAGCGATATCCTGGGTAACGTTCTAACATTAACAACATGGTCTGAGGTGCTGCTTGGTAAGTGTTTGCTTTCCAACATTTATCCTTGCACTTACTATTTCTTTTAGGATCTGGATCCAGCTCTTTGCAAAACCCTTATTCAAAGTCATGCAAGCCAAATTTGGCATCGCCAAGCAGGTCCATGGGTGCTCCAACCAAGATCATGAGCAAATCAATAGCCTCCCATGGTCTGTTAGATGATGGTGCATTCACTTCTAGTCTAAGATTGTTCCTGGTTGCTTACCATAAGCAGTTCCTATATTTGATGCCAGGAATTGTAAGCTTGACTTTCCAGAGAGTCTCAACACGATGGGCAGTAACAACAACCTTCCTCGGTTTCATGGTCCTGTTCCAGAAGATGCTGTCATTCTGGCTTGCTTCACAGCTGGAAGTTATTCTACTGCTGCTGGTGGATTCTGTATTTCTCATAACATCTTGTGGGCTGCTGTCCTTTGTTCAGCAGATGCATAAGTATATTCAAATTTGTTGATTTACAAAACATACTAATCTCTCCTTCCAGATAGCCCTAGATATAAGCCATACTCCCAACATATTTTCACCGATGACCCATTTTTTTTAATGTTGGCTGAACATGTTGATTGAGAGTTCTCATTGATCACTCACAGGATTCAACTCTTGTGGAAGTCTCCATTCAACTGGTTGACAAGGTCTGACTCCTATTATACCACTTCACGATCACGTACCTTTGTAATATGCAGTTTGTTTATATATTGACAGTATTGTTCCTATCGTGTGACATGTGAGCAAGCTCAAAGTTATAAAAGACTTAAGTACTTGCTTTAAATGCTAATCACTGGAGCTAATAGTATTAGAAAAACTTGGGCCAGCCATTGCATGATATATTTGGATCACATATGTTACATAGTAAACTGTTGGGGCTTACATTGGACATTATAACAATTGCAAATATTAAAAATATCAATCCAAGCATAACACATTCCTTGCCAGGTTTCTGTTGATGCTTGTGACCTTCTTCATATCATGATGCAGGTTCAGTGAACGAGTCCACTCTTGACCATTTTTTAGCTGTGCATCGCCAGATCAAATCTTCTTGAGGCGTATCTGAAACCATGTTTCACATTTGTCTGTCCACTGCCCAATGTTTAGTGAGCATTTCTCCCAAGCATTGGGTTTTGGCCACCAAGATTGATGGGAATCTTGCTTACCACTCTCTAACATATACATATTTAAGCATAGGCCATCAATTCATCTGGTCGAGAATGTTGATATTGCTTACCTGTGAATACTTTGTATACACCGCATATCAAGTTAAGCTCATCTTCTGACAACTCATCATTCCAAAGATATGCTTGCTCAGAGAAGAAGTGATGGCCAGTCTGGAACACCTCTGGAGATGGACCGCCAAGGGCTGCTTCTACCCCAACAGCATCCCATGATAGATGCCAAATGATACCACCTTTTAACAATGCAGCCCGGGCTCGGGGAGTCCAAAGGAACTTGTTGTGCAAGGCTTCATAAGATGCATAGTCACAGTCATGGGGCACATAATCTGGGGGTTGATAGCCGAGCATGGTGACATATGGTCTTGGGTAAGATGCCATTGGCTTTGGTCCCATTATTCTTGTGCTAAATGGACATCCTTGTAGAAGCAGTTGTCAGGTGATATCACTATAATGTGGACCCCATCTTCAACATAGACATTCGAGTGCAGTAGCTGGGTTTGACAATACCAGACTACACTCTGTATTATTCTCTGAATGTAGTAGATTTGATCGGATAAGATATACTTTGTCCTGGTTTGTGTCCTTGACTGTAACCATGCTGATTGAATCTGGACAATGAAATAGATATAGATGATTTTTGGGATGAAGGTCACAAAGTGAAGCAGGTGGGTCAGCAGCGCCCGCTCAGTGATGATACTCAACCTGGGAAAACCACCAAAACAGCCGATGAGGCAACCGATGATATTTGCACAAGTCAGAGGAAGGGTGCGAGATGTTCCGAATGTTTGTGGTCCAACCTATGGGAAGACAACTAGTTGGTACTAGTTGTAAAGGTAGTTTAATAAGAGAGGAAGGTGTTCAGCGCGGTCTGATGGAGTATCGATCGATATTGAGGATGATCAACAAGATCGACAGTGAATGATGTTTATCATTGAGGGTCGATGTGTGAATTCTAAGGACTTTTGGCTGATCGATAGTATACGAAGGTTATAGTTGATGGCTTATGAAGTGTTGGAATGGTTACTAGCGCTAATGATCAGAGGATCAAAGGAGGATTGTGGACAATGATGGTCGCAGAGGTTTCTCGTTGATCAAGAAAACTTGTAGAAGCTTCGATTGTTTAGAGGATAGATCTGATTCTTAGAACTTTATATGAGATGATAGGTGAAGACGATTTCTTGTCATTTCCAAGTAGATACTACAGAGTTTTATATGTTTTAAAAGAAACTTCCTAAAATGGTATAAGAAACATGTGTAGAACATGAGGCAAAAGATATGAGTTAAGACACGAGGCCAAAAAGGAGACTGGAATCCAAACAAGAAAGAGATATATCATATGATGAAGGAGTAATAAAGGGTATAGAACTAAAAAGGGACTGTCCTTTGTGTATAAACTGTGCTAAGTCTCGCAATAATCTGTCCAGCGGGTTCTGTACGTGATAGGGACTTGGAACGAGGCTGACCTATTTCAGCAGGTTTGAGCACGAGTTGGAATACTCCCTGGCGCATGGTATTCCACCATTTAGATAATGAATGCAGCGCCCAATGTTGCTCGTAGTTTCTCGATATCGATTGATAGCGCTCGACGATGGTCGATGACAATCAAAAATGTTTGATTGCGGTCGCAGTTGTTTGAAGTTGATCGGGGATGTTTGATGTTCATTCAGAGGGATCTTAGGGGCTTTCGAGGTAGTCCTAAGGTTGTGCAATGTGGTTTCTCAGTACAATTGGTCTCGCTGGTGATGTTTCAACATGGTTGATATGATATCGTGATTGATAGACTGGGTCACGCTGCATCTGGGATGTTGTAGGAGTTAGCCGATGTGATTAGAATGTGTTTGAAATGGTGAATCGGTCTTTGAGCTGAGGAGACAACCTTGATAGCACTCGATGATGGTTGACGATGTTCGATCGCGGTCATGGTTGTTTGAAGTTGATCAGGGATGTTCAATGTTCATTCAGAGGGATCTTAGGGGCTTTCAAGGTAGTCCTAAGGTTGTGCAATGTGGTTTCTCAGTACAATCGATGTCACTGGTGATGTTTTGATGCGGTCAATATGATATCGTGATTGATAGACTGGGTCACGCTGCGTCTGGGACATTGTAGGAGTTAGCCGATGTGATTAGAATGTGTTTGAAATGGTGAATCAGCCTTTGAGCCGAGGAGACAACCTATCAGCATTGTTGCACTGAAGGATGGTAACCTATTGCTGAGGTTTATGATGGGGTGAAGGTTTGGTTGTTGATATTGCAAATGTGCAGAGTGCCATAAAACTGAGGAAGGCATCATGTGACTTCATAGCACAGTATCGTGCATGAGATTCCTCTTCATGTTTTTGCAGGTACCCATGTGCGGAAGGGAAAGGACCTGGATTAAAACCTAAAGACAAATTGACTCTGTTATCCAAAAGAATGGCAGTTGCCACCCATCGGAGTGCTTGCTCAAGTCTCAACCATTGCTCTTGTATCTCCAACAAGAGGATGTACTAGTTTCCTTCCTTGATGATCCTTATGTTGCGGTAAGAGCAGATCAAGTGCTCAAAAATAGGGTTATCGAAAGTCATTGATTGTGGAACATATGCCAAGTGTGGTGAGAGAGCAGAGGCCCATCTGAGCTTCTTAATTTCTCTGGGATGGTGGATTTCATCGTTATAGACATTGTCATAAGCTGGTATTGCAGGGAGATAAGTCATGTTTGGGGATGAATAAACGCTGCCATCTTTTTCGACAAAAATGGATGGTCTTGAGGCTATATTTCTCATGATTGTTATTAAAACTACTGGCTGGTACAATGAATTAAAACCACCCATGGTATGTTACTATAAGTTTTGTGTAGCAGTTGCAGTGGTAGTTGTGTGGAGCTTGCAGGTTTCCACGTGTTTGTTTGTTTGCACGATGCCAGACCGATATGGTGTCTGTGAAGTGCTGCCATATAAGGAGTGATATATATAGGAAACATTACAAAAGCTGTGAACAAATGTCCCCAGTAAATATTGTTCTACCCTTGATTCTTTCCAGCTCCTTCCGAACAGCTTGCCAATCTTGCTAATCTTTTCCTGGTTTCAAATTCAAATCCTCATAATTGGTTTCTCTGTCAGGCATATGTGTTTGGAGAGGTACTACACTGCATTCCTCTAGATCAGGAAATGATCTAGCTAAGAACAATGCCATAGGTTTGACATCGTCTTCATGAACTTCTGTTGCTTCACTGATGCACAATGCTTGAAGATGAGAAAAACAAGCTAGTGGCTCCAGATCACCAACCTCAACAGATTGAATCTTGTCCACCCAATCAAAATCTCCTCCATCATCTGGACTGATACGCATGATCAAGATTCAGAGTGTATCATGATCGCAATGATCACATAGTGCAGTGAGGAATTTTTGTAGCTTTCACATGCTAGGTGCGTATTCCATGCTGCTGATATCAATGTATTCCAGTTTAGCTTGGCTGAGAGCTTTGAAGAATTTGCGTTGGCAATCACCTTTGAATAAGACTAAAGATAGTGTAAACACATTGGAGGTTACAGAAATGGAGGGAGTTTTCTGGTGGTAGTTCAATTGCTTGCATAGCAGAGATCTCCAGCTTTGTGATTGAATCGAAGTGAGAAAATCATATGAGCTGCTTCAGATGGATATTGATGTTATGAAGGGTAAGTTCTGCTGGTGCACCAAAACTTTTGCTATTAACAAGATATAGCATGCCAGAATCGATTTCTGTCAGTGCCATTGGAGATCTTCCATGAAAAGAAAGTTCTTGCAGGCGATGGAATAAGTGGTCATTGGACAGCTGTGTTAGGGATGCATTAATGATTGCATTGTACATGTCATTGTGGATCACAACACGGTCCTCAGATCTTCCTATATTGTAGTCAAATGAAGTATAAAAATTGAAATCAAGCTCAGTCATGAGTTGTGCATGACCAGTAAACTTGTTCCAATCGTAATCGGTCGGAGTGGAGTTCAGAACCTATAAGGTGTTGAAAGATAAGTATGGCTTTCACCAAGATGATATCAAGCATACGATTAGCTTATTGCCTGAGATTGGCAGGCAATGCAGTAGCTTCTTCAAGTTGTAGTTTCTTTTCCAAAGTTCTTCTAGTGCTGGTCCAGCAGTCCTTGTGCACACCAGTGCAAGATGTAGAAGATTGTGTATGCCACAAACATTCAATGCAATGAGTTGCACGAGCTCCACTGCTTCCAGGCATCATTCCATTGAATGGACTGGGTTGAAGAGTAGAAGGTGTAAATATGTACAAATACTTAGTCTCACTGCTGGCTTTTGGACCTCCCTGGATCTTTGATTTATCAAGGATGAAGAGTGTGGTTACAAATGCCAAGCCTCCACACTATATGCGTGTAATATTCATGGATTCAATAATGAACGTTGGAATCAAAAAGAGACAATCAAACATGCCTGTGAAGCCTTGAGAAGGAGGTAAAAAGGATGATCTAATAACACTTGTTGTTCAAAGATAAAGGTTTACAAAACCAATGAGGGGCCTCCGCTAGTGGTTCAACTAGACATCTACCACTAACTCCATTCCCAGCGCATTCAACAATGCGCACAAATTCTTCCCGTGGCTATAATCTGTTGATTGTTTGCATTCCTGAGTGTTGGATAACACGAAACTGTGTCAACAGTAAATGATAAGCATTCGGGTGGGAATGTTGGGCATACAGGGGGAACCAGCAGATTTGACAGTAAGTGAATGTGGCTGAGAGTCATTTCAAAAAATAGCAAACAAATCATAGAGCCAGGTTGGGAAATTGATGGGATGGAACTGTTGAGAACTGGAAGAACCTAGTACACCATAGAAATTCCCTGCAGTTCAACTGTGGAAAATTAGTTGGCTATTGTATAAGTCAAGGAAATCGAGGACAGTACATGTGGAAAAGTCAGCGGACGCACAGTGCGAGGAAAGCTTGCCAAAGCAACGCCACATGTGCTGTAGATGGGTCTGTTCTCTGCAGTTGAACTGCTGAGAAATCACTAGTTGCCATTGAAGGAGGCACTAGCATCAAGGACCATAGGTGTGGGAAAGCAATGGTGAGTAGGCAGACAGGTAAATAAGCTGATAGTTTAGCTTTCCCTGTGGTTCAACCGCTGGGAAATGAAGAGAAATGAAAATGTGTTTCTCCATGTTTGAATGTTTCACTGTGACAGTCCAGACATGACATCACAAATGCCAAAGTCACTCGTCACCTCAGATATGTGTGTCTTACACCATATGTTTCCCTCATTCTTAGCTGTTGAACAGCTGGGAATGCTTAGCTGCTATATTATTTAAGCTTACACCTACATTCCTCGCTCCCAGCGGTTTAACCGCAGGGAACACTAAGCTACTATCTTATTCATGCATATGCCTACACACATGCATACGGTCCTCCATCTTGGTGGTTCCTTTGGCAGCAACCAATGACTTCTCAGCAGTTCAACTGCAGAGATGTTCTACATCAATAGAGTCTTTGTGTATTGAACGTTCTTATTGTCTCAATTTCCCAGTAGACCTACTTGCTGTGCTGCATGAAAGACCTTCTACAGATGACATATTCAAAGGACACTCTCAAATTCTCAACAGTTCAGCTGCTGAGAATAGGACTGCTGTAATCTGCTGGTGCTGGCTCTACTGCTTGTTATTCAATGCATCTCTCACCACCATTCTCTACCCTCCAGTTCTAAATTGTACTTCCTCGTCGTTGAACTGGAAGTATCTTCTGGTCAACATGACCAACTGTTCCCGCCTCATCGATACCTTGTTCCCTGCAGTTGGGCCAAGGCTTCTTGATATGGTTTGGTACGTTGTTCCTAGCAGTTCAACTGCAAGGAACAAGATTCATGTTGTCTTATTTCTGCCGCATTGAACTGCTATTTATATGTGCACACCATGTTGCCTTGTTCCCAGCAGTTCAATTGCATGGAACAATTGTTTTCCCATTGTGTTTTCTGCTTTTGCATTTCTAAAGAAGTCACATGCACCAAATATCAACATCTCTCCTCCCCTGAGAGATGTCGATATTTGGTGCACGTGACTTCCATCTCCAGGCATTTTGTCTTTTATATGTCTTCTGCTAGATCAAACTTAACAGAAACAATTTTCTCCTGCTTCAGGAGTTTACTCTTTACAGAGAAACCGTGCTATTTCTATTCTTTGGCACTAGCATCTGGACATTTTCAATTTTTTGCCAATTCTACTGCTAGAAATGCCTGGTTTCTTTGACTATGACCTCTTCCCCACTGTTCAACAGCTAGGAAATGATGGCTGTCTTTCTACCTTTTGGTTGTTCCCTGCAGTTGAAGTGCAGAGAACATTGTTGAAGTTGTTGGAATCATTCGATATGAGCTTAATGGAATTTACCTACCTTTGTGCCCACAGTAGACCATGATGCGTGCACATTGGGCAATGTTGAGCGATGTATACACAATTTTCTTTTTGAATTTGTCTTTCTATTGGCATCACGAGTTCGTTGGGTGTAGTTCAACTGCCTGGTTTTAGCGTAGTTTTTTTGCTTGCTTTGTCATAGTTTCTTCCTGTTGAACAACAGATGTCAGTACCAGCTTCCCCATATCTTCAAAATGTTTTCATCATGTTGTTCCCTGCAGTTGAACTGCAGGGAACATTTGCTTGTTGAGGATGTTTTGTTGTTGCCAAGTTATACTTTCCAGGCTTTCAAGTTCAAGAACATCATCCTGCTCTAGCAATCACACCATCAGTCATATGGAAGTTCATCGCTACCTACCATTGAACAGTGGATAATGTTCTACCCTTACCCATGTTCCAGATCTTTCTTGGTACATTGTTCCCTGCAGTTGAACTGTGGAGAGCATTCATGCTCGAGGGAGAATGACAGATGTCATTCAGTATCGGCATTCCAGTGTCTTTGAACCAGTTTCATTCTGTTGTTCCCTGTGGTTGAACCACAGGGAACGTTCACTGTTGAGAATGTTTTGTAGTTGCCATATTTTACTTACTATAGATGCAGTGTGGTGGAGAATGATCCCTGTACACACTGTCTTTCTGATGGATTGAATGGATGTAGACATTCTCTGCAGTTCAACTGCAGAGAATTTGTTGTGTGCCATGGAATGAAAGGATGGTTCTTGAAGATTTGGTTCAACCGAGATGTGTTCGATCATGATGTCACAGTGGCGGTGCTACCTTGCTGCAGAAGTTCCACCTCAAACTTAGATTCTCATTCCCAGCAGTTCAACCACAGAGAATGCGTGCAGAGAATGGTACTTGTTGTCTACACATCTGGTTACTGTCTACTTCTTTCTTATGAAGACTGCGTTCATTGTTTGCTTCAGTAACCATTGAATTCTCAGCAGTTCAACTGCAGATAATGTCTACGGCATGCTCTATCATCTGTGTGCGTTCAATTCATGATCAAGTGCAGAGGATAGTACTCATTGTCTACGCATCTGTTTACTCTCTACTCCTTTTCCATGGGCACCTTGTTTATCACTGGAGCTTGCTTCTATCGTAACCAGCGAATTCTTAGCAGTTTAACTGCTGTACATCAAACCCTTCCTGTTTCTTGTCCTCTCTGACATGCTGTATGATCCCTTTATGGTTGTGTAGTTCCTTTGGGAGTTTACAGCAGTTGAACTGTGGTAAACTTTGTTGCTCTCCCCTTCCAAGACTTAACAGCTGTGTATTCTCATGCTCCTGCTGCTTGGTATGCTCTCATATGAATTCTACTGGTTCTTGGGTGCGATTACAGCATTGACGTAAATGTAGGGGTCTCTTATGTTGTTGTATCTTGTTACATTTGATCGCAATATTGCATTGTTCCTAGCAGTTCAACTGCCAGGAACTCTTGCTTTGCCTTGATGTTTCCTGTGGTCGAACTGCAGTTTCTCATGCTTGTTTTATTGTTTTATTCAAGCCATGTTATGCTGTTCCTGCAGTTCAATTGTGTGGAATATTCATGTTTCCTTTGCATTTTCTACTTTTTGCATTTCTAAAAAAGTCATGTGCGCCAAATATCGACATCTCTTGGAGGGGGGGAGAGATGTTGATATTTGGCACACATGACCTCGATCTCCATCCACTTTTTCATTTATACTTGTTCTGCTAGGTCAAACTTACTGGAATCAATCCTTTCATGCTTCAGGAGAATAAGCTTCATGAACCGGCCTTCCTATTTTTTTTTGTTGGTGCCTGAATCTTGTCATTTTCAATTTTTTGGCAGGTTAACGGCTAGAAAATACTGGTTTTATTATTATTCCTGTCTCTGACCACAACTCATACACTCTCACCCTTTTAGATCATTCAGCACCATGCACTTGTTCCCAGTGGTTCAACCGCTGGGAACATTTGATCCAATCTGGTTTCCCATAATGTTACATGGCACACCACTGTTCTCTGCCATTGAATGACAGTTAGTGTTTCTTTCATACGAGTGTTACCAGAACATCAAATCTTTTTCGTCATTATCTGCTGTTGAACAATGGGTAACATTCCTTCCATCCTGATATACCCATATCTCAAAATCTTTCTCGGTCTCTTGTTCCTCACAGTTGAACCGCAAGGAACATTTATTTGTTTTCTTGTTGGTTTCACTTGGTGTCAATTTCAAGGCACTTTTGCCTGCTCCAACAATCCTACTTGTCATCGTTGCCTGCCATTGAATGGTTGGTAACCTTCACGCCTGTCATCATTGCTGTTGAGGTTAGTGTTTATTTCATACGAGCATTACCGGAATATCAAATCTTTTTTGTTGTTATCTGCTGTTGAACAGCAGGCAACTTTCCTTCCATCCCGATGTACCCATATCTTTGAATATCTCTTGATCTCTTGTTCCTCGCAGTTGAACCACAAGGAACATTTATTTGTTTTCTTGTTGGCTTCACTTAGCATCAATTTCAAGGCACTCTTGTCCTGCTCCAACAAACTTGCTTGTCATCGATGCTTGCTGTTGAATGGTTGGTAACATTTGTTCATCACCAGTGTCCCTATTCTAATCTGGGCATTCAGTGAACCATATTTTACCCTGTTCGTGTTCGACTTCTTCTTGTCTTCTTTTTGCCTTTAATATTCCTCACCATTGAATGGCAAGGAAAGTCTGTTCAGGAAGACCAACTGTTCGTGCAGACGGTTGCTGCCTCCTCTTGCCATTGACATTCTGAAAGGTTCAACTCCTGGTTGGCAGCCTTCCTGTGTTGGATCATCAGCATTGGCTTTGAACTATTCCTTGCAGTTGAATTGCAAGGAACGTTGTTAACTTATGCGCTTGAACCTTTATTAATAGGCTTATTATTGGTACTTACTCGATGTAGTTACATGTGTTTAAAAATAGACTTTTATGACATTGTCACATGCTTTTATCTGCACCCCTTTCTTCTTGCCATCATAATCTCCTCCTCGCCATCTGCACTTGCACCTCAGTTTTCTGGATACACTCTGTCAGTAGTTCAACTACAGACAGCTCTTTCTGAACCAGTTGTTTCCAGCAGTCATTTGGTGTCACCCCTCATTGTTATGTTCTTTTTTTCAGTTTCCTAGGGACTGTCTGTCAGCAGTTTAACCAATTGTGTTTTTGTTCATTGGTGATTTCCAACATGTTGATCCATCCTAGGATGTTGCAAATAGCACCTCCAGAGCTGGTGGTGCCAGATGGCATTCTTCTGTACAATGTAAATTGGGATGGCTGATTCCCTTACATCTTCCAGGTCGATTCTCATCTGTTAGTTCACAATCACAACCCATTATCTCCTGGGCGCATCCTCGTGTACATCCAGGATACATCGGTCAAAGGTTTGGAAGGTCTTGAAGCTTTCAAGGCCAGTTTGGAGGTTCCGTTGGGTCCGAACAACAGTGTTTCAAACCTTGGTGCATGTATGCATTTTAACTTTCTTGCAATCGTTTACAGTGATTTCAAGGTATATTTGAAATCAATCATGACGACCTCGTCTTCATAAGGGACATGCAGGATCCGAACCCTGAAAAGGATGTTCTGGGTGGGTGGGTTAGCGATTGGTAAGTTTCATCAGTTTGGACACTGGCAATCTTGTGAACCTTTATTTCAGTACCCGGTTACATGCAGACGATCCTAGTGTCCTCAAAGAAATGATCTGCATCCAATGTTCAGTAGTGGGTGATGAGGCGCTTGCAAAGCCAGGGCACCCTGTTAAGGAAAATGGTGTTTGGATCGGAGGCACCACATGGGAGCGCTGCAATGGTCTGAGTGGTGTCAAGGGGAGCCAATGCTACACTCTGGGACCTTCCCATCAATGTTCTTGCTGATTAGTATCGCCTACGGCCTCAGCCAAGGTTGCTGATCATACTCTTGATGAGCATCAAGAGCTCCACCATGACATTGTGAAGGTATGCCCAATTATTTACTATATTACAATTGATTCTGATGGAACTCAGATCACTGGGAAAGTTGGCATGGCGGGAATTCGAAAACATGTGCCAGTCAAATTTGTCCAATGTCTTGAACTGCTTGCAGAGGCCACCAACATGCCACCAATTGGCATCTCGGATAACTGTGCTTACCCCACCATGCAGTTAAACTGTTGAACCTTGCATCTGCTATCCAAAGGGATGGATGTGAAAGTATGTCTTTGTCTACATACTTATAGTATTGTAAATTCACACAGGTTTTTTATCATAGCAACTGACATGAGCCCAGACATGGGTCACTTTGGTCAGAAAAATGGCCATATTGACCAGAAGGATGACCCAGGTGCAGAGACCGCAATGCTTTCACTCGTCGCTGTGCTAGCTGACGAGGGATACAAATCCAGTCACTTTAACTTATTGAGCATGGGACTCTACATCAAGCTAGATCCATTCAAGCTGATGGGATTTAGCGGCCTTTGCAAGCATGGTGGCACTCCACCTTTATCCCCACCAGGAAAACCTCCTGCAGATTCGGTGTGCAGAATAATGGTCATTATGTATCCCCTGGCATCTATGCTTTCTCAATCAGCCAATCATTGTGCAGGCTTTGGGTTGCTCCCAAATGGCAAGATCTTTACCTTGGCTCCTGAGATGACAAGCGTGCTGTGAGTCATTGATCCATGTATGCTTTTGCTGATATGCTGATATTTCTTTTTGCTTTTTGCTTAGAGAGGATGCTTATGATCCCATCAAACCTTCAAATGAAGCAATGTGGTTGACTGATGGTCCTGTAATGATGGAAACACACGACCTCTTTGAATATTCATGTCAAAATCTTCTTCTCATAAACAATTATTTCCTACAACAACTTCCCATCAAATGCCACACACACATTGATCCAAAGATTTTCCTGAGTGCTTTTTCTGCTGAGGTGGATGGAAATTGTGTCCATGCCAAGGATTGGCCGCACACCCCCACAGGATATACACATTCTGTACCAGAAGAACAAGAGGATCCAAGCATAATGGATGCTGACTGTCAATCAATCGATGCCATAAAATTTGCAGTGTTGGAGTTCTTGGAACAGGAAGCAGATGGTGCAAAGTTCATTCCACATTTGGTTGGAAGAGATATCAGGCCTTTTCAAAGAGCCACTAAGAGGGATGGCCCCTCAAGAAAGAGAAAGGGTATAAATCTATCCCCTTTAACATAAGGATTATGTTGAGCAATGTCTAGCGCATACAAGTCAGAAGAAAACCAATATGTCTACTATTGCTTCAAAGTGTACGTATTCATGACTTATAAATTTGATTTTATTGGGTAACATGTTATATCTTAGGACAATGCACTAAGCAAGATAAAAGTTCAATGCCATCTAATGATTATCCTGTAGCTGGCCAAGCTGCATTAAATTTAATCATGAATGCCTTAAATGACAAACAACTGCCTGATACAAATGAGAGAAGACTGACAGACATGGATATAGGTTAAGTGATTGTACTTTAATATTAACTTTGGTTACTGACAACTGAAACACAGATGGCCCTGTGGCAACAACATCTACAATTCATCAGCAAGAGCACATTTTGATTGCCGACTTCCAAACTTTTCGAGCTTGCGGAGGATTCACCGTGCATGAAGCAAGCCATACACTGGCAAGGTTGCAAGGTAGGAAATGTACTGTTTCAGGCCCACTTCCCATACAAAAAATCTTGGAGCTCTGGGATCTGAATTTGAGTTGCTGTAGTGATGCAAAATTCACCAACTTGTGGCTTTTTAGACATGGCTTGCGAGCTTGCAAAATCTCATCAAATTGCATCAAATTCACACCATATAAGGAAATAAAAGCTTGGACAAGCTCGGAAAAGTTGCCTGTCAAAACACTGATGACTTATTCCAGATGATGAATTTAATAATCCAGTCGCTCGAAGACATAAGCACTCATCAGTTCTGGTTATAATACATTCTGCTAAAAATATGATTTCTGCCTGACCAGAAACTCGTTCCTTATTAAATAAAAAAGCTCCTCCACTACCCAGACCACCCAGACCACTACCAAATTCCTCCATCTCGTCTTCAAATGCCAAAAAGAAGCGAAAAGGAAAGGGTAAACTTGTGTTTGATGGTATACTTGTTCCTTCTCTTTCGTTGCATGTGCCAATCGATGAAGGATATGATGGTGATGCAAACATGGGTGTGTAATATAATATCAATCAAATGTTTTTGTACAATTATTTACCTTATAATGATGATTACCAACCAACTGACAATTCGAACGACAGTGACTTCGAGGAAGAAAACACATGCCAACCTCCTCAAAATGTTACTTCCCAAGATGATGATTGTATGCAGGTTGATAGCTCTCACTCAGTGGTTTCACCTGTGGAACCTGATATTGTTGAGCTGGTCAAGAATGCTACTCTGGGCCCACTTAGAATGGTACCATATTCCTTTGGTCTTGGAAGTGATGAAGAATTATCATTGCTATCTTCCCTCTCAGAAGATGACATGTCTGTGGATGATTCTCCTTACAATCCAAGAAAGGATACTGTTGAATCGAATTCAAGAATAACTTGTGTTGATACATCAGAAGCCATTGAAGTTAATCTTCATATGTATTACGAAACATTCATTCTTTGGTAGTAAGCTGACATTATTAAAGAACAACATCCAGCAGAATCTTTTGTCAATATGTTTAGTTTGATATCTGTATTTCATGTCATCAAGGATTTTATCCAGGGCCTACATGCTCATTCGGATAAAAAGCCTTCTGAAGACACTTGGTCGATCACACAGAGTATCACTGTTATGATGGGGCTATTAAACAACAGGCCTTCTGAACCTGAAACTGCCAAGTTAATGCCAGCTCTATGGGATTGGCTCAGAGGGTTGGAACATTATAGATTTATCACTGCTGTGGAGCTTTGCTATATGCAAAGTGTTATCATGACATCAGAATGGAAGATTATAAACTGGCTTCAAATGGAGATTAGTTCAGCATATTCATCAACATCACAATCATCCTCGTCTAACTGGCTTCAACATTTAATAAATGACATTGAACACTATCACACATCCAGTATTGGAGCAGGCCAGACAACCGACTTTGGTTCAGAAAACTACCTCCCTTCCCTTGATACCCCATGTATTTTCAAATACAAGGTCCCTCGCTTCATTGTTGGTGCTGCTGTGCAACGTACTATTGATGCGGTTAACGATTGTCTCAAACTGTGGCTCTATTTCCCTTCTGAACCTAAACAGATTCTGCGATACAAAGCTATGGATATGATTCTTTCTGTAGCTCCAGCCTCTGTGCTTCTCCTTGATCCGATGTGGTGTTTGTATAATGATCCTATTAGAAAACTCTTGGGTGTGCGGCATAAAAGAGACCTTACAATTAAAGATTTTGATAAAGTCATCAGCACTCTCTGCATCAGCCTGCAGACAGCAGGTTTCATGGATTCATCATCTCCACTGCGCTTGGCTTTAGATGTCTTAACAGATCTTCATGGCCTGTGGATGTCACAGCCTACAAGAAAGCCTACACGATTACGCATTCCAGCTGTTGTCACACCTTCCCCCCCTTCATTGCCTATATCATCAACAACAGATGATCTATCATCTCAATGCAATGTCTTTCTCCAGTATCTTTGGATGCCAATGCCTATAGTCAAGAATGGAATGAAGCCATATCTAAAAAGCAAGGATCGGATGCTGTCCAAAGTTGCAAATAGACCTGACCATTTTCTTCCATTCAGGGAACGTGCACTCACTTGAAAACATGCAATCGATACAGTCTATGATGGTTTGGAAGATGGTTTGACACCGGAAGATTTCTGGAATATTCTCTGTCATTGCGGAACTTTTTATGGTTCTGAATTTGCTTGTACTCATGGGGGTCAGTTTGCAACCTTGGAGGATTGGATTTCTTACAAAGATGGAGAAGGCTTGACCAAAGAAGACAAATATTTTGTTATTTCAAATGCCTACAGTCCTGCCAACCATCACCGAAGGCTGGAGTTGATTGAGAAATACTGGTCTTTGCGACATGAATGGACCGACTTCTCAGCAAACAAGTTCAATGGCATCATGTCCTTGTTTTGCTTCTTGTCTTCACAACCCATCGAACCTGAAGTCATTGACAACTTTGCTGATTATAATCCAAAGGAGGAGAAAAAGAAGTTGAAGCAACAGAATGATGGAAAGAACCCTCCTCCAAACTTCCCAAATATTAGTGAGCTGACAGCACTGCTTATATGTGGGGATTTAGTGAATGCGGGAGTGGTGGAAAAACCTACTGTCCAACAGATGGCAAGGCTGATGTTTGATGTAGATAAAGGCGCTATACTCGGCTTGCAATGCCTTGGTATTGTCAAATCACCGAATCCTTCTGTTCAAGAGGTTGAGATCGGACTTTCATTCTTGCACAACTATCTTGAGACCAATCTCACTGCAGAGGAGAAGGAGTTGATTGGCTATGATATTGATATGTTAGAGCATGGCCTTTGTAAATATACATGACTTGTAAAGAAATAGCACAGCATAGTTATCATTTGTAAATGTGTCTTGTAACAATTCCTTGTTAATATCTTGAGAATCGTTGTACATACTGTAATATTCAATATTGTGCAATATAACTTTGTTGTTACAGATTATTTCATATCAGCTGCACCCCATTTATCTTCTCCCTGTGACGATCAGGATAGTATTACCACCAGGCTGATCTCTGGAATCACTATGACTGTGGCTTGTATTGCGCTGATGAATTTGTTTCAAGTTAACACACATGAGCCATTGTTTACATAGACACTATTCTCACCTGAATTGTATCTTGTGGTGTCAAAGCTACATTGATTGGGATCTGAGGTAGTTCATGAGAAGCATCTGTATCTGTGGCATGCCTGCAACCAGTTTGTTAAATATTCCAAAGTAAAGCTAATGGCTCACTCAGAGCTGACTCTGGTACTAGCAACAGTAGATTCAGCCGTCTTTGTGCTCATTGTTAGTTACAGAGATAATACTTTGATAAAACATTGCAAGATGTCCACATTTGATCTTGAAACCATGTGATTTTTTGTTGATGTTTCAGCATGCTCACGTTACTTTGCACTTTGCTTCTATGTCATTACAGATACTCATAACTTTCTGTTGCCCTTGTATTGCTCATTTAACTTCTGCTATACCTTTAACGTTCAAGTAAGTCTGCACATGCTCAAAGAAAGATGTTTTCTCATATGGTATTAGTAATGGATCTTTCAATGGACTTAGTTTGTCTTGGTCTTTTGGTGTTCCTACTGATAGTCCAAGCCAGTCAAAGCTTGTTATGCAATCTTTGAATAGCTGGACTATGGGAAACTATGTCTCTAAAGAAAGTTTGCCAACATATGGCACTTTTCTTGTGCTTGGCAAAAGCACTGAGCTACTCTCTGAATTGTGGAAGATCTTGAACGATGGGAATTATAACATCGATGATCACTTGTCAATCTACCAGACTTGTTCAGATATGTCTGAGGCTTTATCAAACAATAGTTTGAGAGAAAACAAATCATTAAGAAACATACATTCGCGAGTCTTGAGTCTGAAGTTGCTTGTGTGGTGACTGATTTTTTGGGAATATTTTTATTCAACTCAGTTTATATTGTCCAGTTGGATGTCAATGCTTCATTTAGTCTCAATGCATATGAATCCAACACATATTTGCCGGATAGTTGCTATGCATGCAATGCAAAACTATATGCTTAAGCATGATTACATTAATATTGTTTGCAATTCAACACGCAAACCTTCACATCGGGCATCATGGACATTCTTGATACAAATGTATCCAGTACATTATATTGTGTTTCATGGGCTTTTATCTGGCATCTACAAAATCATCTTATATATGTGCTTCTCACCGTCCAATATAACAAAGTGGTACAACATAGAAAATGAAGTCATATTTTCAAATGATACACCAGCCACCACAAATGCAATGCTGATAGGTGGAGGAAAATCACATATTACATATGGAATGCTGGCATCATATCTTCTACCAAACAGTCATGATTCAAATATTGCTGACAGTACTCAGTATCAATTTGTTTCTCACATGCTCTACTCGAATGTGATAGATGCGGCTGATCAGAACTGTGATCTGGTGGTATGCCGTATGCCACTTGGTGCAATTATAAATCACCTTACACTTGGCCAAGCAAAGTCTGTAGCAAAGAGCCACAGTATATTTGTGGCAAACAAAGCACCATTAGGGGCTATGCTGCATAGTCTCACTGGACATTTATGTTCAAAATATTGTTACGACAATGTCTTTGTCTTTAAACCAGTTAACAAACTGTATAAATCTTGGAAGGAAGGCCTTACCAGGGTGAAACTTGGAAAATATCAAACAAATCTTTATCATCATAAAAAGTCTACAACAACCTTTAAACAAGCAAAAATGGTGCAGAATAAGAATAATTACAAAAACCAGAAAGTGTGTAATTTTCCACCATCTTCACCAAACGACAAGCTTCTTCACAAGATCATAAGTGGGTTTTGTAGCGATACACATCCTTCTTGGTTTGAAGAGATGGGATGTGCAGTCTGTGGTTGATTGACCTTGAAAAAAGAAAGCATACCATTAAAAGATGTCAACTGCAGTCTTGATCCTCTCAAATGAAGTGGAGTAACTTCAATCGAGCAAACATGTGAGTCACAAGAGCAACAAGAGATTGAGGGCCCTATAATTGATTATGATTGTACTGGTATGTGTACTACATGTCATAAAGATTTGGAAAGGGGAAATTGCCCTTCTATGGCATTGGCTAATGGCTTTTGGATAGGCAAAGTGCCTTCTGAACTTACTGGTTTAACATTTGTGGAAAAAATACTTATATCATGAGTACGCCATAATAGATGCATTGTTTGAATTGCTTCAGGACGATATAAGATGAGAGCAAATGCAATAAGCTTTCAAAATCCCATTCCCAAGCTGTATAATGTACTTCCACCTCCACTTGAAGAACTTGATCAGGTTTTAGCATGCATATTTACAGGACCATGTCAACCAATGGAAAAAGATATTCAATGAACACCTTTGCTTGTTCGACGTAAACAAGTTGGAAAAGCACTTCAATGGTTGAAGTTGAATCATATTGATTACCATGACATTGAACTTTCTGAAGACAACTTGGATAAATATCCAGAGAACGGAACACCAGTGGTCATTGATTACTGCCAGTCAATCTTAAACAGGGACAAGGAGGCCATGAGCATGCATGATAATGAAGAAGAAGGTGTTGAAAGGGGTGATTGTTCATTTGTAGTACATGGACTCACTAGAGAAGAATTTTCAGAGATGACACTTGAAACCATTAAAGCGAGAGCTTTAGAGCATCTTACAAAGGATGGAAAAATAGCATTTGTTGGTCATGCATCTCAACCTGAGTTGATATACAAAAATCCACAACTTTTTCCATCTATGATTTCCATATGGACTAGGGGGAATTGGTAACAGCCATCATCAAGGCCGTTTATCAGGGCTAGCACATAAGAAACATCTTCTGATGTATTATGACAAGCGATTTCAAATGGATCCAGGATTCGCACTTATTGCTTTAAACCATGAACAAATACAAGAAAGCACCACCGGAGGATATTTAACTGTGGATAAGGCTTACTTCTCACAAGTGACAGACCAATTACACAATCTTGACTTGAATGTTTTGACAGACATTTCTACTCGATTAAGTCAGAACATTTGTGTTAAGCCAGAAACAGACACAGAAAAATTATGCTACAAGCTAATGGGTGATCTGGAGGTTGTCAGCAGTCATGTCAAAGGTTCTGCAGCTTTCAAAAAATATATGCAGAATGAGATCTGGTCTCTTATGTCATATGTTGGAGCACCATCATGGTTTGTTACACTATCACCTGCAGACAACAAGCATCCAATATGTCTTTACTTTGCTGACACAGATGAGGAGTTCAAACCCAACATAAGATTACCTGATGATACATTCCGTCTGCGTCTTGTTGCCAATAATCCTGCTGCTGCCACAAGATTTTTTGATTTTATGTGTCAGGCATTTATAAAAAATGTTTTAGGCATAGGACAAAGGCATCCTGGACTATTTGGAGAAACTTCTGCATATTATGGCACTGTGGAACAACAAGGTCAATTGACACTACATCTACATATGTTAATTTGGATAAAGAATGCATTGTCACCTCAGGAGATTTGTGATCGAATTATGGATTGATCCTCAGATTTTCAATGGAAGATGGTTGAATATATAGAATCCATATACAAGGGTGAATTTTTCAATGGCCACACTGCTGATATAAACCAATGTGTCAAAGAAGCACAACATAATGACTCTGAATATCTTGATCCCACTAAAACTATGCCAGAACCTCCACCAGAGTGATGCCATGAAACTAGATGTGACTCTTGTGAAAACTGTGAAAAGCTCAAGAGTTGGTGGTCACGATTTAGACAAACAGTAGACGATCTCGTCCTGCATTCAAATGTTCACAGCTGCTGCATGACAACTAAAGATAAAGATGGAAATGATATAAAAAAAGGTTGTTTGAACAAGCAAGGGCAATGCAGAGCGCGGTTTTCAGGAGATGTATAGAAAAAAATGGATGAAAAAAAAGCGTACACTTAATAATGATGATATAAACCCAATGCTAAGAAATGCTCTCTGGAATTTGAGACATTCAGCATCTGATCATGTACCCAGCAAATTGTCTCTTTGTATGGGAATGCCAGTAATGATACGCAACAATGAAGCAACTGAATTGTGTATTACAAAAGGCCAAGAAGCATATATCGCTAGCTGGCAGTCAGTTATTGGCCCACATGGTCAACTTGTACTTGATACATTGTTTGTTAAACTTGATTGGCCTGCAAAGACAATTAAGATTGATGGTTTACCTGAAAATGTTGTTCCTCTAACAAAGTTATCAAAATCTGTTTTGTGTGTCACACCAAGTGAATGTTGCATTAAAAAGTAATCGTTCACAAGTACCAGTTTTTCCCAACTTTGCAATAACAGATTATGCATCCCAAGGAAAGACTCAAGATATCAATGTTGTTGACTTGAGTAGTTGTCGTGATCATATGTCTTATTACACATGTTTATCCAGAGGTTCAACTGCAGAAGGTACTGTAATTGTGCAAGGTTTCAATCCACACAAAATTATGTGTGGAGCATCAGGATATCTTCAACAAGAATTTAGAGAGCTAGAACTTCTAGATGAAATAACTAGATTGTCATATGAAGGTACCTTACCCAACAATATCAATGGCAATTTGCATAATGCTCGTATTTGTCAGTTTCAATTATATAAGGGAACTGAATATGTACCTGCCAATGTATCAAAACAATTGAAGTGGACTTCAGAAGATCCTATGGATTTACTTAATATTGTCACAGATAGTCCTTGGCAAGTTATTAAAGACAAGAAAAAAGAGCATGGTAATGTATTTGAACACAATGAAAATCCAAAGTTTCAAACAAAAAGAAAGGATTTCAGTACACATACATTTGTTGTGGCTAAAGGTACAGCACCAGTACAAAATACTACTGGTACAAAACGAAAAGCTGATGAAGAGCTGATAAATGAATGCTCTAAAAAAAAGAAAGCCAAATTGACATTTATTCTGGCACAAGATACTCCAGTGGGTATTACATGGGATTCAGAGAATTATAGTTGTGCATATGATGCTATATTCTCTATTCTGTGTGATGTATGGATCCAGAATCCCAAAAAATGGACAAAATGGTTTTGCTTTGAGTACCCCATTAGAAAGACTTGCCTACAACTATAGAGAAATTCTTTGGGGTAAAAAATCTTTGGAAGCTGCCAGAAATGATGTTAGAAAATGGCTGCATAACAAAGACAATATATTATTTCCCTATGGACAAGTTGGTACCAACGTAGCTGAATTGGCAAGACAGTTGATGATTAGAGATGAATCTGTGTGCTATGCCAAACTTCAGTGTACTACATGCAGCAAGCCAGAGAACCTTGAACCTCCAGAAAATTTCATGCATGTAATGAGCAGTAACTTGAAATCTGTTAATGATTGGTTTCAGAACTGGCAAAATGAAACTACAGACAATTGCTGTGAATGTCAATCCAAACAGCATATTATTCACAACTTGACAGTCACTCCAGAGCTACTTATGTTCAGTTTGAATGTGACTGGAATAGCAGTAAGCAAAAGTGTTTAAATAAAAGGTGCTAATAACAAAGATACCATGCTTCCCTTGAAAGGTATTGTTTATTCTGGAAACTTTTATTTTACATGTAGAATTATATCAGACAAAAATGTCTGGTTTCATGATGGCATAACAACCAGAAGCAAATGTGACAAAGTAGGTCATATAACAGATCTCTCTGACAAGATGTTTATGACTTGTAATAACAAGCATGCAGTACTGGCAATATATGCCAAGAAGTGATTAGTGTAGATAGTTTTGGCTTTATGTATAACCATTATATTAGCCTGTAACAATTAATTTCATATTGAATGAATAACATAAAAAAATTAAGGACTTGGTTCTTGTGACTTTTAAATAAGTATCAACTGCTAACTGGACTGCAGGCCATTTTGGATAGACTGAGACTGACGGTTCGGTCTCTTGCGGTTAAGTTCGGTTAAGGGTCTGGTCTTTTTCCAGTCTTATGGACTGGACCCTCAAACACTACCAAAAAAAGCCCAAAACTCTGTTTAACAGTAACGACTTGGATGACCTGTCTCCTCTCACCACCACTGATAAAGATGAGGACACCAATTCTTCTGGACCTCACAAAAGTACATTGAACCAAGAATGAATACAATCAAATTGATTTGAGTTATCAGGAATTCAGCAAATTCAAAGGTTTGTTTCATCTGCTATCAAGGAAAGAAATGAAGAAGAAGCAAAAAAGGGAGATGCAAAGCAGTGGAGAATAAGTACATAATTCTCCATCCCAACTCAATGGACACTTGAAGGTGATTGATGATGACACATGCTTTAAAAAGGCTGTCAAGACATTGAAGACCAGAATATATTCTTGGGATATGAAGAGCTGAGGTACTGTAATCTCTTTAATTATAACAATTTATCACATCACGATAGGCATTTGTTGTGTTAATTTTCAAAATGTCATGTCACAAAAGATGTTGTTTGTTAGTGTCCAGACTACTGTCATGTTAAAAAAATTTAAATTTTTTTATCTGGATGTTATTCTGCTCTTTAATCCTCTTCTTTCATTTTTCCATATAAGTTGCTTGCTCCAATCTCTTTGATGCTAGCCCTTCTCAAATCTTCAGACATTCCTCAAATTTATGCTCTGCAAATTTCTTAAAGAAAATTTGATGAGAAAGCTCTCTATTCAGATCCAGAAAGTAGTAGCTCAATGCACAGACTATATCACAATACAAATAGTAAAACAAACATGTAGCAATTAAGTACATAGTTTATATACTGTTGAAGGTTTTAGGCATTTCCAATCATGAAGATGATGGAAGTTGGGCATGGGCACTCGATTTGTTAGCTATCATGCAATGATTCTGTCCCTTTGTTATCTGGAGGACTGTTTGTTAAGCATGATGTCACATGTGATTGTTATAATTAAAGTAGATTCTTTGCAACAGTTTTGATTTTGTTTTATACAGTGTTTTAATAATAAGCCATATATTATCATCTTATCATTATTTTGTTACAATAAATATTAAAATTTTACACATGTAGTGGAGACAAGAATTTTTAAAAACCAAAAACCTAGTAATCTCTGCTAATTTCATTGTCTTTTGGTTCAGATATTAGGTCATCAATTTTTTAATTATGGAATCTTAGGATTCGCATTGGCAGAAGCAACTGGACTATTCACATTAATGATGGGATTCCTATTGTTATATTCTTAATTAATTAATTATTTTTACTATAATTTAACTATTAAAAATTTTCAGATAGTTATTATTATAAAAAATTATTTTTCATATTATTTTTAATTATTTGTCCTGTTGTTTTATATAATATAAAATAAGAGTTTTGTATTTTAATAGAGTTATAATGTTTAATTTTTACCACCCTATTAATAGTTTAAATTCTAGAGTCTTTTTAATCAGTAGCAAATTATTATAATTTTTTAATTTATATATTTATGTAATCTAAATAGCAAGAGCCATCTCCTCCACAACTTTGCGAGTCTGGACATCCAGCTTAGAAAATTTGATTGCTGCAATGTTACCATGATAAACTCCCACTACAACCCCCACCAATATCTTTTGCAGATGCCCCTGAAAACTGTAATCTAGACCCGCAATCAGATGCCTACAACCACGATCATTCGACCTCACCTGAAATTCCCACATTCACCATATTCACAACAAAATCTAACAATTATGGAATCTACCGAGTCTACCCTCATGGTTGACCATTGTTAGAAAACCACCCCATTACCTAATAAACTTTCATTTCTATTTTATTATGTCAAATTACGCTACATGACGCCAAATGACGCTACATTTTGATAGCGTGAGAATTTTATTTCACACACATCAAAATGTACGCGCATGTATGAGTGCATCAGTAACAACAATGTACAATATATGTAACATAGTATATAAACCCAAAATATATGCCTAGGGGACCCCAGTTGTGTTCTCTTAGGTATTCCACCTACGTTTTCGGTGTGAAAGGCCTATCTCAACAAACTCACCTATTAATAACCCCTCGCATCAAAACCATCAATTTCCCCATCACAAGCGTGGATCCCGCCCCCTTCTTGTAGAGAGAACCCGCATGGTCTTAGCTAGCAGATAGTGGGTGTCACCCTAACAGAAGAACACAACTTCCCATATCAGTGCGCCTTCTCTTACTTGCGCATACATCATTGTTTCACCACGCCACATCCGATTACTCATCCTTTCGGCACGAGCCGGAAGTACTTGTATATACGTAATCTACCTTTTCTTTCGTAAGCCGATGCCAGGCCTCGCCTTACATTGCGACTGCCAGTGATCGAGAGGCAGCGCTCATCATTAGAACAGCTGCAACCAGACAACCAATCAGAGCTGGTTTAGTTATGATTTACATCACTCTATTCGGACGACTATTTTAGTTACAAGCCAAATTCAGTGTTATCTCCAAGATCAGGCACTGTTGGAAGGGTTATTGATCCGAAGTGTCAAAATAGGCACCCGATGAACGACGAACCATTGACAAACCTCGACAAACCTTATCATGTGACCCGTAAACGTTTGGAGAGGTCTCGAAGAAAAAATTTTGAATTTGTCAAAGAAGTGATTCATCACAGATTCTACAATTATGTCCGAACCTTCAACTTCTTATCCCGGTCCTAATCCTGTTTCCATACCAGCACTAGAGGCGAAAATTGATGCGCTCACAGCACAAATGTCGCAATTAGTGTCAGTATTGGCAGCATCACAGCCCAGACAAGCGGAAGTACAGCCAGAGACGACAGGAGAAAGAGATGATGAGATGGAGGAGATGGTGGAGTGGATATCGCAGGAGGATGAGACGGTGGAGAAATCCAGAAATGGAAAAGTGCGCTTACCTAATATTGTACATCCATGGGAGGATGCCAGAGTTTCGTACAGCCGAGTCTAGGATTATGTTTGCTCTCTCATACATTCAGGGGGGGAAAGCACAGTTCTGGAGAAATGAGGCTATTAATCAAATTGCTGCAGGAAATAAACCTTTTGCAACCTTCAAGGAATTTCTGGAGAGATTGGAGGCACAGTTTGGAGACCCTAATCCAAAGGCAACAGCCAATGCTAAATTAAAGACCATGTGCCAAGTTTCCTTAACGGCGGATGAATTCATTTTGCAGTTCAAAGCAGAAGCTTTGCAAACGGACATGGGAGAAGCCGCGTTGGTAGAGTTTTTGAAAGCAGGATTAAATCCCTCTTTATTCAAGTCTATCTACTGACTACCTTCTATGCCAGAGAAGTTGGACGAGTGGTATAATTGGGCAATGCACCTTGACCGGCAATATCGGCAGGAACAGGCGGAGTCAAAGTTGATGTACGGAAGTAGCAAATTTGGAAAGTCATCAGGAGGAAAGTCCGAGAAAGGAAAGGTGCCTCAGGTGCAAGCTCCGAGGGCACAGCCACCGGCCATGGCAGTGACACCTATAGTTATGGAGTCAGCAGCACCAGCAGAGGCAATGGAGGTTGATCAAGTGGGGAGATGAGCCCCACTTAAATGTTTTAACTGTGGGCAGTTAGGACACATTTCTAGGAATTGTAGGCAGAAAAGAAAGATTAGGGAAGCTACAATCAAGGAAGTGAAGCTGGAGGAAGGCAGGCAGAAGAATTTTGTGGAAGAGTCCCAGTGAAGGTTTCCCCATTGGTGACCCGGAATCGTTACAATGTATTAGTATCCGAGGAAACCCAGAGTAAATCAGAAAAGGAAATCGAGGAGGAGTACAACTGTTGCGAATCATGCAACAAAGAAAATTGTCACATGTCATTTCCAAAAACCCCTAAATTCTTTATTCGCTCTGTGCGAATAGAACCCGAAATCACCTTGACTGTGGGACTGAAGATGGTGGACATGCATGCAGCTATTGATGTGGAAGCGTTGCTTGACAGTGGTGCTACAGGATTATTTATTAATCGATCCTTAATTACCAGAAACAGTATTAACACACGCAAGCTGGTGCAACCTATAATGGTGTACAATATTGACGGAACAGTCAATCGTGGAGGAACTATCAAGGAGGAGGTGACTATGGTACTAAAGTATCAGGAGCATCAGGAGCGAGCCGTATTCAAAGTGTGCGATCTTGGGAAAACCAATCTAATAATAGGATGTCCGTGGTTATGGAAGCATAATCCCGAAATTGATTGGAAAACTGGGAAAGTACAAATGACTCGTTGTCCTAAGGAATGTAATGTGTATGGGAGGAAGATGAAGAAGGAAAAAAGGAAAAAGAAAGAGAAAGAACGTCCGAGGAAGTATTCTGTTACAATGGAGGAAGTGGAGGATGAGGAAATGCCAAATGGGGAAGTTCTGATCATGATTGAGAAAGAAGAGCAGAAGCAAACCTTTAGAGCAGTTCGTGGAGGACAGTCGTGGGACAAGAATATCGTGAAGGTGGAGAAGCCAGTGGAGGAATGGGTGCCAAAAGTGTATCATAAACATTTGTCAGTGTTCCAAAAGAAGGAGTCTGAACAAATGCTGGTGCGGAAGCCATGGGATCATGCGATTGAGATGAAGCCAGGGTTTGTGCCGAAGAAGTCGAAGGTATATCCGTTATCTCCGATGGAACAAGAAGAAGTGGATGCATTCCTGAAGGAGCAATTGCGCAAAGGATACATACGACCTTCGAAATTACCGCAGACGTCACCAATATTCTTCGTGCCCAAAAAAGACCAAAGGAAGAGGATGTGTACCAATTATAGGTATCTGAATGAGTGGACAGTGAAGAACGCGTACCCCCTGCCATTGATCTCAGAAATAATTGATAAGGTGGGAAAAGCCAAGGTCTTTACAAAATTGGATTTACAATGGGGATACAACAATATACAAATAAAGAAAGGAGATGAGTGGAAGGCAGCATTTGCCACGCGTCGAGGATCCTTCAAGCCGCTTGTCATGTTTTTTGGGATGACTAATAGTCCCCCGACCTTTCAAAATATGATGAACAACATTTTCAAGGATGTAATAGACAAAGGCATGGTAATAATATTTATTGACGACATTCTGATATTCACAGAGGATGAAGAGAATCATGAGGCGATAGTGCAGGAGGTGTTACGGAGGTTGGCAGAGAATGATCTATTTTTGAAACCAGAGAAGTGTGTGTTTGGGGCAAGCGAGATCGAGTTCCTAGGATTATTGATCGGCCCTGATGGGATCAAAATGGATCCGATCAAGGTACAGGCAATCACAGATTGGCCTGCGCCCACCCGTGTCAAGGAGGTTCAAGCCTTCTTGGGACTCGCAAATTATTATCGTCGCTTTGTGCACAATTTTTCTAAAATTGCCGCACCCTTACATAACCTTATGTGAAAGGGAGTAGTGTGGAGGTGGGGAGAGCAGCAGCAGACGGCGTTTGAGGAGTTGAAGAGGAAGTTTGTGGAGGGACCAATATTAGCCCCAGTAGATTTCACACGCCCTTTGCGAGTGGAATCCAATGCATCTGATTTTGCTACTGGAGCAGTATTATCAATGCTGTGCAAAGATGACAAATGGCATCCTTGTGCATACTTGTCAAAAGGGTTGAATGATGTGGAGAGGAATTATGATGTGCATGACAAAGAGATGTTGGGGATAATACGAGCATTGGAGGCGTGGAGGCATTATTTGGAGGGATGTATGCATCAAATTGAGATCTGGACAGATCATCAAAATCTGCAATACTTCATGTCCACTAAAAAGCTTAATCGCCGGCAAGCACATTGGGCACTATTCCTATCGTGTTTCAATTTTCACTTGGTCCACAAAGTGGGAAGCTTAATGAGGAAAGCAGATGCATTATCCAGACGTATTGATCATAAAAGGGGGGTGGAGGAGGACAATAAAAATGTTACCTTACTCAAACCCGAATACTTTCGCATTTGCGCTATGCATCAAGGGCATCTATTAATAGATAGCTCGGAAATGGAAATGTTGTCTAAAATTAGACAATGTTCGGAAATGGACAATGAAGTAGTGGAAGCCATGAAAGCTCTGAAGGGAGAGAAGAAAGGTAATATCAAAGGAGACGAATGGGCTGAGGAACAAGGGTTGGTGTTGTTTCGAGGAAAAGTGTATGTACCAAAGGATCAGGATTTACGAAGGGAGATCGTCCAGTTACATCACAATACGCCGATTGCTGGACACCCAGGAAGATGGAAGACGTTGGAATTAGTAATGAGAAATTATTGGTGGCCCAGAATTTCAAAGTATGTGTTGGGATATGTGGATGGATGTGATACGTGCATGAGGGGGAAGAAATTTCCAGAGAAACCTGCAGGAAAATTAATGCCGAACCCTATACCTAAAGCGCCATGGTGAGATATATCTGTGGATTTTATTACCGGATTACCTGAGGCTCAAGGGTACAATGCAATATTCGTAGTATGCAACCGCTTTACAAAGGAGGTCCATATTATTCCTACTACTACAGAAACCTCATCATTGGGCTTGGCGCACCTCTATCTAAATCAGGTATGGTGGTTACATGGGTTACCCGATACCATTATCTCTGATTGCGGACCACAATTTGCTTCTGCGTTTATGCGAGAACTAAACAACATATTGGGAATTCAAACTAAATTATCTATGGCATATCACCCGCAGACTGATGGGCAGACAGAGAGAATGAATCAGGAGTTGGAGCAGTACCTACGTATGTTTGTCAACTACCAACAAACCGACTGGCCCGAATGGTTGGCAATTGCCGAATTTTCCCACAATAACAAATTCCATTCGGCTACTCGTATGTCACCCTTTTTTGCGAATTATGGATATCATCCTCGCATGGGAGTAGAACCCAGAAGGGAAGTCAAAGTACAGTTGGTAGAAGATTTTGTATCTAAGATGCAAAAGGTACAAGAGGAAGCAGAGGCAGCATTGAAGAAAGCACATGATGACATGATGCGACACACGGATCGTACTTGAGCACGTGCTCCAGAGTACAAAGTTGGTGACTTGGTATGGCTAAGTACCAAGGACCTGAATATTCCACGACCTTCAAAGAAACTTATGGAGAAACAAGTTGGCCCATATGCAATCTCTAAAGTGATCTTGCCTAATGCGGTAGTGCTAAAATTACCCCGATTATTTAAGATTGATCCCGAGATTAACATATCCCGCCTACGCCCTTACCGTCTGCCCACTATTCCTGGCCAACAAACTACTCCGCAACCTCCGATAATAGTAGAAGGTGCTCCAGAATACATAGTTGAAGAAATTCTAGACTCACGTCTTCGACAGAACAAATTGGAGTTCTTAATAAAGTGGAAAAACTATACCGACAAAAATAATTTGTGGGAACCCAAAGAGAATTGTAAGCGAGCGCATAACGCGATCGCCCAATTCTTTAAACATAATCTGAATGCTCCGCGTCGCATTGTGAGAATGGTGTATGAGGGGATGAAATTCTGGCCTTACCAAAATTTCACAGAGGGGACAAACATAATATTTTCTCGCCTGGAAGTCAAGGCATAAAAGGGGGGTAATGTTAGGAAACCACCCCATTACCTAATAAACTTTCATTTTTATTTTATTATGTCGAATTATGCTACATGACACCAAATGATGCTACCTTTTGATAGTGTGAGAATTTTATTTCGCACACATCAAAATGTACGCGCATGTATGAGTGTGTCGGTAACAACAATGTACAATATATGTAACATAGTATATAAACCCAAAATATATGCCTAGGGGACCCCAGTTGTGTTCTCTTAGGTATTCCACCTACGTTTTCGGTGTGAAAGGCCTATCTCAACAAACTCACCTATTAATAACCCCTCGCATCAAAACCATCAATTTCCCCATCACAAGCGCGGATCCTGCCCCCTTCTTGTAGAGAGAACCCGCATGGTCTTAGCTAGCAGATAGTGGGTGTTGCCCTAACAACCATCATATACTCCTGACGAACTCCATACACTTCGCTTAGAGAAGTGAAATGTGGCAAAAGCCTACTCCATTTATGAGTGAAAATATGGGAAGCCACTACTGTGGAATGTGGAAGGCATTTTCCAGTGGCCATGTTGAACAAGTCATTTGTTTCAGGCTGCCTGTATGCTTTCTTTATAGCCTGCTTAAATTTATATTGTATATCGGCTTGGCATAGGGTGGCCAGAGGTGCAAAGCTTAGTGTCACCCTGAGTGAAAGGTACATAAACCAGTCCAGAGTGGTGGTGAAGGGTGGAGCTCGTTCTTTGACAACAAATTACCTATCAATTTTTTGTGACAGAGAGGAAAACACCAACCTGCCAGTGGGGGTAGCATGACCAGAACATGAATCTCTTCATCTGCGGGAGCCTGAGGGTGAAGTAGCTCACGTGGATTATGAAGTGAAGAGAAGTACAACAGAGCTAGCGTACAGGGAAGACCAGTAATGGGGAGAAAATCTTTCTCCTGGAGGCTGGCTGGATTGTGCATGGTGTACAGGCTATTTAAAGACTGGCCTTCTTGAAACATAATTGTTTTGAGATCAGAGTCAAACTCATTCCCAAGTAATCTACAGCTCTGGAGTTTGTTGTGAATTTGGTCATGAAGTTCCATCACCGTGTCTGGCGGGTGAACCTCGATGTTGTTAGGGCAACACCCACTATCTGCTAGCTAAGACCATGTGGGTTCTCTCTACAAGAAGGGGGCGGGATCCGCACGCATGATGGGGAATTGATGGTTTTGATGCGAGGGGGTATTAATAGGTAAGTTTGTTGAGATAGGCCTTTCACACCGAAAACGTAGGTGGAATACCTAAGAGAACACAACTGGGGTCCCCTAGGCATATATTTAGGGTTTATATACTATGTTACATATATTGTACATTGTTGTTACCGATGCGCGCATACAGGCGTGTACATAGTGATGCGTGCAAAATAATATTCTCACGCTATCAAAGTGTAGCATCATTTGGCGTCATTTGGTGTAATGTAGTGTAATTCGACATAATAAAATGAAAATGAAATTTTATTAGGTAATGGGGCTGTTTCCTAACATTACCCCCCTTTTATGCCTCGACTTCCAGGCGAGAAAATATTATGTTTGTCCCCTCTGTGAAATTTTGGTAAGGCCAGAATTTCATCCCCTCATACACCATTCTCGCAATGCGACGTGGAGCATTCGGATTATGTTTAAAGAATTGGGCGATCGCGTTATGCGCTCGCTTACAATTCTCTTTGGGTTCCCACAAATTATTTTTGTCGGTATAGTTTTTCCACTTTATTAAGAACTCCAATTTGTTCTGTCGAAGACGTGAGTCTAGAATTTCTTCAACTATGTATTCTGGAGCACCTTCTACTATTATCGGAGGTTGCGGAGTAGTTTGTTGGCCAGGAATAGTGGGCGGACGGTAAGGGCGTAAGTGGGATACGTTAATCTCGGGATCAATCTTAAATGATCAGGGTAATTTTAGCACTACTGCATTAGGCGAGATCACTTTAGAGATCGCATATGGGCCAACTTGTTTCTCTGTAAGTTTTTTCAAAGGTTGTGGAATATTCAGGTCCTTGGTACTTAGCCATACCAAGTCACCAACTTTGTACTCTGGAGTGCGTGCTCAAGTACAATCCATGTGTCGCATCATATCATCACGTGCTTTCTTCAATGCCGCCTCTGCTTCCTCTTGTACCCTTTGCATCTTAGATACAAAATCTTCTACCGACTGTACTTTGACCTCCCTTCTGGGTTCTACTCCCATGCGAGGATGATATCCATAATTCGCAAAAAAGGGTGTCATACGAGTAGCTGAATGGAATTTATTATTGTGGGAAAATTCGGCAATTGCCAACCATTCGGGCCAGTCAGTTTGTTGGTAGTTGACAAACATATGTAGGTACTGCTCCAACTCCTGATTCATTCTCTCTGTCTGCCCATCGGTCTGCGGGTGATATGCCATAGATAATTTAGTTTGAATTCCCAATATGTTGTTTAGTTCTCGCATAAACGCAGAAGCAAATTGTGGTCCGCGATTGGAGATAATGGTATCGGGTAACCCATGTAACCACCATACCTGATTTAGATAGAGGTGCGCCAAGCCCAATGATGAGGTTTCTGTAGTAGTAGGAATAATATGGACCTCCTTTGTAAAGCGGTTGCATACTACGAATATTGCATTGTACCCTTGAGCCTCAGGTAATCCGGTAATAAAATCCACAGATATATCTCACCATGGCGCTTTAGGTATAGGGTTCGGCATTAATTTTCCTGCAGGTTTCTCTGGAAATTTCTTCCCCCTCATGCACGTATCACATCCATCCACATATCCCAACACATACTTTGAAATTCTGGGCCACCAATAATTTCTCATTACTAATTCCAACGTCTTCCATCTTCCTGGGTGTCCAGCAATCGGCGTATTGTGATGTAACTGGACGATCTCCCTTCATAAATCCTGATCCTTTGGTACATACACTTTTCCTCGAAACAACACCAACCCTTGTTCCTCAGCCCATTCGTCTCCTTTGATATTACCTTTCTTCTCTCCCTTCAGAGCTTTCATGGCTTCCACTACTTCATTGTCCATTTCCGAACATTGTCTAATTTTAGACAACATTTCCATTTCCGAGCTATCTATTAATAGATGCCCTTGATGCATAGCGCAAATGCGAAAGTATTCGGGTTTGAGTAAGGTAACATTTTTATTGTCCTCCTCCACCCCCCTTTTATGATCAATACGTCTGGATAATGCATCTGCTTTCCTCATTAAGCTTCCCACTTTGTGGACCAAGTGAAAATTGAAACACGATAGGAATAGTGCCCAATGTGCTTGCCGGCGATTAAGCTTTTTAGTGGACATGAAGTATTGCAGATTTTGATGATCTGTCCAGATCTCAATTTGATGCATACATCCCTCCAAATAATGCCTCCACGCCTCCAATGCTCGTATTATCCCCAACATCTCTTTGTCATGCACATCATAATTCCTCTCCACATCATTCAACCCTTTTGACAAGTATGCACAAGGATGCCATTTGTCATCTTTGCACAGCATTGATAATACTGCTCCAGTAGCAAAATCAGATGCATTGGATTCCACTCGCAAAGGGCGTGTGAAATCTACTGGGGCTAATATTGGTCCCTCCACAAACTTCCTCTTCAACTCCTCAAACGCCGTCTGCTGCTGCTCTCCCCACCTCCACACTACTCCCTTTCACATAAGGTTATGTAAGGGTGCGGCAATTTTAGAAAAATTGTGCACAAAGCGACGATAATAATTTGCGAGTCCCAAGAAGGCTTGAACCTCCTTGACACGGGTGGGCGCAGGCCAATCTGTGATTGCCTGTACCTTGATCGGATCCATTTTGATCCCATCAGGGCCGATCAATAATCCTAGGAACTCGATCTCGCTTGCCCCAAACACACACTTCTCTGGTTTCAAAAATAGATCATTCTCTGCCAACCTCCGTAACACCTCCTGCACTATCGCCTCATGATTCTCTTCATCCTCTGTGAATATCAGAATGTCGTCAATAAATATTATTACCATGCCTTTGTCTATTACATCCTTGAAAATGTTGTTCATCATATTTTGAAAGGTCGGGGGACTATTAGTCATCCCAAAAAACATGACAAGCGGCTTGAAGGATCCTCGACGCGTGGCAAATGCTGCCTTCCACTCATCTCCTTTCTTTATTTGTATATTGTTGTATCCCCATTGTAAATCCAATTTTGTAAAGACCTTGGCTTTTCCCACCTTATCAATTATTTCTGAGATCAATGGCAGGGGGTACGCGTTCTTCACTGTCCACTCATTCAGATACCTATAATTGGTACACATCCTCTTCCTTTGGTCTTTTTTGGGCACGAAGAATATTGGTGACGTCTGCGGTAATTTCGAAGGTCGTATGTATCCTTTGCGCAATTGCTCCTTCAGGAATGCATCCACTTCTTCTTGTTCCATCGGAGATAACGGATATACCTTCAACTTCTTCGGCACAAACCCTGGCTTCATCTCAATCGCATGATCCCATGGCTTCCGCACCGGCATTTGTTCAGACTCCTTCTTTTGGAACACTGACAAATGTTTATGATACACTTTTGGCACCCATTCCTCCACTGGCTTCTCCACCTTCACGATATTCTTGTCCCACGACTGTCCTCCACGAACTGCTCTAAAGGTTTGCTTCTGCTCTTCTTTCTCAATCATGATCAGAACTTCCCCATTTGGCATTTCCTCATCCTCCACTTCCTCCATTGTAACAGAATACTTCCTCGGACGTTCTTTCTCTTTCTTTTTCCTTTTTTCCTTCTTCATCTTCCTCCCATACACATTACATTCCTTAGGACAACGAGTCATTTGCACTTTCCCAGTTTTCCAATCAATTTCGGGATTATGCTTCCATAACCACGGACATCCTATTATTAGATTGGTTTTCCCAAGATCGCACACTTTGAATATGGCTCGCTCCTGATGCTCCTGATACTTTAGTACCATAGTCACCTCCTCCTTGATAGTTCCTCCACGATTGACTGTTCCGTCAATATTGTACACCATTATAGGTTGCACCAGCTTGCGTGTGTTAATACTGTTTCTGGTAATTAAGGATCGATTAATAAATAATCCTGTAGCACCACTGTCAAGCAACGCTTCCACATCAATAGCTGCATGCATGTCCACCATCTTCAGTCCCACAGTCAAGGTGATTTCGGGTTCTATTCGCACAGAGCGAATAAAGAATTTAGGGGTTTTTGGAAATGACATGTGACAATTTTCTTTGTTGCGTGATTCGCAACAGTTGTACTCCTCCTCGATTTCCTTTTCTGATTTACTCTGGGTTTCCTCGGATACTAATACATTGTAACGATTCCGGGTCACCAATGGGGAAACCTTCACTGGGACTCTTCCACAAAATTCTCCTGCTTGCCTTCCTCCTGCTTCACTTCCTCGATTGTAGCTCCCCTGATCTTTCTCTTCTGCTTGCAATACTTAGAAATGTGTCCTAACTGCCCACAGTTAAAACATTTAAGTGGGGCTCATCTCCCCACTTGATCAACCTCCATTGCCTCTGCTGGTGCTGCTGACTCCATAACTATAGGTGTCACTGCCATGGCCAGTGGCTGTGCCCTTGGAGCTTGGGCCTGAGGCGCCTTTCCTTTCTCGGACTTTCCTCCTGATGACTTTCCAAATTTACTACTTCCGTACATCAACTTTGACTCCGCCTGTTCCTGCCGATATTGCCGGTCAAGGCGCATTGCCCAATTCTACCATTCATCCAACTTCTCTGGCATAGAAGGTAGTCGGTAGATAGACTTGAATAAAGAGGGATTTAATCCTGCTTTCAAAAACTCTACCAACGCGGCTTCTCCCATGTCCGTTTGCGAAGCTTCTGCTTTGAACTCCAAAATAAATTCATCTGCTGTTAAGGAACCTTGGCGCATGGTCTTTAATTTAGCATTAGCTGTCGCCTTTGGATTAGGGTCTCCAAACTGTGCCTCCAATCTCTCCAGAAATTCCTTGAAGGTTGCAAAAGGTTTATTTCCCACGGCAATTTGATTAATAGCCTCATTTCTCCAGAACTGTGCTTTCCCCCCCTGAATGTATGAGAGAGCAAACATAATCCTAGACTCGGCTGTACGAAACTCGGGCTTCCTCCCATGGATGTACAATACTATAGAGCTGATGAAGGATTTTGTATTCTCCATGGTACCGTCAAAGATTTGTGGGGGCGCGTACTTAGGTAAGCGCACTTTTCCATTTCCAGACTTCTCCACTGTCTCATCCTCCTGCGATATCCACTCCACCATCTCCTCCATCTCATCATCTCTTTCTCCTGTCATCTCTGGCTGTACTTCCACTTGTCTGGGCTGTGATGCTGCCAATACTGTGTAAGAGTACGCGTACTCTTACCTGGATACTTAGTAAGCAACACGATCACCTGACCTAACCAGAAGTATATATACGCTCTTTCACGTGTAACACATCCTTATCTCATACCCTCGCGAATATCACTTGTTCCATTTTATTTCTTGAGTTATCTTAGTGTTGGATGTACATACATCCTTCCACTTTTTTTAAAAATCGAACGAGCTGCCCTTAACCAATCTCTCCCTTTTGTCCCACCGCATTCTCGCCAACCCGCCACCCTATCACTGTGTTATCACCGACCCATCCTTATCACAATCAAACCCCGCCTGTCAACGCGTCACCTACCTCGCCCATCCCAGAAAACCAATATCTAAATACGGCGACCTAGGAAGCTCAAGCCGCTGCAAATTGAGCGCATCACGCTTCCAAACACCACGGCCCTGACGCCGTATCCACACAAGCTTCTATCCACAACACGGATCGTTCATTAAAGAATCACGGTACTTCATACAGGAATTACACACACAAACATCCTCCTAGAGGATATAACGTCCCAGCTACTTAACGCATTACCTTCCCCCTCGTCCACCCACAAAAGTTTGAAACCCTGGACCCGCCCAGCACTCCACCATCCTCGCCGCTTCCGCCTCTGACACCCTCCCCACCCTCGCAAACGAACCCACCTCATACACGCCGACCACGTTCTTCTTCCTCAGACTCTGACTCAACACCCTGCTTTGCACTGCCCAACATGCATCAAGTAGACCCCGTCATTGCCAATATGACATACGTGCCTGCTTCTGTTCTCCAAACCTCTACCAGTCAACCACCCCTCTTGTCAGCGGGATCTATCACAGTCGCCAATCTTTGCAAATTTGACTACGCATGCAAGCGATTTTTTGCATACAAAGAGATTGCTCCCGAAGACCAAGTCAGCCGCATCATCTACTCTTTTGAATCGGAGTTCATGCAGTCCTGGATCGAGTCGGACAGCGCGAGGCTGATCAGCCTCTCGTTTGCTGATTTCATGCTGGAAGTCAAGTGGAAATGGTTACCGTCCGACTGGGAAGATGAACTCATCCAAGAACTCATCGCCCCCCAGGGTGACCGTGAATTTTACGAATGGTCTGTCTCAATTTGCAAGGCTAATAATGAACTTGAGGCTGCAGACTCCTTACAGCATATCCCCGCTGCCCGTTTCCGCGCCCACCTCATCGCACACCTTAACCCCGCACTTCGTCTCGCCTATCGCGCTGCAAAGAAAGAACTGGACGCCATCGAAGACATCGAAGCCTGGATTCATCATATCATTATCCTGGACGTCCAACTCGCCACGCACCAAAAACAGATCAGCACAAGCATGGCTATGGCCGCCAAGAACACGGCGAAGGCTCAGACCACCAGCCGTGCATCCACGTACACTGCACCCACCACTGGAACCATGGCGAACGCACCCACCAACTCGTCCACCGCCGCCCCCCTCGTCGGTTTCATCGCCCTCCCCAAGCTCACGCAAGTAGAAAAGGACCTACTCGACGTACACCAGGGATGCTACAAGTGCAGGATTTTCTACGCAGGACACTTCTCTCGCACCTGCACCGGTGAGAGACCCACCTTAGAAACATGCAAGAAAGTCACGCCTGCCGGTGCTATGCGTGCCAAAAGCCGCCTTCGATGCCCGGAATGCACCTGTAGTGGCCGCCGTCTTCGGCGTGGGGCTGGAGGAAGATTTTGTGGATGAAGATTTTGTGGACTCCGATGAATTCAATGAGTACATAACCCCGTTTGCCTTACCCCCTCTCCCTGACCACCTCTGGTGGGACTGCTGTATCGATGCCCCTTTCACTTGCGCACCCTCACCGATACGAGCACTAATTGACCACGGTGCCTCCCCAGTTCTGATATCTGAAGATGCTGCCGAACTGTACAGCCTAGAACCTCGCAAGCTTTTCAAACCTCTCACCGTCTCCGCTGCCTTTGTCTCTGGTCAACCGAAGCCTCAAACTGTACAATTATCACATTTCTGTAGACTGAACGTTATCTCGCCCGATGCCCGCTGGAAGTCTTGTACGCTTAATGCAATTATTTGTCCCAACCTCCAAACAGACCTCATTCTCGGGCTGGATTTCCTAGTCAAGAACAAGATTGTCGTCGATGCTGAGTTACGCACTGTGATAGCCAAGGAATCTGGCTTTGACCTGTTGAATCCACCTGACCCTGTAAAAGCCCATGCTACCGTTGCCATTACGCCAGCTGTATGTCGCAGACGCAAGGTGCGTCTCCTGAAAGAAAGCGATGCTAAGATTCAGGATCTCTGGAAATTGGTTCATTGTGAACTACTGCTACATTTCAAAGATCACAAGACTAAATTCAATATGATACCTCACACCGTCGGCGACTGTCACATCATTGCCAACATCAAAACGCATATCGAACAGCTGGCTGCGGAATCACGGCTTAAGAAATTAGATGAAAAACTGAAAAGTAAATATGCAGACTGGTTCCCATCTGACATCCCTCACATTTGTGACTTACCCAATGACGTGTACCATCACATCGAAGTGAAACCTGGAGTTGCCATATCTACAGCTCGTGCATATTCCTGCCCTCAGAAGTACCGTGAGGGGTGGAAAACCCTGATAGACCAACATTATGCCGCGGGCTGCATTCGGCCTTCTTCCTCCCAATACACATCGCCCTCATTTATAATCCCTAAAGCGGACATTACAGTTCTACCCTGGTGGGTGAACGACTACAGAAACTTAAACCGTGCTACGGTCCCCGACAACTATCTGTTACCTCGGATAGATGACATCCTCGCCGACTGTGCCAAAGGGAAGGTATGGGGAAAGATCGATATGACTAACTCGTTTTTCCAAACACTCATGCACCCCAACCACGTTAAGTACACGGCTACTCTCACTCCATTTGGTCTCTGGGAGTGGGTGGTTATGCCAATGGGCCTACGGAACTCCCCTGCGACCCACCAACGACACGTAACTATGGCGCTAAAAGACCTCATCGGATGCATCTGTCATGTATACTTAGACGACATAATCATATGGTCTCAAACGCTGGCTGAACATGAGCATAACATTAGCTTGGTCCTCGAAGCCTTACAGACTGCACACCTATATTGCTCGTCAAAGAAATCTCATTTATTCAACACTGAACTAAATTTCCTGGGACACACCATTTCCCAACGTGGCATCGAAGCTGATGGCTCGAAGGTTGACCGCATTCTAAACTGGCCCACACCTACCAATGCAAAAGAAGTCCGCCAATTCCTCGGTCTTGTGCAATACATTTCTGCATTTCTGCCAGCACTGGCAGAACACACAACTATCTTGACACCGTTGACGCGCAAGGAGTGCAACACTGTTTTTCCCACCTGGACCACCGAACATCATAACGCCTTTCAGTCTATCAAGGCCCTCGTCGTCTCACGCGACTGCCTTACAACGATCAACCACCAAAATCCAGGCAACAACAAAATTTATGTCACCTGCGATGCCAGCCAAAGACGGACCGGCGCTGTTTTGTCATTCGGAGCCTCCTGGGAAGCTGCCAGGCCGGTAGCCTTTGACAGTCAACAATTATGCGGCGCTGAACTACACTATCCGGTACACAAACAGGAGATGTTAGCGATCATCCGCGCTCTCAAGAAGTGGAGGAGCGACCTCCTGGGGTCGCATATCACAATTTGCACAGACCACCAAACTCTAAAGAACTTCGACGGACAGAAAGAACTCTCAAAACGACAAGCTAGATGGATGGAGTACATGTCACAGTATGACTGTACCATCCATTATATCAACGGAGATGATAATTGTGTAGCAGATGCGCTCTCTAGACTACCAGACACCGTCAATAACGAGTCCCATGTTGTCGGCGGCATTTTTGAAATTAGATCAGACCCATCCTTCGTCCAGGATATTAAAGACGGCTACCACACAGATCCACGGTGCAAAGCACTCGCGACAGACCTTGCCAGAGGAATCGTCGATCAGAAATTAGACATCAATTCACGAAATGGCTTAATTTTCATCGGCCACCGACTTATCATCCCCAACAACAAACAACTTCGTGAAAACTTATTCCGCCTTGCCCATGATAACCTAGACCATTTCGGAACAGATAAATTGTACCACGCGCTTCGGAATAATTTCTACTGGCCTAATATGTGCCGTGATTTAATCCACGCCTATGTCCCATCATGCCTTGAATGTCAACGTAACAAAAGCCTTACTTCTAAACCGGCGGGACCCTTGCACCCACTCCCAATCCCCGACAAATGTTTTGAATCGGTGTCAATCGACTTGTGGGTCCTTTACCAAAAGATGACGGTTTCAATGCCATTGTCACAATGACAGACAGACTGGGTGCAGATATTCAGATTGCGCCATGCAATTCAAACATCACTGCAGAAGATTTCGCGACCATCTTTTTTGACAAATGGTTCTGTGAAAATGGTTGCCCCCGTGAACTGGTCACTGACCGAGATAAGCTTTTCGTCTCACGCTTCTGGAAAGCGCTCATGAAACTATCAGGGATCAAGCATAAGATGTCGACGGCTTTCCACCCGCAAACTGATGGAGCATCCAAACGTTTGAACAAAACAGTCATCCAAGCTCTTCGTTTTCATGTAGAGAGAAACCAGATGGGCTGGGTAAAGGCGCTACCTAAGGTATGATTCGATATTATGAATACAGTAAATGCATCCACTGGGTTTTCACCATTCTCTCTCAAATCTGGACATTCTCCACGCCTTATTCCACCACTAATCGAAGCGACCAACCACGACCCCGAAACCACTACCCAACCCATGGCTCCAGAACCAACCTCGGATGGAGAGGACACTGCATGTGCTGTGATGGAATGGCTCACTGCGGATCTCCTCGAAGCTAAAGACTCTCTGACCGCAGCAAAAATCAGCCAAGCCCATCACGCAAACAAAGATCGAGCACCCGACCACGAATTCAAAATTGGGGACTGGGTACTACTTGCCACAGCGCACCGTCGACGGGACTACATGCAGAAAAAGGATGGTCGCGTAGCAAAATTTATGCCTAGATTTGATGGTCCGTTCGAGGTGACGACAGCGTTCCCGGAGTCATCCACGTACACCTTGCACCTCCCGGATTCCAGCAAAATCCATCGGACGTTCCACTCATCACTACTGCGACCTTGTATCGAAAACGATAATGAGCTATTCCCCTCTCGCACACTGGAGAGACCTGGCCCAATTGTGACAGAAGACGGAGAAGCGGAATACTACATCGACCAAATAATCGATGAACGGACATGCGGTTGCGGAAAGCAATTCCTGGTACGCTGGCTGGGTTACGGCGCCAAATCAGACCTCTGGTTGCCACGACGCGAGCTTGCAGACACAGATGCTTACGCAAAATGGATAGAGAAACGCAAGTAAGCAAAAAAAATAATTTTAAACTATGGGAGAGTGTAAGAGTATGCATACTCTTACCTGGATACTTAGTAAGCAATGCGATCACCTGACCTAACCAGAAGTATATATACGCTCTTTCACGTGTAACACATCCTTATCTCATACCCTCGCGAATATCACTTGTTCCATTTTATTTCTTGAGTTATCTTAGTGTTGGATGTACATACATCCTTCCATACTGACACTAATTGTGACATTTGCGCTGTGAGCGCATCAATTTTCGCCTCTAGTGCTGGTATGGGAACAGGATTAGGACTGGGATTAGAAGTTGAAGGTTTGGACATAATTGTAGAATCTGTGATGAATCACTTCTTCAACAAATTCAAAATTTTACTTCGAGACCTCTCCAAATGTCTACAGGTCACGTGATAAGGTTTGTCGAGGTTCGTCAATGGTTCGTTGTTCATCGGGCACCTATTTTGACACTTCGGATCAACAACCCTTCCAACAGTGCCTGATCTCAGAGATATCACTGAATTCGGCTTGTAACTAAAATAGTCGTCTGAATAGAGTAATGTAAATCGTAACTAAACCAGATCCGATTGGTTGTCTGGTTGCAGCTGTCCTAATGACGAGCGCTGCCTCTCGATCACTGGCAGTCGCAATGTAAGGTGAGGCCTGGCGTCGGCTTATGAAAGAAAAGGTAGATTACGTATATACAAGTACTTCCGGCTCATGCCGAAAGGATGAGTAATCGGATGTGGCGCAGTGAAACAATGACGTATGTGCAAGTAAGAGAAGGCACACTGATATGGGAAGTTGTGTTCTTCTGTTAGGGCGACACCCACTATCTGCTAGCTAAGACCGTGTGGGTTCTCTCTACAAGAAGGGGGCAGGATCTGCGCGCATGATGGGGAATTGATGGTTTTGATGCAAGGGGTTATTAATAGGTAAGTTTGTTGAGATAGGCCTTTCACACTGAAAACGTAGGTGGAATACCTAAGAGAACACAACTGGGGTCCCCTAGGCATATATTTAGGGTTTATATACTATGTTACATATATTGTACATTGTTGTTACCGACGTGCGCGTACAGGCGCGTACATAGTGATGCGTGCGAAATAATATTCTCATGCTATCAAAGTGTAGCATCATTTGGTGTCATTTGGTGTAATGTAGTGTAATTCGACATAATAAAATGAAAATGAAATTTTATTAGGTAATGGGTCTGTTTCCTAACAGACGTGGAGAGTGTCTTCAAATTTTCCATCATTGAAGACGAGAGTAGTGATGATGTTTAGAGTTCCGCAGGGACCTTAAACTTGAAGCAGCAAAGAAACAAACAATAACTGATTGGTGATGATTCATTAAAGTAACTGGGCATGCAATATGCACAGAAGAATGCCTTTTGCACCAAAACATGTACTTGATCATTAGCAGGAGCCTCGAAAATGTTCCCAACTGTATGTGATGGCTCTAAACATTTTGCAACTGATGGTAGGTTCCTACCCAAGGAAGATATCCGCCCTGCGAGGATGATATCAGGGAACATTGGAATAACTTGTGTGGGCTACAGGAGAACTTAGCTGATGATGTGGACTTGCTAAGATATTCATTACCTGCCATAATACCAATGAGCCTGATGTCATTCTCTGCAGGTCAATTTGAGGACCTTGCTCAAATATTTTGAGCTTCATAGTAGCAACAGTCTCGCTCGATGTCATTCTGACCACAAACACGCCATTTCCATTAAGAACCCAGCAGTTGAGTATAATTGACATATTAGTAGCACAACTTGAAGATGCTAGTAGGTTTCTGTAGACAGTGACACTCTGAGTCTGTTGTCTGCATGTCCATGGCATGGGCTTAAGCGCTCAATCCTCATGTCAGACTCCAGTCAAACTTTGCATCCTTGGAATCTGTGGCATGATGTACCCGCAGTCACATTTGCAGTGGTATTATGGAAAGTTGAAGTTGAAGTTGAAAGGCATCTTTTGTCAATGGATTCAGAAGCAGGGTTACACTGGCTCGTCAATGTGTCACACTGGCATGTAAGTAATTTTACATAACCGGTAGTCACCATATAGTGTATGGCCATGGCCGTATAACGGATGGTGTGCAGACCGTTGAACCCAATATTCTTAAATTCCTTTCAACGATGATCCGAGTGGAGCCCACCAAGTGTGTGATTCAGATGTGTTCGGATCCTTCACAAACATTGATGAATCTGAGACTTGGTGAAGTGTATGGAGTTCATCAGGAGTATATGATGGTCAACCATGAGGGTAGACTCGGTAGATTCCATAATTGTTAGATTTTGTTGTGAATGTGGTGAATGCGAGAATTTCAGGTGAGGTCAAATGATTGTGGTTGTAGGCATCTGATTGTGGGTCTAGATTACAGTTTTCAGGGGCATCTGCAGAAGATATTGGTGGGGGTTGTGGTGGGAGTTCATCATGGTAACATTGCGGCAATCGAATTTTCCGAGCTGGACATCCAGACTCACGAAGTTGTGGAGGAGATGGCTCTTGCTATTTAGATTACAGTGGTTCCCAAAAGTAATGAGATTATGAAATATTTTTTTTGTAAATCCCAAAAAGGAAAACAATGAATTTTTAATTCCCACCATCTGAACACAATTATGGTCAACCGTTGAATCAGCTCTGATCTCAAAGAATGTGCTCTACGACTTTGGGAACTTGGTTGGGACCAAGACATGATTCTTGAAAGCCTCTGTGTATCTCATGCCAGTGTCTACCGATGGAGGAAAATCTTTTCGGAACACAATTCAGTCAACAAGCCTCGTTCTCCACTGATCAGATGCCACCGCCTCATCATCCATGCTGTAATGACTGCAATTGGAAGCTGCAGCTTTCTTCCTTGCCTTATGCTTGTTCCTTTGTTCCTGCTCCTTCCATCGTTTTGCTTCCGGTTGCGGTGTTGAGTGGAACCACTTCATTACTGGCAGAATGATCAGATATGCCTTGAAAATGGATTGATACATCTCACAAGTGGGGTTTTCTGCTATTATATCTGTCATGTCATGTTCCAGGGCTTCAGTAATGTTGTTGTCCAACATTAGTTGAATGGACAGACGTTGTTATCATTCGAAGAGAGAGATTCAAATGATCTGATTGATAGATTTCCTTTTTGGGATTACAAAAAAAGATTTCATAATCTTATTCCTTTCAGGAACCACTGTAACAGTATAGAATCAAAATTTAGAAAAAGAATAGGGTTGTTCATGGTAGTCATTTTCGAGCCATTTTTGGCTCATTTTTAGTTTTCATTTTCCTTCCATTTTTCAAAAATGAACTTGAAAATGAGATCAAGAATGAGTCAAAAATGATCATTTTTCAAAAATCGAACCATGGTGATCCTTTTGCAAAAATGATCATTTTTTGCTCATTTTTTGTTCCCATTTTCTTTCCCATTTTTCCAGCTCTGCTACAATTCTCACTACTGTCAATGCAACAACATCAACATCAATGTCAACATCAACATTCAATGTTCAATGATGGGACCCAAGCCAAAGAATGGTGTTGCTGCCAAACCCCAAAAACAAACCCAAAAGCCTTCATCAAAAGTTTTAGAATCTGCTCATGTCAACTCCTCTGATGAAGAGAATGCCTCCACACAACCAGCCAAGGTTTGCTGCACCTCTTGGACAACAGCTAGAACTGAGCGTCTTCTCGACTGGTTGGACGAGAACCCTGTGGATCGACAAAAGCTTTTTTGTGATTCTACGAAGGATGCCAAGGATGAGGGATGAAGAAAATGCATTGCAAAAGGAACCAAATCTGAATTTCACAAGTTGATTGCTATGTTTGTCTTCTCTGTTGATGCCAACAAAGAGGTTCGGGAAGACTTTGCTGCAAATCCTGGCAACTATACAAAGTCTGTCAATAACTATCTTGGATGGTAGGTTTTTATGTGTCATATTTCAGTCCATGCTCATCAGCCTCCTCTAGGTTGCGGAAGGAGTATCGTATATTCAATGAGAAGCTGGGGCAAACAGGTGCCGGTCTGTGATTTGAAGATGTTGAGGAGAGGAGTAACTTATGGAATCTTATCGGTTACTAGTAGTATGCCTTTTTTTTGCCGTCACCCATGCTAATAATTTTTTTTCAGAACAACTAGAACTGGAGTTTCCGTTTTGGAAGTGTCTCCATGGTTTTTGGTGGACACTCCCCAACTTCAACCCATACACCGCTTCGTCAGAGCCTGGGCAGGATCTTGCTGCTGATGCGCTTGCTCTGATCTGGGGTAGGGGGCAGGATAATGAGAATGATGAAGATGAAGTCGAAGCTTTTGGTGCTGATGATGCACAGGGTGATGCTATCAATGATATGGGGGAGGACGATGCTATACAGCTTGACGAGGTGTGTCGCTAACCCTATCTATCCCTTGCACAAGTTATAATAACTATATTGCCAGCTGGAAACTCCTGTTATTAATGCCGCCACTTCACCCCCTCTGAGCCCAATCAACACCCCTACTCCTTTTAGCCAATGTCCACCACCTCTTGTGCTCAAAGAAAGTAGGAACTTAGTAGGCTCCACGCCCACCTCCAGGTCGTCTTCAATTTCGGCTCCTCATTCTAAGGCCTCTACCCCTTCCACTCGTGCAACCACCACATCACAGAGAGCACAGGGAAAACGTTCTCGTCGGGAGGCATTTGCCGATGAAAACAAAGCCGAGGCTGAAAGTCTTGCTGCCCTTGCAGGTGAGAAACATGCGTGGAAGATGGTGGAGTATGCGTAATGGATGGTTGAGTTGGATATCAAGAAGCAGCGCATAGATCTAGAGGCAACTGAAAAATGGCTACAGGCTGAAGATCACCGACTTGCAGCCCAGCACCAACAAGAGCATGAAAAGGAGGCTCACGATCTGCAAATGTTTTGCCTCTGCCTGCAGTATCAGGGAGCTGCCACCGTGGGTGTAGGGCAGTTTGGTGCACAACAGTTTGGTGCTGCACACCAGTTTGAAGATTCCAACATGCTGATGGGTAGTAGCGTAGCAAACTCTGGGGAGGGATTATTGCTTCCACCCTTCAATGGCTAACTGCATGGCGGCTGTGACTTTTTCATTGCTGAATACTTGTTAGACATTTCTTACTGGCACTTGTTCATATTTCGTCGACATCTTATCATCCGTGTCATTATGTAGTCTCAGAATCATAATGCATTACACGCGATGTACAGCTCCACTCGTTTCACTATCAAATAACTTTTTCATGAGCCCCTGTTGAAATTTCTGGCCAGAAGTCATGAGATGACGACGAGCAAGCTCGAGCGCATCCAAGTCATCCTCACTTTCCATCTCAGCTTCCTCCTGCCAGCATCTGTGTTTGGCTCCCTCCCGTTGATCCCAGTTCCTCTTGCTACTCCCTATCATCTTTCCCAGCTTCAATTTGCAATACAAGATTGTGGAGGATGATACAGCATCAAATCCACATGACAGCCCAAAGATGCTTCTCGTGCATGTAGATTTGGATTTGGAGCTCAAACAATGACTGAAATCTGCCTTTGAGCAGTCCAATGGCATGCTCGACACGAATGCGGATCTTCAAAAGATGATAGTTGAAGGTCTTTTGATCTGGACTAAGCTCGTGCTTAGCTGGCTTTTTGAATGGCGATACAGACCATGTTTCGGATGGATAGGCTGAGTCTGCCCATATCTATTCATCCGGCCCAAAGATGCTCTTGTGTTCCTTGGAGGTGCGTGTGCTCCGGAATGCCCACGAATCATGTACGCTACCAGTATGCCCAACGGAGTAGTCCACAATCATCAAGTCATGAGGTGTAGTAACAAACTATGGGTGTCCAAGTCATGAGGATCTGAATTACTGAGATAGTAAGTAAAATGTACCTGACAGTCCATCGAGTATGTTCCATCCTTGTCAAACCATGCATCACCATGCAACCCTGGACATTGATAGAACGGAAATTTCGACCCATCAGCCAACAAAAAACTACCATGCCATTCGGAGCACACAGTTTCGCTGACATATGCTTTTGACTTTTCCTTTTCCATGGCATCAGGGAGATGAATCGCTTTGTCATGACATGAAAGAAGGGCAACCATAACACGGTCTGTACATTTCTCAACCCCACCAACCGAAATTCCTGCCCACTGTGCAGTATCCTCGGGAGACAAAGCATTTCCATAGTGCCCAGCACAAAAGAGAAAGATACATAGCTGGATATGTACTGCTAGCTGGCTATTGTTAGAGTTGTTGTAAAAGATGGGGTGGTCTATGATGCGGCTGATGAGAGCGTCAAAAGTCTGTGGCTCAATGCGAAGTTTATGGTGGAAGCATTCGGAGCTATGAATCCTCCAGTGATCTAGAAGATAGAGCTGGGAGGACTTTGGTATAGGTGGCACAGGGTGGAGAACACAAGTTGTTACAATTTTGGTCCACAGCTCATGATAGCGTCACTTCCAGTTGTGATAATATTCCACCTTGAAATCGGATATTGAAAACATGCTATCGGTGTCACTGTCAGAACCAGATGTAGGAAATAGATTGTCAGAATGCATGGATATGTCGGATGAAACATTGATATCAGGTGTATCAATGGAGATTGGGGATGCAAGGTTGGAGACTTCAGAGATCAAATCAGAAGTCGATGTTCCTGATGACAAGACATCTGACAGTGCAGAGGCGATGAATTGCTGGAAGTGTCATCGCTGGACTGTGCGGCAGTGTTCCATAAGTTCCTGGAGCATAACAGTGCATATTGTTGGTGTGGGCATCTTGCTCACCAGTGGACATGTCAACATCACAGTTCTAAGGTGGTGTTTGAATATGCTGAGCACCTGCCTGCCTGCCAAACACGAGGTAAAATGCATTTTATTGTCATTTTTGATATGTGTGCATTTCAGAGCGTTCACAGTAGCCATTTTTCACATCATTTTTCATTTCATTTTTCGGATCATTCTGATCATTTTGCTGCCAAACACCCAAAAATGATCCAAAAATGAAGCTGAAAATGAGCTGAAAATGGCCCAAAAATGGCTACCGTGAACAACCCTAATAAAAACCAAATTAATTTTCCTCAATGTATATATGATGTAATGTGGTTGAACAGTCACTTCTGTGGGAAAAGTAGCTCATGAACAGTTGATGAACAATTGATGAACAATTGACTGATCCAGAAAACAATGACAAACAATTGACAAACAATTTGATCTAGCAAACAACAAATTTTATTGACCAAGTATACTCTTCCAAGTTCATGAATGGATATAAGCCTAAGTCCAGACTGCACAGAAAGTATACAAGTGAGCTTCAGAATCCATGACTCAGTAACAAATGATACATACATGAGATCCAGTGAGTTCATAGAAAATATATGATGTAGAAGTATCAAGCACCTATATTTGACCATCAAGATCAATCAGAACAATGGAAAAGACATGATGATAGGCAAAAAATGGATGTAATCCTGGTGAATTTAGTCAACAGAGGCTGAGATTGCATTGTTGGACTCATGAGTTACTTGTAGATGCTGAACACTAACCCCACACTGTATGTTGACTTGGTGGTCTGACCTCTGCGCACTGCCAGCCTGGACAGGCTTTGGTCTGCGATGAAAGTTGTGTTCTGGTCAGTCCAAAGCAAAGACAAATCTAAGTACATGGATAACTTCACACACAACACCTGGCCACACATTCGAAAGAGAGAGGATGGGTTTTCAGATACTATCTACATGATCAAACACACTCTGTCTCTACTTGTTTCTTCTGTGACAAACCATCCACATTCCTTATCCCGCCTCAGCATAGGATGCTGTCTTGACATTTGAGGTTTCTGCTCATACTGGCCTTTGTGTATGTCATGGAGGATGTAAGGGGAACTCTCGATGAGCACTCACAAACCCCTACAAACCTCTATGAAGTTCACAAACATTCTTCAAACAAACTTTGAACCCTTTGAACTGTCTTTGAACTCTTTGAACTCCTCGAACAATCTTCAAACTGCTTCAAACTGCTTTGAACTGCTCCACCCCTCACCTATGACCACACCCATACTTTGACAATGCTGCAGAAGTTGTGGGACAACTTTCGAATGCATTAGGATGAAGCAGGATAACCTTCTGATGTGCCCCTAGCGGTGCTTGCTTTCTTAGTCCTGCTTCCACATGGAGACTAAATTATTTTACTTCGTCACATGATTCTGGGTATATAGTTGGCACCTTCTGCAGAGAAACATCTTAGACTTTTCTCTTTGGTTTTCCCTTGCAAGGTGTGTAGATATTTCTTTGTTCCATTAGTTTATTTAATACTTTGGTTTTCCCTTGCAAGTATTGAGCCCAGGCTCTGATCGTAAGGTTGCCCTTACAGAGGGTGGAACTAATTTGTGGATGGATTCTAGGCCATCTAAAAAGCAAGGCAGAAAAAGGGGAGGAGGGGAGGTAGATGAAGAAAAATTCTCCTGGTCATCTGAGATCTCTGGTTAGGGAGGTTTGTGAAGATCTATTCTTATGGAGGGAAAGGGCCCAAAAACACAAGAATAGAGACAGGATTATTTCCTCGCTTGCAATGTTCATGGAGGATCTTAGTGTATGTGCAAAAAGACTGTAGTGTACTTAATAGTTGGAGGACACCCTTTACTTAATATATTAGGAAAAAGACAGAATGTACTTGGATTTTCAAGTCTAGACCCATCATTCTCAACATATATAACTCATCAAAAACTTGAGATCCAGACCATAGACTCAGCATAAGTTTGAATTTAGGCCATGATGAAACTGGTGGGAACATAACACCATATGGATCATTCGTCAAAGGTTTGTCAAACACATGATCGTTTGTCAAAAGGTTTGTCAATCACATTATTGTTCATCAAAGGTTTGTCAGTATATTGAGATGGAACATTTTAATACAGTATGAAGACTTGGAAACAAGAGGCCAAGTAGTGGGTAATATTGCATAAGATGTGAATACAATAAGCCATGGTTGATACCATCAGGCAAGATGATTATGTTACTATAAAGAGGCAATGAGTAAGGAAGTAAAAGCAAAAGACATGAATATACTAGATGAGTATAATGAGCAGGGATAGAGTGGGGGCGCAAGTTGACATGGGGTGTTGGAGAGAGGAGAAATGGATGAGTTAAATGGATGAATGAATGGACGAATTTTGATACGCACCTAATATGCAGAGGTTGAAGTGTATGCAAACTAGTCAATAGATATGAGGGGGAGTCATGTAGAGAGCAAGGGTATTCTCACAGACCAGAGAAGGAAGTTAGTTTTAAGGGCAATTATGTAGTCTGAATTCATTTTTTTGTGAGAATCTACCAAGAGTACAAATATAAATCTATCTGCAGATGGAAGTGAGACTGGTGAAAGGAAGAGAATAAATAAAATGATACTTATCTACCAAAGACCCTTTGAATTTTGTGAAGATCATATACAACCTCTTCCCAATCATCGTCTTTGATGATGAAGCTGCTGATACATACTTGGTTCCACTGAAATAATGATTAGAGCAGGAAGAGAAAAGAAGAATAAACTTGCCACATGTTCCCATGGCCCACTGCACCCGGCGCGCTGTTTAAAGGAGTGCAAAAATGCATAATCATAGTGAACAAAGGTCGCCTTGCAAGAATCTTGGCCAACAAGGACCCTATATCTGCACTGAAGGGACCTTTGTCAAAGAAAAGAATATAAAATACTTACCTTGAACAGGTGGGGATGAGGGACAATTGGTAATCTTGATATGCGACATGCCATCAGAGTTGTGGTAGATGTAGAGATGGTAGATGTAGAGGATGAGAATCGTCGAGTGATGAAATGACTTGTTCCTTGACACACAGCATGAAAGGGCCTGTGATGTGCTCATGGCTTTCTTCCAACAACTTATCAATAAAATCACAGAAACACTTTATGGATGCCTGAATGCTTTTCAAAGTAGATAAGCTTAAAAGCATTAGCACTTTTTCAATCCAGGTCCATTTTCTTGAAAAAGCATAAAACACTTGAAAAAGTGCATTAAGCATTATTTCAAGCATCCATGCAAGCATCAACACTTTCATCAAGGTATTCAAAAGTGTGCATTTGGATATGAGCATATAAATTACATATAAGTGTTACATAAAGCATCTATAGTTGTAGTACTACTCCTCACCACCTTCCAGATGGGTGTCGACATCCATATTGTCTGCCCAATTCTCCATCGCAGTACTACTAGTAGAGCCATCTCCATCTTCCCTCTCATCGTCATCTGCCAACTCAAAATCAGACTCAGCCAAGCTACCAAGAACCTCCTCAACCTGTGCTAGAATAGTCTCCCTCTTCTGCTTTGAGGCACTGATAGCCGTATAGATGATCTTCTCCCATTGTAAATCACTCAGCTTGTCGACAACCTTTACAAGGGAGGAAGTAGTCTTGACTTTGAACTGCTTCTCCTCTCGCATCTCCATACAATCACCCCAGTTTGTCTTCGAGAAGTCTCCAGTGGGACATGGGAGTCTGACTTGTCCCACATGATGAGCACATGCTTGGCCTGCATGGATTTAGAGCAGAGTTAGAGCTCTTGAGCAACGAGAGCACCATATCAGCATGATCCATGAGAGGCTAAATCGTCCATGACTTGGCTCACCCTCTGAAATAGAGCCCGAGGATGTTACACATGATCCTGGCTTACAGTACAACATGGGAAAGTCACAGAAATGTCCTGTGCACACAACATTCCTGCAAAAGAATGAAGGTGACTCCACAATCAAGGTGAGCAGCCTTCATGCACATCAGTCAGCATCCACCTCGGGCTGTGTTTCTGATCTGGCTGAAGATGCCCAGGATATTCAGGTTCCAGATGTGGAGCTGCAGGAGGCATCGGAAGGGTCTCCTGCACAAGCCAATGACAGAGGTAGTGACATGGGCTATGACTTGGAGTCAGAAAACCCAGAGCTGTGTTTAGAAGACTGTGACTTGGAAGGTTGGGATGACATTGAAATGGATGACATAGAGGACAGTGATGATGGAGATGAAGTCATCAAAGAGCCTGAAGACTTTACTGGGATGTACTAGTTGCAGTGCATTTCTCAATATGTGTCGGGTCAGATTGGACATCTATGTACGTAACTACAGACTCCGAGTCTGACCCACTAAAAGCCTGCTTACCTCTGTCCAGTTTCTGGGGAGGTCTTCCTCATTCTCAAGGGCCTCTTTCCATGTCTGGGTTGGTCTTTAGACTCCTCTCACTGTATTTTGGGTTTGTTAGGTGGTAGTCAATTTCAACTGTTTCATCATTTTCAAGTTGTACCATCTATAAGTTATTCTTCTGAAGCACAGAGGATGCTATTGCTCCTCATTACTCTTTTGCATCACAATTTCCTGATCAGATGAGCAGGTTACAATTTTCCAGAGTCTGTTTGTTCCGGGCGTGCATTTCCTGAGCCCTTTGTAGTAAGTTCAAGAACACCAAACTTGCCAATGCTCTGAGTCATGATGATGTCCAAGTCATGCCCTGATCAGCACATGATTGGTGCTTATCTCAGAAGTTGAACCATTCAAATTAGTAAGCTCCAAGTCCGAGTCTGGTTCTACTATAGTACTAAGTTTTACTACTAGGTAGTACATCTGAAGTCACCTACTATGATCCATCTTGCTTGTGCTCCACTGCTTCTCTCTGGTTCCCCTTCAGGTCTGACTTTTCATCACCTGCCATGAGTTTGACTTTTTATCACTCAACATTGGATTTGGCCTAAGGCTGTTCAGGATCCTATCAGCAACTTGTCCTGAAGACCACATATGAAGTGCCATCTGAGCCTGGCCCCTCAAGGTGGGATTCAACCCAGCCCTATCAGCTATGCAATGCCTGTCCTTCACTCATGTCCAGGAAATTGGTGCAAGTGACACATAGCTGTACGACCCGTGATTGCTTTGTGTGCGATTGAGCATGCCGAGGCCACTGGTGCAGTGATGTTGATGGTGATGGTGTTGGCTATGGTAATGTGGATGTGCAAATGGAGGCCAATGCTAAATGTGAGGATGAAAAGAGCAGGGATGGAAGGAGTGGGGTTTTGGGTTGAGCGGGGGGAAAAGATATGCTATCCCTCCATTGGAGAATGCTGGTGCAGGTGCGGGGAGGGCATGCTGAGATGTGTTGAAGAATGTGTATCGAGATGTTCAAATGATGGAGGCTGTGTCAACAGGTGTTGAGGCTCAGAGGCATGTCAGGGAAGTGTTCGATGGCTGAGAGGCATATCACGAGGCTATGGAGGGATGGATGGGTTGTCTGGAGTCCTCAAATGGTGAGGAGGTGTATCGAGGGGATGCTCGACTGCTGGAGGATGTATTGAGAGAGGTGTTGAACGGCGGTAGTGCTTGCTCATTCCATTTTCTTCATTTTTATCATGGACTAGGTGTGGTTTCTCTAACTTACTTCTAGTTCAAGTCGAACACACAACATAAAACAAAACTAGAAATACCACCATGACCAACAAGAGTCTGCACATCCTCACCTACCCTAACACTGCCTTGCTGGAGTTTGTTTCTGTTCTACCTTAACTCCTACCATCATCTAGCTAACTGCCCTGCATACATTCAACCTCTTAAGCACAACATTAGTCCTACCCCTCTATCTCTAACTGCAACTATCACCAATGGCATGCTGGAATTCTAGAATGCCAATTGTTGAGCATGATCGGCCCTTCAAAGTAGGTGCTTTATCCTATTTTTACTTTGTATAATAGTTGGCCCTCCACAGCGTGGCCATCGGGTCAAGGTCTGTAGGGACCGACAGTGGTGCAAAGCCACCTTTCAAAGGTACAACTACTGGCTTTTCCAATGCCCTAAGAAACAAGGCGAGCTGAAGAGATGGGCGGTAAGTCTATATAATACCTCATTGGCTTTTTCTGACTGTTCTTTTGAAACAAAAATGTGTTGTAGCTATTGTCATATTTGACGATGATAGGGTGGAGGCCATGTATGCGTTTTCAGATGTACTACGCAGTCAGAAGTGAGTATCATATTTCATTTGGTACCCTCAGTGATTGTCTAATGCTGGACCCCACAGATAGATAGAATTTGTATCTTTGATTGTAAACTGGATGCTCAAAGCAGGAGTCTAACTATTTGGAATTTATTGAATTGAGGTATAAGACAGTGTTATCGAATGTGCTGTGAGTCATATAATCCTGTGCTCTCCATCAGTCCACCTTCTAAGTAACGTACATCAGGATAGCCAAGCCATCTTGGTATAGGCTCAACCCTTCAGACCTAGTTTGATCTGTTTATAACCCTATCCCTCTGCCGACTTATCCCTCTCTTTGTGCCTTATTGTGCTATTCAGCGCTGGTTCAGTTCTACTCGCATTTGAGACAGCTTTCCACAGCGACACATCTCCACTCCCAAGACAAGATTGCTTCCCATCAATGCCATTTCGGTTTTTGTGGTATTCCTGAGATTGATCACCATCTCTTTGTTGAGCACCCATATTTCACTGAACTGTGCTTAAGCACTCCCTCAGGTTGTGGAGTTCACTGAAAACAAGTGTCATGATATGGTTGAGAAGCATCTGCTATCTCGTGAAACGATGCAGCATCTCATTGCAGCAGCTAAGTCTCTCTTCTCTGATGATCATAGTATTACTTGGCCATTGCATTGTTCTGCCTCCTATCTAGGTCGGATCCCCAATATTACTAAACTCCTTGGATTTGAATGACCATCACCACTTTCCTCCATACCCCTCTCTATCTGATTGTATGGCACACTCACTCTATCCATCTTGCCGATTGTATCTGGGACCAACAACTCCCCCAGTATCTAATATTGCATGAGTAGAAATTCACACAGATAACACATTTTTGGCTCCTCCTATACCCCACATTTTATCTTTTGGCTACTTCATAAGCATTATGTAACCATGTGTAATAAAAGGTTTGTAAAAAATCCATCGTCATCAAATTTGTCTAGGTCTGGGAATCAAACCCAGCTCTATGACTGAAGCACCTGCTGTTGGATAAAGCACAGGCTAAACCTCCATACAATGTGGACATATTTGAAAGACCAAGAAATGTTAACAAGGATAGTGATGTTAAGTGCTTAATATCAGCCATTCTTCCATAACCCCATGGTGTCAAACTTTACATGTGATCTTCTGACTCCTAGATTATCTCGGTGTTGACAAAATTGTGTAATCCTCACTTGCTGAATTTAATTACAACCCCTGAGAGCTTCTGACGTTCTACATAATCTATTACCCCCCAACATTGCCATATATATTATCTGGGAATACAGGCCCGTATTCCACCCATCCTGGCTTAATTCTCCAAAGTTGTTTTTTGGCAGGCAGCACTCTCAGCCAGGCATTTCCAGGGAATAGGGACCCCCAGAACCCCAATTCCCTACCAATCAGCATTTGTTGACATTTCTTCAGACTGAAAGCCAACCAAAAGAATATTCTGAAATACATATCATACTAGCCATGTGTGAATGACTAAAAGAATATTCATCATAAGATGTATACAGGCTTCAAAATTATATTACTATTAATCTATTAGCAAGTAATCCAGGTGACTCTATGTAGTTATGATTCTTTATATGTGACCAACCCTTTCATGTACAAGTATAAGGTTTCTGGATTTGACTGAAATATTACCCCACATGTGACCTACACTGCTTACAGGTCAAAACTTGGTGGAGACATTCCTCTAACTTTGACCATATATCCATCTAAGAGTGGTGTAACCCTAAACCATTAGGGCATCTAATATATATCTAATATATATATTTTCTTTGGGAGCCTTCCAGTAAAGATTTATAATAAATACTGAAGAAATTATTCTCAGAGGTTTAAATAAATTTAATTAATAAGTTGAATCACATATGTAAATTACCCAACCTGCAAGTATTTATCACAACTTGCACTACAAAAATCTGGCTTGCCACAAAGGATTTACACTAGAAAGTTGATAGAGGAGTATGTTGATCTCTATCTGATTTCTAAAATTAACTTACTTAATGCAGAGAATATAGACACCTTTGACTCCTTCCAATGTGCACTTAAGTTTGTATTATTGTCTACATTTGAGTATAGTTGGGTTGACTTACAATTTTTTTAATATATGACTGCAAGTGAGTGCAGGCAGCTGTAAAAATGGCAGTTGTGTCTTATATTTTACACATCAAAAAGATTTAGGTCACATATGGGCATTCAGGACACCTGTGTATGATGTGCTTAGTGCTTTGAGGTCTAGTTCTTCAAACCAGGAAAGGACCAAGGACCGAACTGAACCGTGAATCAGTCCTATAGGACCCTCGGTCTCAGTTCAACCAGGTCTTCAAGCAGTCTGGTTCTCAGTTCTCATTCTTGTCGACACTTACTATAACCGTTGAGGACCAGTTTAGACCAGTTCCAGACTGAACTGGCAGTCCACATCTTAGAATGTAACTTATATATCAATATACTACAAAAAGTCGGGGGCACACCCAAGTGGCAAACCTGAAATGCGAGCCATTTAAATAGTATGGACCATTTGTACATGTTTGTGTGGTCACGCACTTTCATTTATGCATTTTTGATGTCTTTACATTTTTTGTTTACATGTTTACATCTATTTGTACTGTATTGCCACAATCTGCAACATGTTCCGCAACTCGCTTCTCTCGCACCCCCACCATCACCACCACCTCAACCACTGAAATAGGGTCCAAATGACTACAGACGTCATTTGGGCCCAGGTAACTTTGTCATTTATTGTTTCTTTATATACAACTAAATGTTTTGCTTGTTTCTAAGTTTATTACATTCATTATAATGATGTTATGGCCCCACCGCTGCGAGCATCTGCTCACAGGGTGGATTGCTGAGGCATGATGAAAGAAACAAGAAGCAAAGGAGCCCAAAACAATGGCAACGACCAAGCACCTGCCCCCAGCCTTGCGAGCAACTGCTCTCAGAGTGGATCGCGGGTGCTACCAATGTTGACAATGACAATGAAGGAAACAGGAGTGACACGGCACCAACAACAATAACAATGACCAAGCACCCACCCCTAGCCTTGCCAGCAACTGCTCGCAGGGTGGATTACAGATACTATGAACAATAGTGAGAGGACAACGAGGGGAGCGGGAACAATGGGATGCCAGAATGGGGATGATGAGGAGAATGCAGCCCAGGTAAGCACCCCCCGCCACGTCGCAACATCCACAGCTAACGAAAGATATGAAATGGCACCTGTACACCCACACCCTACACTCACACCACCGCTGCAAGACCTTGCTCATGGGGTGAAAACCAGAGAACAGCAGCAACCCTGCACCCGCCTCCCAGCCCTGCGAGCAACTGCTCATAGGGTGGGTCATGGGTGCTAGGGATGATGATGAAGGTGGGACATGATCAGGCCTCGCGAGCTGCTGCTCATGGGGCAGATCGTGATGTCTTCTTTCTCTTTTTCTTTTTCTTTTGATTCTTTTTCTTTTGTTTTACTATAGTAATTATACAAGTAAGTAGTAAGTAGATAGCTGGTTCTGACTGGTCCAGTAACTGCTTAAAACCATAGTGGACCGGTCCTATAGGGTCTGGTCTGGTTTTTTAGATATCTTTGAAATAAGATAACCAGTCTGGTTCTTGGTCCACCCTTGAGGGTGAAAAACTGGACTGGACTGGACCTCAAAGCACTAGATGTGCTACTGTAATATTTCAGTCAAATCCAGAAACCTTATACTTGCACATGAAAGGGTACATATAAAGAATCATAACCCATCTTCATCAAAAAACATGACTCTGCTGCTATTTAGACATCTGCTTATGATTGCCTGCAGTCACATAATAAAACAATCATAATCCAACTTCATTCAAATGTCAGTAATATATATGAATCTAAGTGCATATTGGAAGGTGTCAAAGGTGTACATCATGCTTAGTCTTTAAAGGTCCATTGTTGTTGTTGTCATGAGAAGTGAACGATGGCACATACAAACAAATGTGTTGCATTGCTGTTTACTTGCACCACATATATTCAAACATATACAAATGGCCCAAACATATATAAACCCTTGCCCATCCAACCTGTCATTCCTTGGGCATGCCCCAAATTTGTTACAGAGTAAGTAAATTACATAGAAAATAAAATAAAAATTGTACTATCTAAGATTGAGTAGCGAGGTAAGACCACCCAGTTGCAACCAGTTGGGTCCAGTTGAGTTCCAATTTTTTTTTGGTTGCAGCAACTGGACCCTCAAAGACTAATCATGCCTGAATGCCCATGTTACAATTTTCCTTGTAACTCATGGAACCCAACCGACCCGACACACCCAACGATCTGCTCCAGACAGGAGGCACTCCCTGATTCATGCCCGAGGCATGCCCTTGACACCAGACATACACACAATGCATGTTAATGACATGCATTCAATCCACTTCTCATGAAAGGCACCCTTGACACATGATGACTCCATGCACCCAAACTTGCTCCCACACCTGCTGTGATACAGTGACCTCTTGACATTGGGTCCATGACATTGGATTGTTGACATTGGATCCCTGACATGAGGCTTATTGTTTCTATTCTTACTTGATATGCATCTACCTTTCTGATTAGACAATAGGGACCTCTCTTCTAGTATAAGTACTGCGACTTGTAGTAGGAATGTTCTTAGTTTAGATCTAGGCAATCTACAGTCTTAACTCGTAACTCGCGAACTTACTCAAAACTACTAAGGAAGCCTCTTAGTACGTGAACTCACTCGAAACCACTGAGAAAGCCTCTTAGTGCATGAACCCCAACAACTCTACACAAAAGGCCTGCTATCTTGTTGAACGACATCGACTAGATTGAGTGGTTGAGGCTTCGCCCTTAACAGCCCACGTGCGAGCTGCACTCTTGCTTGTAATTCAACTACAAACCAACTATATCAAATATAAAATATGACACTGCCATCATTTTATACATGAGAATCCTGCTGTTCATCCAACAATATCTGTTATCCCTGTCCATTTGATTCCAAATTAAAACAAGCAAGATAGAATAAATTTAAATATATTAAATTTGGATTAATAAAGGATATAAAAAAAACAAAAAAAAATCTTTTAATTTAATATTTGGGTATATAATAGCAATCAGAGTAAATATTTTTATGTTTTTAAAGTTCTTATCAAAATAATATAAAAATATATAATATAAGATAAACATTAATAAAATTAAAATTAAAATTTTTTTGTTTAGTAAATAAAATATGATTTTTCTATTTCAAAAAATAAAAATAAAAATAAATAAATTTCAACATTTTCCTTTTTATTTGGCAGATCCTTCTATATATATACAATGATGCTGTTATGTCATTCAAACATGGATAAGATAGTAGTCAAAATCTTTTTTTGGATAGATCAGAGTCAGAACAAATTTCAACAAATGCTGATTGTACTAGAAAAAGGCGCTCAGTGTGCTCTTTTCCTGAGCAGTGGCATATTTGATAGTTACCTGCCAAACAAAAGTGCTAAAACTAGTTGATTTGAGAGAAAAGGAGGCAAAAGGATGTCCTTTTTCCAGATAAAATAAAATACATAGAGTCACTTGGATTACTTGCTAATAGATTAATAGTAATATAATTTTGAAGCCTATATCTTATGATGAATATTCTTTTGGTTAAGTTTTAGTCTGAAAAAATGTCAACAAATGCTGATTGCTAGGGAATTGGAGTCCTGAGAGTCCCTATTTCCTGAAAATGCCTGGCTAACAATGGTGCCTGCCAAAAAAAAAGTGATAAGATTGGGAAAATGAGCCAGAATAGGTGGAATATGGGTCAGTATTCACAGATAATATATATAGAGTCTCCAGCTTCCATGAGCTTTTGGCCCTTATTCAAGTTAAGCCATTAATAACACATCCCCATGTAGGACTCCAAGACTCGAGGCAGTAAAAATATGCATGTCCACACTATGGTTATATTATGATAGTATAGGGTAGTGTCAATAGATATTGTTAGGGTGACACCTACTATCTGCTAGCTAAGACCATGTAGGTTCTCTCTACAAGAAGAAGGCGTAATGCATGTGTGTGATGGAGGAATTGATGGTTTTGATGCAAGGGGTTATTAATAGATGAGTTTGTTGAAAAAGGCATTTCACACCACAAGTGTAGGTGGAATATGTTAAAAGAACACAACTGGAGCCCCCTAGATGTATATTTAAGGTTTATATACTATGCTACATATATTGTACATTGTTGTTACTGATGTGCTCGTACATGCACATACATATTGATGCATGCAAAATAAAATTCTCATGCTATCAAAGTGTAGCATTATTCAGCATAATGTAGTGTAATTTGACATAATAAAATGGAAAATTTTTTTGCTAGATAATAGGGCTGTTTCCTAACAGACATTAGTGGGCAAAGAATGTTGAAGTCAGAGCTCACAGCCACAGATGATGAACAAAAACAGAGCCCATAGTTACAGAACAAATGCTCAAAGAGTACGACTACAATACATGAGCCATGCTAGTTGTCGTATAATGTTATTATATAGTCATCTCTGCATTAGAACTGATCTACAATACAAAGTCATCAGCAAAGTTCAAACATATCTATAGCTACGTTGATGAGATAGGATTTGACAGAGTGTACCAGCCCTTCTCCTTGTCTCTGTTGAATTTTCAAAGGGCTACATGGTGCATATTGAGGATCTTGCTCCTAGTCACAACTGGTTTAATAAACCACTTTGTAAATGCTGACTGATTAGTGTCCTCAGAAAGTTCAAATGCTTGGAGAAGTGCAGCTTTGTCCTGAGTCCATAAAATAAACACCATGGGATAAATAAAGTTAGTGATTGAACAGGGATTCCATTTGTCCACATTGTTGTGTACATTGGAAACCTATGGTGGTATGAGAAAGTGGCAAGCATAAACAGTAAGTCGGACTCCAGTCACCTGTGGCAGACAGCATCTGTAGTAGTTGTTTTGTGAAAGATCAAAGCTCGCTTTCTAACTCCTGTACTTGCTCAACTGGAAGCTGTAGCTAGCTGCGATCCTGGTGCAATTAGTAACATCATGTCCATATCTTGATTAGTGGTTTCAACAACTGGCATGTGTAGTGTGGCAATAGCCTGTGTGATGTACAGGTTAAGCTAGCTAAATGACAATCCTGAACTACTCACCTTTGCAATCCCTGATGAAGATGCTGAGTACCTCAGCATCATGTCTCAAGCTCAAAGTGGTCTCTTTGTGCAATTTGTGTGATTTGAAGATAGATCTCTTGGTTAGTCAGAAATGATCAATTGATTGCCTATCTGCTGATGGTGTTGGTGATTAGAAACAAAATAGTGCTTCTGTAGTGACCAGTTTTACTATATCATCAATTGCAGAGGTGATCACTTTCATGCTTGACATCTAATTCATCTACTAAGCTGGCATTTCACACAGGTTACTGAGACCCTTGACATTGGGTGAGTTTCAAGTACTTGGCAGGAAGCTTTAACAGATCAATGGCACAGTGTTCAAGCCAGTAATGGCCTCCAACACGCCTCTCAGATACCTGAAGGATCCATGTTGGGGATTATAAAGGTGAACTTTATTATGGTCATCATTGGACATATCTAACTTGACTTTGTGCAGCCTAATGTCACCAAAACCAAAGACGTTGTCCCAGCTTCAAGTTCTCAGTCTGAAGTTTTGTCAGATTGTCTGCGCCACATCCAGAAAGTTGCTCTTCAAAATGCATCTGATGTGCCTAAAGCATCTTCATCAAGGATTACAAAGGTGAGCAATTCAAGATTGTCATCTAGCTGGTCTAAATGGTCTTTCGTACAGGTTCCAGAGAACCTGGGGATCATACAAGGTTCAAGTTCTCAGGCAAAATCTTCATCAGAGCAACTACAAAACATCCAGGCTGGGCTCCAGTATGCGTCCGTACCTGCAGCATCTTCATCAGCGACTGCAAAGGTGAGTGGTTCAGGGTTGTCAGAAAGCTGATCCAACTCATCTTTTGTATAGGTTCTTGAGAACCTGGGGACTGCACGAGCTTCAAGTTCTCAGCTGAAAGCTTCAACAAAATGACTATATAATATCCTTGCTGGGCTCCAGTCTGTATCTGTATCTGGTCAAGGCCCCCCAGACTGATACAATGGTAGCTACAAAGTCTTCCATCTCTCCTACCCCTATGTATCCCTGTTAAGACTATAGGTCTCAACTCGAGGAGGGTGTTGGAGAATTTCGAGAGATGGTCAAAGCACAGCACAGGACTCGAGGTTTCCTCTTGGAGAAGTGCCCCCTCAATCCATCACCTCCCGAGGAGGAAGTCCATGCGTTTCTTGACGCCGATGATGAACAGGGACTGATCTTCAACCTCACAGTGAATATGAAATGTTTGACGTCATGGTGGACGCGACAAGCCTCTCATTCCTGCTTCGGCCAGTGTGGCATCAAGGGACACGAAGAGGCTTAGCTGCTTTGTTCCTATCGCTGCTGAGGCATTTACTGGAACTTTGGGCAATGGAATGGGGAGATGACCTTCCAGTGTTCAGGTCTTGCCATATTCCCCTACAATGCCCAGTGTGGTGCTCCCACAGTCAACCCATACAGTTGCAAGTGGGAGGTTTAACTTGGAATTCACCCCACGTTGCCAACATTCTCAAGTTGGAGTGCATCGAGAACGATGTTGGGTCTTGGGAAGGAGCGGGATGAGGAGCAGGAGGATGTGTTCGAGAGGGAGAAAGAGGTGGTGGCAATAAGTGGATCTCATGGGGCTGGGTTGAGAGAGAAGTGGGTGAGGAAACTGGGATCTCACCATTGACTACTGTCAAGGTCGATTCCAAGAACAACGTATCTTCTCCAGAACATGACGACCAATTCCACACACCCAGATTTTGGGAGATTGTCCGCGAGATCTTCCTGATGATGCCATACAAACCTCTTCTCTTCCTTGGTGTGAGAGATGTGTTATCCCCATTATGTTTTTTTGGTCATCCCCTATCCATTTCCCTTTTCTTTTAGTCAACACTCCCTCGTTTCTATGCTGCCCAGTGCTCGTTCATCCGTTCTATCTTTATTTTTATTCCTATTTGATGATACTGTGTTTTTTCCAATTTTTGTACCCTTTGCCCTATATTTTTGGCACCCAAGAATTCCCTATTCTATGTATATAAGCGAGGCAACTTGTAACTTATTTCGAGAGAATTCAGAGTACTTTAACCTGTCTGTCGAGCAAACCATGTGCTAGAACAGTGACTCATCACACTTCTATCACATCTTTTTGACAGTCTACTTGAACAACTCTTGTTACTATCTATCTTGTGTTCGGTTGCTCTGTGTCTGGGCTGGTGGCACACAAAGCACAACCCCTTCTTCATGTGTTCAATTCTCTCCTGGTAGGAGAGTCGGTTGATTTTGAGTGGGTTTCTTTTGCCTCAGAGGCAGGGAGCTTCTTCGTAAAAGTCTTCTGTAGCCCCTGCTATGGCCTTTGCTCTCCTCCACTGTCCATTGTACTTGGAGGCAGCATTGATCATTCCTTCCAAGGTCATAGGGATTGTTTTCATATTGAAAACTCTTTTGAGGAGCTTGGGGTTCTGTTAGGGCGACACCCACTATCTGCTAGCTAAGACCATGCAGGTTCTCTCTACAAGAAGGAGGTGGGATCCATGCTCATGATGGAGGAACTGACAGTTTTGATGTGAGGGGTTATTAATAGGTGAGTTTGCTGAGATAGGCTTTTCACACCGAAAATGTAGGTGGAATACCTAAGAGAACACAACTGGGGTCCTCTAGGCATATATTTAGGGTTTATATACTATGTTACATATATTGTACATTTTTGTTACCGACGCACTCATACATGTGCGTACATATTGATGTGTGCAAAATAAAATTCTCACGCTATCAAAGGGTAGCGTCATTTGGTGTCATGTAGCATAATTTGACATAATAAAATAAAAATGAAATTTTATTAGGTAATGGGGTGGTTTCCTAACATTACCCCCCTTTTATGCCTTGACTTCCAGGCGAGAAAATATTACGTCTGTCCCCTCTGTGAAATTTTGGTAAGGCCGGAATTTCATCCCCTCATACACTATTCTCGCAATGCGACACGGAGCATTCAGATTACATTTAAAGAATTGGGCGATCGTGTTACGTGCTCGCTTACAATTCTCTTTGGGTTCCCACAAATTATTTTTGTCAGTATAGTTTTTCCACTTTATTAAGAACTCCAATTTGTTCCGTCGAAGACATGAGTCTAGAATTTCTTCAACTATGTATTCTGGAGCACCTTCTACTATTATCGGGAGTTGTGGAGTAGTTTGTTGGCCAGGAATAGTGGGCGGGTGGTAAGGGTGTAGGTGGGACACGTTAATCTCGGGCTCAATCTTGAATGATCAGGGTAATTTTAGCACTACCGCATTAGGTGAGATCACTTTAGAGATCACATATGGGCCAACTTGTTTCTCCATAAGTTTCCTTGAAGGTCATGGAATATTTAGGTCCTTGGTACTTAGCCACACCAAGTCACCAACTTTGTGTTCTGGAGCGCGTGCTCGAGTACGATCTGCATGTCACATCATGTCATCACGTGCTTTCTTCAATGCCGCCTCTGCTTCCTCTTGTACCTTTTGCATCTTAGATACAAAGTCTTCTACCGACTGTACTTTGACTTCCCTTCTGGGTTCTACTCCCATGCGAGGATGATATCCATAATTCACAAAAAAGGGTGACATACAAGTAGCCGAATGGAATTTGTTATTGTGGGAAAATTCGGCAATTGCCAGCCATTCGGGCCAGTCGGTTTGTTGGTAGTTGACAAACATACATAGGTACTGCTCCAGCTCCTGGTTCATTCTTTCTGTCTGCCCATCAGTCTGTGGGTGATATGCCATAGATAATTTAGTTTGAATTCCCAATATGTTGTTCAGCTCTCGCATAAATGCGGAAGCAAATTGTGGTCCGTGATCGGAGATAACGGTATTGGGTAACCCATGTAACTGCCATACCTGATTTAGATAGAGGTGTGCCAAGCCTAATGATGAGGTTTCTGTAGTAGCAGGAATAATATGGACCTCCTTTGTGAAGCGGTTGCATACTATGAATATTGCATCATACCCTTGAGCCTCGGGTAATCCGGTAATAAAATCCACAGATATATCTTGCCATGGCACTTTAGGTATAGGGTTTGCTGTAATTTACACTGCCCCACCTATTCCGGTCAGACTCCAGTTATTCCAGTTATTCTGGTCAGATTCCGGTCAGACTAACCGGAATAACTGGAGTCCAGTGGATTCCAGTGGATTCCAGTGGACTCCGGTGGAATCTGGTATAATAGACTAACTTGGTTTTAGAAATGTATCCATATAAATAACATTGAACATAGACAGAATTGTTACATGTCATCATCACTATCACTATCACTATCACTATCACTATCACTATCACTATCACTATCACTATTGTTTGCCTTACTTGCCTTTTCCTCTTGTTTTGCAATAACATGTCTAGTATGATAAAATAGCATGCTATGCAGAAACCAGTTGAAGTTACCAGCTGTCATTTTCTTCAACATTGATTCATATCCTCCCATCCATGCATTTAACTGTTCACAAGCCTGTTTGTTGCATGTTAGTCAGTATTATTGTTACATGAAACAAGTATCAAAGCTTGCCTGTGTGTTGAATGCACATCTGAAACAAGATTTGCCTTGTTTATCTTTGGCTTCAACAACCAGATTAGGTGCAGAGCCATCTGCTGGTGCAGGATTACACCATTTCTTGCAAAGTTCATCATCATCTTGGTGGTTGATGTAATGATAAGCATCAACAATAAATCGTGTTGTCATTTTCCATGCCCTTTCCCATGATCCATTCCTGAGCGCAGTTCGAAGTACCAGACATGCTTTATCAATGCAAATGTAATCTGGTCTGAACTCTTCAGTATGAAAAACCTTCTCCAAAAATGCCAAAATATTGGTTGGTGATTCAGCCTTTGGAAATTTTGCCCAGGCAACCACAACACCACATGGTGCACATATTGTTTCAACACAGTAAAAGTTAGGAGCACTGAAATATTTTTTGTGCTCTGTTTCCTCCATTGGTTCATCATGTGGTTGTTCTGTTTGCTCGTTCCTTGAAATCCATGGCAGGTTTTCAGCTGGCCTTTGTGTAATCCTTCAGAAACCAGGTGCAGATTGTCTTTTGTGTTGAGCAATGTATTTCTTCCATTGTGGCTGATGCTGTTGACATGCTTGTGTTGCTCTGATTTTTTCATTGTCACAGTTGTGAACACAGCATTTTGCACCATGGGCTTGTTCATGTATTGCACAAAAGACAGCACCACAATAGTTTATGAGATCATCTGCACAGTTTTCATAAGCACAGTGCTTTGGCCCAAAGCATGTTCCATCAACAACTACCATCTTTACTGGTGCTTTGTCAATGTCCATGCCATCTTCAGAGGTGGATGCAGATGTTGAACCAGAAGATGATGAAGAACTGGAATCAGCAGGTTGTGAAGAGGATTGTTCAACCTCATCAACTCCAACCACAGCAGCAGAAAGAGCAGTTGGAGTAGTATCAGCAGTTGTTGCAATGTAGTCATGAGTGCATTCTGAACAAGCATGTTGATCTGCAGCTCTGATAACTCCATTTTCACCAAGAATTGAGAAAGCTTCTTTTGTAATTTCACCAATTGCAAGATTATCCTGAACTGACAGCTCTGTATCAGCAGAAGCAGCAATGGTGCGGATGGACTCTTGAACAAAGGCCTGCCATATTTGACAATGTGACAACCAATGAAACCCATGTTGCTGTGTTTTTCCAAAAGAATTGTTCCAGAATTCCATGTATGATGAGGCTGAAGCATGAAAGCTGTACATGGCATTCACAACAGCATTTGAGAAAACCCGATCAACCCATACACTTTGACCAACTTTGAGGAATTTGGCAGAATTCAAATACAAGCTGGTGAACTGGTTCTCTTCATTGATTTCTGGAGTGCACTCATGATTGGCACTATATGATGTCATGCAATTGGGGCATCTTCCAGTAAGAACTGGAACATCCTTGTGAATGGTATTATTCTTCACAAGTGTTACCAGGGGAATGTCTCTTTGTTTGGTTGTCTGAACCAGAGACTGAAATCCACATCTGCTTGTGACACATTGATATGATTGAGGACAAATGATATGCACAGCTTCAATTGCTGTATATGATATTGGCTTGAGAGCAGTCTTTAGATGGCCCTTTTTGTTGTATTTGATGAGGCCCAAGTGCCATGCCAATTCATCAAGTTTGGTTGCAATGTTGCTGACAATGTGGTTTTCAGAAATGCCTTCATACCGGTCAGATTCATGCAATAGGGATGCACTGTTGTTCACTTTTGCATGTACTGCCCGTGACAAGCTTTTGATCCAACTGTTGATGGTAGATATGTTTTCTCCTTTTGCAAGCGAATACTGTTGTCTCGCATGTAAACTGAGAAGATCGGGATTTTCAGTCATTGTAAACAACAGTAATAAAACTGTTGAGAGTGAGAAGTCATCTGGGAAGTTTTTCTGGATGAATTGACTGAATGAAAGGAAAGTCAATTCTGGAAATGGGCTGAATTCTGACAATGCAGCAGCTGTGGGCAAAAAACTAAGACCCAGCAAAATCCACAATGGCAAAGGTAGACAGCAAAGACTTGAAAACAGCCAGAGCATTGCATTTGGGCAATTGGGGTTACTAAAAGAGGGGACTTAGAACTATAACATGATTGGATTGGTCCATTGTATCTACTTACACAGCCTTAGACTTCTGCTTTTTTCTGCCAGTTACTTCTTTTGCTTTGCCTTTTCCCTTCTCTTTCTCTTTCTCCTTTTCCTTTTCCTTCCCCTTCCCCTTTTCCTTCCCTTCCCCCTTTCCTTTTCCTTTTCCTTTCCTTTTCCTTTTCCTTTTCCTTTTCCTTTTCCTTTTCCTTTTCCTTTTCCTTTTCCTTTCTGAGTTTCTCCCATGTCAGATCCTGCCTCTGTCTCTCCCTTTGTCAAACCCTCTCCCCCATTTGCCAGCCATTCCAGAAGATCAGAAAATGCATATGCAGGTTTCAATATTCCCCACAACTAAATATCCGAGAGCTTGTCGTCACTGTCCTCAAGCCAAGACACCATCGTAGGATAACCAGAAAGCTTTGGAAAAGCCTTGCTATACGTCAAGTGCCACTGTGATTTTCCCTTGAAAATGCTGATGATATCTGCATGTGTTGGCTTCCGATCAAAAACTTCTTTCAACTTTCCAGTCTCCCATAACATATTGCAGGTCTTGACAGCCACCAACCATGCCTTGTACTTCTGCCATGCATAACCCAAATTTACATCCTTGTGATCGGTTAACTCAACCGGAATACTGAGAGAAGCAACCATCTTGTCTTTGAATGGAGAGCCAGTGACAGAAAGAGGTGTAGACATGCGAGTCTCAGGTGGGGCAGTACTAGTAGAACCAACCGGAGTCAAGACAGATAATGCAGGAAGGAATGTGGGTTGTTGTTCCTTATGTGAAATAAACATCAAGTAATCTTGATGGACACTGTAAAAGTGTCTCACATAACAGACTGGAAGAATATAGTCTTTCTTTCTCTTAATCCATTCAATGTCTTCATCAAATGATACTGCAGCCTCATATTGGCCTTTGTCAGTCCACTCTCCTTGTTCATAAACAGATATTTGAGGGTTGGTTTCTATCATGGGATTATTATAAACAATAATAGGTATGCATGAAGGCTCCATACTTTCAATTGGAGACCACTTTGCAGCAATAGATTTGAGGATGGGTGCCATAGAAAACTGAACATCGACTTTGAGAATCTGGAATGGCTTGACTTCAATAGAATCAACTAGTGAGTTATAAATATGTACTCTGCCCGTCCTCAAAACTGGAGTCTCGAGATTGTCGTCATCACCTGCATCAGCAAAATTGAAGACATTCCCAGTGGCATGTCCACGCATATGTCCACCAGTAGTGCGGGATGATCCATGGAGAGCAGGTGGTGGACTGGATGATGGACTAGTCATCTGAACATCTATGGATGTTTTACAATGGTAAAAAGCAAAAGCAAAAGTAAAGACCCCCTACCTGGATCTTGAAACCCTTTGGCTTGGACCATGGATGTTGCACCAGGAACAACTACGATGATATATTAAAAAGACCAAGTAATATTATTTTTTCATTACCTGTGTCACCTGTCGAGGAGCCACCCAGTAAATGATCTAATACTAATTCTAGATTTTAAATTACAACTACAACAAATTAAAATACCTTTGGACCTAAGGGCTACTACAGAGACAGGGGATGGTCAGGATGTAACCAGTAAAAGAAAAAGAAAATGGGGGCTTGCTAGTGGTTTTAGTACCCCCGTCGTTGGCATTGGCGCCAGCATTGTCATCCATGGCCTTCCTGCCACTGGTGTTGGTGGTGTCGACCCCATCGTTGGCATTGTCATTGGTGGTGTCATCGCAGGGTTTGGGGCCTCCGTTGTGGTCGTTGCCCTGGCCCTCCCCGTGGCTGGCATCATCGTTGGTGTTCACGTCGTTGTCCTGGGCCTCCTCGTCATTGTCGTCCTGGGCCTCCTCATTGTTGTCGTACTGGGCCTCCTCATTGTTGTCGTCCTGGCGCTCCCCATTGCCGTTGTCGTTGTTGTCATCCTGGCACTCCCCGTTGTCAGTGTTGGTGTTGGTGTCATCGTTGGTGTTGTTGGCGGGCTTGTCGTTGTTCCCATCATCAGCCTTGCTGTTGTCCTTGTTGTCGGCCTCCCTGTCATTGTCGTTGTCAGCTGCAGGCTCCCCGTGGCTCGAGCTGTTGTCAGTGCCATTGTTGTTGCTGGATTCGTCGCTGGTCTCCTCTTCGCTCTCCTCGCTGTCACTGGATGGGGCCTGCAGGGCTCGGGGTTGACCAGTGCCACCCTGACCAGGAGGAGAGGGCAGGAAACTCGCCTTGGCCACTCGAGCACGTTTGGGGGGGGGCAACAGAAACTCCGCTCGCTTCAAGAGCGAGTTCGGCTCTATGAAAGAAAAAAAGAATGAGAAAAGATATTAATAAAGAAGAAACATACCTTAAAGGGGCAGCCGAAGCCGCACCCTGTCCTTTCAAGCCTCTTTTCGAGGTCCTGTAAAAGGAATAGCATGTTAGTATACCATAATGATGATAAAAAAGAAACATACCTTAAAGGGGCAGCCGAAGCCGCACCCTGTCCTTTCGAGCCTTTTTTCGAGGTCCTGTAAAAAGGAACAGAATGTTAGTACCATAATGGCTGGATAGAAGAGCTGGGTTACTTACCTTTTGCTACCTTTCCCCTTCCCAGACCATTCCTCTTCTTCCTTCTCCTCATCTCGCTTCACTTTCTTTGAGCCATCCTTTTTGAGTGCTGATATGGCACGTTTGCGGGTTTGCAATCCCAATTTGGGCAGGGATTTCGATGGTGATGGGCTGGATCCCTTGTTGCATTTGTTGGCATGGGTGGTTGGCATGGTTTTTGATGGGGGTGGTTGGTGGATGGGGTTGCAATATGTTGGTGGTTGGGTTACTGTGGTGTGGTTGTGTGTGAGAGTGCTTGTGATGACACATCACACAGCTGTGATGCGCTATTACTGATGATGATTTGTTACTACGCACCTTAATTGGGTAATAAAAGTGTCAAATGTTGGGTAAAAAGAACAACTTGGTAGCTAAGTGGTTAAGTGTGCTTGTTCTATTTATGGTTCAACCCATGGTCGAGTGTTCGATTCTTGTTGGATGTGAAACTTTTATTTGGTAAAGCATGTGCTGTCCGGTTTGTCCAGTTGTGCTGTTGGTCATGCATCCGGGTGACTCCGGTGAATCCAGTTGTAATGAGTCCAGTCAGATTCTGGGGATTCTGGGTGTAAATTGGATCCTTATTCCGACCGGAATTATGCTGCATAGGGAAAAATACATACAAAAAAAATTCCACCGGATTCCAGAAATTCCAGAAATTCCAGCTGGACAAACCAGAATCCAACCAGAATAGGTGGGGGAGTGTAAAGTACTCGTGATCGTGGTTGTGGACCAGGTGGTGATGTGGCACAGGATGTCCATCACGCATGGATGTTTGTAATTACAAACAAATGCGTTGATGCATGATGCATCTGTGTTCATTTACTGTAAACAAACATGTACAGCTAAGACAAACATGTACAATGACTTCAAAGATACATAAACCCAGACCTCCCTACTTATTCTTGGGGCATCCCCCCTCTCGTTGGTATATATGTATAAGTAACTTTAGTATTTAGATACATGAATACATAGTTATTTGTGGATATGAAAAGACCGGTTGAGACCGGTCTTTGATTGGTTTTTGTGACTTTTAAATAAGTATCAACTGCTAACTGGACTGCAGGCCATTTTGGATGGACTAAGACTGATGGTTTAGTCTCTTGTGGTTAAGTTTGGTTAAGGGTCTGGTCTTTTTCCAGTCTTATGGATTGGATCCTCAAACACTACCAAAAAAAGCCCAACCACTTCAAAAAATCTGTTTAACAGTAATGACTTGGATGACCTGTCTCCTCTCACCACCACTGATAAAGATGAGGACACCAATTCTTCTGGACCTCATGAAAGTACATTGAACCAAGAATGAATACAATCAAATTAATTTGAGTTATCAGGAATTCAGCAAATTCAAAGATTTGTTTTATCTGCTATCAAGGAAAGAAATGAAGAAGAAGCAAAAAAGGGAGATGCAAAGCAGTGGAGAATAAATGGACACTTGAAGGCGATTGATGATGACACATGCTTTAGAAAGGCTGTCAAGACATTGAAGACCAGAATATATTCTTGGGATATGAAGAGCTGAGGTACTGTAACCTCTTTAATTATAACAATTTATCACATCACAATAGGCATTTGTTGTGTTAATTTTCAAAATGTCATATCACAAAAGGTGTTGTTTGTTAGTGTCCAGACCACTGTCATGTTAAAAAATTTAAAATTTTTTTATCTGGATGTTATTCTGCTCTTTAATCCTCTTCTTTCATTTTTCCATATAACTTGCTTGCTCCAATCTCTTTGATGCTAGCCCTTCTCAAATCTTCAGGCATTCCTCAAATTTATGCTCTGCAAATTTCTTAAAGAAAATTTGATGAGAAAGCTCTCTATTCAGATCCAGAAAGTAGTAGCTCAATGCACAGACTATATAACAATACAAACAGTAAAACAAACATGCAGCAATTAAGTACATAGTTTATATACTGTTGAAGATTCTAGGCATTCCCGATCATGAAGGTGATGGAAGTTGGGCATGGGCACTCAATTTGTTAGCTGTCATGCAATGATTCTGTCCCTTTGTTATCTGGAGGACTGTTTGTTAAGCATGATGTCACATGTGATTGTTATAATTAAAGTAGATTCTTTGCAACAGTTTTGATTTTGTTTTATACAGTGTTTTAATTATAAGCCATATATTATCATCTTATCATTATTTTGTTACAATAAATATTAAAATTTTACACACGTAGTGGAGACAAGAATTTTTAAACCCAGTAATCTCTGCTGATTTCATTGTCTTTTGGTTCAGATATTAGGTCATCAATTTTTTAATTATGGAATCTTAAAATTCACATTGGCAGAAGCAACTGGACTATTCACATTAATGATGGGATTCCTATTGTTATATTCTTAATTAATTAATTAATTTAACTATAATTTAACTATTAAAATTTTTCAGATAGTTATTATTATAAAGAATTATTTTTCATATTATTTTTAATTATTTGGTCCTGTTGTTTTATATACTATAAAATAAGAGTTTTGAAATTATTTTTAATAGAGTTATAATGTTTAAAAAATAAAACATGAGGACTACATGAGGCAAGATATAAAACAATAAAGAACTTTCCAAATCATGAGAAGGGAAACATATAGAGTCACGATATATCAAGTGTACCTGTCCTATTGATCCAATGTATCATCGAGATGTCAAAGCACCACAATTGCATTCTAAAAGCCCGTTGTTGTATCTCCTTGTGTCCAGTAGTGCTTGATATGCAACACACTAACTCATACAAGGTGTGCTGCATGTGTCTGAAGGGTGGTGCGATAGGCATCTGGTGGCCAAAGGCGTTCGAGGTGCTGCAAAGTCGTTCAAACTTGCTTGAAGTGTTGCAAAGTCGTTCGAAGTGCTACAAAATAGTTTCGGAGTGGTTTTGTGGGGTCTGTATGGGTTGGGAGTGTGTGTGGTGATGTGTCGATGCATTTGGAAATGTTCCCAGAGCTTAGAGCGCAAGGTGGACCTATCATCCTCCCCCTTACTGAAATCCTGACTGTCCCAGTCAGCCAATTGGAGTCACATGCAAAATGTGTAATCGTATTGAAAATGTAAACAAAATTCAAAAAACTTCTCATTCCTCTTCATCAACTCCTACATCTCTGATACTAGCTCCTACCATGTCTCTACTCGCTGATCTCAACAATGAGGTATTTGATTATGTGAAAGCAATGCCCGAATGCACTGTTGCCGAGGATTTGGATTTCGAAGTATGGGGAAAGAAGTTGTGTGAGAAGATGGTAAGTTTTCGAGTTTGTTTCACTGTTGAGGGGGCTAAAGTGTTTTGTTTAGGCTGAATACAATGAATTGGCAGACAACCTGGGTGAGGAATGTGATTTTGCTGTCCAAAAGATCATCAACAAGGTCTTAAAGCTGTACAAACCACTGGTGCAGCGTGAATGGGTTTCATGGGGTGCTGACCTTCTATTTTTGGACTTGAAGGAGGAAGTGGAGAGGGAGGAGCAGTTGGCTAAAGTGAAGTGGGTTTGGAAGGTGGAAGAGGAGGTTCATCAAGCAGTGGCAGATGCTCAACAGGTGAAACTGGACATTTGAAAGGCAGAGCTCACCGAGGCTCACAGCTTGGCTCTTGCCGAGTTTTGTGCGAAGACCTTCTCAAAGGAGGATTTGCTGAGACAGAATGCGGAATTTGTGGCCAAGGCTAAGGCCATTGAGAGGGCAGAGGCTGGTGATGAAGATGAAGAGGAGGAATTGCCTACAATCAGGATAGGGAAGCAGAAGGTAGTGGAGATCAACACAAACGATGACAGGGAGAACAAATTTGGTGAGGATGCAATGGCGGCAAAGCGGGTGAAGTTCACGACAAGCGGACTGCTCAATTTTGAGGGTGCGGTAAGTTTTTTTTGTTTGGCTTCGAAGGTTTTTTGGACTGCTAACAATTTCATAGTGTGATTGATGTGCTGGGTTCAAATCCCAGCCACACTGTATTGTCGATGAAGGGGCCCCAAAATGCATGAAATGCACCAGTGAGGTGCAGGGGTGCTACTGAGAAGGGATATCAAGGAGGGGGATTTACAAAGGTGAGGCAGCAAAAGTCAGGGTGCCAAAGAGCAGGGATTCAAAATGGGTGACACACCCAAAATCAGGTATAAAAGTCATTCAAATTAATTTTGTAGTGTACGCTAACCTATTTTTCAGATCAGGAAGTGCCTCAAATCCATGTCATGGGCCCTGTCAAGTACGTCGAACCAGTAGCAGCACCTTCGAGACCATCAAAGGAGAGAAAGAGGGTGTCGAAGGGAAAGGGAAAAGCAAAGGCGAAGGGGTCGCAGGGTTTTGAGGATGTAGATGAAGAGGTCGCTATACATCATCAAATCCTGACAACGAGGTTGGTGGAAATGAAGGTGGAGATGGAGGTTTTGCACAGGCAAATAGAAGTTGTTGAAGAGATGTTAGAAGAGTAGAAAAGAAAAAAACTTTGTACTATTTTTCTTTATTTGAAAATGATATTTTGTGAGTCTCAAAAAAGTAGCAATAAGAAAGTAAAAGAAAAAAAAGAAAATAAGGGAAAGGCTCAGTAGATCATTATGGCCAAAAAACCCTTTTGAAGTTTGCGTGACCACGATATAATGCGATATCATGACTTGTATTGTACACTAAAAGAAATCAAAGTCATAGGTAAGTGATCATGAACAAAGAAAAGGGAATAATTAATCATCTTCAAAGTTTGGAAGGTCTTCGGGAATATCTTCGTCAATGTTTAAAGTTCTTCAAAGTTTTTTGAGATGTTCTGAGTCAATATCAAGGGAGTTCAGCAGAAGGGGAATAGATTTTTGAGCAAAATAAGGAAGAAGTCAGAAGGCAGTGACTGGCCGATGGAATACTGATCTGTCAAGTTTGCAGATAATGTAGGCTCCTCTGTAGTTTTGATCGATGACAATGAGGGGACCTAAATATCAAGGTTGCATCTTGTGATTGAGGGATTTCTCGATTTGCATGTTTTGAAGTAAGACCAGGTCACCTTTTTCAAAGTTGTAGTCATGCATCGTTCATTTGTGAACAAGTTTGAAATGTTTTGTGGCTTTGAGTCAAGAGGTGTAGACTTTCAAATATAGAACTTTGAGGTTGGCTGACCATTTCTGTAGTGCTATTGCTCATCGAGCAATGAGATCAGTTGTCGATAGGATAGAATCGGGAGGGGGTTGCAAATACATTGCTTCAGCGATGTTGAGTGGGATGAGGGGATGCGATCCTGTAACTGCAAAGAAAGGAGAACAACCCATATGTCTACAAACCGTAACTCGTTCTGCCCAAAACATGGAGTATGCTCCAGCTGACCATTTGCTCTGATCTCCATCGACTGCTTTGAATAACAATTGTCGAATATCAAAGTGAGCTCTTTCGATGAGTCCATTCGAATGAGAATTGTAGCTGCTAATTTGAATATGGTTAATGTGATATTGTTACAAATTTTGTTATCATAACCCAGGATGACCAGACGCATGCCAGCAAGGCCAGGTACTTTATTTTTCTTTCACATTCAACTTGACTCATTTCTGATGGAGACCCACCCCAACTGACATGCTGCGCCACAGCATTCCGTGACATCGGACCCTTGACATCAGATCCGTGATGTTGGATGCCTCATGCTTGGCATGAGGCTTATCTTCTATTATTGTTTGACATGCTGCACCGCAGCACTCTGGGACATTGGACACCTCATGCTAGGCATGAGGCTTGTTGTTCTATTGTTCTTTCTATATTTACTTGGTAGGCATCTTACATTCTGATTGGACGATACATACTCTAGAACTGTATATAAGCTGTAGCTACACCTAGTGTATTCCTCAGCTTGACCTAATTCAAACAACAGTCTTAGACTCAATCCGAACACTTGACAGCCTAGGAAATTCCTAGCTGTGATAAACTCGAACTCGACAGTTGGAAAGCCTCCAACTGTGATACATGAATGAATGGTCTACTCAGAAAGCCTCTGAGTATGGATAGCCATGACTACTTGAGGAAGTACCCAAGCAAAGGCAGGAACTAGGAAAGTCTCCTAGTGCAATACCGATACAGTTGGAAATCCTCCCACTGCGATACATGACCCAAAGACTGAGTCGAGACCTATAGTCTTAACAAAAGGTCAAGCTAATCTATGAAGTCCACCTACCTAGGTGCAGACACAATGTCTTTCAGACAAAGCCCAGACAGACCTCCAACCGGAGCATCATCATCAGGAAGAACCCCATGGTACAGATACCAGGGTCGACTAGTACGATACTCAGAACTAGCACAGAAGTGGTTCTCAAGGAGAACCAGTGACGAAGAACCCCGATACCTCGATGAAGAGGATTTCAGATCTTTTGATAAAGAAGAAACCCCAGAACAAGATCCATTCTCCCTATCCAATGACAACGCCAACATGTCTACTGAACCCACCGCATCGACCAAAGAGATCAGAATATGAACCCCCTCTGACTTCACAGGGGACTGAACCAGAACCACAAAATTCCTACAAGAAGTAAAACTCTATCTGAGAGTGAACCATAGAATTTATGACACCGATGAGAAGAAGATCATCTTCGCATTGTCATTCATGAATGGAGGAACTGCCGCACCCTGGGCACAGACATGGGCAGAAAGGGAAGACCTGGGGACCTGGTCAACTTTTGAAGCAGCGCTCAAGACAGCGTTCACACCGATCAACAAAGCTGGCAGGGCCAGAACAGAGATAAAGACACTGAAGCAGGGACAGGACCTGGAGGACTACATAGCGCAGTTCTGAATCCTGCAAGAGAAAGTGGGAATCAACGATGATACTGCCCTTATCGAACTCTTCATGGATGGATTGAACCCCAAACTCCTCAAGAGAGTTTTCAACATGGAAACGATCCCAACAACCCTAGAAGGAATGATCACTGCCACCTCCAAATATGATAGACAATGGAGAAGAGCAAAGGCTATAACAGGAAAAGCACAGGAGGCCTTAGCAAGGAGGCCACCAAGCTCCAAAATGAAAGAGAGCCCACTAAAGATCAACCGACTCTCTTATCAGGAGAGGATTGAGCACATGAAGAAGGGATTATGCTTTGTATGCCACCAGCCAGGACACAGAGCAACCAAGCACAAGAAAGGAGAAACAAGGACCAAAAGCCAGTCATTTCCAAAGAAGAAAGGCGAAGAGGCCCACATGAAGATCCAAGCGATCATGAAAGAACTCGACGAAGAAGGGAAGGAAAAGGCCCTTGCCTTGATAGGGGATGAGGGTTTTTAAAGAGGTGGCCTGCCTCAATGCCAGGTACCACTGAACTCTCTATCTGCTCTGTACTGCTAGCTACTTTGAAGAATCAATCCATGTGTTTGGATGTCAAAGTGCTAGGAGCAGGCAGAGGGAAAGCCATCGAAACCAAAGCCCTACTTGACTCAGGAGCAGGAGAGATATTCATGATCCACAAATTCGCAAAAAGCAACAGATTTGAGCTACACCCCTTGGAAAGAGTAATCAGGGTCAAGAACATGGATGGAACCCCAAACAAGAAAGGGGAGATCTCCCACTATGCCAAGGGACTCTTAACGATCAACAGAAGATCTTTCCCAATGACTTTCCTCATTGCAGGATTGGGAAAAGAATTGATCATCCTGGGCCTGCCATGGCTCAGAAGAATCAACCCAGTAATCGACTGGAGAATTGGAACCTTCCAATTCTGAATGACTGACAGAACCCACCCCGAGTTCATGCTTGGGAAGGGAAAGACCCTTATTGGGAAGGTGCAAACTGAGAGACCTGACGATGAACCCCTAACATGGCGCCAAAAAATGACCAAAGAGGGAGAAGGAACTGTCAAGAGGATGACAAAAGAAGAGCGACTGACGTGGTGCTGAAAGATAGCCATTAAAGAACTGGAGAAACTTGCCCTCCAAAGGAAGGCAAAAGAAGAAGAGCAAATGACAAAAATACAAAAGATAGTCACCAGAGAAAGAGAGAAGCTCTCTCTCAAGAAGAAACCAACAAACAAAGAACGGCTAGAGCAATGCCGAAAAATCGTCGCCAAGGCAAAGTTGATGGAAGGAGCCCTCCACACTGAACCAAGAAGAAGCAAAGCACCCATTGAAACAAGAAGAGCGACGATCGAGGAAGTGGACGATGAAGAGATCATGATCATGACTCTCCAAAGTGCAGAGCCCATTGGGCTGCAAGACGAAGAAGACACTGGAAAGGAAAACCCAGCACTGGCAAACCACAAACAGGCAATGGAACAGGCAACGGAACAACTGGAAGGGACACCCAAACAGAAGATCGCAGACGATGAACTACTAGTCGCCTACATCCGAGGAGAACCTGTCATTGGAATATTCGAACTGGCTAAATCACCACTGACAGAGGAGTACAGCGAGCCAAGGTACTCATACTCCCAAGCAATGAAGACAATCTCTCAGATCATTAAGGCAAAAGGATCACCACAATACGCTTATGGAAAAAATATCTGGATTAGGGCAAAAACATCGGTCTCACAACACCTAATGCACAAGAAGGAAGGAGACCCAGAGCAAAAAACCCTAGACGAACTACTCCCAGAACAATATAAGGAGTACCAGAGGATATTCAAAAAAGAAGCATCAGAGAGATTCCCAGAACCAGGACCCTGGGATCACGCGATAGAATTGAAACCCAACTTTGTGGCAAAGGACTGCAGGGTGTATCCACTGTCGCCAGCGGAACAGAAGAAACTCGACGAGTTCCTTGATGAAGGCCTGAAAAAGGGATATATCCGACCATTGAAATCCCCCATGGCATCACCATTTTTCTTTGTTGCAAAGAAGGACTTGGATGCCCTGAGACCATGTCAGGACTACAGGTATTTGAACAATGGCATGATCAAGAACACCTACCCGCTGCTGCTGGTAGGGGATCTGTTGGACAAACTAAGAGGGGCAAGATGGTTCATGAAGCTGGACATCCAATGGGGATATCACAATGTCAGAATCAAGGACGGAAAGCAGCCTTCAAGACAAACAGAGGGCTGTTCAAACCAACAGTGATGTTCTTTGGATTATGCAACTCACGGGCGACCTTCCAGGCGATGATGAATGAGATTTTCTGTGATATGATTGGAGAAGGATGGCTCGTGATTTATATGGACAACATCCTGATATTCTCCAGGGATCAGAATGAACACCGGGAAAGGACAAGAAGGGTGCTGCAGAGATTGGCAGAAAACAACCTATACCTGAAGCCGGAGAAATGCAAGTTTGACGTCCATGAGGTAGAATTTCTGGGTCTGATCATCCGACCCAATGAAATTGCAATGGACAATATGAAGCTGGCAGGCATACAAGATTGGCCCACCCCAACAAATGTAAAGGCAGTTAGATCCTTCCTGGGATTTGGGAACTTCTACAGGAAATTCATCGGACATTTCGCGGAGACAAGCAGACCGCTTAACGAACTGATGAAGAAGAACAAGACGTTCAACTGGACAATGGAATGCGAACAAGCCTTTCAGATGCTGAAAAGGAAATTCACAGAAGCACTGGTACTACTGATGCCAGACCCAACTAAACCATTCACAATCGAATCTGATGCCTCAAAACACGCAATGGGAGGAGTACTGAGACAGAGGGATACAAATGGAGATTGGCACCCATGCGGGTATATATCGCATGCGCTAACACCAACAGAAAGGAACTATGAGATATATGACAGGGAACTACTAGCAATGGTACGATCGCTAGAAACCTGGAGACACTACCTGTTGGGCTCAGAACACCCAGTGGTAATCCTGTTGGATCACAAGAACCTAATGTATTTCTGAACGGCACAGAAACTGAACAGACAACAGGCAAGATGGAGCCTATTCTTATCGGAATTCAAACTCCAACTCATCCACGTGCCTGGATCACAAATGGTGCAAAGTGATGTGTTATTGCAAAGGGCTGATCACATACCGGAAGAAGACAACAATAATGAAGATGTCATGATGTTACCTGAAACGGTATTTGTGAAGGTCATTGATACAGAAATTCATGATCTACTTGCAGGAAGTATCATGAAAGATGACCTGGTGAAGAGCACAATTGAGGCGCTAAAGATGAAAGGAACCCCACCAATAAAATCAGCATTAGAAGACTGGAAGATAGAGGATGGGCTTCTATTCTTCTGAGACAGGTGCTACATCCCTGACAGTGGAGATTTACGAAAGAAACTGGTGCAAAAATACCATGAGGGAGTAACCAGTGGACACCCAGGACAATGGCAAACTACGGAAATGGTCAGGAGGGACTACTGGTGGCCAGGAATGATGTCGTACATCAAGAACTACGTCGCTGGATGTGCAACATGCCAGCAAATGAAGGTCAACACCCACCCAACAACACAACCTCTGCAACCAATTAGATCTGAAGCAATGAGGCCATTTGCAATGGTTACAACTCATTTCATAACTGACCTACCAGAATCTGATGGCTATGATGCTCTCATGGTTGTGGTAGACCATGGTCTTACGAAGGGGGCAATTTTTATCCCTTGCAGGAAAACCATGGACGCACTGGGAGCAGCCAACCTCTACTTGGACTACATCTACAAACAATTCGGCCTCCCAGACAAGATCATATCAGACAGAGACCCAAGATTCACCTCGCAGCTCTTCCAGGAACTAGGAAGACTGCTCGGGATCAAACTAGCAATGAGCACGGCATACCACCCACAGACCGATGGGGAGACAGAACAGGTGAACCAAGAGGTGGAAGTATATCTATGGATCTTCTGCTCAAACAACCAGGAGAATTGGAAGCACCTCCTCCTGACTGCGGAGTTCACACACAATCAGAGGACACACTCCATACAGAAGAACTCCCTGTTCTACCTTATGATGGGCTATGAACCCAAGGCAATCCCCCTCCCCTACCTGAAAATGAACATACTGGCTATTGAGAGGCAAATTGTCGCACTGCAACGAGCCCAAGACGAAGCAAAGGCAACTCATGAGTTAGCCAGACAAATGATGGCGGAAAGAAAGATGAGACACTTCACCCTGTTCAAAGAAGGAGATAAGGTGTGGCTAGAAGCGAAGAACCTCAAGACGACTCACTTGACGAAGAAGCTCGCACCAAAAAGAGAAGGACCATTCACTATCGAAGAAGCCCTAGGCCCACTCCTACTGGCTGAAGCTACCCGATCAGTGGAAAATACACCCAGTGTTCCACGTGGCACTCCTTTCCCCATATAAAGAAACCGAAGCACATGGACCAAACTTCCAAAAACCACTGTCCAATCTAATAGAAGGCAAATCGGAGTACGAAGTGGAAGCAATAATCAGACACAAGAGAAAAGGGAGAACCATGCACTTCCTAGTGAAGTGGGTCGGATACCCAACCTCGGAGAACTTGTGGGAGCCCAAGGGAAACCTGAAACACACCAAGACAATCCTTGGGGCATATAAACGGCGACGACAGCTGTAGAACCCCCAAACCAAAAACACCCATCAAACCGAAGAAAGCACAGAATGCTCCCCCCCCCATCGACACTTCACAGACTGAACCAATTATGAAACACACCACCTGGACGAGTGGTCATTGACCAAAGACCATTAACGAACACACTCCCAGGCAAACCCTCTTGGTTATGCCCGCATGGGATCCCCTTCTGGATAACGAGGGATGATTGGATTAAAAGGGTGTCCTCCACTTGTCCCAAGTGCTGCCTCTTTGCTTGGAGGAGTACGAAGGGGGACCTGACTCAGGTGAGGACACAGTATGAGGAGTGGTGCTTCAAAGGGGAGCTTGACAATGAAGACTACCTCCCCAAAGACTTCTGCATTGATCGAGAAGGGCTCACCCCTGGCACAAGACCACTGGCGGGGGTAAGCAGACCCCTATGGAGGGACCTCCAGTGGAACACCCATTACGATGAGGAGAGCAGATACAGCCTGGCAAAGAAGCTCCTGCTTGGGGAACATGGAGAACTGGGAACATTACTGAGGTCCAACTGATTCCCTCGAACCCCGATCCGCCCCACCTCCTGAATGAAGAAAAGAAGATAGTAATCGAAGTCGGTGACTTTGATGATAGAGAGGGGGTGATGTTACAAATTTTGTTATCATAACCCAGGATGACCAGATGCATGCCAGCAAGGCCAGGTACTTTATTTTTCTTTCACATTCAACTTGACTCATTTCTGATGGAGACCCACCCCAACCGACATGCTGCACCACAGCATTCCGTGACATTGGATGCCTCATGCTAGGCATGAGGCTTGTTGTTCTATTGTTCTTTCTATATTTACTTGGTAGGCATCTTACATTCTGATTGGACGATACATACTCCAGAACTGTATATAAGCTGTAGCTACACCTAGTGTATTCCTCAGCTTGACCTAATTCAAACAACAGTCTTAGACTCAATCCGAACACTTGACAGCCTAGGAAATCCCTAGCTGTGATAAACTCAAACTCAACAGTTGGAAAGCCTCCAACTGTGATACACAAATGAATGGTCTACTCAGAAAGCCTCTGAGTATGGATAGCCATGACTACTTGAGGAAGTACCCAAGCAAAGGCAGGAAGCCCAATACACTAGGAAAGTCTCCTAGTGTGATACCGATACAGTTGGAAAGCCTCCCACTGCGATACACAACCCAAAGACTGAGTCGAGACCTATAGTCTTAACAGATATTGTTTTGAAAGGTACTCCAATGCTGCAATGAATGCTGATCTGTTATCGCTCACGATTTCATATAGGAAGCCCCATTGACAAATAATGTCTTCGAAGATCCAATCACTGAGGGTCATAGCATTTTCTTGTCAAAGTTTTCGCCATTTGGGATAGGTTGTTAGCAAACATCGACCTTGTACGATATACTTGAATCCACCCAAAGGAGGCATCTGCATAGTATTGATGTAAATCTTGCCAAAAAGGGGTGCTGGAGTGGCAACTGTAGGTGGAATAAGGAGGTTTCGAGTTGGTCAAATTTGGCAGAGGTGGCAAGTACGAATAAACCATGTGATGTCAGCCTTCATGTTCGGCCACCAAAATCGAAGGCCAACAACCAATTTCATAGCAAAAATCATCTTGTGTCTGATATCATCATGTGCTGCACAAATAATTTCGAGATGACATTCAGGGATTGTGACGATTTTGTGAGCTCCGTGGGAGTCTTTTCTCCATAGTTTGCCTGAGTCTAAAAAGAAATTGGTGCAATATTGAATGAAGGTAGCATATTCGGAATCTGATAAGTCTGGAGGTTGTACCAAATCATCTAACCATTTTTGAATGTGAAGTAATCATTTGTCATCCTTTTTCGCATTGTTTGTTCATGGGACATCATTGTAGTTAAAATCCTCCCCCTTACTGAGATCTGAAGAGAGGGAGAGTGTCGAAATTCGATGGGAAGGAAAGGGATGAGTTGTAATGGGATTGATTTGATGTACAAAACCATGAAGCCGATCGATCCAGTCTCCGAAATCATTTTTGTTGTCAAACTGATCATCTTCATCTTGTGGAGGATGTCTCAAAAGTCTGTCTGGACCATGATGTGTGCCTGCCACATGGACTAACGTGAAGTGGAAGGTTAGAATTGATACTATCCACCAATTGATGCTAGCGCTAGGTGCAATATCAGGATTCAAGAGCATGCCTTTGATATACCTTGCATCGACTTCGATGATAAGGTTTCGGACCCCTATTAAATACAATTGAAGTGCTCCAAGGGCACGATATGGACCATAGAGTTTGAGTTTTGGTTGTGAAAACCAGGATTTGTGGTCGTTAAGCGTGATCGAGCTGAATCGACTGTAATACCATTTTCAAGGGTTGTCAGGATCGCATTGAGCAAGAAAGAAACCAATAGCAATGTGCAAAGTGTCGATGGATAGGATAACTGGGGCGGGGGATGAGCAGTTGATTGCTTGAATCACTGGGGAATTGATTAAAGCTTCCTTCAGATCTTCCTGTGCTGCTATTTGTTTAGGTCCAAATTTGAAAGGAACATCTTTTTGAGTGAGGTGAATCAGTGCTGTAGTACATTGAGTGAAATTTCAAATAAAGATACAACAGACTCCAATAGTTCCTAAGAACGCTTTAACTTTGGTAAGGCTTCGACAAGGTCCCCATTTGCTAACTGCTGCAATGCGAGTGGGATCGGCCATATGACTTTCAATGTTGCATCGATGCCCTAAAACAATTATTTCAGGAACACAAAGATATAGTTTCGGACCAAAAAATGTTCCTCCACAATACTTCATGTGCTGGACTATGCGATTCAAATTCCCAAAATGCTCCCAGATGAAGCATCAAATGCCTGGGTTGTCGGTGATCATTTTGTAAGATCCACTGATCATTCATTATTCTGATTTTGGACCCTTAACTGGCATGTCGTCGATGTAAGGGATGGTGATATGAGGGACTTCAGGTTGTAGGATGAATGTGATGTCATCATGTAAGATCAGAACCGAGTTCATCCAACCCATTGGTAGGGTGATGATTCGAAGTGCACCAAATGGGGTCTGGAAAGTCATTAGATCTTGAGAAGATTCAGCTACTAGCCTTTCATTGAATGCGACATATAGGTCCAACATTCCACTGCAAGTGCATCCCCCAAACTGTTCAGCTAAATGCTTGGGGATTGGGACCATGCCAGAGTGCTGAATTGTTACTTGGTTTAGCAGTTCAAGACTGTGGATGATTCAAAGTGATTTTGCATCTTTCTTCGCAATACAAAACCATCGTGATTGATATGACGAGTTCAACGACTCATATACTCCTGCTTCTATCTTCTTCTTCAGCATTTTGCAGATCTGTTTGTACAGACCAGGTGGTATAGGGATGTTACATTCAACCCAAGGAGTGTGAGGAATGGTGGGGAATTTGATAGGAGGGAAGAAGTCAGGGCTAAAACTTCCTTGTTCTTGTTCGGTCCATGCAAAACTGGTTTCGTGATTTCAAATAAAATTGTGCATGAGGTTTTGTTCTTTGGGCCAAAGGAAATCACTGGGATGGTTTTTGTCGATAATAGCCTTTCGTTTGAGTGAATATCAGGGAGATGGGATAAACAATGAGGGATGAGGATTAAGTTTCAGCATATTCTCAAGGGGGTCGCCAGTGATTGTTCAAATAATGCAAAATCAATTGGGTAGTTCAGTAATAACTGGTCAAACCTTCTGTGCAACTGGTTTGTATTTCTTCTTTGGAGCTGCGAAGATTGGGTATAAGGAGTCGGTCAACGAGACATAAGGAGGGGAAATGATAGTAGAATCATGCATATGGGTGGTCATCGAGGCCGATAAAAATGTTGCATACTGGTAGCTAGCCTGTTAAATATAAGTTTGCAAGAATTGAGGAATAGGAAAGAGTGTTTGAGGAGTTTGAGGAGTCCATATTGGGAATATTTGCAGTGTACTTGATAGTTATAGAAGAATTAGAATGGTTGAAAGAAATGATGAGAGTGCACTGGTTATTCTCTGAGATTTTATCCTCTAGTTGCAAAAATCCTCACGAACTACTCTTCTTTGGCGATTAGATTGGGGAATAGTCGGAATAGCACAAGATCATGTCAAATTCAGATCGAAAATGGTTATCGTTTGACCTTCATTTCAATAATTCTTCACGGTACTTTCAGTGAGAACATGTTAAGGGCGAAGCCTCAACCACTCGATCTAGTCGATGTTGTTTGACGAGGTGCTTCCTCGACGAGTCGTTTGGCACTAGTCTTACTCAGAGCATCTGACGTAAGATGGGTAGTGCACTCTAGCAGGCCTTCTGCATAGAGGCATTCAGGTTCACGCACTAAGGGGCTTCCTTAGTGGTTTCAAGTAAGTTTATGAGTTTGCAAGTTAAGGCTGTAGATTGCCTAGATCTAAACTAAGGACATCCCTACTACAAGTCGCAGTACTTATACTAGTAGGAAGGTCCTTATCATCCAATCGGAAAGGTAGATGCATATCAGGTATGAATAGAAACAATAAGCCTCATGCCTTGCATGAGGCGTCCGATGTCATGGAGTGCTGCAGCACAGCATGTCAGGGAACAATAAGAGATAAGCCTCATGCCTAGCATGAGGTGTCTGATGTCACGGATCCAATGTCAAGGATCCAATGTCAATCATGAGAGTCCGACGTCACGGACCTCATGTCAAAGGGCTGTCATATCACAGCATGTGTGGGAATGGGTTCGGGTGCATGGAGTCACCATGCATCAAGGGTGTCTTCCACGGGAAGGGGATCAAATGCATGCAGTCAGCATGCGTCATGCATGTGTCTGGTGTCAAGGACATGCCCTAGGCATGAATAAGATAGTACCTCCTGTCTGGAGGGGATCATCAGGTCGGTCAGGTCGGTCAGGTTCCATGAGTTACAAGGAAAATTGTAACAGAACATCAAATGGTCAGACAAGCAGGATGTTGTAGGCTGGGTCTCGGATGATGTGGATTTGCATGTAGAGGGTAATACTACCAACTTCACAAGGTATGTTCTGTGCTAAACCTAGACTTTGGTCAATGCCACCATTAGCCAATTGTAGAGGGATGTGTATTGAAGGATCGTAGGCAAGACCGAGTTCATGACAAACTTCTTCAGACATTGCGATAATTGAAGAACCAGGATTGACAACACTTTTGACTGGGTTTCTGCTGTTGACATTTATAATGACTGATCAAATGGAGTGGGATTCTTTTGCTGCGATAAAAGGTTCGGGAATTTCTCCAGGATGAAGACTGCTAATATAAGTTTCATAAGGATCATCAATTATGAAAATATCATTGTTAAGAAGATTTGTAGCGTTATTTCCTTCAGGTTGCTGGATATGATGTGAAGTGACCTGTTCCTTCCATCTCATACAAACTTCGGGAGAGAGTGAAAGTAATTCTTCAGATGTTAAAGTGATAATCAGTGTTTTCATTGATCGGGTGAAGACATCGTTGGTGATTTTGTCCTTGTGAATTGGGGCTTGGGTATGGTATTGTCAAGAACTGTTCCTCGCCCGATCGGAACCCACATCCGTCCGACCCTTTCCCGCATGTTGAACCTGACATTTGTCTACACCTCCCAATTTCATTCCCAGCTGCCTTGCACTGCCCACACTGCTGTGCACCAGGCTGCCTTGTACAGCACCCATGGCTGCCTTCCCAAGGCTGCTGTCTCTATTGCAAATTCGACTACAGATTCCTGTGTGGCTCCCGCTAGGTAATTTATCTATGCAGTCGAGACACTGCTGCAGTCTTTGTTCCTGTTCCACATTTATTCCAGACTACAGTATTTAAGCTTAGTTAGTTTCGCCTTGTATTCCTCAGTTCATATATTGACATAGACTCGACTTTATCCTGCCAATCTAAACCTCCTTCTACTCCAACCTCAGTTCTTCAAAGAGTCTGAACTCCATTCGACTCGACCTCTAGTCTCCCTCTGAAGTTCTAACCTCACCTGAACTTAACCTAAGTCCCTCCATACTCCTCCCTGTGTTTACCTGCACTTTCCTGCTCCTACCTCCAAACCTTTGACTCGAAATTAGGACACCAGACGAGGTGAAGGGCGCAGCTTCTTACAAGCTGAAGCCAAGTCCTTTCTGTTTCCCCTCCCACAGAATCTGCAATGACCCAACAAACTCCTGCTATCATCACCTGCAGGGTCTGATTGGATTCCGATGCGCCCTCTAGGATCAGTTCTTAACAGTATATATGAACTCCCACTTCACTCATCCCATTCCTCTCTGTGACCCCTACTGAGACCCGCCAGCGCACAACAAGAAATTCCCAATGTGCTGGTACTATTCCTGGGATCTCTGCAATCCAGCGATCCACCCTTTCCGACCCTTGACCTGCCACTACTTTTGGAGTGTCTTCCAGACCCTCAAACATATTCTGACAAATCGGCTCAGGAGCCCCTTCAATCAGTGCCAATCTCATGTCCACCCATGCCCCGCACCCTTCTGCCAACCCGGAAGGTTTTTGATCAAGAACTCCCCTTGAGTATGTAGGGGGCATCAACCAGCCTGAACCCTCCGGGTTGGAAGATCCTGGTCTAGAGGACAGACCCCCCAGCAGACCCGACGACCCTAGTGGTCCTGACGGCCCTGGGGGTGACCCCGATCCCAATGATCCAGAGGATCAACCTCCTGCGGGGGAAAACCCTGACCCAGGGGATAGGTTCATAGATGTCCTTTACAACCTCTTGGAGAGTATCTGCACCCTTTGTCAGAATAATGCACCCAAGACCAAAAAAATCGAAGTTTGCAACCCCGAAACTTTTGACGGCGCCAATCCAAAGAAACTTAGAGACTTCCTAGTCTCCTGCAATCTTCATCTCTGTGACCGTCTGTACGTATTTTCCTCTGATGAGAAAAAGATCATATTTATCCTTTCTTATCTTAAAGGATCAGCTCTCAGTTGGTTTGAGCCTGGTCTTAATGACCTGACAGATTCTGCACACTGGAGGTGGGACTACGAAGCTTTCCTCGCTGAGCTGGAAAGTAACTTTGGCCCACACCACCCAGTCGGAGATGCAGAAAAAGCTCTCTCTGACTTAACAATGAAGAAAGGTGGTCGTATCATGAAATATAATGTTGACTTCTGGGAATTAGCTTCTAGGGTCAACTGGAATGAAGCAGCCCTTTGTGACCGCTATTTCCGTGGTCTTCTGCTCTGGCTTTGCATAGAAGTCCTCTGGGGTGGTAAACCCAATACACTTGCAGAACTGTGCTTGAAAGCACAGGACAGCAATGACATCTACTGGATGCAAGAAGATGAATCCCATTTTGAAGCAAAGAATTCTGGTAATGTCACTAACTCTAGTTGGAAGGACACTTCCAAAAGTCCTTCCCTGTCAACAAACCAAACCTCTTCAAACTCTGCCCATGGTAACACCTCCAACCAGCAGTCTTCTGCAACAAAGAAGACTCCCCAGGACAAGCCCAAGTCGTCCATCTCTGATAAGTTGAGGAAGAACGGCAAGCTTACTGGGGAGGAACAAGAACGTCACATGAGAGAATGACTTTGTCTCTACTGCAGTGAGGAAGGGCACATAGCAGGAAACTGCCCAAAATCCAAAGCTGCAAAAGCCCATGCATCCGTTGTCATTCCCGACACTGCAGACTCAGAAAAATAGTCTGCAACCCTCAGGATACAGCCATTGGGGCTGGGGGTTGCGTTGACCTTACCCATTTGACTGCCTATGTTCATCTCAACACATCTGCTCTTTCCAACCCTGACTCCCTAACCATTCTTTTAACCTTTCCTGACTCTTCCACCCCTTTCCAAACCCTTATCGACTCTGGCTCCTCCCACTGCTTCCTTGACTCCTCTTTTGTGTTGGATAACCAACTCAGCATGGAATCCATTAACCTGATCAGTTTAGACTCTTTGATGGATCTTGCAACTCCACCATAGCTCAGGTCATCCAACTTCCAGTCACCTTCCCTGCTGGTGAAGTGTTCAATTTGTCATTCTATGTAACCTCGCTTGACTCTTCCTGTTCCACCATACTCAGTCATAACTGGCTGAAGCAATACAATCTGTTGATTGACTGGTCTTCAAGCCAACTCGCTTTCCGCTCTGCAGATCATAGAGGTCCAGCACCCCTGATGTCACCTTTGTCCCCGAACCCTCCAGTAGAAATCCTTGAATCCTCCACACTTTCTGAACCCCCCATTCCTCCTAAGTTTACACCTCCTGACATCTCTTTCATCAACGCTGCCACTTATGCGCATGCTAGCAAACTTCCTGGGGCAGTAGCTTTTCAGATGACCTTCACTCCAGAAGGGTTATCTGCCCACTCCACCCAATCCGCTAACTCATCCGACCTTTCCAATATTCCGCCCTGAGTATCACAAATTTGCTGATGTCTTTAATAAGACTAAAGCAGATACCCTTCCTCTGCATTGGTCTTATGACCTCAAGATAGAGACAGAAGACAATACTCCTCTGCCTCCGGGCTGCATGTATTCTCTCTCCCCTCTGAATTAGAAGCCTTACGAGTCTTTATTGATGAAAACATCTGCTCAGGTTTCATCTGCCCATCCAAGTCCCCGCATGGCACTCCAATTCTCTTCATCAAGAAGAAGGATGGTAGCCTCCGACTCTGTGTTGACTACCGAGGACTTAACCATCTTACAAAGAAGGACTGCTACCCACTTCTGCTCATTTCTGACCTCCTCAACTCTCCCCACAAAGCCCGCTTATTCACCCAGATAGACTTGCGGCACGCTTATCACCTAGTCTGCATTGCTGATGGTGATGAGTGGAAAACCACTATCCACACCCGCTACGGATCCTTCGAGTGGTTGGTGGTTCCCTTTGGACTCACTAATGCACCCGCAGCTTTCCAGCGGTTTATGAATGACATCTTCAGCGACATGCTGGATGTTTGTGTCATCGTGTACCTCGACAACATCCTAATCTACTCCAATGACAAGTCCCAGCATGGGGCTCACATCAAAGAAGTCCTCCACCGTCTCCAGAAGAATGGACTTTATGCCTCTCCACAAAAATGTGAGTTCCACAAAGACACCGTTGAATATCTGGGTTTCATCTTGTCACCGGATGGACTGTGGATGTCCGAGGATAAAGTCAAAACCATGCTGGACTGGCCCAAGCCTAGGAAAGTTAAGGATATACAATCCTTCTTAGGCTTTTGCAACTTTTACCACCGCTTCATTAATGGCTATTCAGACATTGTCATTCCACTCACCCACTTGATGTGGAAATCTGCACCCTGGGACTTCAACAAGAAGTGCTGCGATGCTTTTGAAAAGCTCAAACAAGAATTCACTCACGCCCTCATCTTAACTCAATGGGTACCTGACTCACAGATGGTACTCGAAACTGATGCTTCCGACTATGCCCTAGCGGCTATCCTTTCAGTTTACACTACAGATGGAGAAATCCATCCGGTCACTTTTCATTCCTGCTCCTTTAATCCTGCTGAACTAAATTATGACACCCATGATAAGGAACTCTTGGCCATTTTCAAAGCCTTCAAACACTGGCGGCAGTATTTCAAGGGTTCCGCAAACCCGGTTGATGTGGTCACTGACCACAAAAATCTTGAGTACTTCAGCACTACTAAGTTGCTCACCTGCTGCCAGGCCCGTTGGTCTGAATACCTTTCCCAGTTCAATCTCATCATCCGCTTCCACCCCAGTAAAATTGGGGGCCAAGCCAGATGCACTCAGAAGACGTTGGGATGTCTACCACAAAGGGGGAAATAGCAACTTCACCTCCGTAAACCTGACCAACTTCCAACCTGTATTCACACAGGAACAACTCACCTCCTCCCTCCACGCCACCTATCCTGCCACACCTATCCTTCGACAAGCAGTAATCATGGATGTTGAGAAACTCCATAACGACATCTGCACCTCTCTACCCCTTGACCCACTATCATCCGCTCACCTCCCAACACCTGTTGACCCCAACTGGACTATAGATGAGGTAGGTCTTCTACACCACTTCGACTGGATTTATGTTCTGGACGTCGTGGATCTCTGCCTCAAAGTCCTTCAATACAAACACAATCATATCCTCTCTGGCCACTTTGGACAGAACAAAACCCAGCAGCTTGTCCACCACGAATATGTCTGGCCAAACCTCTGCACCTTTGTCCAAGAATTCTGCAAATCCTGTACAACTTGCAAGTGATCCAAATTGCCTCGACACAAGCCCTACGGGTTCCTAAAGCAACTTCCGGTCCCAGAATGACCTTGGCACTCAATCTCCATGAATTTCATCAAACAACTACCCAACTCTGATGGCCACACAGTGATCCTGGTCATCATTGACCACCTCACCAAGCAAGGCATCTTCATCCCAACTGTCAACAAAATCACAGCCCAAGAATTAGCCAACCTGTTTGTCCTCCACATCTTCTCCAAGCATGGTGTCCCATCGCACGTCACTTGTGACTGGGGATCCAAGTTTGTCTCCCATTTCTTCTGCTCCCTTGGAAATGTGCTCGACATGTGGATCCACTTCACTTCTGGTTATCACCCGCAAGGTGATGGTCAGACAGAACAACTTAATCAGACCTTGGAGCAGTACCTCTGGATCTTCTGCAACTATCAGCAGGACGACTGGTCTCACCTCTTACCCTTGGGCGAATTTGCCTACAACAATGCTCCCTCCGCCTCTACAGGCGTATCCCCTTTCTTTGCCAACAAAGGCTATCACCCAAACATTTCCATCTTTCCAGAACATGACTTAGCCTCACAGCGTGCCTGCAAGTTTGTTGTTGACTTAGACGACCTTCATCAGGAGCTTTGGAAACAGCTTGCGGCCACTCAAGAGCGTTATCAAAGCCCTGCGGATAGACATCGGGCACCCGCACTTGACTTCGACATTGGTGACTCGGCCTACATCACTGCGGAAAATATTTGCACCACTCATCCTTCCAAGAAACTTTCCAAAAAGAACCATGGCCCCTTCAAAATCATTGCCCACCTGGGCACTCACTCAGTCACCCTGCGGCTCCCAGATCACATGCAGGCCATCCACCCTGTTTTCCATGTCTCCCAACTAGAGAAACACTCCCCAAACACAATTCCAAATCGAGTACAACCTCCCCCTCCTCCGATCACCATCAATGATGAGCTCGAATATGAGATTGCCGATGTTAAGACTATAGGTCCTTAACTCAGCCTTGGCTTTGTATGTTACAGTTGGAGGCTTTCCAACTGTCTCGTATCACACTAGGAGACTTTCCTAGCGTATCGGGCTTCCTGCCTTCACTTGGGTACTTCCTCAAGTCGTCACGGCTGTCTGTACTCAGAGGCTTTCTGAGCAGACCGTTGGTTTGTATATCGCAGTTGGAGGCTTTCCAACTGTCGAGTTTGAGTTTATCACAGCTAGGGGCTTCCTAAGCTGTCGAGTGTTCTGGTTGAGTCTAAGACCATTATTTGAATTAGGTCAAGCTGAGGAATACAGGCAGTATTACTACAGCTTATATATGGTTCAAAGATACCTATTGTCCAATCGGAATGCAGGATCGTTATCAAGTATAAATAGAAAGAACAATAGAAAAGACAGGCCTCATGCCTTGCATGAGGCGTCCGATGTTACGGAGTGCTGCGGCGCAGCATGTCAGGGATCAATAAGAGAATAGCCTCATGCCTAGCATGAGGTGTCCAATGTTACAGATCCGACGTCAAGGATCCGATGTTGATCGTGAGTGTCCGACATCACGGACCTCATGTCAAAGGGCTGTCGTATCACAGCATGCATGGGAGTGGGTTCGGGTGCATGGAGTCACCATGCGTCAAACTGTCTCCCGTCGGAAGTGAGTCGAGTCAAATGAGAAAAATTAAAGTATCCGGTCTTGCCGGCGTACGTCTGGTTGTCGTGGGTTACAATAACAGAAAATCATAACATCACCCTCTCTCTATCTTCAAAGTCACTGACTTCGATCACCATCTTCTTTTCTCCACTCAGGAAGTGGGGTGGGTTGGGGTCTGAGGGAATCGGTTGGAGTGCAGTAGGGTTCCCAGTTCTCCGTGCTCTCCAAGCAGGAGCCTTCTCACCAGGCTATATCCACTCTCTTCATCGTAGTGGGTGTTCCACTGGAGGTCGATCCATAGGGGTCTGCTCACACCCGCCAGTGGCCTCATGCCAGGGCAAAGCCCTGTCCAGTCAATGCAGAAGTCCTCCAAGATGTAGTCTTCCCCGTCTCACTCTTCCTCAAAACACCACTCTTTGTATTGGGTCCTCACCCAGGTGTAGTCTGCCTTCGTGCTCCTCCAGGCAAAGAGGCAGCATTTTGGACAGGTCGAGGACATCCTTCTTATCCAGTTGTCCCTTGTTATCCAGAAGGGAATCCCATGCGGGCATACCCACGAGGGTCTGCCTGGGAGTATGTTCATCAATGATTGTTGGTCAATGACCGTTTGTCCAGGTGGTGTGTTTCGTAGTTGGTTTGGTCTGTGAAGCATCGATGGGGGGGGGGAGCATTCTGTGATTTCTTTGGTCTGATGGGTGTTTTCGGTCTTGGGGGTTCTACAGCCATCGTCGCTGTTTATATGCCCCTAGGATTTTCTTGGCATTAGTCAGGTTTCCCTCGGGCTCCCATGAGTTCTCCAAGGTCGGGTATCCAACCCACTTTACTAAGAAGTGCATGGTTCTTCCTTTCTTTCTGTGTCCGATGATCGCTTCCACTTCATACTCCGATTTGCCTTCTATTAGATCAGGCGGTGGTTCTGGGAAGTTCGGTCCATGTGCTTCGGTTTCTTTATATGGGGAGAGGAGTGCTGCATGGAACACTGGGTGTATCTTCCACTGTTCTGGCAACTTTAGTCGATAGGAAAGGGGGCTCAGGACCTTCTCAATAGAGAACGGTCCTTCTCTCTTTGGTGCAAGCTTTTTTGTTGCATGCGTTGTCTTGAGGTTCTTTGCCTCTAGCCACACCTTATCTCCTTCTTTGAATGGCATGAAGTGCTGTGTTGTCCTTTCTGCCATCATTTGTCTGGCTAACTCATGAGTTGCCTTTGCTTCATCTCGGGCCCTTTGCAGTGCGACAATTCACTTCTCGATGGCTGGTATGTTCATTTTCAGGTAAGGGAGGGGGAATGCCTTGGGTTTGTAGCCCATCATGAGGTAGAATGGGGAGTTCTTCTGTACGGAGTGCGTCCTCTGGTTGTGTGTGAACTCCACAGTCGGGAGGAGGTGTTTCCAATTCTCCTGGTTGTTCAAGCAGAAGATCCGTAAGTATACTTCCACTTCCTGGTTCACCCGTTCTGTCTCCCCATCAGTCTGGGGGTGGTACGCTGTGCTCATTGCCAGCTTGATTCCGAGCAGTCTTCCTAGCTCCTGGAACAGCTGTGAGGCAAATCTGGGGTCTCTGTCGGAGATGATCTTGTCTGGGAGGCCGAATCATTTGTAGACATAGTCTAGATAGAGGGTGGCCGCTCCCAATGCATCTATAGTTTTCCTGCAAGGGATAAAAATTACCCCCTTCGTAAGCCCATGGTCTACCACGACCATGAGTGCATCATAACCATCGGACTCTGGTAAGTCAGTTATGAAATCGGTCGTCACCATCGCAAATGGTCTTGTTGCTTCGGAACTAATCGGTTGTAGAGGCGGTGTCGTCGGGTGGGTGTTGACCTTCATTTGCTGGCATGTTGCGCATCCAGCAATGTAGTTTTTGATGTACGTCATCATTCCTGGCCACCAGTAGTCTCTCCTAACCATTTCAGTTGTCTGCCATTGTCCTGGGTGTCCGCTGGTTACTCCTTCATGGTATTTTTGCACCAGCTTCTTCCGTAGATCTCCGTGTCTGGGACATAGCACCTGTCTCGGAAAAATAGAAGGCTGTCCTCTATTTTCCAATCTTCCAATGCCGACTTTATCGGCAGAGTTCCTTTTGTCTTTAGCACTTCGATTGCGCTCTTTACCAGATCGTCTTTCATGATACTACTTGCAAGTAGATCATGAACTTCCATATCAATGAACTTCACGAATACCATTTCAGGTAACATCGTGATGTCTTCATTGTCATTGTCTTCTTCCAGTACATGATCTGCTCTCCATGATAACGCATCGCTCTGCACCATCTGCGATCCAGGCACATGGATGATTTGCAAGTCGAATTCCAATAGGAATAGGCTCCATCTTGCCTGTCGTCTGTTCAGTTTCTGCACTGTTCGGAAGTACGTCAAGTTCTTGTGATCCGACAGGATTACCACTGGGTGTTCTGAACCCATTAGGTAGTGTCTCCAGGTTTCTAGTGATCGTATTATCGCTAGTAGCTCCCTGTCGTAAATCTTGTAGTTCCGTTCTGTTGGTGTTAGTGCATGCGATATGTATCTGCACAGGTGCCAGTCCCCATTTGTGTCCCTCTGTCTCAGCACTCCTCCTGTAGTGTGTTTCGAGGCGTCAGATTCAATTGTGAATGGCTTTGTTGGGTCTGGCATCAGTTGTACCGGGGCTTCTGTGAATTTCCTTTTCAGCATTTGAAAAGCCTGTTCACATTCCGTTGTCCAGTTGAATGTCTTGTTCTTCTTCGTCAGTTCATTAAGCAGTCTGCTTGTCTCTGCAAAATGTCCAATAAATTTCCTGTAGAAATTCCCAAATCCCAGGAAGGATCTGACTGCCTTTACATTTGTCGGGGTTGGCCAATCCTGTATACCTGCCAGCTTCGTGTTGTCCATGGCAATTTCATTGGGTCAGATGATCAGACCCAAGAATTCCACTTTGTGGACGTCGAACTTGCATTTCTCTGGCTTCAAGTACAGGTCATTTTCTGCCAGTCTTTGCAGTACCCTCTTTGTCCTTTCCTGGTGTTTGTTCTGGTCCTTGGAGAATATCAGGATGTCGTCCATGTAAATTACGAGCCATCCTTCTCCGATCATGTCATGGAATATCTCATTCATCATTGCCTGAAAGGTCGCCAGTGAGTTGCATAATCCAAAGAACATCACTGTTGGTTCAAACAGCCCTTGATTCATCTTGAAGGCTGCCTTCCATTGATCTCTGTCCTTGATTCTGACGTTGTGATACCCCCATCAAATGTCCAGTTTTGTAAACCATTTCGCCCCTCTCAGTTTGTCCAACAGGTCCCCTACCAGCAGCAATGGGTAGGTGTTCTTGATCGTTCCGTTGTTCAAGTACCTGTAATCTTGGCAGGGCCGTAGTGCATCCGAGTCCTTCTTCGCAACGAAGAAGAATGGCTGCGCCATGGGTGATTTGATGGTCAGATGTATCCTTTCTTCAGGCTTTCGTCGAGAAACTCATCGAGTTTCCTCTGTTCTGCCAGCGATAACGGGTAAACCCTGCAGTCCTTTGCCATAAAATCTGGTTTAAGTTCGATCGCATGATCCCAGGGTCTTGATTCTGGGAATCTTTCTGATGCTTCCTTTTTGAATATCCGTCGGTACTCCTTATACTGTTCTGGGAGTAGTTTGTCTAGGGTTTTCTGTTCGGGGTCTCCTTCCTTCTTATGTGTCAGGTGTTGTGAGACTGATGTCTTTGCCCTAATCCAGATATTCTGTCCGTATGTGTATCGCAGTGATCCTTTTGCCTTCATGATTTGAGAGATTGTCCTTGTCTTCTGGGAGTATCCGTATCTTGGCTCATCATACTCCTCTGTCAGTGGTGTCTTAGCCAGTTCAAATATTCCAATGATGGGTTCTCCTCGAATGTAGGCGATCAGTAGTTCATTGTCTGCGATTTCTTGTTCAGGTGTCTGTTCCGTTGCCTGTTCCGTTGCCTGTTTGTGGTTTGCCAGTGCTGGGTTTTCCTTCCCAGTGTCTTCTTCGTCCTGTGGCCCAATGGGCTCCACATTTTGAAGAGTCGTGATCGCGATCTCTTCATCTTTGATTTCTTTGATCATTGCTTTTCTTGTTTTGACAGGCATCTTCCTTCTTCTTGGTTTGGTGTGGAGGACTCCTCCCATCACCTTTGCCTTGGTGACGATTCTTTTGCATTGTTCGAGCCATTCTTCTTTTGTCGGTATCTTTGTCTTGGGAAGGAGCTTCTTTCTTTCCCTGGCAGCTAATTCCTTGAATTGTGCCCATTGCTCTTCTCTCGTCTTTACCTTGAGAGCGAGCTTCTCTCTTTCCTTGGCGACTATTCTTCAGCACCACGCCTGTTTCTCTTCTTTCGTCATGTCTAGGGGGTCTTTCTTCTTTTTGGTTCCCCTCTGGCACCATGATAGGTACCCTTTGTTGGGTTTCTCGGTTTGCACCCTTCTGATGAGGGTTCTTTCTTTCCCATGTGGGAGTTCCGGATAATTCCTGTTCTTCATCCTGAATTGGAAGGTTCCGATCTTCCAGTCGATTTCTGGGTTGATTCTTCTGAGCCATGGCAGGCCCAGGATAATTGATTCTTTCCCCAATCCTGCGATGAGGAAGGTCGTCAAGAACAATCGTCTGTTGATCATTAGGAATCCCCTGGCGTAGTGGGAGATCTCCCCTTTCTTGTTTGGGGTTCCATCCATGTTCTTGACCCTGATTGCCTTCTCTAGGGGATGTAATTCAAATCCACCACTTTTCGTGAATTTGTGGCTCATGAATACTCCTCCTGCTCCCGAGTCAAGTAGGGCTTGGGTTTCAACAGCTTTCCCTCTGCCTGCTCCTAGCACTTTGACATCTAAATGCATAGATTGATTCTTCAAAGTGGCTAGTAGTACAGAGCAGACAGAGAGTTTGGTGGTATCTGGCATTGAGGCAGGCCACCTTTCTAAAAACCCTTGTCCTCAATTGCGGTGAGAGCTCCTTTCTTTTCTTCTTCGTTGAGTTCTTTCATGATTGCTCAGATCTTTGAGTAGGCTTCCTTGCCTTTATTCTTTGGGAATGGCCGGTCCTCAGTCCTCTTTTCCCCTTTCTTGTGTTCGGTTGCCCTGTGTCCAGGCTGGTGGCACACAAAGCACAGTCCATTCTTCATGTGATCGAGCCTCTCTTGATTTGAGAGTCAACTGATTTCGAGTGGGGTCTCCTTTGCTTTGGAGCCTGGAAGTCTCTTTGCCCAGGTCTCCTGTAGCTTTCCTGTTATCGCTTTTGCTCTCCTCCACTGTCCATTGTACTTGGAGGCGGTGTTGATCATCCCCTCTAAGGTTATGGGGATCGTTTCCATGTTGAATACTCTTTCGAGGAGCTTGGGGTTTAACCCATCCATAAAGAGTTTGATCAGGGTGGTATTGTCGTTGATTCCCGCCTTTTCTCGCAGGATTCGGAATTGCACAATGTAATCCTCCAGGTCCTGTCCCTGCTTCAATGTCTTCATCTCTGTTCTGGCTCTGCCAGCTTCGTCAATTGGTGTGAATGCTGACTTGAGCATTGTTTTGAAGGTCGACCAAGTCCCTAGGTCTTCCTTTTCTGCCCATGTCTGTGCCCAGGGTGCGGCGGTTCCTCCATTCATGAATGACAGTGTGAAGATGATCTTCTTCTCGTTGCTGTCATAGATCCCATGGTTCACTCTCAGATAGAGTTTCACTTCTTGTAAGAACTTTGCAGTTCTCGTTTGGTCCCCTGTGAAGTCGGAGGGGGTTCGTATTCTAATCTCCTTGGTCGATGTGGTGGGTTCAGTAGACATGTTGGCGTTGTCGTTGGAAAAGGAGAATGAGTCTTGTTCTGGGGTTTCTTCTTTATCGAAGGATCTAAAATCCTCTTCGTCGAGGTATCGGGGTTCTTCATCACTGGTTCTCCTTGAGAACCACTTCTGTGCTGGTTCCGAGTATTGTACTAGTCGACCCTGGTATCTATACCATGGGGTTCTTCCTGATGATGATGCTCCGGTTGGAGGTCTGTCTGGGCTTTGTCTGAAAGATGTTGTGTCTGCACCTAGGTAGGTGGACTTTGTAGATCAGCTTGACCTTTTGTTAAGACTATAGGTCCTTAACTCAGCCTTGGCTTCATATGTTACAGTTGGAGGCTTTCCAACTGTCTCGTATCGCACTAGGAGACTTTCCTAGCGTATCGGGCTTCCTGCCTTCACTTGGGTACTTCCTCAAGTCGTCACAGCTGTCCATACTCAGAGGCTTTCTGAGCAGACCGTTGGTTTGTATATCACAGTTGGAGGCTTTCCAACTGTTGAGTTTGAGTTTATCACAGCTAGGGGCTTCCTAAGCTGTCGAGTGTTCTGGTTGAGTCTAAGACCATTATTTGAATTAGGTCAAGCTGAGGAATACAGGCAGTATTACTACAGCTTATATATGGTTCAAAGATACCTATTGTCCAATCGGAATGCAGGATCGTTATCAAGTATAAATAGAAAGAACAATAGAAAAGACAGGCCTCATGCCTTGCATGAGGCGTCCGATGTTACGGAGTGCTGCGGCGCAGCATGTCAGGGATCAATAAGAGAATAGCCTCATGCCTAGCATGAGGTGTCCGATGTTACAGATCCGACGTCAAGGATCCGATGTTGATCGTGAGTGTCCGACATCACGGACCTCATGTCAAAGGGCTGTCGTATCACAGCATGCATGGGAGTGGGTTCGGGTGCATGGAGTCACCATGCGTCAAACTGTCTCCCGTCGGAAGTGAGTCAAGTCGAATGAGAAAAATTAAAGTACCCGGTCTTGCCAGCGTACGTCTGGTTGTTGTGGGTTACGATAACAGAAAATCATAACAGCCGAAGTCCTTGACTCCAAGGTCAACAACCAACAATGCTGCAAAATTCTCTACCTTGTCCGATGGGAAGGTTACCAGGGAACCGATGAGGAGACCTCCTGGCTACCTGTTACAGAACTTGACCACACCCAAGAACTCCTTGCAGATTTTCACACCCGCTACCTGCAGAAACCCAGACCATTACCTGCTTAAAGTCTATTCATGTTACTTACTCACTCAGTCTGAACTCAGAAACAAACTTTATTGAAACAAGAATTTTTTCTTTGGATCCGACCGGATCCCTACACTACCTCCACTTCTCCCTCTCCATCTTCATCACCCTCTCCCCCAACTTCACCCTCTTCTCTGCCCTCATCCTTCTCTCCACCCTCCTCATCTCCACTCTTGCTCTCCTCCTCATCATCCGCCCGCCTTTTCTCCAGATATCTCTGGAAGGCCGCCCAGTCATCTCCAGACTTGCAGATCCCATGTCTTTTCCGCTGGGACTCTCGCACTGCCCACTCCACTTCTTCATTGCCCTCATTGCTCTCCTCCCTGGCGCTTTCATCCTCCACCCACTCTGGGTCCAAAGCATCCCGGATCTCCCCCATCGACTCCCACACTGCAGTGGCCACCTCAGCGAATCCCTTCCTTATCAACTTCATCATCTGTTGCATTACCTCCGGGTTTTCCCTGCTAATCCCTGTTGCCCCTGTCGTTCCTGCTGGTTTTGCTGCAGGGGCCTCCTGCCCTCCCACACTACCTCCTTGCACTTATGTTTGACGCACGTGCAGTTGTCACACACATGTCCCCTCGCACCCATCTTGAAACAAGCAATCTTCTGATATTTGCATCTAGGCCACTTATCAGTAAAAGAAGACTGAGAAGGGAAACAAGTATGCACCTTTTGCAGGGCAACGCGGCCTGCACCCACACCGGACCCTCTGACTCCTCTGACCCCACTCGCGCCTTTGACTTGGCGACTTTCTTTTTCTTTGGGGACTTGCTCCCCTCAGCCTCATCCTCCAAACCTGCAGCCACAGCCGCCCACTTCTTCTCTGCTCGTCTTGCAGCCAATGCCTCCTTTTTCTGCGCCTCTGCCTGGCGCACCTCCTCCGCCTTTGCAGCCTCCTCTGCTGCCTTTTGTGCCTCCTGTGCCCAGTGTTCCTCCTCCCTCACCACTTCCTCCAGCTCCTTCATCTCCTTTTCCATCTGCTCCCGCAGTGCCCGCTCCCTCTGTTCGTGTTGGGCCTTCATCACGGCCATTTTGATCTGCACAGAGACTGCTGGGGGGGACATTTCTGATAGGTGATGGGAGTAGGAAAGAACGTGAAATTTTTTCAACCAATTGCCACATTCAGAAATTGAACCAACTTCCTCATTCGGACTCAAACCCTCATGTGCCTTGTAGGCTCGGCACTAAGGGGGAAATACTGTCAAGAACCATTCCTTGCCTGATCGGAACCCGCATCCGTCCGACCCTTTCCTGCATGTCGAACCCAACATTTGTCTACGCCTCCCGATTTCGTTCCCGGCTGCCTTGCACTGCCCACACTGCTGTGCACCAGGCTGCCTTCCCAAGGCTGCCATCTCTATTGCAAATTCAACTACGGATTCCTGTGCGGCTCCCGCTAGGTAATTTATCTATGCAGTCGAGACACTGCTGCAGTCTTCGTTCCTGTTCCGCATTTATTCTGGACTACAGTATTTAAGCTTAGTTAGTTTCACCTTGTATTCCTCAGTTCATATATTGACATAGACTCGACTTTATCCTGCCAATCTAAACCTCCTTCTACTCCAACCTCAGTTCTCTAAAGAGTCTGAACTCCATTCGACTCGACCTCTAGTCTCCTTCTGAAGTTCTAACCTCACCTGAACTTAACCTAAGTCCCTCGGTACTCCTCCCCACGTTTACCCGCACTTTCCCACTCCTACCTCCAAACCTTCAACTTGAAATTAGAACACCAGATGAGGTGAAGGGTGCAGCTTCTTACAAGCTGAAGCCAAGTTCCGTTTCCCCTCCCGCAGAATCCACAACGACCTGACAAACTCCTGCTATCATCACCCACAGGGTCCAATCGGATTCCGATGTGCCCTCTAGGATCAGTTCTTAACAGGTATGAAGGTCCTTCTTTGTCTTTGCCTTTTCCTGTCAATGCAACATTGTCTTCATGAGGAGGTAGATACAAATTTTCCTTAGTGCCATTGTAGGAATGTATTATAGGTTGCAATGGTGTTTCAAAGGTCAAAGATGGTACCAAAGTCAGAGTAGGTGGATTGGTTGCTGTAGACGAGATAGATGGCACTGGTACATGTGGGATGGATGGTTCGACTGATCCAGGAATTTGAGGGATCGAAGGCTGAGAGGCAGCAACTGTTGGCACATTCAAATCAGTTTGTGCAAAGTGTCTACCACTTTGTAAGGCATATAGCTCTTGTTTGAGTTTTGCGATATGATCTTTGGCTGTTGTAGATAGGTCAGTAATTTGGTAAACAGGTCAGTAATTTGGTAAACACCTCTGGATGGTGTCGAAGAAACTGTCAAAGGTGCAATATTATACATTAGTGAAGGGGTAACATTAGACTGAGGGTTTCGTCAAGTCCATTTGTCAATCCTGTCCTTGATAAAATGACCGGGGATATTTCAAGGAGTAAATTGACCATTTGGGAGAACGATTTTCCCTTTGGTGTTCTCCTTACACTTTCCTTCATTGATATATGATTGGCAAATCAAGCAGTTGCTAATGAAATGTCCCATAAGCCCACAAAAGATGCAAACTAAATTTTCGAGCTGGTCCGAGCAAAATACACTGTTAGGTCGAGTAGTATTAGTGGTTTTCAAACCTGCTAAAGCAGTTATGAGTGTAGCTGCAAATTTTTCGAGAATTGCCATAAGATCTTCTGATTTAATTTGAGGAGAAGATGTTGAGGTTGTAGGTATTGCCAAAGATGTTGAAGAATGCATGTTGAGTAGCGATGTCGAGTCCAAAGCAATAGATTCAGCTAGAACAAATTTTGCTGCTGTGTGGATATCATCAAGTGGGTAGGGGTTGTCAGGATAGTGATCAGGGAGTTTCAGTTTGAGTCATCGGGTGATTCTAGCCCATAAACCAGGTTGGAAGCGAGGTCTTTACACTCCCCCCCCCCCCCCCCCAATCCAAGCGGAGTCCGCTCGGACACTCGGACAGTCCTGGGACTGTCCAAGGACTTTGCTCAGACTTTGCTCAGACTTCTTTGGCTGAAAGTCCTGCCAAACTAGATGTCCAGTCCAAGCTGAGTCCTCAGACTGTCCTAGGACTGTCCAAGTGTCCGAGCAGAGTCTGAGTGGACCAGCACTCGTACAGTCCTAGGACTGTCTGAGTTGCTTATATAATTGACTGAAAAATCAGTGGCTACCGCAGGGATTGAGCCCTTGTAGTCACATGATAAAGTACAATTAAGGCATCAATATAACCGTTGGACTAAAGTATCATTACAGGTGAATAGTTTTATCTCTTTATGTACCACCCCAGTGATAGGTCCACTGTGTGCTCTAAGCTCTGGGAACATCTCCAGAGGCATCAACACATCAACACGCACACTCCCAACCCCTACGAACCCCATGACACCACTCCAAAACTACTTCGATTGACTTCGAACAATCTCAAACAACTTTGAACGACTTTGAATGACTTCGCAGCACTTCAAACGCCTTCAGCCGCTGTACACCTATCGCACTGCCCTTCGGATACATGCAGCACACCTTGTAAGAGTTAGTGCGTTGCATATCGAGCACCACCGGACACAAGGAGACACAATGACAGGATTTTAGGACGTGATTGTGGCGCTTTGACATCTCAATGATATATTGGATCAATGGGGATAGGTACCAGTGATAAATCATGCCTCTAGACGTTTCCCTTCTTATCTTCTTTCATTTATTCTATGATTTGCAAAGATTCTCTATTGTTTTATATCTTGCCTCATGTATTCCTCATGTTTTATTTCCTTTTTAGTGTCACTTCTCCCAAACATATATAGCCTTGTACTAGCTACTTAGAAGAACAGAATATATTTTCCTCTCACACCAATCATCTAATTTAAAAGCCATTCTCTTGAGTCCAAGCATCTCAACTTAGTCTCGAAGTTCAGTGTTTTACGCCAAATTTCCTTGAACTCCTCGTACTAGCTTCTTGAAACCATCGCATATCATCTATCCTCTCTCGACACCTTCCTACATCTTTATAGTCTATCCTCAGCCACCGTTGAAAGTGTCTTTGTCTTCTATAAAGGCCTCCAAACTTCTTCGAACATCGTTGGACCTCTTCGCACACTCTTCAAACTTCATTACACTCTTCGCACACTCCTGAACTTCATTAAAATTCCCTCGAATGCTATTGCAGTGCTTTGTACACTCTCAATCGTTATCGAATTTCTCTCGAACATCATCGCAACGCTTTGAATACTTTTGAATCTCATCGGACCTCATCGCACACCCTCTAGAGTTGTTTTCATAACCTTGGTTTACAGCGGTGATATTTAGTACCACCTTGCAACCTTCCTCTAACTAGTGTTATACCATTCAAGCCCTTATTGTGGGTTTTGTTTGGGTTTTCTGGTCGAGTATCATCATTTTGGAGCCCACTGTGAGGGGTTTCTAAATCATTTCATCACCTAATCCATCTCGAATCTCCCGGCTTAGGCCAACACAAGCTAGAAACCTACAAATCAACACTCGCCACACCTTCAAATCTCTCAAACAATCGGGAGATATTCTTATACCTGTTTCTGAAGCAGAATCAACTCATCGTTGACTATTCCCTTCACCAATCTCATCGCCCTCGACATCATCTTCTACTTCTTTGTCTTCATCATCTACATCTTCATTCATCCTTCCAACAACTTTGACTCCTCTACCATCATTCACACAAGTTTTAGCCCCTACTTCTAGAAACATCGCATTCATGACTACACAAGCAACGATGCCAGCTTGTGGTCATTCCACGGCTCCAAAATTCGACCCTACCCAGCCACGAGAACTTTGCAGATACTTTAATGAGCTCGAATTACTTTTCTCAGCATGCAATGTCACGAACTTGGGAAGATATGAAGAAGCACACTTGTCGCTACCTCGATATTGACACTTCTGAGCTCTGGGAATCGATTCCAGAATATGACGCTGGCATTTCATTCCAGAACTTTCACATCACTATTCACCAACTGTATCCTGGTTCCGAAGACGATCAGAAATGGTCAATTGCGGACATGGACAAACTTGTTGGCAAACAACTTTGCATAGGTATTTACAATGCGAGCAATTTGGGATCATACTATTGGTCATTCTATAACATTACAAAGTTTCTATCTACTAAAGGCAGGATTTCTGACACAGAACAAAGCAGAGCCTTTGTCCGGGGTTTCCAACCAGGCTTATGGGCTAGAATTGCTTGACGACTTGAACTAAAATTAATCACTACCCCGATGACCCCTACCCACTCAACGATATTCACGCAGCAGCAAAATTCATTTTAGCAGGATCTATCGGCTTGGATTCGACATCACTACTTAGTTTGCATTCTTTAGCACCTTCAGCAATCCCAACAACATCGACATCTTTGCCCCAAATTAAATTGGAAGACCTTACAGCAATCCTCAAGAAATTCACAGCCACTCTTGTAACAGCTTTAGCAGGTTCGAAGACCACAAACACTACTCGACCTAACAGTGGATTTTGTTTGGACCAGCTCAAAACCTTAGTTTGCATCTTTTGTGGGCTTACAGGACATTTTATTAGCAACTGCTTGGTTTGCCAGTCTTATATCAATGAAGGAAAGTGTAAGAAGAACACAGAAGGCAAAATCGTTCTCCCAAATGGTCAATTCACTCCTCAAAGCATCCCTGGTCATTTTATCAAGGACAGGATTGACAAATGGACTCAATGAAACCCTCCATCTAACCTTACCCCTTTGCTAATGTATAATATTGCACCTTTGACAGTTTCTTCGATGCCATCCAGGGGTGTCTACCAAATTACTGACTTATCCACAACAGCCAAAGATCATATTGCACAACTTGAACAAGAGATATATGCTTTGCAAAGTGGTAGACCTTTTATGTGAACTGATCTGAATGTGCCAACAGCTTCTACCTCACGGCCCTTGATCCCTGCGACAGTCAAACGATTTGTCCTGCAACTACCGGCACCATCGATATCGTCCACAGCGACCAACCCACCTACTTCAAATACGGCACCATCTTTGACCTCCGAGAAAACATTGCAACCGGTAATACATCCCTACAATGGTGCTAAAGAAAGCTCATACCTACCACCTCACGAACACAACTTCACATTGACAGGCAAAGCAAAAGACGGCCCATCATACCATACCCAAGCTCCCATTCAAAAGGACAAAATCACCGAAGATGTCTTCACTCAATCGATGAAAACACCAATTATCACTCTAACCCCCGAAGAATTACTTTTGCTATCACCCAAAGTTCGTATGAAATGGAAGGAACAGGTCACTGCACATCATACCCAACAACCCAAAGGAAATAACGCTACGAATCTCCTTCATGATGACATATTCATAATTGACAACCCTTACAAAACCTATATTAGCAGTCTTTGCCCTGGAGAAATACCCAAACCTTTTATCGCAGCGAAGGAATTGCATTCTATTAGATCGGTTATAATGAACGTCAACGGCAGAAATTCAGTTGAAAGTGTAGTTGATCTGGGTTCATCAATCATCGCAATGTCAGAAGAAGTCTGTCATGAACTCAGTCTTGCATACAATCCTTTGATACACATCCCTCTGCAATCAGCTAATGGTGGTATTGACCAGAGTCTAGGTTTGGCATGGAACATACCTTGCAAAGTCAGTAGCATCACTCTCTATATGCAAATACACATCATCTGCGATCCAGCATACGACATTCTGCTCGGATGACCATTCGACATTCTCACAGAGAGTACGGTCAAGAATTATCGAAACAAAGCGCAGACAATAACTACATTCGATCCAAACTCGACATGATCCTGTGCTATTCTGACTATTCCCCGAGCGGCGTGTCTTGCCGTGCTTCTTGTGCACCATGATCGCTTCCACTTCATATTTGTTCTCTCCTTCCACAAGGTCAGGTGGTGGAGTCAGGAAGTTTTGTCCATGAGTGTCATTCTCATGGTATCGCATGAGTAAAGCCACATGGAATACCGGGTGGATCTTCTATCTCGGCAGCAGTTTCAATTGGTATGTTGTTCTCAACAAGGCGTCTTCTATCACAAAGGGCCCTTCTCATTTTGGCGCCAATTTTCTCATTGGGTAGCCAATCTTCAGGTTCTTGGAGTCAAGCCATACTTGTTCTCCAACCTTGAACGGTTCGTATCGCCCTTTTGTTTGGGCAGCCATAGCCTGTCTGGCCAGTTCATGTGCGGCAAGAGCTTCCCTTCTTGCAGAGAGAAGTTCTTGGATTCTCTGTTCAGCAGCCGGCACGTTTGTCTTTTCATAAGGGGTGGGGATAGCGTGTGGTTGATATCCCATCATCAAGTAGAACAGCGAATGTTTTACTGCAGAGTGCATCTTCTGGTTATGCACGAATTCTGCTGTTGGGAGATAATGCTCCCAATCTTCTGGTTTGTTTGAACAGAACATGCAGAGGTAAACCTCTAGCTCTTGGTTTACTCGTTCTGTTTCTCCATTGGTCTGGGGGTGATAGGCAGTGCTCATGGATAGCCTGATTCCAAGCAGTCGTCCAAGTTCTCAGAAGAGTTTGGACGTGAATCGAGGGTCTCTGTCTGAGATGATTCTTCCAGGGAGTCCAAATCTTGTGTATACATGGCACAGGTAAAGGTCTGCAGCGCCAAGTGCATCGATCGTCTTTGCGCAAGGGATAAAAATTACCCCCTTTGTAAGACCATGGTCTACCATGACCATGATTGAGTCAAATCTGTTTATTATGGGCAAGTCCATGATAAAATCTGTCATTACCAGCTCAAATGGTCTGCTGGTGTTAGGAAACAGCCCCATTACCTAATAAAATTTCATTTTCATTTTATTATGTCGAATTACACTACATTACGCCAAATGACGCTACACTTTGATAGCGTGAGAATATTATTTCGCACGCATCACTATGTACGTGCCTGTACGCGCACATCGGTAACAACAATGTACAATATATGTAACATAGTATATAAACCCTAAATATATGCCTAGGGGACCCCAGTTGTGTTCTCTTAGGTATTCCACCTACGTTTTTGGTGTGAAAGGCCTATCTCAACAAACTCACCTATTAATAACCCCTCGCATCAAAACCATCAATTCCCCATCACGCGCGCAGATCCTGCCCCCTTCTTGTAGAGAGAACCCGCACGGTCTTAGCTAGCAGATAGTGGGTGTCGCCCTAACAGAAGAACACAACTTCCCATATCAGTGCGCCTTCTCTTACTTGCGCATACGTCATTGTTTCACCGCGCCACATCCGATTACTCATCCTTTCGGCACAAGCCAAAAGTACTTGTATATACATAATCTACCTTTTCTTTTGTAAGCCAATGCCAGGCCTCACCTTACATTGCGACTGCCAGTGATCGAGAGGCAGCACTCGTCATTAGGACAGCTGCAACCAGACAACCGATCGAATCTGGTTTAGTTACGATTTACATTACTCTATTCAGACGACTATTTTAGTTACAAGCCAAATTCAGTGATATCTCCGAGATCAGGCACTGTTGGAAGGGTTGTTGATCCGAAGTGTCAAAATAGGCGCCCGACGAACGACGAACCATTGACGAACCTCGACGAACCTTATCACGTGACCCGTAGACGTTTGGAGAGGTCTCGAAGAAAAATTTTGAATTTGTCGAAGAAGTGATTCATCACAGATTCTATAATTATGTCCAAACCTTCAACTTCTAATCCTGGTCCTAATCCTGTTCCCATACCAGCACTAGAGGTGAAAATTGATGCGCTCACAGCGCAAATGTCGCAATTAGTGTCAGTATTGGCAGCATGAAGGCCCAGACAAGTGGAAGTACAGCCAGAGACGACAGGAGAAAGAGATGATGAGATGGAGGAGATGGTGGAGTGGATATCGCAGGAGGATGAGACGGTGGAGAAATCCGGAAATGGAAAAGCGTGCTTACCTAAGTACGCGCCCCCACAAATCTTTGACAGTACCATGGAGAATACAAAATCCTTCATCAGCTCTATAGTATTGTACATCCATGGGAGGAAGCCCGAGTTTCGTACAGCCGAGTCTAGGATTATGTTTCCTCTCTCATACATTCAGGGGGGGAAAGCACAGTTCTGGAGAAATGAGGCTATTAATCAAATTGCCACAGGAAATAAACCTTTTGCAACCTTCAAGGAATTTCTGGAGAGATTGGAGGCACAGTTTGGAGACCCTAATCCAAAGGCAACAGCCAATGCTAAATTAAAGACCATGCACCAAGGTTCCTTAACGGCGGATGAATTTATTTTGCAGTTCAAAGCAGAAGCTTCACAAATGGACATGGGAGAAGCCGCATTGGTAGAGTTTTTGAAAGCAGGATTAAATCCCTCTTTATTCAAGTCTATCTACCGACTACCTTCTATGCCAGAGAAGTTGGATGAGTGGTATAATTGGGCAATGCACCTTGACTGGCAATATTGGCAGGAACAGGTGGAGTCAAAGTTGATGTATGGAAGTAGTAAATTTGGAAAGTCATCAGGAGGAAAGTCCGAGAAAGGAAAGGCGCCTCAGGTGCAAGCTCCGAGGGCACAGCCACCGGCCATGGCAGTGACACCTATAGTTACGGAGTCAGCAGCACCAGCAGAGGCAATGGAGGTTGATCAAGTGGGGAGACGAGCCCCACTTAAATGTTTTAACTGTGGGCAGTTAGGACACATTTCTAAGTATTGCAAGCAGAAGAGAAAGAATGTCTGAGGAAGTATTCTGTTACGATGGAGGAAGTGGAGGATGAGGAAATGCCAAATGGGGAAGTTCCAATCATGATCAAGAAAGAAGAGCAGAAGCAAACCTTTAGAGCAGTTCGTGGAGGACAGTCATGGGACAAGAATATCGTGAAGGTGGAGAAGCCAGTGGAGGAATGGGTGCCAAAAGTGTATCATAAACATTTGTCAGTGTTCCAAAAGAAGGAGTCTGAGCGAATGCCAGTGCGGAAGCCATGGGATCATGCGATTGAGATGAAGCCAGGGTTTGTGCCGAAGAAGTCGAAGGTATATCCGTTATCTCCAATGGAACAAGAAGAAGTGGATGCATTCCTGAAGGAGCAATTGCGCAAAGGATACATACAACCTTCGAAATCACCGCAGACGTCACCAATATTCTTCATGCCCAAAAAAGACCAAAGGAAGAGGATGTGTACCAATTATAGGTATCTGAATGAGTGGACAGTGAAGAACACATACCCCCTGCCGTTGATCTCAGAAATAATTGATAAGGTGGGAAAAGCCAAGGTCTTTACAAAATTGGATTTACGATGGGGATACAACAATGTACGAATAAAGAAAGGAGATGAGTGGAAGGCTGCATTTGCCACGCGTCGAGGATCCTTCGAGCTGCTTGTCATGTTTTTTGGGATGACTAATAGTCCCCCAACCTTTCAAAATATGATGAACAACATTTTCAAGGACGTAATAGACAAAGGCGTGGTAATAATATTTATTGACGACATTCTGATATTCACGGAGGATGAAGAGAATCATGAGGCGATAGTGCAGGAGGTGTTACGGAGGTTGGCGGAGAATGATCTATTTTTGAAACCAGAGAAGTGTGTGTTTGGGGCAAGCAAGATCGAGTTCCTAGGATTATTGATTGGCCCTGACGGGATCAAAATGGATCCGATCAAGGTACAGGCGATCACAGATTGGCCTGCACCCACCCGTGTCAAGGAGGTTCAAGCCTTCTTGGGACTTGCAAATTATTATCGTCGCTTTGTGCACAATTTTTCTAAAATTGCCGCACCCTTACATAACCTTATGCGAAAGGGAGTAGTGTGGAGGTGGGGAGAGCAGCAGCAGACAGCATTTGAGGAGTTGAAGAGGAAGTTTGTGGAGGGACCAATATTACCCCCAGTAGATTTCACACGCCCTTTGCGAGTGGAATCCGATGCATCCAATTTTGCTACTGGAGTGGTATTATCAATGCTGTGTGAAGATGACAAATGGCATCCTTGTGCATACTTGTCAAAAGGGTTGAATGATGTGGAGAGGAATTATGATGTGCATGACAAAGAGATGTTGGGGATAATACGAGCATTGGAGGCGTGGAGGCATTATTTGGAGGGATGTACACATCAAATTGAGATCTGGACGGATCATCAAAATCTGCAATACTTCATGTCCGCTAAAAAGCTTAATCGCCAGCAAGTGCATTGGGCACTATTCCTATCGCGTTTCAACTTTCACTTGGTCCATAAAGCGGGAAGCTTAATGAGGAAAGCAGATGCCTTATCCAGATGTATTGATCATAAAAGGGGGGTGGAGGAGGACAATAAACATGTTACCTTACTCAAACCCGAATACTTTCGCATTTGTGCTATGCATCAAGGGCATCTATTAATAGATAGCTCGGAAATGGAAATGTTGTCTAAAATTAGACAATGCTCAGAAATGGACAATGAAGTAGTGGAAGCCGTGAAAGCTCTGAAGGGAGAGAAGAAAGGTAATATCAAAGGAGACGAATGGGCTGAGAAACAAGGGTTGGTGTTGTTCCGAGGAAAAGTGTATGTACCGAAGGATCAGGATTTGCGAAGGGAGATTGTCTGGTTACATCACAATACGCCGATTGCCGGACACCCAGGAAGATGGAAGACGTTGGAATTAGTAATGAGAAATTATTGGTGGCCCGGAATTTTGAAGTATGTGTTGGGATATGTGGATGGATGTGATACGTGCATGAGGGGGAAGAAATTTCCAGAGAAACCTGCAGGAAAATTAATGCCGAACCCTATACCTAAAGCGCCATGGTGAGATATATCTGTGGATTTTATTACTGGATTACCTGAGGCTCAAGGGTACAATGCAATATTCGTAGTATGCGACCGCTTTACAAAGGAGGTCCATATTATTCCTACTACTACAGAAACCTCATCATTGGGCTTGGCGCGCCTCTATCTAAATCAGGTATGGCAGTTACATGGGTTACCCGATACCGTTATCTCCGATCGCAGACCACAATTTGCTTCCGCGTTTATGCGAGAATTAAACAACATATTGGGAATTCAAACTAAATTATCTACGGCATATCACCCGCAGACTGATGGGCAGACAGAGAGAATGAATCAGGAGTTGGAGCAGTACCTACGTATGTTTGTCAACTACCGACAAACTGACTGGCCCGAATGGTTGGCAATTGCTGAATTTTCCCACAATAATAAATTTTCTTGGTTCATCAGTCGGTTGATGTCAAGAGAGGGCTGTCCTTTCTTCATCATTTCTTTTGTCTTCTGGTTCTGCCTGGTCTTCCCCAGGATTGCCATGGCCCATTTACATTGGCCTTTGTATTTCAAAGCTGCCTTTATCCAGCCTTTGAGAGTGTTGGGTACTGTCTCCATTGTGTGTACCCTCTTCAGTAATTCGGGATGCAGTCCATCCATGAAGTACTCGATCATGGCTGCATCTTCGGTGATTCCCGTCCTGTCTTTCAGGATGCAGAAGTTCACCACATATTCTTCGAGGTTCCCTGAACCTTGTTTGAGATTCTTATTCTCTGTCTTTGCTGTTCTGGCATCATTGATTGGTGAGAAGGCCTCTAGAACCTTCTGTTGGAAGTCTGCATATTCTCTGAGTCCCTCGGATTGGTGTTGGTTGACAAATGCCTGCGCCCAGGCAGCTGCTGTTCCTCCGTTCATGAAGGACAGCGTGAAGATGATCTTCTTGTCCTTCGTGTCGTAGACCTGGTCATTGATTTGCAAGTACAGGTCTATCTCCTGCAGGAACCTGGCGGTCTTGGTCCGCTCTCCTGAGAAGTCTGTGGGTGATCAGATTCAAATGTCCTTCATGGACATTATTGGTGTGGTTGCAGCGGGTTCGGACATCTCATTATAGAGGTCATCGATTTCATCTGTTAGGAAGCAGGTGGATGTTTCAGGTGGGGGTGTGTGCAGTTGTTCAAAGTCTTTGTCAGTGAGGATATCTCCTCTTTGTCTTTCAGTTGATCTGTAGAACCAATGCTGTGCTGGGGTCGAGTAACGGACTAGTCTTCCATTGTATCGGTACCAAGATGAACCTGGCTGTGGTTCTGCTTCTCTTGGTGGTCGGTCTGGGGTTTGTCTAGACCCAGGTTGCTGTGGTGTGTATCGAGACGTATTGCCTACACCTAGGTAGGTGGGCTAGCAGATAGTTTAGATCTTATATTAAGGGCGAAGCCTCAACCGCTTGATCTAGTCAATGTCGTTTGATGAGGTGCTTCCTCGACAAGTCATTCGGCACTAGTCTTACTCGGAGCATCTGACATAAGATGGATTCTAAACTAAGGACATCCCTACTACAAGTCGCAGTACTTATACTAATAGGAAGGTCCTTATTGTCCAATCAGAAAGGTAGATGCGTATCAGGTATGAATAGAAACAATAAGCCTCATGTCAAAGGGCTGTCATATCACAGCATGTGTGGGAATGGGTTTGGGTGCATGGAGTCACCATGTGTCAAGGCCTTCCACGAGAAGGGGATCGAATGCATGCAGTCGGCATGCATCATGTGTGTGTGTGGTGTCAAGGACATGCCCTAGGCATGAATCAGGTAGTGCCTCCTGTCTGGAGGGGATCATTGGGTCGGTCGGGTCAGTCAGGTTCCATGAGTTACAAGGAAAATTGTAACAGATTTCCATCCTTGTCAAAGCAGATTCCCTGGTCAGGAATTGAGGTGGAGTGTCCATCTCAGATATCACCATCATGTATCCTCTGCAGGACAAGCCTGTCATTGTCAATGTAATGTACCTTCCTTTTAGAAGGTCCATCGTCAGGCAACTCAAGAGTATTGAGACATGGGGTGTTCTTGTTCTCCAGGTTCCATGGGATGAGGGTTAGTAGGGCTGGGAGCAGCCCTATGGGGAATGAGTCTGGCATAGCTTAACACCAGTTCTTTAAGTTGGTTTTCCAACTTAATCCCATGAATCCATGCAACAGGTAATCATGTCAGTAGCGAGCTGAGCAAAATGCTCAGCTCCAAACTCCTCATCTGACTCATCACCTCGAGGTTTATTCTTGAGGGGTCTCTTCTCCTCAAGATGACATAGTCATTCATGAGTGTTTATTGGCATTGCATGCACCAATGGGTTCAACTCAGTCCACTGGGCCAAGTGCAGTCTGGGTGTAAGATACTCCAGACTGTTGCGAGGAATATTGATAGGCTCTGGCATGAGTTCATCCAGAGGTGAAAGCCTTTGCAACCCAGGAGGAGGACCTGGGCTTCAGTGAGCACTTCGTCAACTACTTTTTGATGAATGGGATTTTTTGGAGTCAAGGTCGCTTGGTGCATGTGAAGTCTCAGTGCAGGGGAATTAATGGTCCTCGGTGCAGCTGCACGTGCATCAAGGGTGACAGTCTCTCTTGCTGGTGAAGGGAGAATTCTCGAGGTGCCTGTATGCACCTCAAGGGGTTGGGGTACACTCAAATCTTTTGGAGTGCGCCAAGGGGAGTCCAGGCCTGTTGGCGATGGGTGCAACGCACCTTGGGCAATCTGAATGGGAGGGGCTTTGTTCTTGTTCTGGGTCTTTGCCTTGGCTGTCAAAGCCATGGCTGTTGGGGTCAGGATCGTTCTTCTGCAATGGAGAAAAGAAAAAAAAATTGGTCATAGCAGCGGGCAAAAAACCAATAAGAGCGATGATTCGAGTGCAAAATACTTGACTTGGGTCCTAGCGATGGATTTGCTTCCATCACTGATCGCATTGGGAATTTTCACCCTTTATGGGAGAAGTTCAGGGTCATGGTGATGACGATCGCTGATGGGGCAATGTCGAGCAAAACTCTATACGAGTTTGGGTGTTCAAAAAAATGTAGTGAGTTGGAGGGGGGTCTTCTTAAGATCACACTCCAAGGAACATGAATTACGTATATTGCTTGTGTATGGTAGTGAAGGTACAGAAAACATCATTTATGTAATAAGAAGGCTGGTCCCTTTATAGGGGCCAGCCAAGGCAATAGCATAGAAATATAATATTTGATGTGGTGTGCTAATTATAGAACATCATATGATGCAAAGTTTTCCTTGTTATTTCTCTCTTTCTCCCCCTTTATCTTATTCTCATTGTTAGTCATTTAGTATATGTATTCACATATACCTACCAAACACCTCAGTCCATTATACACTGACTGAGTTTACACATGTATCACTTAGGTTGGATCTCTATAACTAGGGGGTGCCCCATGTGTTTCTCCTATTTTTTACATTTGTCCTATATTTTTCCTCACTTCATTTCCTTCTATCCTTCATTTTCTATGATTTTTCCTTATTTTATTACTAATTTCCTTTCTATCACATTTGTGCATGTTGACAGTTTTGTATTTAGAGGTGGAGTACCCTTTCCGACATCTACCCCTTGGTATGATGTCATTCAGTGGCCTTGATCTGCCTATCTCTGCCTTTTCTATTTTTAGGTTATTATTTGATTTCTGCAGTCTTCACATATACTGGGCATTGGCAAAGGGGTCCTTAGAGTTTTCTCTTCAGATTTCCCTTTGCTAGGTGCACCTCCAATCCCTGTAATATGTACTATAATTTTAACTTTGGATTTCCCTTTGCTAGTCCATTGATTAAGTGGCCTCTGAGGTTGCCCTTATACAAGACGTGTAAGACAAGGAGTTTGCATGCGGTGCTGTGTCATAGCATGCAAAGATGAGGATCACACACAGTGCTGTGCGATAGCATGCAGGGTCATAGTATTGTAGAAAGTGAATCCTAGTATAAACAACTCAGTCTCTGGATAAGTGACTCTATTAATCCGTACTATACCTAGTATAAACAACTGTTGTAGTAGAGTAAGTACGCATCAATAAATATGTATAGTAAATATAGCTCACCTCAGTCTCTGGATAAGTGACTGAGGTGATAAAGTAAACTACTGAAGATATATATACGTGTAATGCATAACAAAGGGATGTGTGTCAAAGGAAAAGAGACAAGGGGAAACTTAAACACGAGCCGACCACATGGATCAAAGGGAATGCTAAAATAGCACACGCATCAAACACATCAAAAGTGTTATGGACTCACGGTGCAATTCCAACACTCCTCCTCACCGTGAATACACTCCTCCTCGCATGGAATCCCACTAACGAAGGCCAAGAGATGCACGAAGGACGGCAAAATGTTTAGGTTCCAGGGCTTTAGTAAACATGTCGGCTACATTGTCACGGGTGTGGATGTAAGTGATAGCTAGGTCGCCCGACTGTACACGCTCGCATAGGAAATGATATTTGATGTTGATGTGCTTAACACGTGAATGAAGTAATGGGTCCTCGGATAATGTCTTCGTAGCGTTGTTGTCGCAGAGGATGGTAGTAGGCAAGTTTTGATGAAAATCAATAGCGCATAGTAGTGTACGCAACCAGACGCATTCCTTTGCGGTCTCAAACACCGCTATGTATTCTGCTTCACAGGTGGAAGCTGCCACTACCTTCTGTTTACGTGCTGCCCAAGACACTGCGCCTGAGCCAAGAGAGCACATGTATCCCCCAACGCTGTGACGAGTGTCATGGCAATTAGCCCAGTCAGAGTCACTATAGGCGTGCAGGAGAATGGGGTTCTGTCTGCCCAGATAAAGCTTGAAGTCCCTAGTTCCCTTTAGATAACATACTAGCCATATAGCAGCACTCCAGTGTTCTAAGAAGTACAAATCAAGGTATTGAGAGAGCTGTTGTACTGCATAAGAAATGTCGGGATGCGTAGATATTGCCAAGTACAATAAGCATCCGACAAGAGAGCGGTAGGGAAGCTTGGCCAGGGCGTTCCTGGCATCCTGGGACATACATTGCAGATTGGAGCACCATAGTTTCGAACCAGGGTCCAATGGGGCAGAAATGGGGTGTGCTTCTTTCTGACCAAACTGTTCCACTATTTTGTCAATAAGAGTGGTCTGTGAAAGTGCAACAGTATGCATGTCTCAGTCCCATGAGACAGCAATACCCATAATAAAATGTGCCATCCCCAATTCGGAGATAGTCCATACTTCGCGCATCTGGTTCTTGAAGCGCTCGTTTTTGTCCTTGGAGTCGGCGATGGTTAGATAGTCGTCGACATGGACAGCAGCGATAATTGTACCAGTGTCAGTTTTACGGTAATAGATACAGGACTCGCACGAGAGGTGGGTGAATCCCCAATTTAGCATCTGCGCATTAAGGGTCTGATTCCAAATGCGCCCACTCTGTTTCATACCATATAAGCCGCACTGTAGTTGCCAAACCCAGTCCTCCTTGCCCTGCTCCTCGAAACCAGCAGGCTGCTGCATATATTGAATTTCATCATCCGGAAGTAAGCCATAAAGAAAAGCCGTCTTTATGTTGACCTGTTGTGCATCCCAGCCAAGTGAGGTGGCTATGTGTAAGAGAATCCACCATGATTCCATGCGCGCAGTCAGTGAGGTAGTTTTGGTGTAGTCCCTGCCATAAATTTGTTCATTTCCTCTGAAGACTAGGCGTACCTTCCATCTAATAGGGGTACCCACCTCATTGCGCTTAATGTGGAAAATTGGTCTCCCATGCCTAATACATTTCCCTAGTGGAACCTCTGACCTAGGTATTAGTTTGTATACCCCCATTTCTTTCAATGAGTTCAATTTCTCCAGATATCCACACTCCCATCACGTTGCATCAACAGATCTTCTGGCTTCATCCCATGTTTTCGGCTCATCCTCAAATTGAAGTGACTCTGGATCAAAATCTACCATTTCCGAGATCAGGGCCTGAAATTGATGCGCTTGATTGCCCAAATCAAGATTATGAAATGATTGTTGGAGTTCTTCCATGACATCACAATCATGATCGGAGGATTGATCTGTAATGTGATCTGATCGTGCAGCCACAATAGCAGCCCGATGCTCCCGCCGCGCCTCCTTTACACGTGCAGCGCTCTCCAAGGATTCTTGCACTGCAGCCACTGTTCTAGTAATAGCAGGGCCACCATTGGGGTTTTTGTCTGTGGGTATTAGAACACGGGTAGATCGACGAATAGGCTGGGCGATGGGTGGCGGTGGCGGTGTCATGAAACTATTAGAGGGCGCATCAGGGAGAGTGAATTCATGAGAAGACTCAACATCATCGTCTTGCTGTAAAATAGGACCAAGGAATGTGGGTAGACTACCATTGGACCCAATATTATCATCCTCCCCTAATTCATCGATTGAAGGTGGTGAATAGCCTTCATGGCTCTCAAGAAAGCGGACATGATATGAAATATGAACCTTACGCATTGCGCGGTTATAACAGCGATATGCTTTTGATTTTGGCTCATAGCCTATCAAGACGCATTCGATGGATCGTTCAAGTATCTTGGGATTATCCTTTCCTGGGATAAGCACAAACGCCCTGCAACCTATCTCCCGAAGATAGGAATAATCAGGTTTTCTCTCGTACCATAATTCCCAAGGCATTAGGCTTGCTAGTGAATGGGTCGTAGTCTTGGTGTGCAAGTGGGCAGCTGTGAGGTAGAACTCGTCCCACAAATAAGCTGGCAGACCAGCATATATTCACATAGTGCGCGCTTTAGCCATAAGCGTCCTATGCATTCGCTCAACACGGCCTATGTGAGCCAAGGTGTGAGGTGCCATGAAACGCTGATCAATACCACGAGTCTTCAACCACTCCTTCATTTCGTGCGATTTAAGTTCACCGTTATTGGTGATATAGGTCCTGACTTTGAGGCCGGTTTCGTTCTCCCAGGCAAGTTCCCAAGCTTTAAGTTCCGTGAAAGCATCATCTTTATTTTGCAATGGTATAGACCATGGGAATGAGGTGTAGTCGTCTACTATATCCATGATATAACGGTTCCCCGCACGCGACGTTACTGAATGTGGTCCAGATAGATCCACCCACACCTTTTCCAGCTTCCTTGTCGCCTTATGGCCTGGTCCCTCCTGACGTTTCTTGGGGACTGGAGACTTGGTCTGCTTGCCAAGGACACAGGAATTGCATTTAGGTAATTTTTGCAATGAAGCGAGCAGCGCACCAGTGAAAGCGCCCTTCTTGGCCATATCCCAGAGTGCCTGGTAATTTGCATGACCCAGACGACGATGCCATGTCTCGAGAGTAGGGGTCTTGTGAACCATTAGCATGTGATCAGCCTGGGCCGATGCAATGTTGAGCGTGTAAAGCTTTCTAGATATGCGCAATCCACAAGCTATGAAGGCCCCAGAGGATTTATCAGTGAACCAGCATGTGTTACTGTCAAAATGTGCAACAGCGTTAGAGTCGTCGGCCAGCGTGCCCACTGAGATCAGCCGAACTGCCGATTTTGGGATGTAGAGGGCATTACATAAAATAATTGATGTGCCCCGGGCTATTCTTAGCTGTATATCACCAACACCGACAGCATCAATAGATGAACCACCGACACCTCTGACAGAGCGAGGTGAAATGGGTCATAAGGTGAGGAAGTCAGACTTGTCAGGGGATATATGTACTGTAGCCCCAGAGTCAATAATAATGGGGAGAGCGTCTAAGGTGATGTGTGAGCGACAAGTCTGTGAAAGGGGTTCCACGGTGAGCACATTGTCAGGGATGGGTGATGTATGGTGTTTCCAGTCCACTGTAGTGGTGAGCTCCTCCTCCACAGCAACCCATCCTTCATATTCCAGTGTGTCCAAAGGGTCTAAAGGCAGCGGGTCGTGAGCAAGCCCGGCAAATTCTGGTGCAGGTGGGGTAGGAATATCGGGGTCGACCATGACAGTGAAGGCACGACCATTAATGTCCTTCATGGTAATAGGAACCTTTGTAGTGCCAGCCGGTAAGGATTTCTTCTCACGGGCGGCCCTGTGAGCAGTGATCGACTCCTCGAGTGATTTCCCAGCCATACCACCGCCAGGTTTAATGCAATATTGTTTCGTGTGGCCAAGTTTCCCACAGTTAGTGTTGGTGCAGATTGGTGCATTAGGGAGCTTGGAAGATTTGGACTGTGTGGTAAAAGCAGCATGGTTTTTGGAACCACCATGCTGATCATTCTCAAGTAATGATTGTTCGTTCTCCAGAAATAATTTGATATCCTTCGAGCCATATGGAGCTGAGAGGGAAGAAGCGGCAATATCCCATGAAATAATGGAGCGAGCATGTGGAAAATTATCACTAAGGGAATTAAGGAGAGCGATGCAACAAAGAAGATTGGCCTGTATATCACCCATGGCAAAAGCGCGTTCAATTAATGCGCAAATCTTTTCTGCCGTCTCGGGGAGTGGTGTGTCCTTTGTACACTGGATGGAAAGCACTTGTTGTAAGAGCTGGACCTGCTGAACAGGGCCTTCCTTCTGGTGACGGTCCTGGAGAATTTTCCAGTTCGCATCAGGGCCTACTTTAATGTCCAGGAATTTACGCTCAGATGGAGAGATGCTGGACGCGATAAACGCATATGCGAGGCGGGAATTCGCCTTCCAGTTGGCAAGCGCTCAGAGTTCGGTAGAAGTGGGCTCAGGTATTCCGCCTCATAAAGGCCATTTAATGATAAAGCAATAATAATCTCCTTGCACCATTCTTTGTAATTTGATTTAAGTTTGTCGAGCTTCTCCCCGGTATATTGCACAGAAAGTTTGATAGGGGAAACGGACGGGGGATCAACAGTATCAGTACCCATGATAGAAAACCGAGGTCAGTGGACGACGAGTGTGCAAAGGGAGATGAGAGAGATGCAATGGTAGAGCAGCCGGGTCCGTGAAAGACAAAGGAATTGATCCGAGATCAAAAACGATCGGGGAAACAGATCAGAAGGTATGACGAAGCAGAACATCGAGTGGCTAGGATACTTTCTCCCATTGTTCAAAGATGACGAGAATGGCCCATAACCTGTAGAAAGTGAATCCTAGTATAAACAACTCAGTCTCTGGATAAGTGACTCTATTAATCTGTACTATACCTAGTATAAACAACTGTTGTAGTAGAGTAAGTACACGTCAATAAATATGTATAGTAAATATAGCTCACCTCAGTCTCTGGATAAGTGACTGAGGTGATAAAGTAAACTACTGAAGATATATATATGTGTAATGCGTAACAAAAGGATGTGTGTCAAAGGAAAAGAGACAAGGGGAAACTTAAACACGAGCTGACCACACGGATCAAAGGGAATGCTAAAATAGCACACACATCAAATGCATCAAAAGCGTTATGGACTCACGGTGCGATTCCAACAAGTATCCGTGCAACTAGTTGTCATGACCTTTCCATTGGACTTGCGTAAACTCTCTTTAAACTCTCTTTAAACTCTCTTTAAACTCGACAAAGGTTCTAATTAAAGTGGAGTTTCAAGAACTTGACAATAAATCTTACTTAATCTTATCTGAATTCGAATATCACAGGTGGTCGTTCTCTTGTTAGGTGAAACACCCGCCCACACGTCAGGTGAGTTGTTCTTAGACCTTGAACGCCAATTTTTGCCCACTTACGCGTGCAATGGATTCAGACGCCCTTCCAAAAGTGTGGTCATTTCTTGGATTTGGAAGAACGACTGACGTGCCAGTACAGCATGATTCTGTTGTAGTGTCAAAGGATAAACAAAAGCTCAGCTCAGACAGAAGGCAGGATAGTCAACGTGGGTCAAATGGTTCACAACAGGTTTGGGAGCTAACTACATAGGTACGGCATTCATAGTTTCAACGGCCAACCACGAGAAGCAGCTGACTCATGACATTCTTCAGGATAGGGATACAATGTGAGTGTTAAGCCCGTCGACCCGTTGGTATCGATAACTTCCAACCCTCCAGCGAGAGGATTTCCAAAGCTTTTGCTGTGTGTTGATCAATCTGTACCACAATCTAAATGTATCACTAAAGTCTGCTATTTTTTCGAATTCCATTTGTGCAACTGAATGAAAAAACCTTGATATCTATGATACACTTGTGTGATGTTATACAAGAGGCGACCAGTGCCCATGATGCAGAAGCGTGAATTATTCAGAAAGATCCTCAAGCTCCAGTAATTCCTCCCGTTGCACCAGTTGCTTTAATACGCGCAGCAGCATCGGCTTGTGTGGTACACGTAATGGACGTTCCAGCGCTATTGACAAGAGGGAGCGCAGCGCATGTAAGATTTGCCCCGCACGATGTTACGGCAAACTTTCCGTTAACACACTGAGCGAAGCCCGAACCGATGCAGGCCTGTTCCCCGGCTGAGCATACAAAGTTATCAATCACAAATCAAGTATTGAATTGAAGAGTTAAGAATCATACAATTACAAGGAGAGCTCGCAGAAAGAGTAGCGAACTTTGCATTCAGGGCTTGGGCGTCTTTTCCATTTTGTAACTTGAAGCCTGCAGCGGCAAGTGCGGTTGCACTGCCGGCGGAAGACGAAGCACTCGCTTGTGCGGAACTCATAGTGGTGGAACTAGAACTTAGTGAACTAGAGGGGTTTGGCCCACCACTAGAGCCTGTAATGCCTCCGGTAGCACCAGTCGCCGCAATACGGGCTGCAGCATCCGCCTGGGTTGTGCAAGTGATTGAGGTGCCAGGTGAGTTAACAAGAGGCAGAGCAGCACAGGTCAATGAAGCACTGCAGGAAGTGGTAACGAATTTTCCGTTTACACATTGCGCAAAGCTAGAACCAATACAGGCGTTGATTCCGGCTGAACAAGAACAACGTTAGCATTGTGGGTGAATTCCGATGTAAGGGAACATTTCACCTGTACATGGGGAGTTAGCAGTGAGAGTGGCAAATTGGGCGTTAAGCTTCTGCGCGTCTTTGCCGTTTTGGAGCCTAAACCCACCACTACCGGCAGACACAACCGACGCAGTCACGGTAGATTGAGGAGCACTCGCGGAGCCGGCAACTGCACCAGAGTTGTTTCCTGAGGCGGGAAGTTTGGCGACAGCAGATGAGGACGAAGGAGCACTAGCGGAAGTGTTAGAAGGGGGCTGCGAGGGAGCCGCTTTACCGACACCAGGGTTTTGCGTCAAGTCCACCAACTGTGTTCCATCAGCGATGGGACCACTTGGATTGGCAGGACACGACCCGGGAGGATTCAGTGGTGCGTTGTGGCCAAAAGGAATGGTTCCGGGTTGACCGACGGCGATACCACCTACAAAGACCGTGGGGTTGGCACCTTTGAACTGACACTGGAACAAGCCGTTGAGTTCGGCATTCTCTGGGGCCTGCTGACAGTACGGCACACTCTGGGAAGTGGGCTGAATCAAAGTGCTTTCAATTCTGATATATCACGAGATTAGATTGGCCGAACTCACAGTGTTGCGCGGTTGCTGGACGAAGACTTGAGTTAACATAATCATCTGGGCATTATTGTTGAGAGTCTTTGCTAGATCGATCATTTTGTCTGCTGCGTTTTGCTGCTCGCAGGGACCCGGCGCGGCGAGCAAAGTGCTAAAGGCAGCAACAGAGACCGGGCTGCATTGGGCAGCGCCACCAGCAGCAAGCTGGATAAGGGACCTTGTCAGATGGCGAAGGGATCAAAGAGGAGACAACGTACACAAGCTTGGTTCCATTTTACAGTGGCATCTGAGATCGTTTGAGCAATGCGCTTTGTTAGAGGTGCACCCTCAACGGCTGAGGCAATAAAGCCAAGGAGGAAGAAAGAGAGTCGAACCATTGCAACTTAGTGAATGAAGCAAGGAGCTTGCTCGGTAAAAGTGAACGTATTGAAGGAATGAATGAGAGCACCGGGCTGGAAGGTAAGTAGACGGAATACAACAGAGAGGAGGAAAAAGAAGAAAGTAGGGTCTAACCAACAATGAACAGCTCCTTATATGGCGCCGCATGGTGGTGAATATGAAAAGCCATTAGAAACTGAAAAGGTAATGAAAAAGTCAACCCTTTTTGTCAGCTCCACAATGAACAAAAACCGATCACAGCTATAGTTGCCTCGGTTGCCATGACACCATTATTACATGTCCAGGTACATTGCTGATTATGTCTTTTGTATCCAACTCGGTCAGATTCAATCCCGTCGATAAAGTATTTACAACAAGATAGATGCATCATGCTACGAGTGATGTAAGAAACAGAGTCAAGAACTCTTCAAAGAAAACATACAATGATCAGTTCAAATCAGACTCTGTGGGTGAGCTGATGGGGGTGTCCAATCGAAACCACATGGGGATTGATTTCCATATTTTCTCCCTTTCCCTGGCTGCCCAAGCTTCCAGGGATTTCGCACAAGCCTTGCATTCCGAGAACTCCGCACTCTTGAGTTGCCCAAGCTCCTCGGCAACATAGAGTGGATCACAATAGCCTCGCTCGCGGTCAAATAGATAATGCTGCGTTGCGAGATCAACTAACTCTGAGAAGTCCTTTCGACAGGCAGCTGCAGAAATGCAAACCCCGCCAAAAGAAGTCCTCCGTATATGCGCATGTGTGCTATTTTGCTGGGGTCGGATATGCTGACTGCTGCCCATAGCGGTTATCAGTGAAGTGATTGTCTGGTGCGCTGCCTCTTTGCCTAAGCAGAGTCTTTGTAGATCTATCGCAGACAACGAAAATGCAGGACAAGAGGGACGGTACGACGGGTCTTCCTCTGTGGGTTCAAATATTTGTGTATATGAATAGCGTGATAGGTCGTAGAATGCGGCTGGTAGAAGGGACGGTGCATTGACTTCTCTGGCTAGATTTATGACAGCCTGAATAAAGTTTAGCTAAGGGCAGGTCAGATAAAGATGAACTCACAATGGGATGGGGATATAAATGTCCGCCGTGCGACGTAGAGTCAGTCTCATAGGCTCTCGAAAGATCCTCCCGTGTATCCCATGTCTTCAGATCCGACGGCCACACAATGCTAAGATGCGCAAGTGCTTTCCACCGTAAAGAATCGATGATGTACTTTGTTGATAGACGAAGAATCCCAGATACACTTCGAAAGTCTTCGTGACCGTTGTCTCCGAAATTGCTTTGGGCGCTGAGCTTGAGTTAATTTCTCCCGAAACGGAAGGGTAATCAACGCACGGTCCATCATACAATGCAGTTAGCAAGTTTCCGACATCTTCCGCAGTGTCATGGAGTTGAATAACCGGGATTCGTTGGGATTGTTGAGAATTACCGGTGGTACAAGTAGAAGCCAAGTCGTTGCTGCTACAACACATTGATACGGGTTGCGGCAGTGAGAACATATCCCTGAAACACACTGAATGTCGGGCTAGCTGCGACATATGGACTTTGAACAACGTATTCTCCGCTTGACATATGACGCTGCCATCGTCAAACCAGAGGTCTGAATGTCGCTCAAGCTGCATGCTGGCCTCAGCTTGATGTGAAACATCAACATCCTCTACGCCGGTGGGCTTGGATTCGGGAGTAATTAGGGATGGCTCCATTCGTAATGGTTGGTTAGAACTGGATGACAGAAGCTTGGTAGGGGCCAGGGTACTAGATTTTGGCTGCGATATCATCTAAAAAAAGGGTAAACGAGGGGGGCAAATGTCGCAATGATAACTCGCAAGTCTTACATATGCTATCACTAAAAAGAAAGTTTTCCTGATACTAAACTTTGAGACAGATTACAGTTGGATCATAGCAGCATCATGTTGTGCTCGATAGGAAGGCGCTGTCACTACCTATTTTTTCATCTAATTTGTCCAGCAATCTTGTGAGTTCTTGGGCCTCTAAGATCAGCTGGCCTACAGTGCCCTCGACACTCCCTTCTGCATTTCTAGGTGTTTCCCCTTTGAAACTCAACTGACCCACAGCGCTCTCCACGACCTGGCTCCACGTCGTTCCTTCCTTCGATAACTCTTCAACAAGTTGATCCTTGATTCTCCTACAAGTGCCAGCGCCATCATAACCGAAACCAGTGTAGACTTGCACCAATGAAGCACCAGCTCTGGCATACTCAAGTGCGTCAGCCCCGGAGGAGATACCGCCACATCCTATCAATGGAATAGAAGCCGGGAGGTAGGATCGGAGCGTTCGCAGTGCCTGCAAAGAGTACTGCTTGATAGGCGCACCAGACAGGCCGCCGATTTGTGTTTTATTGGCTATGCACGAGCGCTTCAGAATGGCAAACAACTCACAAAATGAAAAAACTTACGGTCTGTGAGATTTACAGGTCTCTGCGTTGTTGTATTGCTCACGATCACGCCGTCAATGCTGCTATCTCTGATTACGGCTGCGATGTCAATCAACTGAGACTCGTCAAGGTCTGGAGCGATCTTCAAAACCAGCCTTGGCTTTCGAGCAGTAATCTCCGAAGTGGGTAGTTGATCCCGTGCTTTTGTCACGCCAGCCAGTAGCTGTCCCAAGAGTTCACGATTCTGTAGTCCGCTAACGAGACCTTAATCCTGGCCACAGAGGAGGGATGAAAAACTCACCGCAGGCCAGGCGTATTGGGACTGGAGACATTTACCACGAGCACATCTGAATACGGCCCGAATGTGCGAACTCCAGCAACAAAGTCATCGATGGAATCCGGAGGAGATTCTTTATTTTTGCCAAGGTTGACAGCGAGAACCGAACCTGGCCGAAGAGCTGCAGATTCGTGCTCTGACTGAAAAGCAGGAATTCGGGCGCGTAGTCTTGATAGCATAGAAGTATGACCTTGTGATGGGAAACCATATCGGTTAATTAGCCCTGAATCTTCACTAAGATGAAATACGCGAGGACGGGGGTTGCCAGGCTGAAGGATGGTGAGATTTGATGTCAGAATAGTCTGAACTACATACCTGTGGCTTCGGTGTGACACTACCAATCTCGACCCAGCTAAAACCAAGGTTAAAGAGACCTTACAGGCTGTTGGCACAAACGTAGGAATGTACGTGTTGACGTAACATACCATCGACAGCCTCTCCATCCTTATCGAATCCAGCTGCCAGTCCCACAGGATTCGAGAGGACTTGCTCCCATAACTGACGGAGGATTCAGTGTTGCGAGGCATCAATGTAGGCCGATTATAGATACCTTGAACTCCAATCGTTGGTCATCCGGCAATGGGTCTCTCGGCCCAAGCCCACTTTTCAACACTTTTACTGCAACCTTGTGCCCAATTTCCGCGTCCAGAGTATGACGCAGTAAGGGGGTCAGAAAATATCTATGGAGAGCTGACCGTGCATCGAAGTAATACACGGTAAACAGACCAGTGGATAGTAAAAATGCAGTTGCATAGAGGCCTGACTGTAATGGAGAGCGCCTCACGTTTACTGTCTTGGTAAAAAAAAACCTCGAGGAAGTATGGCTTTTGGGAAAGAGATGAGAGGCTAACTTTGGATATACGCCTCTAGTAAACTTTGACATTGTCGATACCGTAGACTCTGGCCGATGTTCAAGTTGACCTTTATTTGTTATTTGTTTTTAGAAATAGAAGAGAAAAAAAAGTGATGAGAGTGGGATTCGAACCCACGCCACCGAAGTGACCAGATAACTGAGCAGCAACTGCTCTGGTCGTTCCTTAGTCTGGCGCCTTGGACCGCTCGGCCATCTCACCGATATTGGACAGGAAGGACATTATCAATAAATGCTACTATCAGCCGTAGTTTCCTAGACGCGACGCTGGCTTCGGAGGACTTCCGAAGAACAAAGAGGAAAGGCAGGACAAAGATTTTAAAAACAGACCTCGACATCGAATTGTCTAATGTGTAAAGTCGAGGTGGCCGAAACAAAGGTGCTAAATAGAACAATGGTACGCTAGACGACACAAAAGGGTTTCACGTCCGGTTTCTGTTTGTTTCAAGCTTACCCACCACGCAGTACATAGATAAGCGTGTCGGACAGTTACCTAAAGTTAGTAGTACTCGTCAGACAGCGAGAAGCTATCCAGGAATTGAGGAACACACGAGGCGCACAAGTTTTTTACAACGTTTACAATTTAGAACACGCCCAAATCCGGTAGGCGATAAATCAGCCAACTCCGACAAAATTTTTGATTGCTCGTTCCTCCAACCTCCCACAATCCATCCTTCCATCCATTCTGCTTTCGCAATGGATGTGAGTCTGCGATGACCAGGATCTTTCTATCGGTGAAATCTGATAACTTTTTCTTCATTTCAGCCAAATTTTGTGCAGTCTCTGCATAATCTGCTGGTCTTGACAACATCTAACGATACAGCTCAAGTTAAAACAGTACGACCGTGATTGTCGACGATTTTTAAGCGTTCCATTTACGACAATATTTCACCAGGCGACTGCACAATTAAACCAGGATTATTACAAGCACCCCGCATGCATTTCTGCACTTGCGAATATTCTGGGAAGTTCGCCAGAACAACCAGTGCGTGTCACTTGCTGCTCTGCGACATCTCGTCAGCCAATTAGGCTATGTTTTCTAGGTGCGCCAGCTAGCTGCAGTCGAAATGCGAAAACGCGTGTCACAAAACAGTGGAAACCTGTGGACATTGCTACCTCCACACGAGCGTGAAGAGATCAAATCAAAACTACCGGAGCTTATCTTAGCGGAACCCAAGTGAGAAACTCTTTATTCGCTTGCATATTTCTGTTGATTACCATTTTCGCGTAGCAATCTTGTTCGCCACTCAGCTGCTCGTGTAATCGCTGCTATTGCCACAATTGAGATCCCACAAGGCACATGGGCTCAGCTTCTACCATTTCTTCATCAGACGTGCATATCTTCTCAAGTTACGCACCGTGAAGTTGGCATCTACATTCTGTTTACCGTGCTCGAAAATATTGTCGAAGGATTCCAAGAGCACCTCCAGAGTTTCTTCAAATTATTTGAGCAATTATTGGTAGATCCTGAAAGTATTGACGTCCGAATTACTACAGTCCGGTATTTATCTGCTTATTTTGTTGTTGATTCTTGCTCAACTTTGATTATAGAGCTTTGGGCGTAATTGCTCAGTACATCGATTCTGATGACAAGATTGATCTTGTGAGAGTTGTCCCTAAATCCTTTGGGCTGTCTGTCTTATAATAATTTGCAGAAAGCATTTCAATCTCTTCTTCCTGCCATGATCCAGGTCATCGGGCAGAGCGTGGAAGCAGGGAACGAGACTGGAGCAAGACAGTTATTTGATGTGTTGGAGACTCTCTTGATTCTCGTAAGTCGTTGTGGTCACAGGACTCTGAACGAATGCTCAAATTCGCCATCCCCATAATAGGAAGTCCCGATCCTTGGCAAACACATACCTGAACTTGCCCATTTCCTGTTGCAGTGCGGAGGCAATTGTTCTTTCGACAATGAGCTTCGTGTTCTTGCACTAAACGCACTTAACTGGACCGTACAATAGTGCGCATCACTTTTTTTATTATCTAGCTGTTCTATATTCACCAAATCTTTAGCAAAAAATCCAAAATTCAAAGCAATGGTCTTGCTCCTGCGATCCTTGAAGGATTAATGCCTATTACGACCGAAACCGGGCCCGAAGATATCGACGACGACGCTCCTTCCCGCGTGCGTATGATACCGTTCTAGAACTCTAAACAGGCATTCACTCTTTCCTAGTCTGCCCTCCGTATCATCGACGGCCTCGCAACCAACCTGCCACCTAATCAAGTATTCCCAGCTCTTCGCACCCTCATTGTGCAGTACTTCTCGTCTGCAGATCCGACACACCGACGTGGTGCCATGCTCGCCCTGGGTGTTGTCGTTGAAGGTTGCAGCGAGTTCATGACTCCACTGATGGGTGAGGTGTGGCCCATCATTGAAGCTGGGCTCCGGGATGGCGACGCCACTGTCAGGAAAGCCACTTGTGTGGCTGTCAGCTGTTTGTGCGAATGGCTTGAAGACGAGTGCGTTTCAAAGCACGCGGTTCTCGTTCCCGTAAGTCTGCTATTCCAATAAGTGTATCAGCATAGCCAGAATAAATCTTGTAGGGCATCATGAATCTCATTAACGACCCAGAAACCCAACGAACAGCCTGCACTGCATTGGATGCCCTCCTCGAGATCCTTCAGGATGTCATTGATCAGTATCTCCAGCTCATTATGGAGCGTCTTGGCGGCCTTCTTGAGACCGCCCCTTTGCCTGTCAAAGCTGTAGTCACCGGTGCCATCGGCAGCGCCGCTCACGCCTCCAAAACCCGCTTTCTTCCTTACTTCCAGCCCACTATGCAACATCTTCAGCACTTCCTTGTTCTCACCGGTGAAGGTGAAGAGACTGAACTGCGTGGAATAACAATGGACTCGATCGGAACGTTTGCTGAGGCCGTGGGGAAAGACGTATTCAGGCCGTATTTCCCTGATATGATGAAGCAAGCGTTCCAAGGTATCGAGATGGGCAGTGCTAGGCTCAGGGAATGCAGTTTCCTTTTCTTTGGTGTCATGGCTAGAGTCTTCGGCGAGGAATTTGCCGTATACCTCCCCAACGTAGTACCGCCACTCCTAGCTAGTTGCAAGCAGGCAGAGCAGGGTGAGGAGACGATGTCTTGTATGCCTTTTCTTTATTGGATTTCTGAAGCTAATCTTGGTTCGCTCCCAGTGTCTGTCTCCGATGCAGCATCAGCTTTTGCATCGGGTTCGTCTCCTTCAAATGCCATTTCTATTTCCGATGAGTCCAACGGGGTTGAGCTTGAGGATGTAGATCTTGACAAGATGATGGATGTCAACAGCGCCATCGCTGTCGAGAAAGAGATCGCCGCTGACACTATCGGAACCCTGTTTGCGGCAACCAAGGGTCATTTCTTCCCCTTCGTTGAACAATGCGCGCTCGAACTTGTCGCTCTCCTCCCCCATTACTATGAAGGTATCAGGAAGAGTGCAACTGACTCGCTTTTGGAAATTGTGAGAACCTTCTACGACTTGAGCGATCATGAGGACTGGCAGCCTGCGGCCGTCGTGGTACGTTGTCTCCATCTTATGGAGTCATCTTATTAATTCGTGTTCAGACGGCCCCGTTGAGCTCCAGTGTCAAAGAGCTCATCGGTCATACCCTAAATCCACTTCTGGAGATGTACGAAACCGAGGACAACAAGTTAGTCTTATACGTCATTCGTGTTTCCTATCTTGCCTTTGCTACCCTCTCCATCGTGATGAAATCTTAACTCAGCTCACTCCGATGCCTACTGGCTATGAGATGATATGTTATATTCTGATCACTTGTCGCTTCTTACTCTTCTATCTGTTGCTTACATCTGCATTCTCTAGATCAGTGGCGTCTTCTCTCTGCGTCGGACTAGCAGAGACTATCAACAAGGTTGGGCCCGCTTTTGTCGAAGGCCGTACGTCATGTTATTCATTTTCAGGTTGTGTACTTATTGGCTAATTCATAGACCTCGAGACCATCTGCGGCATTGCTATTCAGATTTTGGAGCAAAAGGCATTCTGTCAGCAGGACCCTGATCAAGATGAGGAGGAGGAGGCCCCTGAAGATCAGGCAGAGTACGACTCGGTGTTGATCTCGTCTGCAGGAGACCTTGTTGCAGCTTTGGCCAGCGCTTTAGGTGCCGACTTTGCGCCAGCTTTCATAAAATTCTTCCCCCTTATTGCTAAATACTACGTAAGTATGCAAACCAGTTCCCTGCTCTGGCTCACAATCATCATTTAGAAACCGAACCGCTCTTTGAGTGATCGTTCATCTGCGATAGGGTGCCTTGCAGAAATCATTGCAGGGATGAAAGGCGCCGTCACTCCGTCTACTGAGCCCCTACTCGAGCTATTCTATAGCGCCCTTAGCGACTCTGAGCCTGAGGTGCAGAGCAATGCCGCATTCGCAGTGGGTCAGCTTGTCGAGAACACAGACATCGATCTTTCGCCGCAGTATCTTCACCTTCTTCAGGCCCTCCGTCCGCTGTTTAACGTTACTCCTGAATCATCTGCAGCCAAACTTAATGCCAAAGATAACGCGGCCGGTTCTGTTGGACGTCTTATTCTCCGCAACGTCACTGCAATCCCTCTTGATCAAGTTCTTCCTGTTTTTGTTGGTGCTTTACCACTGAAGAATGATTTCCTGGAGAACCGACCTGTTTTCCGCGCGCTCTTCCATCTGTTCAGGACGAACGGGTCTGCACTCTATCCACACTTGGATCGCTTATTGCAGGTGTTTGCCCATGTCTTGGATCCTAATGGACCAGATCAAGTTGGAGACGAAATCAGAGCTGAGTTAATCAACTTCCTCGGTGTAATAAATGCAGAGGAGCCAGGCAAAGTCCAAGTGGCTGGTTTGGCTGTGTTCCTTCCAGGCGCCTAAGTAAACCTGTTTTTCTTTCTATAACTGCTCTCGTTGTGTTTTATCTTACAGTAATTCAGGATCCATCGCATTCCACAAGTTCCTATCTTTCTGTTCTGCTAGTGTCTCACGTTTCAATATACATGTTCGTTTAGTATCAGATCAGGAAAATGATTGACTCCGGTAAGACGCGACGCGTTGTTGTGCCTTATTGACGTGGCCCATCTTCTAACTTTCAACCACTCTAACGTTCTTTGTGAGCTCGCTGGCCGACTCGTCCTGCGGCACGGAATCCCCTTCTCGCCGTTACTCAATCCTATGCTCGTCCCTCTTTTGTTTGTCCTCTCGTCCGTTATGACGGTCTATACATCCCCCTTGGCAGTGGTGATTCCACTGGATAGGCAACTTCCCCTCATCGCCCGCATTAACCAGCCTTTCTCTTGGTCTTTCTGTAGTCGTACCTTTGGTCCTGATAATGGAATGTTAACATACTCGACGTCTTCTCTACCCAACTGGCTTTCTTTTGATGCCGCGACTATGACTTTCCATGGGACACCTTCTGCCGAGGACGAGGGAAATCCTAAGATCATGGTAACAGCCTCTGATTCGTCTACTTCAGTATACTCTACTTTTTCCTTCTGCGTTACGCCATTCCCACCTCCAACGCTCAAACGCTCCATCTCAGAGCAGTTCACGGCCTCCAATACCGCATTATCTTCCGTCTTTGTTCTGGCTGCAAACTCGGCGTTAACCACAGGAAATCCTGCTTTACGTATCCCCCCTCGATGGTCATTCAGTGTCGGCTTTATGCAGGACATGTTTTTGGCGGAGAATGACATTTATTACGAAGTACGACTGTCAGATGGTTCTCCTCTTCCGGAATGGGTGTTCTTCAATTCCAAAGCTTTGACCGTGAATGGAATTACCCCAAACGAAAGTACTATTTTGTCTCTCGCATTACATGTGTCCGATCAAGAAGGATACACGGCGTCGACGCTGCCTTTTGATCTCATTATATCATCGCACGAGTTGTCCATCACGACCTCTTCACTGCCGACAATAAATGTGACAGCCTCGACACCCTTCAACGTTACTCTCTCTTCACCCGCAGACTTTTCTGGAGTTATTGGTGATGCACAACCTATGCAGCCTTCGAATATCACGAGCCTTGCTATTGATGTTTCTGGATACAACTGGTTGAAATACGACAATGCAAGCCGAACCTTGTCTGGTGACCCAGGAGAACACGGCCCTTCTGCGGGGCAGAATCCTCGTTTGCCTGTTACCTTGACAGCGTACAACCAATCGATCCAAACTTACGTCTCGCTCGCCATGGTGCCATCTTATTTCTTGGCCTCCTCCCTACCTCCCATACAGGCGATTCCAGGTAGTCAGATACAATTTAATCTGTCCTCAGAATATTCCAATGCCACCAGTCGCGATGATGTCAAATTAACTGCGGCGTTAGAGCCAGCAGACGTTGTAGAATGGCTGCTCTTCGACCCCGAGACTGGTCGGCTGACAGGTAACGTGCCCGCAGACTTTACCTCTACGCACATAACTGCGACCTTTACGGCTTACTCTCGCATCACGCATTCTACTTCGCACATTACTCTTCCCATTGTTGTACTGTCTGCTGACCGCAGCAGGAAAAGCGCTCGTCCTGGTAGTCTCTCTGCAGCGGCTCACAAGAAACTGGTTTTGGGGTTGAATATTACATTCGGTGTCGTCGGGGGACTGGCTATCTTTGGAGGTCTTCTAGCAGCCTTCCGTCGGTGTGCAAGAGTAGAGGATACTGCAGCTGGTGGCGAAGAAGGACGGAACGTATGGAGTGACCAGGATAAGCGATGGTACGGATTAGAAAAGGTTTGCCCTTGCGGCTGGACAGAACCTAATGCAATATCTGACAAAGCAGTGCAGGTTATGAGCCATCAAAGTTCCACCGAATCTGTCCCACCTCGCAGCACCCCAGACTATGGTCGCCTGGGCCTTGGGCTGCGACGGATTTCTGAGCGGAGTCAATCTGAAGATATTAATAGTCCAGCAAGTAAATTACGAAGCCCAGGCGTCATGAGTAAACGCGAATTTATTACGAGGATCAAGGAAACCGTCAGGATCGTTAGCGACAAGGCGCAGGGACGTAAAGCCTCTCGCAAACGCCCGATCATCGGTAAACCTATCTTGCGGTCGTCTCAACAACCGCCAGGCATTCCCCTTGAATGTACTCCGGTCGTAGATTCGCCTTCAGACCCGTTTAATAGGCCTGGCCTTCCAAGTCATCCTGGCAGCACTATAATGACGAATTCTCCCTCAACGTCAACAGCAGAGCACTCTATCCCGAGAAGAAGAGCTGACTTCGCTCCTCCTCGATCACCTGCACAGGCACACCTGGAGGACAATCGACTTTCTCGACCGCTCTCTACTGGTTCCACAGGCTCTTTGGCGTCAAATGCATCGGCAAGAACGCATGCGGCCGAGGCGGTTGTACAAACTGCATCTAAGGCGATTAGTATTCGGAGTGGGAAGAGCAGCAGCGGGATATCTCATCAGTCTGCTATCTCAGAACCGACCCAGGCAGTAGGAACACGTCCTCGGTTGGTCCCGTTCACTAGTGCAGCCCGTGTTCCTGTACCTCGACGGCCTACTTCTCCAGGGTTGGACGTGGGTTCATCTGCGACCAGAAGGGTACCCAGTCAAACTGCAAAGGTGTGGAAATCTGGATCGCCACAGACCGGCAACTCTGACGAAGATGTGGCGAAGAGCGGAAGCGGGGATGAACTCAGAATGGGAGTTCATTATATGCAGAGTTTAGGTGAAGACCATCGTGTTGACTACTCAATCCTAGACGCATCGCATGTTCGCTCCTCCGTTTCATCTCTAGTTTCATCGCATCAAAGGAATGACTCCAACAAAAACGTGGCGAGGGCGCTCGTGAGGATCGGAGAAAACTTCAGGTTCCGTGTTCCCGTTCCACCTGCTTCACCTAGCACGCAAGTATTTGAAGTCAAGCTGACCTCTGGAGAAGCAATGCCCAGATTTTTGCATGTTGATATGGGTGAAGTTGCGAAGGGAGCGGTGGAGCTCTCTGGAGTGCCTGCTGCAACTGACGTCGGGGAAGTGGTAGTAGGAGTTTACACAAGCGACGGAGTATGCGTTTCGCGGATGGTTCTGGAAGTAGTTAAGTGGCGCTGAGATTGAAGCAACATGCTAAGTAGCTCACATATCCTATATTACACTCTCTAATTGTAATGCGCACATAATACTATCTTGCAGTCTAAATCGTAGAATTATTGTTTTGATACACCAGTTATCAGCAGGCAGCAAGAAAACGTTAACGAAAAAAAAAACGACGAAACAGGATGAGATGAACAATAAAATAATGACGATTGTAACGCGCTCGTTTAAACGTCCAATTGATCTGTCAAACGTAAAACCATGTTGAGCTCCATCCTCCTCCAAACTGACATCTATGACTTCCAGATGAGAATCGCAAGAGAGCCGACATAGAAGTAGATAAAATGCTTGGTTTCTGTTGAGAATATAGTTAGTATCGATTCATATCACAAAGGACATCGATCAAGAATCGCAACATGCAGGGAAATCTCGAGCATGTCAAGAGTGAAGTCGCGTCTCTCATTGCGTTAACCTGTTACAATACTGACCATGTGTGACATAACTGCCGAAATTCTTTCCGACAACGACATGCCACGTCGGACCGTGTCGTCGATCAAACTCCTTCTTGATCTGTGCAGCGATGTCTTTCTCGATGTTATATTTCTCCAGCGCTGCGGAGGCAATGTCGACGCTCTCTTGTTGCATCTCTTCGCTCATGTCGACATTTTTAATGATAGCTTTAGGACCGCTCACGCCATCTCGAGGACCTGAGCCAGCATCAGTAGATGAAGTGGGCGCGTCGATTTTTTCCATTAGTTGACGAGGCTGTTGAATGATGGCTTTGAGATGAGGTACGATTATATAGGATAAGGACGATTACCTTGCGGTGGAGAGTCGATAGAGAATCGTTGCAATTCAATGGAAAAGGCGTGGTTCAGGTTAAGTAAGTGAGAGAAGGCTTAGGTATAATAATAAAGGGGGGACACGTGGTCGAAAAGGCTCCACGGGTGGGGACCTCCAGTTGGCGCGCTAGGTCTGTCAAATAACACGATCTTCTCACCAACAGGCGACGTACATGCAGTAAGTATACGTTCCTGTTGACCTTATGCGCTCGGAATATCGAAAACGTATCTGACTTCCTTCAGCTGACTTGACCGGGAATATCCTACTGTTCGTTCCATGTGTTGCACATTCACCAATCCGATGCACCCCCAGCACGAACGTGGATATTCTCGGCCGAATCATTTTACATGTACATACCACAAGGTCCAGACCACATGCTTCCCTTCCTTTGATCTAAGTCCTAAGCCTCAGATCTCAGAGCCCATCTCAATCGCTAAGATCTTTTTGAGACCTGATGATGTCGAGAATTGGTCGAGGTTTGGTTCAACTGCTCGGTGATTCTATGCTACCGCGTTCTTCAATTACAATCAAACTGCAGTTGCCATCGCTTGCCAGACTTGTTAGCGTTGTGCCAGCGTGCTAGTAGGGATCTAAATGATCCCTCGAGGAATCAAATTCAAGACTTTTCCTTACAGTAAACATCAACTTCGAGCTGTATCCCTATCCACGTTGCAGACTGCAATGGCAAGCATGGCAGCCCGTCTGATTCTTACCTGGCCAACGTGGATGCAATTGCAAGTTGGTGTGCAATTAGGCTTATACGGTAAAAGTCATATAGGTCGGATACCACTTGAAATACGTTTCTCGACCTACCAATATTTGTGCAACAGTAATTTGGCAGTGCTTCACCGTCTGGAAAGCCGTAAACCAGTACTTATTCACTCTTTCTGCAGCAGCCGCTATCATGATCACACCATTCTCCATCAGATTCCACTCTCTTTCTGTCAAGGCCTCCGTCACTCCATGCAAGTCTATCTGAATAATTTGTTCTGGACGTCATAAGAAATATTCACTTCGATTCGATCGAGCTGAATTCTTCCAGCACCCACAGACTATGGATCGAGCCTACATTTTCTTAAATACTACCAGAGATCACGCAACTAACACGGCCCGCCCAGCCAGTATCGGTGTTCCTGTAACTTCCTTCGGAGCAGGCCCACCTACCACGTCCAAACTCCAATCTCGCTCCAGCCGTTGGTAAATCTCCTTAAAGGTCTCGATCGATCCTTTTTCATGTATCAGAGCCAATGACACCATCGGGATACGGCCGTCTCTGTGTCTGGAGAGTTGGTGTAACTCCACCCTGAACTTCACGGCTTTCATTGCACTCATCACCCCACTTGGATCTTTGACTTCCTCCAGGCGACATCTCAAGACACCCAAGCCTTCAGAATCTTCCAACATGACCCGTACATTCATACCCATTAGCAACCGACGGCATTCGTTTCGCGCTGTCTGAATGTCGTGCATGGATAGAAGGCTAAATGAGGTGGGTTTGAACCTGAACACATGACCAAGCCATCTTCGCTTGGGAGACGACGATAGAGGGGATAGTGGCGAGGGAGAAGGAAGAAAGAAGGAAGAACTCGCGTCAGAGAAGCCAGGAGAAGCCAACCTCGTGTTCTTCTTAAGTTTTGATTGTTCGTTTTGTTCCATGATGTGCACTCGCTTGTGGTCAAGTTCCGCACGCCGTCTCTTGCCTCTTTTCAGGGACAATTTCTTCAAGACGTTTCTTGTCCCATCAACCACTAGATATTCCTTTGCAACAATGTTTTCCTTCTCGCCGTCTCTTGTGTCGATCATTGGTCGCCGAGGTTTCCGTCGGACGCTCAGTGGTTGCGTATCAGTGAGAGGACCAAGGGAAAATGGATGCTTTTTAGATGGCTGAGTTGTAAGAGTTTCTATGCCAACAGGAGTTGGAGGGGATACATGATTGCTACGATCATCGGATATATTCGTGAGGAGGGCAAAATTAGGAGATGCTCCCATGTCATGGCCTGCAGAAGTCGTCGTCTTCGCTTGCAACACCTTGAGGTGGTGGACAATCTGATGAAAGAATACCTGCATCTTCTCGTCTTGGAATTCCGGCACCGTTAGCGGGGGAAGTTCGCTGCAATCGGGTGATAGCACGGATGGTGAAGTGGAAGGTGAAGGTGAATGAAGGTGAAGGGCAGGCAGGAAAGTAACATTTTGATTACGATCCCGAATAGAGTGATTAGACGATTGAGCTGACCGGCGACCTCTCCCCGAGGCTCTTCGAGGTGTAGGAGGCCCATCTCGGGGAGGGAGGAAGGACGGCGAACGCTCCAGGCCTTTACTATCGGAGATTTCCATGGCTAGAGCAGCTGCCGCTCTTGCTGCCTTGGCTTTCCTGCTCTTCTTGCGTTCCAGTCTGGCTTGCTCGATTTCGATTTGCTCCGCTTGGTAGCTCTCGACTTTTCTTGCCCGGTATTCGATCAACAGGTGATAAATGCCTTTTTGCCAGGTGCGTTCGTCATTCATGAGGCTATCAAGAATATCTTTATCCGGTGTGCCGTGCCAGAGTGTTCGCAGATTAGCAAAGATGTCGGGGTCGATCGAGGCGAGGCTTCCGATGGGTTGTGCTATGCGGTCCAAACTTGGTAAGGTATGGACGATAACCTTGGGTGCATGCAATGAGAAAAACGGATGGGCTATGATTTCAGACATAGTTATTCGCTGTTCCACGTCCGTAGCCAGCATTCGCCGGATCAGATCCTGTGCAAGCGGATTAATATCATTTGGCATCTTATACACCCCTGCTGCGACCAAGTTGAGTAAGGTTTCACAGTCTTCGTGATCGAAGGGGAGCTTTCCAGCAAGGAGTGCGTAGAGGATGACACCACAGGACCAGATATCTGCGGCTGACCCATTGTAGGCGTAGCCCTGGACGATTTCTGGAGCAGCATAGTGAGGACTGCCGCAAGAGGTTCGAAGCATTCCGTTTTGCCATGCCGCCATCCCAAAATCGGCAATTTTGACGTTGAACTCTTTGTCGAGGAGGATATTCTCAGGCTTAAGGTCCCGATGAGCGATATTGAAGCGGTGACAGTAGTCCATAGCGCCAATAATTTGCTGGAAGTAATCAAGAGCCTCGGGAGCAGGAAGTTTGCCCTTTTGGCATAGATGATCGAAGAGTTCGCCACCTTGAACATATTCAAGGATGAGATAAAGGTCTGTTGAAGTTTCCCAGACATCGTAGAGACGCATGATATTCGGGTGATCTATTAGTTTCATGACTACGATTTCGCGTTCGATGGCCAGTTGGGTGTGTTCGCTATCGTCGGCCAGACGGTTGAGAGACACACGCGAGTGAAGAGCGACCTTGGAGATGATCTTTATTGCAGCATGCTGACCAGTCTTCGAGTGACGAGCAATTCTTACACGACCTGTCAACGCTGGTTTTGGCAGTTATCATCAACCCCCAAGGTACAACGTACCTGAACTTCCGGTCCCAATAGTCCTACCTACTTTCCACAAACCTATTCGTTTCGGGTCATACGTAGTCTTCCTGCTTAGCATGGGAGTAGAAAGATTAGCCATGTCTGTAGGAAAGAAAATGCGGCTGACCAGGTCAAGAGCTAAGATATAAACTTGCACAAATAACGCGTCTAACCGAGTCACGATAGGGTCACGATCTGACTTAAGTATAGTATACGACTGACACTCTACATAGCTCTGAGCTCCTCAAAATGATGCAACCAACTCCAGCGCCCTCATCTGCGCCTAATTCACCAGGCCCTCAACAGCAACATGAAGATGACCCATCTACACACCCGACGCCACCTCAGAACATGGGAAGCGCTCCTTTCTCAATCCTAGTCGGTCTATTTGAGAAACTGCAAGTGGAGAGGAAGCACGACAGAAGAAAGAAGATGATTGATGCTTGGTTCAACGTATGTTTTGTTAGTGCATCTTTAGAAGAGAATCCTCAGCACAATTTGATAGCATTGGCGAGATGAGAAGGGGTATGATCTGTACCCTGTTCTGCGATTGATTCTTCCCCAAGTGCGTTTCTGGCTTCTGGTAACAGTTTCATTTAACTGGTGCGTTACTACCCATTCTATAGAAAGACCGAGAGCGTGCTGTGTATGGACTGAAGGAGAAGAATCTCGCAAAGACTTACATCAAACTAATACCGCTAGGAATGAAAGATCCCGATGCCATTCGGCTTTTGAACTGGAAGAAACCTTCAGAAAAGAATGTATGATTTTTGCAATTGTGTGGCGTTTCCTTGATCAATTATGCTTTCAAGAAAACTTCTGGAGACTTCCCCATCGTTCTGTATGAGGTGGTTAGCAAACGCTCCTCAGTAATCGAGGGTTCTCTCTCTGTTGATGACTTGAACGAGATACTTGATGAGTTATCAAAGAATATGGGAAAACAGTATGGTGAAATACACATGTTGAAATCCTCGGCGCTAACAACAACCCAGAGAGCTACAATCAAGGATTTTGCAGCGTGTTTATAACCGGTCAACTCCAGAAGAACAACGTTGGATCGTACGCATCATCCTTAAAGGTCCTTCGCTCATTCGATCGATCTACATGAATGTTGACTGGTGCCTAAAGACATGAATATATCTGTTAAGGAGACCACTGTGTTCTCGGTTTTTCATCCCGACGCACAAGACCTTTACAATACATGTTCTGATCTTAAGAAAGTCGCGTGGGAGCTCTGGGATCCAAGCTATCGTCTGAATGCTGAGGTATCACCTCGTACGTGTAGTCGAAACCATCCTGGCTGACTGCACCATTTCCTCAGGATAAAACCGTCCAACTTTTCCATGCGTTTGCACCCATGCTGTGCAAGCGTCCTACGAAGAAGATTGAAGACTCTGTGAAAGAGATGGGGGGCTCAGAATTCTTTATCGAAGAAAAGCTCGACGGAGAGCGAATTCAGTTGCATAAGAGAGGAAACGAATACTTCTACTGTTCAAGGTTTGTGGCCTGGCCTTCGAAACACACAAATTGACATCCAAATCAAATAATACAGGAAAGGAAAAGACTACACATATCTATATGGAAAACATGTTGGAACAGGGAGTTTGACACCCTTTATTGACCAGGCCTTCGATTCACGAGTCGACGAGTAAGTTGTGGTTTCGCACTACGCTTCCGTTCTCATTACCGTTCGCCAGCATCATCTTAGATGGGGAGATGCTAGTCTGGGATCCGGTCTCCGAACGCAATCTTCCATTTGGGACCCTGAAGACTGCAGCTTTAGGTGGGTTCGGGTTTCCCTAGTTCGTTTTCCTTGGTTTTACCGTGGCATAGATAAGTCCAAGAAAGAACACAATCCTCGTCCATGCTGTATGTTGTTTCAAACCGTCCACCGAACAGCGTCTCTAATTCCGTCATTTCAGTTAAGGTCTTCGATCTTCTGTATTTGAATGGCCAATCCCTCCTTCATCGCTCCACGGCATTCCGGAAGAAGAATATGCGGCACTGTCTCAAAGAGATCACAGGACGTGTCGAATTTGCTGTAGAGTACAAAGGCAAAACTGCCAAGGATATAAGAACAAGGATGGATGATGTCATGGCAGCACGAGGGGAAGGTTTAGTTCTCAAACACCCTTTGTCAAAATATGTGTTGAACGGCAGAAACATGGACTGGATCAAGGCAAGAGGAACTCAATTGTGCTTGTTATTTCTATATTGATTATACAACAGGTGAAACCCGAGTACATGGTAGGTTTTTAAAAATTCCGTTTTGGATGCCATTCTGATGATTCCATCGACCTCAAGGACAATATGGGAGAGACAGTAGACGTGCTCGTAGTCGGTCAGCATAATCAGTATGCTACTTTATAGTCTTGCTGACAGCCAAATTTTATTAGCTGGTAACTATGGTAGCGGTAAGCGCGGAGGGGGTGTTTCGACTCTCATATGTGCAGTGCTCGATGACAGAAGAGCGACTGATGACGACGATGAACCAAAGTATGCTTTTGCACAGTCCTGTTATTCTTGTATTTATCATCTTTCCGCGTCCAGGTACAGTACTTTTGTGCGAATAGGATCAGGTTTATCGTTCGCCGACTTCGTTTGGGTGAGAGACAAGCCATGGAAAAAGTGGGATCCAAAACATCCCCCAGAATTTCTTCTGACTGCCAAGCGGTCCCACGAGGACAAGGGAGATGTCTACCTTGAGCCTAAAGAGTATGTTTTGTTGGTGCTAGAGGGTTCACGTTCTGATTGTTCAATCAGTTCGTTTATTCTCAAAGTCAAAGCGGCCGAAATTGTTCCTTCCGGTTGGCCTTATTCCACTAACTATTTGAACTTTCTTGACATTCCTCCTTCCTTAGATCAGTATGACATGGCATTCACTATGCGCTTTCCCAGAGCACTGGCGATACGCGATGACCTGAGCATTGCTGATTGCATGACTGCCACAGGTTCGTACGTTGATGACAATGTGTCTAGATGACCTATTTTTTTTTGTCAGCAATCCTGGAGAGCATGCGTTCAGACAGGAAACGGAAAATGGAAAGTGATGCAGGGTATAACTTACTCAAACTGAGCTGGAACATCACCAACCTTTCTCATAGGGTAACAAAAAAGAAACGCAAGACGGCAAAGAAGGTAGGTGAAAGTCTCATGCTCGTTGTGTGCTCCTGACCGTCCTACGACGTCATCAGCCAGAGGTTCTTCCAGAATATCAGGGTCCAATGTTGAAAGGAGTGCGTGTGGAGACAGACATTTTCGAAGGGATGAAATTTGGTCAGACCTGATCTTATTACAGTTCAGGATATTTGGTCTCAGCCTCTTGACAGTTGTCATGTCCGACCCGAAGTCCAGAACTGGCGAGCAAGACAAGAAGAATCTCATGACGCTGTGGGTCGTTCATTTTGCTGCTTCCCAGATAAATACCAACATCCAAATCAGGATCCACTCAAATGGAGGTAAATGTGCTCAGATTGCTACCAGCCAGCCACAACTCTTCATCGTATATGGAGGTACAGTTACCCGTGAGCTTCCTTCTTTGGTTACCCGACTTTCTCTTCAATAATCCTTGCAGCGTATAACTTGAAACTATTAATCGACAAAGGAATCTATGATGTTCTTAAACCTGATTGGATTACAGATTCCATTGCTCTTGGACATCCGGCGCCATTTTGGAAGAAGTATGGGTTTCGATGACACGCATTCTTCTGTTGACAAAACTGGCTTATAGATACTTTTTCCATGCAAGCAACGCCCGAGTTGAAACAGACGAATATATAGAGCATGAAGCGACTAGGGACGAAGATCCCTCTGAGGCCAGTTCAAGCAGGAAACCGATTGAAACGGGGTCGCCTGTCGTAAAAGAAGAAGCCGATGTCGACATGGATCCCGCTCTTGCAGACTGGTTCAAGATTGATGACAAGACATCCCTAAAAGGTGAAGATAATAAGTCCGCTGACGATTCAGCGACAGATGAAGACTCGGATAATGCGGATGTTGCGGAAGATGCAGAAGGGAAAAGGGAAGAGGACGATCTGGATGAGTGGTTTAGCGTCAAGAAGCAAGCAATGGGGGACGAAGCATTTGAAGGCTCTGGTTCGATGGTAAACTTCTTTCTTTATACACGCCTCTTGTTTTCCCTTATCGCCGCCGGTTACTCTCAGGAGAGTCATGTCAACGTCAAGATGGGGGAAAGCGAGAATGCCATGGAATATGACCAAGAGCTCATCTTTACACATCTGTTTGTCCACTGGGAATGTCCGTCATATGTTCTATGATTAATTCTCTCTTCCCGAAGATGTTTCTACCTCGACTCTCCCGATAATGCAAAGAAGCATGGCATGCTTGTCAAATCAAAACACGAAGACTATATCAGTCAAAGGTCCGGGTAATAGCAACTTGCTGCTTGTGCTAGCTAAACTATGCAACTAGTTTTATCCAACTATCCACGATAATACGCGATAACGGGGGCAAGGTGGTCGACCTTGATGAGCCGAAACTCACGCACATCATTATCGATAAACGCGATGACAGTCGCCGTTTGGAGTTGATGAAACGCACGACCAAGTCAGTTTGTTTTCTACGTTATCTGAGAATTGCCTGATAGAGAACATAAAGGCCAAAACGACGTCACCTGGTCATCTCCGAGTTCATCCAGGCGTGTTTGGATGAGGAGACTTTACTGGACGAAGAAGGTGAATATCAAGTGATGGCCACATAATATGACCGTTTACCAGTGGTTTTATCAGAATTTTCTCCATGAAACAGCTTATTATTAGTATAATGTAGTACTGGATAGACTTGGCCGCCGTTTGTTTTTGAGTGTTTTGTTGGGAGGGCAGTCGGAGTTGGCGATGTCGTTCAGCTCGCTCATCGCGTAGGCCTTCTAGTTTCATTCCTTCCTTGTATCCCCCTTGCGCTTCCCCCTCATATCGCCGTTTCTTTTTTCCTTTAAATTCTCAACCTGTGAGGAGCTGGTGCTATAAATTCTAGTTCTACGTCTCTGGACCTTGTCCTCATCACGTCATGACCAACCCAGAGGTATCCCCAATTTCGCAGCTCCTCCATACTCTAGGTATCACTCGTGAAGACCTGGAGAAACGAAGTGACCAGATGCGCCAGTTTTTAACGGCTCAAAATCTTGACTTTGACCCATTACGCATCACCAAACCCGAAACCTCCATCGACTCTAGTTTTGGCGCCGAAACTCGACTGACGTCCATGGCCTCTACCTCTACCGCGTCATCGTCGCGTTCAATGTCTCGAGCGAACTCATATTCTCTGCGCGACACTACTCCTATCACCCCCGTAAAATCAGAGATTATAGAATGCAGTGTCCCATTGCGCCATTTTGACAGCATGGAAATGGTCATAGAACGCCAGAGACGCCAAAATAGAAGGGAAAGAAAAGAAAGACGAGGAAGAGAGCGCGAATCTGCGGCAAGAACAAGCGTGCCACAACCACCTTCTCCTTCTCCGAGTAACCCGTTACAAACTGGCCCCATTCTACCTTCTCACATGGAATCACGCGACGAACGACACGTATTACCATCCGATGCTCAAGACACTGTTGAGGGTACCACTGCTCAGGTCTGTGACCGCGTTTTAACGCGTCGAAATCTACTCATCTCCTTGTAACCCCGTCTTAGTCTAATGAGCAGTCACCTGCTGCGTTTACCCCTCAGAGGAGCAAATACTACAGAGAGCACACAGAACTTAGCACAAGTGCACGTCTACAACCTCGCAGGGTGAGCAATCCCGTATGCATTCCACGCGGCTAACATCTGACTGTTTTACAGGATGACTCGTTCATTGTGAAGGCAGAGCAAGCTACTCCGACGCGTCCTCGTACATCCACTCTCCCTCAAAGCCACTCTTCGGAACTACAGTACTACTCTTATCCTCAATACTTGGCCTATGCGCAACTCCTCCCTCCACTAGTATATGGGCATCCACAAAGTGGTTCATCTGCTCTTCCTGTGACACCTCAACCTCAGCGCACTAACACAATGCCATCAAGACGCGCCAGGTCTCCCCTCCCCCCTTCATCCCCGCCTCCGGCGTCATCTCCTATATCTACACCAAATCGTCCAATCGTCAACCTTGTTTCCTCCCCTGGACCATTGGGTCCTCTTCCTGACGAAGAAGAATACGACACCCTCCCATTTACTCTTCCTCCCGGTCCCTATCCTCCTAACAAACCAGATGCTTCCTACGCGGCACTTGTAGGCCAAGCAATCCTTTCTTCACCTGAGCACCGCCTTACTCTCCAAGAAATTTATGACTACATCACGATTGTATACCCTTTCTTCAAACGCGACGAGCAGACATGGATGAACAGCATCAGACATGTTCTAAGCACAACGGTCTGCTTTCGTAAGGTTCCCAGAGAACGCTCCGTCGGACGAACGCTGTGGGCCATTTGGGATGAAGATCTGGAATGTTTCAAAGGCGGCGGATTCCGAAAACAGCTTTGCAAAGATATCGTGGGTAGAACTGGAGTCAGGGATACTTCCAGGACAAAATCAAAGGGGAGGAAACGGACTGACTCTATCACTGATGGCAGAAAAGCGAAACGGTCCAAGAAAGACCATTCGGTCCCCACATCTCCGTCTTTGCCTGCCCCATTTTCCTATCAAATATTTCCAGCCACTCGACCCACACCTCACCATCAACCTTATTATGAGAGCTGCCTGCCACAGCAGCAACCTTTACCTGGTGATATAATATTCCCGCCTTTGCCCTCCGGGGTTGCGTACACCAGAATTGGTAGCACGGCAAACGTGCAGTCATCCTCGGTAGCAGGGCCACAGGGCGGACAGATTGGTGCTGATAGAGAAGACACGCCAAGCTCGATACAATCACACACCCGGGTTCCATCGCCTCCACCATCTTCGGCGTCATCAGTGTCTGTTCCAGAGCTTACACCGAACCGAAGCTCATCCAGCCCGCCCCCAGCCACCAGCGAATTGGATGGAAACAATTCTGCAGTTATCGACAACAAAGCTCATAAGACCTCGTTTGCCGAATTCAACCTTTCTGTCGACCTCGATGACATGGACGAGGCTCTGGATGTCTCTGCAGATGGTGAAGAGGATCCTGACAATGATTTGTTGTTAGGTCCCGTGAGATTTTGGCGTGGATCTCCGAAGACAGCATGTAATACATTACAGCCGGGTATCAAGCTCGCTTTCGATAGTGCTCTTGAAGAAGAAGACGAGCTACTCACGAGCCGCTCGAAGACTGCGAAGAAGCCTGACAAAGGGAAGCGTAAGGTATGTCCGCTCACCATACTTGTGCATTGTCTTGGAATGACATAGGTAACACCAGAAGAGAATCTCGTTTCCACCTGTGCCTACCTCTCCCACTCTCAATCGAAAAGCCACGTCCAAGGTGCCAAAATCATCACAAGTCAACAAGGCAGATATAGGGCATTCGACGTCTCCTCCGCCGTCTACGCCTCCTAGAGGTGTTCGGGAGCTCCCGATCTCTTCCGTCCGCACACCTTTGTCAAAGAAAGACGCCGTTGCCTTAGGCAATAAAGGGGACGTTGAGATGGAGGAAGTCGACACAAACAGAACGCCCCAAAAGCGCCCCTTGGATTATGGACCTGCACCGGTAACGCCTAGAAAATTGGCGTTCCCTCCAAATCAGAATGAGTCTCCCTACCGCACGCCTGGAGGGGTGTTCGGCTTGTCTCCGTTTCGTACACCGAGTTCCCGCGCGGTTTTTGATCCTCATGATCCTGGCGCACTATTGGATGAGGAATTGAGCCGAATGGGTGTGGCAGGGCATGGAGATAGCCCTGGTGGACTATTTGGGAAGGCAAGGGGATCTTTGCTGTATGACAGTCCAGGGCTGAGTAGTCCGGACCAGTGGCAGAGGTGGTGGTGAACGGAATGCTGGGGTGATGATCTATATGAGGTTATATCTGAGGTTAGACACCTCCAGCGGGTATGGATGGTGGACATGAATTTTTTTTTTGAGTTACATCCACAATGATTGGTTTTATGTTCAGCTTGTTCACAGCCTCGATGTTCGTAACGTCTGTATACCTCATGAATATGTACATATACGTAGTATAGCTCAATTGCTGTCTGACTGTTTGTTGGCAAACTAAAATATAATTCATGTAAAATATTTGTTTTCTGTGGTACATTATGGACATACATGTAGTACACTCGGACACGTATATCGACCCTAAAGGTCCCTGATACAGGAGTAGTGGACATCAAAACAAATTGAGACAGGAACGTTGGCAGTGCCAGACGCTACAAGGAATGAAAGCCACGACGATGAGCCAAAGTGTGACGTTGTGACAACGAGGAATATCCAACGATAATCCAACAATTTATCGTCCTCGACATCGTCCTCGACATTGTCCTCTTGTCCTCCTCCTCCTCGTTGTCTTCGTCGTCTTCCTCTCAGCTGCATCCGCTGTTCTAGACAGCTTCGGCGCTGTTGCCATTCGAGTAATGAGCAAAGACAACGATTATAGTCGAGAGTCGTCGCCATGGGCAGGTAGCCAACATCCTTCCAACACTCCTCCACCCTCCGGCCTATCTGCCGATCCTGGATCTCCCAAACCACAGCAATTCCATCCCCCGTTCGCATCTCAACTTCGATCCCCTTCATCTACTCCGTCCTCCAATCCTACTCGTCCCCCAGACCGCCCAAAACTCCCTACCCGATCATCAACCCTAGGCAGCTCTGAACCTGAGCGTACTCTTTCTGTCAACACTTACCTTCCTCATTCCCGGAGCGAAGACCTCAATCATGGCAGCTCTTCAAGCTCTCATCCTTCAGGTTTTCCCGGATCTTCTCCGAGGCCTTCACCAGCCTTTCTGACCTCGGCTGTTGGAACCAGCCGCCCATCTACTCCTGCAGGCTTTCAGAAGCCCAATCATCCCTCTTCTTCTGGACACTCTGACGAGTTGCAACGTCGCACAAGCGTGGCCTCATTCTCATCTGCTCATTCTGGCTCTTCCTCGCATTCTGGTGCAAGCAAGCCACCACCCACTACCGCTTCTTCTACCTCTGCCAATCTTTCATTGACGTAAGTATTCTCACAATTGTAATACCAGTTTATATTACTTTGGGCTCATGTCGTTATCGACTCTAGGACCTGTTCTGCATGCGGGAAGATGATGCAGGGACCGTTTGTTCGCGCATTAGGTACAGTCTTTCATCTAAATTGCTTCAAATGCCTGGTATGGCTCTACTTTCTTCTCTAGAAAAAACTGCTTATTACTTATTCAGGACTGTGGGGATGTTGTTGCCTCGAAGTTTTTCCCTATCGATGGACCAGATGTCCGCCAGCAGCCTTTGTGTGAACGCGATTACTTCCGACGCTTGAATCTGATCTGTGCGAAATGCGGTATGGCATTAAGAGGCAGTTACATTACTGCATGCAGTTCGTACATTCCCCCTGTATTCTGGATGCCTTGGATTCACTCTCTTTACAGACAAAAAGTTCCATGTGGAACACTTTACATGCTCTCTATGTCCTACTTTGTTTGGACCCCAGGATTCTTATTACGAACATGACGCGGATGTATATTGTCATTTTCACTATTCGACTCGTTTCGCGACAAAGTGCGCTGGATGTAGCAGCGCGATTCTTAAACAGTTCGTGGAGATCAATCGCAATATGCGAGACGAGTGCTGGCATCCGGAGTGTTACATGATTAACAAGGTTTGCAATCCCTACCTCGTCAGGATGTGACTCATGTTTCATAGTTTTGGAACGTCAAGGTGGTGTCTCGCAGACCTTCATCGATGGAAGGAGAGCCCGAAGAACCTCCTTACGTGGAAGAGGAACAACATGAAACGCCTGCTTCGCTGAAGGAAAAGCAGGTTCGAATGGAGCAGCAAGTCTATCGTATATGGACGTGAGTAATGACGTATGTTATCGTTACCATATACAAACTATATGTCAGAGTCTTGTCAGCTTTCGAAGAGTCCAGTGCCGCTTGTATATCGGACATGTTGCGTCAGGTCAGCAATGGTCAATATCTGGACGCGATTCGTATGGCGGAAAAGTTCATTTTGCATGTCGAAGTTCTGTTCGCAACAATAGACGACCTCGAATACCATTTCGCACGCCTTGGACAGAAAGGTTTGTATTTGTTGCTGTAACACGAAGGTGTCCTTAATTTCACATATACAGGGATGTCACACGTTCGGGAAGCACGGATGTTATGTCGCAAAACTGTGGAGTTGTTCACACTGCTATCGCACACGCAGGAAACTGGTACCCGTCGAATGGGTATGACGCAAGAGCTTCTTGCCCTTGTCACCGGGCTAGCGCACTACCTGAAGATCCTCATTCGGATAGCTCTGACAGGTGCCTTGAAGTTGGAGAAAGAACAGAATGTGAGAGAGGCCATGGCGTCCTTCCTGGATAAGCTTCATCTCCTTGCAATGCAAGGCGGAAATCCTGCTGCGAGGAGGCTGATCAAGAGCCAGAATGGAGAGGTGATCTCACCAAGCAATGGTGGAAACTTTGGAACGCAAGGAGTGACGTATGGCTTCCGAAGCTTGGCGCCGGAAAATGCCGGGGACTCACCCTTTCGGGAAGGAGCGACCAAGGTCTCGTCAAATCATCCCCCATCTGACCTATGTGCGAAGTGCAACCTCACAGTAGAGGAAGACTGTGTTCGCTTAGGTACCTACCAGAGGTGGCATTCTCACTGTGTGCAGTGCGTTCATTGTGGAAAGGTTGCTGCAGTACCGATTGTGAAAGAGCCCACACCAAAGAATGGGGATGACAAAGAGGGCAAGGAGTCCACGTCCAAGGATCAGCTGCCAAAACTCTCCACCGCACGGAGACCCCCTGCCAATGTGGGACTCTTTGTATACGACATTAACTCAAAAGCCGATACGACATCGTTTGGTGAAGTGCCTACCGTAATTCTGTGTACTGATCATGCTCGTGAGGGCTGCCGTGGCGGATTTCAGGCAGTCCAGCGACTAGAGCAATATGCCTTCCTGTTGAACGTAGCACTTCGAAGACTTTATCTACTCTTGAAAAAGCAAGGGGTTGTTCCATTGTCTCCCAGTACGTCCCAATTGAGTCTTAGCTCTGTATACTGTGCTCACGCGCCCTGATTGATCTAGCGCCGTCTGCAGGCCAGCCGAGCTCATCCGCCGAGTCAGATCTCTATCGTAATTCCGGTGACATCATGCGTATGAAGTCGGTCCATCTTGATCGCAAGCTTTCTGCCACTGCCCGTCTTCCCAAGCGGTCAACAATTGTTGAAAGTCCTGCTGGGAGGAGCGTTCATCCCTCCGAAGTCCTGCAGCCTCAGAAGCAGCAAGAGCATCATCCAACTTCCCAGGTCGCACCCAGTCAGCAGCATGGCCAGCAAGGCCAGGTTCACTACCAGGGACAGTCAAGTCCACAACACCCTTCTCCGTCGCCACCCCAACGGACTCATCCGGGCAAACTTCCAGTTGACGTAGATCATCAGGGACAGGCCCTTAAGCCATCGTTTGCGCGCAACAATGCAGAAGTGATGATTGTTGACGAGAGCGTGCCAGCCTCCCCGGCTGCAGGAGACGAACCCCATATCCATTCCTTGGATGATGGCATAACCCTCGCTGACCTTCCACAGATTATGGAAGTCGCGCAGGCACGCGAACAACAACGATCTCTCCCGCGGCAGAACTCTACTCCATTTATTGCTGAGCTTAGCCCGGTCGAATTGGCGATTGTCAAGCACTGTGCAGTGCTTACCCTTACGCGGTCGCCACTCAAAGATCAGATCGATTTGGATGAGCTCTTGGAGATGGTAGAGACAAAGAAGACCGGGTTCTGGAAGACCCTGTTCAAAAATGATAAGAAAAACATAAAGAAGAAAGGTATGTAGTCACATTGATCCAAAGTTCCTATAAGTTCATATTTTTAGCAGGGGTGTTTGGAGTGCCTCTTGATCTCTTGGTGGAAAGAGAAGGTGCCGATTCACTGCTCGGGGCCACGAGGGCAACACTGCGTGTGCCTAGCTTCATCGATGATGTGATCTCTGCAATGCGGCAGATGGGTCGGTCATTCGTTCGCATCTTGTCTTCAGCATATTAAATTTTCTGCCGTTCTGCAGATATGTCGGTCGAGGGTATCTTCAGAAAGAACGGGAATATCCGTAGATTGAAAGATCTCACAGATGCCATTGACCGAGATCCGTCATCCGTGGATCTAACCCTGGATAACCCAGTTCAGCTTGCTGCCCTGCTCAAGAAGTTTTTGCGAGAACTTCCAGACCCATTGTTGACGTTCAAATTGCACCGGTTGTTCATCGCATCACAGTGTACGTCTAATTTGTTGTGCACTGGGATCTATTGACCTTACTCTCCAACTCTAGCCCTTCCTGTGGACTCGGATCGAACGCGATATCTCCATTTGATATCGCTGATCCTACCGAAGAGTCATCGAGACACCATGGAAGTACTCTTCGTCTTCCTCAAATGGGTGGCATCTTTCGCACATATGGATGCGGAGACGGGAAGCAAAATGGATCTCGGAAATTTAGCGACCGTCATATGTCCAAGCATTCTCTATGCTCGTGGCAGCAATGTAATGCGCGACGAGACGTTCGGCTCTCTCCGCGTCGTTACAGCTCTGCTTGAGAATCAAGACGACTACTTTACTGTCCCGGAGGAATTTCTTCCTATCCTTCAAGACCAGGAGTATTTTGCTAACTCACTGGATTTGCCGGGCAAGGAGTTCATGAAGAAATGCGACACCTACATGAGGCTGAAGGGGAATGGCAAGCTACCTCCTGCCACGCCCGTTAACGGCCTAAATAGCACTCGTCACCCAGCCCAGAGTTCGCCCGCCATTGAACGTCCGGGAATGATTGGGCCTTCCAACTCGGAGCGAACCGTTAGACCCCCAACAACGCAGAATCATGTGTACGAAAGTGTTCCACCCCCTCCGCCTACTTCTGCGCCTATGCCCCAAAGTGCGCAGTATATTTCACGATCACAACAAGGAGACGATTGGCCTGGCCCAAAGCTTCCTAATCCATCTCGTCCATCTTCTTACATGAGCCCACAGAGACCTAATGCAGACTCTTCCCCTACTATCACGCCGAACATTCCAAACACTAATGGCAACCCGTCGGCGGCCAAACAGCGCACATCATGACGTACTTTTGCATTTCCTACGGTACAATTATTCTATATTCTCCACGTTTGCCCTTTGTGCTCTTTTGATTCCCCATTATTTGTAGTTTACCATCCTGCGTACTTGCTCATTTATTTGTGTGACGAAAAGGTTTCGCATTCATGGTATATATCCTTGCATATGTCTCAAAAAAAAAAAACAGAACAAGGTGAAACACAGATGGACACTAGCATCCGGAAAATGATTTCTAAATAACCAGTGCAGCAGGATTTAGGTGAGAGTACTGATGATTTCAACAAAATAGCAAACCAAAATACCACCCAGAATAGTGGAGCCTTCCAGTTTTTTCAGCGGTTTCATTTCGTTATGTAACGAACATCTGCGCTTCATTTGGATCGGGGATTTGAACTCGGGAATTGCCGTGTCCACATTATCCATCGGTAAGCGCAAAGTTGTTGCCATGATCCATCGCATTTTCTAGTCTTGGGCGTGGAAATGATTGAGGTTCAGTCTGCAATAGGTGTACCAGATCCTTTATCAGTCCCGTCAAATGCACCAGAGCATTGTCCGGTGTGTTCAATCTGCTAATAGAAAATCGCTTATCATTCATTGTCTTCTAGGGCACCGAATCTGAGCTTGCAGGGAAAGCGGATGCGTGTCATGGTTGCGCGAACCAAGATATTTGTGCTTCAAATCAACCGAAGGGCCCGGACCCATCATTACCGTTTATCAAAGAACGAATGACAAACGTTAAGCGAAAGATTCTAGTTCTATCCGGCAAAGGGGGAGTAGGCAAATCGACATTTACTGCTCAGCTGGGTTGGGCCTTTGCCGCTGACGACCAAATACTGGTGAGCTCAGTATGATTGCATGCTGTTTACTGACGTCTTAGTGCCACAATCAGACTGGAATTATGGACGTGGACATCTGTGGTCCATCTATTCCTACCATCCTCGGGATTGCGAATGAGCAGGTCCACTCCTCATCGTCTGGCTGGTCTCCAGTATATGTACAGGACAATTTGGCAGTCATGTCAGTTGGTTTCATGTTACCCTCTTCGCGAGACGCGGTCATGTGGCGAGGGCCGAAGAAGAATGGCCTAATATCTCAGTTCCTCAAGGATGTCGATTGGGGAGATCTCGATTACCTTGTCATCGACACCCCACCGGGAACCTCTGACGAGCATCTGAGTATAGTGCAATTTCTCAAGGAGAGCGGCATTGACGGGGCAGTCGTCATCACAACCCCACAGGAGGTTGCCTTGCAAGACGTCCGACGCGAGATTGACTTTTGCAGAAAGGTTGGGATTAGGGTGTTGGGTCTTGTCGAAAACATGTCAGGCTTCGTGTGCCCAAGTTGCAAGACGGAATCTCAGATATTCAGACCCAGTACAGGCGGCGGAAAGAAGCTGGCAAAAGACATGGGGATCGAGTTTCTTGGTGCGGTGCCGCTGGATCCTCGCATAGGGAAAAGTGCAGATTATGGTATTAGTTTTTTGGACGAATACCCGGATAGCCCGGCAACCACGGCATACCTGGATATCATCGATCGTACGCTTCTGCGTTTCTTCGGTCAATCATGACGACTAACATCCAAACTTAGGAATAAAGGAAATTATTGGTGACTGACGCTGCTTTTGTCGGTGGTTAGAAGCTTTCGTATCATTATTTCATTTATACTTTTGCATGAACCTTGTATCGATATACATCCAGCCTGTATTAGATAGCAACGCTAATTATCTCACTGCATCATATGTGAAATTTACTTTCCTTGCGCTCCTTCCTGCTCCCAGTTTCTCCAAAACTCTCATCCTCGTTGTCCTCCTCGCCTTCTGAAGCTTCTTCGATCCCAAATTCTCTCGGCATCTCCGAAGGCGGCGCATCAGCCTCGGTTTCCCGCCTGTCCATGATATACTTCCCAATCGGTGCAATCTCTGCTAGGCCCCCTGCTAAACCCTCTGCACTCTCATGAATAGACACAGTAGATAAAGTGCGTAATAATTTGCGTGTGTACTCCCCACCAACAGTTGAAGCCGTTCTTGACCGAGCAGGGACAACATACCCTTGACTAGGGAAGGCAACACTGCCAGGACCTATTGACCCGTGTTCCACATGTATAGGACCTTCAGTCAGAGTAGGAACGTGCGACGAGGGTGATGGGGACATATATGATGATCCTCGGCGGGATGGCTGTAGAATACTTGACCGTCGTGCGTATGTAACAACGGGGTCCGTGGCGGTGGCGGTGGCGGTGGCAACCTGCTGACTCTCCGGACTCGCAGGCTTAACCTCCCCCTCTGCCACTTCCTGTTTGTCAACCTCCGTCGACTCATCCGAAGGCACGACAGTCTGTGAGGTTGTGTCTTCCACAACCACATCACGCTCGGAGACTTTCACAGACTCTTGTTCGTCTTTGACATTAGGCAAAGACTCTGAGCCAGTACGAGTCCTTGATTTGCGGATAAGCGATCCCGAGAGATCGAGGTTCATACCTCGGACCTCCCTGCGATAGTCCTCGATTTCATTCCACAAAGCTTCACGAAATTCATCCAGTGTCTGCAGTTCCTCGATCTTTCTCCACTTTTCGAATGTTGTGGGACATTCAGGTTCATCGGAGATATCGTGATATGCCGCCAACCAAGGGTGTTCGAGAGCTTCCAGTACCGTAATTCGATCACCTGGATCGAAAGCAAGCATTTTTGCAAGGAGATTGAGGGCTACTGGAATGATGAGCGGAAATGACTCTTACTTGTACATAGAGACACCCACCTTGTAGATCTGCCGCAGGTAGGATTTTCTTGAAAGGTATTCGCCTCTTGCGTGGTAAAGATCGAACATAGGCTTGAGCCTAGCAGACTTAGTTTCAAAGGTCCCAACACATTTTCGTAACTACTTGCCTTCTCACTACCGATCTTTTTAATGACATTTTCATCCGGCGTTCCTGGATTGTTCATCGGTACCACAGCGGACAGACAAGCAACAATCGTACCCAACACATCGAGAACCTTATTAAGTTGATCGACTGTCAAGAGAACATTGAGGCACAAATTGCGGATGATATAGGTTTGCTAACCATAACTGCAAGTGCAATTGTTAGACAGAATGGATCAGAATAGTGTTTGCGCTCACTCCTTTCCCTTGAACAGAGGTTTACCGAGCAACAATTCAGCCAATATACATCCTATGGACCAGACGTCAACTAAGGAGGTGATTAGTATTGCTATCTTCGGATTTTGATGCCTGGAAAACTGATAGGCCAACGCACTTGCCGTGGTATAGCGTCTATTGGACGTCATTGAGACTGTTAAAGAGCTTCTCAGCACTGAGTAGACTTACCGGAATGCCAGCATGATTTCAGGAGCTCGATACCACCTCGTGGCAACATACTCTGTGAGATGGGAGGTATTTTCGTCAGGTTTTGTTTCAAACCCTCTACTCAGCCCGAAGTCACAGATTTTGAGTTCGCAATCAGCGTTCACAAGTAAATTTCCTGGCTTCAAGTCTCGGTGGATGACCGAAGCTGAGTGAACATATTTCATCCCTGAAATTCTTTTAGTATGTCTGATATTCATAACGATGTGTACTAGCCTCTAAGAATTTGATACAGGAAGTATTGCACATGCTCATTGGTTAAAGTTTGACCGGATTTTATAATTTGGTGAAGGTCAGCTAAGAAGGTCAGATTACCTTGGTGAACTTATGAAACATACACAGTACCTTCCATTGGCTATCACAGAATCAACTTATTCAGTGAGACTGAACTAATAGCAGTACAGGATGGCATACCTCCATGAATATATAGCTACGAAGGAATGAGAGATGAGAGTTTACTTGAAGTCAGAAGTACGTACATTTCGTTGAAGTCTGGGGAAATGGCGTCGACGTCAATTAACCCAGTTATATTCTCGTGACTAGCAAAATGCCGGAGGAGAGTAATCTCTCGTAGAGCTCGTTTTGCTAGCTGAATCTTATCAAAGACCCGGGTGACCAGTTTAATGGCAACGATTTCTCCGGATATCTCATCCGCTGCAGAGCTAGATAACCGATGGTTGAGAAGGTGTATGTATGCCAACAGATAAACGGACATAACAACACCATACGCTCCAGAGCCCAATTCGCGAATCAACTTCCAGCGCTTCTCTACATGAAAGACCTTCCCAAAAGAAGAAAGGAGGGAATGGTATCCTCTGGTTCCAGAATGAGAGCAAGAGGTCGATCTCGACATTGGACTCACTTTCTTCGGAGATTGTCCTCCGAGAATGGATTTGAAGGTTTGCGCAGTCTTGATCTCCCTCGATCCACATTCCATGAGCCAGGAGACGGCACAGGTGACGAGGATCTTCCGTCTCTACCCTTCGATCTCGTCCCGCTGACGCGGTGACCTCGCGGACTATGTCCAGGAGACTCGGAGGGTTCCATGTCGACTAGCGAGACACGGTCGCCAATGATTTGGAGTAAAAATAAGGCGGCGGACACAGGCAGGGACGAGTGTTAATGGAAAAGTTCTAACGCTGTGAGGTTCAACTTGAAGTGGGCATGACGCGCCTCTTGATTCCAAGCAAACAAATGCCACGCCCAGTCGGCATTATAGTTCTATTGGCAATCTCCGAATACATAATACAGGATCGCAAAGTTTCATTAGATTGCGTGGTCTTGTTACTAAATACAGCCGGGTCCAATACGAGAAATGTTATTTACGTCCAGGGTGTACAGTAATCTAGGCGGACGTAGGGGTTGCTGCATACGACGTCGGTAGATCCATCTCTGGAACCAAGGAAGGAACTGTAACTGGTGTAACATTACCACTATCTCCAGGCTCCCCGAAAATATCCAAGAATCCCGTAACGCGAGCCTTGTTAGTCGCTTTCTTAGTGACGTAGTCCCGAAGTCCCGACTTGAGGCTCGGTTGTTTATCCACAAGTTCGCGAAGTTGGTCTTTCGGGAGTTGCAATAAAGCCTGGAAACTGGCAGGCGCGATGACTTTCGCACACCGTATGAATCCTTCCCAGAGTGGCGGGTTAGTCCAGATTTTTTTGGTGATAAGTCGCGACAGCAATGTTGTTGATACAAAACCAACCAGAGACTTATAAGTCGTTACGGCTTGAATGACCTGGATCCAGAGCTTTAGTCAATGGCAGAGGAATTGATTTCACGACGTGCCGTTCGAAGAAACAAGACGGGTAGCACAGGTTCGTCCATTATCTGCTGCATAACCACTGCAAGAATCTCAGAACGAAAAACATCAGTCATCGAGAAACAGATGCCAATGGCTATAATGAGCATCAGCTAGAAGATCAGACTGGACGATTAATGAAAGGCTAATACCCTCGATAGCACTTTTCAGGCCTATTTCCTTCTCAGAATCGTGCAGAAGCACCATTAATTCTGCTGGAGTGAGCAACTCACTCTGCCGTACTCGCGGCAAATTTGAAGTCACACTGCCGAAAGTTTGCGGAGGTGTTGTTACTACCGAGCTAAACACCGAACGGACCAAGTTCTTGGGTTCCGCCTGACCATCAAGGATAGAGACGATGCGAGGCAAATGCCGCATGATGTCGGGCTATACATATGTCAAATTCAGTGATCAATTGCAAGGTGCAAAGACGGCTATTGACCTTATCCATCTCCGCAATGATAGGAATGAGGAAACGCGCATCGAGATCCCGTTCGTTTATCAAAGCCTTCACAAGGGCTACTAGTTGCGCACTTGCCCGTCCGTGTTCCGTAAAGATGGTTAAGACACGCAAAGCGAGAGACTCGGCTCCTGGAGGACATGTACGCATCAAAGTCAAAAGTTTTCCGTGACTCGAGCCGAGTGAGCGAATGAGGGCGGTAATTAGGTCTTGGATAGCTTCCTGTACAGTAACGTCCATTTGGCCGTACGCCGCAAAAATTCTAGGGCGGACGAATTGACACAAATGTGAAACAATGCAGAGGCAACGTACTCATCCAAAAACTCTGGCACCTTGACCGACAACGCAAAGAGCAACTCTACATGTTGTAGGACATGTGACTTCTGGGCAGGAAGCTCGATGCGTTCGGGTAGATATTGTGTATGAACCAGATCCTCCTGAGGAAGCTGCCCATCTTCCATATTTTCATCTTGTTCTTCTTCATTTTTACCAGCTGCAGGTTTTGAAGTAGCTTCATCATCGAGCATGGGGCCTTGCTCGCTTTGATGACCATCCTCATTCATTTTTACCCCCTCTTCATTCTTCAACGCTGAGTGGGCTGGGTGTAATTGAAGTTTTCGAAGCATTTGTAAGGCAAATTCGCGAATCATTCCGTCCATCGGCTGGGTATTGGGGACCCACGACTTAACACTATTGATGGCGGCTCCTCGTGTTTTTTTCTCTGTTCCAAGTCTGAGTTCGATGCTAGCTAGAATGTGATCCACAAACCTGGATGTGTCGTAAGTTCTAATAAAACGTTCAATGCATTTGCCCGCATTGACGGTCGCTGTATTACAAGTCCACGAAGAGTTGTGAAGCCAACTTGCATTCTATCGGGGCTGTGAAGCGTGAGGCGAGGGTCACTGATAATGGAACTGGACAAAGATACCTGGTGAAGTCAACACAGAGGTCCCGAAGCAAACCAAGAACATCTCCAGGGACAGCAGGTAAGTCGAGTAAAAAACGAGAGAAAGTCCGATCTTTCCCATCCAGTAGAGTTTGGTATGAGGCTACAATCTGATTCAACCATGTATCGTAATTGGGATGCTGGGGAAGCAAAACAGTCAGGACAAAGGAGAGAAAGGAGAAGTGGTTGTACCCAGTTCCGATTTTCTGCGATTCGTATTTGATCATTATACCACTCTTCATTCATCCATGTCGTCGCAAGACGTAACCTTAAAATCGTTTGTGGGTGAGTAAGTCCTGCTAGCAGCAGTGTCATACATACCGAGCAGGGAAATCCGCCATTATATAATTACAAAGGATTTGCCGTAACTGATCTTGGCGTGCGTAGAAGTCATCTGCAGTCGTCTCCATTGCGTCATCGCCATCCACCGAAATCGAAAATGGCTCAGCTACCCGTGTCACCATTCTTACCATAAGTAACATCCACATCTCTGTAGCTGCGTGTCCACCCGCTTGTGTGGAATCAACTGGGATGGATTCTACATTCATCTTGAAGTCTTCTGCACCGTCCCATATTCGTTTGAGGGACCCTCCTATCAGCCGCATCCGTTCATCCTCAGCAAGATCATCAGGTGGTGGTAGTTTAAAATCTATCAGTTGTAGATTGATGGTCGCTGGATCGATTTCCACCGCCGATGATGCCAACCCAACATCGCCCGAGAGCTGGAAATTCAGAGCACACGCTTGAGCTAGAATTAACTGGGACAGACATCATACGAACCTCTTGGTTAAGCCTATCGGGCTCATACTCAAGCTCATCCTGGTCAATATCCATTTGAAGCGGGTCCACCGGTTCATCTTTTACTTTGGAGGGCGGAGTCCCAGGTGCAGGCACGGGGGTCACTTGTCGCCCCTGAGGAGTGGGTGTCCGTTCACCATTCTGTAGATCCTTTTCTACACAAGGAGGTATAGCTTTCGGAGCTGGGATAACAGGGACTACTGATGTACCGAGACCACGGCTTTCCCGAAATGCCCGCACAAGGCCGATGAGTGTGGATTCAGTAAAGGCTTCAAGATTTGCGACAATGAGGTCAGTTATGAGATTAGCGGGTAATGTCGTGAAGTCGAACGTTGCGAGGAAAGAGGCTGACGTGCCAGCCGTCGGATTCGAATCAAGTTTCGGCCTTTTCACATCAGTCGGTTCGGGGGGGATAGGAGGGGAGAGGGGTCGTTTTCGACTATCGCTCTGGGCGACAAGGGCATTCACCTTGCGAACTTTTTCGTCTGCGGCTGCTTTTTCCATGCGGATACTCTGCTGTGTAAGGGCCTCATTGATCTGAGCAGCGTACTGTGCATTATTGGGCGCTCTTCACATCGTATGGAAAAGGGGATTAACTCGCTGATCTGTTAAGGAAAAGGCAGACATACCGGGAAAGGTGCTGTAAAAGAATTTTGACTGATTTTTCAGCGCTTCGGATACTTGAAGCAGGAAGTGAAGCAAGAGCTGCCGGCGTCCATTGTTTCAGCGTTGTTACAACTAGAGGCAGCATTGCGGGGCGCAGTTTGGTTAGGGTGACCCAGCTGTTCAGCATGGCTGAGATCAAGTCGACATTCCTTCAATGAGATCTCAGTGACATAAAAAGCACCAGGACTCCACTACACTCACTGACTCGTGTAAAGAATGGTGATGACTCCTTCAAGGAGCTTCTGACCTTCACTCTCCAGCTTTGCAGCTTGTATGAATGGGTGGTCTACCGGGCAAAATGCAAGGTTGGGATCGTTTTTGTTCTGAAGCTGCAAGAATTTGACAAAAAATTTCAGGAATACACATCACTTTGTATAGAGATGGACTGCAGACGACTACCCTAGGATCTGAAATGCCTCGCGTCTGGACGACGATAACCCGTTGGACAAACTTCATTGCACACAACTTCACACCGGAGATGACGGTTGAAGACCAGAGAAATTCAATGATGCGAGCTTTACACGTAGATAGCGTATTCCACGCGGTGTGATTATTTCGATTGGTGCATCTGGATGTAATAGTCAGTCCAGTGGCTTCCACATTAGCGAACGCGCTGCGCACAGAAATCGGAAGAGCAAGGGGTAAACCGTCGTAAGACATTGCACGACCACTTTCACGACAGCAGGATTGGGATCATCGACAAGTTGAGCAAGAGTGTCCAGGGCTTGGGAAGACACTATCAAACAGACGCTTAAATTAAACATTCTTTCGAATCTTAGATGAGGTTTAAGACTAACTCTGTGTTCGTTGTTCCAATGACAGAGTGGAACGACATATTGCAAAATGGAGAAGGTCAATAACCCATCTCTTGAGTAGAGAATCACCAGCATTTACGACAATGCCAATGAGAGTACCGACGAGGATAGGGATGGGGGCTGGATGGTTTTCAAGTGATTCACGTAAAGTAGCAAGTAAATCCGCCTGTTCCTTTGAATTTGCCTGTACTGTTAAGGCTGCCTGAAGAGTCTGCAGGGGGTCAACTGGGTTGCTCGCCATCCGAAACACCGTCAACCGTATAACAGAACGACTAACCCCAATTTGGGGTCACGTAGTCTACGTCACGTGCCATTTATCATCATACATAGAGTATATCACCGGGTCCCCCCTAGGCTGGTGACTCCCGTGGTGACTGGCTGGTGACCTTCGATCAGGTCACCACCTTAGTATATGGCTAGCCGATGAAGTATCACGGAGCCTGCCCGAGACATACAGTCGTCTCTGTCTTAACCCATACTAGTCGGTGGACACCTAAAAGTATGGGTTATTACAGAGTATGGGTTTTGGCAGAGCTTGTCCCGGGCCCGTTTTTTTGCTCATTCAAGTGCTGTATTATGTATTAGATGACTATATACTGACTAAATATGATAATTATGAACAATTTGAGGCGAAATAAGATGTGATTAAAGTTGGTTTCATGTCTCGCGATTCCTGCAGGCGCACTTGACGGCCAAAGCCCGCAAGAATGGCCTCGAGTTCACGTGCGCAGGGATCATTGAGATCTGCTACATACCGTTGCAGGATGAGTGATGCTGCTAGAGCATCTCGATGGCTTGGCATGTCGATGATCTCCTCGTTGGTATCGTCCCCCCCTTGATTTCCATCATTTCCTCTCCCTGTCGACGTTCACGAACTGATTCGAAGATTTCTTCATCAGATACATTCATTGCGATAATCTCACGCTCAGGCTCGGGGTTGAGTAACTCGTCAATATCCATCCGATTGGCCCTTGGTAAGACCCCTCTCTTCTCCAGTTCTGCTAATGAGTCAGCAATGTTGTTCTCGGCACAGGTGGTGGGATCTGGAGGGGCCGATGAACTGAGGAGGGAAGTGATGGGAATTGAAGGAGGTGGAAGGGTTTCCGAGGCATTGGTATTATCGGGAAGGATACCAGATTTTCTCCAACAATTCCGTATGGTAGTCGTATCAACTTGATTCCATGCCAATCCGCAAGTCGCATTGCTTCGAGTTGATCGATGTCGTAAATTTTCGATGGGACAACCTTGTTATCATACCGATCAATGGCTCTTACGATGAATTTGCTGCGGTAGTGAGCTTTGAAGCAATGGATGATGCCGGCGTCGTTCGGTTGGACATGAGAGGTCAGGTTCGGCTCAAAATTCTCAACAGAAATGTTTGTGAGGCCGTCGGGAACGATATGACCACTGAAGTTATCCTGAAACAGCAGAATATGCCGGCCTTGCGCTCGCAGTTTACTGTCCCAATCACGAAGAAACTCCTGGTAAAGCACGGAAGTCATCCATGCCTTAGCATTGTTCCGATAATAAAATCCGAGCTGTTTGCCAGTTTTCTTATTGAATGCGCGGGGACGGGCTGCCTTCCCTATAACGAGAGCAGGAAGTTTTTCACTTCCGTCTGCATTCGCCGTAAATGCATAAGTGAGCCGCTTTTTATTTCCTTTGAGTCCTGATGATGGCTTATCCATCAGGCCTAGGTCCGGTGGCATCCTAATAAAATACAAGTGAATTCATTGAGATTGAGGCATGTTTACGAGCTCAGTGGAGATCTTACGCGTAAAAAAGTCCTGTCTCATCCATATTAAATATGTCCTTCAGTCGATACCCATATTTCTGAATTAATTTGTGAATCCTCTCGTGCTCAATCTCAACCTTGGCAGGATCAACAGAACCGGCCTCGCCGTGGGTTCTGTTTTCCTTCAGACCGCATCGCCTCTTGAACGCCGTCAACCATCCCTCACTGAGAGTCAACCTCTCACCTTGCGGAATATTCTCGAGATCAGCGAACTTGTGCCATTTTTGTTGCAACACCTCTCCCGTGACCCGGATTCCATCTGTCATTGAAGCATCTCATTGACCTGAGGGTGCTCGGTCTGCTTCGTTCGTTTTATATTCCCCACCTTTCCTGAGCTCTGCTGGTCTGCCCATTCCTTCCACCATTTCGCTTCATTTTGGACCCAATCAGAAATGATTGGCTGCTTAAGCCTTAGGTTTGGATAGATCTTGTCAAAATAAGCCGCAGTGTTGACCTGGCTCTTCTTGGGACCAGAATGCTTATGGTACCAGTCGAGGATCTCTATTCTCTGAGCAATGGTTGCATTCTCCTTCTTAGTGAAAACTGGGTCCGCCTTCTTCTTTTCTCGTGATGGCTTCTTTCTTTCCTCTGGTCCTGATCCCACTTCAGTTGTACCCATGTCTATTTCAGGAAGGCACTGGCAATCACTCACTTTTCCTCTTCGAACTCTTTCCCATGATAATAACATCTTTGATTCCACCACCAAGTTCTATCAGTTTCTCAAATAAAGGCTTCTGCTTTGGGTCTAGCTTTGAGAGTGCACACTCGTAATCTGAGGCATTCTCAAGTATGTCAACGAGTGCTTCCTCATCAACAAAGTTGGCTTCTTGATCGAGCCAGTCTTCATCTTCTGAGGAGATTTTCTGCCGTTCTTGTAGCCGCAAGAGGAGGGATTCCTTCTGTTTTTTGACTGTCTCCTTAAGTTTGCTCAGCCCTCCCTTGAGGACTTGAAGTGGGTTTTTGCCCATAGAAGGTGTTGAGAAATGTGAAAAATGGTTCGATCATATTTTTCAGCACCCATACTCACTATCCTCTCTCCTACTCAGCTGAATGGTACATTATTTAACCGAAAATTACATAGCTTAGAAAATCCATGCTAATTGACAAAGGCGCATCCATATATGGAAATTTTGTGATCGGTTCCATGTCCACCTATGGGTTATGGTCCGCCAAAAGGTATGGATTATGGGATATGGGAGAGTTTGGTCCATTTGGCAGGGAACCGACTCGGTGGACACAAGAAAGTATGGCTTATGGGAGGTTATGGGTTATCACAGGTATGGGTTAAGACAGAGACGACTATATACCCAAAAAAAAATTTACCAGTCAGATAGCGTAAGCGAATGAGCCAAATTAGGGTCGACGCGTTCCCACACCAAGTTTCGCTCAACACGCTCAGCACTGTCTCGTCGGCATCAACCACGACCAGTCTCAAGCTTTTTATTTATTCTGGTGGTATTTGTGTTTGCTTGTCACCACTGAAAACAGGGGGATGGGCCACTAAACTCACTCAACACACACTTGTCTCTTTTCTCTGCTTATCTTACTACTGTATTCTTAATCGCGCCAACTGCTCTGTTGTATCTCGCCGTCTTTTTTTTTTTTCACCCTCTCGAAATTTCACATCATTTCACGCAGGGACCTACCTAGTTCACACACTGACAATATCGGGGAGGCTAGCCCTCGCTCACCTATAAATTCTCAGCTTTTTAGGTGTCTTTTTCTCTGTCCAGCCCGCAAACTTGTCCTTGTTTCAGGCTTCGTCACTGTGTCTGCTGCTTCTTGAAGTCTTGCCGGTTCTTCTTTCTACTCTGCTTTTCTGTTCTTACTGTTCTTCGCGCAGTAAGAGCCTGTTTCTGTATCCATCTGCTGTCTGACAATCCCTTTATAGTTCATTTCTATTCAATGTATCAATATCTTTCAGTTACTTTACTCTTCATTACACAATATAATGTGAGTGTAACCAGCTCTGGGTTGACATATCTAACAAGTATTAATTAGAGTCATGTCACTCCAAACACCTACAGTTAAGATCCGAATCAAGAAGCTGTCTCGCAAGAGGCACACTTCACCCGATAATGCGAAGCGCTGATGGCTTGCATCTGGTGAGGCTGAAAACAGTTCAACTCTTGCTATCGCGTCCAGTGCCGCCCCAGCTGCACCATTCAAATTTGTGCCCAACACCCAGGATTCTTTCGAAGTAATGGCTAATACTCCACCCATGCTCACCACCCCACCTGTCACTGCCCCTGATCCTTTCGGGGTGCTGGCGGAATCTTCACCTGTATTCACCGCCTCTCCACCTGTCGCTGCCGCCTCTCCACCTGTCGCTGCCGCCTCTCCACCTGTCGCTGCCGCCTCTCCACCTGTCGCTGCCGCCTCTCCACCTGTCGCTGCCGCCTCTCCACCTGTCGCTGCCGCCTCTCCACCTGTCGCTGCCGCCTCTCCACCTGTCGCTGCCGCCTCTCCACCTGTCGCTGCCGCCTCTCCACCTGTCGCTGCCGCCTCTCCACCTGTCGCTGCCGCCTCTCCACCTGTCGCTGCCGCCTCTCCACCTGTCGCTGCCGCCTCTCCACCTGTCGCTGCCGCCTCTCCACCTGTCGCTGCCGCCTCTCCACCTGTCGCTGCCGCCTCTCCATATGCTGTTGCTGGACCTGATTATTCAAGCAACGCTCTACAGGCAGATGCCGATAATGCCTACAGGAAGGTGATTGCCCATGAACAAGATGACAAGCAGACGAAGCGCTCATATGGGCATCATCTCACTACCTATCAGACTTGGTGGGACCACTATCAAGCTGTAAGAGTGTCTCTTACATCAGCAAGTCTTATCACATGTCATTGCAGTTATCACATGTTATTCCTGTAGTATATAGTCTATACTTCGAGTACTTGTACTGTATTCTAGAATCCCCCCTCGAATTATACTAAATTCCTTATAGTTTGTGTCCTTGAGTGTTGGAAGCTCCGGCTTCCTTCCACTTTTTTTTATAATGAACTTACTATTCACACTCTATTCTCTCACACATGTTCTTTTCCTGAAACCATGCCAACCCTGAAGTTACCTCAACGGTCAATTTTTCACACCGACACCATCGCTTAACAATGACACAACACCAACATTCTCTCCCTCTGGCTTGCTCTCTCCCTCCTGCTCTATCGGTTCAATGGTCAACCTCCCCTGGACCCGTTAGACCCCTGCACCTCTCGTTTCATGGTTCCTACTGGACTTGTTCGGCGCTGTGCATTGTTGATTTCTCATTTCCACCCCGCTGGTCTTGTTTATGCTCCACTTGCTTTGTCTCGACCCCATGTCTCTTGTCTCCCCTCCTGTTCCACATGCTGGCGGTTCTTCGATGGGTAGACTGTGTGTGTTTCGTGTGGTCCCCATGTCAAAGCCGTGTCGGCTTGTCCAGTGCTGCGTGACATCATTCGACAGCATTAGCTTCTCGCACCCAACTTGCCCTCTCATTCCACCCCTCCGTCTTGTGTACACCCTGCCTGCCTCATCCCAACCCCGTATCCCTCACCTCATGCAATGTTGTTAACTTCTTGATTCCACCCCCTCCATCCTCGTTTGAGTGAGAACAGACGCTCGAGTGTTGTTGACCCATAGCACCTCAACAGAATCACCAGCCCCTTGACCACCATCACCTACTGCATCATCTCTGATGATGGCTGCACAGCCCCCATGAACACCGCCTATGCTGTTAGCAACGGCCCCATCAATCCCATCAACAACGCCAACAACGTCAAGAACCACCACCACCACCCCTCCCCTTGCCCCAAACCAGTCCCAAACAGCTCGAAAACGATGCCACACCCTGCCTGGCTGACTGACAGCCCTACTACAGACTCCCCAGCCCCTTGTCTCGGACCCTGAGCCTCACCATCCCTCTGCCACATCACAGCCGCCAACGGCCACAACACCTGCTACAACCACCCCTGAAACAGCATCTAGGGCCATATCCAGTGCCCAGACAATGGGAACCTCCCCAGAGAATGCTCACCAAGCCCCAAGCGATGTACAATGAACGTCCACAACCCGGCAAAACCAGTCGCAGGCATACGCGCCCACACGTTCGTCGAAATGCATTGCCCACTCGACGATGCCACTCTGCCTGCCCAGCACAACTGCCACATCACCATCGTCGTGTCTGTCGATGACTCCCAAAACCCCCACTCTGCCCCACCCAACACCATGCACTGCAGCTGTAAAGGTTATCTCGTCTGGTACTTCCACCTTCTTTTTCCCTCCTGTCGTTTCAATCATGGCCTTGCTTCACCTACTGCTCATATCCGGATCTATCACTCTCGTTTACCCATTCCTAAGCCCCAGCTCAAGCTCCAGTGTGCCGCCTCTCTAGCTCCAGCTCCAGCTCCTGCTCGACTCCCACCCCCTCTGAGCTCGGATTCTATGTCATTTTGGTCTCAATGTCGCACCCCCCCCTGCTCTATCCCCAGCTCTATCCCCTGTCCCCCATGGCACACCTCAAACCACCCCATCCCACTGTTGGAGCAGACTATATACGCTGCACAGTGGAAGAGACAACACGTTCCTTACAACCTACCTGGGGTTTACTTAGACTTACAGCTAGGGTTAGCAGAGGTAAGAACACTGTATTCCTACTATGGTACAGGTTCTCCTTATATACATAATAATAAGGACGTCACATGACTCAGGAATGTGTTTACCGCATGTATGCGCAGTAAGCGCAGTAACATGTGTATGCTGCATGTATTGCCTCATGTATACAGCATGCATCACTGGGATTAATTTCAACACCCCCCCTCAAACTGTACAGCACTCTAAGCAGCTAAGTTTGAATCTTGAAAGTAATTCCAAGAGAGTCTCTAAATTTCCTGAATAGGACGGCGCCAAGGTTCTTTGTGAACATGTCAGCCGGATTATCACTTCCAGGAATGAAAACGACTGTGACTTTGTCATTTTCTATGCATTCGCGGGTGTAGTGGTAGCGAATGTCTATATGTTTGGTCCTTCTTTCCTGAACTGGATTTGATCCAATAAAGATGGATCCCTGATTATCAGCGCAGATTGGTACGCGCTTCAGTGTATATCCAAGTTCCTGGAATAAGGACTCTATCCACACTATCTGCCGACAAGTGTCGGAGAGAGCCATATATTTGGCTTCTGTGGATGACAGTGCTACAGTTTTTTGTAAACGGGACTGCCAGCACACAATGCCACTCGCCAGAGTAGCAAAGTAACCCGTTGTAGATCGGCGCTTGACAGTGTCAGCTGCCCAATCAGAATCTGTGAAGGCCTGCAGCCCCTCGGATTTCTCTCCATCATAGACTATACTGTACTTCTGGGTTCCCACCAGATAGCGCATTATGTACATTGCTTTGTCTAGATGTTCTTGGCTAGGATTAGCCGAGAATTGCGACATCTTGATTACCGCGTAAGCGATATCAGGTCGCATTCCGAGCATCAGATACAATAAAGATCCGATCACAGACTGATATTTCGATCTAAGCGCCACGTTTGGCGTCGCTGTGTTCTCCGATGGTTTGTAGCTAGTCGGGAGCGGAGTGGGGGCAACTTTGGCATTTGTCATCTCGAACCTCTCGAGCACTTTGGCGAGATATTCTGTTTGATCGAGTTTGACTTTTGTAGTGGTCTGGGTGACGCGCATGCCTAAGAATTCCGTGACTTTTTCAGTACTATGGCACTCCCAATGCTTCAGGCAAGCATTCTTCTTTTCATCCACAAGTTTCTTGTTCTTGCCCATGAACAAGCCATCGTCAACATAGACTAGCGCAATAATGATGCTGCCTGTCTTAGGATCCTTGTGTATGAAGATGCCGGCATCGGAGCTGGCGCGCACAAACCCAATGGTGCGCATAAATGCCTCTAGCTCTTTCCACCATGCTAGTGAAGCCTGTTTAAGGCCATACAATGCTTGGCGTAAGCGCATTACTTTGCGCTCTTTACCCTCGAGTCTGAAACCCTTGGGTTGATCCATATAGATCTCCTCATCAAGTTTGCCATATAAAAATGCGGTTTTTACATCTAGACCGGTCATATACATGCCTTCTAGAGACGCAAGGGCAAACATGAGGCGTACGGTCTCGTAGCGGACTACTGGTGAGAAAATCTCATCAAAGTCAATGCCTTCGACTTGTGAAAAGCCTTTGGCCACGAGTCTGGCTTGTTTTCTTCTGTCCGATTTCATGGAGAAAACCCATCTATTTTTGATCGTTTTCCGATCATGTGGAAGATCGACGATATCATAGACTTGTCGCTTGCGAAGAGCCTCTAACTCTTCACGACAAGCCTGTTTCCACTCAAGTTGCTGCTGCCGGGGTAGGCGTGCAATATCGCAAAATTGGTTTGGAACTAGGCTTTTTCCGCTTGATGGTGTGACTGCTTTTGATAACAGCCAGCGGATAAACTCATCTCCACCTTCCTTGGTTATCTTTTTAATATAACCTGCTTCGTCCAGTTCCCCCATTGGGTAATCATGTTCTTGATTATTGGAATCGGGCACACTCTCGTGGGGTGCCGAACTCGGTCCAGCAACCAGTTCTTGCTGTTGAGGTCGTGGTCGTGTTTGGTTATGATCCGAATCTTGACCCACAGACTTCTTCCAATATCGATCATGTGCAATGTCTCTCTCTATGTCAGAGGGGAGTCGCTGTTCTCCATAGGTATTGCTGGGACGGTTTGGGATTTTCCTCTGCCTGCCTGATCGACGGGGCAACTGCTGCCATTCCTGTTGATCTTCACGTCTTGGACGAAAGTCCTCAGTGTTAACTGGAGGCGGCGGAGGAGGAGCGTTAGTCGCATCGTCATGCGCCTTTTGCTCACTTGGTAAATCATCATCATCATCTTCTGATGATGGAGGAAGGGGCGGATTTTGTGGCGGTATAGGGTCATCGCCATCCATTCCAGATGAGTGGTCGTCATCTTCTGGTTCTGGAGGTGGAAAATCACCAAGGTCTGTCTTGGCAGGAGTTTTAGCTCCGGGACAGCATGGGAACATTGTTTCATCAAATAGTGCCATGGCACCAATGAATATTGCGCCATTTTGTCGCATGAAATGATATGCTTTAATGCCATCTTCTACTCCAAGGTACGTCATTAACTCCGATCAAGGAGATAATGTTGTTGGACGTTTTTCCTTTGGTAGATAGACATAAGCACCGCAACCAAAGACCTTCAGATTGTTTAGATCTGGGTGGACCTTTGTCAGGTCCTCAAAAGGTGTCAGCCATTTCAGGCGCCTTATTGGGGTTCGGTTGTATAAATGTGTTGCATGTTCTATGCAAAATTCCCACCATGATTGTGGTAGACAAGCGGTGAATCGCAAGGTTTGCGACTTTTCCATTATTGTCCTTATGGCGCGCTCTGCACGCCCATTCTGTTGATGAACGTGGGGTGCAGACATCTCTATTTTGATGCCTAAGTCCTTGAGCTGTTTTTGTAGCTCACAATCCTTGAACTCCCCCCCTGGATCAACACGCCAGCGCTTGATTGTAGCGCCATATTGGGTTTTAGCCATCGCTTGAAATTGTCTAATCGCTGCAGCAGCGTCAGATTTCTTTCTGAGACATTGGACCCAAATATGTGACGTTTTGTCATCCAGAAATACAATGAAGTATTTATGTTTGTGGTACGATAGTACCGGGAGTTCCTTTAGGTCGGAATGTATTAATTCAAAGGATTTGTCAGCTCGTGAGTCTGACTCAGGAAAAGATTTTGAGGTCATTTTCCCTTCTGCACACCCTGGACATATAATTTTGTCTTTAGGAATAATTAAATTCCTTGGGAATTTTATGGTGCTTTTAGGCATTTTCCCTAGCGCCTCTTTGGATGGGTGTCCAAGTCGCCTATGCCAAGTCAAGTAGTCAGCGACATAAATGGTCGCGACATTAACCTTTTTGGTGCTCAATATATGAGTCCGAGCCCAATAGATCGTGTCTTTCCTCCTTAGAGGGACACAATGCATGATCGGGTTTCCATGCTCGATAAATGAAATGTGTGCAGAGGAACCACGCACATCACTTCCGTCTTGTAAAAAGACCCCCATTGACATCAATCGAGTATTAATGTCGGGTATGTAGTAGACAGGGTATAACCGCGTTTCACGCGTCTCTGACTTCCCGTGACATACTACCTGGTGTTTAATGAAGACTGCTCCTTTTCCTACTATATGAGTAGTACCAGTGGCCGTTTGGACCAAGGTAGAGTCCTTTCTCGGTAAAGGCTCGTAAGAAGCGAAATCTTTTATTTCACCAGTGAAGTGTTTTGATGCGCCTGAATCCATGATCCAGTCGGCACCTTTCTTACAATCTCCCTTTGCACACATAGCACATATATTAAGATCTAAATAATTCCATGATACATTTAATAGCGGTAAAATTTCACATGAAAAGTTCGCTGTATTCATAGGAATATTAATCTTAGTGCTTGTGGCAGGGAAAAGGACTGACCTGTCCCCCTACGCCCCTGTATCAAGGGGTTCATCGACGAGCATTTCATCGACGGCTTTCCACACTTCCTCATCAGACACCGGAGGTTCAGATCCAAGGGAGACGGTATCGTCTTCTACCTCCTCAATCCTAGACTCGGGTTCTGGTTCTATCCTTCTTCTCTTTCCTTCTCGCACCGTCAGGTGCTCTTCCAGCGGTCGCAGATTTTTCGCGCTGTGCGGAAGTTGCATTTGCTCAAGGGTGTCTCGAGCTTGCTGATATTTGGCATAAACCGAATGAGAGGTAGAGGCCGCGCCCGTATATGCCTGTGCAGGCGGTCGGCGGCGAGGATCCCTTGTGGGAGTGTGTTCGCGTCTTTTGATGCGCTGTATAAGCGGCATCGGTGGTATGATGGTGCCATTACCATTTATGGTGGTATAGGCTTTGGAGGCAAGGTGGGTATGTTTATCCTTCGGCTTCTCCTCCTTAGTCTTTCTGTCCCCATGTCGTCCACGCTTTCAGGACGAGTCTCCGTTGCTGTTTTGCCCTTCTTTGGGCTGCCATTTGGGGTTTCCCCCTTTGCATTTAACAGCAGAAAGTTTGTTGGCCTGAGGCTGGCCAGCGGGCTTTCCTACTGCTGTGCGCCTTGAGGCTTCAGTGACAATGGAGTCCTTGACATGTTTAAATGTCAAGGCGCTAGTAGCGGTCATGTTAAGGACCGTTGCAGACAAGGAATCGTACTCACGCGGCATCACAGCAAGTAGAATCATTGCTTGCACTAGCTCGGGGATGGCGACGTTAGCAGCCGTAAGGCGCTCAAATTTGTCTGCCATTCTAGCAATCTCCGGTGCGGGGTTCACAGCCGGGATCTTGATCGCTATTGCGGACCTAAAGTCCGCGAAGACTTGGGAGGGGCCGTCCACACCATAATCGGTGCGGATGAGATCCCACACCTCCTCAGCAGTGTCCTTTGAGTTGGCACGCTGCCGAATGGAGGGGGCCAGGCGGAGCACTAGGCTACCAATGGCCTGGTCATTTTTGTTGCTCCAGGTCTGGAGCTTGGCATTAGCATCCGCTACCAAAGTAGCGTTCATCGCCGTCAAGGGAGGCGCCGGGGGCGGTTTTTGCTCCGCCCCGCTAGTTATTTGCCAGAGGCCCTGAGACCTGAGCCATGCCTTTATTGAGTTGGCCCATTGAATGTAATTTGATCCGTCGAAAGTTTGAACGAGTTTCTCAAGAGTTGAAGACATGATTTTGTGGTGGCAGCTGTTAAAAGCGCTCAATCAGTCTTTTTACTCAATAAAACACATTTAACGTTCTCAGGAGAAAACACTCCTTCAGAGTGGTTAACCCTAGTCAACCTAGGTTTTATGTGCAGCTCGCAGGGAGCGCAATGCAGCTCACGAAGAGCGCAAGGTTATAATTTGGAGACGATGAAGTCAACATCGTTCACAGCCAATTAAGGCACGTTCGCGACGTGCCCAGCAGGGCCCATAACCTGTTGGAGCAGACTATATACGCTGCACAGTGGAAGAGACAACACATTCCTTACAACCTACCTGGGGTTTACTTAGACTTACAGCTAGGGTTAGCAGAGGTAAGAACACTGTATTCCTACTACGGTACAGGTTCTCCTTATATACATAATAATAAGGACGTCACATGACTCAGGAATGTGTTTACCGCATGTATGCGCAGTAAGCGCAGTAACATGTGTATGCTGCATGTATTGCCTCATGTATACAGCATGCATCACTGGGATTAATTTCAACAGGTCGAACAAATGGCAACAGTCATATCTCTGTATTACAGTGCACTGGGTTGCTAATGACAAGCCAAATAATCAAGGCCTCATTCTGAAATCATCTCTTCTCACATTTCATCCTCTCCATGGGAAACCCAGCAGCAAGGCAATTGCTGATGTGATATATGCTTTGCTTAAGAGAGCAGACATTATCAGTGAAGTATGTTGTATTGTGACAATCGACTCTTTGTCTCCATATTGATAATTACACCAGCACAGACACTGGACCCTGGATAATGCATCAAACAATGGTGCCTTTCTGACTTCGCTTGGAGCAATTTATTGTCGTTGTAGGCCTGAGGTCACCTTTGATCCTCAGGACTCCCGAATTGCCTGCTTTCCACACATCATCAATATCTGTGCATACACAATCAAGGCTCTCAATAGCAACATCAATCCTGACATCAATGATGAAGGCAGCAACAACGAAGGTGACGCTGTCCCTGCTGATCTCCTTGGCAAAGTTAGGTCCTTGATTAAGGCAATTTGAGCATCTGGGCAATGCCAGACAGATTTTTATGGGGTTGTTGGAAGTGGTAACAGTGCTGGTTGGTGGAAGGATGCAGAAGACAAGCCTGTGCAGATCAAGCCCTTGAAATTCCTCCATGACATCAAGACTCAATGGGACTCTATGTTACAATTTTTGTTATCGTAACCCAGGACGACCAGACGTATGCCAGCAAGGCCAGGTATTTCATTTTTCCTTTGCATTCGACTTGACTCATTCTGGCAGGAGACGCTTCGATGCCTGACTCCCACCATTTGACATGCTGCACTGCAGCATCCCTTGACATCGGACCCTTGACATCGGATCTGTGACATCAGATGCCTCATGCTTGGCATGAGGCTTATCTTTTATTGTTCTTTGACATGCTGCGCTGCAGTACTCTGTGACATCGGACGCCTCATGCTAGGCATGAGGCTTATTGTTCTATTGTTCTTTCTATTATTACTTGACAAGGATCTCATATTCCGATTGGATAATAGACATCTCTGAACCATATATAAGCTACAGTAATACTGCCTGTATTCCTTAGCTTGACCTAATTCAACATACGGTCCTAAACTCAACACGAACAACTCGACAAGTCTAAGAAGCCCTTAGCTGTGATAACTCAAACTCGACAGTTGGAAAGCTTCCAACTGTGTTACCCAAATGAACGGTATACTCAGAAAGCCTCTGAGTACGAATAGCCGTGACAGCTTGAGGAAGTACCCAAGCAAAGGCCAAAAGCCCGAGACAGTTGGAAAGCCTCCAACTGCAACAAACGAAGACAAGTTTGAGTTAAGACCAATAGTCTTAACACTCTACTTATCAGATGCTCATCAGGTTCAGAACTTTCAAGCAAGTAAATATATTTTCATGTTCCAGCACTTGTATGGTCCCCTACTGACCATTCTATCAGCCCCTAGATCAATTTCTGAGCCTTGACAGCTCAAAGGATATCAAGAAATTCAAGCTGTTGCCTGCAGAGTGGATCCACATCACCAAGTTTATTGCCATGCTTCAGGTAACTTCTCCAAACTAATCAGGGCTTTATATTTCAGGCTGATACAGCACTTCAGTACCCACATGCAGTCCAACAAGTTATGTCTAAGGAGAAAATGCCTGTGCTAGCAGGAGTCATCCCAACATTTAAGTGTTTCATGACTGCATGGGAACTGCTCACAGATAAGAACCCACACTTGAGGGTTGCAATAAACAGGGGGCTCTCGTTTGCAAATAAGTATTACAATAAAATGGACGAAACAAAGGCCTATATCTTGGCCATGTGTAAGTGTAACTCCATTTCATTTGATGACGCCTTATTGTTTCCAGTTATCCACCTGGAAATTCACTTGAATTGGATCAAAGTTCATTGGGGAGCGACCTTTCTAGCAGATGCTGAGAAGAAGATCAATGACACTGTATGGAGAAGAGGGCACAGATTTCAATACCTCGTAAGATGGTCAGGATACTCCAAGAGCAACAACCTTTGGCTGCCGCAATGGAAACTTGAAAACTGCAAGGTGCTAGATGAATGGAAGGCTAGTAAGGCAGAGGGAACATGGTAGCTTTTTCCCACTGGGTTTTTTAATGCACCTGATGTTGCTGGTTGATGTTGGGTTGGATGACTACTTTATTACAGACACTTTTCTAAGTGTGGGAGGGTGTAAGCCTGGCTTACATAACATCATTGACACCTGTTTGTACACATCTATTCTTCGGACCTTATTTACTACAACGTGCAAATAATTCCCCATTCTTCCTTTCCCCCTTCTCACTTCCCTAAAACTCTGCTTCTGTATTGTCTCTCACTCCTAATAACACATCATTGTCTTGTTAGTCATCTGATTAGTAGTGAGTCCACATCTATCTATCCTTGCTCCTCTGCCCCCCAGTGTTTCCTATTCCCCGATTACAGGATAGGCTTCCAACTGCAACCGCAAACTACAAACTAATACACTGCACTTTTGTTTTGGCCAAACCTCAGTTAAATCTTGATGGAATCTCTTAAAAATTGGATCAAATGCCAGGGAATCACAATGTCTATTTTTCTGCATAACGGTCAAGTGTTTCGGGTAATATTCATTCAGATACATATAGGTTGTATAGTACAACAAATTTCACGACAAAAAACTGGTCTTAACCAGTCTTTTTTTGGTCCATTAACCAAAAAAGACTGGTCTTAGTCGGTCCAGTTAGGTCCTCCCAATATCTGGGTTGGTCCTAGACCGGTTACAGTTATGGTCTACCCATTGTAGGGTCAAAAAATCGAACCTAACCTAACCTTAAAACACTAGGCTCTGTAGCCCTACAGAGGTTTTGACCATTTTCCTGATGATGTTAGGAACTTAGTATATTTCGGGGGAGGAAACTAAGCTACAGCCTACGATACAAGGACTCAAAGTGTAGACTATATACTACTTGAATAACATGTGATAATGAGTGCGGATGTAGATAAGGCTTGCTGATGTAAGAGACACTCTTACACTCTCAAATTTATGTATTAGAATATTAGACCTACTTTGATGTTATCCAATCGACGAGGGCGTGATGTTGATATCACACGGTGAATGAAATAATAGGGTGAAAATGACACCTTCGTCAGCCCGAAAGGCCAGTCAGAAGGGTCATGTGTATTCATGTCCTTGTGGTACGCCTACTAAGTATGTAACTAGTGGAGGGAGGAGGGAGTTCAAAAACAAGCTAGATGTGTAGCGAGACAGTACTAGGAGAGAGTGAGAAATGGAGAGATGAGTACAAAAAATCCATACCTAGGAGAGAGTGAGAAACAGAGACTCCAGAAGGAAAAGTCTCTGCATCTCACATAACTCACTAGGAATAGGAGAAAGAGAAACTAAATATGGTCTGAGACTTAGCGAGAGCCCCTAGCACGACCAGAGTGTGCACGCACATGGTGCGGAAACGAGAGCGAGCACGTAGTGCTTGAAAGTTCGCAAGGACACCCAGTGCCGGAGGGAGTGAGTGCGAGCATCGCCACAGTCAGGCCTCTGTCTATTGGACTCGAGTAAATGGACTTTAAACTCGATCAATCTGATTCGATGGCATGGGAATTACAAGTGTGTCATTTTGCGAATACAACTGAATTAGATCGAGGAAAATAGACAGGTACTATTTGATTTGATTTGATCTACTTATATCTGATTTTCACTGAGAATCAGGTGTGATTCACGCCAATTAGCCGACCTATGATGGAATGGTATGATTATGGTTGCGAAATAGGGTGAATCAGACGTCCCATGTACGCCGACTACTGCCTACCTAAAAATCTAAAATTTCCTGTTGAAAGGGCATGCCATCTAAGATAATTAACAGCGAAAAATTCATCGCTAACAGCCGCTTCAGTTTGATTTCAAATTTACCATGCTTACTCAGTCCACACATAATCTCTCATTGCAGACACCTTCGATATCACCTCTGCCTTTCTACTTGACATTCTCGGAGATGCAGATGAGGGAGCTGGATATTCGGTGTCCAATACTATCAATCTCAAAATAACGCAGACGGACGCAGGTAGAGGGGAGGCAGTAACTCCACTCGTCATCTTGAGGCTGATGAGTTAACGTACATTCTAAATACAGTATACTAGTCCCCTTGCGAAATACTATGGGCTAATTCACTGGCTAATTAGCGCAAAATAGCTAGAGCTACTGTAGTCTCCCGTAGTCAGACTATAAATTCGTGTCTTTTTTGCCCCAGACCCCTGCTGCAAAACAGCTGTGATTCGGCCTCGAATCAGGGCCTCTTCGAGGCCCGTGAGAATCACCGGTACCTGAGACAGCTCAGACACTATTTCCCCCAACACTAATCTCTAAGTAAACCTCTCAGGAAATTTTCTTCGCTGTCGATAATTGTATGATCTCATTCCGCCGACTTGAGACTTTTCTCTGTATCCCTAGGGTTGTTTTCTTCCCTCTCAAGATCACGATCAAGAGTACGAGATGGTCATGTCCTGGGGTAAACGCCCAACTTTCCGTTTCTGTACTCTTACCAGTACGTATAACTTCGGTCATGACTCTGACTATCCCTTATCTTGCCGTAAACTTCTCTTACGGATGAAACGGAATGGTATCGATGATGACTGATGGATGGTTGCCAGCGTCCTGTGATAACTATACCATGCTCAAATGGGTACAAAGGACATACATATCGAGATTTCCGGCAAAGATGAAAGTGCTATGAAGCCATTTGAAGAAATAGATTCTGACAAGGAAGTAACTATGGGGAGGAGAAAAAGGGTGTTAAGGTCGCACAGACTATGACGCAAGTTAATCGTGATCCGTCTTGTGCATCCAAATCTTTAATTCTTCGGCCCTCACAGCTAGCTTCCTGTGAAGGTTTAACTGTCGATTTTACGAGCTGTTTACCACATTGCATTCTGCATGATTCGATCAAACACTCTCCTTCTATCATTCAATTCAGAAGCGTATCACAATGATATTTTTGAGTGCTGGCCATGGTTGTAGGAAAACAGGTAATACATAATGCATATGACCACCGTAAATTTCTACTTGAGGGGAATGCTGTTAGAGTGTGTCAGAGAGGAACGCGTTATGGAGAGAGAGAAAACTCACAAGCGTGAAGCTGTATTACGCATGAAAAGAAATAATGAATGACCCTGAGCAGCGAACAGAATTTGTTACTCACAGTGTGTTGCACCAATCTGATAAAGGACGTCAGTATTGTGCAGTATCGAATTATCGGAAACAATACTCACACCAGGACGTCCGTGCTTGACGGGCCGGTAAGAGCATGAAAACTCTCCAAGGTAGTGGCCTGTCATTTCAGGCTTTATCTCGATAGAATTGAATACCTGTGAGCAAAGTGAGATTCAAGCTTTCTCCCCTCCCAGCTACCTATTATGCCAGCAAAATCACCCCGCACCTTGCCATTGTAAATTCCCACCACACTTCCGATCATCTCCGGCACGATGATCATGTCACGTAGATGTGTCTTGACGACAGCAGGCTTCTCATTGGGAGGTGCCTCCTTCTTAGCCTTGCGTAGTTTCTTGATGAGACCCATGGGCCGGCGTTTGAGGCCCCTTTGGAACCGGCGGCGAGCACGAGCATGAACCAGCTGCATGATGTATTGAATTCGTATCGAGGCTGGTTTGATAGGCAAGAACATACTTCAACGAACTAACGTCGAACGAAAACGTCAACCAAAGTGACAAGATTGTATATATCCATGAATACGCACATCCTCATTGCTCATATCCAGGAGTTTCTCGAGCTCGACGCCGCGATAAGAGAACGTGCGGAACGTCCGCTTCTTCTTGAGGTCGGCAGCCACTTGGGGGTCAGTTACGCTTGCGTCAGCCTGTCCACAGCACGATCACCATTTCAACCCTCTCCACACAGCATTTCTGGAACATACCATGGTGAATCGTCGAAGTTGTTTTGGGCGGGCTACAAAGGTTGGTCGGAGAATGAATCGAGCGGTTTGTGGCTGACCTATGGGAAGTTGTGCACGTGGTACTGTATAGCTCACCTCTTTCATTCCAATCCCCTAGGTATCAAGGTATCATACCAAAATCTTTCGGATAGAATCCACGAGTCTTCCCATTGCGGATTAAAGGTGTGTAATGATTCTTCACATATGTTGGATGTAGATGGGCGGATGATTGTGGATAATCGATGTCAGGGAACGATTACTTACTCTGCTTGTTCTCATTCAGTGATTTGTGGCTGCCGTACCCCCCAAAACCGACCAACCCATTTAATTGAAAAGTATATCGTTTTGTACTTTGAAACGAAGTAGTTGTACTGATGTCGAAACTATGAACCAGATGCGCCACCTAGCTGCTTACCTGTTGCTCCAAATCGGAGGCAAGGCCGAACCCACCGCGGGGGACATTAAGAAGCTCCTTTCCACCGTCGGGATTGAAGCTGATGATGATCGTCTCACGACTCTTATATCCGAACTTGAAGGGAAATCCATCAACGATGTGTGTTGTCTACTATTCCCTTCTTGGAGATTTTACGACGTTTGCCTGCTAGCTGATTGTGGAGGGTTCTTCCAAACTGGCATCTGTGCCCTCGGGCGGAGGTGGCGGGACTGCTGCTGCACCCACTGCTGGAGGTGCACCCGCTGCCGCGGCAGTGGAGGAGAAGAAGGAGGAGAAAGTAGAGGAGAAGGTCGGTTGTTTGATATCCCATGTTGACATCAATGTTTACTCCTTCCGATTTTCAGGAAGAATCAGACGACGACATGGGCTTTGGTTTATTCGATTGATCGCGTATACACATGTAATTCAGGAATGTCGAGATCTATCTGCTTATCGGCCTGTAATGTGATGATTGTGCCCTTCTTGCCATAGAAGACTCAGGGTAGCGATGAAGATTCAAGTTGGAGTACATCCCTTGACACATGAACTTGGTGTTGTCAGATGGAGAAGAACAGCATCTGTTATTATAGTGGCAAGGAATGAATATAAATAATAGAGTCCAAACGTGTTTTGTCAGACCGGTACCCTTTCAAATTCCGGGACCGTTGTAAGTATATTGAATAACATTCGATATTTTAGAGCGGCTGAAAGACTTAATGCCGATCAAACTCTAGAAATAAGTGCCGGCGGTGACCCGTTTTGAGCAAGAACTAGGTAAATAAGCAAGTAGAAAGGGATTGTGGGTAATTGTAGATTGTAAGGATGGATGTAATGTATAAAAGTATGGCAAGATTGGAATATTCCAGGACAGAAAGACTGTACATAGGGACGAGATGAAAATGCCGGCGGACGGGAATATGGGAGGCGGCTTGCACCGGGATGATACACCGGCGGCAATTCTGAGGAACTGTCCTTGTTGGCACTCTATCGCCGAGCTTCAGCGAGCCCCCCTCCAACAACAACAACACCCCTGCAACTTATGGATCCATATCGAAACACTCCTTCTTCCTCCTTTCTTCCTGCCAATGACCACGACGATAACACAGATCCGACTTTCATGAAAGCACCAAAGCGTAAACGTCTAGCAAAGGTTCAGGCCCTCTTTCTTTCGTAAATAATATTAACTTTCATTCTTAGGCCTGTGATGCTTGCCACAAAAGCAAGCGCCGCTGTGATGGAACTGGTGGGTTTTCTACTTCTCGCTTCCTCGACAGATCTCATCACTTCACTCCAGCTCCTTGTAGCAACTGGTCAGTTATCCTATTTGTTCCTCGTCTTCTCGCCCATGTCCGTCTTTCTTTACCAGTTACTACGCATCCAAAGCTTGCTCCTATACGGACTCTTCGGGGCGCCCTGTCCCCGCCCCGCGACCTCATAAATCTGAGAGACAGGATTCTGATCACAGAACCGCCCAGCTCTCCTCTTCATCTAGTCTTCCCACGCCTCCATCTCACGACAGAGAACATGAGGAAGATGATCTTCCAAAGGCTCTCAACCACCCGCCAATGCACACCGACATCCCACGCAAACGCTTTAGAAACGAGCGAGGAAATGCCATTCCGACCGAGGACATCTCTACGCCGCTTCTTCCCGTGGTGGACCATTTTGACAGATCTATGGGGCTTGACCATGCCCTCACCCGTGAATTGACAAATCGTGCGCCAACCTTCCATTCTCTCTCACACACGACGTAATGTCTTCTCCCACAGTTTTTTTTACACACTGTCATCCCGCCCGAATTGTCATACACAAACCGACTTTCTCGACCCTGCTATCCCATAATCGTGTTCCGACCTATCTCCTACATGCCGTCTGTGCACTTGCAGCTCCCCTCTCCCGACAACCACGCCTTCGTACTTCCCCCTCACGCTTCGCTGGAAAGCAGTTTGCACAGGAAGCCGTTTCCCTAATGTTTGATAGCGCTGGTCAGTTATCCTGCGAGCGCAATCTGGAAACTGCACAAGCGCTGTGCATCCTACAATTCCACGATATAATGACCAAGGGCAAGGATATGTATTGGAGCACACACTACCATGGTAGCTTGCCATCTCTTAATTTTCTTATTTTTAATTTTGATTTCTGTTTGTTTTTGCAGATATCGCCCTCCAAGTTGTAGAATTCCTAAATGTGTATCAACCAGACTACCCAACCCTTACCCCTGTTCCGTCTCCCGACTTTATACAGAATTCCATCGAACGGGAATCCGTCCGCCGCATTTTTTGGCTCATTCATATAACGGACATTATGAGACGCGTCTTTTTTAAGCAGCCGGCAGGCAACCTGGGGGAACAGGGCATGCGTCTTCGTTTGCCAGCAGATGAGACGAGCTTCGAGCTGGGTGTCCACTCGACCCTGCCAGGTGAGTTTCGCGCCGTGATTGGTAAACCCCTGCATTTTCCATGATGCTTATTCAGCTTGTTGTGGCTGTTCTATCCCTTTCTTGCTCGCTTTCCCCCATGAAACGCGCTCGAATATGACTTTGTCAACATCACATTTACGCTATAAATAGAATACCTCTACCTTCCGGCGGTAAGAACCCAATATTCATCCGAATTCGGGCACCTCATCCGCGTTGTTACGATACATGCCAAATTGGAGCAGGCCGTAGAACAATTGGATGGTAAGTTTCCCGTGTATTTGAACATCTCTCTGCTCATGACACTTCGCTTTGCCCAGCTACGCTAGACCTCGACCCCGCGGCAAACCCAACTACAGCTCTAATAGAAGCCGACCAAGCAATGGATGTATGTGTATCTTATTCCTTTCCCGAGGCCAAATCCCACTCTTCCATGCAGTCATGGGTGAATTCTCTCCCCGATCATCTCCGCTTTTCGGAGCAAAGCCTTCAGGTCCAACAATCTATGTTTGAGACAAGCTCAAATAGTGGCGCATGGTGCTTCTGCTTAATGCATGTAGTCCATGCGACGTCTGCACTGGCTTTAAATTATGTGAGTTCTCTTTACAAGACTCTTTTTTCTTTTGATCGATGTGGATAACTCTGATCTTCGTCTCCATTTTGTACATATCGTGATACAGGCTAGGCACCGCTCACAGAGAGGACCCAAGTCTGAGCCCCACTGGGCGCTTCAAACCTTCGATATGATCATGACCATGCTCGGTGACAGAGCGAAGAATAGTATCATTAGTATGTCCATTTGAGCCCGTCGTTACAAGACCCGTTGTTTATTTTGTTTTAACAGTGGGAGCTTTGCTCTGGGTGAGAGCATTTAGTAATCTTCGAGCTCATCTCATAAACATTTCTTTCATTTGGTTGCAGGCGCTTATCAAATATTGCAAGCGGGATGACAAGCAAATACGCGACTGGCATGCCGAATATGAAGATTCTTGGGGGACAAGGGTAAGGGAGCTTGTCGAGTGGAAACTATCTACGCCGCCCTCCGTGCAACGTCGGCATTCCCCAACCTCTCAGGCACAACAATCCCCACATCTCCTGCAGCAGCAACTCTCTCATCGACGTAGTGCTGAAGCCTGGAGCTCGAACCCACCGGTATCTAGTCTTAGACTTCAACATGATTTGTCCTACAACCACAGATCGCCATCTGACAATACGCCCACTATCCTCCCCCTCGGCCGACCGCGTGACGACCCTCGGTTGCACAGTAAAAGCGGTGGTACCCACGACCTGTCATCACATCCCCAACCACAACCCGATGGGGATGGTGGTGGACGAGTTATTTCAGGGTCGGTGCTCGGGAAGAGTGGGAACGTGAGCATTAACAATGAAAATGAGAAGGAACGGGAGGCTGTTGCGAGGCGGCTGGTCCATGATTCGGCTATTGATCCGGCACTTAAGGACGGAGTTGGGGAGGGAGCAAGTCAAGATAATGTGGAATCAAGAGATGCAGGTGGTTCAGGGGACAGTCCGCAATCTCTACCGTCATTGAAATCAAGCGGACTGCTCGACTGGACTTCAAGAATGAACGGTGGTATGCCAAAGCAATTGGTGCATGGCAATGCAACATCTCATTCCAATCCTCATCCATATCCACCTCCAACGCATGACGAGGATGTCCGGTCGACTACTCTGGTCAGTACCATGCCTGTTGGGCTACAATGGCTGGCGAACGAATCTAGGTAAAATATATGCATTGGGATGCAGTTCTTTATTACCTGGATGGTCAGACACGAGATCCCAAGTACAAAGGTTGAACGAGTTGCCACATCCTGCCGTTGGGATATGCCAACGCACTTCTTGCATTTCCTCTCGTGCACGTTTGTTGCCTCATGTATCGGGGTTGTGTTGTACCTGCTGGGGTTTGATGCCTGCCACCTCCTTGGTTCTGTCCTACACCACTTCACTTGTATCTATACATAGGACACTTCGTGTTAGAAGCTTTCATTCGCAAATAAGTCCATTCAGTGTAGAGTACCTTTACCATGTGTGACGAAATATATTTGATTGCTGGTACAACAGACGGGAGGGAAGAGAAGGTCCGTATGGTTATCATGCTGTTATGGATGCGACGCAACGCTTTTATAACCCTACTTTATTAAGATTGCGATGGAGCTCTGGCTTGACAAGAACGACGCGGTCAAGGAGTTTCTTCACGACGTAATCTCTAGCCTGAGCATATGATTCTGAAATCGCTTGAAGCTTTATCTCGGTCTCTTGGTCGATAGTCATTTGCGCACTAGACGTTGTGCCGGCATGCTGAATTTCAAACCAGTGAGCGAACACAGTATGACTATTGATGCGTGGCGACACACTGATGATTCAAACGCCTGAAATTCCTGCTCTTTTGCCTGCTTATACTCCTCTATATCTTTTGTTGCTTCTGCGCGTGCATCTTTCAACCTCTGTACGCGATCTGTCGTATGTCGATTGTGAGGTATCCTGTCTGAAAGCTACGTCACGTACATTGCCGAGCTTGCTGCACGATCTTTGCAGCCTCTTTCTCTGCTTCAAGGAGTGTTTGGATACCTTGGGATTGTTGGGCGGCCTGAGACACATCAAAATCAAGTCCGTATTGACATAGATGAGCAACTCGAGCAGGGACATACCATTCACTTCGTGGTAAGAGTCAAGTTTCAACTCAAGAGTCCGATCATCTGATTCATCTCGTATCATCTTCGCCGACGATCGCGACTGCCCTCTTCTTTTGATAACATAGCTCTTCAAGTCCTTGACAACACGCTGCTCTTGCCTTTATGGACCGAGCAAGATATCGGCTGTTACCGTATGGCAGAAGTGAAAGCCTGAGACGGCCACATCCATTTCTTTCTCGAGAATGTCTTCCCAAAGCACCGTGCCATACGGGTTTTCCTCAAAGTCAGCAATTCTGCTATCGACTGGCAACTACAGTACAGCACTACACAACTGCAAGTTACTGGGTCGTCTAAATTATTGCGCTACCATCTTATCAGATGAGTTATAGACCTACAGGAAAGGAGGGAAGTCCATCTGCTAAGCTGGGCGGAATCAGCCTCAACGCTACCCGATCTAATGCAGTGGACTGTACAGTGCAAAAGTGAGTCTTGTAATCCATCTTTTGTGTGATGGTCGTTTTGACATTCAGCAGTTGGAGGGGAAGTCAAAGGCACTGGTGTAGGTGTGCAAAAGGCTACAGCGAAACAAGCCGCTGCGAAGCAAGCTTGCGAGGTAAGTCATGTTTTGTTGCTCTTTCTAGCCATGTTGAGTAATATGACTTGAAAGGCGCTGTCTATAATTCCCGTGTAGTGAACGCTATCTGTGAGGCAATTATGTCTTCTCTGGCTGCTCGAGTATTCGAATAGTTCAACGTATGGATGCTGCCAGGAAGGACGGTTGGCTCCTGTACAGAGTCATACGACTTGTTGAGACAAATGAGGTCATGATCACTTCCTATTGGTCGTTCCGAACATCGCACTAAGTCAACCAGACATTGATAAATGACCAACATACAAACCGCTCGGTTCTCAATCATGCGCTATTCTTCTTCATTCTTTCCCACCACCACGATGCCCAAAGAAGACCTTTTGATGTCTTCTTCTAGTCCTAGACTAATATCCTACAGACTCCTAGCAATCGTAGGCCTTATCGCCAGTCTGTGTTACACGTTCTCCGTCTTCTGGCCTTCATGCCATGTTATGTTCTCTTTCGCGAATCAAAACCATGCAGACACCTGTCCACAGGCTGATGTCTTGATCCCAGACAATAAACGAGAGCTTTGGACTGCCTTAGGTCAAGTGTATGGAACCGAAGCATTCACGGTCAAAGCCGCACACTGGTTGGGAGGTGCAGTTAGAATTCCGTAAGTGTGCTGTAAGTAGATGTGGCACATGGTCTGAATGATGCATAGAACCGAATCGTACGACGACATGGGACCTGTTAGCGAAGATCCTAGGTGGAATATCTTTTCAGCACTGCACAATTACCTCTTGGGCGCGTTTCCTCTCGTGTAAGGGCGTGCATGCCTATGTATTTGGCTCGTGATGACAATGACATTCTTTATTCTCAGTCATTCAGCGCTTAGTCTCACGAAGGTCAACACCTATGCGTTAATGTATGTCTGGGAAGGCTCCGACGCATCGCTGAAACCTGTGCTTTTGGCTGCACACCAAGGTGTCTCTGCTCATCAAGCATTATCAAGAGACTAATTAAACCATATAGACGTGGTTCCTGTCGACCAGAGCACCGCAGACAATTGGATCCACCCCGCTTACTCTGGCCATTTTGACGGTGAGTTCCTGTCATTACCTAGCACCATAACCACTTCGGTATACGCTGGCTTACGTGCAAAATGCACAGGTGAAAGAATTTGGGGACGGGGAAGCGTTGATGATAAGAGTGGTTTAATTGGCATCTTGTAAGTCTGTCAGGGGTTCAAGAATCTGAATTTTACCTCCAGGCTCCAAATATAGATCGGGCATAGAGTCTCTATTGGGGCAGGGCTTCCAACCCACTCGGACGTTTGTGCTTGCCTTTGGTTTCGATGAGGAAGTCAGTGGACGCGAGGCACGATCGTTTCTGGATTTATCATATTATGGCTTAACATTATTCCAGGGTGCCGGCCATTTGTCCGAAGCGCTTCGGAGTGCGTTTGGGGAGAACGCCTTCTCATTTATTATAGATGAAGGCGGTGTGTTTCTGTTGGATTTAGTGTTTAGTGTCGACCGGTGATGACCACCCTGCAGGTGGATTTACGGAACAATATGGTTCTGTCTTTGCCACGCCTGGCATCACAGAGAAGGGTTATTTGGATGTTAAAGTCGAAGTCACGGCACCTGGCGGCCACTCAAGCGTACCTCCGAAACACACAGTAAGTCAGCAATGCAGGCTTCCCGGGTGCTCAATTAACTCAGCTATCAGAGCATCGGCATACTTTCCTCTCTCATAGTGAAGTACGAAGCCAATCCCTACAGTGTTTCCCTGGTAAAGCCGTTCTTAGGAAAGTCTGTGGATCTTGCTCACAAGTCTTTAGACGAGGGAAGACCCACTGTATAGCACAATGCAATGCATAGGCAGACATGGCGCAGACGTGCCTTCAGATCTCCGCAAAGTGATCAAGCGTGCTACGCACTCAGAGAAAGCACTCCATTCGTTGGCGAAATTGCTATTTGAGAATCCTGTTTACGAGAGTTTTGTGGGCACTACTCAAGCCGTCGATTTGATTCAGGGTGGCGTGAAGGTCAATGCACTGCCTGAATTAGCGTGGGCTGTCATCAACCACCGAATTTCCGTGATCAGGTCTGCTTCCGTGACGTCCATCTTTCCGCTCAGTACATTTAATAGTCTGAGATCAACAGTTCTGTCAAGAAGACGATGGTTCATGATACTCACTTGGTGGAATCCCTTGCCAAGGATTTCAACCTGACTTATTATGCATTTGGCACCAGGATATCTGAGGAGGGCGCCCCTTCGAGTGGAACATTGACTCTGAGCGACGTCTTCCGATCTGCTCACGAACCTGCTCCTGTGACACCCACTGGCAAGAATGCGGCGCCGTACCAGTTCTTGTCTGGCACAATCAAGGCGGCGTACAACTCCCATCGCTCATTACAGGGGTCAGATACCATTGTCGTAAGCCCTGGGATGCCTTCTGGAAACACTGGTATGTCAAGTTTACTGGCTCCGGAGCTCGAACCCTCGCATATAATATTCCGCCATTAGATACGGTGCTCTACTGGAAGCTCTCCAAGCATATCTTCAGGTATGGTCATCGTAACGGGGGAAATACCACGAACAGACTTTCTGGCGTACATAGCGTTAATGAGTGTGAGTGTTTGTATAAGTTGTCCTTGGGAGGATCTGGTTAACAATAATACTTATAGCTATGCCGATTGATTCCTTTGTGGAGATCATACGATTCTTCACGACACTGATCCTGAACGCAGATGAGTCAAAGACTTTGTAATAGTCAAGGTGCGTGGCACAACCCTAAGATAAAGCTTGATGTCACTTCACAGACTGCGGGTTTCAAGCTGATTGCGAAGAAGTGGACTGAGCGACTACTCAAAAAGTCACGAGGACATTGTACATGTGGTCAACATGTGGTGGGGGTGATGAACAAGTGATGAAGTCCGATTTTGTACAGAACTGCTCATAGTTTCAAGACTGATTTAATTCCATTATCACTCCGGGCGGATACTAGGTCGAATGTTGGGTACATAGTTGTAGACAATCTAGTGTCGCATGCGTCGCAAACCCGCCACCTTTCCCTAGCTGCAAGATGCGACCGCCGTCGTATGGAGCGGGTCACGTAGTCACTACCACTTTTGTACAAGCCAAATAGGGTAAGAAAAAAATCGTGTTTTTCTATTCCTCTAGCCAAAATGCTTCTTTTGATTGGAGCTTTCGAATGGCTAGAGCAATAGACAAAATTGACAGTTTTATAACCATATTAAGTTGGCCAAAATGTGACAATCGCACCAAATATGGAATGCACGTCACATATGTCACTCCTCATTCCCATTGGCATGACGACCCATTCCCAGAGGCCAAAAGGGGTGAGCATTGCGGTGTACTTGATGTGGTCAGGGTGTACAAGTGTCTGGAAAAAGGAGTTCATCATATCAATCTTTCCCCAGATTTTGCCCTTAGCGCAATCGACCAAGATGTCGTCGATTCGCGGGAGGGCGGTCACACAAAATTGCTTTTTTGTCATCACATGATATTTAAATTTTTTTGTCCGCTCAGAGTCATTGGCCACTGTCCAAAGTTGGATTAATAGGACCGTGGGAGTAGTGAAGTTTGCCCATTGAATATTAAATATTGAACGTCTGAACCAACTTCAAGTTCCTTGTATTCGATCTCTACCAATATTAGTGCTGTGACTCTAGGATGCCTCGAGGAATTCCGAATGCAAAACGCGACGAGAGCGGTTTGCGATACACCACATTCCATGTGCCTTTGGTGTTAGTCTAGCTATCACCATCTCAATGTAATTGACACAGCTATTTCAGGCCGAACCCAAAGCATGTGAGCACAACATACTTGAAAACGGAGGCGCAGACACTCTGGGCAAGATATTCTCGCAAAAGTAGGGGGGTAGACGATGCTTCAACTTCCCAAGAACAAAGGTTAGGATAACACTTCTCTTATGCTGGCGAATGTAACAAGAATGTAGAGCAGACGCGGAGCTCAGGTGATCGTGTTGCATCCTGGTTCACGCTTTCTTCGGATAGGAAAGGCCTCTGATGTTAGTCCTGTAACCATCCCAAGCGTTGTTGCTCGAAAGTGCAAGCCCCCAGTACCCCGTTCTGTTCAGGTAGAGCGCATCTTACGTCCGCGAAAGGATAGGCGCCCCATAGAGTCAGAAACGGAGAACAATGAGGAATACGATATTCCAGTGACATCCGACGATCCTGTGCGTTTTATCCTATGCGGTTACCATTTCTCATATACGAGGTCCCATAATCTCACAGTTCGACGCTAAACTTGCAGCAATTACGGTTTCTCTGCGAGATCGAATGCGGTTTTACAAACTTCGAGTCACCCCCAACGCCACGAGAATTGCATCGACTTTTAATGAGCAATTTAAACCAGAGATAATAGCCGAGTATAACGATCCTTATCGAGTGGAATGGCTAGATGACGCCTGTGGTGAAGACGTCCTGATTGGGGATCAGGCGAGTGAGAATACACGCACACCTGTCCGTATCTCATAGTGTCGCAGGCTCTGCGTCTGATCAATCCTCAACAATCAGAATACACTGTAAGATGGCCTATCTATGGAACTAATTTCAACACGAGAGATTATCATTCGTTGCAAGTGATTCTCAGCGACCTGGAAGAACTCCTTCGGAGAACTCTGAAGGATCGATTAGATATCGAGGCTCAAGATTATAAGGTAGATATTTTTATCCTTTCTAACGATCTTCGACTCAATAACACCGTAGAATTTCTCTGTCGTCCTTGTTGTACCTGACTTCTACCAACGTGCATACGTTCGCGACCTGGTCAATTTGCTGCTGAATACCATGGGTTTTAAACAAATATGTTGCCAGCAGGTCTGATAATCAGCTGTAATAACATTTCCTGGCTGACAACATTTTCCAGGAAGCACTTGCGGCTACCTATGGCGCCGGGATATCGAACGCCTGCGTCGTGAATATTGGTGCAACAACAACAAACATTGCTTGCGTCGATGAAGGTATGATTCTACCAGAGACAAGGTACGTTATGCCGTATGCTTTTTGTTTATGATCATTAAGCTGCGAGTCAGGATGTCGCTTAACATTGGCGGTGATGATATCACCGAGTTTTTGTATGTGCTCCTGGAACGTATAAACTTTCCCTATAGAGACATGGATCTCCGGCGTTCCTACGATTGGAATCTCATGGAGGACCTCAAGAGCAGGCTTTGTACACTGGCAGAGGTGAGGTCTCCAAACCCATATATTCGCATACAGCTTAAATCACCTCAGGGTGACGTCGCTCTCAACCTCTATGACTTTGTTGTAAGGAGACCTGATCGACCAACTGAGAAGTACGGTTTGAGAGCATACGATGAGATCATCCTTGCGCCTATGGTACCTCCAGTCTGTAAATCTCAATATTCTTTCTCAACAAATTCACAGTGTCTTTTTGAACCTCGTGTAGTTGATTTCGACCGAAAGCGGTTAGGCTTCCAACAACATCGCAGTCCTGATGTCACCGAGGGAATCATAGAACTTCAGGCAGATCACGTTGTACGTACGAGATCTTTTCACCTCGCGTTCTTGGCATGATATTTAGAGCAGCCAAACGCCATGGTAATCTCAACGCAACATCTGATGCCTTCACTCGAAGCAAGTGAATCCCTTCAGAAGAGAGAACAAACTACTGATGGAGCACCTCAGCCTGGTATGCATTTTGGCTTAGCACTTGAGATTTAAGCCAATGTTCATTTAGTAGGGACATTGACAACGGCTGAGCATCAGGACGCACAGCCGATGATTGTCGACGACGCTGCCGCGTTCCCATCTTCGAACCCTCAAACTGATGCTGTCGAACTAATCGATGTTGAAAACGATAGTAAGGCCCCCATTCCTCCGCAAAATCCAGGAGCAAAAACTCCGCCTGCCGTATATCCTGGAGGATTTTCAATTGACGTGTGTTTTGAGGCAAGCAAGTTACCGTTGGATGTTGCGATCTTCAACAGTGCCCGAGCTGCTGGGGGAGATGACAAAATTCGCAAGTACTTGCAAGCCGTGCTGGTGATTGGTGGGACTGCGCACATACCGGGCATGGGACATGCTCTGGAAAGCAGGTCAGCGTCAGCGCCTCTGATCGGTCTTGCTCATAGCTCAATGCTTCACACCTCCCTGCTGAAGGCTACAGGCCATTGCAACGCCCCTAGTACAAAATATGGAGAAAGTTCAAATGATTCCTCCACCAAAGGAAGTCGACCCTCGCGTTTTAGTATGGAAAGGAGCTGCAGTACTAGGGAAAATGGACAGTGTGTCTGACCTCTGGGTGACGAGGGCGGATTGGGTAAGTGAATTTGTTCCCACCTTATCATACTTGACATGTTGTTCAGGATATTTTGGGTATGCGGGGTTTAAAAGAGCGTTGTTTCTATCTATGAATACAGTGTATGGCAGGCTCTAGGTGATATTGGACAAACCCGTAGAACATGGTGCGGAGAGGCCCGATAATCAATGAGCCGATCATCCAGTTATTAATAATGTAATTATAGAGCAAACGGGGTCAGTTTATGCGTCGGCCTGGAATCGAGATCAAATCGCACCGGAAAGGCTATCAGTAGTGGATAACGTGACGAATTGTATGACAACCCATTTATTAATTACGCGCGTGGAAATTGGGCCCGGATGTTCAATTCTCCGATTTCAGCGTGGGCCAAAATTTGACGATGCAGTTCATTTCTTTCCTGCCGTGAATAGAACCAAAGCACAGTAACACCTCGCCTATAAGCCACATGGCCACCCTCTCTCCAGGCAGTAACATCCTAGGTTGTCATTTAGTCCTGACTCTCGTGGGCGCGTGTCATTCGCTATCCTTTTTTCTCTCAAAACTCATCTGTCGCCGCGCTGTCTGAGTTTTTCACTCTCGATCTTGATCCAGACACCCGTTCAACGTCCAAGGCAAGTTTCTCAATCAAACAGCAGATTCCGAACAAAGGGGAAGGTGATCGGAAGACGAGGGACCAGATTGGGTGTTATGACATGGCAGATGGGACAGTCGACCGCTCAATACGATGAAGGCACCCGAAAAACTATCTGAAGATATGTACAAATGGCACACCACATTGGACTAGATTGAGATTGAGTGCGTACGGGTGAGCCATGATTTCGAAACTTCTGCGCCTAAAAATAGTTTGCTCAGAAAAGCAACGGGAAATCGATGACCACTTGAAGTACATGTGAAATGGTCCTCTAGTCGAGCAAGTATGGTTTATGCCTCACACGCTCTCAGTTGGGGAAGCCTTATCCTCTTTTCGTGACAGATGACATAAGTTCCTGACATTCGCCGTCATGCGTTGGATTCTTGTTCTTTATGCAGAGCTTTCTCCCGTTTAATTAACACTTCAGGGGTCATCCGCTGGGATCGCGCAGGGTTGGATGAATGCATCTTGTCACCAATGGCAAATTGCATGAGACTGCTTTCCTGGTAGCTAGCGTTCTTCGACGAGAGGGAGTGCGACGTCTTGCTTGGCATGCCCGATTTACATTTGTTCGCAGGTTTTTTGAGACATGATGAGCGACGGGTATTCGAGATTGGAGCAGTGGCGGTTTCGATGCCATTGGTATCGAAGAGAAGGCTCCCAACATCAATCTGGTATTATATACAGGCTGATCGCGTTACACACGTGATCGACCTTTTTGCTTCCAGTATTACTATGAACCCAACCTGATCTTCTAAGCGCAGCAGTCAAATCGTTTAACCTACTGAAACTTTTTTTAGAATCTCTATGCTTATCCGGGGGCGACGGCATAGATCACTGTCTGACGCGGCTTAATTCATCGAAGGGGTGTAGTTGGTGATCGGTGGATCAAGCGATCGTCCGCCATTTCCAATTAGGAGCCTGGGAATGATAGAGCAAGTTGTATGACTCAGGGTGCATGATGCATGATGCACGAGCCAAGGCGAAACCAGGTAACAGGGGGTAACAGGTAACCTCACCGCTTTTCAACTTCGAAGTCGATATTATCAGTTCTTGCCTTGGTTCCTTTGCCCAGCGGTTAGCCAGTGCACATCTGGAGCTCTTACATCCAAATGTCAGTTTACGGATGCTGCGGAGCTCCTCTGACGAGCTCTGACAGACAGTTGCTTGCCAACCAGCTCTAGATCTAGCACTTGATCTTCAACATTCTCGCTGAGCAGCTCACGGCTTCGAGTCTATTTTGACGATCCATAAATATTCGGGCGTCTTCGGTTCGTCGTCAGCAGGCGCTGAGATTTGAGAAGTCAGAACTTTTGTTCCTGGATGTTATGTATACGTCGTCATCATCCACATGACACGCACTACTTCCCCATCCGGAGTGTTTGAACATACCATATTTGGACTACAAGCCTCTCGCTGTGGATGGATTGATTGTCCTCATTGCCCCACATCGTCCTCGTGGCATGGGCTTCTCGTTGTTCGGTTGGCTGGTCGTTGTCGCACCGATCTGCACACCGGTACTTCTTCCATCTCAGATGCTTATCTACGTCTTTTTCTCGTTCACCTCAATATCCCCCGGCATCTATAATAACCCGTCATCGCGCGCGTCCCAAGAACGCGACAGTATGCCTATGCTTACTGTAGCAAATTTGTTACATGCCCCCTTTGATCCATCCAAAACTGCAATCCGTTGCTGGACAGCATCAATCAAGTCAAACGCAATATGGCTCATCTGTTTGATGGTCGGTCTGTGTTACATGATTGTCTATGGTCAGGTGCTGATCATTAAGCACTTCTTTGAAATCCGTCATTGTGTGGAAAAACCTCGCGGAAAAGAATTTTGGCAGCGATAACTTTGCTGATTCCTGGAGGCAATTATGCCTTTCTCTGTCCATGAGCCATTGTAGCAACCCAAGCAAGATACGACTTATAACTGATTAAGTAAGTCGGTAGCCCCGAGTCTTCTATTCACAATCAGCAGCTGTTCTTGCTTTATTGTCTTATTTCAGTCTTCAGAAGTTTTACTTTGATTTTGCGTCATTCAAGTATTCCGCGTTGTTCCGTGGGGTTTCACATGCGGAACCCTTCCCCACCTCACAAAACTCGGGATCCCACAGGCAGCTTCTTCGGCTCGGTCAAATCTATCCATGGTCAGACCCTTAGCCACAGAAAGAACTGGTATTGAGAACTGCCCACTCAACAGATCGAGGAATCTCTCTCGTCTCATAGACATCTAATGATCGTTGTTCACTAGAATGTTAGTCCGTGCTTCAGAAACGAACCAGCTCACAGCCCTTTCGATCTTGACCTATTTTCAGACGAACTGCTATGTTTGCCTTTCTTTTCTTCGGACTTTAACGCATCAATTCTGCACATGTAAATCCACCCACAATTATCATATCAGTCTATTTAATTCCGAATTCTCTTCCACGGATCCAAGTGGACGCCTTTGATTGCATATTACGACGAGGCCCTCGTGTTCAACCACTGTGTGCCCAAGCGGGATCTATAACTTGAAAGTATCATCATGAGCGACAACGACTTTCATGTTAAACACTGGGCTTGAGTTCCAGTCTATGACTAGGGATGGCGCTGGTCCGGTCTCGCTCATCTATATGCTTACTTGTCTGTGCATAAGGACCATGCGGAACAATATTCTTGATGGATATAAAATTTGGAGTTCTGGGCCGAAGCAAAACCTTAGATCCGGCCAGACCGGAATCGGGTTGCAGGTATGATCGTCATAAATCATTACCCTCGGTTCGGTCAGAAAGCTCTTCTCGTGGTCAACATCCTGAGGTCGAGGAAACGGCTGGGATCTGTCACCTGTCATGGGGGGGTCGATGCTCCTTGTTCGTGATCGGCAAGCATGTGCGCTGGAACCCAAACGAAAAACCGTGAGACGGTAGAGGCATTTTTCCCAAATAGCAATCCCGTTGCCAGTGAAAATTGTTCCATATTTCGGGGTGCATCCTCGAGGCGAATGATAGGTTTGTCCAGCATCGTGTTTGACTTGTTGATTTGAAATGTGGGGTAATAGCTGGGAAAAGCATCCGTAGGTTGTGACCATGAATCTTCTTTGGATGGTCTTTTGTTTGTCTGTGGTTAACATACAAAAATCCCACGTCCACGCTCCCCATAAGGATTTATTGCGTTCAGTTCGGGGCAAATTTTAAAAACAGGCGAGATGGTTGCTCCTAAGAAAATGGAGCGGAGATACCAGGTAAGCGCTGAGGGCGTACGCGGAAGAGGGCGGAAAGAACAAGAAGGTGAGGGTATAGAGCTGGACCGAGTTGTGGATGTGCGGATAAGTTGTTCTCCATTTTTCGGAAGATGAAGAGAGGAGATCGGGTGATGGGTAAACCGGACGGAGTTGAGTTGCCGCTGCGATCGCCACGAGCGCGAGTGTGACACAGTGTGACTGCGCCTTGAGTCGCGTGATGGCGTGCAGGGTCGATTTGTCGCGAAGACAGGGTTGCAATGTGCTTCTAGAAATTCTAGAAGGAGAAGAGATATGATGTTATTGATTTTGAGAGTCGGTAATGTGAAATCGAACCGAGAGCACTGCCAGCCTGACTTTTCTCTCATTTGCCTTCGTCACGTCACGTTTGCTTGGATCGAGATAGCGTTGGCGTTTACAAACGAATTCAATATGACAAGCGCCTCGAAGCTCTCAATATCTTCCTCCGGACCCGTCTTGCTTCTTTCTTCGCTGTCTATTCCACCGCTCCATTTATAATCTGCTTCCTATTTTACTTTCTTTTCGGTTGCGCCAAATGCTCCCCCAGGTCCTTGCTCCCCAGCTTGAGATCCCAAAATATATTCCACACTATCATTCACCCCACAGTCCGTCGCGTTCAAAATTATCCTCTCATCCCTTTTTTCTTGACATTTCTCACCTCGTTTCTACCACTATTTCTCCTATCCAATCTCATTCCCCAACTGACACCGTGGACGACGATATTCCGTCACCCCACTCACCTCACGGCAGCTCTGGTAATTACCACTATGTATATCGTGGTTCTGCTTCATTCGACTCTCCAATATCTCAGTCCGACATGTATGAACACGGTGCACACTATCCACCCTCGTCCCATTCGTTTAAATCTGCCCCTGCTTCCGAGGATAGATACAATGTTACTAATAACCCTGGTGTCATGAATAAACCCAACACCGTCAATCACTATCTCTCTGACTCCCCATCTCCTGTGGATGTCCATCCAACCTCACCACAATTCGCGCCCGACCTCCAGCAGCCTCGTGCGGTGCCTGCATCTTATAGACCTCAAGACGATCGGTTCAATGCCTTGTCCAACCAACGTCCCCTGGAAGACGTTACTGAATATTCCAGTGGTGATGATTCCCAAAATACCCTTTTGGACCATCGAAGGATGTCTGAACCCGCGATTCTTGGCGGTCCAAACACCTATGGCTCGCACTCGGACGACATCGATCACCCAAATCATCGGCAACCATTTAATTTCAACCCACCGGCGCTAAATCCACCTCGCTCCTCCGTGCCTGCGTATGTACCTTCTCTGCATCGGGGCACTAGTATTGGCTCCTTGAGGGATGTGCGGGGCTCCCAGTACGAGTTGGAGCCCTCCACTCACCGCTTGGGTTGGAAAGATGACTCTCATCGTCAGGGATCCTCTCATCGTGCGGATGGCCTGGACACGCCCATCTCGCCTTTACAGCCCAACTTCACTGGCAGCCTGGAGTCACCTACGTCCGGTTTGTTCTCTCCTGGAGCAGAAAGTTACTATGGACCCTCGCCACCCAACACGGGAACTTCTACATCATCTGCGCCTGTCATGAGCTCTATCCACCATCGATCGTCTCAAATGTCTCATGATGGGGAAAAGAGTCCTCGAGACCCCAGTAGCAAAACGTATTCTTTCGTCGCCTTGCCTGGGAATGCTGTCAAAAAGCGTCCTCGAAGGAGGTATGACGAAATCGAACGGCTATATCATTGCGCCTGGCCAGATTGCAGCAAGGCGTATGGTACTCTGAACCACCTGAATGCTCATGTTACTATGCAGAAACATGGTCCCAAACGTAACCCAAATGGTATGCCCAATTTGTCTTTTTAGTCGGTCACTGTTTTTCGTGCACTCTCTTCTCCTCTTTATGGAGTCTATACCGTCCGCTAATTTGTATTACTTTAAGAATTCAAAGAGTTACGGAAGCAATGGCGGAAAGCCAAAAAGGGTCCCGACTCGCCAGTGTCCAGCTCCACGCGGCGGCGCAGTTTGAGTGCACGCAATGACGATCACGACATCTACAACTTCCGTCGATATAACTCTCATAGCCACACAAACCATCCCACTTACGGCTCATCGGCTTCCTACCAATCGGGGGCGGGGTTGTCTTCCTCTGCCGCGTCCCAAGGCGAAAGGTACGCCAGGGATGATCAAATGCTGACGTCTGCCTACCAAACACGACCGCGATACAACGATGCTGCGCGCGCGTCGTGGCATGGTGGGGCTACATCACATGAGATCAACGCCCCGCAGTATATTTCTGCCTCTCTTCCAACGGAATCTCATATACACCATGGCTACATTCAGCATCCGAACAATCAGTCGCATTATTCGCTCCAGGCTCATCCCTCGCGACCACTGTCACCCACCCAAATGATCCCCAGTCGCTTACCACCAGATAGCACATTGTTGACACCCCTTCCAGGATACCACCCACCTTCCTTACTACCCCCCTTACAGGTTGGTGGGGAGTTAAATTATCCGTCTGACAGTTATGACATATACGACGATGAAAATCGTCCAAGGCCCAGTACAGGGCATGCAAGCATCGGCTACGGCAGTGCCGATGAATACTGAGGTGCAACTCGAAGTCCAACTAGCAGGTCAATCGAAGGCTCCTTCTCCTTCAACCCCCCCCCCCAGATCGCCATTCATGCAGCGCATATCGTTGGTCTACTTGTATTTGGAATTTGTCTGACGAACCCAATAATTTCGGTTGTCTGCAGGCTTTCGTCAGTGTTATATACCACTACATTCTATCTTATATTTCAACAGTTCACTGCAATATACTTTGGATTATTTCTGTCATATTCACTATCATACATTTGCCTCAACTGTAATTGTTTGCATGCACTATCTCTATGTATACTACTTGCTATCATCATGTACACCCTGCTTGCTTGCTATCCAACATCTTGCTGCCTTACACGCTGGACTAATATTCCCATTACCCTTCGCATTGGTTACATGCAAATCTTGTGTTGTACATCTAGCACGAGCTGGCTTCTCAAAGATCCAGGTTTTGGTGAAGGACTGCGATTCGGGCACCACAGCACCACTCAATCTAGAGTTTCTTTTTGCTTGGTCTTTCTCTTCAAACATTTTTTTGATGATCATCGATCTCGATCAAGACCCATAAGGATTAATACAATTTCTCGCGTAGATCGATCTGATCCAAATGCGGTAATCCTAAGGAAGTGCAGACATATTCTATTTTCTTTGGAGCTGCCACTGAGATGCAGTCCTTCTGTCAATCTGATTTTTCCCCCGTCCGTTTTTCCCTGCATGGTCGGTCAAGTCTGTTCCACATATTGCGATAGCGACGTTTCCGCCTCGGGTGGGGTATTTGAGCTGTTTTGGACACTGTCAACGTAACATGTTTCGGCATATGCATCCGATATCTGCCACATGCCTTCCTTATTCAACTTTGAGTACTATCAATTTCGAAGCTTGAGATAAGTTAAACAAACGTGGCCATATCCGTATCTGAGAACTGCTTCGATCAAACGTGATGCTGGGCCGCCGCAGTTCCGGCAGTCAATCACCGCAAATGTTCATAAGTCTATAGCTCCGAGTATTGCATTGACCGGGACCATTGATGAGAAGACGGCAGGCAGTTTCCTGCGACGTTCTGCGTCTCGGGATTCGGAGATGGTCCGAGCTGACCGAGATGATGTAAAAGGGATAAACAATAAACTGATGTGTAATGTGGTCTTGTGATCACAGACGCTGACATCCTGGGACCACTGCCTCAATGAACTCGGAAATCAAGAGGTAAATATGAATATCGGCGTGACTGATTCTGAACCCTGAAAGCCATGAGCCGAGATTAGACTCCACCAACGCTTGAGAAACATTCCGCGGAGTCGCAGAATTCTGTCCCCATGGATTGCATGACAATTGGGTGAGTTGTCCTAGGTGCTTCCGAAGTGAGAACCGATGCTGGGCCGGAGTCGCAGAACGATGTGAAACCGGAATAACAGTTACAGGAAACACGTAAGTTTTTTTAAGCCCAACCACGAATCCTGACAGAGATGCATGTGCACGTATATTACAATTGCATAACAAACCAGACAGAATTCTTTGTTTGTAGTAACCAAATATGCTCATGTAATACAACATTCGTGACACGTCACGCTGCCAATTCCATTAGTGCCTCACATGAGCTGTAGTGGGTAGATGATACAGTCCAAGTACGAGGCAATCATGAATGACAGTTCACAACATGAACATTGAATGTTCACCAGCAAATACTATCATGGCCCTAGTGTTGCAAAAAATTTTATTTTGACCACTTCCCTTGCACTTCCCATCCACATATCTCCCTCGGATATGCCAGATTATATAGCTTTGGAGTACCTCACTATGCCCTAGTTTCCTGTTCCTTTTTATTTGACTTAGTTGTCATCTAATACATGGTCTGAATATATTCACCTAGAGTTGCAAAGCACATGGTCATACTCTAAATGATGACCTAGTGTAACAGAAGTACCCTGGTACTGCTGGCACTCAGAGGAAAAGGGGGGCAACGTAAAACAGGAAGATGGTATGGATTCAAGAAGGAGTAATTAATCTAAGACATCGTACGAGAATATCAACTTGTAGGCATGTGATCATGTGTATTAGTAATATCTGTCCATATCACGGTCAAGGAGTAGGGAAGTGGTAAGAGAATGAGGAAATTCTCTTACACTCGCACAATCCCCACTGAAAAAGTTCCATGGCTCACTGTTCGTGTGTTGACTCCCATGTTGCAAGGGCCTCAGTGTCAATGAGTTTGGATCTGGGTAGCCATAAATCATGTTTGGGGCCATAACCTGTCCATCTCACGAGGTATTGGTAGCCACAACTGTGTGGGCATTTGTCAAGGATGCATTCGATGAAGTACTCGGTTGTTCCATCAGTTGTCACCAAAGGTTGCGGCACATGGTGTGCTCTTGATGGGAATAAGGTGTCATCGTTGGTGATGTTACATCGGAGGTGAGAGACATGGAATGTTGGGTGAGCTTTTGAAGAGGGAGGTAGCTGGAGTGTGTAGGTTGAACACTTGGGGTGGGCTTGCAGGATCTCATATGGGCCATCAAATCTTGGCATAAATTTTGCCACGTGGCTGTCTTTTCCTTGCATGTAGTCCCTCCAGTGATGTGCTGTTGCTAACAGGACTTTGTCTCCCATGATGAAACTAGGGTCTGTGATTCAGTCTTTGTTAGCTGCATGAGCCTGATTGATCTTGGCAGCGAGGAGGTTATTGCGTGCAGTGTTTGTCTGTTCACTCATTTTGGCCACAAATGTCTCGGCAGCAGCTGCATCGACTGAAGAAGTGGTCACTCAAGGGGTGGAGATGAATGGTGGTAGTCAATGAGGTGACCTGCCTGTTTTCAATATGAAAGTCGATATCCCTGTCAAAGCATTCAGCGTGTTCATCATGTCAAATCATACTTTTGGCAAGGCCTTGACCCATCCTTTCTGATTTCTCTTGATGTGGAATCATAATCACTGTCTTGTTTGTGCATTCTGATGCTCCATCTGTTTGAGGGAGATATGATGTTGATAACTTGTGGTTGATCCCCATGAGTGCACCAGAACTTGGATACAAAGATTTTGTCGCGGTCACTGATGATCTCCAATAGACATCTGTTTTTGCAGTACCACTTGTCAAAGAAAAGGTAAGCAAAGTCCTCAGCTGATATGTTCATTTTACATGGGATGATTTGGATGTTGGCACCCAGCCTGTCCATCATCGTGACAATGGTGTTGTATCCATCATCTTTTGGGAGTGGACCTACAAAGTCAATGGCAACAGAGTCAAAACAGTTGTTGGGAATTGGTAAGGGATGGAGGGGTCCGGCCTGTTTTGTGTTCATTGACTTGTTTTGTTGGCAGTCCAGGCATGAAGGGATGTATCCATTCACGAGGTCCCTTCTCATGTTTGGCCAGTAGAAGTTGTCTCAGAGGTTGGCATATGATTTTTCTGCTCTGAAGTGGCCAAGATTGTCATGCATGAGCTGGAACAGTTGTTCCTGTAGTTGCTTGTGCTTTGGTATTACCATGCAGTTACCAATGAATAAGAGTCCATGCTTGATAGTGATCTGTAGTTTGGCATCTACCACACCTCACTTGAGATCATCCAAAATCCCAACACACCAGGGGTCTGCTTGGTAGCCATTCTTTATTTGGGTGATGAGTTTAGGATCACTTTGGATCGTAAAGATTCCTGTGATGTGGACTGAGGCTGAGTCATCATCAACAGAGTCAGGTAGTTGTGAAAGTGCATTGGTGACAGTATTATGTTCCCCATTTATGTATGTGATGCTGTATTTGTATTGCAACAAATATTCCATCCAGTGGGCTTGGCACTGGGATAGATCTTGCTGGAAATCGAAATTTTGCAGGATTTTGTGGTTGGTGCAAATGTGGATGTGTGATCCCGGTAGGTCTACTCTCCATTTCTTCAATGCTTGCATGATGGAGAGCATTTCTTGCTCGTGTACAGGATAGTTCTGCTCTGTGCTATTGAGTTGCTGGCTCTTGAATGCAACTGGTTGTGCAGTTTCCCATGATGGTCAGAATGAGAGGACCACACCTGTACATTGTTTGCTGGCATCACAGGTGACAAGAATTTTGTTCTCACCAGGGTTTTCATGATCAATGGTGGTGAGGCAATCATGACTGACAACCAGTCTTTTGATGCTATCAAAGGCATACTGATGAATAAAAGTCCACAGAGGGAAAGTGGTGTTGCATTCTTTTCGTGTCAGGGGTGTGAGGATAGAGGTGTGTTCCACCAGACTGGATAGGAATGTTGAGATGTAGCACACCACCCCTAGGAATTGTCATATGTGTTTTGCCACTTTCAGGGTGGGCCAGTTTAAGTTGTGCTTCACTTTACTGTCATCAGCTTCAATTCCTTTTGCTGAGATGTGATGGCCCAAAAAGTCTATCTCGGTGCAGAAGAGGCTTGACTTTCTCAGGGAGCAGTAGAGTTCCACCTTCTGCAGCACTTCAAGGATGAGCACAATGTTTGCTTTGTGTTTGGTAAGTGTATTGGACCAGATGATGATGTCATCTAAGTATACATGGCAGATTTTTCCTATGTAGTCTTTGAGTGCAAGTGTTACTCTCTGTTGGTGTGTTGTGGGTGAGTTTTGCATGCCCATGGGCATGACAACCCACTCACACAGACCAAAGGGGGTTAAGGTTGCAGTGTATCTGATATTGTCAGGGTGTACAAGCATCTGGAAAGATGAGTTTGTCATGTCGATTTTCCCCCAGATTTTCCCCTTTGTGCAATCTGCAAGTATATCATCAATATGTGGTAGCAGGTAGTTGTCAGGGACCATTAATTGATTTAGGTGTCTGTAATCATTGACCCATTGTGGTAGGACTGTTGGATCTACTTTTAGAATGATGAATGAAGGCAATGTGTATGGAGAAGATGATGGATGAATTTGTCCTGCCACCACATGTTGCTCGATTAGTGTCTTCTAGCCAGTACGATATTTTTGTGGGCATGCATATGCATGGGTGATGGAGATGGGTGCACCAGGCAGAAGTTTGATGTGATGGTACACATCATTCGGCAAGTCTCTCACAAGGGGAATATTGGTTGGGAACCGGTCCACGTAGTTATCTTTGAGTTTCTTGTCCCATTTGCAAAGTGTCACTTCTCCAGCTAACTGCTCAATTCAGGTTTTGATGGAAGCTATTATATCAGGGGGGCCAGTAGTCACATCTTTGAAGTCAAACCACTTCCTGTTATCTTCAAATAGTGCTAACAGCTCCATATGAACGAGTATACACTTCTTGTGTGTTGTTGCTTGTCCCAATTTGATTTGTTGAGCTGCAAGTTTGCAGCATTGATGGGGGGATCTTACAGGTTTTTGTTGCAATGATTCAAGGTTAGGTGGGTTTAGAAGGCCATACCCACTTTCCTTAGCAATGGCAGAACACAGCCAGGTGTCAACTACAATTTGATTCTTCACTAGAAAGTCGAGGCCTAGAATAAGGTCCATATGCAGGTTGGGACAAATGATGGCATTGACCGCATGAGACTTCCAAATGGCATCCATTGATTGGACAAGTAATCTACAGTAATGAGTTAAAAGGAGTGGCAAGGAACCAGTCGAGTTTGCTTTGCTGAATGCACCAGATACTGAAAGAGGTTTGAAAAGTGGTTGAGGCGAGAGGCACAAAATATGTGTGAGGTCACTAGAAATCAAAACTGGTGGTGAACTGTGGTCAATAAGGGCTTTGATTGGTGTAGGAGTGCAGGTGGCTGGTGCATCAACACAACAAGTCCAGAACAAATGGGAAGGAAAGGAGAAGGATGGGGGCACATACTCGTTGGCTTCATTCGCATCCATGAACTCATCAGACTCCCCATCACTGACCTTGTCTTCCAAAACTGCGCTACCCTCAAAAACTACTGTGACTGTCATGGTACCTTGCTTCTTCTTTTCATAGGCTATTTTTGCCTTGGCAGTGTGCACTGCAGTCACCTTTTTGCAGTCTTCAATGGTAGGCCTTGGGTTCATGGAGTTCCTACTGATGTGTTCAGCATAGAAAGTCCTGCACTTAAAACATCCGTGGTGAAGTCTGAGTAAGTCCTTCTTGGTGTCAGTGAGTGGGGTAAGGGCAGTGGCAGGGTTGTATGAAGTCATGGAGTTATTGATAGCTGGGATGCTCAAGATGGTGGAGTCCTTGAGGATGTTGCCAGCCTTTGTTGCATGTGGAACCCAGCTGGCACCTCGCACCACTTGAAGGTCAAGCTCCAGATAGGGTGTAGCACGTGTATGGGTAAACCCATGGTAAATGGCCCACAGGTTTGACGGGTATGGGTACGGTTGCCAAAATGCCGGACCTGTAACATACCGTACCCATTTCAGTGGTGTGATGGGTATTGACGGGTTGCTTGAATTGCCAGATCCGGCCGTTGCCAAACTACTGATCAACTTCAGATTTCTGGTTCCTCTTCACCCATGGGCATCGCCCATCGTAATAGTAAGTTTTTTGTTTCTTTCAACTAACTACATGTGCTCTTTTCTAGGGTACAGTGTCAGCTCAATAACAGTAAGATGTTTATTTCTTTCAATTAACTAACTGTTTCCTTTCTCTAGAGGTTCTACCTATGTTGTAACAAAGAGACGGCGCCAAGACAGCACACCCACACCTAGGATGATGACCCAGGACAGGACCAGGAGAACCCACCGCTGTGAGCCCCTGCTCGCAGGGTGGATGAGTTATAAGGGAGCAACGACAAATGGGAGATGGGGACGCGAGGGACAAAGGGAGGAGAATGACGAAGAGAGGAGAACGACGAAGATGATGACAAACCATGAGGGCAGATGATGACGATGACAAATGATGAACAATGAACAACCACCACCACAGCACGCCCATCTGCCACTGCGAACAACTGTGGCCACGGTGAGCAACGTCAAGGAGACCGCAAGGATAGTGGGGGACAGAGATGGAGATGGAGATGGAAACTGACAAAAATGATGCAACGACAGAGAGGATGGGGAGGACAACAACTAAACCCAGAGACCCAAGGAGCGGGATACCTCCAAGGTATGCCCCCTACCTCACAGCAACTCACACTCCATCCCTAGATGAACAATCATGATGACATTGAAGGACATGGCCACCACCACCGAACAAATGGTGAGAAGATGAACACTGGGATGGGGCTATGAGGACGAGGATAAGGCACTGGCCCAAACCATGATACATGTTGTTTGGGCATTATAAGGGCAACCTAAGCCTCTAGCAAAGGGAAATCCAAAGTTAAAATTATGCTACATAATACAGGGATTGGGGGCGCACCTAGCAAAGGGAAATCCGAAGAGAAAACTCTAAGGATCCCCTTGCTGATGCCCAGTATATGTGAAGACGACAAAAATATAACCTAAAAATAGAAAAAGGCGGAGATAGGTGGATCAAGGCCACCGAATGACATCATACCAAGGGGTATGTGTCGGAAGGGGTACTCCGCCTCTAAATATAAAAGTGTCAACATATACAAACATGATAGCAAGGGAAAATTAGTAATAAAATCCGGAAAAATCATAGAAAATGAAGAATAGAAGGAAATGAGGTGGGGAAAAATATGGGACGAACATAAAAAATAGGAAAAACACACAGGGCACCCCCCTAGTCCCCTTACATCACCCCCTCTCTAAGATGCATCACCCCGATGCATTCGAAATCGTATACGACCAAAGTCCATGACTTGAATGCGACGCGGTGCAGCAGTGTGCCGTCGGTGGAATTCCTTGATTAACCGAGGGGCATTTATGTCAGACTCTTCGACCCATGAGTTCTCCTCATACCCATAACCCTTCCAATGTACCAAATACTGGAGTTTTCCTCGACGCAAACGGCTGTCCAAGATTGACTCGACTTCATATTGGGGTTCTCCCTCGATCACTGTAGGTGGTGGTGGTGGGTGTGAATGGCGTCCCGGGAATGGATCTGGGGGAGCTGGAAGCAATTTGATGACATGGAAGATGGGATGGAGTCTGGACATGGAGGCTGGGAGGCGTAGACGATAGGCATGTGTTCCAACGCACTTGACAATGGGGAAAGGTCCCAAGAAGCGATGAGCGAGTTTCTTGGATGGACGTGTAGTGGAGATGTCACTGGAGTCAAGATAAACTCAATCACCAACCTTGTACTGAGGGGTTGGGGAGTGGCGCTGGTTGTAAAATCGCGCCATGTCGTCCTTCGCCTTTGCTAAGGCTGCCCTTGCCTCCTCCAAGCTATCCCTCATGCGTTCTGTGAACTCATTCACTGTCTCGATGTGTGAGGGAGTTTGGCGAGGTTCAAATCCCATGCGTGGATGTTGTCCAGTGTCTAAGAGGAAAGGGGTCTGTTGAGTGGAAGCATGGACATGGTTGTTGTACCCGAACTCGGCCAAAGGAAGGAGATCATCCCAATCGTCCTGGCGTTCATTGACAAAGAGGTGGATGTACTGCTCCAGTTCCTGGTTGACTCGCTCCGTCTGGCCATCAGTTTGTGGGTGATAAGCAGTTGAAGCGAGGAGTTTGATCCCCAGGAGTCGGTACAGCTCACGAGTGAACTCTGCCATGAACTGAGGGCCACGATCCGAGAGGAAGGCACCAGGAAGTCCATGCAATTTCCAAACGTGGTGGAGGTAGAGTCGAGCGGCACCTAGGGCACTGACAGTGGTGTGAGTGGGAATGAAGTGAGCGCGTTTTCCCACTGAGTCAACTGTGCACATCACCGCATCAAACCCGTTTGACTCTGGCAATTCCACCACAAAGTCGATGCTGACGACATCCCAATGACTCTCTGGAACAGGAAGAGGGTGTAGCTCACCAATAGGCTTGCGACGAGGGACCTTGGTGCATAAGCAAAGGTCACAAGTGCGACAATACTGACCAATGAGCCGTGACATTTGTGGCCACCAATAGTTCTGTGAGGTGAGCTCCAAGGTCTTCCAGCGTCCGGGGTGGCCAGCAATCTGTGAGTCATGGTGTTGGGATATGATGCGCCGGCGAAGGTCTGGGTCATTGGGAACATAGATGCAATCCCTGAAACAACAAGTCCTCCTTTTCAGCCCACTCTGCCGCACGTAAGGAAATGGTCGATCCCTTCCTCAGTTCTTTAACAGCTCGGGCGACAACATCCTCATGTAAACTGCTATGGTTTGCGTGACGAATGTCACGTAGAATGTCCCACTCCTCGCCCTGGGGTACGATGCCTTCCAGTGCCCGAATGGTGAACAGGTCTGGCTGCAACAGCACAATGTTTTGGTTGTCACCGCTGCCATCCCCATGGTCTGCATGTTGGGATAGGGCATTGGTCTTCCCCATGCTGCAACCCGGATGGTGGTGCAAGGAGAAGTCAAATCTAGATAGATACAGGGACCAACGAGCTTGACGACGGTTCAATTTCTTGGCTGTCATGAAGTACTCGAGGTTCTTGTGATCCGTCCAAATTTCCACCTTGTGTTGAGCACCCTCGAGGAAGTGTCGCCACTCCTCAAGCACATGCATTATTGCCAACATCTCCTTGTCATGGATCTCGTAGTTTCTCTCTACAGCACTAAGGCTTTGGAGTAGAACGCAACAGGATGCCACTTCTGGTCCTCCGGAGACTGCTGAGACAACACAGTGCCCGTCGCAAAGTCAGAACTGTCGGCTTCTACACGAAAAGGACGCGAATCGTCAGCAAAGGTAAGGATCGGAGTGGAAGTGACCATCTCCTTAAGCTTTTCGAACACCTCCTGTTGTGCATTATCCCACCTCCATGCCTCCTTTCCTGTCAAGTCGAACAGCGGTCGTGCATGATGTGAGAAATCCTTGATAAAATGCCGATAAAAATTGATGAAGCCCAGGAAAGACTGCACCTCCTTCTTGTTCGTGGGCATCGGCCAAGCTGTGACCCCGTTTACCTTGATAGGATCCATCTCCACTTGACCCTCCGAGATAATCAGGCCGAGGTACTTGATCTTGGTCCTTTCGAACTCACATTTGTCCTGACGAAGGTAGAGTTTGTACTGTTGAAGTCGCTCTAGGACGAGGCGCGTGATGCGACGGTGCTCTTCAACCGTGCGAGTGAAGATGAGGATGTCGTCGAGATAGATGCAGACAACGCCTTCGAGGATGAGGTCATGGAAGATGTCGTTCATCATGGTCTGAAAGGTGGCAGGGCTATTAGTAAGGCCAAAGAACATGACAAGCAGTTCAAAAAGACCATGGTTGGTACGAAAGGCTGCCTTCCACTCATCTCCCTCCTTTATCCTCACATTATTATAGCCCCAATGGACATTGAGCTTGGTGAAGTATCGGGCTCCACGGAGCTGGTTTACGAGTTTGGAGATGAGGGGTAGTGGGTAGCGATTTTTGACCATGATGTTGTTGAGTCTTCTGTAGTCTTGAACCGGTTGAAGTGAGCCATCCTTCTTCTTGACAAAGAAAAAGGGAGAGGCCATGGGTGACTTCGATGGTTGAATACGTCCAGAGGCCAGGTGCTCATCGATGAACTGGTCAAGCTGCCGTTGTTCCTCCGGAGAGAGAGGATAGACCTTGCAGGATGAAGGGGTTGCGCCGGGGGTGAGTTCGATCGCGTGATCCCATGGCTTACGCGCAGGAAGAGAGTCGAATGACTCCTTGGAGAACACGTCTTCAAACTCATGGAGATGAGGGAGTAAGGAGTTAGTAGAGGATTTAGCAGCATTGTTTTTGTGGAAGGCCTCAGCGAGGCGTTGGGATATGTTTGATGTGGCACACACCTCATGCGATGAGCAAATCGCAGTGTAGAAGATCCGATCACCCTCCTCCACTTCCTCTGGGTCCTCATCATCATCATCCGAGTCCGGCATTAGATCAGGAACCCCTTCCAATTCCACTTCAGGTATAGGCAGGGGTCCAGCACGACACTTCTGAGTTCGTCGTATTGCTGCCTTCTGTCCACGACGTTCTTGCCTGGCTTCTGTGAAACACGTCCGACAGCGGGATGGACATCGGCTCATGGTAACCTCCCCGGTGTGCCAGTCGACCTCTGGGTTATGGTCTCGAAGCCATGGATATCCCAAAATCGCCTTTTGCTTTCCTAATTGAGTGACAGCAAAAAGGGCACGCTCACTATGATCTTTGTAACGGAGAACCAGGTCTGCAACCTCTCGGATGGCACCAGCTTCATTTGGGGATCCATCCACATTATATACAGGTATCGGACGTGAGAGTGAGCGAGTATTTAGATGATGTTGTTGTACCAGATGGGAATCGATGAAGAGACCAGTCGCACCAGAGTCCAGGAGTGCAGAGACACCGAGTATCTGTCCAGTGTCGGTCGTCTGCAGTTCGATGGTTAGGTTTAAGGAATGTGCAGAGGGAGTGGATGCCACAATATACTTGCGTGGTAGTTTACGCTCCCATGATTTAATTTTGGGACGTGGAGTAGAAGGAGAGATGGGGAGAGCAGGTACGTCTTTAGCCAACTTCGAAGGGTCAGAGAGGGGAGCAGTCACAGAAATGGATTCATTCTCCGGGGATTCAACTGACAAGACTTCAAAGCGGTTATGGACAGGCAGTGAGGGCGTACAATTCACTCGCTGCAAATAGGAAAATCCTGCTCCTCTACAACTTCCAGCTTAACCTCCTCTGCAACTTGATCCTTCGCTTCCTCAACATCTACAAGTGCCAACAAATCTTGCAGGAGTTCGTCTCGTCCCTCGGGGGTGAGCATGCGGATATCCTGACGATGGGGACACGCTCCAGCCCTGTGTCCAGGTTCCCCACAACGGTAGCAGAGATCCAACTTACGTGCACAGCTGCGGGCTGCATCAACATCCATTGGTACTGGGACATTGACGGCTGGTGTGGGAGTTTGATGAGCAGGAATGGGGTTAGGGCAGGGGAGGCTTCAATTGAAGGTGTAGGGTGTATGAGTGGTAGTTGGAGCATGGAATGCAGCATTAAACGCTGCATTTGTGAGTCGGTTCTCATCACAGAGTGAAGCAGCTTCATACCAAGCAAGGATATCATCGTCCGCTGGGCACCCTTCCAACATCTGTGCAATCTGGTCCTGAATTTCTCGGTTGAGCCCCCGTCGGAACTTCACCACCACTGGTAACCCACTCCCATACCCTGCCATGTCCACCAAATCCTTGAACTCATCGATATAGTCGTCCACGGATTGATGTCCCTGGTGGTAAGTGGATGACTCAAGTCGTGTCACTGCTCGGTGGCATTCATTGAGGGGGCAGAAGTGGCGTACAAACTCAGCTCAAAAGTCACCCCAAGTGGAGAAAGGTAGAGAACCGAGTTCTTTAGTTTGACGTAGGATACGGTCCACATAGAGATAGGCACGTTCAGATTTCATGTATGTGAAGGCCCAATAAATTTTTGCAGCCTCATCGATGAATTGATGCGACTGGAGACTAATGTATAACTCACAGGAATTAAGGAATGCACGTCCCTGCGCACGTGCACCATTAAATTCGGCGGGGGGGGACGGTTTGATCTGGGCACGTTCCTTAGTGGACGCGTTTGGCAAAACGTCGTTGTTGGGTGCGCTTGGAGTCGTGAAGGGGGAACTATTAGTTGTAGGGTTAGCCTGGAGGGTCCTAATGAAGTTTTCAATCGTAGATTTAAGCGAGTCGATTTGCGCGCGCATTCCGGAAACGTTGCTTTCAAGTGCGTCGAAGCGTTCTGATGCATCCATGTCGCTAGGGAGCGCGTTTGGCGAAAATGGCGGCGTGATAAAGGCGAGAGTATCTGAAATGGTGTGTAGGGACTCTGTGGAGCTTTGGGAAGCGTCGTCCAGTCCGTACCTGCCTATTTTGGGCAGCGCGTTCACGATTTTCGGGCCTTAGGGGAGAGTTTTCTACTATAAGGGCAACCTAAGCCTCTAGCAAAGGGAAATCCGAAGTTAAAATTATGCTACATAATACAGGGATTGGGGGCGCACCTAGCAAAGGGAAATCCAAAGAGAAAACTCTAAGGATCCCCTTGCTGATGCCCAGTATATGTGAAGACGACAAAAATCAAATATAACCTAAAAATAGAAAAAGGCGGAGATAGGCAGATCAAGGCCGCTGAATGACATCATACCAAGGGGTATGTGTCGGAAGGGGTACTCCGCCTCTAAATATAAAAGTGTCAACATATACAAACATGATAGCAAGGGAAAATTAGTAATAAAATCCGGAAAAATCATAGAAAATGAAGAATAGAAGGAAATGAGGTGGGAAAAATATGGGACGAACATAAAAAATAGGAAAAACACACAGGGCACCCCCCTAGTCCCCTTACAGGCATTAGGTAAGTTTTTCTGTTCCTTGCTTGTTTTTTTTTTTTTTTTTCATTTGACTCACTTCTATTTACATTTTTACATGGTTTATCTTACAATGACATGACAACCCCAACCAATGCCCCTGGACCTCAATGCACTGACTAATGCAACCACTCCATACCTGACAGACAATGAAGATGGGCTATGAATGACGACAGGAACAACCCATGATGGATGGGGAATGACAATGACCAATGGGGGATGACCAATGATGGGAACGGGGAAGAAAAACACAACACCCCTCCCAGGGACTCCAAGGGCAGGAAATGATGAAGAGGGGAATGATGAAGGTGGGACAACAGTAAGTGTTATGATTTGTTATCTGGACCCACAAGACCAGGCACTTCATTTTTCCTTTCTGACACGACATGACTCACTTCCAATGGAGACACCCCCTGACCTGACTCCTGTTGATCGATATGCTGCACCGCAGTATTCCGTGACATCAGACTCCATGACATTGGACTCCTTGACATTGGACCCTTGATATCAGATCTGTGACATTGGATGCCTCATGCTTGGCATGAGGGTTATTTGCTATTGTTCTTCGACATGCTGCGCTGCAGCACTCCGTGACATCAGACTCCTCATGCTAGGCATGAGGCTTACTGTTCTATTGCTCCTTCTATATTTACTTGACAAGGATCTCGTATTCCGATTGGACGATAGACATTCTCTGAACCATATATAAGCTATAGTAATACTGCCTGTATTCCTTAGCTTGACCTAATTCAAATAATGGTCTTAGACTCAACCAGAACACTCGACAGCTTAGGAAGCCCCTAGCTGTGATAAACTCGAACTCAACAGTTGGAAAGCCTCCAACTGTGATATACAAACCAATGGTCTTCTCAGAAAGCCTCTGAGTACGGACAGCCGTGATGACTTAAGGAAGTACCCAAGTGAAGGCAGGAAGCCCGATACACTAGGAAAGTCTCCTAGTGCGATATGAGACAGTTGGAAAGCCTCCAACTGTAACATATGAAGCCAAGGCTGAGTTAAGGACCTATAGTCTTAACAAAAGGTCAAGCTGATCTATGCAGTCCACCTACCTAGGTGCAGACACAACGTCTTTCAGACAAAGCCCAGACAGACCTCCAACCGGAGCATCATCATCAGGAAGAACCCTATGGTATAGATACCAGGGTCGACTAGTACGATACTCGGAACCAGCACAGAAGTGGTTCTCAAGGAGAACCAGTGACGAAGAACCCCGATACCTCGACGAAGAGGATTTTAGATCCCTCGATACAGAAGAAACTCCAGAACGAGACCCATTCTCCCTATCCGATGACAACGCCAACATGTCTACTGAACCCACCACATCGACCAAGGAGATCAGAATACGAACCCCCTCCAACTTCACAGGGGACCAAACTAGAACTGCGAAGTTCTTACAAGAAGTGAAACTCTATTTGAGAGTGAATCATGGAATCTATGACACTGACGAGAAGAAGATCATCTTCGCGTTGTCCTTCATGAACGGAGGAACTGCTGCACCCTGGGCACAGACTTGGGCAGAGAAGGAAGACCTAGGAACCTGGTCTACCTTTGAAGCAATGCTCAAGACTGTGTTCACGCTGATCGACGAAGCTGGCAGAGCCAGGACAGAGATGAAAACATTGAAGCAGAGACAGGACCTGGAGGACTACATAGCGCAGTTCTGAATCCTGCGAGAGAAGGCGGGAATCAACGATGACACCGCCCTCATCGAACTCTTCATGGATGGGCTGAACCCCAAGCTCCTTGAAAGAGTTTTCAATATGGAAATGATCCCGATGACCTTGGAAGGAATGATCAGCGCCGCCTCCAAGTATGATGGACAGTGGAGGAGAGCAAAAGCCATAACAGGAAGGCTGCAGGAGGCTTTGACGAGGAAGCTACCAAGCTCTAAAGCAAAAGAGACCCCACTCGAGATCAACTGACTCTCCTATCAGGAGAGGATCAAACACATGAAGAAAGGGTTGTGCTTTGTGTTCCACCAGCCTGGACACAGAGCAACTGAACACAAGAAAGGGGAAAAGAGGACCGAGGACCAGCCATCCCCAAAGAATAAAGGAAAGGAAGCCTACTCAAGGATCCGAGCCTTCGTAGGAGAACTAGATGAAGAAGAAAAGAAAGAAGCTCTCACCGCAATTGAGGACAAGGGTTTTTAAAGAGGTGGGCCTCGATGCCAGGTACCACTGAACTTTCCATCTGCTCTGTACTACTAGCCACTTTGAAAAATCAATCTATGCGTTTAGATGTCAAAGTGGCAGGGACAGGCAGAGGAAAAGACATCGAAACTGAAGCCCTACTTGACTCAGGAGCGGGAGGGATATTCATGAGCCATGAATTCGCAGAAAGCAGTGGATTCGAATTGTGCCCCCTGGAGAAGATAATCAGAGTCAAGAATGTGGATGGAACCCTGAACAAGAGGGGGGAAATCTCCCACTATGCCAGAGGACTCTTAACGATCAACGGAAGGACTTTCCCAATGACATTCCTCATTGCAGGATTGGGAAGCAAATCAATCATCCTAGGTCTACCATGGCTCAGAAGAATCAACCCAGTAATTGACTGGAAGATTGGAACCTTCCAGTTCAGAATAAAGGACGAGACTTACCCAGAGTTCTCATATGGGAAAGGAAGAACCCTTATCGGAAGGGTGCAAACCGAGAAACCCAATGAAGAGTACCTATCATGGCGCCAGAGGGGAACCGAAAAGAAGAAGGACCCCTTAGACATGATGAAAGAAGAGCGACAGGCATGGTGCCAAAAGATTGTCACCAAAGGACAAGAAAAGCTCGTCCTCAAGAAGAAGACTGCCGATATAAGGGCAACCTAAGCCTCTAGCAAAGGGAAATCCAAAGTTAAAATTATACTACATAATACAGGCATTGGGGACACACCTAGCAAAGGGAAATCCGAAGAGAAAACTCTAAAGATCCCCTTGCTGATGCCCAGTATATGTGAAGACGACAAAAATCAAATATAACCTAAAAATAGAAAAAGGCGGAGATAGGCAGATCAAGGCCGCCGAATGACATCATACCAAGGGGTATGTGTCAGAAGGGGTACTCCGCCTCTAAATATAAAAGTGTCAACATGTACAAACATGATAGCAAGGGAAAATTAGTAATAAAATCCGGAAAAATCATAGAAAATGAAGAATAGAAGGAAATGAGGTGGGGAAAAATATAGGACAAACATAAAAAATAGGAAAAACACACAGGGCACCCCCCTAGTCCCCTTACAGCTGAGGAAGAATGAGCATGATGGAAAAGGGTGGCCACCAGAGAGCTGGAGAAACTGGCCGCCAGGAAAGAAGAAGGACGACTGGCAGTAGCCCGAATAGTTGTGAAAGAGAGGGAGAAAGCAGCCCTGAAAAGCAAGAAAGAAGAGCTGGCAAGAGAAGAACACCGAGAGCTATGCCGAAGAGTTGTCGCCAAGGCAAAACTGATGGGAGGAGTCCTCCACAAAGAACCAAGAAGAAGCAAGATGCCCACCGAGACAAGAAAAGCGACGATCAAAGAAATCAATGATGAAGAGATCGCGATCACGACTCTTCAAGATGTGGAGCCCATTGGGCCACAGGACAAAGAAGACACTGGGAAGGAAAACCCAGCACTGGCAAACCATGAACAGGCAATGAAACAGGCAACGGAACAGGCAACGGAATGGACACATGAACAGGAAATCGCAGACGATGAACTACTGATTGCCTACATTTGAGGAGAACCCATCATTGGAATATTCAAACCGGCTAAGACGCCACTGAAAGAGGAGTACAACAAGCCAAAATACGGATACTCCCAGAAGACAAGGACAATCTCTCAAATCGTGAAGGCAAAAAGATCACCGCGATATGCATATGGACAGAATATCTGGATTAGGGCAAAGACATCGGTCTCACAACACCTGACACATAAGAAGGAAGGAGACCCCGAACAGAAGACCCTAGACGAACTACTCCCAGAACAGTATAAGGAGTACCGACGGATATTCGAAAAGGAAGCATCGGAAAGATTCCCAGAATCAAGACCCTGGGATCATGTGATCGAACTTAAACTGGATTTTATGGCAAAGGATTGCAGGGTTTACCCGTTATCGCTGGCAGAACAGAGGAAACTCGATGAGTTTCTCGACGAAAGCCTGAAGAAAGGATACATCCGACCATCAAAATCACCCATGGCATCGCCATTCTTCTTCATTGCGAAGAAGGACTCAGACGCGCTATGGCCCTGCCAAGATTACAGGTACTTGAACAATGGAACAATCAAGAACACCTACCCATTGCTGCTGGTAGGGGACCTGTTAGACAAACTAAGAGGGGCGAAATGGTTTACAAAACTGGACATTCGATGGGGGTATCACAACATCAGAATCAAGGACGGAGATCAATGGAAGGCAGCCTTCAAAATGAACCAAGGGCTGTTTGAACCAACGGTGATGTTCTTTGGATTATGCAACTCACCGGCGACCTTCCAGGCAATGATGAACGAGATATTCTGTGACATGATCGGAGAAGGATGGCTCGTGATTTATATGGATGACATCCTGATATTCTCCAAGGATCAGAACAAACACCAGGAAAGGACAAAGAGAGTACTGCAAAGACTGGCAGAAAACGACTTATACCTGAAGCCGGAGAAATGCAAGTTTGACGTCCACGAAGTGGAATTCTTGGGTCTAATCATCTGACCCAATGAAATTGCCATGGACAACACAAAACTGGCAGGTATACAAGATTGGCCAACCCCGACAAATGTAAAGGCAGTCAGATCTTTCCTGGGATTTGGAAACTTCTACAGGAAGTTTATTGGGCATTTTGCGGAGACAAGCAGACTGCTTAATGAACTGACAAAGAAGAACAAAGCATTCAACTGGACAATGGAATGCGAACAGGCTTTTCAAACGCTGAAAAGGAAATTTGCAGAAGCCCCAGTACTGCTGATGCCAGACCCGACAAAGCCATTCACGATCAAATCAGACACCTCAAAACATGCGACAGGAGGAGTGCTGAGACAAAGGGACACGAATGGGGACTGGCACCCATGTGGATACATATCACATGTGCTAACACCAATGGAACGGAACTACGAGATTTACAACAGGGAGCTACTAGCGATAATACGATCGCTAGAAACCTGGAGACACTACCTAATGGGTTCAGAACACCCAGTGGTAATCCTGTTGGATCACAAGAACTTGACGTACTTCTGAACGGCGCAGAAACTGAACAGACGACAGGCAAGATGGAGCCTATTCCTATCAGAATTCGACTTGCAAATTGTCCATGTGCCTGGATCACAGATGGTGCAGAGCGATGTGTTATCACGGAGATCGGATCACGTACCAGAAGAAGACAACGACAATGAAGATGTCACAATGCTGCCAGAAACAGTATTTGTGAAATTCATTGACACCGAAATGCATGACTTACTCGCAGGGAGTATCATGTAAGACGACCTGGTGAAAAGCGCAATCGAGGCGCTAAAGACCAAGGGAATGCCACCAATAAAGTCAGCATTGGAAGACTGGAAGATAGAAGATGGCCTTCTATTCTTCCGAGACAGGTGCTATGTCCCGGACAACGGAGATCTATGGAAGAAGCTGGTGCAAAAATACCACGAAGGAGTAACCAGTGGACACCTGGGACAATGGCAGACAACTGAAATGATCAGGAGGGACTACTGGTGGCCAGGAATGATGACATACATCAAGAACTATGTCACTGGATGTGCTACATGCCAGCAAATGAAGGTCAACACCCACCCAATGACACCCCCACTGCAACCGATCAGATCCGAAGCAACGAGACCATTCGCGATGGTGACGACAGATTTCATAACCGACCTACCAGAGTCCGATGGTTATGATGCACTCATGGTCGTGGTAGACCATGGGCTTACGAAGGGGGTAATTTTTATCCCTTGCAGGAAAACTGTGGATGCATTGGGAGCGGCCACCCTCTATCTAGACAATGTCTACAAATGATTCGGCCTCCCAGACAAGATCATCTCTGACAGAGATCCCAGATTTGCCTCGCAGCTGTTCCAAGAGCTAGGAAGGCTGCTCGGAATCAAGCTGGCAATGAGCACAGCATACCACCCCCAGACCGATGGGGAGACAGAATGTGTGAACCAGGAAGTGGAAGTATACCTATGGATCTTCTGCCCGAACAACCAGGAGAATTGGAAGCACCTCCTCCCGACCGTGGAGTTCACACACAACCAGAGGACACACTCCATACAGAAGAACTCCCCATTCTACCTCATGATGGGCTATGAGCCCAAGGCGATCCCACTCCCCTACCTGAAGACAAACATACCGGCCATAGAAAAACAAATAGTTGCACTGCAATGGGCCCGAGATGAAGCGAAGGCAACTCACGAGTTGGCCAGACAAATGATGGCAGAAAGAATGACAAGGCACTTCACCCCATTCAAAGAAGGAGACAGAGTGTGGCTAGAAGCAAAGAACCTCAGAACGATGCACCAAACAAAGAAGCTCGCACCAAAAAGAGAAGGACCATTCTCTATCAAGAAGGTCCTGAGCCCACTCTCCTATCGACTGAAGTTACCAGAACAGTGGAAAATACACCCGGTATTCCACGTGGCACTTCTTTCCCCATACAAAGAAACCGAGACACATGGACCGAACTTCCCAGAACCACCGCCTGACCTGATAGAAGGTGAATCGGAGTATGAAGTGGAAGCGATCATCAGACATAAAAAGAAAGGAAGGACCATGCACTTCTTAGTGAAGTGGGTTGGATACCTGACCTCAGAGAACTCATGGGAGCCCGAGGGAAACCTGAAACATGCCAAGACAATCCTAGGGGCATATAAACAGCGACGACAACTGTAGAACCCCCAAGACCAAGACACCCACCAAACAAACCACAAAAGAAACCACAGAATGCTCACCATCCCATCGACACTACACCTACCACAAACCCCAGCAAGGACTGGGCAAATGGTCATCAACCAACAACCACTGACGAACATACTCCCTGGCAGACCCACATGGATATGCCCGCATGGGATTCTCTTCTGGATTACAAGGGATGATTGGATAAGAAGGATGACCTTGACCTGTCTGAAATGCTGTCTCTTTGCCTGGAGAAGCACGAAAACAGATTACAATTGGGTGAGGGCACAGTACGAAGAGTGGTGCTTCGAGGGAGAACTAGACAAGGAGGACTACTTCCCAGAGGACTTCTACATTGATCGAGAAGGACTCGCCCCTGGCAGAAGACCACTATCAGGGGTAAGTGTGCCCCTGTGGAGAGACCTGCAGTGGAATACCCACTATGATGACAAGAGCGGATATAGCCTGGCGAAGAGGCTCCTGCTCGGAGAACACGGGGAGTTGGGAACACTGCTGCGCTCCAACCGATTCCCTCAAACCCCACAACCCCACCCCACCTCCTGACTAGAGAGGAGAAAGAGATTTTGATCGAAGTCAGTGACTTCGAAGATAGAGAGAGGGTGATGTTACAATTTGTTATCTGGACCCACAAGACCGGGCACTTCATTTTTCCTTTCTGACACGACACGACTCACTTCTGATGGAGACACCCCCTGACCTGACTCCTGTTGATCGATATGCTGCACTGCAGTATTCTGTGATGTCAGACTCCATGACATCGGACTCCTTGACATTGGACCCTTGATATCAGATCCGTGACATCAGACGCCTCATGCTTGGCATGAGGGTTATTTGCTATTGTTCTTTGACATGCTGTGCCGCAGCACTCTGTGACATCGGACTCCTCATGCTAGGCATGAGGCTTACTGTTCTATTGCTCCTTCTATATTTACTTGACAAGGATCTCGTATTCCGATTGGACGATAGACATTCTCTGAACCATATATAAGCTATAGTAATACTGCCTGTATTCCTTAGCTTGACCTAATTCAAATAACGGTCTTAGACTCAACCAGAACACTCGACAGCTTAGGAAGCCCCTAGCTGTGATAAACTCGAACTCGACAGTTGGAAAGCCTCCAACTGTGATATACAAAGCAATGGTCTGCTCAGAAAGCCTCTGAGTACAGACAGCCGTGATGACTTGAGGAAGTACCCAAGTGAAGGCAGGAAGCCCGATACACTAGGAAAGTCTCCTAGTGTGATATGAGACAGTTGGAAAGCCTCCAACTGTAACATATGAAGCCAAGGCTGAGTTAAGGACCTATAGTCTTAACAATAAGTGGGGCAATGTGCCTCCATCACCTGCCTCACATGAAACATGAGTTCATTTATCTTTCATTTTTGTTGTCTGTAGCTTGTATATAGGGTTGCATAGTAAATTTAGTAGAGATTATACAATTATATTTAACAATGTAGAACATGAATACAAGGCAAACAGAGTAAAAACCATGGGGAATATACATGGTATCGCACCTGTGGTATTTTGTGATAGACCATGGTAAAAACCTGTCACCGCGGTTGTGGTGTTAGGACGGGTGCGGTGTTGGCAGGTGCAGGTGCGGTGTGTGAAAGTTTACCCACGGTGTGACCCATGCTACACCCTAGCTCCAGAAGGTGTAGACATTCCAACCAGTCATCAAAGTCCGTGATTGTGTCGAGTGTACACTTTGTTGCACCCAGTTGTTTGCCTTGTAGAAACATTTCAAGCCATCAGAGAGGTGGGGGAGAAGGTGAAGGTGAAAATGGTCTTTGGGAATATGATAAGGTGATTGAGCTGCTTTAAGCTCATCATTCACATTGTGGACTTTGTTGACCCAGGTCAGGAGATTCAAGGAGCCTTGGATTGCAATCTGGTCTTGTATGAGCTTGTCTTCCCAGGTCCAGGGTAAGAATTTCTTCTTCAACCTGACAAGGAAGTTGGGGAATGGTAGGGCAATTTCCTCTGCCATGATCCATGACTGTACAGAGGTAGACTCAAAATTGTAGATGATTTTGCTGATGCGATTGTCTGCAGCCACATCTTTCATAGAAAAATAATGATGGCATGCATTTTTGAATTGCTGCACAATGTTGACAGTGAGCCATCCCACTGAGAGAACGGGAGCTGAGCTTGGGGATGCCTGGTGGACTTCTGCAAGTGCATATAAGGGGTCGATGACAGGGGTCATTGTAGAGCGATAACAAATCTGGGTTACAGGGGGGTCTGAGTCTGAGTCTGAGGAGGGAATGCATCTGAGCATGTTGTTCCGGGTCTGGGCTGAGGGTGGGGACAAAGTACTGTTCAATGGAGTCAAGGGCAATGATGGCATCAAGGGCAATGAAACTGTGTGGGGCAGAGCTGGTATGGTGCATCGTGCACGGCTCCTGGTGGCAAGTGGAGTTGGTAGTGAAGGGAGATGAGACAGGTTGGTGCTCTGCAGGGGTGGGGAGGTCTCATTGAGGGTGACTTTGGGGAGGGCAGCTGGTGTTTGTGTTGTTATATATGTGTTTGCAGTATATTGATAACCTTTTCATCCTCGGTGATTGCTGCTCCTGGACACTTCTTGCCCAGAATAGACTGATTGTGCTCCAAAAGGATTAATATGCTTCTATCCTCCTGGAATGGCTGCCAGATTGCTGTAGGGCAGTGGTGTTCACATTTTTATGCAGGTCTGGGTCTGCTGGGTTTGAACTAAAGTGATGCAAGTGGCGGTTTTGGAGCTGATTCCGATATTCCAGGGTCCAAACCAAGGTACTGCTGGCACTCAGAGGAAAAGGGGGGCAACGTAAACAGGAAGATGGTATGGACTCAAGAAGGAGTAATTAATCTAAGACATCGTACGAGAATATTGTAGGCACGTGATCATGTGTATTAGTAATATCTGTCCATATCACAGTCAAGGAGTAGGGAAGTGGTAAGAGAATGAGGGAATTCTCTTACACCTAGCAAGGAGTTCTCAGGATTGGGGAGGAAAAAGTGGCAGAGAGTATTCAGAGAGGTGCTTTACTGCTGCTATGCTCTTTGGTAGTTTCTCTTGGAGTATAGGAGGGAGTTGGTGACTCACCCTGGGCTGCTCTTTTAGCTTCTTTGTCTACATTTTCATTTCCTTGGACCCCCCTATGTCCTGAGATCCAGGCCAGGTGAAATTTGTTCAATTTTGGGTCTGCATTCACCATGTTGACATTATCTGCTATGGTTAGAAAGTTTTTGATTAGGTATTGTGTGGTTGTTGCTCTGCATGTTTTGGTTCTTTTGATGAGGGCTTGGCTATCTGTCAGTACAGAAATTGGTAGTCATCCTGCTATGTGCTCTGTTCTGATCATCCAGATGCCCATTATTGCTCCTACTACCTCTGCTTCAAATGATGTGTAATCTTTTGCGCTTCCCAGGTGGTACTTCAATATCTTTGATGGTGCAGCCCTTCCCTTCCTATACATTACTGCCACTGCCCCTATGTTTCCATCTGTTCCTCACTCATCTGTGAAGATCTTAATTTCCAGTGCACTGTTGGCTTCCTTGTGGATAGATGTGTCCCAGTCCTGAGCTATCTCTGTGGTGAACAATGAGATGATGTATGCATGGGGGTGTGGGTTGTGGGTTATGCTCTCTATTTTGTCTGGATGGATCCCTGTAAACAGTGTAAAGTGATTTAGTAGGTTGTGTAGTGGGGTGTGATGTTTCTTTGTGTATATTGCACAGTATGTGTGTATCAGTCGGTGTAATGGATGTGACTCTGGCAGGGTGCATATTCAGGCTATTGCTCTATGGCAGACTTTCAGCATTGTGAGTTTGAGTGGGATTATGCCTGCATGTATATCTAGTGTATCTGTTGGGGTAGTGTGGAGTGCTCCATTGATAGCTAAAGTGGCTATCTTTGTTAGCTGGTGCATGACTCTTGCCGAGCCTGTCTTTCTCTTAGCCCCTGGGATTTTTTGTGGTGGGTTATACCATATTTCAGCCCTGTATGTCATCTTGGGTATAGCCACTGACATGGAGAGCTGGCGCATTAGCCTAGGCAAGAGCCCATAGTCAGTTTTTGCAAGACAGTGGCACTGCATTACCCATTTTGTTGTGTTATCTATGGCTCTTTCTTCATGTTTCCGCCAGGATAGCTTGTCATCAATGATTATGCTGAGGTACCTATAGTTGTCCACCATGTTTACCTCTTTTCCTTGTAGTATTAGCTTTGGTTTGGTCATTGAACATTGGTTTCCAAACAGTGATTTGGCTTTTTTGCATCCTAGGTGCATGATCACCAGCTTGTTGGTCTCAAACTTTGAGTTGTGATCAGCTGCCCACTTGAAGCCACCGTTTTCACCTTTCATATGTTCCTGAATGGCCCGAGTGGTCTCTTCAAAAAATTTCTTAACAGTCATCACCATTGCATCGTCAACATATCCTAGTGCCTGTAAAATATCACTTAGTTCGAGTAAATCTGCATTGTAGAAGTTGAAAGAGGGTAGTGGTATTGGGTCACCCTGTTCCACTCCATTGTCGATGGGTATCAGGTCTGAGATATAGCCATCGAACTGTAGGCATGTTGACCTTCCATCTAGTAAGCACTTGATAAACTTTACTATTGAGCTTGGGATTTGCCTCTTCTTCATGTTGTGTAGCAGACAGTCCATCACTGCATTAGGGAATGCTCTTTCAATATCTAGGAATGGAATGGATACAACTTTTTTCTTTCTCCAAGCCTCCTTGACCTTGTGTATTAGTAGATGTACTGCATCAGTTGTCCTCCTGTAGGACCTTCCTCTGAAGTGTGTATCTGGGAGTAAATGATGCTGCTCAGTTATTGAGGTGAGGTTTTTGGAGACTATGGACATGAGGACTTTTGCCATAGTGCACAGTAGGGCAATGGGGCAATATGCTTTGGGTACTTCATAGCTTGGCTTTCCACCCTTCTGTAGATGCATGTCGTGAATTGTTGCCATCTGCAATAGTATATTCCATGTCATAGGATTGATCTGTAAATGGGGAGTAAATATGGTAGTATATGGTTCACCATCTTCTGTAAAACAATATTTGGGATTCCATCCAGTCCTGGAGCTTTATATGGGGACAGTTTTGCTATGTGTGTATGAATTTGGGCTTCTGTGACTGGCGGCGGTGATGGGAGCAGGTTTGGGTAGTTATATTCTTGTGGAACTGCCAAGGTTGCTGGCTTTGGTGGGGAGAAGGCTTCTGCGAGTGTCTTGGCTTTTCCTTCATTTGTATTTACCTCTGTTGTGCACCTGTCCCCTCCTTTTACCTTTAGTGTGGGGATTCTTGTTCTATGGGTTTGAGAGGTACCTGTTTGATGTCCAGATGTCTGAGCATATCACATTCTCTAGAAAATTGTTCCAGTGGTCTGACTTAGCCTTGGCTATGTCCACTGCATATTTCTGTCATGCCTGACATAGGTCTTGGTGACTTGGGTGATTGCCTGCTCAGTTCCTGAATGATTCAGCGTGCATTTGATTTACTACCTTTTTCATTTTCCTCAGATCTTTCATCCACTATCTTTTCGATAATGGGCATGGCTTATTTTCTAGGACTTTGTTGTTGATTGCTTTCTGAATTGAGGTGGTGAGTCATTTGATTTCCCTCCCTAGGTATTCCTCAGTTTGTAACTCTGCTGGGATTGGTATTTTGGCAAGCTCTTTTCCAAGAAAAGTATTGAATTCTTCCCAGTCAGTTTCCCTGTAATTTCACAATGTTTTGGGCAGTGTTCTTTCCTGCTCTAGCTCTAGTATTGTAGCTATCAGGTAATGATCAGTTTTGCCTGGTTGTCTTTCCAGCATGATGTCACATTTAACCACATGATTTGCTAGATTGTCTGGCATGGAATGTCATTTTGTTACCATGTGCTTGAGTGTGGGGATTCTCTTCAGCAATAGCATCATCATATCCTGTTCTGTTACTAGTTCAATCAGCTCTCCTGCATCTTCTAAGGCTTTGGCCGTAAAGAGGCACATGTCCTCATCTCTGTCCCACATGGGGTGGTGTCAGTTGAAGTCTCCTCCCCATAGTACATGGCAGTTTTGCTGCCCATGCATGCCAGTCCGGGTGTTGTGCATATAGCTTCTGAGGGCCATTAGCGTGTTCAAGTTCTCACCTGTGTTGTAAATGCTGAATATTTTGAGGTTGCTGTATTAGTACAACATCCCAGTGCACTGCTAGTGAGTCATTAATAAGTTCGAGATGAGCAGACACTGATTTGTTTAAATTTATTTGGAGAACTCTTAACTTTGTTACCCCATTCAGTGATGATACTCAACCCAGGAAAACCACCTAAACTGCCGATGAGGCAATCGATGATATTTGCGACAAGTCTGAGGAAGGGTGTGAGTCGTTCTGAATGTTTGTGGTCCAACCTATGGATAGATAACTAGTTGGTACTAGTCGTGAAGGTAGTGCTATGGGAGACGAAGGTGTTTGGTGTGGTCCGATCAAGTATCGATCGATATTGAGGATGATCGATGAGGTTGATGGCAAACGAGTTCTATTGTCGATGGTCAAAGTGCAAATTCCAAGGACCTTTTGATAGGTCAAAAGTATATGAAGGCTATAGTTGATGGCTAGGACATGTTGAAATGGTTGCTAGTGATAATGATCAGAGGATCATAGGAAGATCGAGGACGACGATGATCGCAGAGGTTTCTTGTCAATCAAGAAAACTTGTAGCAACTTAGATTGTTTTTAGAAGATTGATCGGATGCTTAGAACTGTATACAAGATAATAGGTGAAGACAATTTCTTTTTATATCCCAGTAGATACTACAGAGTTTTATATGTTTTAAAGAAACTTCCTAAAATGGAATGAGAAACATGTGTAGAACATGAGGCAAAAGATGTGAGTTAAGGCACAAGCCCAAAAAGGAGACCAGAATCTGAACAAGAAAGATATATATCATATGATGAAAGAGTAATAAAGGATATAGAACTAAAAAGGGACTGTCCTTTGTGTATAAACCGCGCTAAGTCTCGCAATGATGTGTCCAGCAGGTTCTGTGCACGATAGGGACTTGGAACGAGGCTGACCTACTATCAGCAGGTTTGAGCACGAGTTGGAATACTTCCTGGCACATGGTATTCCACCATTTAGATAATGAATGTGGTGCCCAATGTTGCTTGCAGTCTCTCGATATCGATTGATAATGCTCGACGATGTTTGATTGCATTCAATACGATATCGCACTCAGTAGACTTGGTCGGGAGTGGTTGCACTGCTTCTGGGACCTTGTGCGAGTTATCCAATGTGATTAGAGTGTGGTCGAAATGGTGAATTGGCCTTTGAGCCAAGGAGACAACCTATCATCGGCTCCCTATTCATTATTTGTGTCAAATTCATTGGATGCCTGATTGTTGCTTTGCCTTGAATCATTAGGAGGCTGAGGTACCTGGCTCATGTCTCTGTCCAAGTCCCTCTGATGCTTGAGTTCTCATCCATTTGGTGCTATTTGCCTTGGGTAGAATGGCACTTGTGTTTGTTGATACTTATGGGGCCTGTCTGGGTGTATATAGTCTGTGAGTCCTGTTGGTATTGCAGGTCTTTGTCCACTCGGCAGTGTTGGTCCAGGACTTTGTTGATGGGAAGAAAGGGAGTCAGTTTTTGGGATTCTTCATATCATGTTCCGCACATTTCCTGAGGAAGGTGGGGCATGTCCAATCACTGCTCGCATGTCCCTGTGTTCTGCTGATAGGTCCACCTTGTCGTTCAAGCTCGGAAAACACATCTACGATCATTGTCAAAGCTCTATAAAGTTCTACAGACCTCTACAAAGCTCTACAAACCCATACAAACCCCTCCGAAGCTCTACAAACCTCTATGAACCTCTACAAAGTCATGAGAATGCTTCGAAAATATTTGCAACACTTCAAAACTCTTCACAACACCTTGAAATTCTTTGCATGCCTTCGGCCACCGTAATACAATTCCCCCAACCTTCGGACAGCTCAGGATATACACTTGGAACATTGTTGATGAGTTCCGAACCAGTTTTGAGCAATATCACAGTGATATCTGTTAGGGCGACACCCACTATCTGCTAGCTAAGACCATGTGGGTTCTCTCTACAAGAAGGGGGCAGGATCCACGCGTGTGATGGGGAAATTGATGGTTTTGATGCAAGGGGTTATTAATAGGTAAGTTTGTTGAGATAGGCCTTTCACACCGAAAACATAGGTGGAATACCTAGGAGAACACAACTGGGGTCCCCTAGGCATATATTTAGGGTTTATATACTATGTTACATATATTGTACATTGTTGTTACCAATGCACTCGTACATGCATGTACATTTTGATGCATGCGAAATAAAATTCTCACACTATCAAAATGTAGCATCATTTGGCGTCATGTAGCGTAATTTGACATAATAAAATAAAAATGAAAGTTTATTAGGTAATGGGGTGGTTTCCTAACATTACCCCCCTTTTATGCCTCGACTTCCAGGTGAGAAAATATTATGTTTGTCCCCTCTGTGAAATTTTGGTAAGGCCAGAATTTCATCCCCTCATACACCATTCTCGCAATGTGATGCGGAGCATTTGGATTACATTTAAAGAATTGGGCGATCGCATTATGTGCTCGCTTACAATTCTCTTTGGGTTCCCATGAATTATTTTCATCGGTATAGTTTTTCCACTTTATTAAGAACTCCAATTTGTTCTGTCGAAGATGTGAGTCTAGAATTTCTTCAACTATGTATTCTGGAGCACCTTCTACTATTATCGGAGGTTGCGGAGTAGTTTGTTGGCCAGGAATAGTGGGCGGACAGTAAGGGTGTAGGTGGGATACGTTAATCTCAGGATCAATCTTAAATGATCGGGGTAATTTTAGCACTACCGCATTAGGCGAGATCACTTTAGAGATCGCATATGGGCCAACTTGTTTCTCTGTAAGTTTCTTCAAAGGTCGTGGAATATTCAGGTCCTTGGTACTTAGCCATACCAAGTCACCAACTTTGTACTCTGGAGCGCGTGCTCGAGTATGATCCGTGTGTCACATCATGTCATCACGTGCTTTCTTCAATGCCGCCTCTGCTTCCTCTTGTACCCTTTGCATCTTAGATACAAAATCTTCTACCAACTGTACTTTGACTTCCCTTCTGGGTTCTACTCCCATGCAAGGATGATATCCATAATTCGCGAAAAAGGGTGACATACGAGTAGCTGAATGGAATTTGTTATTGTGGGAAAATTCGGCAATTGCCAACCATTCGGGCCAGTCGGTTTGTTGGTAGTTGATAAACATACGTAGGTACTGCTCCAACTCCTGATTCATTCTCTCTGTCTGCCCATCAGTCTGCGGGTGATATGCCATAGATAATTTAGTTTGAATTCCCAATATGTTGTTTAGTTCTCGCATAAATGCGGAAGCAAATTGTGGTCTGCGATCGGAGATAACGGTATTGGGTAACCCATGTAACCGCCATACCTGATTTAGATAGAGGCGTGCCAAGCCCAATGATGAGGTTTCTGTAGTAGTAGGAATAATATGGACCTTCTTTGTAAAGCGGTCGCATACTACGAATATTGCATTGTACCCTTGAGCCTCGGGTAATCTGGTAATAAAATCCACAGATATATCTTGCCACAGCACTTTAGGTATAGGGTTCGGCATTAATTTTCCTGCAGGTTTCTCTGGAAATTTCTTCCCCCTCATGCACATATCACATCCATCCACATACCCCAACACATACTTTGAAATTCCGGGCCACCAATAATTTCTCATTACTAATTCCAACGTCTTCCATCTTCCTGGGTGTCTGGCAATCGGTGTATTGTGATGTAACCGGACAATCTCCCTTCACAAATCCTGATCCTTCAGTACATACACTTTTCCTCGAAACAACACCAACCCTTGTTCCTCAGCCCATTCATCTCCTTTGATATTACCTTTCTTCTCTCCCTTCAGAGCTTTCATGGCTTCCACTACTTCATCATCCATTTCCGAACATTGTCTAATTTTAGACAACATTTCCATTTCTGAGCTATCTATTAATAGATGCCCTTGATGCATAGCGCAAATGTGAAAGTATTTGGGTTTGAGTAAGGTAACATTTTTATTGTCCTCCTCCACCCCCCTTTTATGATCAATACATCTGGATAAGGCATCTGCTTTCCTCATTAAGCTTCCCACTTTATGGACCAAGTGAAAGTTGAAATGCAATAGGAATAGTGCCCAATGCGCTTGCCGGTGATTAAGCTTTTTAGCGGACATGAAGTATTGCAGATTTTGATGATCCATCCAGATCTCAATTTGATGCATACATCCCTCCAAATAATGCCTCCATGCCTCCAATGCTCGTATTATCCCCAACATCTCTTTGTCATGCCCATCATAATTCCTCTCCACATCATTCAACCCTTTTGACAAGTATGCACAAGGATGCCATTTGTCATCTTCACACAGCATTGATAATACTGCTCCAGTAGCAAAATTGGATGCATCGGATTCCACTCGCAAAGGGCGTGTGAAATCTACTGGGGCTAATATTGGTCCCTCCACAAACTTCCTCTTCAACTCCTCAAATGCTGTCTGCTGCTGCTCTCCCCACCTCCACACTACTCCCTTTCGTGTAAGGTTATGTAAGGGTGCGGCAATTTTAGAAAAATTGTGCACAAAGCGACAATAATAATTTGCGAGTCCCAAGAAGGCTTGAACCTCCTTGACATGGGTGGGCACAGGCCAATCTGTGATCGCCTGTACCTTGATCAGATCCATTTTGATCCTGTCAGGGCCGATCAATAATCCTAGGAACTCAATCTTGCTTGCCCCAAACACACACTTCTCTGGTTTCAAAAATAGATTGTTCTCCGCCAACCTCCATAACACCTCTTGCACTATCGCTTCATGATTCTCTTCATCCTCCGTGAATATCAGAATGTCGTCAATAAATATTATTACCACGCCTTTGTCTATTACGTCCTTGAAAATGTCGTTCATCATATTTTGAAAGGTCGGGGGACTATTAGTCATCCCAAAAAACATGACAAGTGGCTCGAAGGATCCTCGATGCGTGGCAAATGCAGCCTTCCACTCATCTCCTTTCTTTATTTGTACATTGTTGTATCCCCATCATAAATCCAATTTTGTAAAGACCTTGGCTTTTCCCACCTTATCAATTATTTCTGAGATCAATGGCAGGGGGTATGTGTTCTTCACTGTCCACTCATTCAGATACCTATAATCGGTACACATCCTCTTCCTTTGGTCTTTTTTGGGCACGAAGAATATTGGTGACGTCTGTGGTGATTTTGAAGGTCGTATGTATCCTTTGTGCAATTGCTCCTTCAGGAATGCATCCACTTCTTCTTGTTCCATCAGAGATAATGGATATACCTTCGACTTCTTCAGCACAAACCCTGGCTTCATCTCAATCGCATGATCCCATGGCTTCCGCACCGGCATTCGCTCAGACTCCTTCTTTTGGAACACTGACAAATGTTCATGATACACTTTTGGCACCCATTCCTCCACTGGCTTCTCCACCTTCACGATATTCTTGTCCCATGACTGTCCTCCACAAACTGCTCTAAAGGTTTGCTTCTGCTCTTCTTTCTCGATCATGATCGGAACTTCCCCATTTGGCATTTCCTCATCCTCCACTTCCTCCATCGTAACAGAATACTTCCTCGGATGTTCTTTCTCTTTCTTTTTCTTTTTTTCTTTCTTCATCTTCCTCCCATACACATTACATTCCTTAGGACAACGAGTCATTTGTACTTTCCCAGTTTTCCAATCAATTTTGGGATTATGCTTTCGTAACCACAGACATCCTATTATTAGATTGGTTTTCCCAAGATCGCACACTTCGAATACAGCTCGCTCCTGATGCTCCTGATACTTTAGTACCATAGTCACCTCCTCCTTGATAGTTCCTCCACGATTGACTGTTCCATCAATATTGTACACCATTATAGGTTGCACCAGCTTGCGTGTGTTAATACTGTTTCCGGTAATTAAGGATCAATTAATAAATAATCCTGTAGCACCACTGTCAAGCAACACTTCCACATCAATAGCTGCATGCATGTCCACTGTCTTCAGTCCCACAGTCAAGGTGATTTCGGGTTCTATTCGTGCAGAGCAAATAAAGAATTTAGGGGTTTTCGGAAATGACATGTGACAATTTTCTTTGTTGCGTGATTCGCAACAGTTGTACTCCTCCTCGATTTCCTTTTCTGATTTACTCTGGGTTTCCTTGGATACTAATACATTGTAACAATTCTGGGTCACCAATGGGGAAACCTTCACTGGGACTCTTCCACAAAATTCTCCTGCTTGCCTTCCTCCTGCTTCACTTCCTCGATTGTAGCTCCCCTGATCTTTCTCTTCTGCTTGCAATACTTAGAAATGTGTCCTAACTGCCCACAGTTAAAACATTTAAGTGGGGCTCGTCTCCCCACTTGATCAACCTCCATTGCCTCTGCTGGTGCTGCTGACTCTGTAACTATAGGTGTCACTGCCATGGCTGGTGGCTGTGCCCTCGGAGCTTGCGCCTGAGGCGCCTTTCCTTTCTCGGACTTTCCTCCTGATGACTTTCCAAATTTACTACTTCCATACATCAACTTTGACTCCGCCCGTTCCTGCTGATATTGCCGGTCAAGGCGCATTGCCCAATTATACCACTCGTCCAACTTCTCTGGCATAGAAGGTAGTCGGTAGATAGACTTGAATAAAGAGGGATTTAATCCTGCTTTCAAAAACTCTACCAACGCGGCTTCTCCCATGTCCATTTGTGAAGCTTCTGCTTTGAACTGCAAAATAAATTCATCCGCCGTTAAGGAACCTTGGCGCATGGTCTTTAATTTAGCATTGGCTGTCGCCTTTGGATTAGGGTCTCCAAACTGTGCCTCCAATCTCTCCAGAAATTCCTTGAAGGTTGCAAATGGTTTATTTCCCGCAGCAATTTGATTAATAGCCTCGTTTCTCCAGAACTGTGCTTTCCCCCCCTGAATGTATGAGAGAGCAAACATAATCCTAGACTCAGCTGTATGAAACTCGGGCTTCCTCCCATGGATGTACAATACTATAGAGCTGATGAAGGATTTTGTATTCTCCATGGTACCATCAAAGATTTGTGGGGGCATGTACTTAGGTAAGCACGCTTTTCCATTTCCGGATTTCTCCACTGTCTCATCCTCCTGTGATATCCACTCCACCATCTCCTCCATCTCATCATCTCTTTCTCCTGTTGTCTCTGGCTGTACTTCCACTTGTCTGGGCTGTGATGCTGCCAATACTGACACTAATTGCGACATTTGCGCTGTGAGTGCATCAATTTTCGCCTCTAGTATGGGAACAGGATTAGGACCAGGATTAGAAGTTGAAGGTTCAGACATAATTGTAGAATCTGTGATGAATCACTTCTTTGACAAATTCAAAATTTTACTTCGAGACCTCTCCAAACATCTATGGGTCATGTGATAAGGTTCGTCGAGGTTCATCAATGGTTCGTCGTTCGTCGGGCGCCTATTTTGACACTTCAGATCAATAACCCTTCCAACAGTACCTGATCTTGGAGATATCACTGAATTCGGCTTGTAACTAAAATAGTCGTCCAAATAGAGTGATGTAAATTGTAACTAAACCAGATCTGATTGGTTGTCTGGTTGCAGCTGTCCTAATGATGAGCACTGCCTCTCGATCACTGGCAGTCGCAATGTAAGGTGAGGCCTGGCGTCGGCTTATGAAAGAAAAGGTAGATTACATATATACAAGTACTTCTGGCTCATGCCAAAAGGATGAGTAATTGGATGTGGCACGGTGAAACAATGACATATGCACAAGTAAGAGAAGGTGCACTGATATGGGTAGTTGTGTTCTTCTGTTAGGACGACACCCACTATCTGCTAGCTAAGACCGTGCGGGTTCTCTCTACAAGAAGGGGGCGGGATCTGCGTGCGTGATGGGGAAATTGATGGTTTTGATGCAAGGGGTTATTAATAGGTAAGTTTGTTGAGATAGGCCTTTCACACCGAAAACATAGGTGGAATACCTAAGAGAACACAACTGGGGTCCCCTAGGCATATATTTAGGGTTTATATACTATGTTACATATATTGTACATTGTTGTTACCGACGCACTCATACATGCGTGTACATTTTGATGCGTGTGAAATAAAATTCTCACGCTATCAAAATGTAGCGTCATTTGGCGTCATGTAGCGTAATTTGACATAATAAAATAAAAATGAAAGTTTATTAGGTAATGGTGTGGTTTCCTAACAATATCAGCCTTCGAACAAGTCCGATATTTCCTTGACTGACTTCGAAAATCATCGAACATCGAAAATTGACATTGGATGCTATATCACTATCCGAATAATCATTGCACACATGCCAGACGTATCCCCTACCATTGTCGAACAATATTGCACCGATATTGGGCCATGAACAAAGTCTGAAGAAACTTCGAAAATCTTCAAAAAACATCGAACCTTGAAAAACATCTTTGGACACAGTATTTCCTATTTGAACAATCTTTGGATGCATGCTGGACACATGGGACACTATCTCGAGTATCTCGAACACATTTTGACTGCATGTGCATGCATACAATCCACTCAAAGCAGTTTCCAATGTTTTATTCAATTTATAACAAGGACAGTCCGCTTTTAGCTATTCTTTCTTATTATTTCTTCATCATGTGTTATATTCACCCTTTCTAGGCTCACTTTATTGTTCTGATATACTTATATTGTCTTTTGCCTTGAGTTTTCCACATGTTTGCCTCATGTTCTCTAGCCTTTTTAGGTACTTTCTTTATTTTATATAAAAAGATGTACTAGATACAAAGAAAAAGAAGAAAGTTGTCGTCTTCCTCCCAGATCACAGTGATTTAAGAGTTCAGTTTAGTCTTATTCAGTCCAAAGTTTGGTGTTTTATGCTAAACTTCCTCAAAATTCCTTGAAATTCCTTGCATTATGCTATTTTCGCTCTCGTTTCCCTCGATTCACCTTTGCTTTGCTTCTACTACTTGTCTAGTCCCCTGATCTTGCATCCAAACATATTTGCGCACTCGACATTCCTTGAACCTTCTTTGAAAAAACCTCGAAAAATATCGCAACTCCTCAAAAATCATCACAACTCCTCGAAAATCATCACAACTCCTCGAAAATCATCACAACTCCTCGAAAATCATCACAACTCCTCAAAAATCATCACAACTCCTCGAAAATCATCACAACTCCTCGAAAATCATCACAACTCCTCGAAAATCCTCAAAAGTCCTCAAAACACATTCTTTTAGCTTCAAACTGCTTCGACAAGCAGTTCTTTTATGGCTATTTGACGGCTGATCTGACAGGTGATGTCTAGAGGGCCTCGCATCCTTCCTCTGACTTGTGTTATACCATCCGAAGCCATTTTGTGGGTTTTGTTTGGGTTTCCGGGTTGAGCAACATCACTGCATGGTGTGCATCTTAAGGTCACTGCATTGCAGCTGTTGGCCCTGTGGTTTTCTCTGCATTTGGCACCAATATCTCTTTGGATAATGCATTCCATCACTACATGATTATAGCCTTGACACTTAAGGCATCTGACTGGCTCCCATTTGCATTTGGATACTGATACCTTTTTGTTGCATATGACCAGTCCATTTAGTATGGTTCTATTCACACCATCTCAGGTAGAGTTTTCAGATCCAGTTGGGTCCAGTTTTTTGACCTGAAAATCAACAACTGCAACTGCAACCAGTTGGAGAAATTCTTGATTTCTTACAACTGCAACTGATGTTATTTTTACTCAACTGACAACAACTGCTACTTGCAGTTGGGTTGCAACTGATCAAGGTAGTTGGGTTGCAGTTGTTTTGCAGTTGCTACAACTGGACCTTGAATCTCTAGCCATCTGAGTCAGTGAACATTATAATCATGTGCCCTACCATTTGGTTTGGATTATGTCGCTCAGGTGCTTTGGCCCATCTACACCTGCTGATGGATTCTTTGGTTAGACCATTTGACTCTGTTACTTCTTCTATATGTGTCTTTTCCACTGCATTGAATGTTAGCAGGACGAAGTATGCCATAGTGTTGTAGTTTCGAGATTCTGGTATGATAGTGGTGCCTAGTTCGCATTCCATATGTAAGATGTTTGCCTCGCCATGTAGCCACACTGCTGATTTGTCATTGCCAGCTTCTATAAGCATTCCACCACTCTTGAGCCTAGGGTGTAGCACAGGTACAGGTGAACCTGTGGTATTCTGCCTGCAGGTAGCACAGGTGCAGGTATGGGTTTGTATATCTGTACCTGTGGCAACACCACACCTGTACTCATGGTGTTGCAGGTTGTCACAGGTTTGAGTTGTGATATATTTCATATCAGGTTTTGTGGTTCCAAAATTCTTCTGAGCTCTTTGCTTTGAGTTAAAAGAATTTTTATCAAGTTTATGAGAATCAATTGTTCTTACACTCTGTTAAGACATGTATCTGCCTGGTACTGTGGGATCTTATGACATACAATGATCTAATTCAGTCAAGTTGATGTTGTTTTGCATGGTGACCTTGAGTGTTCCTTCCAAAAATTGCTCCTCTTATGCCAAAACCACTCTGCCCAGATAGAATGCAGCAAATTACTAGTTTCTTTGTGTTCTTCATGATGGATAAAAAAGGTTGACAGATGATTTGTGAAAGAATTGAACATTATATCATAATTTATATGTGGATTCAAGTGCTGAAGCAGTATAGAAAAGTTGGATAACTTTCTAGTATAGCTACCTCTTACCTTTGTTTTAGCCACACATAGTTTATGCCATGTTACCCAAGTGCTACTGTAGTTTGAAAACACCATACAAAACCTGTGCTTATAACCTGTACCTGCAGGTATGGTGTTTGTACAGGTATGGTGTGACAGGTGACAGGTGTGGTGTTGCCAGTGAAACCCATGGTGTCACCTGTGCTACACCCTACTTGAGCCAGATTGCTGAGTGGAGTTTGCACTTTTCATTCATCATTCTTGTGGCTTTGGATAGCTTCTTGTTTAGTTGTTTTAGTAGTTGCGGTGCTGATAGGGTCTTGAGCTCTTGTACATCTTCTGATAGTTTCCAGAGAAATTGTCTTGCCTATACACTTTCCTTTGCTCTAACCCTTGGATCAATCTGGACTAGTGGGGCTGCTAGTCCTTGAGTCAGGGCATCCTGATAAGATGCTACTGTTGCCTTCTCATTCTCTGCGGTATTATTCATTTCAGTTGTTATCTTACCTAACTCTTTGATGGAGGCTTTGGTTTGGGCCATTAGCTCCCTTGTTTCATTGTGTAGTTTCTCTGTGATCTCTTCTGATTTTTCTCTAAGGGTGTTCTGTATTCTGTCTATGAGTGGGGTTAGTTCTGTTGATACCATTTTGGTGACTTCCTTCGCTGTGTTCTCCCATTCCAATTCCTGCAGTAAGAAGGCCACTGCCCAAATTCTGTTGAGGGTCTGCAAAGGGGTGTTTGGGAGGGCGCCAACTTGAAATAGGGTTTTGGCTAGTGACGTCAAAGTTGGAGTTGAGCCCAATGGTGCTATTAGACCTTTCACAGTTAGCCAGGATCATCCAGTCTCCACATCAGGGATGTCTCCCATCTCCCATAGTGGTGTTGGTCAGTACCATTGCACCTGTTTGCCTTGTGATCCTACCTTTCTCCACTTGGGAGGAGCCTGGGGTTTTCTCTTTGATGGTCTGTTCCAATGTCACTATTGTGGGGTTTTATCTTCTTTGCATTGGTATGTTGCCTGTGTTTTCTGGTAGTGTCATTTGCTGCAAGCCTGTTGTGCCAGTCGATGGTGACTGGCTGTCTGGTAGCTGTAGCTAAACTATTCTATGGCCCAGATTCTGTTGTTTCCCTTCGAATTGCCTCAATGAACCATGGGAATTTCCATAGAAGGTGGTGGTTCCAGATCAAGAAGTCCTGGTAAGACAGAAAATATGTGATGGAGAGGCAAGAAGAAGGTGATGGGATTATGTGAGATAAGATGGATGAAAGATGAACAGTTTTCTTGGGGGTGGTGGTAGAGGTACAGTAAGGTGAAAACAAGTGGTGTACTAGGGTTGCAGAAAATATTCCAGTGGTAAATTACTGGTAAATTATAGGGTCTGGCAGGCTGTAATTTACCAGTAATTTACCAGTAAAATATTTTACCTGATGTCTTCACATGACTTTTAGGCAGGGATTTTCTGGACATCAAAAAAATTCTGGTGCTATGTGCACATCCAACCATTTGGATGGCTTACACACTGCACTGTAACACAATTACATCCTAGATTCTGTTCCGTGACCATTATCCAGGACTGCTCCATCAATGTCAGAGTTATCATGTGACAGGCTACTAAGCACATGACTTGGTAAATTACTACCTCAAGATCTTGGGGTGGTAAATTACCAGTAAATTACCAGTAAAAAAAGGCATGGTAAAGATATACCTATTTTTTCCACAACCCTACAGCGTACAACTCCCCAAATATGACCTGTGAGGCGAATACATGACCAAACATGACATAATGTTAATATTGGGGTCTGGCAACACCTGCAAAAAAAGTGTGACAGTAAAAGTGGTACTTCTGTTTTGGGAATGTTAGAGTATTGGCCAACATTGTTTTCACCTTCTACATTGCTCATTTGACTAGAATAAGTTGTGTTGACACTGTTTCTGATTTATATCTATGACTCTACAAGGTGTATCTTGTTGTTGTTGCCCTGATCTTGCATAAATCAATGAATTAGTCACCAGCTTCCTCTACAAGTTCTGGGCATTGTAGAACACTCTACAGTGTTATATTCTACAGTGGTACATAATTGCACAATCTCTGTATGCAAAGAGCTCTCTTGTTGTCTTTCAGCTAGTCACTAGCCTGAGGTAATACCAAGGTAATACTAGCAGTCAACTTGAAGTTTGAACTAGCTGTGAAATTTCTGCAGCACAATTTCCTGTGAAGGAGGCTACATTCTTCTTCTGAGCAAATTTATTTGACTACCGTTCTTCACTGTGAGTGTCGGAGTTTAAATTCAGTGAGTGTTGCCTGACCCATTAATATTATTTAATTGTCTTTAGAATGTTTTTATAGTCTAATCGGGCAGTGTGATGATCCGGCCTGGACCATGAACTTTCCCTTCCTGGTTTCTGAAACCAGCTGTTCCTGTGCAAGCGATCTGCACATCCCAGACTTGTAGAGTTCAAGCCTGTGCTTGTCTACTCCCTCAAGTTTGCTGTCTCCAGAAGTTTTTGTGCTCTATTTGATTTCTGCTAAATCAATCATCCTCACATCTTCAAGTGGTATCCAATTGACTGTTCATCAACATGAACTCACTGCACATGGCTGATGGAACAACTGACACAACAGGAACCCCTATTCTTGGAGGCCCCGGAGTCACCACATCAAATACTCAAGTCACTGGATCTGGTAGAGCAAGTGCGCTTGACGTCGATGCATTCATCACAGCAGGCCTGGCCGAAGAGCTGGCTACACATGGTGTTCTTGTGACCTGCGATGGACATGTCTCAGACTATAGGAGTCTTCACATCTCAAAAGCATCTGCTCTTGCAAGCATTTACACAACTCTCATTGTGGCAATTCCTGAAGGAGGAGCAGTGGAGAAACCTTTCAGTCGATATATCAGAATCATCGAGAACCATGACCAGTTTATTGCTGCTGCAGGCAAATGTGGAATGAGAGACCAATTGCCCACCCCAGAGGAGGACAATGAGGAGGGTGAGAAGGAAATGCACCTGACTGGTAAGAGGACTCACCTCGATGCAACATTGGACAGTCCCACCAAGCCAGCATATGCCTGGAATACAATGCTTGCGATACAGATCTTTTTACCAGTTAACTTAGAGAAAACTCGAAAGTTACTCCCACTTTACACCGATGACCCCAAAGGTGCAAAAGCTGACTTGCTTAACCAACCCGACTGCCCTGAATTTCCTGATGGAGAGTGGAAGAACATCCTGGCAGGTCGCGCAGTCAATCTTGATAGCATCTTATCTGGGTATCACTCCACCTCGAACAATGATGAACACGTCAAAATCTTGGGGAACCTGGAGTTCAAAGTTCTGACGGTCACTCCAAACAAAGTCATCAGCACCACAGGTGATTGGAGTGTTGCATGGAACAAAACTGCATGCACAACCATCTTTGCTTTCCTGCACAGGTCAAAGGAGCTTACAGTCTATGGCAAAACTATCATCAGTCTCTTTGCAGCAACCCACATCAACTTCCATTCATGCATCATTGCGTATGATTGTGCTGTTCAGCGTTGAGTTGGTTCAAGGTGCAATCTTGAGCTCACAGACTACTACAAGTTTCTTGACTTATGCACCAGTCATATGGACACAATCGGTGCAGCTGTTGTCCACACTGCTGATGTATGGGAGCAAAGTGCACTGCGGAAGAAGACTGAAGTGTGCAACCGATGGAATCAAGGACTGTGCACACTGAAGATGCCACCTGTTGCTGAATGCATGTGTGCAATATCTGTAAGGAGAAGGGTCACAAAGGACCAAAATGCCCTACTAGTACCACATCCTAAATTTGCCTCTTTTCCCCATCATTCAGTCACTACATTTCTATTGTACTCCTATTTTTTACTACCCCCTCGGGACACGCTGGGGGCATCCAAAAAATGATCAACCTCTCAGAAGGCTCTTGACAGCCCCTTCGAGAGCCATGGCCTATGGTCCGTCTTGTCCATGAGCATGCCATTGTACTTGGCCTTTCCATTGATGAATCATCAAACCTCACCTACACCTCTGCACTCAACTCATACATCATGTTCTGCAAATTACACTGTTTTCCTGTCAAACCCACAGAAGAAACTCTGAGCTTCTTCACTGTCTACATGTCAACCTACATCAAACCTGACTCTGTCAACTCCTACCTCTGGGGCATTGCCAACCAGCTTCAACCTTTCTTTCCGAATGTCAGAACCCACTGAAACAGCAACCTTGTCAAGCGTACAGTTGCAGGCTGCTGCTGACGTTTCAGCTCTCCCATAAAACGCAAGTAGTGCTGTGCTTGGCCCGGCCTCAGGCCATGAGCCAGGCCAAGCCGAGCCAAAATGATGGCCTCTTGACGGCTTTGGCCTGGCCTGGAGATCTGACAAGCCAAAGCCAGGCTGTCAGGCCATGGCTTTTCAAGTGTTGTATCTCGGTGAGTTTGAAGTACTAAATCGTGGTTACCATGTGCCAAGTCACAATATTGAACCAGTGTCGTATGTTCTCAATGTTTGGATGGACACATGACAGCATTACAATTTACGATGTGAGTCATTTCGATTGTCGCGTCGTGTTCACAGTAGTCATGTGACCGGCCAAATGAACATGTTTTGGATGTGTTTTCATGTAACAACATCGTCGTCCATCGAGTACACTGTATACCAAGCTGCATTCAAGGTAAGTTAGACCCCTGGAAGCATCAAACTTGCTGGCTAACCTCTCAGGAAACTTTTATTATTCTTGCATACAAAGCCACGGCCCAGGCCAAGCCAGGCCAGGGCCAAGCCCTTTGGCTCGGCCTGTGGATTGGGAAAGCCAAAGCCGTCTCAGGCCAGGCCAAAGCCGGGGCTTTCAGGCCAAGCTGGGCCAGAACAGCACTAAATGCAAGTGGCCGCTCTCTATTGCTGACCTTCGGGTCGTTACTGAGAAGCTGACCTCATCGCATTCCCATGACGACAAACTTTTTCTCACACTTTTGTTCACTGGTTTTCACGGACTTCTACGTCTCGGAGAACTTTGTTTTCCTGACAGGATTGTGTTACAGAATTACAGGAAGGTGTCACTGTCAACAACCTCCAGTACTCCTTTTTCCTTCCAGGACATAAGGGAGACTGCTTCTATGAGAGAAACACAATCATCATCCAGAATACCAACACGGCGACAAACCCTCATCCTCTTTTTATGTCATACCTCTCATCCCGCGATCACCTGCATCCATTCCAACCTGAACTGTGGTTGCATGAGAATGGGCATGTTCCCACTCGAGGGTGGTTCATGACGCACCTCAAGAGATTCTTCCCCACAGATGTTGGAGGCCAATCTATGTGTGCAGGAGGAGCTACATCCCTCGCAGAAGCTGGAGTTGCCCCATCTGTCATCTAAGCCATTGGTCGATGGGCATCCAGCACCTTCCAAATTTACATCTGAAAGAACCCCATTCTTTTGCAGGCCCTACTTTTCAGATGTCCTGCACACCAGCCAGCACTCGCTTAGTTGTTTCCTTTTATCTCCACAGGCTATGATCTCGGATTACTTTTCTCTTAACAGACTTTCATATGGACTATGGACTTGGACCTTCAAATTTATTACCTCAGATTTGGAATTGGACATTGCCATCAGACTATTTCTTTGTGTTCCTGATCACTTTGTTCAACTTGTATTTGTTCTTTTACTTCTTTACTCCTTACTTACTTCTTCTTTCCCTCCCTTCCCATCCCCCATTTTATAGGCTTATTAGGGATCCACACTCGAAATAAATGCCTGCAGACTTGTCGGGGTGGTCGGCGCCACCTCGGGGAGTCTTGCAACTCCCTATTTTGTCCTATCCTGCATTACACATCCCACGGTCCACTATTCATCATGCACGATTAGTCGTCTTTAGAATGTTTTTATAGTAGTCTAATCGGGCAGTGTGATGATCCGGCCTGGACCGTGAACTTTCCCTTCCTGGTTTCTGAAACCAGCTGTTCCCGTGCAAGCAATCCGCACATCCCAGACTTGTAGAGTTCAAGCCTGTGCTTGTCTACTCCCTCAAGTTTGCTGTCTCCAGAAGTTTTTGTGCTCCACCCACCCACATCCTGGGTATTGTTTCGAGCCCACCTGCTTGGCACCAGCTGGTAGCTTTCCCTCGCTGCTGTTTATTTTTCCCACTGGGTTTTTAACAACAGGAAGGTTTTGATGCACCCTCGCTACAATGCCACCTAGTCTGATTATACTCGTCATGTGTGTATTAGAACTAGGGATCCACACTCGAAATAAATGCCTGCAGACTTGTCGGGGTGGTCGGCGCCACCTCAGGGAGTCTTGCAACTCCCTATTTTGTCCTATCCTGCATTTCACGTCCACTATTCATCATGCACGATTAGACAATGTTATTCATTGACACATGATGGTCACGTGCGATGACGTATCGCACGCAGCTTCATCTCTGGCTGTGTCCGATATCAATTTCTTCAGTCGTTCAATCGCTTCGTTCTAACAGTCTGTTTTGCATTTTCAATCAGATCGCTGTGACTGCTCAAGCGCTCAACGTTCAACGTTTAACTACAGATGTCACCCCTGTCTGAAATGCCTGTTGAGGTTCTCCTGGACAACTTATTTCCATCTATGCAGATCGCCGATATCTTACGGCTTGGCTGTACCAACAAGGTGATTCATAACTGAGGGAAGCTGCACATATGAGCATCGTTGATTGTTTCGACAGACATTTGCCACTCTTTGTTCTGATGACACCTTTTGGAAGCGGAGACTGGAAAGCGACTTTAATTTTTCTGGTGCAGGCACAGCTCGCACTAGTGGCTGGAAGTTTATTTACCGTGGTCTCTTCAATCCCCAAGGTGTGCATGAATCTTATCGCTGGTGATCATTTTGCTAAGTACACTTCAAGTTTATGTGTGGGGGTGAGCATTTTGTGCGGTATCTTATGCGTGTCGTTGAACCATCGTGTTCGGCACATTATCAGAAGTAAGGATAATGGGAGGCTTGGACTGTCGGGCTTTTCACAGCACACTGGTGGTGGCATTCCGTTCCCGACGCAGCTCGTGTTTTCTGGGGCCCGTCTCGTCAGTCTCGTTGCTGGAGGATGGTAAACCTGGACAGAGTTATTTCATGATGTGAACTAATTTCTTATGTTGTTGTAGGTCATTTCATGCCTTGGATTCTGAAGGTCGCATCCACGTCTGGGGTGTGTTCACAATCATTTCATATTTTGCCTAGATCTGAGGCTGGAATTCAGGCACCTTAAACGGGGAAACTCCTATCTTGGGTGATGGATTCTCTGCACCGGGAAAGAGCGCTAGGACCCCCCTGAGGCTGGAGATACCAGCAACAATGCGCAGCATCAGGTTCATATTTCCTATGTATAAGAAAGTATCCGCTGTTACTTATGATACATTTCGAAAACAGCTGTGGCCGGTCGCATGCTTCATCATTAGATACTAGTCACAGGATATGGAATTTTGCGAATTGGGCCCATCCTTTCTGGTTATCGTCGCCGGTGTTCAAGGACCCCGACTTCAAACCAGTTCAAATCGAGTGTGGTTGGATGTTTTCTTGCGTGCTTACTCATTCAGGTGACGTTCTTGTATGGTGGCCGTTTTCTGGGGAGATGGACACTCGTATCCAGGCAGCCAGGCAGCCAGGCAACGCCAATACTTATGCTCCTCGTAAAGGCGCAATATCTTGCGTACCCTGGGAATTGAATCTGAATCCCACCCGTCTTCCTCCAATGCCAGCCCTACCTGACTTGACCAGTGGAGGGAGCGCAGAGCAAAAGCCGACTAAGCTCATCCAGGTAGCGGGATTAGATAAACATCTCATTGGATTGACGAACCAAGGTCACGTCCTTATATTTGATTCACTCGACAACGAGATCACAGTTTTGAGAGGAGGCTGGCAGTATGTGAGATGATTTTTATCTTTATAATAGAGTTATTGACACCAGCGCAGCTACCAGAGTTCAGCGAAGTGAACGCAGTGCGAGATATGTTCATGGGTCACAAGATGGAAGCTCCTCTCACTATGCAGATAACCCATGTGGGGAAAACTTTCGCATATTCTGTTTCAGCACACTAATAAACGAGCAGATTTCTGCAAATTTTGAGCACTTTTTTGCATATTCAACTGGTGCTAGTTCGATTGTACTGAAGGGCGACCTGGACGACGCAAACTTGAAACCTAAGATAATCCCGGGTTTACAGAACAAGTCCATAATTTCAGTGGTGCCTGGTGACCATCACTACATTGCTTTGATGTCGTCGGGAAAGGTTTTAACATGGGGTGTATGTGATAAAGGAGCCCTGGGACTAGGAGATCCTGCCACACTCCCCGCCGGAGCACCTGGAGGTTTTGCCGTTGATGGGGTTTACGACCTACCTGAAGTCAAGGTACCAACTGAAATAAGATTTGATCACGATAGGAAAAGTCCCAAGGACCGGTTCTGTTTCTCCATCGCCGCGGCTGGCTGGCACACGGGCGCACTGGTGATTGATCTTGAGGTCATTTTTTGTCATACACATACTCTGCTCGAAACTGAACGCAGCTTCACACTTAGGCCGATAATGATGAATCGCATGAGGAAGAGATAATCAATGAAAGGTCGTTAGCTGTGAGGCGTCTAGATTTCTGGCCTGGCGGCACCAGTGGTCAGACGCCTTCAATAATAAGTCGGTTCCGAGTTGGTTATGCTGGAAGGGGAAGGTGAATGGAATGGAGGTGGCCCCATTGACTAAGGTAGTGAATAAATTGTAATATTACTCTCTTGTACTGGATCTTCATTGGCAGCGATATCGTAGGCTATTGCTGATGTCCCGCACTTGTGGATCTTTACCAAAAACAAAAAATAAAATAAAGGGGCCTGACCGGGAATTGAACCCGGGACCTCCTCGATTACGGCACACGATTGGTAAAGCCCTAACAAGGAATCATACTACTAGACCATCAGGCCACATGTGAAAATTTCTCAGTGATCTCAACTCCTCCGCTTCCAATCTTCCAAACACTACGTCGTACATACAATTATTGATCCCGATGCTCTGTTCATTTGAATCGCGTCAAAATATTACGAAGAGGAACAGGCATGCGGCTTTTCGGTGTAACTTGACTAGCATCACTTCTCCGGCGAAAATTGTTTTCATTTGTCCACCGTCTTGACAAATTAGGAGTATGAGAAGCGCGACCCTTAGTGCCATCAGGTTCTTTGTTGATCTCTGCCTTAATAGAACGTCCGAGGGAATGTCGGCCTACAGATACATGGGTGGGCTTCTGTGCAGGGGGCTTCTGTGCAGGGGTACTCTGGCGAGAAATAGAGGTAAGTGGAGTCCTCGCTTGCCCAGGCGTGATTGGCGCTCTTGAGCGAAAACCATCTGAATGATTGGAACTTGGGACAGACATCGGACGGTCACCTCCATGTTTTGCGTCCTTCGTTGCGGGTGAAGGAGTCGTGCCATGAGTTCTAGGAAGAACCAGGGGTGGAGCACTACCAGCAATGGTGTTAGACTTCGGACGAAGACGTTTAGGGCGATCAACAGGAACAAGAGCCATTGACTGTCGACGTCGACTGAGAGGGATTTCGACATTCCCCGCAGACGTGGAAACTGGCAAAGACGCGAATCTGACATTTTTTGAATTCTTGAGGATCCCTCGTACTTTGTGCGGAGAGGACGGACTAGAAGGCGATGGCAGTGGCGGCGGAGGAGTAGAGGGAGGGGGACCACGTGGAGGACTCCTGATTGTTCCATAAGACGTAGGATTAATCTTAGACCCCCAGGTAGGGGTACCTTGACTGTATGCTGGACTGGGTTCACGGGGGCCTATAGCGTGGTTATTCGTGTGTGGGTTTTGAATAGAGTTGGAATCCCTAGCGCTGGCTCCTAAATTGCGCAGAAATGAATTCGCAAAAGCCCACTCCGCGTCATCGTTATCCTTGCAAGACTGAGTCCACGAATCCGCTGAGAGGTCCATTGTCGCAGGAATTAGGTCCTCAGTTTGAACAGGTCCTTGGGAATCAGAGTGGATAGATGCGCACTGGGACCTGAGACTAGAAATCATGTCTTCCAAATCCAGAGATGGGTCATCTGCAGTATTGGCATATTCGAACTTCGGCGAGTAAACGGAGGGAGAGCCTAAGAATGCCGTAGGAATGCTCGGATACTCTGTCATGAGGGCGTTGTGTTTAAGGGTCTTCACCAAAAGCGGGGGAAGATGATCTTTGCCACGGCGGGCGGCCAACGAAAGCGGAGGGTCTAGCACAAGATTTTCGGACGATTCGAGTGATATCGGAATGGCGCAGTGGGAATTAGAGATCATAAGCGACGGTGGTTCAGGCCGTTCCTTTCTTTCTTCCAGCACGACAACAGATTGATCGAGATCTTCCAGGCCAGCCTTGAAAAAAGAATTTAAGTTATGCAACTCGACCATCATATCGACCATCTCCTGGTTCATCGAGGTCACGGGAACGTCAAGGGACCATCGCCTTGCTCTTTCTTCTATTTCATACATAACATCATGCTCAAAGACAAGTGCATCACGGAATGACGACGAACGCTCGGAAGCTCGCCGTTTATTTAGAGCACGGTTTACTGGAGCAACCACTCCCAATGCTTCACGATAGTATCTGGAGTAACAGGATGAGACGGGATAAGGCATAAGCGATCTTTCAGGGACACACGGTGTAGTCTCTGTGTCCTCCCATGCAAGATGTTCGTATACCTCAAAATTCATTGTTTGATTTCCCTGTAACAATGATTAGGTAACGGCAGTAAGTACTAATGAAAGCAATGATGAAACACACGGCACTGGAATCGATGACTCGAGGTTCCTTTAAAACGTTGGTCATTCGAGGAGTGGTCGGCAACGTCAGTGTTATTCTCATCTTGTCGTCGGAATCCAAGATGATTGTGGCGCGTCTGGGGGTCTTGAGAAAATCATCGTTTGGAAACAAGCGCCTATTGAGAGGGAAAGGAGGGACATCGTTGAAAGGAGGGACGTATTCATCGGTGATGACTGGCAGTGCCTCAAGCGAAAGTGATCTGGACAATAACTGAAACTCTTCTAGTTCTGTAAAATCGAGGGAGGAAACAGAGGAACTCGAAGAAATGTCACTGAATGTCTGGTCGAATTCGAACATGATGATGGTTGAGAACAAATTGAATGTCGCTTCATATCTGCTTCATATAAGTATTCTTGGGATGGCTGACAAGTGGCTGTGCAGAGTTCTACGACAGATCACGTTTTTTGAATCATCCATCGGATGCCGAGAGCTCTTCGTTCTCAATCCACCTTCTTGCCTTCTGTATGCAACTGGATACCGGCGTGACATGCAATGGAGAACCTGTTAAAAGGGCTGGGATACGAATCTAACCGATATACAGCCTTCCCGTTTGTCATGAGATTTCAGTTCTCTCTCTCGTTTGTCCTTCTCGCACTTTCGTTCGTACATGCAGAGCCAATCTCTATCGTAGTCAAATCTTCCCAAGGATTGCGTCTGCTCAGTCCTCAGTCTTGCAGAAGGGGTCGCCCCGTTCTGAGTTTGAGGGAAAATGAACGGCTCGAACTCATGCGTTCTAGGATCAAGTTTGTAACCTTACTTCTTGGTCGCTGAAGCTTATCGAAATTACCCTTACCGCAGTTCGATGTTACTGAAGTGTATGAGCTTGAGTAGATTGCGTGCAGCTTGCAAAAGGTTTCACCAGTTGCTGCATGTTCGTAGAATTGACCTTTCAGTTCCTCTCCTGACTCATCATTTGGGACGACTCTCCATAATTCCAGTACCTTCTCATCAATCAGCGGTCAAACCCATTCTAACCACAGTTTCAATCCCTAACATGCAGGCTTAATCTCACAGCATCCAACAACCGTTATTATACGTCGTTCACAGGTGCTCAAGCAAGCCCATGGATCCTGAATACCGTGAAAAGTGTAGCGCCTGCACCTTTTCTGACCCGGTGATCCAACACTGAAGGTGCCTGCTAAACTTTCAGATTGCGCAACGCCGGAGCGATATCACTGTTTTACCTTTCACGCACAGCTGGGGTCAGTCTTCGATTGTAACCAAAATCTATGGCAAATCGACTTCGTCTCCAGGTACGATTGTCGGTGCACACATGGACTCCATTAATCTCCAAATCTCATTGAAGGTTTCAGAGCACTTGTTGCTGCTGGATTCACACCATCTAATCCCGTTGAATTTCTGGTGAGGAAGTTGGACATTTAGGCTCCCAAGCGATTGCGACAAACTACAAAAATAATGGGGTCCAAGTGAAAGCGTTTATGGAACTCGACATGTCTGGATAGTTGGCCAGATTTTGGGTTCGCTCCCTCGCCTATCCCATTTCGGAGTCCGTCTAGGCGGACCTCTGTTTCCCGCTACTACTCTGAGCAAGCAGCAGAGGTGTTAAACTATAGCTTTAAGCCCGGTTCCAAGGAAGCGATGGCAGTGGAAGCAGACTATATTGACGAAAGTCTGAATACTTTCCTCGGATTACCACATATTCAAGAATTCCCTGGACCATGGATATTCCTGTAAGTGTGGTCTACAATGCTATCTTATTCCCGACAAGCTAACGAAATGAATAGTGCGGCTATGCATGCTCAGATCACGCTAGCTGGAACAAGGCACCCGAGCTCATTCACTTACGAGGCTGTAACAGGGGATGATAATCCAAACACTCACTCTGCTAATGATACAGCCACTGTTGATGGATCATTCTGTCGAATTTGCGAAGATTGGTGTCGCGTTTGTTTACGAAATGGCTATCTGATTAGTCTAAACTGAATTTATGCGACGAATATTTTCCGCTTGCGAGCAGTCATGCACAGGCATAGTCTTCGTCACATTAATGCCATCATAGCTTAAGGACGTTGTCGGACACGGAAACTGGCGAAGGTGTTACATAATCCATCGCGAATTCTCTCACGTGTAGCCTACGTAGTTAGGCTGCTCAGACTCAGAATCTCTGTCTATAATTTATCTTGTTCTGCTTGTCCTATTCAAGCGTTAGGAGGTCCTTTACCGTGGTATGTTCTCCTTCTCAATCTTCTCTTTTTCCCTCTACGATGAGTTCGATACATTTGCACGTCAGTCTGAGTTTTCTTAGATGCGAATATCGCGTTCTGATCTTATTTTCCTTGCATGATTTGTTGATTTTCACGCGCAAACGCTCACTGTTATTATGTTAGAAAGCTACAGGCTGGTGAGTTTACATTCACCCCGAAATCCGTTCAGTGCAGGATGATTTGGAACGTCAGTCCACATAGGGGATTGCTCTAGAGTCTATTGCAATTGTGTACTTTTACGTTTCCAGGCTCCTGCCCATCTCAAGGCGAATTTCGTCCTGGATATAGCTGCGTTCAATTTACTGGCTAAATGTGAGTCTCTCCTTCCGCGTGGCATGGAAACTTTAGACGATCGCGGTTTGTCTTGCATCTTGAAATCTTACTCTTGTTGGTCATTTCACAGCCTTCTGACTCTGTCCATACTCATGTCGGCCCACGCATCATCTCCCAACACTAATGGTACACAAGCGAGGTCGGGCGCTTTAGTCCCAACCAACAACGTCTCGACAGGGGACGGTCAGATAGTTCGCGCGCGCATCGATCCCACGCTCACAGTCGACGACGTCGTCAAGCAATTATGTATCAACTTGAAAATCAAGGACCCACCATCCAACTTTGCCCTGAGAGATGAAACGGACGAACTGGTTACCAATGACAACCTGAGGAAAAAAATCAGGGCAAAAGCCAATCTCAAGTGAGTTCGCTCTGGCCGATGGTAGTCATATTAAATCTTTCTAGACTTGTTAACGCACCGTCTCGCGAAGCACGGGAAACGGCGGAAAAACTCCGCATACGGAATGAACGGACCATCAAACTGACGCTGTTTTCTCTACAGAAGTTCATTCGCGTACGTGTGTCATCTCTTCTCCTGGCTACAACTGCGAACGAATGATCCCAATTTTTTTGTAGGAGGAGCAATTTGCCCAGGAGTTTCTAAATCACAATGGACTGGAAGAATTGGCCGCTGTGATATACACCTCATCTGGTAATACACTAGCGGTATGTTATCGTTACAAGCGTCTTCCTTCGGACTCTCACGATCGTTGAATCAGTACGCGTTAACAGCAATGCAGAATCTTATGGAGCTCGATTACGGCTGGGCAGGTCTTGACGACCCATTTATCTTCAAAGTTGTACAAATACTCTCATCCCCTCATTCCCTAGTCAACGTCTGCCGTCCTGCAACAGCCATTTTGAAGAAACTCGTCGAGGCTGACCCAACCAGTGTCCCAGGACCCTTGATGCCGAGTTCGAGTACGAGTCCTCCGACAGCACCACCAGGGTCTGTATATCGATATGGCTTTCACGTTGTGTTTGAGCAGATGAGGAAGGAGAAAGGTTTATTAGAGACGGTCGTTAGTCGACTAGGCAGCGCGGATACTGCCATGGCTCAGTATAGGTGTGTCTTGTGTTGAGATGGTTAATCTCCGTTTCTCATTCCTGACGTTCCAGCATGATGTTGATAAATTCCCTACTGTCTCATGCAAGCGATGCACGCTGGGAGGAATTTATTGCGGAGCTTGAGAGATTGAATGTTCGAAAAGCGGTCGTTGTAGGTGGACTTACATTAACAATATAACGTAATAACGGATCAGCATGATCAGCGGCTCATGTCCTTGCACATCATGGAGGATTTGACTTCGTGCATTCTGGATTTCCAGGCAAACATCATCCGGGTCACATATCGCAAGAAGACCACCCTGGTTGACCTTGATTCCGAGCCCTCTCATGCTGCAGCTCTTCAATACATCTGGTCAACCAGCAAGTTGGTGGAAGCCATTGATGAGAACGGTTCACCTGTAAGATGGAGAAAGCTCGGTTTTGATTCAGAGGACATAGTTGAAGAGTTCAGCGGGGTTGGTGTCCTAGGTCTTGATTGTTTGGTAAGTACTGTATTGTGACGTCAGTATTCTAAGTCAACCTTGTCGTTTCATCACCATGCAGAAGAGATTTGTGGAAAGTGATCCAGACTTTTCAAAGGTATACTATCGCCTGTCATTACATGCTACGCTTGCTGATAGACATATCACAGCTAGTCCTTGAACAGCTAAGCCGACCTCGGGAACGACGATGTCCAATTGCAAAGGCTTCCAATGAGGTAGTTGAGCTTTTATCAGAACATTGGGCAATCTTTGCTCCAGGATGTACGTGTCTCTGGAGCGCGCCTGATCTGTTTAACTTAAACTGCATCACTAGATTCGACATCTACAACCTTTCAGCCTTTTTTCTTGGATTTTTATAAAGTCCATGCTTTAACAACACATTTTTTCCTTCGAATGTGGAGTGAGAGCGGTTCAGCAACCGACGATTTTACTCGCGTGGTTGCTCTTGTGCGCAGTCAGTATGTATCTTCCTTTGTTGATTGTTGACCAGAGGTTGATGGAAGTATTAGAATCAAAGTCGCGCTTCGGAGCGAGAATGTCCGGCAGTGGCATGAAGTTGAACATGATTTCAATGAAGAATATCGTATTGTAAGGGATCGGCAGATGAGGGAGCTCGAGCTCGAAGATGACCTTCTTAGCAAGGTGCCTGTGCGGTGAGTACAACCCATCCTAGAAGTTGTTTATTTCTAAAATTAGTATGACAGGAATCTGCGGGCTAAGCTATACAAAGAATCGTTTGAATTTGTGAGACAGCAGAGAATTCAATGCTTGCTGCAAGGTGCCTGGTTCGTCAATGCTCTTCCACCGTCCGCTCCTCGAGACAATGCTCGTCGGCCCAGCCGGCCTTGGCGCTTTATGAGATTGGTAGATAACACCTTTGCAATTTTAATAGTGCCTCACTCGCTCCTTTTTCAGGACACCGGCATGAAATATCTGCATTATGTCGATAGTGCCACCAAGTTTCCTGTCCGCAGTGGGCTTGAAGAGCTTCCGGAAAGAATTGATGTGTCTATGATTAATGAGATCTCGACAGGCAACTGTGTCCCACCGCCAAATGTTCTTCGGGATCAAACTGATCTACCAACATCCCCACTTATACCTTCCCCGCTTTCATTCTCGCTTCTTAGTGCTCACGAGGGGTCTTTGGCGGACCAGATTGCACCAGATCAAGCCCGATGGGCTGATTGGACGGACGGACTTAATATGCTTCGTAAGGATGGTGGACATGTCGCCTCGAAGGAGACTGCAGGATTTGTGCATGTGCTGACAGAGATCGGTCTGAAGATCAAACTTCTTGGTATGCAATGGCACTGTATTACTGTCCTGTAACTGACTGCCCGCACAGACCTCTCAGGGGAGATGGTGGAAATTCCTAGCGGCCTTGATCCGGGACCACCACCTCCCAACACAGACTTTTTCTTTGCAGATTTGATCTGATGTAGATAGATTCTATCACGCTTCAGAAGGAGGAGACCAGTAGGAGGTTATTATTATTCCAAACCGTTGATCCAGAATGGCTAAGGATACCAGTAGATATGTTGCAGTTGATGCAGTAATACCATAATATATGATGCGTGGATGGCGGTCAATGATGCGATGCATTTGTATTGGGTAGGGGCAAGGATCCGAAACCATGCAAGTAGTAAAACAACGGGGTTGAACCCGGCAATGTAATATATGTATAACACAAGTGAGATGAGGAAAGCAGGGAAAGGACATACACCAAGATAAATGAGAGAATGGGAATAAGATGCTGATTTGGAGACTTAGTGCCCGCTGATAGCTATCGAGGTAGGCTTCATGGCGAGGTATTCGGCACCAGCTTTGAGAAAGGGTTCGAAGATAGCCTCAAATTTGTGGAAGTCGTTGTGTACGACGTTGACAAGGAAAGAGGTGTCCATAATATCGGATATCAATTTCCGCGAAGGCGAGTCCGGCTCATACATCTTGGCCCACTGCTGTCCGAGTTCGAAAGCCTCATCCTAGAGCAAAGCAAATTGCTGAGGCGTGATTTACGAGAAACGTCAGGCGGACATACCTTCCATGCCATGAAACTGACCGCTTCAACAATAGTCGGCTGGATAATCTCTTTACCCGGGAAGACACCCCAGGTAACGGCGTTGGGTCCATCCGAGTGTGTATTTGTGCGCAGATCTCCGCGGTTGTTGATCACGTAGTAAGTCATATTGCTGTCGCGTTCGATATGCATGAGAAGTAGGGACAGGAGTGCGGGGTTCACAAAGAACTCCAGATATGCCTAAAGAAAGGAACATCATGATCTCCAAAAGATATACCTAAACTTGATCCGGCTTACCTTCTGGTAAACGTAGCCGTTGCTAGGACCCCAGCCAAACACCTTATCGTCACTCCTTGCACCATTCACAGCTGGTTGGGAGTTGATCGTCAGGAAACCCAATTCATTTATCTTTGCTAATCGCTTGGAGATGATCGACGTCTCGACCGACGGGGCTTGGTCAGACCATGGAAGTGCTGAGAGGTCGCTTGTGCAGAAACGGGAGAAGAGGTTCGCAACTTCAGCGAACGTTGTAGGTTGGCCCCATAATTTGAGCGCATCCTCCTTCTGTCGACGGAAAATGTATAGTAAGTGAAGTGAATCAGAAACTAGTAGATGACTTTTAACTCACTGTTTGCTTTATCCAGACACCATACCCATCAAGTTCACCATAAGCAGGACTTCGTGAGTCGCCAAATCGTCCATTCGGGTACTCGTCCCAATTCTCCGTGCGTGAGATGTACGACTTGGTCCGGTTGGCCCAGAAGATGGGACGAATGGTCTCTTGCCGCCGGTTGGGGGTAAGGGACTGATACGGAAGTCAGCGTCCTTCAACGCAATCCTTGAGGTATCGCGCGTGCTTACCTGTCTCCAAGGTAGTGGTTTGATAGTTTCAACTCGAGGAACCAGGTTCAACTCCTCGAGCAGCATTTTTGTACCCTTCTCTAGATTCATGGTATAGAAGTGAAAACCTCGAATGCCAAGATCCTCCTTCAGTATTGTTCGACACATATCCGCGACAAGCTTCGTTCCGATCGCTCGCACTTGCTCATCATTGTTCTTATGAGGTTCTAGAGCATCTAAGAAAATTTGTGGGATGACGGTTTTAGCAAGACTCGTCGCGCGCTGGAAGCCATTCCACGTCTGAATCGGCGCGATGCCAGGGACAATTGGAACTACGATTCCGGCAGCGCGAACAGCTTTCACCCAGTCGATGAATATCTGTACATCATAAAACATTTGCGTGAAAATGAAGTTGGCACCAGCGTCTATCTTGTCCTTCAAGTACTGCATTTCAAGATCGCGTTCGGCAGGAGGGAGGAGCTGATATTGAGGAAAACCTGCGATCGCAATGTCAAAGTAGTCACCATAGTCGCGCTGAATATGTCGAACGAGGTCGATGCCATATACAAAGCCGCCTTCTACGGCTTCCCATTGGTCTTTGCCGGTGGGGGGATCGCCCCGAAGTGCGAGGACATTTCGACAACCATGATCTTTGGCTTCCTACCATATAGAGAGCGTCAGGACTTTAATGAAATCAAGAAGCTATTTAAGACAGCGTACGCTTAAAGCGATGTCCACTTTCTCCTTTGGCATGTTAGTACAAGTTAAATGCATACAGGTCTCTATGCCAATCAAGCCCTGGCACGTTTTGACCATCTCAGATGTCAGATCGGATGTGCGTCCACCGGCATTCCTATGTACATTCGTCGTTGGTGTAAATTCATGACCAAGGCATCACGCTACTCACCATGTAATGTCTATAAACTCGGGCCCAAGAGCTCTCATACGCTCTATACGATCCAGAAGATTTTGCAAACCCTTTTACAGGTCATCGAGAATTCTTGTCAACTGGTGTCAAAAAAGAACTACCTGTGCAGTCCTAGGAGGGAAGTACTCGAACGACCACCATATTTTGTCATCTTTGAGAGATTGCTCGATTTTTTGACTGATTTTCATCAAGGTTGAGTGTAGGCCGTTGGAGGAATACCGAGAAGAAAGCTCGAGAGGACACAAGAGACCGGGAACAGATCAGCAAAGGTAACCGGTGCACCTGGTGGAATGACTTTTGTATTGCCATCATCCGATCTTTTGGTCATGTTTACAACAGGACACACACCCGGGACCATTACATTACTTCCCGTTCCGAGTGGAAGTTCCTACTTGGACGGTAAAATTCGAACTATTATTTTATGTGTGTAGGCAAACTATACCGGTGTATCCCAAAGGAAGACGCCGGGTATAACTACATATGCTTTACGCGTGGAAAACTAGTCGAGAAGCCCCGAAGGATGCTTATGGCCCATCCACAAGCAGCACGATGCATGTCGCAAATACTGCTATAACAACAAGCGTGATAACGGCGAGATGTGGACTGTGACATATCAGCGACTGAACATAAGAAGTGGGGAATGGAAAATACAGACTTGATCGCCTGGAGAAATACTGTCGTGTTCATGAAATCTCGGTATCCAACATTATATTCCCAAGCTCCTGCCCCCACAGTGACTAGCGCAGCAGCAAACAGCACGGCAGCAAGTGGGAGATTAGCCTTATCCTCTATACTGGGCAAGCCGCCTGGTTCAGGGACGAGTCGTGTACGCAATAATATGGAAGAGGAGAGGAGGGATAGCAATACGGCGAGTTTCAGATGTGATAACAGATTGCGCTCCAGCATGCAGAAATCTCTAGCGGCGCTGCCGCTGTTCGGAACGACGTAGAGTTGAGGATCCATGTAAGAACGGTCATGTGATATCCGCGCTTGGTGTTGTTTCAATGTTTGGTCGAAGTTGAACGTTGACTTTCCAACTTCGACTTATTACAGACAGCCTGGTGAAGGACGGGCGGGAGGCAATATCGACCAGTACTCAAGGACCAGAATATGGGATTCCTCAAGCGTATTTTCTCAATCGGGAGCAAGAAGAACAAGAAACGTCCACAGATCGTTCATGATGTAGACTCTGGATTGCGCGGCATTTGGGAAGAGGAAGAGCATGAAGCAACAGTAGGCCGCCTGCTGCGCTCCTCTTCTACTCGCTTTGCAGTTGTTTCTGAACTCGATTACACCTCATTACCTCCTCTACGTAAGTCCATCAAAACTTCCCTTGGATGTTCAAAGTAGTCAAATCCCTTCAGCCCATCCGATCAATGAAGTAGTCCAAACTCCAGCTGCCTCTACCATCAGCCTGGCCAGCACCAGCACCAGTCAGCGCGGAACGTATAACGTTACTGTCCACAGGCGCAAGCAACATACTCTCACCGAGTTTCCCAACGCAAATCGCGACCTTGATGGCCGCCTGACTCCTGAAGGATCACTCCGAACCCCCACCCACTCCAAAGATAATAGTCATCTCCTTGGGTTACGCTCAGACCCCTCTGTTGCTAGTCTTTTGGACATGTACGATGAGCATGGGTGTATTCCAGCAGAAGCCTTTTCCAACAGTCCACCTTCCCCTCGAAAAGAAGGACGCGCTCAAACTCAGAGGAGCGGGTCTACTCTGCGCCAATTGCTCGGTAACCCATCTAGTTTGAATTCCCGGACAGGTAATGATGCGTCAGAGGGAGATATTTCTTGGGCCGAACGTTTTCTTGGGTACTGCATGTTCTCCGTTCGTTCATTGCAACGACTTGCTGATACCATGACTTTAGCGAAGCTGATGGTGCATCGTCCACTTCTTCCCTTGGAGAACCAATAACACCTGACGCTCTTTTTTTCAACACTGATTTACCACGAAACCACATACATGACAACACATTCACTTCAGATCACGATCTTTCGACGAACACGTATGATAATCCCGCGATCTCGTCAATGGAGGTCGAACTCAGCATAGGTGCTGATTCACTTCCTCCTTTCAACCATCCGTCTAAGGACCGCAATCCTTACGGAAATCCAGACGTAACAACACCCCAGAGAGCTTCCCAGGTTTTTGGATTTTTGATATCAAACAGAAGACAAGTGAACATTGATGATCAGGACAGATCTCTTCACGAATTACTCAGCACGTTCAGTGTATCTTCTAACCAGGGATCGCCGCCTAATGAAGCCCCCCACTCTCATTTTTCATCCGATGGTTCCTCTGAGTCTGTTTATGGCTCTTTGGTAACTTCAGCGATGCCTATACCCCCTAATGATACCCTTTTCTCGTCTCGAATCAACTCCAGTGATACGCAATCAATACGCTCATCGAGCTATCCATCGGATACACCTCGCCATCCAGTTAAGTCTTCGAGCAGCACAACCCCCGATCTGCAAATATTACGTACCAATGGACAGAGAATTCACGAAGCGGTGCCCGATGGCATAAAACATCACGAAGTCAAGGTCATCATGAACAGACCTACCAAAGTGGTAGTCACTGCGCCCACGCCCTCTGCCAACCACGAGGCTCTCAGTCGTATCTCTCGAGGGCCCAGGGCTCAGCAGAGAAGATCCTCAGCTAGAGGTATGAAAGTGCGACGCTCAGCTACCCTTGCTGAGCGTTCAAACTCGAATGCCAATTCTGTCCATTCGAAGGATATGTTTACACCGGTTTTGTCAAGACGCAAGTCTCACTATCCAACGTCTTCCAGGGGCTCATCTTCCACTATATCATACACCGGGATAGAGCCGCCTACAATACGCCCAGCTGAGAAAAGTTCTAGGAGTGGAAGAGGTAGCAGATCAATTCTGGCAGAGATTGACAAGGAGAATGACGTGGGCCTCTCCGTAAAAAATGATATGCCTTGCACACCACTTCGCTCTAAATCTACAAGCAGTTCAAGAGATTCGCGGTCGCTTTTCCGTGCTGCTGTAGATCCCAGCGTATTTCGACCCCCTGTCGGGATGCCGCCTTCCCCGGCTTCATCGTCGGAACTTTCGCCCGTTGGTCGGCAACTTATGGTGAATTTGAGACAGCAGCGCGCGAAGGCCAGAGAGGCCGATCGACAGAAGAGTCAAAGGTTTGTTCACGTAGCGTCTAGGCCTGATTTCGAATACAAGTAGAGTTTTCGGTACATGTGAACTTTTTCATAATACTTTCAGCCACCGTTGTTCATTTCTTTCTCGATTCATAACAATGTCACGCTTTAACCCATATCCGCGTGATTTGTCACTTTTGCAATACTAGGCGACGCGCCGATTTCCAACTCCCGCTGCTCCCGAAAGAACTTTCTGATGTCCTCTCAGACACTCGTCGATTATCTCACGAAACAGATATTTATCGAGAGAAACATCGTACGAACAAAAGTTGTCCGCCATTACCTAGTTGCGAACTCACTTTTCGTCTTTGTCACAAGGTAACATATCGGTCGCTCAGCCGAGATCTGAGAATTCATGTCAACACCGCGAAAAAGTGTGTAGATTATCTTCTGACGTGTTCTTAAAGAAGGGACTGACTGTATGTATATCAGTGAACTTGCTACATACCATGCCGTTGCTCCGTACCAATCACAACCGTGTTTCGCTACGTACCTAATATGTGGAGAACTCCTTGCACCTCAGTCGCGTTCCAGCAAAGGAGATACAGAAGACTTCGATATGAAGAGTCTCACGGATGAAGAGTCGGAATACGATGGTGACGAGACAGATGACGTGCCACAGATGACGATCATGTTGGTGAATGAAAGGGACCTCGAAGGTATGTAGGAAATGCTCGTAATCGTCCGTCTAGCATTTAATCTTTGACAAGATGCCGTGTCACAGTTTGCACGCATAGACTCGCTTCATGTCTATAGTCTGGCTCCCGCCCATATCCACGTATGTGCCACGATTTATGCTCACCCGAATCTCAAGCCCGATGCCTTGTCGTGCAGGACGCCGGTTTGCTCTGTGCGCCGACAGAGAACGTTCGTATAACGGATGAAAAAGCAGGATCCGAAATTGTGCCAATCGTTGGCAAGATTGTTGGGGCAAACATTCAGGTGATAGCATCGTCTATTGTGTCTTTGCCTAGCCTAACATTCCCTGTAGCTCAAGCCTACAAAGACGGTTAAAGCGTCAGCACAACCCACTGCCGGACCGTCAAGACGGAGGCCCACGAATAACTCTTTAAAACCCGTAGCTCCAGCCCCCATTGAAAAAGCTGCAAGTACCGCGGACATCACCAAAGAAAAGTCTAAAATCGTCACCGACAAACCCATAGAGAAGCTCAGACCAAATGGAAAGCTCAACTTTGCGAAGGCGAAAGCAACAGACACGAAAGTCGAACCTAAGGCCGAGCAGGATAAAAAAGAATCTTCCAAAATAGTTTTCACGGCCTCAGACTTGAAACGCGCCAAATCGGAAGGCAAAGAAGGGCCACGGAAAGAGGATGACCTACCGAAGGAGGAGATCAAGGTTCGCCAGGCTATGTTATACTATCCTTATCATATGCTCACTGTAGACAGAGGGGTACAAAGCGCAAGTCTCTCAAGGCCGTGGTGTCAGAGTCGGAGGACGATAGATCCTCCATCTCCCAATCGAGACCGATATCCCGATCTCAATCAAAGGGCATTGTACGCCTGCAGAAACGCACGGTGCTATCAGACGACGACGAAGATTCCTCACCACACCCTCGAATGTCACGAATGAGCTTAAGAGCCCAAGATTCTGAAGCAGAACAAAGATTGAAGGCCATGATGGATTTTGACGACGGTATATGCAGGTTTCCGTAGTTTGGAAGATTTACTGAACTATTTTATAGACGAAGTCATTCGTGTAACCCGAGAGACACCTGTACTTATGAAAGAAGAGGAGGAAGAGTCAACTGAAGATGGAGAAGATGTCAAAATGGACGACAGCATATCTCCAAAACCGAAGCCAAAAAAACGTCGTGAAAAGAAAGTTATTCCTGTAGGAAGTAATGGTTTGAAGAAGAAACGAACTATAAAGAGTCGAATGACCACCGATGCGAAAGGGTATATGGGTATGGTCATTTTTTCCTCCTCAGCCACCATCTACGCTGACGCACAATCTAAGTAACTGAGGACTATTCTTCGTACGAATCTGTTGACGAGAACGAGGAGCCTGAACCAGCGGCTCCGGCGAAAGGCAAGGCGAAAGCGAAGTCTTCGACCAAGGCAACAGAACAAGAACAGACTTCCATCAAGCCATCCAAGAAGGCGTCACTTGCACAACCTGCTAGCTCCAAATCGACCAAGTCGCGTTCAGGGACATCGAAAAATGGGGCGCAGAAGCAGAAGGCATTGACGAATTTTTTTGGCGCATCTACTGCGAAAGCGAAAAGTTGATTGCGCATCGTGGATGCCATTGCCTATGCTACTGCATGTTCGTATATTCACTTTTGATACGCTAATTGCAAAGTCTGCATTTCCCAGTACTGATATCTACCTATCCAAGGCTCCTTCAGTTCTGCCAGGTGACTTTATTATCTGACTGGACGGCATACCAAGACCGCCCAATCTCCCAGGTTCGATCTTGTGTACACGATCACTAGAAAAGTGAGTTCGATCCCATCAAATGAAAGAAGAGAACACATGCAAGAACCATTTGGACGACCAAACCTATTTCAATAAATATAATGTTGCAAATACATTTCTCTGTACTGTTGAGACATTTTTCTTAAATGTGACAAAATTCGAAATGAGTTTACGATGTGCCTCCACTGGAGTTCATCATGCTCCCATGCGGGGATATTCAATTGGAGATGCAAGGTTTATTGAAAGAGGCCCTGACACCCTCTTGTACCCCATGGTGTGATGTCACTGATGAAATCAGAGACACAAGCGACGACGATATCATTGAATGCACAATCGCCCTAACCTCAAAAACGCGTCGCCACGGTACACGTGATGCGAATTGTGATGCTTATCGTCAGATTCAGAAACAGTCGGTTGTCTACTTATCAGTATATTCAGTTTCCTACAGTATTGGCCACGTGCCGAAGTCGTAAGAAAGGACGAATCTGGCGTTGCTCCCCCGGCTCCTTGTGTCACCGGCCAAGTCCATACAACAACCCATCCACTTCGAGGAAGAGGACGACGCCATTTTTGAGATGGCACAAGGTTATGGAATCATCCAACAGAGTCCCGCTGAGCCTAGTGCAAGTACTGGAGGGGAACAGAGCGCACTCCTGGGCGGTAACAGAGACACGTCCGTAAAACGTGTGGTCAAGCCAGATGGTCATGCGAGCATCGTCAGTTGTATCAGTAACTTGACGAACACTATTATCGGGAGCGGTGGGTATCCTTTATGCTAGTACCTATCTTGGATGAACACTAATCGACTGCTGATGTTCAGGAATGCTCACGTTCCCTATGGTATGTCATTCACCTCGGGCGAGGGCTAAATACGCTGACATCCCGTTTAGGCTGTGGCCTCGGCTGGTCTCATTCCCGGAATCATAACCTGCATGTTCTCTGGTGTGGTCGCTGCGTTTGGCTTATACCTCCTATCGCTCTGTGCAACCCAAACTAGCCACCGACGTTCGTCCTTCTTCGCTGTTGCCCAGCTGACATTCCCTAGGGCAGCTGTCTTCTTTGATGCTGCCATTGCCATAAAGTGTTTTGGGGTCTCAATCAGGTAAATTCACTTCATCCTTTGCCGCAAAATGAAAACAGGCATCGGCAGGTCTATCTTGTTTTGATCTGAATTCCCAACCTTTCGTTTAGCTACCTCATCATAATCAAAGACCTAATGCCGAATGTCGTCGAATCTCTCTACCATGACCTAACACCGTCACATGTTAGTCCACCTCAATGGACACTCAATGGGGCTAACTGGATCACGTTGTTGATGCTCATTCTCGTGCCATTGGCTTTTCTCCGTCGGCTTGACAGTCTACGGCACACGAGTTATATCGCTTTATTCTCTGTTGGTCCGTGATCCCTACTTCGTCCTCGGTGCTCCCTAACCTATCCCCAGCATATCTCGTGGTTATCGTGATTGTCTGCTATTTCTGGCCAATGGAAGGGATGCCCCCCCGTGGCGAAATTAGATTCGTTCATTTTACGCCTCAATTTGTGACAACTTTCCCAGTGCAGGTTTTCGCATTCACATGTTCTCAGAATGTAGGTCAAAGACGACTTTGGCGTATTTTGCGTTGTTGACTTTCATGAGTATTAAGCTCTTCCCCCTGTACAATGAATTGAAGAGCAACACCCAAGAGCGGATGAACTTCGTTATTGGAGGATCCATTGGTTCTGCTATACTTACCTACGAAATCATCTCTGTCATTGGATACCTGACGTTTGGATCTGAGGTTGGATCACAAATTTCTTAAGGGGGTAATTCCGAATTTTCAAACATTTTTTTAAAACCAGGTTGGAGCAAATATCATTGCCATGTATCCTTCTACATCACTCTTTATTGCTGTCGGACAACTCGCCATTGTCGTTCTGGTGTTATTCTCTTACCCCTTGCAGATTCACCCATGTCGAAACTGCTTAGACAAAGTTTTCCATCCAAATCATCCGCCTGTGAAGGTGGTCATGGAAAATAATCGGGAGGATAATGCTGAAGAGGTGGATGATGAGTTCGCGGACACGGACATGTCACCATTGAAACATACGTTACTCACATCGGCCATTATCGCCGGCGGCTTCACGATCGCTTACATCGTAGACGACTTAAGGATGGGTGAGCATAGATTCTCGATAACGTGGACGGTTCGCTGACGTTGGTGTCAAGTGCTCTCGTTTGTTGGTTCTACTGGATCAACAACGATCTCTTTTATCCTTCCCGGGCTGTTCTATTGGAAGGTAGGAAGTATGGGATGTCATTTGGGTAGTGCCATTGACATCTACTTGACCAGCTGACCCGTGACGACCCCAGTCGGAATAAGACTTTATGTAGGGCTGCTTTAGGATTGGCAGCTTACGGGGCATGTATCTTTGTGTTCTGGTATGGATTTATCTCTTGTGTTTGAGGAGCATGTACTGACATGGTGTAGCCTTGGATTCAATATCTATCAAGTTATGGAAACTCCAAGCCCAGCGTTAGCTTAAATAAAGAGTAGACTTTTGTGGTAACTTGATAGATATCGATACAATATGCAACTCCTCGTCTTCCCACGCCTTTAAATATGGGCGTCAAATTTGAAGTCGGAATTCTGTTTCCCCTTGAGATGCATTGACCATCCTCAACTTGATCCCTTCCTCCTGTCCTTTCCCATTCTCTCTCTAATTCCTCTCGGAATTCCATTACAATCGCGATAAAGTCTTATGAAAATGGCGCTCGGTAAATAGCTCCTTCCTTTGTCTCACTATTTTACTGAGCTGCCTGAAATCTCTCGCTTTCGGTGGTAGAACAGCCTCTGGAAGCCCAAACTGAATCACCGCCCATCTGTTCCCCGCCTGAGCATTTCTCCATCATGGATTCCATCCCAACTCCAAGCTCGAGCTCAACCAGCCTCATCGCACCTTCTTCACCCCCCTTTACCGCTTCCTCACAACCCTCACCACCATCGGCATCCAGCTCTCAATTTCATCTACCATCTACTCCTCCTTCTGACATTCAAAGCAACAATGCTATTGAACAAGCCCTTGCTGATATCAGCATTTCCCCAAATCAATCCTCGGAAGTCGACCCCCAGATCCTAGAAGCGCTGAAAAACAAAGATAGGATTTACGTGTTGAAACTCGGAGAGCTTATGGAGGGTCTCATCAATGATCGAAGGTAAGTTCCTTGCATCGAATTGCCTTCGTCGCTTTGATTCATTGACACCATGCTAAACTGACTTACTCCATCGTAGCAGGACACGTATCGACTTAACGCCTGCAACATCCTATCAGCGACTGCTTGTCCACCGTTGCTCTGCGTATTACAGACTGTCCCCCGAGAGCGATCCGGTCACTAAAAGCATATCTGTCGTTACGACTTTAGAAAGTCGAATGTGGGGTCTTTCGTGCTCGTATGTAACCTTGATGCTCACGCCTGCATTACAGCCCTGCTCGTAGGCTATGCGAACTTGTCCCGGCCGAATCTTCGGCTCAACCCGCCTTCCAAATAATGCGTCGATCGGGGCAGGAGCGCAGGTCGAACAGGTCCCAATCACAAGCAGGCTCTGTCACAGGCGAAGACGCCGATTTCTCCGACGTTGAGCCATCTGAGGCTGGCAGTCTCGGTGGACGAAGCAACGCTACAGGCGGTAGCACCAAGAAGAGAATGACCATCGAAGAGCGAGAAGCCGCTTATAATGAAGCTCGCTCTCGGATTTTCATGGACTTTGAAGAGAAGGAGAAGGATAAAGGAAAGGAGCTGGCGGCGAGCTCCTCTTCGGCCAGCCTTGCATCAGGATCCGCCTCTGCATCAACTAGCGCAGCGGGAGGTAGCAGTCTCGGTGACCTGGATGATTCCACTTCACCGACCACCGAGAGCGAATGGTCAGGGCCCTCTGGGCCCACATCTCGGGACAATAAAGATGTCCAGCGTATTTCAGGGAATGATACATCGGCATCTTCCCGATCGTTACGCTCCTCCGCTCCACCATTCAATGCTAACGGGCAGGGAAGCTCTCGGAATTCACGCGCGCCCTCACCAGCCTTCACGTATGCCAATATATACGAGCCTCCACCAGGTCCAGCATTTGATCTACCCCAGCATCCTACACAACCTGGATACCACCATCCATCGCAATACCACTACCCATACATGCACTCTGGTCAGCTTCCCAATCCCTACATTCCACTATACCCGTACTATCCTCAGTACAACCCATATCAGCATCCCCCTCCACCTCAGCCACAAGGCGTATCTGATTCTACTTCATCTTCTAACGGTGACATATATTCGGCGCCTCCCCATTCCGGATATGGACCTCCTTATGGCTGGTCTCCGTATCTACATCCGCCTTTACAATCTCCACCGCACATGCAGCAGCCTTTACCTCAGCCTCAGCTACCGCCCCAACAACCTCATCCAAATGCCAATCACGTTGTACCTCCTCCACCGGCCCCTGGTCCTCCGTACCAACAGTACATGCCCCCGTCCCACGCGTACACATACCCGATACCTGGCTACTATCCACCGCAACATATGGAGCCGCCTGCATCGCATATTGGTGTCCAGCCGATGTACGACGTACCAAGATCAATGAACGGGACTATCATGCCTGCGCCACTTCATAACAACAGCACTTCTGCAATGGGAAGAAATGACATTTCAAATCCGTCAAATAACGGGAGGAGTCCGTCCAAAAATCCTAGTTCTGGCGGCGGTGGAAAGGCTCGAGGCGTGCCGCCAACTCGATCACCCTGGAGTTACGGGCCAGGGGTTAGCCAGAATGGGCATACTCCCTCAGTTGGCGGGGATGCTTTTGGACCAAGGCTGAACTCCGCGAGACGACAGTCAGGGAACAGTTCGACAAACAGTCGATCTTCAATTAATGACGATGTATCATCAACTGCCGTAAGTAGTGAGGCTCCATTGCCTACTACATTTCCTGGCTTACCCTCTGTTCTTGTTATGCAGTCGTCATCTACGTCTTCATCCTCACAGCGCACATATACGTCAACATCGACGTCCTCACAGCATCCTCTGCCTCCTCGTCCTGATTGGGCTGTTGGTCTCAAGCCTCAGCCCACACTGCACTCAACGCAGGGCCGGCATCACGACCATTCCCTCAGTAATTCTCGTACAATGTCCCCACCCCGAAGCCTCAATGGCGCTCCTTCGCACTCGAGCGTTTCTCGCCAAACATCGTCGCAGCAGCCGGTCACACTGCAATCCGCAGACTTCCCCCCTCTGATTTCGCTTCCCCCTGGCCCGGAGAAACGCACGCCCGTTGCAGGTGGTGCATGGGGCAACTCCCCACGTTCCATTCACTTGCCTAGCCCAGGCCAACTTATTTCGCCGGCAAATGCACTCGTCCATCATTCGAATCATAGCATGGGAAACAACAATGGGCCAGAGAGTCGATTAGAGGAATCTGACCGCACATTTGAACGTCCGCCGCCAAAGGTATGCACAGTTATTGGTATCACGCTGGCCCTTTGCTCAACAAGTTTTGCCTATCAGTCCGCCGAGCTGTACAATCCTAAATTGCTTCGGCGCCCTACAGGCGGCAAAGTTAATGGAGAAAAAGAGAAGGAACGTCCAAGGGGTGACGCGGTTGCTGGTGCGATCCAAGTGGACTCCATGTCACTGGACGATAGGAGTGTCGAGAACTCTTCAGTGGCAGCTCCGCCTAATGAAGCTCTAGTTATGACCACGTAGTTTTTTGAGGTTTCTGGTAAATGTTGTTGTCATTTTTACTTGCCCGTCGTACTCCTCGGCGCTTCCTGTCCAATAGAATACCTAACAAGAATATTTTCAATCAAGCCTGAAGGAAGTAGAGATATTGTTCCCTCAAATCAACTGTTGTGTCTTTGGCATTGTGTATTTTACAACCTTACCGCAAACAATTGGCAGGTCCGCTGTCCCTCTTAATGACATGACCACCAGATTGAGGCATCGACCGCAGACAGAGGAAGAAGATGCGTCTGCATTGAAACTTGGCGCAGGTTCGAGGAAACATTCTTATCTCCGGTCATCCGTTATCTGACTGCGAAAGTGCCATAGAATTCAACAACGCAGGTTGTCTGCTGATTTCCGAAGTCAAATACCTGCTAGAGAACAGAGACAAAGATGCTCCCGATACAGCGTAAGTGACAGCAGCCCGTATGGCGCTATTGCTGAGGTGGTCGCGTTGCAGTGTTTACAACAAGACGCTTGAATACGTGAAGACGTTTACGAAGTTCAATACCACGGACTCTGCCAGTGCTGTACGAGAGTGCGTTGTGATCACATCAACACCTTCATACATCTTAATTTTGTTGTTCAAGGACATTGCGGAGGGAGCCCGCTCTGACACAATTCGAAACAGCTCAAATCGCTAATCTTTGTCCTGCAGACGCAGAGGAAGCCAAAAGTGTTATTCCTAGGTGTGTCAACGATGTACTTTGCCATATGCTTTGTGCTCAGCAGCTCCCCACAGCCTTGTCAAAATTGATGACGATCGGTTACAAGCATTGCTTGACGAGATCCAGACAATGCGAAAATTCCAGTCGTAGAATATGTATCTGAGTAAGATAGATTTGTATCCGAGTTGATTACCCCTCCGTATCTGCAAGATCTTCCTTGTTTATGGGGGTCTCATCCTCATCCTCGTCGATTGATTTAGCTCTGTCATCTACAGAAAAGCTTGTAGCGTCAAATCGCTTCTTTTCCTTGAATGGGTTTTCCCTCCGTTCGCCTTTCCGAATAACAGCAGCAGGAGGTATAGTCCCCTTTGAGTTTAAGTAAAGCAAGTCATTTCCAGTGTAGGAGTCCACAGCTCTGATCCAAGCGTCGAATCTTCGGGAAATGGTCAGAATAGGCTCAGGCGAAGCTAATACCTCACGAACAACCCATCTCGATCTTCCACCTCTCGCATGTTGTTATAGATGAATTTCTGCTTAAAGGCGTTAATAGCTTCCCGGTGGTTGTCGAAGCTGATTGGTGGTCGATAGTCAGGGTCTGAAGGTTGCAATTTTTCGTTGATGACGGCCATCCTAGTGTTGTACGAATCAAATATCGGCTCTTCCAGCAAAAGTCCCAGAGCGGGCATTTTGGGAATAAAAACAGCACGAGGGCCGTACAACTACGACAAGACGTCCATTCAGTGGAATTCACCTCTAAGAGAGCACGATTCCAATGCTTGACCTCTTCAATTATATGTGCAGGGGTGTTGGTTCGACACGCCAGAACCAGAATAGACACCATTTTACGCTATCGCTCATCATGATCAATTTAGGACGAAAAGGCCTCTTCGAATTGACCTACAATCTGGTGACCACGAGGTTAGAAAATTTTATACACGGAATCGATGAACCTAGACCTGATGCAGCATGAAACTTTGGCCATGAAAGAGGACGCTGATCCATTCTGTTTGTCCATAGACGACAGGATCCGAAATCTACAAGACACCGTAAATGGAAAAAGAAATGATTAGGCTCATCTTGTTGACCTCAATTTTCTTCATATGTCTTTGGTTGCTTCGGTCGTTGAAATCACGAGCAACCGTGAAATTATGAAAATTGTGTGTTCCTTCAAACTTACGAGCCATTGCTCTCAGTTGTTCCACCTGGATTGGTTCCACTCTCCACGTACGCTTTTCGGCAAGTTCTGATTCTTTCGTAGGGAAGTCCGAGTGAGCCCAAAACGAATGAGGCTTGAGCCCACTTTCATCCGCTGCAAGGACTAGCGAGCCAGCATATTGTTCGAGCGTTCGATGGAGGCCACTTTTAGGTTTAGGTGGAATTAACATATAGAGCGGGAAGAAATAAGTATACTTCCGGCTATCACAGATCCTGGAAGCAATCTTCAACATGTACAAGCAAGGAGAACATGCAGGAATAAACTGACAGACGCGCATTGAAGGAATTTTGCACTCGAACCTAGAAGGCCATAAGGGTGAGACAGTATGGTAAGGGGGAAAATATTTACGTATCCCCAAAGACGAATCTCGGGAGGCAGTTCGTCGTTAATGCGTGTCACCATGTCCGACACACCAGGTACGTTCATAATCATTTTGAGGGAGACAAGGTTACCCGCTGCGTGGACACCAGCATCCGTCCGAGCAGCGCGTGCAAGGCTGATCTATGAATTGTGAGAATCTCAGGACCCAAAAAGTCGTGAACTATCACCTTTACTGGATCATCAGCATTGTCCTGTGAAACGGCTCCCGCGCGAACCATAGATTGGAAGAGGACTCCCTCGATCGTTCGAGCATGATCCGGTTGACTGGAACTTGAACTCAGAAAAGGCAGAGAGTAATTGCAAAATGCGTACATTTGCATTCCACTGTAGCCCGACCCGCAGAACCCTATCAGTAGCGCACATTGTCGCTTTGGGAGACGAATTGCCTTTGGGCCCTCTTCTTTTACTGCGGGCTCGCTGTCACGGGTTCCGCGACGGTTGCGTCGCTCGGACTTTTGCTTTCCTTTGCCTGACTTGGCATAGCCTGCTGAGGTACTTCGTTTTATGGATTTCGCATGCTTTTCCATAACATCATGGGTGCTTGCCACGGAAGGACTTCCTCCCGTGCCGCCAAACACACCCTCCGACGCGTCCGTAGGTGCTCTCCGTGGATCATCTAAGGCAGAACGTATGTGTTCTGAGGGATGTGGCAAATTTTTCATCCGTTTGGATTCCCTAAGGTCGTCCAGGGGGTCATCGAGCAATCGAGTCTTTGAATCACTGGTCATGTTGTCGTACCACTGGCAAGAACGGTTGTTCGTGTTTGAGCTGAATAAATAACAGGTCAAGCGGTTACTAGTGTTAAAGAACGTACGAGCGTTCCGAATAGTGATAGGGAAGTGGAAGAGGATCTTCGACATGTAACGCACGAGACTGTGTCTACCATCTAATGGGACTCGCCGTGGGAGCCTTCGGGGTTTTCGGTCATCACGTGCATCAGTGATGCCAGATAAACGCACTAATTACATAACAAACGCGTCAACGCGTCGCTCCTTAGCGAAGCCGTGCATGCTTGTTGTGCTACCAAACAAAGTATCTGGAACATCTGATGGTGCGTACTAGCCATGAGGTATCAGGAATCAATAAAAATCATACACGTAACACAACAGGCTGATAGGATGAATAAACTTGGATTGCAGACTCTCGTCATCAATGCAGACACAATTGCTGAGGCTCGGCTACAAGGCGATGATCTATGGAAGCAAGCCAACGACGAGCCACACATGACATTTACGGCTCCTGAGCAGCTTATTTCCAAGGAATTTGGTGGTCTTGTGAAAGTGGGTGGAACACTAATGTTGCGCACTTGCATTCTTGCGGTTCTTTGACAAAGACAAGTTTGGAGGCTGAATCGCAGGAAGATTCTCATCATGTACATGCTTCCGCTTCAGAGGACGAGATGAGGTAGGCTGCAAGAGTGAATGGCCAGTATGATGGGTAGAAAAGGACTGGAAGCAGCGTATGAGGAGTTGCAAAGTTTGGAGACCACGAAGTAGATGGAGTGAGAATGCCAGGATCAAGAGAGAAAACTTGATAATAAGCATCCGAGACAGCATAGGGAGTCACAGGCGTCTGAGGAGCAACCGCAGCTTGAGCCGTCATACTGTACGACGCGGCGAGTCGAAGTCCGTGTCGGACGATCAACAAAGGGATGCACGTGCTGTGTTGTATCATTCCCACGATCCAAATAACGACCCATTAGCAGGGCGCGATCAAAAGCAGACCATAATTATTGGTCTGCCTACAGGAGACTACGTACTATCTATATCCCCTCATGATCTCATGATATTGGTACGGTCGGGCTGATAATTCTTACAGTGCGCACATACATAGCTGAAGCGTAAAATTTCAGAAACAAGTTAGACTTGGAAAACTTGGGCCAGCACTTCTGATCACAACCTGCTCCTCGGAATTATTGTAAACCCCCACGAGCTTCTCGTATACATCGATAACATTCTTTGTTGGCTCTGTCACGCATTGCAGTCCCATGGTCTCTCCTCCAGTCATCTCTTCAAAGTATCCTTTCCCTCTACGTTGTGCTTTCCACCACGCATATTTCGCTAAAAGTGCGCCACCCATGCCTGCAGCCTCCTTGGTCGAGGATACATAAACTTTCATGCCAAAGATATCCTGTCGCATTTCGCATCAGTCTCTGCAAAGACGATCACTAGAAGCTTTTTGTTCATACTGCAGCCAATTGTCTGATTGTTTGGTTTGCTGAGGAGCCACCCGTGACAACTAGACGCTGAAGAGGAGGGGTATTTTCTGGCATGATAGCTGAGATGCGGGATCGGATTGACAAAAACTGTGACTCAAGGATCGCACGTGGATGCGCATTTGCCGGGATATCAACCACCAACTGTGGGGGGGAGACAGTGCCATTCGATGTTGTGGCATGGAAGAAAAAATGACCTTTCACGTTCGGGGGAATGATTTCTGGAAGCGGAAAGTACAAACCAAGATAGCCGTCATTCCCAGGTGGAGTTTGTTCTACCAGTTCATTGAAACGAGTCCAGCTGCCTTCCGCATAGCGGTCCCGAACTTGTTCCCGAGCAAGTGCCCCGTTTTTGTAACAAAGCATAGCAATTTTTCCACCAACGGTAGTAGGATGTGATAACAGATGAGAGGTCGTGAACCGTTTAGGAGGTGCATCTGCAGGTGGAATAGAGAGAAGAAACGTCGTAGAAGTACCAAGAGAAAGTATAGCATCTCCCGGAGCCGAAAGTGCAATGACAGTGGCGGGGTTATCCCCAGTGAATGGCGCTATAATACAATCTAAAACTTCGTTCAAAGTGGGATTCCAGTGTCGTTTACGAAAGTTATACCTGGGTCAAATCCCCAGCGCTCAACCCACCAGGTATGGATGTTGCCGAGTACAGTGCCGCCGAGAACTGGTTCAGGACCTAATTTGGCACGCAATTCAGGCCCACCACATGCATGCAAAAGGCTCTCCTCCCATTTACAAGTGAGGACGTTCATGAGGTTCATCCCACTCGCATCCGAGGTTTCAATGGGTGCGATACGACCTAGGAAAAGTGAAGGGATGAATGAAGAAACGAGCGATATTCGAAAAGTAGATGCATAGACTTCTGGGTTCAGGCGGCGTATCTGTTTGATGTTAAGTTATAAGAGAATGACATACAACAAGAATAACACCTTTGCTATCTGACTGCCCGTGAACCGTTCATAGGCTCTACTCCCTGTAAGATCAGTAAGGTTCTGGGGGCCACCAATGTGTTCCTCAAGCTCAATACACTCCCGAGTCGTCGATGAATCCTGCCATATCGGGGCATTAACTTTCGAGAAAGCACCAGGGAACAATTGTGAAGTCAAGGTTGACTGGGAGGGATCAAGAGAGGACAGCATGATTTCTGCATTCCTCGACCAGCAGACTGATCCATGTTGCTAAGCGAAATAAGCATGAAGAGTCGTCGATTGGATCATAGGCCTTACTTGACCAGCTCCAGATATGGCGGATATGGATCGAAAATGTACACCGGCTTGCTTCATTCGCACCATCAGGAGATCCATTGCGTCCAGCCACATTGCAACGGGTGATGTCACTTCACCTGATCCTGGCCCAAGCACAGCGCCATTGATGGTCTCATATTGTGGAAGGTCCTTGTCAAAGTGAACTGCGGACTCATGGACGATGGTCGAATCTTGAGAGATGATGATGGCCTTCAACTGCTGGGTCGAAAGATCAAGCCCGAGGAACAGTTGTTCTGGTACCCTGGAAGACATAGGAAGAGATACGACGTATAATTTGAAAGGAACGAAATGAAGTTTTAAGCCCCGATCATGATAGGGCCGGGCGGCCCGGCAGAAAATTGAGCCTTTGCCAAAGAGTACATACATCCGTATTCAGAGTCATAATTGAACATGAATGTACGAGGAGAGGAGTAAAATAGTATTGAATGAAGGAAAAGTTTTACATTTCTCCTGAACGTCTCATGCCAAAGACCGAAATTTCGCCAGCGCAATCACCACTAATCAAACGGGATTTTTAAACAAGATTGCTGATATGTAGATGGGGATACTCACGCAATCAGGTCTCGTTCACCAGCAAAATGGTCTCCGATAGAAAAATATCCTATATCAGAATTAGTTTCTGCAAGGATAGTACCATTAGTCGGGTCTTCTGCCGATCTAAGGGGGTCCCAGAATCGCACGCAGCCTGTGTGATTGGTTCGTAAAAAATGTACTCGACGATCAAGGATGAAGATAGCTAACGCACCGTCGTGCCCCCCGGTGATAAGTCCTACCGGAAGCCTCCTAGAGGACCTGTCCACCCACTCTGCAGTGACAACACCGTACGACTCACTGCCGGGGCTTTTTCGACAAGGGCCATTGTGTTCGAAATCAAACAACAATTTGTTCAGCTTGCGCGAGTCGTAAATGTGAATATGATTGTCATTTCTTGCAAGGGCAAGATGAATTCCATCAGGGCTGAATACGGCACCGTTAACTTCTCCCTCAATGTCTAGCGGAAAGGGTTCCAGATTAATGGTTCTGATGGTATGGGCATTTTTGTTGCGGATGTCGTATAATCGCAGTATATGAGATCTTTCTGTTCCACGTGTACAAAGAGCCAACAATGCACCTGAAAGAGCAATGAGGATATTAGTGGGGAAAGAAGACGACGAGCATCATAGGAGACACCCTGACCATCTTCGGTAATACTAATTGCATCTCCTGCCTCCTTTGCGTCAAAGTCAAATGCCACCTTTTGCACTTCGATATCGAAACCTTTGTGAAAACCATTGAAATTTACGTTGCCAGACGGCTCGGACGACGCAAACAGATATACTGCGGTTGACTCACGACCCCATACCATGGCACCCACGCTATTATCAGCCTTTCTTCCGAAGAGAGAAAGTGAAGTTTCGGTGGCACCCGGAGAAATATTTGAGTAGAGAAATATTTTTCTGCAGGTCATGATGATCAGGCGAAGGACGGACTTTCAATGAAATGCTATCTGCACCGTTCTGCAACAGCTAAAACTGACTCCCCTGGCTTGAATACCACGTCATGAGGAATATGACTATATTGCCCTGTAACAGAGGTAATTAATTATCTCAGACAAGGTGAAAAAAAAAGCATCTTACATGTGTGTCCTTCATCATATGTATCTCCATCTTGACTATTACGCTCCCAAATTTTGACGCTCTTATCATTTCCGGAGGATGCAATAGATGAACTAAGGGATGCTCAGCTATGTACCAAAAATAACTTCTGCAGATTACCTGCAAGGATCAAATTTGACGTCGTTGACAGTGTAATGTTTGACTGTAGAGGATTGGAAAGTGCATACAAATCAACAAGTGCAGACAGAAATACCTACCATGTTGATTCCACCTGCACTGGTGTCCTGGCAAGATCTGTATGGCATCGTTCCACACCATCAATGCACCTTCTCGGTTATATGGATTCACTTCCTCTGTGGTTTTTATGTAAAATGATATGTAAAGAGCCATATGCCTACATACCGTTAGATACATCGGGGTGGCCTCCTGTTGATGCACTGCAGATGGCTACCGAGGGGCCAGATTGCACAATTTTATTTATGGCTTGGAAGGTCATATATAATGATATAAAGTAGAAGCCAACGACTCACATCCGGGAGCACTCTTGAAAGATGTGATGCATTTTAGGTTATTAATTTTGTCCCGTCCCCAGTATGCACTCCGACCATGAATTTCAGAATGGAGGAGAGATCGACGTGGTTTGTGGGGGGGGTGGATATTAACTGCCATCTGAAGCTATATTCAGGAAAAGTCAACACGATGCAACTGACAGCGGTTGTGAAATACAAACAGTTTCCCAGATAAAGGTGGGCTGATGGTTCTTTGTCTGCATCCTTTGACTTCGATGTGAAATATCGGGATGTCGACGTTTCCGTGACAACGTAGGGAAAGAGACTGTAAGCTGTTGAATTCCATCCAAGATTTCAGACTCAAGCTTGGCTTCGTTGATCTTGGTGGGCTTCCACTGGAAACTGTAGCATTAGTCGCTATCATGACTTCTTGGGTGATGAACTCACGATTCGACAATCCCGAAGGTCAAAGCCAGCGTGAATTCGAGAATATTCCGAATCTGAATCATCTTCTGAATTGTCAATGGGCTCTTTCTTCACTTTCTGCTTGACACTGTAAGAATGCCATAATTTACTGGTCAGAACACATCCTCTGACCTTTTTCGAGCCGGTCTCTTCGCCATCGCTGTCTAATTCAATAACGGTGCGTTTAGGCGGAAGAAGAGGGGTGGTTGAGCGTTTTCTTGGAGATATTACCCTTGAAGGTGGAAGAGCATTCTGATCATGCTTTCTCCGCTTGGGTGGAGGACCAAGATCGTGAACTCCAGTTATTTTTATACGTTTCTTTCCACTAAAATCAGGCGAAGTATGTAATGCAGGTAATGAGGGCTCACCAAGGCCGCGCGTTTCGTAATCTCTGGCACAATGGATGATGGCGGCCCAACCGAGTCTTGCGGCACGCTTTAGACCACGGTAAGATATAAGTAGCAAAGTTATTCAGTCATCACGAAACTCACATAAACGTACGCCTCGCGTCAGTTGAATGTGGGATCGATGGAGGTTCAGGTGTAGCTTCTTCTGTATCTGATGTCAGGTCAATAGTCGGAGAGTCCGCAGTAAGATCAATGTGAATTTCTTCATCGACGTCGATGATGTGAGCTGGCGCCATAAGATGTATTCGATTCTCAGAGTCTATGGTAAGTATACGAAGTCATTGAGACTGTCGTGACGGCATCATGTGATCGCCCTCAACTTCCAATAGCTCTCCCGTAGTCAGACAACAATGTTGATCTACTTCAATTGTAACCTTTTCGCCGTTCGCACAGATTCCTCTGCGTGATAGCAATGAGACACATCGTATCCCCATCTTAGACTATTATACTATACAGTAAGTAAGTTATTATGACGTCGTAGCTCTCAGTATCATGTTTTCAAGCGATATGGCTCTGTAATCCTCCCCATCCAGTTGAGGAGCCCATATAGCATCATCCAAGATATACACTAGAAGCCCCCCTTTTCCATCTGCTGTCATGCTGACTCTGTAAAGAGGCATCCTTGACTTTTCGTGCGCCCGCCCGGTAGGAATGAATAACAGATTATGAGATGCCGCAAAGTCCTCCACAATAGACTTGAACGTGATCTCCTGAGTTCGAGCCGACGGTCTTGACTTAGTCGCCATCTTTGCGCCATTGCGAACAGGAGCGCTCGGAGCTGATTCATCGGCATGGAAATCGGGACGAGGCAGTTGACTCGGTGCGTCCGGCCCAAGTTCAATTGCCTTGTTCATCAACTGGAGGCCTCGGGTGAAGCCACGGCTCACCCCAGACATAATCTGCACTTTCTCCGGGAATATACCTTTCCAGAAGGAATACCATTGAGCCACTTCTTCAAAGCTGACTCGGGGTTGAATGAGCCACACATGAAGTACATCCAACCACTTGGGGAAGAACTCGGTTTCGAGAATCTGAGAGAATATAGAGGATCGGATGAAGTCGGACCACTGCAGAACGTGTTCCAAAGGCTGCATTTTCTGGTCGCGAGGATTGACGCGGAAGTCATCTCGTAAGGTACCACCCAGTTTGGGAACGATATACTTGAGTAACATCGCATCCCACTCGCTAACGTCGAAGATCTGCAGAAAAGTGGAGATGTGAACATTCCTTTTCATGTGAAAGCAAGAACACGCACGTCTTTCCAAGCAGCCAGATCTGTAGGAATGGCATCTCCCACCATCCAACTCCTCAACAGACTCTTGAGTTTCCTCCTTGCATCGCCAACCATATCCTCCAATCTTAGACCCACGCATGGTAACCAAGGGAATACAATCGTTTGTAGCGTCACCGCGTCTCTTCTTGGGCTCCAATCTGCGATGGCTTGTTTCACTTTGGGTAGTATTAGTTGATCCAGTAGATTATCACGGATAAACGGGGGAAGAAATGTGGACCAGGCTTCGTATAGCTTGACGGCCGGACTCGGGTAATCGGGAGACCAATCGTTGTTAATACATGTCCGCACCCTTGGCAGCCAGACATTCCATAGAAGACTCTCAAATGGAGTCATGGGGTTTTCCCTTCACAAATTTCAACGGGACTTTTTGAATAAGAATGTATAAACACTTACACCTCTACAGGAATTGTCTGGGAACCATAAACATCTACTTCAGTAGACGACGGTTTCTCTTCATGAGTGCTAACCCGAAGTGCACGCCGCCACGTCCGGAATGTTGGTACAAAGGCTGTTGGATCCTCGAGGGGATTCCAGCTGGCTACCATGCGACGTACTGAGGGAGCGATGGCGGCTACAGCAATCTCGTCGAGTCTATATTTCTCAAATTCTCGAGGGTATTGATCGACTAGGAGGTGAAAAAGCGGGGAAAAGGGCTCCAAGGACACTTCGTAAACTGATGCCAGGTTTTTCGCCGTGGTACTGATGTCATTTGCCACAAGCTGTAATTTTTGTAGACGCGCGATGACTAAATGAGGACGTTAGCGCATGGGAGAGGGAGATGAAATATCCGAAGCTTCCTTACGTTCAGCTTCGTCCTCCACTTTCTTCCGCAAACGAGCGTCTTCTGTAGTGATCCACTTTTTCCGCTCTGCCAGGGCTTTCGCTTCACGCGCCAAATTATCAAGATCGCTCTTGCAAACGTCTGCAATGAGTCGGATGTTATGCCTGACCTCCGGTATTCTTGTCGGATCGTTTGATGGTGACCAGGAATTCAGCGATACATCAGCCAATGATGACACTTCACGAGGCTAAGATAGGCAATTAGAATGAGCACAAGAATTTGAGAGAATTAACATACGATAGCCCCAGTCGCGTCGATTATCTGACCGATGCCAGCAGCAGGGACTTCCTCTCCTGCTTCAGCAACGATTTGTTCATACGTCTTGTGCTCGACTTTGGTTTTGACTTTCTTTGACCGCTTCCAGACATCTGACCTCTTCTCTTCCTGTTCCTTGACCTTTTTCCTGAACTTCTTAGCTTTCACATCCTCATCATCGCTGACTACCTCCCCTCTCCGCCTTGCCTCCATCTTAGATTGTTCTGTCTTCTCTTTGAATCCCTTGAACGCAATACCCATCTTCTGAGGACGCATCTTGCTCTCGATTGGAGTTACGATACCTTCTCCGGTGGTGCCCAACCCCGTTCCAGCCTGCCATCCCATCTTTGACAACATACGCGCACCAAAAGAACCTTGGAGTTTGTTGAAATGAGCCATTTCTGCTGTACTCATGGGCACCTTAGGAGAAGGATTTGCATCGCGGATGAAGGATCGTTGACTACGATTGCGGAATGAAGATGGTAGTTCCTCCTCCGCTGTGTAAGAGGTAGATGCAGTAGGACTAGAACCTATACCAGCTTGTGAGCTGCTAGGAGCACCGAAAGAGTTGAGGACCTCATCAGTTGCAGAATGGCTGATTTTGGAGGAGCCTATCCCCCCCCTGGAAGAGAAAGGAAACAAGACGTCGGGCTTTGCAGCACCCAGACCTATTCCGCCCACCCGAGGCTTTTCTGATTCCTCGTCTTCCTCATGAATGCGTGGAGATGGAGGCCTGGATGGCTCAGAATCATCAGAATATTCCTCTTCTCCAACCTCATCCTCGCCTTCAGATCCGACGTCCTCACCGTTAGCAGCCTCGTCGTCATCAGAAATCGCATCTAGATCTATTCCCATCTCTTGGTCCAGATCCACCTTCTTCTCGCCTGAAACGAATGCAGGGGCTTTGGTCCAGTCACTTTTCTTCGCGCCCCCACCGCCCTTCTTACCAGCATTTTCTCCATCGCTTTCTTCTCCAAAAATTCCATAGAGGGCATCCTGCTTTCCATTTCTTCTCCTTCGTTTACGCTGGTAGGGGTCCTCGAAAAGAGCGCGTTCCTCGCGTGCTAGAGGATCATTGTCGAAATCATCGTCAACTTCAGAGGCAGATGAGTCGGAGTCATCGTCGAGCATTCGCTTCCTGCGAGCCATGGTGACGGGAAGGGGATAAGTCGTGGTAAGATCACAACTTGAAGTCACGATGTGTCCACATTTCTAGTGAATGTACGCTAAGCTTCGAGCAATATGATTGCGATCCTTTTGTGTTCTGTATCAATTTTGTATACGAGCGTGTGTTTGCTTGCAATGTTTCGACAGCATTTCCCCCGGTATCATCATGCATACGCATGGCGGGGACAATTAAGCGGTCTGTACGTTCGCGCCTGGGATAGCAACCATACGATCTGTCCGTAGCACAATAGAGTCAAGAATAGACGTAAGTACCTGATCCCGAGCCTGAGGTTGACGTATCTCCCTATTGTCTTCTAACCTTCCTCGCCTATTGTGTTGGTTCCTACAAAAACCCTTTCAACATGTCCGTCAGTTTATCCATTTCCTTCCGTCTCTAATGGCACGACTCGGTCCGGTTTTCGCTGTCGCCCTCGTCTTGTTGCCATACATTGGCGTCTGCGGTGCGGACGCTCTCCCCAGCTCATACCCCCACCAATACCCGGGCCAGCCTGCAGGCGACTTCGGTCCACAATGGCAACAATGTATATCCTTCATTCAATGCTAAGGAGAACAGTTTTCCTTATAGATTCCTATAGACTTTCAGGTGACTGGTAGACTTCCCAATATTACATTCCCCGTTGGTCGCTCCTTTGCCGGAAATCTTCCTGTAAATCGTCCGGGGCATCCAAACAATACTCTGTTCTTTGTGGGATTTGAGAAATCCAACGGTTCCCTGACCGCTCCTGCCAGCGCAGCCACTAACGAGCCCTGGGGAATCTGGTTGAACGGCGGGTAGGTTGCACGCTCTCTCTGTAACGAGATGCCCGAGTCAACACGACTATAGTCCTGGATCCTCGAGTATGGCTGGTCTGTTCTTCGAGGTATGTATATCACATCTGATGAGAGACACTCAGACCTGAGACTCATGGGGTATGTTATAGAACGGACCCATACGCATCGAGAGTAACTACAGCGCCTCACCGAATAATTACAGCTGGGACAGACTTGCTGATTTCTTCTGGCTTGATCAACCAGTGTACGCATGCATTTTTGAGTTTAAATCCATCTTTCTTGATGACTCGTCTCTAGAGGCGTTGGGTTCTCCACAGCTGACTCCGATGGTTACGGCTCGTGTTCCAGCTGCACTTGATGTTATCAAAAAGCTCATGTTTGATGCAGTCGCGAGTGAGGATCAGATGGCAGCAGATTTCGTGAGTTTCAACGTCACTCTTCGATTCAGCGGCATCTGAACATACTCTTACAGATGGGATTTCTAGCAAATCTCGTCAAAGTCTTTCCCAGCTTGGCCACGCGTCCTCTTCACCTCACAGGGGAGAGCTATGCGGGCGTATACATTGTATGCTGCATTTCTTCTCGTATCGTATACGTCTCATGTTTGGCTTTGTCGTAGCCGTATATAATGAAGGCTTATTTCGGACTCCAGAATCCGCCGGTAAAAATACGCAAGATTGCTATTGGAGATGGGTCAATCACGTCGGGACAAGTGTTTGAGCTCCTACCCGTAGTGGGTATGATAAATTCATCCGCCTTTTCACAATTAAATCTTGTTTCTAGCTCAACGTCATCGAAACGCATCCGCAACTTATTGGCTATGACCCAGATGTATACAATTACTTCAAAGAACAGTGAGATTTCATTTGGACTTTCCATCAGCTCGAGTCTCATCATACATACTCTTCATCAATCAGAACTCATTTATGTGGGTACGACGTGAACTTGACATATCCTCAGAAGGGAGTCATCCCTTCTGTGCCTCTACGGCAAGCGGCTCTACGGCAGGTTCCTTTTGCGCTCAAAAGCCAGCGCCAGGTTATGTCAGAACTTCAATTGAGGTATTCCCGTCGAAGTCAGAGGCTGAGTAAAAGGGATCGCGAAATGCGCCGTCTGGCATGGAAGAGAGATTTAAGCCTTAGAACAAATGGCACTATCGATCCTTGGGTATGTGGCTCTTTCATCAGCCGCTGCGAATAATGTTTGATTAGAGTAGTATGGGTGCATTCTTATCGGCATGATGATCGATTACGCTGTCAACTACACTTATCCGTGGAGTGAGTATATCAGGCATACAACTGCGTTTTTCCGAGGTTAATTCACCTCAGGTCTTAGCAAGAATACCAACACCTTTGGATTCGATGTAGGGTCTTCGCGCGACATTATATCTTTAAGCTATTCTGACGTTTAGTTGTCAAGGTCTATGACGCGACAGACGCAACTAATCCTGAACCCGCCATGGATGGTAGTATATTCCTAAACAGTACGCTTTATAAAATCGTCTGCCGACAATTCTCTCACTTCTTCTTAGATGCGCAAACAAGAGCTGCGCTCCACGCCCCGACGAGCAAAGACTGGACGTTGAATTTTCCTTTTGTGTTTGGAAACCTCAGTAAGCCTGTTCACGGCCTTGACCATATGGCTTATGTTGAACGTCGCGCCTGGCAGCTGCTGATCCCAGTGAGTAGTTACCACCGTCAAGTAATGTCTTCCTTTCTAATCTATGTCATAAATGTTTCACTAAGGCCCTGAGTAAGTATATCATGAGCTTCCATCTCTCCGTCATTGACACTAATCCCCTGTGCGTAGGCCTATGGTCTTCTTGACGGAACTTGCAACTAATTCAACGTCTCATGGTGTCGGCGTCGTCCTGTTTTCTGGTAACGACGATACCCTCATTCAACATCGGGGTACAGAAGGTCAATGGTTCCGTTCTCTTCAATTCGAGCACCATTTTAATGCTATCTGTCGTAGTTGCTATCCAAGTAAGTGGTCTTCGAGACCTTGAGTATCAGCTAACCAGATGCAGAACACGACATTTGGCGGCATACAGGGTTTCACTGTAAAACCGTCTACCCCCTGGCAGAACGACGCTGGCACGTTTGCAGGAATAATTAGGCAGGAGAGGAATTGGACCTACGTGCTCTTTGACCGTGCAGGACACTTGGTCCCTGCTAAACAGCCTGGTTCTGTAAGCCGCCTCCGCTTGTCGATGATACCCGTTGACTTTGGATCTAGGCCTTCACTTTCTTTCGTGAATTTGTTCTCGGGAGTAACCCCACCGGTCTCGTTACACAAACTTCGCGTGGCATCCAGGTCATTGGTGGAGTCAATTCTACTTTGGCGGAAGATGTATTACCTGGCGGAGACGAGGTCTTCTACGGTTCTGGAGCGACACAATCCACTTACGTGGCCCCATCAGCTACGCGAGCTGCATGGAGATCATTCATTCGCACAGCGACAGCGACCGCCAGTCCAACGGCAGGTGTAAACGCTGCAATGAACTCGAATGCTGAGCATCGAGCTCTGCCATCTGGATGGTTTACTATCATCATTCTTTATTTCATCATCTTTGGGTTTTAGGCCGCAACATTAGCATGAACATCGTACTATACTATAGCACACAATAATTACAGCATTCACATTGATGATTCACCAATTGCAATATGTTTTTTAGGTAATTTATGGGCCATTCTTGATGATGGCTTTTCGTACGTGGTACATGTACATACATAAATGCTCAGGTTCAATGAAAGTCTTTCCCCAGGCGCTAGACATTAATACATAACGAGATGAAAAGAAAAAAGCTTAAAATTATTGAGGGCCTGACCGGGAATTGAACCCGGGACCTCCTCGATATGAGTTAAATTAATACCCTAACAAGGAATCATACTACTAGACCATCAGGCCATTACAAATCTGCGCTCATAAGAGCAGAAAGAAGAGCAGAGCGTCTAGATTAAGTACGCGTCGAGCTTACGCGTCTTGCCATTCTGCCAATGAACACAATGGACGGGCAACCTTCAACATCGTCTGGGGGTATTGACCAGCGAAGACAAGAAGCTCTCAAGAGCTATCGAGAGGTAGAGTTGCTTCTCCTACCACAACTTGCACTTTGTGCCAACGTTACGCTCTAGAAAATGCGGAATCATGAGAGCAATAGCGAGAACCTCAAGAAGCGTGAGTCAACCCGCTGACATCTATGCAATTTTATCGTTAACAAGATTTATGTTGTAGTCAGGTTTTCTCTTAAGGATCTTGAGAAGGACTACGCGAAGACGGAAGAGGATATTAAAGCAGTACAGTCTGTTGGGCAAATCATCGGGGAGGTCATGAAGCAATTAGACGACGAGCGGTGTACGTCGCTCCGCTGTTTCAGAACACGCCTAATCGTTAATCTCTTCTCCAGTCATTGTCAAAGCTTCGTCAGGACCACGTTATGTGGTGTCGTATCGTCCAGCCCTACCAGTGGCTAAGCTCAAGACCGGCACTCGTGTCTCGCTCGACATGACAACCCTTACAATAATGCGAATACTTCCTCGGGAAGTCGATCCTTTGGTTTACAAGATGAGTTTAGAAGATCCCGGAGGGGCCACTTTCGCAGGAATCGGAGGTTTGGGGGAGCAGGTTCGGGAACTGCGCGAGGTATGTCTCCTATATGTTTTCATAACCTTCCGATTTTTACAAGCATCCTCATTTTAGATCATCGAGCTGCCTTTGCTTAATCCAGAACTATTCCTTCGGGTCGGCATCAAACCTCCGAAAGGTGTTCTTCTTTACGGACCTCCAGGGACGGGAAAGACCCTTCTGGCACGGGCGGTAGCGGCAACCCTTCAGACAAATTTCCTCAAGGTCGTGTCGTCCGCCATTGTCGACAAATATATTGGTGAGAGCGCGCGTGTCATCCGTGAAATGTTCGGCTATGCAAAAGATCACGAGCCTTGTGTGATTTTCATGGACGAAATCGACGCCATAGGTGGTCGTCGATTCTCGGAGGGGACAAGTGCGGATCGTGAAATCCAGCGCACTCTGATGGAGGTATGATCATCCAACCTGTCGTGAACGCTTGACTGACGTTTGGGGCTTTCGCCAGCTTCTGAATCAAATGGACGGTTTCGATTCTTTGGGAAAGACGAAAATCATCATGGCAACGAATAGGCCGGACACACTGGACCCCGCACTTCTTCGACCTGGACGACTGGATCGTAAAATTGAAGTGCCTCTTCCGAACGAGCAAGCTCGATTGGAGATCCTCAAGATTCACGCAGGGCCTGTCAACAAGGGAGGAGATATTGATTACGAAGCAATCGTCAAGGTAAGAGGAATGTGATTCGCGATATAGCATTTTTGATAGACGTACTTGTTTCAGTTGTCTGACACCTTCAATGGTGCTGATCTCCGGAATGTTGTGACAGAAGCAGGGATGTTCGCAATCCGGGATGATAGGTTAGTATCTATAATATCAGTAATAACAGTTGCTCTAACCTCTTCCGATTCAGGGAATATATTAATCAAGAGGACTTGACGAAAGCTGCTCGAAAAGTGGGTGAGGCCAAGAAACATGAGAGTTAGTTTTTAACAACGGTTACACCCTACATTGTTTACTAATGCACTACCACAGCTAAGATGGAGTACTCAACATGATATACCATTATGGTCGTTCAAATTGACACTTTGTGACGCCAGACGCATGTTCATAGAGGTTCTCTGTAAACAAGGTAGATTGGCCGCTATCATGAAAATCATAGTTTGAGAGGCTTTATGGCTTACCTCTTCAGTTATGTCCTCGCAAGGGACTTGTAAATTCTTGGAATTTCATATCTGGGCAATGATAGGATCAATGTACTTATCATCGTTTCATCGCTGTCATCGTGCAGCTTAGCGTTTCGGCATCTACAACTTTTATCGTCCGATTTATTATATTCAGTTTACAGAAAGTCACCTATGAATAACATTATTAGAACCTGAAAAGTCCCCCCTTCTTCTTTTTCTTCTCCTCTTTTGCAGTCGTCGATTCTACTGACGATGCGAATGAATTTGTCGGAGAAATACGAATCAACTTTCGTTTATCGCTCGGCGAGGGCAGCGTTGTGGGCGCTGGTTTCGGTGGTGCATCCTTCGTGAAGTACCTCTCATCGTAGTACTCTTGATAGGATCTTGCTTCTGCCCTGCCCTCTCGCAGTCCATTAGGGATAGCACGCGATCCTCTCCCCCCAAGCTCCAGAACTTTCAGATCGTCGATGAATTGGCGCGGCGTAATTGTATGACTAGACCCTGTCCAGAAATTCAGATTTGCAAATGATTTCTATTTCTAAACCGATAGTACCGATGAATATTTCGTGTGATGATGTTGACTGTTGATAACACTCCCTGATTTCTGAGTATGTCATTCCTCCCGCAATGAATACGAATATGCGCTGTCGATTGTCTACGGGGGTCGTCCCCTGTCTTGGTGCTCTGTGCCAAGACGGTTTTTGGCTACGAAGAGATCCCGCCTGGGGTGGAGGCGATCGCAAACTGGTAGGCGGGGGTGCCGTAGATGGTGCATCCTTCACGTAAGGGAAGAGGGATTTGTCCAATTTCCCAGCGACTTGATCCTAGCTCACATTATGTAAATTCGAAGGGAGTAAGGTTATAAGTACACGTACCTGAATAACTGAGTGTAACAGTGGCTTAAAGCGGGAAAGTTCGTACTCTTCCTCATTGAAAAACTTCTGTTTGATTTTTTTCTTCGTCTCCTTATCAGATGCTGCCTGTTGACAAGATGAGAAGGGTATGATGACTGTTTCCAGCAATTGCTCACCCTCCCTATCCGGATTCCCATATGTGTCAGCGCATTGACGGCATCTTGTTCTGCTAATGTTAACCTTGCGTGCTGATATAACCTACGGCGGTCCTCGTCTGGCACGCCATCTCGATGCTGTATGTACAATGCGACAATACGGACTTTATTTGCGTTTCTGAAGGAAAAAACATGATCAATATCTGTGTTGAACAATCAAATTTTCACTTACATGATCTCCCGACTGTCCAAAAGCGGTACCATCTCTTCGACCAAATTCTTCGGTGTTTTGCCTTCTGTAGTCATACCAGTCGCGCAGTTCTTAATTGCATTGTGATTAGGACGAAAGTGCACACGCTTAACTGAAATACCTGTTCCACGTTCGCGACGAGAGGTAATTTATTCTTTTCGAAGAGTTCCATGCACTCTTGAGCCATATTCAGATGTAGAGAGAACTAATATCGATGTCTGGTAAACCGTGGGATGGCGAAGGCGAGATATGTGTACCTTCTCTCTCTGCTCCTGGTACTGTGGCAAGTTTGCCAGCATGTCTTTCATGTCATTTAAGCTCGCAGCACCTTCCCTGGAGAGAACAAACTCAGAAGAAATGTGAAAAAACGATCGAGGAAGACCCACCCCTTCTTGAACACTGCATTCTCCTCCAAGAATTTGTTAAAATCAGACATTAGCTTGTCAATGGCCTCTTTCATATGCATATGGCGAACGTCCGTCCACACCGTGTCCAAATCAGATAACGTAGCTGTCTTGTCCTCATAGGTGCCCAGAGATGACTGGAATTTGTACCTGAAGGCGAGTAAGCGCTAGCGATATCTTAGAAGACGCAAAGGGACATACGTGTATTTTGTCCCGTTCTCGATAGGAAGAAGATCGTGGGCCATGGCTTGATAAGTGAATTCGTGAACGAAGGGTGATAGCATGTCCATAGACCTGTCCGTGATGAGCAATGTCGAACGTGGGCGTGAATCAGAGGGGGAACGTTTCTGTGAACAACGTTTAATGGTTACAGACTAGAAAACAAAGTATAAACATACTGCAAAGTCTGCGTTTGCTCTCTTGTATTCCTCCAGATTGCTTTGTACCATAAAAGCAAGCAGCCTGGTGGCATGATCTCCCTCGACTGATTCATACGCTCTAGCCTCTGCCCCACGTGCAAGACTAGTCCGCCATCGCTGGCTATTCTCTGGAGGGGGTGACGGGCGAGTTTGGGAATGCGGCTTGAGAGCGCCAAGTGGCGGATGATTCGCTGGGACATAATATCGGATATAGGGGAATTCGTTTAGAGTGATACACACGTTCGAGATCTTGGAAGACGCGATGAGACTTCAGTGATGTCATCAGGACGACACCCGCACCGTTTTACTAATGAATTTAAGATCCTCTTCGAGTCGGGTGCGAGCGTGCTTGAAAGACCCATCGCTGCGCGGTGGGCTGAATAGGCTGAAGAACAACCCAGGATCCTGCAGGGAAAAAGCCTGCGCTTCTATGGCTAATAGGTGCACGTAGTTATGACAACGCAAGCAGGTTTAGGACAGGACGCACCCCAGAAATGTAGGAATAGTTCTCGCAACCCCTTGAGGAATGGCTCTGCTGGGGAAGTAAACAGGCGTTGAAACAGTGGCTCATCCAGTCCTTGCGTGTTCACATCAGTCTGCCGCAACAAATTTATGGGAATAACCATGATACCTTCAATGAAGAATAGATGTCCCGCAGCATACTGTCGGTTTGTATTCGAAAAATCCTTTATAACTCTGTCCACATTTTGGCCAGTAGGCATTAACAGGTAAACTGCCTCGAAACCAGGCTGCGGCTCGCGATCATTCGTGATTGACTCTACCACTGAACATGGTGAGATTGATGGCCCGAGAAGGTGATCGGTACGAACGAACATACATGTAACATTCTCTTCCAATATATCGAACTGCTTCAGCACGGATCCCAGCAGCTTCTGCGAGAAGTCATCCACGACGAGTATCTTCCATTTCCCGGGAGGGTTGACTGATTGAATTGCTTCCAGGAACTCTTTGAATGAAGGATAAGCAGGCATTCCAGGGAATGGTTCCTGAAGATACGCACTATTTCGAACGACGGTGATCAGAGACGACATAAACCAAGGGCAGGGACGCGGTCGTACTATGTAGATAGGTCACCACTGCTGTTTGTATGACGGTTCTTTATTTTCCGCGCGCAATGAATCTTCCCACAATACGCTGATTTCCCACCACCATCAACGCCTGTTGACCGTCGTCTCCCACGGTCGGTCAATGTATGACACAGCTTTGTGCTCATCGTCTCCGATGATGAGTACAGTATTCCGCTTATTGTGGACCTTCTCCTTTCTCTTTTTTTGATAATTTACTCATTTATACATGGATAATAAAGTTCTTTCTTACACAACTCCTGAAGAGACAGAAAGAGACATTCTTAGGGCCTAATAGTGATCCCTTCCACAAATTATTATTTTATCATCACTATCAATAAAAATAGTTAAATATCAAAAAAAAAAAAAAAAAGGAGAGAAGCCGGCAAATGTTACAATACATTGTATCGTCGCCGTCAGAGACGATGAGCACGAAGCCACGTCCACTAACCGTAAGAGATAAGACCTATTTTTAGAAATCGACTCCTGATCATGCCACGTCGATGGCTGTCGACAAGTTGCCAAAGCACGTTTCCACATTAAACCCGCCGGCTGCCCTCAAAAATCATCTTCGTGCCCCGATATCGATGTTTGCATGGTGTCGACGTCGTTGCAAGTGCTTCTGACACTGCCTGCAAGAGCTATGTATATCCCTATGTAGTTATGTAGATCGTAGATAATAGTTGCGAGCCTCTGTGGGCTCGCATCAAAATCTTACATATGTAGGACGCGGAAATTTTTGTGCAAAGGAACTGAGGGATAATTACTACGGCGATCTCCGGAAACGCGACCATAAGACCAATTGGTGATAAAATTCAATTCCACATCGAGTGTAGCTAAATATTGAATCTATATAAAAAGTATGTATATTAGCAAAGTCCCAGCGTCACCGGTCGACGTCCATGTCCACAGTCATCATGAAACAAATGCATCAAAGCAGGATACTGACAACAGCTACCCCGACAGAAAGAAGGGAGCTCAGCGTAGGAACAAAGTAAGCGAAACCGGCACTTGTAGTCGGACTTGATGTAGTAGACGTGCCATTGACATTCAATCCGCCACCAGCTCCAGTCGAATGACGAGGGGGGAATGTAGTGTTCGTCGTAGTTTCCAAGTACATGTTTGTGGCCGGCTTTTTCGTACACTTGCCGATGGGTTGAAGCTAGTAAAACCACGCATCAGATCGTGTTGATGTCACCATCAGCAGCAGACTTACAGTTATTGGAGGCTGGTTATGCAAGGCCTCTGGCAGGAAGTAATTAATTGCCAGGTCCACAGTGACCGGGTACAGATCATGTTCAAGGACGATGAAACTGGAGCAGCTCAATCAAACCGGGTAGCAGAAACTTGAAATTAACAAAACGAACCCTGTGTTGAGAATGGACGCATTTCCAAGAATATTTTGGAAGGACATCATAGATTGGTTTCCGGTAATCGCACCGGCTGCAACCTGCCAGTCTACAAATGCGGGAGGAGGTAAGTAAGAGATCTAACAATCTGGGGAGTGTGCGGACCGTTGGTGTCGAATGGGCCGCTCTGAGGAGTGCTTGTCCAAATGATGGGTTCCATACCCATAGCAAGAGAAATCGCACGAACGCGATCATCTAGATTACAATGAGGGTCTGCAAATGTAGTACGTAAATATGGTCATACCTATATCACCGTAGGGCGGTCGCATGGTAGTTGGAGTAACACCAATTGCCGACTTGATAACAAGACGGGTCCATCCCAACTCGGCTACAATTTGTGCATTTGTCAAGGCGGTAAGATGCTACAAACTAAGTATCAGAACGCTCCAGAGACCAAACATGATATGCACCGGGTGAGACCATGTGTGGACGCTGATCTCATGTTTGGACATGTACTGTTCGCGGAGAATATCGGGGCGTTCAAGGCAACGAGATCCGACGACGAAAAAGGTAGCCAGGAGATTCTGCGTAGATAGGTAGTTCAATAGATTCCTTGAAAAACCATGATCATGAGAAAAGAATGAAACAAAGAGAAAATCTCAAACATACGGTGCTATAAAACGACGCAGGATAGAGTCAAGTATAAAAAACTAGGAGAGAATCTCGCACTCACTATAAGGCGCTGGACCGTCATCAAAACTAGGTAACGTTATCAGATTTAGATAGCAATGATAGTACGATCAGACGCAGACCTAACTCCCCACGTGAGCTTATCAGGGCAGGCAACGATGTCTGGATCAACATTACTACGGGCGATCCCAAGGAGAAAAACAGATAAATACCAGTAGACCGCGTATAACTTCCGCAAGTCCACCAACCGCGGCTCGCAGCGTTACTGGCCGCAACAGGATCCCCAAGGCACGTACCGTCAGCAGTGGGATTAATATCGGGAATATTGAATCCATCGAGCTCCTTCATCCATGCCTGCACTTGAGGGGAATCTGCAAACAAGGGATGAAGAACTGTCTAGCACAAAGCTATTAGCTGGCTTACTAGTATCAGGAACTTTGTCTTGCGATGGCCAATCCGCTGTATTAAATACGACTATATGGAAATCAAATGTGGATATGCCCATTACTCAGATAAAAAAAGGATAACATACATGACGGAAGAAGAGGAGCACCAGAAATGGGCGGAGTTGCTCCTGCTGAGAAAGTGGTCGTAGCGGGAAGTGTTGCCGCAGAGGGCATGCCAGAAGTAAGTGACTGGATAGGAATACCAGTACCTACAGCGACAGGTGCAGACGTAGATGTTCCAAGGGCATTAGCTGATGTACTTGCTAGAGAGCTCACAGGTAAAGATGGGGCAGACTGTGTGGAGGTAGTAGACGAGGAAGACGAGGAAGACGAGGAAGAAGAAGCAGCCAAAACATTGTTTTGGCGTTTGTGGTGTATACGAGCATGATGGGTATTTAAAGCATGAACGTGAGATACCCCAAGAAGGGCAGCGAAAACAACTAGAAGGGTCCTCATGGTAAAGAGCTGTTAGGAGAAAGGAATGTGGTTGCGTGAAAGCGCCGTAGTTTTTGTAAAACAAGCCAAGAACTTGAAGAAGGAAACAAGTCGTCGGGTAATAAATTTTTGGCGTTGCATCAAACTTGAACAAACACACGGCCCGTGACCCAAGCATACTGATTACCTTGCGCAATGTTCCAAAGTCATTAGAGGGAATACACGCATGCTGGCTTAACATAACAACTAAATAGCGGCGAAACGCTACACGAATGGCAACAAGTATCGAACAAACATCACAAAAAAGAAAAAGAAAAAGGAGAGATCGTGAATAGTGACACCAACATATATACATATAGAACATCCTCTTTGCTCATCGAGGTATCGACATCATCGAAGCCGTATCAGACATATGTCTCTGAGGACCCGCAGCCGTCCGCAACGCAAGCACCCTATCATCCGAAACAATCAAAATCTCGTCCCGCCCCATGCTCTGAGCAGGTGGAGGCGGAGGCGGTGGCGGGTTCCGCATCGCATAATTAGGGTGAGCATTATGGAACTGAGGATGTTGCACATATCCTCCACCGTACCCGCCGCCAGAATTCGGGCTGGCCCATGGGTGGAAATCGTATCCTTGGGGTTGGTACGGGGGTTGATGATATATGGGACTGTTGTTGTTGTTGACTATCGTGGGCGGGGTGTCTGCGAACAGCAGCCGCAGGTTCGACCCCTGAATGACTTGCGACAATAATCCGCTCTCGATATGCCGGATCTCAACAAAGGTGGGTTCAAAGGCGAGGACATAGGGTTCATGTAGCGCTACGAATATACGACAATGTCAGTGTAAAAACAGAGAAATCAGACAATGTACACCAACCAAAGCCAGTAGGGTTCCCCTCCCAGTGTACCATAAAGTCTTTCCGTGACCGCCGTCCGTTCTTATTGACATAAAACGCAAACTCTGTCGCATTGCGGTAAGACGTCAACGTTCATCAACAACACTTGGAAACCAACCATCATAGCACAGAAGAAACTCATTGCCCAGACGATATATTGACATTGGCCGAAGATTCTCGCGCTTCCTCACAAACTCCAGGGACTCGTCAAGCGGGTCTAGCAGTCCTTGAGTATCCAAACTCAAAAGATCGATAATCTCAAAGCCCCTCGAGCAGCCAATGCACATCTTCGTCTTGAGGAAATGAATAGACGTAGACTCCACCGGTATGTAGAATTCCTACACCAAAATGAATGTCCACCAAGTACCAAAAAGCCTCAAAATCACACACCTTGAACAGCTTGAGTGTATCATTCCCGCCCTGCAACAGCTTGCGGAAAGTAGGTTTGCTCCGACCACGAATATTCTGGTCAATGGGTTCCAAAGTCTTGAATGTGCTCGACAGCTGGCTGGACTTGACGATACAGACAAGGACCTTTCCGAGACAGTACCCCGCTTTGAAGAATGACGTATGTGAAGATATTCGTTTTGCCCGTTTCAGACCAGCCATGGGATCACGAGGATCCAAAGCCTCGAGCGGGAAAGTGATCACTTGTCGCTCTGTCGGACATCAGTCAACCGACTTCATCCTCACAACCACATCTCAACCTACCAGAGAGAACTATAAGGAGCTGATAATCCTCCAACACATCAACCTGCGACACATCCAACAACGCAAGCACCCTAGAAGGCTCTCGGCTAGTATCACGAAGATCAGAGATGTAAACCCCATCATCCGTCCCATACACCACCCTGCGACCCCCATCTATTCAAAACCCAATGAGCAATAACCCTCGGAAAGAAAAAAAAAAAAAAAAAAAAGGAAAAGAAAAAGAGAGAGACATACCAAACGGCGCCGCACAATTAACCTTGTTAGGGCCCGCAAAGAAACTCTCGCTCAGCGTAACTGTATCAAAAATCATGCTCCTCTCCCTCATCAGCTGCTGTTGCTTCACAATCACCTCCAACCATTTCCTATGGCTCAGCGGAGAGCTCGCCCACAGCATCAGGCTATAATACTTACGACCCAGATACATAAAATTGATCCAATGCGACCCCTTGCCGTCAGGCTTGACAATGAGAGTAGACGTGTTCGCAGGAGCCCCGCGATTTCGTTCAAATGAATTCCTTTTCACCAACGCCTGCCGGGGCCGACTGTTTGTGGATGCCGAATCTTGCGATGCCGAGATCAAAAGAAGCTCCAAAGGAATGGGCTGTGAGAGAGTGATTACTACCATCCGATCAGCTGGATCAAAAAGGCAGACGTACCCGTCGATAGACTTTGAACTGCTCATGCTGTTTGGTCTTCACCAGCTTGGTGAACAAAAGCGCATGGTCAAAAAGGTACACATGGATCTCGCCATCCCGCTTGTTTAGTGGTCCTTTATAGACCATCTCACGACCCTCGTCGTTCAACCGCAAATTCTGCAATCAAAGTGTATAACGAAGCAACAGCAAGAACAGAAACACATACCACTTCTTCTCCGGGCTTGAACAACAGCTGCTGATCCAACTGAAGGAGATTGAATCGATTCTCCGTGTTGCCAGACTCTGTATTGACTTTCGCCAAGAATTCGCGGACCATGCTTATCACTTGTGGCAACGCAGTCTTGTCCGGGCTATCATCCGGGGTTTGCTTTAGCACGGCATCCAACAAAAGCGGGTATCGCGCTAAACGTGTCGTCGGTTTAGTGAGGTACGCGTTCAACTCCAATTTCCGAGATTCCGGGAGACGTTCCGTAGTCTGTATGATTACCCACTAAGTGCACACTGACGATGTGGTAAGACGTCACGCACCTCGACAAACTGTGCAAAGGCAGGGTTGGAGCTCTTTTCCTTCTCAAACTCGTATTTTCCATACAGCTGATGAGCGCCATAGGAAACAAAAGGGCCAAAGTGAGGCACGGCATCGAGTAGTATGTCACCTATGCGTTCGACTACTGCATAGGACTTTTGACGCTTGTTTAGCGCATCGCGTAGTCGGGTGCTCACTGCGATGATGTCATGGATATTCCAAAACACTTGCTCAAGGAAGTCTGTCCTTCGTGCTTGTGGTATGACATCTTGTTCTTTGATGCGTTTGATCCAGACCTGGACAAGAAATAAGCAGACGCACACCGACACGTCAAGCAAACGTACATCTCGAAGGTATTCCATGTCCCTCACGAAATCACGTTCCGTGTAGATGACTTCATTGATGGCTTCTTGTCGTTTCTTCTCAGTCTCCGAGACACTGTTCACGATTTCTTGGGGGACTGAATGAACCCATAGCATTCCGACATCCTAAAAGTGGCAATTAGCTGTGTTGGCCAAGCACACGACCGATGAAACGCACGGCGACTTCTTCAGGTACCGCACTTGTTTGTTTGGACAAGCCAGGTTCAGGTTTCATATTCAACCTCGCCTGCTGTTCCAACCTCCTGGGACATGCGATACTATAACACAATTGATCTCTGGAGCATGTGGGGGAATAACAGTCAGTCAAGAGTGTGAATACGCCCGAGGGTAGTGGAATATCGTCTGAAGTGACAGAGCCCTTCCTAGGTCGCGTTGAACCTGTAGGGGACGAGTCTTCCCTGTCCTGCGCAGCATGAGTACACGCCAAGATTGAGTGAAGAAGAGGAATCACCTCTGTTGAAGAGTAAGGGCTCAACTGTGTAGCGAGCTGTTTCAAGCCCTTTTCATGCTCGTTGTTGCCATCTCCATTCTGGAACTCGCCGCTAACGAAAGGGCTGGGAAGCTTTGTTCGAAACTGATACAATTCATTGGCACTGTCGCGTAATCGGTGGTCGTAGGTGACATCATGAAAAAACTTTTGTGCATCCAGCGCACGGCCGAGGAGAAGGGCGAGATTGCGATCAGTTGTTTTGATGATATAAGCGATCTTGTCGACGGCTTCTCGACCGTCAAAGGCGTTCTTGTAAGTGAGACCATCTTTAATTCTGTCGGTGAGAGGTATACGATCGCGGAAAGCGTCTGCGACGCGGGAGAGCAATGCAGGGTATACAATGGGAGTTTTCTTGAGAGGGCGGAGGGAGTTGGGAGAATTTCTACCATCGTGTAGTGATGGAGGGATTAGTGGACGTGAAGAGCGCCTCTGCTCTACGACGGTGCGGGCAGTGGTTATGGCAGTGGCAGCGGACATGGACATGGAACGATCTTGTGGGGTGCGATCACGACGAGAACCAGATATTTTTGGAATAGTTCGTGCGGATTCGGAGGAACGTCGAGAGGTAGCAGAATCTACGAAGGTTGGAGATTGAGAAGCATTTGTGTTGGAAGAATGTATAGACGAGGTGTGGTTAAGGACTAGGTTGAGTGGATAAACCTGACAAGTTGAGGTTAGTGAAAGGTATGAGAATAGCAGGTGACAACGGACAGGATCGCGTGGAGAAGAGATGGCGTTGGATAGAGGTGCGGCTTCAGGGGGCATCCAAGGGAGTTCACTGCTACCGTCGTCTGTGTCTTGAGGACTAGAATTTGTACTATTACCATTACGGAGTGGAGGAGCAAAGTCGAGACCAATGTTATGGTCTAAAGTGACAGCGAGACGAGGAGGATCGGTATGTTGAATTGGAATACGGTTTGAATACCTAATATTTGAATCAGGAGTAGGATTGTCGAGAAAGACTTGAGCTTGATAAGCTTGAGCAGGGGTAAGACTAGAATCAAGATTTGTAGAAAGAGGGCGAGGAATAGTATAAGAAGAAGAAGAAAGAGGAGGAGGAGGAGGAGGAGGAAGAGGAAGAGGAAGAGGAGGAAGATAATGAGATTGCTGGTAAGAAGTTCTCTTGTCTTGATAGATATGATGAGAAGCACCTGGACGACCAAAGATATCCTCGTATGCTGCATTCCGTTTATCTGGTTGACGAGGCATTGGAGATGAGCTGAGAGAGACTTTTCAGCGTCACCTGACTCGCTATGGCAACAACGACCACAGCGACAACGACCACAGCGACGACAGCGACGACAGCGACGACAACGACCACTAGACGTGGTTCGATATCAGCACCAGATCCTTATGGAAAGCATCCTCGCCTTGAATCTTCAAGTACTCTTACCATTGTACGCGTATCCAATTCACAAGACTCATCTAGCAAACGCCATCAACGTCCTCGTCTCAGTTTCGCAGCGTCTTCGTTTTCTCCGACAATCAGTCCTCCTTCATCTCCACGTTTGAGACCTACGACAATTAAATCTAGGCTAACTCCAGACCAACTTGTCGATCTTGCTCGTTCAACTACTTCTCCTTCTCACTCTCCACTTCTCATAGCTTCTTTGAATTCTCCTACTACTCCTGCTACTTTTACTCTTCTCCCTCATTATATATACCTTCCTTTTATCGATCGTCCTTCTGAAGTAGCTTCTCTTATCTCTTCTCCTCCTTCTGCAAAACTATTCTCTCTCCTAGCTCAGATATTTCAGAATCACTCTACCTCTTTCTCTTCATCTCCATCTCCACCAGATGACCCCACAAATTGGTCATATCAACAGCTACACCACCACCTCACTACAATCACCCGCTCACAAATGCCTGACACTCTTTGGGTAGCACTAGCTCGCAAGTGTGTCCTCTTCCATTCAGAGCTCATTTGGGAACGCATCAAAGGCGCCCTTGGCGTTCCACCCGAACTCGATATCGATTACAATCTACACTCAGACATTCTATCTAGCAGCGCCAGCAGCATCGATACCGATGATATTTCCGATGATCACGGTCGTTCTGCTCGTGGTCACTGGGATGACTGGGATGCTGTCATGGATTCTCCCGTCTTTGATCGCAGACACTCCAGTGCATCGACCTCTTCTCCCCCCAACTTTCATACTCGCCCCACAGCAGAACATCCTACCTCGCTTCTCGAAACTCGTTTGTCCTCCAGTCCCCCTAAATCCACATGGGATTCAGACAGTCCCGCTTCCTCTTTTCTATCTATCGAACCTATCCTCGTACCCACTTGTCCTTCCACCCTTTTATCACCAACAGCACCTCCTCCCTTCTCCCTCTCCACCTCTGAAACTACCGGTGTCATGGGCCTCGGCGATATCCAAGAAAGCGCTGAAGATGATGCAGAAACAGAAATTTCCTCACCCAACGAAAATGACCCAACTAAAGACACACCCAACGAAGGGGACCCTGATCTCATCTCCCCCACCCAAATTCAAGGCCTCCGCATCTCTACCACCCCCTTGAATCCCGCCTCTACCGAATCTCCCAATCTCCTCCTCAATCTAAGCCCAATAGGCTCTATCGCTCCCCCAAATTCTAGTTCCTCCCTCTCCTCATACGTAGCGCCACCTCCCGTCTCCCCACTCCCGCCTTACCCCTCCACTGGTACAGCTACCGCACGGCCGAGCTCGCGCTCCAGTTCTATTTCTTCCATTGGGGCAGGTTCCTTCAGGCGTTCCGGCTCGTGGGGGAGTCTATCTGCCGCTCTGGGTAGTTCATTGGCCGGACTCCCGCGAAACGACGAAGGGGGGTATAACCCCGTCGGAGACCGTGCGCCCGGCAACCCGCTCTTCCCCAGCAATTTCGCGAGCCTGGCAGTTGGGCCTACGTTGGTTGCCAAGTAAGTTTATAGACATTTTTAAAAAAAAATTTCAAGTGTGCGTATTTGATTGAACATGCTGATAGTAATCCGACGTTGCGCTCTCCGCCGCTCCCTCCGCAGTCACGCTATAGCACGAATTTGAGCGCGGGGTTGTACCGCTCGGTGCATGGACACGGGCAAAAACAGAGGACTTACTCCCACAGTGCGGCTGTTGGATCTAGTCCCGGCCGTGGAACAGGAAATACAGACGTAAGCAGGAGGCAGAGTTGGGGACATGGTAGTCGTGGTGGTGGTGGGAATGACTATGCGGTTTCTGTTACGAGTGTGGAGAGTGCTGGGGAGTGAGGCATACACGATGGAAATAAAGGGCTGCATTTTTTGGGATACACGGTATTACATGAAAAAGAAAACTGGAATGGACAGTAAAATGTATTTGGTCGTTACGGGTTCTTGTGTCGTTATATCAATGTCATGCGTATTGTCACTTTCGCGATCACGTGGCGTGACTGCTCCTTTGTTCGGAGGAATGTTTTTGTAGGCCTGAGCAAAAATTTTCTCATGGCCTCGCCAACTCCCAGGCTGTGCCTGCATTCAATGTGATTTTGTTCAGCATACCATCTTCACATGGTGCTATCGTTTAGCAGATGCTGTGTTGAGGAAAGTCCTGGTATGCTGACTCGCACAGAGTCGCGCTTGTTACAATAAACAAAATATAATACAACAGGTTTTGGGGGGAAGAAAAATTCCAGTAGAATTTTCTGTGACCGAGATCTGGTGGATTAGACTCCACCACTGATCTAAACTCAGGGTTGGGTGGGTTGGGTAGCAAAATTCGGTGGAGCGAGTGGAGGTAGAAAGATGAGACAAAATCGACACACACAGACCATACTACTTCCACTCACTGAGTCAGCCTTTGTTGAGCCCACCTCACTAGCTCGGAGGGTTCAATGTTCAAGTGTAAGAGAACCACGTCTCTTACAACGCGATCAACACGCATCTCTCAACGCGCGTTGCCATCAACGCGGTCACATGACGTATTACCTACTATTCACATGACTTAGTTCATTAGATACACGAACAACTTGTATTGTAGATTATTTCTTCCTTGAAGCGACACCACGTTCATCACACATCGTCTTCTTGAGTGTAGGGAGATTATACTCTTCCACTTTTTTTTTGTGTCGAGCGAGTTGTCTGGTACAGACTCCTGACCAAATCCAGCGATATCATTACCGCGATATCACCTTTTACATGCCGCGTTACCCCCGCCAGCTATTTCTGCGTAGACAGCTGTCAAACTTAACGCGTACCGGGAAGGAAATCCCAGGAGAAGCAACGTCACTTCAGGTCCACGCGTCATCGACAAGTGCACATATAGTCACCTCAGGAGAGGTATATAACCCTTGGATGAGGCAATACACTGGAAGGGTCTACTTGACATCTTCACCTTCGCATCCTGTCTCGTTCCACGTCAACTCGTATCCCCGTTCCTACCCGTAACCCCGTCGCAACCCGCAGCCAGACACATAGTGGTGCTCTTAGTGATGTATAGGGCCCGGCTCAGCTTGACCAGGCTCAGGCTTGGATAGAACATGAGCCGAGCCCTAGTTAAGGGCTTGGGCTGGGCTTGGGCTGGGCTCGGGCTCAGGCCTTGGCTTTGTAGTGAAGATCACGGCAAAATTAGTCTCAGAGCTCCTACAATACATCTTGCACAAATATATCATCTTCATCATGATCAACGAAGCCCTCATCATCAGCAAGATTATCAACCAATCCATCCCAGCCCACCTGTTCTGCATCATGAAGATTGCTGTCACCAGCTCCCTGAAGATCATCATATTCCTCCACCTCGAGCACTGGGCTAGGTTCTTCCCGGAAGAGGAGCTCACGACGGTACATGCACTTGAGGAACTGTAATGCCTCGATGATATCAGGTTTGAGTTGACTGCGGCGCTTCGAAATTGTGATCCCTGCAGATGAGAATGCACGTTCACTTGAAACCGACGACACCATAATTGGGAGCATATCGCGTGCAAGAGATGCCCAGACATCATAGCGTGTAGTATTCCACTACGCCGTAAGTCAGATGACTATCAAATCAAACATGATGCGAGGGACACGTACCCCCCACCACTTGACAATTGTCATATTGCCAAGTTGATCTGTTGAGTTCAAATATTCAAAGAAATCTTTGCGCCAAGGAGCACTTGGTTCACTGAGCATGATGGGGGATGTACAGGATTGGACACCATTATTATCTTCGTTGTTGTCATCAGATAATTCACGGATTAGTATGCCAACCTTGTGTATCGCTGACTTTCCTTTACGCCGTGCCAGTGCCGGTACTGAATTGTTGCTGTACATTCCAAGGTAGAGTTGCTTGTACTATAATATCATTGTGAGCGCACATTGAAACTCCCAAACTCGAGACACTGACCGTTTCTTCGGCCTCCTTGAGGATACTTTCCAACTTTTCCTGACCCCAATATTTGCGAATATGTTCCGTTTTCTGTGAGGGATCAAGTACTAAACAGGTGTCATAGTTTATTAGTGGACACAGGGAAGTAATCGAACACATAGCAAAGGTATACGCATCAGAATCAGCTGTACAATCATAGTATTCCACGATTTTTGCCAGTCCAGCATTCAGGGCAGGGACGAAATCAATATATTTGACGCGCTCAGCTCATTTGGTCCATGCCTTATGTAATGCTTTGAGTGCAGGCAATGCGAGATGAAGGGTGCTTCCCTTATCTGATGAAAAAGCTTGCTGTGCATTGTCAGCGTGCTGTCACGATACCACATCAGCACATTATAGATCACCTGAAAATGTAACAGCTTACCGCAAGTAGATCATTGAATAAACCAATGCGCTCCCATTCAGCATCTGAGAGAAACAGGTCATCAATCTTTTTACGTTTTGAGAGGTCTTTCTCCTCTCGTCCAATCTCATACACAAAAGTATCAATGAACTAGTACTTGTCAGCATTGCCCATGAGCTGCATGGAGAAATACATACTGGACATTTGGCCTCAGCTCGTGATGTCATCATGTAGGTGGAAGACCAGCACACAGCCATATCGAGAAGAAGCTGATGGGTAGTCTTCAAGCCACCTCGTGTTTGGATATCAGCAAAGCATTGTTTACGCTTTGCAGAGGAGCACGCCTAAGGATGGAAACCATCAAGATGGAAAAACATCAATAATCATGCAAAGAAATACCTTGACACAGATTGCTTGCACCAGTCCCACCTCATCGCGTTCGGGCCTTGCAAGATCAGCATCAGGTTCAGCAGGATTGTAATGCTTTGATTTGCTGTATGTAGTTATTAAGGCTTGCATCGCCAGGTTGATGACTGTTGATGATATGAGCAAGGCACCTATTTAATTGACTTACAGCACATGACATGAAGTCAATGCATCAATTTTACAACAGTTACACTTGAAAGCCATGGCTTCAGGGCTTGGCTCAGGCTTCTAATAATACAAGCCGAGCCTTGAGCCCTAGAAAGCCTTCAGTAAGGCCCGGCTCGGCTCGGGCTTCAAGGGCTCAGCAGCCCGGGCTTCAGGGCTTTGGGCCGAGCCTTGGACATCACTAGGTGCTCTGGAATTACGAAGCTCCAGCCCACTCATGACACTGCCCAGTTCACCTGTTCAAGGAGCAGACCCTTCAGTAACTGCTACCACTCCCACCTCGTCCACTACAGATTCCTCTTCAGGCTCATCCGACTCTGAAGATTTTGACACACGAACAACCCACACTACGAGAATGGACAACATTCAATACACTCCCGCAGTCGTGAATGGTAGCAAAGGAAGCCACGCACCAGTTTTGTCGGCAGGACGGATTACAATAGGTGTGATCCACGTGTTTGAAAACGTCTGCCGATGTTTCTTTCAGAACAAGAAAACCCCAGAAGACAAATGGGTACTCAGCATTATCTATAATTTTGAATCCTCCGCCGTGCAAGCTTGGGCCACCACACATCACGACCGACTCATCGAGCTCTCCTTCGTGGAGTTCATGATTGAGTTCAAAACAAAGTTCCTCCCCACGAATTGGAAGGACAACCTGATCGTGACACAGATCACAATGCAAATCACGCAGGCATTCCTCACCTGGACCGAAGCTACCCGTGAAGCTAATGCAGAGCTGGGAATCGTGAAATCTGACTACCACATCCCTAAAGATCACCTTCGCACTCACTTTGTCCCTCATCTCTCGCCAATGCTTAAGAACTCTTACGATGCAAACAACACACATGGCACTCTGGATGCCATCACTGACCTCGAAGCTTGGATCCAGCGTGTACATCTCCTCGATCTTGAGAATCACAATAAGAGAGAGGAGTGAGTGAAGATCGTGATGGCTGCTGCATGCAGCAATGCAAAGACCTCGGGAGCGCAAAGCACAGGTACAGCAGTGGGCATGGGCATGACTGCAGCATCTGCAAATGCTGGTGGAGGTGCAGCAAAAGCACCCGGAGTACTGACCAATGCAACAAACACTGTCCAGCCATTCACTGCTAAGCTCACTCAATTGGAACATGATCTTCTGAAGGCTCACCGGGGCTGTTTCCGTTGCAGGTTATTTTATGCAGGACACTACTCTCCGGGATGCCTGCTTGGAGCAAATGGCAGACCGACCCCCGAAGCTTGTAAGAATGTTACCCTTGCATCAGCATTGAAAGCCAAGGCCGCTTTCGAAGCAAACCTGCCAACTGTCATGGCCGTGGTTTTTGGAGAAAACAGCGACGAGGACTTTGCAATGGATGAAGATGAAGCCGATGAGTACGTGTCCATGCCTTTGTCGTTGCCATTGCACCTTTGGTGGGATTGTTGTATTGATGGCCCAATGATGTGTGCTCCAACGCTGATATGCATGCTAATTGATCATGGTTCTCCTCCAGTGCTGATTTCATCTGAATTTGTGGACATTTTGGGTCTCGTGCGCCGCAAGTTACACCAGCCTTTTCCAGTTACCGGTGCCTTTGTAAATGCACATAGAAATTCGGATGCTAGCTTATCAGAATACTGTAAATTACACCTCCAGTCACCAGATTCCTCATGAAAAGCAAAAGTTGTCAATGCCATTATTTGCCCAAACCTCTACACGGATGTCATTTTAGGATTGGATTTCTTGTCCAAGAACAAGATTATTGTGGACGCTGAGCTAAGGACAGCTATCGCGAAGGAAACACAGTATGATTTGCTAGACCTGCCAAAGGTGGGACCACTGCCTATGCGAGTTATGCCTCAGGAACACTGAAGGACGGAGGCACATGCAATCAAAAAGGGACAACATGAAATTAAAAGCGCGTGTAAGAAAGTACATGAAGAACTTCAGTGCATCTTCGATGAGAACCCCACACGATTTAATTTTGAAGCCCACACATCATACCTGCCTTGCACAATAGCAGCTATAAGGACGCGCATCGAACAACTTGCAAGCCTGAAAATTCTTGAGAAGTTGGACAGCACGTTCAAGGAGCGGTTTGCTGACCGTTTCCCAACTGATATCCCACACGCAAAGGATCTGCCCACAGATGTATACCATCATATTGAAGTGAAGGCAGGAGCACCAATATCTGTCAGGCAGGCATATTCCTGTCCACAAAAATATCGAGAAGGGTGGAAGACCCTGATTGAGCAGCACGTGAGCACAGGGCGAATACGGCCATCGTCATCGCAATACGCATCCCCTTCTTTCATCATTCCAAAGGCAGACCCCATAGTATTACCTAGATGGGTAAACGACTACAGAAAGTTAAACAAAGTCACGATACCTGATAATTACCCGTTGCCGCGCATCAACAACATCCTGGCGGATTGCGCCAAGGGAAAAATCTGGGGCAAGATTGACATGACAAACTCATTTTTTCAGACGTTGGTACATCCTGATCATGTGAAGTTTACGGTGACATTGACACCATTCAGGTTGTGGGAGTGGGTTGTCATGCCGATGGGGCTGAGGAACTCGCCTGCAACCCACCAACGGTGCGTAACGTTAGCGTTATCTGATTTGATAGGCCGCATCTGCCATGTATACCTGGACAATATAATCATATGGCCATCCACGCTTGAAGAGCATAAGAAGAATGTTGCGATGGTTCTCGAAGCATTATGAAACGCACATCTATATTGTTCAACAAAAAAATCAACATTGTTCACAACCGGGATTGGTTTCCTCAGGCATACCATTTCGGCAGAGGGAATCGAAGTGGATGGTTCCAAGGTAGAACACATATTGAACTGGAGGGCACCTAGGTCTGCAAAGGAGGTCTGACAATTTTTGGGTCTCATGAGATACATAGTGCCTTCCTACCAGCATTGGCAGAGCACACGACAATACTGACGCCATTGACGAAAAAGGAGTGTAACAGCTCTTTCCTGGCATGGACTTTGGAACACCAAAGAGCGTTCGAGGCGATCAAAAAGCTGGTGGTCAGTCGGGATTGCCTGACAACAATTGATCACCACCACCCAGGAGAGAATAAACTTTTCGTGACCTGCGATGCAAGTAAGCAGCAAACCAGAGCTGTACTTTCCTTTGGGAAAGATTGGGAGAGCGCAAGGCCTGTTGCCTTTGAGAGTCATCAGCTAAAAGGCACGGAATTACACTATCCGGTGCACGAACAAGAAATGTTGAGTATTATGCGAGCAGTCAAGAAGTGGAGAGTGGACCTACTGGGAACGCATATCAACATTTTCATGGACCATAAGACAATCCAAAATTTCGATGGACAGAGAGATCTGTCACTACACCAGGTTATATGGATGGAATATCTGTCCCAATATGAATACACCATCACGTACATCAGAGGAGAAGACAACTCAGTCGCGGACGCGCTGTCATGGCTGACTGAAGGGAACAAGACACAAACGGCAGTCAACACAGTATTCGAGATTGAATCTGACCCTAAACTTTTCTCAAGAATACGAAAGGGATACACGAGGGATACCTGGTGTGTATCAATCTTGAACGACTTCAAATGCGGAGTACTGGACCCGAAGCTGGGCATCGTGCTGAAAAATGGCCTGCTGTTCATAGGAACATGGTTAGTTATTCCAAAATACAAAAACCTACAAGAGCAAATGTTCAGACTTGCTCACGACCATCTTGGGCATTTCGGGGGAGACAAGTCATACGCGTCCTTGAAAAATGAATTTTATTGGCCGAATATGAGGAAAGATCTGATAAGCGTGTACATCCCCGGTTGTGGACCTTGCCAGCGCAACAAGTCCACCACTGTGAAAGTTCTGGGACCACTCCACCCTCTACTGATTCCTGATAAACGATTCAATTTGGTTGCTATAGACTTCATTGGACCATTGCCAGAAGACGACGGTTTCGATGCAATCATGACCATGATGGACAGGCTTGGAGCAGACATCCAGATAGCGCCATGCAAAATGGACATGACCGCAGAAGGGTTTGCCGCGCTGTTTTTCGACTGGTGGTACTGGAAGAATGGGTGCCCTTTGGAAATTATCAGTGACCATGATAAATTGTTCGTGTCAAAATTCTGGAAGGCACTCATGAAGATGGCAGGAGTTAAACACAAACTGTCAACAGCATATCACCCAGAGACGGATGGCTCTTCAGAGTGGTCAAACAAAACGGTAGTGCAATGCCTCCGTTTCCATGTCGAGCGAAGCCAGAAGGGTTGGGTGAGAGCCTTGCCGAAAGTGCATTTCGATATCATGAATACTGTAAATGCATCAACACAGGTCTCCCCTTTCATTCTCAAGACTGGGAGATCACCACGGATTTTGCCACCTCTGGCAGGAACAGAGATGGAGGAGGGGACAACAGAAACCGAGGAAGCGGCGCACGCGAGCTTATTGAGAATATCAACGAGGAAGTGGAGGTGGCAAAGGACTGTCTCCTAGCGGCAAAAATATCCCAAGCTCATCATGCTAACAAGGATAGATCAATTGATCCAGAGTTCAAGGTTGGAGACCAAGTAATGCTGGAGACGGTGCATCGCAGGCGAGAATACATGCAGAAGAAGAGTGGGAGAGTGGCAAAATTCATGCCTCGGTGGGATGGACCATACAAGGTCATAGAAGCCTTTCCAACTTTGTCAACATACAAGCTACAGTTGCCGGGTACGAGTGGAGCTTACCCAATGTATCATGTATCGCACTTGAAGCTCCACATGGATAACAACGATGACCTTTTCCTGGACAGAAGGATGGAAAAGCCGGGGCCAATCGTAACATTGAATGGGTCGACGGAGTACTTTGTCAAACGGATTTTGGATGAAAGACTGCGAGGGAGAGGGAAGCAGTACCTAGTGAGGTGGCAGGGATATGGACTGGGCGCGGACTTATGGTTGCCGAGGTCTGAGATGTTGGAAACGGAAGCCTTGGAGACATGGGAGGGGAGAGCGTGGTGATGGAAACTTTTTGGGATGGGTGAGAGTGTAAGAGAACCACGTCTCTTACAATGCGATCAACACGCATCTCTCAATGCGCATTGCCATCAATGCGGTCACATGACATATTACCTACTATTCACATGACTTAGTTCATTAGATACACAAACAACTTGTATTGTAGATTATTTCTTCCTTGAAGCGACACCACGTTCATCACACATCGTCTTCTTGAGTGTAGGGAGGTTATACTCTCTTCCATCAAGCTGACTCGCGCAGGTTTTGGGGGGAAGAAAAATTCCAGTAGAATTTTCTGTGAGCAAGATCCGGTGGATTAGACTCCACCACCAAAGTGAATGAAGCAAACCAGTCAGAATACACTGGAAACTGACTCCCCCATAAAAAGGTTGTAAAATGATTATAGAGAGGCTAAGTGTGAAATGACAGAAGAAATAGGTTGTAGTTTATCAAGGGCATTACCAATAAAAAGAGGAAGTATAGATTCAACTTTATGCCAATATGCAAGAAAAGCTTTGGAAGACCAACATCCTTGTTTCATCACAATCCAAGGATCAACACCAGAAAGTAATAAGTGAGTCATGCCTCCAATCCTAAAACTGTGACTGAAGATAGTGCCTAAACCACACACTATCCAAATTAGTGTTTTAAGGTCCAGTTTGGTCCGGTTTTTCGACCCCCAAGAGGGCAACTGGAGACCGCAACCAGTCTGAACTGTTGCCCACACTTGATGGACCACAACTGAACTGAATAGAACTGGTTCTATTTGGTTCGGTTGCCCCCAAAAGACCAGTTTCAACTGGTCATACCACTAATTTTGTAACTAAATTCTATTATATAGTAAATAAAACTAATTACATTTACACCCTGCAAGCAGTTGCTTGCAGTGGTGGGATGTTACTAAGAGAATGAAAATAAAAGTGAATTAGAAAGAAAAAAACACACCCCACCATCTTGCATTTGTAGCGAGGGTGGGGTGGCTGCTGTTGTTGTCTTGTCCCCGCCATTCATCCTCCCCCTGGGGTGTTGTCCCTGCCAGTCATCATCCCCACCAGTCATTGTCCCCACCAGTTGTCACTGCCGTTTGTCGTTCCTGTGTTCATTGTTCCTGTGTTCATTGTTCCCACATTCATCATCCCCTGCTGTTTGGCGTCCTTGTTGGTTGGCATTGTTGTTCATCGTCAGCACCTCCATCTCCCCCTACGAGCAGTGGCTCACAGGCAGGGTGGTGGCACTGTGATGTGGCAATCACATGTCGTTGTCCAGAAATGGGACCCCTTGCAACTCTGTGAGCAGAGGCTCACAGCAGCCACATAGGGCATGGGGTACCGAGAGAGGTCGGGGTGTGGGTGGGAGATGTCATTATCAAGTGGCAAGAACCTAAAAAGAAAAAAGAATGGTTAGTTAATTAGTAGAAGTAAGAGATCAATCATAAAAATGTACCCTTATGGCCCAAACGACAATACTTGTCGTTTGGGTGCACTTTGCATGCAACACCGCATTGTCGTTGGCATGGCTGCCATTGGTGTTGGCGCCATGTTGTGAGGGCATGCGGCAGGGTCGAGCGATCACATGGTGTTGTTATCAAAGGTAAGAAACTAAAAAGAAAAGGTTTAGTTAGTAAAAAAGAAGAAATCAACAATAAAAACCATACCTGGGACCCAAACAACATGCTAGTCATCATTTGGGCCCACTTCGTGGTCATCTAGTTGAGGTGGGGGTGCTTCTGAGCTAGGCAGTGTGGGCATTGTTGGTGGTGAGAGCAAACAGTGGAGAGAAAGTGGCGTTGTAGGTCATTGATGGTCATGGGAATTGTTTCGCAAGTGGTGCCACTTTCTGTTTTTTGGGACGCAAGCACAACCAAATGGTCTGTGCACAGCCACGGGGTATATAAGCACTCATTTCTTTGAATGCTTCTTCCCCCGGGCTTGTCCCATGTCCATAGTATCTAGTATAAATAGTAAATAGTATTAATATAGTACATATTAGTTGTATTTTTCTTGTAAAGTAGTTACTTTTATATGAGTATATAATACTGTGAAAAGACCAGTTGCAACCGATTGCAACCAGTCTTTGAACGGTTTTCAAAGATTTTTGAAATAAGGCAACTGGCAACCGGAATGACCTCAAATATGGGCAACCACAACCAAAAAAAAGACTGGACTGCAGTTTGGTCCAGTTTGGTCCTATGGTCATTTTTGGTCCTATAGACTGGACCTTGAAACACTAATCCAAATGGAATTACAGCGGTCAACAAAAGTCGAGTGGGTCAGTGGTAACCAACCACTAGGAGTTTCAAATGAAAAAAGTGGTGATGAGGAAGGGCAATCAGAATTAACAAAGAGATGGTGTTCAAAAGCAGCTACTGGATCAACATTGTCAAAGGTTTCGGTAAGTGTGATCCACTCCCTGCGAAAGTTTTGTTTTTGACCAAGGAATTCTGAACTGTAGGAATTTGTGATGATTAGATGCAGTGCCACGGTGAATAGGAGAAGACCGTTGAACATTCCACATCAGATTAAAGGAGGTTGTGGAATGGAGAAGGAGTTCCCCAAGGCTTAAGTATAATATTGAATGATGGATGAGGAATAAAGAAATGTTCATACCGAGTAATTCCCTGCCACACTGTACAAGCAGCCACCCAAATGGCACAATCACAAGTGTTAGAAAGGTCAAGATGTTGCTGTAAGGCTAACATGTGTTTGAGTGAAACTGGATTGCGTGGAGGTTTTTGCAATGAAGGGGGAGTTAATTTAGTGACACCCCATTTGGTACATTTAAGGATTCTTCCACCATGCCAAGGAGCTCCATTGATGGAGTGCCACATTTTGAGGCCTGAAAGCCAAGAAGATACAGTATTTTTGGAGACTGAGCCAGCACCTTGGTTGGCGATGAAAAGGCATAATAAAGCTTCACTAGCTGGCATTCACAAGTTCTTGTGTATATTAAATTTATCGCAAAATTGTGTGAAATGGAGAAGACCAGCACCATAGTTTTCATGGGTTTGTTTTTCAACAGAAGCAGAGATGACCTCTCGCCAATGAGAAATAGTTTCAACAGGGAAGAAAGAAGCTAGATGATGTGAAGAAGATATGGAGAAAGGGGTTTTCCAAAGGAACATACAGTCATGAGCAAGGATGTGTGAATGGAGAGAGGAGGTTAATATAGCATTGTTGTGATAGCAGGAAGTACACTGTCGATGATGATAGGTCCACCAGCCAGTACAAGCTCTGAAATCAATTTTGCGGATTTGCAGATAGTCAACGCACAGCCACAAACATTCACGATCGCCCCTCAATCATTTGCATCCATTTTCAGCATCTTTCAAACCTTTTTCGACTATTTTGCAAGCTTTTGATCAAATTTTGGACATTTTGAAGATTTCGGATTTTTGGTTTCCACTTTGCACACTTCAGCATGGACCCCAACACTTTGCATGCTTCCCATCACTTCCCCTTTACATGTCGACTTTGACAAACCACATTTCAGCTATATTCATGCAGCATACATCACCTTGAGGCACATCACGATGTTTTGCGATATTTAGCCAATTCTAGAACAAAAGGACAGTCTATATTTTGATTTATTGTCTCCCACACTCTGTCACAATCTGTTCCTCGCCCGCTCGGAACCCGCAACCTTCCGATCTTTTCTGCTGTTCCTAACTCAACTCCTACCGCCTTCGTTCCAGCCCCCTTGCACTGCCCACACTGCTGTGCACCAGGCCGCCGTGTACAGCAACCACGGCTGCCTTCCAAGGCTGCCGTCTAGTTTTGCAAATTCGACTATGGATTCCTGTGCGGCCTCCGCTAGGCAATTTATCTACGCAGTTGAGACACTGCCACAGTTTCCGTTTCCGTTCTGCTCTTGTTCCAGACTCTAGTATTTAAGCTTAGTTAGTTTCGCTTTGTATTCCTCAGTTTGTATATCGACATAGACTCGACTTTACCCTGTCAATCTAAAACCTCCTTCTACTCCAACTCCTGACCTCTAAGAGTCTGAACTCCATTCGACTCAACCTCTAGTTCCCCTCTGAAGTTCTAGTCTCATCTGAACTTAATCTAAGTACCTCCATACTCCTTCCCGCATTTACCCACACTCTCCTGCTCCTATCTCTAAAACCTCTACCCGAAATTAGGACACCAGACAAGGTGAAGGGCACAGCTTCTTACAAGCTGAAGCCAAGTCCTTTTCATTACCCATCTGCATAATCCGCTACGACCCGACAATCTTCCGCTCTCAAACACCCGCCGGGTCCGACCAGATTCCGATGAGCCCTTTCGGATCAGTTCTTAACAGTATATACGAACTCACACTTCACTCGTCTCTTCTCCTATGACCCCAACTGAAACTCACCAGCGCACAACCAGAAACTCTCAGCGTGCCGGTACCATTCCAGGGATCTCTGCAATTCAGTGATCCACACTTCCTAGCCCATGACCCGCCTCAACATTCGGAGTAACTTCCAGACCTTCCAACATTTTCCGACAAATCGGTTTCGGAGCCCCATCAATCAGTGCAAACCTCATGTCTACTCAAGCTCAACAATCTCCCACGAATCTGGAAGAACCCTGACCCACGACTCCCCTTGAGTACGTAGGGGGCATCAACCAGCCTGAACCCTATGGGTTGGAAGATCGTGGTCTAGAGGATGGACCTCCTGGCAGACCTGACGACCCTAGTGGTCTGGACGGCCCTGGGGGTGACCCCGATTCCAATGATCCTGACGATCAACCTCCCACAGGGGGAAACCCTGATCCAGGGGATAGGTTCATAGATGTTCTTTACAACCTCTCAGAGAGTATCCGCACCCTCCGACACAATAACGCACCCAAGACCAAGAAAATCAAAGTTCGCGACCCCGACACCTTTGATGGCTCCAACCCAAAGAAACTTAGAGATTTCCTAGTCTCGTGTAACCTTCATTTCTGCGACCGTCTGCACGTATTTTCTTCTGATGAGAAAAAGATCATATTTATCCTTTCTTATCTCAAGGGATCAGCTCTCAGCTGGTTTGAGCCCGGTCTTAATGACCCGACCGATTCCGCACACTGGATGTGGGATTATGAGGCTTTTCTCGCCGAACTAGAGAGTAACTTCGGCCCACATGACCCGCTCGGGGATGCGGAAAAAGCTCTTTCCGATTTAGCAATGAAGAAAAGTGGTTGCATCACAAAGTATAATGTTGACTTTTGGGAATTAGCTTCTAGGGTCAACTGGAATGAGGCAGCCCTCTGTGACCACTATTTCTGCAGTCTTCCGCTCCGACTTCATATAGAAGTCCTTTGGGGTGGTAAACCCGACACCCTTGCAGGACTGCGCTTGAAAGCGCAGGACTGTGACAATATCTACTGGATGCAGGAAGATGAAACCCAGGTCGAAACTAAGAATTCCGGGAACTCTTCTAACCCTGTCAAGAAGGACAACCCCAAAGGTTCCTCCCAGTCCACCAATCAATCCTCGTCGAGCTCCCCTCGGGGAAACTCCTCCAACCAGCAGCCCTCCACGACAAAGAACACTTCCAAGTCGTCCATCTCCGACAAGTTGGGGAAGAATGGCAAACTTACTGCGGATGAACGAGAACATCGCATGCGGGAAAGACTTTGCCTCTACTGTGGTGAAGAAGGGCATGTAGCAGGAAACTGCCCAAAATCTAAAGCCGCAAAGGCCCATGCATCCACTGTAATTCCCGATTCTGTGGACTTGGAAAAATAGTCCGCAACCCTCAGGATACAGCCATTGGGGCTGGGGGTTGCATTGACCTTACCCACTTGGCTGCCTACATCCATCTCAACGTGTCCGCTCTTTCCGACCCTGACTCCCTAATCATCCTCTTAACTATTCCTGACCTTTCCGCCCCTGTCCAAACCCTCATTGATTCCGGTTCATCCCACTGCTTTCTTGACTCCTCTTTCATGTTGAATAACCAACTCAGCACGGAATCCATTAACCCGATCGGTTTACGACTCTTTGATGGATCTTGCAACTCCACCATAACTCAAGTTGCCCAACTTCCGGTCACCTTTCCTACCGGTGAAGTGTTCAATCTGTCATTTTATGTAACCTCGCTAGACTCTTCCTGTTCCACAGTACTTGGTCATAACTGGCTGAAGCAATACAATCTGTTGATTGACTGGTCTTCAAGCCAAATCACTTTCCGCTCTGCTGATCATAGAGGTTCAGCACCCCAGACATCTCCTTTGTCCCTGAACCTTCCGGTAGAAATCCTTGAATCCTCCGCATTTTCCAAACCCCCCATTCCTCCTAAGTTTACACCTCCCGACATCTCTTTCATCAATGCTGCTGCTTATGCACATGCTAGCAAACTCCCTGGGGCAGTAGCCTTCCAGATGACCTTCGCTCCAGAAGGGTTATCTGCCCGCTTGACCCAATCCTCAATCCCGCCGGATTTATCCGACATTCCCGCCGAGTATCATGAATTCGCCGATGTCTTTAATAAGAATAAGGCAGACACCCTTCCTCCACATCATCCTTACGACCTCAAGATAGAGACGGAGGATAATGCTCCCCCTCCTCTGGGTCGCATGTACTCCCTCTCTCCCTCCGAATTAGAAGCCCTACGAGTCTTCATTGATGAAAATGTCTGCTCAGGCTTCATCCATCCTTCTAAGTCTCCGCATGGAGCTCCTATACTTTTCATCAAGAAGAAGGACAGTAGCCTCCGACTTTGTGTCGACTACCGAGGACTCAATCGTCTTATGAAGAAAGACCGCTATCCCCTTCCTCTCATTTCCGACCTCCTTGACTCTCCCCAAAAAGCCCGCTTGTTCACCAAGATAGACTTGCGGCACGCTTATCACCTAGTCCACATCGCAGACGGTGACGAATGGAAAACTACTTTCCGCACCCGCTACGGATCCTTCGAGTGGTGGTGGTTCCCTTTGGACTCACTAATGCACCTGCAGCGTTCCAGCGTTTTATGAACGACATCTTCAGCGACATGCTGGATGTTTGTGTCATCATGTACCTCGATGACATCCTGATCTATTCAGATGACAAGTCCCAGCATGGGACTCACATTAAAGAAGTCCTCCGCCGTCTCCGGAAAAATGGACTTTACGCCTCCCCACAGAAATGTGAGTTCCACAAAGACACCATTGAATATTTAGGTTTCATCCTTTCACCGGATGGACTTCGGATGTCCGAGGATAAAGTCAAAACTGTGCTCGACTGGCCCGAGCCTAGGAAAGTTAAGGACATCCAATCCTTCTTAGGCTTCTGCAATTTTTACCGCCGTTTCATTAATGGTTATTCAGACATTGTCATTCCACTTACCCGCTTGATGCGGAAATCTGCACCTTGGGACTTCAACAAGAAGTGCCGCGACGCCTTTGAGAGGCTCAAACAAGAATTCACTCATGCACCCATCTTAACCCAATGGGTACCCGACTCACAAATGGTACTCGAAACAGATGCTTCCGACTATGCCCTAGCTGTTATCCTTTCGGTTTACACTGCGGATGGGGAAATCCATCCGGTCGCTTTTCATTCCCGCTCCTTCAATCCCGCTGAACTAAATTACGACACACATGACAAGGAACTCTTGGCCATTTTCGAAGCCTTCAAACACTGGAGGCAGTACTTCGAGGGTTCCGCAAACCCAGTTGATGTGGTCACGGACCACAAAAATCTTGAGTACTTCAGCACTACCAAGTTGCTCACCCGCTGCCAGGCCCGTTGGTCTGAGTACCTTTCCCAGTTCAATCTCGTCATCCGCTTCTGCCCCGGGAAACTAGGGGCCAAGCCAGACGCACTCACTAGACGTTGGGACATCTACCGCAAAGGGGGAAATAGCGACTTCGCCTCTGTAAACCTGACCAACTTCCGACCTGTATTCACACAGGAACCACTCTCCTCTTCCCTCCACACCACTTATCTCGCCACACCCATCCTTCGACAAGCAGTAATCATGGACATTGAGAAACTCCACAACGACATCTGCACCTCTCTTCCCCTTGACCCTATATCTTCTGTTCATCTCCCGACACCTGTTGACCCCAACTGGACCATAGATGAGGCAGGACTTCTCCGCCACTTCGACCGGATTTATGTTCCAGATGTTGCGGATCTCCACCTCAAAGTCCTCCAATACAAACATGATCATATCCTCTCCGGCCACTTCAGACAAAACAAAACCCAGCAGCTTGTCCGCCGGGAATACGTCTGGCCAAACCTCCGCACCTTCGTCCAGGAATTCTGCAAATCCTGTACGACTTGCAAACGATCCAAATCACCTTGACACAGGCCCTATGGGTTCCTAAAGCAACTTCCAGTTCCGGAACGACCCTGGAATTCCATCTCCATGGATTTCATTGAACAACTACCCAACTCCGCTGGTCACACTGCTATCCTAGTCATCGTTGACCGCCTCACCAAACAGGGCATCTTCATTCCAACTGTCAATGAAATCACAGCCCAAGAACTAGCCAACCTGTTCGTCCTCCACGTCTTCTCCAAGCATGGTGTTCCGTCGCATGTCACTTGCAACCGGGGATCCGAGTTCGTCTCTCATTTTTTCCGCTCTCTCGGAAAAGCACTCGACATGCGGATCCACTTCACTTCCGGTTATCATCCGCAAGGTGATGGTCAGACAGAACAACTTAACCAGACCTTGGAACAGTACCTCCAGATCTTCTGCAACTATCAGCAGGACGACTGGTCTCACCTCTTGCCCTTGGGCGAATTTGCCTACAACAATGCTCCTTCCGCCTCTACAGGCATATCACCTTTCTTTGCCAATAAAGGTTACCACCTGAACATTTCCGTCTTTCCAGAGCACGACTTAGCTTCACAGCGTGCCCGCGAATTCATCATCGATTTAGACGACCTTCACCAGGAACTTCGGAAACAACTTGTGGCTGCTCAAGAATGTTATCAAGGTCCTGCGGATAAACATTGGGCACCTGCACCTGACTTCAACATTGGTGATTTCGCTTATGTCACTGCGGAAGATATCCGCACCACCCATCCCTCCAAAAAACTCTCCAAAAAGAACCACAGTCCTTTTGAAATCATCGCCTGCCCAGGAACTCACTCAGTCACCCTGCGGCTCCCAGATCACATGCGGGCTATTCACCCTGTTTTCCATGTCTCTCAACTAGAGATACACTCCCCGAACACAATTCCAAATCGAGTACAACCTCCACCTCCTCCGATCACCATCAATGATGAGCTCGAATATGAGATCGCCAAAGTCCTTGACTCCAAAGTCGACAACCGACGTTGCTGCAAGATTCTCTACCTCGTCCGATGGGAAGGTTACCAGGGAACCAATGAAGAGACTTCCTGGCTACCTGTTACGGAACTTGACCACGCCCAAGAACTCCTTGCGGATTTTCACACCTGCTACCCACAGAAAATCGGACCGTTACCCACTTAAAGATGATTCACGTTACTTATTCACTCAGTCTGAACTCAGAACAAACTTTATTGAAAAAAGAATTTTTTGGATCCGACCGGATCCCTACACTACCTCCACTTCTCCCTCTCCATCTTCGTCATCCTCTCCTCCGACTTCACCACCTTCCTCCGCTTCTCCACCTTCCCCGCCTTCATCCTCCTCTTCCTCACCCTTGCCCTCCTCCATGTTGTCTGCCCGCCTTTTTTCCAAATATCTTTGGAATCCCGCCCAGTCGTCTCCAGACTGGTGGATCCCGCGCCTCTCCCGTCGGGACTCTCATACTGCACTTCCTCCTCATCCTTGTCACTCTCCCCCTCAATACTTTCGTCCGCCTCCCACTCCGGGTCCATTGCATCCCGGATCTCCTCCATCGACTCCCTCACCGCTGTCGCCACCTCCCCAAACCCTTTCCTCACCACCTTCACCAGCTGCCGTAGCAGCTCTGCCACTTCTCTGCTGTTTTCTGGCGGGCCCGCTGTTCCTGCTCCAGACCTCACTTTTCTTACTGTTGGGGCCTCCTGCCCCTCCCACATGACCTCCTCGCACTTGTGCTTAATGCGCATGCAGTTATCGCACATGCATCCCTTCGCACCCATCTTGAAGCACGAAATTTTTTGATATTGGCACCTAAGCCACTTGTCAGTCTGAAAACATTGAAAGAAAACCAACTACGCACCTTTTGCAGGGCAAGGTGGCCTGCACCCGCACCGGACTCGCTGATTCTTCTGACCCCACCCATGCCCTTGACATGGCAATCTTCTTCTTCTTTGGGGACTTGCTCCCCTTGGCCTCATCCTCCAAACCCGCAGCCGCAGCCGCCCGCTTCTTCTCCGTGTGTTTTGCGGCCGAAGCCTCTTTTTTCTGCGCCGCTGCCTGGCGTGCCTCCTCTGCCTTTGCAGCCTCCTCTGATGCCTTCTGCACCTCCTGCACCCGACATTCCTCCTCCTCCTCCAATTCTCTCACCTCCCGCTCCATCTGTTCTTTCATCTCCCGCTCCCTCTGTTCGTACTGAGCCTTCATTGCGGCCAATTTCAGTTGAGCGGAGCCTGCTGGTGGGGACATTTTGTGTAGGTGATGGAAGAAGGAAAACAACAAAATTTTTCAACCAATTGCCGCATTTGGGAGTCAACCAACTTCCTCATTTGGACTCGAACCTTCACATGCCTCGTAGGCTCGGCACTAAGGGGGAAATACTGTCACGATCCATTCCTCACCCGCTCAGAACCCGCAACCTTCCGATCTTTTCCACTGTTCCTAACTCAACTCCTACCGCCTTCGTTCCAGCCCCCTTGCACTGCCCACACTGCTGTGCACCAGGCCGCCGTGTACAGCAACCACGGCTGCCTTCCAAGGCTGCTGTCTAGTTTTGCAAATTCGACTATGGATTCCTGTGCGGCCTCCGCTAGGCAATTTATCTACGCAGTTGAGACACTGCCGCAGTTTCCGTTTCCGTTCCGCTCTTGTTCTGGACTCTAGTATTTAAGCTTAGTTAGTTTCGCTTTGTATTCCTCAGTTTGTATATCGACATAGACTTGACTTTACCCTGTCAATCTAAAACCTCCTTCTACTCCAACTCCTGACCTCTAAGAGTCTGAACTCCATTCGACTCAACCTCTAGTTCCCCTCTGAAGTTCTAGTCTCATCTGAACTTAACCTAAGTCCCTCCATACTCCTTCCCGCATTTACCTGCACTCTCCTGCTCCTATCTCTAAAACCTCTACCCGAAATTAGGACACCAGATGAGGTGAAGGGCACAGCTTCTTACAAGCTGAAGCCAAGTCCTTTTCATTACCCATCTGCATAATCCACTACGACCCGACAATCTTCCGCTCTCAAACACCCGCTGGGTCCGACCGGATTCCGACGAGCCCTTTCGGATCAGTTCTTAACACACTCCCTAGACTTGTGGTTATTGTTCCATATCAGTTATCACTTCATCCCTGAAGTCCATATGTTTTCTTTTGCCTCATGTTCTCCACATGCCCACTATTGCCTTTTTGGTACTATCTCTTTTTAACCTACAAAACCAATGAGGGAATTTCGCCTCTAGGCAGTGCTGCTGATAGGAGGTGGGCTGTGATGCAAGGTGGCCAGGAAGGGGGGCAGAAAATGATCGGAAATCCAGTCGAGAGAATCGGTCTTGACAGTATTTCCCCCTTAGTGCCGAGCCTACGAGGCACGTGAAGGTTCAAATCCAAATCGGGTATGTTGATTTTGATGTTGATGGGTTCCCAGGCTTTTTCTTACCTCTAACATGTCCTCGCATGCGGAGAAGATTGCGGCCCTCAGGGCCCAGCAAGAAAAGTTGATGGAGGAGCTCTGGCTCAAGGAAGAGGTGAGGGAGGCTGAGGAGCACAGGGTTGCTGAGGAGGCTGCAAAAGTGGAGGTGGCTAGGGTGGAGGCCGAGAAAAAGGCTGCAGAGGAGGAACAGAAGAAGACTGCTGCCACTAAGAGGGCGGAAAAGAAGTGGAAAGCTGGAGAAGGGGAGCCTGAAGAGGCTGAAGGGAGCTCCCCCCCCAAGAAGAAGGCAAAAGGGAAGGCCTGGGTGGAGGTGCCCAAAACTGAAGTTCCTGTGCGGTTACAAGCCGCTATTTCTTGCAAAAGGTGAGTCATATATTATTTTTTGTTGCCCTTGTATGCTGACTCCTAGTAGATGTTTGAGTCAAAAGTCGTCATGCTTCTGGACGGGAATCTGGGGTTGGGCCTGCAAGCCCTGCACAAAGGCGAAGCACAAGTGCGAAGAGGTGGTGTGGGAGGGCCAGGTGTTGCTGGCAGGACCCAGGCTAGGGGAGAACGAGGGAGTAATGGGGTTGCTTACAGAGTTGGTAGGGGCAGTAAAGGGGGTGAAGAAAGAGTTGCAGGAGCTCCGGGAGCTCTGGGTGATAAGCGAGGGTGTGATTGGCATCCAAGAAACAATGTTGGACATCCTCGTGGCATTGGATCTGGAGTGGAACCAGGAGTCTGAGGAGGAAGAGGATGAAGAAGAAGAGGGTGACAAGGAGGAAGAGTTGGAGGTGCAAGGGGAGCTGCTGGCACTCATCAATGAAGCAGGGGGTGAGGGAGTGATGGAGGAGTAGGGAATGGGCAGGAAATCTGGAGTTTCTTTTAAAAATTTCTAATAAAATTTTTTTTGAATGGATGAGGATTTTGTTTTGAAATGAAGGGTGTTAGGTGGGAAGAGGTCTGGGTTTCCCTGGGTAACGAGTGTGAAACTCTGTGACAAGTTCCTGGGCATGATCAAGTTCCATAGCTGGAAGCCAGGAGGTTTCCTCGTCGGTTCCTTGGTAACCTTCCCACCATATGAAATAGAGTAGCTTGCATCGATGGCGGTTGTCAATCTTTGAATCGAGGATTTTCGCAATCTCGTACTCCAGTTCATTGTCTATATTGACCGGAGGAGGTGGAGGTTGAATACGATTAGGAATTGTGTTGGGAGTGTCTTCTTCTAGTTGTGAGAGATGGAATACCGGGTGGACACCCCAGAGGTGATCCAGAAGTCGAAGGGTAACCAAGTGGGTACCCGGATGGGCAATGATCTCAAAAGGGCCATAGAACTTTTCTGAGAGCTTCTTAGAGGGTCATGTAGTGTGTAGGTGCTCGCCTTTGACGAAAGCGTAATCACTGATTTTGAAGTCAGGAGCGGGTGCCCGCCATTTGTCTGCAGGACTTCTGTGCTTCTGAGAGTTGCTTCTGGAGTTCCTGGTGGAGGTCATCAAGGTCAACCACAAAATGGCATGCGCATTGCAAGGCTAGTTTGTGCTCTGGGAAAACTGTGATGTTCAGGTGGTAACCCTTGTTGGTGAAGAAAGGTGAAACTCCGGTGGAAGCTGAGGGAGCATTGTTGTACACAAATTCCCCCAAGGGTAAAAGTTGGGACCAGTTGTCCTGTTGGTAGTTGCAGAAGATCTGCAAGTACTGTTCTAGGGTCTGGTTGAGGCATTCAGTTTGTCCATCGCCCTCCGGATGGTAACTCAAAGTGAAGTGGATTTTCATGTCCAGGGCTTGCCCAAGAGAGTGGAAGAAATGGGAAATGAACTTGGAACCCTGGTCGCAGGTGACGTGAGACAGAACACCGTGTTTGGAGAAGACGTGCATGATGAAGAGATTAGCGAGTTCTTGCGCCGTGATTTCATTTACTGTGGGGATGAAAATACCCTGTTTGGAGAGTCAGTCTACAATGACCAGGATGGCAGTGTGACCATTGGAGTCCAGTAACTGTTCGATGAGGTCCATGGAAATTGAGTTCCAAGGCCTTTCCGGGACCGGAAGTTGCTTCAGAAATCCATAGGGTTTGTGTCGGGGAGATTTGGAGCATTTGTAGGTAGTACAAGACTTGCAAAAGTCCTGCACCAAGGTGCGGAGATTGGGCCAAATGTATTCCCGTTGGACAAGCTGAAGAGTCTTGTTTTGCCCATAGTGACCTGAGAGGATGTGGTCGTGTTTGTATTGTAAGACTTTAAGACGGAGGTCCGCAACATCTGGAATGTAAATCTGGTCGAAGTGGTGGAGAAGTCCGCTGTTGTCTAGAGACCAATTTGGGGCAGATGGTGAAGGAAAGTGTGAGGAGGAGATGGGATCAAGAGGAAGTGAGGATCAAATATTGTTGTGGAGTTTTCCAACATCCATGAGAACAGCTTGTCGGAGGATAGGAGTAGCAAGGAAAGTGGCTCGGAGGGAGGATGTTAGTTGTTCTTGAGTAAAGACTGGATGGAAGTTGCTTGGATTTACCGAGGCGAAGTCGCTATTTCCCCCTTTGCGGTAGACATCCCAGCATCTAGTGAGCACATCAGGTTTAGCCCCTAGTTTACCAGGCTGGAAGCGGATGGTGAGGTTGAACTGTGAAAGGTATTCTGACCACCGAGCTTGACGACGAGTAAGGAGCTTCGTGGTACTGAAGTATTCCAAGTTTTTGTGATCTGTGACCACATCTACTGGATTTCCGGAACCTTCAAGGTACTGTCACCAGTGTTTGAAAGCTTCGAAGATAGCAAGGAGTTCCTTGTTGTGGGTGTCATAGTTCAATTCAGCTGGGTTGAACAAACGGGAGTGGAATGCAACTGGGTGGATTTCTCCATCCGAGGTATAGATGGAAAGGATTGCCGCTAAGGCATAATCTGAGGCATCTGTCTCCAAGATAATGTGGGAATCCAGTAGCCATTGAGTGAGTATTGGGGCATGAGTGAATTCCTCTTTTAGTTTGTTGAAGGCTTCTTGACATTTCTTGCCAAAGTCCCAAGGCATGTGTTTCCGGGTGAGTCTGGTGAGCAGGATGACAATGTCGGAATATCCATGGATGAACCGTCGGTAGAAGTTGCATAATCCAAGGAAGGATTGGATATCCTTAACCTTTCAAGGTTTGGGCCAGTCAAGGATGGTTTTGACTTTATCTTCAGACATCCAGAGCCCATCTAGAGAGAGGATGAACCCCAAGTATTCCACGCTGTCTTTATGGAACTTGCATTCATCAGAAAAAATGACTTGTGTCCCAGGACACCTTCAGAGACTTTGGGTTGCTCCCAGATGCTCCCAGAGCTTTCAAGGCTCCAAAGCTCAAAAGTTCTCCCAGGGACTCAGAGGAACAAGTTTTGAGGTTGAGTGGGGTTGCCAGGGTATCTGAAGGCATCTCAAGGTCACACAAATATCATCAAAAGCCATAAGGAGCACCTTTCAGATGGCTCAATTTTCCTTATCCTCTCAGCCTTGTCAGCTTTAGCAGCTTTGATGGTCGACAATGATGATATTATTTATGGAATGTATAAACACAAAATTGGTAAATTGTTGGACTATATTTTTATTAAATAATGGACTAAGTATAACTGAAACGCTTACTAAACCCTTGGATAAAAGTTTCATATCGTCTCCGAGACTCCTCAGTGTTTCTACACCACTGAGGAGTAAGTCCCTTCATTACATTACACAGACTGGTAACTAATCGTACTGTAGTTGATCTTGTACAGGTACATTACCACTCAATACAGTGTTTCTACACCACTGAGGATTGATCTCGTACAGTTTTTCCCTTTCCAATTTCATCTGTGACCCTGCGCAATCAGAGGTTATGGGCCCTGACGACTCTCTCAACATTTCCACAGGCTCAAAAGCCCTTTCTGTACCAAAACTCCGCGCTGATGGAGGGAACTGGCCATTCTACCAGGAGCGCGCAATGAACTTCTTGAAGTCAAAAGGGTTGTGGCGACATGTCAGAGGGTTAGTGCACTTGAACCAGAGGAACCTGTGATGAAAGATGGGAAGGCATATCCAGCGGGGACAAGAGAGGACGACATAGTCACCAAAGCCCTCATGAAAGACCAGCTAAAGGAGATAAACAATGAGATTGATGACTATATCCAGAAGGAAGCCTCAGTTAAGGAAGTCTTCTACCGAACCATAGACAAATCAACATTCCTGCAAATAAAAGGAGAAGCGACAGCTGCAGCCGCCTGGAAGAAACTTGTAGAAATCCATGCAAAGAGGGGCAACATGTTTGAAATGAGCCTGCTTGCTCAGCTGCAAAACGCGCACTTTGCCAAGGGACAGAGTATGCAAGAACACTTGACCAAAATGGTGGAGATACGAGACCGATTAGCTGAAGCCAGAAACCAGATCACCGACGAATCGTTCGTGCTGTATATCCATACCTCCCTCTCCCAGTCACCCACATTTTGATCCCTATTCATAGCCTTGAATACCACCTTGTTGCAGACCGGCACTAAGCTCACCAGTAGCATGTTAATAAGTGCGCTCATTGCAGAGGATACTGCAACTGCGATGGAGGGCGAAATCAACAAAACAAGCTCTGCATTGATGGCTGCGTCAACCAAAAGGGGAAAAGGAAAGGCTAAATCCAACATGAAGGGGGAGTAAACGTTGTTCCAACCCCAAGTGCAATCAAAGAGGGCATACTATTGAGAATTGCTACGAAGAAGGCGGGGGAAAAGAGAAGGAAGCTCTGGAATGGTGGAGAAAGGAAAAGGAAGCAAGGGAGGCAAAGCGAGCATGGAAAAAGGGGGCCAATACAGTGACGACCGAGGAGAAACCCAAAACCTATGCAATGCTTGTTATTAATGATCCTACCCCTATCCAACTGAATTGTCTCACCTGCACTTCTGAGTTCCAAGCAAATATCCTCGAAGCCAATAGCATGTTGCACAAGGCCTCCGAAGTCATCATCGACTGTGGTGCGAGCAACCACTTTTGCCCAGATCAATCAAAGTTCGAAACCTATGAAACGATCCCCCCAGAACCCATTAAAGTTGCTGATGGCCGATCCTTCAGTGCGCTTGGTAAAGGTGACATTGAAGTATGGGTACCAAATGGAGAAGAGAGTAAGACCCAACTCCTACTCTGGAACACACTCTTTGCTCCAAACCTCACCTATACATTACTGTCCATCCCTACAATTGACCGTGCAGGGTTCTACACCAAGACCGGAGGTGGGGAATGCAAGATCATGACCACAAACAAGGCTGTAATTGGCTGTGTTCCCCTGGTCGCAAATCTCTACCGAATACCCGGCAATGTGAGCCCTGGCAAAGAAGTACATGTAGCCGCATCGAAAAGGGGTATAACCCTCTCAGAATTCCACTGACAGATGGGTCACATTCACTATGATGCACTCAAGCAGATGATCCAGAAACAAATGGTTAAAGGGGTCAAGGTTGATCTAAACCACCCCGAAGAGTTTTGCGAATCGTGTTTGAAAGCGAAGGCACCACGTCACCCATTCCCAAAGGAAAGCAAGACCATATACACCAAGTATGGTGAAAAGGTTGTTGCTGACCTATGGGGACCAGCCCAAGTTGAGTCCCTATCGCACAGCCAGTACTACTCTCTCTACCATGATCTCAGCTCAAGTGAGGAGAAGGTTTACTTCCAATGGCTCAAGTCCCAGATGTTCACAAACTACAAAAAGTATGAAGCCTGGGTCAATGTTCAATGTGGTGCCAACATAAAGATCTTTGGTACTGACCGTGGAGGCGAATTCATGAGCAATGAGTTCACAGAACATCTTGAGGCCAAGGGAACTGTTCACCACCTCATGACGCATGACTCACCGTCATCCAATGGAGTCGCCGAGCGAGCAAATCAAACCCATGTAGAAGGAGCCATCGTGATGATTATAGGGGCTGGCCTCCCAATGTTCCTATGGGAAGAAGCCATCAGACACCATGTATGGATACGAAACCAAACCCTTACCACTGCAAACAAAATGTTCAAGATCCCCATCGAAGTAGCAACCGGCAAGAAACCCAACCTGAAACAACTCCAGGAATTCGGTGCGCATGTGTGGGTAAAGAACCTAGAGGCAGGAAAACTAAAGGCGAAGGTTGAGGAAGGATGTTTTGTGGGTGTTGATGATGAGTCGAAGGGTTGCTGTGTGTATTGGGCAGACAAACAACAAATTTCCATGGAACAAGATGTCTACTTTGATCCCAGAGCTGCAAACGATGCGAGGATCAAGGGGGAGTGGGAATTAGATGCTGACGATGATGACGTTCAACCAGACTCAACCCCAAACACAAAAGTTCCCCCTACACAACCTATTGCACCCACACCACCAGATCAACGACCACTGATGCCTGTACCACCCCAGGAGCAAAGGCGACGAAGGAACTCTCTGGATGGACTCGAACAATACGATGCAGAGGAGTATGGGAGGGGGAGAAGAAACACCGCACAAAGAAACCAGCAAGACGGGTTGATAGCGCAAATAGCCGAAGAAGTCAAAACAGGAGGTGATACAGTGGAAGCAATAATGACAGATGGAGTTATGATGGCAATGATAGCAGCAGGGGATGAGCTGACACTTGGGGAGGTACTGAAAAGTGATGAGCAAGAGAAGTGGGAACAGGCAATAGAGGAAGAACTCACCCAGCTTGAAAAGCTCAAGACCTGGGAGCTTGTAAAAGCACCACTGGGGGCAAACATTATCCCCTCGATGTATGTGTTCTGCTGAAAACAGGACACCCAGGGAGAGATTGCACATCACAGAGCATGATGTGTTGCAAAAGGTACCGGTCAAAAGCATGGGGTTGATTACAAAGACACCTTTGCACCCACAGTCCGTCCAGAAACCCTACAGCTTGTACTTGCTCTTGGGGCCCACCTTGGCTCAGCTATAGGCCAATGCGACGCGAAATTGGCCTACCTGAATGCTCGACTACCCCTGGACATAAACCTGTACATGAAGTTGCCCCTGCTCTACGAAAAGTTCTGTGCACTGCCTTGTCACTTACCAGAAAAGGGAACTGTTTGCAAATTACTTGCACCCCTTTATGGAACCAAACAAGGCGCACATGAGTGGTACAAGCAGCTCAAGACCATCTTTACCGAGCTCAACTACACCATGCTCAAGGCCAACCACACCGTATTCTACCAAATCGATGCTGCCGACTACACCATCGTTGCCTGTGCAACTGACAATTTCACAATTGTCACAAGCTCCGAAAAATGCCAAGAAAATATCAAAAATAGCTTTTGGAAGTATTTTGACATCGTTGACAATGGCCCAATCAATTGGTTACTGGGCGTCAATTACTGATGCACGCGCCGCCTCAACGCCAATGGAGCCTGGAGTTGACCTCACGATCAGATCAAAAGGGGTATCGTCGAGGATGTTGGAAGGAGCTGGAAAGACAAAGTATAGGGAAATAATCAGATGCTTGATGTACGCCAGTGTCATGACTCACCCTGATATTACTTATGCCGTCTCGTCTCTCTCTCAACACCTCGAGAACCCGACAACAACTCACATGAATGCTGTCACACACATTTTTTGTTACCTCTCTGGAACCAAGACCCTCAGACTAATACTAGGGGGCAAGGACTGCAATTTAATGGGATATACCAACACCGACTGGGCTTCAAACACCCATCGCCACTCAATCTCGGGTTATACCTTCTTTTATGGAGGTGGAGCTGTGTCCTGGAGCAGTAAAAAGCAGCCAATTGTCACCCTCTCAAGTACCGAGGCCAAATACATCATGTTAACGCACTCCTCAAAGGAAGTCCTCTGGTACCACAAGGTCTTACAGGAACTCAACAAAATCATTATATTCTTGTGCCCCATGACTGTTTTCTGCAATAACCAAGGCGCTATTTGCCTTGTGAAGGATTCGGCTTACCATGGGCAGACCAAACACATAGACATTTCATGCGACAAACCGTTGAATCTGGGGACATCAAGCTCACTTATTGCCCCACTGACGAAAACATCACCGATGTTTTCATGAAGGTGCTCCCACACGTCAAATTCGAGCATTTCCAGTCCCTTCTTGGTCTCCAGTGACTGTTGCGCTTGAGGGGGAGTGTTGGACTATATTTTTATTAAATAATGGACTAAGTATAACTGAAACACTTACTAAACCCTTGGATAAAAATTCCATATCGTCTCTGAGACTCCTCAGTGTTTCTACACCACTGAGGAGTAAGTCCCTTCATTACATTACACAGACTGGTAACTAATCGTACTGTAGTTGATCTTGTACAGGTACATTACCACTCAATACAGTGTTTCTACACCACTGAGGATTGATCTCGTACAGTTTTTCCCTTTCTGATTTCATCTGTGACCCTGCACAATCAGATAAATTACTCCACCACCACTGCCTTTGCTCATGGATGAGCGAATGGTCCAGGTTCCTTCCAAGTGTTGCCTGGTGTTGGTTTGTGCCCATTTGTGGCATTTTGTAGCCTGTAGTCACTAGTATAAAGATAAGATTAGTAAAAAAAACAAATCAATGAAAGAATAAAGAAAAAGAAAACATACTGGATCTTGGAGGCATTGCTGCAACTCAGGGTTTCATCACCTTAGTTGTCACCTTTGTGTCGTGCATGCTCCCCTCATATTGTTAGGGCTTCCCAGTGGTTTTGTTGTTGGCTGGACCTTGTTGGTGCTGAGTCGCTGTCATCATTGGTATTCCTGGTCATTTGTGCTCCTGTGCCTCGGTGGCCCTGGTCTTGTCATTCCATCATTGTGGTTGGCAGCCCTGTGTTCCTGTGTTGCTCATTGGCCCTTGGTCATTGACGCTGATAGGTCCACCTCATCATTCAAGCTCGGAAAACACGTCTATGATCATTGTCGAAGCTCTCCGAAGTTCTACAGACCTCTACAAAGCTCTACAAACCCATACAAACCCCTCTGAAGCTCTACGAACCTCTACAAAGTCACGAGAATGCTTCGAAATCCTTCACAACACCTCGAAACTCTTCATATGCCTTCGGCCGCCATAGTACAATTCCCCTGACCTTTGCACAGCTCAGGATATACACTTGGAACATTGTCGATGAGTTCCGAACCAGTATCGAGCAATATCGCAGTGATATCGGCCTTCGAACAAGTCCGATATTTCCTCGACCGACTTCGAAAATCATCGAACATCGCAAATCGACATTGGACACTATATCACTATCTGAATAATCATCGCACACATGCCAGACATATTCCCTACCATTGTTGAACAATATCGCACCGATATCGGGCCACAAACGAAGTCCGAAGAATCTTCGAAAATCTTCGAAAAACATTGAACCTCGAAAAACATTGTCGGACACAGTATTTCCTATTTGAATGATCTTCGGACACATGCTGGACACATGGGACACTATATTGAGTATATCAAACACATTTCGACTGCATGTGCATGCATACAATCCGCTCGAAGCAGTTTCTGATCTTTTATTCAATTTATAACAAGGACAGTCTTGATGGTCAGTCTGACAGGTGACATCTAGAGGGCCTTGCATCCTTCCTCTGACTTGTGTTATACCATCCAAAGCCATTTTGTGGGTTTTGTTTGGGTTTCCGGGTTGAGCAGCATCAATGCACATCACCACTGTTTTGCTCTCCGCTCTGTTGCACTCTGTTCATAGAAGTTGTAAGTAACAAAAGATGAGGACGAAAAAGAAGAAAAGAAGATAAGTTAAGCTTGGGAGGCACACCCTCCCACCTCGTAGTAACTAAAACCAATGTAAGATTAGTAAAATAATAAAAAAGAAGAAATGAAAAACATACCAGAGGGCCCAGGACCTGCACCGTCGCTGCCATCCTCATCCCTGTCCTTGTCTTCATCCTTGTCCTTGGCCTTGTTCACTGTCTTTGCCTTTGTGTTTGTCTTTGCCATCTTTGCCTTCATCTTTGTCTTTGTCTTTGCTGTCTTCACAGTCCTCCCTGTTGTGTTGTTGGTGCTCTTCATTTGTGGTGTTGACGTGGCAGGTTGGGATGCTGGAGGTGTGGCCTTGGTGTTGTTGAAGTCCCTTGGCATTGTTTTTGGCTCCCTGGCTCATGTGGCGGATCGTGAGGTGTGGGGGACATGTCACCACCCTATGGTGTGGCCTACAGAAGTAAGATGAACAACATCAGTAAAAAAGAAGATTGAGAAACAAAAAAAAAAAAAGAACATAGGAACAGCTCGAGAGGTATCACCTCCCGAGTATTTCCTCTGCATTGCTGTTTGGCTCCTGGCCAGTGGGCTCCTCCCGTTATCTGGCATCACGGTCTCTTGTGGGGCGGTTGGTGTGACGTGGCAGCTGGTGTATTCATGTTGTTGCATTGGGCGGTGTCATGAGTGTTAGCCTGTAAAACCAGTAGATTTAGTGTAAAAGCGAAGAATAAAACGAATAAAACTTATGAGGAGGGAGCGACACCCCTGAGCGCCATCCAACGTGCCATTGTTGGGGTGGCTATTGCTGTGGTATTGTTGTTCTTCCTGCTAGCATTGTCATTGTCGTTAGTGTTGTTGGTGTTGTTGGTGTTGTTCCCTCATGGGTATGCCAAACCCATGCAGATCCCTACCTGTTGGAACTTGAGGTAATGAACAAGGACCGCAATCTCCTCGTCCAAAAAAATGCCAAGATTCGTGGGAAACAATTTGGCTGACCAAATTGTTTCCCACCCCTCTTACCGACACAACACTTTCCCTGTGTTTTGTGCATTGCTCTCGTGTTTAATCTAGAATAGTTCTATATAAAATGTTTGAGATTTCACCTCACTTGCCAGTGCACACTAAATCTGAGTCCATTCTAAATGACACCATGACCTACAACTTGTAAAGTTGTAACAAGTTGATGAGTTCTGCTTTGTGATCTTTTCTAATCTAATATTCATGTCATTCAGAGCACAGAGGCCTATGATATGCTGTCCTTTCATATGTTGATGTTTTCATTTCAAAGTGGCTACAACATGAATATGGCAGAACTTGGTGAGTTCTGCTTCATTTTTCATGATCTTATATTTGATTCTAATCTATTTACATGTAGTTTAAAGTGCCAAATGAGACGAGAGGCTTACATCAATTTGTTCTTTTGCATTTCGACATTTTCACTTTGTAGGGGTTACAACATACTAGGTATGGCAGAACTCAGTGAGTTTTGCTTCATTTTTCATGATCTTATATTTGATTCTAATCTATTTACATGTCGTTCAAAGGGCCCAGTGAGACGAGAGGCCTACGCCAATTCGTTCTTTTGCATTTCGATGTTTTCACTTTGCAGGGGTTACAATTTGGGTATGGTAGAACTCGTTGAGTTGTGCTTTGTTTCTCATGATCCTATATTTGATTCTAATCTATTTACATGTCATTTGAAGGGCCCAGTGAGACGAGAGGCCTACGTCAATCCGTTCTTTTGCATTTCGAAGTTTTTACTTTGTAGGGGTTACAACATAGGTATGGCAGAACTCAGTGAGTTCTGCTTCATTTTTCATGATCTTATATTTGATTCTAATCTAATTACATGTCGTTTGAAGGGCCCAGTGAGATGAGAGGCCTAAGTCAATCTGTTCTTCTGTATCATTTGCATTATGGAAGTTTTGATTTGTGTAAGTAGAAATATAGATCAATTACTGTGGTAGATACTCATGGTGTTTACTAAAAAACCATATGTGTTTCTGAGGTACCCTGTGTTCTCTTGAGATACTGTCTTTCCCCAACTTGTCGGAAATAGAGTTTTTTGGCTTGTCCTTCTGGAAGTTGTCCTTTGACTCAGAGGAGCTGCCAGACGAGGATTGGTTTGTGCAGTTAGTGCTGGACAAGGACTGAGGTTTGGACTGAGTGTTGGAATTGGAGCTAGGAGAACCTTTAGATTCCTTCTTTCCGGTGTGCGCGGAATTTCCGGGGGTCTTTGTTTCTAAGTGGGTTTCTTCTTCCTGCATCCAATAGATGTTGTCAGCATCCTGGGCTTTAAGATGTAGGGATGCTAGAGCATTGGGTCGTTCCCCCCATATGACTTCTATGTGGAGACGGAGTGGGAGACCACGGAAATACCGGTCGTGGAGAGCCTCATTCCAGTTGACCCGGGAAGCCAGTTCCCAGAAGTCCACATTATACTTCACTATCCTTCCACCTTTCTTCATTGTGAGTTCTGAAAGAGCCTTTTCTGCATCCCCAACAGGGTTGTGAGAACCAAAATTACTTTCCAACTCACTGAGGAATACCTCGTAGTTCCACATCCAATGGGCGGAGTTTGTTGGGTTGTTGAGTCCAGGTTCAAACCAGCTAAGGGCTGACCCTTTGAGGTAGGAAAGGATGAATAGGATTTTCTTTTCGTCAGAGGCGAAGACCTGAGGACGATCGTGGAAGTGAAGGTTGCACGAGACTAGGAAGTCCCGAAGTTTCTGGGGATTGGCCCTGCCAAAAGTGTCAGGATCATGAACTATGATTTTCTCGGTCTTGGGTGCTTGGTTCTGCCAGAGGGTTCAGAGACTATCTGAGAGCTCAAAGAGAGCATTGAGAAACCTATCTCCTGTATCAGGATTTCTGCCATCGGGAGGTAGAGGGTCATCAGGGTCATCAGGATCGGGGTCATCAGGACTGCTAGGGTCATCAGGTCCACTGGGAAGTCTGTCCTCTTTACCTGGACCTTCCTCGTCAAAGGGGTTAGGTTGCCCAACATTCTCTACATACTCTAGTGGAGTCGTGTTCCGAGGGGTCTCCGGAGGTTGAGACATGATGGAGGGTGCTCCAGAACCAATTTGCCTGAAGATGTTGGATGGTCTGGTGGATGCACCAAAAGTTGAAGCGTGCCTAGGGGAAGGAAGTATAGATCGGTGGATTGCTGATAATCCTGGTACCACGCCAGCACGGCGAGAGTTCCTTGTGGTTCATTGGGTTTGTGACTCAGTAGGAGTCATAGGAAAAGATGGGATGGATTTGACGAGAGAAGTGTGAGTTTGTAAATACTGTTAAGTTCTGAGTCATCAGATTTCTGGTTGTACCTGGATGGTAGGAGTTGAAAGGGAAGAGTCAGATAGGAGCAGAATTCCAATGGAAATCTGAGGTGAGGTTGGAACAGAAAGGACTTGGCTTCAGCTTGTAAGAAGCTGTGCCCTTCTCCTTGTCAAGTGTCCTAATTTCAGAGAAGGTGAGAGAGGAGGATCAGAGGATCAGAGGATGTCCAGAGAGGACAAGTACAAGTCTTGAGGAAGACTTAGGAGAGAGACAAATGGGAGCAAAGATAGAGTTGGATTAATTGGGTGACTTTGTTGATTTACAAACTGGCAATACAGAACAAAAGTAGCTAGCTTAAATACTAAGGTTGGAGTTTCCGAGGCTGTGGTTAATATGAAAACCGGCTTCTGAGGCAAATCCTGAAACTGTTTCACCTAATTGGAAATGAGGGAATTTCGCCTCTAGGCAGTGCTGCTGATAGGAGGTGGGCTGTGATGCAAGGCAGCTGGGAAGGGGGGCGGAAAACAATTGGAAATCCAGTCGAGAGAATCGGTCTTGACATAGGACCCTTTTAGGTGTTTTGTTTGGGTTTCCAGGTTGAGTATCATCAATGAATACTGTTATTGGAGTGTGGCATGGAAAGATCAGCAAAGAAACTTCCCTGCAAAGGCAGTGCACCAGCACTCGCTGGTGTAGAGGGTAATGATAGCCTATACATTAGATAGGAATGGTGAGAGCTCTAGAGGGAGCTCGAAATGGTATGCAAGCCGAAACTCAGCAGGTCCCAAAATGCCATGGGAAATGGGATCAGCTAGGTTAAACTTGGATGGTACAAAAATTGGAGTGATTGTAAGGTTAGCAGGAATGAGGCAGGAAGTAATTTGTTGGATTGAAGCATTGCGTGGAATATTGTGGGAACACCCCTTTTTGTAAGTGTCAATGACACCCATATTGTCGCCATGGATGAGAATTTCCTTGTCAGAAACATCTTGCTCTGTGACCCATAAAATTGCTAACTCGACAGCTACTGACTCTGCCCATCCAATGTCTCAACCCTCGGTATCCCAACCATCAGTAAGTTTCCATGCCATCCATCATTGATCTATGAGTATACCAACTCCCCATGAAGCAGATGCATCCACCCAGATGTCATAGAGTGCTTGTATACGTGGAAGGAGGGAATGAGAAGCAGGAGGCAGCGAAAGAGTTTTTTTCCACCAGAGCATGTCATTACATATGGCGAAAGAGATATGATGTTGAGTCCACTTGTTAGGAAAATGGGAAACCATGTGGCTCAGGGCAGGAAGGTAGGCACGATCATTGGGGTACACAAAGGTAATATGTTGGAGCATGCCATGTATAGAAGCAACATCCTTCTCAGTTATGGTGGAAATTTTCAAAAAATTAACAACCTTTTCAAGGTATCTCAATTGTTTCTTATCCAATAATGAGACCCATTTGTTAGGCAAATCCCAGACAAAGCCACTGTAATCGGTGTGATATGCAAAATTGTGGCCCTGTTCAGAAACATCATGCCATGGGATACCTAAGGGTGTAGTAATACAGAGGATAGTGTCGAGGTTGAGGGAATAAGAGTAAACGGTTGAACTGTCAGGTGCAAAGGAAGAAGCAATCAGATGATGCAAAAAATCAAAGTTGTCAACCCATTTGACAACATGTGGAAGGAATACCATGCACCACAAGGATGTCAATGGTAGCATCAGCTAATTCACCCTGAATGTTACCAGTGGTAGTAAGACCAAATAGAGCACAGTGATCAGGCCAGATATAGTTTCTCCAGTACAATGCAATGTAAGGTTTATGCTGAGGTGCAATAGGAGAACAGTGATAGGCTTTAGTAATATCCAAACTGGCAGCCTGTGTCCCAGGTGGAGCATTAGTGACCTGGGGAAAATAGTTAGGAAAGCACAAAGCAAGATGTTGCAGAATAAGATAAGATCAGTTGCCCATGTCCACTTGGACAGACAACAATACGGATTACTTGTCTGCGCCCACTTGGGCAGACAACAAAGTTTTTCAATGCCTACATAGGCAGACAACATAACAAAGACCAAAGATTTCTAGTTGTCCTCACCCACATGGGCAGACAACATATCACATATCTGAAGACCATGAACATACCATATCAGCAAAAATAGTACAAGTGTGCCATCTTATAGGATGATCTTTTGCATCCAACCAATTGTTGGTTGAAACACCAAGATGGTTGCGGGCAGAAAGATTCCAAATCATTCTCCACTTCCCACAGCCAGGTGGCCTCTCAATGAAACCAAGCGGCGCAGTACAAAAATGACCACGAAATAGTACATGCACTTCATCAAAAGTATAAGGGCCAGATATTCGTTTAGCTTTAAGTTTGTCCAAGATATGAGCATCAACACCTGCAGAATGTTCAGAAACAGAGGGCATGTTATGAGGAATGAAAGTGTAAGTAAGCAGAGGAGGATTGCCAATGGGTGAGCCATAAAAAAGATTGTGGACAATAGTAGTGGTCAAAGTAGGGCAATTATTGGACGATTAACAGTGCAATTATTGGACAATTATGAATCAAAAATTGTGTCAATAATCCAAGTCACTTTGACTGTGATGATTATCGAGGGCAATTATGGGGCAATTATGGGACACAATTATTTTGACAGATCTATGATCTTCTGCATGATGTAAGCAAAAATGTAAGCACATCAAATAATCACCTTCGATAATCATGCAAATAATCGTTGAATTGCCTCTGGAGGCAATTCAATGATTCTGCGATTATCCATGTCCCAAAAATTGTGGACATAATCCATGGATAATCACCCTACTTTGACCACTACTAATGTTTGAATAATGTTTGAGGAGGTTACATTCACGCAGTGCCGTCGCCCATCCCTCAACATGGTATGGCGTGATTATACAATTGTAATCAATTTCAAGTGCAGGCGATGGCCGCATGGTAGGCATCATCACACAGAAAGCAGACATGCAATCCATGGGACTGGTTAGTGGAAGAGCATGTTCCGATATTGAAATGAGTGCAAATGTGCTTGTTGTCTGAGATCCACGTGAGGTTATCATTTCTGTAGATGATGACCCAATGCCGCTCCTTCCGACTAGGTGTGGATGCATCACAATGTGGAGCTCAGTGGCCATCTTTCCACCCACATCTGAGACACAACGGGGTGAACTGGGATTTTGGAAAGGAATGAAAGGACCAGGACGGGACATTGTAAGGTTGGTAATGGTGGTTGCATGTAGTGTTGTCTTGTGTGGGTGTGTTATTAGTGATAATTTTAGTGGAAAATGTGATCTTCTTGTTAATAAGGGCATCACTCCAATGATAATTGGATGGGTTGATGATGAAAGGACTGTTGGTAAAAAACAAGAGTGGACCTCTTTGTCGAAGGAAACATATGCCTGGAAGTGAGTTTGAAACTGTGAATCATTAAGCATGGCATCATGGTGCATTGTCCATCCTTCGAGGGTTTTGCCTTGTGCTCTCTTTGACATCCAGTTGAGAAAGGTGTTGGAAGCCAAACACCAAGAAGTGGGGGAAAGATCTTCATCGGCAGGAAAGTCAGAGACATCCAGAACACGAGTATTTTTGTATCGCCCCATTCCCACTTTGACAAATCTGAGGCTTTTGCAATTGCAAATACATTCCAAGGCCTCTGTTGTGAAGAGAGGGAGTGGAGGAGCAATATCACATGCAGCAAGTAAGGTGATATGGTTAGGTATGGAAGTATTGTATGTTTCAAACTTGTTTTGAGAAGCTTCAGTGTCATGGAAAAGAGTCCCTTCAATGTTGAATTTAGGTGTCACCTTAGTTTGCATGCTCCTAGCTTCCCCTTTGGTTGTGGTGTTGAAGGTTCATTGGGAACAGGTGTGGTTTTGGAACATTGACTGTGTTCTTGTGGATTGTTATCCTTATCAGGATGCTCCAGAAAAGGAGTGATATCGTCCAGTTCATCCTCAGAAATATCTCCACTAGAATCTTTGTGCCTCTTCCGTTCTCTCTCTTCATTCCTCTTCTTTTGTCATTCATCCAAAGTCTTGAGCATCTTGCAATATTTATCCATCATGTTTTCTCCTTCGGTTCATGTCTGTGTGGGATTGTTCTCGAGGAAGGGGCTTGTTTGTAACTCCTTCATAATCAGAAATTGTTGTATGAGACATATTCGTACTGCTCAAAAACTAACAACTAGCAAAATTTGGTGGAGCAAGTGGAAGTAGAAAGATGAGACAAAATTGATGCACACAGACCATACTACTTCCACTCGCTGAGTCAGCCTTTGTTGAGCCCACCTCGCTAGCTCAGAGGGTTCAATGTTCAATGTGAGACAGTTTCACTCCAGCTCCTTGCTTCCAGTGTGGTAATGGTGTTTGTGGTCTCGATAGTATCGAGTTCCCATGCCAGTATTAGGGCCGCATTTGGCCTCATTAGCCTACCACCTGCAATATATGGTATTCTGGGTCTGCCACCATGGAAGATGCTTCAGATATAATGTTAGTTGTGATTGTCAGTTCCATTACTGCATGCACTCAGGTCTCCTTGATACTGTAGAAAAGTGATCCTAGTACAAATAAGATCATCTCAGTCTCTGTACAAGTGACTCTATTCATGTATACTGTACCTAGTACAAATAAGATCATCTAATAGGTACAGTAAGTATAGGCATATAAGTAAGTGGTATAAACTGTGCTCACCTCAGTCTCTGTACAAGTGACTGAGGTGGTAACTAAAGTATGCACTGTATATATATATGTATTGTGTATAACAAAGAGAATTAGAGATAAAGAGGGCCCACCGTGAGTATTGTTTTGATGCATGCACTATATTTAGCCTTTCCCTTTTGCATCAAAACAATACTCACGGTGTATTCTTAGCAAGGCGACTGCAGGCATGTGCATTCTCAACACTCCTCCTCACCATGAAGACTCCTCCTCACATGGAATCACATTAATGAAGGCCAAGGTAGTTGCAGAGATGTACAAATTGTTTGGCATCCAACGCTTTGGTGAACATGTTGGCAACATTATCGCGGGTGTTCACATAGGCAATATTTAAGTCACTGAACTGGACATGCTCATGCAGGAAATGTTATTTGATGTTGATGTGCTTGATGCAGGAGTGGAGTAGGGGGTCCTCCGATAGGGTTTTAGTGGCATTGTTATTGCAAGAGATAATTGTAGGCATATTTTGTTGGTAACTGATAGCATTAAGTAACATGCGTAGCCAAATGCACTCTTTTTCAGCTTCAAATGCTGCAATGTATTCCGCCTTGCATGTGGATGCTGCAACAACTTTCTGCTTATGAGCAGCTTAAGAGACTGCACCAGACCCGAGGGAGCAAACATAACTGCCCACACTTCGATGCGTATTGAGACAGTTGGCCCAATCTGAGTCAGTAAATGCATGTAAGGTGATGGGAAGGTGGCTGCCCAGGTGAAGTTTGAGATCCCTGGTGCCTTTAAGATAGCGTACCAGTCTTATAGCAGCATCCCAGTGTTCGGATGAATATGAATCTAGGTACTGTGAGAGCTGTTGGACTGCATAAGAAATATCTGGACAGGTAGAAATCACCAAATAAAGTAAGCACCCTATGAGAGAGCAGTAAGGGAGTTTGAGAAGAGCATTTCTGGTGGTTGATGAGAGAGACCATTGATCAGAGTGGCATAGTTTTGAACTGGGCTCGAGAGGAGCAGATACTGGGTAAGTGTCCTTTTGTCTGAATTGTTTGACAACCTTGTCAATAAGGGCCGTCTGAGAAAGTGTGACAGTGTGTGTGTTGTGGTCCCAAGTAACAGCAATACCCATAATAAAATGGGCCATCCCTAATTTGGATATGGTCCACACCTCATGCATTGATTCTTGAAATGCTCATTTTCCTCTTTGAAATCAACAATGGCTAAAAAATTATCAATGTGCACAGCAGTGATAATTATTCCGCCATCAGTTTTGTGATAATAGATGGAAGATTCGCAAGATAGATGAGTGAATCCCCAATCTAGCATCTGGGCATTGAGAGTTTGATTCCAGATATGGCCACTTTGTTTCATGCCATATAAGCCATGCTGGAGTTGCCACACCCAGTCCTCCTTTCCCGGTTCCTCAAAACCAGTGGGCTGTTGCATACATTGTACTTCGACATCTGGGAGTAAGCCGTAGAGAAAGGCCATTTTTATATTGATTTGCTGTGCATCCCATCCAAGAGAGGCTGCAATATGTAAGAGAATGTGCCAAGATTCCATGCATGTGGTCAGTGAGGTAGTTTTGGTATAGTTCTTCCCATAAATCTGCCCATGACCTCTGAAGATGAGCCATACTTTCCATCTAACTGCGGTGCCAATTTCATTGCGCTTGATGTGGAAGACAGATTTCCCCTTCCGGATGTGCTTACCCTGAGGGACATCTGAGTGTGGTATTAACTTGTAGACCCCCATTTCTTTTAGGGACTGCAGCTCATCACAGTAACCCTGTTCCCAGTGTGCAGCATTGGCTGAGTTCTTTGCCTCATCCCATGTTTTTGGCTCATCCTCAAATTGAAGTGATTCTGGATCAAAATCAACCATCTCCAAGATCAGGGCCTGGAGTTGATGCACTTGATCAACTAGATCAAGATCATTGAATGATCAACAAAGATCTTCTATGACATCACAATCATGATCGATGGGTATTTGATCTGATCTGGTGGCAACATTGGCTGCTCTATGTTCCCGCCATGCCTCTTTGATTTGAGCAGCACTCTCTTGAGACTCACAAATGGCAATTTCCATTCTAGTGATGACAGGACCCCCACTTGGACTTTTCTCTGTTGGTATCGGTACACAGGTGGATCAGTGTACATGGGGCTGGGGCAGTATCAACTGATGCTCTGCATTATCAGGAGTAAGTGCCAAGGGTTGCGCTTGGTCATGAAAGGACTCATTGTCATCATTGTTATTCAATGATAGAGGAGTCAGAAAGGGCTGTGTGCTCCATGGCTTCTCATTGGTATCATTGTCATCCAGTGCCATGGGCGCAGGTGGCATGTGGCCATTGTGACTTTCCAGGAATCTAACATGATAGGAATTATGAACTTTGCATGTGGTACAATTATAACACCTGTATAGGGCAAGGCAGGGGTTACCCCTGGGTGTCAAATCTCATACCCTTACCCCTACCCCTGAACACCCTACCCTTAGGGGTAAGGGTATGGAAACATATAAGGGTTGCCAAGGGTATGGGAGGGTTTGTCTAGGGTACAAGGGTTTGGGACAAAATCAACATATTTAGAGCAAATTTCATTTGAAAAATGTTGATAACTGTTGTATTTACTATTAATATCACATATTAATACCTCTTATTAACATATGAAAGCCATTATCATGTTGGACAATCCCAAAATATGAATTTAATTGATGAAAATCTTGAATAGGAGTCTTTGTAGCTGAAAATATCATTTGATAAGCATACCCCTGTCATACCCCTGTACCATTAGTAAGGGTACATGGGTATGCAAGGGTATGAACTTCCAAACCCCTACCCTTATCCCTCATACCCTTAGCCCAAAAACACAAGGGTATACCCCTACCCCTGCCTTGCCTTACACCTGTATGACTTAGACCTTGAGTCATACCCAATCAGGACACATTCAATGGAACATTCAAATATCTTGGGGTTATCCTTTTTTGGAATAAGGAGGAAAGCTTTGCACCTGATTTCTCATAGATATGAATAGTTGGGTTTTTTGCTGTACCAAAGTTCCCAAGGAGTTGATCCTGCAAGTGAACAAGTGGTGGTCTTGGCATGTAGATGAGATGCAGTGAGATAAAACTCATCCCAGAGGAACAGGGGTAATCCTGCATATATATGCATTGTACAGGCCTTAGCCATCAATGTTCTATGCATGCGCTCTACTCAGCCCATGTGTGCAGAAGTGTGTGGAGCTGTGAAACGTTGATCCGTACCATGAGTCTTCAGCCAATTTTCCATCTCATGGGATTTAAGCTCGCCATTATCAGTGATATAAGTGCCGACTTTGAGTCCTGTCTCATTTTCTCGAGCAAGTTCCCAAGCTTGTAACTCAGAGAAAGAGTCATCTTTGTTATGGAGTGGTATAGTCCACGGAAAGGAAGTATAGTTGTCTACAATATCCATGACATAAAGATTCCCTGTACGCGATTTAACTGCATGGGGTCCAGACAGATCGACCCACACCTTCTCCAGTCTCCTTGTTGCCTTGTGACCTGGCCCCTCTTCATGGCTTCTTTGGGACAGGGGTCTTCAACTGTTTACCAAGCATGCAAGATCTACATTTGGATGGTTTTGGGATGGATGTAATAGGCATACCAGTGAGAGTGCCTTTTTTGGCCATATCCCAGATAGACTGGTAATTTGCATGACCAAGGCGGTGATGCCATGTCTCAAGGTTGGGAGATTTGTGTATGGTAAACGTGTGATCAACCAAAGCTGTAATGATGTCAAGTGTGTAAAGCTTCTTGGATATGCACAAACCATGGGCTATGTGAGCTCCGGTATGTTTGTCAGTGACCCAGCATGTATCACTATCAAAATGTGCAACAGCATTTGAGTCATCTGCCAGCATGCCCACTGAAATCAGTCGGACTGTGGAATTTGGAATATAGAGCATGTTACATAATGTAATTGATGCGCCTCAGGCTATTCTTAACTTTATGTCACCAACACCCACAGCAGCTATAGATGAACTGCCAATGCCTTTGACAGATTGGGGTGGAATGGGGTGGAGTTTGAGAGAATCAGACTTCTTAGGCGAGATATGTACTGTTGCACCAGAGTCAATAATGAAAGGAAAATCATGAGTAGTGAGAACTGAGCGGCACATCTGGTTGAGGGGCTCTACAGTGAGTGCACTGTCAATGGGGGTAGAGGTATGGTCATTCCAGTTGACTGTGGTAGTGGGCTCCTCCTCAATGATGACCCAACCCTCATACTCGTCCATGTCAGTAGAAGCGGTGGGTATAGGATCTGCTAAAGTCTGAGGTTGCCTTTAGTGCAGTTTAACCTAGCAATTGTGAAGGGAGACTCAGATAGACTGAACAGCTGGAGTCCAGAGTGAGCAACTAGTTATTATATGAGACAATAAGGAGTACAGTACCTGGAGTCCAGAGTGAGCAACTGAAGAGTGCAAAACTCCGGACTCTGCAGTCTACATACTGTGAAACAAACAGTGATAAACACAAGGTGGAAACTACTCTAAGTGCCCATGAGTGTAACTACAAGTGATAGGACATGGAATAGAAGTAGGATAGAAGTAAAATGGAGAGATGGTGAATCATACATTTAACACCCCCCCTTGATAAAGCAACTCTCAAAATAGCTGAAATCACACCTTTAAACCAAGAAGAGTCCAGAATTTTTCCACTGTTACACGAGGTAGTGCCTTGGTAAGAATGTCGGCAAGTTGATCAGTGGTGGGGATATAGACAGGGGAAATGGTGCCAGCTTCAACTTCATCGCGTAGCCAGTAGTACTTGAGATCAAGGTGCTTCATTCATCCATGGTGCTCTGGGTTTTTGGAAACAGTGAGAGCGGACTGGTTATCAATGAAGAGAGTGGACGAATGATCAACAGGATATCCAAATTCCTGTAAAATGCTGTGAGTCCACTTGATTTCCTTTCCAGCCTCTACTGCAGCAACAAACTCAGCCTCTGTGGTGGAAAGCATCACAAAAGGTTGTAACCAACTCCGCCAGTCAACTGCACCTCCACCGACACAAGTCAAATAGCCACCAGTTGAGTGACCATTATCCTTGTTACCACCATGGTCAGCATCAGTGTAAGTTGTGAATAACTCACTACCATCCTCATCAGGTCCATAGACTAGAGTCCATAGTACCCTTGAGATAGTGAAGTAGATGCTTGACTGCAAGCCAATGATGAGGACCAGGGTTGTGGTTGAAACGACCAAGTACACCAACTGTATAAGCAATGTCCGGACAGGTGGTGGTGGCAAGGTACATCAAAGACCCAACAGCAACCAAATAAGGAACATTGCACATTTCTGCAACATCTTCCTCTGTTTTGGGGCACATGTCAGAAGTCAATGAAAGGGAGGGATCCATGGGAGTCAAGACAGGTCTGCAATCTGACATACCAAAGTGTTCAAGCACATCAACGATGTACTGACATTGGGAGAGGGAGATGGTGTGATTTGTGAGGTCACAAGTAATGTGGATGCCAAGTAGGAATTGAGATCACAAAGTTTGAAATGGGATTTGAGATCTTCAACTACCTTGTCAATGGCAGAAGTAGAAGTCCCAGCAAGAGTAATGTCATCGATAAAGATTGGAACAATTACCCTGACTTCACCTCATGTGTAAATATAAACAGCATGGTCCGCTTCACAGCGTGTAAATCCCATAGCTGTCAATACCTCATGGAGGCAAGCATTCTAGTTGCGAGCAGACTGTTTCAACCCATAGAGAGGTTTATGGAGCAGACAAACTGTGTTTGGGTTACCTTGATGGAAACCCTCGGGTTGGCGCATGTAGATGACTTCCTCAAGTTCTTTCCCAAGTAAGAAAGCATGGGAGATGTCAAGAGAGAAAAGGTGGAGGTCTTTCCTTGCAGCCAATGCAAGAATTAGCCGAAGTGAAGCAGGACGATAAACTGGGGAGAACGTAGCATCTTCTGCATATTCAAAACCAGGGCATTGGGTGAAACCCTTAGCCACAACCCAACCTTTGTAATGCTCAATGGAGCCATCAGCATTATGCTTGAGGTTAAAAACCCATTTGCATCCAACTACCTTTGCACCAGGAGGTAACTCCACATAATCCCAAGTCCCATTCTCAAAATAATTGTTCATCTCTGCATTTGCTGCCTCCTGCCATTTTCGCGCATCTGAGTGCTTCATAGCCTCCTTGAATGACTGTGGGTCCACATAATGAGTAGATAATGCAAGATCAATACTAGAATCCAAACCATCACCAACAACTGGACCAGACTCATCATCAGATGAAGGTTGATCGAATTGTGGAGCTGGGATTGGAGCAAGGGGCTCATTCCAAGCCCATGGTGGCAATCCAGCATTCTTGCGTGGATTAGCAGCTCGACGCTCTAAAAGTGGAGGAAGTGATGGAGGAGGAGATGAAATTGGGGTCTGAGGTGGAGATACAGCAGGTGTCTGAGTAGGAGGAGTGGGAGTGTGAGGGGTAGTATTAGCAGGAGGAGAAGAAGCAGGAGGAGTAGGAGATTGAGCAGGAGATTGAGATGGAACAGGATCATCATCAAGATCAGTTACACCAGAAGGAAGAATTGCCTGTACAGGTCCAGGATCAATGTCACTAAGATCAGGAACCATCAAAGGTGTAAGATACTTGGACATGATGAGAGGGGAAGAGGGATCAACAGGTGGCTTGTTCCAAGTGTGTTTGAGACCAGGAAAATAGCGCTCATCAAATTCAGCGCATTCACAGATCACAGTATGCTTGGTCACAGGATTGTAGAATTTCCAGGCTTTGTAACCCTCAGGGTAGCCAATGAAGACACACTTCTCCATGTGAGAGCCAATCCCAGTATGCTTATCCTTCTGGATGTGAACATATGCAGCACAACCCCAAACTCAGAGATTTGAGACATCTGGTTTATGCTTATGCCAGAGTTCAAAGGGGGTTTTCTCCGAGAGGGAATGAGTGGGACACTTGTTCTGGACTGTGATGTATGCATCGACAGCCTCACCCAAGAAAGAAGGAGGTAAACCAGCTTCATAAAGCATGGCAGTAGTGTGTTCCTCAATACTGCAGTTTGCTCGTTCAGCAACGCCATTCTGTTGAGGTCGATTACGAACAGTATGCAAACGTCCAATCCCACACTGATCTGTGAATGCAAGGAATTCATTAGACATGTACTCGCCTCCCTTGTCATCAATCATAGCCTTGATTTTGCGATTCCAGTGATTCTCAGCTTTCACTTTGAATAACTTGAATGCATTAAATGCCTGATCTTTGGTACAAAGGAAGTATTTGGAGCAGAAATGAGTATTGTCATCAATGAAAGTGATCCAGTAACAATACCCAGAGTGAGTACGTGTTTTGAAGGGACCATGCAAATCAGAGTGGATGAGATCAAGGGGATTGGCAGCACAACTGGAGGAAGTGGGGAATGGATGTGCATTCATCTTGCCAGCTAAACAAGGTTCGCATATAGGGTCTGGTTTGGCATGCATATTAATACGCATACCAGTCACCAGCTCATCCTTCACAATCTTATTGACAACATCGTAGCCATGATGAGCAAAACAACGATGATGATGCTCAACCCAGGAAAACCACCAGAACTGCCGATGAGGCAATCAATGATGTTTGCAATGAGTCAGAGGAGGGTTGTGAGACGTTCCGAAAGTTCGTGGTCAAACCTCTGATAAGATTACTAGTTAACACTAGTCATGAAGGTAGTGTTATGCGAGACGAAGGCATTTGTTGTGGTCCAATCGAGTATCGATCGATGAGATCAACGGCAAACAAGTTTTATCGTCGATGGTCGATATGTGAATTCTGGGGACCTTTCGATAGGTCGATGGTATATGAAGGGTGCGGCAAACTGCTATGAAGTGTTGGAAGGGTTGCTAGAACTAATGACGAGAGGATCGAGGGAGGATCGAGGATGCGACGATTGCAGAGGTTTCTCGTCGATCGAGAAAACCCACAGAGACTTAGATTGTTTTAGAAAGCTGATCGGATGCTTAGAACTGTATACGAGACGATATGTGAAGACGATTTCTTTTTGTTTTCAAGTAGATACTACAGAGTTTTATATGTTTTAAAGAAACTTCCTAAAATGGAATGAGAAACATGTGTAGAACATGAGGCAAAAGATATGAGTTAAGGCACAAGGCCATAAAGGAGACTGGAATCCGAACAAGAAAGATATATATATCATATGATGAAAGAGTAATAAAGGGAAAGAACTAAAAGAGACTGTCCTTTGTGTATAAACTGCGCTAAGTCTCACAATAATGCGTCCAGTGGGTTCTGTGCACGATAGGGACTTGGAATGAAGCTGACCTATGATCAGCAGGTTTGAACACGAGTTGGAATATGTCCTAGTGCATGGTCTTCCACCATTTAGATAATGAAGGCGGCACCCAATGTCGCTCGTAGTTTCTCGATATCGATCGATGACGCTCGATGATGGTCGACGATGGTCGATTGCAGTTGTGGCTTGTTCGAAGTTGGTCGGGGATGTTCGGTGGTCATGTAGGGGAATCTTAGGGACTTTCGGGGTAGTCCTAAGGTTGTGCGGTGTGGTCTTTTGATACTATCGATGTCGCTGGTGATGTTTCTATGCGGTCGATCTGATATCGTGATTGATAGAGTGTGTCGTGCTGCATCTGGGACGTCGTAGGAGTTAGCCGATGTAATTAGAATGATGCTAAAGTGTTGAATCGGTCCTTGAGCCAAGAAGACGACCTATCAACAATGCCAGAGATTGCGGTCTGCAGGAAGAGTGGATATGGAGCAGTGAGCATGCTCGGTGAACACCTCAGTAGTCCCAGCAAGAAATGCGGAATTGTTCTCATCAATGGGAGCCATGAAAGGTGTTCACCATCAAGTAAGAATATCATCGCAAGTTCATTGGCAGAGATATAAATGTCAATACCACATTGATGGGGTAAATACAAGACTGAGAGGAGATTGTTCTGGAGATCGGGGACATGCAAAACACGAGTAAACTCGACAGCCCTCAATTCTTTTCCTGCAATAATTGGTTTAAACACCACACTTCCTACACCTTCAGAATAGACAATAGTATTGTCCACAAGATGAATTGGGACATGAAAAGGGGTATAATCATGAAGCTAGTTGTGATGAGGCATCATATGAGACGTGGCCCCTGTGTCTGCATTCCAAAGGTAAGTTGTGGTTGAAGTAGGAGTGGGTTGAGAGGAACGATAACTTGCATTCCCAGCAAACTCAGCGACTGAAATGGCAGTAGCAACAGCTGCGCTTTCAGGAGAGGAAGGTGATGTGGAGGATGTGGTTGTAGAGGTGTTAGCAACGTGAGACTGCTTGGGTTTACGTGCCTCCGTCTTTGCAGCAAGGAATTTCCTGCACTGAGGTAGGGTATGACCTTGAAATCCACAAAAGTTGCAGAGTAAACCAATAACTGAAGAGGTGGCTAGAGCAGTACCAGATGTGGAGTCACTGGAGAACCCAGAATGATGTTCACGGTTTAATTGCTCATTCCTGAACGCTTCATGAATAGTAGAGCGATCAAGATTGTCGATGAGCATGAGGGAAGAGATGAATGAGGAATATTCATCGGGAAGGGCATGGATGAGAGCCATGGAGTGAAGTTCATTGTCAAGGTCATCGAGGGTGAAGCCAGAGGGACGGAGATCCTTGATAGCACAGACCTTCTCAGAAACGCGAGCTATGAGACCTTCCAGGCCCTCACTCTCTTGTTTCCTAACAGAGAATAAGTCATCATAGGTATTGAAGTGCATACAAGGCTTCTTTGATTGATTCCCTCTCTCCAACAGCTCCCACATCTTCTTTGGATCGTCAAAAACCCCACCCAGGTGATGCTTCTGGTCATCCTCAATATGCAAATAAATGCCCCCAGCCCCCTTATCCACTAGTTGAAACCACAAATGACGTGCCTCTGCATCCCCAGGGCTAGGCTCCTGTATATCACCAGTCACAACCCTCCACCACCCCTGTTTACATCCCCAGGCAGCCATCTGATCCTTCCAGGAGGCATAATTGCGATTGTTGAGCTTTGGGAAATTAGGTGATGAGTTGGACATGTTTGCAGAACAATGCGCTGAGAAGCGAGCATGGGCGCGATTGGGGTAAGCGTAGGCGCGTTCGAGGGAAGGGAAGGTGCCAAATCTGCCTGTCGAATCCGTTCGACGATAGCATTTGAATTGGGCGCGCGCGAGACGATTTGAGCGAAGGGTGTAATTTGAGTGTTTGGTGTTTCAGATTCGCGATGAGTGCTGAGCAGGAACCGTGGGCGCGTTCGACTATCGGTGTTAACGGGAGGTGGGGGGTATGTCCCCAAGTGTCCTAGAAAAAGGACTAAGCGATCCGACCAGTGGGCGACGAGGAACGTTGAATTTGGTGGGAAAAGTGTGATAACTCCAACAAGTGCTTGTTGACCAACAACCAAGGCACACAGAATGGAAATTGTAGGTGCTGGGGGGTTATTGAGGTCAGGGAATTCACTGAGAGTGGTTTCAGAGTGATTGGAGTTGATTTGAAGTCGCTAGGGTGCAGGGCCCATAACCTGCTAAAGTCTGAGGTTGCCTTTAGTGCAGTTTAACCTAGCAACTGTGAAGGGAGACTCAGATAGACTGAACAGCTGGAGTCCAGAGTGAGCAACTGAAGAGTGCAAAACACAGTCTACATACTGTGAAACAAACAGTGATAAACACAAGGTGGAAACTACTCTAAGTGCCCATGAGTGTAACTACAAGTGATAAGACATGGAATAGAAGTAGGATAGAAGTAAAATGGAGAGATGGTGAATCATACATTTAACAGGATCAGAAGCTAGGCCTGCAAATTCTGATGCAGGGGAAGGGGTGTTGTCTGAATCCACCATGACAGTAAATGCATGGCCATTGATATCCTTGACTGTAATGGGAATCTTGGGAGGATTAGCAGCAAGTGGCTTCTTCTCACATGCTGCTTTACAAGCAGCCTTCAACTCCTCAACAGTCTTCCCTGCCATACCGCCCCCAGGTTTAATACAATAGGCCTTAGTATGCCCTTTTTTTCTACACACAGAGTTCTCGCAAATAGGTATATTGGTAGGGCTGCTATTTTTGGACTGTGCTGTGAGTGCAACATGAAATCTCAAGTCATTTTGGTGGTCATTCTCAAGCAAAGACTGCTTGTTCTCCAGAAACAACTGAACATCCTTGGAACCATACGGGGCTGCATCAGTCAAAGCAGCAATGTCATGAGAAATAATGGATTGGGCATGAGGGAAATTGTCACTAAATGAATGAAGGAGAGGGATGCAACAAAGGAGGTCAGCCTTTATGTTGCCCATGGCAAAAGCCTGCTCAATGAGGGTACATATCTTCTCTGCAGTTTTGGGGAGGGGGACATCCTTTGTGCATTGAACAGATAGTGCCTGCTGTAGAAGCTGGACTTGGTGGATGGGCCCTTCTTTCTGATGATGGTCCTGAAGTACTTTCCAATTGACATCAGGCCCCTTTTTGATATCAAGGAACTGGCACTCAGAGGGGGAGATGCTCGACACAATGAGCGCATATGCAAGACGAGAGTTCACTTTCCAATTCACAAGGGCACATTGTTTGGTGGAGTCAGGTTCCTGGATCTCACCCATAACATACTCGTAAAGGCTGTTTAGGGAGCAGGTGATTATAATTTCCTTGCACCATTCTTTGTAGTTAGATTTGAGCTTGTCCAGTTTTTCACCGGTGTACTGGACAGATAGCTTGATGAGAGAAATGGATGGTGCAGCAGTAGTGTCGGGTCCCATAATAGAAAGATGGCAAGAGTAGACAATATAATGTCAAAGAAGAAAGGGAGAGACATGTCAGAATACCAGGCACATTTTGTGAAAGACAAAGGAATTGATCCAGGATCCTAGTGATCAGACAAATGGATCAAGAGAATGACATAGGAAAACGTTGAGTGGCTAGGTTATTTTCTTCCATCATTCAAATGCGACGAGAGTGGCCCATAACCTGTAGAAAAGTGATCCTAGTACAAATAAGATCATCTCAGTCTCTGTACAAGTGACTCTATTCATGTATACTGTACCTAGTACAAATAAGATCATCTAATAGGTACAGTAAGTATAGGCATATAAGTAAGTGGTATAAACTGCACTCACCTCAGTCTCTGTACAAGTGACTGAGGTGGTAACTAAAGTATGTACTGTATATATATATGTATTGTGTATAACAAAGAGAATTAGAGATAAAGGGGGCTCAGTAATGGACCATAGACATGCATCAAAGGGAAAGGCTAAATATAGTGCATGCATCAAAATGATACTCACAGTGTATTTTTAGCAAGGCAACTGCAGGTGCATGCATTCTCAACAGATACCTTGTCTTTTGCTTTTTATTGGCTTTTCATTTGTTCTTGATCTGAAAGTCTTGGTGTCTCACTGTTCTCTCTCCCTATTCCTGGGGCCCATACTCATGGCATTTCATCCCTGCACTCTAGATATTCCCACTGACAGATATTTTAATTCTCAAGCAACTGCAGTTATTCGGGTCTCCACATTTGTTACATGCACAGCCACACTCTCAATGAGAATCTTGGGACTACCATATCTCCCCTGCCCTTGGCTCATTTTCTATCATTTTTTTTTGCTTTCTAATTTGCATATAGTGGTTTACACTTACCTGCAATGATTAATCCCCATCTGTGATCCTTCATTTTAGAAATTCCATGCATCTTCAAGTTGGAGGCCCTCTCAGATTTTCCTGTTCCACTGCAAGGACACCCACAATCTATCTAGTTCTTTCTGATACTTAATATACTATAATAGGCCTATACAGTGTGCTTGGTTCTGAGACATTGGATGCTCTCCTCATCCTACTCTTACATTTTCGAGATTTCTTGCACTTTGACTTTCCTGTTACTCATCCATCCTTTACTTCTCATTCCTGTGTTTATCCCAAACTAATTACACTGAATGCAGCTTCTCAATCCTACATTTCAATAGGTTTTTGTCCATCTGCTAGTCCTGCAGGTGTGTGATGCTAGTGTATACTTTGCAATTGAAGCTCTGTAGCCTATGCAAGCTAGAATAACAATTCTGTATTCCACAGGAAAAGCACAAATAGTAAATACATTCACCTAAAGTGACCCAACTCATTACTGCCCTTGTTGGAACTTAGGCCGCAGCCAGTTTTTTCCCTCATATAGTAATTCACTTGTAGCTCACTCAAATCTCACTGTATCTTTGCAATTTATACATATTCTTGACCCCCTCACCTTGCTGCATCTGCCCGTGATGTCAAAAGTGTAAAAAAGGTACTTGTCAATTCTGCTCATATTTGCAGGTGGTGGACTGTCACCCATCATGCTCCTACCTCCATAGCTGCTCATAAAGCAGCTGCTCCAAAGCATAAAAGGGATGTTAGGAACCTCAAGATCACTCTTCCAGCCTGTCTTCCCCCAAGACTTTCACCTGAGGCTGTCCAGTCTGATTTCTCTGACTCGGCAGATGAGCTGGCAGCAGATCCTCATGCTGGAGACAAATCTGATGATGTACTCCCTCCAGTCTCAGCACTCTTGGAAGCATCTCTCACATACAAGCCTCACAACCCAAAGAAAGCCAAGAAGCAGCCAGTCCTGAGTGGTGACAATGATGTCGATGATCTTGGGATGGATTCTCTGACAGGTTCCGACAACTTGACAACCTTGACATCTCCTGAACTATCTGACACACAGTTACAGCCAGCAAAGAAGCCCCAAAAGAATGCAAAGGCAAAACCTCAGGTAGAAGAGCCCACACCAGAGGATTTGAGTGAGCATTGTGAAATAACCCAGTTGCATGCCAACATTGATTCTTATGGTACTTTGCAGGCATTGTTCTATTGATTCTGCAATCTACAAGTGATGGACACCACCGCTGAACCTTGACACATGCCGTGACATTTGAAGAAGTGCTGGAAATCATATATGATGTCATTGGATGTACTGCTGTCTGCTGAAAGCCAAACCTTTCATACAAGCTTGTGTCTGCCCCCCTGAAGACAGATCTTATCACCCTGGGCTCAGCGGAGGACTGGAGAGGATGTCTGGAAGATGTGGCACAGATTCAAGCAAAGAAAAAGGCAACAGTGCAGGTGAATATCATTATCAGCAAGCAGGTATGTCTTGTGTTTCTTTTGATGTGTGACTTTGATTGACACCTTCCCAGTACATGGCATCGTTGCGTGCAAAGGGAAAAAAGGGTGGGAAGAGCACACAAAAGGGCAGGAAGTTGAAACCAAAGCCAATGGTGATCCTGGACCTTGACAACTCTGATGACGATGATGATGAGGGTGATGAGGGGGGGATCATGGAGAAGGAGAGGAAATCAATTGAGGAATTGCAGCAAACATTGAGTAGATGTCAGCTGTGTGGGCCCATGAAGTCCTGCAAGATCAGAAGGAACGGCCAGCATGTCATGTTGACTTTCAACCAACTTTGTGGCTGGGCATTAGCACTGGTATGTTTGTTTCCATCTTACTTGCCACCGCCAACTTGAATGACCCACCTGTATTCCTGGCCAGTGGAACTCATTGAGTTACACTTCATACACCACCAAAGGGTGATCTCTTTGCAGCATTCCACTCTGATGGTCCAAGTCCATCTTCTACTACTCCTGGTCCTGCATCTACTGCCACACCACCCACACCAATGACTGGAACTCATATGGGGATGTTCAACCCATATCCATACATCCCACCTTGGTTCATGCCTGGTGGTATGCCCACCTATCCAGTTACCCCTACCCTGCAACCAGGCCAATCTCATCACCATGATGCAACTCCTTCCAGTGATCCTCCAGATGATGTTGGGGCAAATTGCTATCCTGAGATCCAGGTGTTTTTTGCCATGCTTGACCAGAAGCACCCACGATGTAATCTTTTGAAGTATGTGAACAATTTTGAGCTCATGGACTTTTACCATATCAACAAAATTGCAAAGGTCAGTATTGAATGCCTCTCCAGTGCAGAGTTTGGTGTTACAGCTGGGAATGCACAATTCATTTCCAATGCCATCAAGGCAGACATAAAGCACATTGACCATATTCTGGGAAAGAAGCATATGTAGCCTTTATACCCTACATTTTCCCCTGTGCATCATACTACAAGTAATTTCTTTGACATAAATACCCCATGCATTGCTACAAAGGCTAGATATATCCAGAGTCATGAAACCAACCATGACATGCTTCTGGAGTGACCTGGTCAAGGACATTGTAAAGAAAGAGATATGGTTCTACTTCATCACCAATCTCCACAATATCCCAAAACTGATGACCATGATGATGGATATAATGTTTTGCAAATGAGAAGCATTTTTCAATTGGGTTGAGATCAGGAGAATATGGGGGGAGATAAACGAGCTTGATTCCACTGAACAACACATCAGAACAAGCATGCAGATAGACAGAAACTACTAACTGTTCTTCACACAACTCCTCAATGCCCAGAACATGATGTTGAGGAACACACCATGGAATGACGCATCACCAAATGCGGAAATGTCAGCACGTTTGATGCGGATGCTATTGTTAGCACATCCCTTTGATGCGCGTGAACAAACACCTTAGTTCCCTTTCTCATTCTTTCTCTTTGTTTGGCAAAACATATATATACTCATAGATAGACAATCTGCCACCTCAGTCATTTGTACAAGGACTGAGGTGAGTATGATCTTAGACATCGTATTATGATGATTACTTACTGTACCTCTAGTATAGCCTTGTTTATTCTAGGTACAGTATATCCGAATATCGTCATTTGTACAAGGACTGAGTATAGCCTTGTTTATTCTAGGATCGATTCTCTACAGGTTATGGGCCATTTCCATCGTTGAAATGATGGTAGAGATCTCCTAGCCACTCGACGCGTGTTGACGTCACCCACTCTCGATCGGATTCTGATCATCATCTCACCTCGGATCACAGAGCAATTCTCCTTGTGGTAGCCACTCCAGTACACATCTAATCTCTTTGTTACTTTCATATTTCCATCCAACCACTCTACGACGCTTTACTCTTCATAATCATGACTGCCGACCCCGACTCCAACATAGCTTCCGTTCCCCTAATCAAACTCTCAGTTCAGTATGCAGGAGTCAAGCTTGACAAGCTGAAGTCCAACTACAAAGGGTGGTGCAAGGATGTTACCATTGCACTCTCCCTCAATGGCCTCTATGAGTACGTATCTGGGGATGCTTCTCCCCCACCAACATCCAAGATGCGCGCATCCTCGAATTACTCTGCCAATGCCCATCTCGCATATGCTTTCCTTGCGTCCAGCATCACCCCTGGTGAATGCCCCTTCCTCGACATGACAAAGGGCCCTAGTACCAACTGGACAATTATCAAAGACTGTCACCAGAAGGAGGGACCCATTCGCCAAGTCCAACTCTTACAACAAGCTTTGTCCATTCAATGCACGAAAGATACCCCACTCCCCGAAACTGTGGACCAGATCTGCACTTTAATAGAATGCGCATTCACCATGGGAGATATCAAGGCTAATCTCCTATGCTCCATAGCACTCCTGAACTCCCTCAGCGATCATTTCCCCCATGCCTGTTCAATCATATCCCGCGATATTTCGAATTCTTCCTCAACATCTCCCTACACTTCCAACGACATTAGACGGTTCCTGGAAAATGAACAGTCCCTGATCGAGAATGACCAATGCTCTGAGAGCAGGTCATCCATCGCACTCACTGCCCGCACCAAGACCCCAAGAATGTCCAGTTCCCTCCTTTGTAGCAACCCAGTTTGTAAGAAAACTGGTCACACCATTGAATTCTGCATTAAGCAAGGCAGAGGCATGGCCAGGAAGACAATTGAAGATTCTAAGGCAGCTCGACAACTTATGCTCAAAAAGAAGAGGTTAGGTATGGACACACCCAAGGTCCCTGTCACCGTGAAGGACATTAACTGGCGCGCGTTCACCGTACTCATCGACTCCATGTCACCACTGACCCCTTCAAACCCGCCCAAATTTGCTGGCATTGCATGTGATCCTGTCCCTGCCACGTCCATTGAGGAGATCGAGTATGAGGGCTGGTTGGTAGTTGAGGAGGAGCCTGTCACATCTATAGATTGGAATCAACACTACACCCCAGCAGCTGAGAATGCATTCACAGCTGAACCTCTAAATCAGACAAAGCGAACTCAAATGTCCCTTGACGATTTCCCCTTCATCGTGGATTCTGGCGCCTCGGTTCATATATCCCCAGATCGCTCAGACTTTATCTCCCTCCATCCCATTAAACCACGATTGGTAAAAGGACTCAGAGGATCTTCCATCTCTGCTATTGGTGTCAGTGATATCAAAGTACGTGTGGCGCAGGGCGCATCAATCATTTTACATAACACACTATACATTCCGAATGCAAGTGTTTGCCTCATTTCCGTTAGCTCCCTCACTGATGACTCCAATGCCATCGCCCATTTCGATTCATCATCCTGTTGGATACTGACAAATCTACGGGTGCCTTCATTGCATGTGGCCCCCTTCTTTCCACTAAGAAACTTTATGCACTCACTCTACATTCCACAACCACTAATCACGCCTTCACTGTCCATGGTACCCCCACGCTCGAAACCTGGCACTGTCGCCTCGGTCATGCTAATTATCAATCCCTGTGGGACATGATCAAAAAGGGAACGCTCACAGGTGCGTCTGTCTCTACAATCTTGAGACCGCCTAAATGTGATGCTTGTATCCTTGGAAAGCAGATGAGGATGCCAGTACCAAAGAAGCGTGAGGCAGGGGAAGGACACAAGGCTACGAGGAAATTAGAGAAAGTATGGATAGATTTGTCGGGACCACATGCTGTTAGATCACGCACTGGAAATGAATATGTGATGGACATTGTTGACAGTACTTTACAGTCCCCCACCTGTCCTAGTGGACTCCGACCGGACTGACTGGAGTCCACTGGAGTCCGAGTGGAGTCCGAGTGGAGTCTGAGTGGAGTCCAATTGAACTACACTAAGTCATGTAGAGTTCAATTGCCCATTGGAGTCCAACTGGAGTCCAACTGGAGTCCAACTGGAGTCCAACTGGAGTCCAACTGGAGTCCAACTGGAGTCCAACTGGAGTCCAACTGGAGTCCAACTGGAGTCCAACTGGAGTCCAACTGGAGTCCAACTGGAGTCCAACTGGAGTCCAACTGGAGTCCAACTGGAGTCCAACTGGAGTCCAACTGGAGTCCAAGTGGAATGCATTTCAACCAAATGATAAGTCAATTAGATATGAGCTCAAAGGACTTTGGAGTTGGTGAATTTCATAAAGTACCCACAAAATAAATTTGTGTACTGCAGGAATTGAACTCAAGACCTCACCATAAGGAATCACATGACAAACCAAACAAGTGTGCTCAACCACTTGAGCCACAGGAGATTTATTAGGGTTCAATATAAGGTTTACTTATGACTCAACTTTTCATATTCTTTGAGGAGGCATTTTTCAAACAATTAAGATCAAAATTTTTTAATTAGCCACATCCCTCGTGTAGGACACAAGGGAGTGGGTATAATATAATAATAAACAAAAAAAAACCCCTCTCGCATCTTGCGAGAGGGGGGGGATTATTACTATGTACATAAAAACTAAACCCCTCGCGTTCGGCATGAGGGGGGGATTCATAAGTACTACAATATATATACCCCTCGCATTCGGTGCGAGGGGGGAGCAGAGATAAATTAAAAATAATAAAGACCTCCCCACGCAAAATGCGGGGTTGGGGGGGTTGGGGGATGCAGTCTGGGGTGGGTGTTGTCGCCCACCCCTCCTCGCACGCGTCCATCGCTGTAGCAAGCCACACCCATCATCCACCCTACGAGCAGAGGCTCATAGGCATGGGAATGGGTGCCGTGATCGTCGTAACCCTGGTGTACCCGCCATCCACCCGACGAGCAGGTGCTCATCGGCGTGGGGTGGGTGTGTTGTCAGTTTTGTGGGTCTCCTAGTTCGGAGGGGTTGGGGGGAATGGTCAGTGATGTGGCATGCAAGGGAGGGGGTAGGTGGGTGCTTACCAGGTGGGTATCCTGCTCCACAGGTCTCCCGGTACCCCTCTGCCATCTCCTATCCTTTATCGACACCCTCACATCCCGTTTGGATGGGGAGGAGGGGGCTGGCATGGGTGTCGTTGGGTCTGGGTCGTTCTGGGTCCTGGTGCTGGTAGGCGGCGTCATCATCGTCATCGTCAACTGCACACACTCATGATCCACCCTACGAGCAGGGGCTCATAGGTGTGGGGTGGGTGTGTTGGCTCGTTTGCGGGTGGTGGTGTTGTTACTAGTAGATTATAACCTAGAAAACTCAAAAAACGAGTTAGTTAGTTGATAAAAACAAAAACAAAACAAAAAAAACTTATGTAGGGCCCAAACGACACGATCTGCATCGTTTGGGCCCGCATTCCATCCATTCGGCTCGTTTGCGGGTGGTGGTGATGGCAGATTGGGCGTGGGAGTGGTGGCAGTGGGTGTCCATGCAGTGGTGGTGGTGGTAGAGAGAGGAGGGAAGGAGGCGGCGTCGACAGTGGTGGTGGTGGTGGTGGTGGTGGTGAGTGATGAGCTGGCACATTTGATGACGCGGCAATATGCTTTGTCATACACAGCCGCACCATGGTACCTAATGCAAGTAGATGATGCCTCACACAAGGTACTGTGGTGTAACAGTTATATTGTGCATCATGATTGATTACATAAGCAACCTACAGAGATCTGGGTTCAATTCCTTTTCTTACACACTTTTTCAGCGGAATCCGACTGGACTCCAGTCGGACTGGACTGGGACTGGACTGGCAACTTTGCAGGCAGTTGGCTGGTGAACAGTCCTGGTGGACTCCAGTCAGACTCCCGTCGGACTCCGACGGGAAAGGTGGGGGAGTGTAAAGACCTCATTGTTGATGACTGCACTTCCTTTCCATGGTCCAAACCATTGAAGAACAAGGACAACGTGTTTCCAGAGCTCAAGGCATGGGAGCTAGCCCGCGAAAATGAAACAGGTTTAAAGGTTGGGATTTACATCACCGACAATGGGGAGCTGAAGTCAAATCAAATGGAAGCATGGCTGAAATCCCGAGGCACTGGACAGCGCTTCACTGCCCCACACACATCTGCACACATTGGACAAGTTGAACACATGCACAGGACACTGATGGCAAAAGCATGGACAATGCGCATCTATGTGCACCTGCCAACATACCTTTGGGACGAGTTTTATCTAAACAGCTGTCCATCTGCATGCCAAAACTACAACCCGCTCACTACAGGGGATCACACCCTGGGAACTATGGCATGAATGTACACCAGATTACTCATATATGCGCGAAATCGGCTGTTGTGTGTTCGTCCTAATTCCCAAGAAAGATAACCCAAAAATCTTCGAACGCTCAATTGAATGTGTGCTTATTGGATATGAACACAAGTCCAAAGCATACCGATGCTACAATCATGCAACCCACTGAGTACACAGTTCCTAACATGTACGCTTCATCAAGAGCCATGAAGGACACATCCCATCAGGCCCGGAACCAGTCGTCGCTTTACCAGATACTGCTGAACCCGAGTTAGAAAATACCACACCCCGGCACCTGTGGTGCCACATGATGACAATGATGAATACAATGAATATGTCGTACCACCAATCCACCCTAACACAGCACCTCCCCAACTTCCATGCTGATCATCCCGTATACCCATACCAATGGAATGTAACCCCAATGGGGGCCCTACCATCACACGCATAGGAGCGGCTGTCCAGGCATCTCGCAGGAGTGCTACCCACGTACAAGAACAGTGCCAGGAACACAGAGCAGCTAAGCAGCCAACGGAACAACTCCCCGATCATCATGAAGCATCCATCTCTGGCAATGACGTCAGAAATGATCTCCATCAAGCTTTTGAGAATCTAGACCTCGGCGATCAGGCACATGAACTCCTTGCCCTGATCTCAGAAATGACCGATCTCGATCCGGAGTCGCTTCAATTTGAGGATGAGCCCAAAACATGGGATGAAGCCAAGAACTCAGCGGACGCGACACGATGGGAAGCTGGGTATAGGGATGAACTGAAGTCACTGAAGGAGATGGGAGTTTACAAACTCATTCAATGGTCCGATGTTGATAGGTTGTCTCCTCGGCTCAAAGGCCAATTCACTGTTTCAACCACATTCTAATCACATTGGATAACTCACACAAGGTCCCAGAAGCAGCGCGACCACTTCTGACCAAGTCTACCGAGCGCGATATTGTATCGAACGCGGTCGAGCATCGTATCGAATGCGATCGAACATCATCGAGCATTGTATCGAATGCGGTCGAACAAGGTGATCGAACATTGTTGAGCATCATATCGAACATGGTCAAACAAGGTGATCGAACATCATCGAGCATCATATCGAATGCGATCAAACATTGTCGAGCATTGTATCGAATGCGATCAAACATCGTCAAGCATCATATCGAATGCGATCAAACATCGTCAAGCATCATATCGAATGCGATCAAACATCGTCAAGCATCGTATCAAATGCGATCAAACATCGTCGAGCATCGTATCGAATGCAATCGAACATCATCGAGCATCGTATCGAATGCAATCGAACATCGTCGAGCATCATATCGAATGCAATCGAACATCATCGAGCATCGTATCGAATGTGATTGAACATCGTCAAGCATTGTATCGAACGCAATCGAACAAGGTGATCGAACATTGTCGAGCATCGTATCGAACACGATCGAACATTGTCGAGCATCGCAAGCATCGTATCGAATGCAATCAAACATTGTCGAGCATCGCGAGCATTGTATCGAACGTGATCAAACATCATCAAACATCAAAAATCGACATCGGACACTATATTGCTATCCCAATGGTCATTGCACACATGCCAGACGTATCCCCTACCATTGTCAAACAATATCGCACCAATATCGGGCCACGAACGAAGTCCGAAGAATCTTCGAAAAACATCGAACCTCGAAAAACATCATTGGACACAGTATTTCCTATTCGAACGATCTTCAGACGCATGCTGGACACATGGGACACTAAATCGAGTATATCGAACACATTTCGACCGCATGTGCATGCATACAATCCGCTCGAAGCAGTTTCCGATCTTTTATTCAATTTATAACAAGGACAGTCCGGTTTTAGCTATTCTTTCTTATTATTTCTTCATCATGTGTTATATTCACCCTTTCTAGGCTCGCTTTATTGTTCTGATATACTTATATTGTCTTTTGCCTCGAGTTTTCCACATGTTTGCCTCATGTTCTCTAGCCTTTTTAGGTACTTTCTTTGTTTTATATAAAAAGATGTACTAGATACAAAGAAAAACAAGAAAGTCGTCGTCTTCCTCCCAGATCACAGTGATTTGAGAGTACAGTTTAGTCTTATTCAGTCCAAAGTTGGTGTTTTATGCTAAACTTCCTTGAAATTCCTCAAAATTCCTCGCATTACGCTATTTTCGCTCTCGCTTCCCTCGATTAGCCTTTTCTTCGCTTCTACTACTCGTCTAGTCCCCTGATCTTGCATCCGAACATATCTGCGCACTCGAAATTCCTCGAAACCTCTTCAAAAAATATTGCAACATCTTGAAAACCATCGCAAAGTCTCACAAATCATCGCAACCCCTCGAAAATCATCGCAAGTCCTCGAAACACATTCTTTTAGCCTCAAACTGCTTTGACAAGCAGTTGTTTTATGACTATTTGATGGTCGATCTGACAGGTGACATCTAGAGGGCCTCGTATCCTTCCTCTGACTTGTGTTATACCATCTGAAGCCTTTTTTGTGGGTTTTGTTTGGGTTTCCGGGTTGAGCATCATCAATGTACCCCCTGGGAAACACGTCCGAAAAGGGAAACCCATCTTCCATATCAAGCAAGATGAAGTGGGAAAGGCGGTCAGATGGAAAGTACATCTTGTTTTTAAAGGTTTCAAACAAATCTACAGCAAGGATTACACTAAAACTACCTCACCCACTGCACGCATGGAATCTTGGCATATTCTTCTGCACCTTGCAGCCTCTTTGGGATGGGACGCCCAACAGATCGACATGAAGACCGCTTTTCTATACGGTTTATTACCTGCCGATGAGGTACAATACATGCAACAACTGGTCAGATTTGAGGAACCTGGAAAGGAAGACTGGGTGTGGCAACTACAGCATGGCCTGTACCATATGAAACAAAGTGGTCGCATCTGGAATCAAACACTCAATGCCCAGATGATCAAATGGGGATTTACTCGTCTAGCATGCGAATCTTGCATTTATTACCGGAAAACTGACACTGGGATCATTATTGCAGCCGTTCATGTCGATGACTACCTCTCAATTGTGAACTCAAAGGAGGAAAATGAACGTTTCAAGATCCAGATGCGAAAAGTATGGACCATCTCTGAATTGGGCACTGCGCGGTTTATCATGGGTATTGCTGTGACATGGGACAGGGCCACTCGGACAGTTGCACTCTCTCAAACTGCCCTCATTGACAAAATTATTGAACATTTCAGCCAGAAAGATGCTCATCCGGTTTCAGCTCCCCTTGAACCAGGCTGCAAACTTTGATGTGCCAACCCCCAATCCATCACTCCTGAGGAACGACTATACCTCAATAAACTCCCCTATCGATCCCTTGTCAGTTGCCTGCTATACCAAGCAATCTCCACCTGGCCTGATATTTCATATGCAGTTCAACAACTTTCCCAATACCTTGATTCCTACAATTCTAAACACTGGAGCGTGGCCATCAGGCTTGTCCAATACCTCAAAGGGACAAGGGATTTCAAGTTACACCTCGGGGGTGATGCTCCCATATCTCTCCATGCTTTTAGCGACTCCGACTGGGCCAACTGCCAGGATACCCGCCATAGCATTGGTGGCTACGTATGCACCCTTGGTTCTGGTGCAGTTTCCTGGATGGCACACAAACAGAAAGTTGTTGCCGCCTCATCATGCAAAGCCAAATACATTGCAGCTTTTGAGACCGCCAAGGAATGCATCTGGCTACGAACCCTACTTGACTCTATTGACTACATGCAAACTTCCCCCACCATTATATCTTGTGACAATACTGCTACTAAGACTCTCTCTGAAGACCCTCTTCTCCACTCCCACGTCAAACATGTTGACATTAAATATCACTTCCTTCGCGAGCACATCCAGTCCGACAATCTGTGTCTCACTTACATCAATACCCAAGAAAATGTTGCTGACATGTTCACCAAAGCCCTAGATGTCAAACAATTCACTTATCTACAAAATTCCCTGGGCCTACAATAATATGATTCCATGCGAGGAGGAGTACCACGGTGAGGAGGAGTGTTGAGGAACACACCGTGGAATGACGCATCACCAAATGTGGAAATGTCGGCACGTTTGATGTGGATGCTATTGTTAGCGCATCCCTTTGATGCATGTGAACAAACACCTTAGTTCCCTTTCTCATTCTTTCTCTTTGCTTGGCAAAACATATATATACTCATAGATAGACAATCTGCCACCTCAGTCATTTGTACAAGGACTGAGGTGAGTATGATCTTAGACATCGTATTATGATGATTACTTACTGTACCTCTAGTATAGCCTTGTTTATTCTAGGTACAGTATATCCAAATATAGTCATTTGTACAAGGACTGAGTATAGCCTTGTTTATTCTAGGATCAATTCTCTACACATGATGAATTTGGCAGTTGTCAAGAATCAGTACACTGTGAGGGGCAGGGTAGGGATTCATGACCCCAAGGACACCTTCAAGCCATTCCATGAATTGATCACCATTGTAGCCACCAATCTTGATATGGCTATAGATAATGCCATCCACTGTGATAGCAGGAAGCATCGAGTAGCTAGCAAACAATCAGTGAACTTATTGTGAAGTCTCTCTGATGTAAGATGCACATACCGGGTGCTGCATACAAAATTGCACCATTTACATGCTTGGAGGCCTTGGACCAACCATCTGTTAGTTTTGTAAGTGGTTAGTACATTGACTGCTGCCTCATCACCAGCAACAAGATATTCCACAGGGTATGCACCAATTTCGAGTGCAAATGCATTCTGGGCCTCCTCACAATGCTCTGACGCAGCCCGAGAAAGCTAGAAGACAGACTGTTGGGCTCAGATTGACAAGGTGAACCTTAGTACATATGATGTTACCTTCTTTGAGCTTATCCCAAGCCTTTTGAGAGTCCGAGAGATAGTATTGAGTGACACAGTAACATTATGTTGCTCCTGAAGCTGCTCTTGGATCTCATCCAGATAAAGGTCCAGAGTATGTTCCAGTAATGCTACCATGAACTACAAGGCTCATAGAATCAACAGATGCTACAAAGAGATATGTCTGTATTGACGTACCTGAGATTCTTGTACTGATAATAGTGGTGCTCTACCCTGATGCTGTCTATCTCGACAAACATCCCCAATCTCATTCCAGGTTCTCTTGACACGTTGAATGACCCGCAACGGCATGTCACGGTCAGTTGCAATGTCCTTTGATCATCAATGAAGTGTGTAAGCCTGGTGGATGACTTGCCACTTGAGGTCAGTTGAGTAATGTCTTCAAAGTGGAACAGTTGGCCCTTTTCAGGGCATGGTGTAGGTAGGGGCTTGGGGAAGATGTGTGGAGTGTCGTGGTTGTTGGTTGCTGGAAGTTGTGCAAACATGGCCCAATTGATTTTTGGAATTTCATGGATTTGAATACATGGGCAGATGCAGCACAGTGAGGGGGTCAAGAATATGTATAAATTACACAGATACAGTGAGATTTGAGCAAGCTATGAGAAAATTACTACACAAGAAAAAAACCGGCTAATTTTTGAAAGAAAAACCGGCCGTGCCCTAAGTTCTGACATCTGGAAATTGGCAGGGGCCTGGTATGACTAGACAGATTTGATCAATGATTAACACTCCGCAATCAATAGATAAGATTTGAGCAGGCCTTACAAGACGGTCAAATAAATGTGAAGAGGGGTCAGGCACTGATGCTTCAATTAACAGGATTGTGCTGTACAATATTGTTATATCATAGCATACAATAACTCAAGCAAAAGAAATGATTTTAGCTGTCATTTCCTCTGAACATCATCATTTCTAGAGCTTATCCTGACTTTAAAAGGGGTTAAAACATCATCCAACCCAGATGACAAAGGGTCAGCCACTGACACTTCTTTAGACAGAATTGCGGTGTATGATATTATCATACAGGATCATGCAATTTTTCTACCCAATGGGATAATTTTACACCACCATTTCCTTGGTCAGTCATTCTTCCTGAGGTTTGTGACTTACTGACCAGATATTCTGATTCTTGCAGAAAAGATTCAGGAACTGGTGCTTACACTAGCACAATTATTATGTATTATTCTTGTTTATCATAATATACAGTTGTTCAAGTGGATAAAATCTGATTTGCTCCATATCACAATTTTTCCTGCAGCCTATCACTTGCTGATATTGGACCCACATCATGATGCTTGAAGCAAATGTTCACAAGCTGATGCTTCCATTCAGGTGTTCCAGTGAAAGAAATGATTTTATCAGCTACTCATCATTCTTCCCAGAAAACAAGGGATCCAGCCTGATTGATCACAAGCAAGCAGCACAACAGGTTGAAGAGGCTGGGACAAAAACAGAGGCAAAGACTTAGGGTTGGAGAGCCGGAGGTGCAACTTGAAGGATTAACCCCGATGAGCATGCCATTTCTGGCATTGCTTTGAGGTACCTGGACATGAGGAAGATGAGTTGCCATGAGCAAGCGCTATCCTCCAAGTCGAGCTATGACCGCGACAGCGCAGTGTAAAGCTGATCATGATAGTGGGTGTGATGTCCATGATGCCTCAAATGTGAGGCAACCTGGGCCATCACACCACACTCACTGGCGATACATTACAGTCTAGGATTTTTCAACTCATAAAACAGAAATTTATGAGGGGAGAGGATGACGGCTAATGCGTCGGCTGTCGGAACGATGAGGTAATTGGTGTTTAAGTGTTAGACTCGAGCTGGGCATAGGGATCCTGAACCATGCCGGTGTCTGTCTGCAATGGCAGACATGTGCGATGGGACCACTGCACCATTGCACCCCCATTCAACTCAGAATGAGGGGCGGATGAAGTGATGAAAACTTTGACAAGGCAGAATCACAAGCATGCCTAAATGACTAGCAGCACTTCCTGCACCTTCAGACAAACTGCTTACCTTGTTTCCAACAACCAGCGTGCTCGGAAGCGCCCAACACTCTTTCCACCGGCCGCCAAGTGGCCATACCTTCAACACCGCCCTTCAAGCGGTTGGGTTCCTATCCATCCAAAACTTGAAAATACGTCAAGGCGATGGATGCAGTTAACTAAGGCCGTTCGAACGCGAAAGTCCAGCAGTGGAAAACAACAAAATAAGTTGTTCAGTAATGCACCTAACATCTGACCGTGAATGCGCCTACGGCCCCAAAACGGCTGTCCTCCCAATCCCTCCCCCACCCGTAGTGCAAGGGGCTCTATGCATTCAAATATGTGTATCAGCTCCCCTGGCATGGGAGACAGTAGTGACCGTCAAAGTGAATGTCGTTGCATGTTCATGAGCAATGAAATGCATTACAAAAGCATTTGGGTAGAGGGTGGGCGGTGCGTTCTACGCTGCCAACAACAGGCTGCTTACCCATTTCCAAGCACCAGCTGCGCTCAAAAGCGCATTGCATGGTTATCCTGACTTACGTTACTTAGGAGGTGGGCTGATGAAAAAAACAGCATTATATGACTCACTGCACACTCGATGGCACTGTCTCATACCCCAATTCAATAAATTCCAAATAGTTAGACTCCTGCTTTTAGCATCCAGTTTACAATCAAAATACAAATTTTATCTATCTGTGGAGTCTAGCATTAGATGATCGCTGAGGGTACCGAATGAAATATGATACTCACTTCTGATTGCGTAGTACATCCAAAAACGCGTGCACTGCCTCCGCCCCATCGTTGTCGAATACGACAAGAGCTCCAACACATTTTTGCTTCAAAAGAACGGTCAGAAAAAGTCAACGAGATATTATATAGACTTACCGCCCATCTCTTCGGCTCGCCTCGTTTCTTAGGGCATTGGAGAAGCCGGTAGTCATACCTTCGAAAGGTGGCTTTGCACCACCGTCGGTCCCTACAGACCTCAACCCGTTGGCCACGCTGTGAAGAGCCGACTATTACCTAAAGTAAAAATGGAATACAGCACCTACTTTGAAGGGCCAATCGTGCTCAACAATTGGCGTTCTAGAATTCCGGCGTGCCATTGGTGATAGTTGCGGTTAGAGATAGAGGGGGAGGACTGAAGTTGTGCTTAAAAGGTTGGATGTACGCAGGGCGGTTAGCTAGACGATGGTAGGAGTTAAGGTAGAGGAAAAACAAACCCCAGCAAGGCGGTGTTAGGGTAAGTGAGGGTGCACAGACTCTTGTTGGTCGTGGTGGTATTCCTAGCTTCGTTTGATGTTGTGTGTTCGACTTGAGCTAGGAGTAAGTTAGAGAAACCACGCCTAGTCCACGATCAAATGAAGAAAATGGAATGAGGAAGCACTAGTCACCCGCCGTTCAACACCTCTCTCAATACATCCCCCAGCAGTCGAGCATCCCCTCGATACACCTCCTCGCCGTTTGAGGACTCTAGACAACCCGTCCATCCCTCCATGGCCTCGTGATATGCCTCTCAGATGTCGAACACTTCCCTGACACGCCTCTGAGCCTCAACACCTATCGACACAGCCTCCATCATTTTAACATCTCGATACGCATTCTTCAACACATCCCAGCATGCCCTCCCCACACCTGCGCCAGCGTTCTCCAATGGAAGCATAGCATACCCTTTCCCCCCCGCTCGATCCAAAACCCCATGCCCTCCATCCCTGTTCTTTCCATCCTCACCTTTCGCATTGGCCTCCATTTGCACATCCACATTACCATGGCCAACACCGTCACCATCGACATCACCGCACCAGCAGCCTCGACATGCTCAATCGTGCACAAGGCGATCATGGGTCACCAAACAGTGAGGGGACGGAGGTGCTCAGTGCCCGTCGAATTGTAACCGATGCCCTCACCAGCGAGGCTGTCCTAGGGAACGTAGTTCAAAGCTACATGTTACTATACACACGAACTACTTCATGTGTTTTGTGAGTCCTTGCTCAGGCGCCTTGGTATCACAATATTGGTGCAGGAGCTACTATGTGGTAAGGTTGGCTCATGATAGCTCACACCAAGGTAGGGGATAAAGGGGCAGGAAACAGCAATGAAGTGAGTCCGAGTCCGACACAAGAAATGCTTGTGCCTTTCTTGCAGCGGAATGGACTTTGGGATCACTGCCTAGGATAGAAAACGCCTCGGCGTGTGTTTGCACAAATGTTGGCCTCACCAGATGCTCGGTGCGCACACACGGAGGACAATGAGGTGGAATATTGCCGAGGAATCAAGGAGCCTGACGGTGGATATCGGTACGTGCACTCTATCTAACATCATAGGCACCCACCAATGTGGTACTCAATCTTTTGTAAGTCACCCCCCTAGTAGTACAGCTATGTGTCACTTGCGCCAATTTCCTGGGCACGAGTGAAGGACGGGCATTGCATAGCCGACGGGGCTGGGGCCAGCCTGAGGCTCAGACGACACTTCATACGTGGTCTTCAGGACAAGTTGCTGATAGGATCCTGAACAGCCTTAGGCCAAATCCAACGTTGAGTGACGAAAAGTCAAACTCATGGCAGGTGACGAAAAGTCAGACCTGCAGGGGAACTAGTGGAGCGCAAGCAAGATGGATCATGGTAGATGACTTCGGATGTAGTACTAGTAGTAGTAAAACCGTGACTTAGTAGACCCAGACTCGGACTCGGACTAGGAAACTTGTTTCATTTGAAATTTTAATGGTTCAAACTTCTGAGATAAGCACCAATCAGTGGCACGTGCTGATCAGGGTGTGACATCATCATGATGATACCATGGGCTGCCGACCAAAAGTTGAACACTGGCAAGTTCAAGTTCAAGTTCAACTTACTATGAATTTGGGCCCGGGAAACACCCGGAACAAACAGACTCTGGAAAATTGTAACCCGCTCATCTGATCTGGAAATTGCAATGCGAAAGGGTGATGAGGAGCAATAGCCTTCAAGTTATCCTCTGTGCAGTGAATGCCATCAATTCTCGTGAGGGGAAATGATGGGCTGTGATCGTGTCCATTGCTGGTGCCGTTGAGCGAGTTTGGGCAGGCCGAAATTGTGTGAACTTGCTCCAGAGATGCCAATGCATGTACTGCATTCCCCCCTCCGAGGCCAGGATTTTTTGAGTGAGTGGATGATGAGCAATTTGCATTTTTTGAGGCCGGGTGGATGAGATCACGAGAAAAATGTCACATTGCCACTTTTTATCTTGTTCACTCTCCTGTGCCTCACACAGTCAATAAAGAATTATGATATATTTACATACATGTAGCCCAGCATGTCTACTAGCTTACCTACAACTTTTCCTTCCCCTTCCCCATTTAAATAGTGTGGTGCCTCGCAATTCTCCTTGCGACGTCGAAAACCGTCGAAAGTCGGAGTTTAAAACTCCGACCTTTAAGCATCAGCCGGTGTTCACCACTCCTGCCAGTGTGTCCCATCACATTTTAAAGGTTGCTTTTAGTGGGTAGGAGTTGGTTACATACATAGATGTTGACACATATTGAGAACGGTGACTAGTACATCCCAGTAAAGTCTTCAGGCTCTTCGATGACTTCATCTCTGTCATCACCATCCTCTACGTCATCCATTTCAATGTCATCCCAGCCTTCCAAGTCACGGTCTTCTAAACATAGCTCTGGGTTTTCTGACTCTGAGTCATAGCCCATGTCGCTACCTCTGTCGTTGGCTTGTGCAGGAGACTCTTCCGATGCCTCCTGAAGCTCCACATCTGGAACCTGAATATCCTGGGCATCTTCAGCCACATCGGAAACACAGCCCAAGGAGGATGCTGACTGATGCGCATGAAAGTGGCCAACACCTAGCCCCCAGTGGTAGCGCATAAGAAGATCCCAGTCAGAGAACCTGGGGGGATATAGTAACATGGAATCAGAACTGGCGAGTAAGTAATAAACCCACCGGCCAACAAAGTATTGATTGTAGTCTTTACCATCCTTGGCACAGCGTGAGATACCAACCCCATCCCTTTGTCGTTTGCCTTTTGCAAAGGCTGGTAGGATGTGGCACCCACGCAGAACATCTTTCGGATCCACAAAACCAAAAGAATGCTTCTCGTTCATAGGAGGAAAGCGGACCGAGTCCAGCTTGGAAGTACTCCACCCTGAAGACCCTGGGTTAACAACCTCAAACCATCGTACCCACAAAAAATCGAAGCGGCGAGCTTCAAAATCACGCATGCCAGGCCCAGTATAAATCACATTTACATGATATGTGCCAAGGACCTGTGCGTACAAGAAATGATGCAGATTCGAAGAAATCACAGAGCCTCCCACATCATCAGCAAGAAGCATGATGTTGCAACGGGATGTCCCTGCATTAACGATGTCAGTTCCACGCCGAATGTCATGAGTGGTGAAGTGGAATCGAATAAGTTTGTGGTGGTATATGCGGTCATTCTTCAAGAGCACGAAATTGCATGCATTTTCATCAGGGCTATGACTCGGACTCAATGGCCCAGTATCTGACCCTGTTCTGATGCTGGACAGATCCGAAAGTGATTCAGTTTCCTGGAGAAGTGCTGTTTGGATTCGAGGAAGTAGATGCTCTCTTAACTTGGGTAAAAAGTTCTGCATCAGAGGGGTTAGTACAAATCAGCAGAGGAAGAATACGAACGCTGCTCACCTTGATCGCGGGGTCACCTTCATTCTTTTGCAGGAATGTTGGTATGTGCACAGGACATTTCTGTGACTTTCCCATGTTGTACTGTAAGCCAGGATCATGTGTAACATCCTCGTGCTCTATTTCAAAGGGTGAGCCAAGTTGTGGACGATTCAGCTGCTCGCGGATCATGCTGATACGGCGCTCTCGTCGCTCAACCCTCAATATTTGCTGTGGTATTGATCGCCCGCTAGTCCGAAGTGACCGAGTTTTGGATGTTCGGTGCTCGAGCTCGCTCTGATGCCCACAACGACAGTAAGCAATATGATGCAAAAAATCATGTAAACACTTACTGGTTGAGTGGAATATGAGTCAGTTGTACCAAAGCGTCGGATGGTGTCAATGTAGTCACCGAGCGCATGATACTTATAGGTCATCAGATTAAGTCCCTTCTTCTTCCGTGCTTTACTATTGGGTGCGGTAGTTCTTTTTGATTTGGATGCCCCATTAGCTGCGGATTTCTCCTGACACCGTTGCCGAGCAGCCCGCTCACGTTCCAACTCTCGGGTCTCAAATGCTGCACATGTCTTTTCCTCAAATGTGCGTAGACTGTTTCCCAGAGATGTAGTGACACAGGATAAAATGTCCAGAGTCATGTCTGTGTGCATGCGGAGCTTGGCAAGACCATGCCAGTGGGCTAATTCAAATAAGGGCTTGAGAACATACGTATTGTGGGGTTCAGGCAGAAGACCATCAAAAACGGATATGGCACACTGCATGAATGATGTTAGCCAAGTTGAGAATCCTGGCAATAATACCCACTTGTAACATATCCTCGTAATCATGAGCAGTCATCTTCTTCAGTTCTGACCGGTTTGACCTTATTTTTCGTATTCCATCAACCCCGAAAGGAGGTATTTCTCAAAAACTAATAGAAATATCAGTACCAAGCCCTCTGAGGTTTCAAACGATGCTTGCCGTCTATCCAGTTCATGCTTGAGGCTTTCATCTACACAATCTAGAATGCGTAGTAGATGTATAAAAAATGCCTTCCAGACTCCGAGCTCAACCTCATGCATGAGATCCACAGCGAGCATGCTGAACATGTTGAAACCAAATGGTGCTAGCTTGCTTGAAAACGCATTCTGACAAAGCATGAGCATTGAAATCAATCATCATAGAAAAGAGAAGGCACATACCGCTGTTGGAACAAGAGAATCTTCTTGTAGGAGAGCTTCCACTGCCTTACTATCAACCACATAGCCCTTCTCATATATCTTCTCACGTGCCGTCTCAACACGATTACGCCATTTCACATGGTCAATCTGGGTGAGAGTCCTGCGCTGTGCCATATCTCGACACATCCCCATGTTGGCAACACGATCTAATGGTATGAGACAATGGGGACAAGGGCACCGACCGAGATTACGAATGCTGGCTATAAGAATTCTGTGTAAATTTTCAGTAATAGCCACTGACATTCAAAAAGTCTGGGCTTACTTCTCTTTGTAGTCTGCAGAATATGTAAATATACGGGGGTAAAAACGACGCCAGATGCCATCGCAACACTTAATCACAATTCCATGCTTGTATGCTTCCAGGAATTCATCATCAAGGATGATCGCCCATTGAGCGTGATAGACTTCTCGATGACAATGGGTCATGAATACACTGCTTGGGCCTTTTCCACCCAGATACTCTGTGGCGAATGTTTTAAATGCATCTGGGAGCTGTCATCCAAAAAGGAATGAGGATCACATACTAGCGCAAAGCTAATGAGATCCTTCTTACTGTTTCCAGATAGGCGATGTGCTCAAAGGCTCGACAGGAGGGTTTTGTCCTTCTGTCCTTCGACTCATTCCCCATCGCAAGATAAATTGGCCATAGTTTAGCGGTGCTGAACGCCGTGAGCTGAGTGCCATCAGAGGCGAACATAAGACCCGCAACAATCCTCTGAAGGTCACATCCCAGCTCCCCGGGAGATTCCTGAAGGTCACGGTGAGCTTCGATGAATGCCTCTGAAGTGTAGAGTTCTCCGTGAGCTTTGACTGGCTCAGAAGCTTCAGTTGGTTGCCAAAACAGCTCATATGGTTCGAAATGGAGGTGTGGATGGCTGGAGGGGTGCATAATCTTTTCCTTAATGACCGAAACCAGCTTGCGGTGATGAAGGGTTCCCACATCGAACTCCCTTTGCCCTGGATGCAGCGACCTTTTGTGGAATGGAACCCTGATCTTGATTGGGGTTTTGACCCAGTCGCCGTTATCCGCTTCGTCCTCCCAGTCTTCATCACTCGATGGGTTGCACGACCGATCTCTGCTCAGCTGCGCATCAATAAGCCACCACTTTGTCCCTGAAACGTCCTCAGGTCGAAATGTTGGATGTCTGACTATCTTGATGAGATCCTGAAAGCCTGACTGTGTTTTCTTTAACCCGCCGTTCCAATACCATTCCCCTAGCAAAAACGATGACTGATTCGGGTATGGGTGGTAGGAGTCAGTTGGATTGCCAGAAAAAGTATCTGGGGATGCAACCATTAGGCCATCGCGCGTTATATTCTCGTTGGGATCGTGGTCTGGGAAGCGAGTTGCATGATACTGCCGGAAAAGGCCAAATTTATTCTGTGTAGATTTCAGCAGCTTCCTGTCACAGGAATAAATATTCGTGGGCTGCTCGGATGAGGGCGATGCTGATACGGTCGCTGGAGACGTGGCTAGCGTACATTCTGATGTGACTGGTTGGAGTGCTGGAGGAAGTGCTGCCGGAGGTTCAGGCAGTATATCCCGATAGCGCTTGGGTAGTTGGCGATTTTCCCGGCGACCCCTGCACTCTGCCAGTGGTTGATCCAAGCCTTCGGTACTCATAGGGGCATCCTGACATGTACCATCTAATGAGCAATAAGTTGCACCAACATCATAAACCTCACCTCATGTAGCATGGCAAGCGCAACGTCGTTTGATTCTTGTTCGACGGCTACATGTTGGTCCGGAGGGTTTTCCACAGTTGGGGTTGGCATGGCTTCCATTTTTCGACGCTTCTTGGACTGCCAGACCTCTTTAGCTTTGTCCAGAGCGCTGGAAAACCGTTTCTTTGTCTTCAGGCAACTACGTTTGTGGAAAGTATAGCCTTGTGGTGCAGAGAATGTTCGGCCGCAAACACAGACTTGACACCAAGCTGGCGACAAGTCCATGGCGTGGTAATGAAAATGGTGATGGGTAGAACTCTGCCGGTAGCACGGAAACCTCAGGGCTCAACGCAAGAAAACAATCACTGGATAGGTCAAATTTTTGATCAGCCATTACTATATAAGTTGAGATGATTATGCATGAGTCAGTTTATAAATTGAAATTCCGATGCTTGTAAATAAGAGTCGGCGAAGCAAAAAGGCGCGCTATAGTACAGGCGTTGTATTAAATGTTGATGCTGAGGGATGAGTGAGCTTCATACCTTTCAAACTTGTGCTTCAAGAAGTTTTCTATTTCAAAGCACCCCCAATCATCAATAATTGTAGGACCATACCTTTTGCTTTGGCATCAGAATATGGCCCATGCCAAAATGAGGAAGTTGGGACCATGCGGGTACTAATATAGCAGAGGAGCGTTCACAGGCCACAATATTCACAAAATAATAATTATGGCAGTCGGGTAGGAATGACGGCGGCATGGCCAAATAAACTATAGAAAGTCTGTGTGTAAAAACGGGCTATGTGAATCTCAAGTTGTTGGACATTTGCTTCAGTATACATATCAAGAGAGGCCAGATCAGGTAGCAAAAGGGGCGTCGGCTTCAGTCCATCCCAATCCCTCATTAATGCCCTCAGCGCCAGCAAAAACGGTAATCTTTCTTGCCAGTCATGAGCTTGCAAACCAGAATTTGCTCGCTGTACATCAACAGCGATCAGTGAGGGTACATTGAAGCACTTCAGCACCATCGCTTGCCGCTCGTGTTCGTCTTGTCAGGATGGCGAGGCTGAGGCACGCCTATCGAGGGCCAGAAGCTCGAAGCGGAAATTAAGCTGAGTCAACTCCCATAGAACTTTCTGAGCCTCGTCAACGGGCACTGTGGGAAAGTGGTTGGATGGTGGAGGGCAGGGGATGATCTGAAGCTCATCTAAAGCATCTGCAAAGATGGCTTTGGCTTGCTCACGTTGACGAACCAAAGTTGGTTCGCAGCTGTGTTCCAGAAGCCCATCAAGAAGGAAATCACGCCACTGCTGGCCAGACAAGGGAGATACTAAGCTGTCTGCTGAAAAAACACGCAAGATGCAGGCAGGTCGAAATACATTCCAAGTAGCAAAGAATTTTGCCCGGTGAGTTTCATTGGTGGAAGCAAAAATCGCAGCCTCAGGAAACAGATACCGCATGTTATAAGATGCCGGGGTTTTGTCCCTCTTAACTGCCTTCAACGCATCACGCCAGGAAGGGATCAGGAGTGGCATGAGGGGGCTCTCGTACACATCAAACTTGTCGCGGCCTGTGGGCAGATTCAAAGATTTCTGCTTGTTATCTATTGGAGAGTGAGATGACATATGAGAAAGCAAAGACCAGTCACTTACGAGCAACTCCTTTTCCTTTACTTCCGTATGGGCCCCTACCCTTGCTGCCACCGCGTTGATGGCTAACACCCACAATGGTTCTGGGGCCTGGCCTGTCTTTTGACACTTGCGATTGGACTGAGGGCACCACATTTCCTGATGAGGAAGTCTTGTTTTCGCTGGTATTGATGGAGAATGGATCCGGATAGCGTAGGAAGTTACGAGCATAATGTAAGATTGCCTCATATTTTCGAGTGGAGGTAGCTGGTCCCTGATATATGGTAGGGTAGTTGAAGCAGTGTGAATCGAAGCAGATGCCGTTGTATCAGGGTATTGCAAATGGGACAGCAGCGAGTATATTTGTCTTGCCGAGATCTGAGGCCGGCCGTGTCAGCCAGAACAGAAGGCCGGCATGGAAAAAGTCCTGCGCAACGCGAATATCATTGGTGAAAACACCAATGGTATTAGCCACTTCGGCAGGCGGGGAGCCCACACCCAACCTAGCTGAGTCCATCCGGGGTTTATACACCTCCATGTAATCCAACGTCGCCATTAGATCAAGCCAACACCTCTGCACATCCCTCACGCCAAACGCCATCTGATGGAAGTTGGTCCACACCGAACCAAGACGGACAAGGCCATGCTCAATCATTTTGATCATTGGGCCGAGGGTTGGCGGTACCCGAGATTTTGTCCGATTTGACGTGAATGCTTCCACCCGAGATAGCAAAACCGACACCGAAGACTTCAGCTCGCCCAGCTTTGAATCCGATAGCTTGCCAAGGCCGCGAATGGGGGAAGTTGGGTCCCTCAAGAGAATGAAATCCTGGCGTGCTGGCTCCCACCATATAATTAAATGGGCAGAAAGTGAGTTAGGCATTGGAATTGCCCCGTGATGACAGTTAAATGCATTGTAAGGCTGGGGCCAGAGGATAGGGTCGTCGTCTGCATAAAGGCTGTCGGCACGCATGAATACTTTGCGGTCTCCAACAGGCGGCTCGGGGATGGAGGTTCGATTAGGGGTGGTGATAAAATATTTGCCGTCAAGGAGGAGAGCCCCGACCCTGCCGTCTGTTGCACCAATGGGCCCTATAAAAATGGATTTAGCGGAAAAACCATCGTAAACCCAAAGTTCGACATACTGCCTTCAACGTGCCACCTCAGCAAATCATCATTCGTAAGCACGACGGCCATTTTCGATAAGTTCCTACTAGCCGTGAGAACAATAAAGAGAAGGTGTAGGCAAGAGCATACCAGCAATATAAATATGGCCTTCAGTCAAGGGCTTCTGAGTCAGGTCGAGCCGGAGATGGATTCTTGAAGGGAAGGGGTTTAAGAGTGACGAAAAGTCAGACTCAAAGCAGGTGATGAAAAGTCAGACCTGCAGGTAACGAAGTTTGATGGGTGGGAATCAAAGTGGGCTTGTGGTCGTTGCCGCAAAAGATGGGTGCACTGGACCTCCGAGTCAGTACTTCAGTTGAATGCTCAAGAGTCAACGTGGGGCACTCCGAGGACGGTTGCAAAGGAGCCAAACAGCATCAAACTTGAAGTTTGGCAACCCCTAACCCTAGAATCTCTACATGATTGAAAAACCATGGCACGACTACCTGGGCCAGTCATTATGATATTACTAGGTGAATGGGTCCAATTATAACTTTACATGAAGTAGCATTCCTTGCCAGTTTACTAGTAGAATGTGGCTACTAAGTTAGATCGCCCCAAAACCCATTATTTTCTGAAATGTATTGTGTGACAAAATCAAAAAGCAAACTACAACACGGTTGAACCTCCGATGTCACATGTCCAGCCAGCGGCTGTAGTACAAGCCCCTGGTCTCACACTGAAGTTATGTTTACATAAGCTGGACAAGGCGCTGCCAGTGCCCACTAAACTATGGTATACGACTTGCATCGTCGACACACAAAACCCACAGACTAGTTTTGCAGGAAAGTTGCATTTATTTATATTTTGAAGACATTGTCCAGAATACATTTCGTGTTTTCGCTTTTTTACACGAGTTATTAAAATCTACAAACATAAGAAAAAACAAATTTCAAAAGAAAATGTGGACAAAATCTTCTGATCACTTCAGCATCACCATTCCCGCAATTTTTGATGCTATCAGAGGAGTGTGTCAACTGCTAGCGATGATACAAGATTGAAGTGATTAAGTGTCTTACGTAATTAACGTGTCCAGTCTGCAAAACGCGTCGCGTCGCACTTTCGGTCCACAATCCGCCCATGCCACTGCCATATGGGCTGGAACCCAGCTAGAAGACGGTCAGAAGGCCAGATTGCCCGACTGAATGCTGTCCGCCCCACGAAAGGAGCTACTCATGTGCAAGAAAAGGAAAATCAGCCAATCACACATATTCTCCCCTCTCCACCCACGACCCTGAGTCAGACTCCGAGGCACATTAATAACGCAACGATTACATCCGAAGATCAGGCACTCACATCTCGATTACGAGCTGAGCGCTTTGAATGCCAGCTTCATAATGAAAGAAGAAAGTCAGCTGCTCGAGCAAACAAAAAGGTGGATGTCGGACTGAACTACTAGTAGTACAGAAGTGCCATTCCAATATTCTTGTCATTGAGGGGAATGCCAGGCTGTCTGACCTGAAACTACAGCAAGAGCTAGCATGCACCCGGGATGCCCTCTCAAGATCCGAAGCCATGGTTAACAAAACACTTGAAGCACTCCTGCCAGTGGCATGCTCGCAAGCGCAGGCACGCATAAACATGCTCCGAAAAAGAATGAACTCCCGAATAGGCCAGAGAAATTAGCTGCGTTGATAGCGTGAAGCGCGAGGGAGTCATCTGGAGAACCCCCAGGTGCAGATGCACCAGTTGTTGAGCCGATCTTGGATAACGATGGACTCGTCGATCTTCTTTATGATGACTGGGAGATTGACCGTAAGGAATAGTGTCTTTATAATTTTGGGAACAACACATATAATTTCTTAGGCTATGTACTAAAACATACATATTGTGCACAATTTGGGCGAGCGGGGTGCTTGAGGAAGGTCTAACAGCCAGGATACGCATCGAGCGAAATTGTTATTGTGGCGGGAAACCAAACAAAAGCAAATAGGACAGAATTTGGCCAGTACTATCACGGGCCTAGTAGTGTTGCAAAATCACCTAGTATTGCAAAACTTTGAAAATGGGTGTTCCAACCCTCAACCACTTAAGTCTTGGACACAAGCCATTACAATAAGCCTCTCTGAACATGCTTTGCCACTTTTTCCTCCCTGCAGTTGAGAACTCCTCGTTGGGTCATTGTTTAGAGTATGATCACGTATTTTGCAACTCTAGGTGAATTAGTTCGGACTACGTATTAGATGATAACTAAGTTGTATAAAAAGGAACAGAAAATTGGGGCATAGTGAGGTAGTCCAAAGCTATATAATCCGGAATATCCGAGGGAGATACATGGACGGGAAGTGGTAGAAATGAAATATTTTGCAACACTAGGGAAGTGATAGCCACTAGTAGGCCGAAAAAGGTCACACCGTGCTCTGCCACGCATACCACAACATTGTGTCATGCTGCAACAAATCATCATGAATCACTTCATTTTCTGCAAGGTTCATGGCTTTAAAGGCATCCTGCAGCATGTCTAAGATGGAGATGTGGGAGGGTGACACAAAGTTGATGGCTATTTTGAAGCAATTCGAAAGATTGGACACCTATAGGCAAGAAATTATAGGACATCACAAAGCATACAATAAGCTTACTTGATGAGGGCAACCAGGAGGGATAACAACAGCTTCCCCTGGTAGTTGGACTGCATGCCACCCACGGACACCACTCGTGAGAAAAGCGGTTTTGCCAACATCGGGAGAGATATAATTTGTTTCCGATACAATTGGTTGGCCCAGACAACAGCAGGAGTCGGAGGCAGAGCGATCCAATGCCTTTGATAGTGCAAATATACTGGAAGAAGGCCAGATATCCCAGCGAGCTCCCAAGACCTTGCCATTATGGTCTGGTTTGCTGTAAAACATTAAATTGATTGCCCCAGCCTTATCCATGTGGACCTTAGTTGTACCATTGGCTTCCAGATCTGCCTGTTCAGCGATGAGACCCAGAACAGTCTGACTGTGAGTAGCGCTGACCTCTGACACATAGAGTTTGGGGCCTAGGCAAGGGGAAACAAACTCAGCAAATGCGACCTAAAATTGCAAAACTATACATACCAAGGTCAGGTATTAGACTTCCTTTCGGGAAATATGAAAATAGATTCAAGGGACCGTGTGGCAAGATATGTGCTTGAAACATTTTTGCTACGCAACGCATGAAAATATCGTGAAGTTTTGGGTGAACTTTTTTGAGATCACCTTTGGGTGGGTAATCCTACACTGACGTAAGAGCAGAAAATGGGACAAAAATGGAGCATACCCTGATCTGAAGGGACCTGTTCGATAATTGGTCCTCCTTCCAAGTTTTAAAGTACGACCCCAGCGTTGATCTTGTTGTCTGCCATGCTTGCCCATCATAAAAGGTCGTCGTACAGTGTTTTCCTTTGTTTTTCTTCAAGTCAAGTAAGTCGTCAGGGTTTGTCGAGTCTATGATTCCTGTCAAAATAAAAGGTTCCCGGGTGCTCCATTTTTCCAGGAAAAGATTCTCAGTTAGCTCTCCGACTTTATACTTGGACATGCTTTGTGTATATGACTCTGCGTGGCGGTCAGCTTCAGGAATAATGGGCTGCATATAGGCATGTGGATCCAGGCCCTTGGGCGGTGGTAAGGCTAAGGCTGTTTCCATCGCACTGATTTGATCTTGAAGTACCTCAGTGGGGAAAACTGCCACTGGGCTTAACCATGTTTTGGAGTGATTGTCGACACAGGACATGGGTGGCTCTTTATTCAAAGTTGGGCATGCATTGTAGCATGAGCCGCATAGCTCAAATCCGCACCTTGAGCAGAACCACGACTGAAACAAGAGGCTATGAAAACATTTATCTAAAGAAAAATGTGAAACGGCGAGTTGAACAAGATAAGCAGGCAAACTATACCACATGCATATGTTATGCCTTTTGGAAAGGCTCGAAACTGGACCTGTGCATGCTGCACATGCGTCAACTCGGCCTTCAGCTTGGGCAACAAAGCCATGGCAGTGGCGTACTATGAATAATGTAAAATACAGAACTGAAAAAGCTCGTCAACCACACCTTTATAACTGCTATGTACTCTGCAGTCCGAGAAGGGTTCCAATCATAGTACTCATACGTCCCAAATTCAGCTCGAGAAACGCCGCTTTCCAGATTGAAGATCCAACTTGAAGACCCATCTTGCTCTAGTCTCATCCTCTGAAAGCCAATGAAACGACATTTCTCTCAGATTGTGTTATGGCTAAAAGTTTGTGAAGAAAATCCAACACATGCTATGCACAGTGATGGGATAAGAAGCTTTCCATATTCTACGCACGCACGGTCTTGGACTGAATAGCCTTCCTCATGGGGCTCTGCTGATTTCATCTTTTTGGAAACAGACATTCTTCTGATCGTGGTGGCCTTGTGTTTCCCGGTTACCTGAGCTGACGACTCTTGACCAGCACCTTGATTATCATTAGGGGATGGAGTAGGTGACTTTTTATAGGCGGTGATGTCTTCAGAAGCTGGTAGAGAATCATTAACTCCAGGTCGAGTATGAGCAGTGACTGAGTTATTGTGTAATGGTTAATACGTATGGCATAAAAGATACATGTGAGCACAAACCTTCAAAATGGAATACACGCATTGACCATCCATGTTTGTAGCGCTCTCCCTGCGCACCCCATCCATCTTTAGGCATAACGGCTGCAACAACATGAACCAAACCTTTCTGCGGGAGAAAAACAGCCTGACAGGTGTAAGGGAAGTCGGGAAAATGACAGACTTTCAAACCTACATCTAATGCCCATACGTGCCCTTTAAACTTACTGTTAGCAAAATATATGTAGGAAGATTATGACTATCACCTCGGCCATAGAAATTTTTTTAGAGAATGACCGGGTGTCAATTAACTGTATTTTGTCTGAGGTAATGGGAAGTCAAAGCCATATAGACTTAAACATGCCCTTACCTTGGCTGCCTAGTATTGCAAATGGACTTCCTGGAGCGAACCCCACAGGAACAGACACACCAGGTGTCTTCGCCTCGAAAAATCCGTTTTGCGTTGGGTGACAAGTTTCCAGGTCATAGAACTGCGCCCCAGTATCAACCTCATGAGCGAATATCAAGCCTAGAAGGGGTGATACAGCAGCTGTTATACTAAAGCTTGTTCAGACAGGTTTCCATCACAATATTCTCAACATGTGCTTACGGACGATCCTGTGTAACCACCTCTCTTATGGAGGTACCGCTTGGGATGTCGAACTCGACACTATTAAGATGACCAGAAGGTCAGTTATGGCAATGACTCCGATAGCAACCATTCGTATTCATGTACATTTTAGACTCTTGCATGAGAAAGACAAGGAGTCGCGTTCTTGACATGAGATGAAGGTGTGTGATCCGAGACTCATCAAGCAGCGGAAGATTGTTCATAAATGAAGTGGCCAAGATGGTGGAATCTTTAGAGAGTCAGTTAATATAAGGGATAGTATAACAAGAAAAAACATACTATGTTTCACGTCTCTCAGGAAGACTTCGGATCCAACAGTTGATGCTATGATTGATTCGAAGCATGTTATACTGCCATATTTAAAGGAGTGCTGGCTGGAATTGGCATTCATAGTTGATCCTTTGGTAATATCCCCGCAGGAGATGTGATTGCCAGTCAGACTCCCATTCTGGAACGTGGTAAACATTAGATGTTCTCCACTGGTGGTCAACACGATAAGCATGACACAGGCAGTATCACGACACCACGTCATATCCAACACACCCGGGTCACCCAAACACAATTCCAGAGATCTAGCATGGATATCAGAGTTCTCCGGGTTTTGCGTGTCCCATATGATAAGCTGAGGGAAGCTGCCTGGATGTCTGTTCAACATATCACGAATGGTTGATGGGGGAAAATGACCTACCCCCAACGACGACAGTATCACCGTCATTGCAAAATAAAACCTTCCTAACTTTTCCGGTCTGTCTGCTCAGCAAGGATCCAGTCAAATTCTCCAAGTGAGATGCCATGTAGCACCAAAAGCCTGAGGATGCGAAGGAACACTTGAGGAACGGAAGTTTGTTGTATTGATTAGTGCTACATACTCGAGTCCGACTTTTCACACTGACAAGGATCAATAACGTTCAACCTTAAGAGGTATAGGTGAGGGCATACCAGCGACGTAAATATGGTGTTGAGCCTTCCGTCAAGGGCTTCTGAGTCAGGTCAAGCTGGAATGGATTGAGTGACTAAAAGTCAGACTCAAAGCAGGTGACAAATAGTCAGGCCTGCAGGTAACGAACTTAGATGGGTGGGAAACAAACTGGGCTTGTCGTCCTTGCCACGAAAGATCAGTCACGGTGGCACTACGAGTAAGTTCAACGTTCAATGTTCAACGCTCAACTCTGCATGTGACCGTTGCAAAAGGAACCAAACAGCATCAAACTTGAAGTACTTGTAACTTAACCCTGCCTTGTCTATCCCTTTGTTCTGTCGCCCACAGGTTTGACTTTTCGTCACCCAGTGACTTGAGTCTGACTTGTCACTCAGTTTTTCATTGGGATCTGGAACCTTTGGGCGCACTGCCTAGGCCGTGACACTTCAACTTGAACAACGGTCAACCTTCAACGTTTCAACGTTCACCCATCATGCCCGCAGTCCGAGCTCCTAGTTTTGACCATTGCATACCTCCTCGTCCACCCCGAGCACCTAGTTTTGACGATCCCATACCTCCTCGTCCACCCCGAGTGCCTAGTTTTGACGATCCCATACCTCCTCGTCCACCCCGAGCGCCTAGTTTTGACGATCCCATACCTCCTTGTCCACCCCGAGCGCCTAGTTTTGACGATCCCATACCTCCTCGCCCAGCCCGAGCTCTGAGTTTTGATGATCCCATACCTCATCAAGCTCGAGCTCCCAGTTTTATCGACCCGATACCTCCTCATGCAGATGGTACCCCCACCGGTAGAAAGAACTTGTCAAACCAACAACTGCACTCCAGCCCTCGAAATCAAATTTATATGCCTTTGATAACTACATCAAGATCCACCGCTCGAGTGCCACCCCTTCGCCACGTGAATGGTACGTCATCCAACTCATTCTTCTATCAACTGTAGCTACTCTTTACATTATCCTTTCCATTACTTCATTGTGGGTATTGGCCGCCGCCTTGACCACATCGAAGATGTTTACTGCATTGTTCAATATGAGATTCCTAGAGCCTTTGTGGGTATGGGCCACTGCCTTGACCACATCGAAGACGTTTACTGCATTGTTCTCTTTACAATATGACATTCCTATCTTTGTGGGTATGGGCCGCCGCCTTGACCACATCGAAGACGTTTACTGCATTGTTCTTTTTACAATATGACATTCCTACCTTTGTGGGTATGGGCCACCGCCTTGACCACATCGAAGACGTTTACTGCATTGTTCTTTTTACAATATGACATTCCTATCTGTGTGGGTACTGGCCACTGCCTTGACCACTTCAATGAGCATATCCATGTTACGTTGAGATGTTTATCATGTTTCTCTCATATTTGTTTCATGTTCTTACCGATTAACCGTTCTTTCTATCAGCTGCTTTGCAACAACTACCAAAGTCTGCCAACAATGTATGCAGGGACCTCCGCTCTTAATAGATGAATCACTGACAATCTATCCTTCTAGTTATGCTTCTTTTGTCGCCAAGGAGGCTATGTACGCTCGTGTACTCTTTGCAAAGCTTTCACATCATGCATAAGCAAAGGAGACCTCATAGGCTGTCTTCCTGAAAGATTTCTTGATGGAGATCAATTCATTTGCCCCGACTGCTACAAATCTACCGGACTTGCCCCGCAGGTAGTAGTTTTCAATTGACCCATGTGATTTTGTTGATATGACTATCTAGTATTCCATCCCCTCCCGTGCTACTGCACCATCCCATTCAGGTATAAATACCACCTCATTGATCATCTACATGGTGTATTTGGACAAAGGACCCCATTCTCGTGCGCCTGCTACCACCATTGATGGCCAGGTACGTGGCTATTTCCACAGCAAGGTAACTTAAGTAGGACACCCTTGGTTGATGACTTATTAACGTCGATTTGATGTAGGAAAACCAACTCCTCAGCCTTGTACATCCATTCAAAGACCTTTCGGATAGGAATGAGAAATTTCTTCTAGTCAAGAATGCTGGGTTAATCACTGCGTTTATACATGGTGCACCTGAGTGCCGTTTTGTATTATTACTGCAGACACATGCCGATCCTACCACTGGTTTACTTCATTTTTCCACCGAGAAGTGTACGGGGATTAATGTGGTTTGTACTAACTACTACAACTATCTAGACCTGTTATTAACCACGGTTCAGATTTTGGAGTATATCTTGCCTACACTGCGACATCATCAGTTCTCAAATAGCGTCCTACTCCTCAGCAGCTGTGGATATTTTGTCAGGAGACATTTCAGCTCACTTAGAAACGCTGTGTAGGTTTTTAGTTATGTAACTTCCAGCTGATAGTGTTGACATTGATATTTAGCACCGCCTTTGGCTTCGACTCGAGCTTGAGCTTTACGGGTTATGCCCTTGACCCTCTCCTCATTGTGGTTGCTCTGTATTATCATGTTTTTGACTTCCATGTTATGGGAAATGAGACTTTGCTGAAGGCGCTTGAGCGATCAGTTTGTGTCTCACTTCTTACTAACACTTCTGTGGTTCTCCTTCGTGGGGATGATGCTGTATTGCTTTGTGGGGCAGCAATTCGATACAGGCCAAATGGGCGCTATGTTTCCTGTGACACTTGTCATCAGCCTGTTGGATACAGGAAGATGATAAGGGATGGACGCACTGCTCTTTACAAGTGTCCCGAGATTGAACACAAGGGCAAATCACGGTATCGGGCAGTTCCCCTCCTTCAGTCAGATGGAATGACAACAGTGGTAGGAGGGTTGAGGGAGCGGTGTCGATACATCATAATCAGGTCAGGATGTTTATTTTCCTCACTCACAATGTCAATCCTGATTGTCAACTTCTAGCATGCCATTTAATGTTGATGTACATTTCTGGAACGACATTTAGCATGTGTCATGCGTACAATTTTAATAATTCTGCGACTTCAATAGTGCCCTTTAATGGTACTTACTGATGAGTTCACCTTTTGGTCTGTGAGATGCAATTCAATGGACTGGACGTTGTAGTGTATAGCACACCTCATGAGGAGCTGCCAGTGGGCCTTTTCAGGTAGGCGCCTGTGTGCATCTCTATCTACATTCGTGGGGCGCCGTGATCAGATCATGTGCAGCTCCAGATTATTTGATCCCATCTCATCCAGGCAGTGAAAGCTGTCTCTACTAACCACTCCTCGGATGGCTCGGATTCTCACTCCATATGAAATCCGCTCTATTCATTATGGCGGTACCTTCCGTGGAACTGGCACGTAACATCAGTAGTACAAACCACATCAAGCAGTACAGTTCAATGTAATTGAAAGTAATACAATTGAATAATATAATCGTGCTGTCACTTTGCTGTCCATATGCTGGGAATTTAAGAATCTGTCAGGTAAGCACTAGTAGTATCGGAGTCAGGCTTCCGCAGCATGTCAGGATTGCATGGCAAGTAGATCCACATGATTTACTCACAGGCGGGCCATCGCGAACAGCCTTTCTCCACAGATCGATGAAGAAATAAAGGGCTTGACCAGTTGTTTCATCGTCTAAGAAATTATATTGAGGAATTGTTAATTCGACATTGGGGCTCAGGCTCTGGGCTTGTAAACCTGCAGCATATGCATGTAAGGCCAGTAATCGCTTTGATGGCCGAACTGTAGAATCCACAAGAAACTGCAAGGCCTGCCCGTGGAGGTCGCCAAATGTTGCATCGAGTTCAGTCCCTCCGATCCCAAGAACTTCATCATCCTGTGCAGCTACCGCCTGTAACGAGCAAGCCTTGCTGGCCAGACGGACATCACGGAGCTCTTCATCAAAAAGGTGAAAAAACATCCTGCCCGCGCTGTCAACTTGGATGCACAGTTTTGCCCAATTAAATGCCCATGCGACTGGCTGGTAGAGCATCAGGCCATTACTCACATCATTGATTTCGTTCAATGATGTGAACTGTGGTAGAAATTTCTGCCACCTGTACGGAAAAATATGGGTCACCGCCACATCGGGAAAGGTTTCTCCAGTGGCCATGTCAAATCGGTTATTCTGATCAAACTGGCCATACTCTCGCAGCACGAGATGTTTGAAACGGCGCCGTCCCCCATAGAGACTCTGCGAAACAGATGTAATATTCTCAAAATTGAGAATGTTCATCATGGTTATAGTCATCAACCAGGTGAGGGCATGATGTGGGGGTGGTGGAAATCGCTCTAAGGCAGTAAGGTCAGGTACTGGATGGATTCGACAAAAGAAACTCACGATCTTCAGGGGGTAACCAAACTAGAAAATGAATTCTATCCGAATAATCAGGCTGCGCAGTAAAAATATCGGACAAGGCTGTATCGTGTGGGAGACTGTCCAGCTGCTGAGCCCCGGTACGAAGGTCAGTGAGATTGTGCTTTTTTACGTCATCCAGATCCCACAATTGCTGCAGTGGCACAATCTCCATAGGAGAATAACAGGCTTCGCCGATAAGCACGCGTGCCTTAAGTGCCCTGCATATGTGATCCTGTAACTCTCGGGGCTTTGCTGCTGCACGAACTTGTATGCCAATTGGGCTGAGAACCTCGACATGCATTGTGTAGTTGATGGGGTAGGTGAAAGGGATCTTACCTTGAGGGGACATCTGACTATTAAGTACCCGAGTGGCAGTGCTTCAACGTGATGATGACTGTAATGATCATAGTGCAGCCGCTTGGCACTTGCCCAGGTCCAGGAGCAGTGCAACCCCTTCACGACTCGGAAATTTAAGCTCATTCAACCTCCCTCGCTGCTGATAAGTCAGCGGAGTAATTGTTGCGCTCACATTCAAATGCCACGAATGTTTTGATCAAGATCGAAATCCACCCAGCTTGTTGAACAGGACTGGGAAATTTGCTGTATCATCCAGCAAGAATGCCGCACTTTCTCCGTCAAACTATCAAGACATTATCATATTAGCGAGCTCAAATCGCTTGTTCTTGGGCACGGCTGTCATGGTGTGTTCCGAAATGTCGACAGCAAAGACCTATCCATGTACAAAGTAAGCACCATTTTTCAGTCTGGTAACAATGCCTCAGTGCTTGATCAGGTGGATCTCGACCTGAATAATTTCAATATGGAGTCTCTTGTAGACCTGGTCAACACACCCGAAGTCAAGGGAGCAGCAGAGCTAGCGGAGTGGAAGAAAGTGTCCACAGTATGGCAAAGTCAGCCGCCGGATGATAGGATCCACCTTTTTGTAAAGCTGCCGCTTGATGGTGAGCCCAAACCATTGTTGCGACCGGAGCATTGCTTAGAAGCCTTCTTCCTATTTAACTTGTTCCGTTGTTCTCTTTCTTATGCTCCAGCCCCTCGCCCCCTTGTCGATGATACAAGATACGCAATAAGCATCCTTCCTATCAATGAAGGAAAGATTCGCCCCCGAGTTAGGACCGACGTTAGGGCATCAGCAAGAATTGCAGACCTGCAGCATCACATACTCAAGATGCTTGAGGCAGAGATGTTTATCGGCCCTAACCTTGGCTCTCCTTTAGACATTTTGCCAATGCAGAGCATGCCGACTTTAGATGACCTAAGGGAGCAAGATCTCGCTGTTCTTTGCACTGAGGCTCCTCAGCCGAAGGATCTTCCGGTCGATGCCATGTGCGATTTTTTTCGTGCGCGTGATTTGGATAAAGTTCATTTTTTAGTCTGGTTGCCTCCAGCAAATGGTGAGCTCTTTGGTTGAATCTATCCAATGGCTGCCTGACCCTACAGCCTAAGAGTGTTTCCCGCCATCCATGCATAATGCCCTTGGCTGGCTGATGACGGTAACTATGATGGGCATACTCGACTTCAAGAGTGATACATCCATTTCGCACAGTCGAGCTGATGGATTGCTGAGTTTTCAGCATGTTGTGAAGCGAGAGTATGGCCAGTTTGATCAGGATAGCCTGTTCGACATGGCTACTGGGGAAGCCTTTCCGCGTGAGCGTGTGGTGATGACTCACATTTTCCAGCCCAGGTGGCGGAAATTTCTACCACTGTTCACAGCATTGACAAGTATCGATGATGTGCCCAACAGTTTGATGCTCTACAGGCCAGTTGCATGGGCATTTGATCGGGGGAAGCTGTGTATCCAAGTCAACAGTGTGGGCAGGATGTCATTTCACCTTTTTGATGAGGACCTCCGTGACGTCAACCTGGCCAGTAAAGCTTGTGCGTTACAAACTGTACCTCGACTGGCTGATGAAGCTGTTGAGGAACTCGATTTAACATTTGGCGACCTCAATGGGCAGGAGGTGCAATTTCCTGCGGGCTCTACAATGCGGCCATCGAAACGATTACTAGCCTTACACGCATATGGTGCATGGTTAAAAGCCTGGAGCCTGTACCCCAATATCGAATTCCCAATTCCTCAACATATTTTCTCGGACGATGAAACGAATGGCGCAAATCAGCCTGACCTTGGCTTCTCCATTGAACAATGGATGTTGTCTGTTCATGCCAGCCTGCCTGTGAGTAAATCACGTCAATCTCCATGGGATACAACTCTGACATGGCATGGAAGCCTGACATGCAACGGAGGCCTACTTCAGGGATATCTACTAGTAGTAGCGAACGCTTAACAGTTGCCTGATAAATTATTATATCCGCGGCATTATGATCAATCCCTACCTCTACATAAATCCTTCTACCCATTTTTTTGACTGTATAAGCCCGGCAATACATGGTACCCTGTTTCGTACTCCCCTCACTTCCCCCTGTATCCCCTCTTCTCTTCTCATGTAGAGACATATGCAGTCACTTGTATATGAATACATAGTCCTCACATGAGGCACAGGCACCTCTTCATGAGGCTCTTATCGGAGTCGAGGGAGAGACTCGGAGCTTGTTATAGAAAATACTGATTATTAACAACATAGTATGTAGTACTATACTACATACATAAATGTTATTTACAAAAAAAAGCAAATGAGAAGGGTGAGAAATGAGTAGATAGCGTACTCGTCGTCGGGGATAACGAGCGCAACGAAGCTCAAGTTGACCGAAGCTGTGTCACACGGCGCATGTTCAACCAACTTGAACTTCAAAATGTAATGATCAACTACTACTTAGTAGTACCAGTAGCCTGAGGTATTGAATTTGACATTGTTGATCTGGCGGGCCGGTCCACTCCGACTCGGGGCAACCGTGACACTGGCACTGGCACTGGGCCGCCCGAAGAGCCTGAGTCACTTGGCAACTGCCATTCAAGTTTCTTGTGTGACCTAGTAGCACTCGTCTTCTCTGTGCTCCCCTGCAGGTCTGACTTTTCATCACCTGCGTTGAGTTTGACTTGTTGTCACTCAATTTTACGTTTGCATCGCCTTCGAGCAGTAGGTTGAGCATTCCTTCAGCCTGCTGGTGGTATCAGCAGCTCGCCCAAAAGCCCTTGGCGGGAACTTCAAGCATCAGACTCTGTCCCCTTGAAGTGAGAACCCCTTTGCATAAGCTATGAGCTACACAATGCCCGTCCTTTACTCGTGCCCGGGAAATCTGTGCAAGCAATGTGTAGCGGTAGGGTGGGCTAATCATTTCGTAGGGGAGCAGCTTAGTGAATGGGTCCACAAGGCGCTAAAACTCTCTGTTCATCCATTTCCATCATTGTCACACTTCTATTGTCGCACTTCTATCTAACCACTTCTCATCAAAGCACCCAATCCACACTGCCCTAACCACACAATACCTGCTGGGTTGGATCTGTCTTGACATGATTTTGGAAGTCGTCCAGAAGAGGACGAAGGTGTTCTTCTAGACTATGGTCACTTACGTTGCTCAGATTGTTCTGGCTCTTCAAGTTAGGATGCACAGTCGCCAGGCGGGGCTTTTTTTCAGCCTGGCTTTTCATCTCGCGTTGGCCATGTTCAAGTTCTTCAAGCTAGGATTTAAGTGAGGCGTTAGTACGGCGGGCGCTTATTAGACCATGCCCACGGCCAGGTTTATGTTTGTTGGGTTCATGCCAGCATTAGCTTCATCTTCACCCTCTTGAGTCGTTACTGACGATCAATCGAGACGATCAATCAAAAAAAGGCAGCATCGTTTCTGGCATACTTCAAGGCCCCAAGCCATCAAATGCCTGCCCAGGTATCATGCAGATACGATGCATCATTGAAAGGGAAATTAGGACGTTTTCCATTGAGGCAGAGGGCAGTGAGAAGATTGACAGTCTGAAATCAAGAATTCAAATACACGCCCGTCATGGCGCTCTGCGACACGTCGACAGCAAAGACCTATCTGTGTACAAAGTAAGCGCCATTTTTCAGTCCGGTAACAATACCTCAATGAATGTGCTTGATCAGGTGGATGTCGACCTGAATAATTTCAATATGGAGTCTCTTGTAGACCTGGTCAACACACCCAAAGTCAAGGGAGCAGCAGAGCTAGCGGAGTGGAAGAATGTGTCCACGGTATGGCAGAGTCAGCCGCCGGATGATAGGATCCACCTTTTTGTAAAGCTGCCACTTGATGGTGAGCCCAAACCATTGTTGCGACTGGAACATTGCTTAGAAGCCTTAACTTGCTCTGTTGTTCTCTCTCTTATGCTCCAGCCCCTCACCCCCTTGTCGATGATACAACAAGATACGCAATAAGCATCCTTCCTATCGATGAAGGAAAGATTTGCCCCCGAGTTAGGACCAACGTTAGGGCATCAGCAAGAATTGCAGACCTGCAGCATCACATACTCAAGACGCTTGAGGCGGAGATGTTTATCGGCCCTAACCTTGGCTCTCCTTTAGACATTTTGCCAATGCAGAGCATGCCGACTTTAGATGACCTAAGGGAGCAAGATCTCACTGTTCTTTGCACTGAGGCTCCTCAGCCGAAGGATCTTCCGGTCGATGCCATGTGCAATTTTTTTCGTGCGCGTGATTTGGATAAAGTTCATTTTTTAGTCTGGTTGCCTCCAGCAAATGGTGAGCTCTTTGGTTGAATCTATCCAATGCCTGCCTCCCTGACCTTGCTGCGTAAGAGCGGTTTTTGCGGCAGGCGCAACCCTTCCCATGGCTGACATCAATGCACTTTTTAGTTGCATTAGGCTTCGAGAACGTGACAAAGGGTTCCCAAGGCAGCCAAGGGTGATCGCCTAATTTTAAGGATGACGTAAAGCTATTCTATGGCCTCCCTAAACACGGTGACCTGTTTGACATGGCCACCGGTCAAACACTTTGTCATGGTAGCGTTATTGGCGCCCATATTTTTCAATGGCGTTGGCGGAGCAGTCTCCCCCTTCTTACATCGTTCACCAACATTGATCACGTCCGCAACGCACTGCTTCTCTATAAACCAGTCGAGGATGCCTTCGACAGGGCATGGCTGTGTGTAGAAGTCAACGGTGAGAGCCTCCGGTTTCGACTTCTTGATGAGGCGTACCGGATGGTGCGGCTTTCTGACAGGGCCGCCGAGTTGCGAACAAAGGGAAACCCCAATGCCGGGATGATGACTCAGGCAGAGATGGCGATGACAGCAACATTTGGCGATCTCGATGGGAGGGAGCTCTTCTTCCCTCAAGGATGCACCAATAGGCCATCAAAACGTCTACTAGCGCTGCATGCCCGTGCTTCGCTTCTATTTGCGAAAGTAAATTATTTGGTACCTGAGGCCTGCATTCTTCACCTGGACCGAGAGATGAGTGTCTTGAGTGATCCGATAACCAGTGATGCCCTCCAAAAATTATCTTTGTCTTGGTAAGTTTTTCCGCTTTTGCTCCCAGCTTCTACACTAATGCTATAAGGCCCAAAAGACTTGCAATATTATCTGCTGGTTGCTCATTCCGGCTGCTACGAGGGCAGTGCTTTCATTGCCATCCACAGGCTCAATTCCTGATACTGCTTTATGTGACGCACACATATACAGATGGATGTGAGCTGTGAAGATAGTGCCTGATCAAGCAGTAGCTAGATGGTCCTGCACAGCTCGCCTCCCTGCCACTGCGCTAATTCCTTTTGGCAATCGAGCCCTCTGCATGGAAGGCCTCGACGGGCACATTTGAAGTAATAATTGGATTGAGCTTGCGTATTTCAAAAATACAGAGGGTATATTGTTTTAAAAGAATGTAGACGTGACTAGCTAGTAACCTTCAAAGCTATGGATGGCTATGATGGCTATGAAGGCATGCATTGAAAGGAAAAAAATCAAGAAGTCTTTTAGTACCGCTTTCATGGGCATGGGTGTGGTAGAGGGATCAAAATGAAGAAGGCTATAGCAACGGCATGCATGGCATATTTTGTCTCCTGCTCAGCTACTCCTGGTCAGTTAAGTCCAACTCATCCGCCATGTGCGGGTCACAGTGATGGCTACGGAACATGAGGTGCATGGTGATGAGCACACATGCATCGCACTTGACAAACAAGCCCCAGAATTCATCTTCGGTTAACCCAGGCCCATCCATGCAGTCCAACTTAACGAACTTTCTCCAATCAGTTCGGCCACTCAAATCCCTTCCATTAAATTCGGGGGTGGAGGCAGGTGGGCTCATCAAGTCTACCCTCAAAGATCATGATTAGGCCCGCGCACTAATGAAAGCTTCACATACATGCAATGGCGTATGTCCTTTTCAAATGCCTTCCGGATTGGATCATCTCATGTTTGCTATGGTGGCAAACGGGTGCAGGGTAGGGTGTGCCAATGTCTTGAATCCAGGCTTGTAGTAAGCATCTAGCCATCGCATGTTGGAAAAGTCGGCAACTAACCGCGTAATAAATATTCCATCGCAGGAACCCCACGCATTGGATATATTCTCTCTAATGGCACTGGATGGCGGTCCAGATTGAGTGCTTGCATGCTAAAGGAAATCGAGACTAACCCAAAAACCCACACCAACCCGTAGCACATTCAGCAACGTATTCTCCCTGGTAACGACCGATTATTGTTAGTTATATCGCTGCTTCGGTAAATGCTTGCTCTTGGCTGAGTGGCTCCAACAGTGGACACAAGCACCCAGGCCCAAGGTACTGATGGGTAGCCCGGTAGCGATGCAACTCCGATGGCGGCACGCGCACGCCCCTGCTGACTGGCCTGTGGCAACTTGAATGTGTCATTGATGCACTGCAGAAGCAATGGTGGTATACCAGTAATGTGGGACCAAATCCATCACGGCTGGGTCAAAGGACGTGACATAGCAACTTTTGTAGACGACGTATAGCATCTTTTGGCGGTAAGTTGGGAATGAGACGGCTGTCAGAGGCTGAGGGTTTCTGAGCATGTTGGCAATATGCAGCTTGAGGACAAACTTGAATTTCTACTATGAGATCTGCATTTAATTCCTGTGTGTCCAATCGGTACATGGTGCACTGCCCCCAGTGTCCTACAACGAGAACCCCGAGTCTGCCGCATCTGAAAGAGCTTGAAAATAAAGTAAAATGAGCCAAGAGACTCAATCCCATCATGGACTCAGGCTCCTACTAGTAGAAAGACCAAACATAAACCAAATAAACAAAACTTGGCATTCGGGGATCTCGGTGATCTCGAACATGCATCAGCAATCATCGATATCATCAGCCAAACATCAGCGCTACCATTGTCGCTTGTTGTCACAAGTGATGAGCACAAGGCCCATACCCTCCTGTTCAAGTTTTACTAATTCATTTCCCTTTTTTTTCTTTTTGAATACATAAATATAGGGTATTAATACACTGTTATTCTGCTTTTCTGGCTAGTAATGACTAAGTTAAGTAGTGCATTTCTTACCATGAACTTGAAGAGAGGGGGGGTTTTGCCAGTGCACTGAGTTTGGGGGAAGGTTTGTTTATTTGGTTTATGTTTGGTCTCATTTGGTCTGATAAGATATGATTGTGGCCATGGGATTGAGCCCCATACTAGAGCGGTTCGAGCGAATGGTTTTAGGAGCCTGAGTGGACTCGGCAGAGTCTTCAAACTTCAAGATGTTCGAGTCGGACTTGGACGTTGTTGGGACATGTTTACACCTTTACATAATTTTGAACAAGTCATGGGAACTTGAAGTTCAAGTTGAAGTGGCAGTGCTTCAAGTTGAACAAAATTTCTGTCCCCCTCTTGCGCTACTGCTCTTACTTCCTGGCCCTGCAGGTATGACTTTCTGTCACCTGCCTGGTTGTGTTTGACTTTTCGTCACGCAACCCTACATTTGGGTTACCTCTGGCCCTTGAACCTGTCTGCTCGCTCGCCCTAGAGTCCTTGACAGGAATTTCCGTTCTTTCAAGTGTCAGATTTCCCCTTGAGGTGAGATCCCCCCCTTTACCTACCATATCAGCTATGCAATGTCCGTCCATTACTCGTGCCTGGGAAATCGGCACAAGCAGCACATAGCTGCAGGGTGGCAGCCAATGAAAGATCGAGAACTGACGCGTTTTCTACTCTAGTTCATCTCGAAGCCCATTCACCTATGCAAAGGTGTTGATCGTGCATATATCCGACATGGTTGGCTGAAGTACTTTGTTCCAGGGGTGCCCGGCCAGGCAGCTTGGCGGACACGCCTCCACGTATGCGCTGGTGTTGGCTTGGTTTCGCTGTGGTGATAAGCTTCTCAACGCGTCTGATGGCACCTCAAGGTGGGTGCCTCCTTTCTTACCCTGCCCTGTCAGGTATGCAACGCCTGCCCTTTACTCAAGCCTGGGAAATTGGCGCAAGTGACGTGTAGCTGTGCAGCGGCAGGCAATCAGCGATCGAGAGCCGACGCACTTTTGTATTTTAGCTCATCCCGAAGCCCATTCGCCTAGGCAAAGCTGTTAATGGTTCCTATATCTGAAGCAGCATTTGGTGTTCGGGGTATGCGCCAGTCTTGGCATGGTGTAGTGGCGATGGCAGGTTTCCCAATGCCTCGGATGGCAGCCCAAGGTGTGGTCCTCCCTTCTTACCCCGCCCTGTCCCATATGCAAAGCCCGCCCTTTACTCGAGCCCGGGAAATTGGCGCATGCGATGCGTATCTGTACGGCCGGCAGCCCATTTGTGCCTCCTCTTGCATGCTGTCTTTTTTTACTTGGGGCGCTATGCGGCTACCCCTATAATTCATTGCCCCTTAATATACGAGGTGCTGTCGCAAGCGCCAGCATAAGCCTTGCTTACAGATATTAAAAAGCCATCATAGGGACTGAAAATGTGACACCCAGTACACCGCTCGTCATCAACCCTCGGTTGACTCCTCGCGGCATGGACTGGATCAGCCCCTGTGTAAAATTTTAATAGGAGTGTTTGTGCATGTTGAAACATGCATGAAACAATCATTGTCGGGTGCAGAGACCTTGCAAGCAAGGTAATATGTCATTCCAATGCATCAGGCCTGCTCGTCCCCCAGTGCCCCACTTGGTCCCCACGGATTCTAAATAATTCATCAGTTGCTTTGTCCGTCCCATATACGTCACAGTCAAAGCCCAGATATGGCATTAGTTATAGTTGAAAACTAGCATTGATAAATTTATTATATCTAGCTTTTGACGCATGCTCATTGCGATGCATGCTAGGAAGTAAGGCGCGCTTCTTGTTCGCTTAAGCATTATTTTACCCTTATTCTAGGCCACGAGGAATAAAGCCCTAAGACTTTTGTGGGGTGCATGTTCATAATTTTCTGCTTTCTTGCATTGATGGGCTCCTGAGATGCCTATTCTCAGGATCATCCCCATGGCACTGATGGGGTAAATGTTTTATGAGGGCAGGGCCAAGCAACAGAGCTGTTTCAAAATCTAGAAGGGTATATATACAAAGTGATTGAAATGAAAAGTCTAAATGACGGTTGGTTTATCCATTCCGCCTTCCTTACTCTTGCTCAGTTAGCTCTGAATCATCCTCCGACTCATCATCCCTCGGCAGGCTGCAGTGGTGGCTACGGAATGCCTGGCGCATCGTGATGAGCAAGCACACCTCGCACTTGGCAAACAGGCCGAAGAATTCAACTTCCATTAGCCCAGGCCTATCCATGGATCCAAGCTTCGAGAATTTGCGCCAGTCAGTTTCATAGCCAAGATCCACGTGCTCAGCGGAATGGGGCACTTCAGTTAAGTCTACACCTAGGCTTAGCTCGAATGTTTCGGGGCTGCTCTTCACTTACCTGCTTCCGCATAGGTCCGCTTCAACAGCCTTGGGATGCACTCTAATTCCCAGTGATGTAGGACTTGGGGAGGGCACAACGCGTCGCTTTCTTCATAACATGTGGTAAGCACTTTGAGCTCCCGGGAAACCTCCCAACTTACCTCGAGGTGGAAACATCCGCACTGGAATGCCATCCACCTGGTATACCCTCTGCAATGGCACTGGCCTGCTGTGAACACCTGCTGCATTCCTAGGTAAAGACGAAGACTGACCCAGGTATCCGCATCGGCTGTTTGCACATTCGGCAATGTACTCCCCTGCGTAGCGTCCAAAGACCGGTATGTATATGGCCGCTTCCGTGAAGGCTGGCTCTTCGCTAACCCATTGAAGCAACGGACACAGGCAGCTGGGCCCAAGGAATTGGTAATGTTCGCGATAATCATGCAGTGCGCTCGGCACTACGCGCTTCCTTGCATGGATGGGCCTTTATACAGCTATCAGTGGTGCAGCTGCAAGGTTCCAAGCTATGCACCAGTGCCATTTGGTCAGCTTCAGTGTAGCTGGATCGAGAGACCAGACAACATTTGTCGAGTTGTATACCTTGCTGAGCAATATCTGCCGGTACGTCGGGACGGTGGTCGCCGTCAGCGGCTGTGGGTGCCCGGGCATGAGGAAAGGAACCAGAGCTGGACAAAGGCGAGGAGCGCAATTCAATGCTGGGTGTTAAGTTGGACTTTGTTGGTTGAATTGACCAGGCATTTATAGGCTGCTAGCTTTGAAATGAGTCATCATTACTCCACCGTGACTCAGATTGACTGGCTCTGAGTCAGTGTGGTCACTAAAAGGTGGCGTGGCAAGCAGCCCTGGATCTCATCTCCTTCCTTGGTGCCCCCCCCCCCCCGTTGTATCCCCCATGCCGGACGAGAACTCTCCTCCAGACAATGCTACAAGTGCCAATGCCCTCAAGCTTGGGAACAGGAAAAAGCCGTGAGTCAATTGTATTTCCACCATGCCATGCTCTAATGCTACCGCTCAGCCGTGCCAGTGATCCCTTTGTTCATTATGGGAGACATTTCGGCCGAACCGTGCATGCGATGTGCAGCATCCAAGCATTGCTGACCAACAGCATAGTTCGCATGGGTGAGGAGGGGGAAGTCGTAGAAGAGTCGCTCACTCCAGAGCAAGTATCATGCTTAATTACTAGCAATCTACTTCTCAGCTAATACATTCTTCCATGTTGCAGGGCCAGAAAAGAGCATAGAGTGTTCCAAAAACTCTTGCACATAGTGCCCCATCTTCCGGAGCGCCTCATGGAAGCTTCTAATGAAGAGTGCATGGCGATAGCAGATTTAGTATGTTTTTTGCCCCATGAATCCATATACCCTTCCTCACCCATTAAAGATTCAAAAGGGCATATCCAGCGCAAGATCAGACGATACTAAGAGCTTGAAGGGCGTTGTTCTGGAGTGGATGAGCCCCCCTGGCATACCCTTAAACCCACCCCTCTCCCGGAACATCAAGACAAACAGGGGCTATCACCATCCTGTCACTGGCGCCCTCCTCTGTCCTGCTGGTCTAGACTGGAACGATGTGGAGTCAGTGTTCCTTCTTTTGCATACGTTGTTTGCACCATTGATTCCCACATTTAGCATACGTGAAAAACTTTCTAGTGGCGAAATGCCCATCCGCGGTGATCAGTGGCCAATGCTGGTGTACGCAGACCAGGAGTATGATCCCCAAGACCCTTGGGAGGGGCTGTTTAGAAGCCGTATTCTTATTTGGGTTTGGATGCATTTTTCCTCTTCATCCGTTATTGACTCAGTCGCGTGCAGGCGTTCAAGCACATCTTTACCTCACCCAGTTCGGTAGAGAAAGAGGTGAAAGCAACAAGATCAGGCAATGCTCGTATCCATGGCATGACTCGGGTCACTACAGCCTCCCTGGCCTACGTAGCTATGCAGGTGAGTCGGGAGTTGGCGCACTAGTAATCCACTACTGATGACCAACCAGCTTCGCTTCGCATTATCATCCTCTTCGGTGTTCAGTAGGTCGGACGCCGTGATGGATTCCGAACAATTTTACGAAAGCGTCTTGGACTTCTTGGATGATCCAGAGGAGAAGGTAGAGGTGGGTGATCTGTTGAACTGGTGGAACTGGTAGGTGTCGATAAATTGCATTCACGGCAGCAGCTGATTCTCCTGATAGCCAGATATTTCCAAGCCATGTCATGCCTGAGCATGCAGTCATGAAACAGAGCGCGCTAGCCAAACTGAAGGAGCAAAGGGCGCTGAAGCAGGCGCAGTTGAATGGGGGGGTGTCGTAAAATACCAGCTAGCTTTAGATTTACAATGCAATTGGTTTTCTTACAAGCACCAAGCGAAATGAGAGTGACTGATCAGAGGGTAAATCACTGCCATGTACCGGTCAGTTCTCACAAGGATGAAGTGGGCTCATATTTCTTACCCATCTTACAGGATATGGAGTCCAGACAGCTGATGACTGATGGATGGCAGAATTGGTGCTTCAGATGATATATATCCAGTCTTTTTCTGAAGCCACAGATTTACATCTCCTGTATACCTTGTAATGTATGGAATTTGGAGGACAGTGTCTGAGGGATATCGATGTTGGTGCTTATGGTAGAAGTCACACAGACTTTCCCTTCTTACAAGTGTTGGGACTATGGGTAGTTTTTGCTCATTCTGTCATTAAATTTGCAGACCTGCCTTTCCGATGCATATGATCCATGCTAGCATTTCTTACAGACTTTCACAACCAGTTGCTTCTGTGTAGCAATTTGTAAGGGCTGTCTTTCTGGCATAGGTTATGCATTTCACCACTCTTGCGCTATATCATAAAGGTTTGGACTACGGGTGGTTTATGGCCACTATTCTACACATCCCACAGGCTCAGCAGTCAGATATCTCATACCCTACATTCGCATCTCTTACAGACCTTCTCAAGCCACTGCTGTCAGACAACAGTTGATCTGCAGAGCCTTTCAGACATATCGTGTAATCTCCTATCATTATGGGACTGTAGGTGTGTTTTCATTGATCTTTTGCCTATTGTGCTGATTTGTCACACTTTTACCAATTCCACAGGTTTGTCAACCTGATGTTCCTTATAAGCGTTGGGACAACAAGTGGATTTTCATTGCTCTTTTCTAAATTTCACAGAATTGTCGGTCCGATGCTTCAAGGCCTTTTCCTGCATGTCTTACAGAACTTCTGAAGCAACTGCTTCCTGGCAGCTGCTGATCAGCATCACCCACCTGATATAGCTGGCTGAATCCACCACCACTGCCGTCCTTTATAAAGGTTGGGACCACAGGTGGCTTTCTGTCCGTCTTTTGCAATTTTTTCTGATGCACCATCCTTTTACCAATTCCAGAGGTTTGCCAGTCTGATACCTCATGGTCTATACTCACAATTCTTACAAATTTTCTCAAGTAATCACTTCCAGGCAGCAGTTGATCAGTGAGGCCATCCTGATATAGCTGGCGGAATCTGCCATCGCTACCGTCCTTTATAAGTGTTGGGACAACAGGTGGATTTTCGTCGCTCTTTTCTAAATTTCACAGATTTGTCAGTCTGACACTTCAAGGCCTGTTCCTGCATGGCTTCCAAATCTTCAGAAGTAACTGCTTCCTGGCTGCTGCTGATCAACCGTACCCACCTGATATAGCTGGCAGAATCTGCCGTCTCTACCGTCCTTTATAAGCGTTGGGACCAAAGGTGGACTTTTGTCACTCTTTTCTAAATTTCACTGATCAATCACACTTGATATCTCTGTTCATTAAATTTCACATCTGTATACTACTTGTTCAACTACTACCATAAATTTCAAAAGCTCAATTCTGAGTGCACTGTTGAAATTTGTCAACACTACCGTCCTTTAAAAACCCTTTTCAGACCGTATATAAGAATTGCAAATATTATTGTTATTTTGGATATTTTAAGGGATTATCAAGCCTTAACCTTTTCGGCCCAAAACCCAGATGGACAAAGGCAGTAAATGGTGAGATGTACAATTACTGCGAGGAGGTGAACAGAAAATTCTGTCGACCTTCCTTCCTTCCTTTTTTGGAATTTCCATTTTGGGAATTTATTTTTGACAAATTAATTGCGTCGGCGGTCCTTCACTGAGGTCGCCAATGCGTACGCGACAAAAATCTAGTCCCAGAAAAGGATTTCAGCGCGGGGACCATCAACAACAAATAAAATGGGAGAGTGGGATCGATCATACCGGTTTTGGTGATTCCCGTGAATCATTGGAGGAGTTGGGTTCGGGCTGAAGTGCATAATTATGTTGGAAACGTGATTGATCAGTTGTCCACAAACACCGCTATCGAGCCTTGCTTCCTCACTCCATCATCTTTGCCATAGTTTTTCGTGGCCCACCGACCTCACCCTTTTTATTTATATAGCAAATTTATATCAGATTTACATACTGCTCTGTTTGTGTATATAGTAGCACCCGCGCCTATCTTATTTGGACTGCTTTGGCGGCCCTGTTTGCATTTTTGAGTTGTGCAGCAGAGGTCGGATGTCACTGGTTCAGACCTTCAACCGACCATTATGACCAATGGTCAGGTCAATGGTCAAGTCCCTGCTGAGCGCTGAAAACCGCTAGGTTCTTCCCAGAAACATCGGACAAAGACTTAGTCGGTATACCCATCGCCCATCTGCTACAAACCACTCACTACCCTTCTCAACCAGAGATCAAGCAAGTAGGACCTCAAAGCTTACAACTCGAAAGCGAAATTAAGAATAAACCGACTGACGGTTACCTGAGTACGTTGTCGCAGAAATCTTTCTGCAATGCGTAAAATTTAAATTATGATCCACGCTCGTATTCGTTTCCAACTACATCACTACATCGCTCTTGCTAGTGCAGATTTGCGAACGGTTGCTTTTTCAACGACAAGAATGTGGTTGCGCCTCTATCTAGACTGATAGAAAAGTCTGCATACGCGCTTGCAAAGTATTGGTTTTCTCGATCAGGGGAGGCGCTTCCACTGTCATTGACCTGCTCGGGGTCATCGACAAGTACATCGATGGTGGATATTGTCCGAACTTATGCACTACGCTGGCAACAACTGTGTTTACATACCTCCCTGCGCTCCATCGCCCAAACACCCGCTTATTCATTCTCATTGCTAGAGACTCTGGTACTTGAATTTGGTGTGAAAACTCCACGCCGTGTCGTTTTGCCAAGTACAGAGCCAGAAGTAGGAACATTTCTCCTTCACCTGTGGAAGATTCATATTGTTTTCCTTGGCATCAGTTGACTCACTACGACTCTGGTCATTCTTTGAGCGTGGCCGACGCTTTGCAGCTGCTGTCTCGCTGCCCTGACCTTACAGAGTGCAGGATGACAGTGGTTTACATATGGACATGGGTCATTGCTATACTGATAATTCTTCCACGTTTGCTTCATCTAAAGGGCCTCAGGGGCCAGGGCCACACCTTACATCGTTACTTGAATGAGAACGGACTGTCGTCTTTCACGGACCGAGGTCAGTCACCAGACGAATTACTGCTTCCAAATTTACAGTCGCTCAAAATGGATGGCGACTTTCTACTTGAGAGCTTGCGCTTAGTAGATTTGGTGTAGTCGAGATGGGATTTTGGGGCACCAAATGCTCTGCACAGCTCAAGGCAGTGCAGATCCTGATTCGAAACAGAGAGCTTGGGGGCCCGCTCCCACAAAGGTTGACACGCATACAAATGGAAGGACTCGACGTGACAATACTGCCGTATGATCCTGCGGTCATGTCATCTGGCGTTGAAATTTCCTGAAACCGTATACTGCAGCTTTTTGGATGACGGCAACAGCCCAATATATATATATATATATTGCGTCAGAGGCAGGACATGCTAAAGAATTTCGACCACTGCCAACTGGACTCGCAAAGTTAAGTAGTATTTGATGAAACGTGACTTTAATTGTAACACATGAACCTTTGAAGGCCCGTCATGTATGACTTGTGATGGCTAAGGTTCAACGTTCATCATTGACGCTCAGCTTCGAGACAGACAGAAGCGTCTAAGTAAAATGATCAATCACCTGATAGATGCGTTTTGCCCGATCAGCGCTGACTGTCGATCTTCATGTGCTCGAGCGTGAGGGTACGTAACAGCTGTCGATATGGAGCTGGAGAAGAGAATGCCACGGCTTTGGACTCGAAATCCCCATAAGGTGCGATATGTCAGAGGATCACTGGAGTATCGAGTGAAAACGCGTGGGCACTGTGGTCTGACTATTCATACGTCGCCGAGAAGCGCGAAATACTTACCCCGAGAAGCACGAAGTACTTGCCGAGTTGAGGCTCCAGAGGCAAACATCCGAGCCCTAATATAATATGCCAGGACCGAGGACCTCTGATATAGAAATGGTAGTGCTTGTCTCTCCCTCTGATCGATGTGGAGACCGATCGCGAGTTATGGCCCTAATGGGATTGCACAAAGATTTCTTTGATAGCCTGCGCGAGATTGGGGATGCGATGGAAGCGTGTCATAGTGGGATGGTAGATTGGGGCGATAATGTTCAACGATAAGCATCCGCTAAACAACTGCTTGGAGCCTGAGTCGGGATCAATCATGGTGATTTTCTTGGATCGTGGCATCCATCGGCATGCTGTGCTCGAGGTACAGCATGAATGGCGTAGATTGGCGTAGAGCAGCCTAGAGCACACTCAAGTTTTCGAGACTCGAGCGTTGGCCTCCGCAGTCTATGTTGGAAGTAGGAATGGTGATCCAGTTGGTCTATCCTATCAGCATTCTTCAAGTTATATATTATGAAAGCTTGTTAAAACAACAATCATCGTGGGATCAAAGTAAGTACTGCAGGCGGTTCGACTCCATCTCATTCCCACTCCGAGCTTTCCCCGGTCCGAGATGGCCATCTTGTGTCTGCATCAACGTTCTCAATGCTCGCCAACACGTCGGTGTCCAGTTCCTAGCCTTCATTTCCAAGTTGTTTCAAGGTCCTAGATCTGGCTCCAACACGATCCTTCGATCCCTTTGGGCCACTTTCAAACCCATCATTCTTAGCTGTGTCATTATCACCCTACTCGGACTGGCGGCAACAGAAGGGTTACTTTTTCTGTCCACTCCGCTAAGTCGGGATCTCAGGATCTATGTTTAAATCAGACTGCGCTGTCGGGCACTATCTCAGAGTCATTGTCTCGTCCCCAGGGATCTGGATCGGTTGTCGAATGATTACCGCCTCTTGTCCTTCGCTGACTTGGCCACGGTGTCTGTTTGATGATCTCTCAACCGTATAACTATCAAAGCTTCTCTGACGATTATCGTCTCTCGAGTCCTCCCGTATTTCTATCTTTTGCCATGGCAGCGACCCATGACAGGAGCACATTGGGCGCTCAACTGCTAGGTAACCTTGCTGCAGCGATGTAAGTTCTCAACCTCGTCCCCGATAATATACAATCCTGCTTATAATATCTTAGCTTCTATGGCATTACGTGTGTACAGACATACCTGTACTACAACAAGGGCCACAATGACCGTAAATTGCTCAAGCTCTTAGTATGTTCTGATCGCACGTCTACTACAATGCTAAATGCTGACAATGACCCTCAGATATTTTTCTTGTGGTATATCCATTATGTTGTTTGTTTGACTTGAACATGACCAGCTGAGCTCTACACAGGCTTTTGGATAGTGTACAGCTGGCGCTTGTTACACATACCTCATATTATGTCATGGTCTCGAATTTCGGCATACATAGTTATCCTTTATCCGTCTGGTGAGCTTACTATGTTTACCTCAACACTCTGCTTTAATCATCGTAAATACAGGTCTCTCTGTGTATGTGATCAGGCTGTTCTGTTTGTCTTCCACTTGATCTGCTTACATCCAAGTCTTCAAGGCTCAGATGTACCTGAATGTATGTTTGAATGAACCCGCGAAAAGGAAAAGGTTCACTAATTTCACCCCGTAGTATATAACGCAAACCATTGTCCGATTGTATGTACATCTCCAATCCTTGAGCGGCGAAGCTTACTGTGTCCTGCTAGAGTTTTCATACGGAGAGTATGGTTATGTAAGTCGAAGCTTGATTTTGCATACTTGTCTTCATGAATCTGTAGTATCGGACAGAAACAATTACCTTGCAGGTGGCATTGTAAGTCCCCTCTACCTTCCATAGTGCTTCCTGATTCCGACTGAATCTTCTTTCAATTGATAAGACAATAATCTCAGTATTTGCATTTGGTAAGATTTCCTACACCTTGATTTTAAACGTATAGGTTAATTATCTCCAAAGCAACTGGCATCGGTAAGTATTTCTGCAGGTTCTTCCAGCTTCACTGTCAAACCAAGCTGTTACAATCAGTCTACAGCGCCAAAAGGTTTGTGCATTCACTCAATCGTAGTCTCAGATACTGGGATAACCAGGTTTGATACCAGTCAAACTTCGCACTCTTCCTCGTATCTTGTCAAAATCACACTGGCAGTACGTCCACGGATTCGTGTACGTCATGTCTTTTGTTCACAGCATCATTCCAGCATATCTTCTGTGGTTCTCTTGCAGGCGATGTTCTCGCTGATATTCTCATTGCTACATCGCTCTGTTTTTTGTTAGCGCAGAATAGGACGGGTTGGAAGAGGTACTGCACCAACATCCTCTGAATACACAGGCTATAGCTAACAATGTCTCGCTAGAACTGATTCTATCGTAAATATATTGATGTTTTACGCTATAAATACAGGTCAGTTCACCTTTACTCGGAAATGTTAGTATCACACCTGCAGATCTCCCCACCACCACTGTAGGCCTTCTCACATCGTAAGTATTAGCTTCTAGAATGATTGCCTCCCATGTGGATCTTTCCTTCTCAGAATATTTGCGACGGGTTGCCTCGTCTGCCATCTCATCTGGCCATTCGGACTCATTGCCATCTCAATCTATTACTCACTCGGTAAACGTATATCATATCTCCTTTTATACCCTGTGGAACCGTGCTAAATCCAGTATGTTTGGCAGTGTATTTTAACAGTCTGCTAGGAATGCTGAATGCTAGAGAATCCTTGCGGGAGCAGATGGGCGGTGGGATATCGGAAATAGTCTTGCCTGATTCGCATGCCGAGCCTCATGACCATATGCCGACAGGCTCCTGGTACACTTTGAGAACGAAAGACGAAAGATGATTGGTAGGCTTCGTACTCATGCCACTTATCAATTAAAGTAGTTCACGAACTCATGCTTATAGGAAGAAACCCCGATTTAGCTGGTCTATAATTTTCAATTAGATGGCCTATTCAAGATCTTCACGTCCACGAATTCTTACACGACGATGTAATACTATTAGTGCATTCACGATTGCCCAGACGTACTTAAAGGCGAGCGGGTGAACTCGCCGCATTACTTTGGACTTGCAGTGGACACAATTCATAAGCTTCGAGGCATACATATTTCTAGCACAGTACTTACTAACTACTAGTAGTCCAAAGGAATATGAATGGTGACATGTAGAGCGTATGTATGGCACTCGGTCATCGGCCCCTTGCGCTGGTTAATTACCTCGCTGGTGACCCCTAAAGAAGCGTAACGAGCCCAATACACCGAGTCTATGAGGGTTACCACCTACTAGTAAACGAGTAAGCCACTAAATTTGTAGTTTAAAACATGTTACATAGTCCAAAGGCTATACTCTTGTAATTAGTACTAAAAGACTATATAAACCTACCTTCTTTTTAGTGGCACCTTAGTCCTGACTGACTCCTGGGGTGAACATTTACTAGATTGGTACTATCAATGTGTCCATTCCATCATGTGGATGAATTTATCTTACTAGATATAATCTACTGCATAGGACTGATCCGAAAAATCCAGTTTGAGAGTGATATACACGTGACCGTGTAAGGCATGTGATAGTATTGTGGTAGCCTAAGGCTCCAACTGTTCTATCTATATAACTATCTTATATGGTTTATACTGACGCTTCTTGATCCAGTACCGCCACCTCATACGAAAATTCCCACGGTTCAAAGTGGGCAGATCGAAAGGAAACTACACTCCTGGGTCATAGAATAGCGTAAATACACAACTGAAGCAAAGGAAAAGCGAACGACGCCCCAGTGCCCGGCAACCGAAATGCCGGACAATCAGACACCGGCAGCTACACCGGGACTTCGGCAAACGACTCTATCAGAGAACCCCAACTCAATACAAAAAAGGGCGAACCTCGTGGCGACGACACCGGAACTATCCGCCAAAGAGAAGCAACCAACCCATTCACAGGCGGAGAAAGGTAGGAGTACTAGACGAACGGGAGCAATGTTGGAGCAGACTATATACACTGCACAGGGGAAGAGACAACACATTCCTTACAACCTACCTGGGGTTTAGTTAGACTTACAGCTAGGGGTTAGCAGAGGTAAGAACACTATATTCCTACTACAGTACAGGTTCTCCTTATATACATAATAGTAAGGATATCACATGACTCCAGAGGAATATCCATATGAAACATGTATCAATATTGGTAATTAATGTGGGAGAATATGCATAGGGAACTGCACGGGTTTTACCCGCGGGTTTCCCACGCTTTTATTTCCTAATTTATTCAATGAGTTTTGCATGAAAACTCATGAAAAAATGATTTTCTGATAGCTATTCAATGGATGCTTCTGATACAAGGGACAAAATAATTTATTTTCGACCTTGTCACATGACAGATGTCACACAAATATTGTTTTATGTGTTAGATCACAAAGAGCCAACAAAAAGCTTCCAGAAAATCATTTCTTCATGATTTTTCATGCAAAACTCATTGAATAAATTAGGAAATAAAAGCGTGGGAAACCCGCGGGTAAAACCCGTGCAGTTCCCTAAATATGCACATGCAACAATATTGGTAATTAATTTCAACACCCCCCCTCAAACTGTAAAGCGCTCTAAGCAGCTAAGTTTGAACCTCGAAAGTAATTCCGAGAGAGTCTCTAAATTTCCTGAATAGAATGGCGCCAAGGTTCTTTTGTGAACATGTCAGCCAGATTATCACTTCCAGGAATGAAAATGACTGTGACTTTGTCATTTTCTATGCATTCGCGGGTATAGTGGTAGCGAATGTCTATATGTTTGGTCCTTCTTTCCTGAACTGGATTTGATCCGATAAAGATGGATCCCTGATTATCAGCGCAGATTGGTACACGCTTCAGTATATATCCAAGTTCCTGGAATAAGGACTCTATCCACACTATCTGTCAACAAGTGTCAGAGAGAGCCATATATTCGGCTTCTGTGGATGACAGTGCTACAGTTTTTTGTAAACAGGACTGCCAGCACACAATGCCACTCGCTAGAGTAGCAAAGTAACCCATTGTAGATTGGCGCTTGACAGTGTCAGCTGCCCAATCAGAGTCTGTGAAGGTCTGTAGCCCTTCGGATTTCTCTCCATTATAGACTATGTTATATTTCTGGGTTCCCACCAGATAGCGCACGCTTTGTCTAGATGTTCTTGGCTAGGATTAGCCGAGAATTGTGACATCCTGATTACCGTGTAAGCGATATCAGGTTGCGTTCCGAGCATCAGATACAATAAAGATCTGATCACAGATTGATATTTTGATCTAAGCGCCACGTTTGGCATCGCTGTGTTTTCTGACGGTTTGTAACCAGTCGGGAGCGGAGTGGGGGCAGCTTTGGCATTTGTCATCTCGAACCTCTCGAGCACTTTGGCGAGATATTCAGTTTGATTGAGTTTGACTTTGCTTGCAGTCTGGGTGATGTGCATGCCTAAGAATTCTGTGACTTTTTCAGTACTACGGCACTCCCAATGCTTCAGACAAGCATTCTTCTTTTCATCCACAAGTTTCTTGTTCTTCCCCATGAACAAGCCATCATCAACATAGACCAGCGCAATAACAATGCTGCCTGTCTTAGGATCCTTGTGTATGAAAATGCCAGCATCGGAGCTGGGGCGCAGAAACCCAATGGTGCACATAAATGCCTCTAGCTCTTTCCACCATGCTAGTGAGGCCTGTTTAAGGCCATACAATGCTCAGCGTAAGTGCATTACTTTGCGCTCTTTTCCCTCAAGTCTGAAACCATTGGGTTGATCCATATAGATCTCCTCTTCTAGTTTGCCATATAAAAATGCAGTTTTTACATCTAGACCGGTCATATACATGCCTTCTAGAGACGCAAGTGCACAAACATGAGGCGTACGGTCTCATAGCGGACTACTGGTGAGAAAATCTCATCAAAGTCAACACCTTTGACTTGTGAAAAGCCTTTTGCCATGAGTCTGGCTCGTTTTCTTCTGTCCAATTTCACGGAGAAAACCCATCTATTTTTGATCATTTTTTGATCATGTGGAAGATCGACAATGTCATAGACTTGTCGCTTGTGAAGAGCCTCTAATTCTTCACGACAAGCCTGTTTCCACTCAAGTTGCTGCTGCCTTGGTAGGCGCGCAATATCACAAAATTGGTTTGGAACTTGGCTTATTTCACTTGATGGTTTGACTGCTTTTGACAACAGCCAGCGAATAAGCTTATCTCCACCTTCCTTGGTTATCTTTTGAATATAACCTGCTTCATCCAGTTCCCCCATTGGGTGATCATGTTCTTGATTATTGGAATCGGGCACACTCTCATGGGGTGCCGAACTCGGTCCAGCAACCAGTTCTTGCTGTTGAGATCGTGGTCGTGTTCAGTTATGATCCGAATCTTGACCCACAGATCTCTTCCAATATCAATCACGTGCAATGTCTCTCTCTATGTCAGAGGGGAGTCACTTCTCTCCATAGGTATTGCCAGGACGGTTTGGGATGTTCCTCTGCCTGCCTGATCGACGGGGTAATTGCTGCCATTCCTGTTGATCTTCACATCTTGGACGAAAGTCCTCAGTGGTTACTGGAGGCGGCAGAGGAGGAGCATCAGTTGCATCATCATGCGCCTTTTGCTCGCTTGGTACATCATCATCATCATCATTTTCTGATGATGGAGGAAGGGGTGGATTTTGTGGCGGTATAGAATCATCACCATCGTGGTCGTCATCTTCTGGTTCTGGAGGTGGAAAATCACCAAGGTCTGTCTTGGCAGGAGCTTTAGCTCTGGGACAGCATGGGAACAATGTTTCATCAAATAGTGCCGTAGCACCAATGAATATTGCGCCACTAAGTCACATGAAACGGTATGCTTTAATGCCATCTTCTAATCCAAGGTACGTCATTAACTCCGATCGAGGAGCTAATGTGGTTGGACATTTCTCTTTGGGTAGATAGATGTAAGCACCGCAACCAAAGACCTTCAGATTGTTTAGATCTGGGTGGACTTTCATCAGGTCCTCAAAAGGTGTCAGCCATTTCAGGCACCTTATTGGGGTTCGGTTGTAGAGGTGTGTTGCATGTTCAATGCAAAATTTCCACCATGATTGTGGTAGACAAGCAGTAAATCGCAGGGTTTGCGACTTTTCCATTATTGTCCTTATGGCACACTCTGTGTGCCCATTCTGTTGGTGAATGTGGGGTGCAGACATCTCTATTTTGATGCCAAAATCCTTGAGCATATTTTGTAGCTCACGATCTTTGAACTCCCCCCCTGGATCAACACGCCAGCGCTTGATTGTAGTGCCATACTGGGTCAAAGCCATTGCCTGAAATTGTCTAATTGCTGCAGCAGCATCAGACTTCTTTCTAAGGCACTGGACCCAGATATGTGATGTCTTGTCATCCAGAAATACAATAAAGTATTTATGTTTGTGGTATGATAGTACTGGGAGTTCCTTTAGATCGGAATGTATTAATTCAAAGGGTTTCTCTGCATGTGAATTTGATTCGGGAAAAGATTTTGATGTCATTTTCCCTTCAGCGCACCCTGGACATATAATTTTGTCTTTAGGAATAATTAAATTCCTCAGGAATTTGATGGTGCTATTAGGCATTTTCCCTAGCGCCTCTTTGGATGGGTGTCCAAGTTGCCTATGCCAAGTCAAGTAGTCAGCGACGTATATGGTCGCGACATTGACCTTTTTGGTGCTCATTATATGAGTCCAAGCCCAATAAATCGTGTCACTTCTCCTAAGAGGGACACAATGCATAATTGGGTTTCCTTTCTCGATAAATGAAATGTGTGCGGAGGAACCACGCACATCACTTCCGTCTTGTAAGAAGACACCCATTGACATTAATTGAGTATTAATGTCGGGTATGTAGTAGATGGGGTATAATCACATTTCACATGTCTCTGACTTCCCGTGACATACTACCTGATGTCTAATGAAGACTGCTCCTTTTCCTACTATATGAGTAGTAACTGTGGCTGTTTGAACCAAGGTAGAGTCCTTTCTTGGTAAAGGCTCATAAGAAGTGAAATCTTTCATTTCACCAGTGAAGTGTTTTGATGTGCCTGAATCCATGATCCAGTTGGCACCTTTCTTACAATTTCCATTTGCACACATAACACATATATTAAGATCTAAATAGTTCCATGATACATTTAATAGTGGTAAAATTTCACATGAAAAGTTTGCTGTAATCATTGGAATATTAATCTTAGTGCTTGTGGCAGGGAAAAGGACTGACCTGTCATCATATCCTCCTGTTTCAAGCGGTTCATTGACGAGCATCTCATTGACAGCTTTCCATACTTCCTCATCAGAAACCGGAGGTTCCGATCTGAGGGAGACAATGTCGTCTTCTACCTCCATGATCCTTGGTTCTGGTTCGATCCTCCTCCTCTTACCTTCTCGCACCGTTAGGTGCTCTTCCAGCGGTCACAGATTTTTTGCGCTGCACAGAAGATGCATTTGCTTGAGGGTGTCTTGAGCTTGCTGATATTTGGCATAAACCGAATGAGAGGTAGAGGCCGCATCTGTATATGCCTGTGCAGGTGGTCAGCAGCAAGGATCCCTTGTGGGAGTGTGGTCGTGCTTTTCGATGCACTGAATGAGTGGCATCAGTGGTATGATGGTGCCATTACCATTTATGGTGGTAAAGGCACTGGAGGTGAGGTGGGTATGTTTCTCTTTAGGCTTTTCCTCCTTAGTCTTTTTGTCCCCATGTCGTCCATGTTTTCGGGATGAATCTCCATTGTTGTTTTGCCCTTCTTTGGGCTGCCATTTGGGGTTTCCCCCTTTGCGTTTGACAGCGGAAAGTTTGTTGGCCTGAGGCTGGCCAGCGGGCTTTCCTACTGCCGTGCACCTTGAGGCTTCAGCAACAATGGAGTCCTTGACATGTTTAAATGTCAAGGCACTAGTAGCAGTCATGTTAAGGACCGTGGCAGACAAAGAATCGTACTTGCACGGCATCGCAGCAAGTAGGATCATTGCCTGAACTAGTTCGGGGATGGCAACGTTGGCAGCCATGAGGCGCTCAAACTTGTCAGCCATCTTAGCAATCTCTGGTGCAGGATTCGCAGCTGGAATTTTGATTGCTATTGCAGACCTAAAGTCTGCAAAGACTTGGGAGGGGCCATCGACACCATAATCAGTGTGAATGAGGTCCCACACCTCCTCAGCAGTGTCCTTGGTGTTGGCACGCTGCTGAATGGAGGGGGCCAGGTGGAGCACTAGGCTACCAATAGCCTGGTCATTTTTGTTGTTCCAGGTCTGGAGCTTGGCAGTAGCATCCGCTACGAGAGTAGCATTCACCGCCATCAAAGGAGGCACTGGAGGTGGTTTGATTTCTGCCCTGCTAGTTATCTGCCAGAGGCCCTGAGACCTGAGCCATGCCTTCATGGAGTCAGCCCATTGAATGTAATTTGAGCCATCGAAAGTTTGTACGAGTTTTTCAAGGGTTGAAGACATGATTTTGTGGTGGCAGCTGTTATAAGCGCTCAATCAGTCTTTTATCCAAGAAAACACATTTCACAATCTCAGGAAAAAACACTCCTTCAGAGTGGTTAACCCTAGTCAACCTAGGTTTTAAGTGCAGCTCGCAGGGAGCACGATGCAGCTCACGAAGAGTGCAAGGTTATAATTTGGAGATGATGAAGTCAACGTCGTTCGCGACGTGCCCAGCAGGGCCCATAACCTGTTGGAGCAGACTATATACGCTGCACAGGGGAAGAGACAACATGTTCCTTACAACCTACCTGGGGTTTAGTTAGACTTACAGCTAGGGGTTAGCAGAGGTAAGAACACTATATTCCTACTACAGTACAGGTTCTCCTTATATACATAATAGTAAGGATATCACATGACTCCAGAGGAATATCCATATGAAACATGTATCAATATTGGTAATTAATGTGGGAGAATATGCACATGCAACAATATTAATTAATTTCAACAAGCAATACCCCAAAGCGGAACCAACTTGGGAGACATAACAGATGCCGAAGCAGGGCTCTCCTGGCTAGTGGCAAAGGGTCTAATGGCTCCATCAGGTTCAACACCATCAATAAAATCGTTGGCCGAGATGCTGTTCCAAGTTGGAGCCCTACCGAATATGCCTCTACAAACTCTAAATGGAATATGGGCAGTGGCCTTCCTACTCCAAGAACTGGAATTAATGAAAACAACAAGGGAAGTTACTACCATGGTGACAAAGAAACTGACCCTGCTTGTCGACATGTTACAGAACACATTTACAGAGAAAATGGAAGAGCTCATGGCCAGTCTACTCAAATCCACAAAAGAGGTAATAACGCAAGCAAAAGAAACAATCGAAGAACTAGACAAAGCAACTGAAAAAATGATAAGTACCGCAGAAAAGGAGAAGACACCAGCCATGCCCTACAGGGATGCCCTGAACCAGGGTACAGCCAGACCACCAGTCCGAGTGGACCCAAGGGTCAGAGCGAAGGAAGGTATAAGGGCAAGGCAGTTCCTGTGGACCCTCTCAGTGGACATCCCGGAACTAAAAACACTGCCAGCACCACAGCTACTAAAACAGCTGAACGAAAAACTGACCAAAGCTGCAAAAACAACAAACGAAGAGTGCAAGCTCCATTCAGCAATATGGCTCAAAAATGGAGGACTACTCATAGAGGCTGGAGACGACAAATCCGTGACATGGCTCTGCAGCGAGGCAAACATACTGCACATGGAATGCGAACTGGGCACCTCCATACTACCAGAAGCTTGCAACTTCAATGTCATGGCATATTTTGACCCACTAACTTTTGACGTATCAGAGAAATCACACATAGAGGAGGTAACGGAGTCCAACGACTTAACCAAGGATGCAATCAGCAAATGCAGGTGGGTGAAGGCCCCTGGATGGCAGAACCCAAACCAAATGGTAGGACATATGATCATTACGTTCACGGACCCAGATAGCACAAATAAAGCCATACTTGGTGGGCTAGTTATCTGCAACAAAAAGGTATCAGTAACCAAATGCAAAAGAGAACCAATCAGATGCCTAAAGTGCCAGGGATATAACCACGTGGTGCACGAGTGCATTATCAGTAGAGACATTTGCGCTAGGTGCAGGGAAAACCACAGGACCAGTGACTGTAGCGCAGCGACACTACTATGTACTCCATGCAGAAAATGTGGACATGCAAGTAACGACTGTATGTGCCCCACATTCCTCAGAAAATGCAATGAGCATGACGAGAGGAACCTGGAGAACCTGCTACCATTCTACCCTTCTACGGAGACCTGGACATGGGAAGCAGCACCCCCAAGTAACCAAAGGGTGACAATCACCACAGGACTGTCAGACTTTGTGCAACCAAATAGGAGAGGACTGATGCAGCAAACCCAACTAAACTTCCAACCTAGACATGCAGCTTCAAACGAGCAGGGACTTGAGTGCCAAAGCTGGGACAGGCAAGCACCCAAAGTGAACTATGAATAGTGAGACGAATGAAGAACAAAAGCTAAGAGTCCTACAAATAAACCTGAACAAATCACTCACCGCGCACCTGGAGCTCATAAACAACTCACTAGCAGCACATTGGGACATCATACTAATACAGGAACCATACATCACCTTTTTCAGCAGCATCAGAACGCCAAACCGTTTCACAGCAGTAACCCCCACCTCGAGGCAAATCCTGGACACACCAGTGCAATCCACGATCTGGGTAAATTTGGCGCTTTCCTCAAACGACTGGAAAATACTAGACATTCCAGACACCAACGACATAGTAGCAATCAAACTAACAGGCGCATATGGCAGGCTTCAAGTATACAGTATATACAATGCATGCGAGAACTCACACACACTGGAAGCACTAAAGAGATACATGCACAACAGTGGGAATAGCCACCAAGGGCCCCAGGACACTCGCGTACTGTGGGGAGGGGACTTCAACTGACATCACCCAATGTGGGACAGGGATGAAGACACACACCTTTTCACAGCCAAAGCCCTAGAAGAAGCAGGAGAACTGATAGACCTAGTAGCAGAATACGACATGCACATGGCGCTACCAAAGGGCATACTGACGCTCAAGCACATGGTTTTGAAACAACACTCTAGGCCCGACAATGTGTTCTGCAACAGCAGACTAGTGAACCATGTGGTGAAATGCAACACCATGCCAGCCAGGCAACCAGGCAAAACTGACCACTACCCAATAGCGACAATACTGGAACTAACGCAGGAAAAGGCGCTGACAAAGCTATCCCTAAACTTCAGGGAAACGGAATGGGGGGAATTCAACGCACACCTGGGAAATGAGCTGGCGGTAATCCCAATACCATCTGAGATCAGAACTGATGAAGACTTGAGTAGGGTAATAGAACAGCTCACAGCAGCGATACAGAATACAATCGAAAACAAAGTCCCAGTAAACTTCCCATGCCCTCTATCGAAGAGGTGGTGGACAAAAGAACTAAGGAAAAAAAAAAGGCAGTCAATAGGCTATGCGCCAAATCATATAGAAACCGAGCAGTGAACGAACACCCAAGCCACCAAGCCCTTCGCCAGGCCCACCAAAGATATGCAGAGGACATCATCAAAGCCAAGATGGACCACTGGAACGACTACCTTGAAAATGCAGACAGCTCAGACATATGGATGGCAAACAAATTCATTTCTAACCCAATAGGCGATGGAGGACAGACAAGAATACCCTCACTAAAAGTAAAGAGAGGCGACGGCCTACTAAGGGAGGTAAACACAAACGAGGGCAAAGCCAAGGCCCTCGCAGAGGCTTTCTTCCCACCAAAACCAATGGGAACAACGGTACCACAGGAATACCACTATCCAGACATGATCCCATTACCAGCAACAATCACGGAGGAACAAATCCACATGCGCATAACAAAGCTATCCCCATACAAAGCACCAGGACCAGACGACATACCAAACATTGTTTTACAAAAAACAGCCAACCTCATAGTCCCATACCTACTAACAATATACAGGGCGATACTGAGCCACGGAGTCTACTACCAGGGATGGCAGGAATCCACGACGTGCATACTAAGGAAACCGGGAAAACCAAGTTATGAAGTACCCAAAGCGTACTGCCCCATCGCTTTACTGTGCACTATGGCAAAAGTATTCACAGTGGTAATCTCAGATGTATAGAAGGGGAAGGCACACGCTGTCCAAGGTGCTGAGATACCACCTAGGAAGTGCAAATGAGTACACATCCTTTGAAGCAGAGGCAGTAGGGGCGCTATTAGGTATCTGGATGATCAAATCAGAGCACATAGCAGGATGACTCCCGATATCCATACTAACAGACAGCCAAGCACTCATCAAAAGGATCAAGATGCGCAAAGCTACCACCGCCCAATACCTTATCGAGGACCTACTGACTATTGCAGAAAGTGTCAACGCGACCAACGTAAACCCCAACACAACGCGCTTCCACCTGGTCTGGATATCAGGGCATAGCGGGGTGCAAGGCAACAAAAAAGTAGATGAAGAAGCAAAAAGAGCAGCCCAAGGTGACTCTAGCCCCACCCATCCTATGAGGGAAGCTGCCAAGAAGTGTAGCAGCAGTAAAGCAGAGATACCATCATGAACTGAAAGACAGAGGAAAAGAGATGTGGCAAGCATCCCCACGCCAACCAAAGCTGAGTCGACTAGACCCAAAATTCTCGTACAACTTCTATGCTAAAATACAGTCAAGCCTTAAGAGACAACAGGCCAGTCTACTGACACAGATATGCATGGGACACATACCACTGAATTTCTACTCACACCGCATCAAGAAAATAGAATTGAGCGACTGCACAGCATGCCAAGGGCAAGGCCCACCAGCTAAAGAGACCATAATACACTTCCTCTTTGAATGCGAGGCCTACAATAAGGAATGGCACGAGCTAGACCACCAAATGAGAAGGGACTCCAGGGACCTACCAGTGCTACTGAGCACCGAAAAAGGGGTAAAGGGGCTAATCAGTTATGTGAACAAAACAGGGTGGCTGCTCCCTACCAAAGGTGAACACCACATATCATGAGGAACATATACTTGCACGCCACTTTATAGGGACGAACTCAACCCAAACTCAAGAGCTAGCAACTACAGATGCCACGCATATCCCAAAACCAACAAAATAAAATAAAATAAAATTCTGCCTGGAACACAGAAGACTATGGAAATTACGAAGCACACAACTAGAGGTACCAGAACCAGACAAAACCCCACACCCACACTGTCTGACTTGTGCCTGCCATAAGATGGCCAGGCAACTAACAGTCACGCAAACTCAACAGCAAGGACACCAAGTGAACCAAAGAAGAGGTCGACGAAGGGTCCCGCAGTCCTAAACAGCCTAAAGAACTGGACCTCAGGGGGAACGAATGCCCAGGGCATGCCGTCTGAGGGGCAAGGACTGGGGAGAGGTCAAGGCAAAGGGGCCTAACATAGATACTCTAAGATGTAATGACCATTATAGGGTATGCCCTGAGAGGCCCGAAAAATAACACAAAAAAAAAAAAAAAGAAATGGTTTATACTGTATATGTTTATGTTTACATATAGGCCTTGGGCCTCAAGGCAGTGTACACAGTAGTTATACAGTATACTTATAGATGGTTAAACAGTTTACCTATTATGATTGACAGCAATAACATGAGCTAGTGTAAGAGATTCTATCTCTTACCAGTACTTGTCCAATTGGGCCATGGCTAAAGCCTGGCATGAATGAGTCCTCTAAGATCTACTTATATATATGTGTGCATAGGTTGTAGGCTTACCTTGGTGCCAGGTGAAGTAAACTAAGCAAATCAAATGTAACTACTACTAAGAGATGATGAAAGAATGACAAAAGAGTAACAAATATCTAAAATGTCCAATATTGTCTGGAACATGATATCTTCACAGTAAATACTACCAACAAGTGATCAGTTTCATCTGGAATTAGTTGACTGTTTATGTACAAAAGGGAGGTAGTGCCTGTGTCTTAGCTGGTATTTCCATCAACTAACACTTAGTATTAATGACCTACATTACAATCACTAGCAAAAAGCATAACAATCCTCTGAGAATTTCAAAGTGACATTATATTTGAAATTATATACAGTGTAAATAATGAGTATAAAAGGGAGTGAGGGAGAGGGGAGTGAGGCATGAAGTGAAAGGGAGTAAGGGGGAGGGGAGGGTGGAGGGGAGAGAGGAGAGAGTGAGGGGAAGGCAGAGAAGGGAAGAGGGGGGGCAGGAGAGGGAGAGGAGGGAGAAGGGCCAAAAAGTTAGTAAAACAAAACACAAAAAGAAAGAAGAAAAAATATCTACAGCCCAAATGATGATCCACATTGTCATTTGGGCCATTTCATCATGTCGTTTCTCAGCATCGTTCCCCTTCCCCGCTGCCGTTGGCTCATATGCACCAGCCTTGCCCCCTACAAGCAGTTGCTCGTAGCGGAGGGGTCTGGTGCCATGGGCGTCATCATCTGGGGCTGGTGCTGGGTTGCTGTCATCGCCAGTCATCTGTCGCAGGGACAAAAAGAAAACAAAAAAAAACTTACTTATGGTGCAGGAGACGTCAAGATCTCCTGGGCCTCATTCCTGCTCCCCTTTGTTTCCCTCTCATCTTGTGTCATCCCTGTGGACCCTGCCCGCCTCGCTGTTCCCATCATAGTTGTGGTCATGGTTGTCATTATTGTTGTCGTCCCTGCCCCATTCCCAGCAGTCATTTATGGTGGTGGGTCAGGATGCTGCTGTGGTCATGCTTGCAGGTGCAGCGAGTGTCGTCTTGGCTCTGTTTGTCATTCCCCTTGTAGCCAGTATGCCACCTGCGATCCACCCCACAAGCAGTTGCTCATGGGTCTGGAAACGGGTGGTGTGTCATTCGGAACCCAGTGCCTTGGGTGGGTAGTGCTGGGGCCTGTGGGGCGTTGTTTGTGTTGGTGCCAGTGCCGGTGCCGGGGTCATCATTGGGCATCCTGGGGTCATTGCCTCATCGTTGTTGTGGGGTCCTGGGGTTGTTCATCATTGTGGTGGGGCCCTGGTGCTCGTTCCTCATCATCATTGGTGCCTACCATCGTCCACTCACCCTACCCAACCTGCAAGCAGGTGCTTGCAGTGGTGGGGATGGGTGGTGTTCAGCGTTGTCATGGAACTCTCTTTGAGGGGGTTTGGGGGGTCAGTGTGACATGGCACATGTATGGGGGTTGCTGGGTGCTTACCGGGTGGGTATTCCCTTCTGGGGTCTCCCGGCATCCCTCTGCACCCTCCTAGCCTGTGTCGACAGCCTCACACCCCATTTGGACAGGGAGGAGGGGGTTAGTCTGGCATCTGGGGTCGTAGTGTGTCTCGTGTCTGGGTCTGTCATCACTAGTAGTTTAGATCCCAAAAAATGAAGAAAAACATTTAGTTAGTTGATTGATAAACACAAGCAAAAAAACAAAAACAAAAAACATATTTAGGGCCCAAATGACGGTTGCATCGTCTGGGCTCGTGTTGCATCCAAAATGACTTGTTTGCAGCCAGCACTGGTTCTTGCTGCTGTGGGAGTGGGGCATGGGAGTGGTGGTGCTGGGTGTAGGTGGAGTAGAGGTGCTTATAGATGGACGTGGTGGTGCTGGCAGACAGGCTGGTAGACAGAAGTGGTGGACCATGGTACAGGTTGTGTGATCAAGCTGAATGTTCAAAATGAACCATGAGACTTACTTTCCATTTTGATCCAAAATCCACGTGTTGGAAGAACCCACTGACTTTGAAAATCTGTAGGGGCTGACTTTCAAAAGAAAGCTTATTTGGCACCGCACTTAAACCTGCATTTTGATGGCATGTTCATTGGGTTATAAAGACAAGTCTGAGGTACAAGGAATTGTAATTTCTTCTACTTCTTTGTGCGCTCTATTATTGTCTTATTCTATTAGTATTGGACATGTGATCACATGTGACATGTTGATTGTTGTACAATGTATTTGGATTGCATCTTCATCTTGAATTCATACAAACTTTCTGTTTACTTGGTTCTCTCTCTGAGTGTCCATTTGAGTGTCAAAAGTACAGGAGTTAGTTTGGATGATGCGTGGATCAACACAAATCATGCCCTGGCCACCTGGAAATGAAATCGAACCCATCAGCAACAACTGATAACACTGTGGCAATTCCCCATCTGGGAAGGAATTTAACCCCTCCTAGAAAGAGACACCGCAATACTGCAGCACTGTGGTCACTCCACAATGTGGAAGCACTGATGTCATTCCATGTCAAAGCCCTTATTGCCCCCAACAGAGCCTTATCACTCCCCAAGGCATTATAAGATGCTGCCATAAAAGACCCCAAAAGACCAACAAGTCACCCAAATTTCTTTCCCTTTCACCCACAGCATTGCTCACAGAAACACCCAACACCCTGTCTCAACAACCTTCATCAGCTGTACTGCTCACTACCTGGTACTGCGCTCACCAAATAGCCCAGTCTGTAGCAATGCCCGAATTGTCACCCTTGAGCTCTCCACTGAACATGCCACCCCCAGCCTAGACCACTCCCCTGTATCAGACCTGGAAATGCTCTGCATCCTCAGACTCAGAATCAGACTCCTTCCCAAATGCAATACCCATGTCTCCAATCGTATGTGCCTGCCAAAGTACGACAAGCTTCCCTGTCTGCCCCACCCATTCTTTCTGCTGGTCTTTTGATGTTACATGTAATTTGACAATTTGAAAATGCTTGCTGCAGGTATTTCTCCATGAAGGACATTGAGGAGGATGACCATGTCAGAAAAATTATCTATAACTTTGAATCAGCAGCTGTCCAGTCTTGGGTTATTTTATGGCTGAAGAGGATGGCCTCCTGGGCTTGTCTTTCATGGATTTCATGGTAACCTTCAAGAAGAAGTTCCTACCCTGAACCTGGGAGGACGACCTCATTCAAGATCAAATCTTGATCCAAGGTGCTTCAAACTTCCTGACTTGGGTCAACAAAGTCCATAATGCAAACACTGAACTTAAGGTTGCCAAATCCCCATACCACATCCCAGATGACTGTGTCTGCCTCCACCTCATCCCCCACATGTCTGAAGGCCTGAAACACCTATACAAAGCAAACAATGGAACCACACCCAGTGCAACCCAGGGCACCCTGGATGCCCTCACAGATCTCAATGAGTGGTTGGAATGCATCCACCTTCTAGAGGTCAACCTTTTGGCAACACACAGCTCAAACAGGGTAGCGCATGCTGCAAAAGTCAGTGGTGGCATGCTACATGACTTAACAACCATCAATATCCCAACCACATCCTCCATGCAAGCCAGCCCTGCACTGAGACCTTTGACTGAGGATAAGAAGAACCTTTTATGTCTTCACCTCAGCTGTTTCAAGTGCCAAGTTTTCTATGCAGGTCACATCAGCCGGAACTGTAACAACCCTTGCCCCACTCTTGAAGACTGCAAAAAGGTTACAGCCACAAATGCTGCCAAAGCCAAAATGCTTATGAGAAGATCAAGAATGGTACCACCATTGTGGCAGCTGTTTTTGAAGGAGGAGCATCATTCAAGGACAGTGATAGCTTTGGAGAGGAAGGGGATGAGTTCATAGATGTGAATATAGCTGGTGAGTATGTACCAAATCCTCTTGCCTTTCCCCCTCACCTCCACTGGACTTGCTGCATTGATGCTCCTGCCACGTGCGCACCCACTCCCATCAATGCCCTTATTGACCATGGGTGCACCCCAGTCTTGATTTCCAGTGAACTTGCAGATATTCTGTGCCTCATGTCTCGCCCACTCTTCAAGCAGCTTTCAGTCTCAGGTGCCTTTACAAAAGAAGAAAGAAGTTCAGAACACCCTCTTGTGTTAACTCATTACTGTAGAATAAACCTTCAGTCTCCTGACTCTGTCTGGAAATCCCATGCAATCAATGTAGAGATCCAACCTAGAATACACAAGTAATCAATCTCAGCCTGTGTATAATGGACTATTATTAGAGTTACTACTATACCTAGAATACATGAGTAATCAATCTACAAGCGGTATAGTGAGTAACTGTAAGCAATCAATGAAATAATATCTACTCACCTCAGCCTGTGTATAATGGACTGAGGTGTATGTGTCTACTATGTCTGATATATATACTGTGAGTATGACAATGGTATATAGAAGAAAGGGATGTGATAAAGGGATAATTGATAAGGGGAACATACACATCACAAAGTGTGCTATAAATAACACACTGCATCAAACAGCGTCAAAACACATATTCATGGTGCAGCAGATGTCAACACTCCTCCTCACCGTGAATACTCCTCCTCACATGGAATCAGGGGAATAATGAAAATTAGGCCAGACCCAGAAAGCTGTGAAGTCTTGTGAATTGTTTGACATCAAGAGCCTTGGTGAAGAGATCGGCAATATTATTGCGTGTATTGACATAGGATACAGCGAGTTCCTGTGATTGAACTCTTTTGCATAAGAAGTGAAATTGTACATCAACATGCTTCACTCTTGAGTGAAGAAGAGGATCCTCAGATAAACTGATAGATGCTGTGTTATCACAGAGCATCAGGGTTGGTGCATGGGGTGCGTAACCAATTGTGGTGAGTAGAGTACAAACCCAAATGCATTCCTTTGCCGCTTCAAAAGCAGCAACATATTCGGCCTCACAGGAGGAAGCAGTGATGGTTTTCTGCTTATGCGCAGTCCATGAAATTGCTCCAGACCCAAGTGAGCACATGTATCTGCCAACACTTCATCTAGTATCCAGGCAACTCGCCCAGTCAGAGTCAGTGTATGCCAGCAATGAGATAGGATTATCCCCTCCCAAGTGAAGTTTGAGATTGCGTGTCCCTTTAAGGTATCATATGAGGCATAAGGTGGTGTGCCAATGCTCGAAAGAGTATGAGTCAAGGAATTGGGAAAGTTGTTGAACTGGGAATGAGATATCAGGGCGAGTCGAGATTGCAAGGTACAATAAACAGCCAACCAACGAGCGATAGGGTAGGGTGGCTAGTTTTGTCTGCTCCTGTGGAGAGAAAGTGGTGCGCTCAACATGATGCAACTTCTGATCTGGTTACATCGGTGTGGATAAGGGGTTGGCGTCAGTCTGACCAAATTGAGAAACAATTTTGTCAATCAGCACTGCCTGCGATAATGCAACCGTCCTGCACTCCCAATCCCAGGAAATGGCAATGCCTACTACAAAATGTGCTGTCCCAAGCTCTGAAATTGTCCAAACCTCCTGCATCTGATCCTTGAAGTGCTCATTCTCTTCTTTCTGACTGGCAATTGATAAGTAGTCATCAACATGTACAGCTGCTATAATGGTGCCAAAATCAGTCTTCCGATAATAAACACAGGATTTGCACAAAAGTCTGGTAAAACCCCAGGTTATCATCTGCGCATTTAGTGTTTGGTTCCAGATGCATCTGCTCTGCTTCATACCGTAAAGTCCTTGTTGTAATTCCCACACCCAATCCTCCTTTCCTAACTCCTCAAAACCTGCTGGTTGTTCCATATACTGAATTTTGTTGGCTGGTAAAAGTCCATAGAGGAAAGCAGTCTTGACATCAATTTGTTGTGCATCCCAACCGAGTGAGGCAGCAATATGTAAGAGAATTTGCCAAGATTCCATGCGTGCGGTAGGTGAGGTGGTCTTCATGTAATCCTTGCCAAAAATCTGTTTGAAACCTTTAAAGACAAGGCATACCTTCCAACAAACTGGAGTTCCATTCTCATCCTGCTTGATGTGAAATACTGGTCGACCTTTACATATGCAGTGCCCAGATGGTACTGAGTCACATGAGATGAGTTTATATACATTCATATCTTGCAATGACTTGAGTGCATCACGATAACCCTCCTCCCAATGCTTGGCATTGATTGAGTTCTGTGCTTCATCCCAAGTATGTGGTTCATCTTTGAATGGAAGCGATTCTGGATCTATCTCCAACATCTCTGAGATCAGGGCATATAGATCCACCTCGCCCCCAAGTGTGAGGTTGTCAAATGATTCCCAAAGCATCTCGAGTCAATCATGATTGGGAGATGACATCACTCGATCATGATCAGTGGGTGATCAATTGGAAGCAACAATGTTATGCAGTCCCTCTAGGATTTTCTTTGATTCTGCACGCTGTGTTTTAATGCATTCTGCCAAGTTGTCAAGAACCATTCCTTGCCCAATCAGAACCCACATCTGTCCGACCCTTTCCCACACGTCAAACCTGACTTTTGTCTACGCCTCCTGATTTCATTCCTGGCTGCCTTGCACTGCCCACACTGCTGTGCACCAGGCTGCCTTGTACAGCATCCATGGCTGCCTTGTACAGCATCCATGGCTGCCTTGTACAGCATCCATGGCTGCCTTCCCAAGGCTGCCATCTCTATTGCAAATTCAACTATGGATTCCTGTGCGGCTCCCGCTAGATAATTTATCTACACAGTCGAGACACTGCTGCAGTCTTTGTTCCTGTTCCGCATTATTCTGGACTACAGTATTTAAGCTTAGTTAGTTTCACCTTGTATTCCTCAGTTCATATATCGACATAGACTCAACTTTAATCTGCCAATCCAAACCTCCTTCTACTCCAACCTCAGTTCTCTAAGAGTCTGAACTCCATTCGACTCGACCTCCAGTCTCCCTCTGAAGTTCTAACCTCATCTGAACTTAACCTAAGTCCCTCCGTACTCTTTCCCATGTTTACCCGCACTTTCCCGCTCCTACCTCCAAACCTTCAGCTTGAAATTAGGACACCTGACGAGGTGAAGGGTGCAGCTTCTTACAAGCTGAAGCCAAGTCCTTTCCATTTCCCCTCCCGCAGAATCCACAATGACCCGACAACCTTCCATAAACAACACCCACGGTGTCCGATCAGATTCTGACAAACCTTCTAGGATCAGTTCTTAACAGTATATACGAACTCACACTTCACTCGTCCATTTCCTCTCTATGACCCCTACCGAGACCCGCCAGCGCACAACAAGAAATTCCCAACGCGCCGGTACTATTCCAGGGATCTCTGCAATCCAGCGATCCACCCTTTCTGACCCTCAACCCGCCACTACTTTTGGAGTGTCTTCCAGACCCTCAAACATCTTCCAACAAATCAGCTCAGGAGCCCCCTCAATCAGTGCCAATTTCATGTCCACCTGTGCCCTACACCCTTCTGGCAACCTGGAAGGTTTTTGATCAAGAACTCCCCTTGAGTACGTAGGGGGCATCAACCAGCCTGAACCCTTTGGATTGGAAGATCCTGGTCTAGAGGACAGACCCCCCGGTGGACCCAACGACCCTAGTGGTCCTGACGGCCCTGGGGGTGACCCCGATCCCAATGATCCTGAGGATCAACCTCCTGTGGGGGAAAACCCTGACCCAGCGGATAGGTTCATAGATGTCCTTTACAACCTCTCGGAGAGTATCTGCACCCTTTGTCAGAATAACACACCCAAGACTGAGAAAATCAAAGTTTGCGACCCCGACACTTTCAATGGTGCCAATCCAAAGAAACTTAGAGACTTCCTAGTCTCCTGCAATCTTCATTTCTGCGACCATCCACACATATTTTCCTCTGATGAGAAAAAGATCATATTCATCTTTTCTTATCTTAAGGGATCAGCTCTCAGTTGGTTTGAGCCTGGTCTGAATGACCCGACAGATTCTGCACACTGGATGTGGGACTATGAAGCTTTCCTCGCCGAGCTGGAAAGCAACTTCGGTCCGCACGACCTGGTCAGAGACACGGTGATGATACTCAACCTGGGAAAACCACCTAAACTGCTGATGAGGCAATTGATGATATTTGCGACGAGTCCGAGGAAGGGTGTGAGTCGTTCCAAATGTTCGTGGTCCAACTGATGGGAAGGAAAAGAAAGAAAATAAAGAGAATAAGGGAAAGGCTCAGTAGATCATCATGGCCAAAAAACCCTTTTGGAGTTTGCGTGACCACACTATAATGTGATATCGTGACTTGTATTGTACACTAAAAGAAATTGAAGTCATATGTAAGTGATCGTGAAGAAAGAGAAAGGAATAATTATTCATCTTTGAAGTCCAGAAGGTCTTCGGGAATATCTTTGTCGATGTTTGAAGTGTTTTGAAGTTTTTCGAGATGTTCAGAGTCGATATTGAGGAAGTTCGGCGGAAGGGGAATTGACTTTCAAGCGAAATAAGGGAGAAGTCAGAAGGCGGCAACTGGTCAATGGAATACTGATCTGTTGAGTTTGCAGATGATGTAGGCTCCTCTGTAGTTTTGATCGATGACAATGAGGGGACCTAGATATTGAGGTCGCATCTTGCGATTTAGGGATTTCTCGATTTGCATGTTTCGAAGTAGGACCAGGTCACCTTTTTCAAAGTTGTAGTTGCACATCATTTGTTTGTGAATGAGTTCAAAAGGTTTCATGGCTTTGAGTCAAGCGGTATAGACTTTCGAATATAGAATCTTGAGGTCGGATGATCATTTTTGTAATGCTATTGCTCTTTGAGCGATGAGATCGGTTGTCAATAATATAGAATCGGGAGGGGGTTGCAAATACATTGCTTCGGAGATGTCGAGTGGGATGAGGGGGTGTGAACCTGTAACTGCGAAGTAAGAAGAGCAACCCATACGTCTACAAACTGAACTCATTCTGCCCAAAACACCGAGTGTGCTCCAGCTGACCATTTGCTCTGATCTCCATCGACTGCTTTGAATAACGATTGTTGAATATCGAAGTGAGCTCATTCGATGAGTCCATTTGCACAAGAATTGTAGCCACTAATTCAAATATGGTTAATGTGATATCATTTTGACAGGTACTCCAATGCTGCAATGAAGGCTGATCTGTTATCGCTTACGATTTTGTATAGGGAACCCCATCTACAAATGATGTCTTCAAAGATCCAATCCCTGAGGGTCATGGCATTTTCTCATTGAAGATTTCACCATTCGGGATAAGATGTTGATAGGTTGTCTCCTCGGCTCAAAGGCCGATTCACCACTTTAACCACATTCTAATCACATCAGCTAACTCCTACAATGTCCCAGACGCAGCGCAACCCAGTCTATCAATCATGATATCATATCGACTGCGTTGAAACATCACCAGCGACATTGATCGTACCGAGAAACCACATTGCACAACCTTAGGACTACTTTGAAAGCCCCTAAGATCCCTCTAAATGACCATCAAACATCCCCAATCAACTTCGAACAGCTGCGACTGCGATCGAACATCATCGACCATCGTCAAGCGTTAGCAATCAATATCGAGAGACTACGAGCGACATTGGGCACCACATTTGTTATCTATATGGTGGAATACCATACGCCAGGAAGTATTCCAACTTGTGCTCAAACCTGCTGATAATAGGTCAGCCTCGTTCCAAGTCCCTATCACATACAGAACCCGCTGGATGGATTATTGCGAGACTTAGCATGGTTTATATACAAAGGACAGTCTCTTTTTAGTTCTTTCCCTTTATTACTCCTTCATCATATGATATATCTCTTTCTTGTTCGAATTCCAGTCTCCTTTTTGGCCTTGTGCCTTAACTCATATCTTTTGCCTCATGTTCTACACATGTTTCTTATACTATTTTAGGAAGTTTCTTTTAAAACATATAAAAATCTGTAGTATCTACTTGAAAATACAAGAAATCGTCTTCACCTATCATCTCATATAAAGTTCTAAAATCAGATCTATCCTCAAAACAATCTAAGCTTCTATGAGTTTTTTCGATCGATGAGAAACCTCTGCGACCATCGTCATCCTCGATCTTCCTTCGATCCTCTGATCGTTAGCACTAGCAACCATTCCAACACTTCCTAGCCATCAGCTATAGCCTTCGTATACTATCGACCTATCAAAAGGTCCTCAGAATTCACACTTCGACCATCGACGATAAAACTCGTTTGCTGTCGATCTCATCGATCGTCCTCGATATCGATCGATACCCCATCGGACTGCATCAAACACCTTCATCTCTTATAGAACTACTTTTACGACTAGTACCAACTACTTGTCTTCCCATAGGTTGGACCACAAACATTCAGAACATCTCACACCCTTCCTCTGACTCGTGCAAATATCATCGGTTGCCTCATTGGCTGTTTTGGTGGTTTTCCCGGGTTGAGTATCATCAATGTTAGCAAACATTGACCTTGTACGGTATATTTGAATCCACTCAAAGGAGGCATTTGCATGGTATCAATGTAGACTTTGCCGAATAAAGGTGTGGGTGTGGTGACTGTAGGTGGGATAAGGAGATTTCGAGTTTGTCATACTTGGCAGAGGTGGCAAGTGCAAATAAACCATGCGATATCAGCTTTCATGTTAGGCCACCAAAATTGAAGGACAACGACTGATTTCGTAGTGAAAACCATCTTGTGTCCGATATTGTTGTGAGCTGCACAAATAATTTTGAGACAGCATTTGGGAATTGCGACGATCTTGTGTTCCCCGTGACAATCTTTTTGCCATAGTTTGTTGGAATCTATGAAGAACTCAGTGCAATATCACACAAAGGTAGCATACTCAGTATCTGATAGATTTGGGGCCGCACCATGTTGTCTAACCATCTATGAACGAGCAGCAATTGTTCATCTTCTTTCTTTGCTTTGTCAGATCGAGGTACATCTGCGTATGAAACATCCTCCCCCTTACTGAAATCTGAGGCTTGGGCAAAAGTTGGATAAGTCGCGTGAGAGGGGAAAGGTCGAATCGAAATCGGGTTGATTTGGTGGACGAAGCCATGTAGTCTGTTAATCCAATCGCCGAATTCTTCTTCTACTTTGTTATCATTGTCTTTGGTTTGTCGAGGACGTCGTGAAAGACCATCTGGCCCACGGTGCGTACCTGCGACATGAACTAGTGTGAAGTGAAAAGTGAGAATTGAGACAATCCATCAATTGATACTGGCACTTGGTGCGATATCAGGATTTGAGAGCATGCCTTTGATATACCTTGCGTCGACTTCAACGATGAGGTTTCGGACCCCTATTAGATACAATTGAAGTGCTCTGAGAGCGCAATATAGACCATAGAGTTCGAGTTTCACTTGCAAGAACTGGGATTCATGGTCGTTAAGCATGATCAAGCCGAATCAACTGTAATACCGTTTTCGAGGGTTGTCGGGATCACATTGCATGAGGAAATAGCCGATCGCGATGCTCGATGTGTTGACTGTGAGGATAACTGGGGCATTCAAGGTATAGTCAATTGCTCAAATCACTGGTGAATTTAACAGTGCTTGCTTGAGATCTTCTTGCACTGCTATCTGAGATGGGCCAAATTTGAAAGGTACATCTTTTCGAGTAAGGTTGATTAGTGCAGCTGCTCGATGTGCAAAAACTCTGAATAAAAATTCGACAAACTCCGATTGTTCCTAAGAATGCCTTAACTTACGTGAGGGTACGACATGGGCCCCACTTCTGAATCTTATTGATGTGTGTCAGATCAGCCATTCAACCTTGAATATTGCATCGATGACCTAAAACAATTATTTTGGGGACACAAGCAAATAACTTTGGTCCTGAGAATGTCCCACCACAATACTTCATGTGCTGGACGATGCAATTCAGGTTCTTGAAATGCTCCCATACGAATCGTCGAATGCCTGGGTTGTCAGCAATTGTTTCATAAGACCCACCAATTGTTTGATATTCCAATTTTGGACCCTTAACTGGTGTGTCATCAATATAAGGGATCGTGATATGAGGGACTTCGGGTTGTAGGATGAATGTGACATCATCATGTAAGATCAGAACCGAGTTCGTCCAACCCATTGGTAGGGTGACGATTCAAAGCACACCGAATGGGGTCTGGAAAGTTGTTAGATCTCGAGAAGATTCAGCTATGAGCCTTTCGTTGAATGCGACATATAAATCCAACATCCGACCACAAGTGCTGATGATACTCAACCCGGGAAAACCATCAAAACTGCCGATGATATTTGCACAAGTCAGAGGAAGGGTGTGAGACATTCTGAATGTTTGTGGTAGGGACTAATGTGGATACATCTGGATACATCTGGATATGCAACTATGGATACAGATACAGTATGGATACAGATACAACTATATATGGATAAACTGTGGATATCCATACTTAAAAAATGAAATTGCTTTTGGGTGACTGATTTGGCTTCCTACTGTTCTTAGATTCACATATTCATAACTCTTCTTTACTAGTTCTGCAAAAGCTTTCAGGGTAATACCTATTGACAACATTTGTAACATAATCAAAAACATTTCAAAGTTCCTCTTCCAATTCAATCCCTATATTCTCCTCCTCACACTCCTCTCCCATTTCAGACTTGACTATCCCTACCATCTTGTCAAACCCAGCATACAGTGGTGATTGGGCCCAAGATCCCACAGCCATTTGTGCTCTAAAGGTCTGTGAGTTCATGTTATGCTGTAGGTGACTGATCTGGAGACGTCCACTTGAAAATGCCCATTCAGCATCAACTGAGGAAGCTAAAACCCATGTGAGGGCCTGAATACCTCATACAATAATGTACACTCACCTGGCACAGAGCAAAAGTCTGAGCCCATTTTTGCCAGGCATGGACGACGTGCACTCGCTTGGTGCCAATATTGCATGTAACCACCAGCCTCTGCAATTGCATCAGATGCAAGAACTGGATCTGAAAGATATGTTGTGATGTCATCAGAAGGTCCACGTGTTGATTGAGTAGCTGACTTCTTGACCCATTCATTCTTTGGCTAGCAAACAATTAGTAAGTAGCAATTTATATGACAGTAGTAAAAATACTGCTAGAGCTGATTCTTCATGAGCATCAGACAACTCAGCTGGGGCATATGACTCCTTAAAGCAATTGACAACCAATTTTTTTATGTCTCTTATTTGAGCTGAAGTGCGACCATGATCTTTAACTTCCAGTCAGGACACATGACTAAAATAAAACAAAAAATAAGCAAAATTCTCAGCAGAAATTGGGTAACAGCCAACCAATTGCAATTTGATATAGCTTGCAATCAGCTGATAAGAGCGAGTATTTATGCATGAGAAGCAGTGCTGCCTGTGCTGCCACCCAGACAACATTGGGAAGCTCATCATCTTCATCATCACGAACAGCCTGCAGAGAGTCTCCAATATCCTCCAAGATGGGCACTGCATCCACAATCAATGGTACTTCTGATGTTGAAAAAAGTTTAGTAGCATCTTCAAAAATCTGTAACCATGAGACTGTCAATTTTAATATGGGATAGATATCAGAAATTAAAAACCTCCAAAATTAATGTAAGATCCTCGGCTAGTTTCCATTGTGAATCAGTCAACTGGTATGCCTGTAACTTGTTTGCTGCCACTCCAGTAAGAGACTGGACAATACTTTTGAAATAAATATGGGCTTTTAAGCAATCAAAGTCAGTGTTCCATGATGTGGGAACATGTTGGGTCAACATTTTCATGCTGCCTTCCAGCTCAGTGTCCTCCTGAACAAGTCTATCAAACTTCTCATGCAGAGTAGAAGAATCATGCACCTGGCGAGCAAGTCCAGCAACCTATTGAGCAGTTAGCTATCATAAATTGAAGTTACTGAAGACTTACATGTGGAAAAATTTGTAATGCCATCTGCTCTTCATCTTTCTCAATAACAACCCCTTGTTCTGCCATCATCCGGATTGCTGTTCCATGAAGTGAACCAACAACCAAGTCATCATGCACACCACGGCCATCATCCTCCAACTCCATTGCAGCTGTATCAATTGCCTTCTCCTCAATTGCCAGATTTTCTTCACCCAGCAGCTCATCTTCACCTTCCTCAAGCACAACTTCTTCCTCAAAATGGACCACATCCAAAGGAATATTACGACCGTGAGCATATTGAGGTACTGCACCTGCTGCAACCTTGATGGCCTTTTTCTTCTTGGGCTGTTTGAAAAAAAAGGAAATGAATATCTGCAATTATAATATCATATTAGCTAATCAGTAATATAAATAACAGAGTTTGTACCTTTGCAATTAAGTTGATAATATGGGCAAAGCATCGTCCATGAGATGCCATGCCACAAAATGAAGGTATCAGCCTTGCAAGATATTTTGCCAAACCATCACAATTGCTTGCATTATCCATGCATAATGCATGAAGCTACAATAATTGTTATATATAGTTGACAAAGAGAATAGCTCTTACTAGTTTGTCAAGCCCAAACCGTTCAAGACATTCTGCTACAATCTTTGCCAGATAATCTCCACTATGTTTAGATGTGAGTCTACAGATAAATGAGTATTTTGGCAATAACACAGAAAAACCAAACTTGCTGAATGAAGTCCAAAATTGCTTTGTGGACCAATCCATTTTCATACCAGACAACTACCAGACCAAGATATGAAGTCATGATTGGTGCTGTCCATCCATCAAGAACCAGATGAATGGTTCCATTCTGAGCCTATTTATGGATATAATTAAACAGTAATATATAGAAAGTTGGAAAACAAGCCTGAAAATAATTCTGAACATGCTTTGACATCTCAAACTACATGGCATTCACATCCCGGCTGACAGTCATAGGATGAGGGACTTTCATACCAGGCCGGAGCATTTGGACCTCTGTCTGATAATCTTCATCAAGTACTGAGTTAAATGGCTGGTGATTCTTCGCACAACGAAGAGCAATAAGTGCACAATGAGCCACCTCAGAATATGGAGGACCATATTGTGCAACCTGAGTGCTTGAGATCCCATGGCGCTTATTACACTGAGCTACACCAAGCTGGAGATTGCTTGTTCCCCCAGATGTTTTGCTCCATGCACGGGTATGGGAGTGAGTTGTTGGATACATTTTACAAGTAAATACAAAATTAAGATGGTGTGGGGAGCCATCCTCAGCACATTCATGGATCAGAGAAACATCATAGTGGTCATAGACCTCAGACCTCCACACTGCCCTTGAAGCAGCTAATAAAAATTGTAACATAATCACAAGGGACAGGGTATAAGGAAACTTACTAATAATATCCTCATCAGTTAAATCCCAACCTCTAGATCAGTCTGTGCACAAATTCCAGGAGCCTCCCTCCATTGGCGACGACAGACAGGAAGTTGGTTGAATTTCCGAATGTGGCAATTGGTTGAAAAATTTTCATGTTGTTTCCTACTCCCATCACCTATCAGAAATGTCCACCCCAGCAGTCTCCGCACAGATCAAAATGGCCACAATGAAGGCCCAACAGGAACAGAGGGAGCAGGCACTGAGGGAGCAGATGGAAAGGGAGATGAAGGAGCTAGAGGAAGTGCCGAGGGAGGAGGAACACCGGGTGCAGGAGGAGCAAAAGGCACAGAGGAGGCTGCAAAGGCTGAGGAGGCACACCAGGCAGAGGTGCGGAAAAAAGAGGCAGTGGCCACAAGACGAGTGGAGAAGAAGCCGGCGGCTGCAGATGCAGGTTTGGAAGATGAGGCTGAGGGGAGCAAGTCCCCAAAGAAAAAGAAAGTCGCCAAGTCGAAGGCATGAGTGGGGTCGGAGGAGTCGGAGGGTCCAGTGCGGGTGCAGGCCACGTTGCCCTGCCAAAGGTGCATACTTGTTTCCCTTCTCAGTCTTCTTTTACTGATAAGTGGCCTAGATGCAAATATCAGAAGATTGCTTGTTTCAAGATGGGTGCGAGGGGACGGGTGTGCAACAACTGCACGTGCATCAAACATAAGTGCAAGGAGGTAGTGTGGGAGGGGCAGGAAGCCCCTGCAGCAAAAACTGTGGGAACAACCGGGGCAACCAGGGAAAACCCAGAGGTAATGCAACAAATGATGAAGTTGATAAGGAAGGGATTCGCTGAGGTGGCCACTGCGGTGTGAGAGTCAATGGGGGAGATCCAGGACGCTTTGGACCCAGAGTGGGTGGAAGAAAGTGCTGGGGAGGAGAGCGACGAGGGTGACAAAGAGGTGGAGTGGGTGGTGCGAGAGTCCCGGCAGGAAAGACGTGGGATCTGCAAGTCTGGAGATGACTGGGCGGCCTTCCAGAGATATCTGGAGAAAAGGCAGGCAGATGACAAGGAGGAGAGTGAGAGTGGAGATGAGGAGGGTGGAGAGAAGGACAAGGGTGGGGAAGAGGGCAAAGTTGAGGGAGAGGGTGACAAAGACGGAGAGGGAGAAGCAGAGGTAGTGTAGGGATCCGGTCGGATCCAGAAAAATCCTTTTTTTTTCAATAAAGTTTGTTTCTGAGTTCAGACTGAGTGAATAAGTAATGTGAATAGTCTTTAAGTGGGTAATGGTCTGGGTTTCTGTGGGTAGTGGGTGTGAAAATCCGCGAGGAGTTCTTGGGCATGGTCAAGTTCCGTAACAGGTAGCCAGGAGGTCTCTTCATCGGTTCCCTGGTAACCTTCCCATCGGACGAGGTAGAGAATCTTGCAGTGATGTCAGTTGTCAACTTTGGAGTTGAGGACTTCGGTGATCTCATATTTGAGCTCATCATCGATGGTGATCGGAGGAGGTGGAGGTTGTACTCAATTTGGAATTGTGTTCGGGGAGTGTTTCTCTAGTTGAGAGACATGGAAAACAGGGTGGATGGCCCACATGTGATCTGGGAGCCGCAGGGTGACTGAGTGAGTGCCCGGGCGGGCGATGATTTCGAAGGGGCCATGGTTCTTTTGAGAAAGTTTCTTGGAAGGACAAGTGGTGCGGATATTTTTTGCAGTGACGTAGGCAGAGTCACCAATGTTGAAGTTGGGTGCGGGTGCCCGATGTTTGTCCGCAGGACCTTGATAACGCTCTTGAGCAGCCGCAAGCTGTTTCCAAAGCTCCTGATGAAGGTCATCTAAGTCAACAATGAACTTGCAGGTGCGCTGTGAAGCTAAGTCCCATTCTGGAAAGACAGAAATGTTTGGGTGATAGCCTTTGTTGGCAAAGAAAGGGGATACGCCTGTAGAGGCAGAAGGAGCATTGTTGTAGGCAAATTTGCCCAAGGGTAAGAGGTGAGACCAGTCATCCTGCTGATAGTTGCAGAAGATCCAGAGGTACTGCTCCAAGGTCTGATTAAGTCATTCTGTCTGACCATCACCTTGCAGGTGATATCCGGAAGTGAAGTGGATCTGCATGTCGAGCGCTTTTCTGAGGGAGCAGAAGAAATGGGAGACAAACTTGGATCCCCAGTCGCAAGTGACATGCAATGGAATGCCATGCTTGGAGAAGATGTGGAGGACAAACAGGTTGGCTACTTCTTGGGCTGTGATTTTGTTGACAGTTGGGATGAAGATGCCTTGTTTGGTGAGATGGTCAACGATGACCAAGATAGCGGTGTGACCGTCGGAGTCGGGTAGTTGCTCAATGAAATCCATGGAGATGGAGTTCCAAGGTCATTCCGGAACCGGAAGTTGCTTTAGAAACCCGTAGGGCTTGTGTTGAGGTGATTTGGATTGTTTGCAAGTGGTACAGGATTTGCAGAATTCCTGCACAAAGGTGCAGAGGTTTGGCCAGACATATTCCCAGCAGACAAGCTGCTGGGTTTTGTTTTGTCTGAAGTGGCCAGAGAGGATGTGATCATGTTTGTACTGAAGGACCTTGAGGCGAAGATCCGCAACGTCCGGAACATAAATCCAGTTGAAGTGGCGGAGAAGACCTGCCTTGTCTATGGTCCAGTTGGGGTTGACAGGTGTCAGAAGATGTGCAGATGATAAGGGGTCAAGGGGTAGGGAGGTGCGGATGTTGTGGTGAAGCTTCTCAACATCCATGATTACTGCTTGTCAAAGGATGGGTGTGGTGAAATAGGTGGCCCGAAGGGAAGAGGTGAGCTGTTCCTGTGTGAATACAGGTCAGAAGTTGGTTGGGTTTATGGAGGCAAAGTCGCTATTTCCCCCTTTGCAGTAGACGTCCCAACGTCTAGTGGGTGCATCTGGCTTGGCCCCTAATTTTCCAGGGCAGAAGCGGATGACGAGATTGAACTGGGAAAGGTACTCAGACCAATGGGCCTGGCGGCGGGTGAGCAACTTGGTAGTGCTGAAGTACTCAAGATTTTTGTGGTCGGTGACCACATCAACCAGGTTTGCAGAACCCTCAAAATACTGCTGCCAGTGTTTGAAGGCTTCGAAAATGGCCAAGAGTTCCTTATCATGGGTGTTGTAATTTAGTTCAGCGGGATTGAAGGAGCGGGAATGAAAAGCGACCAGATGGATTTCTCCATCCGCAGTGTAAACCAAAAGGATAGCCGCTAAGGCATAGTTGGAAGCGTCGGTTTCGAGTACCATCTGTGAGTCAGGTACCCATTGCATTAAGATGGGGGCATGAGTGAATTCTTGTTTGAGCTTTTCAAAAGCGTTGCGGCACTTCTTGTTGAAGTCCCAGGGTGCGGATTTCTGTGTCAAGCGGGTGAGTGGGATGACAATGTCTGAATAGCCATTAATGAAGCGGCGGTAAAAGTTGCAAAACCCTAAGAAGGATTGTATATCCTTAACTTTCCTAGGCTCGGGCCAGTCAAGCACGGTTTTGACTTTATCCTCGGACATCCGCAGTCCATCCGGTGAAAGGATGAAACCTAAATATTTGATGGTGTCTTTGTGGAACTCACATTTCTGTGGAGAGGCGTAAAGTCCATTTTTCCGGAGATGGCGGAGGACTTCTTTGACATGAGCCCCATGCTGGGACTTGTCATCGGAATAGATTAGGATGTCATTGAGGTATACGATGACACAAACATCTAGCATGTCGCTGAAGATGTCGTTCATAAACCGCTGGAAAGCTGCGGGTGCATTAGTGAGTCCAAAGGGAACCACCAACCACTCAAAGGATCCATAGCGGGTGCGGAAAGTAGTTTTCCACTCATCACCATCAGCGATGCAGACTAGGTGATAAGTGTGCCACAAGTCTATCTTGGTGAATAAGCAGGCTTTGCGGAGAGAGTCAAGGAGGTCAGAAATGAGAGGAAGTGGGTAGCAGTCTTTCTTCGTAAGACGGTTAAGTCCTCGGTAGTCGACACAAAGTCGGAGACTACCATCCTTCTTCTTGACAAAGAGAATTGGAGTGCCATGCAGAGACTTGGATGGGTGGATGAAACCTGAGCAGATGTTTTTGTCAATAAAGACTCGTAAGGCTTCTAATTCAGAGGGGGAGAGAGAATACATGCGGCCCAGAGGCGGAGGAGTATTGTCTTCTGTCTCTATCTTGAGGTCATAAGACCGATGCGGAGGAAGGGCATCCGCTTTAGTCTTATTAAAGACATCAGTGAATTCATGATACTCAGGTGGAATATCGGAGAGGTCAGATGAGTTAGCAGATTGGGCGGAGCGGGTGGATAACCCTTCTGGAGCTGAAAAGCTACTGCCCCAGGAAGTTTGCTAGCATGCACATAAGTGGCAGCGTTGATGAAGGAGATGTCAGGAGGTGTAAATTTAGGAGGAATGGGGGGTTCAGAAAGTGTGGAGGAGTCGAGGATTTCTACCGGAAGATTTGGGGGCAAAGGTGACATCAGGGGTGCTGGACCTCTATGATCTGCAGAGCGGAAAGTGAGTTGGCTTGAAGACCAGTCAATCAACGGATTGTATTGCTTCAGCCAGTTATGACTGAGTACAGCAGAACAGGAAGAGTCGAGTGAGGTTACATAAAATGACAAATTGAACACTTCACCGGCAGGGAAGGTGACCAGAAGTTTGATGACCTGAGTTATGGTGGAGTTGCAAGATCCATCAAAGAGTTGTAAACCGATCAGGTTAATGGATTCCGTGTTGAGTTGGTTATTCAACACAAAAGAGCAGTCAAGGAAGCAGTGGGAGGAGCCAGAGTTGATAAGGGTTCGGAAAGGGGTGGAAGAGTTGGGAAAGGTTAAAAGGATGGTTAGGGAGTCAGGGTCGGAAAGAGTGGACGTGTTGAGATGAATGTAGGCAGCCAAATGGGTAAGGTCAATGCAACCCCCAGCCCCAATGGCTGTATCCTGAGGGTTGCAGACTATTTTTCCGAGTCCGTAGTCTCGGGAACAACAGTGGATGCACGGGCTTTTGCAGCTTTGGATTTCGGGCAGTTTCCTGCTACGTGCCCTTCCTCACCACAGTAGAGACAAAGTCGTTCTCTCATGCAACATTCTCGTTATAAGACCCACGCAGTAATATGATGATAGTGCATTGAAGTTGTGGTCTGTGAGAAAACCTTTTACCATGCTTTAGTCTGACTGTCTCCTACAGTCTCAGTATCAATGTGAAATGCCGTTCTTCCCCAACTTATTGGAGATGGACAACTTGGGCTTGTCCTGGGAGGTGTTCTTTGTTGTGGAAGACTGCTGGTTGGAGGTGTTACCGTGGGCGGAGTTTGAAGAGGCTTGGTTTGTTGATGGGGAAGGGCTTTTGGAAGGATCCTTCCGACTAGAGTTAGTGACGTTACTGGAATTCTTTGTTTCAAAATGGGATTCATCTTCTTGCATCCAGTAGATGTCGTCGCTGTCCTGCACTTTCAAGTGCAGTTCTGCAAGAGTATTGGGTTTACCACCCCAGAGAACTTCTATGTGAAGCCAGAGTGGAAGACCGCGGAAATAGCAGTCACGAAGGGCTGCTTCATTCCAGTTGACCCTAGAAGCTAATTCCCAGAAGTCAACATTATATTTTGTGATACAACCACCTTTCTTCATTGCTAAGTCAGAGAGAGCTTTTTCCGCTGATAGGTTGTCTCCTTGGCTCAAAGGCCGATACATCATTCTAACCACATTCTAATCACATTGGCTAACTCCTACGAGGTCCCAGACGCAGCGCGACCCAGTCTATCAATCGTGATATCATATCGACCGCGTCAAAACATCACCAGCGACATTGATCATACCAAGAGACCACATCGCACAACCTTAGGACTACGTAGAAATCCCCTAAAACCCCTTCTAAATGACCATCAAACATCCCTGATCATCTTTGAATAAACCGCAACCGCGATCAAACATTGTCGAGCGTCATCGATCGATATTGAGAGACTACAAGCAACATTGGGCGCCACATTTGTTATCTATATGGTGGAATACCATGCACCAGGAAGGATTCCAACTCGTGCCCAAACCTGTTGATAGTAGGTCAGCCTCGTTCCAAGTCCCTATCATGCACAGAACCCACTGGACAAATTATTGCGAGACTTAGTGCGATTTATACACAAAGGACAGTCCCCTTTTAGTTCTATACCCTTTATTACTCTTTCATCATATGATATATATCTTTCTTGTTCGGATTCCAGTCTCCTTTTTGGCCTTGTGCCTTAACTCATATCTTTTGCCTCATGTTCTACACATGTTTCTCATTCCATTTTAGGAAGTTTCTTTAAAACATATAAAACTCTGTAGTATCTACTTGGAAATCAAAGAAAATCCTCTTCACCTATCATCTTGTATACAGTTCTAAGCATCCGATCAACTTTCTAAAACAAAGTCTCTATGGGTTTTCTCGATCGACAAGAAACCTCTGCAATCATCGCATCCTCGATCCTCCTTCAATCCTCTCGTCATTAGCACTAGCAACCCTTCCAACACTTCATAGCCATTTGCCATACCCTTCATATACTATCGACCTATCGAAAGGTCCCCAGAATTCACACATCAACCATCGATGATAAACTCGTTTGCCATTGATCTCATTGATCGATACTCGATTGGACCACGCCAAACACCTTCAGTTCCTATAGCACTACCTTCACAACTAGTACCAACTAGTTTTCGCTACTTTTTGAGACTCACAAGATAAAAATAAAAATACAATGAAGTTTCCTTTTTTTTTTTTTACTCCTCCATCATAACCTCTAAAAGTTCTATTTCCCTCCCCAGAACTTCCATCTCCACCTTCTTCTGTACCAACTTTGCCACAAGCATCTTCCGTTGAACCACCCATTCATTGCTAACAACCTTGATATCATCATTCGACGATACCTCCTTTGCTTTGCCCTTCCCTTTTGACTGCTTTTTGTGCTTTGACTTTGGCATTGACAGTTTCGACGGTCCTGCAACCATCTCCTCTGTCTCGACTGGCCCAACAACTCAAATTCTAAGAGCTAAAACAATCCAAATGGAAGGTGAGATAAGATTTGAGATGAGTTCAAATGAAACTTGTACCTGGCTTGGACTGCAAAACATCTTTTGCAGCCCTGAATTTCCTAGCTTCGGCCTTTCGAAGCCCCTTCCTCAATACTCCTTCCCAATAGCACCCCTGCAGTGCCTCGGTGCACTTAATGCACTTTGGGGCCTCTTCTTCAACCACACAGCGCGGCTGGGTTTCATCCCAGCACATCAATCGCACTACGAAATTGTTAGCAGTCCAAAAAACCTTCGAAGAAGTCAAAATGAAAACTCACTGGACCCTCGAAATTGAACAGTCCGCTCATTGCGAACTTTGCTCACTTTGCCTCCATGGAGCCCTCGACTTCGTCCTCCCCATCTTTGCCTGCCTTGATCTCCACTACCTTTCATTTTGTCACCTGCACCATGGGCAGCTCGCTCTCCCCCTCCTCTTTGCCCTCCTCTCCAGCCTCTAGCCTCTTGATAGCTCTCGCCTCCGCTGTGAGCTCCATGTTTCATTGCTGCAATTCTTCCTTCGACAACATTTTAGCACAAAATGCAGCAAGAGCTGTGTTCTGAGCGTCTCCTAATGCCCCCCTCTGAGCCTCGATTTTTGCCTTCTTCACATTTTCCTTCACCCTGCGAGCCTCCTCCTCCTCCTCCCGAACCCATTTTGCCTCATCTTCCCTTCACTCTCACTCTACCTGCTCACTCAGATCTGCAAATAACAGGTCCCCACCCCAGGAAAGCCATTCACATCGAGCCATTGGTTTAAAAAGATTGAACACCTCATCGACAACCTGTTGCACAGTCGAGTCGCGTTCTTTGACCAGGTCGTCTGCCAGTTTGTCGTATTCTGCCTGAACATATCATGTTAGAATCCTCAAATATTGAATAAGAAGCAGAAACTTACCATCTTCTCACAAAAACCTTTCCCCCACACTTCAAAGTTGAGGTCTTTGGCGACACCACAATCTGGCATCAATTTTGTGTACTCGAGGACTTTGGTGTTGAGTTTGGCAAGGAGGGACATGATAGAAGTAGTATCGAAGGTGTCGGAGTGATGAAGAAGAATGAGAGGTATTTTGAATTTTGTTGACATTTTCAACATGATCATGCATTTCGCATGTGACTCCGATTGGCTGACTGGGACAGTCAGGATCTCAGTAGAGGGGAGGATGATAGGTCCATCTTGTGCTCTAAGCTCTGGGAACATCTCCAAATGCATCAACACATCACCACACATGCTCCCAACCCCTATGAACCCCTACGAACCCCACGAGACCACTCTGAAACTATTTTGAACTATTTTGAACAACTTTGAATGACTTCGCAACACTTCGAGCAGGTTCAAACGTCTTCACAGCACCTCGAACGTCTTTGGCCACCATATACCTATCGCACCACCCTTCAGACACATGCAGCACACCTTGTATGAGTTAGTGTGTCACATATCAAGCACCACTGGACATGAGGAGACATGACGACGGGATATTAGGACGCGATTGTGGTGCTTTGATGTCTTGATGATATATTGGATCAATAGGACAGGTACCCATAATAAATCGTGACTCTATACATTTCCCTTCTCATCTTCTTTTATTTATTTTATGATTTGCAAAGTTCTTTATTGTTTTATATCTTGCCTCATGTATTCCTCATGTTTTATTTCCTTTTAAGTACCATCTCTTCCAAACATATATAGCCTTGTACTAGCTACTTAGAAAGACAGAATAGATCGTCCTCTCACACCAATCATCTGATTTAAGAGCAATTCTCTTGAGTCCAAACCTCTCGACTTAGTCTCGAAGTTCAGTGTTTTATGCCGAACTTCTTCAAGCTTCTCATACTAGCTTCTCAAAACTATCGTCTATCGTCTATCCCCTCTCAAAGCCTTTCTACATCCTTATAGTCTATCCTCAGCCTTCGTCAAAGTCAGTTTCATCCTCAATAAGCCCCTTGAACTTCTTCGAACTTATTCGAACTTTATCGAACTTTTTTGAACTTTCCTCAAACTTTCCTCAAACATTATCGCAGCGCTTCGTACACTCTCTAACCTCATCAAACATCATTGGACCCTCTCTAAAGTTGTTTCCCTAACCTCGGGTAACAGCGGTGATATTTAGTACCACCTTGCAACCTTCCTCTAACCTGTGTTATACCATCCAAAGCCTTTCTGTGGGTTTTGTTTGGGTTTCCTGGTCGAGCATCATCAGCGCATGGAATGTGCCTTTCCTATCAGTGTTCAATGCATGCGCTCGACCCATCCAGACTCCAATGTGCACCAAAGTGTATGGGGCTGTAAACCTATGGTCAGTTCCATGTGTTTTAAGCCATGCATCCATCATGTCTGATTTCAACTCCCCATTATCAGTAATATACATCCCAACCTGCAATCGTGTTTCTTTTTTGCACATCAGCTCCCATGCTTTTAACTCTGGATATGCATCATCTTTGCTCTTAAGCAGTATGGACCATGGATGAGAAGTAAAATTGTCCACAATATTCATAATGTATGAATTTCCAGATTGTGACTTTACAACGTGTGGTCCTGACAGATCTACCCACACTTTCTCCAGCTTCCACTTAGCTCTATGGCCCTCCCCTTCTGTGTGTTTCTTAGGAACAGGAGTGCGATTCTGCTTTCCAAGAATGCAAGATTCACATTTGGGGGGTTTGAAAGAGGACTGTGCAGGTGTACCTGCAATTGTCCCTTTTCTAGTCATGTCCTGTAACACTTGGTAGTTCACATGTCCAAGATGGTTGTGCCAGGTGACAATATTGGGCATGGAGTGGATGGTGAGGGCATGTTCTGCCAATGCTGAATGAAGGGTGAGAGAGTACAGTTTCTTGCCCAACTGGAGAGTGCCTTGGGCTATGTGGGTGCCAGTAGATTTATTGGTGATCCAGCATGATGAGTCATCAAAATGAGCAATGGCGTTAGAGTCTCTTGTGAGTGAGATGACTGAGATCAAGTGGACTGTTGCATTGGGAATGTAGAGTGCGTTGCATAAGACAATAGAGGCGCCTTGAGCAATTCGGAGTTTTATGTCTCCCATACTGATTGCTGAGATGGAGGATCCACCGATGCCTCGTATGTGACATGGTGAAATGGCATGTAGTATAAGAAAATCAGAATGGTCCAGTGTGATATGAACCATCATGCCTGTGTCGACATAGAAGGGGTGGTCGTCGAGTGAGATGGTTGTACATTGGGACTGATTGAGGGGGGTGACTGCAAAAGCATCCTCATTGACAGGGGTGTTATTATCAGCCCAGTCTATAGATGTGGTAAACTCCTCCTCAGTTGCGAGCCACCCCTCATATTCGACCTCGTCAATAGATGTGCTGGGAAGTGGGTCACTAGCTAAGCCAGCAAACTCATGCATAACAGCCTCAGTGTTGTTTAGAGTGCTGGAGTCAATCATGACAGTGAACGCCTGGCCATTGTTGTCCTTCATGGTAATGGGAACCTTTGACGCATGCTTGACACCATGGGCAAAACCTAAGGCAGTTGACAGTGCCTGAATCAGTAATTATGTAATATTGCCTTTAACAAAGAATCATCACCTGACCTTCATCAGGAAAATCCGATGCTGACTTATTATGCTTAATGCTTCTTAAAGTCAAAATTAAGCAGAATTAAGCAGAATTAAGCAAATGGCTGTTAAGGAGATCTTGCTTAGAATAAGTAGGGTCGTTTCCTGAATTAAGCAAAATTTGCTTAATTTATCCTTATATTGCTGCTTAAACTGCTTTTCTGCAAGTATCAGCTCTCAGGGGGCTGCCTAGCCATGTCAATAAGGAAATTAAGAAGACATTTAAGGAGACATTTGAATCACAAAAAATATATATTTGGCTATTGAAATAGAGTATACTACATACATACATCATCACCGCTAACTAACCCTCCTCACACAAGATGCGAGGGGGGTGGGCATACAACATAGATAAAAAAACGATACAGATCCTGTCATCAGCACGTCATGGTGGCCCCTGCTGTCTCTGTCCTGCTCTCCTCACGTCGTCCCTGTCCCTGGCCTTGTTTTGTCATCCTTGTCGTTGTCCTGTCCCCATTATTGTTGTCCCATTCCCGTTCCCCATGAGCAGTGGCTTGTGGAGATGGTGCAGGGCAGTGGTGGCGGTTTTCCATAGATACAGCAACAGTAAAACCTAGAAGTTAAAGAGTTGATAAGTTGAATGAAAAAAAAAGAAGTGAACATGGAAAAAAATTACCTGGGGCTCAAACAACGATAGACATCGTTTGTTCCCCTCATCACCCTTCCCCCGCCGCCTGCACCTATTTGCGTCCCTGTTGTTGGGTTGTCCGTTGTTGGCATCCTCATTGTGGGTGCTAGCCCTCCTGGTCATTGTCATCGCTGGTCCTTGCTACCTCCCGGCCGCCCCCCCACGGAAGTGGTGGGGGGGCAGGTGGGGCCAGTAGTCGTTGTCATAGTCAAAATCACAGGTTTGTACCTAAAAATATTTGTTAACAAGAAAACGAAATGAGAAAAGAACAGAAAAGATACCTATAGCCCAAGAGACATTGATGACATCACTTGGGCCCTTTTTCATTATCCTCGTCGTCGTCTCCCCGTCTTCTCCATCTGTCCAGGCTGCTCCCCATTTCCACCCCGTGAGCACTTGCTTTCGGCATTGGTTGGGGGTGCTGTGGTGGTCGTGGTGGCGTGGTGGTCGTGGTGGCATGTGTCACGATCTGTTCCTCGCCCGCTTGGAACCCGCAACCTTCCGATCTTTTCCGCTGTTCCTAACTCAACTCCTACCGCCTTCGTTCCGGCCCCCTTGCACTGCCCACACTGCTGTGCACCAGGCCGCCGTGTACAGCAACCACGGCTGCCTTCCAAGGCTGCCGTCTAGTTTTGCAAATTCGACTACGGATTCCTGTGTGGCCTCTGCTAGGCAATTTATCTATGCAGTTGAGACACTGCCGCAGTTTCCATTTCTGTTCCGCTCTTGTTCCGGACTCTAGTATTTAAGCTTAGTTAGTTTCGCTTTGTATTCCTCAGTTCGTATATCGACATAGACTCAACTTTACCCTGTCAATCTAAAACCTCCTTCTACTCCAACTCCTGACCTCTAAGAGTCTGAACTCCATTCGACTCAACCTCTAGTTCCCCTCTGAAGTTCTAGTCTCATCTGAACTTAACCTAAGTCCCTCCATACTCCTTCCCACATTTACCCGCACTCTCCCGCTCCTATCTCTAAAACCTCTACCCGAAATTAGGACACCAGACGAGGTGAAGGGCACAGCTTCTTACAAGCTGAAGCCAAGTCCTTTTCGTTACCCATCCACATAATCCGCTATGACCCGACAATCTTCTGCTCTCAAACACCCGCCGGGTCTGACCAGATTCCGACGAGCCCTTTCAGATCAGTTCTTAACAGCGTGGTTTTGCTGTTCCTGTCTTCTCGTCATTGTTCGTCAGGCATGGGTGCTTCTTTTTTTCATTGTCGTTATAATACTGTTAGAACCTATGAATTATTATATGTCAGTTGAAGCCCAAAAAAAAAAAGCAGGAAAAAGAAAACATTGTCTGTGCCTGTTTTGTGTGCAATGTGGCCCATTTCCATCATTTGCTGGCGAGGTGGCAGCTATGGGTGCATTGGGTGTGGATGTTTACAAACCGGTGGTGGTAGTGGAGGGAGGAGAGAGGGAGGACAGCAGCGATGGCATCGGCAGCATCAACAGGTGGTGATGACCTGGCAGACACGGTTGATGACGACGTGTCGTGGTTGCATGACGAACACGTGAATTTCCATTTTCGGGAAATGCTGAGGGACTTGGAAGAAATTTTGAACATAAGTCAAGCAGTCCTTAGGGCCTTAAGGACTTACAAGCTTCTTACAGCCTTTATTTGCTGAAATGTCACTTATCCGCTTAATAGATTATATCTGCTTGACTGGTCATCAATTTTAAGGAAAACATTGTACTTATTTTCCTTAATAAGGCTTCATTTCCTTAATTGGACTCTAAGCTAAATAAGCTAAATAAGTCAACCTTTGATTTTGCTGATGTTCCCACAATACAAGCCTAAGAATAGTGATGGATATGTTCCCCCTACCACCCAATCACCATCTCCCACGGTTGATCAACATGCACCAGTCTCGGCTAATGTTGTGCTCATCATCCCCGACGATGAGCATGCTATTCCACTCATTCCTGGCCCTTTCCCTTCGCTTTCTTTGCCAGATAACACTTATGTATGTACATATAGTGTTAATAAGCAGTTGTTTTCACTTTCACAGCTATATTTAACCCATAACAAGCACTCTCCCTGGTTGAGAGGAGGAGGGGGCCTCTTCTCTTCATTTGGGGGTGTCTGTAATGCATGTATATGGCTGTATATTCATATTAATAACTAAATACATGAATGGGGAGGGTGCTGTATGAGATGGGAAGGGGGGAAATGGGGAGAAGTGACAGAATGAGGGGAGGGGGTACCATCTACTGGGATTGTACACTATCTACAGCTAGAAAAATGTATGTGGAGGGTATATGGATGTATGTAGAAGCAAGGACTGATGTTGGGAGAGCTGGGGACAAGGTGCTCTCTGTCAGTGACCTGCATAGGGAGGGAGGAGAGGTGGTCACTTACTTGCATACCTAAGCCTTCCCCTTATGAAATGCACCTGGAAAGAGAGTATTATGGTCCTAATAAATGACCTGACGGACCCCCCAGAGGCCCTGCAGTTGCAAGGATAGACAGAAAAGAGCATATGTACTCAGAAAGAGATATACTTACACTGTGAGATCCGTGGGGCAAAAGTGTTCGCTTTCTTTGATTCCTAGGTCTAGTATAAAGGTAAAATAAAGGTCAGTAAATGTTATGACAGGGGGAGAAGATCCTGGCTCAACACGGCATGGGTTCCTCACCAGCAGAGGTGAACTTTGTTCAGCATGACTCACCCTCTGTACCTTTCATCCAAACCTCATCATAGGCATTCAGTTGGTGCCTTTTGCCTTCATTTATAGCCTACAATCAATCCATATGGTCAGTACTTCATCCTACAAAGTAGGAATTTCACATACTCACCTAACCTCCTTGTTACTCCATGCCAGCTCATGGAACTCACTAGTGGCCTTATATACAGGCATACTAATGTAGTACAAATAAATTTAGCACCTTTGAATGGTTCATGAGTCTATAAAAGAGAGGTAGAGTAAATGTATTGAGACATGGCACAGTCACTCACCCAAAGCCAATGGTGCCTCAACCACTTGTTGTAGTAATAAAATTAGAGCCTGATATCATATTAGACAAGATCCCCTTGAGCTACAGACTACTCATATAGCAGGAGAGGCCGAGCTATGCACCAGGGAGCAAGTTGAACCAGGTGTTCCAAAAATGGTAATAATCTTGAGATATCTCGGCAGTGAAACAACACACTGTTGAATGGAGAGCAGGGGTTGATAGAAGAGAGTGTTTTGCATAGGAATAAATTTAACTGCAGGGAATCTGTGCAGAAATGAGCGAGTAATGTGCGAAACAATGTATTTGCAGTAGTTGAGTACATCGAGACACATCTGATCATACTCCCGATCACACGTCGATAAACACTTTCCTGAGTATCTTGTCCTCATTCCTCCACAGATCAACATTGATCCTCTTGCAGTCTAAGGAATCAACTTGCCTCTATTCACTCCTGCTTTCCAATTAGAAGCGCATTGAGACACTGCTGAGTTATCTTCAGATTATTGCCTTTTTGGGACTACTTGGTTCAACTCTCTCTCTCGTGCATCCTATAGCCTCACCTCCTATCTGAATGGTCTACAACTCCAGGGAATATGTATTGATACAAAATTATGCCATTATCTCTGTACTAAATTGAGATATAGAAGTTCTATAGGCCTTGGGTGAGTCAGAGTGACTACATCCCAACTCAATATATTGACCATCTGCCTCTATTTTATAGACTCATGAACTGTCCAAAGGCTCTAAATTTACTTGTACTACATTAGTATGCCTGTATATAAGGCCACTAGTGAGTTCCATGAGCTGGCATGGAGTAACAAGGAGGTTAGGTGAGTATGTGAAATTCCTACTTTGTAGGATGAAGTACTGACCATATGGATTGATTGTAGGCTATAAATGAAGGCAAAAGGCACCAACTGAATGCCTATGATGAGGTTTGGATGAAAGGTACAGAGGGTGAGTCATGCTGAACAAAGTTCACCTCTGCTGGTGAGGAACCCATGCCGTGTTGAGCCAGGATCTTCTCCCCCTGTCATAACATTTACTGACCTTTATTTTACCTTTGTACTAGACCTAGGAATCAAAGAAAGCGAACACTTTTGCCCCACGGATCTCACAGTGTAAGTATATCTCTTTCTGAGTACATATGCTCTTTTCTGTCTATCCTTGCAACTGCAGGGCCTCTGGGGGGTCCGTCAGGTCATTTATTAGGACCATAATACTCTCTTTCCAGGTGCATTTCATAAGGGGAAGGCTTAGGTATGCAAGTAAGTGACCACCTCTCCTCCCTCCCTATGCAGGTCACTGACAGAGAGCACCTTGTCCCCAGCTCTCCCAACATCAGTCCTTGCTTCTACATACATCCATATACCCTCCACATACATTTTTCTAGCTGTAGATAGTGTACAATCCCAGTAGATGGTACCCCCTCCCCTCATTCTGTCACTTCTCCCCATTTCCCCCCTTCCCATCTCATACAGCACCCTCCCCATTCATGTATTTAGTTATTAATATGAATATACAGCCATATACATGCATTACAGACACCCCCAAATGAAGAGAAGAGGCCCCCTCCTCCTCTCAACCAGGGAGAGTGCTTGTTATGGGTTAAATATAGCTGTGAAAGTGAAAACAACTGCTTATTAACACTATATGTACATACATAAGTGTTATCTGGCAAAGAAAGTGAAGGGAAAGGGCCAGGAATGAGTGGAATAGCATGCTCATCATCGGGGATGATGAGCACAACGTTAGCCGAGACTGGCGCATGTTGATCAACTGTGGGAGATGGTGATTGGGTGGTAATCGGGGGGGGAACATATCCATCACTATTCTTAGGCTTGTATTGTGGGAAGGTCAGGTGATGATTCTTTGTTAAAGGCAATATTACATAATTACTGATTCAGGCACTGTCAACTGCCGTACCCACTGCCTTAGGTTTTGCCCGTGGTGTGAGAGGCTTGGGACCAGACTTCTTCATGTCATATGCCTTCCTCCCTGCTGTCTTTGACTCCTCAATGGTCTTACCCTCCATCCCCCCTCCTTTTGAGACGCAGTACTCAGTAGTATGCCCCACACGCTTGCAATTACTACAAATGATGGACCCAGAGAATTTTGCTTGCCTGGAGGTTGCAGCAAGTGCAAGGGAAGATGGATTATTTCGCACATCGTTCTCCAGGAGGGATTGTTCATTCTCCAAGAAAAGGTGAATATCCTTGGAAGTATATGGTGCAGACACTGTAGCTGCTGCAATGTTGCAGGATATGATGGAACAAGCATGGGGAAAGTGAGACGAGAGAGAGTTGAGGAGTGCAATACAACACAGTAGATCAGAGGTAATGGTACCCATAGCGAACGCTCACTCAATAAGCATGCAGATGCACTCAGCTGTCTCCAGGAGAGGTGTTTCCTTTGTGCACTGAATAGTAAGTGCCTGTTGCAATAAAGCAACTTGCCTGACAGGCAATACTTTCCCAGGTTTCTTTAGCAGACTTCGAGGGATTCAAGAAGGAGCACTCCAAAGGCACCACTCCAGAGGCAAGGAAAGCATATGCTAAACAGGAATTTGCCTTCCAATTGGACAAAGCCTGTGGCTTGGTATCCAGAAGCTGCTCCACATCACCCATGACATATTCAAATAAACCATTCAGAGACAAAGTGATGGTAATGTCCTCACTCCAGTCTTTGTAGCTGGACTTGAGCTTGTCGAGCTTGTCCCTGGAATATTGCATAGAGAGTTGTATAAGAGAAACAGAGGGGGGATTATTTTCTGGGGGTACAGTCATGATTTGACAAGGTGGAAAGTAAGAATTGGCAAATGGGACCCAATTTGTTGGTGCATGCACACTAAGATAAGATAATGATTGCACCACTGATCAATCAAAAAAAAATGACAAAGGGCAAAATTGTCAAGTGGCTAGGAGGGATATCTATTGTCACTACTCATGACAGAAGTGGCCCATAACCTGTAGAGATCCAACCTAGAATACACGAGTAATCAATCTCAGCCTGTGTATAACGGACTATTATTAGAGTTACTACTATACCTAGAATACACGAGTAATCAATCTACAAGCAGTATAGTGAGTAACCATAAGCAATCAATCTACTCACCTCAGCCTGTGTATAACAGACTGAGGTGTATGTGTCTACTATGTCTGATATATATACTGTGAGTATGACAATGGTATATAGAAGAAAGGGATGTGATAAAGGGATAATTGATAGGGGGAACATACACATCACAAAGTGTGCTATAAATAACACACCACATCAAACAGCATCAAAACACATATTCACAGTGCAGCAGATCTCAACAATCAACACTGTTATCTGCCCCAAACCTCACACCAACCTAATCTTGGGTCTGGATTTTCTAGTGAGAAATCAAATTGTCATGGATGCGGCACTCCATACAGCGATTGCAAAAGAGTCTGACTACGATTTCTTGGATCCTCCTGACCCCAAAACACTTCAACAACAACCAAAGAAGTCTCCGTGCAAAAAACATAAGATAGATGCTCAGGAAATCAAAAATGGACAGACTACCACTTGAAAGTTCAGGATGTTAGCACACATGGAGTTAATGGCTCTCTTTGATGAGCAACCAGAGCAATTTTGACATGAGTTTGTTCACTACAAGCCCCCCTGATCTGATTGGAGCAATGATCCAACAATTGGCTGGAGAAGCCATGCTGCAAGGACTAGACAAGCAGTTCAAGCAATTGTTCCAGGACCATTTCCCTTTGGACATACCCCTCATCAAAGACTTGCCTTGTGATGTCTTCCATAACATCAAATTACTGCCTGGTGCCCCAATCTCTGTCTCTTGGGTGTATGCTTGTCCAAGAAAATATTGAGTGGGTTGGAAAACTTTGATTGACCAACATTTTGCAGTGGGCAGAATATGACCTTCATCATCATCCTATGCATCACCATCTTTTATAATTCCCAAGGCTGACCCCAGTGTACTTCCTCAGTGGGTTAATGATTACCATCTATTGAACTGCCTTACAGTGCCTGACCACTACCCCCTACCTCAGATTGATGACATACTTGTGGACTGTGAAAAAGGTCGAATATGGGGGAAAATAGATATGACAAATTCATTTTTCCAGACACTTGTAAACCCCAATCACATCAAGTATACAGCTACATTGATGCCCTTTGGGCTGTGGGAATGGGTTGTAATGCCAATGGGCATGCGCAACTCCCCTGCAACACATCAATGGCAGGTCACACTAGCATTAAAAGACCTCATCGGAAAAATATGCCATGTATATCTGGATGACATAATCATCTGGTCCAACACCCTTGCTGAACACAAGAGCAATGTGGCCCTCTGTTACAATTTTCCTTGTAACTCATGGAACCCGACGCACCCGACGATCCCCTCCAGACAGGAGGCACCCCTTGATTCATGCCTAGGGCATATCCTTGACATCAGACACACACACAATGCATGCTGACTGCATGCATTCGATCCCCTTCCCATGGAAGGCACCCTTGATGCATGGTGACTCCATGCACCTGAACCCACTCCCACACATGCTGTGATATGACAGCCCCCTGACATGAGGTCCGTGACATCGGATGCCTCATGCTAGGCATGAGGCTTATCTGTTATTGCTTCCTGACATGCTGCGCCGCAGCACTCCGTGACATCGGACACCTCATGCAAGGCATGAGGCCCATTGTTTCTATTATTACTTGATATGCATCTACCTTTCCGATTGGATGATAAGGACCTCCCTTCTAGTATAAGTACTGCGACTTGTAGTAGGGATGTCCTTAGTTTAGATCTAGGCAATCTACAGCCTTAACTTGTGAACTCACAAACTTACTCAAAACCACTAAGGAAGCCCCTTAGTGCGTGAACCTGAATGACTCTATGCAGAAGGCCTGCTAGAGTGCACTATCTCTCTTACGTCAGACGCTCCAAGTAAGACTAGTGCCGAACGACTTGTTGAGGAAGCACCTCATCAACAACATTGACTAGATCGAGTGGTTGAGGCTTTGCCCTTAACATAAGATCTAAACTATCTGCTAGCCCACCTACCTAGGTGTAGGCAATACATCTCGATACACACCACAGTGACCCAGGTCTAGACAAACCCCAGACCGACCACCAAGAGAAGCAGAACCACAGTCAGGTTCATCTTGGTACCGATACAACGGAAGACTAGTCCATTACTCGACCCCAGCACAGCATTGGTTCTATGGATCAACTGACAGACAACGAGGAGATTTCCTCACCAATGAAGACTTTGAACAACTGCACACACCCCCACCCGAAGCATCCACCCGCTTCTTAACAGATGAAACCGACGACCTCTATAACGAGATGTCCGAACCCGCAACCGCACCAACAATGTCCGTGAAGGATATTCGAATCCGATCACCCACAGACTTCTCAGGAGAGCGGACCAAGACCGCCAAGTTCCTGCAGGAGATCAACCTGTACTTGCGAATCAATGATCAGGTCTATGACACGAACGACAAGAAGATCATCTTCACGCTGTCCTTCATGAATGGAGGGACAGCAGCTGCCTGGGCGCAGGCATTCGTCAACCAACACCAGTCCGAGGGACTCGGTGAATATGCAGACTTCCGACAGAAGGTCCTAGAGGCCTTCTCACCGATCGACGATGCTGGAACGGCAAAGACAGAGATTAAGAATCTCAAACAAGGTTCAGGGAACCTCAAAGAATATGTGGCGAACTTCCACATCCTGAAAGACAGGACAGGAATCACAGAAGATGCAGCCATGATCGAGTACTTCATGGACGGACTGCATCCCGAATTACTGAAGAGGGTACACACAATGGAGACAGTGCCCAACACGCTCGAAGGCTGGATAAAGGCAGCTTCGAAATACGAAGGCCAATGGAAATGGGCCATGGCAATCCTGGGGAAGACCAGGCAAAACCAGATGACAAAAGAAACAACAAAGAAAGGACAGCCCTCTCTCAACATCAACCGACTGACAAACCAAGAATGCATGGAACACCTCCGAAAGGGATTGTGTTTCATCTGCCACCAACCGGGACACCGATTGTCCAACCACAGGGATGGAAAGAACCCCACTCAGCTGGGGTCAGCGCCTCCTCCCTACCAAAACCGCTTCACCCAGAAGAAGACTGGGGTGGACACCTACCAGAAGATCCGCATGATGCTGGATGAACTAGATGAAGAAGAAAAGGAACGAGCCCTCAACCTCATGGAGGAATTGGGTTTTTAGAACAGCGGCCTGATACGACGCCAGTCACCGCTGTAGTCTCCCTAGGGTCTGTACTCTTAGCTACCATGAATAGACAATCTATGCGCCTGTCTATTCGGGTAGCTGAGTCAGACAACGGGAAAGACATCGCAACAAATGCGCTCCTCAACTCTGGAGCAGGAGGAGTCTTTATCGACTCAAACTTTGTCGAACAAGAAGGGATCAGAACGTATCCCTTAGGCCACACCATCCAGGCCACGAATGTAGACGGGACCCTGAACAAGCAGGGAACGATCACCAGATGCGTGAAAGGAAGACTCCACATCAATGGAAGGAGCTACCCGATAGAATACCTAGTTGCTGGACTAGGCAAAGAATTGGTAATCCTGGGCCTGCCATGGCTGCGGGAGATAAACCCGATCATCAATTGGAAGAAGGGAACCTTTGAGTTCTGGGATGAAGAACGATGGGCTCAGATCAAACGAATCTTGGAGAAGACAAGAAGAGCCAAACGGGCCCTCCCAAACACCCTAAACCTTCCTAGGGTAGACGCCAAAGGGGAGGCGCCAAATGACAGAATGGCACGAATTCAACACATTGTGGCCAAAACAAGAAAAACACTCTCTGAACAGAAGGAGAGAAACCTTGCCCGAGCACGACTAGCCATGGCAAAGACGAGAGAAAGGCTCGCTGAAGAAAAAGAGAGGAGCCTTGCCCGAGCCCGATTGGCCGTAGCAAAAACAAGAGAAAGGCTTTCAGAGAGGAAAGCAAAAGAACTAAATTCTGTCCAGATAGCCATCACAAAGACCAGGAGCAGCAACACCCCTAAACAAGCCAGAGGCCTTGAAGCAGCATGACGTGCTGTCGCCAAGACCTGAGAAAACCAGAAGAAGAAACAACTGGAAAAGGGCAAAAACAAAGAATGCAACAGGGCACAACAAATTGTGCAAAGGATGAAGGAATTGCTAATCTCCACAGGGGAGGGAAGCACCGGCAAAAGGAACATGAAAATGACACTATGAAACAGGATAAACTACCCTCGACAACAGATTACCCCGACCCACGATTATAGGACTCCAGATCACGGTACCATCAACGCTGAAGTACCTATGCCCAGGGAGACCCCCCCTCAGGTAAAGGTCGAAGAGGTACCCGATGAAGAACTACTGGCAGATACCGGCATGGAAATACGAGCGATGGAACTGACCCCCAAACGAGATATGATTGAGGATGACTCAATACTGATTGCATATGTACGAGGCGAACCAGTTATCGGCCTATTTGGACCAGCCATAGAACTGCCCCTGACGGAAGAACATCGAGAGCCGACACACAAATACATCCGAAAGATGAACACCATTGGCAGACTCGTGAAAGGCAAGGGCTCCCCACGATACCTACTCAACTCCGACATATGGATCAGAGCAAAGACATCCATATCTCAACGACTGGCACATGAACAAGAGGAGGGAAAGGAGACTAGCCAACAGACCCTGGACAACTTGCTGCCACCAGAATACCAGAAATACAGACAGGTATTCGAAAAGGCCGCATCTGAACGATCCCCGGAATCAAGACCGTGGGATCATGCAATTGACTTGAAGGAAGGCTTTGTACTGAAAGATTGCAAAGTCTACCCATTGACACCAAAAGAACAAGAGAAACTCAATGAGTTTCTCGACGAAAACCTGGAGAAAGGATACATCCGACCATCGAAATCACCCATGGCATCCCCGTTCTTCTTCGTGTCAAAGAAGGACTCCGATGCTCTACGACCTTGCCAAGACTATCGCTATCTGAACGAAGGAACGATCCGGAACAACTACCCCCTGCCACTGATCGGAGACCTCTTGGACAAGCTGAAGGGAGCGAGATTTTTCATGAAACTTGATATTCGATGGGGATATCATAATGTACAGATAAAGAAAGGAGATGAGTGGAAGGCAGCATTCAAGACTAACTGAGGGCTATTCGAGCCAATGGTGATGTTCTTTGGGCTGTGCAACTCACCAGCAACATTCCAGGTGATGATGAATGATCTCTTCCGAGATATGCTAGATGAAGGATGGCTCGTCATCTATATGGACGACATCCTGATCTTCTCAAAGATGGAAGAAGAACACCGGATAAGGACCGAAAGGGTCCTCAAATGACTACGACAATGTGATCTCTACCTGAAAATAGAGAAGTGCAGATTCAGTGTACAGGAAGTTGAGTTCTTGGGCATGATTGTCAGACCCAATGAACTTGCAATGGACAACACGAAACTGGCTGGGATCAAGGACTGGCCCACGCCAAGGACAGTGAAGGACGTAAGATCCTTCCTAGGATTTGGAAACTTCTATCGATGATTCATCGGACACTTCGTGGATCTGGCCAGACCGCTGAATGACTTGATGAAGAAGAACCAGAAATTCAAATGGACAAACGACTGCCAGCAGTCGTTCGATGCGCTAAAAAGGAAATTCAATGAAATCCCAGTACTGCTGATGCCAGACGCAACGAAACCATTTGTGGTAGAATCTGATGCCTCAAAATTCGCGACAGGCACAGTACTCAGACAACAGGACACCAACAGAGACTGGCACCCATGCGGATACATCTCGCATTCTTTCAACAAAGTGGAAAGAAATTACGAGATATATGACCGAGAACTATTGGGAGTGATCCGAGCGCTAGAAACATGGAGACACTACCTACAGGAGATGCCGTTCCCTGTGATGGTATTATCCGATCACAAGAACCTGACGTACTTCCGTCAGCCACAGAAACTAAACCGACGACAGGCTAGATGGGCCATCTACCTGTCACAATTCGACCTGAAGCTACAACACGTACCGGGATCACAGATGGTACAATCTGATGCCCTATCAAGAAGAGCAGATCACATAGCCAAAGAAGACACTGATAACGAGGACAAGACCATCCTCGCTGACGACCTGTTCATCAAAACAATTGACACTGAGCTCCAGGGAGCCCTGGTCTCAGCAATAATGAAGGACGACCTCGTAAATGACGCTTTACGAGCCCTGAAAAACAACGGAACTCCCCCAATCAAGTCTGCATTGGAGGACTGGAAATTCGAAGACGGCCTGCTCTTTTTCAAAGACAGATGCTACGTGCCACAGGACAAAACCCTCCGCCGAGCAATCATACGAAAATACCATGATAGCATCACAACAGGACACCCTGGACAATGGCAGACAATCAAACTGATCCGACGAGACTACTGGTGGCCAGGAATGGCCAACTTTATCAAAAAGTACGTCAAAGGCTGTGCAAAGTGCCAGCAAATGAAAGTGAATACACACCCGACAACCCCACCGCCAACACCGATATCATCCGACGCCAGCAGACCATTCGAGCTGGTAACAACAGATTTTATCACGGACTTGCCCGTGATAAACGGATTTGACTCAATCATGGTCGTGGTAGACCATGGTCTTACGAAGGGGGTAATTTTTATCCCTTGCGCGAAGACGATCGATGCACTTGGCGCTGCAGACCTTTACCTGCGCCATGTGTACACCAGATTTGGACTCCCCAGAAGAATCATTTCAGACAGAGACCCTCGATTTGCGTCCAAACTCTTCCGAGAACTCGGACAACTGCTTGGAATCAAGCTATCCATGAGCACCACCTATCACCCCCAGACCGACAGAGAAACGGAGTGAGTAAACCAAGAGCTAGAGGTTTACCTCTGCATGTTCTGTTCAAACAAACCCGAAGATTGGGAGCGTTATCTCCCAACAGCAGAATTCGCGCATAACCAGAAGATGCACTCCACAGTAAAACATTCGCCATTTTACTTCATGATGGGATATCAGCCATGCGCTATCCCCACCCCTTACGAAAAGACGAACGTGCCAGCCGCCGAACAGAGAATCCAAGAGCTCCTCTCTGCAAGAAGGGAAGCTCTTGCCGCACACGAACTAGCCAGACAGGCTATGGCTGCCTGAACAAAAGGGTGATATGAACCATTCAAGGTTGGAGAACAAGTATGGCTTGACTCCAAGAACCTGAAGATTGGCTACCCAACGAGAAAATTGGCACCAAAACAAGAAGGGCCCTTCATGATTGAAGATGCCTTGTCGAGAACGACATACCGATTGAAACTGCTGCCAAGATGGAAGATCCACCCGGTATTCCATGCGGCTTTACTCACACGATACCATGAGAACAACACTCATGGGCAAAACTTCCTGACTCCACCACCTGACCTCGTGGAAGGAGAAAATGAATACGAGGTGGAAGCAATCATCGCACACAAGAAGCACGGCAAGACACGCCGTTACCTTGTGAAATGGGTTGACTACCCGACATCCAAAAACACATGGGAACCCGAATCAAACCTAAAGAATGCCCCCGAAATCCTGACAGCATATAAGAAGAGGTACCACCTCTGATGGAAACCCAAAAACCCCCCTCTCTTCCCACAACGACACTCCCCAATATGCCTGCCGAACGACGATTTACCCGAGAATACCTACAAAACTGATTGAACACTGACACCCTTCGCGTTCACCTTGCCCACGATCCACTGAAATACCATCTAGCCAGGATGTGCTTCTACTATGCGAGCACTATCAAACAGATGGAACAAAATCTAGAAGAAGCAATGAACAATGCAGACGCCCTGGGGATCGAGCAAACGATCCAGGAAATGATTGCACTGTGGTCAGACAGACCGAGAACAGCTGAGGAGAGACCTCACACCCCTTTAGGTCAACACAGGCGACCACCGACCTCGCTCTCGCCATTCAGTGAGCAGAGCAACAGAGACAAACGATGAGCTCCCTCTGGAGGCTCCTCCCATTCTACGAAGAACCCGAAGATCATGCCTAGGGCACCTGAAATAATTGATCTGACCACCCCCAAACCCGAACTGAAGACCACCCAACCGCCTTGGTCTCCCCCACACATGAGACATGCTAGATGTTTCATCTGCCAACAGATAGGCCACTTCGGCCTGATTTGCCAATGATACGTTTGCAGGTATTGCAAACAGCGAGGCCCCGGACACTATAGGATGAACTGCCTGGAGAAACCTCGGAAAGATTGAGAGACCAATCAAAGAGAAGCCGAACACAGACAACAGCTCTTCTTTAACTCCAGATACAATGATTTTGATGACGATGCAATGGGAAACATGACAGGGGAGCCATATGGAAGGATTTAAAAGGCAGAGCTCAAGACGATGGCATGACAAGACAGACCCATGCTTACAGGGATTACGATCCTCGCCATCGTCGTTGGCATGACCCTGGCTGCAGTGGCAGCCCTAACCTTTGCATTCTGCCTCTACGCCATCTTCCAAACAGAACCTGAATCCCCGATTACAGACGTTGAATTTGCCATCCTGCAACGCCCCCCTTTCAACAATACTACCGACTCCTTGACACTGCTACCTAGGGCAGCACGAACTGGAAGAACCCAATCATGGTCCAAGTTCGGACATGAATTATTCCTCCATCGTACCCCTTGACCCCGACATACCCACATAACCAGACCACGCCCGATCAGACCACAAAGGAGAGACGAAGATTTAGGTCGAAGTGTGGAACTTTTGACCATAGCGAGGGGGTAATGTTACAATTTTCCTTGTAACTCATGGAACCCGATGCACCCGACGATCCCCTCCAGACAGGAGGCACCCCTTGATTCATGCCTAGGGCATATCCTTGACATCAGACACACACACAACACATGCCGACTGCATGCATTCAATCCCCTTCCCATGGAAGGCACCCTTGATGCATGGTGACTCCATGCACCCGAACCCACTCCCACACATGCTGTGATACGACAGCCCCCTGACATGAGGTCCGTGATGTCGGACTCTCACGATCGACATGCTGCACCACAGCATGTCCTTGACATTGGATCCTTGACATTGGATTCTTGACATTGGATCCGTGACATCAGATGCCTCATGCTAGGCATGAGGCTTATCTGTTATTGCTTCCTGACATGCTGCACCGCAGCACTCCGTGACATCGGACGCCTCATGCAAGGCATGAGGCCCATTGTTTCTATTATTACTTGATATGCATCTACCTTTCCGATTGGACGATAAGGACCTCCCTTCTAGTATAAGTACTGCGACTTGTAGTAGGGATGTCCTTAGTTTAGATCTAGGCAATCTACAGCCTTAACTTGTGAACTCGCAAACTTACTCGAAACCACTAAGGAAGCCCCTTAGTGCATGAACCTGAACAACTCTATGCAGAAGGCCTGCTAGAGTGCACTATCTCTCTTATGTCGGATGCTCTGAGTAAGACTAGTGCCGAACGACTTGTTGAGGAAGCACCTCATCAACAACATTGACTAGATCGAGTGGTTGAGGCTTCACCCTTAACACCCTCATCCTCGATGCACTCCGGAAAGCAGAACTATACTATTCCCTCAAGATGTCCTCCCTTTTCATGACAGATCAACTTTTTAGGGCACCACATCTCTGCTTGTGGCATAGAAGCTGATGACACCAAAGTGAGATGCATCCTCGACTGGCCCACACCAACCACTGCCAAGCATGTTCATCAATTCTTGGGCCTAGTAAGATACATCAGCACTTTTCTGCTGACACTTGCAGAACATACCTTGGTACTAACACCATTAATGCACAAGGAATGTAACACTGCATTCCCAACATGGACAACAGAACACCAGCATGCATTTGATGTGATAAAGTGCCTGGTCATGAGCTGGGATTGCCCCATGACAATTGATCACAAAAACCCAGGTGAGAAAAAAAAATTGTGACTTGCGATGCCAGCAAACAAAGGAATGGGGTGCTCTTGTTTGGAATATGCTGGGAATCTGCCTGCCTGGTGGCCTTCAAGAGCTGGCAGTTGAACAGCATGGAACACAACTATCCAGTTCATGAGCAGGAGATGCTTGTGATAATGTGAGCCCTGTGAAAATGGAGAGTCGAACTACTAGGTACCCACATCTACATCCAGACAGATCACAAGACCCTGCAGAACTTCGACATTCAGTGTGACCTCTCCCAGTGACAAGCACGCTGGATGGAATATCTATCCCAATATGAGTACACAATCACGTACATCAATGGCACTTGAAACACAGTTGCAGATGCACTCTCAAGACTCCTGGACTCAGTTGATGAGCTACCCTCCACTGTAGCTGCAGTTTTTTCAATTAGCAGTGACCCAAAACTCATTTCATGCATTAAACATGGGTATTGTACAGACCCCTGGTGTATGGGAATACTGGACGACATGAAGTTAGGGCACGGCATGGGTATGGGTAACACCATGTCATGTGTGTTTCTGGTCATGGGTATGGGTATGGGATTGCCATACCCAGGCAACACCGTACCCTTTTCCACAGTGTTATGGGTATGTGCGGGTATGCCGGTACCCAGATTTTGGTCAGGTGAGTAATCATCTGACTTTGTTGAATACTCATGGCACATCTAATTCTAAACTATACGATGATCCAACCACCACCATAGCATGGCCCAAACAATGCAAATCATTGTTTGGGCCTATAGTAAGTTTTTTTGTGTGTCATTTCTTGTTTTTTTAAACTAATTGATTATGTTTCTTCTTTTTCAGGTTCTAAACTACTGATAACAATGGATGACGACAGCTAATGACACACACCCAACAGTGCCACATCACCCAGGCCCAAACGACATGATTGTGTCATTTGGGCCCATGGTAAGTTTTTTTTTTGTTTGTTTCTTTTTTCGTAAACTAACTATTTTGTTTCTTTCATTTCCTAGGTTGGAATTCCCTTGGAATGAGGAGTTCACACAGAATGACCCCACGCCAATGCCGCCACGTCACGACGGCACACCACCTGCCCCAGCCTCACAAGCAACTGCTCGTGGGGTGGATAGCAGGTGGAATGATGACGATGACCAGGAGGAGGACCCAAGGACCCAACTGCCACCATGAGCAACTGCTTGTGGGGTGGAAACGGGGATCGACGACTACAGGCACCACCCCTCTCCCTTGCTCCAAACGTGAGAGGGGGGGTTTTTTGTTTTGTTTTCATTGACTACAGGCACCACCACCCCCTCCCTCACTCAAAATGCGGAGGGGGGGGTTTTCTATATTAATTTAATGTAATTTATTTATTAGAATAGGTCCACCACCCCCTCCCTTGCTCCAAATGTGAGCAAGGAGGTTTCTATTAACTCAGTTTAGTGTAATAAATTATTAAAATATGTATTCTTCTCGAAACCCGCATATAACCACGGGTAACCTGTGGAAACCCATGGGTAAGGGTATGAGGACATATACCCGAGGGTTACCCATGCCGTGCCCTACATGAAGTGAGGGGTCCTGGATAGCAAAATGAATATCACTCTATGACATGGCCTACTATTCATTGGGTCTTGCCTAATCATACCAAAATACAAGAACCTGTGCGAGCACCTATTCCAGCTTGCACATGACAACCTTGGACACTTCGGCATGGAAAAATCCTATGCATCGCTGTGCAACAACTTCTACTGGCCCAACATGTGCAAAAACTTGGCACACAGTTACATACCGAGTTGCTCAGATTGCCAACAAAACAAATCTTGGACATCAAAAGCACTGGGGCCACTACACCCAGACCTCTTCTGAAGGATGAAGGTTTCAATTCTACTGTAACTATGACAGACTGTTTGGGTGCAGATATCCAAATTATGGCTTGCCACTCAAACATCACCACAGAAGACTTCACATATTTGTTCTTTGACAAATGGTACTGTGAGAACAGCTGTCCACTCGAGATCATCAGTGACCATGACAGGCTATTCATCTCAAAGTTCTGGCGAGCACTCATGAAACTGACAGGAATCAACCACAAACTGCTGACCTCATACCATCCCCAGACTGATGGAGCATCAGAATGCTCAAACAAGACAGTCATCCAATGCTTACAGTTCCATGTCAAATGGAACCAGAAAGGTTGGGTGAAGGCATTACTAAAGGTCAGATTTGACGTAATGAATACAGTGAATGCCTCAACGGACTGTCTCCTTTCATACTCAAGACAGGACACTCACCCCATTTGGTCCCACCACTTGTCAGCATCCTTGTGAGCACACCAGGGGACAGAGCACCCATCACCACAGAAGCAGCAGCAGCACGTGCATTCATTGAAGAAATGGAGGAACAAACACTGGCAGCCCAGGACAGCCTCCTGGCAGCAAAGATTCAGCAGGCTCACAATACCAACAGAGACTGATGACTGGAACCAGCATTTGTGGTGGGTGATAAGATTGTCCTCACAACAGGACATCGCTGATGAGAGTACATGCATGCAAGAGATGAAAGAGTGGCAAAGTTCATGCCATGCTTTGATGGTCCTTATGAAATACTCCAAGCTTTCCCTGAATCCTCCATGTACCGACTCCACATCTCACCATTGTCTAAAGCACATCCAACCATCCACATCATGGAACTATGTGAAAACATAGGGTGTGACATGGGTAACCCTCAGGTAAAATTTCCTGTACCCATACCCATACCTGTGAACACCGTACCCGTGTGGGTACAGGTGCAGTGTTTATTGTGGGTTTCTGCAGTTTGCTCAAAACCCGTGGTTACCCTGCGGGTCTTGAGTAGTTTTGGTTCAAAAATTATGTATTATAGTCTATATACTTACGATACATATCTACTAGTAATAAATAAAAATTGTGGCCCCACGCACTCGCATTTGGGGTGAGGGTGGGGCTGTTGGCAGTGGCTGGTGTCGACAGAACAAGGCAGGAGACCCCTCCGCTTGAATTTGGAGCGAGGGAGGGGTTGGCGCAGTCGGTGTCAACAAAAACAAAACAAAAGAACCCCCCACTCACGTTTGCACCGAGGGAGGGGGTGATGGCGGTCACCGTCGATGAGAACGATACACAAGACCCCTCTGCTCGCTTTTGGAGTGAGGGAGGGGTGGTGGTGGGTGGTGGTGGGTGAGATGAGGGCCCTCCTCACATTTGAGGCAACAGAGGGGTGGTGGTGGCTGATGGTGGGCAAGACAAGCCCCCCCACTCACATTTGAGGTGACAGAGGGGCGGTGGTGCTGGTGGTGGATGAGATGAAGCCCCTCCTTGTGTTTGAGGCAATGGAAGGGTGGTGGTGGCTGGTGGTAGACAAGATGAGGCCCCTCCTCATGTTTGAGGCGATGGAGGGGTGGTAGTGGCCATTTGTGGACAAGACAAGCCCCCCGCTCACATTTGATGCGACGGAGGGGTGGCCGTTTGTGGATGAGACAAGCCCCCTGCTCACATTTGAGGCAACGGAGGGGTGGTGTTGGCCAGCATCGCCCAGAAAAGAACAACAGAACCCCCCACTTGTGTTTACAATGAGGGAGGGGGTAGTGGTGGTGGGGTCATCATTGTCGTTGCCCAGAGCCAAAAGATAGCCCCCTCCAACTTGCGTTACACCCAAGGGAGGGGTCGTCATCGTTGTCGTCACTGCCCAGAACAGAGCCAAGAACCCCTCCACTCGCATTTGGAGCGAGGGAGGGGGTGGTGGTGGTGGCCATAGTCATTGTTGCTGTTGATGTTGTTGTTGATCATGTCATTGTTATTGTTGTTGTGATCAACAACATCATATGATCAGGCACATGACCGGCTGTTGGTACCTGTAAACCCATGGATAAGGGTATGGTGTTGCCTCGGGTACAGAAATCCAAACTTGTACCCATACCCGAGCATACCCGTGACCACATTATCATGGGTTTACCTGTACCCATGTCATACCTTGTGAAAACATCGAAAACAGCCCAGAAATGTTCCCTAGCCAGATGCAGACACCCCCAAAACCTTTAGTGACAACAGAAGGCAATACAGAATATTTCCATTGAGAAGATTCTTGACAGACGTCCACATGGGAGAGGATCACAGTACCTCATAAGATGGGTCAGGTATGGCCCCGAGCATGATCTATGGCTACTGACCAGTGAACTCATCGACACAGAAGCCCTTGCAAAGTGGGAAGAGGAACACAGTTAGTTTTTCAAGAGGGTAAGAGATTCTATCTCTTACCAGTATTTCTTCTACTTCTTTGTGCATTCTATTATTGTCTTATTCTATTAGTATCGGACATGTGATCACATGCGACATGTTGATTGTTGTATGATGTATTTGGATTGCATCTTTATCTTGAATTAAAACAAACTTTCTGTTTACTTGGTTTGCCCTCTGAGTGTCAAAAGTACAGGAGTACTCCTGTTCCAGCTAGTGGGCAGTGCTTTGCATGGCAGGTCCAAGTTCTCTATATGGCAGTTACCCAGCTATAAATTGCTGTGATTGCTGTGTTCTGTGTTGAGATGTTGCTGTTGCAGCAGTTGCTGTCTCAATGTGCGGCCTGTCACCATCCCATCATGAAACCAAGTGCCAGTTGCTAGTCTCACATGTGCAGTGAAATGATTGTGCACATAGTGTATCACACCTTTCAATGCAAATGTTTGCTGTGTCTCATTAGCAGTGATTGAAATGGTAAGTGGCAATGTTGGCATTAACCCTCCTGTCAAATCAAATGCTAGCAAAGGGGGCAAGTGATGGAATGTAGTTACTCTCACTTGGCATTCATTACAAACCCTGCAACAAGACATCAATTCATGCTGGAAGTTATCCAAGTGTTGTTGTAAGCTTTGTCCAGTGTGTGGTAAGTTGTTATCATACATGTTTTATTAGATCCTTCTTGTATTGAAGGATGTGTGGACACTGCACATCTTTGTACACATGAAGTAATTGTTTGGTTGTGCTGCAACACCAGCTGAAGGACTGATGGAATGCCTGTAAACAAGCCAAATTGAAACTCTGCAGATATGTATATCATCCCCTTTGCATCTGCTCACGAACATCTTCCAAAGACTGCTGACATTGACCAGATTAAGAACCATTTATATGATTGTTAAATCCATGGACCAATCCTGTCATCAAGCTGTTACCAATGTCAGACCAGGTGGTATTGTTCACAAGTGCTTCTTCTCTCCAGGTGTTAAGTAATATTGTGACAATAGTGTCATAGGCACAGCTATTGTTTGACCATTGTGTCCCTTCTGGAATACAAGTCACAGGAGGGATATGAGATAATCTCCTACCTTGTTATCCTCAATCCTTTCCTTATTTAGCTTTTTCAATGGCATCTCCAATCTGGCCTCTGGCACATCTTTGTGTTTGCCAGAATTGAAGATCCCAGCAGTAGTGGTCTCAGATTTTGTTTCTGTGGCTTTAGTGTTTCTTTTGTCATGAGCTGATAGTTTTATCAGTTGCCAGTCCAGGTTACTATGTGGCCATTCCAGATAGGGATCTCCTGGTCCCCATTGTAGTGCGTTGTGCATGTTTTCAGGCATAAACTCTGCTCCCCTCTTCTTTTGGAATGAAGCAATCAAAGTATTACATTGATCTCTGGTCATAATTTGGACATCCAGTTTTCCATGAAATTGCAAAGTTGTAATTTCATCTAACATTTCCAATTCTCAAAACTCTTGTCTTAGCCCTCTGCTTGCCTTTTGATGCTCTAGGGTTTGTAACTTGATTCCCCTGTGTCATCTTGAGCTACTGTATCAATGGAAACAGAATGGGCAAGTTTCTGATTTGTCTCTAATGAAAATTGTGCAACACCTAGTCAATTTATCTCATCCTTTTTGGCATTTCATGCTGTGATTATGGACACATTTCTAAACTCCTTATCCATAACACAAGGCCTCCCTTTGATGTTCATAGACATACATGTTCTCAGGATGCAATGTCAGCAGGAGTGCATGCCTTGCAATGCATATTTATGAGAGCAGTACAAAATGCAGTGTCATCTTTTGATTCAGGTTTTTTTCTCATGTTTTGTTGTAAAATCACCACAGTAGTAACTTGGTGCTACAATGCTTTCCCCATTGCCAGACTCTTGATTGTGAAGGGAAACTGTGTTTATGCCCACTGTCCTGCTATATAGTGCAGCATGCTCTTTTCCAATTGGGGGAGGCCATTGTGCAAAATCTCCTGCAAATATCATATTGAGGCCACCAAAAGGGGTCTCAGCATCGTTATTGATTGTTGCCAGTCGCTCACTTATTTTATACATGTCATGACAAGAAAGCATAGAAACTTCATCTATAAATACATAGTCTACCCCTTGCAACCTTGTTTTAATCTGCGCTAGTTGTGCTCCTGTGCTTTTTTGACCATCACTGTCAATCCCAACATATAATGGTATGTTGAGCCACCAAGTAAAGCAGCTGCACTTCCTGTTGGAGCAACTATTACCTGCCGATGTGATTCATTCTTATGGGAAAAAAACTCCTGCAGGGCAAGCAACACCCCCTGCCATCCCTGCTATATTCATTTTAAGTTGATCAGGAGTCTCACTACATGAATAATTTGCAATTATATGGTAAGCATGTTCCTCCTCCTTGTTGAGGTGAAAGTCTGTTGCAATCTGATCAATGGTCTTCTGCCACTGTCTGCTTTGAAATGAATTAGTCAAGTGCTCCTTGTTGACAATTTTAACCTCATCAGGTGTAAATTTAAGATTGTTTTTCCTATCTCCTGAGGTTGAGGTTTGATGCTGATTTCACTCCTGTAACACCTGTGCTCTATGTGCTGCCACATCTGCTTTCCATTGGGTTGGTGACTTGGAAACATTTATCTGTTCTGGGCTTAAATCTAAATCCGATGGTAACATTTCAGGCTTTACATCTGTCCACCTGCTGTCTGTCAAAATTTGCTTCATAGAAGCCTTCAGGTCCTTTTCAGCATTTTCTCTATTTCCTGTAGCTTCTGCCACAAGCATGCCATCCCATGCTGTCTCACCATTGTCGACCCCCATATGATCCTCTGTATTTATTTGGTCAAATTCCTGCAATACAGTTTATCATCTGCCCACTTAGGCATCATTACCATACCTTTTTTCATCTGAGCATGAAAATCATCCAGTGAGTCTAAGCACTCATGATGTATATTTGCATTCTTCTGTTTCCTCCCAAGTGTCCATGTCAGCTCTCAAGTCAATGTCCTGTACACCATGGTTTAAAGAGTGTGCTGTAATAATAATCTCTATCTCCCTGATCAGGCCTTGGCAGTGAAGGCCCTATCAAATTGGAAACTCATTTTTTTTTTGGAAAGCCAATGAACCCCATGTGTTGCCTCTAGGGGATGCTCAGATGCAAATGACAAAAGATTTCCAGATTCAACTAACTCTCCCACCATATGCTCATCTTCATCATCAGATACTTGTGGTGGATCTGGGTTTGACTGTTTGGCCCCCATTTTTCTACCTGATCTTTTTCTTTTCTCACAAACACAATTACCCAACCAATCATAAAGAGTTAATGTCTCCAGTTCATGTGGCCACCAAATGTAGTCCATTACTGGTGACAGTCCAACAACCTGTCTGCCTTGTTTGAGTATACTTACCTGTACAGGCTTGTCACAGTGTGGATTGTTTTCATCTGCTAATGTCCTTGAAACCCAGGGAGCTCTGGCATTTGTCACAAAAGTTTCCCAGTAACAATGTCCAGAATTTTGACTGCAATAATGATCAGGGTTCCCCAACAAATACATATTAACTACAGGGGACCCATGCTCCATTTTTACACTCAATGAGTCCACTATTTTTGTCATCAATTTTTGTGCAAAGTGCTGCTGATCTATGGAGCCAGTTACAATATCTAAGTTTTTCTGAAAAACAGACCAGATTGTATCAAAAATAACACTGGTCTTTAATGCAGGTTTGGTTATGTAGTTTGTCACATATGAAAGCACCCCTCTGATTGGTGTTCCAGACTTCAAACTGGTGACATCAGTGTTGCAGTGAAACAGGTATGTAACCAGACGTGTAAAGGTATTGATTTATTGTGCATTTTTCTTAAGATGTATGTGCCCAGTCTCTTCATCAATATGTGTTTTCTGCACAAGTTCTCTTGGAAAATGTGCCTTGCATTTTCCATATATATTATCGAGACAGCCAGTAAATGAGCATGACTTGTTTGGTGCTCCATCTTTGTTTCTGTTTGTTGTGTGCATCAATGAATATTTGACTTGAGCAGCAAATCATCAACTGTCTGCCTGAAATTTGTCCACCACTTGTTTAGGGCACCACCATGTCCACACTTACCAGAATCACATTTGTAAGTCACAGCAGGTGGTGCAACAGGCAGGGTTGTAGTGGGGTCTCGGTACTTAGAGTTGGCCATCATGTGTTCCAAGTTTTCTTCAACCTGTTCCTGTGAGCCAGTCATGAAATCTCCAGAGTGTGTGCCTTCCAGATACTCAATCAAACTCTTTCTGAATTCAGAATCTGGTTGGAGTATTTTTTGTCAAATCTCCTCTGGTGTTAATGTTCCTTTGATCCATACCAACATATGAAGGGGCAAAGTTAATCATCCCTGTTGTTCCACAGTTCCATAGTAACCAGAAGTATTACCATAGGTACAATTGTGCTCTACTCCTACTCCTAGTACATGTTTAATAAACATCCTTACCATAAAGTCAAAAAACTGAGCTCCTGCTACAGGATTTTCTGCAATCAAATGATATCTGACATCCTCATATAATGGATGCATGTGAAAACTTTCCTTGTTGTCTGCAAAATACAAAGAAATTGGATGTCTATTGTCAGCTGGTGAAAGAGTGATATACCACAATGGTGCTCCAAGATAAGTAATTAAAGACCATATCTCATTACGCATGTGTTTTTTGCTTGTAATTGACCCATGTACATGAGTACCCACATGATCTAAATCTCTTATTACTTGGAAACACAATTCTTCTTCATGATTTGCTGGTTTTACTGTCTCTCCTAATGACATACATTTTGCAATATCAGCTAAAACATCTTGGTTGAGATTCAGCAAACACTCTGCAACATCCTTGAACTTACTTGTTTCTGCAACTAAAAAGGATCCTGTTGTTGTTGCTTTAATCTGCTCATGGCTGAGTGCAACAAATGAAAAGGCAGTGTCTGTCTGAAACCATTTCTCATGGTACATAAACAGAAATTTCTTGTGTGCTTTGTCCAATAACTTGGTGGTCCCTATACCCCCATAACCATATGGAAACAGCCAGGGGAATATTTGAGGATACAAATTTGGATTGTTGAAAATTGACTGAGTATCTGTGCTTTGTGTACTGTACCAACGCAATCAGTTCATCAGTCATGGGTCACAGGCCCCGAGGTCAAAACGAAAAGTCATGGAGGTCACAGGTCACAATGGGGATTGACGAATTATGAAAAGTAGGCAAAATATTCAGTTTTTTTTTTCACCAGAAAATACATTTTTCGCCCCCCCTATGCCCTGGGAGCGGCATACACAAAGCATGTGCAATGATATTGCAGTTGATAAGATGGTATATATATATAAAGTGTTAAGAACTGATCCGAGAGGGCTTGTCGGAATCTGATCAGACACTGCAGGTGATAATAGTGGAGTTGTTGGGTCGATGTGGATTCTGACGGGAGGGGAAATGGAAAGGACTTGGCTTCAGCTTGTAAGAAGCTGCGCCCTTCACCTCGTCTGGTGTCCTAATTTCAAGTTGGAGGTTTGGAGGTAGGAGCGGGAAAGTGTGGGTAAATGCGGGAAGGAGTACGGAGGGACTTAGGTTAAGTTCAGATGAGGTTAGAACTTCAGAGGGAGACTGGAGGTTGAGTCAAATGGAGTTCAGACTCTTAGAGAACTGAGGTTGGAGTAGAAGGAGGTTTGGATTGGCAGATTAAAGTCGAGTCTATGTTGATATACGAACTGAGGAATACAAGGTGAAACTAACTAAGCTTAAATACTATAGTCCAGAATAATGCAGAACAGGAACAAAGACTGCGGCAGTGTCTCGACTGCATAGATAAATTATCTAGTGGGAGCCGCACAGGAATCCGTAGTCGAATTTGCAATAGAGACGGCAGCCTTGGGAAGGCAGCTGTGGATGCTGTACAAGGCGGCCTGGTGCACAGCAGTGTGGGCAGTGCAAGGCGGCCGGGAACGAAATCGGGAGGCGTAGACAAAATCAGGTTCGACGTGCGGGAAAGTGTCGGACGGATGTGGGTTCCGATTGGGCGAGGAACGGTTCTTGACAGTGAGCTCCTTTGGGTCTTCAACATCAATGTCTAACCTCTCTGCATCTACCACTGACATAAGGCCACCTGCCGGATGAATGGCTAAGGCCACCTGCTGGATGAATGGCAAATCCTTCAGGACACTGTCCATCTGCGATAGCTTCAATAATGACACTGAGAGGCAGCTTGCTATCATCTAGTGCATCCTCGTCTTCATCAAGCTTATCTTCTGGCAACTTGACATTCTTGGCCAGTAATTCTGGGGTCTTTTCTGTTGTGAGTTCCTTCCAGAATTCTGGGTCGGTTTTCTTCATCTTTCAAAGTCATTCTCTAGCTGTAAAACTCGTTAGGCACTCGTAGGAAAGATTCCACTCTCGGACACAGCAAAGTTCAAATGCCTTCAAGCATTGAAGTTAGAGTCTAGGTTTTGATCGGATTGTATCGAGGTATGGCTCACCTTTTTAACCAGATTAGGTTTGTTGACTGCATTGAAAGCATTCCACAGCCATTGCACACTACCATCTCTCAGCATGCCAAGGGTCTCGTTGAATATCAATGCTTCCAGGTCCCCATCCTGCTTTTCATCAAACTGCGTCAAGAATTGATTTATGACATCCTCATGATATGAGTGCTTGAGAGATAGCTTGAGAGGGCACTGGATGCCTACATCGCAAGGCTGATGAATACCTGTACAGCCTCCTGGAATAAAATCAATGAGAATTATTGGATGCTTATCTCTTATCCAGTCCCAGAATTCCTGTGATCGATGCACCGACCAAACATTGATCTGCCATAGTGCGCACTGAGTCTCGGGCAAGCCTAGATTTTTCTTCTCACTATCAAAGTAAGGTGCAAGAATCTTGTTCACAAAGCTTTGCATCATCTGCTGACTAGACCAATATGTTGTTGTCCCAGAATACTCAAATTGAATCCCAGCAGCCTTCACTTCTGCAAGGTATCGTGCTTTGGACAATGGGCACGACACTTTACTTTTCCCTTGGTAAATGGCTTGGAACAGCAAAAGTTTCCCATTGCTCATGACTGACACCATCACTGTGAACACGTGTTTCTCCTCACTACCGACCAATGGTACCTGCTTGCTCCCTTTCTCAGCCCATGTCATCTTGTCTCCTGGTGCATATATGGCATTTTTTTGGTCTGAATTGACATATAGTGAGGCAGGTATGTCGTGCTCTTTTATTCGATATGACTTCCACAAGAATGACCTCTCGCATTGTCATTGATCTTCCCAATCATCAGGAATCTTTTGAGCCATGTGTGTTGCCTTCCTTTGAGACCACTCCATTGCACTGCCCAGCCAGGTCTGTACAAAACTGTCTGAAGCATGGAACTTTGACCCATCACGAGATGTTAGATTGAGAATTTCCGGCTTCATCTTTATAATGGTTGCCAACATTATGGCACAAGCAGTGATGAGACTAACTAGTGCTGAGGATTTTTAAAGTGTGGAAAGTCTTTTCTTAACAATGGTGACAACATCAGGGTATGGTGCCTAGTACATAATCTCGTAAGTGATTATCATCATTGGATATATGTCAGTAACATACAAGAATTCTGCATCATCCTCCCTTGTTATGGCCAGGATCATTCCCTTGTCTGACTTTGTCCAATGCAGCATCACTCCATTGTGGTCAGTCACCTGTGCGGTCAATCCACTCATTCACCCTTGTTCTATTGATTTTTCCAAAAGTTTTGGGATTATGTTTGTGCAACTCATGCACAATTTCTGTAGCGCTCATCTTCCATCCCATAATTTGAGCTGCGGTGTTGATCTGGGACCATAGAAACAGAGAAAACCAGTTCATATATTTTGCTGGCCTTGGAACTTTATGTGGCTTGGGTCCCTGTGGCTTCCTCGTTGCGACTTTAATTTTTTTTTGATTTCATGCACTGGCCTAGACAACTCGGGCAAGCCTTTCTCCTGTGATTTGAATGAGGATGGTCCATCTTCAAGTTCAAACTTGTGCTTGGTGCCCCCTGGACTGCAAACGCCTGTGTGCACTTCCTTTTCCTTCTTTATCAGTCTTGACTTCTGCTTCCTCAGCCTGGCATTTTCATGCTCACGAGCTTCCTTTCGTATAGTATCAGCCTCCTGCTGCTTTTCCCTCTCATTCTTTTCCAATTTTCTTTCATCGATTCGCTTGACTATGGTCTTGTTAAATTCCACCTGCCATGTCAATGGGCAATAAAATCATAACAAACCATGGGCCTTTTCTCTGCTACTTGTTTCAGCTTCAGCTTCCATCTCTATTGCCATGTGTGTTGCTGATAAAACCTGAACCTTGGGTTTCTTCTTCTTTGGGCTTACTGGTGGAGAATTTACTGTGCAGTCACTATGGAATTACTTGGATGTTGGCTGTAGCAATGGCAGTGTGGCAGATTGTGGTGGAGGTGTCGATGTTTGGGGGTCCAGTGGGGGGCTCACTTCTGATTCATTGGCTTCCATTTCCTCGATAGAGGCTCTGAACGTGAACTGAAAATCATGACTTTCAGATTGAAACGTAAAACTCTGTGAAATACATTAGCTGTGATAAATATTTTTAGTAAGCACATACTTGATCCTGATGTCATTCAATGATTCTCAGTAGGACCTTCAGTCTCTCATCATCTATGTTTTTGGGATCCATCAACGTGTAGTTCTTGCTTCGAAGGAAGTAAACCATCAAGGCATTCCATGCGAGCAGTCCACATGAATAACTAGTGTTTAAAGGTCCGGTTGGGTGGACCGAAAAAATGACTGCAACCCAACCCAACCCAACCAAATGCAACCAGACCGTCAGTTGCAGTTGCCCTCTTTCGAGGTCGGTTTGGTTGCTGGTTGCCTTACTTCCTAAAATGTTTGAAAACTGTTATAAAACCAGTTGCAATCAGTTGCAACTGGTCTTTTATAGTATATATATTATCCTACATATGTACATATACATAGATAATAAGACAAAAGAACTAATGAAAATAATAATAATTACTACTTATCTATATTTACATGCAGTGGGACAAGCCTGGGGGAAAAGCAGTTGTTTGGTGGGTGCTTATATACCCCGTGGCTACGCACGGACCATGTGGTCATATTTATGTGCCCAAAAACAAAAGTGGTACCACTTACCAGACAACTTCCCACAACCACAACCACAACAAATGAATGCTGCATCATCACCACCTTCACCCCACCACCTTCACCACCATCAACCATGCAAACAAGCAAATGCAAAGAAGGCAGCCCAAACAATGCTAGTCAGTCATTTGGGCCATATGGTATGTTTCCTTTATTAATGCAATGATTTTACTAACTGTTTTCTTCTTTTCAATTTATTTGCCTTTTGATGACGACGCCTACCACTAACAGATCCAATGCCACCGTTGCGAGCTGCTGCTCACAAGGTGGCAGCAGGTTGTGTTTCTATCCACAGCTGATGCCACATCACACCACCAATGGGACAGCCAATGCCAATGCTGGCCAACAACTATGACGTGGCACTGGCACCACCGCCCCGCCTGCAAATTAGGCCCAAACAATGAATAGTTTGTTGTTTGGGCCATAGGGTATGTATTTTATGATTGACTTCTTACTACTTCTGCTAACTAACTTTTCTTCCTTCTTTATAGGTTCTTACTTGTTGATAATGACATCGCCCACTGACCTCCTGAAGAGACACCCCCAACCCCCTTCTGTACCCTGCCCATGCTCTGCCGCCGCTGTGAGCATCTGCTCGCAGGGTCGCAACAGGTGCCATTTCTGGACAACAATGACACCCGGATGCCATGTCACACAGCAAATGACAAACGGCAGGGATGATGAATGGCGGGGGATGATGACGAGGGGGAGCACAACACCATGACAATGACAATGCCAAGTTCATGGACAGGGATGGTGAACGGTAGTGAACAATGAACCACAGCAATGATGAACAGCAGAGACGGGGAATGCCAAGGAATGATGAACAGTGGGGAACACCAGGGATGACAAATAGCGGAGACGGCGAATGACAGGTACAATGAAGATGAACAGCGGGGCCAACGAACAGCAGGAATGGCGGGACCAATGGTGGGACCCCTCACCCTCGCTTTAAACGCGAGAGAGTGGGGCAGTTTTTTATTTCTTTTTTTCTTCTTTATTTCTTTTTTCATCTCTGACCTACACCGCTGCGAGCACCTGCTCGCAGGGTGTCAATGCATCAATTTTAATTAATATACATAGTTAATTTACTTCATAGAGTATTTTACAACTGAAAGACCGGTTGAGACTGGGTACCCCAACCGACCTCAACTGGTCTCAACCGGTCTCATTGTGAGACCGGTTAAAATCAGTTGGGGTATGACAACTGGACCGACTTGAACCAGTTGTACATGATTCAGTCCAGTTTCTCAGAATTAAGGGTGCAGTCGTGGTTGCGGTTGCACCTGATCAAGGTCTGAAAACCGGACCAAACCAGACCTTAAAACACTATGAATATCCATCTTTTTGGCATGATATTGGTAGGTCTTCGATCATAAACATGTGCCCAGTGTGAAGATGCATCCTGTTACGATTTGTTATCTGGACCCGCAAGACCGGGCACTTCATTTTTCTCGTTCGATTTGACTCACTTCCGACGGGAGATGCTTTGACACATGGTGACTCCATGCACCTGAACCCACTCCCATGCATGCTGCAATATGACAGCCCTTTGACACGAGGTCCATAATGTCGGACACTCACGATTGACATGCTGCACTGCAGCATGTCCTTGACACCGGATCCTTGACATCGGATGCCTCATGCCAGGCATGAGGCTATTCTCTTATTGTTCTCTGATATGCTGCGCCGCAGCACTCCTTGACATCGGATGCCTCATGCGAGGCATGAGGCCTATTGTCTCTATTGTTCTTGTCTATATTTACCTGATAAGCATCTCACTTTCCGATTGGACAATAGATAGTCCTGGAACAGTATATAAGCTGTAGCTACACTCTGTGTATTCTCCAGCTTGACCTAATTCAACCAACGGTCTTAGACTCAACCAGAACACTCAACAACTAAGGAAGCCCCTTAGTTGTGATACACTCAAACTCGACAGCTTAGGAAGCCCCTAGCTGTGATAACCCGAACTCGACAGTTGGAAAGCCTCCAACTGTGATACACGAACAAACGGTCTACTCAGAAAGCCTCTGAGTATGGATAGCCGTGACTACTTGAGGAAGTACCCAAGTGAAGGCAGGAAGCCCAATACACTAGGAAAGTCTCCTAGTGTGATACCGATACAGTTGGAAAGCCTCCAACTGCAACACACGAAGCCGAGGCTGAGTTAAAGACCTATAGTCTTAACACATCCACCATTTCAGAGCATGAATAAGTTCTTGATTTGGGGTATCTTGAAGAGAATCGCCATAAAGGATTCAATGGTTTTTAAAATTGACACTCACAGCTACCCAGTGATTGCAGTTGATATTAGCGATCATTCCTATCTCATCCCGGGTTCCATCTGCAAGCATTTCACCTGTTGCATGTAGCCATCCATAGTTGGCACCTGTTCCATACTGCTCTTGATCTCTGTATGCCTGTCTGAGTTTTACCGGCCACTGTGTATTCTCGATATTAGCAGAACTGCTGATCCTGCTCTCCATCATTTCCCACCATAGAAGATCAAGCATCTGATCTTCATGTTCATCACTATACCACTCATGTGTTCCATATACTGAGAGGAAGCTGGTGGGTATTGCAACCTCAAAGCCATGAATTGAGCCAGACCATGGGATGCATCGGAGTGCATTGTTATCTTTGTCTATCAGTCTAGCTGACTCATCTGATACCTTATAACTCCACTTGTTTTGTCTTTTCTCCATAAATTCCTTGGCCTCCATCCAACCACAGCGCACTTTCCATATACTTACAAGTTGAGACCAAAAGCTCACGATCCAGGGTGGAAATCGCTTGCCAGCCATAGCGCCAACGTGAGGACAACAGACTGATGTTGGATTGCTTGAACTGAGGCTTTGTGATAGGAGCTGGACCATTGCCACTGGCAGAGATGGTAATGAATGTATCTCCTCCATGTCATCCATCATGACTAAATCAGTGGAGAAATAATCTTCAGCCTTGACAAATTTTGTCGGGAAAGCAACAAGAGGAAGCTTGAAGTCCAGAAAGTCAACAACTGACATATTTGTAGCAGGCAGGATGATCTGTTTGACATGTTGTGGAATACGAGATAGATTCGGCATTTTTGAGAATGAGAGTTGAGAGAGCTCCGCAGTAACATAAATCAACTGTGTTTTGCAAATTCTATGGTACCTACACTAAAGACTGAACAAATGTGAATTGCAATGCAGTGTTATACATACAATGATCCACTACTCTTTTACAGGATCCCACTGCACATGTGCAACACATGCATCTACTGTTCACTACATATTAACTTGAAGATTCCTTTCCCAGTTGATGCGTGATGCTGGACCCATGGTTGACATAACACTGGCATGCATAGGGCAAGGCAGGGGTTACCCCTGGGTGTCAAATCTCATACCCTTACCCCTACCCCTGAACACCCTACCCTTAGGGGTAAGGGTATGGAAACATATAAGGGTTGCCAAGGGTATGGGAGGGTTTGTCAAGGGTACAAGGGTTTGGCACAAAATCAGCATATTTAGATCAAAATTCATTTGAAAAGTGTTGATAACTATTGTATTTACTATTAATATCACATATTAATATCTATTATTAACATATGAAAGCCATTATCATGTTGGACAATCCCAAAATCTGAATTTAATTGATGAAAATCTTGAATATGAGTCTTTGTAGCTGAAAAAATCAAATGATATTCTTACATAAGCATACCCCTGACCCTTAGTAAGGGTACAGGGGTATGCAGGGGTATGAACTTCCAAACCCCTACCCTTACCCCTCATACCCCTAGCCCAAAAACACAAGGGTATACCCCTACCCCTGCCTTGCCCTAGGCATGCACCAACTGTATAGTTGTTGAACATTGATGCGTTGAAATTCCATCACACCTGACAAAAATTTCTGGAAGTCACAGGTCACTGACCTCATTGCCGAACTCAGATATTTGTCAGGGAGGTCACAGGTCACACCCCCTGATGAACTGATTGCATTGGTACAGTAAGGGCAACCTTAGAAGCCATTTAATTAATGGACTAGCAAAAGAAAATCTGAAGTTAAAATTATGGTACATATTACAGGGAGTGGAGGTGCACCTAGCAAAGGGAAAGAGAAAACTCTAAGGACCCCTTTGCCAATGCCCAGTATATGTAAGGCAAGGCAGGGGTAGGGGTATACCCTTGTGTTTTTGGGCTAAGGGTATGAGGGGTACAGGGTAGGGGTTTGGAAGTTCATACCCTTGCATACCCCTGTACCCTTACTAAGGGTACAGGGGTATGCCAGGGGTATGCTTATGTAAGAATATCATTTGATTCTTTAAGCTACAAAGACTCATATTCAAGATTTTCATCAATTAAATTCAGATTTTTGGATTGTCCAACATGATAATGGCTTTCATATGTTAATAATAGGTATTAATATGTGATATTAATAGTAAATACAATAGTTATCAACACTTTTCAAAAGAATTTTGCTCTAAATATGTTGATCTTGTGCCAAACCCTTGTACCCTTGACAAACCCTCCCATACCCTTGGCAACCCTTATATGTTTCCATACCCTTACCCCTAAGGGTAGGGTGTTTAGGGGTAGGGGTTAGGGTATGAGATTTGACACCCAGGGGTAACCCCTGCCTTGCCCTAAGTATATGTGAAGATTGCAAAAATCAAATAATAGTCTAAAAATAGAAATAGGCAGAAATAGGCAGATCAAGGCCACTGAATGACATCATACCAAGGGGTAGATGTCAGAAGGGGTACTCTGCCTCTAAATATAAAACTGTCAACATGCACAAATGTGATAGAAAGAGAAATTAGCAATAAAATAAGGAAAAATCATAGAAAATGAAGAATAGAAGGAAATGAAGTGAGGAAAAATATTGGATGAATGTAAAAAAATAGGAGAAACACACAGGGCACCCCCCCTAGTCCCCCCTAGTCCCCTTACATCACCCCCTCTCTAAGATGCATCGCCCTGATGCATCCAGAATCACATATGACCAAAGTCAGTGACTTGAATGCGACACGGTGCAGCAGTGTACCGTCAGTGGAATTCCTTGACTAACCGAGGGGCGTTCACATCGGACTCCTCGACCCATGAGTTCTCCTCATATCCATAACCCTTCCAGTGCACCAAATACTAGAGTTTTCCTCGACGCAACTGGCTGTCCAAGATCGACTCGACTTCATACTGGGGTTCTCTCTCAATCACTGTAGGCAGTGGTGGTGGACATGAACAGCATCCTGGGAATGGATCTGGGGGAGCTGGAAGGAGCTTGATGACATGAATAGGGCATGGCATGGGTACGGGTAGCACTGTGTGTTTCCGGTCATGGGTATGCACGGATACGGGTACGGGTATGGGATTGCCATACCCAGGCAACACTGTACCCTTTTCCATGGTGTTACGGGTATGTGCGGGTATGCCGGTACCCAGATTTTGGTCAGGTGAGTAATCATCTGACTTTGTTGAATACTCACAGCACATCTAATTCTAAACTATACAATGATCCAACCACCACCATAGCATGGCCCAAACAATGCAAATCGTCGTTTGGGCCTATAGTAAGTTTTTTTGTGTGTCATTTCTTGTTTTTTTAAACTAATTGATTATGTTTCTTCTTTTTCAGGTTCTAAACTACTGATAACAATGGATGACGACAGCTAATGACACACACCCAACAGTGCCATGTCACCCAGGCCCAAACGACATGATTGCGTTGTTTGGGCCCATGGTAAGTTTTTTTTCTTTTGTTTCTTTTTTTGTAAACTAACTATTTTGTTTCTTTCATTTCCTAGGTTGGAATTCCCTCAGAACAAGGAGTTCACATGGAACGACCCCATGCCAACACCACCACATCACGATGGCACACCACCCGCCCCAGCCTCATGAGCAACTGCTCGTGGGGTAGATAGCGGGTGGAATGACGATGATGACCAGGAGGAGGACCCAAGGACCCAACTGCTGCCACGAGCAACTCCTCATGGGGTGGAAACGGGGATCAACAACTACAGGCACCACCCCCCTCCCTCGCTCCAAACACGAGAGGGGGGGTTTTTTGTTTTGTTTTCATTGACTACAGGCACCACCACCCCCTCCCTCACTCAAAATGCAGAGGGGGGGGTTTTCTATATTAATTTAATGTAATTTATTTATTAGAATAGGTCCACCCCCTCCCTCACTCCAAACATGAGCGAGGGGGTTTCTATTAACTCAGTCTAGTGTAATAAATTATTAAAATATGTATTCTTCTCAAAACCCACATATAACCATGGGTATCCCGTGGAAACCCATGGTGTTCATGGGTATGGGTAAGGGTATGAGGACATATACCCAAGGGTTACCCATGCTGTGCCCTAGACATGAAAGACTGGGTGGAGTCTGGACATGGAGGCTGGGAGGCGCAGACAATAGGCATGCATTCCAACACACTTGACAATGAGGAAAGGTCCCAGGAAGCTATGGGCGAGTTTCTTGGATGGATGTGTGGTGGAGATGTCACTGGAGTCAAGATAAACTTGATCACCAATCTTGTACTGAGGGGCCAGAGAATGGCATTGATTGTAAAAGTGTGCCATGTTGTCCTTCGCCTTTGCTATGGCTGCCTTTGCCTCCTCCAAGCTATCCCTCATGCATTCTGTGAACTCATTTACCATCTCAATGTGTGAGGGAGTTTGGCAAGGTTTGAATCCCATGCATGGATGCTGTCCAGTGTCTAAGAGAAATGGGTCTGTTGAGTGGAAGCATGGACATGGTTATTGTATCCAAACTTGGCCAACATCCCAATTGTCCTGGCGCTCATTGACAAAGATGCAGATGTACTGCTCCAGTTCCTGGTTGACTTGCTCAGTGTGGCTGTCAGTTTGCAGGTGATAGGTGGTCGAAGCAAGGAGTTTGATCCCCAGAAGTTGGTACAGCTCACAAGTGAACTCTGCCACAAACTGAGGGCCATGGTCAGAAAGGAAGGTGCCAGGAAGTCAAGTCAGAAGTTGTAGAGGAGCAGGATTTTTCTATTCGCAATGAGTGAATCGTATGCCCTCACTGCCTGTCATAACCACTCTGAAGTTTTGTCAGTTGAATTCCCAGAGGATGAATCTAATTCCATGACTGTTCCCCTCTCTGACCTTTCAAAGTTGGCTGAAGACATACCTGCTCTTTCTATTGCTCCCTCTGCCACACACCCCAGAATTAAACCATGGGAGTGCAAACTACCACACAAATATATCATTGCATCCACTCCCTCTACACATTCCTTGAACCTAGCAATTGAACTACAGACTACCGACACTGGACAGATACTCGGTGTCTCTGCACTCCTGGACTCTGGTGCGACTGGTCTCTTCATCGATGCCCATCTCACACAACAACATCACCTGAATACTTTCTCACTCTCACATCCGATACCTGTTTATAATGTGGATGGGTCCCCAAACAAAGCTGGTGCCATCCAAGAGGTTGTAGACCTGGTCCTCCATTACAAAGATCATAGTGAGCATGCCCTTATTGCTGTCACTCAGTTAGGAAAGCAGAAGGTGATCTTGGGCTATCCATGGCTTTGAGACCATAACCCAGAGGTCAACTGGTGTACTGGGGAGGTTACAATGAGCCGGTGTCCATCCCGCTGTTGCACTTGTTTCACAGAAGCCAGACAAGAACACCATGGACAAAGGGCCTCAGTACGATGCACTCAGAAGTGTCATGCTGGACCCCTGCCTGTGCCTGAGGTGGAGTTAGAGGGGGTTCCTGATCTGATGCTGGACTCAGATGATAATGAGGAGGAGCCAGAGGAAGTGGAGGAAGGTGATTGGATCTTCTACACTGTGATTCATCCATTGCACAAGGTGTGTGCTACATTGAACATATCCCAATGCCTCACCAAGGCCTTCCACAAAAACAATGCTGCTAAATCCTCTACTGATTCCTTGCTTCCTCATCTCCATGAGTTTGGGGACGTGTTCTCCAAGGAATTGTTCAACTCTCTCCCTGCACGCAAGCCATTGGATCATGTGATCGAACTCACCCCCAGTGCAACCCCTTCATCCTGCAAGGTCTATCCTCTCTCTCCTGAAGAACAGCGACAGCTTGACCAGTTCATCAATGAGCACCTGGCCTCTGGATGTATTCGACCATCAAAGTCACCCATGGCCTCTCCCTTTTTCTTTGTCAAGAAGAAGGATGGCTCACTTTGACCAGTTCAAGACTACAGAAGGCTCAACAACATCACAGTCAAAAATTGCTACCCATTACCTCTCATCTCCAAACTTGTGAACCAGCTCTGTGGAGCCCAATACTTTACCAAGCTCAACATCCATTGGGGTTACAATAATGTGAGGATAAAGGAGGGAGACGAGTGGAAGGCAGCCTTTCATACCAACTGTGGTCTTTTTGAACTGCTTGTCATGTTCTTTGGTCTTACTAATAGTCCTGCCACCTTTCAGACCCTGATGAACGACATCTTCCATGACCTCATCCTCGAAGGCATTGTTTGTATCTATCTTGACAACATCCTCATCTTCACTCACACGGTTGAAGAGCACTGTTGCATCACATGCCTCGTCCTGGAATGACTTCGACAGTACAAACTCTACCTTCATCAGGACAGGTGCGAGTAGTGCTTAAAGGTCCAGTCCATGTGACTGGAAAATAACCGGAACTGGACTGGACCAGGACTGGAAAAAACTGGACCATCAGTCTGGTTTTTTCAAATTTTAAGTTAGAAAACTGCAAAAGACCGGTCCTACAAGACCAGTCCTGACCAGTCATAACTGGTTAAGCACAGCCACGTAATTCTCTTGTAATTACCTTGAAACTGGTCAAAAAATTAAGCAAATCAGTGAAGAATTGAGTGAGATATCACCAAAAACGAGTTTCCCAATCGGGTTTCAGGTTGTGAAACCCGTCTTTGGTGATATCTCACTCAATTCTTCACCGATCTACTTAATCTTTTGACCGGTTTTAAGGGAATTACTATTGGTAGGTTCCCCACAAGTGGTTTTGAGCAGTTATTCCCACTTCATACATCAGTCCTACTGGCTTTTAGTAAACTGGTCACATTGGGAAACTCGTTTTTGGTGATATCTCACTCAATTCTTCACCAATCTGCTTAATTTTTTGACCAGTTTCAAGGGAATTACTATGGGTAGGTTTCCCACAAGTGTTTTTGAGCAATTTCCACTTTGTACATCAGTCTTACTGGCTTTTAGTAAAACTGGTCACGACTGGTTAGGACCGGTTTTTTGTGGTTTTTTGCAGTTCTGGTCCGGTTATTTGGTTATTTCCTTTTATGGAGGACCAGTCCGGTTCCGGTCTTGCCAAAAATAGTGTGAGAACCAGGACCGGACCGGACTTTTAAGCACTAAGTGCGAGTTTGAGAAGACCAAGATTGAGTACCTCAGCCTGATTATCTCAGAGGGTCAGGTGGAGATGCATCCTATCAAGGTGAATGGGGTCATGCTTGGCCAATGCCCATGAACAAGAAAGAGGTGAAGTCTTTCCTAGGCTTCATCAATTTCCATCAGTGTTTTATCAAGGATTTCTCACATCATGCATGACCACTGTTCAACTTGACAGGAAAGGAGGGATGGAGGTGGAATAATGCACAGCAGGAGGCATTCGAAAAGCTTAAGGAAATGATCGCTTCCACTCCCATTCTTACCTTTGCTGACAATTTGCTCCCTTTTTGTGTAGAAGCCAACAGTTCTGACTTTGCAACGGGCGCCGTGTTGTCTCAGCAGTCTCCAGAGGACCAGAAGTGGCACCCTGTTGTGCTCTACTCCAAAAGCCTTAGTTGTTAAGGGCAAAGCCTCAACTACTCGATCTAGTTGATGTTGTTCGACGAGGTGCTTCCTCGATGAGTCATTCAGCACTAGTCTTACTCAGAGCGTCCGACATAAGATAGATAGTGCACTCTAGCAGGCCTTCTGCATAGAGTCATTTGGGTTCATGCACTAAGGGGCTTCCTTAGTGGTTTCGAGTAAGTTTATGAGTTTGCAAGTTAAGGCTGTAGATTGCCTAGATCTAAACTAAGGACATCCCTACTATGAGTTGCAGTACTTATACTACAAGGGAGGTCCTTATCATCCAATCGGAGAGATAGATGCGTATCAAGTAAGAATAGAAACAATAAGCCTCATGCCTTGCATGAGGTGCCCGATGTCATGGAGTGCTGCAGTGCAGCATGTCGATCATGAGAGTCCAATGTCATGGACCTCATGTCAAGGGGCTGTTGTATCACAGCATGTGTGGGAATGGGTTTGGGTGCATGGAGTCACCATGCGTCAAGGGTGCCTTCCACGGGAAGGGGATCAAATGCATGCAGTCGGCATGCATCGTATGTGTGTCTGTTGTCAAGGACATGCCCTAGGCATGAATCAGGTAGTGCCTTCTGTCTGGAGGGGATCATCGGGTTGGTCGGGTTGGTCGGGTTCCATGAGTTACAAGGAAAATTGTAACATTACCCCCCCGCTATGGTCGAAAGTTCCACACTTTGACCTAAATCTTTGTCTCTCCTCCGTGGTCTGATCGGGTACAGTCTGGATATGTGGGTGGGTTGGGATCGAGGGGTGCGGTGGAGGAATAATTCATGTCTGAACTCGGACCATGATCGGGTTCTTCTAGTTCGTGCTGCCCTAGGCAGTGGTGTCAAGGAGTCGGTGGTGTCATTGGAAGGGGGGTTCAGTGAGGGGTGTTGCAGGATGGAGAATTCAATGTCTGTAATCGGGGGTTCAGGTCTTGTTCAGAAGATGGCATAGAGGCAAAATGTGAAGGTTAGGGCTGCCGCTGCAGCCAGGGTTGTGCCAATGATGATGGCAAGGATCATAATTCCTGTGAGCATGGGTCTGTCTTGTCATGCCATCATCTTGAGCTCTGCCTCTTAAATCCTTCCATATGGTTCTCCTGTCATGTTTCCCATTGCATCATCATCAAAATCATCATATCCTGAGTCAAAGAAGAGCTGCTGTCTGTGCTCGGCTTCTCTTTGATCGGTTTCTCGGTTTCTCCGGGCAATTCATCCTATAGTGTCTGGGGCCTCATTGTTTGCAGTACTTGCAGACATATTGCTGGCAAATCAGGCCAAAGTGGCCTATCTGTTGGCAGATGAAACATCTGGCATGTCTCATGTGTGGAGGGGACCAAGGTGGTTGGGTGGTTCGTGGTTCGGGTTTGGGAGTGGTCAGGTCAACTACTTCGGGTGTCCTAGGCACAATCTTCGGGTTCTTCATAGAACGGGAGGAGCCTCCAGAGGGAGCTCGTTGTTCATCTCTGTTGTTCTGCTCGCTGAATGGCGAGAGTGAGGTTGGTGGCCATCTGTGCTGATCTAAGGGGGTGTGAGGTCTCTCCTCAGCTATTCTCGGTCTGTCTGACCATGGTGCAATCATCTCCTGGATTGTCTGTTCAATCCCCAGGACATCTGCATTGTTCATTGCTTCTTCTAGATTTCATTCCATCTGTTCGATAGTGCTAGCATAGTAGAAGCACATCCTGGCCAGATGGTATTTCGGTGGATTGTGGGCAAGGTGAACGCGAAGGGCGTCAGCGTTCAATCGGTTTCATAGGTATTCTCAGGTGAATCATCATTCGGCAGGCATATTGGGGAGTGTCATTGTGGGAAGAAAGGGGGGTTTTGGGTTTTCATCAGAGGTGGTACCTCTTCTTATATGCCATCAGGATCTTGGGGGCATTCTTCAAGTTTGATTCGGGTTCCCATGTGTTCTCGGATGTCGGGTAGTCAACCCATTTCACAAGGTAATGGCATGTCTTGCCGTGCTTCTTGTGTGCGATGATTGCTTCCACTTCATACTTGTTTTCTCTTTCCACGTGGTCAGGTGGTGGAGTCAGGAAGTTTTGCCCATGAGTGTCATTCTCATGGTATCGCGTGAGTAAAGCTGCATGGAATACCGGGTGGATCTTCCATCTTGGCAGCAGTTTCAATTGGTATGTCATTCTCGACAGGGTATCTTCAATCATGAAGGGCCCTTCTTGTTTTGGCGCCAATTTTCTCATTGGGTAGCCAATCTTCAGGTTTTTGGAGTCAAGCCATACTTGCTCTCCAACCTTGAACAGTTCATATCGCCCTTTTGTTTGGGTGGCCATAGCCTGTCTGGCCAGTTCGTGTGTGGCAAGAGCTTCCCTTCTTGCAGAGAGAAGTCCTTGGATTCTCTGTTCGGCGGCCGGCACGTTCGTCTTTTCATAAGGGGTGGGGATAGTGCATGGTTGATATCCCATCATCAAGTAAAATGGCGAATGTTTTACTGCAGAGTGCGTCTTCTGGTTATGCGCGAATTCTGCTGTTGGGAGATAACACTCCCAATCTTCTGGTTTGTTCAAACAGAACATGCAGAGGTAAACCTCTAGCTCTTGGTTTACTCGCTCCATTTCTCCATCAGTCTGGGGGTGATAGGTGGTGCTCATGGATAGCTTGATTCTGAGCAGTCGTCTGAGTTCTTGGAAGAGTTTGGACATGAATCGAGGGTCTCTGTCTGAGATGATTCTTCTGGGGAGTCCAAATCTTGTGTATACATGGTGCAGGTAGAGGTCTGCGGCGCCAAGTGCATCGATCGTCTTCGCGCAAGGGAAAAAAATTACCCCCTTCACAAGACCATGGTCTACCATGACCATGATTGAGTCAAATCCATTTATTATGGGCAGGTCCGTAATGAAATCTGTCATTACCAGCTCGAACGGTCTGCTGGCCTCAGATGATATCGGTGTTGGTGGGAGGGTCGTCAGGTGTGTGTTCACTTTCATTTGCTGGCACTTTGCGCAGCCTTTGACGTACTTCTTAATGAAGTTGGCCATTCCTGGCCACCAGTAGTCACGTCAGATCAGTTCAATTGTTTGCCATTGTCCAGGGTGTCCTGTCGTGATGCTATCATGGTATTTTCATATGATCGCTTGGCGGAGGGTTTCGTCCTGTGGCACGTAGCATCTGTCTTTGAAAAAGAGCAGGCCATCTTCAAATTTCCAGTCCTCCAATGCAGACTTGATTGGGGGAGTTCCGTTGTTCTTCAGGGCTCGTAAAGCGTCATTCACGAGGTCGTCCTTCATTATTGCTGAGACCAGGGCTCCCTGGAGTTCAGCATTGATCATTCTCACAAATAACTCATCTGTGAGGACAGTCTTGTCCTTGTTATCTGTGTCTTCTTTGGCTACATGATCTGCCCTCCTTGATAGGGTGTCAGATTGTACCATCTGTGATCCTGGTACATGTTGCAGCTTCAGGTTAAATTGTGACAGGTAGATGCTCCATCTAGCCTGTCGTCAGTTCAGTTTCTGGGCCTGATGGAAGTACGTCAAGTTCTTGTGATTGGATAGTACCATCACAGGGAATGGCGTCCCCTGTAGGTAGTGTCTCCATGTCTCTAGTGCTTGGATTACTCCCAGTAGTTCCCTGTCATATATCTCGTAATTTCTTTCTGCTTTGTTGAAAGAATGTGAGATGTAGCTGCATGGGTGCCAGTCTCCATTGGTGTCCTGTTGTCTGAGTACCGCACCTGTTGCAAACTTCGAGGTGTCAGATTCCACCACAAATGGCTTTGTTGCATCTGGCATCAGCAGCACTGGGGCTTCATTGAACTTCCTTTTTAGTGCATCGAACGACTGTTGGCAGTTGTTTGTCCATTCAAATTTTTGGTTCTTCTTTGTCAAATTGTTTAGCGGTCTAGCCAGATCTGTGAAGTGTCCGATGAATCTTTGATAGAAGTTTCCAAATCCTAGGAAGGATCTTACATCCTTCACTGTCTTTGGTGTGGGCCAGTCCTTGATCCCAGCCAGCTTTGTGTTGTCCATTGCAAGTTTGTTGGGCCTGATGATCATGCCCAAGAAGTCGACTTCCTGTACGTTGAATTTGCACTTCTCTATTTTCAGGTAGAGGTCGCATTGTTGCAGTCGTTCAAGGACCCTTTTGGTCCTGGTTCGGTATTCTTCTTCCGTCTTCGAGAAGATCAGGATGTCGTCCATATAGATGACAAGCCATCCTTCATCCATCATATCTTGGAAGAGATCATCCATCATGGCCTGGAATGTTGCCGGTGAGTTTTGCAGCCCAAAGAACATCACTATTGGCTCAAATAGCCCTCAGTTAGTCTTGAATGCTGCCTTCCACTCGTCTCCTTTCTTTATCCGTACGTTATGATATCCCCATCAGATATCAAGTTTCGTGAAAAATCTCGCTCCCTTCAGCTTGTCCAAGAGGTCTCCGATGAGTGGCAGGGGGTAGTTGTTCCAGATCGTTCCTTTGTTCAGGTAGCGATAGTCTTGGCAAGGTCATAGAGCATTGGAGTCCTTCTTCAACATGAAGAAGAACGGGGATGCCATGGGTGATTTCGACAGTTGGATGTATCCTTTCTCCAGGTTTTCGTCTAGAAACTTGTTGAGTTTCTCTTGTTCTTTCGGTGTCAGTGGGTAGACTTTGCAATCCTTTGGTACAAAGCCTTCCTTCAAGTCGATCACATGATCCCACGGTTTTGATTCCGGGAATCATTCGGATGCGGCTTTCTCAAATACCTGTCTGTATTTCTGGTATTCTGGTGGCAGTAGGTCATCCAGGGTTTGTTGGCTAGTTTCCTTTCCCTCCTCTTGTTCATGCACTAGTCGTTGAGATATGGATGTCTTTGCTCTGATCCATATGTCTGAGTTGAGTAGGTATCGTGGAGAGCCTTTGCTCTTCGTATGCCTGTTGATCGTGTTTGTCTTTCAGATGTACTTGTATCTTGGCTCTCGATGTTCCTCCATCAGGGGCAGTTCTATATCTGGTCTGAATAGGACAATGACTGGTTCGCCTTGTACATATGCAATCAATATGGAGTCGTCCTCAATTGCATCTCGTTTGGGGATCTGGTTCGTTGCTCATATTTCCATGCCTGTGTCTGCTGATAGTTCTTCATCGGGTACCTCTTCGATCTTTACTTGAGGTGGGGTCTCCCTGGGCATTGGTACTCTGGTGTCGGTAGTACCATAATCTGGGGTTCCATAATTGTGTATTGGGGTAGCCTTCTGACAAGGGTCTCTTGTCTTGTCTTGTAATGCCATTTTTGAGTTTCATCTGCTGGTGCTTTCCTCCCCTGTGGAGGTCAGCGAGTCTTTTATCTTCCACAAGATCCATCGTGTCTTGTCGTGTTCATTGTGTCTGCCCTTTTCCAGTTGCTTCTTCTTCTGGTTTTCTTGGGTCTTGGCAACAGCACGTCGTGCTGCTTTGAGGTTTCTGGCTTCTTTAGGAGTGCTGCTGCTCCTGGTCTTTGCGACAGCTATCTGGGTGGAATTCAGTTCTTTGGCTTTCTTTCCAGAAAGCCTTTCCTTTGTCTTTGCCACAGCTAGTCGTGCTCGGGCAAGGTTTCTCTCCTTTTCTTCGGAGAGTCTTTCTCTTGTTTTTGCCATGGCCAATCTGGCTCAGGCAAGGCTCCTCTCTTTCTCTTCAGAGAGCCTCTGTCTTGTCTTGGCCATGATGTGTCGAATTCGTGTCTTTGGGCACCTCCTTCCCTGTGTCGACCCTGGGAAGGTTTAGGGTGTTTGGGAGGGCCCATTCGGCTCTTCTTGTTTTCTCCAAGATTCATTGGATTTGAGCCCATCATTCTTCATCTTGGAACTCAAAGGTTCCCTTCTTCCAGTCGATGATCGGGTTTATCTCCCACAGCCATGGCAGGCCCAGGATTACCAATTCTTTGCCTAGTCCAGTGACTAGGTATTCCATTGGGTAGTTCCGTCCATTGATGTGGAGCCTCCCTTTCATGCATCTCGTGATCGTTCCCTGTTTGTTCAGGGTTCCATCTACGTTTGTGGCCCGAATGGTGTGGCCTAAGGGATATGTCCTGATCCCTTCCTGTTTGATGAATTTCGAGTCAATAAAGACTCCTCCTGCTCCAGAGTCGAGGAGCGCATTCATTGCGATGTCTTTCCCATTGTCTGACTCAGCTACCCAAATAGACAGGCGCATAGATTGTCTATTCATGGTAGCTAAGAGTACAGATCCTAGGGAGACTACAGTGGTGACTGGCATTGTATCAGGCCACTGTTCTAAAAACCCGATTCCTCCATGAGGTTGAGGGCTCGTTCTTTTTCTTCTTCGTCCAGTTCATCCAGCATCATGCGGATCTTCTGGTAGGTGTCCACCCCAGTCTTCTTCTGGGTGAAGCGGTTTCAGTAGGGAGGGGGGGCTGACCCCATTTGAGTGGGGTTCTTTCCATCCCTGTGGTCGGACGATCGGTGTCCCGGTTGGTGGCAGATGAAACACAATCCCTTTTGGAGGTGTTCCATGCGTTCTTGGTTCGTCAGTCGGTTGATGTCAAGAGAGGGCTGTCCTTTCTTTGTTGTTTCATTTGTCTTCTGGTTCTGCCTGGTTTTTCCCAGGATTGCCATGGCCCATTTCCATTGGCCTTCGTATTTCGAAGCTGCCTTTATCCAGCCTTTGAGAGTATTGGGTACTGTCTCCATTGTGTGTACCCTCTTCAGTAATTTGGGGTGCAGTCCATCCATGAAGTACTCAATCATGGCTGCATCTTCTGTGATTCCCGTCCTGTCTTTCAGGATGCAGAAGTTTGCCACATATTCTTCGAGGTTCCCTGAACCTTGTTTGAGATTCTTGATCTCAGTTTTTGCCGTTCTGGCATCATTGATTGGTGAGAAGGCTTCTAGGACCTTCTGTCTGAAGTCTGCATATTCTCTGAGTCCCTCGGATTGGTGATGGTTGACAAATGCCTGCGCCCAGGCAGCTGCTGTCCCTCCATTCATGAAGGACAGCGTGAAGATAATCTTTTTGTTGTTTGTGTCATAGACCTGGTCATTGATTCACAGGTATAGGTCTATCTCCTGCAGGAACTTGGCAGTTTTGGTCCGCTCTCCTGAGAAATCTATGGGTGATCAGATTCAAATGTCCTTTGCGGACGTCATTGGTGTGGTTGCGGCAGGTTCGGACATCTCGCTATAGAGTTTGTCGATTTCATCTGTTAGGAGGTGGGTGGATGTTTCAGGCAGGGGTGTGTGTGGTTGTTCAAAGTCTTCATTGGTGAGGAAATCTCCTCCTTGTCTTTCAGTTGATCTGTAAAACCAACACTGTGCTGGGGTTGAGTAACAGACTAGTCTTCTGTTGTATCGGTACCAAGATGAACCTGGCTGTGGTTCCGCTTCTCTTGGTGGTCGGTCTGGGGTTTGTCTAGACCCAGGTTGTTGTGGTGTGTTTCGAGACGTATTGCCTACACCTAGGTAGGTGGGCTAGCAGATAGTTTAGATCTTATGTTAAGGGCAAAGCCTCAACTACTCGATCTAGTTGATGTCATTCAATGAGGTGCTTCCTCGATGAGTCGTTCGGCACTAGTCTTACTCAGAGCATCTGACGTAAGATAGATAGTGCACTCTAGCAGGCCTTCTGCATAGAGTTGTTCGGGTTTACGCACTAAGGGGCTTCCTTAGTGGTTTTGAGTAAGTTTATGAGTTTGCAAGTTAAGGCTGTAGATTGCCTAGATCTAAACTAAGGACATCCCTACTATGAGTTGCAGTACTTATACTACAAGGGAGGTCCTTATCATTCAATTGGAGAGATAGATGTGTATCAAGTAAGAATAGAAACAATAAGCCTCATGCCAAGCATGAGGTGTCCGATGTCGCGGATCCGATGTCATGGACCTCATGTCAAGGGGCTGTTGTATCACAGCATGTGTGGGAATGGGTTTGGGTGCATGGAGTCACCATGCGTCAAGGGTGCCTTCCATGGGAAGGGGATCAAATGCATGCAGTTGGCATGCATCATATGTGTGTCTGTTGTCAAGGACATGCCCTAGGCATGAATCAGGTAGTGCCTCCTGTCTGGAGGGGATCATCGGGTCGGTCAGTCGGGTCGGTTGGGTTCCATGAGTTACAAGGAAAATTGTAACATTAGTGCTGTAGAGCAAAACTAGTAGATCCATGACAAGCAGATGTTGGCGATAATGTGTGCACTCAAGGAATGGTGACACTTCCTTGAGGGTGCCCAACACAAGGTGGGAATTTGGATGGATCACAAGAATCTCAAGTACCAAGAAATTAAATTGTCGTCAAGCTCGTTGGTCCCTGTATCTATCCAGATTCAATTTCTCCTTACACCACCATCTGGGTCGCAGCATGGGGAAGACCGATGCCCTCTCCCAATGTGCAGACCATGGGGATGGCAGCGATGACAATCAAAACATTGTGTTGTTGCAGCCAGACCTGTTCACCATTTGGGCACTGGAAGGCATCACACCCCAGGGTGAGGAGTGGGACATCCTATGCGACATTTGTTGTGCAAACCATAGCGGTTTACGCAAGGATGTTGTTGCCCGAGCTGTTAAAGAACTGAGGAAGGGATCCACCCTTTCCTTGCATGCAGCAGAGTGGACTGAAAAGGAGGACTTGTTGTATTTCAGGGATCACACCTATGTCCCCAATGACCCAGACTTTCACCAGTGCATCTAGGGTGTAGCACGGGTATGGGTAAACCCACAGTAAACGGCCCACAGGTTTGATGGGTATGGGTATGGTTGCCAAAATGCTGGACCTGTGACATACCATACCTGTTTTGGCAGTGTCACGGGTATCAACAGTTATTTAGGTCATCGGCCGCGGAAGATGCCAGACATTGATCATCAGGAGAAATGACGGCAAAATCATCATTTGTAAGTATTTCAACTTTCTTATCTCACAACTAACAGTTTTGTTAGGTCCTACTCTAGTGACATGAAGCATACGAAATGGGCCTAAATGACTTTGATCATCATTTGGGCCCCAGGTAAGCTTTTCTTTGTTCATATCTTATTTTTCTTTATTCAACTAACTTCATTTTTTGCATTGTTTACAGGTTTTAACTTACAATGATGTGACTACCATGACAACAACAACAACAACACCAACAATGGCCACCACGGCCACCACACCATCATCACCATCACCACCACAGCACCCCCAACTTCCGCTGTGAGCAACTGCCCACGGGTAGTGTTGTGGGCAATACCTCCTGAAGGTTTCGCCACTCGCCGGCAAGGCGAGACCTCTGGCAAGGTGGCACGGCGATGCCTGGTGAGACCCCAAATTCCATTTTTTTCACGTATTCTGTATATACAGTCAATTTCCTACACCTAATGAGCGTAACAATGAGGTTTCATCCCAAATTTCCCCACCAGCATCCTTCTCCTTGCTGAGGTCAAGTTCCTCATCCACTGTTGCTATCACTGTACCCGCCCGAATATTTTCCAGCTCTGACAGGTCATATACCTCATTCAGCAGCACTCCTGGATTCAATCCATCTCCGTCTGCAGGTGCAAATACTTGATCATCCAGCTTATCGAACTCAGCATCAATCTCTTCCATAGTGACCCCAGAATCATAATCTTCCAAGTCAAGATCGTCGACTGCCTGAGTAGCTATTGCCTCAGGCAAAGTAAAGGTTTCGAGAAGAACTGCCACTCACTCAGCATTGATACCGGGCTGTGTTTGTGTATGCATATGTGCATGCTTTCGTTGAGTGGATTTACCCATTGTTAGGGCAGCTTCGTTAAGTTGTCATGTATAATGGCTTCGGAGCATTCCCAGGGTTTCCAGATGTGGAATAGTAAGCCAAGAGCACTTCACACTCTGCACTCCCCCTAAATTTGAAAAGAATTGTTCGACTTCGGCTGCATGTGGAACAATGCTGAAGATCTTGATAGCAAGTGCTTTTAGAGGGTGGCCAGAAGCCATGATGAGAAGGGATTTCCACCAGTCCTTCACATCTGCTGTTCCGCCATGGAAAGGTATCGTCCCAGTGAGTAAGTTTTAATATCAGCTATCAGAGTGACAGCCAAGACTTTCGTCCATCCCCAACCCTTAGCAATACGAGCCGCAATGCAATATGCATCATCAAGTTTGCGAGAGTGTACTGCTGTAGAAATAGCTAGTTTTTGGCAGAGTGGATGGAGGAATAAAGCCAACCAGTGAAGATCTGTGTTCATTGTGTGGAATTGCATGTTAACAACATGGCGAGCATGACCAAGAAAGTCAAGATCATCCCCATCAACCGGTTTAAGATGTATAAGCTCTCGGTGGGCCCAAATGAGTTGTAACATGCAGTCGGCAAGTGTCGCATCCCGTGCTTCGACATCGCCGATTACATCAATGAGTGGCTTGCAGATACGGATCAGCTGGTCTGTCAAACACCAGCGATTGATATCGAACACCGTTGCAACAACATCCTTTGCAACTGGTGTTAGCCCACAAACAGATCTCTGGGCATCGTCACGCATGCAAAGTTCCGTTAACACAGCTTTATGTTCACGCACACTCATCGCCTGTAAAACCAGCGCATAGAAGCGCAATTCCGTGTTTGTCTTCAATGCACGAGTGATCTTCTTGGTTTTTGCAACATCACCCAACTGACCGCCCCAATAATGTGATGATCTAAAAAAGGATACAATGCGTGTATTCTTTGTGATCGTGGTCTTGATCGCAGGATATGCAACAATTTTCCCAACAATGGTGTTGATGCCATGCATGAAGCATGCAAGTGGCTAGGCTTCATGTGAGTTTACTTGTCTGATTGAATGGGCCCGGGATAGTGATCATGTACAAGAATCCACAGATATTTTTCTATCCAGATGCAACGGAAGGCCCGCATGGTTGTTGGGTTGTCTGTGCATACAGCTATAACTGCAGTGGCATTTACACCCTTTCTTTGAAGAGATCCATCTGATACCTCGACTAGATTCTCTGCAGTAGCTCGCCTACCCATCATTTCCTGCAGACCCAAAACAACAGGGTGCACAGCAACTTCAGCAAGAATACTACCATAGACACTCCTCCACATTGCATCATCCCATCCATCGAGCAGAAAGGTCATGTTATTCCTTCCCTTCAGCCTCTCAAGGTCTTCTAGGATTGCACATTGTTCCTCTGCAGGAAGGTATCTCTCCATCAAAACATACCGTGATGCTGGATCATAAGATGGTCGGATGCCAAACACCCATTTAAGAAAGAATGGGTTCTCAGATGCCTGGAAAGGGATGTTGGCATGTATTAGAAATCTATGAAAGATGTAGGATCTGTTCGTTATTGATTCAACTGTTGATTTCATACCTCAATAGCCAAATATTTGCCCTGTCAACTTCATCTGGACTCATCGCCCGATCAAGGAATGCATCTAATCCTGATGTCTTCCCTTTCTTTGTCACAACTACCTGTCCTGTGGGCCCTCTTGCCTTTTTCTGTGCTGGTCCTGGCCCAGGTGTGTCCTCATCATCAGAAACTTGTATGACTTCTATCCCTCCTTTCCACATGAGTAAACGGGCCTCCCTGCATTCATTTTCAGGCACATTTGGGCAACTATTGGCATCAGACAGGTGTTTTATACACCATACATCACGATGTTCGATAAGTGGTGCAGTGGCTGGACAGTGATTACATCGCATATGCCACCGTCTAGACTTGGCACTCCTCTCTCCTGTCTTTGTGAAGTGTAGAGACACAAATACATCAGGGAGATGGCCTCCTTTGTTGTTCATAGTAGTGTAGAGAAAATAATGTATTTGATGTACTAAAATTCTACCGCACGCGTTGGTTCTCGAATATATGCTCACCACCACTCGCCACCCCGATTTGGAAATTTTTGATCGCCACCTGGCACAACCTGGCAAGGCAAGGTGGCGAGGCTGTGCCAACAACACTACCTGCAGGGTGGAAACAGGGAGCAATGACAGGATGAGGACGGGATGAGGCACAGGCCCAAATGACATGTATTGTCATTTGGGCCCCAGGCGAGTTTCTCTTATGTTATCTACAAGTCTTATCTCACCATATTGTGCCCAAATGACGACGGATGTTGTTTGGGCTCTAGGAAAAGTTTTTTTTTGTTTTCTTTTTGTTTTTTCAACTAACTAATATGACATCTTGTTTTTTAGGTTCTAACTATGTTATAACAACAAGACAATGCCTCCATGCCCACCTATGCCCACCCACAGCAATGCCATGATGCCACACAACTGAAAACCAAAATGGATGACCTCCCTCCCACCACTCCCCTCCATCAACATCCACCACCACTGCTCCTGTACCCGCCAACACGTCGTCTAATGCTGGACAATGGGATGGGGACGCGAGGGATGAGAATGACGTCGACAATGAACCACCGCCACCATGAGTGACTGCTTGCAGGGTCGAAATGGGGAGCAACAAGATGGGATGACAACACCAGGGGACAGGGACAGAGAGGGGGATGAACGACAACTACATGGGCAGCGATGGCAATGAGGATGGCGACAAGGAAGGGGATGATGATGAGGTGAAACAAAAAAAGGCCCAAGACATCGGCATCTCTTGGGCCACAGGTGAGTTTTGTTCCTTTTCTCATTTCATTTCATTGTTACTAACCCCAAACATTTTAGGCAATGATTTTACTATTGATGATGATGGGCACCCCCGGTCTCACCCCCACCACTGCCACAAGCCCCTGCTCATGGGGTGGTTAGGTGGTAGCAAGACCATATGCTCATGACAGCAGCACCCCCAACTACCACCATGAGCAACTGCTCGCAGGGTGGAAATGGGGAGAAAGGATGGGACAAGGATGGGGAGGATGATCCAGGACCACAAGGGGCAGGGGCACTACTGTGAAGAAGGGAAAGGACCTCTCCTCGCCCCCTGTCTTGCTGCGAGCGAGACGGTGTTTTTTTTAATTATTTAGTATTGTATAGAATTATGAAATACACAAATCCCTCCTTCGCTCTTCTTGAGTGGTGGAGGTGTCTTTTTCTTTCAAAAATAATTAAATATAAGTCCCTCTGTACAAAGATTTATTGTCTGTGGCTCAAGTATTGTATACAATGTGTAGTTGAGTTAGTAAAGATACAAATCCAGGATGTTCAACAGTGTAGAATGTCTGAATATGAGGCAAAAATGTAGTCAAAACTACAGTGAATATACATGGTGTCACACCTGCAGTGTTTTATGACAGACCATGGGTTAAACCTGTCACCACGGTTGCGGTGTTAGAATGGGTGCGGTGTTGACAGGTGCAGGTGTGGTGTGTTAAATTTTACCCATGGTGTGACCCATGCTACACCCTAGGCGCATCATATCCCAACACCATGACTCACAGATTGCTGGTCATCCTGGATGCTGGAAGACCTTGGAGCTCACTTCACAGAATTATTAGTGGCCACAAATGTCACAGCTCATTGGTCAGTATTGTCGTACTTGTGACCTTTGCTTATGCACCAAGATTCCTCGTTGCAAACCCATTGGCGAGCTACATCCTCTTCCTGTTCCAGAGAGTTGTTGGGATGTTGTCAGTGTTGACTTTGTGGTGGAGTTGCCAGAGTCAAATGGGTTTGATGCAGTGATGTGCACAGTTGAGTCAGTGGGGAAATGTGCTCACTTTATTCCCACTCACACCACTGTCAGCACCCTGGGTGCCGCCTGACTCTATCTCCACCATGTGTGGAAATTACATGGACTTCCTGGTGCCTTCCTTTCTGACTGTGGTGTAAGAAGATTCTTACCTATGCTTACTAATGTACATGATCACCTGACTGGATGGTTATCAATGTACACAGAACATAGTTGTAGTCTTGTCTTATCCCTAGTACCTTCCATAATATAACCGACCATTTCAGTTTCTGCATCACCCTTAGTGTTGGATGTTCATACATCCTTCCACGGATCATCAATCAGCAAACACAAGGCCGAGGAAAACAATTTCTTGTCAGATGGCTTGGCTATGGGCCTGAGGCTGACCTCTGGTTGCCCCGCCATGAACTAGTGGACACAGATGTGTATGCAGATTGGCTTAAGACCCACAACATGGAACAAAGTTTTTAAAACATGGGAGAGTGTAAGAAGATTCTTACCTATGCTTACTAACATACACGATCACCTGACCAGATGGTTATCAATGTACATGGAACATAGTTGTAGTCTTAAACTAAGCAAACTAATACAATCTTTAGCATACAAAGGGATCTGACAGAAGAAACTGCAACTAAACCTACATCAAAGGAGAGCCACAATTCAAATAATTGACCAGATACAGAATGAAGTAGAGGATGCAACCAGAAAAATACCTAGCAAAGACCAGATCTGGAAAGCAATCCAACACAAAGATTTCTCGCGGAACGCATGCTACTTCTTGTGGATGGCTGCACATAGCGCATATTGAATCGGCAAATACTGGCTAAAAGGAAATTTCCATGAAGAAATTCAAAATCGATGTGAATGCCCACACTGCGGCACCCCTGAAACAATGGACCATATCTTGACCCAATGTGAATCGCCAGGACAGAAAGAAATATGGGAATTTGCAGAGCAAATTTGGACCCAGAAGAACCTAGAGTGGAGGCAACCATGGATAGGGAACATAATATGTTGCGCTCTTACCAAATTTAGAATAAATGATGGGAAATGAATCCCAGGCGCCAAAGGTCTATGGAGAATCCTTAGAGGGTGGTCGGCAACCCCAAACTGAGAATTTTTCCCATGTATTCTGGCTGCATTGCCGAGCAGCCGGATTGGTCATTTTGTGACACATGTGTGACACCACAATCCTCACCATGCAAACTCATAGCGCCTCGCGAAGCCCCAGCAATGAAGCCCCACCACTGCCACCTGCTAATCATGGTCGTAAAGTAGTTAATCCCACAACTGACCCTGCCAGGAAACCTGCAGAAAAGTGTCACTGGACACCTGCAGAAGAAGAGCGCTTAATCTCGTTTCTTGTGTCTAAGAAGTCTGAGGCTGGCGATGGTGGATCTTTCAAGCTGGTTACATGGACTGCTGCTGTCCAGGAGATGGCAAAGATCCCTCCTGTTAAGGGTCTTGCCAAGAATTCAACTGCATGTTCCTCAAAATATGGCCGTGTATGTACTAATCTCTGCTGATCGCCACTCACTAAGCATTTGGCAGCTCCATACTCAATACAATATAGTTACCACTCTGAAAGGCCTTTCTGGGATAGGATGCAAGTATACCACGGAGTTGGGGATGAATATTGGTGTTGCAGAGCAGTCAGTGTGGAAGGAGTACATAACGGTGCGTTTCATAATTAATTACTATCCAGAATCTGATAAAAATTGATAGAAACATCCTGCGAGTGCTGTATTCACACACAAGGGTTTTGCACTCTATGATCTTATGTCCCTGCTCATGCCCAGCCTTGTGAAGGGCCGTAGCATCTATCAACCTGGACAAGGAACTCACAGCGCTACAAACACAACACTCAGCGCACTCCCTCAAGATCCACCTGACGATAATGCTCTTGGCATCGATGACCCCCTCGAGAGACATGGAGATGGTATCCCTAGCGACGGATCTAATGGGGGGCATGCCTCTGATGGTGATCACACACCCCCACCACCATCGTCAGTGTAAAGCAGTGCATGGCTGTAACTGGTGCCATTGCATTGAACGGCATCAAGGAATCTCTTGATAGCTCCAACAGTACGATTGAGCGCAGCCTCCTAATGCAGCCGGACTGCATGTATTCTGACACTTCATCCAAGCATTGGGCCAAAGCAATGGATCTTTTTCAAGAGCAGGAGTCTTATTTAAGTGATGATTGTATGGTTGCATTTATTGATCTGTTCAGAGTAGATTCTGCCGCTGCAGATGCCTACATTGCACTGAAGTGCGATGGTCTGAGGAAGGCATGGGTTCAGAGGCAGATGAAAGACCTAGGGTTTCCTTTGATTTAGAAGGAATGTCTTGCTAATCTTGTTTCAATTGACTGTAGCCATTATGTTGTATTTCTCCATATTCCTTGCATGATGTACTGTACATGTATAGTACAATGCCATGTACCTTTCAAATTTCAACACCTGTGACACCATGAGGACAATATCATCCAGTACATGCTAGTTTTCTCCCCTTGCCTCAAGGACCTGTTGATATTGGATCCACATACATTCTGCAATGTCATCCCTCCTCTTGTCAGCATCTTGCTTCTCAGCTTGCTTTGGTGGTCCCTCTGCCAGCTCTCCCTCTGTGCCTTCCTCACCTTGCAGATCTGATTCATCAAACAAAAACTCTTCAGCCTCTAACTCCTTGATATGATCCTCAATTTCACCAGGGTCATATTTCCAGATTACATTGTGTATCACTGCAAGTGCAGCAGGAAGATGTGCTTGTACTGCGGGTGTGAGATGAGGATTGTGTTGCAGGATTTCAAACCGGTTCTTCAGGATACCAAACATCCTTTCAATTATATTTTGAGCTGATGCATGGCGAAGATTAAAGAGCTCCTGTGCATTGGTTGGGCTAATAATGAATAAGCATCATGGCAATATTTATAATGAAAGGCAACACACCAAAGATCTGCATGGCCCCATTCTGCCAGATGATACTGCACACCTCGATATGGTATAAGAAGTGCATCGGCAACTGGGAATCCTGCATCGGCAAGATAGAATTTACCCAACTGGAGCCTTAAATCAGTTATACAGGAATCAAAGAACATTGTTGAATCGCTAACTGATCCCTCCCAACCAGTGGAGAGATATGTGAAGTTGTGATCAAAATCACATCCAGCAAGACAGTTTGTAGTGGTAAGCCCTTTGTGATCACATGCCAAGGCTCGCTCCTCTGCTGTACCAGAGCTAATAAAGTGACTTCCATCCAGACCACCAATGGCATTCTCAAAGTAAGGATAAAACTTGGGGTTGTCAACAATGTAGGGAGAAGGGGGATCTGTGCTCCGTGGCTGGCAGACAAAGTTGGTGTAGAAGGGTTTAGATGAGAAGATATAAAGCATCTTTGAAAAATATCTGATGCCCAGTAGGTATAGATGTGAATCTAGACAAGGATAACTTACTTTGATATTGTATCATTTGAACATTGAAATCTTTCACCAGCATGGCACACTGATATACCCGTGACAGATCTATACAAAAAAATGGCCAGCTGCTCCTCCAGAAGAATACCCCTAGAGTGTGATATTCCCATCTGTTGTAGGTAGGCAACCAAGAACCGAAACACTCCTTTGGATACACCTAGTTCACAACAGATACGCCCTGGGTGACCTTCCAGAAGCTCAAGGACCCATGCAGCCCCAGAAAGTGCTGATGTATGGTATGCTTCTTTATCATACAATGGAGCTGCAAATAGGATCAGAGCAACAATGATTGTATTCACAAATATGCCTAGAATTTGAATGAGTAGCCGTCGTCTCTGAGTACGATCCATGATGATAAGATGAAGAATGTGTGACTATCAGTAATTGCCTATTTAAGTAGAGTGACAATATTTCAACTTCCGCCAAGTTTTGACATGGGAAAAATTATCAGTTTCGGGTTGCCGACCACCCTCTTATATCTGAGTCTGCACACTTAATCTGGAAATTTCGCTGTGAGAGAGTAATAGAAATGAAAACAATCCCCTCACACCCAAAGAAGTAAGGAACCAATGGTATAAGATGATGGACAATTGCCTCGAAATTGACTGCCGCATGACAAACCCAAGATTTGGAAAAAAAGAGCCTCAAAATCAAAACCATAATCAACACATGGAAAGGCACCCTCAAGAACAAGGAAGACCTCCCCAGTAACTGGACAGAGGTAAGTGGGGTTTTAGTGGGTAGGAGCTGGTCAATATGAGAAGGCTTGGGTTAAACCACATCGTCCCATTTAGACCAGTTGAGCCCCACACTTTGTGCATAAATGCATTTCCTCATGGTATATACACTCCCTATGCTACTCTGGGGTTTTAACTCCCCGGAACCCCTAGTGGGCAACAGGACTGTAACATTGTTAGAGTCCCAATGCTTCCCCATCGTGGGAAACACTCCACCAAAAAAGAAAAAAAAAACATAGTTGTAGTCTTGTCTTATCCCTAATACCTTCCATAATATAACCCATTCCATTTCAGTTTCTGCATCACCCTTAGTGTTGGATGTTCATACATCCTTCCACATGGCCCTCAGTTTGTGGCAGAGTTCACTCACGAGCTGTACCAACTTCTGGGGATCAAACTCCTTGCTTTGACTGCCTATCACCCACAAACTGACAGCCAGACTGAGCAAGTCAACCAGGAACTGGAGCAGTACATCCACATCTTTGTCAATGAGTGCCAGGACAATTGGGATGATCTTCTCCCCTTGGCTGAGTTTGGGTACAACAACCACATACATGCTTCCACTCAACAAACCCCTCTCCCCATTGCTTCCATCTTGTCTTTCATGCCCCCTGCTCCCAACATAACTCCCCCTCCCCTGCCAGGCATGACTACATACCCTGTCGCATTGGTCAGATAACCCATGAACAAGCACAATGTCTTGATGGGAGGAAATGGGGACTTATCTCATGATTCAAATGATTCGGTGAGCAATCAAGTACCTTTCTTCATCCCACACCTCATATGGCATTGCATTGCCAATAATCCCTCTTCACATGATTGCATGCACGTTGAAGCCTTAATTGACCATGGTTCACACATAGTTTTAATTGCTCATGAGCTTGCATCTCACCTGAAGCTTCGACTGTGCTTGCTACCACAAGAGTTTCCTGTCTCTGGTGCCTTTTTCAATGAACTTTCTACATTCACATCGATATCACTAACCCATTGGGTTAAGCTGAAGTTACATGATCCTAATAGCCCTCATTGCTCCACACTTATGTCATCAGGTTATCCTTGGCCTACCATTCATGTTTCATAACAACATCACAGTAAATGTATGAGATGGAACCACGTTGACCAATGAGGGATTTGATTAACTACACCCTGCCATGCTGGTAACACTGTGCACCTAAGCTACATGAAGTTATTGCATCAAATGTTAAGCATTGACAATTACTATTGAAAGAGTTACATACTGTTTGCGCTGCATGAAAACCCAGGGTAGATGTGTCATGTGAACCTGTCAAGCCACTGGATATTGTGGCAGCTATCTGTGTACAAGTTGAACAGCTAGCAGCAAAGGAGCACCTTGAGAAGCTAGCATTTGACATCAAAGAATCTTATGCTGATGTGTTCAAACCAATTTCGCATGTGGATCAAATGCTGGATACCGTACGTTGCAAAATCATGCTCAAAGAGGCATCAAAAACCATTTGCACTCAGTCATGCTCCTGCCCTTGGAAATTCCAGGAGGCTTGGGGCACTTTGATCAATAAACACCTCAATGTGGGCTGCATCCGACCTTCTTCCTCTGCACATGCTTCACCTGCTTTCCTCATACCTAAAGCAGACTTGAGAGCATTACCACACTGGGTAAATGACTTCCGGCAACTGAACACCAATACAGTGACAGATAGCCACCCCTTACCCCATGTTGATGACATATTGGCAGACGTGGGAAGGGGAAAAATCTGGAGTGAAATCAACATGACAGATAGCTTTTTCCACATGAAAATGGGCCCCAAGAGCATACATCTTACCACCGTCACGATGCCACTAGGACTGTATGAATGGTTGGTGATGCTGCAGGGACTTCACAATGCTCCACCAGTGCACCAGCATTGAGTGACAGAAGCTCTGCACCCTTTCCTTGGGCGTATCTGCCACATTTACCTTGACGATATCATCATTTGGTCAAGCAGTCTTGATGGAATCATGCCTACTTGCACTGATATCACGTCCCAGAAGCTCACCAGAATCTTCTTCACTGAATGGTACTGCAAAAATGTCAACTTTATATTCAAAGAAGTCATTATTCTTTCTGACCGAGCTGGAATTCTTGGGCCATTGCATCTCAGGCAAAGGCATCCACACTTGCTCCTTGAAAGCCAACAAAATCCTACAATGGCCAATACCTAAATTCAGCTCTGATGTGCGGAGTTTCTTGGGACTGGTCTGATACATTGCTGCCTTCCTACTGAACTTAGCAGACCACACCTCAGTCTTAATGCCTTTGACAACTAAAGAATGCAAGAAAAACTTTCCAACATGGAACAATGAACATCAATGTGCATTTGATTCTGTCAAGGCTCTCATAGTCGGATGTGAATGCCTGACTGTTATCAATCACTTGAATCCTGGAGACAACAAGATTTTTGTGACTTGTGATGCGAGTGACTACTGCACTGGTAAGGTATGACACGGGTACAGGTAAACCCATGATAATGTGGTCACGGGTATGCTCAGGTATGGGTACGGGTTTGGATTTCTGTACCCAAGGACAACACCGTACCCTTATCCATGGGTTTATGGGTACCGACAGCCGGTCATGTGCCTGATCATATGATGTTGTTGATCACAACAACAACAACAACAACATGATCAACAACAACATCAACAGCAACATTGACTATGGCCACCACCACCACCCCCTCCCTCACTCCAAATGTGAGTAGAGGGGTTCTTGGCTCTGTTCTGGGTGGTGATGATGACTACGACAACCCCTCCCTTGCATCAAATGTGAGCTGGAGGGGAATATCTCACAACAACAACAACAACAACATGATACATCAACAGCAACATTGACTATGGCCACCACCACCACCACCCCCTCCCTCGCTCCAAATGTGAGTAGAGGGGTTCTTGGCTCTGTTCTTGGTGGTGACGATGATGACGACAACCCCTCCCTTGCATCAAATGTGAGCTGGAGGGGAATATCTTCTGGTTTGTACGCAACGACAACAACAATGACCCATCCCTCGTGTGTAATGCGAGTTGGAGGGGGCTATCTTTTGGCTCTGGGCAACGACGATGATGACCCCACCACCACCACCACCCCCTCCCTCATTGCAAACATGAGTGGGGGTTCTGTTGCTCTTTTCTGGGTGATGCCGGCCAATACCACCCCTCCATTGCCTCAAATGCGAGCAGGGGGCTTGTCTCATCCACAAATGGCCACCACCACCCCTCTGTCACATCAAACATGAGCGGGGGGCTTGTCTTGTCCACCAATGGCCACTACCACCCCTCCATCACCTCAAACGCAAGGAGGGGCCTTGTCTTGTCCACCACCAGCCACCACTGCCCCTCCGTCACCTCAAACACGAGGAGGGGCTTCATCTCATCCACCACCAGCACCACCACCCCTCTGTCGCCTCAAATGCGAGTGGGGGGGCTCGTCTTGCCCACCATCAGCCACCACCACCCCTCTGTTGCCTCAAACACAAGGAGGGCCCTCATCTCGCCCACCACCACCCACCACCACCCCTCCCTCACTCCAAAAGTGAGCAGAGGGGTCTTCTGTATCGTTCTCGTCGACGGTGACCACCATCACCCCCTCCCTTGCTGCAAATACAAGTGGGGGGTTCTTTTGTTTTGTTTTTGTCAACACCGACTGCACCAACCCCTCCCTCACTCCAAATTCAAGCAGAGGGGTCTCCTGCCTTGTTCTGTTGACAGCAGCCACCACCAACAGCCCCACCCTCACCCCAAACACGAGCACATGGGCTACGACCTTTATTTATTACTAGTAGATATGTATCGTAAGTATATAGATTATAATACATAATTTTTGAACCAAAACTACTCGAGACCCACAGGGTAACCACGGGTTTTGAGCAAACCCATGGAAACCTGTGATAAACACTGCACCCATACCCACATGGGTACGGTGTTCACAGGTACGGGTACGGGTATAGGAAAATTTACCCAAGGGTTACCAGTGTCACACCCTATGCACTGGTGCCGTGCTCAGCTGGGGAAAACCCTGGGAAACTGCTTGGCCCATGGCATTCAATTCAATGCAATTGAAAGATGCACAAAAACACTATCCTTGGAATGAAGGTGTCCTTCAAACACTCAGGCGGATCGAACGAGCTAACTGGAAAATAGTATGGTTTAGAAAAGTAAAGTACACAATACAATCTCGTCTACAATAAGAACTATCGTACATGTGATTTGTCATGTGACCGTGTCCATGATGTAAGTGTGATCGATCGAGCGTATGCCGATCACGTTTGTGGTTGGTGTCGCTAGTAAGTAAGATGGTAAGAGATAGGATCTCTTACACTCGCCGTGCCTCCAAACAAAAACATCTTCTCAACTTTCTTCCTCATATTTCACCAAAGCTTCTGTCTCCAGAAGTTCGCTCCATGGCAACCAAAGATCGTGCTCCTGTCCATATCCAAGCCATTGCACAAGATATTGTTTTCCTCGTCCTCACGGCCAGGAGTCTATAATCCACTCGATGAAATACTCTGTGCTCCCTTTTTCCGTCAAGATTGGTCCCGGTTTTGATTGCTTCCTGCTGGGATATTCCTCGTCCTCATTTTCGATAAATGGTCGCAGGTGGGAAGCATGAAACGTTGGAAAAACTTTTGACGATCCTGGCAGTGCTAGTGTGTAGTCCGATGTTTCCGGGTGAGTTTTTGTGACCTCATAAGGTCCGTCAAATCGAGGCATGAACTTCGCGACTCGCCCACTTTTTGCTTGTAAGTATTCTCGCCTCTGATGCCCCATTGCTAACATCACCTTATCTCCCACTTTATACTCTGGGTCCGCTGCCCTTTCCATGTTTGCGTGGTGTGCCTGTGATATTTTTGCTGCCAAAAGTGTGTCTCTAGCTTGGTCCGTTATGAGTTCTAGGCTCTCCACCAGCGTGCGTGCTGCTTCTGTTTCCGTCTCTAATTGTTCTTCTGGGCTGTCATCTCTTCTTATTATAGGTGGTATCAACCGTGGCGACCTTCCCGTTTTCAGAACAAATGGAGAGAAACCCGTTGACGCGTTTAGCGTGTTCATAATATCAAATCGTACTTTTGGCAGTGCCTTCGCCCAACCTGATTGATTACATTCGACGTGGAAGTGCAGTGCCTGAATCATGGTTTTGTTCGTATGTTCCGATGATCCATCTGTTTGTGGATGGTAAGCCGTTGACATCTTGTGTTTTATCCCCGTGATTTTCATTAGCACGTGCCAGAATTTTGACACAAAGATTTTGTCTCTGTCACTGACGATTTCCTCTGGGCATCCATTTTCGCAGAACCATTTGTTGAAAAATATTACGGCGAACTCCTCTGCTGTTATCGTACTCATGCAAGGCTCCATTTGTAGGTCTGCTCCCATGCGGTCTGTCATGGTGACAATCATGTCATAGCCGTCATCTGTTGGCAATGGTCCCACAAAATCCAATGCCACTGACTGAAAGCGCTTATCGGGTACTGCTAGGGGGTGTAATGGTCCCGCTGGTCGTGATGTCCGCAATTTGTTTCTTTGGCACTCTGGGCATGAAGGTACGTATCCTTCCATCAAGTTTTTCCTCATGTTTGGCCAGTAGTATTTGTCCCGCAAGCTTGCATAGGATTTGCTCGCTCCGAAATGTCCAAGATTGTCATGTGCCAGTTGGAAAAATTGTTCTCGTAAGTGCTTGTATTTTCGAATGATCAATCGCATCCCCATGAACAGTAAACCATTTTGTACAGTGATCTCCAGTTTCTTGTCCAGTACCCCCCTTTTCCAGTCTGCCAAAATGCCTTTGCACCAACTGTCAACCTGGTATCCCTTTTTAATTCTTTGAATCAATTTCGGGTCGCTCTCAATCATGAACATAGCAGCCACCACTACGTTTGGTTTCTTCTCGTCCACTGTGTCCGGTAGTCTGGAAAGTGTGTCCGCGACCATGTTTCTATCTCCTTGGATGTAGTTGATTGTGTATTCATATTGCGAAAGGTACTCCATCCATCGTGCTTGTCGTTGCAATAAGTCCCATTGGTAATCAAAGTTTTGTAACGTTTTATGATCTGTGTAAATGTTGACGTGCAATCCGAGTAAGTCCACTCTCCATTTTCGCATAGCTCTCATGATTGACAGCATTTCTTGTTCGTGTACAGGATAATTTCTTTCTGCATTATTCAGTTGCTGGCTTTTGAACGCTACCGGTCGTGAAGTCTCCCAAGTTCGTCCAAACGCCAAGACCACTCCTGTACGCCATTTGCTCGCATCACAGGTTATGAAGATCTTGTTTTCACCAGGGTTTTCATGATCCACTGTCATGAGGCAGTCTCTGCTTACGACCAATCATTTTATTGCCTCGAACGCATATTGGTGTAGGTTGGTCCATTCTGGGAAGTTTCAGTTGCATTCTTTTCTTGTCAGTGGCGTAAGCACTGTGGTATGTTCCGCCAGTGATGGCAGGAATTGCGCTATGTATCGCACCAGGCCCAAAAATTGACGGACATGTTTTGCAGATGTTGGTGCCGGCCAATTCAATATGCACATCACTTTTGCAGAGTCCGCTTCAATTCCTTTTGCGGAAATATGGTGACCCAGGAAGTCCATTTCCATTGCAAACAGTGAGGACTTTTTTATTGAGCAGTAAAGGTGTGCTTTTCCCAGTGCTTCCAATACTCTAGCCACATTTTTCCTGTGTTCTGATACCGACGTCGACCAGATGATAATATCGTCAAGGTACACATGGCAGATTTTGCCTATCAGTTCCCTTAATGCCAGTGTCACCCATCGCTGATGCGTCGCTGGGGAATTCTTCAGGCCCATTGGCATGACTACCCATTCCCACAACCGGAATGGTGTCAATGTTGCAGTGTACTTCACATGCTCGGGGTTTACCAACGTTTGGAAGAATGAGTTAGTCATGTCTATTTTTCCCCAAATTTTCCCTTTTGTGCAGTCCACTAGGATGTTGTCTATTCAAGGAAGTGGGTAATTATCAGGTATCATCAAACGATTCAAGTGTTGGTAGTCATTGACCCAATGCGGTAGGACTGTGGGGTCTGCCTTTGGGATAATGAAGGAAGGTGACGCATAGGGAGACGATGATGGTCGAATCCTCCCTGCTGCTAAGTGCTGTTCGATTAGGGTTTTCCATCCTGGCTGGTATTTCCGTGGACACCCATACGCTCACGCCACTGAAACTGGTGCACTGGGTAGCAATTCAATGTTATGATAAACTCCATGTGGTAGATCTTTTACGTGCGGTATATCCGTTGGGAAAAGGTTTTGGTATTTCTGTTTGTACTCTGTGTCCAGGTGCTGCAGCTCAGCCAGTGTTGCTAGTTCTTCAATACGTGATCGTATCAATCCTATGATGTCAGGTCCGCATGACGTTTCCTTGGAGAAATCAAATCTCTCAGGGTTTTCTTCAAACAAGCCTTCTAGTTCAGTATGCACCACCCGTCGTTTCTCTTGTGCTTGCATTCGTCCTAATTTTATTTCTTTAGCCTGCTGTTTCCATTGCTTCCACAGATTTTCTGGTGTTCACTTTCTCCATGTGACAGGGTCCGGGGGGTTTAGTAAATCATAGTTTGATTCCTTAGCAATTGCCGTTCGTTCTTTTGCGTCCACGACGATATGATTCCTCACCAAGAAATCCAGTCTGAGTATGAGGTCGGTGTGAAGTTGAGGACAAATCATTGCGTTCATGATGCGTGATTTCCATATGGCGTCTGGCAATTGGATGTGTAGTTTACAATAGTGTGATAATAATAACCTAGAGTCTGGTCTTCTTTGCTCTTTCGTAAACGTGCCCGATACACTCATTGCTTTGAAAAGTTTCCTTGGTACCAATCCCAGAATTTCCACCAGTTCAGTCGAAATCAACACTGGGGGACAACCATGGTCAATAAGGGCATCAATGGGAGTCAGCGCGCAGGTCATTGGTGCGTCAATGCAGCAGGTCCATTTGAGATGACGCAGCAGACCCAAAATGGAGGATACGCACTCGTTTCCTTCATTATCAGACAAAATGTCCTGGAAATAATCCTCGTCGTCACTCTCCCCAAATACCGCTGCCATGTGGGTGACTTGTTGCGCATTCATATTGGAGGAGCTAGCGCTGCGCTCATACGCAGTCTTTGCTTTTGCCGCATTCTCGGTTGTCACTGCTTTGCACGCTTCCAAGGTCGCCCTGCTGACTGGGCATTCGTGTGACATGTGGCCTGCGTAAAATACCCTGCATTTGTAACATCCCTTATGAATCGTCATCAGATTTTTCTCTTCGTCAGTGAGTCGTGGAAGAGGTGCTGGGTTGGCAGTCGAGGATGCATTCTTAGTGGCAATGGACCCTGTCGTGGTGATGGGCATTGCAGTGGTTGTTACATTTCACGATTTCTTTGCTGCTTCGGTGACCCATTGGTTGCATTGTAAGTTCAAGTCCTCCTCTAAGTGTTGTACTCGCTCCATCCATTCCTCGAGGTCCATGATTGCGTCTAGAATTCCTGTCATCGCCCCTGCTGGGATCCCATTGTTTCCATTGTACATTCTCTTCAAAGCCAGGTTAAAACGCGGAACGAGGTGGCGACAAAAATTACCAGGTGTTATGTAGTATACCGATCCCTGAGCTGCGAGTTCGTCGTTGGTGTTGCGTACTTTGTTGATCCATGTGAGGAACGCTGTGTTCCCTTGCATTGCGATCTGATCCTGAACAAGTTCATCCTCCCACGAACAAGCGAGGAACTTTCCTTTGAATTCTGCCATGAATTCCTTGAATTTCAAGGCAATCAGTCGGTCTTCATCTGCATTTACCCAGGATTGGACGGACACAGATTCAAAGTTGTAAATGATCTTGCTGACTTGATCATTGTCCACGATACTTTTGTTAGCAAAGTAACGGCAACAGGTGGTTTCAAATCCTGGTAGTACCTGAATGCTCAGTGATCCTGCCGTTAACAATGGGGCTGCATTTGCTGACCCTTGTCTGACTTCGGCAGATGCATATAGTGGTTTGATGAGGGGAGCCATTGTTTGTGACGGTGTGTAAACCTTGTCGTCTGAGTCTTTGCTCACGGTCGCTGTATGCATGTTATGATGAACGATGGGTGTCGGTGTGGTTGTCAGGGGTGGCAGGCTGGGTGTAGGAGATGGTGTCAACGTTGAGACGCTGGATAAGGAAGATTGAACGGTGTTTTGAGGTTGTCGAAGAAGTTGTTGTGACTGGTTTCGCATTGTCAATGACGTGGCTCACGAAGGTTTTTGAGACAGTTTGATGGTTGGTGTTAAGATTTACGGTGTCTGGGACATTGTTGTTCACAGTGTACGAGAGTCGAGTGGTGGGGAGGTTTTACGATGTGATTTTCCAATGAATATTGGTGATTTTATAGGATTAAACGACTCGCCCAGTCTGAAATAATATTGGGGTGATTTACTTCGTTGGGGTTCTTTGTATGTTTCTTGGGTTTTCTCTTTCAGCCCTTTGTGGGGGGTGCCATCGCATGCTTCTTTCTTGGTGCGCTTCCCTCTAAGCTTGTCAAGTGCTGCCAATGTGTCTAGCCCTAGTCTTCTAATGTTTCCACTGTTGCCTAAAGTACTTTATTGGTCGTTTCTGGGTCCTAGGTTCCAGCAATCTCGTGGGTCTGAAAAAAGTTTTTTTTTGGCGTTATCTTTGTTCGTGTTGGCTGTGTAGGTCTCGCTCATAGGTTTCTAGTTTCGAGTTTAAAAAAAAGTGGAATGAAGGTGTCCTTCAAACACTCAGGTGGATCAAACAAGCTAACTGGAAAATAGTATGGTTTAGAAAAGTAAAGTACACAATACAATCTCATCTACAATAAGAACTATCGTACATGTGATTCGTCATGTGACCGTGTCCATGATGTAAGTGTGATCAATCGAGCGTATGCCGATCGCGTTTGTGGTTGGTGTCACTAGTAAGTAAGATGGTAAGAGATAGGATCTCTTACAATCCTGTACATGAAAAGGAACTGCTGGCCATCATTCGTGCCCTAAAAAAATGGCGCTCAGATCTCCTCAGTTCACCTATCCTCATATACATGGACCATCACACTCTGGAGAACTTCGAAACCCAGAAGGATCTTTTGTGAAGGCAAGCATGTTGGATGGAACATTTGTCACAATTTGACATGACAATTGTCTACATCCAAGGTGAAGACAATACAGTAGCTGACACACTATCATGCCTACCGAGAGACATTCCTGATGTCAGTGCCTGCTCAGACATTGAGGTTGCCAACCCCCCTCTTTGATGGGAACATTGGTTGAAGCACACAATGGTGAATGCAGTGTTGAACATCTCAGCAGACAAATTGTTCCTGCTTGAGATACGAAAAGGATATGAATCGGATGACTTCTGCAAGAAACTTTCCACTGTTGACTGCAGCATTCCTGATATCCAGTACTTGAACAAACTCTGGTACATTGGTGATCGTCTGGTGATTCCTTGTTACAGCACACTTTGAGATGATTTGTTCAGACTCGCGCATGACACACTCAGACATTTTGGCAGTGGACAAATCATATGCGGCCATCCGTGACTCATACTACTGGCTGAACATGTGTTGGGATCTTGAGAATGCCTACATCCCCTCTTGCACTGAATGCCAACATAACAAAGGACAGACAACAAAACCAAAGGGGCCCTTATACCCTCTGTCTGTGCCTGATGCTTGCGGGGACTCAGTCATGCTGGATTTTATTGGCCCACTACTGGAGGATGAAGGATTCAACTGCATCCTAACTATCACTGATCGACTGGGCTCTGATGTATGAATCATGCCTACTCACACTGATATCATGGCCCAGAAGCTTGCCAGAATCTTCTTTGCTGAATGGTACTGCAAAAATGGATTACCCACTGAACTGATCTCTGATTGTGACAAATTATTTGTGTCTAAATTCTGGAAAGCACTACATTCACTCACAGGAGTACACCTGAAAATGTCAATGGCTCATCACCCTCAGACAGATGGCAGCAGCGAGCATACAAACAAAATGCTTAACCAATGTATTTGTTTCCATGTCAAACAAAATGAAAAGGGCTGGGTACTGGCACTGCCTTTGATCCGATTCAACATCATGAACATGGTCAATGTGTCCACAGGATACTCAGGTTTTCAACTTTGAAAGGGTTGATCACCATGGATTCTCCCCCTGCTGGTCCCAACAACATTGGCTTCTACAGCCAATATTGATGCATGAAGCCTGTTCAGCCAAATCCTGGCAGACGAAGCCAATGCTAAAGACTCTCCACTGACTGCAAAGATTTTGCAAGCATTTTGTGCAAACAAAGAATGGGGTAAGGAAGATGTCTTCAAGGTGGGCGACAAGGTCATGCTATCGACATTACACCAAAGACAAGAGTGGAAGGCTGGAGATAAAGACTGTGTCACTAAGTTCTTCCCCAGATTTGATGGTCCCCACCCTGTAACAGAAGCATTCCCTGACTTCTCTGCTTATACACTAGACCTGCCGAACTCTCCTGATGTGTTCCCCACCTTCCATGCATCTGTCTTGAAATGCTATCACCCTAATGACCATGACTTGTTCCCATCCCAAGAGCTCACACGCCCTGGCCCAATCGTCACTGCTGATGGTATTGAAGAATACACAATTGAGAAGATCATTGATGAGAGGAAGAGAGGGCGAGGGAACCAATACCTTGTCCACTGGAACGGGTTCAGTGCAGAAGATGACTGATGGCTTCCTCAATGGGAACTTGAAAACTGTGAAGCATTGGATAAATGGCTGGCACGTATGGAATAGGGGACATGCAGTAGCTTTTCCCACTGGGTTTTTGATGCACCTGTCATGAAGTTGATATTTTTTCTCTCTGATTTATTGTTTCTGACTTATACCTCACCTGCTTGTAGCATGGTTCACCACCCCTGCCTTTTTCAAAGGGTTGTAGAAAATCAATTCCTAGAATATATGAGAATACACTCAGTCCTTGTATACTATATTTGATGTGTACTGTACCTAGAATATATGAGAATACACTACAAGTACAGTAAGCAAACCATATGAAAAGTATGAGAGTTGATGCTCACCTCAGTCCTTGTATAAGTGACTGAGGTGGTCGAGCAACTATCTCCTGTATATATACGAATCCTGTCAGATAAAGAAGCAAAGGGATAAAGGGATAAAATGTTTGTTTAAGTGCATCAAAGGGGTGCACTAAGAATAGCATAGGCATCACATGCGTCAGTCATCGCCCTATCACGGTGTAATTCTCAACACTCCTCCTCACCGTGATTACTCCTCCTCGCATGGAATTGGTCATTTCAAGCCCAGGAAATTTCGAAGATAGGTGAATTGTTTGACATCCAAGGCTTTTGTGAACATGTCGGCAACATTGTGTTTGGTGTTAACATAGGTAAGGTGCAAGTCGGCAGATTGTACGCACTCACAAAGGAAGTGGTATTTGATATCGATATGCTTCACACAGGAATGCAGAAGAGGGTCTTTGGAAAGGGTCTTGGTTGCCGTGTTGTCACAGGAAATTGTAGTAGGAGTAGTTTGACCATAGCCAATAGCATCAATTAGAGTACGTAGCCAAATGCATTCCTTGGCGGCCTCAAATGCTGCAATGTATTTGGCCTCACAGGAGGATGCAGCAACAACTTTTTGCTCCAGGCGGCCCAGGAAATAGCTCTGGAACTGAGGGAGCAGACGTAACCTCCAATGCTCTGGCGGGTGTCAAGGCAATTAGCCCAATCGGAGTCACTGAATGCATGAAGTGTAATGGGATGGTTACCCCCGAGGTGTAATTTGAGGTCCCGAGTCCCCTTGAGGTAATGAATGAGTTGAAGGGCTGCCTTCCAGTGGTCAAACAAATATGAATCAAGGTACTGAGATAGTTGTTGGACTGCATGTGAAATATTGGGACATGTGGAAATTGCCAGGTAGAGTAGACAGCCGACGAGAGATTGATATGGTAATTTATTGAGCTGAAGTTGTTCATCGGGGGGAATGGAATCATGGTTGGCACGTCGAAGTTTAGATCCAGGCTCAAGGGGAGCAGATGTTGGGTGGGCGTCTTTCTGCCCAAATTGTTCGATGATTTTATCAATGAGAGCTGTCTGTGAAAGTGCGACAGTGCGAGCTGCCCTGTCCCAAGTCACCACAATACCCATGATGAAGCGAGCGGTTCCCAAATCGGAGATCATCCACACCTTGCGCATTTGATCTTTGAAGTGCTCATTCTTGTCTTTGGAATCGGCAATCACCAAATAGTCATTGACATGAACGGCGGCAATTACAATCCCTGAGTCAGTTTTGCGGAAGTAAATGCAAGACTCGCAAGAAAGGCGGGTGAATCCCCATTTGATCATTTGGGCATTGAGTGTCTGGTTCCAGATGCGCCCGCTTTGTTTCATGCCATATAAGCCGCATTGTAATTGCCATACCCAGTCCTCCTTTCCTGGTTCCTCAAAACCAGTGGGTTGTTGCATGTATTGTACTTCATCATCAGGTAAGAGGCCATAGAGGAATGCCATCTTCACATCAATCTGTTGGGTGTCCCAACCTAAGGAGGCCGCGATGTGGAGAAGAATTCTCTAGGATTCCATGCGTGCAGTAGGTGAGGTTTTTTTGGTGTAATCCTTACCATAGATCTGCTCAAAACCTTTAAAAACAAGGTGTACCTTCCATCTAACTGCCTGTCCCATTTCGTCCCATTTGATGTGGAATACCGGTTTCCCCTTTCGGATACATTTTCCTTGTGGAACTTCAGATCGGGGAATGAGTTTATAGACCCCCATGTCCTTCAAAGATTTCAACTCATCCTTATACCCTGCCTCCCAGCATGCTGCGTCCGCTGAGTTCTTCGCTTCATCCCAAGTCTGTGGCTCATCCTTGAATTGAAGTGATTCCGGATCAAAATCAGTCATCTCTGAGATCATAGCCAGGAGATCGTGTGCCTGATCACCAAGATCAAGGTTCTCAAACGCGAGTCGAAGATCATCAATGATGTCATTCCCATCAGCAGAGATGTTCAGGCGATCATCTTGGGATCTGGCATGTTTGGCGGCCCAACGTTCTCAATGCATCTCTTTGACACGAGCCGCACTCTCCTTGGATTCTTGGATGGCCACCTCAGTACGTGTAGTAGAGGGTCCACCAGTTGGGTTCCATTCTGTTGGTATAGGTACCCAGGAGGAACGGTGCAGGGGTCTGGGTGCTGGTTGTGTGATAATGTCCAGATTGGGAGGTGTGGGAGGCACGAGAGGTCCAACCTCATCATCATCATCCTCATGTGGAAGGATAGGCATTGGGGCGGCGGGATTGGGATCAGAGTGGTTTGGTTGCATATCTAGGGCCGGTGGGGTGTGTCCTTCATGACTCTGAATGAAGCGGACATGATATGAGCTGTACACTTTGTGGGTAGTACAGTGGTAACATCTGTAGGCTTTTGATTTTAGCTCATAGCCAATAAGGACACATTCAATTGCCCATTCGAAGATTTTGGGGTTGTGTTAGAACGAATGCGCAGCAACCAATTTCGTGCATGTATGAGTAGTCGGGTTTGTGTTCATGCCAAAGTTCCCAAGGTGTAACCCCTTTTAGTGAACACGTAGTAGTTCTGGCATGTATGTGAATGGCCATCAAGTAAAACTCATCCCACAAGTATGTTGGCAAATTTGCATAAAGTTGCATAGTACGTGCTTTCACCATGAGCATCTGACACATTTGTTCAACTTGCCCAATATGAGCAGACATATGTGGTGCCATGAAACATTGAGTTGTCCCCCAGGATTTGAGCCAAGCTTCCATTTCATTGGACTTCAGTTCACCGTTGTCCATGATGTAGATTTTGACTTTCAGACCAGTTTCAGATTCGCATGCCAACTCCCAGGCTTTGAGTTCCGGAAATGCATCGTCTGTATTTTTGTGGTATAGACCAGGGGAATGAAGTACAATCATCCACTATGTCCATAACATACTCATTTCCAGTATGGGACTTGACAGCATGCAGACCTGAGAAATTGACCCACACCTTCTCTAGCTTCCTTGTCGCTCTATGCCCCTCCCCCTCTTTGCCCTTCTTGGGGACCGGAGTCTTCATCTGCTTGCCAAGGATGCATACATCACATTTGGGCAGTCTCAAAACAGAAGAGATTGGCGCACCTGTGAGTGTGCCCTTCTTGGCCATGTCCCATAGGGACTGGTAGTTGGCATGACCAAGGCGACAATGCCAGGTTTTGAGGTTTGGCGAACCGTGGACAGTGAAAGTGTGGTCAGCGGTGGTGGAGTGTAAGGTGAGCGCATAGAGTTTCCTGGTGGAGAGTCGAGGGCCCTGGGCAATGAGGGTGCCAGTGGATTTATTGGTTATCTAGCAGGAAGAGGAGTCAAAGTGAGCTATGGCATTTGAGTCCTCAGCGAGGGACCCGACAGAAATGAGGTGAACCGTCGCATTCGGAATGTGAAGTGCATTATGTAAGGTGATTGATGCGCCCCACACCACCCTTAGTTTGATGTCGCTGACACCTATAGCAGTGATGGAAGATCCCCCTATGCCTTTTACTGAGCGGGGTTGAATGGGACGGAGGTAGAGGAAGTCAGAACGTTCAGGTGATATGTGAACTGTGGCACCTGTGTCAACGATGAAGGGAAAATCCATGAGGGATATTTGGCTGTGGTTTGATTGGTTCAGAGGTTCGATGGCAAATGCGCCATCGATGGCTGTAGTGTGATGCTCATCCCAGTTGACCGAAGTGACAGGCTCCTCCTCAATTACTAACCAGCCTTCGTATTCAACTTCATCAATCATAGCTGTGAGGATAGGATCAGCAGCTAATCCAGCAAATTCTGGAGTGGAGGAAGGTGACGGCACCTGGGCGGAGTCGATCATTACAGTGAATGCACGTCCATTGACATCTTTCACAGTTACTGGAACCTTGGAAGAATCAGTACCTTGCCTCTTCTTCTTGAGCATAAGTTTCTGGGCAGCTTTGGACTCGTCAATTGTTTTCCCAGCCATACCCCCTCCCGGTTTGATACAAAAATCGGTGGTATGGCCGGATTTTTTGCAAATGGGGTTTCTGCAAATGGGCACGTTAGACGATTTTGTTGGTTTGACACGGGCGGCGAGGGCAATGGTCGATTGGGACATGTCATGCTGGTCATTCTTGAGTAGGGATTGTTTGTTTTCCAGGAAACAGTGAATGTCTCTGGAGGTATAAGGTGTGGACTTGGTCGAGGCAGTAATATCATGGGAAATGATGGAGCATGCATGAGGAAAATGTTCACTAAGGGAGTTAAGGAGTGCTATGCAACAGAGGAGATCGGCTTTTATATCCCCCATGGCAAATGCATGCTCAATCAGCATGCAAATCTTGTCAGCAGTCTCCGGGAGTGGAATTTCCTTCGAACATTGTATGGAGAGAGCCTGTTGGAGCAGCTGGACCTGATGAACTGGGCCCTCCTTCTGGTGACGATCCCGAAGAGTCATCCAGTTGATGTTGGGACCCTTTGTCATATCCATGAAAGGGTGTTCAGAGGAAGACACACTCGACGCAAGGAACGCATATGCCAAGCATGAGTTGGCCTTCCAGTTGGAAAGCACTCGAGGTTCTGTAGTTGGTGGGGCTTTAATGTCCCCAGTGACATACTCATACAAACCATTGAGTGAAAGAGCAATGGTGACATCTTTGCACCATTCTTTGTAGTTAGACTTGAGTTTGTCAAGTTTCTCCCCAGAGTATTGTACTGATAGTTTGATAGGCGAAACAGAGACAGTAGTGGGTTCAGAGTTGGCAGCCATGATCAAATGAGGTTTGAGTATAGCAGGGGAGAGATGTGGAGGGATGCGCTAGGCAACAAAGGAGGTCTACGTGACTGTATAGAGTCCAAGGCACAAAGGTGATCGATCGATCAAAAATTGACATCACGAAGAAATGTCGAGTGGCTAGGAAGTTTCTGCCATCAATTCAATGACAAAAATGGCCCATAACCTGTAGAAAATTGATTCCTAGAATATATGAGAATACAGTCAGTCATTGTATAAGTGACTATATTCGATGTGTACTGTACCTAGAATATATGAGAATACACTACAAGTACAGTAAGCAAACCATATGAAAAGTACGAGAGTTGATGCTCACCTCAGTCCTTGTATAAGTGACTGAGGTGGTCGAGCAACTATCTCCTGTATATATACGAGTCCTGTCAGATAAAGAAGCAAAGGGATAAAGGGATAAAATGTTTGTTTAAGTGCATCAAAGGGGTGCACTAAGAATAGCATACACATCACACACATCGGTCATTGCCCTATCACGGTGTAATTCTTACCAAGAGTGGGAGGGTGTAAGCCTATTCTTCATAGTCCTTGTCTATCTCCACATAGGGGATAGACTCACACTCATCTTTTATTCTACCTCTGACTACACACCCTGTCATTAGTGACAACACATCCTTTTCCCTCACACTCCTTCACCATTGTGCACATCGCCAGTCAGGCCCATAGTCAGATCACATGATTGTTGATTTTGGATAGGAATGGACTCTTTGCACATACAGTATTGGTGGACATTTTTTTCTGGACTCTCCATATCTAGGTCTATCAAGGCTTACTTTTTAGTATGTCCTTAGCTACTTATGTAGCATAGGTAGATATCAATATAGTTACATAGTAACAAATAAAATGGGAGAATGGGCAAAGAATGAGATCAGTTTTGCTGATTCCCATGAATCATTGGAAGGTCTCAAGCAATACAACCCTTTAGAAAACAGATCACATGAGTAAAGCCTGAGCATGTGAGTGCGTGCCGAGTTTGTTTACTCACTTCATGACTTTTAATTTCTCTTGCTCCTCACATCACCCAACTGGATAGCCGACTAAGACTTGTGCACTTGCCATGGCCTCTCCTGAGGACATGTCATATCTTTTCCACTTCCTCTGGACTCTCAGCCCCCTCTTCTCCTCAAGGATCACTCGACCTGATGAGACACATGGTCGCACACTTAGCCATCCCCTCAACAACTCGGTCCTGAGTGGTTGAGGCTGCATGAAGTCCAGATCACAGCTGCAGATGCCACCTCTGTCACTATAACACCACCTATGATGTATACTCAGCATGGATGTACCTGTCTAGGTGTTCAGAGCTGGTGGGATTTTGGATTAGCAGGGCACTGTACTAGTAGGGTGGGAACACATGGTGTCGATGGGGGGTCTCTACTGGCAGTATGCTATCTTCCACAAGGCGTGTCGAGAGTTGTCACAACGTGTCACCCAGATTTTTTGTTATATTCCCATGTACAGTCATTCATGCCTCTTTGACCCAACCAAATATTTGTGACCTTCAGAAACTTACTGTGCATTGCAAATTGAAAATCTGAATAGACGGAACTCTTGGTATATGTCCAAGCTATCTGTTGGGCCCTTAAGAATAGTTATCATATGTATAACAATGGTGTTTGAGTGTAATCAGTGGAAATTTTTGTTATCAGCTCAAACTGGGTCTTTGACACAAGTCACATCAGGGCATGATTCTGGCTGATCCTGGGCCAGTGATTGTTTTATACACTACAAATTAGGCAGGTGTGATGTGACACAACATGTCTCTAATCTTGCTCCCTGACCCAATTTTACAAAGTCTGTTGCAATGCAGGGTGTAGTTTCAGTGAATGGCTATCACCAGACCTTGGGATAGGGTGTAAGATATAGGTTCCCAAAAAAGAAATCTTGAACAGCATACTTTGTTCTCATTATCTTCATATCAAATTTTGGGTTTCTCTCACATCTGCCTTAGAGGACATCTCTTATTCTATTCACAAGCTCAATCACTCTGTGGGTCTGGTTATACATATGTCTGAGCTATATGGTGGATATTACAAAAAGTCCGAGGCAATTTACACAGAATTGAAGCTGTCAAGGTCATTTGGGTCATTGACCCAGATGTGTCAAAGAGGCATGAATGACTGTAAATCCTATATTATTGGCCAATACACGTGTTTTCTCCCTAGAACCTTAGGACAAATTCATTTCCACTAGTTTACTGCACTGTTTGATGTCATACTGTCTTGATTCACCCCACTGAATGCTTAAACTTCGAAACTTCTTGCTTAAGTTGGAGTACATGTGATGTGAGTGTCATGTGATCTGTTTTCTAAAGGGTCGTATTGCTGGTGGTGGGCAATCTCTGCCAATTTTGAACTCCGACGTCAAAGTTCTCACCTACAAAACTAGTGTGTTTTGTGGCAAGAATTGGCACAGCAGGAACCACACACTTTTGCAACCAGTTTTGGTGGGGAAAAGTATACACAAACATATTCTACATGTATTGTTCTGGGCAGAATTGTGAATTTCAGGCTTTGAATAGGGTTTCTGCTCGTTCACTCAGCTGTTATGACTATTTCTGGACCGAGATTTGGCAATTTGCTCAGTACAATACAAATACAATCCAGATTAGACGCGTACCAGCTACTCAACTCATGGAAATATATTGAGTGAGACGAAGACTCAGCAAACTCTGAAATGGCCGGCGATTGCATATTACATAAGCTAATTAAACCTTTTCACTGGACTCGTAAAACACTTCCTTGTGGGCCTTATGGCATATGGAAAGAAGATACACAATTTATTTCGATGGAAACCCCAAAAGAAAAGATCGGCAGCCCAGCTTGCTAGTATGCAAAAGGCCCAGAGCACGAGCACATCAGCGCCAAATGATGATGAAGATTCTGACAAGGAGAATGCCAACATGGACGTTGAGAGGGAGATCAAACAGCTAGGAGAAAGGGCAAGAAAGTATGAGCAGAACTTCAGGAATGAGCGGAAGAAAGTTGGTCGAGTGGTGCAAAATCTCTGTGCAGCCAAAAAGGAATTGCAGGATGTCACGATGGCTCGGGACACTGCCCAGGACCTCCTCCAAGAGACTCGGCTGCAACTGCAGTTGAAAGAAAACAAGGTATCCGTCCTAGAGAATAGCAAGGAGTCTCTGGAGAAAAAAAATAATGGTCTCCGTGTGCGTGTTTGTCGAGCTTCACAGCAGAAGGACAAGGCAGTACAGAAGGCCAGAGAGGTTGAACAGAAGAAGAAGCTCGAGTTCCATGTACAAGAGAACGGAGTCATCACAGAAGCATCCCGAGCAATAATGCGAGACCTTGTTAGCTTAGGAGTCAAGGCCAGGAGTGTGGATGCTGCGGTGGGCTGTATAGCTGGACATCTCGGCACCACTATTGATGGAAAGTTTACGAGCCGAAGTACTCATCGAGCAGTGGTTGAGGGAGGTGTTGCATCAACTATGCAAATTGCTGAAGAGATGAAAAGCGGAGGAGGTAAGCACACATTGCAAAGATGAAGAAACTGATATTTATTTTAACTGCAGGGGTGACCATCAGTAGTGATGGAACGACACATAAAAACATCAACTACGAGTCGCGTTTTATGAATATCACCAATGAAGATGGAACTCACAAGTCACGATTTCTGGGTATAAGTGCAGCCACACATCACACAAGTGAAGAACAACTCGATGGGTGGATAAGAGTGGTAGAGTACATCCTCGGCATTTTTAATTCCAGCCCCCGCGCCCAATCTTTAGGAAAGATGGAGCTTCATGAATTCCTCAAGCTGCTGAAAGGCATGCATACCAATCATGCAGAAGATCAGAAAAAACTTGTTCGCTTGGTGCAAGCTTTGAAGCAGGCATCCGAGCGTGAGTCCCGAGGAGAGAAAGCGCTATTGTCGATGGAAGTTGTACAGCTTATGCCAATCCTGGTACAAGTAGGCCAAATACAGTGGAGCGCGCTGGTGGTCCAGAGGCATGGAATTCTCTCTCGGAAGACGAACAGGATGTGCGAAACAAGGAGAGTTATCGAGCGCTATGTCAAGAACAGGGCTGTAAACAATTCGAGGCTCTTTCTGAAGAAGAACAGCGCTCAGTGGACCTGTTCCTGTGGGCTGGATGCTGTATGCATAAAGAACTTAACTCCGTGAAGGGGGGAAATGTCCGCATGATGGCGTGGTGGGGAGAAAACAGGGTCATCGGGCCAGTCAAGCTCATGAACCGAGATAATGCTGCTGCAGCCACTGCAGGAGGTAATGCTGGCACACGGGCAGCTGAGGTTTCACAAGGTGGGGCCGTCAAGCTAACAAGCCTGGCAGGTGCCTTGCTGAATCACAAAGATGACAAGAAGGGTCAGCATGACACGTACCGTTTCTACATGGAATCCTTATTCGGCTATGCTACCTCATTCCCAGATACGAGTAACACTCGGTACCAAACGCACTGCCTCGCTGCCACTGAGATCATTATTGACCTGCAGATCTATATTCAGCTTCTTCATCTCATCAAAGATAAGAAAGAGAGCCGAACTTTGAATAATCTGGAACGAAATGTACTCCTGGGACTCCAAGATATTCCAACAATTCACGAGTTATGTGTCCTGGTGGTATATTCACAATCAATCAGCATGCCATATTTACGAACTGTTAGAGGGAATGACAATACCAACATCCTGGACCTTGCCCCGCTCCATCAACAGGTTACTGACCACTGCAGAAAGATCATCACAGATCCTAACCTCCTTGTGGGACCCGATGTAACATACACATCAGGTTCACTGGACAGCTCAGTCTGGGAGCAACCTGACGCAATGTACGCGGTGCTTCGACTTGCGCCCACACTACCGCACCTGCATGACTTAGTCCGCGCATTCTTCGAGGGAGCTCTAGAGACCTGGATGCGCTTCAGCGCGGAGTTTGTCGAGGGCGGAAAAATTGCTACGGCATCTGCATCAGAGCGTCACCTTGCATGGATGGAGACAACAAATGACTTCAATGAAGGGGCCCTAGGCGGGTTTCGCAAAGCGGCACGAGATGACGGAAACATGTCCCTGTTATATTACAATGGGAAGACAATGTACAAGCGAAACGGTACAGCACAGTATATGTCGAGATTGGCACCAGAAGAACACCAGTTCATCCGATCCAAAGCACGCGTACTGGACTCCAGCCAGCTGGAACGAGGTAGACGGCAAAAACAGGTCGGATACGATAGAGCCCTGGTAGAGAAGAAACACGCGAGTGATGGAGTCAAGAAGAAGCGGGACGACAAAGAGGAGTTGCTGAAAAATCTCGCGATCCGGCTAGACCCAGTACAACTTGGCGACAAGAACATCACAGTCGATGAGATCAATCATCAGCTCGACTGGCACCGAAAATGGGGCCCAGATGGCTCGAATATTCTGGCGAAATCGAAGTGTGGAGTCAAGGCTGCCAGGCTCGAGATATTGCGTGCTGCCATTATTCGATTCAACGAGAGTGGACGCACCGTGGAAGAATGCGTTGGCACAGTTGCCAGCGGAGACGACATGATCCTTGAAAGCAGTGCGGCAAATCCGGATTGTGATGATATTGATACCGACGTCGAGATGGAATAAGTTACCATGTCAGTTGCATGTCAGACTCGGCCCGAGTCTCCTGAGCTCTTCAAGGTTATAATTTAGTGTTGCAGTATGTATTTTGACATAATCAGGTACATAACATTCGTATAATTGTTGTCCACACTGAAAGCGAGCTGTGCAGACGGGAGCAAGGACGATAGGACGCATACTTCAAGATGCGTCGAGATTTGCCATCAAAATCGCCAAAAGCCGCTTACATAATGTTACATTTTGTTTACAGGGATTGCCCACCACCAGTATTGCAGGTGTTCATTGGAAGAGTTGGGTACGGGCTGAGTTGGAAATGTGATTGATCATAGATGGTTTCGTCAGCAGTCCTCAAGAAATCGGTACTATACTTACCATTGACCATTCAAATACTATGTTGGCAAGGTCGACAAGGGGAAAGATCAGCGAAGAATATTACCGACTGGGAGCACACCGTTGACCATATACAAAAGCAGGTGGCCTTAGAAAGAAAGCAGGAATAATTAAGGCACGTGATACAATTTCGCTGACTCTGAGTTACGTGAGTATGCAGTATTGCCTCATGTCTGTTTTCCCTCACTCACAAATATTTCTCGGACTTTCAGTTACTACCGTCATATCGGGGCCACACATTCAAATAATTGACACACTGTAAGTGGTTTGGACCTGACGATAAAACTTCCTGTTCACGGTAGCAGGTCTGGCAATGTTCTTTATACTACTTCAGGTCGGGAAGATGTATCAAAGTCTGGCCCTATACGATGCGCCGCAGTCGATAGGTCATGGAGATACGTGGCGACCTCAGGTGAAGACAAATTGTTGAAGATATGGGAAATTGAAGGGCTGGAACTCTTGAACGAACGGTATGCCCCCTACAAATTATCCTCCCTGGAATTGAATTTTACAGGCTCATCGGTGGGATCCAGTGAGCTTCCCAAAAGACCTACTGCGATTCAATTTACCGCAGATAGCCAGAAGATTCTTGTCTCCGATAAGTTTGGCGATGTTTTCAGGCAAGGGTTTTTTGGCGTAACCATTCCACCCTCAAAGCTTAAGCACCGCATAGCTACCCCTTCCATTTTACCCCTCTAACTGCGAAGCAAAAACGCGACGCCCTGTCGTCACATGAAAATCCATCGGGAGGACAACTTATCTTGGGTCATACGTCCCTCCTCAACGCTTTTCTCCTTAGCTCCGATGAAAAATATATTATTACTGCGGATCGTGATGAGCACATTCGAGTCAGTTGGTATCCTCAAGGATATAATATAGAGATGTATTGCTTAGGACACAAAAAGTTTGTTCATTCTTCTTCGCTGCTCCTGCCCTCGGTGATCGCTGTGATAGATTCATTTCTGCCATTCACAATCCGGGATTTGCGCTGCCTGATTTGATTTCTGGAGGAGGCGACCCGGTTCTCAAAGTCTGGGACTGGATGACTGGGAACATGAAATACGAGCTGCGTGTGTTGGATGCCATCCAGCCATATATAAAAGTCCGTCACAAGAACCAGAGAGGTGATGATGCAGAAGGTAGCACAGAAACGGGCAGGCGCAAAGGGAAGAAAGGCAAAAGAAAAGGGAATGCCCCGAACGGAGGTGTCACACATGTGGAGACAACAGGCGGCATAGACACCGACGTCAACCCTGAAAGGGTACCAGGCGATGCGCACGAGGAAGCTTCTAACGAAAAGGGCGAACTGATTCTGGTGGTGCACAAGATCAGTACTGTGGCTGCAGAAAGTGGAGATTACATTGTTTTTAGCGCAGTTGGGTATGTCCTCATGCACCTCCAACCGTCGACTGACGCGGACACCAATAACTTAGTGCAACGGCGCTATTTGTCACCCCCTATCCAAAAGACAGTGCGACCTTCGGCATTCGGGCCTTTGATCTGGGACAGCCTGTTATTGACTTCACAGTCTCGGAGGACGGACTGATATGGGTTTCTGTCGATGCAAATTGGTCTGAAGATAGTCCAGAGAATCCAGAGACGAAATCTGCGATGATTCGGGTGCTCAAGGCATCCTCGGGAGAGGTTCGTATTGTGTCCAAAAGCCTGCCCGTCAACTCAACCATTTACAGCTGACGGAAGCCACGCTTGATTCGCCGCTTCTCCGGTCACTCAACGGAATGTGTATGCTTCCAGGTATGTGGTCATATTTTTCATTCTTTCTACTACGCCCGCATCAAACGATGTAACAGCAACCGCGGACGACCTTCGTAAATTAGACCTATATGGTGACCTCGTCTCTATGCCCAAGGGCACTGAAGCTGAGCAGGAATTGGAGATCCTGTCACCTTCTGAGAGTGCCGCTATGGGAAAGCAGATCAGCAAAAAGGAACTTGGACGGCTGCGAAGCAAACAAGCTGTCCTTGCCAAACTTCAGTCGAATGTAGAGGGCGTGACTGATATACCCCGATCCGAGGGCGATGATACTAAGGAGCCGCAAACAAAGAAAACCAAGTCTGACCAGTAGTGATTGTGACTTGATGTGTCCACTCGAATAATTGCAACTGGGTCTGGTGGTAGGCACTACCGAGCTCTAAATCTTTGATCCGTCTAGTTATGGGATGCTTGTTGATTACCCTCAAGAAAACAAACGCCTTGTAAAAAGTTGGCAAAGTTATAACTAACATTGGTCAGTGAACCGCTCATTGAGAACGCCTCACATATTGCCCTAGAATAATGAAGGTGACATCGTTCAGTAAGTCTGTCCTAAAGCCGACTGTAGTCGATTCTTTGTGTTGTTCCAGCAAATCTAATGAACCGTTCTGTAAGTAAACCCCCGAAATGGTAGCGGGATGCATACTTTATAAAAAAGGGAGACATAACTCTCCCTTTCCGCACCTCACCTCTTCAGACAACATCCAAGACAACATCATCGAAGTCTGAGCACCAGTATCCCACAGACAAAGAAGTATCACAACATTCGGTGAGTAATTGAGTTGTTTACATCTGTTGTCTATTGGCTTTACACGTTGCTAACTAGTACACTCAATAAGTATGAGCAAGAAGAGGTGATACTATTCTATAGAGTGCTTGATTTTGGTCGCTGATATTCCGAAGCTCTAAATTAGATCTTCTCGTTCGCGTTCGATACTCCAATCCTCTTCCTGCACCACCATGTCCGCCAAAACTTGTCGACATTCCGACAAATCCCATGCGTTATGCACGACCCGAGTTCCTCGATGCGGTTGCAAACGAAACACCATTACCAATGATCGTTGATGCGGAGTGTGGTATGCCACTAGATCTGGGGAAGTGGGAGTCTTTATGGGAAGAGGACGCGGATGATTCAGGTTATTTATCCTTCATTTTTGCTGTATGGCGCCGGACTCAAATCACCCCAATCACAGCATTGAATCCAGATTCTCACAATCTTCCCCTGCTTGATCCCAAAGACGCCGACCTCTTAATTGATCCTACCAGCTCCTCTGGACAGTACGCGAATGGACCATCTGGTGCGAACGGTCCACCAACCCCCCTAGCCCACGTCCCATGGCTTCGAAAAACCGAATACATCAGTAGAGAAGGCGTGCTGCGATCTAGTAACCATGAACCGTACGTCCCAATATTTTCTGCTGTGCTCTTCATCCCTACAGTGCATTCCAGGAAGCATGTCGTATCTGCCCCCATAGATATTTCCCGTGCTGCTCAACTGCGCGATATTGAAGCATCTTTCGCCGCCTGCAACGACAATTTATCGTTGGCATCCATTCGTCATCCCAATAAACCTGGCGTGACTGTGGTCGAGTCATATGAAGTGCTTCCTGACGCGGATATATGGCCCAACCAATACGATCTTTTCAGATTCTCCGAACGTCCGGGCGAGAGGCCTGTCGACGTGTGTTTCATCTCCCTCTGTCTTTTCTCAAATTGACATTATGTTCTGAACAGGTGGATGATCCCCGCCTGGACTGTGCTATTCTCCGTCCCATGAAGTCCGATCACGATTCGTTCCTAGCTTACTACCTTACCCAGGATGATGAATCCGCTCTCAAATTTAAGCAGAAACGATTCGGGTTGAACCCGTACGAAGTATCAGAAGAGAAAGAGGTTAGTCACCTGTGCACAAATCTCATCAGCTGCTCAAGTTCTCATGAATTACGCCAGGAGACCATCTTCCACTTCGTGCGAGATTATGAAACCGTCAAGGTGGAACAAGAAGTGCCGAACGAGTTTCTTCTGGTTTTGCATGACGGAGATCCGCCAGATAGTAGCGACAATCTCACGAATGGGAATGATGGAAAACTACGACGGAGAGAGAAAGGTGCCTATTACAAAAACATTGAGCGAAAAATGCTACTCAAAAAGAAGCGAGCAAATGTGAGGACATGCACCCGCAGCAAGTCAATTGTCAAGTTGACATCTGTTCTTTGGCAGATTTATGAACAATACGAGGACAAGTGGGAGATCATCCGTGTAAACCATGCACCCATGAGTCAGGAGGAAATAGACGAGCGAGAAGAAGCGCTAGCGGAGGTTGCCGATCCAATGTTCCTGTTGATAAGAGGTGACGCAGATGCTGACGGGGAGATTGAGGTTGATGACGGGGGATTGGCGGGCGGAGGACTGGACTTTGGAACGCAGATCAAGTAGTGATGATTGCTTGTGCTACATGTATGTTGATCTATAACGGTGTATGCACCGTGCTGTGAAATTACTTTCGATATCTCAGTTATTGAGCATTATGTTCGATTGCATGCTGTTCATAGTTGTGGATTTTTTATATGAACATATCACGTAGAAAGATGAGGAATGAAGAAGGAAAAGGACTCTACGCCTCCGTCAGCTCACGCAACCGACGGACAGTGCTGAGGAGCATCAATCGTAAAAAGACTCAATGTTGTGAAAGCAGTTGGACATACCTGCGAACAGTAGCAGCAGCTGTTGTCGAAACAGTCCATGCACCTCCTGCAATTACTTTTCTGCACGACCCACAGTTCCAAATGCCAACTGCAGTCCTCTTCACGGAGTCCTATAGAAATGATTAACCGCCATTTAAATATGAGATGTAATGAAACTCGATGGCAGGCTCAGCGTACCTTGCCACAGAATGTACAGGTGTAACGAGCGTGCTGCGATATTTCCATCTTTTTGACTTGTTTACGCAAGGATGCACCATATCGCTGCGTCCACATCCTCTTCAGTAAACGTTCGAAGAGCGTTGATTGTTCAAACTCACAGTGCCGTATTTTCCCGTGATTCCCACTTTCTTGGTGCGTTTTGTCTGCGTATTGTCAGCTCATGGATTCCGTAGAGTCAAAAGAGGGATTCTAACCATGTTGAGGTATTACGGGTTGACGATTGACCACTGGTCCTAACGACTACTTGTTTGTGCATATCCGCGAGTTGCCGAAAACTGTACAGTTGTTCAGCCACATTTTCCAATAGCCTTATCTTATCTCCTTGATCAGTTAGTTACAAAGTTGAACTTTGCACATCCCACAACTTACAAGCATCAAGTGTTGTTTAACTCGGTTTATTGGGTCATCAATCTTTGGATATATACCTGCCATATCGCATACAATAATCCTAACGAAAAGATCGAGCGATCAAAGAATGTCAGGGATAGCTGGTAAAGAGTCGACATTCACTCCGATTTACTCAAAATGCTTCAGCATCTCCACCATATCGTTTTGGAAGGTTATCCGAGTCAATGATAGGTGACAACGCTTTCTTGATAGCATGCTGGCCTGTCCCTACCACTTCCATCTTCGCGAAAGTCTTGGGAGAAAGAAGAGGTTTGAACATCCAAAACATCCAGTTAAGAATGGTGGGGACGTTGATGAAGAATTTCTTGTGCTGTAAAATGCATGTATGATGAGTGATATGTTGACGGAGAGAGTGATTACTGACTAGGAATTCTGGATAATGGCTTTGGAAAATATTGGTCGCTTCCGAAGCTGCGTTCTTGGCATTTGCGTCCCGACTCCTCAGGCTCACCCCTTCGTAATCTATGTTATGAATGTGTGAGAATGGCATTTAGCGACGAGGACGATACATATTATTTACCATGGACCTGGATCATATCATCAAGCTCCATGAAATCAAGCCTCGCGATGCTCTTTTCCATTAAAGCGACGCGCCATCTGGTTAGGAGCAGGGATTTTGTATCAGAATGGATGGCCTAAGATGTAGTTTATACTATGTCATACCGGAGAAACCGCTGTATATCCCCGAAAACGACCGAGGAATTTTCGTTTCCGCCATACACGTTATACCTACATAACAACATTCTGCGTTAGAAGAACATTTGGGATGCAAGTGCTGCGTACACGACGGGTCGACCAGCCTTATCGTGACCAAAGTTATAACCAAGCTGTCCAAACACATTTTGCGGGAACTCTTCTTTCATAGCCGCTTCTACATTGAAGGACTCTCGCCATCGCAATGTCGAGACTAGCATATCACGCGCCTCGTGTACATTCAGGTTTCTAAAGATTCATTCAGCGAAAAGACTCTTTATGGTTCAAGAGAGATGATACCTTGCACGAAGGAATTTTATCAAGACGACACTAACACGGGCGTCTCTCGGAGAGTGAGGGTCGACGGTTACGCCCCAGATAGTCATTGGGGTGTCCTTGGCCTTGGGATTATCAGGATATCCATCCGCGAAGACATCTGGGAGGATGGCCTGGGGACGTGTATATCAATATTCACATGTAGAAATAGATCCTCCCCAATCATACCCTGAACTCTTTCAGAGCACTCCATTCAGCCTCAGTGAACTTCTTCGTTAATGAGCTCTGAGGCTCAGGGCTCTCGTCATGATCTTGTTTTGCAACTGGCTCGACGACGGGACTAGCCTGAGATGTTTGCACCGCGGGAGTGGTAACAGGTTCTTCTGTGGCGATCTCATTAGTAGCATGCTGTGGTTCTGCATCCACGACCGGCTTAGGGAGATCGGTGGACGCAGAAGGTTCTGCAGCACTAGTAGCTGGAGTGGCTTCTGACATTTCTGATTAGCATACATTTGTTGCGTTCTCAAGGACTTATATATATATATCCCGGTGATACTTGTACTTACTCTCAACTCTGACCCCAGTAAGATGAGATCGGACCAACATCTGGACATGTACCTAATTATATGACAGAGAGGATTGGAGGCATCATAACGTATACGTAGAGAGCTCTGGAAATCACGAAGAGGAACTAAATACGGTGCTGGGAAACATTACGGCGAAAGTATGACTTTAAGTAGCTGCAGCCGGTACATTGCTGGCTGTATAATCCTAAGGCATATTAACCATCAATACCAGAAAACAACGGGGAGCGTTCAAAGACCAACCTCCATCTCAGCATCAAGGGCAGCAGCACTTACAACCGGCCTCACAGCCCTATGAGCTTTTCCACCGCGTCCACGTCTTCGCGGTCCACCGCCAGTCCTTCGGGAGCAGGTGACCATGATGAGCGGAGAGTCCTTTGGTTGACGAAGTAGACTATATGCAGGGACTAACCTGGGCGTCTTGGTACCATTCACAGTAGCTGCGACAGGAGTCGCTGCAGGAGCCACGCGTTGGACAAGAGGGGCAGGGCGAGAGGGGTCGACGACAATTTCGATCTTCATGGGACGTTCTGTGAGACGAGTGGTGACAGAGGAAGTGAGGGGTGATATGGGAGAAAGCGAGACAATAGTCAGCTGGCTGCATAAGGGAGCGAGGAAGACGACAGAAAAGACTGAAAACGATCTTCAGGACCAAATCTTGTTACCAGAAACCAAAGCTTTGTCTCTGCCGATGCGTGTCGTCGTCTTCGAGTGGTTCCAAAAAGAAATAACCGTATCCGAGAGCGATCGCAAGAAATCGTTAGGTTTCACAACCTCCTCTCCGGAACATGCACAGTTCGACAGCCGTGCACGTCTCACTGTGACCATTACACCCAAATAAACTTGCTACTCCTCTGAATGCCTGGGAACTTCCACGCAAGGATTACAACCTCATCCTAAGCACTCGGCCAGAGACATGGAGCCAATGATTTCCGGAAGCTGGTCTTAAAAAGCACAGAACCTCTATGCCAACGAGACGCAAAAAGGGGAAGGCGATACTGACTGCCATCGATTAGCCGATTGTTATATTGAGTGTATGCCTTGTTGGCGTCACCCGCCCTTTGGAATTGGATGGCGGCGACGCCTTTAGAACGACCAGAACTGTCAAAGTGAAGTGTTACTTGTCGCAGAGGACCAACGGTGGAGTGAAATAATTCCTTGAGATTGTTGTGAATAAAGAGGGAAAGGGAGAAAGAAAAAAACGAGATAGGCTTACTTTGATTTGAACTTCATTGACATCTTGAGGTAGATTTGATACCATGATTTTGTCAGTAGAAGCCTGAGGAGGGACTACGGGTGGTGCAACTCCAGCACGACCCCTTGCACGAGCACGAGCACGAGCAGCAGGGCTAACAACAGGACCAGAGCCAAGGATTTGAGCACGAGCGGAACCTCTACGTGAGACACCGCGACGACGTTTTGTCTTGGAAGAGGCTATGATCTATAGCAGTGTGATTAGAATAAGTAAAGGGGCCCGAGTGGAGAAATTAAAGTGAAACAGACTTGGTCGAGAGTTTTGTCCATGATGGTTTTGAAGCTAAAGTTGAAACGTTGATACATTATAAACAAAGTCACGGTTGCCGTCACACAAGGTCACAGAGGTTGCCCAGTGGCCGCCTCCTAATCTCCAACGAATGCGTCTTCCTGATGAACAACTTCAAGTCAAATGGTGGCATACTGGCGGACTCTGACACAAAATATCTGTCCTTGCACGCTCTCCTTGCCAATATAAAAAAACTCACTCAGCGCTATCAGAGAACCATGAGCAGGTCTCATCTTACTTCTGCAACCCCTCCTTCTTCTTCTACAATCGTATTCATCCTCCTCTGTTGCCTCTGGTACACCACTTCAGCTCTTTCTTCCAATACTGGGAAAGCAATCCTGACCCAATTTCGCTATCCTATCACCCTCACTTTCATCCAGTTTGGCTTCGTCGCAACGTATTGTCTGCTCTTCATGTCTCCCATCATACGTTTCACTAGCCTCAGGATGCCCACAAGAGTAATCATACAGAACACATTACCTATGGGAATCTTCCAGGTCGTTGGCCATATGTTCTCTAGCATCGCCATCTCAAGGATACCAGTCAGCACAGTCCATACGATCAAGGTACCTTTGAAGCGTTTATTCTTCTTGTCTCTTCAACCACTCATCTCCATTCAAAGGCATTATCTCCCCTATTCACCGTTGCTGCATATGCACTCCTCTTCAGCGTCAGCTACTCCACAAAAACTTACTTATCTCTACTTCCCTTGACCTTTGGCGTTATGCTCGCATGTTCATTTGACATGTCTGCATCCAACGCGATAGGTTTGCTCTGTGCTTTTGGATCTGCCCTCGTCTTCGTTAGCTCCAATATTTTCTTCAAGAAGATCATGCCTTCTAATACGGCTGGCTTGTCACAAGATTCGTCCCACAAACTTGACAAACTCAACCTATTGCTCTATTCGTCAGGCATGGCCTTTGTCTTGATGATTCCTTTATGGGTTTATTATGACCTTCCTCTATTCATGTCTGCTACATCCAACCCTGCTCATATAACACATCCCAAGGAGGGCCATTCCACACCCCACTCCGTCACGTATTACTTTTTCATGAATGGTACCGTTCACTTCGCCCAGAACATCATCGCCTTTGTCATTCTCTCCTCAACTTCTCCTGTAACGTATTCCATCGCCTCACTCATAAAGCGTGTGGCTGTGATATGCATCGCTATCGTCTGGTTCAATCAAACAGTGCATATAATACAGGCCTTGGGAATTGCGTTGACTTTTACGGGCTTATACATGTACAACAACGCCAAGTCAGACGTGGAAAAGGGCGAGAAGAAGATGAGGAGAGTCGAAGCCGCGAGGGACCTCATGTTGCCGATGACCAAAATGGATTCGCAGTTAATGACAGATGCAGACATCGTTGTCGCGGAATCTACCGCTACATCACCGTATGCCCGACCGAGAAGTGCTTCTACCACAGCAGCCTCACATTACCACCATCTTCCTGTTGTCACAACCCAACACCAACATCATGTATACGCTGCAAACAAGTTCTCCAAACTCCCACCCGTAGTAAATACGAAGCTGTCTACAATTGAAGATGCAGAGACCGATCGAGTAACCTCTTACCCCTCACCCCCGCCCTCTATAGATTCACCCCCGCTGGGTACCATTCCTTTGGGACATGCGAACAGTGCGATAGAGAACGCCTGGAATAGACAGATCCCTCCAGAACCTATCTTGGCTTCATAGCTATTTATCATTATAGGCATATCATTTGACATACTCTACAGGAACTCTACGCACTCTTCTATCACCCCAGATGCATTTCAGGATTAATCGTTACATACGTATTTATTAGACAGATCCGTTGCCTTGCGAACGGTAACAAACATGTGACAACGAGTTATGTCACACTAGTCACCAAATTCTCACGTCCAACGCAAAGAAAGTTTTCTTGTCATTGTCAACGGGGCCATCGACATCCTCAAGACTCCGCAAGTACTCTTTCACTCAATATGGTTCGTATAGTTTTGTGTTGGCTTTATGAGCTCGTTGTCCTAGATCGTCTGCGGTCGCGTCTATTGGAACCATTGGATGCGTTAATTCATCATTGGATGATGACCTTGCAGCGTTCGGTCCACACGACATGCCCCAATCTGACATTCTTGAATCTTGCAGGCTCGAGGACCTAAAAAGCATCTTAAGCGTCTTGCTGCGCCCTCATCATGGATGTTGGACAAGCTCAGCGGAACATATGTATGTCAAACACACTACGCACAAAACATGTTAATAACATACCATCTGGTTCGGTAGGCCCCTCGTCCCTCCCCTGGTCCTCACAAGCTTCGAGAATGCCTTCCCCTCACCGTTTTCCTCCGCAACCGACTGAAGTATGCTTTGACTGGCCGAGAAGTCACAGCCATCGTTAAGCAGCGCTTGATCAAAATCGACAACAAAGTTCGCACCGACGAGACTTACCCCACTGGTTTTATGGGTCTGTTCGACCATTTTCACGCGTTCATTACCCTTTCATCACAGTCTCTCAATGTAGATGTCATTTCTATTGAGAAATCGGGCGAGCACTTCCGCCTTCTCTACGACGTCAAGGGCCGGTTTACAATCCACCGCATCACGCCTGAGGAAGCCACGTACAAGCTCCTGAAGGTCCGCAGGGTGGCTATCGGTGCCAAAGGTGTCCCGCATATCGTCACCCACGATGGCCGAACGATTCGCTATCCCGACCCCTTGATCGCGGTCAACGACACTGTCAAGTTTGATCTGGAGCAAGGCAAAATCACCGATTACGTCAAGTTCGACACAGGCAACATTGTCATGATCACCGGTGGGCGTAACATGGGCAGAGCGGGTGTCATCGTGCACAGGGAGAAGCACATTGGAGGATTTGATATCGTGCACGTCAAGGACTCGCTGGACCGGACATTCGCTACTCGGTAGGTTTGCACTTGGGGATCTTCTAGTGTCGCCGCCTAATAGTTGACCAAGGGTGACGAATATCTTTGTTATTGGTGAGGGAATCAAGCCATGGATATCATTGCCTAAGGGCAAGGGTACCAAGCTCACAATCTCTGAGGAGAGAGATGTCAGGAGAAAACAGCGCGCTGCAGAGTAGTAGATATGGCCACTGGGATTCGCTCATCTTATGACATGTTTTATATGCTGTTGAACTCTGATGCAAAAAAAAAACTCATGCATATATCATGACATCCAACATAGGCCATACATTTTCGTCACCAGTAGTCAGGATCCCTTGGTGCTACAAGTATATCTTTACCCCGTTTTTTTCTCTCTGCTTCCCATTTCGCAACCCACTTTGCCATCCTTCCTCTGGAACTTTCGCTGCCAACATTAACTGTAGCAATCATCTTACCCCAGTTAAATGACATTGCAAAGCATGTCAACTCGAAAAATGAAGAGTGTTCTGAGTATGGGACCGGGAAGAGCTGCAATGAAGGTGTAGAACTCCGCGCTGGGTGGAGGTTTGCATAGGTGAAGGATTTATAGTTGGAAGGTGAAATGATTGATGAGACAGGAGGCAGCTGGTCTGTACCTACTGGTGGACTATAACTGATAAAAACCGTCAATCGGGCCCACAGTGGAAATACAGTGACTAACGTCCAGCCAGTCGGTCTAAACCCTACCACCTTGGTAAAATGACCTTTGAAGCGCTCCACGTAGGTCTTGAGCTTATCGGAAGTAATGACTCCAAGCGGGACGAGATGGACGCGGGCGACCAGCGGATCTGAAGTCAGTAGAGCGTCAAGTTCTGGGTCAGCTTGACAGAGGAGAATCGCTCTTTTTCGAGCATCGCAATATACTTTAGATTGCAAGGCATGAGCAACCGCTGTGACTCCCAGATGTCAGCGTTCAAATTGAAAGGCGTACAACATATAAAATACCTTTAACGATACGTTCCTTCCCAATCGAATAGGTACTGGCAGAAATGAGACTACATTTAATGGCAAACTTGAGTGACACACACCCGATGACCATCAGTATCTTGTTTCTTTTGGCCTTGTCCCTTGAAGAATCTCCATTTGGGATCATCCACGAGTCCATAGTGGGCGTGTTGTGACCAGTGGAGTATCCGGAGGATATCCTTTGGGCAAGATCCGCGCACGCAGATATGACGAGCGGTTGAGGGGGGAACGTATACTGTGAACATGTAACATCAGCACCTGTGGTAACGTGGAACAGAATAAATAACTTTAGAGTCCAGGTATGTCGTATCAAGATACACATGGTCGATTCTCTTCCCTTTGACTGCAGGATGTTGGATATGTCGAGGAGATGCGCGAAAATCGCCGCAATGAAGATATCTGAATGTCTTTGAAGATCCTACGAACAGAGACTTAAACGCACTGTCCCCAGCGTTCACAGTCTGTGGTCCTTCGAAGTAGAACAAACATGACCCTGGACAATGATTGGCTTCGATAAGGGTAACTGTCACGCCGCTCGTATTCGGGATGACGGTGGGGACGTCCATAGGCAAGGGATGAACCCATTTTCGATCGACAGCCAACATATGGATTATCAGGTTAGCTGTGCACTCAGAGCAGTAAATGGGGCCGCTCTTCCAGTTAGAAGAGAGGTTTGTGTAATGATCAGAATGGGCATGTCTGTAGGGTGGCTCAGCACTATAGTAGATCAAATTTCAAGTTATAAAACGCACGTCAAAAAGTATGCAGTGACACTGGGTATAGTACCGTAACGGAACGCATCTACAGCAATCGGCATCCCTTGCAAGACTTTGTAAAAGGGAGCTTTTCGACGACCCCCATTACTTTTTGAAGGGTGGAAGTTACGGTCTTCAACCACTGACGCCTCTCTCCAAGCTTCGTTCTCTTTATGGGATGACATGAGAACGGAGAAGGCATTACTTGCACTGTCCTTGGTCTTCCCATCACAACTCATCAGTCGTAAAGGTCCGTGAACTTGAGGAGTCGAAAGCGAAATCAAAGGTCGGAACGGATTGGAAGTTGTCCCTTCAGCGGTTGAATTTAGACAGTCACTAGGGCCTGCTTTCATATCCTAAGCAAATAATGAGCTTCGTGGCAGAACCTGCGTGAAGTTACTTGCAGTTTGCGATATGTTCGCACTCCCAGAAACGCACGATGGAACAGGACCAGATGAATCTAATGGAGAGGAAATAGTGAGATCATCAACATCGTCTCCCTCGTCATCGACTAAATGCTCTAAAGGTACTTCGTCGTCGCCCATTCCCCAGTCGTCATCAAGAATGTTAGTTGAAAACTCAAAGTCGATCTTTGAGAGGTCACCATTGGGGATGAAGTTTTGGACATCTGGCACTTGGGAAGGACATGCCAAAATTTGGTCGTCTGTGCTTGATAACAATGTCGGAGAACCAAATGATAGAGGTGTAGAAGATGCAGCTGACAAGGGAGGATATGCTGTTGTAGGAAACAGTAACGATGGGTTCCCAAAGGAAGGAAACAGGAGTTCTGGGGGACATGAAGCGGTATTGGAGGTCAATACACTGGTCGATTCAGCAGATACGACTTTGTCAGGAGTGAAAGGGTTCTTGGTAGAAACTTTGTGCAAATTATCTTTGCTTCCAGGTTTCGTTGACCTTTTGCTTGCCTGAGTCGTATTCTTGGATGGTTGAACTTGATCAACGAACTCGACTTCGTCGGAGCTCCCACTTAGGCGTCGCCTTTTCGTCCCCTGAACTCCTTGGATCTGTGAGACACCAGGCGCATCGTCAGAATCAGAGTCAATGACTATGATGTCCTGAGCTGAAACCGCCCCCTCGCTACGCGTTCCTTTGAATTTAGTCCGTGCAGGTGCAGCTAGAGTGTTACTCTTTCGGTTTTCCAAGGGAGCGGTAGCAGGATTGAAGAAATCATGCAAAGTGGCGGTCGAACGAGGTATCTGTTTCTTCTTAAACGGTCCCATGTTGCAAGGAAAACATTCAGTTGATTCGGAGTTTGTCTTCAAATTTGGTCTCAAGGCGATCGGCCCAGTATACTTAAGTACCTACTACTTACCCCGGGAAAACGAGAATCTTACTTCTTCACGATTCCTGCCAAACTCCTGACACTCAAGAGCCCTCGTACACGCGCAGGTGCGCATGGACATCACAAAAGTATGCTTCCCAGCGTGAGAATATTTCCTGATCTCCTTAAGCTTACGTTACAGATTCTTTCAACCACATTCGATACATGGCACTACTTATGTTCCTCCTGTGAACTAAATTCTTAATAACAGTGGGAGTTTCTCAGGCACGTATTCTGCTTGTGAATTAACGTCACTAAAGCTTATTGAACGAGCAGGTAAATATTATACGACCGACACCAGTATGTACAGTCGCAGCTAGCAGCCATTTTAGCAAACGACCGAGTTGATTTCGAAGTACATTTGTCGAGGCCACTCTCCTGAATCGTATGAGAACCCGTGGATCCTCTTTCCACTTTGATGTCCCAGGACCTGATACTGGGGCTTCTTCCTCTGATAGCTACGTTGTAAGGTAGTCATTCGCGATACTTGGACGCTCTGATCCTCCCACGTCTACCATCTCATGTGGGTCATAGATTGCACCTATTTTGATAAATAGCTCGTTGATCAGTCGTTTTGCTTCAGAACGATCGTTCATGAGTACCCAGAAAACCACTGCCATCCTCCACAGGATACCATTTGCTCCCCCAGTGGCTGCACGGGCCGAGGGTATCTATATTGATCTAGAAGATGGCCGAAGAATCATAGACGCCGTAGGAGGCGCTGCTGTTGCGTGCATCGGGAACAATCATCCCAAAGTGTTGCAAGCGATCAAGGATCAAGTGGACAAGATGTCGTGTATGCATCCACGTTTTACATGCCAGCTACATGTTTACAATATTTCAGATGTTTACAACGTGCTGCTTTCCAATCAACCAGCAGAGGAATTAGCTAGGGTTCTGATTGCTGGCAGTAATGGCGCGTTTGAATTATGTGGATTTGTTTCTGGGGGTTGGTTCAGATTTACAAGTATCTTGTAACCCGATTTTGACTTCTGGGATGAGGTACCGAAGCCATGGAAAGTGTTATCAAGCTTGCCATCCAGGTAGGTATCACCTGTATGTTGATCCGCTATCTGGTTCTTATTCGCACTCGTAGTACTTTGGTGAAATCGGACAGCCTCAGCGCACTAATTTCATTGCACGCCGGCTATCGTATCACGGGAACTCGCTCGGAACACTTTCGCTTGCACACCACCCTGCTCGGCGTGGTCCTTACGAGCCATTTTTGGATCATCAGAACTTCCATCATGTATCTCCAGCATATGCAAAACGTTTCCAAAAACTTGGTGAGACAGAAGAGCAATACGTAGAGCGTCTGAGGCAAGAGCTGGAAGATAAATTTATTGCCCTGGGCCCCAATACTGTTATTGGATGTGAGTGCTCTTCGGACTGTTTTCGAGCATCTTGGCAATGGAAATATAGTCGTTGCCGAGACCGTTGTAGGAACAACGACGGGTGTCGTCCCTGCTCCGAAGGGGTATTTCAAAGGTAGTATATCGTGCCTGCGAGCCAATTATTTCTTCTATTTATTCATTTGCCGAAAGCTATGAAATCTGTCTGTGACAAATATGGCGCCTTGTTCATGCTTGACGAGGTTTGTCTATACTCTTGCCTACTCTTGCCTATAAATTTAGTGACGTATGTGCTTTGACAGGTCATGAGCGGAATGGGCCGTACGTGCTCAATGACCAGGCCATCCAGCTCTACATTGAGCATATTTTTTCAGGAATGGGCACTTTACATGGCTGGGAGTCATTTGGAGATAGCGTTCATGCGAGTTATCATCTTCGAAGTATAGCGGACATTGCGTGACATCTTCTGATACAGCCTGATCTTCAAGCCGTTGCCAAGGGTCTCGGAGGCGGGTGAGCACACAAGTGCTCATTTTAGTGTATTTGAGTTACTATTTGGTGCAGATATGCTCCAATAGGCGCCATCCTTATGTCTAAAAGAGTCGCAGATGGGATTCGCGCTAACTCGGGCATCTGGAAACATGGTCACACATATCAGGTATCATTTCGTCTGACCCGGGAGTATATCCATACTAATGGATTGATGCGTCTATCTAGGGCCAGCCCCTCGCGTGCGCGGCTGCGCTAGCGGTTCAAGAAGTCATCGCGTCTGAAAATCTTCTTGAAAATATCCGTCTTCAGGGGGCATACCTAGGTGCGGGTTTTTGGGCAATCTTATGTTCTTGAACTGGATCTATCGTAGAAAAATTGCTTAATGAGGGCCTTCGAGGCCCTAATGCGCTTGCTGCACCTTTCACGTTTGATATTCGTGGAGGCGGTGGCTTTTGGGCTGTCGAATTCGACTTCAGCGATGCCTCCGGTTTGAACTTCGGAGGTAATAATTTTGCAATGCTTGTACAACATCGTGCGCTAGACAACGGCGTGAGTGTGATGGGTATGACTGGAGGGTCAAACTTGGAGGGAACAAAAGGAGACCACATAATTCTTGCTCCCGCTTTCAACGTAACGAGGGAGCAGATTGAGAAGATTTCGGCTGTGTTTGTTCAAAGTGTCGAAGAGATCTTACGAGAATATTGTGATTCATAACAAAACTAGAACAACAGTCTTAATAATTAGTTGATAGCGAAATTGACAATGAGCGAGCATACGCCACTTTGCTTATATAAGACAAGATTGTGTTAGGGTATTTCTGTGCAGCTCGCTCTTTCCACAACTGTAACAGACTTGAGGTCTGTGTCCTCTTTCGACGCTCAGAGTCCAGAATAGATGGCTGGGAGCATGTACTAAATGGACTTACAACCAATCCATAATCAAGAAGCCACCACTAGCGCCAGTGCACCGACATCCGACCTAGACTTTTCAACAACCGCCGCAGATTATCGGGCCTTGCGTACAAGTGCAAGGGTCAAAGCAGCAAAACAGAAATCCCAAGCAAAAGGCAAGGGAAAGGAACGTGACTCGACTAACCCAGAACAATCCTCATCATCCACAGTAACGCTATCACCAGATCCCGTCGCTTCCCGTGCAATCCGAGCTACTCCAAGATCTAAACGCTCTCGTGAAGCTGTTGTAGGCAAAGCGAAAACTAACGAAAGCCCTGACGAGACTGCCAATCGTTCCAATAAACGGTAGTTGATCGATTGCTACCTGTGCATTACTGAATTGATCAACATGTACGATGTAGAGCCCGTCGAAGTATCCTGCCTGCTTCTTCACCCTTAACTATCGACGAACCCGTGCAAGATCCTAAAGGGAAGAAACGCGCTGTTCCTGAACCTTCTTCCGACGACGAATCTGCAGGCCCGTCTACCAAGCGTCCCAGAACTTCTTACTCTCTTCGATCAAACACCACCTTAACAGAAATCCTTGAAATGCCTCGAAAGAGCCGGTGAGATTTTATTCCTAATGTACGGATCTTGTTCTCACCATCGGATTATAGAGTATCCGCTGCCAAAGACAAGATGACGCTGAAGAATAAGATCTCAGCTGCAAGCTCGTCTCGGCTGGAAGACGAAGATGTGGAGATGCTGGATGCAGCATACAAACACGAAGACACCGACTTCGAACAGCAGGTGAATGAGAATATGGCGGAGGAAAGTGGAACTCAGAATGAATGTCATGATGGGGAACAACAAAATGCAGGAGCTGACGATGATGGCGATGATGACGACGGGGACGACGGGGACGACGGCGAGGGCGAGGGTGAGGATGAAGGCGATCGAGGTATCTCGTCCGTGGCCAGTGGGCCTCCCATTCCGGGGGGCATGGACGAAACGTCGGCCATGGCTATCTTTGGCGACTATCGGCAATTTGGCTCATACATGATGTCCCTGTCATCTCGTCTCAAGACCATGTTGAATAACATCAAGACCACTGCAGACCCCACTACGCGTCTTGTTACACTGCAGGAGCTCAGCGAATTGCTCAGCATAAGCACTGAGGATACGCTAGCCGGTTCCTTCCAAGTGGAACAGTTCGTGAGGGAACTTGTCAAGATCCTTGGCGGACGCGGGGCCGATGAAGATGAAGATGAGGAAGGGGACGATGATTCACCGGAACAAGACGAAGATGCTGCACTTGCAGCTGCGCTTGCTCTGAGTACTGGAAACACTTACCAGGGCGACGACAATCTTGAAGCGCAGGTCCTCGCTTGCCGATGCCTGGCAAATTTAATGGAAGCGCTCCCTGGTGTTGCGCACACTGTTGTTTACCATGGTGCCATCCCCGTCCTCTGCAGCAAACTGATTGAGATTTCATACATTGATCTCGCAGAGCAAACATTAAGCGTGAGTTTTGGAGTGGACTCTCACTGGCATATAAATTCACCCAAACTGGTTTTAGACCATGGAAAAGATATCTGAGGAATTTCCGAGTTCAATTGTCCGCGAAGGCGGGCTTGCTGCTCTCCTGAATTATTTGGATTTCTTCTCCATTGCAGTGCAACGGACAGCTCTTCAAGCTGCATCCAATTGTTGCCGCAACGTCGCATCTGAACACTTTCCGATGATTCGGGGCGTGTGGCCTATCATTCGTAACTGTTTGGCGTACTCTGATCAACGCTTGGTGGAGTTTGCGTGTCTCTGTGTTATTCGCGTTATCGATTCGTATCACCGTGCATCTACGGAAAATCTCGAGACCCTGGTCGATGTTGACCTTATCAGAGCCGTCAATCAGCTTTTGCTGCCAGCTGGTGGCTCGCCACTCATCGCGCCTAACACTTACACGTTGCTCTTGCGTGCCCTGGCTACCTCAGCAAGGGCTAGTCCAAAAATCACCGTGACACTTCTAGAGGCCGGTGTTGTTGATACTCTGCACCAGATACTGACGGGAGTTTTGCCTTCAGCCCATGAAAATGGCGAAGAGCAGGGCGGCGCTGGAGAAGGGCAAGGTTTGGGGGGAGGCCTTGCTGACATGACTGTTATGGAGAATTTAGCACACCGACCTAAAGATCAAGTTGAAGAAGCTTTGAGTCTTGTCTCAGAACTAATGCCTCCTTTGCCTAAAGGTACGCTTTTCGCTTCTTCTGTCTTTGCAGTGACCAACATTCCCACAAGATGGTATTTTCGACCACAAAGGATATACCGAGAAATCGTTAGCGCGTATGGTCAAGGCGAAAGCCAAGGCTGACAGGGCGGCTGCACGTCAAGCAGCTCAAGCACCTCTTCTTGCAGCCATGATGCTTAGTGTACCTGCAGATGAGCCATCTCCTGATGTTGGACCTGCCGAAAGTCACACTCCGGATATCGTGGAGGATTCAAGTGCTAATGTTGCTATATCAGCCTCACCGGATCGCACAGAGCTATTACGCTCGAAGCCGACAGTAGTTGGGCGTTTCATGCAGCTTATAGTCCCTATTCTCATCGACGTTTACGCCGCAAGCGTCATCACCCCGGTAAGAGTTAAGACCTTGACTGGGTTGCTGAAGGCAGTCAGTTTCCTGGATGGTGATGGGCTGAAACGAGTACTGACGGTAAGCTGCTGGCATTCTACTGTCCTAATATGTCTCATAGTCTGCTCAGTTTGTTCCCGTGGCGAGTTTTGCGTCGTCCATCCTGTCATCTAAAGATCATCCTTCGCTTGTCATCGGTGCTCTGCAATTGGTTGACTTGCTTTTAGTAAAAGTTCCTGCCCTATACAAGCCGGCCTTCCGCAGGGAAGGTGTATTCCATGAGGTTGAAGTCCTGGCTGAGAGGTCTATTACGTCAGCCAAATCGAAGGACAAGGACAAAGAATCCTCTGAGGCCTCTGCATCAGAATCCGGAAGCGTTCCACCTGTTCCCCCGGTCTCCGGCGCGTCGATCCCTGGTTTCAAGAAGCTCACTTCTCTATCTCTCGAACCTGAAGATGCTATCACTCTGCGTGCTCGAGTGATTCAATTTAAGCACCTGTCTAACGATAATAATGCTGAAGAGGACAATGCGTTTGAGGCTCTTCGTCTTCTGGTTTCTCGGATATCAGCTTCGAACGCAACGGAGAAGGAGTTGTCAGAGGCTCTCCGTGAACTTGCTGAACTCTTTGCATCACCTCATACCTCTGTTTCAAGTTTCGAGCTTTTGCAGAGCGGCGTTGTAGATGGGTTGTTACAATTCGCAACGGATCAAGATCGAATTCGTAAAGTTCCTTCTCGTCAATATTTTGGCATATCCTTATGGTGCTTCTTTACATATAGCCAAACTCAAAAGGCGCAAAGAGATGCTGCTAGAAGCTTTCGGATGCCGTCGAATGAAGTCTCTAAGCAGTGGACAAACTCCTTTCGCGACCTTGGTAAAGAAATTGCAAGAGAGCCTTACAAGAATGGAGTCGTTCGAAGTCATCACCGTGGCTCAAAGCAGTGATGGTCTGTCGAGCCAGTTTTTGACCGTTTGGACAATTTTTGACCGTCTCCTCCCCAGAATCAAAGCGCAGCTCCCCGTCTCTGTTGGCACGCCAGCTGCGCTTACGACTTGTTGCGGGCGAGGACGAATCGGATGTCCCTCGTAATCTGCACAACATCATTGTCTCTATTCACGCGATTGCCACCTTTCAAGCATTACACGACTATTTACATCCTCGTGTTGCGGGATTACTAAATAGCGGTTCCCGTTTGTCTGGAATGTTGGCGGCGTTGGCAGCAAGCGCGTCGACTTCACGAAGCGGCATTGGCGATGCTCAAGCTGCTAAACCTTCCGCCGCTCTGGTGGAGAACAGTTCATCTGCTTCAGTCTCAGGCTCTGCGCCAACAGTTGTACGACGCCGTAGTCAACGACTGAGTGCTAAGAATGCAAGTTCCCCCGCTGGTGGAGCTGTTCCAAGCACAGATTCTCCTGCTGCGACGTCAGCGACATTGGAAATGACTGTGTCCACACCGGGAGCTGCACCGTCCACTATGGAAACAACCCCGAGCGGCACGGTTGTTGATACAGGACTTGAAGCCGAATTCACTGATGATGAGATCGACGCGGACATGTTTGACGATGAAGTTGACCCTGATAACTCCGTGTCAGATAAAACAGTTACGCTCTCAGTTGTCGAAGGTCAGCACTTCAGTACTTCTAAACTCCGAGTTACATTTTGACCCTTCTTAGATGGATCAAAAGTCGAAGCCCAAACTCCAGATGGCACTAGAGTAGCAACTCCCAACACACCGTCTAAAGAGGGACCTGCGATTTCATTGACTCGTAATTCAACGTCTTCTAAAGCGTCTTATGCTGCTGCTCTCAAAGCGAAACCTACGGATTGGCACCTTGAATTCTCTATGGACGACCAGGCTTTACCCTTGGATTTAACGATATATGGAGCGATTCATCAACACGAGATGCGGAAGAAGACAGGTGCATTACCGCCTAGTCTGATCTGGCAAGGAGTGTATACTATCAAGTTCAAGAAAGTTACTGGTCCCATTCCGTCTTCGGATTGTACGTTATATGTCGCTTCTGCCTTTTGGTATACTCAATCTTGTGCCTGCTATAGCACGTACGGATGGCCTAGAAAACGGCACACGGAACCGCTCTCCAAGCCCTGGTCTTTCTTCTCTTGCAGAAGATGCACCCCCTGCCAAAATATTACGCTTGCTTCGAGTTTTATATCAGCTGAATACACTTGAAGCGGAACGTTCAGTCTTTTCTGGAGAGAAACGTAACTTGCCTGATTCGGCGTTTGTCAACAACAAACTTACGGCGAAATTGACACGTCAACTAGAAGAGCCCATGATTGTAGCAAGGTAATTTCTTTTTCCACAAGTATTTCTTCGAGTTGAACTAAGGCCATTCTAGCTCTTGCCTACCTGATTGGGCTTTGGACTTGCCACAGCACTTTCCGTTCGTGTTTCCCTTCGCTACTCGCTACAATTTCCTTCAATCTACCTCGTTTGGCTACGCTCGCCTCATCTTGAAGTGGCAAAGTCAACAAGGTCGTGCTCAGGACCATTCTCGCCGGGATGAAGGCATCGGTTTCCTTGGGCGTCTACAGAGGCAGAAAGTCAGGATTTCGCGGAAACATATATTAGAGTCAGCGGTGAAAGTTTTCGAGCTGTATGGATCGTCATCATCAATCCTCGAGGTCGAATATTTCGAAGAAGTTGGTACTGGGCTGGGACCTACCTTGGAATTTTACTCGTTAGTGTCCAGAGAGTTTGCGCGCAAAGACCTCAAGATATGGCGAGACTCGGATGCTACGAGCTCTACTCCTTATGTCAGCCACCCCAGTGGGCTGTACCCTGCGCCTCTCAGTCGCGAAGATATTGCCAGTGATGGCGGACAGTCAGTTTGTTGCTACTTTCTCCTGGCATTTTCACTGACTTTTCCTGCAGGAAGCGGACTCATATCCTACGGGTGATCGGACAATTTGTGGCAAAGGCCATGCTTGATTCGCGCATCATCGACTTAACTTTCAACAAAATCTTCCTCAAACAGATTCTCGGCGAAGAAGTTCCGCTCACTATTGCTTCGTTGAAAGTGCGTTCATAAGTTTATGCTATAGGAACGGTCGCTCATTACTCGATAGCTTGTCGACATGGACCTTGCCAATTCCATCACCAAGATCCAAAACATTGTAGCTGGACAGAAACAAGCACAAAATGACAAGGTAGGCGGCGTGAGCGTTCGACATGCGATCCGAACGCTTATTGTACCCGAACGCACAGCTTCTACGCAAAGTTGTAATGGTTGAATCAGTTGCCATAGAAGATTTAGCACTCGACTACACCATTCCCGGGTATGATATTGAATTACGAGTACGTGTCGTGTAGCGATGACTCCAAGTCGATGACCTTACCTTGATTGCTATGCAGCCCGGTGGAAGAGATATTGCTGTCACGATGGAGAATGTTGATGACTACATTCACGAAGTTCTGGATGCTATCCTTGGGACGGGTGCCCAGATCCAGGCCAAGGCTTTCAAGGATGGCTTTTCCAAGGTGTTTCCTATAACGGATCTCCAGGCGTTTTCAGCGGACGAGCTAGTGATGCTCTTTGGCAATTCGGAGGAAGATTGGAGTACCGAAAGTAAAATTCAATCGTCTTTGCTTGCTTGCGCCCTCACCGGTTTTTCCTCAGCCCTGGTGGAGGTCCTGAAGGCAGACCACGGATTCCATGTTGAAAGCCGAGCAATCCGTGACCTTGTTGAGATTATGTCAAACTACGATTCTCCAATGCGTCGTGCCTTCTTGCAGTTCATCACGGGCAGTCCTAAATTGCCCATAGGCGGTATGTATCGTGCTCAAGATGATTCACATATTATTTATCGTGATAATCAGGTTTCCGTGGCCTAAACCCGCTACTGACAGTAGTACGTAAACCTCACGAAGCTCCTCTTACGGCAGACGACTATCTCCCAAGCGTGATGACGTGCGTGAATTATCTGAAATTGCCGGAATACAGCTCGAAAGCTGTCATGGGAGAAAAATTGCGCATTGCTATTCAGGAGGGTGTAGGCAGTTTCCATTTGTCCTAATTACGGATTCATTTCCTTTCTCACAACCTTTGATTGGACTGTATTCTTGTTCTTGTGTCAATACATACATAGAAAATTCGTGAATGCTGACTATTTTTTTATACATCATCATGTCACATTTGCGAGAGAAAACAAATTTCAATCTCAGCTCGGGGGTCATCCGCTGACCAATCGGCATACTTGGACTCATCATCTTCGTCATCGTTTACTATCATGTCGAAGCACCATCCCGGTTGGTAGAATCAAACATGGCATTATGAGAAAGCTGATCATCTCTGCTTCCAGATTTAATCATGTGTAGGCGTCAACCAGGCATCGGCAAGTCATTCTATCACAACTTAAGAAGTTACACTGAGCTCATTGTGTTAGCAATTGGTCGCCTTTGTGAGAAATGTGACGGCAAATGGTGCGCTGTGTTTGTTCTGTTTTGCACTCTATGCTGACTTCACCGGTTTTAGCCCCGTCTGTGATTCGTACGTGAGACCCGAAACTCTGGTGCGGATTTGCGATGAATGCAACTTTGGTACTTACGGTGGTCGATGTATAATCTGTGGCTCCCCTGGTAAGCTGGATCTGTCGTCTACCTTTTTCGAAGACTTACTCACTTTGAAGGAATCTCCGACGCGTATTACTGTGCCGAGTGTACACGACTTGAAAAGGATCGTGATGGCTGTCCCAAGATTGTTAATCTTGGCGCTAGCAGGACTGACCTTTTCTATGAGCGGCGTCGCTTAGGTTCGCATAATGCATCTTTAGTTTGATAAGTTCTCACAATTTTGTCTTGTCTTAGGTTTCAAGAAAGGCTAGCAGCCCTTCGTTACGTACAGTGTAATTAATTCCAGGGAATACAGATTATTCTTGGATAAGGCTACAGTTCGATCTAACGGTATACGGGATATGGAATGACAGGAGGACTTCCGTTCGGGCTATCCAGATTAGCGAAAGCCCTACAGCATAATTAGCAACGAATCCTTAGGAAATATCAGAGTAAAGGACTCACCTAAACGTTTGCATGTCAACTTGCGACTTAAAAACCAGAAATACATGCGTGTCATCATGTGTGTCCACGTCTTCGCAAGCATCACAGAGATCGCGTGCACAATATGCGCACCGAAACCATTCCCCTTGTATGCAAGTCATACAGCGATCGCAGAGAGCAGAAGAATGGACAAGAGAAGTCAGATAAGCTAGGTTCTACAATTAGCAACTTTTGTTTAACCAATAGAGCGACATCACCTTTGGGATCAATCGTCGGAGTCCCCGATGCAGGTCCTGCTGGCGTTTTGTATCTACAAACAAACATCAGAATTTTAGGAAGATACGTGTGACAACAACGTACAAAAAGGGTAGCAGGGGGAACGAGAATTCGATCGGATGCTGAACTGGCCTAGGAAGCTTGAAGAATACATGCATTGGATCGTGTACGCTGTACGAATGACTTTCACAATCCGAGCACTGATTATCAATTTGTAAGCACGCGCCCGCCGATGAAGTGTGTAATGGCCTAACCAGATTGTATGCTCTTGGTAGCGAAGAGCAATTGCCACACTGGTATCGTATACCAATAATTTTCTGCAGATCGTTAAGATATACGAGTAAAATTCGATGAACTCATAACTGACCTGACCACATCCGTTGCACATGAGTTGGTGATCATCTCGCAGGGCATCAGAATCTCGTGCTCCAGAACCAACCACAGTTCGGGCATATGACGATACCACGGAGCTCGGTCTCGAACGTGGAACAGATAAACCAACGCTAGCAGCGTCTCCGCCAGTCCAGAGATGTATGGCTCTTCGACTCGCAATTTGAAGCTAAACACGTATTGTTAGCATTCGCGAAACAGTTCAGAAAGAAAAAAAACAAGCCTCTGTTGTTTCAAGCGGATAGGGAATCTGAAGTCAAATGTTTTTGACTATTTGAAATTAAAGGACAGCAAAAATATTTACCTTGATTAAAATGTGTGAAGAATTATGTCCACCGTCAGCCGAGTCCAAATTTCCTGGAAGACCAGCCGACTCGCAGTTGGCACAAATGTCGACCGAGTCACAAATCGCACAGTGGAAACGAGCACCAACGATGTCTAGCAGGCAACTGTACGATGTATGGTCAGAATGCACATATATCCAATGCTACATTCCGGCTTACTGAGCACATTTGACACCTGGATGCCTCAGAGCTGGCAAGTTGCACGTATTGAGATGTGTATGTCCAACAGACGAGAAGGGGCTTACATTGCTCCTCATTCGAGTCTGGCTGGACAGGCGAAAGGAAGTCAGGTTCGCTGCTGGTGCGGACTGGTCTGTCTGGAACAGTAAGGAAGGCATGTGAAGGATGCAGTTCATGCACTTGACTGTGTGAGTTCGCATTCATCATGTTAGCGGGGATCATTAGGTGGAAAGAGGAAGATGTTTGACCTGTAACACGCCCTACAAAGGTTGATATTTGGACAAGATACACACTTGTAACGCCTCCGGGGTGTGACAGCACCACATGTCGAGCATTTGGATATTTGCATCTCGTCTTGCACTTCAGCATCATTCAAGTCAGAAACATATAATAGACAGGAGACATGGACCTACCGACATCTTCCCATCCATTATTTCCCCAGACCTTCTCCCGATAGGCATGGCGTAATTGGCCTTTCTTTGGAGCTGCCCTTCGCCACTGAGATGCTACTTGAGTATCTTCTGGGGATGCTAGAACTGAAAGTCCAGGTGATGAGCCTGAAGAGAGGCCGGCTTCAATGGCATGATGAACTCCAGCAGATTCTATGCACCCGTTGCATAATTCATAGCCTGCTGTCGGAGGCACTCCAGAAACGGCGAGAGTTGAACTAGAAGGTACTGAGGGAAGCGGCTTGGCACGGCTGTTAATAGAATCATATAGTGTTTCAGAACTTCCGATGAACGTTTGAGAAGACGTTGAATGTAAGTGTGACAAGGAAAATGGTGGATCATGATGGAACCGTGGTGGATAACTGTAAGCACCTGGTAGAGAATCCTTGTCTTTCCCTTTCATGTGGATCCTGTCGTCTGTAGGGAGCTTTTCACCGCAAGTGGAACAAACGTATCGGATGGCTTCTAACAGGGTACCGCATTCAGAACAATCCGTGAGGGTCCCAGGAGGAGGAACAGGAGGAGGAAGTGAATGAAGTAATTCCCGATCGATAAAATGGAAGGAACTCTCCGCCGAAAATGAAAGTTCTCGAGAAGGTAAGGGGTCGGAGTGGTGAGTATGAAGGGAAGGGACCGAAATCGATGACTTTACCTGACGGTCATCCGATCTGATCTGTTGAGCAGCAAGCCAATCAAGTTGCATGGAAGTAGGTCGCGCTCTATTCCCATTATTTGGAGAACCTTGTCGGCCATTGGGACCCTCGTCATAACCAGAGTCATGCGTCTGCGAGGCAGAAGACCCCATGGAAGTATAGGTGTAGTAGTATCGTCCACTCGGATCTCTTTCCAAAGCTAAATCACCACTGAGTTCTTCCTGCGTCGGCAGCGCTAGTGAAGCTTCGTCTGACTCAGATGGCTCAGGTAGCGCTCCTAACATTGCGCGAATGGTACGCTGATTCTGATCTCTCAACCAAGCTACGCCGCGATCATTCTTCGATAGCGACTCGAATTGCACGCTTGAGCGATCGTCTCCAGAGTCTTGCAATTTAAGACGTTCAAAAATAATAGATGGATCTTCTGGATATCGCTCAGCAGCAGAAAGTTTGTGCTCGTCTGAAAATGGATTGAGCGCCTGGGCGATCGTATCTTCAGAACTAGCTATCATTCCACCGGAGGTATTGTTAGTAGTTGTAGCAGGATGTGTCACAGAAATCCATGATGACTGTGGAGATTTGGAAGAGGATCCCAAAGAAGCACTATTATGACGATCCTGCCCCCCTGCAGACCGAGGATGAGCGACGGATACCCCGCTATTGTCTCGAGAGCTGACGGTTACAGAATCATCGTCAAGATCCACAGACGGGGAGTCGAATGAGAAGGAGTGTTGACTTCCATTGCGCCCTTTGTAATCCTCCAAACTAATGAGTGAACCTGTATCCGAAAGGCTGGGGCCATCGTAATCGACTGTTATATGGACGCGCAATGTAACTTTACGGCTTCCAAAGCTACGGCCAGATAAGATGGATGCAGCTGACGACAGAGGGGCATCGTCACCCGCTTGGAAATATTGGATCGCCTCAGTCAAGTCCGGATCGTTTGTGATGTTTGTAATTTCTCCGTCATCGTCCTTGTATGCAATTGCGTATGACGTAGAAGAGAGAGCAAAGCATTGTTCTACCTGCGACCAACAAGATGTAGCGCAACACAAATGCTAAGCCAGTATCGGAACTTACTTTATGCCTGAGCAAGCCATACGTGCAATTCCGGGCAGAGGAAAATGTGATTCGCTTGTGCCAGCCGTCCAAGGTGCACTTGACGACGAGAGGTCGGTCAGGTCGGTTATACATTGGGGACATCGACCTCCAGAGAGGCAGCTGTAGCAAGTAATAGGGCAGTGTCTAGCTATCCATGAGGTGATCGATCGCTGAATGTTTCCGCAGCACTGAGTCCTTTCGGGGATACGACTCTCACCCCGAAATACTTCCATGGCTAAGGTTATTCGACCTGCAGGTATGCATGTTCCACTATCCTGCTTGTGCTTGCCTGACCAGTGATGGCAATAGGTTTATTGGAACGCTTCCATATCACACGCCATTTCCTAGGGTTCGACTCTTGCGTTCTCTGTGCTGCACAGTATGTTACTCCAGAACACAAAATGCTAGACAAACTACTACTATTTTCTGCACTCCGGAAAGTCATACAGTTACATGCCGCACTTGGTGTATGTGTGATCGGCGAGTCCTCTCAGGTACAATCCTTCGTCCATCTCGAGGCAATTGACCTTGCACAAGTCGTTGAATTTCCGGACATTGACGACCTAAAGGCCACGTTTGAGGACCAACTTCAACGGCCATTCAACACTGCAGCAGGTCTTCCTCTGTGGCGTGTTATTGTATTGAAGAACAATGTCGCATGCTTCGCTTGGCATCACTGCATTGGTGATGGTCTGAGCGGACTGGTCTTCCATCGCGCTCTGATTTCTGCACTCCAGGAAGCTACCGTGACCGACGATAGTGCAGAAGTTCATCTTCCTTCAACAACACAACTGTACCCTCCTCTGGACACTGTCATGAATATTTCTCCTTCTTGGAGGACGTTCTTGCGAGTAATGTATGAGCTTTTTGCTCCAACATCCTGGACTCGTAGCGGTTCTGCTTGGACTGGCCATGCAGTTGCAGTGGATACTATCCTAAAAACTCACGTCAGACTCATTCATTTCCCACCCCAGGTTGTCGGCACATTTCTTGCCCTCTGCAGGTCAAACAATGCCACCTTAACGGGAGCTCTACATACATTGGCGGTATCTGTATTGTCTGGTATTCTCTCATCTACCCAAAACGTCACGCAGCAAACTATCTCCTGTCACATTCCGATATCACTAAGAGAAGTGGCTGATATCCCTCAAGACGTCTTCTGTGATTGTACATCGGCACTGAATTTCTATGTTTCGTTTCAACACGACTTCTCATGGACCGAGGCCTCTAAGATCACTGCCATCCTTCGATCTCGCTCGAAGCCGGAGGAGGAAGTCGGGATGCTTAAATACCTATATGGTAATTACGTCGCATACTTTGAAGGCAAACTTGGTAAGAAACGGCAAGGGGGTCTGGAACTCTCCAATCTTGGTCTATTCAAGGGAGGACAGAGTATGCCACCTGGGTGTGAAGAGTGGTCTATAGGACAGATGGCTTTTGCACAATGCGATTCCGTTGTCGGGTCAGCACTCAAGATAAATGTCATCGGAAATACCGTTGGTGGCCTTACAATCACCGTTACTTGGGGGGCGGGCAGCGTTGAGGAGTTGGTGGCCGAATCCTTTGTTGCTGGTCTTGAACGTGGCTTTATGGAGCTCCTGATGCGGTGCGTTATAATCATACAACGCGTTCAGCGAGTACTTCATTTACTGGTTCTCTGTAGATGATAGAAGGCTGTGCACATCTACATAAATCAATGTTATCCCTATTTGCTAACGAGAGTCAATTTAGATATCTCACGCAGACCAGCTACTTTGTTTTACGTCTCTCAAGCAGGAAAACCTTTCCATTATTTGGAGTGACGACTCAGACACGGAAATAATGGACATCGATGACAAACAATCAGATCGTCTTCTTACCTTCGAAGTTTCCAAAACCAACGATCAGGAGGTCACCGTTCGGCCAGGATTTAATGTTAGTTTAGGCCTGTCTAGATTGTCTCACAGGCAATTGCGACACCCTCAGGGTCTGAGCTTGCCTCTGGTCAACTCCGTCCACGGCTACTGAATCAGTAAGTGCTGCCTTCATTCAGGCACCAATCAGTTGGGAAGAGTTTTGTTCTCAACCATATTGTGGATACCTCGTTCGCCGGTAGTGCTATGAGAACAACTGGTATGTGTCACTGTAAGATTATCTCTCGGGGCTTATCAGGACTTTCTGTTTTCCCAGAGGGTGTTTGGATGTCTTTGACACCTACAAATGACGCTCTTATTGTAGCATTAGACTTCGAAGGTGCCTCTATAAAACAGATTGCTCATCAGGGGTGCATAGCATTGAGCGCTCTGCTCACTCCTGGTGCTGTTCTATCTCTAATCTGGTCTGATCATTAATTTATCGCTTTATGACTGGGGCTCATGCTCAAGTGACAGGTTTTATTCCGGAACAACTTTGCACTCTCGCGTGACATTACTGGCCTCTTTCAATCCTTTCCATCTTCTTCGTCTGTTCTCGACCCCGCTGCAAATCCATCGCTGTTCCGGTCTACACTAGATATCATCATCAAGGTACGTGATGCAAATGGATTTATACATACAGAAAGAATCAAGTGAATGCAGGATGTCATAGAATCCAGAGTGGGCATTATTACCCCCTTGCACAATGGTGTTGCTTACCAAGCTTTCTTGCTCAGGTTCTCTCTCAAGTTTCAGGTTTGAGTCTCAACAATTCCATGCCACTGCATCTCTGCATGGTCTTTGGGAACCATTCCTTCGTCTTTGAAGACGAGTCTATCATGCGGCTCTGACGGTTGTTTTCTCCCTCGGTGTGCTGCCCCTTCTGCCATAGCGATGTGCCTGGCCAGACGTGCTGAACTTCGTGCCCAATCGGTCCCCAGACCTTCTGCCCCCTCATCACCACTGTCGCTGTCGCCCCTTTCATCCCCTTTGTCGCCCTCTCTGTCGCCGTCATCCATTTCATCACTCTCGAGCTCCTCTCGCCCACCTATGCCATTATCCATGTCAGACGACGTTGATGGCTCTTTTTCCAACCTGCCAAACTCTATGAACCTGCCAAACCCTCAGCTGGCTGATAGCGCAGCCTCCATGGCTTCCATCTTGTCGCTTTTCGTGGCTATGGCTCAACAAAACCAGCAACTCGTTGCTCAAGCCCAAAGCAATCCACCTGCACCCATTGCTCCTGCACCACCATCTTTCCCGGCATTCGTCTCCACAGATGTCTCCCCCGCTGGTAAGTCACTCCCTAGCCTGTTCCCTGCTATCGAGACAAGCGTGCTTTTGGAAATTGCCCGGCATGAGTTCCACCCAATCGATCTCTGCAAGCTGGATTTGCATTTCAGGAATAAAGCGGACATTGAGCGTTTGGAAAGTGCAACACCCTGTGTCGGTGGGCTTAAGGAGTACCCATCCCTCCATTCCCTTCTCATCCCCCTTTCCACCTATTTCGCTGTCCTTCAAGCTTTTTCCGCATCTGCTGGCGACGCACATGCTACTTTCCTCATTGGTCTCAGTGCGGCTCGCTATACAGCTCACCTTCTAGACCTTCACCAGAACTATGAGTGGACAGCTGTGGTTCAGTATCACATGCAATTACATCTCCACTGCCGCCAAGAGATGCTCAATGGGTCTTACTCTGGCTGGGCCCAGCCTGACCAGCTTCTGATGTCACAGTACCTTTTCGGCCACATGCGTGCTACTGGTGGCACCCCCTCATCACACTCTGGGACTGGGAAGTCCAAGTGTGATGTCAGCGGCGAAACATATTTTGCTTTCAACAAAGGCTCCTGCTCGACATCCCCCTGCCTGGATGGACACATTCACAAGTGTTGCAAATGTAGCGCTGCTGATCATGGTGAGAAGACCTAGGGGTTCGGCTCAGTGGGCCTGCAGCCCGCTTCATGTGCTGCCACCAGCTGGTGCCAATGCATGCACTCTGGTTCCTCTTCGGTCTCGGTTACCTTGTCATCCATCTCCACCACCTTGCCTTTCACATCTCACCTATAAGGGCAACCTCAGCCTCTAGCAAAGGGAAATCTGAAGTTAAAAACAGGGATTGGGGGTGCACCTAGCAAAGGGAAATCCAAAGAGAAAACTCTAAAGATCCCTTTGCCAGTGCCCAGTATATGTGAAAACTGCAAAAATCAAATAATAACTAAAAATAGAAAAGGTGGAGATAGGCTGATCAAGGCCGCCACATGATGTAATACCAAGGGGTAGATGTTGGAAGGGTACTCCGTCTCTAAATATAAAACTGTCAACATGCACAAATGTGATAGAAAGGGAAATTAGTAATAAAATAAGGAAAAAATCATAGAAAATGAAGAATAGAAGGAAACGAGGCGAGAAAAAATATAGGACAAATGTAAAAAATAGGAGAAACATGTGGGACACCCTCTAGTCCCCTTACATCACCTCCCTCATCCTTCTTTATTCCCGCCCGGTCCGCCACCACCATTGCGCCCTAATTCCGATCTGTGCTGTAACACCTATGATTCTCATGCATCTCCTTCCCCTCCTGTCTCCACTCCCCTTGTACTTGCTGCCTGGCACCATTATCTTACTGACTACCCTGACTCCATATTTGTAAAGTCTATTCTCAATATAATTCAGTTTGGTGCCAACATTGGCTTTTTGGGTGACGAGTCCAGGCAATCTTACAAGAATCTTAAGTCTGCTCTGGAGCATAAGGATTTTGTTGACATCTCTGTCCAATCCCTTCTGGATAATGGGCATGCCGCTGGCCCTTTCGCCTCCCCCCCCCTTCCCAAATTTCGTTGCTTCCCACTGGGTGCGGTTGGTCACAAATGTAACCCAGGGAAGCTTCACATTATTATCCACCTTTCATGGCCATGCAGGGCTTCTGTCAACGATGGCATTCCTGATGATGAAGCCCATATTGCCTATGACATGTTTGAGCGCGCAGTCCATGACCTGAGGTGTCTTGGCCATGGTGCTTTGATGGCGAAGCTTGATCTGAAGGAAGCATTTTGCCACATTCCCATTCGGGCTGCCGATTGGCATCTCCTCGGTATTGACTGGGGCTCCAGGTTTTATTACCTGCTCATGCTGGCATTTGGGCTTAAGTCTGCACCATATATTTTTAACCTCTTTGCTGAGGCTCTTCATTGGATCATCCAGTGACACATCCCATCAGCACTTCGCCATTATTTGGATGACTTCCTCCTCACGTTCCATCCCTCCTCTGATCCCTCAGTATGCAATGCTGCGATTGAATGGGTTTCAGCTTTAGGAAATGAACTGGGGCTTCATTTCCAAGACTCTAAAACAGTCTGGCCATGCACCCAGCTTGAGTTTCTTGGACTTGAACTGGATTCTATTGCGATGGAAGCTTGCCTTCCATCTGATAAGCTTGCTTACTTGACAGATCTATTGGATGCTTGGATCCTGAAGACTAAATGTACCTTGCATGAGCTCCAAAAACTTACAGGGTTTCTCCAGTTCACATCGCAAGTCGTTCCGAAGTCAAGGACATTCATCTGCTGTCTTTTTGATTTCTCATCAACATTCACATCCCCCTTCGCCACCCACTACATTCCTAAATCTGCCGCATCTGATATTTGTTGGTGGCAGACTTTCAGTGCACAATGGAATGGTGTGATGGTCCTTACACCCTCACTTCCATCTATCTCTGTCTACATGGATGCTAGCGGGCGAAAGGGCTTGGGTGGTGTGATAAGTGACCAATGGTTCTCTGCTCGAACGCTGCGCTGCTATCACTGCCATGACATTCAATTTAAGGAGATCTTTGCCATCTTACATGCAATTCTTTGCTGGGGTGACTCATGGGCAGGGCACCATGTTACTTTTTTCTGTGACAATTCAGCAGTCATTGCATGGATGAACTCTGGGACTGCCAAATCCCCTCATGCAATGCCAGTGCTCCAGGCAATTACCATGCTGGCTGCTTGTCTCAAATTTTCTTATTCTTCTGTTTGGATTTCTACTGAGGAGAACTCGCTTGCTGATGCTGCATCTCGTTTCCAGTACACCAGGCTTTTCCAGCTCGCCCTGCACCTCCCCCCCAAACCCTCATCACAGAAATCCCACCTCATTGGTATGAAGCGCACTCTAACATGTCACCCCATGCTGCCTTCTACCTCTGGCATGGCCTCGCCTCTAGCACCCGCAAAACTTACTCTACAGGTCAAAAGTCCTACATCAACTTTGTCTGCCTTGAACCCGGTCTTCTTGACCAGCCTGGCAGATTCCTGCCAGCCACAGATAGATCCATTGTTGAGTGGGTGTGCTCCCTTGGTGATCGTGGGCTGCAACCCAAAACCATTAAGGGCGACCTCGCCGCTGTTCATTCCCTCCATGTTGATGAAGGCTTACCTTTCACAGCTTGTGAATCTGAGTCAGTGCGCCGGGTCATTCGTGGCATCAAGCGCTTCCATGGAGAGTGTGAGCATACCCATCACTCTCCCCATCCTCCAACAGTTGCCGGTGATCTCTCCATCAGTTTCAATGCATCTTTTGACGCTGCCACCAAACTTGCATGGGCTGGTTTCCTGCATTGCAGTGAATTCACCCTCAGCCGTGGCAAGAAGTTCAATGCAGCCTCAAACCTCACGCATGGGTGCATGACATTTGTCCCCTCCATTGAGGATCCCACACACATGAGGCTCAATTTTCCTGCTTCAAAGACTGACCCTTTTCACAAAGGCGTGTCAGTTTTGATTGCCAAGGTGCCCATGGGTTCTACAACATGTGCTGTTTCTGCACTTCAACACCTTTTCATCGTTGATCCCCAGCCACTCAATGCTCCTCTCTGCTCTGATATTGATGGCTCCCCCCTCACATGCACCATTTTCATCTCCACACTCAAACAACGTCTTACATCACTCGGCATCGACACATCACAGTTCACTCGTCACAGCTTCCGCTGGGGGGCTGCTTCTGCTGCCACTACTGTGGGGTACACAGATCATGAGATTCAGCTTCTCGGCCGCTGGTGCAGCAACATATACAAACTCTACATTGATGTTCCACGTGAGCACATTCTGGGTCTCTCTGCACGTCTCCATTTGGCTGCTCCTCATGCTCAGCCTTTCGTTCCTCCAGCCCTTCCCTTTGCTCCTGCCTTTGTGGCTTGAGTTCAGCCTCCCAACATGGAGTCCGTGCAAAAGAGCTTGGGCAACCAAATACATTTATTTGCTTGCAAATCACACAGACTCGTGCCTTCAAGACCTGAGCCCCGCGATCTCTCCCAGCGTCTCTCCCTCCTCCCCTTCCTTGTCTCATCTCAGGAGCCAGGCATAGATGAACAGGTCAAAAACATTTGACCAAGGTCTATGTAAGCGACCAATCTTATCTGATCTCTGTTTTTCCTTTCATACATCTCTTTCATGGTCTCTTCGATACATCTCTTTCATGATATGCCTATTTAGATTCTCTCCCATGTCTCGTTTCCATGTCCTGCTTCTTTCCCCATTACTGACATAGAGCTCGTTAGTCCAAAGGACTCGAGATTTCTTCTTTCTCCCACCCCTCATATCCCTTACCCCTCTTTTCTGTTTTCTTTTTCCTTTTCTTGTTCTTTTTCTTTGGCACTATACTCATGTATGTACATTTGCCTGTGCTGGCTTGAGTTCGGCCTACCAACACGGAGTCCGTGCAAAAGAGCTTGGGTGACCAAATACATTTATTTGCTTGCAAATCACACAGACTCATGCCTTCGAGACCTGAGCCCCGCGATCTCTCCCAGTGTCTCTCCCTCCTCCCTTTCCTTGTCTCATCTTGGGAGCCAGGCATAGATCCTTGTACATGAATGTGCATGTGATTTAAGTGTGATCGAACATGTGATTGTGATGGACAGGTGATCGTGATGGGCATGTGATGGTTGCGCTGAGTGTATGAAGTCGTGTGTATGTTGTAAGAGAAACAGTTTTCTTACACTCTCCCTTATTTAAAATTTTTTTGCACCTATCCTGTCTTTTCCTCCCACATGATCAACACCTCTGTTTCCAACATCTCTGACCATGGCAGCCACAAATCTGACTCTGGCCCATATCCTTTCCAGTAAACGAGATACTGTTTCCCTCTCCCTCTTGGCCTCTTGTCCAAAATCCTTTCCACGAAGTACTCTGTTGACCCCTCCGCAGTTACAATAGGACCTGGCCTATCCATTTTCCTCCCTGGGAACAGGTCATTGTCGCTACCTGTATGGCGCTTTGGGTGAGCAACGTGGAAAGTTGTGCCTTGTGCTGATGAATTGCTAATTTTTATGTTGAGGTATTCAGGAACACCTCCACAACATCATATGGTCCATCCCAACATGGCATGAATTTTGCCACTCTCCCACTCTTCTTCTGCATGCAATCTTGCCTACAGTGTGCTGTTTCTAGCATTACTTTGTCGCCCACTGTAAATTTTGGGTCCAAGCCTCTGTCTTTGTTGGCATGATGAGCCTGCAAGATTTTGGCTGCCAGCAGGCAGTCCCTCGCTCCCTCAACCTCATCATTCAGTCTCTCTATCAACTCCTTAGCCCTCACTGCCTCAATCTCATCCTCTCCCTCCCCCATTATGTCTTCTCTGGCTATCAATGGCAGCAGGATTTGTGGGGACCTCCCCATTTTTAACATGAAGGGTGAAACTTGAGTCGATGTGTTCATGGTGTTCATAATGTCGAAGTGTACTTTTGGTAGCAACTTTGCCCACCCCTTCTGGTTTTGTTCCACATGGAAATGCAAGCACTGGATTACCGTCTTGTTTGTATGCTCCAAGGATCCATCTGTTTGTGGGTGGTACACTGTTGAAAGTTTGTGTTTTATGCCCATGAGCCTCATGAGCGCTTTCCAGAATTTCGACACAAAAATCTTATCACGATTGCTGATAATCTCCAAGGGGCAGCCATTTTCACAGTACCACCTGTGAAAGAACATGCTCACAAACTCCTCGGCTGTCATATCTGTTCGACATGTGGCTATCTGTATGTCTGCTCCCAACCGATCTGTCATTGTCACGATGGCATCAAAGCTGTCATCAATGGGCAAAGGGCCTACAAAGTCAATCGCCACAGAGTCGAATCTCTTGTCAGGGATTGGGAGTGGGTGTAGGGGGCCCAGCATTTTTGCCATCCCTGACTTGTTTTGTTGGCAAGGACTGCACACAGGGATGTACACGTTCATCAAGTCCCTCCTCATGTTTGGCCAGTAAAACTTGTCTCTCAGTGATCCATATGATTTCTCCCCTTCGAAGTAGCTGAGGTGATTGTGAGCAAGTCTGAACAACTGCTCTCACAGGTCCTTATACTTTGATATGATAAGTCTCCCACCCACAAACAATAACCCATTTTTGAATGTCATGTCCAGCTTTGGGTCCACAACGCCATGCTTTAGGTCATCTAGGATCGCCATGCACCACTTGTCTCGTGAATAACCCTTTTGTATTCGCGTGTACAGTTGTAGTGATCTCCACCAACCCCAGGGGGATCAAGTTTGTATCTATTATATTCTGAGGCAGCTGGTTTCTATAAAACCAGCTATTTCCTAATTTGTACCTTAGTTTTACACCAGATCACTCACTCAACCCAATTCATACATTATTTGTGTCATTGCCCAGTGTGATCTAACTTAAACTACCCCCGACTCACTATACTTTTTTTGACATACAAACTCATATACAACTCAAAGCAACATGCCTCATGGTGAACATTCTCATGTTCATTATCAACCCATCAACATTGACCCTGATTCCCCACTCTGGCACCATCCCAGAGACTTCCCAAAGTGCACTGATGCCTTGTGGGCACCAGACAACCCTTTTTTGGGCCATATCAACCTGAAACAGCAGCACGATGCATCGAAGCATCATGCCACATCACAGCCTTGCATGGCACAAGACTGTAAAAAAACGCGAATTTTTTTTGATGCCAATGAGCATCAAATCTGTATGTCCATCGAAGAGCTTGCTGCCAAGCATTTTGCCCAGGCAACGAGTGAGTTAGTTGATCGCTGCAGAAGCGTGATCATTTATGATCCTCAACAACTTCATTGAGAAGTGAGAGCCCTTGCAAATTGTTTTACCAAACAGTTTGAGGCCCAAACTGGTGCAGTAGCCAGCAGTTCCCCGCTGCTCATCAAAAGATGAGCATACAGTGACCCTGCTGGGCATGAACCCCAGCAACAACTAAGTCTGAAGCTTGTCAGACACCAGGACAGAGTCGGGTCCTGGCATGGACAAGGCAAAGAGACAGAAGAGATGATCCATCAAGATCATCGAGACCCAGACCAGAGGAACGACTGATGCAGAGTCAAGGTTGCTGATTGGGAGTGGATATGGAAGGCAGGCACAAACGACCAGCACAGAGTCAAAGTCATTGAGAGAACCATGAGTCTGAGGACTGTGGATGCACAGGAACCAATTCTCGTCACCAGATGAGATCTTGACATTGTCAGCACCAATTCAGATGTTGTATGTTGAGATGTTCCCATGATACCCGTTACCATAGTTACTTACTCAACATTTATCCATCCATATCGTTCTGGATCCACCTCAGTGCTTTACCACATTCACTGAGGTTACCACCTTATTCTATTCAGCTTCCTAATCGATCCCTGCTTCCTAGAGGTTATGGGCCCTGCCGATATCTCTGACATGTCTTCGACAAGCAACAATCAAAACCTTAACCTTCCAAAGCTTTGAGGTGATAGCTCCAATTGGGCAACCTACCAGGAGCACATCATCAATTACCTTGCTTCGAAAGGGTTGAAGAAGCACATCTTGGGTACCGCGCAACAACCGATTAAGCTCAAAGAACGTAGTGGGGACTATTTCAAACCCCATAGTCTAGCCCCACTAACCGACGAAGAGCTTGTGAAGCATGAAGAGGATGAAGAATCCTATGACCAAAAGCAGGCAGCAGTTCAAGAAGTTGTGTACAGGACAGTTGACAAATCCACATTCCTACAGATCAAGAATGAAGCCACTGCTGCAAACATATGGAAAAAGGTCATCACGATCCATGCTGATAAGGGCACGATGTATGAGACCAACCTCTTGATGCAACTCCAAACAATCCAATATGTTGAGAATGGGGATATGCGGAAGCACCTTACAAAGATGACAGAGATCAAGGAACATCTTGCCGAGATGAATTGCCCAGTCTCTGATGAGTCTTTTGTATCCTACATCCGCACATCACTTTCACTCATTCCAAATTACTGAACCCTTCTTACCATGTTGAGTGCCACCTCTCACGAGTCTGGGAAGAAACTCACCAGCTTGAATCTCATTTGGCATCTCAATGAGGAAGCCAACTCCATCGCTCTCGAGGACTCAATCAATAAGTCTAATGCTGCAATGATGGCTGCCACGACGAAGTCTAGAGGGGGAAAGGGAAAGGACAAGTCAAACAAGGAGAAGTGTCACTGCACCAACCCCAATTGTGGGAAGGATGGTCACACAAAGGATCAATGCTTTGTGAAAGGGGGAGGAAAGGAGAAAGAGGCACCAGAGTGGTTTAAGAAGATGTCTGAAAGGAAAGTAACATCAGTGAGTGCGAATGCCGCAGAGAAAACCAAAAATGACGATTCTGAAAACTACGCGATGTTCACCTACGATCTTCCTGATAATCCCACTGCCCTACTTGTCACCTCCAATTTCACAGTTGAAGCCCACACCATCTCCCATTCAAGTGGAATAATCCTCGATAGTGGTGCCAGCAGGCACTTCACCCCCAAACATTCAAAGCTCTTGAACTACAGAGAAATTGAACCCGAGCCTATATGAGCTGCTGATGGACGAATCTTCAGCGTGCTCGGAAAAGGTGATCTAAAGGTTGAGCTACCTAACAGGGATCAGAAACTGACTCCGATAACACTCAAGAATGTTTATTACTCACCTCACATGGCATTCACATTGATGTCTGTCTCCAGCATCAACAATGCTGGATTTTCCCTCCTCATCAAGGGCAGAACTTGTGTAGTCCGCAGCCCAAAATCAAACATCATTGGATGTATTCCTCTGGTTCAGGGGCTTTACCGTGTTGGTGGATTTAACTCATCTCCCACACCTGTTGCAAGTTTGGCATCAAAGCTGATGTTGATCAGTGAGCTTCATCAAAAAATGGGGCATATCAATCATGATGACTTACGCAAGATGGTGAAAGAGGGGATGGTTGAAGGGATCGAGCTTGATTTTAACTTGAAGCCCAAATTCTGCGAAGTCTGTGTGAAGGCAAAAGCAGACCATAAACCATTCCCAAAGAAAAGCGAGACAGTCTACAAGGCATATGGCGAAAAGGTTGTTGCTGATTTATGGGGACCAGCCAGGGTTGAGTCATTGGGAGGAAAGAAGTATTACTTTCTATTCCAGGACCTGAGCAGTCACGAGGAGAAAGTTTATCTCCTTCAGGAAAAATCAGAAGTGTTTGGTGACTACAAGAAGTACAAATCCTGGACAGATGTTCAGCGTGGTGCACAAATCAAGATATTCAGATGTGATCGAGGTGGTGAATTAACAAGCAAGGAATTCAACAGCCACCTCAAAAACGCTGGAACTGTTCGACACCTCACTGTTCACGACTCCCCATCATCAAATGGTGCAGCTGAACGAGGGAATAGAACCCACATGAACACCGCCCGAGCCATGATGATAGGTGCTGGCCTGCCCCAAAATCTGTGGGCTGAGGCAGTGCATCACGATGTCTGGCTGCGCAATCGTGTGCCAACACGAGCCCTACCTGAGCTGAAAACACCCTTTGAGGTAGCTATGGGCAAGAAACCCAATTTGTCACAGCTCTGTGAATGGGGCGCAACGGTTTGGGTAAAGTGGCTTGATGCAGGGAAACTGGACCCTAGAGCTGAAGAAGCTTGTTTCGTAGGCTTTGACAACAAATCCAAGGGTTTCTGGATCTACTGGCCAAAGAAATTCAAGGTCAGCATTGAGAGGGATGTGTACTTCGACAAAAACCAGGCGTTGCAGCCTGATGAAGTCTCAATTGAGGGGGTAGAAGATGTATTTACCAATTTGGATACTTCGCAGCCCTCCAACACCTCTCAAGCCATTCCAAAAGATCCAGAACCTGTCAAAACAACCCCAACTGTGCCAAACAAAGGTTCAGAACCCAAAAACATCGAAAACCCGGCCATAAATCTGCCAAAATCACCCACTAGCAGCCCAGAAACCCCTCAAAATGCACCAATACCTCCTCCACACCAAAGGACCATGCGGCGAAATTCCCTAACAGGTCTCACCCCAGTCAACAAAACCAAATATGGCCGGGGAAAATGCAAACAAGTCACCAGCTCACGAGCGAGTGCCAACATTTCAAAAGTGGTTGAGGGTGCCTTTATGCTTGAGGATAATGATTCTCTTGAGCCAGGGGGAGTAGAGCTTGATATAAGCGAAGAGGTATGGTTCCATGAAGCTATGGAACTGGCAATGGCGGCTAATGAAGATGAGCCAACATTGGAAGTGGCACTGAAAGGTGATGAATGTATTGATTGGTCAGACATGATCGAAGCGGAATTGTCTCAAATCAAGAAGTTATACACCTGGGATCTTGTTGTACCCCCGCCTGGCACCAATATCATCCCATCTCGATACATTTTCTTCCGTAAACACAATGCCAAGGGCAGAATTGTCCATTACAAGGCTCAACTCATTGCTAAGGGTTTTATGCAACAATTTGGCATTGATTACACAGATACGTTTGCTCCCACCGTCCACACAGCCTCCCTTCGCATTCTATTATCTTTTGGAGCTCAGAAAAGCACTGTTATTGTTCAAGTGGATGCCAAAAACGGTTACCTCAATGCACGGCTCCAAGGTGGAGCAGAAATTTACATGAAACTCCTGCCACTTTACAAATCCTATCGAAACCTACCTCCAGATCTTGAAAAAGAATGTGAGGTCATATGCAAACTGCTTGCGCCGATGTATGGGACAAAGCAGGGCACTCATGATTGGTACACCAATGTCAAACAAATTTTATTGATGCTTGGTTACTCAGTCTCAATCGCAGATGAAGCCATGTTTTACAAATTGAATGGCAATAAATACACCATTGTCACTGCTGCCACCGATGATTTCACCATCGTCACTGACTCAACAAAGTCTTTGAACCTAATCAAGGGTCAGCTCAATGAGCACTTTGAGATTGTCGACCTTGGGGACATCAACTGGCTTCTAGGTGTTAACATCAAATGTGACCTCAAAAACAAAACAATTTCATTGGGTCAACAGGCTTATATTGAGCAAATACTCACTCGCTTTGGCCTCGAGAATGCTCATTATGCCGTTACTCCCATGGAACCTAGGATCGACCTCAGTTTGGATTCACCCGCGGTATCGCCCAATGTTCTCACACCTGCTGAGAAGACCAAATACCGAGAAATGATCAGTTGTCTCATGTACGCCACTGTCATGACCCATCCCAACATCGGATTTGCTGTCTCTACTCTCTCCCAGTACATTGAATCTCCAAGAACCACCCATCTCATAGCTGTGACTAGAGTTTTTTGTTATCTCTTGGGCACCAAAGAACTCAAACTCATTCTTGGGGGCATTCACTCTGAAATCTCTGGCTATTCTGATGCTGACTGGGCTTCCCATATGCATTGTCATTCAATCTCTGGTTTTGCCTACTTTCTAGGCATCGGTGCCGTTAATTGGAGCAGCAAGAAGCAACATATTGTCACTCTTTCCAGCACCGAAGCAGAATATGTTGCATTAACTCATGCTTCAAAGGACATTTTATGGATTCACAAATTACTTACTGAATTGTCTTCTATTTTTCCTTTTACAGTACCTACCATTCTTTATTGTGACAACCAAGGCGCAATCCATCTCTTGAAGGATTCAACTTTCCATGGACGCACCAAACACATTGACATTCATTTCCATTTCATCCACCAAACTATCTCCAATGGCCACGTCACCTTGCAATACTGTCCTACTGATGACATGATCGGTGACATCTTCATGAAGTCACTTGCATGAGTCAAATTTGAGAAGTTCCGTGCTCTCCTTGGACTCCTCTAATCCCATGTCCATCTCGAGGGGGAGTGTTGTATGTCAAGATGTTCCCGTGATACCCGTTACCATAGTTACTTACTCAACATTTATCTATCCATATCATTCCGGATCCACCTCAGTGCCTTACCACATTTACTGAGGTTACCACCTTATTCTATTCAGCTTCCTAATTGATCCCTGCTTCCTAGATCAGATGCCTCACCCGTGGAACAGGACAAAGGGGGAGAGGAGGCTGCTGAGACCAAAGAATGAGCATCAAAACTCAGTGGTGTCAAGGAAAGGGTATCTGTGTCTGGAGAACCTGTACACAGTGATAGACTCAATGCAGTCGTCTCGAGTCCCAGTTGGCTGAACCTAAGGAACAATGGAGAAGCAAGTTGTTCTAAAAGAAAATCCATCAGTGAACAATGGGTAGTGCCCCAAGCACTACCCTATGCAGATCAAACAAGGTACTTACCTTGTTGCCCCCAACCTGCATGCTCAAAAGCATGTACAATTCCTCCCCATGGCCCTCAAGTGCTCCTATCCTCAAAACTGACATGTTCCATCGAGTGGTCTTGTTCCCGTTGACGCAGAAGGTCAAAAATGCATCATAGCAACGTGTTTATACTAGAACGTTAAAACACAAATGTTAAAACTAACGAGAAAGGGAATTCTTCATCAATAACAGCTGAAGTAGTTCAAATGAACTACTTCCCTTGTTCCCCAACCCCTATGCACTCAAAAGTGCATAATGACACACATTATGGACCCCTGGTGGCCATATCATCAATGAGCCCGCAATTCCCCAAGGAACCGCATTGTTGTCATCTTGAAGCTGGCAAACCTGGTCAGAACAATGAAAAAGTTTGTTCTGTAAACAAAGATGTTAGTAACCGATGGACAGTGCATTCGGCACTGTTCTCAGCAACACAGGTAGTTTACTCACCTGTGTCCAAACATCCAGCACATTCAAAAATGTTTATCGATCCTCCACACAGCCCCCAAATGGCTGTACCCTCTACACCATTGTGGCCCACCGAATTGCAGCATCCTTGTCCATCTGATGGGTCAAAACTGTGCCAAGATAGCATGGTTATCCAAGTACATTCAAAAATGAATGTTAAAACTGACAAGAAGTCAAAATCTTTGTCAGTATTATTCCCTGTAGTTCACATGAACTGCTTACCTGTTCTTCAAGACACCACACACTCAAAAGCACATGGCAACCCCTCTGACAGCCCCCAAATGGCCATATCCAATACACAGCTGCGACCTCAGGCAGGGCCATGTCACCACAATCTTGAGGTGTCGAGACTGCACCTTAGCGATGCAGTATGCGAGAAATGTCTGCGTTCGGACATTGTAACTAAATCAAAGTCACAAACTTTGTTAGCAGGGCCTCTGGACCAGGGTAATAGGCTGTACTTACCTAGTACAGTTCCAACACCTCTTGGTCATGGCAGGAGGCTGAAGAGGGAGCACCAGGGACTCAGGATGCAATACACCCCAAGGATAATGGGTGGACAATGTACACATCATCCACCTTTGCGAGAGTTGATGCGGACAGTTGCTGGTCAAGTTGAAATGCATGACAGTCATGTGTCATGCATTTGAACATGTTCAACGTGTTCCAATTCCAGCCACAGTCAGGAAGATTCCGACTGTGGATTCGATACAGATGGCTCGGAAACCTTTGTAGGTGCTACTGAGACTGTACAGATGGCATGTATTAGACAATACATGCATTATCCAGCCTGAGAACAGCTGGATGGTTCCTCCAACAATGGAGCATGCCTCGTTGATGAAGATTTCTGGACTTATAAAGTTCAGACTTGGAAATGCCCCGATCCCAAGAACTGCTCCTCAACAGAGGAGCACTGGCAGCCCTATGAAGAATCTGACAGAGAGTCAGATGACAATCACATCCAGGAGGATAGTGATCTGAGTACCAGTGAGGATCATTCTTGTGAAGAGAATGATGATATATCAGACTCAGAATCAGAGAATTACTCTGATGAGGAGAATCACATCTGAGAGGATAGTGATCAGAGTGAGGATGATCATTCTTGTGAGGTGAATGATGATATCTTGGACTCAGAATCAGAGAATTACTCTGATGAGGATTGCTGTTATGAACTTTATGATTCAGATGAATCATATTGACTTATATCTCTCTGGGAAACTCTCCAGAGACACCCACATCTCATTGTTGAACCTCAACAATAGCTAACCACCAACGAACCCTTTGCAAGGTTGTCTTGTTTTTCAATAAACAAAAATGTTTGTCCTTGTTGAACCCCAACGATACCCACATACCCGACGACCCTGTTCAGGTTGTCTCATTTTTTATAAACAAAATTGTTCCCCTCGTTGATCCACAATGATACCCACATCCCGACAACCCAAATACTTAAGGTTGTCTTGTTTTTTGATAAACAAAAATATTTGTTGTTGCACCCCGATGATGCCCCCTTCCCTATTTTTTACTTTCTTCTTATCTTCACCCATGCGTGAAGCTAAAGGGGGAGAGTGTAGTGATCCCCACCAACCCTGGGGGGATCAAGTTTGTATCTATTATATTCTGAGGCAGCTGGTTTCTATAAAACCAGCTATTTCCTAATTTGTACCTTAGTTTTACACCAGATCACTCACTCAACCCAATTCATATGTTATTCATGTCATTGCCCAGTGTGATCTAACTTAAACTACCCCTGACTCACTATAACAGTTTTGGGTTCGATTCTATTTCAAAAACTGCTCCCACCATTGTAGGTGTTGGTTCCGGCTCTGTAAGCCTCGATAACGCATCCGCTACAGTGTTATCTTCACCTTTGATGTAGGTTATTGTGTATTCATACTGTGATAGGTACTCCATCCACCTCACTTGCTGCAGGGACAAATCCTGTTGCCGATCGAAATTCTGGATGGTCTTATGGTCAGTGTAGATGTGGACATGGGTTCCCAGTAAGTCAACTCTCCACTTCATCAATGCTCACATGATGCTCAGTGTAAGGGGACTAGGGGGGTGCCCTGTGTGTTTTTCCTATTTTTTATGTTCATCCTATATTTTTCCCCACCTCATTTCCTTCTATTCTTCATTTTCTATGATTTTTCCGGATTTTATTACTAATTTTCCCTTGCTATCATGTTTGTACATGTTGACACTTTTATATTTAGAGGCAGAGTACCCCTTCCAACACATACCCCTTGGTATGATGTCATTCGGCGGCCTTGATCCACCTATCTCCGCCTTTTTCTATTTTTAGGTTATATTTGATTTTTGTCGTCTTCACATATACTGGGCATCAGCAAGGGGATCCTTAGAGTTTTCTCTTCGGATTTCCCTTTGCTAGGTGTGTCCCCAATGCCTGTATTATGTAGCATAATTTTAACTTCGGATTTCCCTTTGCTAGAGGCTTAGGTTGCCCTTATAGTAGAAAACTCTCCCCTAAGGCCCGAAAATCGCGAACGCACTGCCCAAGATAGGCAGGTACGGACTGGACGATGCTTCCCAAAGCTCCACAGAGTCCCTACACACTGTTCCAGATAATCTCGCCTTTATTACGCCGCCATTTTCGCCAAACGCGCTCCCTAGCGACATGGACGCATCAGAACGCTTTGACGCGCTTGAAAGCGACATTTCTGGAATGCGCGCGCAAATTGACTCGCTTAAATCTATGATTGAAAACTTTGTTAGGACCCTCCAGGCTAACCCTACGACCAATAGTTCCCCCTTTACAACTCCAAGCGCACCCAACAATGACGTTTTGCCAAACACGTCCACTAAGGAATGTGCCCAGATCAAACCGTCCCCCCCCACCGAATTTAATGGTGCACATGCGCAGGGACGTGCATTCCTTAATTCCTGTGAGTTATACATTAGTCTCCAGTCGCATCAATTCGTCAATGAGGCTGCAAAAATTTATTGGGCCTTCACATACATGAAATCTGAACACGCCTATCTCTATGTGGACTGTATCCTACATCAAACTAAAGAACTCGGTTCTCTACCTTTCTCCACTTGGGGTGACTTTCGAGCTGAGTTCGTACGCCACTTCTGCCCCCTCAATGAACGCCACCGAGCAGTGACATGACTTGAGTCATCCGCTTACCACCAGGGATGTCGATCCGTGGACGACCATATCGATGAGTTCAAGGATTTGGTGGACATGGCAGGATATGGGAGTGGGTTACCAGTGGTGGTGAAGTTCCGACGGGGGCTCAACCGAGAAATTCAGGACCAGATTGCACAGATGTTGGAAGGGTGCCCAGCGGACGATGATATCCTTGCTTGGTATGAAGCTGCTTCACTCTGTGATGAGAACCGACTCACAAATGAGGCGTTTAATGCTGCATTCCATGCTCCAACTACCACTCATACACCCTACACCTTCAATCAAAGCCTCCCCCGCCCTAACCCCATTCCTGTTCGTCAAACTCCCACACCAGCCGTCAATGTCCCAGTACCAATGGATGTTGATGCAGCCCGCAGCCGTGCATGTAAGCTGGATCTCTGCTACCGTTGTGGGGAACCTGGACACAGGGCTGAAGCATGTCCCCATCATCAGGATATCTGCATGCTCACCCCTGAGGGATGAGAGGAACTCCTGCAAGATTTGTTGGCGCTTGTAGATGTTGAGGAAGCGAAGGATCAAGTTGCAGAGGAGATTAAGTTGGAAGTTGTAGAGGAGCAGGATTTTCCTATTCGCAGTGAGTGAATTGTACGCCCTCACTGCCTGTCCATAACCGCTTTGAAGTCTTGTCAGTTGAATCCCCGGAGAATGAATCCATTTCTGTGACTGCTCCCCTCTCTGACCCTTCGAAGTTGGCTAAAGACGTACCTGCTCTCCCCATCTCTCCTTCTACTCCACGTCCCAAAATTAAATCATGGGAGCATAAACTACCACGCAAGTATATTGTGGCATCCACTCCCTCTGCACATTCCTTAAACCTAGCCATTGAACTGCAGATGACCGACACTGGACAGATACTCGGTGTCTCTGCACTCCTGGACTCTGGTGCGACTGGTCTCTTCATCGATTCCCATCTGGTACAACAACATTGCCTAAATACTCGCTCACTCTCACATCCGATACCTGTATATAATGTGGATGGATCCCCAAATGAAGCTGGTGCCATCCGAGAGGTTGCAGACCTGGTTCTCCGTTACAAAGATCATAGTGAGCGTGCCCTTTTTGCTGTCACTCAATTAGGAAAGCAAAAGGTGATTTTGGGATATCCATGGCTTTGAGACCATAACCCAGAGGTCAACTGGTGTACTGGGGAGGTTACCATGAGCCGATGTCCATCCCGCTGTTGGACGTGTTTCACAGAAGCCAGGCAAGAACGTCGTGGACAGAAGGCAGCAATACGACATACTCAGAAGTGTCGTGCTGGACCCCTGCCTATATCTGAAGTGGAATTGGAAGGGGTTCCTGATCTAATGCCGGACTCGGATGATGATGATGAGGACCCAGAGGAAGTGGAGGAGGGTGATCGGATCTTCTACACTGTGATTCGCTCATCGCATGAGGTGTGTGCCACATTGAACATATCCCAATGCCTCGCCGAGGCCTTCCACAAAAACAACGCTGCTAAATCCTCTACTAACTCCTTACTCCCTCATCTCCATGAGTTTGAAGATGTGTTCTCCAAGGAGTCATTCGACTCTTCCTGCACGCAAGCCATGGGATCACGCGATCGAACTCACCCCCGGCGCAACCCCTTCATCCTGCAAGGTCTATCCTCTCTCTCCGGAAGAACAACGGAAGCTTGACCAGTTCATCGATGAGCACCTGGCCTCTGGACGTATTTGACCATTGAAGTCACCCATGGCCTCTCCCTTTTTCTTTGTCAAGAAGAAGGATGGCTCACTTCGACCGGTTCAAGACTACAGAAGGCTCAACAACATCACGGTCAAAAATTGCTACCCACTACCCCTCATCTCTGAACTCGTAAACCAGCTCCGTGGAGCCCGATACTTCACCAAGCTCGATGTCCATTAGGGCTATAATAATGTGAGGATAAAGGAGGGAGATGAGTGGAAGGCAGCCTTTCGTACGAACCGTGGTCTTTTTGAACCACTTGTCATGTTCTTTGGCCTTACTAATAGCCCTGCCACCTTTCAGACCATGATGAACAACATCTTCCATGACCTCATCCTCAAAGGTGTTGTCTGCATCTATCTCGACGACATCCTCATCTTCACTTGCACGGTTGAAGAGCACTGTCGCATCACGCACCTCATCCTAGAGCGACTTCGACGGTACAAACTCTACCTTTGTCAGGACAAATGGGAGTTCGAAAAGACCAAGATCGAGTACCTCAGCCTGATTATCTTGGAGGGTCAAGTGGAGATGGATCCTATCAAGGTAAACGGGGTCACAGCTTGGCCGATGCCCACGAACAAGAAGGAGGTGCAGTCTTTCCTGGGCTTCATCAATTTCTATCGGTGTTTTATCAAGGATTTCTCACATCATGCACGATCACTGTTCGACTTGACAGGAAAGGAGGCATGGAGGTGGGATAATGCACAACAGGAGGCATTCGAAAAGCTTAAGGAGATGGTCACTTCCGCTCCGATCCTTACCTTTGCTGACGATTCGCGTCCTTTTTGTGTAGAAGCCGACAGTTCTGACTTTGCGACGGGCGCCGTGTTGTCTCAGCAGTCTCTGGAGGACCAGAAGTGGCATCCTGTTGCATTCTACTCCAAAAGCCTTAGTGCTGTAGAGCAAAACTATGAGATCCATGACAAGGAGATGTTGGCGATAATGCATGCACTTGAGGAGTGGTGACACTTCCTCGAGGGTGCCCAACACAAGGTGGAAATTTGGACGGATCACAAGAATCTCGAGTACTTCATGACGGCCAAAAAATTGAACCGTCGTCAAGCTCGTTGGTCCCTGTATCTATCTAGATTCGACTTCTCCTTGCACCACCATCCAGGTCGCAGCATGGGGAAGACTGATGCCCTATCCCGACGTGCAGACCATGGGGATGGCAGCGGTGACAACCAAAACATTGTGCTGTTGCAGCCAGACCTGTTCACCATTCGGGCACTGGAAGGCATCGCACCCCAGGGCGAGGAGCGGGACATCCTACGTGACATTCATCGCGCAAACCATAGCGGTTTACATGAGGATGTTGTTGCCCAAGCTGTTAAAGAACTGAGGAAGGGATCGACCCTTTCCTTACGTGCGGCAGAGTGGGCTGAAAAGGAGGACTTGTTGTATTTCAGGGATCGCATCTATGTTCCCAATGACCCAGACCTTTGCCGGCGCATCATATCCCAACACCATGACTCACAGATTGCTGGCCACCCTGGACGCTGGAAGACCTTGGAGCTCACCTCACAGAACTATTGGTGGCCACAAATGTCACGGCTCATTGGTCAGTATTGTCACACTTGTGACCTTTGCTTATGCACCAAGGTTCCTCGTCGCAAGCCTATTGGTGAGCTACACCCTCTTCCTGTTCCAGAGAGTCGTTGGGATGTCGTCAGCGTCGACTTTGTGGTGGAATTGCCAGAGTCAAACAGGTTTGATGTGGTGATGTGCACAGTTGACTCAGTGGGAAAATGCGCTCACTTCATTCCCACTCACACCACTGTCAGTGCCCTAGGTGCTGCTCGACTCTACCTCCACCACGTGTGGAAATTACATGGACTTCCTGGTGCCTTCCTCTCGGATCGTGGCCCTCAGTTCATGGCAGAGTTCACTCGTGAGCTGTACCGACTCCTGGGGATCAAACTCCTTGCTTCAACCGCTTATCACCCACAAACTGATGGCCAGACAGAGCGAGTCAACCAGGAACTGGAGCAGTACATCCGCCTCTTTGTCAATGAACGCCAGGATGATTGGGACGATCTCCTTCCTTTGGCCGAGTTCGGATACAACAACCATGTCCATGCTTCCACTCAACAGACCCCTTTCCTCTTAGACACTGGACGACATCCACGCATGGGATTTGAACCTCGCCAAACTCCCTCACACATCGAGATGGTGAATGAGTTCACAGAACGCATGAGGGATAGCTTGGAGGAGGCAAGGGCAGCCTTAGCAAAGGCGAAGGACGACATGGCGCGATTTTACAACCAACGCCACTCCCCAACCCCTCAGTACAAGGTTGGTGATCGAGTTTATCTTGACTCCAGTGACGTCTCCACTACACGTCCATCCAAGAAACTCGCTCATCGCTTCTTGGGACCTTTCCCCATTGTCAAGTGCGTTGGAACGCATGCCTATCATCTACGCCTCCCAGCCTCCATGTCCAGACTCCATCCCATCTTCCATGTCGTCAAATTGCTTCCAGCTCCCCCAGATCCGTTCCCGGGACGCCATTCACACCCACCACCACCACCTACAGTGATCGAGGGAGAACCCCAATATGAAGTCGAGTCAATCTTGGACAGCCGTTTGCGTCGAGGAAAACTCCAGTATTTGGTACATTGGAAGGGTTATGGGTATGAGGAGAACTCATGGGTCGAAGAGTCTGATGTAAATGCCCCTCGGTTAATCAAGGAATTCCACCGACGGCACACTGTGGCACTGCATCGCATTCAAGTCACAGACTTTGGTCGTATGCAATTTCGAATGCATCGGGGTGATGCATCTTAGAGAGGGGGTGATGTAAGGGGACTAGGGGGGTGCCCTGTGTGTTTTTTCTATTTTTTATGTTCGTCCTATATCTTTCCCCACCTCATTTCCTTCTATTCTTCATTTTCTATGATTTTTCCGGATTTTATTACTAATTTTCCCTTGCTATCATGTTTGTACATGTTGACACTTTTATATTTAGAGGCGGAGTACCCCTTCCGACACATACCCCTTGGTATGATGTCATTCGGTGGCCTTGATCTGCCTATCTCCGCCTTTTTCTATTTTTAGGTTATATTTGATTTTTGTCGTCTTCACATATACTGGGCATCAGCAAGGGGATCCTTAGAGTTTTCTCTTCGGATTTCCCTTTGCTAGGTGTGTCCCCAATGCCTGTATTATGTAGCATAATTTTAACTTCGGATTTCCCTTTGCTAGAGGCTTAGGTTGCCCTTATACTCAGCATCTCCTGTTCATGTACTGGATAGTGTAGTTCTGCTCCCTTTAGCTGCCTACTTTCGAAGGCCACTGGTCTGGCTGATTACCAAGTTTCCCTGAGTGAGAGGACGGCCCCAGTTCAACATTTGCTGGCATCGCACATCACAAAGATTTGATTGTCTCTGGGATTCTGGTGTTCTATCGTTGTCAGGCAATCCCAACTCAAAACCAGGCCTTTAATCGCTTCAAAAGCCCGTTGGTGTATGCCTCTCCATGCCGGGAATGCACTGTTGCACTCTCTCTTTGTTAGAGGTGTAAGGATAGTTGTGTGTTCTGCTAGTGCAGGTAAGAATGTGCTGATGTATCTTTGACTTTGGTGCCTGCCAGTTCATGATGTGTTCCACTTTAGAACCATTGGCTTCTATTCCCTCTCCCGAGATGTGGTGCCCCAGGAAATGCACCTCTGTTGTAAACAAGGCCAATTTCTTTGTTGAGCAATAAAGAGTTGCTGCTCGCAATGCCTCCAAAACCAATGCGACATTAGTCTTGTGTTCCACCAGCAATGACGACCAGATGATGATGTCGTCAAGGTAAACATGGCATATTCTTCCTATGAGGTCAGATAGCGCTAATGTTACACGTCGCTGATGTGTCGCAGGGGAATTCCGTAGCCCCATCAGCATAACTACCCATTCCCATAGGCCAAATGGCATCAGTGTATTTTACGTGGTCCAGGTGGACCAGCATCTAGAAGAATGAATTCATCATGTCCAATTTCCCCCAAATTTTTCCTTTCACACAATCCACAAGGATGTCATCGATGCGCGGCAGTGGGTAGTTATCAGGTATGGTCACTTTATTCAGCTTTTGGTAGTCATTGACCCATCTAGGTAGTACAGAGCTGTCTGCCTTCGGGATAATGAATGAAGGCGACGTGTATGGTGAAGATAACGGGCATATACATCCTGCCTTGGAGTGTTGTTCTATCAAGGTTTTCCAGTCCTCATGGTATTTTCTAGGACAGGAATATGCATGGCCCACGGAGATTGGTGCTCCCGCCTTCACCTCAATGTGATGATACACATCTGTCAGCAGTTTGCTTGCGTGCGGGATGTCCATTGGGAAACAGTCCACATAATGGTCCTTGTAAACCGCGTCAAATTTCTTGAGAATCTTCAAACCTGCAAGTTCCTCAATCTGCTTCCTTACAGTGGCGATTATGCACAGAGCACTAGTGGAGTGGGCTTCAAGGTTGAATTTATCAGGGTTTTCATCAAATAGGCACTGGAGTTCATGTAGAGCATGCTTCTTTAGTTCCCATGTATGCTCTTGTCCAAGCTTTATAGATTTTGTTTCTGCCTTTCGACGTTCCTGAGGCAAACATTTTGGTTTGCGCAGCCTCATGCATGGTGGGTTCAATAAATTGTAATGGTCATCTTTCACTATTGCTGTCCTCAGCTCTGCATCGACCACAATCTTGTTTATCGTCAAAAAATCCAGTCCCAGGATGATATCTGTTTGCAGGCTCGGGCAAATTGCCGCATTGACAACTTTTGATTTCCATAATGAGTCTGGGGACTGGAGGTGTAATCTACAATATTCTGTCAAACTAGAGTCTGAGCTCCTCTTTCCATCTACGAAGGCACCTGATACCGAAAATGGCTTGAACAATTTCCAGCACACGAGTCCCAAAATCTCTACAAGTTCAGATGAAATCAGCACTGGGGGGGAACCGTGATCAATTAGTGCTCGAATCGGGGTCGGTGCACAAGTTAAAGGGGCATCAACACAACAACTCCACCAAAGGTGCGAAGGTAGCGAAAGATTCAGCACGTACTCATCAGCTTCATCTTCCGCCATGTCAAAGTCGTCGCTGTCCTCCTCATCTCCGAACACGGCCACTACAAAGGCAGGGCCCTTCCCCTCAAAGGCTGCCTTAGCTTTCAGAGCCGCCGAGGTCATCACATTCTTGCACGCGTCGGCAGTAGGTCTCCCATTCGTCCCAGGAGGACACTCAGGTGCGTAGTGCCCTGCATAGAACAACCTGCAGCAGAAGCACCCACGGTGAGCCCTCAGGAGGTCGTGTTCCGCCTGCGTGAGCTTTGGAGTCGAGACCTGGTGTGTGTTGGTTGTGTTCCCGAGCACCGCCGGTGTGTTGGCATTCATCGAGGCTGTAGCCAATGCTGTAGCTGTGTTCCCTCCAGTGTTCAAAGAGTTGCTCCCGCTGCAAGTACCCCCACTCTTGACATTGGAGCGCACCGCAGACTGAGTTATCTTCAGCCATTCTTCTCATTTATTCTGATTCTCCTGGTCCAACAGGTGAACTCGCTGGACCCAGGCCTCGAGGTCGTTAATGGTGTCTAGAGTTCCATGGGTGTTGTTGGCATCATACAATGTTTTAAGAGCTGGGGCCAGGTGGGGGACAAAATGCGCGCGTAATTTATCTTCTGTGATATGGTAATCAGACCCGGCAATCACGAGCTCCGCGTTCACTTCATAAACACTCTCCGTCCAAGTTAAAAAGCTTTGCGAACTTTGCATCATGATTTGGGTTGCGACAAGGTCATCCTTGTCATGGTGAGTCATTATTCAAGATTGAACTGCTGATGTGTAGTGATCCTGGCCCCCCAGGCCGGACTATTTGTATCTATTAAATTACAAGGCAGTTGTCGCTCAGTTGTTATCCAGGGTTCAAAGGTGAATTCGTTAATGAGCTTCACGATCTGTTATTGACTACTGACATTCGTCTCAGACCCGTACTGCAGGGATGATCAAACTAACTTCGCGAAGTGGTGAATTGAAAGCCCATACTACTGCAAACTTCTTCATTCCATCGACTTCCACGATGTGTGAAAGTACATGCCTATACATCGCGATGCCAGGAACCTACTCGCACGCCGGAACAGCCACCAATCCACCCCAACCGTCGTACTGTGTAACCTGCCGGCATTTCATCCTCCACACACATTCGGTCGAGGTGTTGGGTTAGGGTATGTTCATTCTATCTGTTCTGAGATTGACTTGCTGTTTCAGGTATGTTTCTAACGATGGACACCTATTCCCATGCAAGAACCCTGCTGTGAAACAGCAAGCTTTCCATGTATGGGTTATCATATACCTTCGAGTTATACATGCATGAACTTCAATCTCCAGAATCTTTGTTATTGACAGGTAATGTTAATTGTAATAGGCGAATGTGGTGACTATAGCTTCTTCCGATAGATCTGGGTCGATGTGTAACTCTGACCGACGTCCGCTTCTGGGTACACCAGCCACTTCCCAGATCACCCGACGTTCTAACAATCGCTTGGGAGCTGTTTACTCTTCTCTGCAGAGTCTGCACGCGTTCTGGATATCACGTCATGCCGCTCTCAATTCCACGGGCGCTCAGGCGGCGGTGGCACGCAGAGATGCCTACAGCGTCATCCTTTTCGATCACCAAATCACAACATGCGTTCAGAATGACTTTAATAGCTCTCCTGATCAGCTTCTGGACCTTGTCTTGCCTCACGAAGCACGAGGGGGCACGGACATCAGCGCTTCAGCATTGACAACCACCCAGAGTGTGATGGAACTGGAGTACTGAGAGGTGAAGATCGTCGATGTTGTATGCATTCAAACCTTGACAGGAGTCCGCGACGAATACAATGCGCAGGATGGCTCAAATTGCTCTTGAGGTTCAAAAGAGCGCTCCTCGTGACCCGTTTCTCCCAGCCACAACCATGATAGATTCCTCGTTTCGCAGTGGCTCTGGACACGGTTCGTTGCCATTGCATCACAATACATTTTCTTAAGCGAACAAACTATAGGCTAGACTCGCGGAGACATTCCTCGGAATTGCATAGTCGTTGAGAAAACCTAGGGGCTCTGCTTCACTGAATACATCTCCCTGTTTAATATGTATGGCTTTCAAAAAAAATTACTTAGTTATCGTTGCAAGAGCCGTTCTTACATTGTAAGTGACCCCAGGTCAGGCCGGCCGCCGGATCGTGCCGAAGAATCAATGAAAATTATTCCAGCCTCGTCTAGCACTAACACAATGTTGACTGCGAGCTGTGAGGTTGGGGGGAAAGCGAGCGTTAGCTCGTTTTGGTACGCGGAGCAAAGTTTTAGCCGCTGGGTGGGCGGGAAAAACATTGCTCGACGATTCGCTCGTAGATAACATGATTGCAGAAAATTCTGAGAAGTGAAATAACAACGTGAAGTAACGACAATAATAAGTAAACTAAGGTACTGTATGGATTGGGGGGTTGGGCGAAATGATAGTACGGAGCGAGAAAGCTCGACGAAGGTAGATTCGAGCGACTGTGAGTACGTCGAGACTCGAGAGAGAAAGGCTGCCAGCGAGCGTGTGACGGCTGGACGCTGTCTCCGGCTTACCCCGGCAAGCGAGGGGTAGCTGACTCCGTGCTCATTCGCGGGTCTTGTCGAACTTGGGGCATAAGTATAGTATATTGCTCCTTTGTTGGATCATGCTGAAAACCCCAATACGTTCATCTCCCAAGTCGTGGTTCACTCTTCTCTATCGCCGACAAATGTCGACATCCACTATCACACTCACACAACGTCCGGCCGGGTGGAAGGCTGCGGCTCCTGGTGCACCTCCTGGCACCCAAACTTATTCTTCTAAGCTGCCAAGTCTCCCGGTGTTGGATCTACAAGAGACTCTCGGCCGCCTGAAGCAGTCCTTGAAACCTATAGCATGGTCCGACTCGGAATATGCTTCTGTAGAAAAAAAGATAGACGAGTTCGCAGCAAGCAAAGGACCCGAACTGCAAAAACGGCTATCTAAGCGCGTTGAGGAAACCTCACACTGGCTTGAAGAGTGGTGGGATGATGCTGGCTACCTAGGCTACAGAGATTCGGTGCGTTGATCATCCTTTGCGAGTCGCTGATATCCGAAGGTTAGTCATTGATCATTCTCGTTTCTAGGTTGTCATAAACGTATCTTATTACTGTACGTTGTGCATCGAACTTCGGGGAAACAGCTAGCGTACATTGAATTTGTATCAGATGGATTCGACGCGCACCCTTCACATTTGCCGCAAACGCCTTCCGCCAGGGCCGCTGGATTAATACGGGCAGCGTTGATTTTTCGCCAGAATCTCAAGCGTGGATTGCTACAACCAGATTCGACTAAAGAGGGACCTTTGTGTATGGATACTTATCGGTGTGTTCTGGACATCGTTCCTAAACCTGATTCACCAATGACCGACTCATAGATGGATGTTCGATTGCTGTCGTATACCAGGTTCCCAAGGTCTGGACTGGAGTATCTCTTACGCCAAAGAGGGTGACCTAGGAGACTCTGGACATATCATTGTTTTTCGACACAACAGAGTTTGGAAAGTCGAAATTGCAAGAGATGGACGGATTCTCAGCACCCACGAGATAGAGAAGTACTGACATTGTTTCTATCCTCGTTGATTGGCGGTGACGATTCGTACAGGCAGATACAATATATCTACGATGAAACAACTCGTGAATATCCAGGCGTGGGCATTTTAACTTCTTCTAATCGCGACGTGTGGGCTAAGGTCGACATTTCTATCCCCCACACGTACTGTCAAACTCACATGTTGCGCAGGACTATGTCAGTCTCTCGTCTTCCCCACATAACAGCTCCATCTTACACGCCATTCAATCCGCCGCATTCGTGGTCAGTTTGGAATCTTCTACTCCGACGGCCCCCGTTCATTATAGCCGTGCGCTGTGGCATGGGGACGTCATTGACGGTGTTCCTGTCGGTCTCCGCAACCGATGGGTCGACAAACCCGTCCAATTTGTGGTATTCGATAATGCGTACGCCGGCGTAATGGGAGAACATTCCGTCATGGATGGTACGCCTGTTGTGAGGCTTTGCGACGATATGCTGGAGATGTTGCATGATCCCGCTTTCGATCACGGTACTCCGGCATCTTCTCCTTCTACTCCAATTCCGTTAGAATGGGAAGTAAGTTCGACAATCATGCAGGCCATCGCGGATGCAGATAAAGCAGTTTCTGAGCTCATCGAGAGCCAAGAACTTGGTTTTCTGCTAACATCCTATGGGAAGGACGCCATCAAAAAGTTCGGTGTCTCCCCTGACTCATGGGCGCAGATGATCATTCAATTGGCTTACCGGCGCCTTATTGGTAACGAGAAGAGAATCGGTAGCACATACGAAGCGGCGACAACACGCAGGTTTTACAAAGGGCGTACCGAGGCTATCCGCGTCATCACAAGCGAATCTGACGCCTGGGTGAAGAGTATGGACGATGAAAATGTTGGCAACATTGAAAGAAAGAAACTATTCGATGCTGCTACTAAGAAACATGTTGGCCTAGCGAGGAGTGCTGGCTTGGGACAGGGTGTCGATCGGCATTTGTTTGGTACGTTGTGAGGGACAGACCTTGCAGATACTTATATAGAGCTCAACAGGTCTTAGGAGGCTTTTGAAAGAAGGTGAAGAGGTTTCTGCACTGTTCACAGACCCCGTATTTGTGAGGTCCAGCTATTGGGTCTTGAGCACATCAGCTGTGTTCTCAAAACACTTCCCCGTGTATGGATGGGGCGAGGTCGGTCATGTCTGTGTTCAATGTTCTTTTTTGAATAATTGTTCTAGGTTGTTCCCGACGGCTTTGGAGTTGCGTACATGACTGGCTACGACGGTCAGCACGCTGATCATGACGATCATGGCATGAAACTGATAGGTTTATTAGATCGGCTACAGTACACCATCACATCTCGGAAAGAAATGCCGAATGCGAAATTCTGTCAGGAAATAGCAAGAGCGGCGGAAGACCTGTATACATTACATGCAGACATTATTAGCTTGAAGTCGAGATTATAGAGTTCTATCTTGGGTTATTCCTGGGGAAGTTTCAAGGTAACACTTCGTAAGAATACATCCGTTGTTTGTATCTGTTAGGCATAAGTGCCCAAGCCTGAGCGTTGGAGACAATCCTTGACTTTTCACAGCTGTCTCCAGTCCATGCCTCTTTCGCGTTTCGAAGCATCATCCATCAGAAACAAGCTCAAGCGGGAGGAGGTATCCCGAAAATATAAAAAGACCAAGAGTCAAGAGAAGCTGCAGAAAAGAATTGCACAAGCAAAGTTAGAGGCCAATGATCCTGCTGCCAAGAAGGTAAGCTGGAATCAAATGACACTTGCTCAAAACTAAGCACTCTACAGAAACGCCTCGCCAAAAACATTCCACGAACTCTTGACAACACTCGAGAATTTGATCCGTCGTTTTTGACCGCAGACCCTAACCTGCCAGATCCATCGTCTTCTGGGGATTCACAGCAAGACGAACTAGCTGCAGACATCGCTTCCGATCCCTTCGCGTCCTACTTCTCGTCGACGGATGATCCGACTATACCACCAAAGATACTAATTACAACTTCGCCAAAGGCCTCGAAGGCGACGTACGAATTCTGCGATGAGCTGGTTGGTGTTTTCCCTGGAGCGGAGTTCATAAGGCGGAAAAAAGGGAAAGGATCTGAACCCGGAAGAATCGCTGGGTGGGCTGCGGATCGGGGATATAAGCATCTATGTGTTGTGAATGAGGACATGAAGAAGCCGAGTAGGTTGACAAGTGCTGTTTTGTGATGCATCTCGTCTGAACCTTACTACAGATGCTATTACGTTGGTGTATCTACCAAACGGTCCATCAGCATACTTTAGACTGACATCTGTTCAACTTACGCAACAAATATTTGTGCGTACTAATTGTTTTCCTTTATCTTGCCTCATATAATTCGATTGCCACTTTAGGGACATGCGCGAGCCACACCACACTATCCGGAACTCGTTTTGAACAACTTTGTGACGCGCCTAGGGCATGCAATTGGACGCATGTTTCAAACAACATTTCCCCCGATGCCCGAGTTTCAAGGACGACAAGTTGTAACGATACATAACCAACGAGATTTCCTGTTCTTTCGAAGACACCGGTATGTTCTAGCTCTGTATTCTCGTCACGAACGCTACCAATCAATTGCTTCAGGTACGCCTTCCGATCTACCGAAAAGGTTGCACTTCAAGAGATCGGCCCACGGTTTACACTCAAGCTTCGATGGCTCAAAAAAGGGATACCGGCCGTGCGGAACTTTGGAGAAGAGCCACATCGTTTGGAATTCGATAATGAGATTGTAGAAGCTGATCAGAAGGACGAAGCGCTTACAGAAAATGTTGCTCCGACCAAACCCAAAAAGGTAGTGCCACCAAAGGAGGACGAATTCTTGTGGACGTGGAAGGTGCGTCGTTCCCTCTTCAGCATAATCAAATGTCTAATGCTACACAGCCTGAACTTGAAACCACCAGGCGAACATTTTTTCTGTAGGTTGATTGAACCTACTTTGTATGTATAGTCGAACGTAAGTAGCATAAGTAAGTGGTGATCGTGGTGTACTAGTCGTGCCAGTCACTTGAGTTTACGCTCTTTCTACCAACCCATTATCTCAAGGGGCAGGATGTGAAATTCATGCAGTCGACTCTATTCTGTGAAACACATAAAGGTCATGGTCTATCTGGAAGTCCGGGATCGCTCACTACGACACTCGAGAATTCCCCAACAACGTATTCATATTTCTTCCACCTGCTGTGGCATCGAATCTACATGGAAGCCTAGTATGCAGACTAAGAAGCACCTGGTCGGCTGACTCAAGAACGTTTACTATGGCCCAGATGGCTATAGTATATGGCTTATACATTGTCGTTACGTACAACTCTGTCCCTAGCACGGATATCACCCACATGCCTGCTCAAAAGAGAAACTTGACATTCTTATAGAAGTCAAGCAGGGGGTTTTCACCATTCAGAAGACGTGTCTTGCCCAGATCTGCGTACGTCTCCATAAGCTCTGAGTGTGCAAAGACACTCGACTTGCGCTCTCCTACAGGAAGGCCGCTGGCAGAAGCAACACCATCGCGGGGATCTCTGCGATTGTTTGGGCGTTGCGAAGAAAAGAAGTCCGCGCCTAGCGACATTGATGTGGCGTTGGTCATTAACGGTGTAGAGCGAGCGGGGAGGGGAGCATCCACATTTGGAAGGAAGGAGCTAGAAGGGGGAGAAATAATATACTCGTACATGTCCCTGAGATGCTCGAAATTGGTGGGGAAGAAGATATCGAAATATCCTTGTCTCACAAGGAGCTTGGTACAAGGCACAGTAATGTTTCGGTATCTTGTCTGGACAACGGGCGCGTTAATACCAGGAATTGCATCAGGTAGCGATGAGAAATCCGAGAGGAGGAGCCGATGCCGAGGAAAGTTACTTCGGAGGGTCTGTAACAAATTCAGAAGTCGCGTCGGAATATATTCTTCTGCAGACAAGTTCGGAGCAAAGGGCATAGAAGTGTAATATCTGCGTAAGGTCTCCGACGTTTGCAAGAATTTGTTGATTGGAAGGGGGTGCTTTAGGCGACGTCGTAGATCTAGAAAGTCCATGATCAAAGGATCGTCCACAGGGACATAGATCATATCAAATTCGCCCTCGGCATCAATGGTGACAACTCCTTGGTACGGTTGCATGGTGCGCAGGTCGTACCTCACGATATCGTGTGCAAAATTATCCTAAATGATCAAGTCAGGCATCCAATGGGACAAACGTCATCGGTACACTCACAACAACCTCCATTGCTATGAAGTAACAAGGTGCTGGTTCTCTCGCGTTCCAATGAAATATACTCCTGTGTGTCACTTTAACACACGGATGGGCCTTGCACAGTTTCTTTTTCTGAAGCTTGACCAGACTACTGCTGATTTCGATGATATTGTACTGCGTCCGATCATAAACGTCAGGGTATTCATCCCGAAGATAATCGAGAATATCCATCGCCAGCGTCCCGTTTCCCGCTCCAATCTCATAAAGTATGAAGTCCTCATAGGGAAAGTATTTTAGCATATATTCTGCAACAAGACACTGGGCGATTGCTCGTCCATACCACGGCTTTGAAGTTGGAAACACATGGTTATCAAAGGAAACAAAAAAGGGATTAATGACCTGCCTTGAAGAGCTCTGTTGGCGTGTGCCACAATTGCCTGCCAGGACCGTCATGTCTATCTGCACCATATGCAGCGTATTTCCGTCCTACTTCCTCTTGGAACTCCACTGAATCCCTCAATGTGGTAAATTTCACAATGCTGTCCTGTGTATCAAAAATTGTCGCCTGTTTTGGGAAATAACCATAGTTCGGATTGTATAGAGAATCCTCGATAAAATCCCGAGCCAGCATCTTCACACTACGCGGGAGCGTGGTCCCTACCTCCAAAGAATTTGCGTCAACCAGCTTGTATCCGACATGTTCGCCACTTGGTTTTTCATCAAACGATGTGGAGCTATAGTTCCACTTGTCACGAGGCTCATCTGTATTTCTCTTGACGGACTTTTTGGCCTGACGAGACGCTGTGAATGAGAGTACGCGACGGAAGAGATTGTGCGCGGGACGTTTGCATAAATATCGATGGGCCGCAACTCCCAGCGATATCATGTGCGCTTAGACCAGTCAGCACCTCCAGCAAAGCACCGGAGATTGAAAACCGCTGAAAGCCAATCGAGTGACGCTGGCTCAACGCTGGCTCGGGAGAACTCAGAAGTTTGAATGTCGGACTTGACTGGCACGTGATCATCAAGGTTTTTTGAAACGATCCATAGGTTTACGCTGAGTAGTATATACACAGTGTCAGTGATGTCTGTTTATAATGACACAGGTAACCATGCAATTGCTGATGTTGCTCGGTAGCAGTATGGAAAACACCCAACGGCTTGTCCGAACGTGGATGGTATCTGGCAGAGATGAAGAAGTCGAGGAAACAGTATCAGGCACGCCTCTGATCTCCAATTTCCGTTATACCTCCTCTGATTTCGAACCGCGATAGAGATTTCAAACGAGCGAATCACACTGATAAACGTTGTGAAGGCGCTTGGGGAATATCTTACATCTGAAGAGGATGACTTACGAACAAAGGGTATTATTGCTATGATTTTAATACTCACAGTTTATGCAACAGTCATTCAGGTGTCGATTTTTTATCGCTAGTTTTGGGTCTTTGTCCTTCTGAGAGATTCAATCGACAATCTGGTACGAAGCGTATCAATGCTGCTGAAATATCCGTTGACATCTATGAAAGTTCGAGTTCTTACAAACTTCTACTGCGAGAAATTGGATGATACAGAGACGATCATTCCTGCCTTGAAAGGACTGGTCACCTTGACAGATCTGCCAACCTTCTCTTCTTCTGATGCCACGAGTGTGGTCCAGGCGTAAGACTCATCTCCCTTGGCAACCACCGAGTTCACATGGTGCTATATCCAGCTTGTTTGCTCATGTCAAGATGAAGTCTCTCGTGCAATCAGTGAGGTTTTTTGTCTTCGTGATCTTCGACACAATGATTGCCAAGCACCGAGACGGTCTGTTGTTTTACCTCTCTCTTAACCATAACTCCCGACTCCTCTAAGCTCTGAACGCGATGGGGAAAGCTTTCGTGGCAGGCTATATCTCGTTGGCCGAGGGAGAGAAAGACCCACGCAATCTGCTTGTTGCCTTCGCGATTGCTCGTGTTATCCTGATAGAATTCGACATATCAGATCACACCGAAGTATGTGTCCTCTATTTTTGTTTTTCTACTTGATTCAGTCTATCTTCCAGTCACTATTCAATATTACTTTTTGTTATTTTCCGATCACATTTCGACCCCCCCCAGATGATCCATATGGCATCACTACGGATGATTTGCGACTAGCGCTAAGGTAGGAACAACTGTAGTTGAGCCATTTCGATTGCACAAGATTATATTCATACTACCTTTTAGGAGTTGTCTAGCTGCTACACCCTCCTTCGGCCCCCTGGCAATTCCTGTATTTTTGGAGAAGCTCGCAGCAGGGTCTCCAGCTACCAAGGCTCGTATTCGACACCTCACCTTTAGATCATCCTCGTTTACTAAGCCCTTTTCAGAGAGATACTTTGCAAGCATTGGCCACATGTATGCCCGTTTACGGGTCTTTGTTGGCGCGCGCATCTGCTCGCAAATTATGGAATGCACTGAAGTTAGAGGTTGATAACTGGCCATATGACTGTGTCATGTTAGTCTGACCTTTCGCTGTAGATATTCCAGCCTGTTGATCCATTGACCGAGGAGGAGGCGCTCAAGGCTACTCAAACGCTTGTTAAAACAATATATACAGATGTGGATAAGGATTCACACAAGGAGATACAAGGCCTCGCAAGAGAAGCATGTGAAGAATGCATCCAGGTTTTGCAGGAACCTGAAAAAAGTCAAGCCAAACCCGCAATCAAAATCCTCTGTGCATTCATGGCCACCACTCGTCCGTCGATCTTTCACTACGTTATGCATCTTCTGATGTCACCTCATCTTGTTGCTAGCCTCCATTTCTCGATATACATTATCACAGGCTGTACCACATCTCCTGAAGCTCCTTTTGAACCCTGATGAGATATCAAACCGACCTCCAATCCTTCTCCTCCTTGCCGACCTAATCAGTGCGGCTCGTGATTCCATGTCAGGCATCGAGGATCCAGGCAGGACCCCACTCATGCCTTACAAAGATGAGGTACTTGGTGCTATGAGCGCAGGTTTACAAGACGTCGCATCGCGTCGCGCGGCACTTACAGGCATTATGGGCATGGTTACCACTAGTTATCTATTCTCGGATGAAGAACTCGGATTTGTCGTCCACAGCGTAAACCAAACGCTGCAGGAGGACAGCGACAATGACGTCAGGTCTTTATACTCGCTTGCTCAGTCGTTTGAGGTTCTGACCCTATATTAGGGAGATGATCTTGGACGTTTTATCAACTATCTCTGTATCTGCACCGCGACATGTTCAAGAACAGACATTGCCTCTCCTTTTCGAGTCCTTACCAGATCATGCGCCATCGCGGGAGGCCGCGAGTGACCGTGCGAAGTCTTGGTGTGTTCTTTCTGCGCTCAGTGCACTGTGTGTCCATCCAGAATTATTCGAGATCCTTGTGATACGCCTCACAACAAAAGTGGACCTAATATGTATTCCAATAACAAAGCGTTCAGCTGAGGATGAAGAACCTAATGCCGCATATGCTCATTCCTTGTTGAACATCATCGCGAACACACTATCCGCGAAGGTGGATAAAGGCCATCTTGACGTGGCAAAGTACATTGATCGTCTTGTTCCTCGTCTTTATAACTTGTTCATCTATTCTGCGCTTCTTGGCGAGGGCCAAGGGTTTGCTGCTACTGACCCTCGTCTCGTGAATGTCGCTGGGAAGATAATCACTCTGGTTGTTCAGTGTCTTCCACTCCCGTGAGTGCATCTGATTCGCACAACTCTCATCTTCTAACGCTTCTAATTAGAAGACAGGAAAAATTTGCTGCGAACCTTTTCCGGGCCTTCTCTTCGGGTGATTTCGAAGGGATCGCAGAAGGCTATCAGAAAATCCCTCCTGAGACCAAAATTTTTATCTTCAATGTACCTCATGAATCTGAATTTGTTGACGTCGAAATTTACTTGCTTGTCCTTAGGCCGCAGCTCCATGTGTTCAGAAGAATCTTATTATGTTGTTTTCTGCAGGGATCATATCCTTGCGAAAGGAAGTCAGTATAACTTCTTATAATCTGGACTATCGACTCAACATTCCCTAGCTTCGATCATCCGCACCAGCGTTGGATGACTTTTTAGACATGCTGTTGACCTGGAGCCTTCAACATGCTGACAATGATCTTCAGAGAAATTTTGCGTGGCATATCATTTCATCTGTTGTAAACAAACGGGCTGAGGGTTAGAATTTGAAAATACATACACGAAACCACTGCTGACTGCTTTATATCTCTCAGACCTCCCGACATTCTTGAGCGACAAGCTAGACCATTTTTGGATAGAAAAAATAATCGACAAGAATATCGCACAAACAAGGCGTCAACAAGCTATCCAGTCGTGGATCTGGGCAAGCATTGGGTTGCTATCTCGACATCAGTTCTATGATATTCACTTTGAAATACAGATTTCCAGGGCCTTGACAGTACGAAATCATCGACTTGCCCCACACTTTACCGCTCGGGTCTTTGAAGCCTTCAGCGATGAGACTATTAGTTGGAATGCTGCCAAAGCTATTGGCGAGATTGCGGCTGTTGATCCAATTCTGACAAAGCGAAACCATGCTGTTATCAAGGTGACTTCTCTTAGTGTTTATCCCATACATGCCTTGCCAACGTTGTATGATAGGTTCTGCATGCCCAGAAATTCGTAATTGCTGTCCTTCCTAAGATCATTGCAGGCACACAGGATTTTAACAGTGCGATATGTATGGTCATACGTGTAGTAAACAATTGCTCACTAGGTGATACCAACAGAGCCTTGTGAACAGACCGCGTATCTTGTAGCGCTGACGTCCCTAGTTAAAGCCGTGCCAAAGGCAACTTATGCACATGAAATGCCAACAGTGAGTAGCCGTCGCAATTTGGATTTGAATTGGTGGAATGACAATAACAGCTTATGCCCCTCTTTTTGCGTGGGCTAGAACTCCCAGACGCAGAAATCAGAGCCAATGTGATTGACACCTTCCTGGCCGCTGCAGAAGGCGATCCATCTGAGCACGACCTTGTGTCAGAACATGCGAGCACGCTCGTCACGATCATGCTGAGAAATTGTCTGGTTGAGCAGATGCCGTCCATAGTAAGAGGCAATCACCCTTCAACGTGGATAGCTACAGATGCAAATTTCTAGCGAGTGAGAACCAGTGCGCTCCGGTATTTGGGCGTCCTTCCCAGCATTGTGCGATACAACGTATTACACCCGCACAAGTCGGTTGTCATTCATGAATTGGCGAAAGCTGTTGATGATCCCAAGCGATCTGTACGAAAAGAGGCTGTAAATACAAGGTCAGATTAGACCTAGATTTCTGATAAACTAACTAAGCTCATTCCATCAGAATGGTTTGGTGAGAGTATTTAAAACAAATTGATTCACATCACTGACGTTATCGTTACAGGTTCAAATATAGTGGCTAACTCTCCTGTTGATAACCGGGGGGTAAGATAGAGATGTTCGGAGCTAACATGGTTAGAGGCTGCGATATCTCTGAAGTTTTCGTGGAATCATAAGTAACAACAGATCAAATACATAAAACCATTGTGTGGAGAGCTTGCATAGCGGCTCGCTTCAAGTTGCAAGTGCTTAACAAACATGCACGAACACAAGTGACAATCTATCCTTGTAGAGAAATCCTACAGCTGCCGTGTTACGTTAGGGTTTCCGTCAAGAGCGGGCGTAAAGAGTACACAAAAAAAACCAATTGCAATAAAATATATGTTAGCGAGAAGATAGTACAGAAGCCATTAAAATTGCAGAATTACGACGCCATAATAGCTTGAGTTTTCGTGGCCGCGTCAGCCAGTGCAAGTTCAAAGCCATGTAGATGCTCTTCCACAACTCTCCTCCCATCTATTCGTTTGATTGCCACCGTGTGCGGATGCGAACTGAGATAACTTTCATCGCGATCGCCTCCATCTATTATTCCTGCCTCCCATCTATCGATTCTTGCCCGACTCCGTTCGGCACTATCCCATTCTGTTCGCCACCCTCCCAATTTATTCTTGAGAGCGCGAATTTTCCTTCCAGCTTCTGTAGTTGCCGCGCCATTGACTTGAGCATGCTCGGAGATCGTAGTGAGTGATGTAACTAAAGATGTTGTGAACGAGCGCAAGTGCGCTAGTTGGGGTATCGTCTTTGCTGGCGTTGCGTGGCCATTTATAGGTGGTGGCAGCGAAAAGGAATCCTTAATGGGCGAAGCTACTGATTCAAGATCGTCGCCCTCATCTCCGAGATGGTGTCGATCAAGATCCATTTCCCAATCATTTGAATTCGAAAGATACGAAGTCGAAGGCTCCTCTTCTACGACTTCCAAAGCGTGCTTTGCGTCCGGTCGATGTGCATCCGGCGGAGCGTTATCTTCGGATAGATCGTCGAGGTCTACCAATTCCTCTAAATGTGCCAAAACTTCATTTCCCCCAACTTCACCTGCTATTCTGCGGAATTCACGCTCGTAGCCTAATAGCTCCCGTAGTTGCTCTTCCCGATCCCGAACTGTCTCGTTTATTCGAAGAATAATGTCAGATGCGATTCGCTCCAATGCGGGCTGCTGGGGAACTGATGATCCAGCATCGACATCAAGTCTCCGTAAGTGTGCGAGGAATTTGTCAGTGGTCTGTAAATCTTGTGCAAGGATTTCCATCGCATCCTGTTCTAAATGGGTTTGCGTCTTTCGTATCTTGGATGCAGACGGGCTTTCAAGAACAGGATCGAAGTCAAGAGGTGTATCGTCAGTCTCCAGCGGAATGCTGTTGTGAAGAGGTGACTCGATTGTTGTTAAGTCCAGCTCGTCCGCGAAGGAAGGGATAGCGGCGTCATCGATGACAATTGTTACGCCACCGTGTGGATGAGCTTCCTCGTCGATGCCTTCTGCGCCCTCATCGTATTCAATGCCAAACTCTTCAGCTAATAGCTTGGTGCCTGCACTTGGTTCTGGCATGAGGGCCACCGCCAGTTCATGAGCTAGTGAGTGACGGCCATTTGCAGCATCGTCATCCTCGACGTTAGTTAAGTTGGAGGCGCGTAAGGAGGAGTTGGATTGACGATTAGTGATGCTTTGTCGTGAGGAGGATTTACGTGGTGAAGGCAAGAGAAAGTGAGAGTCAATGGCGCTGTCCACAGTAGCATAGTTCTGCATTTCCTACAGTGGTGGGTAATGGCAGCCGCTGTGCGGGTGCTCTTGACAAGTCGACCTCGGACCTTCGTGTCGCTCGCGAATCCTAGTTACTATGTTGGCATCTGTTTACGCGATTTTTCATTCCCTCTTGCACCAACCTCACATCATCAAAATGAGTTTACCTTCAACAATCAAGTGCCACTTGGGACACCTTGGTAGACTTAGACGACGAGCCAACCAAGTCACTTGATCTTGATTTCACACCCTGAGAACTTGCCAAAAGCCATGCAGCAGTCTCTTGAGTCAAATGCCAACACAGAAGAATTCATAACCCTGTCTGATAATCGGTATGTGAGACAGCTATTGCTATGATGTTCTTCTGTATCGTCTTTATCGTCTTAGACTGTTACAGTTTCATAAGGAATCCCAGTTACCACCTTCATCCTGTATATCACCCATGCACCCTCAACTTGACATATTTGAGCATTCACACTCAAAGCATTAATAATGAAAAGTTCCTTGGTCATGCTCTTCAGCCAACTTCTATCCCAATTCATATCATCCCATAAACTCCTTGTGAAGATGCCACCTGGCTGCCAAGTCCTTAGGCAATGGCATGGGTACTCCTGCGGGTACCCAGAGCTCTACCTGTACCTGCATGGGGATTAACCCGTTGACCCATGGGTTGACACCCAGTGGGTCCAGCGGGTGTCCATTCCCACATGGGTCTTGTAGCCCTCCAAGTATATAAATTAGATAAATTAATTCTATCTAAACTAATTGTACCTCCACCTCACATTTTCAACTGAGAGGGGGGTGGTGGTCATGACTTCATGCAAGTAACATTAGTCAGTAGGAATAAAAAAGAGAAGACAAGAAAAATAATAAACTTATGGCCCAAGAGATGTTGACAATGTCTCTTGGGCCCTTTTTTGGATTTGCTTGTCATATGCTGCCACCTCCATTGCCTGCCCCTGCCCCTTCATCATCATCTTCATCGTCCCTGGCCCCCCATCATCCCTGCCTAATTGCTCCCCATTTCCACCCTGCAAGCAGTTGCTCACGGCGGTGGTTATGCTATTGTGGTGGTGGCCATTGCTGTGCAGTGGCAGGTACTGGGTCGTCCTCATTGTCTTGCATTGCCTAGTGGTTGGGCCTGTTCACGTTGTCCCTTGTTGTTGGCTACCAACACCCATGATCCACCCTATGAGCAGTGGCTCGCAGGGCTGGGGGTGGGTGCTGGGTCGCTTGTCATCATTTTTGTCATCAGGGGGTGCTTGCCCTGGTGTCGCTGGTGTCGTCATCATTGTCACCCTCCCTGTCCCATTCCTGTTGTCCCTCGTCATTGGGGTGCTGGTGCTGGTGTGTTGGGTTGTCCACTCCTCATTTGTTCCCTGTCATTTGCTGTTCCTCATTGTTGGGCATTTGGTGCTGATACCTGGTCATCCGTTGCACCATCATTGTCACCATCCTTTGTCAGCTTTCCCTGTTGTTGGCCATCCCTGTCTGTCCCTGTTGTTGGCCATCCCTGTCTGTCCCTGTTGTTGGCCATCCCTGTCTGTCCCTGTTGTTGCCAGTTGGTTGTCACCCTGCCATCCACCACCCTGCAAGCAGGGACTTGCAGCGGTGGGGTAGGATGGAGTAGTGGGGTTGGGCCTGTTGTTACAAGATGATTATAACCTAAAAATGAAATCGAAGTAATTAGTAAAAAGAAGAAAAAGAAAGAAAAAAACTTACCTGGGCCCATTTTCTGTCCATTTTCTGTGGCTGTGTTTGGCATGTTGAGGGGCATGGGAGTGGGGCAGTGGGGGTTGAAGGAGCGGGTGATGGTGGTGGTAGGTGGATGAGGGATGAGGGAGGAGGTGTTGTTGATGATACCATGACAAAGTAAGTACAAAGGTAGGTAAATAACATGTCAACAATCAACAAAGATGTGACATGCACACAAGACCAAATGGTCAGTGCACCTGGGGGTATATAAGCCTCTTCTTGATCTCTTACCACCATCACCTCCTTTGGGGTCCTGGTTGGTTTGACCACTAAGCTACTCTCCCCATAATTACACCCCCCCTCCTCATCTCCACCTAACCCCCCCAGCTCATTCTCAATTGCCCCATCCTACCATCCCTACTTCTTCCCTCCCCCTCCCCTAGACCCGCCTTGCCCCATGTCCAGAAACAGTACCCAGGTATCTTCTCAGGGTGCCACCCCTGGGGTCCCTCCAGGGTCCCAATCTAGATTGTTGCCATCATGCAATGACATCGCAGCTATACTCTCCGGTGACCCAAGCCCTGTTGGTAACCTTACCGAGGCCTGGAAATGGTTGGTGAACAAATCTTGGATATACCCCGGGGAACCCCTAGACTGTAAGAAACTTGTAACTATCCTACTAACTGCTTCATATACAGCAAAAATGCCTACGAATGCAGCTGCAGCCATCTGTGCCATTGCTTTCCTTATAGATGATGACATCCTAGATGCTAGCTCAATGACAATAGCTGAGGCAATCACCAAAAAGCTCAAAACCTGCCTTGGCCCCTTCACCACAGAACTTTCTACCACCAAGTCCTTCCTTGAGGCTAGTGCTGCCTTGACCGACTTGGGGCATTTTTGTATTTTGAAATAACTTGACACAATGGACTCAGCCTGCTTAGTGTTGAGAGAGGACCCATTGACCTTTGGGGCTCCCTATCCATGTAAATATTTCCAGAATTCTGTACAATTTATTGGAATTGATATTGCCTTTGACTCATTTTTGCTGGTTGACTTGCACAAAATGAGTCAAAGGCAATATCAATTCCAATAAATTGTATAGAATTCTGAAAATATTTACATAGATAGGGAGCCCCAAAAGTCGATGGGTCCTCTCTCAACACTAAGCAGGCTGAGTCCATTGTGTCAAGTTATTTCAAAAATACAAAAATGCCCCAAGTTGGTCAAGGCAACACTACTTGAGGCCACATCTGCCCAACAAGCCTCCCTAGCCATCGGCCTTCAAGAGACCGCTAAACAGCATGCCTCCACCACCCTCAACCTAGCTGAGATATCAGCCAATCTAGCATGAACACTGCATCTGATCCCCACCACCCCCCATCCACCTGGCCCTCAACATCCAATTACCCTGCTGCTCCCTCTCTCCCTGCCAACCCCTATTCACCTAGCTCCCCTCCCCAGGACATCTGACTCCAACAATGCATTCTCCTAGCAGCTTGCACAGTCCTTATCCAAGTTGACCTTGATGATGCCTCAACCCTAAAAGACTGCTCCCCCCTTGCTGTATCCAAGCTGTGTGAATCCATGAATGAACATTTACAAGAACTCACCAATGCTAACTACTCTGGGATTCCCCCATGAAAATGGTAATCAGAGGCATACAGTCCCTTGAATGCAGCACCTTTGTATTCAAACTCGACACCCCAAATGTTACGATTTTCTGTTATCATAACCCATGACGACCAGACATACGCCGGCAAGACCGGGTACTTTAATTTTTCTCATTCGACTTGACTCACTTCCGACGGGAGACGCTTTGACGCATGGTGACTCCATGCACCCGAACCCACTCCCACGCATGCTGTGATATGACAGCCCTTTGACATGAGGCTATCCTCTTATTGATCCCTGACATGCTGTGCTGCAGCACTCCGTAACATCGGATGCCTCAGGCAAGGCATGAGGCCTGTCTTTTCTATTGTTCTTTCTATTTATACTTGATAACGATCCTGCATTCCGATTGGACAATAGATATCTTCGAACTGTATATAAGCTGTAGTAATACTGCCTGTATTCCTCAGCTTGACCTAATTCAAATAACGGTCTTAGACTCAACCAGAACACTCGACAGCTTAGGAAGCCCCTAGCTGTGATAACTTGAACTCGACAGTTGGAAAGCCTCCAACTGTGATACATGAACCGACGGTCTACTCAGAAAGCCTCTGAGTACGGATAGCCATATCGACTTAGGAAGCACCAAGTCCCGGATAGAACCCGATACAGTAAGAAAGCCTCTTACTGCAAGAACTGATACAGTTGGAAAGCCTCCAACTGCAACATACAAAGACTAGGCTGAGTTGAGACCTATAGTCTTAACAAAAGGTCAAGCTGATCTATGAAGTCCACCTACCTAGGTGCAGACACAACGTCTTTCAGACAAAGCCCAGACAGACCTCCAACCAGAGCATCATCAACAGGAAGAACCCCGTGGTATAGATACCAGGGTCAACTAGTACGATACTCGGAATCAGCACAAAAGTGGTTCTCAAAGAGAACCAGTGACAAAGAACCCCGATACCTCGACGAAGAGGACTTTAGATCCCTCGATACAGAAGAAACTCCAGAACAAGACCCATTCTCCTTATCCAACGACAACACCAACATGTCCACCGAACCAACCGCATCGACCAAGGAGATCAGGATATGAACCCCCTCTGACTTCACAGGGGACCGAACTAGAACTGCAAAGTTCTTGCAAGAAGTGAAACTCTATTTGAGAGTGAACCATGGAGTCTATGACACCGATGAGAAGAAAATCATCTTCGCATTGTCCTTCATGAATGGAGGAACCGCTGCGCCCTGGGCACAGACATGGGCAGAAAGAGAGGACCTAGGAACTTGGTCAGCCTTTGAATCGGTGCTCAAGACAGCGTTCACGCCGATCGACGAAGCTGGCAGGGCCAGAACCGAGATGAAGACATTGAAGCAGGGACAGGACCTGGAGGACTACATTGTGCAGTTCTGAATCCTGCGAGAGAAGGCGGGAATCAACGATGACACCGCCCTCATTGAACTCTTTATGGATGGGTTGAACCCCAAGCTCCTCGAAAGAGTTTTCAACATGGAAATGATCCCTACGACCTTGGAAGGAATGATCAATGCTGCCTCCAAGTATGATGGACAGTGGAGAAGAGCAAAGGCCATAGCAGGGAGGCTACAGGAGACTTTTACGAAGAAGCTCCCAGCCTCTAAGGCAAAGGAAACCCCACTCGAGATCAACCGCCTCTCCTACCAGGAGAGGATCGAACACATGAAGAAAGGGTTATGCTTTGTGTGCCACCAGCCTGGACACAGAGCAACTGAACACAAGAAAGGGGAAACAAGAACCGAGGACCGGCCTTTCCCAAAGAACAAAGGCAAAGAAGCCTACTCGAAGATCTGAGCGATCTTGAATGAACTCAATGGAGAAGAAAAAGTGACAGCCGTCGCTGCCATTGGAGATGAGGGTTTTTAAAGGGGTGGCCTGCCTCGATGCCAGGTACCACCAAACTCTCTGTCTGCTCTGTACTACTAGCCACTTTGAAGAATCAATCTATGCGTTTAGATGTCAAAGTGCTAGGAGCAGGCAGAGGGAAAGCCAGTGAAACCGAAGCCCTACTCAACTCAGGAGTAGGAGGGATATTCATGAGTCATGAATTTGCAGAGGACGGCGGATTTGAACTGTACCCCCTGGAGAAGGTGATCAAGGTCAAGAACGTGGATGGAACCCCAAACAAGAAAGGGGAGATTTCCCACTACGCCAAGGGACTCTTGACGATCAATGGAAGGACTTTCCCAACAACCTTCCTCATTGCAGGACTGGGAAAGGAATCAGTCATCTTGGGCTTGCCGTGGCTCAGGAGAATCAATCCAGTAATCGACTGGAGAATTGGAACCTTCCAATTCAGGACAAATGACAAGACCCACCCTGAATTCTCACATGGGGGAGGGAGAACCCTTATCGGTAGGGTACAAACCAAGAAAACCGACGATGAACACCTGTCATGGCGTCAGAAGGGAACCGAAAAGAAGAAGAACCCCTTAGACATGACAAAAGAAGAACGACAGGCATGGTGCTGAGGCATCATTGCTAGAGATCAAGAGAAGCTCGCCCTCAAGAAGAAAGCCGCTGAGGAAGAACGAGCACAATGGAAAAAGCTGGCCACCAGAGAGCTGGAGAAATTGGCCGCTAGAAAAGAAGAAGGACGACTGGCACTGGCCTGAATAGTCGTGAAAGCAAGGGAAAAGATAGCTCTGAAAAACAAGAAAGAAGAACTGGCAAAAGAAGAACACTGAGAGCAATGCCAAAGAGTTGTCGCCAAGGTGAAACTGATAGGAGGAGTCCTCCACGAAGAACCAAAAAGGAGCAAGATGCCCGTCGAGACAAGAAAAGCAACGATCGAAGAAATTGACGATGAAGAGATCGTGATCACGACTCTTCAAGATGTGGAGCCCATTGGGCCACAAGATGAAGAAGACACTGAGAAGGAAAACTCAGCACAGGCAAACCACAAACAGGCAATGGAACAGGCAATGGAACAGGCAACAGAACAACCGAAAGAGACGCCCGAACTAAGGATCAAAGACAACGAGCTACTGGTCGCCTACATCCAAGGAGAACCCGTCATTGGAGTATTTGAACCAGCTAGGACACCGCTGACAGAAGAGTATGACGAGCCAAGATACGGATATTCTCTGATGACAAAGACAATCTCTCGGATTGTAAAGGCAAAAGGATCACCGTGATATGCTTATGGACAAAATATCTGGATTAGGGCAAAGACATCGGTCTCTCAACACCTGACACACAAGAAGGAAGGAGACCCCGAACAGAAGACCCTAGATGAACTACTCCCCGAACAATACAAGGAGTACCGACGGATATTTGAAAAGGAAGCATCGGAACGATTCCCAGAATCAAGACCCTGGGATCATGCGATCAAACTGAAACTGGACTTTGTAGCAAAGGATTGCAGGGTTTACCCGTTGTCACCGGCAGAACAAAAGAAACTCGACAAGTTTCTTGATGAAAGCCTGCAGAAAGGATACATCCGACCATCGAAATCGCCCATGGCGTCGCCATTCTTCTTTGTTGCGAAGAAGGACTCGGATGCACTACGACCCTGCCAAGATTACAGGTACTTGAATAACGGAACGATCAAGAACACCTACCCACTGCCGCTGGTAGGAGACCTGTTGGACAAACTAAGAGGGGTGAAATGGTTTATGAAACTGGACATCCGATGGGGATATCACAACATCAGAATCAAAGACGGAGATCAATGGAAGGCAGCCTTCAAAACAAATCGGGGGCTGTTTGAACCAACGGTGATGTTCTTCGGATTATGCAACTCACCGGCGACCTTCCAGGCAATGATGAATGAGATATTCCATGACATGATTGGAGAAGGGTGGCTCGTGATTTACATGGACGACATCCTGGTATTCTCCAAGGATCAGAATGAACACCAGGAAAGGACAAAGAGGGTACTGGAAAGACTGGCAGAAAACGACTTATATCTGAAGCCAGAGAAATGCAAATTCGACGTCCATGAGGTGGAATTCTTGGGTCTGATCATCCGACCCAACGAAATTGCCATGGACAACACAAAACTGGCAGGTATACAAGATTGGCCAACCCCGACAAACATAAAGGCAGTCAGGTCCTTCCTGGGATTTGGAAACTTCTACAGGAAGTTTATCAGACATTTTGCGGAGACAAGCAGACCGCTTAATGAACTGACAAAGAAGGACAAGACATTCAACTGGACAACAGAATGCGAACAAGCCTTTCAAATGCTGAAAAGGAAATTCGCAGAAGCCCCGGTACTGCTGATGCCAGACCCGACAAAGCCATTCACGATCGAATCAGATGCCTCAAAACATGCGACAGGAGGAGTGCTGAGACAAAGGGACACGAATGGGGACTGGCACCCGTGTGGATATATATTGCATGCGCTAACACCAACAGAATGGAACTATGAGATTTATGACAGGGAGCTACTAGTGATAATACGATTGCTAGAGACCTGGAGACACTACCTAGTGGGTTCAGAACACCCAGTGGTAATCCTGTTGGACCACAAGAACTTGACGTACTTCTGAACGGCACAGAAACTGAATGGATGACAGGCAAGATGGAGCCTATTCCTATCGGAGTTTGACTTGCAGATCGTCCATGTGCCTGGATCACAGATGGTACAGAGTGATGCGTTATCATGGAGAGCGGACCACATACCGGAAGAAGACAATGATAATGAAGACGTCATGATGCTGCCAGAAACAGTATTCGTGAAATTCATTGACACCGAAATGCATGACTTACTCGCAGGGAGTATCATGAAAGACGACCTGGTGAAAAGCACAATCGAGGCGCTAAAGACCAAGGGAATGCCGCCAATAAAGTCGGCATTAGAAGACTGGAAGATAGAAGACGGCCTTCTATTCTTCCGAGACAGGTGCTACGTCCCAGACAACGGAGATCTACGGAAGAAACTGGTGCAAAAATACCACGAAGGAGTAACCAGCAGACACCCGGGACAATGGCAGACAACCGAAATGATCAGGAGGGACTACTGGTGGCCAGGAATGATGACATACATCAAGAACTATGTCGCTGGATGTGCTACATGCCAGCAAATGAAGGTCAACACCCACCCAACGACACCCCCACTGCAACCGATCAGATCCGAAGCAATGAGACCATTCGCGATGGTGATGACAGACTTCATAACTGACCTACCAGAGTCCGATGGTTATGATGCACTCATGGTCGTGGTAGACCATGGGCTTACGAAGGGGGTAATTTTTATCCCTTGCAGGAAAACTGTGGATGCATTGGGAGTGGCCACCCTCTATCTAGACAATGTCTACAAACGATTTGGCCTCCCAGACAAGATCATCTCTGACAGAGATCCCAGATTTGCCTCGCAGCTGTTCCAGGAGCAAGGAAGACTGCTCGGAATCAAGCTGGCAATGAGCACAGCATACCACCCCCAGACCGACGGGGAGACAGAACGGGTGAACCAGGAAGTGGAAGTATACTTATGGATCTTCTGCTCAAACAACCAGGAGAATTGGAAGCACCTCCTCCCAACCGCGGAGTTCATGCACAACCAGAGAACGCACTCCGTACAGAAGAACTCCCCGTTCTACCTCATGATGGGCTATGAGCCCAAGGCGATCCCACTCCCCTACCTGAAGACGAACATACCGGCCATAGAAAAACAAATAGTTGCACTGCAATGGGCCCGAGACGAAGCGAAGGCAACTCACGAGTTGGCCAGACAAATGATGGCGGAAAGAACGACAAGGCACTTCACCCCGTTCAAAGAAGGAGACAGAGTGTGGCTAGAAGCGAAGAACCTCAGAACGATGCACCAAACAAAGAAGCTCGCACCAAAAAGAGAAGGACCGTTCTCTATTGAGAAGGTCCTGAGCCCACTCTCCTACCGACTGAAGCTGCCAGAACAGTGGAAGATACACCCGGTGTTCCACGCGGTGCTCCTTTCCCCATATAAAGAAACCGAGACACATGGACCGAACTTCCCAGAACCACCGCCCGATCTGATAGAAGGTGAATTGGAATATGAAGTGGAAGCGATCATCGGACATAAGAAGAAAGGAAGGACCATGCACTTCTTAGTGAAGTGGGTTGGATATCCGACCTTGGAGAACTCATGGGAGCCCAAGGGAAACCTGAAACATGCCAAGACAATCCTAGGGGCATATAAACAGCGACAACAGCTGTAGAACCCCCAGGACCAAAACACCCACCAAACCAACAAAAGAAACCACAGAATGCTCACTGTCCCATCGACACTACACCTACCATGAACCCCAGCAAGGACTGGGCAAACGGTTGTCGACCAACGACCACTGATGAACATACTCCCTGGCAGACCCGCATGGATATGCCCGCATGGGATTCTCTTCTGGATTACAAGGGATGATTGGATAAGAAGGGTGACCTCGACCTGTCCGAAATGCTGTCTCTTTGCCTGGAGAAGCACAAAAGTGGATTACAATTGGGTGAGGGCACAGTATGAAGAGTGGTGCTTCGAGGGAGAACTAGACGAGGAGGACTACTTCCCAGAGGACTTCTACATCGATCGAGAAGGACTTGCCCCTGGCCGAAGACCACTGTCAGGGGTAAGTGTGCCCCTGTGGAGAGACCTGCAGTGGAATACCCACTATGATAACGAGAGCAGATATAGCCTGGCAAAGAGGCTCCTGCTCGGAGAACACGGAGAGTTGGGAACACTGCTGCGCTCCAACCGATTCCCTCAAACCCCATGACCCCACCCCACCTCCTGACTAGAGAGGAGGAAGAGATTTTGATCGAAGTCAGTGACTTTGAAGATAGAGAGAGGGTGATGTTACGATTTTCTGTTATCATAACCCACGATGACCAGACATACGCTGGCAAGACCGGGTACTTTAATTTTTCTCATTTGACTCAACTCACTTCCAATGGGAGACACTTTGACGCATGGTGACTCCATGCACCCAAACCCACTCCCACGCATGCTGTGATATGACAGCCCTTTGACATGAGGTCCATGATGTCAGACACTCACGATCGACATGCTGCACTGCAGCATGTCCTTGACATCGGATCCTTGACATCGGATCCGTAACATCGGACACCTCATGCTAGGCATGAGGCTATCCTCTTATTGATCCCTGACATGCTGTGCCACAGCACTCCGTAACATCGGACGCCTCAGGCAAGGCATGAGGCCTGTCTTTTCTATTGTTCTTTCTATTTATACTTGATAATGATCCTGCATTCCGATTGGACAATAGATATCTTCAAACTGTATATAAGCTGTAGTAATACTGCCTGTATTCCTCAGCTTGACCTAATTCAAATAACGGTCTTAGACTCAACCAGAACACTCGACAGCTTAGGAAGCCCCTAGCTGTGATAACTCGAACTCGACAGTTGGAAAGCCTCCAACTGTGATACACGAACCGACAGTCTACTCAGAAAGCCTCTGAGTACAGATAGCCATATTGACTTAGGAAGCACCAAGTCCCGAATAGAACCCGATACAGTAAGAAAGCCTCTTACTGCAAGAACTGATACAGTTGGAAAGCCTCCAACTGCAACATACAAAGACTAGGCTGAGTTGAGACCTATAGTCTTAACACCAAATCTGCTGACAGATTCCATTCCTTCACCTTGGACCCTGATATCAAACTCCTATCCCACCACCTTGGCGACATGGCCTCACTCAAGGCAAAAGGCTTCAACCTCATCTTTAGCTTCGTCCCTTGCAATGGAGCCTTCGACCCAACAGACAAATCCCACATCACCGACATTGAAACAGACAATGCCCTCCCCCCCGGTGCTATTACTTCAGCCTCCTGGCTCAAGCATATTGACCACCAAGCCCCCAACCAAATGGTTGCCTCCCTGAAAGTAGTCTGCTCCTCCCCCAAATTTGCTAACCACCTCCTAGGAGATTGAGTATATGTAGCAGGTCATGTTGTTACCATCCATAAGGACCTCTGCGAGCCCATCCACTGCAATAAGTGCCAAGAATTTGGCCACATCCACACCAACTGCATCAACCAAGAATGCTGCGCCCACTGCGCCAACCCTGCCCACCCTTCTTCTGGCTGCCCTTCCAACACCCCCTCCAAGAACCCTTCCTCAACAACATCAGTAACACCAAGGCTTCCCCATACTGGAGAGTACTTTACCCTACTGACCATCACAAGGATGGTAGCGACTGCTCATGCTCCATTCTGCTATAAACACTAACCTCTCCACTGACACCTATACCCCCCTAGACGTACATTGCAATGACATCACCATGATCTGCTTCAGCAGCAAATTTGGTCACCTCTCCATCCTCAACATCTATAATGACTGCACCCACAATGACAACATCACAGCCCTCTGCAACTTTCTCTCCTCCTCTGTGGATCTTTTATGCCCCACCCCACATGACTAGATGATATGGCTAGGTGACTTCAACAGACACCACCCGCTTTGGGAATCAGAAGACAACCATCACCTCAACTCCCCCAGACATGACACTGATTCTCTCCTGGACCTCCTTCATGAATGTGACATGGACATTGCCCTCCCTCCTGGTATCCCCACCTTAGAAATGGAAACCAGCAACTGGACCTGCCCCGACAATGTCTGGTGCTCCCACAATGACCCAGATCCCATCATCACCATAGTACAACTCCCAATCACACATTCCTCCTCTCCCCCCTCCCCCAACTTCTGTGCAGTTGACTGGATTGAATTCAACAAGGCACTAGCTCTCTCCCTCAGCCTTCACCCCCCTCCCCAATGAATATGCTCAAAGGCTGAGTTTGATGCCCGCATCACTGAACTCACCTCTATCATCCAGGAAATGATAGACTCACAGGTCCCAATGAAGAAACCTACCCCATTCTCCAAGCATTGGTGGTGCCCCAAACTGAGTGGCCTCAAAAAGAAGAAGAACAAGCTCAGCTATAAAGCCCACAAATACTGCGACATTGTTGACCACCCAGCCAAGGCAGAATATGTGGCAGCCAGCTGCGATCTTGTCCAAACAATTAAAATCAAATGCACTGAACACTGGATCAACTGGCTCAAAAATATTAAACCCCAGGAGATCTATATTACCAACAAATATGTCATCAACAAACCCACTGACTTCTCATCTACCAGAATCCCTGACCTCAAGACAGTTGCCAATGGTGCTCCATCACTAGTCTCTATGAATAATGACAAAGCGGCAGCCATAGCTGAGTCTTTCTTCCCTCCCCCTCCCATCCTCTCCTCAGTCCCTGCCCCCTTTGAATACCCTGACCCCATCCCAGGCCTCTGCTTCTTCTCTCACTGAAGAATTCACCAAGTGGTAGCTCAACTTCACTCCCACAAAGCCCCTGGGCCCGATGGCATCCCCAATGTGGTCCTCAAGAAATGCATTTGCACCCTCGAGAATCCATTATTCTACATCTTCCAGGCAGTCCTTGAACTCGATGTATACCACAACAATTGGCTCACCTCCACCACCCTTGTCCTCCGCAAACTGGGCAAACACCTACAATGTTGCTAAAGCCTACTGCCCCATTGGTCTCCTCGACACCTAGTGTTTTAAGGTCCAGTTTGGTCCGGTCCAAACTGTTGCCCACATTTGATGGACCACAACTGAACTGAATAGAACTGGTTCTATTCAGTTCAGTTGCCCCCAAAATACCGGTTTCGACTGGTCATACCACTAATTTCGTAACTTGATTCCAACTCCTGTCGATAATGGTTTATGACCAGCATTTTTACGAGCTCTCCGAAATTCTATTATATAGTAAATAAAACTAATTACATTTACACCCTGCGAGCAGTTGCTCGCAGTGGTGGGATGTTACTAAGAGAATGAAAATAAAAGTGAATTAGAAAGAAAAAAACACACCCCACCATCTCGCATTTGTAGCGAGGGTGGGGTGGCTGCTGTTGTTGTCTTGTCCCCACTGTTTGTCCTCCCCTTGGGGCATTGTCCCTGCCAGTTGTCATCCCCACCAGTCATTGTCCCCACCAGTCGTCACCGCTGTTCATCATTCCTGCATTCGTCATTCCTGTGTTCATTGTTCCCACGTTCATTGTTCCTGCCCACTCATTGTTCCTGTGTTCATCGTCCCCTGCTGTTTGGTGTCCTTGTTGGTTGGCATTGTTGTTCATCATCAGCACCTCCATCTCCCCCTACGAGCAGTGGCTTGCAGGTGGGGTGGTGGCACTGTGACATGGCAATCACGTGTCATTGTCCAGAAATGGGACCCCTTGTGACTCTGTGAGCAGAGGCTCACAGCAGCTGCATAGGGCATGGGGTACCGAGAGAGGTTGGGGTGTGGGTGGGAGATGTCATTATCAAGTGGCAAGAACCTAAAAAGAAAAAAGAATGGTTAGTTAATTAGTAGAAGTAAGAGATCAATCATAAAAATGTACCCTTATGGCCCAAACAACAATACTTGTCGTTTGGGCGCACTTTGCATGCAACACCACATTGTTGTTGGCACAGCTGCTGTTGGTGTTAGCGCCATGTTGTAAGGGCATACGGCAGGGTCGAGCGATCACATGGTGTCATTATCAAAGGTAAGAAACTAAAAAGAAAAGGTTTAGTTAGTAAAAAAGAAGAAATCAACAATAAAAACCATACCTGGGACCCAAATGACATGCTAGTTGTCATTTGGGCCCACTTTGTGGTCATCTAGTTGAGGTGGGGGTGCTTCTGAGCTAGGCAGTGCAGGCGTTGTTGGTGGTGAGAGCAAATGGTGGAGAGAAAGCAGCATCATGGGTTGTTGATGGTCATGGGAATTGTTTTGCAAGTGGTGCCACTTTCTGTTTTTCGGGGCGCAAGCATGACCAAATGGTCTGTGTGCAGCCATGGGGTATATAAGCACTCATTTCTTTGAATGCTTCTTCCCCTGGGCTTGTCCCATGTCCATTCCTCGACATAGTATCTAAGTATAAATAGTAAATAGTATTAATATAGTACATATTAGTTGTATTTTTCTTGTAAAGTAGTTACTTTTATACAAGTATATAATACTGTGAAAAGACCGGTTGCAACTGATTGCAACCAGTCTTTGAACAGTTTTCAAAGATTTTCGAAATAAGGCAACCGGCAACCAGAATGGCCCCAAATATGGGCAAGCACAACCAAAAAGAAGACTGGACCACAGTTTGGTCCAGTTTGGTCCTATGGTCATTTTTGGTCCTATAGACTGGACCTTGAAACACTATCGACACCATCGGTAAACTGCTATCCACCCTAGTTGCAGCTGACCTCTCCCACCTAGCTGAAAAACACAACATGCTACCCCCAGGCCAGTTAGGTGGTTGCTCTGGCCACAATACATCCAATGCCATGCATGTACTCACTCATAAAGTCAAAGGAGCTTGGAGAACTGGGAAAGTTGCAGCTGCTCTCTTCCTAGATGTCCAGAGAGCATTTCCCAACACAGTCAGCAACCAGCTGATCCACAACATGAAAATCAGACAAGTCCCCTCCTGCTACATACACCTCACCAAACAAATGCTCACAGGTCGCAAAACCCGCCTCAAGTTTGATGACTTCCTCTCTGAACCCATCTCCATCAACAACAGTACCACCCAAGGATTCCCCCTTTCCATGATCTTCTACACTTTCTGTTGAGCACATGTGCATACCCGTTACTGCTTACGTAACAGTTTCTATAATTCCATCTATCTGGTATCATACCACCTCAGTGTTTAACCACCACTGAGGTGTAAGTCCCATTCTATCTTACTTTATTATAACCTTACTTATTCATAGTAGTCTACCTATTTGTTACTAGGTACTTACTACCCAATATAGTGTTTAACCACTACTGAGGTTCTACCTATTTGTTACTAGCTTCTCGTTCTGGTACCCCTGCAACTGAGAGAGGTTATGGGCCCTGCAGATATATCCAACATGTCATCTACATCCAACAGCCAAGTTTTATCTCTTCCCAAACTTTGGGGAGACAGTGCAAACTGGGCAACATACTCTGAGCGGATTTTAAACTACATCACCTTGAAGGGACTTCGACGACATGTTCAGGGTACCGTGCAAAAGCCAGAAGAGCTCGTCGAACGCAACAGGACTTTTTACAAGCATCACGCAACAGCCCCATTAACTGATGATGAGCTTGAAAAGCATGAACAAGAACAAGATAGCTATGACCAAATGCAAGCGGCCATTCACGAGGTCATTTACAGGACCATTGACAGGTCCACGTTCCTCCAAGTCAAGAATGAGGCCGATGCCGCAGCTGTGTGGAAGAAAGTGATCTCGATCCATGCTGATAAAGGCAGCTTGTATGAGATGAACCTTCTCACTCAACTTCAAAATGCTCGATATGCAGAGGGGCAGAGCATGAGGGAACACATTGCAAAGATGATGGAGATCAGAGAAAGGCTAGCTGAGATGAATTCCCTGGTATCCGATGAGTCCTTCGTATCATATCTTTGCACCTTGCTCTCACTCGCACCCACCTTCCAAACCTTATTCACAACTCTGAGTGCCACTGCTCATCAAATGGGGAAGAAACTCACTTCATCCGATGTTATCTGGCATCTCACCGAGGAGGCAAACTCCATCAAAATCGAGGACAATATCAATAAGTCCAACACTGCGATGATGGCAGCTATGATGAGAGCCAAAGATGGAAAGGGGAAGGACAAGTCAAAAAAGAGGAACAACATTCTCTGCACAAATTCAAATTGCAAGAGAAAGGGGCACACAAAGGATCAGTGCTGGGCGAAAGGTGGAGGCAAAGAAGGCCAGGCACCTGACTGGTGGAAGAAGAGTGGATCAGCAAGCGCCAACATTGCAGAGAAGGAATCTGAAAATGATGAGTCAGAAAATTTTGCCATGCTTGCGTATACCACTCCTGATGACCCTATGGCTCTCATCTGCACCTCTGATTTTCAATCCAAAGCCCATGCTGCCTCCCAATCTAATGGAACTATCCTCGATAGTGGCACCAGTCGACATTTCTCACCCGATCATTCGAGATTCCTAAATTATCAGGAAATTAAACCCGAGCCAATACGAGCCACAGATGGACGTACCTTCAGCGTGCTTGGCAAAGGTGATCTCAAGATTGAGCTACCAAATGGGGATCAGAAGCCAACCCCAATTACGTTGAAGAACACATACTACTCACCACATATGGCTTTCACCTTGATGTCTGTCTCCTCTGTCGACAAGGCTGGATACTCTCTTTTCATCAAGGGTGGCTTTTGCGTTATTCAAAGCCCAAAGTTGAACATTATCGGTCGCATTCCTGAAGTTTGAGGGCTCTACCGTGTCAGTGACTCTCCACATTCACCAAGTGCACATGTTGCAAACACCGCCTCGAAACTGATGTCAATCAGTGAGCTTCATCGTCGAGTGGGGCATGTTAATCATGATGACTTACGGAGGATGGTGGAAAAGGGGATGGTTACCGGGATTAACCTGGATCTGAACTCAAAGCCTGAGTTCTGCGAGGCCTGCATTAAAGCAAAGGCTACATGTAAACCATTTCCAAAGGAGAGCAAGACCGAATACAAGGGATATGGCGATAAAGTCGTAGCTGATGTCTGGGGACCAGCCGCAGTCGAGTCGATAGCAAGGAAGCGATATTATTTGCTTTTCCAGGACCTGCATAGCCATGAGGAGAAAGTTTACTTCTTGAGGCAGAAATCTGAGTCCTTCGCTGACTATAAGAAGTACGAGGCATGGGTCAAGGTCCAGAGGGGGAGAACAATTCCAATCCAAAATTTCAGTTGTGATTGGGGAGGTGAATTCATGAGTAACAAGTTTACCAAACACCTTGAAAACTCCGGAACTATCCAACACCTCACTGTCCATGACTCTCCTGCTTCTAATGGTGGAGCTGAACAAGCAAATCATACCCACGTCGAAGGCACTCGAGCAATGATGGATGCAGCTGGCTTGCCAAAGAATCTCTGGGCAGAAGCCATTCGCCACCACGTATGGATTTGCAACCGTGTACCCACACGTGCGCTTCCCGATTCAAAGATGCCGCATGAAATGGGGACAGGGAAGAAGCCAGATTTATCAGGTATATGTGCCTGGGGTTGCAAAGTGTGGGTGAAGAAGCTCAACATTGGGGAACTCAACATGAGAGCTGAAGAAGGATGTTTTGTGGGCGTAGACACTGAATTGAAGGGTTACAGGATCTACTGGCCAGGGAAAAACAGAGTCAGTATCAAGAGGGATGTTTATTTCAATGAGGATGAGGCATTACAGCCTGATGAAGTCCCAATTGAGGGGGAAAATGATGTATTCACCAATTCGGACCTTCCCCAGTCAACAAACACCTTTCCTGACATTCAAAAACCTGTCGAAAATGTTCCAGACACATCGAACAACAGCCCCGAGCCCGAAAACATCGAAACATTGCCCAATAATAATCCAGAAACCCCCAAAATCACCCAGAACACACCAGCACCACCTCCACATCAAAGATCCACAAGATGAAACTCTCTTAAAGGTCTACCCAAATTCGACGAAGCAGAATACAGCCAAGGAAAGTGTAAACGTGCTGCCACGTCACACACTACAGCTAATTTTGCAGATACCATCGAGGGAGCTTTCATGCTTGATGAGGATGGGGCATTGGAACCAGGGGGAGTAGAGCTTGACATAGACGAAGCAGAGTGGTTTGGACAATCCATGGAGCATGCATTGGCGATTAGTGAGGATGAACCAACATTGAGGGAGGCATTAAATGGTGATGAGAGTTTAGCTTGGTTGGATGCAATCGAGGCAGAACTTACCCAAATGGAGAAAGTAAACACCTGAGTCCCCGTAATTCCACCACCAAATGCCAATATCATCCCCAGCTGCTATGTATTCTGCCGAAAATGTGATCAGAATGGCATGGTCGTCCGTTACAAGGCTTGGCTCATTGTCAAGGGTTATATGCAGCAATACGGGGTTGATTATGTTGAAACTTTTGCTCCAACTGTGCGTGCATCAACTCTTCACATTCTCCTATCCTTTGCAGCTCAGAAAGATGCTGTTGTCCATCAATGTGACGTGAAAAATGCGTACCTCAACTGCTGATTGCAAGATGGCATCACACTCTACTCGAAACTTCCTCCAAACTACCAATCTTTCCATGAATTACCGCTGGAATTAAAAGGGAACCCCAATGTTGTCTCCAAGTGGCTCGTCTCTGTATATGGGTCAAAGCAGGGAGCTCACGACTGGTATGCCGAAGTGAAGAAATTCTTCATTGAACTCAGTTACACAGTTTCCATCGCTGACAAAGCAGTGTTTTACAAATTCGACAGTGACAAATTCACGATTGTTGCCGCCGCTATGGATGATTTTACTGTCATCGCAGATTCCACCGATGGCGCAAACACTTTGATTCAGAAGCAACTTCCAGAACAGTTTGAAATCTGACCTTGGTCCCATTAACTGGTTACTTGGTGTCAGCATCACCCAAGACACAGCTGCCCGCACCATTTCACTGGGACAACAAGCTTACATCGAACAAATCCTCACCTGTTTTGACCTCGAAAGTGCTCGGGTAGCCGTTACTCCTATGGAAGCCAGGGTCGATCTCACACCCAATTCGCCTCATGTTTCACCAACACTTCTCACATCGAGCGAGAAAACCAAATATCGAGAGATGATTGGTTGTCTCATGTATGCCACCGTTATGACATAGCCTGATATTTCATTTGCAGTGTCAACACTTTCCCAGTACCTCGACGCACCTCAAACGACTCATCTTCACGCTGTTGCTCAAGTTTTTTGGTATCTTTCTGGTACTAAAGAGCTTAAACTTGTCCTTGGGGGTTTACACTCTGATGTAGCTGGGTATTTGGATGCAGACTGGGGTTCTCACATGCACCGTCACTCTATCTCCAGATTTGTCTATTTCATTGGCATTGGCACTGTCTCCTGGAGCTTGAAGAAACAACCCATCATCACTCTTTCGAGCACTGAAGCTGAATACGTGGCACTTACCCATTCTTTGAAGGACATTTTATGGATTCATAAATTACTTACTGAACTTTCTTTTATCTTTCCTTTTTCAGTACCTACTATTCTTTTCTGCGACAATCAAGGTGCCATTCGCCTCACAAAGGATTCCACCTTCCATGGCCACACTAAACACATTGACATTCATTTTCATTTCATTCGCCAAACCGTCACATCTGGTCACATCATATTGCGTGATTGTTCTACAAACGACATGATCGCCGATATTTTTACAAAATCACTCGCTCGTTTCAAGTTTGAGAAGTTCCACAGCCTTCTCGGTGTCCTCTAATCCCATGTCCATCTTGAGGGGGAGTGTCGAGCACATGTGCATACCCATTACTGCTTACATAACAGTTTCTATAATTCCATCTATCCGGTATCATACCACCTCAGTGTTTAACCACCACTGAGGTGTAAGTCCCATTCTATCTTACTTCATTATAACCTTACTTATTCATAGTAGTCTACCTATTTGTTACTAGGTACTTACTACCCAATATAGTGTTTAACCACCACTGAGGTTCTACCTATTTGTTACTAGCTTCTCGTTCTGGTACCCCTGCAACTGTGAGACTTTCTACAATGCCCCATTAATCTCCACTGCCACCCCCAAGTCCAAATCCAAGTCCTCTATAGGCTTCGTTGATGACTCTATGTTCCTTGCCATTGCCAACACCCTCCCTGAATGTCACACCATCCTAAAGGACATGATGGAACACCCCAGTGGAGGATTTGACTGGTCTACATCCCACAACTCCCCCTTTGAACTGTCTAAACTTGTGCTCATTGATTTTCCCCGCTCTCGCTGTGATACGGTACCAGCTGACCTCTCCATCTCCAGACTCAACCTCGATAGCTCAACTACCACCCAAACCATCAACACCATCCAAACCTACAAGTATTTCAGGGTCATCTTTGACTCTAAACTCCGTTGGACTGCCCACCAAGCAAAAGTGGTAGCAAGCGCTACCTGGTGGTTGCTCCAAGTAGCCTGCCTCTCCAAAGTCTCAGGCAGCATGCCCCCCAGTTGGGTCCAACAACTCTACAACACAGTAGCTGTCCCTGCCTTCATGTATGCAGCTGACATCTGGTATACAGGCATTCACATCCCCCCTTCCAGGAAGAAGAGAGTAGGCTCAGTTGCAGTAACCAACAAGTTAATTCCCATTCAATGATGAGCTGCAAAACTAGTTACTGGTTCCCTCAGCACCATGGCTGGTGATGTTCTTGATGCCCATGCTAACCTCCTCCCCATAGACCTCCTCTTCCACAAGACCCTTTCCCGTTCTGCCATATGACTTGCTTCTTTACCCCCTTCACACCCTCTCCACAGCCCAGTATGCTCAGCTGCCAAACACTATGTCAAGAGGCACTGCTCCCCTCTACACTCCCTCTTCCACATTGCCAAAGTTGACCCCATAGCAATCAAAACAATCTCTCCCACCCACTGCTGCCCAAACTACACCCCATCTCTCACACCCTACATCATGAACAACAAAGACACTGCTCTGGTTTTTGCAGCCTTGTCCCATGAGGCTGCACCATACACAGCCTATTCCAACAGCTCAGGTTTTGAAGGAGGGATTGGTGCCTCAGCTGTACTATATGCCAATGGATGAGAGGTCAAGTCACTTAAATATCATCTGGGTTCATCAACTGATCACACAGTCTATGAGGCTGAGATTGTTGGTCTCCTTCTAAGTCTTCACCTACTAACAGGAATCAACAGGCCCCTTAACTCTCCCACTATCCTTGGTACAGACAGCCAAGCCACCATCAAAGCACTCAATAATCAGAAACCCCACCCAGCCCTCTACCTACTCGACAAAGTCCACAACACCACTGAAAAATTAATAGCCAAACAACAATGCAGATCTGCAACCAGACCCAACAATACCGTTCATCAGCAAGCTTGTGGAGTTTGTTCTTCCAATGTGCCAGTCTGGCTTCAGGTGTCTTCAAACCCTTGTCGTCAATGGCAGCTTCAATGAGGTCCTTGACATTACTGTTCTTGGCACGGATGTGGAGATCAGGATCAAGGAGACTCTTGAGCTGGATGTGCAAGGCATTATCATAAAAGTGACAGTCACAGCCACAGAGCAAAAAGTTGATATGACACACATTGTTGAGCCAATTGGTAAACAAGGCAGAAGATTTGAGATGAGAGGTGCATATCTGAGTGTGTTATTCATCCTCCCAGCCTTTGGGGAGAAATTCTTTATGGAGCAGCCTCATGAAGTCAGTGAAAGACAGAGTGGCAAGCCAGTTATATTGTGTCATGATCCAATCACAAACACATATATCCTTCAACCCAGGCAGGACAGCACTGACATAATCAGCAGGCATAAGTTTTCTGTTGAAGAAATCATTGCAGGCCATCTCCCACAGACAACAGGGGAGATCTTGCCTGCAGTCAGAATGGGGATATGTTTTGGTTCAGTATGCAAGCATTCAGCAGGTGTTTTGATGTACATGAGGTGATGGGAAGGTGGGGGACTGTATGAACGATCAGAGCTGGAAGAATCTTCTGAATCAGAAGCAGTTGGCAGCGGAGGTAGGTGTGAAGGGGTGGGTGAGGTGGATATATGTGCATTGTTTGCATCTGGAGCTATGCCTGTGGGTGTTGGGAGGTCACTAGGATGTAAAACAGGGGTCATTTCAACACTGGGAGTAAGAGATGGCAGTGATGGCAGCGGTGTGGAAGTTTCAGCTCCCTCTTCAGCAGAGGGTATCAGTGCTCATTTATGTGTGGAACACAGTTTGGAGGACTAATGGTGAACAGTGAGAGATGGTGAGGCAGAGTACTGCACAGCGGGCACAGGGTTCAGCAGCACAAACCACAGAGAGTGTTGTTCAAAAAAAAAGTGTAAGCTCATGCTGTGGGACACAAGCTACACTAGACTGAGGCATACAAAAGGAGAGTGAGAGAGTGTGAGAGAGAGAGCACAGGAAAAGAACAGGCTCAAATGGTGGATTGCAGAAAATAGAGTTCTAAGCTACAGAGGGTGGTGGTGGTAAGTAAGTTCATGTAAGGATATGGGAGCTGAGGATGTGTCTAAGGCTAATGATAAATAACAATAGATATGTGCCATCCTTACAGCTGGGCCACCCGCTGTGTCGTCCTCATTCCACTCACCATCCACCCCACAAGCAGTTGCTCGGTGGGGCTGGGGGTGTTAGCAAACAGCCCCATTACCTAATAAAATTTCATTTTTATTTTATTATGTTGAATTATGCTACATTACACTGAGTTACTACACTTTGCTAGCATGAGAATTTTATTTCACATGCATCAATATGTACACACATGTATGAGCACATTGGTAGCAACAATGTACAATATATATAACATAGTATCTAAACCTTGAATACACACCTAGGGGACCCCAGTTGTGTTCTCTTAGGTATTCCACCTACACTTGTGGTGTGAAACACCTTTCTCAACCAACTATTCTATTAATAACCCCTCACATCAAAACCATCAATTTCCCCATAATGCACGCATAACCTGCCCCCTTCTTGTAGAAAGAACCTGCATGATCTTAGCTAGCAGATAGTGGGTGTCACCCTAACAGAAGAACACAACTACCCATATCAGTGCGCCTTCTCTTACTTGCTCATACATCATGGTTTCATTGCGCCACATCCAATTACTCATCCTTTTGGCATGAGCTGGAAGTACTTGTATATACATAATCTACTTTTCTTTCATAGGCCTCACCTTACATTGCGACTGCCAGTGATTGAGAGGCAGCGCTCATCATCAGGACAGCTGCAACCAGACAACTGATTGGATCTGGTTTAGTTACAATTTACATTACTCTATTTGGACAACTATTTTAGTTACAAGCCAAATTCAGTGATAACTCTGAGATCAGGCACCTTAGCCAAAGAAGTGATTCATCACAGATCTACCTGTTATGTCCAAACCATCAACTTCTAATCCCAGTTCTAATCCTGTTCCCACACCAGTGCTAGAGGTGAAAATTGATGTGCTGTAAGCGCAAGTGTTGCAATTACTGCCAATTAGCATCAGTGTTGGCAGCATCACAGCCCAGACAAGCAGAAGTACATCCAGGGATGACAGTAGACAGAGATGATGAGATGGAGGAGATGGTGGAGTGGGTGTCACAGGATGATGTGTGTAAGGGAAACCTCTGCATTACCCAATCAGGAAACCTGTGGGAGTCTGGGTGCACTCAGAGAGTTGGCCCTGACAACGACCACAAGAGTCAATCAGACTAGCAGAGGGAAATCCTAAGAGAAAGCTCTAAGGACCCTCTGCTAGAGTGTGACAACTATATACCTAACTACATGAGGTCTACATGAGTATTGCAATGAGGTGTTAGCTGAGGAACGAGGCTACTAAGTGAACATGAGGAACAAGATAGGAAGTCCATCAGATAGCCTGACAGAAACCTGATGTGGCTGTGCCACAGAGATAGTGCAGGAATAGTGTGGGAAACCCATGCACCTAGTCGTCCCCTTACATCACCCCCTGTTCAAGGTGCAGCACCCACGATGCACAGAAGTCATTGAACCAGATTGCAGAAAGAACCCCATCCCCTGTTCAGGTCCAGTTAGGCTGTGAGTTGCTGTAGTCATAACTTGAGTTCCATAATGGGAAACATTGTGGGATTTGGGGTGGGAACCCACAGGAAAAAAATGAAGGTGATACTGGTGCAAGTAGGCCAGGAGGGATTATCCATGGTTGTCCAGTGGAAAAGGTATTGGAAAAGCACAGGAAAAGTGCAAGAAAGTGAAAGTCCAATGCCAGGACAAGTGGGAGGGATAGTTTAAAGGTTATTTTGGACAGGCTGAAGGTTAGAAGTGCAGAAAGCCTGAGGCAAATCCAATGGTTTGTCAAGTACTACAGTCCAATTTGTGACAAGAAGAATTTAGCATCCTTGGTAGGCTGTCCAGCATGGTTTTGCCATACCACCAGTCTTACCTGACCAAGGGGCAAGTGGGTCAAGAATTGGGTGATGTCCATAGCTCAACAGAATCAAAGGCAGTTCTGGAGAGTACCACTGCTGCCAGTCATGTGATACCAACACTCCAAACCTTAGAGTGCACTGCATAATCAGAAAAAGTGCAGGAAAGCATCGGCAAACCCTTGCCTACAACCACATTGGAATGCAGTGGCTCATACAAGTCCCAGGAGAAAGACAGTGTCAAGCTAATGCCTTGTACCTGAGTACAACTCATCAGTACAGAGAGAGGAGTGTTGTGGAGGGAAAGTGCTCAGAAAACCCAAAACACTTGGGTGTGGAGTTACAATGGAAACCCTGTGGAATGGGAGAAAATCAGGACTGTGCTTGAATGGTAGTGAAAGCCTACACAGGAGGTGAGTTGTAGTTTTGTATCATTGCAGATGGAGGGTGCAAAGTTTTAGTGGAACCCCACAGAATGGTGGGAAATTGGAAAAATGTGCTTGGATGGCAGCAAAAGCCTACACAAAAAAGGAGGGTTGGTTGTAGATTAAAGTCTTTGTGGACAAGTGACAGGGCAACCAGCCACATCCTTATCAGAGGAGCATGCAAAACAACACTTTCCTCGGTGGGGGCTGAGTCCAGGATGCTGAAAAGAGGGGAACTGTACCGAAGAGTCAGATCTGGCTTTACCAGCTCAATCTCATCCTCATATACCACCAGCCTCTAAAGTGAGAGCTTTCTACTGTAAGGTAGATGACTTTCATAATCGACTAACATCATGTGCTTAGTGTGACAGATTCTAAAAGAGGCAACTTTTTGAGAATTTAGAGGAAAAGGCTTGTTGTGCACATAATGAGCTTTTTATGGGCAAATTGACATCCAACATTTTGTTGGTAAATACTGTAGACACGTGAATCTGTACTTACTTTGAGAAAATGTAATGATTTTGTGCCGAAATAGGAAAAATGCAAGAAACCAATTATGTGAGTCACGTCAAGCGCATCGCGCCTCAAAAAGCATTGCTGCTACCCATTTGCAATGCACCAATGACATGATAAAAATACCTACAATTAATATACTAGAAAACTTGAGCAGAAATGGTGGTGACCACCCCAACAAGAGGAAGAAACTTGACAGTGACAGCACCAAAAATGTTAAGACTATTGGTCTTAACTCAAACTTGTATTTGTTTATCGCACTAGGAGGCTTTCCTAGTGTTTTGGGCTTTTGGGCTTTGCTTGGGTGCTTCCTCAAGCTGTCATGGCTGTTTGTACTCAGTGTTAAGAACTGATCCTAGAAGGTTTGTTGGAATCTGATCGGACACTGCAGGTGTTGTTTACGGAGGGTTGTCGGGTTGTTGCAGATTCTGTGGGAGGGGAAATGGAAAGGACTTGGCTTCAGCTTGTAAGAAGCTGTGCCCTTCACCTCATCTGGTGTCCTAATTTCAAGTTGGAGGTTTGGAGGTAGGAGCGGGAAAGTGCGGGTAAATGCGGGAAGGAGTACGGAGGGACTTAGGCTAAGTTCAGATGAGGTTAGAACTTCAGAGGGAGACTGGAGGTCGAGTCGAATGGAGTTCAGACTCTTAGAGAACTGAGGTTGGAGTAGAAGGAGGTTTGGATTGGCAGATTAAAGTCAAGTCTATGTCGATATATGAACTGAGGAATACAAGGCGAAACTAACTAAGCTTAAATACTGTAGTCTGGAATAATGCGGAACAGGAAGGAAGACTGTGGCAGTGTCTCGACTGCGTAGATAAATTATCTAGCGGGAGCTGCACAGGAATCCATAGTCAAATTTGCAATAGAGATGGCAGCCTTGGGAAGGCAGCCGTGGATGCTGTACAAGGCAGCCTGGTGCACAGCAGTGTGGGCAGTGCAAGGCGGCCGGGAATGAAATCAGGAGGCATAGACAAAAATCAGGTTTGACGTGCGGGAAAGGGTTGGATGGATGCGGGTTCCGATCAGGTGAGGAACGGTTCTTGACAGTATTTCCCCCTTAGTGCCAAGCCTACGAGGCACGTGAGGGTTTGAGTCTGAATGAGGAAGTTGGTTGAATTTCCGAATGTGGCAATTGGTTGAAAAAAATTTCACGTCGTTTCCTACTCCCATCACGTATCAGAAATGTCCACCCCAGCAGTCTCCGTGCAGATAAAAATGGCCGCGATGAAGGCCCAACACAAACAGAGGGAGCGGGCACTGAGGGAGCAGATGGAAAGGGAGATGAAGGAGCTAGAGGAAGCGGCAAGGGAGGAGGAACGCCGGGTGCAGGAGGAGCAAAAGGCAGCAGAGGAGGCTGCAAAGGTTGAGGAGGCGTGCCAGGCAGAGGTGCGGGAAAAAGAGGCAGCGGCCGCAAGACGAGCGCAGAAGAAGCGGGTGGCTGCGGATGCGGGTTTGGAAGATGAGGCCGAGGGGAGCAAGTCCCCAAAGAAAAAGAAAGTCGCCAAGTTGAAGGCATGAGTGGGGTCAGAGGAGTCGGAGGGTCCGGTGCGGGTGCAGGCCACGTTGCCCTGCAAAAGGTGCATACTTGTTTCCCTTCTCAGTCTCCTTTTACTGATAAGTGGCCTAGATGCAAATATCAAAAGATTGCTTGTTTCAAGATGGGTGCAAAGGGATGCATGTGCGACAACTGCACGCGCATCAAACATAAGTGCGAGGAGGTAGTGTGGGAGGGGCAGGAAGCCCCTGCAGCAAAAATGGCGGGAACAACAGGGGCGACCAGGGATAACCCAGAGGTAATGCAACAGATGATGAAGTTGATAAGGAAGGGATTCACTGAGGTGGTGGAAACCTACCCCTTAATTGGGGATAGGTAACACTGAAGTTTGCTATATATGAGAAATAACCAGAATATAACACTTACATCAAATCACTAAAGTGACAGGACAATGGCGTGGTATTAGGAATAGAGAATAATACAAAAAGTGTGTAAGGATATGGGGAAAGGGAAGAATAGGGAATCTAATGTGATGTGTAGTTAATAAGGTAAGTTTGCGAACTGTGTACAAATAAGAGTCAATGTATATGTAAGCAGGCTTACACCCTCCCACTGTTAAAAAAGTGTATGGGTGTTAGGAAAATCAACGATAGTGAAAGAAATCAACAACAGCACAGAGCTTTGAAAAAAAATCAGTAAGATAAAGTCAACCCATCATCAACCAAATGACGGGTGCATTAAAAAACCCCGTAGGGAAAAAGCTACCACGTCCCCTATACCATATGGGAACACCACACATCTAATGCTTCGCAGTTGACTAACTCGCATTGAGGGAGCCACAAGTCTTCGTCTTCACCGTAACCGGCCCACCAAACAAGATATTGGAATCCCCGGCCTCGCCTTTGTTCGTCCACAATTTTCTCGATGCGATACTCTTCTAAGCCATCCGCAGTGAGGACCGGCCCCGGTCATTCGTGCTCTTGTGCAGGAAAAAGTGCCTTGTCATTTTCGACATGTTGTTTAAGCAACGAGGAATGAAAGGTAGGGAAATGCTCAGGCAAATTAGGCAAGTGTAGTGTGTAGGCCGAGTTTTCAGGAAAAGATTTCGTTACTTTGTATGGGCCATCCCATCGAGGGAAGAATTTGGCAATGCAGGAACTGTCACCAGATTTATATTCTCGCCGCCGGTGTAACGTGGTGAGCATGACCTTGTCATCAATTTGGTATACCTCTTCAGGCCCCCGAGATTTGTTAGAGTAGAACACTTGCAAGATTTTCGCTCCAAGCAATGAATCTTTGGCATCTAAAACATCTGTTTCTATTTGAGAAATAATATTCCGAGCTGTCACCTCTGCACTCGCAGGTGTCATGTTGGTGCCCGGCAGCAGCAGAGGGATCACGCGAGGGTTCCGCCCCATACGCAATTGGAAACCTGAGTACCCAGTTGAAGCATTAACCAAGTTCATCATGTTGAACCTAATGATTGGCAATGCACGAACCCAGCCCTTTTGGTTTCGTTCCACGTGGAATCGGATGCACTGGTTTAGCGTTTTATTCATGCGCTCGCTGGCACCGTCAGTTTGCGGATGATATGCCATAGACATTTTCAGGTGTACACCCGTTAAGTCATGTAGAGCCTTCCAGAATGCAGAAATGAAGAGCTTATCGCGATCACTGATCAACTCTAGCAGTAGTCCATTCTCGCAGTACCAATCGTTGAAGAAAAGTAAGGCAAGCTGCAGCACCGAGATGTCAGTGCAAGTGGGGATGAGATGCACATCGGAACCGAGGCGGTCAGTAATGGTCAGAATGCAATTGTATCCTTTGTCTTCCGGTAGCGGCCCCATGAAATCCAAGCAAACTGAGTCCCCTCTATTTTCAGGCACTGGTAATGGGTGGAGAGGTCCTTTAGGCTTAGAAGTTGCACCCTTATTTCGTTGGCAGCTAGGGCAAGCAGGCATGTATGCCCGTTCCAGATCCCTCCGCATGTTAGGCCAATAATAGCAGTTCCTGATGCTCACGTAGGATTTATTGGCACTGAAGTGCCCTAGTGCGTCGTGAGCTAAACAAAAAAGGTCCTCACGCAGAGTTCTGTATCACGGAATGATCAGGCAATCGCCAATGTACCACAAGTTGTTCTCGAAATGGATCCCAGGGATGCCCTCATCGGCCACGGATGGCTTCTGGCAAAACTCATTGGTTTTGTAGCCAAGTCGAACATCTTGTAGGAAGGATTTGTCCATAGAGATAGCTAGAATTGCATTGCAAGAGGCACTGGTTTTCAGCCAGTTATCCCAGCGTATGGGCGAGTCAGCGACATCCACGTCATCAGGCTTATCATCAGCAACGTCTTCAGGTAATCTTGACAACGCATCAGCAACAGTGTTATCCTCGCTGCGAATGTAATGTATCATCATGTCAAACTGAGACAAATGCTCCATCCAACGAGCTTGGCATCATGATAAATCTTTCTGTGTGTCAAAATTTTCCAGAGTTCGGTGATCGGTATACACCCAGAAATGGGATCCCAGCAAATCTGATCTCCACTTTTTTAACGTGCGAACCACCGCCAGCATCTCTTTTTTGTGCACTGGGTAATTTTTTTGCGCATCGTTAAGCTGCATTGAATCAAAAGCAACTGGTTGAGCACTTTCCCATGTCGGGCCCCAGCTCAATATGGCACCGGTACGTTTATCGCTAGCATCACATGTGACAAAAATTTTATTGTTAGCAGGGTGTGTGTGATCGATAACTGTCAGGCATTCCCTGCTTACTACCAAGCCTTTGATAGCCTCGAACGCGAACTGGTGATCGGCACTCCAGCTAGGGAAATGTTTCTCGCATTCCTTAGTAGTGAGGGGAGTAAGCATAGTGGAGTGTTCAGCGAGATTAGGGAGGAAAGCCGCAATGTAACGAATGAGCCCCAAGAAGCTCCGTATGTCGGTAGCTGACTTCGGAACTGGCCAGTTCAGGATTTTATCCCCTTTGGATGTGCAAGCTTCTATGCCTTCCTGAGAGATTCGATGCCCCAAAAAAATAAGTTCACTCAGGTAGAATTGAGACTTTTTTGGATTACAATACAAATGGTCTCTCCGTAACACGCTCATTACTTGCTTGATGTGCTCGCCATGCTCCGCAAGTGACTCTGAGTAAATAATAATATCATCCAGATAAATGTGGCAAAAAATTGTGAGGAAAGGGCATAGGCATGCGGTGACGCGTCGTTGATGGATGGAGGGAGAGTTACGGAGTCCTTGAGGCATCACTACCCATTCATATAAACCTAAAGGAGTGGTCACTGCTGTCAGATGAATGCTGCCAGGATCCATTTTAGTATGAAAGAAACTGTCAATCATATCCAATTTACTCCATATCTTCCCACGTCCAGTGTCCGCTAGGATATCGTCGACCCGAGGCAGGGGGTGGGAATCGGTGATTGTATTGGAGTTGAGTTGTCTGTAGTCATTAACCCATCGAGGTAGTGCAGTATTGTCTGTTACAATTTTCCTTGTAACTCATGGAACCCGACCAACCTGACCAACCCGACGATCCCCTCCAGACAGGAGGCACTCCATGATTCATGCCTAGGGCATGTCCTTGACACCAGACACATGCACGATGCATGCCGACTGCATGCATTCGATCCCCTTCCTGTGGAAGGCACCCTTGACGCATGGTGACTCCATGCACCCGAACCCATTCCCACACATGCTGTGATACAACAGCCCCTTGACATGAGGTCCATGACATCAGACTCTCACAATCCTTGACATCGGATCCTTGACATTGGATCTGTGACATCGGACGCCTCATGCTAGGCATGAGGCTTATTGTTTCTATTCTTACCTGATACACATCTACCTTTCCGATTGGACGATAAGGACCTCCCTCTTAGTATAAGTACTGTGACTCGTAGTAGGGATGTCCTTAGTTTAGATCTAGGCAATCTACAGCCTTAACTTGCAACTCGTGAACTTACTCGAAACCACTAAGGAAGCCCCTTAGTGCGTGAACCTGAACGACTCTACACAGAAGCCCTGCTAGAGTGCACTACCTATCTTACATCGGACGCTCCGAGTAAGACTAGTGCCAAACAACTCGTCGAGGAAGCACCTCATTGAACGATATTGACTAGATCAAGTAGTTGAGGCTTCGCCCTTAACATAAGATCTAAACTACTCTGCTAGCCCACCTATCTAGGCGTAGGCAATACATCTCGAAACACCCCACAGCGACCTGGGTCTAGAAAAACCCCAGACTGACCACCAAGAGAAGCAGAACTGCAGCCAGGTTCATCTTGGTACCAATATAATGGAAGACTAGTCTGTTACTCGACCCCAGCACAACGTTGGTTCTATAGATCAACCAAAAGACAAAGAGGAGACTACCTCACCAATGAAGACTTCAAACAACCACACACACCCCCACCCAAAACATCCACCTGCTTCCTAACAGACAAAACTGACAACCTCTATAGCGAGATGTCCGAACCCGCCGCAACCACACCGATGACATCTGTAAAGGACATTCAAATCCGATCACCCACAGACTTCTCAGGAGAGCGGACCAAGACCGCCAAGTTCCTGCAGGAGATAGACCTGTACCTGCAAATCAATGACCAGGTCTATGACACAAATGACAAGAAGATCATCTTCACGCTGTCCTTCATGAATGGAGGGACAGCAGCTGCCTGGGCGCAGGCATTTGTCAACCAACACCAATCTGAGGGACTCAGAGAATATGCAGACTTCAGACAGAAGGTCCTAGAAGCCTTCTCACCAATTGATGATGCTGGAACGGCAAAGACAGAGATCAAGAATCTCAAACAAGGTTCAGGGAACCTCAAAGAATATGTGGCGAACTTCCGCATCCTGGAAGACAGGACAGGAATCACTGAAGATGCAGCCATGATTGAGTACTTCATGGACAGACTGCATCCCGAATTACTGAAGAGGGTACACACAATGGAGACAGTACCCAATACTCTCGAAGGCTGGATAAAGGCAGCTTCGAAATACAAAGGCCAATGGAAATGGGCCATGGCAATCCTGGGAAAGACCAGGCAGAACCAGAAGACAAATGAAACGACAAAGAAAGGACAGCCCTCTCTTGACATCAACTGACTGATGAACCAAGAACATGTGGAACACCTCCGAAAGGGATTGTGTTTCATCTGCCACCAACCGGGACACCGATCATCTGACCACAGGGATGGAAAGAACCCCACTCAGATGGGGTCAGCGCCCCCTCCCTACCAAAACCGCTTCACCCAGAAGAAGACTGGGGTGGACACCTATCAGAAGATCCACACAATGCTGGATGAACTAGATGAAGAAGAAAAGGAACGAGCCCTCAACCTCATGGAGGAATCGGGTTTTTAGAACAGCGGCCTGATATGACGCCAGTCACCGCTGTAGTCTCCCTAGGGTCTGTACTCTTAGCTACCATGAATAGACAATCTATGCACCTGTCTATTTGGGTAGCTGAGTCAGACAACAGGAAAGACGTCGCAATGAATGCGCTCCTCAACTCTGGAGCAGGAGGAGTCTTTATCAACTCAAAATTTGTCAAACAAGAAGGGATCAAGACATATCCCTTAGGCTGCACCATCTGGGCCACAAACGTAGATGGAACCCTGAATAGGCAGGGAACAATCACCAGATGCGTGAAAGGGAGGCTCCACATCAACGGGAGGAGCTACCTGATGGAATACCTAGTCGCTGGACTAGGCAAAGAATCAGTAATCCTGGGTCTGCCATGGCTGCGGGAGATAAACCCAATCATCGACTGGAAGAAAGGAACTTTTGAGTTCTGAGATGAAGAATGATGCGCTCAGATCAAACGAATCTTGGAGAAGACAAGAAGAGCTGAATGGGCCCTCCAAAACACCCTAAACCTCCCCAGGGTTGACAGTGGAAGGGAGGCGCCAAACAACAAGATGGCACAAATTTGACACATCATGGCCAAGACAAGACAGAGGCTCTCCAAAGAGAAAGAGAGAAGCCTTGCCCAAGCCAGATTGGCTGTGGCAAAAACCAGAGAAAGACTCTCTGAAGAAAAGGAGAGAAACCTTGCCCGAGCATGACTAGCCATGGCAAAGACAAAGGAAAGGCTTTCCGAAAAGAAAGCCAAAGAACTGAATTCTGCCCAGATAGCTGTCGCAAAGACCAGGAGCAGCAACACTCCTAAAGAAGCCAGAAACCTTGAAGCAGCATGACATACTGTCGCCAAGACCCGAGAGAACCAGAAGAAGAAACAACTGGAAAAGGGCAAAAACAATGAATGTGACAGGGCACAACGAATCGTGCAAAAGATGAAAGAATTGCTAACCTCCACAGGGGAGGGAAGCACCAGCAAAAGGAACATGAAAATGACACCACAAAACAGGACAAATGACCCTCAACAAAGGGCTACCCCAACCCATGATTATAGGACCCCAGATCATGGTACCATCAACGCTGAAGTACCTATGCCCAAGGAGACCCCCCCTCAAGTGAAGGTCGAAGAGGTACCTGATGAAGAACTACTGGCAGACACTGGCATGGAAATACGAGCAACAGGAGAAACCCATGAACAAGATGCGACAGACCTCCTGATTGCATATGTATGAGGAGAACTGGTCATTGGCATATTTGAACCACCAGAAGAACCACCCCTCACCAAGGAACACCGAGGACCGACCCATACGTACATACGGAAAACAAACACGATCTCCAGGATTACGAAAGCCAAGGACTCCCCACGATATGTATTCTCGAAGAGCGCATGGATCAGAGCAAAGACATCCATTTCCCCTGTAATTTACCCTCCCCCACCTATTCTGGTCGGAGTCCAGTTATTCTGGTTGGAGTCCAGTTATTCCGGTTGGAGTCCAGTTATTCTGGTCAGAGTCCAGTTATTCCAGTCAGAGTCCAATTATTCCGATTGGAGTCCAGTTATTCCGGTTATTCCGACCAGATTCTGGTTACTCCAGATGCTCAACTTAGAGTATATACCCTAATGGATAGTCAAGTCAAATTTCAAGTCTTAAGTTGTCAAAGTGCCTACAAAATATATTTGTGCAGAGTAAGGATTGAACTCAAGACATCTTGATTAGAGTGATCACATGACAAACCAAACATGTGTGCTTAACCAGTTGAGCCACAGGAGAATTATTAGATAGTAATATAATGTTTATTCATGACACTCTAATTTTTTTCAGAGTAGTGAAAGATCAAATTTTTTTAATTAACCACATCCCTCACATTGAATGCGAGGGAGTGGGGATGATTGTGATTACATAGATAAACAAAAAATCCTCCCTCTCACAAGATGCGGGAGGGAGTTTTATTTATATACATAAAAAGCTAACCCCTCGTGCCAAATGCAAGGGGGGAGGTAAAAACATGAAGAAAAAAATCCCTCCCCCATGCAAAATGGGGGAGGGGGGCACAATACTAATAAATAATTAAAAGTACAAAAAAAAGCCCCTCCCCACACAAAGTGCGGGGGAGGGGGAGGGGACGCAACCCCACTGTAGTCTGTCCTTCCACCCACGATCCACCCCACAAGCAGTTGCTCATGAGGCTGGGGGCGGGTGATGTGTCGTTGTCATCTCCTGTCCCTGTGCCTGGGCGTCATTCCACCCATGATCCACCCCACGAGCAGTTGCTCATGAGGCTGGGGGTGGGTGGTGTGTCATTGGCCCTGTTGTTGTCCGTCATCATTGGCAGCCATGCTTTGTGTTCTGGGGGGTTCTGGTGCTGGTAGACAGCGGCGTCATTGTTGTTGTCGCCTGCACACACTCACAATCCACCCTACGAGCAGGGGCTCGCAGGCGTGGGGTGGGTGTGTTGGCTCGTTTGCAGGTGGTGGTGTCATTACTAGTAGATTATAACCTAGAAAACTAAAAAAACGAGTTAGTTAGTTTATAAAAACAAAAAGCAAATGAAAAAAACTCACATAGGGCCCAAATGACATGATCTGCGTCATTTGGGCCCGCGTTGGCTCGTTTGTGAGTGGTGGCATTATTGCCAGTAGATTATAACTTAGAAAGCTAAAAAAAAGGTTAGTTAGTTTATAAAAACAAAAAGCAAACGAAAAAAACCTTACTTAGGGCCCAAATGATGTGATCTGCATCGTTTGGGCCTGTGTTCTGTCCAATCACGTCGTTTGGGCCCATGTTATGTCTGGCAGTCAAGTAGAACCTATAAAACAAATGAAACAAGTTAGTTAGTATGAAAAAACAAGAAGCAAACGAAAAAAAAACATACTTAGGCCCCAAATGACGCAATATGCGTTGTTTGGGCCCGCATTCTGTACAGTCAGCTCGTTTGAAGGTAGTGGTGATGGTGGCATTGGGCGTGGGAACAGTGGTGGTGGGTGCGCATGCAGTGGTGGTGGTAGAGTGGAGAGGAGGAGGAGGCAGCGTTGGCGACAGTGGTGGTGGTGGTTGTGAGCTGGCAGTCACGTGTCATGTGTCATGTGTATGCATACTTATTAATTATTCCGTTAATGGCTGTGATTAACTACGTACCTTGGTTGGGTAATAAAAGTATTAAATGTATGCCCAAGAATAATTGCTTGGTAGCTCAGTGGTTAAGTGTGCTGTTACATGTGCAGACCCGAGGTCGAGTGTTCAATTCTTGATGTGTGTCGAACTTTTATTTGGGAAAGCACGTGCATTCCAGTTATTCTGGTTAGTCCGGTTATTCCTGTTATTCCGGTTGTGATGAGTCCGGTCAGATTCTGGGGATTCCGGGTGTAAATTGGATCCTTATTCTGACCGGAATTGTGCTGCATAGGGAAAACTACATACAAAAAAAATTCCACCGGATTCCAGAAATTCTGCAAATTCCGGCCGGACAAACTGGAATCCAACCGGAATAGGTGGGGGAGTGTAAAGTACTCCATTTCCCAGCGACTCGCACATGAACAAGATGAGGGGAGGGAGGCCAGCAAACAGACCCTGGACGACTTACTGCCACCGGAATACCAGAAATACAGACAGGTATTCAAAAAGGCCACATCTGAATGATTCCCAGAATCAAGACCATGGGATCATGTGATTGACTTGAAGGAAGGCTTTGTACTGAAGGATTGCAAAGTCTACCCACTGACACTGAAAGAACAAGAGAAACTCAATGAGTTTCTCGACGAAAACCTGGAAAAAGGATACATCTGACCATCAAAATCGCCCATGGCATCCCCATTCTTCTTCGTGTCGAAGAAGGACTCTGACGCTCTGTGACCTTGCCAAGACTATCGCTATCTGAACAAAGGAACGATCTGGAACAACTACCCCCTGCCACTGATTGGAGACCTCTTGGACAAGCTGAAGGGAGCGAGATTTTTCACAAAGCTTGATATTTGATGGGGATATCATAACGTACGGATAAAGAAAGGAGACAAGTGGAAGGCAGCATTCAAGACTAACCGAGGGCTATTCGAGCCAATGGTGATGTTCTTTGGGCTGTGCAACTCACCGGCAACATTCCAGGCCATGATGAATGATCTCTTCCGAGACATGCTGGATGAAGGATGGCTCATCATCTATATGGACGACATCCTGATCTTCTCGAAGATGGAAGAAGAACACCGGATAAGGACTGAAAGGGTGCTCGAACGATTATGACAATGCGATCTCTACTTGAAGATAGAGAAATGCAAGTTCAATGTGCAAGAAGTCAACTTCTTGGGCATGATCATCAGGCCCGATGAACTTGCAATGGACAACACAAAACTGGCTGGGATCAAGGACTGGCCCACGCCAAAGACAGTGAAGGATGTAAGATCCTTCCTAGGATTCGGAAACTTCTATCGAAGATTCATTGGACACTTCACGGATCTGGCTAGACCGCTGAACGATTTGACAAAGAAGAACCAAAAATTCGAATGGATGAACAACTGCCAGCAGTCGTTCAATGTGCTGAAAAGGAAATTCAACAAAGCCCTGGTACTGCTGATGCCAGACGCAATGAAGCCATTTGTGGTGGAATCTGATGCCTCAAAATTTGCGACAGGCGCAGTACTCAGACAACAGGATGCCAATGGAGACTGGCACCCTTGCGGTTACATCTCACATTCTTTCAATGAAGCCAAAAGAAATTACGAGATATATGACAGAGAACTACTGGGAGTAATCCGAGCACTGGAGACATGGAGACACTACCTACAGGGGACACCATTCCCTGTGACAGCACTGTCCGATCACAAGAACCTGACGTACTTCCATCAGGCACAGAAACTAAACCGATGACAGGCTAGATGGAGCATCTACCTGTCACAATTCAACCTGAAGCTACAACACGTACCAGGATCACAGATGGTACAATCTGATGCCCTATCGAGGAGAGCAGATCATATAGCCAAAGAAGACACCAATAACGAGGACAAGACCATCCTTACTGATGAACTATTCATGAAAACGATCGACGCTGAACTCCAGGGAGCCCTGGTCTCAGCAATTATGAAGGATGACCTCATAAATGACACTTTATGAGCCCTGAAGAACAATGGAACTCCCCCAATCAAGTCTGCATTGGAGGACCGGAAATTCAAAGATGGCCTGCTCTTTTTCAAAGACAGGTGCTATGTGCCACAGGACAAAACCCTCCGCTGAGCGATCATACGGAAATACCATGATAGCATCACGACAGGGCACCCTGGACAATGGCAGATGATCGAACTGATCCAACGAGACTACTGGTGGCCAGGAATGGCCAACTTCATAAAGAAGTATGTCAAAGGCTGCGCAACATGCCAGCAAATGAAGATCAACACACACCCGACGACCCCACCACCGACACCGATATCATCTGATGCCAGCAGACCATTTGAGCTGGTAACGACAGATTTTATTATGGACTTGCCCATAATAAACAGATTTGACTCAATCATGGTCGTGGTAGACCATGGTCTTACGAAGGGGGTAATTTCTATTCCTTGTGTGAAGACGATTGATGCACTTGGCGCTGCAGACCTTTACCTGCGCCATGTATACACAAGATTTGGACTCCCCAGAAGAATCATCTCAGACAGAGACCCTCGATTTGTGTCCAAACTCTTCTGAGAACTCAGACGATTGCTCGGGATCAAGCTATCCATGAGCACCGCCTATCACCCCCAGACCGATGGAGAAATGGAGCAAGTAAACCAAGAGCTAGAAGTTTACCTCTGCATGTTCTGTTTGAACAAACCCGAAGATTGGGAGCATTATCTCCCAATGGCAGAATTCACGCACAACCAGAAGATGCACTCCGCAGTAAAACACTCGCTGTTTTACTTGATGATGGGATATCAACCACGCGCTATCCCCACCCCTTATGAAAAGACAAACATGCCAGCCACCGAACAGAGAATCCAAGAACTTCTCTCTGTGAGAAGGGAAGCTCTTGCTGCACATGAACTAGCCAGACAGGCTATGGCCGCCCGAACGAAAGGGCAATACAAACTGTTCAAGGTTGGAGAGCAAGTATGGCTCGACTCCAAGAACCTGAAGATTGGCTACCCAATGAGAAAATTGGCGCCAAAACAAGAAGGGCCCTTCGCGATTGAAGATGCCCTGTCGAGAACGACATACTGACTGAAACTGCCGCCGAGATGGAAGATCCACCCGGTCTTCCATGTGGCTTTACTCACACGATACCATGAGAACGACACTCATGGGTGAAACTTCCTGACTCCACCACCCGACCTCATGGAAGGAGAAAATGAATACGAGGTGGAAGCGATCATCGCACACAAGAAGCACGGCAAGACACACCATTACCTTGTGAAATGGGTTGACTACCCGACATCCGAAAACACATGGGAACCCAAATCGAACCTGAAGAATGCCCCCGAGATCCTGACGGCATATAAGAAGAGGTACCACCTCTGACGAAACCCAGAACCCCCCCCTTCTTCCCACTACGACATTCCCCAAAAATGCCTGCCAAATGACGATTCACCCAAGAATACCTATGAAACCGATCGAATGCTGATGCCCTTTGCATTCACCTCACCCACGACCCACCGAAATACCATCTTGCCAGGATGTGCTTCTACTATGCAAGCACAATCGAACAAATGGAACGAAATCTAGAAGAAGTGATGAACGATGCAGACACCCTGGGGATTGAACAGACGATCCAGGAGATGATTGCACCACGGTCAGACAGACCGAGAATAGCTGAGGAGAGACCTCACACCCCCCTAGATCGACACAGATGACCACCGACCTTGCTCTCACCATTTAGCAAGCAGAGCAACAGAGACGAACAACGAGCTCCCTCTGGAGGCTCCTCCCATTCTATGAAGAACCAGAAGATTGTGCCTAGGGCACCTGAAATAATTGATCTGACCACCCCCGAACCTGAACCAAAGACCACCCAACCGCCTTGGTCTCCCCCACACATGAGACATGCCAGATGTTTCATCTGCCAACAGATAGGCCACTTTGGCCTGATTTGCCAACGATACATTTGCAGGTATTGCAAACAGCGAGGCCCTGGACACTACAGGATGAATTGCCCGGAGAAACCTTGGAAAGATCAAGAGACCGATCAAAGAGAAGCCGAGCACAGACAGCGGCTCTTCTTTAACTCCGGATACGATGATTTTGATGATGACGCAATGGGAAACATGATGGGAGAACCATATGGAAGGATTTAAGAAGCAGAGCTCAAGATGATGGCATGACAAGACAGACCCATGCTCGCAGGAATTACAATCCTCGCCATCATCATTGGCATGACCCTGGCTGCAGCGGCAGCCCTGACATTCGCATTCTGCCTCTATGCCATCTTCCGACCAAGTCCTGAACCCCCGATTACAGACATTGAATTTGCCATCCTGCAACGCCCCCCTTTCAATGATACCACTGACTCCTTGACACTGCTGCCTAGGACAGTGCGAACCAGAAGAACCCAATCATGGTCCGAATTTGGACATGAACTATTCCTCCATCATACCCCTCAACCCCGACCTACCCATATAACCAGACCACGCCCAATCAGACCACAAAGGAGAGATGAAGATTTAGGTCGAAGTGTGGAACTTTCGACCATAGCGAGGGGGTAATGTTACAATTTTCCTTGTAACTCATGGAACCCGACCAACCCGACATACCCGACGATCCCCTCCAGACAGGAGGCACCCCTGATTCATGCTTAGAGCATGCCCTTGACACCAGACACACACACGATGCATGCCAACAACATGCATTCAATCCCCTTCCCATGGAAGGCACCCTTGATGCATGGTGACTCCATGCACCTGAACCCATTCCCACACATGCTGTGATACGACAGCCCCTTGACATGAGGTCCGTGACGTCAGACTCTCACGATCGACATGCTGCACCGCAGCATGTCCTTGACATCGGATCCTTGACATCAGATCCATGACATTGGACGCCTCATGCTAGGCATGAGGCTTATTGTTTCTATTCTTACCTGATACACATCTACCTTTCCGATTGGATGATAAGGACCTCCCTCTTAGTATAAGTACTGCGACTCATAGTAGGGATGTCCTTAGTTTAGATCTAGGCAATCTACAGCCTTAACTTGCAACTCGTGAACTTACTCGAAACCACTAAGGAAGCCCCTTAGTGTGTGAACCTGAACGACTCTATGCAGAAGCCCTGCTAGAGTGCACTACCTATCTTACATCGGATGCTCCGAGTAAGACTAGTGCCGAACGACTTGTCGAGGAAGCACCTCATCAAACGACATCGACTACATCGAGTAGTTGAGGCTTCACCCTTAACAGGCGGGCAGATGACAAGGAGGAGAGCGAGAGTGGAGATGAGGAGGGTGGAGAGAAGGACAAGGGTGGAGAAGAGGGTGAAGTTGGGGGAGAGGGTGACAAAGATGGAGAGGGAGAAGTGGAGGTAGTGTAGGGATGCGGTCGGATCCAAATAAAAATCTTTTTTCAATAAAGTTTGTTTCTGAGTTCAGACTGAGTGAATAAGTAACGTGAATAGTCTTTAAGCGGGTAATGGTCTGGGTTTCTGCGGGTAGCGGGTGTGAAAATCTGTGAGGAGTTCTTGGGCGTGGTCAAGTTCCGTAACAGGTAGCCAGGAGGTCTCTTCATTGGTTCCCTGGTAACCTTCCCATTGGACGAGGTAGAGAATCTTGCAGCGACATCGGTTGTCAACTTTGGAGTTGAGAACTTCGGCGATCTCATATTCGAGCTTGTCGTCGATGGTGGTGGGGGTTGTACTCAATTTGGGATTGTGTTTGGGGAGTGTTTCTCTAGTTGAGAGACGTGGAAAACAGGGTGGATGGCCTGCATGTGATCTGGGAGCCACAGGGTGACTGAGTGAGTGCCTGGGCGGGTGATGATTTCGAAGGGGCCATGGTTCTTTTCGGAAAGTTTCTTGGAAGGACGAGTGGTGTGGATATTTTCTGCAGTGATGTAGGCAGAGTCACCAATGTTGAAGTCAGGTGCGGGTGCCCGATGTTTGTCCGCAGGACCTTGATAACGCTCTTGAGCAGCCGCAAGCTGTTTCCAAAGCTCCTGATGAAGGTCATCTAAGTCGACGACGAACTCGCAGGTGCGCTGTGAAGCTAAGTCTCATTCTGGAAAGATGGAAATGTTTGGGTGATAGCCTTTGTTGGCAAAGAAAGGGGATACACCTGTAGAGGTGGAAGGAGCATTTTTGCCCAAGGGTAAGAGGTGAGACCAGTCGTCCTGCTGATAGTTGCAGAAGATCCGGAGGTACTACTCCAAGGTCTGATTTAGTCATTCTGTCTGACCATCACCTTGCAGGTGATAACCGGAAGTGAAGTGGAGTCGGATCCCCGGTCACAAGTGACGTGCGATGGAACGCCATGCTTGGAGAAGACGTGGAGGACAAACAGGTTGGCTAGTTCTTGGGCTGTGATTTCATTGACAGTTGGGATGAAGATGCCTTGCTTGGTGAGGCGGTCAACGATGACCAGGATAGTGGTGTGACCATCAGAGTCGGGTAGTTGTTCAATGAAGTCCATGGAGATGGAGTTCCAAGGTCGTTCCAGAACCGGAAGTTGCTTTAGGAACCTGTAGGGCTTGTGTCGAGGCGATTTGGATTGCTTGCAAGTGGTACAGGATTTGCAGAATTCCTGCACAAAGGTGCAGAGGTTTGGCCAGACATATTCCCAGCAGACAAGCTGCTGGGTTTTGTTTTGTCCGAAGTGGCCAGAGAGGATATGATTGTGTTTGTATTGAAGGACTTTGAGGTGGAGATCCACGACATCTGGAACATAAATCCAGTCGAAGTGGTGGAGAAGACCTGCCTTGTCTATGGTCCAGTTGGGGTTGACAGGTGTCAGAAGATGTGCGGATGATAAGGGGTCAAGGGGTAGGGAGGTGCAGATGTCATTGTGAAGTTTCTCAACATCCATGATTACTGCTTGTCAAAGGATGGGTGTGGCAAAATAGGTGGCTCGAAGGGAAGAGGTGAGCTGTTCTTGTGTGAATACAGGTCAGAAGTTGGTTGGGTTTATGGAGGCGAAGTTGCTATTTCCCCCTTTGCAGTAGACGTCCCATCGTCTAGTGAGCGCATCTGGCTTGGCCCCTAATTTTCCGGGGCGGAAGCAGATGATGAGATTGAACTGGGAAAGGTATTCAGACCAATGAGCCTGGGGGCAGGTGAGCAACTTAGTAGTTCTGAAGTACTCCAGATTTTTGTGGTCGGTGACCACATCAACTGGGTTTGCGGAACCCTGGAAGTACTGCCGCCAGTGTTTGAAGGCTTCAAAGATGGCCAAGAGTTCCTTGTCATGGGTGTCATAATTTAGTTCAGCGGGATTAAAGGAGCGGGAGTGAAAAGCGACCAGATGGATTTCTCCATCCATAGTATAAACCGAAAGGATTGCCGCTAGGGCATAGTCGGAAGCGTCGGTTTCGAGTACCATTTGTGAGTCGGGTACCCATTGAGTTAAGATGGGGGCATGAGTGAATTATTGTTTGAGCTTCTCAAATGCGTCGCAGCACTTCCTGTTGAAGTCCCAGGGTGCGTATTTCCGCATCAAGCGGGTGAGTGGAATGACAATGTCTGAATAGCCATTAATGAAGCGGCGGTAAAAATTGCAGAAGCCTAAGAAGGATTGTATATCCTTAACTTTCCTAGGCTCGGGCCAGTTGAGCATGGTTTTGACTTTATCCTCAGACATCCAGAGTCCATCCGGTGAAAGGATGAAACCTAAATATTCAACGGTGTCTTTGTGGAACTCACATTTCTGCTGTAATTTACCCTCCCCCACCTATTCCAGTCGGAGTCCAGTTATTCCAGTTGGAGTCCAGTTATTCCGGTTGGAGTCCAATTATTCCAGTTGGAGTCCAATTATTCCGGTTGGAGTCCAGTTATTCCGGTCAGAGTCCCGTTATTCTGATTGGAGTCCAGTTATTCTGATTGGAGTCCAGTTATTCTGGTTGGAGTCCAGTTATTCTGGTTATTCCAACCAGATTCTGGTTATTCCAACCAGATTCTGGTTACTCCAGATCCTCAACTTAGAGTATATACCCTAATGGATAGTCAAATTTCAAGTTTAAGTTGTCAAAGTGCCTACAAAATATATTTGTGCAGAGTAAGGATTGAACTCAAGACATCTTGATTAGAGTGATCACATGACAAACCAAACATGTGTGCTTAACCAGTTGAGCCACAGGAGAATTATTAGATAGTAATATAATGTTTATTCATGACACTCTAATTTTTTTCGAAGTAGTTAAGATCAAATTTTTTCAATTAACCACATCCCTCACATTGAATGTGAGGGAGTGGGGATAATTGTAATTATATACATAAACAAAAAATCCTCCCTCTCACAAGATGCAAGAGGGAGTTTTATTTATATACATAATAAAGCTAACCCCTCATGCTGAACGCGAGGGGGGAGGTAAAAACATGAAGAAAAAAATCCCTCCCCCACGCAAAACGGGGGAGGGGGCACAATACTAATAAATAATTAAAAATACAAAAAAAATCCCTCCCCACACAAAGTGTGGGGGAGGGGGAGGGGACGCGACCCCGCTGTTGTCTGTCCTTCCACCCACGATCCACCCCACGAGCAGTTGCTCATGAGGCTGGGGGTAGGTGGCTTGTCATTGTTGTTGTTCCACCCACGATCCACCCCATGAGCAGTTGCTCATGAGGCTGGGGGCAGGTGGTGCATTGTCGTCTCCTATCCCTGCACCTGGGCACCGTTCCACCCATGTTCCACCCCACGAGCAGTTGCTCGTGAGGCTGGGGGTGGGTGGCTTGTCATCGTTGTTGTTCCACCCGTTATCCACCCCACGAGCAGTTGCTTGTGAGGCTGGGGGTGGGTGGTGTGTCGTTGTTGTCTCCTGTCCCTGCGCCTGGGCGTCATTCCACCCATGATCCACCCCATGAGCAGTTGCTTGTGAGGCTGGGGGTGGGTGGCTTGTCATTGTTTGTTGCTGTCATCCGCTGTCTGGATTTCTTTTTTTTTCTTTTTTTTTTTGGGGGGGGGGGGGGGGTTTGGGCACGTCAGTGCGACATGGCACGAGTACAGAGGTTGGTGGGTGCTTACTAGGCAGGTACCCCCCTTCTGGGGTCTCCTGGCATCCCTCTGCACCCTCCTAGCCCATGTCGACGGCCTCACATCCCATTTGAATGGGGAGGAGGGGATCAGGTGGGTGTGGGCATGGGTTGCGCGTTTTCATCATGGCAGGTCATCCCCAGTAGTATACAACCTAAAAAGCAATAAATTACAATTAGTTAGTTTATAAAAACAAAAAGCAAATGAAAAAAACTCACATAGGGCCCAAATGACGCAATATGCGTCGTTTGGGCCTGTGTTGGCTCATTTGCGGGTGGTGGTGTCATTACTAGTAGATTATAACCTAGAAAACTAAAAAAATGAGTTAGTTAGTTTATTAAAACAAAAACCAAATGAAAAAAACTTACGTAGGCATCGTTTGGGCCCACATTGGCTCGTTTGCGAGTGGTGGCATTGTTGCCAGTAGATTATAACCTAGAAAGCTAAAAAAAAGGTTAGTTAGTTTATAAAAACAAAAAGCAAATGAAAAAAACCTTACTTAGGGCCCAAATGATGTGATCTGCATCGTTTGGGCCTGTGTTCTGTCCAATCACGTCGTTTGGGCCCATGTTATGTCTGGCAGTCAAGTAGAACCTATAAAACAAATGAAACAAGTTAGTTAGTATGAAAAAACAAGAAGCAAACGAAAAAAAAACATACTTAGGCCCCAAATGACGCAATATGCGTTGTTTGGGCCCGCGTTCTGTCCAGTCAGCTCGTTTGAAGGTAGTGGTGATGGTGGCATTGGGCGTGGGAACAGTGGTGGTGGGTGCGCATGCAGTGGTGGTGGTAGAGTGGAGAGGAGGAGGAGGCAGCGTTGGCGACAGTGGTGGTGGTGGTTGTGAGCTGGCAGTCACGTGTCATGTGTCATGTGTATGCATACTTATTAATTATTCCGTTAATGGCTGTGATTAACTACGTACCTTGGTTGGGTAATAAATGTATTAAATGTATGCCCAAGAATAATTGCTTGGTAGCTCAGTGGTTAAGCGTGCTGTTATGTATGCAGACCCAAGGTCGAGTGTTCAATTCTTGATGTGTGTTGAACTTTTATTTGGGAAAGCACGTGCATTCCGGTTATTCTGGTTAGTCCGGTTATTCCTGTTATTCCGGTTGTGATGAGTCCGGTCAGATTCCGGGGATTCCAGCTGTAAATTGGATCCTTATTCTGACCGGAATTGTGCTGCATAGGGAAAACTACATACAAAAAAAATTCCACCGGATTCCAGAAATTCTGCAAATTCTGGCCGGACAAACCGGAATCCAACCGGAATAGGTGGGGGAGTGTAAAGTACTCCATTTCTGTGGAGAGGTGTAAAGTCCATTTTTCTGGAGACGGCGGAGGACTTCTTTGATGTGAGCCCCATGCTGGGACTTGTCATCTGAATAGATCAGGATGTTGTCGAGGTATATGATGACACACACATCCAGCATGTTGCTGAAGATGTCGTTCATAAACCGCTGGATGGCTGCGGGTGCATTAGTGAGTCCAAAGGGAACCACTAACCACTCGAAGGATCCGTAGCAGGTGCGGAAAGTGGTTTTCCACTCATCACCATCAGCAATGCGGACTAGGTGATAAGCGTGCTGCAAGTCTATCTTGGTGAACAAGTGGGCTTTTCGGGGGGAGTCGAGGAGGTCGGAAATGAGAGGAAGTGGGTAGCAGACTTTCTTTGTAAGACAGTTGAGTCCTTGGTAGTCAACACAAAGTCAGAGACTACTGTCCTTCTTCTTGATGAAGAGAATCAGAGCGCCATGTGGAGACTTGGATGGGCAGATGAAACCTGAGTGGACGTTTTTGTCAATGAAGACTCATAAGGCTTCTAATTCAGAGGGAGAGAGAATACATGCGGCCCGGAGGCAGAGGAGTGTTGTCTTCTGTCTCTATCTTGAGGTCGTAAGACCAGTGCGGAGGAAGGGTGTCTGCTTTAGTCTTATTAAAGACATCAGTGAATTGGTGATACTCGGGCGGAATATCGGAAAGGTCAGATGGGTTAGCAGATTGGGCAGATAACCCTTCTGGAGCGAAGGTCATCTGAAAAGCTACTGCCCCAGGAAGGTTGCTAGCACGCGCATAAGCGGCAGCATTGATGAAGGAGATGTCGGGGGTTGTAAATTTAGGAGGAATGGGGGTTTCGGAAAGTGCGGAGGAGTCGAGGATTTCTACTGGAAGATTCGGGGACAAAGGTGACATCAGGGGTGCTGGATCTCTATGATCTGCAGAGCGGAAAGCAAGTTGGCTTGAAGACCAGTCAATCAACAGATTGTATTGCTTCAGCCAGTTATGACCAAGTACAGCGGAACAGGAAGAGTCGAGTGAGGTTACATAAAATGACAAATTGAATACTTCGCCGGCAGGGAAGGTGACTGGAAGTTTGACGATCTGAGTTATGGTGGAGTTGCAAGATCCATCAAAGAGTCGTAAACTGATCGGGTTAATGGATTCCATGCTGAGTTGGTTATTCAACATGAAAGAGGAGTCAAGGAAGCAGTGGGAGGATCCAGAGTCGATAAGGGTTTGGAAAGGGGCAGAAGAGTTGGGAAAGGTTAAAAGAACGGTTAGGGAGTCAGGGTTGGAAAGAGCGGACACATTGAGATGAACATAGGCAGCCAAGTGGGTAAGGTCAACACAACCCCCAGCCCCAATGGCTGTATCCTGAGGGTTGCGGACTATTTTTCCGAGTCTGTGGATTTGGGAATCACAGCGGATGCATGGGCTTTTGCGGCTTTAGATTTTGGGCAGTTTCCTGCTATGTGCCCTTCTTCACCACAGTAGAGACAAAGTCTTTCCCTCATGCGACGTTCTTGTTTTTCCACAGTAAGTTTGCCATTCTTCCCCAATTTATCAGAGATGGATGACTTGGAAGTGTTCTTTGTTGCGGAAGACTGCTGGTTGGAGGAGTTACCCTGAGCGGAGTTCGAAGAGGATTGATTGGTAGACTGGGAGGAACTTTTGGGGGTGTCCTTCTTGACAGGGGTAGAAGAGTTTCTGGAATTCTTAGTTTTGAATCGGGTTTCATCCTCCTGCATCCAGTAGATATCGTCGCAGTCCTGCGCTTTCAAGCGCAGTTCTGCAAGGGTGTCGGGTTTACCACCACGAAGGACTTCTATGCAAAGTTGGAGCAGAAGACCGCGGAAATAGCGGTCACGGAGGGCTGCTTCATTCCAGTTGACCCTAGAAGCTAACTCCCAGAAGTCAATGTTATACTTTGTGATGTGACCACCTTTTTTTATTGCTAAGTTGGAAAGGGCTTTTTCTGCATCCCCGACTGGGTCATGCAGGCCAAAGTTGCTCTCTAGCTTGGCAAGGAAAGCTTCATAATCCCACATCCAGTGTGCAGAATCAGTCGGGTCATTAAGACCAGGTTCAAACCAACTGAGAGCTGATCCCTTGAGATAAGAAAGGATAAATATGATCTTTTTCTCATCAGAAGAAAATACGTGCAGATGGTCGTGGAAATGAAGATTACACGAGACTAGGAAGTCTCTAAGTTTCTTTGGGTTGGAGCCATCAAAGGTGTCGGGGTTGCAAACTTTGATTTTCTTGGTCTTGGGTGTGTTGTTTTGTCGGAGGGTGTGGATACTCTCCGAGAGGTCGTAAAGAACATCTATGAACCTATCCCGTGGATCAGGGTTTTCCCCCGCGGGAGGTTGATCCTCAGGATCATTGGGATTGGGGTCACCCCCAGGGCTGTCAGGACCACTAGGGTCATCGGGTCTGCTGGGGGGTCCATCCTCTAGACCAGGATCTTCCAACCTGAAGGGTTCAGGCTGGTTGATGCCCCCTACGTACTCAAGGGGAGTTCTTGATCGAAAAACTTCTGGGTTGCTGGAAGGTTGCGGGGCATGTGTCAAGAACCGTTCCTCACCCGATCAGAACCTGCATCTATCTGACCCTTTCCTGCACATCGAACATGACTTTTGTCTACGCCTCCCAATTTTGTTCCTGGCCGCCTTGCACTGCCCACACTGCTGTGCATCAGGCTGCCCTGTACAGCATCCATGGCTGCCTTTCCAAGGCTGCCATCTCTATTGCAAATTCGACTACAGATTCCTGTGCGGCTCCCGCTAGATAATTTATCTATGCAGTCAAGACACTGCTGCAGTCTTCATTCCTGTTCCACATTATTCTGGACTACAGTATTTAAGCTTAGTTAGTTTCGCCTTGTATTCCTCAGTTCGTATATCGACATAGACTCGACTTTAATCTGCCAATCCAAACCTCCTTCTACTCCAACCTCAGTACTCTAAGAGTCTGAACTCCATTCGACTCAACCTCCAGTCTCCCTCTGAAGTTCTAACCTGATCTGAACTTAACCTAAGTCCCTCTGTACTCCTTCCTGTGTTTTCCCGCACTTTCCTGTTCCTACCTCCAAACCTCCAACTTGGAATTAGGACACCAGATGAGGTGAAGGGCACAGCTTCTTACAAGCTGAAGCCAAGTCCTTTCTGTTTCCCCTCCCGCCGAATCCGCAACGACCCAACAACCTTCCATAAATAACACCCGCAGTGTCTGATCGGATTCCGACAAACCTTCCAGGATCAGTTCTTAACAGCATGGTTGGACATGAGATTGGCACTGATTGAGGGGGCTCCTGAGCCGATTTGTCAGAAGATGTTTGAGGGTCTGGAAGACACTCCAAAAGTAGTGGCGGGTTGAGGGTCAGAAAGGGTGGATTGCTGGATTGCAGAGATCCCTGGAATAGTACCGGTGCATTGGGAATTTCTTGTTGTGCGCTGGCGGGTCTCCATAGGGGTCATAGAGAGGAAATGGACAAGTGAAGTGAGAGTTTGTATATACTGTTAAGAACTGATCCTAGAAGGTTCATTGGAATCTGATCGGACGCTGCGGGTGTTGTTTACGGAGGGTTGTTGGGTCGTTGCAGATTCTGCAGGAAGGGATACGGAAAGGACTTGGCTTCAGCTTGTAAGAAGCTGCACCCTTCACCTCGTCTGGTGTCCTAATTTCAAGTTGGAGGTTTGGAGGTAGGAGCGGGAAAGTGTGGGTAAACATGGGAAGGAGTACAGAGGGACTTAGGTTAAGTTCAGATCAGGTTAGAACTTCAGAGGGAGACTGGAGGTCGAGTCAAATGGAGTTCAGACTCTTAGAGAACTGAGGTTGGAGTAGAAGGAGGTTTGGATTGGCAGATTAAAGTTGAGTCTATGTCGTTATACGAACTGAGGAATACAAGGCAAAACTAACTAAGCTTAAATACTGTAGTCTGGAATAATGCGGAACAGGAACAAAGACTGTGGCAGTGTCTTGACTGCGTAGATAAATTATCTAGTGGGAGCCGCACAGGAATTCATAGTCGAATTTGCAATAGAGATGGCAGCCTTGGGAAGGCAGCCATGGATGCTGTACAAGGCAGCCTGGTGCACAGCAGTGTGGGCAGTGCAAGGCAGCCGGGAACAAAATCAGGAGGCGTAGACAAAAATCAGGTTCGACATGCGGGAAAGGGTCGGATGGATGCGGGTTCCGATCGGGCAAGGAATGGTTCTTGACACTCAGAGGCTTTCTGAGTATACCATTTGTTCGTGTATCACAGTTGGAGGCTTTCCAACTGTCGAGTTTGGGTTATCACAGCTAAAGGCTTCTTAGACTGTCAAGTTGTTCGAGTTGAGTTTAAGACCATAGGTTGAATTAGGTCAAGCTAAGGAATACAGGTAGTATTACTGTAGCTTATATATGGTTCAGAGATGTCTATCATCCAATCAAAGTACAAGATCCTTGTCAAGTAATAATAGAAAGAACAATAGAACAATAAGCCTCATGCCAAGCATGAGGCATCCGACATCACGGATCTGATGTCAAGGGTCTGATGTCAAGGGATGCTGTGGCACAGCATGTCAAATGATGGGAGTCAGGCATCAAAGCATCTCCCGTCAGAATGAGTCAAGTCAAATGCGAAGGAAAAATGAAGTACCCAGTCTTGCCGGCATACATCTGGTCGTCCTGGATTATGATAGCAAAATCATAACATCACCCTCTCTCTATCTTCGAAGTCACTGACTTCGATCACTATCTTCTTTTCTCTGTTCAGGAGGTGGAGCAGATCGGGGTCTGAGGAAATCGGTTGGAGCATAACAGTGTTCCCAGTTCTCCGTGTTCTCCAAGCAGGAGCCTCTTTGCCAGGCCATATCTGCTCTCTTCATCGTAGTGGGTGTTCCACTGGAGGTCAATCCATAGGGGCCTGCTCACACCCGCTAGTGGCCTCATGCCCAGGCGAAGCCCCGTCCAGTCGACGTAGAAGTCCTCTGAGATGTAGTCTTCCCCATCCCATTCTTCTTCAAAACACCACTCTTCATATTGGGTCCTCACCCAGGTGTAGTCCGCTTTCATGCTCCTCCAGGCAAAGAGGCAGCATTTTGGACAGGTCAAGGACACCCTTCTTATCCAGTTGTCCCCTGTTATCCAGAAGGGAATCCCATGCGGGCATATCCACAAGGGTCTGCCTGGGAGTATGTTCATCAATGGTCTTTGGTCAATGACCATTCATCTAGGTGGTGTGTTTTGTAATTGGTTTGGTCTGTGAAGCATCGATGGGGGGGGGGAGCATTCTGTGATTTCTTCGGTCTGATGGGTGTTTTCAGTCTGAGGGTTCTACAGCTGTCATCGCTGTTTATATGCCCCCAGGATTCTCTTGGCGTGTTTCAGGTTTCCCTCGGGTTCCCATGAGTTCTCCAAGGTTGGGTACCCAACCCATTTCACTAGGAAGTGCATGGTTCTTCCTCTCTTCTTGTGTCTGATGATCGCTTCCACTTCATACTCCGATTTGCCTTCTATCAGATCAGGCGGCGGTTCTGGGAAGTTCGGACTGTGTGCTTCGGTTTCTTTGTATGGAGAAAGAAGTGCCGCGTGGGATACCAGGTGTATTTTCCACTGTTCTGGCAACTTCAGTCAATAGGAGAGTGGGCTCAGGACCTTCTCAATAGGGAATGGTCCTTCTCTTTTCAGTGCGAGCTTCTTTGTTGCGTGGGTCGTTCTGAGGTTCTTTGCTTCTAGCCACACTGTCTCCTTCTTTGAATGGGGTGAAGTGCCTTGTCATTCTTTCTGCCATCATCTGTCTGGCTAACTCGTGAGTTGCCTTTGCTTCATCTCGGGCCTGTTGTAGTGCGACGATTCACTTTTCTATGGCCGGTATGTTCATTTTCAGGTAGGGGAGTGGGATCGCCTTGGGCTCATAGCCCATCATGAGGTAGAATGGGGAGTTCTTCTGTACGGAGTGTGTCCTCTGGTTGTGCATGAACTCCGTGGTCAGGAGGTGCTTCTAATTCTCCTGGTTGTTCGAGCAGAAGATTTGCAGGTACACTTCTACTTCTTGATTCACCCATTCTGTCTCTCCATCGGTCTGGGGGTGGTATGCCGTGCTCATTGCCAGCTTGATTCCGAGCAGTCTTCCTAGCTCCTGGAAGAGCTGCAAGGCGAATCTGGGATCTCTGTCGGAGATGATCTTGTCTGGGAGGCCGAATCGTTTGTAGACATTGTCTAGATAGAGGGTGGCCACTCCCAATGCATCCACAGTTTTCCTGCAAGGGATAAAAATTACCCCCTTCATAAGCCCATGGTCTACCATGACCATGAGTGCATCATAACCCTCAGACTCCGGTAGGTCGGTTATGAAATCTGTCATCACCATCGCGAATGGTCTTGTCACTTCAGATTTGATTGGTTGTAGCAGGGGGTTCATCGGGTGCATGTTGACCTTTATTTGCTGGCATATTGCACATCCAGCAATGTAGTTCTTGATGTATGTCATCATCCCTGGCCACCAGTAGTCTCTCCTGATTATTTCGGTTGTTTGCCATTGTCCTGGGTGTCCGCTGGTCACTCCTTCATGGTACTTTTGCACCAGCTTCTTTCGTAGATCTCCATTGTCGGGGACATAGCACCTGTCTTGGAAGAATAGAAGGCCATCTTCTATCTTCCAGTCTTCCAATGCCAATTTTATCGGCGGTGTTCCTTTGGTCTTTAGCGCCTCGATTGCACTCTTCACCAGGTTGTCTTTCATGATGCTCCCTGTGAGCAAGTCATGCATTTCCGTGTCAACAAATTTCACAAATACTGTTTCTGGCAGCATCGTGACGTCTTCATTATCATTGTCTTCTGCTGGTATGTGGTCCGCTCTCCGTGATAGCGCATCGCTCTGTACCATCTGTGATCCAGGTATGTGGACAAGTTGCAAGTCGAATTCCAATAGGAATAAGCTCCATCTTGCGCGTCATCTGTTCAGTTTCTGCACCATTCGGAAGTATGTCAAGTTCTTGTGGTCTGACAGGATTACCACTGGGTGTCCTGAACCCAGTAGGTAGTGTCTCCAGGTCTCTAGCAATCGTACTATCACTAGCAGCTCCCTGTCGTAAATCTCATAGTTCTGTTCCATTGGTGTTAGCGCATGCGATATATATCCGCACGGATGCCAGTCCCCATTCATATCCCTCTGTCTCAGCACTCCTCCTGTCACATGTTTTGAGGCATCTGATTTGATTGTGAATGGTTTCGTTGGGTCTGGCATTAGCAGTACCGGTGCTTCTGCAAATTTCCTTTTCAGCATCTGAAAGGCTTGTTCGCATTCCGTTGTCCAGTCAAACATTTTGTTCTTCTTCGTCAGTTCATTAAGCAGCCTGCTTGTCTCCACAAAATGTCCGATAAACTTCCTGTAGAAGTTTCCAAATCCCAGGAAAGATCTGACTGCTTTCACATTTGTCGGGGTCAGCCAATCCTGTATACCTGCCAGTTTTGTGTTGTCCATGGCAATTTCATTGGGTCAGATGATCAGACCCAAGAATTCCACTTCGTGGATGTCGAATTTGCATTTCTCTGGTTTCAGGTATAAGTCGTTTTCTGCCAGTCTTTGCAGTACCCTCTTTGTCCTTTCCTGGTGTTCATTCTGATCCTTGGAGAATATCAGGATGTCATCCATGTAAATCACGAGCCATCCTTCTCTGATCATGTCATGGAATATCTCGTTCATCATTGCCTGGAAGGTCGCCAGTGAGTTGCATAATCCAAAGAACATCACCGTTGGTTCAAACAGCCCCCAATTTGTCTTGAAGGCTGCCTTCCATTGATCTCCATCCTTGATTCTGACGTTGTGATATCCCCATCGGATGTCCAATTTCGTAAACCATTTTGCCCCTCTTAGTTTGTCCAACAGGTCTCCTACCAGTGGCAGCAGGTAGGTGTTCTTGATCGTTCCATTGTTCAAGTACCTGTAATCTTGGCAGGGTTGTAGCGCATCCGAGTCCTTCTTTGCAATGAAGAAGAATGGCGATGCCATGGGCGATTTCGATGGTCGAATGTATCCTTTCTGCAGGCTTTCATCGAGGAACTCGTCGAGCTTCTTCTGTTCCGCTGGTGATAATGGGTAAACCCTACAATCCTTTGCCACAAAGTCTGGTTTCAGTTTGATCACATGATCCCAGGGTCTTGATTCTGGGAATCGTTCCAATGCTTCCTTTTTGAATATCCGTCGGTACTCCTTATACTGTTTGGGGAGTAGTTCATCTAGGGTCTTTTGTTCAGGGTCTCCTTCCTTCTTGTGTGTCAGGTGCTGTGAGACCAATGTTTTTGCCCTAATCCAGATACTCTGTCCATATGTGTATTGTGGTGATCCTTTTGCCTTCACGATCTGAGAGATGGTCTTCGTCATCTGAGAATATGAGTACCTTGGTTCGTTGTACTCTTCTGTCAGTGGCATTTTAGCCAGTTCAAATATTCCAATGATGGGTTCTCCTCAGATGTAGGCAATCAGTAGTTCATCGTCTGCAATTTCCTGTTTGGGTGTCCCTTCTGTTTGTTCCATTGCCTGTTCCATTGCCTGTTTGTGGTTTGCCAATGCTGGGTTTTCCTTCCCAATGTCTTCTTTGTCTTGTGGCCCTATGGGCTCTGCATCTTGAAGAGTCGTGATCATGATCTCTTCGTCGTCGATTTCTTCGATCATTGCTTTTCTTGTCTTGACGGGCATCTTGCTTCTTCTTGGTTCTTCGTGGAGGACTCCTCCCATCAGTTTTGCCTTGGTGACGACTCTTCAGCATTTCTCTCAGTGTTCTTCTTTTGCCAGTTCTTCTTTCTTCTTTCTCAGGGCTGTCACTTCCCTTGCTTTCGCGACTATTCAGGCCTCTGCCAGTCGTCCTTCTTCTTTTCTGGCAGCCAACCTCTCCAGTTCTCTGGTGGCCACCTTTTTCCATTGTGCCCATTCTTCCTCAGCAGCTTTCTTCTTGAGGGTGAGCTTCTCTTGGTCTCTAGCAATGATGCCTCAGCACCATGCCTGTCGTTCTTCTTTCGTCATGTCTAGGGGGTTCTTCTTCTTTTTGGTTCCCCTCTGGTGCCATGACAAGTGTTCATTGTCAGTTTTCTTGGTCTGTACCCTACCAATAAGGGTTCTTCCTCTTCCATATGAGAATTCAGGATGGGTCTTGTCATTCATCCTGAATTGGAAGGTTCCAATTCTCCAGTCAATTACTGGATTGATTCTTCTGAGCCATGGCAGGCCCAAGATGACCGATTCCTTTCCCAATCCTGTGATGAGGAAGGTCGTTGGGAAGGTTCTTCCATTGATCGTCAAGAGTCCCCTGGCATAGTGGGAAATCTCCCCCTTCTTGTTTGGGGTTCCGTCCACATTCTTGACCTTGATCACCTGCTCCAGGGGGTGCAGCTTGAATCTGCTGCTCTCTGCAAATTTGTGACTCATGAATATCCCTCCCGCTCCAGAGTCGAGTAGGGCTTCGGTTTTGATGGCTTTTCCTCTGCCTGTCCCTACCACTTTGACATCTAAACGCATAGATTGATTCTTCAAAGTGGCTAGTAGTACAGAGCAGACAGAAAGTTCGGTGGTACCTGGCATCGAGGCAGGCCACCCCTTTAAAAACCCTCATCCCCGATGGCGGCGACAGCTGTCACCCTCTCTTCTCCATTGAGTTTGTTCAAGATTGCTCGGATCTTTGAGTAGGCCTCTCTGCCTTTGTTCTTTGGGGAAGGCTGGTCCTCGGTCCTCGTTTCCCCTTTCTTGTGTTCAGTTGCTCTGTGTCCGGGCTGGTGGCACACAAAGCACAACCCCTTCTTCATGTGTTCAATCCTCTCCTGGTAGGAGAGGCAGTTGATCTTGAGTGGGGTTTCCTTTGCCTTGGAGGCAGGGAGCTTCTTTGTAAAAGTCTCCTGTAGCCTCCCTGCTATGGCCTTTGCTCTCCTCCACTGTCCATCGTACTTGGAGGCAGCATTGATCATTCCTTCCAAGGTTGTAGGGATTGTTTCCATATTGAAAACTCTTTTGAGGAGTTTGGGGTTCAACCCATCCATAAAGAGTTCAATGAGGGCAGTGTCATCATTGATTCCCGCCTTTTCTCACAGGATTCGGAACTGCACAATGTAGTCCTCCAGGTCCTGTCCCTGCTTCAATGTCTTCATCTCGGTTCTGGCTCTGCCAGCTTCGTCGATCAGTGTGAACGCTGTCTTGAGCACCGATTCAAAGGCTGACCATGTTCCTAGGTCTTCCTTTTCTGCCCATGTCTGTGCCCAGGGCATGGTGGTTCCTCCATTCATGAATGACAACACAAAGATGATCTTCTTCTCATCGGTGTCATAAATTCCATGGTTCACTCTCAGATAGAGTTTTACTTCTTGTAGGAATTTTGCGGTTCTGGTTTGGTCCCCTGTGAAGTCAGAGGGGGTTCATATTCTGATCTCTTTGGTCGATGTGGTGGGTTCGGTAGACATGTTGGCATTGTCGTTGGATAGGGAGAATGGATCTTGTTCTGGGGTTTCTTCTTTATCAAAAGATCTGAAATCCTCTTCATCGAGGTATTGGGGTTCTTTGTCACTGGTTCTCCTTGAGAACCACTTTTGTGCTGGTTCCGAGTATCATACTAGTCGACCCTGGTATCTATACCACGGGGTTCTTCCTGATGATGATGCTCCAGTTGGAGGTCTGTCTGGGCTTTGTCTGAAAGATGTTGTGTCTGCACCTAGGTAGGTGGACTGCATAGATCAGCTTGACCTTTTGTTAAGACTATTGGTCTTAACTCAAACTTGTATTTGTTTATTGCACTAGGAGGCTTTCCTAGTGTTTCGGGCTTTTGGCCTTTGCTTGGGTGCTTCCTCAAGCTGTCATGGCTGTTCATACTCAGAGGCTTTCTGAGTATACTGTTTGTTTGTGTATCACAGTTGGAGGCTTTCCAACTGTCGAGTTCGGGTTATCACAGCTAAAGGCTTCTTAGACTGTCGAGTTGTTCGAGTTGAGTTTAAGAGCATAGGTTGAATTAGGTCAAGCTAAGGAATACAGGTAGTATTACTGTAGCTTATATACAGTTCAGAGATGTCTATCGTCCAATCGGAGTACAAGATCCTTGTCAAGTAATAATAGAAAGAACAATAGAACAATAAGCCTCATGGCTAGCATGAGGTGTCCAATGTCACGGAGTGCTGCGGCGCAGCATGTCAAAGAACAATAGAAGATAAGCCTCATGCCAAGCATGAGGTGTCCGACATCATGGATCCGATGTCAAGGGTCTGATGTCAAGGGATGCTGCGGCGCAGCATGTCAAATGATGGGAGTCAGGCATCAAAGCGTCTCCCATCAGAATGAGTCACGTCAAATGCGAAGGAAAAATGAAGTACCTGGTCTTGCCGGCGTATGTCTGGTTGTCCTGGATTACGATAGCAAAATTGTAACAGAAAAAGCTCTGCTGCAGCCAAAAAAAACATTGATTTATCCCTATTGTAGGTCTGTTAGAATATTCCATTGTGCGGAAACTCAAAATAAAGGATGGGCAAATCACCTTAAGCTTTTGACAACATGCAAAGCAAATTCCTCATTTACATGTCGCACTGAACCCATTTCACATGGCAGTTTTGTTTCTTGGACAACTGGAAATAACAGGTGACAACCCGAAATGACATGGGATGGCCAAATATAAGTTCGTCACATTTTTTATCTGATCGGACGGCAGTTAGTGGTCAGATATAGCTGCGAGTGTTTGCAAGTCTTATTTCTCAGTCAGCTTTTACTCAATCTTCATAAAAATTGAAACACATATATTACACAACTATAACAACAATATGTTGGTTGTACATTTTGCATTTTCCTCTTTACTGTCTCAAGGGGGGTGTTCCATGGTTTCTCCACCAAAAAACTTCCTAATTTGACCAGGTTGTCACATTGAAGTAACTCCACGTGACATTAGTCGATTATGAAAGTTGTCTACCTTAAGGGCAACCTCTGCATTACCCAATCAGGAAACCCATGGGAGTCTGGGCACACTCAGAGAGTCGGCCCTGACAACGACCACAAGAGTCAATCAGACTAGCAGAGGGGAATCCTAAGAGAAAGCTCTAAGGACCCTCTGCTAGAGTGTGACAACTATATACCTAACTACATGAGGTCTACATGAGTATTGCAATGAGGTGTTAGCTGAGGAATGAGGCTACTAAGCAAACATGAGGAACAAGATAGGAAGTCCATCGGATAACCCAATGGAAACCTGATGTGGCTGTGCCACAGAGATAGTGTGGAAATAGCACAGGAAACCTGTGCACCTAGTCATCACCTTACAATGTGCAGACAGTGGAGAAGTCTGAAAATGGAAAAGTGCACTTACCTAAGTATGCGCCCCTGCAAATCTTTGACAGTACCATGGAGAATACAAAATCTTTCATCAGCTCTATAGTACTGTACATCCATGGGAGGAAGCCAGAGTTTCATACAGCCAAGTCTAGGATAATGTTTGCTCTCTTGTATATTCAGGGGGGGAAAGCACAGTTCTGGAGAAACGAGGCTATTAATCAAATTGCTGTGGGAAATAAACCATTCAAGGAATTTCTGGAGAGATTGGAGGCACAGTTTGGGGACCCTAACCCAAAGGCGACAGCCAATGCCAAATCAAAAACCATGCACCAAGGTTCCCTAATGGCGGATGAATTTATTTTGCAGTTCAAAGCAGAAGCTTTGTAAATGGACATGGGAGAAGTATTGTTTAAAGGTCCAATCTTTAGGACCAAAAAAAGACAGAAACTGAACTGAACTAGACTGATTAGGACCAGACCAGTGGTTTATTTATGGACCAGTCTTTTTCAGTCCAGTTGCTGGTCTTTCATTTTGAAAAATATAGTAGGACTGATGAAAAACCAGTTAAAACCAGTTGTGACTGGTATTTCATCCCAATGTGTGTTAGACCTTACTCCCACACATATTTACTTCATTTTCCATCCCTGGATCATCAAAAACAGTCAAGAATTGGTTGAGATATGACCAGAAACATTTTTTGTATGAGTATTTTGTTGTATCAGAACAACTTTGATTGCATTGCTTATTACCTGAGCTATAATTTTTTTGTACAGCTATATGACATCATAAAAATAACAACAACACACCTAACCATCTGTACCATGTGATTTTATTTATTTAACAGCCCAAATGAGTTGCAACTACAAACTACAAATTACAAACTGCAAACTGCAACTTGAATGCATGTCCTTTCAGTTTTGGCTATATCTCAGTCAAATCTTGATGGAATTGCTTAAATGTTGGATCAGTCTGCAAAGAATTACGATCTCTATCCATAAATATAATATATATGAGGTAATAATGATATTTGTTGAGATACATATGGGTTATCTGGTACGATAAATTTTATGACAAAAGACTGGTCTGAACCAGTCTTTTTTCGGTCCATGGACCAATTATGACTGGTCCTAAAGGGTCCGGTTGCAGTCCTCAAATATTTGGGTCAGTCCTAGATAGGGTGTAGCATGGGTCACACTGCAGGTAAGATTTCACACACTGCACCCACACCTGCCAACACCACACCTGTTCTAACACCACAACCGCGGTGACAGGTTTTTACCACGGTCTGTCATGAAACACTGCAGGTGTGACACCACATATATACACCATGGATGTTTGCCTCGAATTTGATGTTCTATGCTATTAAACATCCTGTGTTTGTATGGTATAAGCCCTTAACTAACTTAACTACACCCTGTACATAATACCTAAGCTATAGATACTTTTTTAAATTTGAACAACATGAGCAATGGAATTTTATTTAATCATGCTTATCATCCACATGCAAAAAAATACACCTTGTCCCTCGTCTCAAGTGATGGAGGGATTTATTTACTTAATAATTCTATACAATACTACAAAAAGAAAAACCCACTGTCTCGCTCACAGCAAGATGGCAAGGGGCAAGAGGTCATCATGGTGGTGCCCTTCCCACTCGTCGGTGGTTTGTTGTCATCATTCTCATCTCCCGTCATTCTCGTCCTCCCTGTTCTCGTCCCCCCCTTGTCCCCCCCCTTCATTCTTGTTCTCCCTGTTGTTCTTGACCATTCTCGTCCCCTCCCCCCTCGTCATCATCAATAGTAAAATCACTACCTAAAACCTTTGTTGTTAGTAACAAGAAAATGAAATGAGAAAGGAAAAACCAACTTACCTATGGCCCAAGAGATGGCAGCGTCTCTTGGGCCTTTTTTTTGTTTTGCCCCATCACCGTCCTCTTCCTCGTTGCCATCGTCGTCATTGCCGCCCATGTCATGGTTGTTCATCCCCCTCTCTGTCCCTGTCCCCTGGCATTGTTGTCCCATCTCATTGCTCCCCGTTTCCACCCCGCGAACAGTCGTTCTCAGCGGCGGATGGGGGTGCTGTGGTGGTGGTGGTGGTTCATTGCTCGTCGCTCGTCATCCTCATTGTCATCCTCTGCCCCGCATGGTTCGTCATTGTCTTTATCGTTCTCCTCCCTTCGTCCCTTGCGTCCCCGTCTCCCATTCGTCGTTCATCATTCCCCTTCCTGTTGTCCCTTGTCATCGGCTGCTAGCACCTGCGACCCACCCCACGAGCAGTGGCTCACAGGGCTAGGGCGGGTGCTGGGCCATTTGTCGTTGCTTCCTTCATAACTCATCCACCCTGCAAGCAGGGGCTCACAGCAGTGGGTTCTCCCGGTCCCATCCTGGGTCGTTGTCCTAGGTGTCTTGGCGCCATCTCATTGTTACAACATAGATAGAACCTTTAGAAAAAAGAAACAGTTAGTTAATTGAAAGAAATAAACAACTTACTGTTGTTGAGCTGACACTGTACCCTAGAAAAGAGCACATTTAGTTAGTTGAAAGAAACAAAAAACTTACTATTACAATGGGCAACGCCCATGGGTGAAGAGGAACTGGAAATCTGAAGTCGATCGGTAGTTTGGCAACTGCCGGATCTGGCAACTCAAGCAACCCATCAATACCCATCACACTGCCAAAACAGGTACAGTATGTCACAGGTCCGGCATTTTGGCAACCATACCCATACCTGTCCAACCTGTGGGCCGTTTACCACAGGTTTACCCATACCCGTGCTACACTCTAGTCCTAGACCAGTTGCAGTTGCCAGTTGCCCCATTTGGAAGTCAAAAACCAGACTGGACTGGACCTTTAAACACTAGGGAGAAGCCAGAATTTTTGAAAGCAGGATTAAATCCCTCTTTATTCAAGTCTATCTACTGACTACCTTCTATGCCAGAGAAGTTGGACAAGTGGTATAATTGGGTGATGTTCCTTGATTGGCAATATCAGCAGGAACAGGCGGAATCAAAGTTGATGTACAGAAGTAGTAAATTTGGAAAGCCATCAGGAGGAAAGTCCAAGAAAGGAAAGGTGCCTCAGGTGCAAACTACGAGGGCACAGCCACCAGCCACGGAAGTGACATGGTACACCTATTGTTGTGGAGTCAGCAGCACCAGATGCTATGGAGGTTGACCAAGCAGGGAGATGAGCCCCACTTAAATGTTTTGACTGTGGGCAGTTAGGACACATTTCTAGGAATTGCAGGCAGAAGAGAAAGATTAGGGAAGCTACAATTGAGGAAGTGAAGCAGGCAGAAGAATTTTGTGGAAGAGTCCCAGTGAGGTTTCCCCATTGGTGACCCAGAATCATTACAAGGAGTACAACTGTTGTGAATCACATGATGAAGAAAATTGCCAAGTGCTATTTCTGAAAACCCCTAAATTCTTTATTCACTCTGCGTGAATAGAACCTGAAATCACCTTGACTGTGGGATTAAAGACAGTGGACACATGTGCAGCAATTGAGGTGAAAGCACTGCTTGATAGTGGTGCTACAAGATTATTTATTAATCAGTCCTTAATTACTGGAAACAGTATTAGCACATCCAAGCTATCACAACCTATAATGGTGTACAATATTGATGGAACAGTTAATCATGGAGGAACCATTAAGGAGGAGGTGACCATGGTACTAAGGTATCAGGGGCATCAGGAACAAGCCATATTCAAAGTATGCAATCTTGGGAAAACCAATTTAATATTAGGATGTCCATGGTTATGGAAGCATAATCCTGAAATTGATTGGAAGACTGGGAAAATACAAATGACTCATTGTCCTAAGGAATGTAATGTGTATGGGAGGAAGGTGAAAAATGAGAAGAAGGAAAAGAAAGAGAAAGAACATCCAAGAAAGTATTCTGTTACGATGGAGGAAGTGGAGGATGAGGAAATGCCAAATGGGGAAGTTCCAATCATGATCAAGAAGGAAGAGCAGAAGCAAACCTTTAGAGCAATTCATGGAGGACAGTCATGGGATAGGAATGTAGTGACGGTGGAGAAGCCAGTGGAGGAGTGGGTACCAAAAGCATATCATGAATATCTGTCAGTCTTTCAGAAGAAGGAGTCTGAGCAAATGCCAGTGCAGAAGCCATGGGATCATGTGATCAAGATGAAGCCAGGGTTTGTGCTGAAGAAGTCAAAGGTATATCCATTATCTCTGAAGGAACAAGAAGAAGTTGATGTGTTCCTAAATGAGCAATTACACAAAGGATACATACAACCTTCGAAATCGCTGTGAACATCACCAATGTTCTTTGTGCCAAAGAAAGATCAGAGAAAGAGGATGTGTACAGATTATAGGTATCTGAATGAGTGGACAGTGAAGAATGTGTACCCCCTACCCTTGATCTCAGAAATAATTTGACAAGGTGGGAAAAGCCAAAGTCTTCACAAAATTGGATCTACAATGGGGATACAATAACATACAAATAAGAAAAGGAGATGAGTGGAAGGCTGCATTTGCCACACATCGAGGATTCTTCAAGCCACTTGTCATGTTTTTCAGGATGACCAATAGTCCCCCAACTTTCTAAAATATGATGAACAACATTTTCAAGGACGTAATTGACAAAGGCATGGTAATAATATTCATTGATGACATTCTGATATTTACAGAGGATGGAGAAAATCATGAGGCGATAGTGCAGGAGGTGTTATGGAGATTAGTGGAGAATGATTTATCTTTGAAACTGGAGAAGTGTGTATTCAGTGCAAGCAAGATTGAGTTCCTAGGATTATTGATTGGCCCTGATGGAATTAAGATGGACCTGATCAAGGTACAGGTGATCACTGACTGGCCTGCACCCACCCATGTCAAGGAGGTTCAAGCCTTCTTGGGACTCGCAAATTATTATTGTCACTTTGTGCATAATTTTTCCAAAATTGCCACACCCTTACATAACCTTATGTGAAAGGGAGTAGTGTGGAGGTGGGGGGAGCAGCAGCAGACAGCATTTGAGGAGTTGAAGAGGAAGTTTCTGGAGGGACCAATATTAGCCCCAGTAGATTTCATGTGCCCCTTACGAGTGGAATCAGATGCATCCAACTTTGCTACTGGAGCAGTATTATCAATGCTGCGTGAAGATGACAAATGGCATCTTTATGCATCTTTGTCCTGAGGGTTGAATGATGTGGAAAGGAATTATGATGTGCATGACAAAGAGATGTTGGGTATAATACAAGCATTGGAGGCATGGAGACATTATTTGGAGGGATGTACACATCAGATTGAAATCTGGACAGATCATCAAAATCTGCAATACTTCAATGGGGGGCACAAAGGCACCAGGGGCCACAGAGGGGCACAGAGAGTCTATAAGACTATGTAATGACAGCTATAAAGCAGTAATACTTAGATGTTGGATTCAAGAGTGCATCACTATACTGCCAGCTGTCAGGTATAAGGCTGTAGGTAAACAATGATAAATAAAGATGAATAGAGTAATGAATGAGAAAGGTTTCCATGGGAATATATACCTGGACTCTGGAGGAGTTCCCCTTACATCACCCCCTCATTAAGGTGCAACACCTCGATGCACAAGACTGCCCATCCAGCAGGTAGTCAAACCTCATCTTGGGGGAGGTTCAGGATCAGGGCGTAACTGAGATGGCTGGCTGGGCCACAGGCAGTAGGTGGTCATCCACCTAAAGAGGTCCCATGAAGGCAGGCAAGTGAACTGAAGCATTCCTCCAGTGTGTTTGGGGGCAAAAGGGAGTGTACAGGCCACCTGCATGAAAGAGACTGGGGGGGAAAGGGAAGGGTTGAGAGTGATAGATAACCCCTTGGTGACAACAACAGAGTTGGAGGGTGATGAAGAGAATGAAGGAGCTGGCAAAGGGACTACAGGGATGGAAGGTGGTGAGGGGGGTGCAGGAAGAGGCTCCACAGGTGGGTGAGAAGTGTTGAGTTGTTGAGGAGGGTGTGGAAGGCCAGGAGGAAATAAGGGAGGAGTGACAAGAGGTGGAGGTATTGATAGGGTAAAGCATGGGTGTGGGTCAACCTGCAGTAAATAGGTGGTGGGTTTGATGGGTATAGGTATGGTTGCCAAAATGCCATACCTGTGGCACACCATACCCATTTTGGCAGTGTCATGGTTATTAATGGGTATTAAGTCACCAGCTATGGAAGTTGCCAGTCATCGATTGACATAATTTCTTCAGCACCCGAACATCGTTGGTACTTTCTTATTTTTCACAACTAACAGTTTTCTAGGTTCTAAACTACCCACACCAGCACATGACATGAACAAAACAGGGCCCAAACAACATTTGTTGTCGTTCAGCTCCCAGGTAAGTTTTTGTTATCTTGTTTTTCTTTATTTATTGTCTTTATTTACAGGTTTTCATGTACAACAATGCAACAACAAATGACTCAACAACAAGGACATGAAGAGGATGCAGGAGCAATGGCAGGAATAAACACATGGTGGGAATGAAGGCAATGGGGAGGGGGAGGGCCAGCTGCACCACATATGACACAGGCCCATTTTTTTTTACATTCGCTTCTTATTTTTCTCCACTAACTTTGGTGTTCATTATTATAGGTTTTACTTATGTTACAACATGATGATTCATGACTGTGGTGACCCGGGGCTTGACCCATGTTTGTACATATTATAATTACTTGCTATTGGCCTGACTGGTCCCTATATAGGGACCAGTCCTCAATTTAGATAAGCATCTTTTTTTACCACTGCCATTACATGAAATATATACATTATTTGTGTTCTTTTGCTGTGTGATATAAGGAGATCCCCCTCGACTCACTACACTATTTTGAACACCAAAACTCATATAGAGTTTCGCTCAACGTCTCCTGCGAAGGGTGAAAATTCCCCAATGCAATCAGCAATGGAAGCAAATCCATCACTAGGACCCGACTCAAGCACCCAGCACTCGAATCAACATTTTCTTCTTATTGCTTTTCGCCCGCTGCTACAACCGAAAATTTTTGTTCCCTACTGCTAAAGACCAATATTGACCCCATCAGCCATGGCTTCAACAGCCAGGGCAAGAACCAGAAATAAGACCAAACCTGCTTTGTTGCAGGTCACGCAAAATTTGAGCATACCCAAACCACTTGAGGCGCATACAAGCACCTCGAGAAATTTACTGTCTCCTACAATACAGGCAGTGAACCTTGAAGCGCATATATCCACTATGAGAATGATTGATTCCTCTGCGCTCGGACTTTGCACAGCCCAGGTGATGGTCGAGGATGACAGCGACCTCAACTCAAAGAAATCTAACTCATCGAAAAGTAGTCGACGAAGTGCTTGGTCAACCCCCAGACCTAATCCGGGGTTACAAGGACTCTCACCTCTGGATGAACTAACTCCAGAGTCCCTGAATACCGGGCCACCCCCGGTAATTATATTGATCTTCCCCAACAATGTCTGGAGTATACTACACCCAGACTATTCTCTGCCCAATGGCCAGAGTTAGCCCCGTTGGTGCCGCCGATGCTGATGGACAAACACAAAAGACTACATCGGCGTGAAGAGAAGAAACCTCTCAAGAAACCTAGAGAGGATGAGTCGGATGAAGAGTTCAGAGCTTGGCATTTTGTTCAGCTCGCTACCAATATCCTTGGCCATGCCAGGGATGCCTGGGACTTCGAACCTGTTAAGTTGGAAATCCAACTTAAAGATCTGGTGTTTGCTTACGCCAGACAATGTTTCCGTAGGTCTGTATCCAGACCTACTACTCCTCGTACAGCCGAACATGTGGAGCAGCAACTGTCCCCTTCCCAGGAATGTGTTAACCCATGTCCAACCACACCAGTAACACTGGTCGAGGTACCTTCCAAGAAGAAGGTACATTACATTGACAATAATAAGTTAGTCCTCCAGAGGATACGCGATGGTGATATCCAGGATGGACAACCCACATCAATTCCTGATCAAGGGATTTGTTTTGACAAGGATTGTAATCCTTGGGATAAGAACAGCAAGAACTCTTGCCATGATAAGCAAGAGAAAGCCCCACCAGGAGGGTCCAAAAATCCTGCACAGAGTCATGCAGGCAAGGACGGGCCACCAGATGGCAATGGTTCTGGTGATGATGGAGATGAAAGTAGCACTGACTTGTCATATAGCACCTTGAGTAACGAAAACACCAAACACTCTTCCCCAAGTGAGGAAGAGATTGCTAATAAGACCTCGTCTCACCACAGACGAGGTAGCCGGGCACAGCATTCATCTAGTCGATCCTTGTCTAGATATTCTGTATCTTCCCGTCCCAATTCCTATTGAGGAAAAGGTTTTCTTTGACCCTCAAAATACTTGATGGACATTCATACGAAGATCTACAGACAGATCGACAGCAAAGTCTCTGTCTTGACTGAAGTTCCTACCACTAGTGGTAAGAATGGTCCGTGTGTCCCAAATCCACCTAAGTACGGTGGAATACCAGACACCAAAGGCTTCGAACGATGGCTGAATGCCCTCCTTCGTTGGCTGAAGGTGAACAAAGTATGTGGTCCAGATCTGTCCTCAGACCGTATTGAGTATATGGCGATGTTCCTCGAGAACACCACCTTGACTTGGTTTGAGGACAGTGTTGATGGTGCATACTGTCAACGAGCTGCCTGGACTTTCAAGGAGGTCATAACTGGCCTATATGACCAGTTTGTGCATGAGAATGCAACCTATGATGGGACCGACAAATTTTGGCACGTCGATTATAATGCTGAAGAAGGTGTTATGGGTTACTACCACAAACTGGAGTGCTATGCTACCAGAATGATCCAGGCACCAGATCCTTTCACCTTCAAGACCCAGTTGGTGACTGGGTTGCCCAACAACATCATATCCTTTGTACTGGACAAAGGATGCTCTGCTGAGACTAGCTCAGTGGGAGATATTTTGCGCTATGCCTGTCAGGTGGAGGAAATTGGAAAAATGAGAAAACGCTTCAATGAAAAGAAGCATATCATGGAATCCATGAAGTCAAAGACATCCTCTTTGACTCAAGCTCCCAAAATGAAGGATCCTTTTCCTGAAAGATCTGATGGATGGTTGCAAGAACGTTACAATAAACACGATAAAAATTATCGTGATAACTCTAAACTGTCCGGTTCAAAATATCCGGACAAAGACCACCAAAGCTACGGTGATCAAGATCGCCATTACAAGGAGCATTGGGATACACGACATCATTCCCCTGGAAGCATACCTTCTGTTAAGAACTGATCCTAAGAGGTTCATTGGAATCCGATCGGACACTGCGGATGTTGTTTACGGAAGGGTGTCGGGTCGTTGCGGATTCTGTGGGAGGGGAGATGGAAAGGACTTGGCTTCAGCTTGTAAGAAGCTGCACCCTTCACCTCATCTGGTGTCCTAATTTCAAGTTGGAGGTTTGGAGGTAGGAATGGGAAAGTGCAGGTAAACGTGGGAAGGAGTACGGAGGGACTTAGGTTAAGTTCAGATCAGGTTAGAACTTCAGAGGGAGACTGGAGGTCGAGTCAAACGGAGTTCAGACTCTTAGAGAACTGAGGTTGGAGTAGAAGGAGGTTTGGATTGGCAGATTAAAGTCGAGTCTATGTCGATATACGAACTGAGGAATACAAGGCAAAACTAGCTAAACTTAAATACTAGAGTCTGGAATAAAAGCAGGACAGAAATGGGAACTGCGGCAGTGTCTCGACTGCATAGATAGATTACCTAGCGGAGGCCACACAGGAATCCGTAGTCAAATTTGCAAAACTAGACGGCAGCCTTGGGAAGGCAGCTGTGGGTGCTGTACAAGGTGGCCTGGTGCACAGCAGTGTGGGCAGTGCAAGGTGGCCAGGAATGAAATTGGGAGGAGTAGACAAATGTCGGGTTAGACGTGCGGGAAAGAGTTGGACAGAATGCGGGTTCCGATTGGGCGAGGAACGGTTCTTGACAGTATTTCCCCCTTAGTGCCGAGCCTAGGAGGCATGTGAGAGTTTGAGTCCGAATGAGGAAGTTGGTTGAATTTCCAAATGCGGCAATTGGTTGAAAATTTTTCACGTTGTTTCCTACTCCCATCACATATCAGAAATGTCCACCCCAGCAGTCTCCGCGCAGATCAAAATGGCCGCAATGAAGGCCCAACACGAACAGAGGGAGCGGGCACTGAGGGAGCAGATGGAAAGGGAGATGAAGGAGCTAGAGGAAGCGGCGAGGGAAGAGGAATGCCGGGTGCAGGAGGAGCAAAAGGCTGCAGAGGAGGCTGCAAAGGTTGAGGAGGCGCGCCAGGCAGAGGTGTGGAAAAAAGAGGCAGCAGCTGCAAGACGCGCGGAGAAGAAGCGGGCGGCAGCAGCCACGGGTTTGGAAGATGAGGCAGAGGGGAGCAAGTCCCCGAAGAAGAAGAAAGTTGCCAAGTCGAAGGCGCAAATGGAATCGGAGGAGTCGGAGGGTCCAGTGTGGGTGCAGGCCGCATTGCCCTGCAAAAGGTGCATAATCGTTTTCCTTCTCAGTGTTCTCTTACTGACAAGTGGCCCAGATGCAAATATCAAAAGGTCTCATGTTTCAAGATAGGTGCGAAGGGACGCATGTGCGACAATTGCATGCGCATCAAACATAAGTGCGAGGAGGTAGTGTGGGAGGGGCAAGAGGCCCCTGCAGCAAAGGAGGCAAGGTCTGTAGCGGGGACAATGGGCCCAGCGGAAAACAGCAGGGAGGTGGCGGAGCTGCTGCGGCAGCTGGTGAAAACAGTGAGGAAGGGGTTTGGAGAGGTGGCAATTGCAGTGCGGGAGTCGATGGGGGAGATCCAGGATGCTTTGGACCCAGAGTGGGTGGAGGAAGAAAGCACCGAGGAGGAGAGCGACGAGGGTGACGAAGAGGTGGAGTGAGCGGTGCGAGAGTCCCGGTGGGAAAGACCCAGGATCCACAAGTCCGGAGATGACTGGGCAGCCTTCCAGAGGTATCTGGAGAAAAGGCGGGCGGATGACAGGGAGGAGAGTGAGAGTGGAGGTGAGGAGGGTGAAGAGAAGGACGAGGGTGGAGAAGAGGGTGAAGTTGGGGGAGAGGGTGATGAAGATGGAGAGGGAGAAGCGGAGGTAGTGTAGGGATCTGGTCGGATCCAAAAATAAACTTTTCAATGAATTTTGTTTCTGAGTTCAGACTGAGTGAATAAGTAACGTGAATAGACTTTAAGCGGGTAATGGTCTGGGTTTCTGCGGGTAGCGAGTGTGAAAATCCACAAGGAGTTCTTGGGCATGGTCAAGCTCCATAACAGGTAGCCAGGAGGTCTCTTCATCGGTTCCCTGGTAGCCTTCCCATCGGATGAGGTAGAGAATCTTGCAGCGACATCGGTTGTCAACTTTGGAGTCGAGGACTTTGGCGATCTCATATTCGAGCTCGTCATTGATGGTGATCGGAGGAGGTGGAGGTTGTACTCGATTTGGGATTGTGTTTGGGGAGTGTTTCTCTAGTTGAGAGACATGGAAAACAGGGTGAATGGCCCGCATGTGATCCGGGAGCCGCAGAGTGACTGAGTGAGTGCCGGGGTGGGCGATGATTTCGAAGGGGCCATGGTGCATTTCAGAAAGTTTCTTGGAAGGATGAGTGGTGTGGATATTTTCTGCAGTGACGTAGGCAGAGTCACCAATGTTGAAGTCAGGTGCGGGTGCCCGATGTTTGTCCGCAGGACCTTGATAACACTCTTGAGCAGCCGCAAGCTGTTTCCGAAGCTCCTGATGAAGGTCATCTAAGTCAACGACAAACTCGTGGGCATGCTGTGAAGCTAAGTCGTGTTCTGGAAAGACGGAAATGTTTGGGTGATAGCCTTTGTTGGCAAAGAAAGGGGATACGCCTGTAGAGGCGGAAGGAGCATTGTTGTAGGCAAATTTGCCCAAGGGTAAGAAGTGAGACCAGCCGTCCTGCTGATAGTTGCAGAAGATCCGGAGGTACTGCTCCAAGGTCTGATTAAGTCGTTCTGTCTGACCATCACCTTGTGGGTGATAACTGGAAGTGAAGTGGATCCACATGTCGAGCGCTTTTCCGAGGGAGCGGAAGAAATGGGAGACAAACTCGGATCCCCGGTTGCAAGTGACGTGTGATGGAACGCCATGCTTGGAGAAGACGTGGAGGACGAACAGGTTGGCTAGTTCTTGGGCTGTGATTTTGTTGACAGTTGGGATGAAGATGCCTTGCTTGGTGAGACGGTCAATGATGACCAGGATAGTGGTGTGACCATCGGAGTCGGGTAGTTGCTCAATGAAATCCATGGAGATGGAGTTCCAAGGTCATTCCAGAACCGGAAGTTGCTTTAGAAACCCATAGGGCTTGTGTCAAGGTGATTTGGATTGTTTGCAAGTGGTACAGGATTTGCAGAATTCCTGCACAAAGGTGCAGAGGTTTGGCCAGACATATTCCCAGCGGACAAGCTGCTGGGTTTTATTTTGTCCAAAGTGGCCAGAGAGGATGTGATTGTGTTTGTACTGAAGGACCTTGAGGCAAAGATCTGCGACGTCTGGAACATAAATCCAGTCGAAGTGGCAGAGGAGACCTGCCTCGTCTATGGTCCAGTTGGGGTCAATAGGTGTCGGAAGATGTGTGGATGAAAAGGGGTCAAGAGGTAGGGAGGTGCGGATGTCGTGGTGAAGTTTCTCAACATCCATGACTACTGCTTGTCAAAGGATGGGTGTGGCGAAATAGGTGGCGCGAAGGGAAGAGGTGAGCTGTTCCTGTGTGAATACAGGTCGGAAGTTGGTTGGGTTTATGGAGGCAAAGTCGCTATTTGCCCCTTTGCGGTAGATGTCCCAACGTCTAGTGAGCGCATCTGGCTTGGTCCCTAATTTTCCGGGGCAGAAGCAGATGACAAGATTGAACTGGGAAAGGTACTCAGACCAACGGGCCTGGTGGCGGGTGAGCAACTTAGTAGTGCTGAAGTACTCCAGATTCTTGTGGTCGGTGACCACATCAACCGGGTTTGCAGAACCCTCGAAGTACTGCGGCCAGTGTTTGAAGGCTTCAAAGATGGCCAAGAGTTCCTTGTCATGGGTGTCATAATTTAGTTCAGCGGGATTAAAGGAGCAGGAGTGAAAAGCAACCGGATGGATTTCTCCATCCGTAGTGTAAACCGAAAGGATTGCCGCTAGGGCATAGTCGGAAGCGTCAGTTTCAAGTACCATTTGTGAGTCAGGTACCCATTGCGTTAAGATGGGGGTGTGGGTGAATTCTTGTTTGAGCTTTTCAAAAGTGTCATGGCACTTCTTGTTGAAGTCCCATGGTGCAGATTTCCGCGTCAAGCGGGTGAGTGGGATGACAATGTCTGAATAGCCATTAATTAAGCAGCAGTAAAAGTTGCAAAAGCCTAAGAAGGATTGAATATCCTTAACTTTTCTAGGCTTGGGCCAGTCAAGCATGGTTTTGACTTTTATCTTCAGACATCCGCAGTCCATCTGGTGAAAGGATGAAACCTAAATATTCGACGGTGTCTTTGTGGAACTCACATTTCTGTGGAGAGGCGTAAAGTCCATTTTTCCGGAGATGGCAGAGGACTTCTTTGACGTGAGCCCCGTGCTGGGACTTGTCATTGGAATAGATTAGGATGTCGTCAAGGTATACAATGACACAAACATCCAGCATGTTGCTGAAGATGTCATTCATAAACCGCTGGAAAGCTGCGGGTGCATTAGTGAGTCCAAAGGGAACCACCCACCACTCGAAGGATCCATAGCAGGTGCAGAAAGTAGTTTTCCACTCATCACCATCAGCGATGCGGACTAGGTGATAAGCGTGCTGCAAGTCTATTTTGGTGAATAAGCGGGCTTTGCGGGGAGAGTCAAGTAGGTTGGAAATGAGAGGAAGTGGGTAGCGGTCTTTCTTCATAAGACAGTTAAGTCCTCGGTAGTTGACACAAAGTCAGAGACTACCGTCCTTCTTCTTGATGAAGAGAATCGGAGCGCCATGCGGAGACTTGGATGGGCGGATGAAACCTGAGTGGATGTTTTCATCAATGAAGACTCGTAAGGCTTCTAATTCAGAGGGAGAGAGAGAATACATGCGACCCGGAGGTGGAGGAGTATTGTCTTCTGTCTCTATCTTGAGGTCGTAAGACCAATGCGGAGGAAGGGTATCCGCTTTAGTCTTATTAAAGACATCAGCAAATTTGTGATACTCAGGCAGAATATCAGAGAGGTCGGATGAGTTAGCAGATTGGGCGGAGTGGGCGGATAACCCTTCTGGAGCGAAGGTCATCTGAAAAGCTACTGCCCCAGGAAGTTTGCTAGCATGCGCATAAGCAGCAGCGTTGATGAAGGAGATGTCGGGGGTTGTAAATTTAGGAGGAATGGGGGTTTCGGAAAGTGCGGAGGAGTCGAGGATTTCTACTGGAAGATTCGGGGACAAAGGTGACATCAGGGGTGCTGGACCTCTATGATCTGCAGAGCGGAAAGCGAGTTGGCTTGAAGACCAGTCAATCAACGGATTGTATTGCTTCAGCCAGTTATGACCAAGTACAGCAGAACAGGAAGAGTCGAGCGAGGTTACATAAAATAACAAATTGAATACTTCGCCAGCAGGGAAGGTGACTGGAAGTTTGACGATCTGAGTTATGGTGGAGTTGCAAGATCCATCAAAGAGTCGTAAACCGATCAGGTTAATGGATTCTGTGCTGAGTTGGTTATTCAACACGAAAGAGGAGTCAAGGAAGCAGTGGGAGGAGCCAGAGTCAATAAGGGTTCAGAAAGGGGCGGAAGAGTCGGGAAAGGTTAAAAGAATGGTTAGGGAGTCAGGGTCAGAAAGAGCAGATGCATTGAGACAAACATAGGCAGCCAAGTGGGTAAGGTCAATGCAACCCCCAGCCCCAATGGCTGTATCCTGAGGGTTGCAGACTATTTTTCTGAGTCTGCGGATTTGGGAATCACAGCAGATGCACGGGCTTTTGCGGCTTTAGATTTCGGGCAGTTTCCTGCTACATGCCCTTCTTCGCTGCAGTAGAGACAAAGTCTTTCCCTCATGCAACATCCTCATTCTTCCACAGTAAGTTTGCCATTCTTCCCCAATTTATCGGAGATGGACAACTTGGAAGTGTTCTTTGTCACAGAAGACTGCTGGTTGGAGGAGTTACCCTGAGCAGAGTTCGAAGAGGATTGATTGGTAGACTGGGAAGAACTTTTGGGGGTGTCCTTCTTGACAGGGGTAGAAGAGTTTCCAGGATTCTTAGTTTCGAATCGGGTTTCATCCTCCTGCATCCAATAGATATCATCGCAGTCCTGCACTTTCAAGCGCAGTTCTGCAAGGGTGTCAGGTTTACCACCCCGAAGGACTTCTGTATGAAGTCAGAGCGGAAGACCACGGAAATAGCGGTCATGGAGGGCTGCCTCATTCCAGTTGACCCTAGAAGCTAACTCCCAGAAGTCAACATTATACTTTGTGATGCAACCACCTTTTTTCATTGCTAAGTCGGAAAGGGCTTTTTCCGCATCCCCGACCGGGTCATGTGGGCCAAAGTTCCTCTCTAGTTCGGCAAGGAAAGCTTCATAATCCCACATCCAGTGTGCAGAATCAGTCGGGTCATTAAGACCAGGTTCAAACCAACTGAGAGCTGATCCCTTGAGATACAAAAGGATAAATATGATCTTTTTCTCATCAGAAGAAAATATGTGCGGATGGTTGCGGAAATGAAGATTACACGAGACTAGGAAGTCTCTAAGTTTCTTTGGGTTGGAGCCATCGAAGGTGTCGGGGTCACGAACTTTGATTTTCTCAGTCTTGGGTGCGTTGTTTTGTTGGAGGGTGCGGATACTCTCCGAGAGGTTGTAAAGAACATCTATGAACCTATCCCCTGGGTCAGGGTTTTCCCCTGCGGGAGGTTGATCCTCAGGATCATTGGGATCGGGGTCACCCCCAGGGCCGTCAGGACTGCTAGAGTCATCGGGTCTGCTGGGGGGTCCATCCTCTAGACCAGGATCTTCCAACCTGAAGGGTTCAGGCTGGTTGATGCCCCCTACGTACTCAAGGGGAGTTCTTGATCGAAAAACTTCTGGGTTGCTGGAAGGTTGCGGGGCATGGGTGGACATGAGATTGGCACTGATTGAGGGGGCTCCTGAGCCGATTTGTTGGAAGATGTTTGAGGGTCTGGAAGACACTCCAAAAGTAGTGGCGGGTCGAGGGTCGGAAAGGGTGGATCGCTGGATTGCAGAGATCCCTGGAATAGTACCAGCGCATTGGGAATTTCTTGTTGTGTGCTGGTGGGTCTCGGTAGGGGTCATAGAGAGGAAATGGATGAGTGAAGTGTCAGTTCGTATATACTGTTAAGAACTGATCCTAAGAGGTTCATTGGAATCCGATCGGACACTGCAGGTGTTGTTTATGGAAGGGTGTCAGGTCATTGCAGATTCTGCGGGAGGGGAGATGGAAAGGACTTGGCTTCAGCTTGTAAGAAGCTGTGCCCTTCACCTCGTCTGGTGTCCTAATTTCAAGTTGGAGGTTTGGAGGTAGGAATGGGAAAGTGCAGGTAAATGCGGGAAGGAGTACGGAGGGACTTAGGTTAAGTTCAGATCAGGTTAGAACTTCAGAGGGAGACTGGAGGTCGAGTCGAATGGAGTTCAGACTCTTAGAGAACTGAGGTTGGAGTAGAAGGAGGTTTGGATTGGCAGATTAAAGTCGAGTCTATGTCGATATACGAACTGAGGAATACAAGGCAAAACTAGCTAAACTTAAATACTCGAGTCCAGAATAAAAGCGGGACAGAAACGGGAACTGCAGCAGTGTCTCAACTGTGTAGATAAATTACCTAGCGGAGGCCACACAGGAATCCATAGTCGAATTTGCAAAACTAGATGGCAGCCTTGGGAAGGCAGCCATGGGTGCTGTACAAGGCGGCCTGGTGCACAGCAGTGTGGGCAGTGCAAGGCGGCCAGGAACAAAATCGGGAGGAGTAGACAAATGTTGGGTTAGATGTGCGGGAAAGAGTCGGACGGAATGCGGGTTCCGATCGGGTGAGGAACGGTTCTTGACACCTTCCAGGTCTAATAGAAACAAACCAGACAAGAAGTCTGGTGAAAGCAAGGCTCCCACTTGCTACAACTGTGGAGGCCCTCATTACTCCACAGATCCTAAGTGCCCAAAGTACAGGCAACAAAGACCAACGGCAAAAATGTATGCCACTAGAGAAGAATCAGCCTCCTCAAATGATTGACCTGCTACTCATAGTAGTAGCAAAGAATGTGACGAGCACGGTCCAAGCCCTAAAAAGAGCTTGGACTCTCGATCAGCGATGAAAGAGAGATTTACCGCTGCACACAGTGACTCAGAAGGCATTTCTTCCTTGGAGTATGGTTCAGCCTTATCTGAGGAGATCCCTTATGGATCACAGTACAGCTCTGAGGGCAAACTGTATAACATCGAGTCTGACACTGGGCATATTCCCTGTGATGATTCAGGAACTGAACCCTTTGGTGCGATCAGAGAAATTCTCTCGGAGTATGACTCCGATAGCTGCCCATCTGCCCAGTCAGTGTCTGACTCTGAGGAAGACTCAGAGAGTGAGACAGAGAATAAACATCCATCATTCTCTGAATGGCTTGGCATCATGATGGACAGCCTTTTCAAGAACAAGCTGCACTTTAAAGGCGTGACTACTTTGAGGAAATCCTCGAAGAAGATTAAACATCCTCCTCGGACTTATGAGGAGGATAACAAATGCTTCATTGCAAAGATGATGCTTCACAATCTTGAAGCCTATGTACTGCTTGATTCTGGCTGTACAACCAATTCCATCTTGCCAGAATTCACTATGTCAGTGAACTTGAAGGCTCATGAATTGGAAGAACCTGTGCCTTTGCAATTAGGCACTGTGGGCAGCCGTTCAAAGATAAACTTCAGACTCTTCACCGATTTTGAGATCGGTGGAGTGGTAAATACCCACTATTTCAATGTAGTTAACATCGATAGGTATGATGCCATTCTGAAAACTGTGTTTATGAGGAAGCATGGTAAGGGTATGAATTTCCAGCATGGGGGGGTCCACAGTGCTAATGAGCTCATTGTTGGCATTGTCATTGTGGTCATTGATCACATTGAAACTCTAGTCCTAGACTTTGAACACGATGAAGTACGCGTTAAAGGAAAGCACCTCAATACAGTAATCGATGGCCCTAACACCTTCATGCAAGCCAGACAGCATGCTATGTGGCCTCAACCTCCAAAGGATGAGTGACTCTGTAGCGGGCACCCGACCGCTAAAAAAGTAAGAGACCTGGACAAAGTTGTCCCGAGTTCTACACAGGCCCAGCCTCCCTATGTGAAACAGAGGAAGGCAGAAATCGAGGAAGTGGACAATGTTGAGGCTCAACATCGTCCTTCAGGCTTGAGAGTATCAGACCCCATATTGCTGGGGCCTGACAAGAAGCCTGAAAGTGATAACGAGGATGAATTGGAAGAGTTCATCTGAGAATTCACTCAGGATCAATTTCCCGAGGGCCCTAAATTTGAACCTTTTGGGTTCGACCCTTCCATTCCTGCGGTGCTACTGCCAGAACAAGTCGATGACTTGAACAATGTTCTCTTTGCAATATGTGAAGACTTGGCCTCCAAGGCCTACTCAAAAGGTCCTCTCTCCAAGAAAGACCTTCCACATCTTCAAGAAGAGTGGAAACAATCTTGTCAGGATATCCTCAGCAGAGTACCTGACAAACTACCTCCCCTTAGGGAGATAAACCATCACATCCCACTAGTGGACGAAAAGAAGAAGTACAATTACTATCTTCCAAAGTGTCCAGACTCGATGAGGAAACCCCTCTCTGAGAAGGTAGTGAAATACTGCAGAGCAGGGTGGTGGCACCCTGCTTGAGCGGAGCAAGCTGCTCCAATGCTAGTGGTGCCAAAGAAATCAGGAGCGATTTGCATTGTGATTAATGCCGTGAAGAGGAATGCAAATACGGTGAAAGATGTTACACCGTTTCCTGATCAAGACATGATTTGTCTTGATGTTGCTCAAGCTACATATCGCTCGAAGATAGATCTCTCGGATGCTTATGAGCAAGTCTGAGTGGAACCAGATGACATCTGGAAAACCGCCTTTTCGACGGTTCAAGGCGTATATGAAAGCCTGGTTATGCAACAAGGCGACTGCAATGCACCATCAACCTTTCAAAGGTTGATGAATTTAATCTTCCGAGATTACATCGGAATATTTGTCCATGTGTACTTGGACAATATCTTCATGTTTAGTAACTCGATTAAGGAACACCAGAAACATCTGGAGCTAGTATTCAACAAACTATGTGAGCATGCTCTGTACCTTCATGCAGAGAAGTGCGAGCTCTACGCTGAAAAGGTAGAGTGCCTAGGTCATATGGTTGACAAGCACGGGCTGCATGCAGACAGCGACAAGATGGCCTGTGTATGAGAGTGGAAGAAACCTCGTAACTATCATGAAGTCCAGAGATTCTTGGGACTTGTGCAATATCTGGCTCATTTCTTGTCAGATATCAGTGCTTATACTAGTCCGCTCTCTGCGATGACTAAAAATGGCGCCTCGTTTCTATGGCGGCCATTACACAATCACTGCTTCCAGATGATTAAGGACATTCATTGCACAACACCGGTGCTGAAGCCGATCGACCCAAAGTCGCCTGAGCCAATCTGGGTGATCTGTGATGCCTCAGTCTTTGGGACTGGCACGATGTATGGTCAAGGACCTGAGTGGCAAACTTGCCGCCTGGCAGGTTTCTTGTCCAAGAAATTCTCAGATGCTCAAAGGAACTACCGTACCTTTGAGCACAAAACCATTGCTATACTTGAGGCCCTCCTCAAGTGGGAAGACAAACTGATTGGTAGATGGATCCACATCGTCACCGATCACCAAGCACTGGAATTCTTCCAGACCCAGCGCAGACTTTCTGCTCAGATGCAGTGGATGGAGTACCTATCACGTTTTGACTTTGACATTAGATATGTCAAAGGGAACCTAAACAAAGTAGTGGACACTCTGTCCCACTACTACCAATTTGACTCTTGGGATGACGCCCCATTAGTCCAACACTACATCTTTGCAGATGTGTGACTTGATCCTAACCACGAGGACCTCCCATGGGATCGGCACCTCGAATTAAAGAATCGAGTAATTGAGACTTGCTCCACTGCTGCTCAGCAGAAGCGAGTTGGTGAACAGCTTAGAGCTCTTCAGGAACTTATCGAAGAGCAGGATGTAGCCACAGCCAGAATGACTGCAAATACTGAAGGTGCAGATCTGTCTTCTTCTGGACAGCCACAATCAGAGGAAAACCCCTCGATTTATGCATCTCTGGTTAAGGGACCTGATCTTCACATCCATATGTCAGAGTTGGATCCTCTGAATGATGACATCCAGAAAGGATACATCAAGGACCAAGTTTTCAAGAAGGTTCTTGAAAGTCCAAGAGACCACCCGGATTTCAGCATCCAGAACAGTTTCATCTGGAGGAAGAACCGAGGTGGTGAGGACGTCTTGTGCATCCCCACCTCCACTTCCAAATGTATGACCCTGCATGGTCATATAATTGAGCAGGCCCACAATATTGTGGGACATTTTGGGCCAGTCAAAACTTCGGAGTACATCCGACGTTGGTATTGGTGGCCTCGACTTCAGTGTGAAGTCAAGAAATACTGTGATTCTTGCAAGCATTGTATATGCTTGAAAGGTGAATACCGTTCCCCGCAAGGCAAATTGCACTCGCTCCCCACTCCCTTGAGACCATGGGAGTCCATTGGAATGGACTTTATCGGACCCTTCCCAGAGTCCGAGGGATTTGACTACCTTTGGGTGATCATCTGTCGTCTGTCTTCCATAGTTCACCTAGTCCCAGTGAACACAACGATGACCACATCATGACTATCTCCCATCTTCGTGAAGGAGATTGTCCATTTGCATGGACTACCTGGCTCAATCATTTGTGATCAAGACTCTAAATTCACATCCAAATGGTGGTGTGAAATCCACTGTATCTTGGACGTCAAGATACTTATGTCCACTTCATTCCATCCTCAGATGGATGGAATAACGGAGCGCGCAAATCGTTTGATTGCTCAGATTCTCCGAGTGTTTGTTGCATCCAATCAAAAAGATTGGGTAAAATTCCTCTCTCTCGTAGAGTTTGCCATAAACTCTACCATTAACAGGGCAATGGGGATGGCCCCATTTGAAGTCAACTATGGATTCTTGCCTTGTATGATGCAAGAACTTCCTTCTACAGAACATGTTCCTCCCAGAGTGCGTACATTTGCAATCAATGCCCTGCGAAACATGGCAGTGGCCCATGATAGCATCATCGCTGAAAGAGTATTTCAGTGGCACTATGCTAATAAACATTGGCACAAAGAGCCTGATATCAAACAAGGAGATTTTGTCTACTTGTCCACAAAAAACCTAGCGCTACCAAAAGGGCGCACAAGTAAACTATTGCCTAAATTCATAGGACCTTACAAGGTCCTACAAGCCTATCCTGAGACATCCAACTATGAGTTGGACCTTCCGAAAGAACTTAAATGCCGGCATTTACACCAGTGTTTCCATGTCAGCCTATTGAGACCCCACCATCCCAACGATGACACCATGTTTCCTAACAGGCATTACCCAGATGCATATGACTTTGGTGCACCTGATGACACTGAATGGTATGTCAAAGAAATTACGGACCACAAGTGGTGTGGCCGTGATGTCCAATTTGAGGTTAAGTGGAGTCTAGGTGACACCACTTGGGAACCATTGGTGAACTGCAATGAACTTGCAGCTCTTGATGCTTACTTGGCACTTATGGGCACCAAGGATTGGCAGGGTCTGCCAAGATGCACAGCTGGCACTGCGTGTCAATGTGCTTAAAGCTTGGGTGAATTCCAAGTCATGTCGGCCATCTACATGTTTTCAATCTCCACTGCTGTATAGTACAGCGGAATTCCAATTTTTTTTTCCTTCCTCATCGCTTGGTCTATACCATGGTGAGTTTACCACCAGACGAAGACGACCCCATGGGGGACGAAAGCAATGAATCTTGCCATATGCATGAGACCAACCCAAGTGGCCGGTCTCAAAGGGGGAAGGAGAAGCAGTAACCTCACTCGGATCCACTGCTCGCCAAGCCCTGGCGAGATGGAAGAAGTCATCCATTCTAGCAGACGTTCTGCTAGAGAAGACCAAAACCAATGAGATGGTGTTGGTGCCAGTTCCTCCACTGACGAAGGCTGGAGAATCAATGGTGAGGGCATTGTCCTTCACTGAGGCACTTGCAATATGTGCAAGAGCTATGCTTTACACGTGTATGACCATGATAAACAATATTTCAACTCGAGGGATTGTCGAGATGCCAACATGAACTCTGGCATCTTAGCCAGCTGGCCCAGAGCAGAACGCAGGTATGATGAATATGAGAAAGACATCAATGCCCTCTGGGAAACCATCCAGAACCTGGAGAGTGAAAATGAGCACCTGAAAGAGGAGCTTGAGGGCCAATCCTCCAAACGAGCTCATACTCGTGAGCCATCCCCTTACCCTGAGAGGCCTCAGGGTAACTCCTATGCAAAAGCCATTTCCTGGCCTGCTCCACCTTCTGCTCCCTGCCCCGTCGTTCTCAACGAGGATGTTAACATGAACGAGGTCTACCCACCTCTTCCCAACCTTCCTCCACCGAGGTATATTTCCTCGATGCCTGACACTCCCCAGACAGCGAACTGGTGAGCAGCTCCCAAGCCGCGTGGCCTAGTCCCAACCTCCATTCCTCAGAACACTGAGGAATTTGATGCTTGGTCCCAGATGGCCCATACCTCCAGGAAATACCCCATGCTAGAATGAATGCATAAGTATATGCGCTTTGTTAATGACACTGCTGCAGGGGCTCAAATGCCCCTGATGAGCTATGCCCTTGCCCACTGGAGATTACCCGGTTGGCTCCCCATTGAGATGCAGTCAGCATGTGGATTCCACCGACTCAACAATCCAAATTGCCTGGAGCAACCCTCACTCCTGGACTCCGCAGAAATGTGGGCACAGTTCATGCACCAACATCTGTACCAGTGGAGACACCACCCTGGTACCATGTTAGACAAACAGAGGGTCTCGCTCCCTCATGTCAGGGGGCAACTCCTGCTTCGTCAACAGATTCCTTCAGGGCTATCCCCTGAGGTCAAAATCCTCTTGTCGCTTCGTATTGCCGAGGTACTTGCTATGCTGGGCTTGTACTGACAGATTCGAGAGCGGGAACACCTCGCTCTGCCCCCCATACGCCGTCGGCAACCTATGCCAATCACCAACCATCAAGTCTCCTTAGAGGATGTCATAAGACACCTCGCCTCTATGGGAGTCTCGGACGAGGAAGTCTGAGAAGGATATCACTATGCCATCGGCTGGCTTACAGCGATGGCCACTGCCAACTCCTCCTGTTCGGAAGAGTCTACTATCACTGCAGACGTTGTGTGACATCTGTGGCAACTTCCCAACTCTCTTTCAGAGGATGCCCCTCAGATGACTGAACCCCGGTGGTGGATCACCAGGGCTAATGCCATGGCTCTTTGGGAGCCACAAAGGAAAAGGAAACAAGATGCTACCGTCCCCACCAGGGGCAGAGCTCCTCCTCATTCAGGGCGACCCCGCCCTGGATTCTTGACTTCCACTGCTCTGTCCTCTGGATTCTCCAGTGAACTCTCCGCTTCCATGCTTGCGAGCTTTCCTCGCATGGACGACCCCAACCAGGGTTGGTTCGGCGAAGTCCCCCTCATCAAGAAGGCAACTCAAGGTGAGAAGAAGGCCTTGAAGAGGGAACGGTGTATCGCTGCCAGAATACCCCCTAACAGGCCCAAGGTACCCTTTAGATCCAAACCCATTGTCATGACTACCAAGCTGCAAAAGACTAGAGACTTGGACAACAATGGTGACACCACTGACTCTGTCTCCAACTCCAACAGTGAAACACTCACCGTCGAGAAAACACACTTTCCTTTGGTCCCTTTTGATGAAGGGCAGATAACTGATGCCACTCTGAGGAATTCCCCAGAGACACCTATCTCCCAACTGCACTCGTCAGTTTCCAACCACAAGAGCCAACTTCTCTCCTCGGTGCCCAACCACAAACGTGAGATACCTGTTACCACCCCTGAGGAGGTCTGCCTCCTGATGGTGGATCTCAATATCCCTGAATCCTCGGCGACCCACGACGAGTCCCACATATCCTCGTTGGATCTCGACGAGACCCATAACCCTGATGACCCTCTCGAATGAGGTCATCACATTTTTTTATAAACCGATCTGACTGCTTCATCACACCCCGACGATACCCATATATTCAACAATACTCTTCGAGGTCATTTTCTTACTCAAAACATTATGCTTCTCCCCTGGACAAAGCCTAAGGGGGAGGGTGTGGTGACCCGGGGCTTGACCCACATTTGTATATATTATAATTACTTGCTATTGGCCTGACTGGTCCCTATATAGGGACCAGTCCTCAATTTAGATAAGCATCTTTTTTTACCACTACCATTACATGAAATATATACATTATTCATGTTCTTTTGGTGTGTGATATAAGGAGATCCCCCTCGACTCACTACAACGACCCCACCATCTATATGGAACCAACACACCCACACCCACCAACTGAGGAAGACCTGCCTACCAACAACAACAAACCACCGCTGCAAGCAACTGCTTGTGGGGTGAAAATGGAGAGCAACGATGACTATGATGAGATAGCAGGGATGGCAATGACAGAACAACAGGGATGACAACAATGATGGGACTCACCGATGACCACTGCAGCTCAGAAAATATGATGGAGGGAGAACGGGGACAATCATGACAATGACGAAGATGAAGGCCACAGGAATGGGGACTTGAACACGGGGATGGCATGGGATGAGGCATAGGCCCAAACAACATGTATCGTCATTTGGGCCTGAGGTGAGTTTCTCTTATGTTCTTTTCTTTTCTTATTTTTTGTCATTCAACTGACTTCTACCTTTTTATCTACAGGTCTTATCTCACAATGACGCAATGACACCAACCAGTGTATGAAATGGGCCCAAACCTCATTCGGGCCCCAGGCAATTTTTCATCTGTTCATTTCTTTTTTTTTCCCTTTCAACTGACTCAAGTCTTCATTTATTATAGTTTTTACTTATGTTACAACAACAAAATAACCCACAACCCCATCATCTACCACCACTGCTGTTCACCCCTGCCCACAGAGTGGTTGGGTGATGGGATGATGAAGGAATGACATGACCACAACAGGGATGACAGGGATGACAGGGACGAGGGGACAACAGGGACGAGGGGACAATGGACATGGCGACAAGACAGGGATCAAAACAGGCCCAGACAACAGTTTATCGTTGTCTGGACCATGCAGACAATGAGGGGGAGGTAATTAGTTTTGTACCTGTTACTTAATTAGTTGAATGAAAATTTTAATATTTGTGTCATCCTCATGCAAATATAAGGCATTCTCCAAATAAAAAAACCTTATTGTCTGTTGCTTTGGTATGTATACAGGGTGTAGTTAAGGTAGTTAAGGGTTATAGAATACAATACACATGTTAAACAATGTAGAACATCAAATAGAAGGTCAAAAAAGAGTGAAAAACTGTGGTGTATATTTGTGGTGTCACACCTGCAGTGTTTCACAACAGACCATGGTAAAAACCTGTCACCATGGGTGCAGTGTTAGAATGGGTGCAGTGTACACAGGTATGGGTGTGGTGTGTGAAAATTTACCCGCGGTGTGACCCATGCTACACCCTAGGTATTGACTGAGTTGGGGTTTGTGGGGAAGGAGGCGAGGAAATGAAAGAGGTAGGAGGTGGAGGACTACTCACTGGTGGAGGGGTGGCTGATGGAGGGTTATGAGAGAGAGAGGAGTCCATGGCATCAGTTGCTGTTGTTACCTCTGCAGCCACAGTGCATGCAGCACATCTTGCTAATCTTTCCTCTCGCTTTCTCTTGTACTTCTCCACTGTTTCTGGATTCCATTTCTTTCTCAGCACCTCCTAGAAATGTTCCAGTGCCCTTTCCTCAGCTAGAGAAAGTGGCCACCATGTACTGGCCACCTCCGCATCATCTGCTGCCTCCACCACCTCCATGAACTCATCTTGCTCCCTCTTGTACTTCTCCCTAGCTGAAATCCTCTCCTCAGCATGTTTCTCTGCTAATCTTTCCTCTTGCTTTCTCTTGAACTTCTCCACTGTTTCTGGATTCCATTTCTTCCTCAGCACCTCCTCAAAATGTTCCACTGCCCTTTCCTCAGCTAAAAAAAGTGGCCTCCACATCCTAGCCAATCTTGCCTCCATGAACTCATCTGACTCCCTCCTGTACTTCTCCCTAGCTGCAATCCTCTCCTCACCAGGTCTCCCCTTCATTCTTTCATCATACTCCTTCACCCCAAGCTCTGGTTGCATTGTTGAGGTGGTTTTGATGAGCTGGTGATGTTTTTGTGAGTTTCTTTTGTTGCAGGGCTGTTGTCTCAGTTGGGGGGGCTTTGGGGAGTGTTGTGGAGTGGTCAGGAACTGTTTGCATTGCTCCTTTCCAGGTGGTTCGGTCCTGAGAGGTGAAAACATCGAAAAACGTGTTTTGGGCATATTTTGTTGTTTGGATGGGTTCTGTGGGCCATACAGCTCTGTACTTGGTTCCTTGAGCTGTGGAGGATGTAGGGGGACATGGGGGAACCATTCACATTGCTCCTTTCCAGGTGGTTGGTGGTCAGGAGGTGGGGGGGTTGAAAAATGTGTTTTTGAGCATTTCATCTCATTTTGATGATCCATGGGAGCAGATGGTGTCAGATGGCATCATTTAGCTTCATTAGGGTTCATAGTAGGTGTGGTTTGTAGTAGGTGTGGTTCGTTTCCTGGGGCTTGGGGAAGCCAGGGGGAGTGGTGGTTCTATGGGAATTGTAGCCACAGTAGGGAAATGGGCCAGCTAGCAAATGTGCTGGCAAGGAGAGGCTCCTGGAGTATAGGTTTCACTCCATGGGGTCCAGAGAGGGCAGGGGTAGTGTAGTTTCCTTGGGATAGTCACCAGAGGAAGAGGGAGGCCAGATATGGCAGTCAGAGTGTGCCAGCAAAGCAGACTCAGAGGTGAGATTCAGTTCCTGGGAGTTCAGGAAGGGCTGGTGGATGGTAGATTATTGCCAGTGAAGGAATAAGAGCCAAAGAGGACCAGCAGAGCGTGGGGCAGAGCCAGACACTTAATGAGAATCCAACATACTGTGAGGGCAAGACCCAGAGGATGAGGATATGGGGGGCACAAAGGCACCAGGGGCCACAGAGGGGCACAGAGAGTCTATAAAGACTATGTAATGACAGCTATAAAGCAGTAATACTGGGGGGATACTTAGATGTTGGATTAAAGAGTGTAACTACTGCCAGGTATAAGGCTGTAGCCAAACAATAACAAATAGATATATAAGATAGGAATGAATGAGAGGTTTCCATGGAGTATGAACAGTAGATAGGGAATATATACCTGGGTGAGTTCCCCTTACAGGATCTGGATTTGCAAAGGGAAATTGTCTGGTTACATCATAATACACTGACTCCCAGACACCCAGGAAGATGGAAGACATTGGAATTAGTAATGAGAAATTATTGGTGGCCCAGAATTTCTAAATATGTGTTGGGGTATGTGGATGGATGCGATATGTGCATGAGGGGGAAGAAATTTCCAGAGAAACCTGCAGGGAAATTAATGCTGAACCCTATACTGAAAGCACCATGGTGAGATATATCTGTGGATTTTATCACTGGATTACCCAAGGCTCAAGGGTATGATGCAATATTCATAGTATGCAACTGCTTCACAACGGAGGTCCATATTATTCCTACTACTACAGAAACCTCATCATTGGGCTTGGCATGCCTCTACCTAAATCAGGTATGGTGATTACATGGATTACCTGATATCATTATCTCCAATCACTTGCTTCTGCATTTATGTGAGAATTAAATAAGGGATTCATACTAAATTATCCATGGCATATCACCCACAAACTGATGGGCAGACAGAGAGAATGAACCAGGAATTGGAGCAGTACCTATGCATGTTTGTCAACTACCGACAAACTGACTGGCCCAAATGGCTGGCAATTGCTGAATTTTCCCACAATAACAAATTCCATTCAGCTACTCACATGTCGCCCTTCTTTGCTAATTATGGGTATCATCCCCACATGGGAATAGAACCCTGAAGGGAAGTTAAGGTACAATCAGTAGAAGACTTTGTATTTAAGATGCAAAAGGTACAGGAAGAAGCAGAGATGGCATTGATGAAAGCACATGATGATATGATGCAACATGTGGATCATACTTGAGCTCCTGCTCCAGAGTACAATGTTGGTGACTTGGTATGGCTAAGTACTAAGGACCTTAATATTCCACAACCTTCTAGGAAACTCACAGAGAAACAAGTTGGCCCATACACAATCTCTAAAGTAATTTTGCCTAATGTGGTAGTGCTAAAATTACCTCAATCATTCAAGATTGATCCTGAGATTAATGTTTCCTACCTATGCCCCTACCGCCCGCCCACTATTCCTGGCCAACAAACCACTCCACAACTTCCAATAATAGTAGAAGGTGCTCCAGAATATGTAGTCAAAGAAATTCTAGACTCATGTCTTTGATAGAATAAATTGGAGTTCTTTATAAAGTGGAAGAACTATACCAATGAAAATAATTCATGGGAACCTGAAGAGAATTGTAAGTGAGCACATAATGTGATTGCCCAACTCTTTAAACATAATCCAAATGCTCCATGTCACATTGCAAGAATAGTGTATGAGGGGATGAAATTCCAGCCTTACCAAAATTTCATGGAGGGGACAGATACAATATTTTCTCCCCTGGAAGTCGAGGCATAAAAAGGGGGTAATGTTAGGAAACAGCCCCATTACCTAATAAATTTTCATTTTCATTTTATTACATTGAATTATGCTACATTATGCTGAGTTACACTACACTTTGCTAGCATGAGAATTTTATTTCACATGCATCAATATGTACACACATATATGAGCGCATTGGTAGCAACAATGTACAATATATGTAACATAGTATATAAACCTTGAATACACACCTAGGGGACCCCAGTTGTGTTCTCTTAGGTATTCCACCTACACTTTTGGTGCAAAACGCCTTTCTCAACCAACTATTCTATCAATAACCCCTCACATCAAAACCATCAATTTCCCCATCATGCACACATAACCCACCCCCTTCTTGTAGAGAGAACCTGCACAATCTTAGCTAGCAGATAGTGGGTGTCGCCCTAACAGTGGGTGGTGTGTTGTTCAGTGCAGGGCCTGTAGATGTCATTAGTTGTACAAAAAGGAAGAAAAATAAAATAAAAAACTTACTTATGGCCCAGGAGATGTCACTGTCACTTTCCCCATCATTTCCCCCTCATCGTCCATAGCCCCCACAATCCACCCTATGAGCATGAGCTTGGTGTGGTGTGGGTGGTGTGTTGGTGTCGTCCTCCCTGCCCACTGGCATCGTCATCATCATTCCACCCATGACCCACCCCATGAGCAGTTGCTTGTGAGGCTGGGGGTGGGTGGTATGTTGTCTGTCGTATGGTGCTGATGCTGGGGTTGTTTGTCCTTGTTGTGGGCAATTAGCACCCTCCCATCCACCCTGTGAGCAGGTGCTCATAGCTGTGGAGAGGGGCTGTGTGCTTTCATGGTCCCTGATGTTGTCAGCAGCCAGGAGCACCACCATCCACTCTGCAAGCAGTGGCTCACAGGGCTGGAGATGGGTGTTGTGTTGTCCCTTGGCAGTTTTGGGTCATCATTTCCTGTGTCATGGGGTCAGCAGTGACATGGCTGGTTTACAAGGGTGTGCTGGTGTGTACCTCATGGGTATCCCCCTCCAGGGGTCTCCTGGCACCCCTCTCCATTGGTCTGACCCTACTAAATGGCTAGTGCTTGAAAGTCCAGTCCGGTCCTGGTTTTTTGCCCTTGTGGGCTTGAACTGAGGACCAAACCGGTCCTGTAATATTTAAAATTCTACGTACAGACTGAACCACTCAGAACTGGTTCTGAGTGGTCCATCTGTGGTTCTCGACTGGTTTCGACTGGTCCTACAACCTATATACCAACTACTTTTTGTAACTAAGATACATACAGAAAAAAGAATAATACAAAGTAAAATTAAAAGAGAAGAAAACAAGTCCACCCATGAGCAGTGGCTCACAAGGCTGGATGGCGGTGCTGGGGAAGACTTGTCAGTCAAAAAATGACCCCTCTGTCTCACATTTTGAGGGAGGGAGGGGTGGGTGTTGCATTGTCGCCATCTTGTGGTCCCCATTTATCCTTGTCATCATCCCCAATTGTCATCATTTGTCATTGTTGTCAGCCTCTGCTTACCATTTGTTGTTGTTGTCCCCTACTCATCATTCATCATCATTGTTGTCCCCTGCTTGTTGTTCATTGTTAGCTCACAGTGGTGGTTCATCATCCTCATCATCCTCATCTTCATCGTCATCTTGGTTGTTGTCATTCTCATCATCTTGGTCATCCTCGTCCTTGTCCTCCTCATCCTTGTCCTCCTTGTCCTCCTTGTCCTCATCTCCTGCACCCACAGTCCAGCCCACAAGCAGTGGCTCGTGAGGCTGGAAGTGAGTGCCGTGTCAGTAGTTATAACTTTATACATAGAATCTATAAAACAAACAAGATATTTGTTAGTTACAAATGAAAGGCAAAGAATAAAAGATACTTATCTGGGGCACAAACATTGACAGATGTTGTTTGTGCCCCAGTTGTGATGAGGCCATTGTTGTGGGGTGGGAGAGAAACCAAGCCACAAACACATTGCAGCTTGTGGCAATGCAGTACAAATAAATGTAAGTATATAAACAAAAGATGTAAACACATCAAAAATGCATAAACGAGAGTACATGTGACCATGCAAACAGGTGCAAATGGTCAGTGCTATTTAAACAGCTTACTTTTCCCTCTATTCATTTGGGCATGCCCCATTTTTTCTCTATTACATATGTAATTAGTACATACATATATACATTTGTTACCCTCTACATTGTGGACCATAAGTTTGGTCCTGGACTGGTCTAAACTGGTCTTTGATGGTAAGTGTCAACAAGAATGAAAACCAAGGACTGACCACTTTGAGAAGTGGTTGAACTGGGACTGGTTACAGTTCAGTTCAGTTCTCGGTCCATTTCTGGTCCTGAGGACTGGACCTTCAAGCACTATAAATGGCCTCACATCCTGTTTGAATGGGGAGGGGGATTGGGTGGCCATGCACAATTTTTTTTGTCATCATCTGTTGTTACCAGCAGTATACATCCTGAAGATCAATATAATACAATTAGTTAATTGATAAAAACAAAAAAGAAATGAAAAAAACTTATCTATAGCCCAAACAACAGTTGCCATCATTTGGGCCCATGTTCCATCCAGTCAGCTTGTTTGAAGGTGGTGGTGATGGTGGAGTGGGTGTGGGAACAGGGGTGGTGGATGTGCATGCAGTGGTGGTGGTGGTAGAGTGGAGAGGAGGAAGGAGGGAGGTGGTGTCAACAATGGTGGTGGTCATGGATGGTTGTGAGCTGGCAGTCACAACACATGACAATAGCTATCTATGCAGATTCTGGTTAATCTGGCTGGAATGGAATTATTTGTTCATGGACCTTGGTTGGGTAATAAAGGTATTAAATGCACTAGGGGAATAATTGCCTGGTAGCTCAGTGGTTAAATGTGCTGTTCTGTGTGTAGACCCAAGGTTGAGTGTTCAATTCTTGTTGTACATGAAACTTTTATTTGGGAAAGCATGTGCATTCCAGTTATTCTGGTTATTCTGGTTATTCTGGTTAGTCTGGTTGTGATGAGTCTGGTCAGATTCCAGGGATTCCGGGTGTAAATTTGATGCTTATTCCAACCAGAATCGTGCTGCATAGGGAAAACTACATACAAAAAAAATTCCAGAAATTCCAGAAATTCTGGCTGGTTATTTAATAACCAGAATCCAACTGGAATCAGTGGGGGAGTGTAATGTACTCTGAACTGCTGCTGTAAGCAACTGCTCACAGGGTGGAAACAGGAGCAATGAAGATGGGGATGATGAGAAAAGGTAGCAAGCACAATGATGAGATGGCCCCACTTCTGCTGTGCACTCTCCTCTTGCTTCAAATGTAAGAGGGGTTATATTCAGTATGACGTTAATAGTTGTAGTTATGTTTTAAAATATATACTATTACTATAGGTGTTGAAACCCATGTGTAACTGCAGGTAACCTGCAGACCCACAATGACACCATACCCTTAACTGTATGAGTACAGTCTTCACAGGTATGGGTATGGGTATGAGAAAATATATCCGAGGGTTACCCCTGGCACTCCTTACCAAATACCCTATGAGTTCTTCTGTTTCTCCTCTTTCTGGGGCACCAAAGGGAGCAGCTTGTAAGCCTACTGTGATGATGACTTATTTGTATGCTTACTGTAACAGAAGTACCTTAGTACTGCTGGCACTCAGGGGAAAAGGGGACAAGAATAAACAAGAAGTTGGTATAGATTCAAAAATGAATGATAATCTAAGACATCGTGCAAGGAATAATCAACCTACAGACATGTAATAGTGTGTGTTAGTAAGCATAGTCATGGTTATGTTCAATAAGGCAAGAAGGTTGTAAGAGAATACAGAATTCTCTTACACTCGCACATTTCCCATTGAAAAAGAACATCAATGATCAGACTCCATGCATAGCCTCCCAGGTTGCAAGTGCCTCGGTGTCCACAAGTTCAGATTTAGGTAGCCACAAGTCATGTTTGGGCCCATATCCGGTCCACTGAACTAAAAATTGGTGGCCCCGTCCACGTGGTCTTTTGTCGAGGATCTTGTCAATGAAATATTCAGTCATTCCCTCTGCTGTTCCTAACGGTTGTGGGGCATGATGTGTGCAGGAGGGGAACATATTATCATCGTTTGTGACATTCTTTCGGAGGTGCGAAAGGTGGAATGTAGGATGAGATTTCGATGTTGCTGGTAGCTGGAGTGTGTAGGTGGAGGAATCAGGGTGGGCCTTTAAAATCTTGTATGGCCCATTGAATTGCAGCACAAAATTTGCAACACACCCATCTTTTGCTTGCATGTAGTCCCTGCGTCAATGCACCATGGTTAACAAGACTTTTTTGCCAACTTTGAATGCGGGGTCTGCTGCACGATCCTTGTTTGCAGCATGTGCCTGGCTGATCTTGGCTGCGACAAGGCTGTCCTTTGCAGTGTTTGTCTGCTCTTCCATTTCTGCAATGAAACTCTCCACTGATGTTGTGTCTGTGGAAGGAGAGATTGTTGGTGTAATCGATATGAGGGGTGGGATCAATCATGGTGATCTACTGGTTTTCAACACAAAGGGTGACACTCCCGTAGACCTGTTTGGTGTGTCCATAATGTCAAAGTGCACTTTAGGGAGTGCTTTAGCCCAGCCTCTCTGATTGCGTTTGACGTGGAAATGGAGGCACTGAATGATGGTTTTGTTCATTCGCTCAGAGGACCTGTCTGTTTAAGGATGGTAAGCGGTTGATAATTTGTGGTTAATTCCAGTGAGTTTCATGAGTGTGCACCAGAATTCGGAAATAAAAATCTTGTCTCGATCACTGATGATCTCCACTGGGCAGCCATTTTTGCAATACCATTTATCAAAGAAAAGGTATGCAAACTCCTCTGCAGTCATGTCTGTCTTGCATGCACTGATTTGGATGTCCACCCCAAGTCTATCTGTCATGGTGACAATAGTGTCATATCCCTCATCTTTTGGCAGGGGGGCCCACAAAGTCTATAGCAACTGATTTGAAACGATTGTTTGGGATTGGTAGTGGGTGTAATGGCTTTGCCCGTTTGGTGTTTCATGACTTATTTTGCTGGCAGTCAGGGCAGGAGGGCATGTATCCATTTGTGAGGTCTTTGTGCATGTTTGGCCAGTAAAAGTCGGTACGCAGGTTGGCATATGATTTTTCCACTCCAAAATGTCCGAGGTTGTCGTGTGCAAGTTTGAACAGGTGTTCTCGTAGGTCTTTGTACTTGGGAATGATCAGATGATTTCTGATGAACAGAAGTCCATGTTTGAGTGAAATTTGGAACTTTGTATCGACCACATTTTATTTGAGGTCATCAAGGATGCCAACACACCAGGGGTCCTTCCTATAGCCATTCTTCATCCTTGTTATGATTTTAGGGTCACTTTGTATCATGAATATTGCCGCGATGTGAACAGGCGGCTCGTTGATGTCAATTGAGTCTGGAAGGTGAGAGAGCACATCCGCAACCGTGTTTTGTTCTCTGTTTATGTACATGATGTTGTATTCATACTGTGATAGATACTCCATCCAGCGGGCTTGTCGTTGTGATAGGTCTCATTGAAAATCGAAATTTTGCAGCATCTTGTGGTCTGTACAGATATGAATCTGCATCCTGAGGAGATCTACCCTCCATTTCTTCAGAGCCCGCATGATTGATAGCATCTCTTGTTCATGTACAGGATAGTTTCATTCTGCGCTGTTGAGCTGCCTACTCTCAAAAGCCACTGGCCTCGCTGTCTCCCATGATGGTCCAAAAGACAGGACCGCCCCTGTGTGATGCTTGCTCGTGTCGCATGTCACAAATATTTTGTTATCTCCTGGGTTTTTGTGGTCGATAGTTGTCAGACAGTCACAGCTAACAATGAGTCATTTGATGCTCTCAAAAGCAAACTGATGTAGCAGGGTCCGCAGAGGGAAGGAAGTATTGCATTCTTTCCTCGTGAGTGGGGTAAGCACAGAGGTATGTTCTGCGAGTGTTGGGAGGAAGGTAGAGATGTAACATACTAAGCCCAGGAATTGGCGAACATGTTTAGCCACTCCTGGCGCTGGCCAGTTCAGGATCCGGTTTACTTTGGTGTTATTGGCTTCAATTCCTCGTGCTGAAATGTGGTGTCCTAAGAAATCCACCTCTGTGCAGAACAATGTTGATTTATTCACAGAGCAGTATAATTGTGCTCGACATAATGCTTCAAGGATGAGGGTGACGTTGGTCCTGTGTTCAGCCAGTGAACCAGACCAGATGATGATATCATCTAAGTAAACATGGCAAATCTTCCCGATGTAGTCTTTGAGCGCTAGGGTAACACGTCGCTGGTGTGTTGCGGGTGTGTTCCACATGCCCATTGGCATCACCACCCACTCCCAGAGGCCAAATGGTGTTAATGTGGTGATGTATTTGATGTCATCAGGATGAACAAGTGTTTGAAAAAAAGAATTTGTCATATCAATCTTCCCCCAGATCCTTTCCTTCGTGCAGTCTGCCAGTATATCATCGATTAAGGGAGGGGATAGTTGTTGAGGATGGTGAGACAGTTCAGGTGTCGGTAGTTGTTCACCCATTGTGGTAGTATGGTGGGGTCAGCTTTTGGTATTATGAAAGAAGGGGAAGTGTACGGTGAAGAGGAAGGTTGTATGCATCCAGCTGCTTCGTGCTGCTCAATCAATGCCTTCCACCCAGCATGATATTTACATGGACAGGTGTATGCACATGCAACAGAGATGGGGGCACCTGGGAGTATTTTTATGTGGTGGAAAACATCCCTCGGCAGGTCCTTCACATGCAGGATATTGTTTGGGAAACGGTCAGCGAATGTTTCTTTAAGTTTTCTATCCCACTTTTGCAGCGTAGCTTCACCTGCCAGTTGTTCAATCCATGTTTTGATAGCTCCAATCAGGTCAGGTCCTCTGGTCGTGGCATGCTCAAAATCAAAATGCTCAGGGTTTTCGTTGAATAAGGCCATAAGTTCCATATGACCAAAAGCCGCTTCTGGTGCATCGCCTTTTGACCAGATTTGATTTGCTGTGCCTCAAGTTTTCGCTGGATCTTACAGGTAGTCACTGTAAAGTTTCTGGATTGGGTGGGTTCAGCAAGTTGTAACCAGATTCTTTTGCTATTGCAGAACATAGGTGGGCATCAACTACAATCTTATTCTTCACTAGAAAATCGAGACCTAGAATAAGATCAGTGTGCAAGTTGGGAACAATTATAGCATTGACAGTGCATGACTTCCAAATGGCATCTGTCGATTGGACAAGTAATCTACAATACTGAGTCAAAATGAGGGGCATGCAAATATTTGAGTCTTCTTTGCTGAAAGCACCAGATACTGAAATGGGTTTGAAAAGCGGTCGAGGTGTGAGGCATAATATCCCTGCAAGTTCACTAGAAATCAAGACTGGGGGTGAACCATGGTCAATAAGCACTTTTATTGGTGTGGGTGCACAGGTGGTTGGTGCATCGACACAGCACATCCAATAAAGGTGGGACAGGAGGGATAGTGATGGGTGCACATACTCTTCAGTTTTGTTAGCATCCATGTACTCGTCAGACCCCTCATTGCTAGCTTTGTCCTCAAAAACTGATGTGCTTTCAAAGACTGCAGCAATAGTCGTGGTACCCTGCTTCTTCTTCTCATAGGCGACCTTGGCTTTGGTGGCATGAGCAGCCGTCACTTTCTTGCAGTTGTCTGCTGAAGGGCGAGGGTTAGTGCAGTTGCAACCAATATGTTCCACATAGAAAGTTCAGCATTTGAAGCAGCCTTGGTGAACTCTGAGGAGTTCCTTCTCGGCGTCTGTGAGCAGTGTGAGAGGAGTGCTGGTATTGTATGATGAATTGCGAGTGTTAGAGTTGGAATGTTGGAGTCTTGCAAAATGTTGCCAGCCTTTGTTGCATGCGCAACCTGGTTGGCACCACATGCTGCTTGAAGGTTGAGCTCTAGAAGGTGTAAGCGTTTGAGCCAGTCATCGAAATCAGTGATAGCATCTAAAGTTCCTTTGGTAGCTACAGGAGCCACACCATTGTTCACTTTGTAGAGGCGCTTCAGGCCATCAGAGAGTCGGGGAAGGAGATGCAAGCGGAAGCGGTCGTTGGGGATGTGATAGGGTGATTTAGCTGCCTTGAGTTCATCATTTGCATTGCGGACCTTGTTGACCCAAGTAAGTAAGTTCATTGAACCTTGAAATGTGATCTGAGCTTGTATGAGGTCGTCTTCCCAAGTACGCAGGAGGAACTTCTTTTTGAAGGTAATGAGGAAGTTGGGGAAAGCCATGGCAATGAGTTGTCCTTCCTCAGCCATGATCCAGGACTGAACGGAAGCCAATTCAAAGTTATAAATGATTTTCCCAACATGGTCATTCGTGTCGATGTCCTTCATTGAGAAATAATGGCAGCACACATTGTCAAACTGACGTACAACCTCGACAGTTAGATGTCCCGCTGAGAGAATGGGTGCAGATGATGGGGAGACTTGGCGAACTTCTGCGATAGCATACAAAGAGTCTGGGACAGTGGTCATTGTAGTAGGGTGATGTAACTAGGGTGCAGGGGGTTCTGAGTCTGAGTCTGAGGACGGGATGCATCTTAGCTGGTGGTGCTGTGCTTGGTGTGGAGTAGGCACCAGTGGGGTGATCCACAAAGTCAAGGGTGGAGATTGTGTGGAGACAGGAGGGGCTACGGTACATCGGGCTCGGCTCTTGGTGGTGAGTGGTGTTGGGACTGATGGCAAACGAGACAGATTGTAATGTATTGCAGGGACGGGGGAGAGCAATGTGACATGGGGACATTGGGTGGACATTCTCTCCGGTATATATATATATATGCTGTTCTGAGTGGGTCATCCTTTGTTGGAGGCAGAGGGCAGATAAGTGTCAAGGTGTGATAGGGCGATAACCCAAGCCTCGGGTTAGTGCCAGGAGCTTCTTGCCCAGAATGGCTTGATTTTGCTGAGAAAGGTTTGATGTAGTTCTCTTGTGGAGCAAGTGTCCAATTCGAGCAGGGCAGAGTTGGTGTTCATGTGGGACTGTCACAGCCGGGTTTTAACCTAGGTGATGGTGCTGGTGTTTTCAGGGAGTGTTTTTGATCTTGTGGGTGTCCAGGCCAATCTCGTGTTTAAAAAAAAGTGTAACAGAAGTACCTTAGTACTGCTGGCACTCAGGGGAAAAGGGGATGAGAATAAACAAGAAGTTGGTATAGATTCAAAGATGAATGATAATCTAAGACATTGTACAAGGAATAATCAACCTACAGACATGTGATCATGTGTGTTAGTAAGCATAGTCACAGTTATGTTCGATAAGGCAAGAAGGTCGTAAGAGAATACGGAGTTCTCTTACACATACTTATTACAGACTCTTGCTACCTTCATTATCCATTTCTTAACCTCAAAATACTACTTGTACTCAACTTGTACTATGCTAGCTCTAGTTATTGGAATACTATGCAACTTTTCAATAACTAATTAATATATATTAAATAAGACTTAGTTACATTACACCCTGTGAGCAGGTGCTCACAGTGGTGAGAAGTTGTTAAGCAAACATAAAAAGAAAATATGACAGAAAAAAGTGAAAGGAAAAAGGAAACAGCCCCACTGTCTCACATTTGTAGCAAGGGTGGGGGATGCTGTCATTATGTTGTCCCCATAGTTTGTTGTCCCCACCCTTTGTTGCCTCCCCTAGTGCTTGAAGGTGTGGTCATAAAGACTGCAAAAAGACCAATAACCAAACCAAACTGTAACCAGTCACATAGAACCATCAGTCTTGATCATACCTGGCATAGAAGCAGTCCAGTCATTGGTTACACCAAAAGTTGTCAAACAATAAGACCAACAAAAACCAGTTGTGTATTGTGTAGGTAAGACAACAGGGCAATGGCCCATCAGACAATTTTGCACTAGTAGAGATAATAGTTTTGTAGAAAGTGAATCCTAGTATAAACAACTCAGTCTCTGGATAAGTGACTGTATTAATCCATACTATACCTAGTATAAACAACTGTTGTAGTAGAGTAAGTACGCGTCAATAAATATGTATAGTAAATATAGCTCACCTCAGTCTCTGGATAAGTGACTGAGGTGATAAAGTAAACTACTGAAGATATATATATGTGTAATGCATAACAAAAGGATGTGTGTCAAAGGAAAAGAGACAAGGGGAAACTTAAACACGAACCAACCACGCAGATCAAAGGGAATGCTAAAAATAGCACATGCATCAAACACATCAAAAGCGTTATGGACTCACGGTGCGATTCCAACACTCCTCCTCACCGTGAATACACTCCTCCTCGCATGGAATCCCACTAATGAAGGCCAAGAGATGCATGAAGGACGGCAAAATGTTTAGGTTCCAGGGCTTTAGTAAACATGTTGGCTACATTGTCACGGGTGTGGATGTAAGTGATAGCTAGGTCGCCCAACTGTACATGCTCGCGTAAGAAATGATATTTGATGTCAATGTGCTTAACGTGTGAATGAAGTAATGGGTCCTCGGATAATGTCTTCGTAGCATTGTTGTCACAGAGGATGGTAGTAGGTGAGTTTTGATGAAAATCAATAGCACGTAGTAGCGTACGCAACCAGATGCATTCCTTTGCGGTCTCAAATGCCGCTATGTATTCTGCTTCACAGGTGGAAGCTGCCACTACCTTCTGTTTATGTGCTGCCCAAGACACTGCGCCTGAGCCAAGAGAGCACATGTATCCCCCAACGCTGCGATGAGTGTCATGGCAATTAGCCCAGTTGGAGTCACTATAGGCATGCAGGAGAATGGGGTTCTGTCCACCCAGATAAAGCTTGAAGTCCCTAGTTCCCTTTAGATAATGTACTAGCCATATAGCAGCACTCCAGTGTTCTAAGGAGTACAAATCAAGGTATTGAGAGAGCTGTTGTACTGCATAAGAAATGTTGGGACACATAGATATTGCCAAGTACAATAAGCATCTGACAAGAGAGCGGTAGGGAAGCTTGGCCAGGGCATTCCTGGCATCCTGGGACATACATTGCAGATTGGAGCGCCGTAGTTTCGAACCAGGGTCCAATGGGGCAGAAACGGGGTGTGCTTCTTTCTGACCAAACTGTTCCACTATTTTGTCAATAAGAGCGGTCTGTGAAAGTGCAACAGTACGCATGTCTCGGTCCCATGAGACAGCAATACCCATAATAAAACGTGCCGTCCCCAATTCGGAGATAGTCCATACTTCGCGCATCTGGTTCTTGAAGCGCTCGTTTTCATCCTTGGAGTCGGCGATGGTTAGATAGTCGTCGACATGGACAGCAGCGATAATTGTACCAGTGTCAGTTCTATGATAATAGATACAGGACTCGCACGAGAGGCAGGTGAATCCCCAATTTAGCATCTGTGCATCAAGGGTCTGATTCCAAATGCGCCCACTCTGTTTCATACCATATAAGCCGCGCTGTAGTTGCCAAACCCAGTCCTCCTTGCCCTGCTCCTCGAAACCAGCAGGCTGCTGCATATATTGAATTTCATCGTCCAGAAGTAAGCTGTAAAGAAAGGCCGTCTTTATGTCGACCTGTTGTGCATCCCAGCCAAGTGAGGCGGCTATGTGTAAGAGAATCCGCCATGATTCCATGTGCGCAGTCGGTGAGGTAGTTTTGGTGTAGTCCCTGCCATAAATTTGTTCATTTCCTCTGAAGACTAGGCGTACCTTCCATCTAATAGGGGTACCCACCTCATTGCACTTAATGTGGAAAATTGGTCTCCCACGCCTAATACATTTCCCTAGTGGAACCTCTGACCTAGGTATTAGTTTGTATACCCCCATTTCTTTCAATGAGTTCAATTCCTCCAGATATCCACGCTCCCATCGTGTTGCATCAACAGATCTTCTGGCTTCATCCCATGTTTTCGGCTCATCCTCAAATTGAAGTGACTCCAGATCAAAATCTACCATTTCTGAGATCAGGGCCTGAAATTGATGCGCTTGATTGCCCAAATCAAGATTATGAAATGATTGTTGGAGTTCTTCCATGACATCACAATCATGATCGGAGGATTGATCCGTAATGTGATCCGATCGTGCAGCCACAATAGCAGCCCGATGCTCCCGCTGCGCCTCCTTTACACGCGCAGCACTCTCCAATGATTCTTGCACTGCAGCCACTGTTCTAGTAATAGCAGGGCCACCATTGGGGTTTTTGTCTGTGGGTATTAGAACACAGGTAGATCGATGAATAGGCTGGGCGACGGGTGGCGGTGGCAGTGTCGTGAAACTATTAGAGGGCGCATCAGGGAGAGTGAATTCATGAGAAGACTCAACATCATCGTCTTGCTGTAAAATAGGACCAAGGAATGTGGGTAGACTACCACTGGACCCAATATCATCATCCTCTCCTAATTCATCGATTGAAGGTGGTGAATAGCCTTCATGGCTCTCAAAAAAGCGGACATGATATGAAATATGAACCTTACGCGTTGCGCAGTTATAACAGCAATATGCTTTTGATTTTGGCTCGTAGCCTATCAAGATGCATTTGATGGATCATTCAAGTATCTTGGGATTATCCTTTCCTGGGATAAGCACAAATGCCCTGCAACCTATCTCCCAAAGATAAGAATAATCAGGTTTTCTCTTGTACCATAATTCCCAAGGTGTTAGGCTTGCTAGTGAATGGGTCGTAGTCTTGGCGTGCAAGTGGGCAGCTGTGAGGTAGAACTCGTCCCACAAATAAGCTGGCAGACCAGCATATATTCGCATAGTGCACGCTTTAGCCATAAGCGTCCTATGCATTCGCTCAACACGGCCTATGTGAGCCGAGGTGTGAGGTGCCGTGAAACGCTGATCAATACCACGAGTCTTCAACCACTCCTTCATTTTGTGCGATTTAAGTTCACCGTTATCGGTGATATAGGTCCCAACTTTGAGGCTGGTTTCATTCTCCCGGGCAAGTTCCCAAGCTTTAAGTTCTGTGAAAGCATCATCTTTATTTTGCAATGGTATAGACCATGGGAATGAGGTGTAGTCGTCTACTATATCCATGATATAATGGTTCCCCGCACGTGATGTTACTGAATGTGGTCCAGATAGATCCACCCACACCTTTTCCAGCTTCCTTGTCGCCTTATGGCCTGGTCCCTCCTGACATTTCTTGGGGACTGGAGACTTGGTCTGCTTGCCAAGGACACAGGAATCGCATTTAGGTAATTTTTGCAATGAAGTGAGTGGCGCACCAGTGAAAGTGCCCTTCTTGGCCATATCCCAGAGTGCCTGGTAATTTGCATGACCCAGACGATGATGCCATGTCTCGAGAGTAGGGGTATTGTGAACCGTTAGCACGTGATCAGCCTGGGCTGATGCAATGTTGAGCATGTAAAGCTTTCTAGATATGTGCAATCCACGAGCTATGAAGGCCCTGGAGGATTTATCAGTGAACCAGCATGTGTTACTGTCAAAATGTGCGACAGCGTTAGAGTCGTCGGCCAGCGTGCCCACTGAGATCAGCCGAACTGCTGATTTTGGGATGTAGAGGGCATTACGTAAAATAATTGATGTGCCCCAGGCTATTCTTAGCTGTATATCACCAACACCGACAGCATCAATAGATGAACCACCGACACCTCTGACAGAGCGAGGTGAAATGGGTCATAAGGTGAGGAAGTCAGACTTGTCAGGGGATATATGTACTGTAGCCCCAGAGTCAATAATAAAGGGGAGAGCGTCTAAGGTGATGCATGAGCGACAAGTCTGTGAAAGGGGTTCCACGGTGAGCACATTGTCAGGGATGGGTGATGTATGGTGTTTCCAGTCCACTGTAGTGGTGAGCTCCTCCTCCACAGCAACCCATCCTTCATATTCCAGCGCGTCCGAAGGGTCTAAAGGCAGCGGGTCGTGAGCAAGCCTGGCAAATTCCAGTGCAGGTGGGGTAGGAATATTGGTGTCGACCATGACAGTGAAGGCACGACCATTAATGTCCTTCACAGTAATAGGAACCTTCATAGTGCCAGCCAGTAAGGATTTCTTCTCATGGGCGGCCCTGCGAGCAGCGATCGACTCCTTGAGTGATTTCCCAGCCATACCACCGCCAGGTTTAATGCAATATTGTTTCGTGTGGCCAAGTTTCCCACAGTTAGCGTTGGTGCAGATTGGTGCGTTAGGGAGCTTGGAAGATTTGGACTGTGCGGTAAAAGCGGCATGGTTTTTGGAACCACCATGCTGATCATTCTCAAGTAGTGATTGTTTGTTCTCCAGAAATAATTTGATATCCTTCGAGCCATATGGAGCTGAGAGGGAAGAAGCAGCAATATCCCGTGAAATAATGGAGCGAGCATGTGGAAAATTATCACTAAGGGAATTAAGGAGAGCGATGCAACAAAGAAGATCGGCCTGTATATCACCCATGGCAAAAGCATGTTCAATTAACGCGCAAATCTTTTCTGCCGTCTCAGGGAGTGGTGTGTCCTTTGTACACTAGATGGAAAGCGCTTGTTGTAAGAGCTGGACCTGCCGAATGGGGCCTTCCTTCTGGTGACGGTCCTGGAGAATTTTCCAGTTCGCATCAGGGCCTACTTTAATGTCCAGGAATTTACGCTCAGACGGAGAGACGCTGGACATGATAAACGCATACGCGAGGTGGGAATTCGCCTTCCAGTTGGCAAGCGCTTGGAGTTCGGTAGAAGTGGGCTCAGGTATTCCGCCCATAACATACTCATAAAGGCTGTTTAATGATAAAGCAATAATAATCTCCTCGCACCATTCTTTGCAATTTGATTTAAGTTTGTCGAGCTTCTCTCCGGTATATTGCACAGAAAGTTTGATAGGGGAAATGGACGGGGGATCAACAGTATCAGTACCCATGATAGAAAACCGAGGTCAGTGGACGACGAGTGTGCAAAGGGAGATGAGAGAGACGCAATGGTAGAGCAGCCAGGTCCATGAAAGACAAAGGAATTGATCCAAGATCAAAAAACGATCGGGGAAACAGATCAGAAGGTATGATGAAGCAGAACGTCGAGTGGCTAGGATACTTTCTCCCATTGTTCAAAGATGACGAGAATGGCCCATAACCTGTAGAAAGTGAATCCTAGTATAAACAACTCAGTCTCTGGATAAGTGACTGTATTAATCCATACTATACCTAGTATAAACAACTGTTGTAGTAGAGTAAGTACACGTCAATAAATATGTATAGTAAATATAGCTCACCTCAGTCTCTGGATAAGTGACTGAGGTGATAAAGTAAACTACTGAAGATATATATACATGTAATGCATAACAAAAGGATGTGTGTCAAAGGAAAAGAGACAAGGGGAAACTTAAACACGAACCGACCACGCGGATCAAAGGGAATGCTAAAAATAGCACATGCATCAAACACATCAAAAGCATTATGGACTCACGGTGCAATTCCAACAAGTTTTTCATTTACATATAGGCTACACTTTACATTCCTTACACAAGTTGTGATTCATAAAACCCCATTCAGAAAAACAGCTGCAAGTCAAACACACTCAACTTGCAATGTTGAGTGTAGAAAGTCAATCCTAATGTAATCAGAGTATAACTATGGGTACAGTAAGTGATGGTCTGTAATCAAGTAATAACTAGAATGCTCACCTCAGTCTCTGTATAAGTGACTGAGGTGAATGAATGGATGGCTATCCTATATATATGTGAGGCCAGCTACACAAAGAGATAAAGGGGAAAAGGAAAGCAGGTACAAAAGGTACCTATGTAACTATGCATCAAAGGGATAAACTATAAATAGTATATGCATCAAATAAATGATAGGATATGCTCACAGTGTGATAAAGACCATTCTCAACACTCCTCCTCACTGTGAGCACTCCTCCTTGCATGGAATCATATCATTGGAGACCAAGGAAGTTCCTTAGGTAGGTAAATTGTTTGACATCAAGAGCTTTTGTGAACATGTCGGCAACATTTTCTTGGGTATGAACATATGTCAGCCATAGGTCATTGGATTGGACATGTTCTTGCAGAAAGTGGTATTTGATATTGATGTGTTTGACACAAGAGTGAAGGAGGGGGTCCTCAGATAGGGTCTTCATCATGGAATTATTGCAGTATATAGTTGTCAGGATCGTCTGTTGGTAATCAATGGAATGTAAAAGAGTATGCAGCCAAACACATTCTTTAGCGGTCTCAAATGCAGTGATGTATTTGGCTTCACATGATGAGGTGGTGACAACTTTCTGTTTGTGAGACGTCCAAGAGACAGCCCCAGACCCAAGAGAGCAAACATATCCCCCAACACTATGGTGTGTATCAAGGCAGTTAGCCCAGTCAGAGTTGCTATAAGCATGGAGATTTATGGGGAGGTCACCACCAAGATAGAGTTGCAGATTCCTTGTCCCCTTGATATATCTCACCAACCTGATGGCAGCAGCCCAATGCTCAAAAGAGTAGCAGTTGAGGTACTGTGACAATTGCTGTACTGCATGGGAAATGTCGGGACAAGTGGAAATTGCCAAATAGAGTAGACATCCAACAAGTGATCAGTATGGGAGTTTGGATAGCTGCAGGCGATCTTGGACTGAGGGTCAGGCCATCATAGTTTGGAACCAGGTTCCATAGGGGTGGAGACTGGATGTGCATCCTTCTGACCAAATTGTACAACAATTTTGTCAACAAGTGCCATCTGTGAAAGTGCAACGGTATGCTTGGCCCAGTCCCAAGATACAGCAATTCCTACAATGAAATGCACCATCCCAAGCTCAGAAATAGTCCAAACCTTACGCATCTGGTCTTTAAATCACTCATTCTCCTCCTTTGAATTAGCAATCGACAAGTAATTGTTGACATGAACTGCCACAATAACTATGCCAGAGTCTGACCTGCAATAGTATGTGCATGACTCACAAGATAGGCATGTAAAACCCCATTTAATCATCTGTGCATTAAGCATTTGATTCCATATCCATTCACTTTGCTTCATACCATATAATCCATGTTGAAGCTCCCATACCCAGTCTTCCTTTCTGGGTTCTTCAAAACTGGACGGTTGCTGCATATACTGTACTTCATCCCCAGGTAATAGCCCATACAAGAAAGCTGTCTTTATGTCAATCTGCTGTGCATCCCATCCCAAGGAAGCAGCAATATGCAACAGGATCTGCCAAGATTCCATGCATGCAGTCAGTGAGGTGGTTTTAGTCTAGTCCCTACCATAGACCTGTTCATTTCCTTTAAACATGAGACATACTTTCCATTGAACAGACTCCCCCATTTCATTTCACTTAATATGGAAAACCAGTTTCCCTTTTCAGATGCATTTCCCCTGGGGTACTTTGACTCATGGAATTAGCTTGTAAACTCCCATGTCTTTCAAGGATTTCAACTCATCAAGATAACCTTCCCTCCATCTTTCAGCACCAACAGTGTTCTTAGCCTCCTCCCATGTCCTCAGCTCATCTTCAAATTGGAGAGACTCTGGATCAAAATCTGCCATCTCTAAGATCAGAGCCTGGAGCTGATGTGCCTGATCACCATAGGTCCTCAATGACATCACAATCATGATCATGATTGATGATCGGTGGATCATTATTATTGGTTGCAGGAGATGCTTGATGGGGGTCAAGTGATTGAGCAGCTACTACAGCAGCATGATGAATATGCCATGCCTCCTTGATGTGTATGGCACTTTCATGGGATTCCTGAATGGCTGTTGCTGTCCTAGTGGTGGTCATACCACCATCAGGATGCTTCTCGGTATGGATAGGTATTCATGAAGAGCAACATGGAGGTACAGGGGGTGCTAGAGGTATCGAGAACTGTTTGCTGTTGTCGTCGACCTCAACGATGGGATCAAGGGTAGGAAATGGTTCATCATCATCATCATTACCAGGGAGATTTGTATAAGTGGGTTTATCATCCTGAATCCTCATGCTTGTTGGCTCAGGATTCAGAGTAGAGGGAATGTGTGGTGAATGGCCATCGTGACTCTCAAGGAATCTAACGTGAAAAGAACTGTGGACCCTCATTGTAGTCCGATTGTAGCACCGATATGATTTAGATTTGGGGTCATACCCAACCAATACACATTCAATCGACCATTCAAAAATTTTTGGATTGTTCTTCTTAGGTATGAGGACAAAAGCACGACAGCCAATCTCCCGCAAGTATGAATAGTCAGGTTTATGCTCATACCATAATTCCCATGGTGTAATACCATGTAGTGATCGTGTCATAGTCTTTGCATGTAAATGTGATGCCATCAAGTAGAATTCATCCCATAGAAATGGTGGCAACCCTGAGTATATCCTCATAGTCCGAGCCTTAGCCATGAGAGTGCAGTGCATCTGTTCCACGCAACCAATATGGGCAGAGGTATATGGAGCAGTAAACTGTTGGTCTGTACCCCATGTTTTCAACCAAGCTTGCATTTCATGCGACTTGAGTTCACCGTCATCGGTTATGTAGGTCCCAACTTTTAGTCCAGTCTCATTTTCCCAAGCAAGTTCCCAAGCTCTAAGCTCAGGAAAAGAGTTGTCCTTATCTTGCAGAGGTATTGACCAAGGAAATGATGTATAATTGTCGACTATATCCATAGAATATAAATTCCCATCCCAAGATTTAACTGTGTGGGGACCCAATAAGTCCACCCACACCTTCTCCAACTTTCTTGTTGCCCTATGCCCTTTCCCCTCTTCACACATCTTAGGAACACGGGTTTTGGTCTGTTTACCAAGAACACAAGATTCACATTTAGGAGGTTTGGTTATGGAACTGGTAGGCACACCTGTGAGCATCCCCTTCTTGGTCATATCCAAAAGGGACTGATAATTTGCATGACCAAGATGGCAATGCCATGTTTCCAGGTTGAGAGACTTATGTACAGTGAATGCCTGATCAGTGGTGGCAGAATATAGGTCAAGTGTGTAGAGCTTCTTGGAGAGTCGGGATCCCCGTGCAATGGTTGCACCAGTGGATTTGTCAGTGATCCAACATAGGAAATTGTCGAAATGGGCTGTAGTGTTAGAGTCGTTGGCCAATGTTCCCACTGAAATAAGCCAAACTGCTGCATTAGGGATGTAGAGCACATTATGTAACATGATTGACGCACCCCGAGCCATCCACAATTTGATGTCGCCAACTCCAACAGCAAGAATAGATGTGCCGCCAACACCTTTGACAGAATGTGGGCAAACAGGACTAAGGGTGATGAAATCAGATTTTTTGGGAGAGATATGGACAGATGCACCAGTGTCAATGATAAATGGATGATCATTGATGGATAATTGAGAATGACGTGTCTGATTGAGAGGTTCGATGGATAATGCATCCAGAGACGGTGTAGAAGAATTGTGAGCCCAATCGACACTTGTTGTCACCTCCTCCTCAATGACGACCCATCCCTCATATTCTAAAACATTGGCGACTGTGGGGAGCTGGTCATTAGTCAGCCCAGCAAAACCTGCAATGTCAGCCACTGGTGGGGGAACCACCAAAGCAGAATCCACCATGATGGTAAAGGCCTGACTGTTAATGTCCTTCATAGTGACAGGAACCTTGGAACTCAGTTGAGATGAGGTAATATACAGGTACTGTACCTAGCATAATCAGAGTATAACTATGGGTACAGTAAGTGATGGTCCATAATCAAGTAATAACTAGAACGCTCACCTCAATCTCTGTATAAGTGACTGAGGTGAATGAATGGATGGCTATCCTATATATATGTGAGGCCAGCTACACAAAGAGATAAAGGGAAAAAGGAAAGCGGGTACAAAAGGTACCTATGTAACTACGCATCAAAGGGATAAACTATAAATAGTATACACATCAAATCAATGATCGGGTATGCTCACGGTGTGATGAAGACCATTCTCAACATTGAGTACAACTACTACTTAATTAATAGGATTCTAACCGCAGGTCAAACATGCTCAACCTGCATGTGACAGTTGTGTGTCTCCTTCTGCTACAATTTTTGTCCCTTATACAAGTTGTGATTCATAAAACTCCATTCAGAAAAACAGCTGCAAGTTGAACATGCTTGCCTTGTGATGTTGATTACAACTACTACTTAATTAATAGGAATATAACCACAGGTCAAACATGCTCAACCTGCATGTGAAAGTTGTGTATCTCCTTCTGAGCTACAATTTTCATCCCTTACATGAGTTGTGATTCATAACTCTCCATTCAGAAAAACAGCTGCAAGTCGAACATGCTCCACCCGCGCACTTGACAATTCTGGGGAAAGCCCACAACCCTTCCACCATTGTGACCCTATTCTCCCACTTGTTATCGTAAATTATTCCCAGAACAGCAGTCACAGCCTCTTCCGCCATTTTTTCTTCTCTCCTGTCGTACCCCGAGTAGCATATCAAATCAAAAGTTCCGAACGAAAAAAGTTGTGATCAAAATCCACACCACACTGAACCCTAAGTTTCACGCTCGGTATAAACACTGGAGCACCTCATGGAGCGCCGCTTGCATACAGCGACGAATGTTTTGACGGTCGCGGTGGAAGCCAGGGCACGGTCATCGTATGTAGAGGTCGGATAGGTATGATACCGGCGAGGCTAGCAAAAAACAGTTCGACACCATGCCTAGACCAAATTTAGAACATGAAACGGGACACCTGAAGTCGCCACATTCGTACCTGGTGGACCTCTGCCAAAATTACCTAAAACGTACCTTCTCAGATCTCTTCAATAATCGCAGCTCTAGCTTCCTTCGGGATAGCAGGTACATAAGCCGATATTTCAGATTCATATATGTGAGTCATCTGCATTATCTCCTCAACTAGAGCAGAGAGGACTGGCGAAGGCGTGGATAAAACATGGGCCGCATAAAACATGAGTTTATGTGTGACATGATTGCGGGACACTTTGCGTGACAAACATAGCTCGAATAACCTGCTCAGATCTGAGAGTACGAGAATGAGGTTCAGATGCGGGTGTGAGGTAGGGTCAATTTCCTTTGGTGGCGTCGTATGGGATGTAGCCATCGTAACTGGCAGCGGTCGAATCAGCCTCGACGTATCATGGAGGAGGAGGGAGAAAAGTGTCGAGTTCATTTCCCCCTTGTTATGTAAGCATCGTTGAACAAGTGCCAACGCAAGAGTTTGCAAAGAACGCACTGGTTTAAACCGGGACCACAACTCAGGTATAAGACGAGATAGATTTTGATAGAGCGTGGTGGATTTGCGGTCAGACAAGAATGGTACCAGGTGAGAGATCAGTTGCTGGGCGTCTTGGATATCGGCGGCTTCACGACCAATGGTAGAAAGAGGGGATATAGCGAGATGACGAGTAGTATACGAGTATGCGATACTGACATCAATGATGAGATTGTGTGGATGAAGAATTTATGGCATTTATAACACTCACCATATGGCACACATGTTATAAATCAAGGGAGGCCCATTTGGGAATGATGTCACTAGTATGGAGGGCACTCTAAGAGCGTCTGGTCTCGGGCCATGCCGTCGACGTAAATCGGGTTGAGCTGTGACACCGTCCATTGTTACAGGAGCTTCCCACCACGGGTCGTGTCGGTCATTCTCCAATTCCTGGCTAGCTAAGAGTCGCTGAGCGAGTTCACTTGTCGGGTCTTCAAGCGCTTTCATGAACTGCTTTTGTTCACTAGGTGTGAGTTTTGACCAGAGATGATCGGTGGATGTCGAATCTGCTAGCGTAAGTACTGTGGGCTGACGACGTGATACTGCTGCTTACTCAAGTCGACATCTTGAAAGCGCCTCGCAAGATCATCTTCATCATCACTCCCTATTCCCAGATCTTCCATCTCAGTGCTTTCCTCCTCGAACTTCTTGAGCAGCTCCAGCATCTTCAGACGCTCCTCAGGAGACCTGGAATCAGATTGAATGTCTGCTTCAACTTCTTTCTTGCAGAATGACTCTGAGCACTGAGCATGAGACTGAAATGAAGATCAGAAAATCAGTGAAAGCGTACATATGTGCGTGGTCAAAAGACGCACTTCAGAACGGAAGCAAGTCAATGAACAGTATGGGACGTTACATGTCGAACAGGTATACTTTGAGAACTGCCTTCGACATCTGAATTGTTGTTAGATCAAATACCATCCCTTTTAGATGTGCGCACAATTTGCAGATAATTCCGTCGACGGGTGGTGCTGGAATGAACTGAATGCTGGATTCAGAAGACATTTCGTTTTTGAACTCCGCCCACGATCATTCATTTTCTGCCAGTGTAACTTATCTCGAACCGCGAAGGCGGCAGCGTGCAGGCACAGTATCTGTTCGTGCCGCGAAGTACAGGTGGTTGTAAACGGACACTCGGACACATAATGGCAGAACCACGTCTCGTGGACACTAAAACAACTTTTGCTGCCTTTTCTCATCTTCTCGATGCCAGACTTTTACGGGCTCTCGCAGACATGGGATTTTCTAAGCCTACTCTTATTCAATCCAAAGCCATTCCTATAGCTCTGGAGAGCCGCGACATCCTCGCCCGCGCTCGCACGGGTAGTGGCAAAACCGCTGCATACTGTGTGCCTCTAGTGCAGAAGATTTTGAGTGCGAAAAGTGTGGGTACGTCTTGGTTACTAACAGTATATCAATCGCATTGAACTTCGCATTATCAAGTCTCTTGATGTCAACGACCCAGGCCGTATGGCAACTCGTGCACTGATTCTCGTACCTACTCGGGAACTGTCCGAACAAGTATCAGCTTACTTGCGGGGGCTCATCGCATACTGCGATAACGATATCATCATCACAAATGTCTCTTCTGGAACCCCAATTCATCTCCAAAGGTGGACTATGAATTATTACCCATTAGTTGACATCCCAAACCTTTACCAGAACCCTCCTGTCAGACAAGCCCGACATCGTTATCGGGACGCCGTCACGAAGCCTAACATTGCTACAATCCAAGGTGTGGTTCATCAATGGCCTCTACGTCCATCCTCTTGACCTCTTTTCTAGACGTTATGCGTAACTTCATTGGACTCCCTAGTTATCGATGAAGCGGACCTCATCCTCTCGTACGGTCATGACGAGGATATCCGTCAAATCTTTCGTGGAGGCTTCCTGCCACAAGTTTTTCAATCATTCTTGATGAGTGCAACTATGACAGAGGATGTCGAACTACTTAAGGGTCTTGTACTCCGGAATCCCGTTCGTGCCATCCAATCAAACCACTAGGTCTTCACTGACAGTTTCCAAAGGCGATTCTCATATTAGAGGAAGGCGAAGATGAAGCAGCAAACCTTAGTCAATATGCCGTAAAGTCCGTCGTATGGTTGTGTTCTTGTCTTGCGTATTGATGCCAGCGCGGTAGATGTTCGGAAGTCGACAAGTTTCTATTGACGTATGTCATTCTCAAACTCAAGCTTATCAAGGGCAAAACCATTCTCTTCGTCAACGATGTCGATCGAAGCTACCGCCTCAAGCTATTCTTGGAACAATTTTCCATAAAGAGCTGCGTTCTCAACTCAGAACTTCCATTGAACTCGAGGTAATCTGTCATGAAGTTTATGTAACCTCGCTAATCGAGAATTATAGATATCACACTGTGCAGGAATTCAACAAGGGAGTATATGATTATATCATTGCTACGGACGAAAGTGGCGCTCATGAGGAAGACGAGTTTCTGGAAGCCGTTGATGATACCATTGAAGAATGTCGGTGATATCAGTGTTTTGCAAATGCATGCAGCTTACGCCTTGTACAGTCACCCCTACGCAACGAGAGCCTTCAACTGCAGATGCCACAGCGACAAGCCAACAAAAAGGTGCCTCCAAGTCTCAGAAACGGAAGAGGGACGTGGAATCCCCTGTATCTGAGGGATTGAAGGTTCGAAAACGAAAACAACGAAAAACCGTCGGAGATAAAGAGTATGGTGTTATGCGTGGAGTTGATTTTGTCGATGTTGCCTGTGTACTGAACTTCGATCTACCAACATCCTCGCGGTCATACACTCACCGTGTCGGGCGGACGGCGCGTGCTGGGCGCACGGGGATGTCTCTCTCCTTCGTGGTTCCCCAAGACCTATGGGGAAAGAACAAGGTTATTGGTTGTTTACCAAGCGCGAAGGACGACGAAACCGTGTTCAGCAAGATAGAAAAGGAACAAGCAGCTCGAGGAAGCAAAATCCAAGAATACAAATTTGACATGAAGCAGGTGGAGGCATTCCGCTACCGGATGGAGGATGCACTACGGAGCGTCACCAGGACTGCGATTAAGGAAGCAAGGATAAAAGAATTGAAGACTGAAATGTTAAATTCAGATAAACTCAAGGTATTGGTCTGTATTTTGAAATCGCCATCTGGATTCACCACTCGTTTCATTTTTAGGCCCACTTCGAGGATAATCCACTTGACCTCGAATATTTGCGCCATGACAAGCCTCTCCATCCGTCGAGGGTGCAACCCCACATGAAACATGTGCCCAAATATTTGTTACCTAAGATTGCAGCCGTATCCGTGCCAGGGATAGAATCGGTGCATATGGGTACAGAAAAAGCTGTAGGATTTGTGCCGTTTAAGAAAAGGGATAATCTCCGAGGACATACGAGAAGTGGTGGGCGAGGAGGTCGGAGTGGTGGTAGCAGTAACCGAGGTTCTAAGAAAAAATCGGACCCTCTAAAAAAGTTTGGCAGGTAGATTTGTATGTACTTATGTCTGTCGATAAACTGAATGCACGTCAGTCGGATGATCGGCCCGGGCTTAGGAGACTTCACGTGAAGGTTAACATTGCGTGAAGGCATCTATCTTCACTCAGTGTCACTCCACGGTCTTGTTTTCTCTACCCCCGAGCGAAATGTTGAAACGTCAGAGACCCGTGTCTCCACCCCCATCTATCCCAACGATTCCTCTCGTGGATGACCCACCATTCGAGATGGCACATCACTCGAAACGACGACGGGTCTTGCCACCAGTTTTGGACGGCCAAATGAGAGGTTGGGGAAGGAGTGATGATGAAGATGAGGACAAGGAAGAAATCGAGGATTACAAGGAGGATACGGTGGATGCCACAAATCTAGACAGCAGTTTATCTGGGTACAAATCGGCCAACAGTGTCCTCTCCGAACTACACACACTACATCGACGCCGCCATTTTTCTTCATCATTACCCAATCCACAGCTCTCGTGGCCTCAAACCATGTGCCTGTCATCCCAGGCTCATGACAAGAATGGGAAATTTGCGCAGTTGCGGCCATCGCAGTCGTATATAGAGCGCCGAGCCCCGGAACCAACAGATGAACTACTGTGTGTCACAGAACGTTATGAGGACACCAACAGGTAAGATTTGTTAATATGACTGTTAACTGCGTCTCCTCACCATTGTTAGATTACTTGGGTCATTATTCTTGTCACGGAGGCGTCAGCTCGGATCCTCAGAAAATTATGTCGACTCATGATAGGACGTTCGATTTTCTTTAGAAGGATGGCTTACTCTTGCATTCTCCCATGTCGTATGCAGTATGCAACACACTGCTGCGAGCACACTTACGCTCAGTTACACGGACAACTCGTGCACACAGCAGGTATGCGTGCAGACGTGGGATATATCTGTTCACCAAGTCTACAATGGCTTTCCGGCTCTAGCAGATAGTCTAGGCATTTCTATCTGCGCCTTCGCAGGTCTTATTCTTCAGAGCTGTGGCACTCCACATAAACATTGACACAACGAATATGTGGAAGAGAACGGCACACAACACAGGAACACCCAAAGCTCAGGCGGTTTGCGTTGAAGATCCCAAAACGATATTGACCTTAGCGCCTTGGTCAATTCACTGTTGACCGAGTCTCCGAACAAGCATCCGTCCCGAGAGTACAGTCGTTAGCTTGAGAATAACCATTGCGCTTCAGTACTAGAATCACCTAGATACGCATTAGAAAGATGGATTTATGCAAGTTTCACCTGAACGGTGACGAGATCTATATCTGCTTATTTGGAGGCTGCTTGTTGATCACATACGTACCCTTGTCGCCTAGCATGAGGGTGAGAACACCACCGTTCCGGAAAGATGGAACGTTGAGATCAGAAGCAGAGCAATGAAGTCGATTTTACAGCAGTGACTCTAATGACTCTAGCAAGGAGTCCACTGTTGTATCAGATAAGGCATATCGTTCAATGTTTATATCACTGATGTTGTAAAGTTATTACCCTAGGCCAACAAATCCAGGCGTTTCCTGACCTGACATTGATGTGGGATGGGGGAGTGCTCATCATCCCACATCGCGGTTTTAATGATAACCGCAAACATGAAGGCCGTCGGAACAGTGAAGATTCAAATTTAGGTTTAACGTTAAGGTTACCTTAGTGCAAGTAGGAAGCTGTAGCCTGTAGGAAGGCCAATAAATATAGCTAATCTTACACATTCATTTATCTAACTAACCATCTAATCGTCGACACCTTCTTCCCAACCTTTAGATCTCTCTACAGCACGCTGCCATCCTTTCCATCTCTTCTCCCTTTCCGTTTCCTGGAGTCCAGGCACAAACTCACGACTTCCCTTGGTATTGACTTCGCTCAGCGTCTCAGGCTTCGTAATATCCCAACCGAAGAGTTTAATGGCCGAGCCAGCACAAAGCGCGGCACCCAAGGCGGTAGACCTGCGAAAAGGACTTAGTAGCTGTGTCAACAACTCCACTATTGAATATCTTACTCTCTCATTTCCGGACGAACAACCGAAAATCCGCCAATGTCTGCGAGGATACTCATAGCGAGATCTCCATTAGTCATGCCACCGTCGACTTTGAGATGCTTGAGGTCAGATCCGGAATCCAGTTTCATACTCTCAATGATTGCACGAGTTTGGAAGGCGTTCGCTTCAAGTGTAGCCCGGGCAAGGTGGCAGGGATTGGTGTATTGTGATATACCTTGAAGGGGCATGTGAAAACGCAGAGGTACACATTGGAAAGTCTCATACCTATGAGGAGCCCTGCCGCTCCAGGATCCCAGTACGGCGCGAGAAGACCCGAGAAAGCTGTCACGAAGTAAACACCTCCTGTGTCCGACACTTTGGCAGCAAGAGTGTTGATGTCGGCTGCGGATGAGATCATGGCCATCGAGTCTCGCAACCATTTTACAGCGCTCCCGGCAACAGCAACTGGAAGAATGTTAAAAATGACTATCGAAAATGAACACCAAACACTCACTACTGCCTTCTAACGCATAAACAGGCTTTGCCTGTGAGCCAGCTTGATAGGCAATCTATACTGAAGTACGTGAGCATGACAGACACGACGTATAAAGTAATACTTGCGGTGCTCAATAACCCGTGGTTGCTTTCGACAATCTCATTACCTGTGCAGAACAAGAGAAAAGCACCGGTGCCATACGTGCATTTTGCCTCTCCTTGACCTAGACACTTGTTACCGATCAAGGCTCCTTGCTGATCTCCGACGAGCCCTCCAATAGGTACTCCAGCAAGAGCCCCATAAGCTATGTTGCCATAGACTTCCGAAGTCGGGACAAGCTTCGGGAGAATTGATGATCTTAGACCAAAGAAGTCGAGGAGGCATGGTTCCCATTGTAGCGTCGTGGTGTTGAGAAGGAGCGTCCGAGATGCATTTGTGACTTCGCTGATGTGTTTGCCCTTCTTTACACCCCCGAGGAGGTTCTGAATTCTAGGATTCAGTTGCGTTCTTCCGATACGTAGATAAAATACGACAAACATATGCGACCCACGACTCGACTGTTCCAAATAAGAGATCGTCCGATTCATGAGCGTTCGCCACATCAGGGTAGTTGTCGATCATCCATCTGAGCTTGACAGCTGAGAAATATGTTGAAAGGGGAAGCCCAGTGCTAAATGTGAGGTCAGCAAGAACAAAGGTTCGTTAAGTAAGATGTACACACATATCCCTCAGTGCTTTTACGCCCTCCTTGCCTTTCTTCCATTGACCAGGTTTCACTTCAACGCCAGTGTTCTGAAGCTTATGCTCAAAGTGAGCTAAGGTGTTCTTCGTTCGAGAGTCTGTCCAAACGATAGCCTTGCATAATGGTTGGCCAGTTTTCTTACTCCACGCGACAGTCGTCTCTCGTTGGTTCGTGATTCCTGATGATCAGACCATTGATTAGCCAAGGCCACTAGATCCTGTCAGAAACCGACTTACCAATGACTTTCACACTATTCTTCGCCCAACCAGCAGCTTCCAGTCTCTTAATAGTTTCATCAATACAAAGATCTGCATGTTGCTGAATTTCATTCGCGTCGTGGTCGTGCCATCTGGAGAGGCAAAGAAATGAGAGATCGGAACAGATATCCAAGCTTGTCCATATGCACCCAGGATTCGGATAGTATTGAGGGAACTCGAGCTGATGCTGAGCGACAATATTGGCGTGCTTATCGAACACAATAAACCGAACAGAACTGCGGTATTTTGGAGTGAGTTTACGCCACGATATGACATTCAAGGTATGCGAACGTTGTGCCACAATCCAAAGAGCCAACAAATTCCCCTTGTTTGAGGGTAGGCATTTGGAGATATATGGTGGGGAAAGGAAGGGATATCCTATAGTACCCTGGATCAGAGGTATTTGCTGGTATTTGAAGCCTCCACAGGCATGTGAGAGTGAGAGGGGCCCCTAATTTCCATTACGGTATTTATTTCAAACCCGGTGTTGAACTTGTGAATTTCCAATTTGGAATTAATATTTCATTGCCGCCCTGTCACACGTTCCGGCCCGAACACCCTTCAAAAGACTAAGTAGCAGGACAACATTAACAAGCTCCCATGACTATGATTGCGAGAGTAATGGCGACAAGAGTTCTCCAGATGCCCGAGCCGCAGTCCTCGCCTGACCATGACATTTGTGCTAAAGCAGCGTAGATTGGACGTCCGCGTCGAGTTGGTGTTGTCACAAGTCACTCAAGCAGCATTGTGCCGGCCCGACAGCGCTAAAGCTTTTTGTCCGAGTACTGGGCCTGTCAGAGGCCTGACCGGTCAGACCTTCCGCTCGGTTGAAATGATGCTTGAAACAGTGAAGCGAAACTCTAGGCGTAAAGAAATCGTGAGGATTGCTCTTTTGCTGCTCAGTCCGCCACGCGCAAGTTCCGCGCAAGCGTTGGCTGAGGCTCTGAGTCTCAGAGTGGACGACATATTGATAACGTGATTAATATTAGTAGTGAGAGTAGAATCCCTACATTTCTCATTTGTTATGCCTATGTCGTGGATTTAAATTGTCTTCACTATGTCTTGCAGTTGTTGGGTACATAGCCTGAAAGTTCTGTCCAATGCCTCAGCCCGGTACCGGTGCATGCGGATAAAATGATTGGAAATCCAGAAATGCTTGACGCTTGAGTTTGATGCGGATACATTTGTCAAATGTGTGTAGTACGAGAGCCATCTGTTCCTGAACGGGACCACGACGGTGGTAAAAGGCCTGCAGTTGCCAGGAGCTCCCTACGTCACCATAACATCACCTGACGTTTACCCTTTATATCAGAATTGCTCTAAGTATATGGGAAATTATCTGAGTTTGAAATGACGGCAGCTCGGCACCAAGTCGGCCCTGTGACAAACATCACAGACCTTGGGTGGTGTTCAATCATGTCCAGTTTCGACAAAGTCGTCAAACTGGCCTGCAAGCCAAAGGCTGCAGCTCCAAAGGCCAAGGTACTTGTTTTGTTCTAGAAAGATCTTCATTGCACTTAACCTTGTTCGACTAGTACCTCGAGCCGATCATTGCAGCAACTTGGTCCGAGGATGGTGCAGTTCATGACGTTTGCAAAGCGCTATCTCCTCGCTTTCGCGAGCCCAACACGATTGTACGTCTACTCACTCTACAGTTTGCATTCATTCTCAGAGACTCCATACCACCTGTAGATTGTGTTTAAGGCCTTAATTGTGCTGCATACTATGATCCGCAATGGGGCGACCGACAACGTTCTTTCCTATCTTTCATCGGCGGACGTGTTACGGTTGCGTAATATTACAGCAGGGAACTGGGATGGTATGCCCTCAGATCAGCCACCTTTGGTGTGTTTGGCTAAGAATGGAATATGTCCAGGATATGCCGTGCCCGAAAATATTCAGCATTATGCTCTCTACCTTGACTCACGAATTCGGGCCTACCATGATTTGAAACACGATGCTGTCCGGGTTCAGTCTGAATCTAATCGTGACATGCGCAATTCTCAATCGATAGAAGAGGACACTCGTCGTTCTCGCAGCAATAAGAAGAGCGCGGCAGCTTTCGCCTCATCGGGCCCAACAAGGAGTAAAACATTGATGGGTCGAAAGCTGCGGGTGATGACGGTCGAAAAAGGTTTATTGAGAGAAACAAAAACTGTTCATCGAATGATCGATGCGGTCGTCGAATGTCGGGTATGTTCTGAGTTCTGTCAACCTATTTATATCCAAGTAATCTTATATTTATCTCTCAGTTTTATTTAGACAATCTAGAAGATGAACTGACGACGATGGCTTTACAAATGCTTGTTAAGGACTTGCTTATACTTTTCCAAGCAGGGAATGAAGGGGTCATCAATGTCCTTGGTGAGTTAACAGCTTCATCTTATATATGGCCCGCTTATCATATAATCTAGAGCATTACTTTGAAATGTCACGCGTGGACGCGGAACAAGCTCTTGCTATATATCGACATTTCTGTAAACAAACAGAACGCGTTGTTGAATTCCTTGGTGTAGCTAGGAAACTTCAAAATCTGCTCAACATTCCGATACCCAACTTGAAACATGTAAGCACAGCCCATCATCCCGTTTTATGTTACTGAATCATCGAAGGCGCCTGTATCGTTGGCCGGTGCTCTTCAGGAATATCTTGATGATCCTAACTTCGATCAAAATAGGATCGAGTATAGGAGTAACAAAGAGGCTGCGGATCGTAACAAGAAATCGTCTGTAAATTCAAAGACGAAACCCGAGACACGTACGTGTCATTGCTCTCCCTGATCTCCGAATGTTGTGTTCATGCCTTGTAATTCCCAGCCGCGACCTCGGAGAAATCCCCTTCATCAACGGCAACGGCACAGCCTGCTGTTTCGACCAATGCGCCAGCTTTAACTGCTTCAAAGGCGGAAGTTGGAAAAGATGTCGATTTCTTCTCTTCGATTGAAGAACACCAGCCGACCATGTTCAACCCTCAGACAAATAGGTAAATTTTGTGACACATATTCTACTTAAAGACTAACGAAATCTCTCAGTCCAAATTCTAATTATTTCCAGAACCAAAGCAACTTCAATCCTTTCACTCAACTACAGATGTCTGCTGGTCAGCCTTTCATGCAACCAAATTCCCAGATCACTACCCAGCAAACGGGTTTCATACAAGCTCAACAAACTGCTTTCCAAGCACCGCCGAATCCCTTCGGTCCTGCGCCACAACAGCAGTCTGGCCATCGTCCGTTTTCAACCTTCTTACCTCAAGCAACGGGTGTCGCCAAAACCCAGCCACCTCCTCAATCGTCAAGTTTCCTTCAGCCGCAGGCAATTGGCGCCAATCCATTTCGACAGAGTATGCTTGTTTCCCAATCGACAGGCATGGCGTTGTTTGGTGGTGCAGGAATAGGCGGTCAAGGAAACCCGAACGCTTTCTCACATCAAAATTCGACAGGGTTTAATACCTCCTCACCTTTCACTTCTACTGGAATTGCCTTCTCCAGCTCATCTTCGATTGCATCACCTTTTGCACAAGGTCAATCCGCTCAGTCCACAGCCCCTTTAAACCTACCCCCACGTCCATCTTCAACTCCGTTGACATCCTTCGTCTCCACATCGAGTGCATTCGCGCCGCCTTCGGCGCAACCTGTGAAGACACATCAGACGGGCACCAGGAACCCATTTGGCCCTGTCACGACCCCTCCACCCCCGGTGCCACGGCAGCCTACATTAATGGAGTTGGGCATGGGGATTGGTAGTAACAGTGCAGTAAATGCACCACAACCAGGACAATACCAACACCAATCAAGTCAGCAGCCTTCAGAGCAGCAGCCCTTTGGGTTCAACTCTGGTGCACTTAGTGCTGGGGCGACGGATATATCGAGCGTCGCCTCGTCATTTGCATTCAACAAGACAAATGGGAATTATGCAACTGCTCAACAGGCGAGCCCAACAGCTGTTTCGCCATCGGAAGCCATCAATGCTCAGAATACGGCGACGACTAATCCAGGATCTGCATTTTCTGATTCTCTCTTTTCGTCATCATTCTCCAAACAACCCACAGGTGCCACAAATGCTTCTACCACCTCTAGCACGAGTTATCTCAAACCCCAGCTAACAGGATTCGCTGGCTTGAAGCCGTTCAAGCCGTCGTCATCATTTGGGGCATCGCTGTTGGAGTCCTTACCTCCTATACCCGGGTCCTCCCCAGGGACACCAGCGCTCAATGGCAATGGAACCGCTTCATTGCTTGGTGCAGGCCATCCATCGTCTGGGACCGGTGCACAACTATCAGGGATGCGTTCCAATTCACAACCCTTGGGGACGGGAGGCTTTGGGTCGACTCTGGGACAGGGTCTTCGGCCTCAGATGACTGGGGGATCTGCAAATCCTTTTCGTGCCTCTATGGTGGGTTCACCCACCGGGGGAACACCAAATCTTGGTGGAAATCCACCTTTCACTCGTTTCCCATTAAATAGTACAAGTACGACGACTCCTTCACTTGCTGCGAACATTGGTGGCGGGGCGTTTGGGTCTGGTTTTCCTTCTATGCAAAGTCAGCAGCAGCCAACCAGGTCTGCGACTCTGATCTAGCACCTAGTTTACACACTCTTCGAGTCCGCCGTCCAGTGTCAATTGTTTCGTTCCGCGAGTTTTGCCTTTCTTGCGTGTAGGGTGTTTATTTCGGGGACTACCCTATTTCCCTACGATGTAGTATTTATGTTTTTAGCTGCTCAATTGTTCAATCTTGGATTGCCCTTATATGACACATGACTTTTCTTGGCCTAAATGGTTCCGTTCTTTGTCTCGACCACCTTGAAACTGGGTTGATGTTAATTCCCACACTGGGTAAGTCGCCACTTGGTATTGCGCTTCCAATCGACCACCCTTGCCTCAACCCTACAAATCCTTCCTGATAGATAACTTCGTAAGTATAGCCCGAAAACATGGCTCCCCTTCCATCAATTCTACTAAATGACGCCAACACGAACCAGAATGCAAAAATCCGCAGCAACGGACGCGTCCGAACCGAAAGTCACGATCGAAAGTGCCGTCGAGCATGCGAAACGCGCGTTTGCGCTCAAAAAATTTGAACAGGCTGTAGAGCACTACGCTTCTGCTTTGGAACTTATGCAAGTCGCGTCTATTTCTGTCGTACTAATCCGTTGACGCGTGTTCTGCAGAACAAAAAAATACGGCGAGGATGGCCCAGAGACCGCAGACCTTTACTTTTCGTATGGGAAGGCACTGTTAGAGAATGCCATATCGCAAAACTCTGTGTTAGGGAAGGAACAACCAGAAGATGGGCAAAGCAATGAACACAATGGTCTGTTAGGTTGTGGCTTGCAATGTCTGCATCCTGATTTACCCCTCAATTGCAGACTCTGATGTCAATGGCAATGGCCCGATTCTTTCATTTTCAGGAGACGCGGAAGATTTGGATGACGATGCAGACGAAGACCCGCCTGTTGATATCTTTGCACAAGCTGCTCAAGCTATCCCAAATCCTGCAGGCGGGGACGAAGATGACGACCAAGACGAGGAAGACCCGCAACCAGAAGACGATTTTAATGCTGCTTGGGAAGTTCTAGATCTTGCTCGTGCAATATATGACAAACAAAAGGACGAAACTGGAGACGACGAAGTTAAACTAAAGCTGGCAGACACCTATATAACGCTGGGAGATGTGTCGCTTGAGACTGGTTAGTATGGCACCCTATCCATTCTAGCCGTTCGTTAACGGTGTTTCAGAGAAGTTCGATCAGGCCATAGTGGATTATGAAGCTGGCCTTGCGCTGAAAACCGAACTATTGCCTATCTCTTCTCGCCAGATTGCCGAGGCCCACTACAAACTTAGCATGGTACTGGATCTAACCTCGGGTCGATTAGCAGACGCCATTGTCCACGCAGCGAAAGCTCTCGAAAGCGTGGAAAGCCGGCGGGCGGAGCTTCGTGACGGCTTGTCTGGTCAGTTGCCACCGGCCCCAGAAGCCAAGTCAACCCTCAAAGGCAAGGAAAAGGCCACAGGCACACGTCTTGTCAGAGATGACCTAGTGCAGAACATGTCGAAGACCCAGATTGAAGCAGAAATCAAGGAATTATCTGGTCTCAAAGAAGATTTGGCGTTAAAGGCCCGTGATCTTTATATCGACAACGATCTTTGAGACTGACCCGAATTGTACAGGTCGAGGAACTGAAAACTAGCCCTAGTGAATCTCTTGAGACCACGGCTCCCGCATTAGCTGCTCAAGCTCTGGATAAAGAGCTGAATGCGGGGCAATCATCATCTTTGCCTCCTCAAACAGCCATCAATGATCTGACCTCGATGGTCGTCAAGAAAAAGAAGATGCCGGAGGATAGCTCTGCAACGAAACGGAAAGCAGATGGGGATGCAGAGGCTTCGAGTACAGAGAAAAAGCCTCGACTCGATACAACGCCGTCTTGATTCCGTTTTCATTCCATATCTTGCACTATCACTCAACTAATGTGAAATCCCTTTTGTGTTAACTTGACTGTAACGCTAAAATGGAACTACGTCCGCCCTTATCTGCTTATGTTTGAACTTCTTTTTCCCTGTACCGAACTCCCCGACGACATGGCCAACCTTATCTTTGCTTCGCATCATGTACTTGTAGATAACCAGTCCCTCCAATCCTACAGGGCCTCTGGCGTGTATCCTGCCAGTGCTGATGCCAACCTCGGTCCCATACCCATACCTGAAGCCGTCTGCAAACCGAGTGCTTGCATTGATGAACGTACTCGCCGAGTCAACCCCACGGCAGAACGCAGCTGCGTTAGGATCTGATTCAGTGATAATACAATCAGTGTGGTGAGAACCGTGCAAATTGATGAACTGGATAGCCGATTGAAGGGAGGGTAACGCGATGACCGAAAGAGTAAGGGAAAGATGTTCGTTGTCGTAAGTCGATGGCTCAGAGGGTTTGACATGGGTTTGGAGATTTTCGGGAGGCGGTAAAAGCAAATCGAGCGCATTGCGTGTCGGCTGATCACATAGTAGTTGAACGTTTTCTGCGAGGAGTGCTTTTGCGACTTCAGGCCAGACCGTGTTGAGGAGTGCTTCGTGCACAATGAGCGTCTCTGCAGCATTGCAGGCAGATGGATAATTGATCTGTCGGAAGACGGTCAGAAGGGGCATCAGGGTATTAAACCGGCTTACTTTGGAGTCTACAGTAATTCTTTTGGCTTTTTCTACATCGGCGGTTTCGTCCAGATAAACTGAGCAAAGTCCGTCTGCGTGTCCCATCACAGGAATCCGGGTGTTCTGCTTGATGTTTCTTACAAGCTCTTGACTGCCACGAGGAATAACCAGATCAATATATTGGTCCAATACAAGCAGAGAGGACACTTCAGCTCGAGTCTGTATGGCTTGAACATACGTATCAGGAAGTGAAGTTTTGGCCAGCCCTGCCGATATTGCCTGTGCAAGTAACTTCGCTGTTTGACTCGATTCCTTTCCGCCTTTCAAGATTGCTGCATTGCCTGAGTCAGGAATTAGTAGACAGAGGGAAGGATGAAATAAGACTGAACGAATTTGCCTGATTTTATGGCCAGAGCCGCAATATTGACCACAACTTCTGGGCGTGCTTCAAAAATAACAAGCAGCACTCCAATCGGGCAAGACACCTTGTATAACTCTAGGCCATCATCAAGCTCGGTTGCGTAGGATACTCGTCCAGTTGGATCGGAAAGGACAGCAACATCCAGCACACCCTGGAGCATAGATTCCCATTTGTCACCGCGTCCTAGATCCAAACGAGCGAGCAGAGAGCTGGACATGCGCCCTGCATTGACCTCTACTTCGGCAGCCTTCAAGATAGAAAATTGTCAAATTCGTTTAGCCTAATCTTCTGCTGCTATGCCTACCTGGAGATCTTCTTTGTTGGCGGCAAGGATTTCCCCTTTCCGGGAGTCAAGCTCTGCCTTTATCGCGTGCAATGCATTGATGCGCTCAGAGGAAGGTATGAGTTGAGCACTCTCAAACGAGCTTTTGGCTGCTTTCGCGATCTCTTCTGCATTGGCAGATGTCATGCTTAGTGGAACGGACAGGATGCCGAGATAAGAGGTTGAAGAATGATTATGAGTCAACTTTCCGACACGAGCATGTGTCCGTCCTATGTAGGTTTCGTGTAAATAATCCGATTCAGGAGGGTGTAAAGCAAAGATTTTATTTTTGGTATCCGACATCCTCAAATATCTAACGGAAATCTAAGACGTGAAAGAGGCAACGTGGTCTTCCACCACCTTCTTAATCTTCGCCTCCATTTCTGGTGTCACGCTGCCACCAGAAATCTCCTGGAGGAGCGCAGTCTGTGTCGTCAAATGTTGACGGAATTCTGCTTCCCACTTTGTGATTTGGTCGACGGGAATAGAGTCAAGCTGGGCAATTGAATTAGAATGAAGTGATAGGTGATTGGATAGAGGGATGACTTACAAGACCATGTACACCAGCATAGATGATGGGAACCTGAACTTCAGTTGCCATTGGCTGGTATTGACCTTGTTCTATAGATACATAGAATTTAACGCAAATTTAGAAAAACGAGCATTTCTGCACGTACTCAGTAGCTCAGTAAGACGGGCACCACGAGAGAGGAGGAAGCGAGTCGATGCATCAAGATCAGAACCGAATTGTGCAAAGGCAGCGACCTCACGGTATTGCGCAAGGTAAAGTTTGAGCGAACCAGCAAATTTCTTCATGATCTTCCTGTGGAAAGTGTTAATGCACTTTAACACACTACAAATTCATGACTTACGTCTGGGCAGCAGAACCGACACGAGACACGGAAAGACCAACGTTGATAGCGGGACGGACACCACGGAAGAAAAGCTCAGCCTCCAAGAAGATTTGACCATCGGTAATCGAAATGACCTAGTTAGAAACCGTCAACGCATAGACCGAGGAGAGATTGCCTAATGGCACCCACGTTAGTAGGAATGTAAGCCGAGACATCACCACCCTGGGTCTCAATGATGGGAAGGGCAGTGAGGGAGCCTCCACCGAACTTGTCGCTCATCTTGGCGGCACGCTCAAGAAGACGGGAGTGCAGATAAAAGACATCACCGGGGTAAGCCTCACGACCGGGAGGACGACGAAGAAGAAGAGACATTTGACGGTAGGCGACGGCCTGCTTCGACAGATCGTCGTACACAATCAGGGCTGGAAAGGGTGCATAAGCATCAAACGCCTTGACGATAACCGGGTTTACATTACCGTGCTTGCCATTGTCACGGAACCACTCTCCCATAGCACAACCGGAGAAGGGAGCAAGGTATTGCAAAGGAGCGGCTTCCGAGGCTGTTGCAGCAACAATAATGGTGTACTTCATTGCATCGTTCTCTTCCAAAGTCTTGACAAGCTGGGCAACGGTAGACCGTTTCTGACCGACGGCAACGTAGACACAGTATAGCTTCTTGTCCTCATCCTTGCCATCATTCCACCTCTTTTGGTTGAGAATAGTGTCGATGGCGACGGCGGTTTTTCCAGTTTGACGATCACCAATAATCAACTCACGCTGACCACGACCGATAGGCACCATGGCATCGATGGGCTTCAGGCCGGTCATCATTGGCTGGTTGACGGAACGACGAGGAAGGATACCAGGTGCCTTAAGGGAAGCACGGCGGCGTTCGATAGCTTCAATGGGGCCCTTGCCGTCAATGGGGTCACCAAGTGCGTCAACGACACGTCCCAGAAGACCGGGGCCAACCGGTACATCGACAATCTGACCGGTACGCTTGACAGTGTCGCCCTCCTTGATGAGCCGATCGTTACCAAAGATGGAGACACCGACGTTGTCGGCTTCCAAGTTCAAACACATGCCACGGACACCAGATGAAAATTCCACCATCTCTTCGGCTAACATCGAGGAAGGGCTCCGTTGAGTGCGCAGGGCAGAATGTTGTTGGTGAAGGGCAAACCTTGCACATTTCGGAGACCCCAAACACGGCCAATACCGTCACCAACACCTTTTGAAAACAGTGAGACTTACGGGGAAAAGGTTTATGACAAGAAAGACGCACTCAACACACGACCTGTTTCCTCAACATTGCCACCGACTGCTGTCCCTGAAATGCGGGACTCCAAAATAGAGGACACCTCGGAAGCAGCTACACGTGTACACGGTTCAGAGGTCTCATCATTAAAAAAAGATAAAGAACTAAAGCAGGAAGCAGTAAACGCACCAGGCTTCGCGGTAGCATATGAGCGGGCAATAACGGGGTTAGTGCTCTGGAAAAAGGACAGTTGGAAAACTGTTGAATATACCAAAGAGGTGTAGAGTACAAACCCTTGTGGGGGCGGCCAGCGCACGAGCGCGTGCCGAGTTTCTAAGGGCAATTCTATGCATGGAGTGGAATATGGGACGTGGAATGAGCAGGGAAGTTTTCCCTCGGTTGGTCGGCGTTATTCGGAACATTCAGTCTCCGCCTTAATCTTTATGCAAATGTGAAAAAGTTTGGGAAGGAACACAGGCAATGGCAATCATCGCAGGGCTTTTACGCTGGAGTAAGTAGAGGCGTTCTCTCTTATTTCGTTTCTAATATTTCTGTAGCGCATTTATTACGCCATGTAGCTTCCCGAGGAATACATACCCAAGGAGTCCTTCCCAACTCAACTAGCTCTGCACTTGAACTCATTCGCTCCCAACCTTCTCACTATGTTGTTGCCTCATTCGCAGGCAGAAAATACATATTGGCCCCACGCGATATGCTCACAGTTCCGCGTCTTCGTGACGTGAAAGTAGGTGATGTCATAACCCTCGACGAGATTCACGAACTTGGCTCGCGAGAATACACCCTTCGTGGTAACCCCGTTATTCCTTCGACAAGTGTCAAGGTGGAAGCCACGGTGGTAGAGCACACAAAGGGAATTATGGAGTTCATATTCAAGAAGAAGAGAAGGAAGGGTTATCAAAAGACGATAAAACACAAGCAGCCTTACACGCGTCTCAGAATCGGGAATATCGAGATTCCAATACCACAATCATAGTATCGTCTTCCCTCTATTTCTGTCCTCATATATTATGACCAACGCCCAATCGAATCCTCGTGAATTCTTATTACAACATTCCGACGCTAAATTTCTCCTTCCTCGGGCGTTTCTGCTCGAACAGTTGCGGCGTGTTTGCTGTCAGTCTCCATCGAGTCCTCACGTTCATATCGGGGACGCTGGAAGGAAGGGTTTAGCATGTAGGAGTAGATAGAGTATAACTACCAACCTTTTCAGCTCGATCATCTTGTAGGCGATCATCATACACATCACGTTTCTCCCGAGACCCTTCCTCAATGTATGAGGCACTCCTCTCTCTCTCGTCACGTTTCGACGAAGAGGTATCATCAGCCCAATCTCGAGAACTGTATCTCTTTTCGCGGTCTCTTCCCCCGTCTCTATCCCGCTTCCTGTCATCTTTTTCTGAATCTCGATGATGCCCATGTTTTGACGACCTATAGCCTTCCCGATCCTTGTCTTTATCGACATCCTTATCCTTATCCCTATCTCCCCGCGCATAATCTCGTGAGGAATGTCGTCCATGGCCGTCGTAGTCCTCGTATCGATGATGTCTAGAGCCCCGACTCTCTCTGTCATAATCCTTCCCTCGGTCTCGTTCTCTATCACGCTCACGGTGCGACTCGCGATCTTTCTCGCGCTCCTTGTCCGCACGGTCTCGCTCACGATCACGATCACGGTCTTTATCCCCTTTGTCTCTTTCTCTGTCTCTTTCTCTTTCTCTGTCTCTGTCTTTGTCTCTGTCTCTGTCTCTTTCTCTTTCTCTTTCTCTGTCTCTGTCCCTTTCACGCTCGCTCTCGCGAGGCTCGCGCGTAGGCTGTTTTCGTTTTCTGCTTGTGGTCGATGCACCATCTTCTGAGGCCACTTCCCGCAATTTTTCCTTCCCATGGTCGTAAGATATAACATTAGTGTATAAATAGCCCTCATACCTTCTGTCGCTTGACGAACTTGGCGAAGGCTGCGCGCCTTCCCTCGTCGTCTTCCAGAGCTTGATACTCAGGCAGATGATCAATCAGAGGTACAACCTGTGAGAGTAAGAATGAGTATTCCTGCTATCTTCATGACGACTCATAGCGCATGCACCTCTTCAAACGGCAGCGTTATGTCCAAAGGCTCTGGAAGCTTTTTGAGGGCATAACGTAGATCATCCTGCAGATGTCGAAGCTTTCTCTCTGCTCTGCGTCTCTCATCCGCTTGCTTCTTCACCGCTGCATCATGCAGCTGGCAAAACCGGTTAGTCATCAAAAAATATTTCCGGAGCGAGGTCGACTCACTGTACGATAGATGACGTGTAAATCTTCCCTTCTCAGTGCACTGACAGCATCGTCTGCATTGGTCTTAACGATGCTCTTAAACTCTTCCTGAGTGGTCTCCGGACCAACGACAAAACCTCTGGCTCCCTCCTCCCCTTGAGACGTCCCATCTGCTGCGGGTTTGTCTTCGCTGGGGCCCAATGTTGCGTTATGTCGTGCAATGGCACCCTCGACAACGGCAATTTTCTCATCTAATTGCTGGTCAAGAGCATCAACAGTGTCCCAAAACAATTCGAGGGGATTCGATCCAGGGTTGCCGAGCATACTAAGATATCGCTCATCGTCACAGAAAGAAGGATACGCTTCTTTCCACTTGGAACGCGCTTTGATTTTCCCGGAGTCAACTAAACCTTGAAGAAGTTCCTAAAGGCCGATCATTGAATATGCGATGAAAAGTGCAGAGGTATTCTGACCTTGAAAGCTTCGCGTGCTTTGCGTTCCCTTCTAGTTTTCTCAACTTGAGCCCTTCGCATTTGTTCGTCATACTCACGTTCTCGTACTCGACTATAGTCTTCAAATGCAAGGAGGATGTCAAGCGTGGGAAGCTTCTGCAGCTCAGGATCTTCTTTCCACTTTGGTGATTCGACAACAAGACTGTGGGCAGTTCTCCAGCGTGTCACGACATCAACATCTAGCTGTTTGAATAAAGCCACGACTTTGGAAACGCTGCGGGCACGGGCGGCCCTCGTCTCTTGCTGTACACTATGTTAGCCACCATAAAATTTATTTAATGACCATAACAACATACCACTTCACGGTGTTTTAATTCTGTAACATACTCTTCGAAAATAAGCTTACGCTCGGCTTCGATCTTTGCTTGCTGCCAGATAGGGTGCTGCGAAAAAAGTTTGTCTGCCGTGGGGAAGGTTGTGTAATGGAAAACATTGGGGTTTCCCTTCAGCATATTTCTGATAGCAGGACGTAGCTTGGACAATCGGGCTTCTTTCTCCTCGTGCTCCTTGACTTTCAAAGCAGTGGTGAACTGGTACATCATCATTAGTTGTCGTTAATTCGGCACACAAGCAGTAATTACCTTTTCCCAAGCAGCCTTTTTTTCCGCGAGAGTATTCAGTGCTTTGTACAGAGGATCTGTGATGATAGCACGCATAGTCTGATCCCACGTCCAATTGGCATCAACTCCGGCTTTTCTCAACAAATGCATAAAAGCCTTTTCGCCTTCCTCCACGGTGGCAAATCCGTTGTGCGGAATAACGGGATCGTCTGGCAGATTCGGGCGGGCTGGAAGTATACTTGTGGGTGCGAGTGGGAGTGCCCCAGTGTGGGGCCCGACGGATAGATCCACACCATTGGCGCCGTTTGGCTGGGAAGCAGATGAGGATGAATCAGCACCTCCCATATGGACGAGTGCACCTTGAGTGTTTCCAACTGGCATGAACCCTGGAGCAGTTATCTGTGCAGGCCTATAAAACTTGAGGGCATGGAGTTGATTATGTCTTCTCACAAACTTACCCTCCTGCTGGCTGTGCAATGGTCTGAGCTTCCTTTTCAACTTTCTCGAGGACTAGAAGAAGTTCGTCAGGCATGTCCCATTTTGACTCTTTTGTTTCAGTCTGCAACAATGGAAAATCGTTAATTTTGTGCCAAACTAAGCAGAGATTCTGCTCACGTTATAATAGTACTTTCGACCGCCAGAAAAATATTCCTTCCACTTCGTTTGGTTCAAAGCGCGCTGACCGAGAGGTTTGGATTGAACCGGACATGATAGGCTATAAGAACTTACCTCAAAGGGAGTTTTAAGGTCTAGACGAAGGAGTCAGCGTATTCCGGGAAGCACAACAATATAACCGACCATCTGGCTTCTCCCATACACTCTCCCTGGTTCCGGTGTTGAACCAATACGTACGGCCCTCTGGGTTGCGATGCTCTGTCTACGGAAGTGGGTTGAATTAATGAATGTATGGAACTATGGAGAACATACCCAGACGTTCATGATCACAGACTCGGATGTCAAAGACGATATCCCTTAGCATTCGCTTGTTCTTTCGAAGTCCGCTTTGAAGACCGCGGTTGCCGATTTAAAGCACACTTTGTTCGAGGAGGAACGTTGTAAGTACCGTAGGGTTCATCTGGTCCTTTTCTGTCATGGGTATAATTTATTACCCATGTGCAGGACAGTGCAGAGGTCACAGAATAAGCAACTACTAAGTTTGTACTAAGTGGTCGCTAGATAGACCTGATTACATAAGCCGCCTTGAAACGAACTTGCTTGCTATCCGCCTATGCTAACTCTTGTGCCATGCTCCCACTTCATGTCAAGGACACTCCACTCGTGAAATCTCGTCTGTCTTTTGCTTTTGGTCGTCCTGGTTTCCGCTGGATTATCTGGATCCTGGTTTCCGCTGCCTTTCTCTGCATGTCCTGGACGTTATTGGTCAATTTTAATCCAACTTCTTATATGCCATCTGTGGACCGGTTATTCCACGGTCGTCCATCGTATTATACTCCTCACACACCATCTCTGCCTCATCGCCCTACGTCTCATCCAACCTCACCTCGCGCCGAACAGGTCCGAGACGCGTTCATATATGCGTATTCCGGTTACCAGAAGCAAGCGTTCCCTTATGATGAACTTCTGCCTGTCGATGGAGAAAAGGTTAACAAGTGAGGTTAATTGCCCCCTGTACAGTTCTGTTATTGATACCATCCGGCAGCTTCAACGGATGGGGACTGACGCTTTTTGACTCACTGGACACCATGTGGATCATGGGTCTTCACGATTTGTTCCAGGAATCTTTGGACTTGGTCGCAAAGTCTACCTTTGCTATGAAGAATGTACTGTCATCATCCAGATATCTACATATGATCTTAATGTCGAACAGAATTTAAGGGCTCGTATGCTCCTTTTTTTGAAACAGTCATTCGATATCTTGGTGGTCTTCTGTCTGCTTACGCCGTTTCTCGTGAACCAGTCCTGCTCGCACGTGCGGATGACTTGGGGAGAATATTGCTTCCTGCATTTAACACTACATCTGGGATGCCCATGTTTGCCGTGAATACTGTCACGTGAGTCGTGACACCTGTTTTAGAGCTCTACGTTCTTTTACTGCTTGTATTAGTGGGGAGACGGACGGTGGATGGGGTACGAGCGCTAAATTGGCAGAAATTGCTAGTAATCAGATGGAATAGTGAGTCAAATCATAAAGTACGATACTCTTATTCAACTGAACTATGTCCAGTAAATATCTTGCTCATCTCACTGGTCGGACGGAATACTACGAGAAGGTATATTCGTCTACGTCGTATCATCAGGCGATAATCTAATGAGGTTGACCTGAGACTGAGACTGTTATGCGACTGATGTACAGCGCGAGCACCACAAATGGGATTTTCCCGACCGCATGGTCTATTGAAAATGGTCGTCCAGCAAACAGTATGACCATCTGAATTCCAGACATAATCTCGATAATATCCTTCACTTCTAGATCAATTCTCTGTTGGCGCTGCTGCTGATAGCGCACACGAGTATCTTTTGAAACAGTGGCTTCTTTCTGGGAGATCAGAAACTAAAGCTCGAGACCTATGTACGTTCGTAAGCTCCAGCTGACTTACCCTTATCTCTGTCAGATCTCAAATCCGCCAACGCTATCATCAACAACCTCCTGTACATAACCCCGAAGCGCCACCTTCTATTCGTCACAGATACCATCGACGGTAAGCCGAGCTACACCTTCGAACATCTCTCCTGCTTCCTCCCGGGGCTCCTCGCGCTCGGCGTGCATACCCTACCGGACCTCTCTCGGCGAGACAAGCAATTACACACCTGGGCCGCAGAGGGGCTCGCGTACACATGCTGGATGAGCTATGCTGACCAAGCGACGGGGCTCGGCCCTGACGAGATGAAGATGGATCGTTGGGCAGACGGTGCGCAGGGGAGATGGATAAAACATGTTGAGCGGTGGGAGAAGGAGGGCCGGCCGGGTGGTGTGCCACCTGGTCTGAAGGAGGTCACACCTGCGAAGAAGGAAGACAGGGAGTATGTACATCAGAAGACGACATACTTATTGAGACCTGAGGTATGTCCATAATCATTCTTTTGGGTCATGATTTATGTGTATTTGTAGACTGTGGAGAGCTTTTATATCTTGTGGAAGACGACGAGACATGAGCGGTGGCGTGAATATGGATGGTAAGCGAGGGAGCTTGGTTCTGTTGATATTTTTATTCCTTTCATCAGGTCGGTGTTTGAGGCTATTGAGAAACATTCACGAACACAGTATGGATATGCCAGTATATCACAAGTTGATACACTTCCTGCGCCGTTGAAGAATGAGATGCCTAGGTGTGTTTCCGCTCTTTCTTACCCGCTCATCTTTGCTAAATAAGACACCGATGCTCTTAGTTATTTCTTGGCAGAGACGTGAGTCACTCCTTCCTGCCCAATCCTTTTGTAAAGATAGTTGAGATCCTTATACAGGTTGAAATACCTCTACCTCTTATTTATCGACGACGACGTACTCCCCCTCCAAGACTGGGTGTTCAACACCGAGGCGCATCCTTTTCCAGTGTTTGACTGGATACCTTGGGAACGAGCGCATTATAAAATAATCTGATAATTTTAATGCACCAGCTTCATAATCAGAATGATACCTCACACGGCGATTTGACTGCTTTCTGATGCACTTCAAGGGGGTGTTTTTGTTTCGCAGGCTTGCAAGGAAACATCACTCAGGCTATCGTATATTGAACCCGAGACTCGGACCCTGTAATTACAAAGCATAAGTTACCAGACAGTCATTTCCTTTGGAATACACTACCACTACCACCTACATGACAACATGGTGCTCCTGGTGCTGATTGTGGCTATGCACACTGTTATGGTGTTGAAAGGGCCAGCAGTGGTAGGAAATTCATCTTCATCCCAGTCAACAGCTCAACTAGATCTAACACAAATTTCAAGGGTATATGACCTGCCATCATCGTAGTCTGGATTAATTGGCACACATCCGAAGGCCTCTTTTTTAGATCACGTGTTAGCACGTGTTGAATTCCCTTTTCTGGTCGTTTGTCTGTTCGGCGCGTCCCCTCATGCATCATGTCCTGCGAGTCTTTCAAATGGTTGTTGGACACATTCTCTGCCGAGAAATCTTGAGGGCGCCGCTATTGAATATGAGCCTCATGACTGGCAGGTAGAAGGTGTTTGTCAAAGTCTAGATGGCGTGGATCTTCTGGCAATTACACCGACAGGCAGCGGCAAAACCAGTTATTATCTGATGTACATCCTTGTAATTCTAGCCATTTTGAAGGACCCTAGCCTCTGCCTTGCTGCTAAGTTCCCAAAGGATGCATGCTTGATTGTGATCTGCCCAACAATCCCATTACAGTTGGAGATGGTACTTATGTGATTGCACGTTTGACCTTCCTGGCACTAAAATGTTAACACAGGCCTCAGTAGGAGATATTGCAGGACTTGGATGCTGATTTGATACAAATGATGGAGAGACCCAAAGGTCATCATATATCATACTCAGTAAAAAAGAAAGTCACGCAACAGTAACGCTGATGTCATCCAAATGTCGGAGTTTACCGGGACGTGACTAAAATTACCGGTTTTGAAACATTACCCTGACTATGGAAGTCAAGCTGCTGATCAAAACAATGTAGTCGTGCAAATGTCATGTAAAGTCATGTAAAGTCATGTAGTCATGCAAATGTCATGTGAAGTCATGTAAAGTCATGTACAAGTCATGCTAATGAAAAGTCAAGCTAGTGTCAAGCTAGTGTCATCCTCAAGTCAGGTTGTAATTCACGCGAAGTCATGCAACAGTCATGCAAAAGTCATGCCACAGGCGTTGACACCGATATCAATCATATTGATAATATACATAGTAGGCGACTGGACATTGAATGCGAGCATAACAAATTTAATAAAAGGCCAGCTCAGGTGCTGGCAGTTGAAGAGGCCTCGACATCACCACCCTTTCTCCTCCTGGCCTTGCGCTAAGGACATGTCAATGAGTGGTAATGAAGTTTCTACTGAAAAAAAAAACTCACCTCCTCGATAACTTTCGCAATTTCATCCTTTGAAGGGCGCTGGGTCTCTGGAGCAGTGAGGATGGCTTTGATAAGGTCTGGAATAGGTCAGGAATTAGTGAGCATTGGGTTAGTTAGAACTATGAATCTCACCCTCCTTTTGCTTCCCCCGCGGCCTCGAATCCTTGAGCCATAACTTTAGCTCGTCCTTGTGGAGACTCTGCCATAGTGTATCGTATCAGTGAAAAGAATGAAAGGGTGAACTAACTAACCTGTAGCATTGTACCCAACCCGGGATCTTGATTTACCATTGTCATCTGGACGCCAGCTGCAGCCAGACCAGCCATGGTACCATCGCTAGCATTTGTTATTGTTGGCGGTCCCATGTAGGCTGGTGGTCCTACAACTTGAAAGGTCGGCGGGTCTATAAAGGTTGGCGGTGGGTCCATAGTGGTTGGCAGTCTGCCAAAGGCGATATCAGGGGGAACCAGACTAGCTGCTGTAGAGATCACATCCTCCATCATGTGCAAAGAAAGTATTGTAGACTGTGGGGGTGAAGTTGATGGTGGAGGAGTTGGCAAAGGAGATGCCGATGGCGAGGGTCATTGCTGGGGTGAAGTCCATCGATTGGCAGCATGATTGTTGGTTGGTACAGGCTATCAATGATCAGATATTGTGGATATTGAAAGAGTAAATGGTACGTACTCCTTCAGCTTTATTCCAGAGCATCCAGAGCATCTCAACAATCTCCTGCAAATAGGGAACTGCACAGGTTTTACCTGCGGGTTTCCCACACTTTTATTTCCTAATTTATTCAATGAGTTTTGCATGAAAACTCATGAAAGAATGATTTTCTGATAGCTATTCAATGGATGCTTGTGATACAAGGGACAAAATAATTTATTTTCAACCTTGTCACATGACAGATGTCATCCAAATATTGTTTTATGTGTTACATCACAAAGAGCCAACAAAAAGCTTCCAGAAAATCTTTTTTTCATGATTTTTCATGCAAAACTCATTGAATAAATTAGGAAATAAAAGTGTGGGAAACCCATGGGTAAAACCTGTGCAGTTCCCTACCTGCAAATACATGTCACTGAGGTAGCTTGAGGTCTGAATTTTCTTCTGTTGACAGAAAACGGGTGCGACTTTGCAAGTTTTGATGGCAGCAGCTATTAGTGCTCTTGCTGTATCGGTGCTCCCTACACACTCCCATGAGCTCAGAACAGACTTGATTGTCATGGCTCCACTAGTGAACTGGTGGTGTCCCCAGCTAGGCCCACTGTCATCTTCAGAGACATCAGGTGAGTTTAGATCTGCACTTTCGATTCGTGAAAGGAAACTGGTAGTGAGAGGGGGTGTGGCTCCACGTTTGAAGTCTGGATGTTTTTCCATAGCATTCAGGATATCCATAGCAAATGGGACGAGAGGGAAGTCAAGTGAGATTGTACCTGTGATGTTGTGAAGTTAGCACTAGAGACTAAAATTTGGTTCATACCTTTTAGCCTGACCACTTACATTTGATGTTAGCATGATCAGACAATTCACCAATTGAATGAGTAAACTGACTGGATGCATCAATATGAATAGACCTAAATTCGGCAGCAGTTGACAATGTCATGTAATTGTTTAAGAAGTTCATAGAGCTTGACAGACTTGATTTTGGAGCAGTAGTGGGGCATCCATTAACATCCCTTCGTTTTTTCTTTGGGAGAGTGGGCCTTTGTGGAGTCGACGATGGTTCACTTCACTTCCAGTTATTGGATACTGAAGAAGCTGGAAAAACGTTAGTAGTTCGCTAGGGACAAATAATGTGTATAATGATAGCCATATTATCACCCCCGTCTTCATCTGTATCTGTCTGCCTACTTGACCTAGACTTTCAGCGAGTGTGAGTGGATTTTTTTTTGTGGCCACATCGTCGCTTTCATCCTCAGTCTGGTAATACCCCCCATGCCTGCCATTCATAAGACTTGACCCAAGTACATGTTCCGCCTTCCAATGCGAAACACAGAGTGTGAGTACATAATGTTCCCCTTCCAACCTCCGGACTGCATGTGACCATTCCTTGGGGTACCAATTCTTGTAATAGACTTTGGTCTGTGCTTGTCCACAAGCTCGCGGGTCTGCAGGGAGTGGTAATGTCTGCAGCTTGTTTTTGATCATTTGAGCAGATACCTTGATGGCGCTCCACTCCAGTGTGCTGATCATCGATCCATCTGCGTGGCATATTACCTTCTCCATCGGAGGCCTAGACTTGTTGTGCTCAGTGACCCCCGCATTGGGATCCTGTCGACAGTCCTCAAGCAACCACAGTACTTCAAAGGGAAATTCTTTGGGTCGGATTGCTGGTTGGACCAAGGTGAGAGATGTTGAACTTAGTTGCTGTGAAATCAAATCACTTGGAGAGACAGAGGGAGCAGGAGAACAGTGCTTTGGGCTTCAAAAGTACAATAAGAAATGAGATGAATTCAGAAAGAACTTTGTACTTACATAGCCATATTCGCCCGTAAAGACTGAACTTCACTTGTAGTTGCATCTAATTCCTTCTTCAGTCGCAAGACTTCGTCCACTAGCTTGAAGTGGTTTTCTATGCTCTTCAGGAATAGACCGGAGGTTCGTTTCAATTTGGCCTGAAGGGATTTTACAAATGGGTGGTTGATGATGTATTCAGGAGCGTCGGTGGGAGAAATTTCGGGAAAATCAGTAGACGACATATTTGAGGGGCCCGACGACATATTTGAGCATACAAGTGGCCAACTTGTGAAAATTTGATGCACAATGTTGAGGTAGAGACTGCTGCGATGCCAATGACAGAAACAACAAATGTCAATACTTCAATCATGTGACCTGATTATCAGCTTGTGCGCTTATCACGATCTCACTCTTTCAAGTTAACTTCCATGGCTTCAACTGTGCTTATGTGCTACTGCACAAAGTGTACACCTGGGAAACAGCGTACTTCTAGGACAATCGCACTACATCTTCGAGAGGATAAAAATCTGCTGCAGAGCACTGATAGCTCAAATTCATATTTCCCCTTTCTTAAAAATTGCATTGATCATAACACAGACTCTTTAGCAGTAGAAAGAAGTCAGTGCATTTATTATTTTCAAGACTGAGATTGACCATTAACATCAGGGAATAAGAGGAGGGCCAACGTGAATGGTATTTTTCTCTGCCAGATTTAATAATAGAAATTACTTATGTTAATATCTAGTGCAATCTGTGATTGCCAGTGGTACCCAGACAGTTATAGGAGGTAGTAGTAATGACACACAAAGAGAAGGATTGGAAGGTAATTTTTTAGTTGACTTGATGTATTATCATTTAAGTCTGTTAAGCAGATCATCAAGATGTAGAGATGCAAGATGTCACTTTATTAGACTGTGAGCCTGATTAAATGGCCAATTGAGTTTTGAAATTGCTTACTCTACTCCAGCTAATATGCCACAACTCCAAGGTAAGAATTGGCTACCAATATCACTGGCATTAACTTATGTCATAATTTGTTTAAAGAAGTCCAGGATGGCTTTATGGATGACTGTGAGCCTTATTAAATGGCCAATTGAGTTTTGAAATTGCTTACTCTACTCCAGCTAATATGCCACAACTCCAAGGTAAGAATGGGCTACCAATATCACTGGCATTAACTTATATCATAATTTGTTTAAAGAAGTCCAGGATGGCTTTATGGACAGTAAGCTTAGTGATTCAGATACAATGAAACCTGTTAATTAACTAAGTTTACAGCTTCTTTTGAAAGATCTCAAGTCTTACAAGAGTATGAGGATGAGGATGAGGATGAGGATGAGGAGGAGGAGGAGGAGGAGGATGAGGATGAGGATGAGGAGGAGGAGGAGGATGAGGATGAGGATGAGGATGAGGATGAGGATGAGGATGATGATGATGAGGAGGAGGAGGAGGAGGAGGAGGATGAGGAGGATGAGGACCAGGACCAGGACCAGGAAGAGCCTGAGGAGGAGGAGGAGGAGGAGGAGGAAGGTGAAAGCCTTCTACAGCAGAAGACATCAACCTCCACTTACTCTAAGAAAGTGGATGAAATGAGAGCTGAGCTGTTGAATGGCTATGTTCACCCACCAAATCCTCCCTCTGCAACAGACAGAATACCAAGTCGGCAATTGACACTATCACAAAAAACATTACTCAAGCATTATATTGCCTGGAGCAAATCCAGAGGAACTGTTTTGGCATACAAGCTACATGCTGAACTTCTACAAGAGACTTCTGGTATTGAAGTATTATCACTCCACAGGGTGCGAAAACTTGCCGGTGACTTGACAGGTCTGAAACCAACATATGTTGATGTATGCCCACAAAGCTGTATTGCATATGTTGGGAAATATAAGGATGAACAAGAGTGTCCTTATATTAAGGACAATGTTCGATGTGGTATACCAAGATACAAACCCAAAGCTGCTACATCCAGAATTAGCAAGCCAAAGGCACAAATGCTGACTCTATCTCCCTGTGCATGGATCCATACACTCTTTGCTAATGCAGAGACCTTGAAACTAGTCAGACAAAGGGATTCTATCTTGCAACAAGTTTTGCATCTAGTTGGAACAGCAACTTCTCAAGCTGGCAAACAATGAACCTTCACTGATTTCAGTGATTCTGCAGTCCACAGTTCCCATTACAAAGATTTGCACCTCTTTCAGAATAAACAAGATCTTGCCTTTGCAATTTCAACAGATGGTGCCCAGCTTACCATGAAGAAGAAATCCAACACATGGGTGGTGATAATTTTATTGCTTTCCCTTCCACCCAAGTACAGGTACAAATCTGATGGTTATTGGACTGCCCTAGCTACACCAGGCCCAAATTCTCCTGGAGATGCAGAATCATTTCTGTGGATTGTGTTATCAGAATTAGCAATTGCAAGTGAAGGAATATGGGTATGGGATGCAATAGAGTCTTCATATATTCTGCATTGAAGCTATCTGTGCATGATGCTTGGAGATATGCTGGGCTCAGCAAAATTTAGTGGCATGGCAGGCCATTCTGCAGTTTATGGTGACTGATTCAGTCTTGTAAAGGGAGCATGTTCAGGATTGCAAAAAGGTGCAAAGGCACAATATTACCCAATATTGCCAGTTGATAATGAAAAAAATGAATTCAATCCTGGACGACAACAATATGACCTTTGTGACCTGCCTATGTGTTCTGAGGAACACTATCAGAATACTATCCATTCTCTTGAAATGGCTTCAACACAGAAAGAAAGAGCTACAATAGTCAGAAACACTGGGATTTCATGGCTACCACTATGTGCTGCAAGTTGAGCATTTGTGCATCCAAGTTTCTTTCCATTGGATCCATTTCACTTGTTCTATGAAAACTGCATGACCTTCCATTGGGATTTGTGGATGGGCAGTAAACCAACTGATTCTTTCTACATTCCTCAAGACAAATTGAGAAGATTTGGTGAATTGGTAGCTGAGGCAATGCCCACACTCCCTGCATCTTTTTGTGGATCCATTCGTGATCCATTTTTGAAGTGCCATAGTCAATATAAAATCTATGAATGGATGGCATTGGTAGATTGGTACATCATACCAATTGGTTTTTACCTTCAATTCAATCCAGCGGTGCTGAGCAACTTTGCTAAATTTGTGCATATTGTGGAGTTTGCTATGACAAATGCACCCAGATCAGAAAATGACTCAGCACAGCTCCAGTATGAAATTGTAGAATTTCTGCATGGATTTCAGAGCTTATATGTTGGAAATAATCCAAACAATATCTCAAGAGCTCAGTTATGCATCTTTCAACTGATACATGTTCCACGTCATATTGCATGGAATGGATCAATAAGGCTTGGCTCTCAAGCTACTGTGGAAAGAAGCATAGGAGAACTGGGGCGCAGAATCTGCTCAAAAAAAGCTGTGTTTGCCAATCTGTCAAATCAGATATATGAAAAAGAATTGTTGAAGTTGATGCTGCTGTATCATCCAACACTAGCAGTAGATTCCTCAAAGACAGTGTCAAATTCTTCCACTATTAATTGCAAAGGGATGAAGAAGATTCCAATTCTACATCATGAGAAGACTGCTGGCCAAACTGTTGCACAGCACATGCATGCAATAAGCTTGTTCTTGGATAAAGAAATTATTCTTCAGCAATCCACATTCAAAGAGATTTTCAGATGGGGCAAATTTTGTATCAGCAAAACATTAGTCATTCATAGCACATTGAGTGAATCGAAATCAAACTCCTCCACCATCAAGCTTTCTCACTGGTTTGAGGTACATCAGCAAATCACTATTTTGCATTATCTGAATGCTAATGACAAGTTTATTTTGCATTATTTAGGCAATTGATACTCAACACAGTAACTCTACACTACCAATACTTGGTGAAGCTCTAGCATATTATGAGCTTGTCCAAGAAAAACAGTTTCTTGTTGTATACAGACCTCTTATAAACCAGGAGGCTGTTTTAAAAGTTGGTTGGAAGGGAAATTGGTCAGATGAAATTAAGGTGATGCCTATTGATAGGATGATAGACAAAGTGGCGGTTTGGAATGAACCAGAGCCCTCTGAGGGAAAGGTTTGGATTATCAGAAAGCATCCAGGGCTAGCAATGTTGAGTGCAGGGGAAGCTGAAGCAGTTGCTGACCTCAAGGATGATGATGATGATGATGGTGGTAAATGATTGTTCTTGACAACATTCAGGGTATCACAAAGTATATTATTAACACAATGATGATGGTAAATGATGACAGAGAATCTGCTTTTGTGTTTTGTCATGCTAGTGCTGCTTCTAATAATTAAATCCTTGACTACTTTGTAATACTGTTCTTGACAACATTCAGGGTATCACAAAGTATATTATTAACATGATGATAATGGTAAATGATGACAGAGAATCTGCTTTTGTGTTTTGTCATGCTAGTGCTGCTTCTAATAATTAAATCCTTGACTACTTTGTAATACTGTTCTTGACAACATTCAGGGTATCACAAAGTATATTATTAACACGATGATGATGGTAAATGATGACAGAGAATCTGCTTTTGTATTAAATCCTTGACTGCTTTGTAAAACTGTTCTTGACAACATTCAGGGTATCACAAAGTATATTATTAACACAATGTCTGGACATGGAAAAGGTAAAAAGGAACCAGAAAAGCATGGTGCTAAGCATCATTGTAATGCTACTAGTATTCTTGACAACATTCAAGGTATCACAAAGTATATTATGTTATCAACACAATCTCTGGACATGGAAAAGGTCAAAGGAACCAGGAAAGTGTGGGTGTGGTGCTAGGCATTATCATAGAATTATTCTCAACCTTCAGGTTGTTTATTTATTGAAATGATACTTGGTTTCTGAGTTGGTGCTACATATGTTTGGGATTGTATTTAGTGCCATATTCTCCTCTATTGTATTTCTACTATTATTATCTCACCTAACAAGAAGGGACTCAATTAATGTACTACTAGTTATCATACCATAATACATGTAGGAGTACTGTATACAATATGATAATATCAATACAGGTTGTGTACTCTTCTCTATTGTATTTCTACTATTATTATCTCTCCTAACAAAAAGGGACTCAATTAATGTACTACTAGTTATCATACCATAATACATGTAGGAGTACTGTATACAATATGATAATATCAATACTTACAGGTTGTGTACTCTTCTCTATTGTATTATTATCTCTCCTAACAAGAAGGGACTCAATTAATGTACTACTAGTTATCATACCATAATACATGTAGGAGTACTGTATACAATATGATAATATCAATACAGGTTGTGTACTCTCCTCTATTGTATTTCTACTATTATTATCTCTCCTAACAAGAACTTAGAAGGGACTCAATTAATGTACTACTAGTTATCATACCATAATACATGTAGGAGTACTGTATACAATATGATATAGGTTGTGTACTCTCCTCTATTGTATTTCTATTATTATTATCTCTCCTAACAAGGAGGGACTCAATTAATATACTACTATAGGACTATGTTTTGCATGGCATTTACTAATCACTAAGTCATGTGATACCCTTGGTTGCCAAACATGACGTGTAAGTACATATCTATATGTTGACTTGGATGTCGACGAAGATCTACACCAATCCCCATGACCCTAGTCTCATTTACTTCCCCTTTGTCTATCAAATTCTTGTTGGATGTTGCGCGACTATTGCCATCAACATCGATGAACATTTCTACACCAAGCCCACAACCAGTTACTCGCCCTTCGTCTACCAAATTGTTGTCAGTTATCACATGATTCTTCAACACCACAGGGACTTGGAAAGGGTATTACAAAGCCTGCTATTCATTGTCTCGTTCGTCATGGAGGTGTGAAGCATATCTCTGGTCTTATCTATGAAGAGTACTGAAACTCGGAAAGGGTGGTGCCAAGTGTCACCATGAAATTCTTTGCGACAACATTCAGGGTATGCCGCTTGCTTGCCTGGATTGTCAGCCTACTATTTGTTGTCTTGTTCATTGTGGAGGTGTGAAGCGTATCTCTGGTCTTGTTCATTGTGGAGGTGTGAAGCGTATCTCTGGTCTTATCTATGAAGAGACTTGTGGTGTATTGAAACTTGGAAAGGGTGGTGCCAAGCATCACTGTAAAACTATTCACGACAACATTCAGGGTATGTCACTTGCTCGCCTGGCTGATTGTCAACCTGCTATTCGTCGTCTCATTTGTTGTGGAGGTGTGAAGTGTATCTCTGGTCTATCTATGAAGAGACTCATGGTGTATTGAAAATCTTCCTTGAGAATGTATGTTGCTCAGTTGCTCTACATCAAATACCATATTAATCCACTTTATTTAGGTCATTTGGGATTCAGTGATGTACACGGAACACATGAAGCAGAAGACAGTGACAGCACTTGACGTTGTTTATGCACTGAAATGATCAGGTCATACGCTATATGGTTTCATACCCCTTTGTGTTTAGTTTCGCTCCCTGAACCAGACATGTACCATCTCTTTTTCTTTTTGTTCTTGATGTCTCGCTGGTATATCTACCATCTAGATAGTGTTTTTGGATCATAAATATATATTTTCTTCTCATTTTCAATACTCTATAAGGCTTAAGGACTTCTGATGGCATAACACTCTCACACTCTTTCTCAAGAGTCTTTCCATCTCCTCGAGCCTCCTTTCTGTTTAATCCTTGTAGGTATTCCCAGCCCCCAGCTTGCGGTAGAGGCTCAAGGTATGTGGAAACAAAGGTTGTTGTCCATGGGAAAGAGGGGATGGGGGGCTTAATAATGGGTTCAAGACTGTTCAAGATTGACATTGACTTGGCAAAGCCGGCTTATTAATCAATGTGATCATGCGACGTCGAGTTCCGTTGAGCCTGTGAAGCTTGAGACATCCATTTTGTGGCAAATGATGAAATTACATATGTTCATTTATTGATGGTTGCTACAGTTTCTAGCGAAGAGACCGTTTTTTTAACAAATATGTAACTGTGACATGACTAAGATGACATCTGTGTGACATTGACATACTTTCCTTTTTTACTGAGTATCATAGGAGATCTACAGAGTGGTTTCTGAAAGGCACCAAAGAAACTTGGTGACTCGAGAAGTGGAGATCCATAAACTGAAGCTGCTGAAGGCGGAATGTTTTCTTTCATGGATAGTAAAGAATGATCCGAGGATTTGCTAGAAAAATTTGGTTCAAATTGAACCCTAGTTAGCAGTGGCGATAGCTGCAGCCTTAGAGCTCGAGGCTGGTTGGATGGACTACAGATCGGTAAGAATTCATCAGAGACTCCAGTAAACAACTGAGATTCAGGCATGGATAGGGTTGATGGGGGATAAAATGCAGAGACAAATGCAGAACTTGTCATTCCAACATGTTTGAAATTGTAGTAGGGACACATTGTGAATGTTGAAAAAGGAAATTCAACACGTGCCTTCATGTGCATCGGAAAGACCAGGCTTCCGGCCATGCCAATTAAATCAGACTACAATTGAAGTGGATCAACTGTCATCTACATCTTGAAATTTGTTGTCTGGCTACGGGAGACTACCATCATCGTGGTTACCTGTAATACCTGACATGAGGGTGATACCAAAGCACATCCAGTGAGGGTGCCCTATCTCCACTCTCTAACTGTTTGGACCGAACTGGACCCTTGAACACTATACTGGATCTAGTAAGAGTTTGTGAACAGTGTCTTAAGGAGGGCAAGCATGTTCCAGAACCAGTGAAACCACTTGATATTGTGGGTATGATTAAAGATTGCATTGAAGTCTTGGCAGTACAGGTATATGTTGGAATACAAACCATGGTGTAAGCTCAGGTTAGGGTTAACCACAGGCAAATCTTACACAGCCACTAGTTACAAATGTCTCGCACGTTGTTGAAACTTTTCTATTCTATTTGACTGATTTACTCCACTATGTATTTCAAAGATTGTATCCTACCTACCATATATTAGCTAAAGGCTATGCTTGTAGTTACGTAGAGTACATAAAAAGTGACCTACTTTGTAGTAGCACCTCAGTCTGTTCTACGCTGACTGAGGTGAGCATAACTTCCTTACTGATTATTTATATCTTATTAACTTATTGTAGTATATCTGATTCCATTAGGTACTATCGAGTATCAATAAAGTCTGTTCTATGCTGACTGAGTATATCTGATTCCATTAGGTTATGGGCCCTGAACTCAGCATTTAAAGAAACATGAATCATCCACTGTATTGCTTGGAACAAATCTACATGACTATATCCACAATGTCTATGAAACTCAGAGACGAATTCCTATGTGTTCCTAAACTCGATGTTGCTGGTACAAATTGGGTTATCTACAAGGACCACTTACTTTGGTCGATTGATGCACAAGGCTATCTTCATCATATTGATGGCTCGGAGAAGGAACCACTTGATCCCATTGACTGCACTTCAGGCTCACCACTCACTCAAGAGGAAGAAGCTGAGGAAGTGGAGTGGAAGAAGTCGCTGAAGGCCTGGAAACAAGGCAAAGCTATTGTCAAGCAACAGATTGCAGGAATGATTCCGGACTCACTGTTTATAAAGATCCGCATGCAAGGCACCACCAAGCAGATTTGGGAAGCACTGTTGAAAGACTTCCAGAACAAGTCTCAGATGGTGTCAGTTGACCTGCGCCGCAGACTTCAGGAGGAGAAGTGCCAGGATAAGGTGGATATCAGAGCTCACTTCAATAAGCTTCGAACCATGCGAGAGGACCTAGCCTCCATGGGACATCCTCCTACTGAACAGGACTTCTACACCATCATCCTTGGATCTCTTCCTCCATCGTATGACCACTATATCTCCACTGTGAATGCCACATCTAGTATTCTTGGCATGACCCTCTCATCCGACAATTTGATGCCCGGAAAAAGGAGAATTCTGCCTTCTCAGCCAATGACTCAAAATCCCAGAAGAAGAACATCGAGTGCTTCAACGGCAGAAAGAAGGATCACAAAAAGCCAGAGTGCTGGGTGCCAGGGGGAGGCAAAGAAGGCCAAGGTCCCAATCAGAAAGGAAAGGGGAAGGCCAAGGAAACCACTGCAGCTGTGAAAGAGAAGTCAAAAGAGGATGAGAAGGAGGAGGCATGGTTTGCACTTGCTGAGGCTAACATTGTGGACTTTGAGAGCAAAGATCTGGATGTATTTGTGGGACTTGCAGATGATGAGTTGCCATGCATCGCCTCAGATGATGACACAGCCTCACAGAACTCCATAGACCTCAATGACTTGTTTGAAGACTCAGACAGTCTGTCGGACACATCATTGAACTCAAATGACAGCATGCCAGCACTGCAGGAGGCATCAGACTCTTCAGATGAGCAGGATGATATGCCGGATCTCCAAGAAGTGTCTGATTCCTCAGATGATGAGGATGACAATGATGAATGGGAGGATGATGAGTCCGATGATTTAGGGTTCACCGACACTCCCATCCTCAACCCTGTTGACGAGGAAGCCTATACTCAAACCTTTGACTATGCCATGTTGACGGAAAGTGGAGGGAAGAACTTGGTGGACGTCGAACTCTATGATTCTGGCATGTTGAGTCACATGTCAGGATATCGCAACAGATTCATCAACTTCAAAACAATTCCACCAAAACCCATAACTGCTGCTGATAAGTGCTCGTTTAATGCAATTGGCAAAGGAGATATGTACATCAATGTACCTAATGGCTGAACTACTTCCTGAGTATTACTCAAAGACATCTTGTATGCACCAATGATGGGTGTGACACTTGTATCGATCAGCCGTATCACAAAAGCTGGATTGAATGTCTTATTCACTGGGGATACCTGTAAGATCTTTGATAAGGATCGAAACATTGTTGGGAGAATCAAGGTGGATGGAGGACTTTACTGTGTCTACCAAGGTCACTGCCTGGACTCTGAGGAGTTTGCTGGGAAGGCAAGGGAAGTCTTGACCATTGATGAGCTTCACCATCATATGGGTCATGTGTCCCACAGTGCTGCGAGAGCATTAGTGCAGAAGAAACTTGTGTCGGGTATTGAACTTGACAAGTTGAGCAAGGCCACAGTTTGTGAGTCTTGTGAGTGGGCAAAAGGGGTGCAGAAGGAGATTCAGAAGACCCATGATGGCAATTGTGCTGCAGCGATCAGTGATGAAGTGCATTTGGACTTGTGGGGACCTGCTCCCATCGAGACTATCAATCGGAAGGAATACTATGTCAGTTTTACTGATGATCACAGCTGATACACTCACCTCTTCCTTCTTTGTACCAAAGACAAGACCTTTGATGCCTACATGACCTACGAAGCATTGATGAAGACTCAGCACAACGTTCAGGTCAAGAAACTGCACACAGATCGAGGGAGAGAATATCTTAGCAAGGAATTCTCAGACCATCTCACAAAGGCAGGAACTGTCCACCAACTGAGTGTGCATGACACCCCCGAGTATAACAGTGTTGCTGAACACCTCAATTGCACCCTCCTTGTAAAGATTCAAGCGATGCTTCATGATAGTGGGGTCCCAAAGTTCTTGTGGGGGGAAGCTGCCCACCATGTGGTCTATTTAAAGAACTGGACATGGACCCGAGCCCTTGACAACACCACTCCTCATGAAATCTTGACAGGGGAGAAGCTGGATCTGTCAGACTTACATCCATGGGGATGCCATGTGCATGTACACAACACCAGTGGATCAAAACTTGATGGACATTCAAAGATTGGACACTGGGTGGGATTCAACATTGAAAGTAATGCACACAGGGTCTATTGGGAGGGGAAGCAATCAGTAACGGTTGAGTGTAGTGTGAAGTTCAATTTTGAAGAGGAACTCACAGAAGGTGCACCACTTGAGGGGGAGTTGGATGTGGAGAACAATCAGTCACCTTCATGTTCGTATCCAAAAGCTTCCATTGAAGAAATTCCTGACCCAGATGCACTGAGTGCACCACACAATGAGGCTCCAGAAGTTATGGCTGAACCTGAAATCCAAGAAAAGTGTGTATGAAAACCATTGAGTTATGTACAATGGCTCCAGGAGGGTGAAGGAGTGACAAGTGTGAGACCTAGTGATAGCCTGTTGCCCAAGGGGATACAGGAGGCAACAGAGGTGGCAGATGAGTGGGAGATGGTGAGTGTGGAAGATTTTGCAATGGCAACAGTAACTGAAGCTTCTGAGGGAATCATGCCATCATATGAGGAGGCGAAAAAGTGCCCAGATTGGCTGAAATGGCAGGAGGTCATCAAAGTTGAGCTTCAGAACCTCAAGATGAACGGTACCTAGGAGCTGGTAGAGAGACTGAGTGGAGGGAATGTGGTTGACTGCAAATGGGTTCTTCGGATCAAGAAGAATGCAGCTGGGGAGATCAAGAAGTACAAAGCACGTCTGGTAGCAAGGGGATTCACTCAAGTCTATGGGGTGGACTATTATGAGACTTACACACCTGTGGCAAAACTGGTGACATTCTGACTCATCACTGTGATTGCTGCCCAAAATGGCTGGCCACTCAACTCATTCAATTTTGACAGCGCATACTTGAATTCGTTGCTTGGAGATGAATTGATTTACCTCCAACAACCACCCGATCATGACAACCCCTGAAAGCCTCGGGCGACATGGGTATGGAAGCTTATCAAAACCATCTATGGGTTGTGTCAGGGAGCGAAAAATTGGTATGATGCGTTAACTCAAGCACTTACTGAATTAGGCTTCAAATGATTGGAGGCTGACCATGGACTCTTCTTCAAACGATCGGAGGCTGACCATGGGCTCTTCTTCAAGGAGGAAGGGGGCCAGTTGGTGATTCTTGCGATACATGTTGATGATTGCTTGATGACTGGGAGTACAATGAAGCTGGTGGCAAAGGTTAAGATTGATCTGAATGAAAAGTACAAACTCACAGATCTAGGACCTGCAAACTGGCTCCTCAGTATCAAGATCAACTGAAACCTTGCAGAACACATGGTTGCACTTTCCCAACATGCCTACATTGAATCCATCCTGACCAGATTCAACTACGATGATTTAAAACCCTCATCGACTCCCATGGATATAAAAAGCGACCTACTTCGTAGTAGCACCTCAGTCTGTTCTATGCTGACTGAGGTGAGCATAACTTCCTTACTGATTATTTATATCTTACTAACTTATCGTAGTATATCTGATTCCATTAGGTACTATCGAGTATCAATAAAGTCTGTTCTATGCTGACTGAGTATATCTGATTCCATTAGTATAAGGGCAACCTCAGCCTCTAGCAAAGGGAAATCTGAAGTTAAAATTATACTACATATTACAGGGATTGGAGGCGCACCTAGCAAAGGGAAATCTGAAGAGAAAACTCTAAGGACCCCTTTGCCAATGCCCAGTATATGGGAAGACTGCAAAAATCAAATAATAATCTAAAAATAGAAAAAGCAGAGATAGGCAGATCAAGGCCACCAAATGACATCATACCAAGGGGTAGATGTTGGAAGGGGTGCTCCACCTCTAAATATAAAACTGTCAACATGCACAAATGTGATAGAAAGGGAAATTAGTAATAAAATAAGGAAAAATCATAGAAATGAAGAACAGAAGGAAATGAAGTGAGGAAAAATATAGGACAAATGTAAAAAGTAGGAGAAACACACAGGGCACCCCCCTGAGTCCCCCCTAGTCCCCTTACAACAGCAGAAGATGAAGAAATTGGAATCAGACCTTCAGAGTGAATTTAAGAGTGTGTTTGAACCACTGCCTCACATCGACAAATTGCCACAAAATATTACTGCATGCATAAAGTTAAAGAACACTGAATATACAATCAAGACATGCACATACACATGTCTGCAGAAATTTCAAGATGCATGGAAAACCCTCATTCAGCAGCACCTTGACTCTGGTCGAATTCGGTTATCATTGTCACCACATGCATCCCCAGCCTTCATCATCCCAAAATCAGACCCATCAGTGCTGCCTCAATGGGTTGACAATTATTGACAATTGAACAAGAATACCATTTTGGACTCTCACCCAATCCCATGTATTGATGACATCCTCAATGACTGCACAAAGGGTAGGATCTGGGCCACTATTGACATGACAAATAGTTTTTTTCAGACTTGGATGCACCCATTGAATATTGCACTCACTGCAGTATCCACTCCGTTTGGTCTTTTCAAATGGACAGTGATGTTGATGAGACTCAAAAACTCACTGGCTATCCACCAATGTCAAGTAACATGTGCCTTGCAAAAATGGATTGGGACAATCTGTCATATTTATCTAGACGACATCATCATTTGGTCTAATTCTATTGAAGAACATTATCAGAACACCCATACTATCCTGAAAGCATTGGAAGATGCACAACTGTACTGCAACCCTAAGAAGACACATCTCTTCCTGATGGAGGTCGACTTTCTGGGTCACGACTCACCACATATCTGCTTGAGGAATTGAAGCAGATTCAAAGAAAACAGATTGCACTGTTAATTGGTAAGGCATGACAGGGGTATGAAAAATGGATTGCAGGGGTATGGCCATAACTTCAAATATTATTACAAACTGTCTAAAAAAAGTTTGATACCAGCTGGGCAATATGTAAGGCTTTAAGAAACCTCAAGTTTTTAAGCCATAAAGTGAAAATTGCATTCAGCAGAAAGGTAAGGGTATGGAAAAACCCATGAAATTCCAACCTTTTCATTTTTTCATGGGTTTTTCCATACCCTTACCTTTCTGCTGAATGCAATTTTCACTTTATGGCTTAAAAACTTAAGGTTTCTTAAAGCCTTACATATTGCCCAGCTGGTATCAAACTTTTTTTAGACAGTTTGTAATAATATTTGAAGTTATGGCCATACTCCTGCAATGCATTTTTCATACCCCTGTCACGCCTTATTAATTGGCCTCAACCACGTAATGCCAAAGAAGTACCTCAGTTCCCTGGACTGGTTTGCTATGTTGCACATTTTCTGCCTCACATCATGGAACACATGCACATACTCTCACAGCTAGCAACTAAAGAATGCAACAAAGATTTTCCACCTTGGACAGAGAAACATCAATTAGCATTTGTCGAGATCAAGAAAGTGATCATCAGCCATGAATGCCTCATGACCATCGATTATGATTTGATGCCAGAACACAAAAATTTTGTAACAACAGATGCCAGTGACTACCAATCAGGAGCAGTACTCTCATTTGGCAAAGACTGGGAATCAGCATGGCCTGTGGCTTTTGATTCTATGACATTCAAAGGTGCAGAATTGAATTACCCTGTTCATGAGAAAGAGATGCTGGCCATCATTTGTGCATGGTGCTCAGATCTCGTGGGGTCCCATTTCTTATTTACACTGATCACAGAACATTGGAAAACTTTGACACACAATGGGATTTGAGTCAGCAACAGGCTCGATGGATGGAATTCATGTCACAATATGATTCCAAGATTGTATACATGAAGGGAGAGAAGAACTGTGCAGCAGATGTACTCTCCTGCACATCATTCAAAGCTGAATTAGCTGCGACAGTGCCATACCCCCCCCAACAATGCTGATCCCATTGCATTGATTTATAGCAAAGATGACAGCTCATTTTTGTGTGCTCACATCTTAATGGAACCTTTCACATACCCAAAACCGAAATCACCTATCGCAGCAACATTCTCCATTGCTGCAGATGATGACCTTCTCACCTTGATCTGCGCTGGATACCTAACAGATCTGTGGTGTGTACATATGAAAGAGGCAGACTTCCTCCCACATGGCATGAAGGAGGTAGTGTTTTAAAGTCTGGTTAGGTCTGGTTTTTTTTCCAAATTTGGAATGAACCGAGACCGCAACCAGTCCAACTTCATTCAAAAGCTACATAGAACTAGACTGGACCACATGTAACTGGTTTGTTGTGGTCTGGTCCAGGTTTAACAACTGGTTATGGCCAGTTTGGGCCACAACTGATTGTTGACCAACTCGTGTTGGTCTAAACTGACATTATATACATAATAATCTACATAATAAAACTATTCTAAATTAATATAAAGCCCCCCCTCAGAGGTAGGGGCAGATGAGCTGTGTGGAAACAAAAAGAACTAAAACAAATCCCCCTACCTTGCAAGATGTGCAAAGGAAGGGAGGGTGGTCATGAGCACAAAAACAAGGGGAACAGGAAAAAGTTGCTCACCGTCATTGAGTTTCACCACCTGCCATTGCCCCCACCCAGCCTATTGTCATGATCCATCATCACCGCCTGCGAGTGACGTTGGTGTTGTTCAGCCTTGTCATGTGGTGGTGATCAGGGCAAGTGGCGGCATGGCAGTGGTGCCACGCCGCGTTGGCAGGTGGTGATGTGGCAGCAGTGCCACGTTGTTGTTGTTGTTGTTGGTGATGGGCATTGGCTGGTGGTGATGTGGCAGCAGTGCCACATTGTTGTTGCTTGTTGTTGTTGGTGATTGGCATTGGTGATGGGCATTGGTGTTGGTGGCATTGTGTTGGTGTTTCTGTTGCTGTTGTCATTGTCAGTGATGCTGGCATTGGCGATGGGCGATGGGCATTGGGCATTGGCGGTGTTGTGTTGGTGTTCCCGCTGCCATTGTTGTTGTTTCCCTATTGTTGTTTGGCAGCACCCCCATCTCCCCCTGTGAGCAGTGGCTCACAGGCTGGGTAGAGGTGCCATGTTGGGGTGGCAGCCTTTGGGGGTCATACATTGTCATCATAAAAGCAAAGAACCTAAAAAAGAGAAAGAAAAAGTTAGTTATTGAACAGATAAAAAGAAAAACATACCTGCAGCCCAAATGACGCTAATTGTTGTTTGGGCTGCTGTGCATTTGGTCTCGGTGTCCGTTGTCATTGTGAGCAACTCCAACTCGCCCTACGAGCAGGGGCTTGCAGGCATGGTGGTGGTGTTGTTGTTGTTGTTGTTGGTCGTGGGAGTGGTGTCTACAAGTGGCACCACTTTTCAGTTGGGCATGCAAACATGACCAAATGGTCCATGCGCACTTGCAGGGTATATAAACCCATGCTTTTCAAACTCTTTCTTTCCCCAGGTATATTTATCATAGTTATTCTATTAGTTATTCTATTAGTATTACTATGTACAATAGATGAGTATAGTACATGTAAATAAACCGGTTGCAACCGACTGCAACCAGTTTCTATCAGTTTTATATAAATATTCAATAGTAAAGACTGCAACCGACTACCAATGAGAATTAGGGCAACTGAACCAATAAAAAAACTGGACCGCCAGTTAGGTTTGGTTCAGTTTGTGGTTTTTTTCAGTTGCCCAAACTGGACTTTTAAACACTAGAAGGAGGCTGATGGCCTACTATATACTGGTGAATGTCTGATCATTCCATGAAGTTCAATGGTACATGAGATGGTTTTCCATCTTGCTCATGATGTTTTAGGGCACTTTGGGTTTGCAAAATTGTATGGATCACTCCGTAATTTGTTCTATTGGCTGAACATGCACTGGGATTTAGAGAATGTGTATGTGCCGGCATGTGCAGACTGTTAGCAGTACAAACCCACCATGAAGAAACCAATGGGTCCACTACATCCCCTCCCGATCCCTGACCAATGCGGCGACTCAGTGGCAATAGATTTCATTGGCCCTCTTCCAGAAGATGAAGGGTCCAACTGCATTGTCTCTTTTACAGATTGTTTGAACAGTGACATCCATATCATACAGACACATACAGACATCAGTGCAGAGGACCTGGCTGTGATTTTTTTCAATGAGTGGTATTGTGAAAATGGCCTTCCCTTGGAGATTATATCAGACCACGACAAGCTCTTTCTTTCAAATTTTTGGCAGGCATTACACAAACTAACTGGTGTCAAACTTAAAATGTCTACAGTGTATCACCCCCAATCAGATGGGGCTAGCAAGAGATCAAACAAAACCATCAACCAATGTCTGCATTATCATGTCGAGAGAAACCAAACAGGGTGGCATCATGTGCTGCCCTGGGTACATTTTGATATTATGAACTCTATTAACACATCTACAGGTTTCTCCCCATTTCAACTGTGGATGGGATGAAGCCCATGAATTATCCCACCTTTAATCACATTGTTGGACAGAGTGGTTGAAGACATCCATGCAATGGATGTTATTGAACGGCTCCAAAGCAATGTTAAGGAAGCTCAAGACAATTTATTATGGGCTAAGATCTCTCAGAGTCTCACTGCAAATGAACATAGAACTGATGACTTTCCTTTTGAAAAGGGGGGCAGAGTGGTCTTGTCACCTTTACACAGAAGAAGGGAATACAAGGTGAAGGACGAACTTCGTGTAGCAAAATTTATGCCACGATATGATGGACCATACAGAATTACTGGCACTGCACCTGATATTTCTACAATCACCATGGACATGCCAAATCACCCCAACACATTCCCTACATTCCACATGTCACAAGCCCTACCTTTCATGGAAAACAACAAGCAACTATTTCCAAACCATGAATTAGAAGTGCCACTGCCAGTGATCATTGACTCACATGAAGAATACATCATCGATTGAATTCTAGATGAGCAGAAATGTGGACGAGGCATCCAATACCTTGTACGTTGGCATGGCTATGGACCAGAAGAGGACCGCTGGCTCCCAGGGTGCGAACTCGATGATTGTGAGGCCCTCGACATCTGGTTGGCTCGGAAGGACAGGGTTTTCCTTGTAGGTAGCTCTTCACCTTCACACGCCAACCAGTAACTTTTCCCCAGGAGGGTTTTTGATGCACCCGTGATCACACACATTATACATATATTTCTAATTGTGTTTTTTTTTACTTATTTCTGACAGAGGGGAGAGTGTAAGGATGCCCCTATATTTACACTTATTTACTAGAAACCTCCCAGCACACACAGACCTTTTAAACAAACAATCTTTACCTTTACCTTTTACCATCACCATCACCCCATACTCTAGAGTCTTATAAAACATCTCTTCTGCTCATTCTCTCATTGTGTCTCTCATTTAGTGGATCTCTCCAGGATTACAATTGTGTTCTTCTGAATCTGATGAGTCAGCAGTCGAGAATAGGCTGGGAGTATGGCTGTGACATGGGGATGGAGGAGCTTCAGAGAGGGGGCTGGAGGGTGCAGGGGTCGACTGGTCTGGGCTAGTGCATGCGTGCACATTATCAAGGCAGTATGAGTAGACAGTATGCAAGACAGGGTGATTTCTGATGTACAAGATGTGGGGACAGTCTGGTTACTAGGCGATGCTGGGAGTATGAAGGAGAGAGGGAAAAGGTTGGTTTATGTTGTTACGTGTTTTTGGTAAGGTTTTTTTATAGTGTGGTGACTATATGCAGTGACATGACTTCAGAGAGGTGACCACATGTGGTATCATGATAGACAAGGTTTGTGGAGATGTGGGGGTTTTGGAGTGGGGTGGTAGCTTGGCGAGGTTGCAGGAAGCAGGTGATGTCTTTGTTCAGAAGTAATCTTCTATCCCCAGTGTTGCACAAAGGTGTGAAACTGTGTGAGAATCACACCCATCACAAAAAAAAAGTGGAAGGGAGTGTGCTCTCCTGACACTCAGAGCATGAGCAAGTTGTGAGGAACATGGAATCTATTTTAGAAGGAATAGTGATCATGTTACATATGAACACACATATGATCAACACAATCATGTGATCAAGTGATGAGTCCATGTTATAAGAATAATATGGTAGTCAGGGGCACAATGGTGTAGTGGCAACTATCGTACTCAGCCTAGGCCCTGTGACCAACTGACAATAGGCAGGAGGTCTCAAGTTCAAATCCTGCCCCTGTTCAGCCACTGGGGGGTTTAGTGGGTATTATCCAATGTGATGAGTCCCACACTACTGTAATCATACAGTGTGCATAAAATGCATTTCCTCCCTGGTAACCCTACTCTGAGGTTCAAATTCCTCGGAATCCCTAAGCAGGTAGTGAGAGCAGTAACATTGTCATCCCCATATTAAGCAGGATGGTCTTCCAAAAATGAAATTCTAGTGTCTCAAAGCCTCCCACAAATTGTGGGAAAAATGCTTCCACCAAAAATAATAATAATAATAATAATAATAATATTGTAGTCATGATTGTTGTAAGAGGAACCAGGATTCTCTTACACAACAGCGAGTGCTCATCCACAATGGAATCCTGGATCTCACCCTTACAGAGTGCTCTCTGAATGAACTCCTAATCCAACAGATGTAGTTTGAAATTCTAACAAGTAAATATGCCACATACCTCCCATGCCCTCACCATGGTGCACTGTGTCCTCAGTCCTCCAGCATGCTGATTCCCTTCCACTCTCTTTGCCACATCAACCCTCACATGAGTTTGGAAAGCTCTGAAGCTTTGGTGGGGCTTGGGCCCTAGTGTTGCCTTGACTGACTTTTGGCATTTTTGTATATTGAGAATAACTTGATATCATGTGCCCAGACCACTTAGTGTTGAGAGAGGACCCATCGACTTTTGGGGTCATGCATCCATGTAAATATTTTGAGAATTTTATAAATTTATTGGAATTGATATTGCCCTTGACTTATTTTTTCAAGTCAACCAGTTGAAAAAATAAATCAAGGGCAATATCAATTCCAATAAATTTATAAAATTCTCAAAATATTTACATGGATGCATGACCCCAAAAGTCGATGGGTCCTCTCTCAACACTAAGTGGTCTGGGCACATGAAGTTATTCTCAATATACAAAAATGCCAAAAGTTGGTCAAGGCAACACTAGCTGCTTGGCTCCATCATCCTTGTCAGAATCTTCTTCATCTTCTTCACTATCCTCTGCTGGGTCATTGCTGGCTGGATTTCCTTCTCCATCATTGTCATCATCATTGCTGCCAGGGCTGCCATCTTTGCCATCACCATCACCATCACCATCACCCTCATAACTGAGAACTTTGGCTGCATTGGCACCATCCACATCAAACTCATTGACTAGCATCATTTCATCACTGTCTCCAAAGTCAGGAGTGTGGACCAAATGAACAGGACGAGGACGTGTTAGGTGTTGCACATGAGGTGTTGATAGTTGGGGGTGGATGACTAGACTGTGGATCATCAACAAAGTCTGGATACCTGTAAATGATTGAGTTTCTTGGTAGATAGACAAATGTATTGTACCTTACCAGTAATTGGCAAGGAGATCTCTCAGCTGCTCCAAGTTTGCTGACTTTGAAAACCACACTTCAGCCGAGTGTAATGCATCTTGAAGTGTTTTTTTTTGTTTAATTGCTTCTCTGATGTATGGGAACATGCATGTGTCAGATGGGTTTAAAGGGCTAGAATGGAAAGATATATGTACAGTGACTCATGAAAGTCATATCCAGTTGGGATAAACTCGCCGTTTTCATCCTGTGCAGGGTGAATTAGTGCACTGCCATCAGAGTTGGTCCACATTATGGATTGCATGAGAACATTGGGGTTGGCGCCAAGCATTGATTGTTCTGGCAGGGTCGCAGTTGCGCATGGCAACAGGGATGGATCAATGGAGATATCAATTGTAACTTGTAAGAGATTCTCTCTTACTATGCATATCCCAATCACATCACACAGCTATCACAGTCACTTATATATCACGTGTAATGAGGTTCATTAGTATCATACCATTATTTGTGTTAAGACTATAGGTCTCAACTCAGCCTAGGCTTTGCCTGTCGCAGTTGGAGGCTTTCCAACTGGTAAGAGATTCTCTCTTACTATGCGTATCCCAATCACATCACACAGCTATCACAGTCACTTATATATCACGTGTAACGAGGTTCATTAGTATCATACCATTATTTGTGTTAAGACTATAGGTCTCAACTCAGCCTAGGCTTTGCCTGTCGCAGTTGGAGGCTTTCCAACTGTATCAGTTATCGCAGTAAGAGGCTTTCTTACTGTATCGGGTTCTTCCTGGACTTGGGTGCTTCCCTAGTCAATACAGCTATCCATACTCAGAGGCTTTCTGAGTAGACCATCTGTTCGTGTATCACAGTTGGAGGCTTTCCAACTGTCAAGTTCAAGTTATCACAACTTAGAGGCTTTCTAAGTTGTCGAGTGTTCTGGTTGAGTTTAAGACCATTGGTTGAATCAGGTCAAGCTGAGAAATACACTGAGTGTAACTACAGCTTATATACGGTTTCTAGACTACTTATCATCCAATTGGAAGGTCTGATGCTTGTCAAGTAAATATAGAAAGAACAATAGGAAAGTAATCCTTATGCCTAGCATGAGGGATCCAATGTCATGGATCCAATGTCAAGGACCCAATGTCAAGGACCCAATGTCAAGGACTGCTGCGGCGCAGCCTGTCAATCAGTGGGAGTCAGATCGGAGGGTCCCATCGGGATGAATCATGTCATGAGTGGAGGGAAAGAAAAATGAAATACCTGGTCTTGCCGGAGTATGCTTTAGTCATTGCAGGTTACAATAGCAAAATTGTAACATCACCCTCTCTCTATCTTTGAAGTCACTGACTTTGATCACTATTTTGTCAGGTCAGGGTCTGAGGAAATTGGTTGGAGCACAACAGAGGTCTGCTCACACCTGCTAGTGGTCTCCTGCCAGGGCAAAGCCCTGTCCGGTCGACATAGAAGTCTTCAGGGAAATAGTCTTCATCATCAAGTTCTTCTTCAAAGCACCATTCCTCAAACTGTGTCCTCACCCAAGTCAAGTCTGCTTTCGTGCTCCTCCAACTGAAGAGGCAGCATTTGGGACAGGTCAAGGATACTCTCCTTATCCAGTCATCCCTTGTTATCCAGAAGGAAATCTCATGCAGGCATAACCAAGAGGGTCTGCCTGGGAGTACATTCATTAATGGTCCTTGGTCGATGACTGCCCATCCAGTCTTTGCTGTGGTTTGTAGTTGGTTCTGTCTGTGTAGTGTCGATGGGATGGGGAACATCTTGTGTTTTCTTTGTAGTCAGTTTGGTGGGTGTTCTGGTCTGGGCTTCTACAGCCATCATCATAGTTTATATGCCCCAAGGATTGTCTTGGCATGTTTCGGGTTTCCCTCAGGCTCCCATGAGTTCTCCGAGGTTGGGTATCTGACCCACTTTACTAAGAAGTGCATGGTCCTTCCTTTCTTCTTGTGTCCAATGATTGCTTCCACTTCATACTCCGATTCGCCTTCTATCAGGTCAGGCGGTGGTTCTGGGAAGTTTGGTCCATGTGTCTCAGTTTCTTTATATGGGGAAAGGAGTGCCACATGGAACACTGGGTGTATTTTCCACTGTTCTGGCAGCTTCAGTTGGTAGGAGAGTGGGCTTAGGACCTCCTTGATGGTGAATGGTCCTTCTCTTTTGGGTGTGAGCTTCCTTGTTGCATGTGTTGCTTTGAGGTTCTTTGCTTCTGTCTCCTTCTTTGAATGGGGTGAAGTGCCTTGTCGTCCTTTCTGCCATCATCTGTCTGGCCAACTCATGTGTTGCCTTCGCTTTGTCTCAGGCTCATTGTAGTGCGACGATTCGCTTTTCTATGGCCGGTATGTTCATTTTCAGGTATGGGAGTGGGATTGCCTTGGGTTTGTAGCACATCATGAGGTAGAATGGGGAGCTCTTCTGTATGGAGTGTGTTCTTTGGTTGTACATAAACTCTGCAGTCGGGAGAAGGTGCTTCCAATTCTCCTGATTGTTTAAGCAGAAGATCCATAGGTACACCTCCACCTCTTGGTTCACCCATTCAGTCTCCCTGTTGGTCTGGGGATGGTATGCCGTGCTCATCGCCAGCTTGATTTGGAGCAATCTTCCTAGCTCCTGGAAGAGCTGTGAGGCGAATCTGGGATCTCTGTTGGAGATGATCTTGTCTGGGAGGCCGAATTGCTTGTAGACATAGTCTAAGTAGAGGGTGGCCACTCCCAGTGCATCCACAGTTTTCCTGCAAGGGATAAAAATTACCCCCTTCATAAGCCCATGGTCTACCATGACCATGAGTGCATCATAACCCTCGGACTCGGGTGGGTCAGTTATGAAGTCCATTGTCACCATCGCAAATGGTCTCATTGCTTTGGACTTGATCGGCTGTAGTGGCAGTGTTGTCGGGTGGGTGTTGACCTTTATCTGCTGGCATGTTGCACATCCAGCGACATAATTCTTGATATATGTCATCATCCCCAGCCACCAGTAGTCCCTTCTGATCATTTTGATCATTTGCCATTGTCCCAGGTGTCCGCTGGTTACTCCTTCATGGTATTTTTGCACCAGCTTCTTCCATAGATCTCCGCTGTCAGGGACATAGCATCTGTCTTGGAAGAATAGAAGGCCATCCTCTATCTTCCAGTCTTCTAACGCTGATCTTATCAGTGGCATTCCTTTGGTCTTTAGTGCCTCGATTGCACTTTTCACCAGGTTGTCTTTCATGATACTCCCTGCGACTCATGAGTAGATCATGCATTTCTGTATCAATGAATTTCACAAATACCATTTCAGGTAGCAGTGTGACATCTTCATTGTTGTTGTCCTCCACCGGTATGTGGTCTGCTCTTTGTGATAATGCATTGCTCTGTATCATCTGTGATCCAGGTACATGGATGAGCTGCAAGTCAAATTCCGATAGGAATAGGCTCCATCTTGCCTGTCATCTGTTCAGCTTCTGCACTGTCTGGAAGTACGTTAGGTTCTTGTGGTCCGACAGGATTACTACCGGGTGTCCCCATCACAGTAGGTAGTGTCTCCAGGTCTCTAGTGATCACACAATGGCTAGTAACTCCCTGTCATATATCTCATAGTTCTGTTCTGTTGGTGTTAGTGCATGCAATATGTATCTGCACAGATGCCAGTCCCCATTTGTGTCCCTTTGTCTCAGCACTCCTCCTGTAGCGTGTTTCGAGGCATCTGATTCGATTGTGAATGGTTTTGTCGGGTCTGGCATCAGCAGTACTGGTGCTTCTGTGAATTTCCTTTTCAATGTTTGAAAGGCCTGTTCACATTCCGTTGTCCAGTTGAAGGTTTTGTCCTTTTTTGTCAGTTCATTAAGTGGTCTGCTTGTCTCTGCAAAATGTCCAATGAATTTCCTGTAGAAATTCCCAAATCCCAGGAAAGATCTGACTGCCTTTACATTTGTTGGGGTGGGCCAATCCTGTATACCTGCCAGTTTCATGTTGTCCATTGCAATTTTGTTGGGTTGGATGATCAGACCCAAGAATTCCACCTCATGGACGTCAAACTTGCATTTCTCTGGCTTCAGGTATAGGTCATTTTCTGCCAGTCTTTGCAGTACCCTCCTTGTCCTTTCCTGGTGTTCATTCTGATCCTTGGAGAATATCAGGATGTTGTCCATGTAAATCACAAGCCATCCTTCTCCAATCATGTTGTGGAAGATCTCGTTCATCATTGCCTGGAAGATGTAAGATAATTCCTGATTATCTTACTACCTCATCATGTCCACATGCATGGTTACCTTCCATACATGTTATCCTTTTCATCATGTACTTAATGCCAGACCATTACTAATATACACGATCACGTGCACAAGTGTTGATTTACAAAACGATGTCTTAGTTAGTTCCCATTCTACCTTCAATTGATATCAAGTTCCAATTTACCTTCTCTCTCTCTCTCTCTCTCTCTCTCTCTCTCTCTCTCTAGTGATCAAGGCATGGGTGTGCCTTTGTTACACTTTTTTTAAATTCGAACTCGACAAAACCTACTTCGAAGCATATCACCAGAGACACCCAGAAATAAAACCCCCCCGCCACCACTTCTCGTGAAAGAAGTGCGACCTTCAAGGATCAAGCTGCCAAATCATGCCAATCACTGCGTCATTCTTCTCTGTCTGGGCATGATCTACTCCGTCATTTACCCCTTCTGGGCAAGAAGGATAACCGCATCAGAAGACCCAGGACACCAGCCCCGTTTTCACCCCCCCCCAATCCCCAGAGTAATCAGCGCTCGCGTATATAACCACCGCCGCAAAAAGATAATACCACCCAGAATCAATGTCTCACCATCACACTGCCACCCCATCAACCTGTCTCGACATCCCTCACGACCCATACCGCTCACCACCAGGAGCAGAGTGCATACTGTACTTCCATTGAACACACCACCATCCCCTCTCTCTTCATTGCCCCCATCTACCCCTTTGACACCTGCACCCACAGCCCAACCACAACCCCTGCCCCGACATATCCCATCCTCAGATTCTGACTCGGATACTCCCCGTACCATCTCCCCTATGACCCCCAGCAATGTTCCCCTGTATGCAGCTGCCAAAGTGAAACAAATGTCACCTTCCTCTGCACCTCTTCTCTCTGCTGGCCGCCTCACGATTAAAGTGCTCTGCCAATTTGATACTGCTTGCCATCGATACTTTTCAGTGAAGGACGTAGCTGCTAATGACCGCGTAGGCAAAATCATTTATAACTTTGAATCCATGGCAGTCCAATCTTGGATCAATGCCAAGGAAGCCCACCTCCTTGCCCTTAGTTTCCCTGAGTTCCTTGTTGAGCTGAAGAAGAAATTCCTACCATGCTCCTGGGAAGATGAACTTGTGCAGGATCAAATCATACCACAAAACACTACCGACTTCCTCACCTGGGTCAACAATGTCCGCAATGCCAACGATGAACTCAGCGCTGCCAAATTGCCATACCATATTCCAGACAATCGCTTCTGCCTGCATTTGATCCCATGCCTCTCCGATGGCATGAAATGCCTCTACAAAGCTAACAACGGGACTGCGCAGGGCGCAATGCAGGGCATGCTAGACACTATTACAGATTTTGAGGAATGGATGGAGTGTTTACAGCTCCTTGAACAAGACTTGCAGGCCAGCCATGCGGGATGGGTTGCCCGTGCTGCAAAAGTTAGTAATGTGTTACATGATTCCTCCATCCCTAACATTGACAGTACTCCCAATGTTCCCACTGCCCCATACACCACGCCGCTCAAACCACTCACCGAAGATGAGAAAACACTCCTCAGGCAGCACCTGGGATGCTACAAGTGCCGTGTATTCTACCCCGGTCACCTTGGCCAAAACTGCACCAACCCCATCCAACTCTTGAAGACTGCAAGAAAGTGATGGCTATGTATGCCACCAAAGCAAAGATTGCATACGACAAGATCCAAGCGGCCTCCCAAATAGCGTCCACCACCATTGCCACAATTTTTGAAGCCGATGCAGTTTTCGAAGATAGCAAAAGCAATGGAGATTCAGATGAATTTGTGGATGCAAATGAGGTTGATGAGTACATGCCTTCACCTTTTGCTCTCCCTCAACACCTTTGCTGGACATGTTGTATTGATGACCCCGCCACCTGCGCTCCTACCCCTGTTGACGCTCTGATTGACCATGGTTTGTCCCCAGTCTTGATTTCTAGCGAGCTCATCGATATCCTGTGCCTCACTGCAAGACCGCTTTTCAAATCCCTGTCTGTTTCTGGAGCTTTCACAAAGAAGAACGACTCAACGACTCCACTCATCTTAACTCATTATTGTAGACTATCAATTCAATCCCCAGACACCCTCTGGCACTCCTGTGTTATCAACGCAATCATCTGTCCCAAGCTGCACACCAACTTAATACTTGGACTCGATTTTTTAGTAAGAAATAAAATTGTTGTCGACGCTGAGCTTCGAACTGTCATTGTGAAAGACTTGGGCTATGATCTGCTACACCCCCCCAATCCCATGTTACATTGTCAAACTGTGAGAAAATCACCAGGAGAACACCATAAGCTCGAAGCGAAACAAATTAAGGCTGGACAGAGAAGCACAAGAAAGACTCGAATTCTCATCCACATGGAGCTGATGTCACTATTTGATGAAAACCTGGAACACTTTGACATGACAGCATTCACGACTGGACTGCCAAACATCATTGCTGCCCTCAAAACCTGGATCATGCAATTGGCAGGGGAAGCCATGTTGCAAAAACTAGACAAGCAAGCAAAGGCAACGTTTACCGACCGTTTCCCATCTGACATTCCACATGTCAAAGACCTGCCTCACGATGTCTACCACCACATACAACTACTACCAGGTGCACCAGTCTCCATCTCGCATGCATATGGTTGTCCACAAAAATACCGAGCGGGTTGGAAAACCTTGATCGATCAACATGTGGCGGCTGGAAGGATTTGACCATCATCATCACCGTATGCATCCCCCTCATTCATAATACCAAAAACAGATCCTACGGTCCTACCTTGGTGGGTAAACGACTACCAGCACCTGAACAGATTGACTGTCCCTGACAATTACCCACTTCCTCGGATCAATGACATCCTGGCAGACTGTGCAAAAGGTAAGATCTGGGGCAAAATAGATATGACAAATTCCTTTTTCCAGACTCTCGTACACCCAGATGATATCAAATACACAGCAACACTGACCCCTTTTGGACTATGGGAGTGGGTGGTTATGCCCATGGGCATGCGAAACTCACCAGCAACTCATCAAAGGCATGTCACCTTGGCGCTGAAAGACCTGATTGGGAAGATATGTCACGTATACTTGGACGATGTGATCATTTGGTCTAACACACTTGAAGAACATAGACAGAACATGGCTAGTGTTCAAAGGTCCGGTTCGGTCCGGTTTTTTGACCCCCAAGAGGGGCAACTGTGGACCACAACCGGTCCAAACGGTTGCCCTAATTGGAAGGACTGCAACCAAACCAACTAGGACCGGTCCTAGTCAGTTTGGTTGCTCTCAAAAAACTGATTGGAACTGGTTTTTCCAGCATTTTTTGATATATAATTACAGTTACTATATTTTAAATACAACTAATTACAATGCACCCTGCGAGCAGGTGCTCGCAGCGGTGAGGAGTCATTCAGAGAGAAGAAAAAAGAAAAAGACAAAAAAGAAAAAGAAAACATAAAAAGCGACCCCACTCCCACATTGGCAGCGAGGGTAGGGTGGTGCTGTCGTTGTCGTCCCTGTCCTGTGTTCAGCATTGTTGTCCTGCATTTGGCATTGTTGTCCTGCATTTGGCATTGTTGTCCTGCATTTGGCATTGTTGTCCTGCATTCAGCATTGTGGTCCTGTGTTCAGCGTTGTTGTCCTGCATTTGGCATTGTGGTCCTGCATTTGGCATTGTTGTCCTGTGTTTGGTGTTGTTGTCCTGCATTCGGTGTTGTCATCCCCCGCGTTTGTTGTCATTGTCCCTGTGTTATGTGTTGCCCCTGCTTCTTTGTGTCATCTCCTCGCCCCGCTGTGATGCCGCATCATTGTCCCTGGTATTCGTTCTTCATCGTCGTCCCCATTGTCCCCGCTGTCTGTCATCCCCACCATTCTCCATCCCTGTCACTCATTGTCCCCACCATTCGCTGTCGTCTTCATGTCGTCATTTGATGTCCCCCTGTTCCACTATTGTCAGCACCTCCATCTCCCCCCACGAGCAGTGGCTCATGGGCGGGGTGGTGGCACTGTGTGATGTGGCACCCATTGCTGCCCTGCAAGCAGAGGCTTGCGGTGGCGGCATTGGGTAGGTGGTGGTGTTGGGTGTGGTCGTTGTGGTCCAGAAGGAGCCTATTGCTGCCCTGCGAGCAGCAGCTCACAGCAGCAGCAAAGGCGTCGTTCAGTTGTTATCAAAATGAAAAGTACCTAAAAAAGAAGAAAAAACTTTTAGTTAGTTAGTTAGTTAGTAAAAGAAAGGAATCAATGATAAAACAACGTACCCTAGGGCCCATACAACCCTTGTTCATCATTTGGGCCATCTACTTTGTGTTTGTTCAGTTGTTGTGGTCATTTTCATGGAAATGGTGTGGTTGGTGTTGTTGTCATGGTCATGGGAAGTCATCTGGGAAAGTGGTGCCACATTTGGTTTTGGTGAACAAACGTGATCACATGGTCTGTGCATGGCCACAGGGTATAAAAGCACTCACCAAACGACTGTTTTTCCCCTGGGCTTGTCCCACTGAATGGAAATATAGTATAAATAGTATTATTTAGTACATTTATTAGTTCTTATTTCTTCTTTCTATGTCAATATAAACTACCTATGTAGAATATTATACATACCATAAAAAACCAGTTGCAGCCAGTTGCGACCAGTTTTATAATGGTCTTTAAATATTTTTGAAGTAAGGCAACCGGCAACCCAACCATCTGCAAAAGTGAGCAACTGCAACCAATGGTCTGGTTGCAATTGGTTGGGTTGGGTTTGGTTTCAGTCATTTTTTCGGTCCAACCAACTGGACCTTCAAACACTAAACGTGGCTCTGGTCCTAGAGGTGTTGCAAAAGGCACAACTATACTGCTCGTTAAAAAAATCCATGTTATTCACCACAGAAATAGACTTTTTGGGACACCACATTTCCGAGCAAGGAATTGAAGCAGACCAAACAAAAGTCTTGCGTATCCTCAACTGGCTGGCACCCAAGTCGTCAAAACATGTGCGACAATTCTTAGGGCTTGTCCAGTACATTGTATCATTCCTCCCCACACTTGCTGAATACACTGCAGTTCTAACACCACTTACTCGGAAAGAATGCAATGCAGCATTTCCTACATGGATGTGTCATCACCAAGCTGCATTTGACAACATCAAGCGACTTGTCATCAGCAGGGACTGTTTAACGATGATTGACCACGAGAACCCGGGTGACAACAAAATCTTCATAACTTGCAATGCAAGCAAAAGGAGGACAGGGGCCATCCTCTCCTTTGGAGCATCATGGGAGTCCGCCCGGCCCGTAGCCTTTGAAAGCAGACAAATGAATGGCGCAGAACGCAACTACCCGGTCCACAAGCACGAAATGTTGGTGATCATGAGAGCATTAAAGAAATGGCGAGTTGACTTATTGGGTTCACACATTCACATCCGCACAGACCATAAAACACTACAGAACTTTGATTTCCAATGGGATCTGTCTCAGAGGCAAGCCTGCTGGATGGAATACCTGTCGCAATATGAATACAGCATCACATATATCAATGGTCATGAGAATACAGTAGCAGATGCACTATCTAGACTCCCAGACTCTGTCGACCAGGAGGACCCAGTGATTGTGGCATTGGCAATATTTTCTATTCAATCCGACCCCAAAATCATTACCAGGATCAAAAACGGATATCGCACAGACCCATGGTGCATGGGCATACTTGACGACCTGAAGAGAGGCGTGGTTGATGCCAAACTGAACATTGCACTCAAACACAACCTTCTCTTCATAGGCAACTGGCTGGTTATCCCAAAATACAAGAACCTCAGAAAAAAACTATTCCAACTAGCGCACGATAACCTTGGTCACTTTGGAGCGGAAAAGTTGTATGCTAACCTCCAAAACAATTTTTACTGGCCCAATATGAGAAGAGACTCGCCTGCGGTTATGTATCAGGATGTATGGACTGCCAGAGGAACAAATCTTCAACATCTAAAACAGCGGGACCCCTGCATCCTCTACCCATACCAGACAAATGCTTTGACTCAGTAGCAATTGATTTTGTTGGACCGTTACCAAAAGATGGAGGATTCGATGCCATAGTGACTATGATGGACCGCTTGGGTGCAGATGTACAAATCGCAGCTTGCACCACAGATATGTCCGCAGAGGATTTTGCCTTCTTATTTTTCAACAAGTGGTACTGCGAAAATGGGTGCCCGGTAGAGATCATCAGTGACCATGACAGACTCTTTGTCTCAAAATTCTGGAGAGCACTTATGAAACTCACAGGGATCAATCACAAACTGTCAATGGTGTACCACCCACAAATGGATGGATCATCGGAGCAATCAAACAAAACCATTGTACAGTGCCTGCACTTCCATGTCAAATGGAACCAAAAAGGGTGGGCAAAGGCTTTGCCAAAAGTAAGATTTGACATGATGAACATGCCTAATGGCTCCACAGGAGTATCGCCTTTCGTGCTCAAGACTGGACAATCACCACAACTTGTACCCCCACTCGTCACAACGACATCAACCACAGACGAAGAAGATCCTTCTGCCCATGAGGTGGAGGCTCAGGCCTTCATTGAAATGATGGAGGAGGAGACCAACACTGCAAAGGATAATCTCCTTGCCGCAAAAATCCAGCAAGCTCATTTTGCTAACAAGGATTGTCTTCCCGACCCCACGTTTTGTGTCAGTGACAAAGTTATGCTCACCACAGCTCATAGATGAAGAGACTACATACGTGCAAAGGATGGACATGTCACCAAATTCATGCCAAGATTCGATGGTCCTTATGAAGTCACGCATGCATTCCCCAAATCCTCATCATACAGACTACACTTACCTCCCACCACAAAAGTGCATCCAACCTTTCATGTCGCACAGCTGCACACTCACGTACCCAACGACGATGACCTCTTCCCTGACTGCGCACATATCGCACCAAAACCACTAGTTACTACAAATGGATCGATGGAGTATTTCATCGATAAAATCCTCGACCGCTGACCAAGAGGGCGCGGACACCAATTCTTAGTGCGTTGGACAGGATACGGCCCAGAACATGATCTCTGGCTACCGCACTCTGAACTACTAGAGACCGAAGCGCTGGCCAGATACGAGTCCAATTACCCTTAAACATCAAGGCAACGAAACACCTTCAGGAGACCGTTTTGTTTTCTTCAAGAGGATGTGTGCGAGTGTAAGATAATTCCTTATTATCTTACTACCTCATCACATCCACATGCATGGTTACCTTCCATATGCATTATCCTTTTCATCACGTACTTAATGCCAGACCATTACTAATATACATGATCACATGCACAAGTGTTGATTTACAAAACGATGTCTTAGTTAGTTCCCATTCTACCTTCAATCAATATCAAGTTCCAATTTACCTTGTCTCTCTCTCTCTCTCTCTCTCTCTAGTGATCAAGGCATGGGTGTGCCTTTGTTACAGAAGGTTGCCGGTGAGTTGCATAATCCGAAGAACATCACTGTTGGTTCAAACAGCCCTCTGTTCGTCTTGAAGGCTGCCTTCCATTGATCTCCATCCTTGATTCTGATGTTGTGATACCCCCATCAGATGTCCAATTTCATGAACCATTTTGCCCCTCTCAGCTTGTCCAACAGGTCTCCTACAAGTGGTAGCGGGTAGGTGTTCTTGATCATACCATTGTTCAAGTATCTGTAGTCCTGACAGGGTCTCAGGGCATCCGAGTCCTTCTTTGCAACGAAGAAGAATGGCAATGCCATGGGCAATTTTGATGGTCAGATGTATCTCTTTTCTAGGCTTTCATCAAGGAATTCATTGAGTTTCTTCTGTTCCGCTGGCGACAGTGGGTACACCCTGCAATCCTTTGCCACAAAGTCTGGTTTGAGTTCTATCGCATGGTCCCAGAGTCTTGATTCTGGGAATCTTTCTGATGCTTCTTTCTCGAATATCCGCTGGTACTCCTTGTATTGTTCTGAGCAGTTCATCTAGGGTCTTTTGCTCTGGGTCTCCTTCCTTCTTATGCATCAGGTGCTGTGAGACTGATGTTTTTGCCCTAATCCAGATATTTTGTCCATAAGCATATCACGGTGATCCTTTTGCCTTCATGATCCAAGAGAGTGTCTTCATTATTTGGGAGTATGAGTACCTTGGCTCATCATACTCCTCCATCAGTGGTGACTTAGCCGGTTCAAATATTCCAATGATGGGTTCTCCTCAAATGTAGGTGATCAGTAGTTCATCATCTGTGATCCTTTGTTCGGGTGTCCCTTCCAGTTGTTCTGTTGCCTGTTCTGTTGCCTGTTCATGGTTTGCCAGTGCTGGGTTTTCCTTCCCAGTGTCTTCTTCGTCTTGTGGCCCAATGGGCTCTGCGTTCTGAAGAGTTGTGATAGTGATCTCTTCATCATCTACTTCTTCAATCATCACTCTCCTCATTTTGATGGGCATCTTGCTCCCTCCCAGTTTAGCATGGAGGGCTTCTCCCATCTGCCTTGCTTTAGCAGCAATTCTTCAGCATTGCATTAGCCATTCCTCATCCCTCAGTTTCTTCTTGAGGGCAAGCTTCTCCAGTTATTTAGCGGCTATCCAGCACCATGCCAGTTGCTCTTCTTCTCTTGTCATCTTTTTGGAGGTTCTTCCTCCTTCTCCAGTTGTTTTTTGGCACCATACTAGGTGCTTATCATTGGGTTTCTTGGTTTGCACCCTTCCGATGAGGGTCCCTTCTTTTCTGAATGAGAAGTTAAGATGAGTTTTGTCAGTCGTTCTGAACTGGAATGTCCCAATCTTTCAGTCAATTACTGGGTTGATTCTCCTGAGCCATGGCAGGCCCAGGACAATCAATTTTTTCCCTAATCCTGCAACGAGGAAGGTCATTGGGAAGGATCTTCCATTGATTGTCAAGAATCCCCTGGTGTAATTGGAGATCTCCCCCTTCTTGTTTGGGGTTCTGTCCATGTTCTTGACCCTGATCATCTTTTTCAGGGGGCACAATTCAAATCCACTGCTTTCTGTGAATTTGTGGCTCATGAATATTCCTCCCGCTCCTGAGTCAAGTAGAGCTTTGGTTTCGATGGCTTTCCCTCTTTGAAGGAAATTCAGAGCGATGCAGAACTGCTGGAATTTGCAACAAGACTGCAAGAAGCTCATGATCAGATGGTCACTGAGGAGAAGGCAAAATGGGCAGACAAGAAAAGGAAGTCCACCTACTCGGGGAATTTGGACAGGTCAAAACAGAGGTGGCAGTTGCAAGGGAAAAGAGCGGAGGAGGCCAGTTTCCCTTCTGTGACAAAGTTCTTCCCGAAGCAGACAGAACCACCCGAAACACCAAGAACCTTAGAATCTCAAGCAGAGGTGAGCCAGACCAAGCATGGGAATATCGCTGAACAATTATTAAATCTTAAATCCAGGAACATATCCAAAATGCTCAGCAAGATGAGGATCCTGAGGTTGACATTTTTTGCTGAGATGCAGAGGAAGCCCCACCTATTGAGAATGGCAATGATTTAGCCACCACTGGAACCGAGGATGAAGAGGAGCCCAAGCCTGAAACCTTAGACCACCATGATTTACCATCTCTCCGTAGAGCCAGGGCTGAATTGGTAGTCAGACACAAGAAGAAGAATCTTGACTTGTTTTTCCGAGTCTGAGTGACAAACATGATTGCATTAATTAATCTGTTTATTGATCCAGACCTAGATTATGGCTGGATGTGGTGTTCTGAACTGGCTGGGAAAGTGGCTGGGAAAGGATCTGTCAATCATGCACTCAATCTTTGCAAATGGGTTGTGGCTTACATGCAACATGGGGAACTACCACTCAATCGGTATGGCCGATTCAACACATCAATTCTTGCAGATGAAGATCTTGCCCAGCAAATCCACCTCCACCTCACAGGAATTGCAAAAGATGGGTACGTTCATGCCCAGGATGTGGTTGATGTCATGGCAACTCCAGAGATGAAACAATATCTTGGCACCAAGAGTGGAATCACAAAACGCACTGGTCGGCAATGGCTCCATGCGATGGAGTGGAGATATGGAAAGGCCACCAAAGGAATGTATATTGACGGCCACAAACGCGGAGATGTTGTTGAATATTGGAAAGGTTTTTTAGCTCACATGATGGAGTACTCCAAATTGATGTCAACTTACAATCGAGATGGCAATGTCCTTACTCACCCAACTGGTGTTGATCTCGCCACTGGAATCCTCCCTCTCGTCAAAATTACCCAAGATGAAAGCACATTCACCATGTACAATCAGCGCTGAACCAAATGGGACCATGCTGATGCAAAGCAGCCAGAGGAGAAGAATGAAGGGCCTTCATTAATGATTTCAGGAATGCTGACACAAGAATGGGGTGAGCTGGAGCACAATGGTGTGTGAGTGGGATTCCTTTCTTTGCATGTTTTACATTTGCTCACCTTTGGATTCATTCAGAACTTCGCATGTAACCTTCAAAGCAGGCAAAAATCGAGATGGCTACTTTGACAACGATGACCTTGTTCAGCAAGTGGAGGTCAGCATGGATATTTTCGAAGACAAAACTCACAGCTTCAAGAGGGCTTTATTTTTATTTGATAACGCTACATCACACCAGAAATGAGCGCTGGTGATAGGTTGTCTCCTCGGCTCAAAGGCCGATTCACCATTTTGACCACATTCTAATCACATCGGATAACTCGCATGAGGTCCCAGAAGCAGTGCGACCACTCCCGACCAAGTCTACCGAGCGCAATATCGTGTCAAACGCGGTCGAGCATTGTATCAAACGCGATCAAACATCGTCGAACATCATTGAGCATTGCGAGCATCGTTGAACATCATTGAGCATTGCGAGCATCATCGAACACGATTGAGCATCGTCAAACGCGGTCGAGCATCATATCGAACATGATTGAACATCGTCAAGCATCGTCGAGCATCATATTGAACGTGATTGAACATCGTCAAGCATCGTCGAGCATCATCGAGCGACATCGGGCACCACATTTGTTATCTATATGGTGGAATAACATGCGCCAGGAAGTATTCCAACTTGTGCTCAAACTTGCTGATAGTAGGTCAGCCTCATTCCAAGTCCCTATCGCGCACAGAACCTGCTGGATGCATTATTGCAAGACTTAGCGCAGTTTATACACAAAGGACAGTCCCCTTTTAGTTCTATACCCTTTATTACTCTTTCATCATATGATATATATCTTTCTTGTTCAGATTCCAGTCTCCTTTTTGGCCTTGTGCCTTAACTCCTATCTTTTGCCTCATGTTCTACACATGTTCTCTAGCCTTTTTAGGTACTTTCTTTATTTTATATAAAAAGATGTACTAGATACAAAGAAAAACAAGAAAGTCGTCGTCTTCCTCCCAGATCACAGTGATTTGAGAGTACAGTTTAGTCTTATTCAGTCCGAAGTTTGGTGTTTTATGCTAAACTTCCTCAAAATTCCTCAAAATTCCTTGCATTATGCTATTTTCACTCTTGCTTCCCTCGATTAGCCTTTTTGTCACTTCTACTACTTGTCTAGTCCCCCAATCTTGCATCTGAACATATCTGTGCACTCGAAGTTCCTCGAAACCTCTTCAAAAAATATCGCAACATCTCGAAAAGCATCACAACATGTCGAAAATCATCGCAAAGTCTCGAAAATCATTGCAACACCTTGAAAAACATCCTTTTAGCCTCGAACTGCTTCGACAAGCAGTTGTTTTATGACTATTTGATGGTCGGTCTGACAGGTGACGTCTAGAGGGCCTCGCATCCTTCCTCTGACTCGTGTTATACCATCCGAAGCCTTTTGTGGGTTTTGTTTGGGTTTCTGGGTTGAGCACCATCACCAGATGCACTGAGTGCTCGCAAGATGGTGAAAAATCCAAAGTTGGGTTGGACTCCACATCTGGGCAGTCCACAAATGCGAGATTCCATGTTGCCGGATGGGTCCATCCAGTCATTCTACTTCACAGATGACCATCCAACCATGGCTGGGTGGTTTAAGGGCATGAAAGTTGTCCTTGAAGAGCATGGGCTGTTTCGGTTGCAAGACAACAGCAAACCTCTCAATGCAGAATGCAAGGATTTCAAATGTGCCAATGGAGCAACAGACTGCTGTTGCCATCACATCCTTTTCAATCAATCGGACTTTACCTGTGTGAAGTCTCATCTTGAAGAAGTCATCATGGCACGTGGTCACCTCTGCAACTTTTACCCCAAATTCCATTGTGAATTAAACTACATTGAACAGTATTGGGGGGCTGTAAAGCTACTGTACAGGTCCAGGCCACAACTCAAGAAAATGGATGAGATGGAAAAGCAAGTAGCAGCATGCCTTGATGACATCCCATTGTTGCAGATCTGAAGGTACAGATTTTGAAATTATATTTGATCAAATCGCTGACTTGCGGTTTCTTATCAATCAGGTTTGCTAATCGTTCAGCACATTTTATGGATGCATATCGGAAGGGCCTCAATGGTCCTCAAGTGGTCTGGGCCAATAGAAAGTACCATGGCCATCAAGTGTTACCAAACAACATCATGGAAACATTAGAAGCTGCGGGGAAGGCTTAATATCATATAGTAGTTAATTACCTCTGATACTCGATCTAGTATTATATACTGTCTACAGCCTCAACGAGCCTGGTAGACACAGTTTTTTTTTTCGACGCAAACACGATTTTGGCCATGGGAATGTGGCTATGCACCAAGTGGCGGTGCTCATTGGGTTTTGATGTCCCCTACCTTACCACCGCATCTTTGCTCTTTCCATCCCGAACCCCCTTTCGCACTTCGCGCAAGATATTTCGCTCCACTCCTTCAATCATCACTCCTTCAATCATCACTCCTTCGAGTGCGTGAATCGCGAAGAATTTGGGGTGGAGCAGGGTAGTGTCGCAATTATCATCTGTGCCATTTGCATGATTGGCTCGTCGTGAAAGCACCTCGCACTTACCCATACTCTTTTCAGGACGGTGGTGCATGACAAAGTTGAACTGTGAAAGATAGAGCAACCAGCAAGCTTGTCTGCGATTTACCTTTTTCATGGTCATGAAGTACTCCAGATTTTTGTGGTCAGTCCAGATCTCTACCTTGTGCTGCACACCTTCAAGGAAATGCCTCCATTCCTCTAATGATCTCATCACTGCTAGCATCTCCTTGTCGTGGATCTCGTAATTTCATTTGACCGCATTGAGCAATTTTGAGTAGAATGCAATAGGGTGCCATTTGAGATCGTTGGCTGATTGCTGTGACAGCACTGAGCCGGTCACATAGTCTGAGCTGTCCGCCTCGATGCAAAATGCTTTGGCATCGTCAGCGAAATGGAGAATAGGGGAGGATGTGACCCGATTCTTGATTTTGTCAAAGGCGCCTTGTTCCAAAGGTCCCCATTCCCATTTGTGCTCCTTCTTTGTGAGCTCAAAGAGGGGTTTCGCATGATGCAAAAAGTCTTTGATGAAGCACCGATAGAAATTCACGAACCCCAGGAATGACTGTACCTCCTTGTGTGTTTTGGGGGTGGGCCATTCAGTGACTCCCGCTACCTTGACGGGATCCATACGAATTTCGCCCTCAGATATGATGAGTCCGAGGTACTCAATCATTGTTTGCTCAAACTCACACTTGTCATGTTGCAGAAACAACCTGTGCACACAAAGGCGCTCCAGGACAAGGTGCGTAATGTGCTGATGTTCATTGATCGATTTCATAAAGATGAGGATGTCATCCAGGTAGACACAGACCACTCCTTCTATAATGAGATCCTGAAAAATGTCATTCATCATCGTTTGGAATGTGGAAGAGGAGTTTGTGAGTCCAAAAAACATCACCAAGGGTTCAAAAAGCCCGTGATTCGTGCAAAAAGCGGCTTTCCATTTGTTGCCCCTTTTCATGTGCACATTGTTGTACCCCCATCGCACATCGAGTTTTGTAAAGTATTTCGTGCCTCTTAGTTGATTTACCAGTTCCGAAATCAGTGGTAGCAGATATCAGTTTTTGATTGTGAGGGCATTGAGAGCGCGATAATCTTGTACAAGCCAGAGGGATCCATCCTTCTCTTTGATAAAGAAGATGGGGGGTGCCATCGGCAACTTCAAGGGGCAAATGCGGCCAGTGGCTAGGTTCTCCTGGATGAATTTGTCCATCTTGGCCTGCTCATTGGGTGTGAGGGGGTAGACCTTGCAGCTAGTGGCTTTCACACCAGGGATGAGTTCGATTGCATGATCCCATACCTTTCGGTCAGGCAAGCGGTCAAATGAAGACTTTGCGAATAGGTCCTCAAACTCGTAGAAGTGCGCAGGGATGGATTCATGAAAGGACTTTGGTTGCGCATTCTTATGGAAGGCCTCTGCTAGCCGTTGTGAAATGTTGGATGTGGTGCAAATGAATTCCACTTTGCAGGGAATGGTAGTGATGAAGATGCGATCTCCCTCTTTGACCAAGTTTTCACTCAAAAGGGGCAGTTCGTCATGGTCTTCATCATTGTTATCATTGTTCACCAGTTGCGGAAGGTCCAGGATGTCCTCCATCTCGACATCAGGGGTAGGCATGGGACCCGCACAACAGGTACAAATGCTAGTGATTTCCCGAAAAGTGCTTTTGTGCTCTTCATTTGTCTCATTCTGACAGGTGCAGCAGTGATTTGGGCATCGACTCATTTTGACCTCATTAGTCTGCCAGTCCACCTCAGGATTATGCTCACGGAGCCAGGTGAGGCCAAGAATAACATCTTGCTTGCCGATGCCAGTCACTGCAAATGTCGCACGTTCAGAGTGGTCACAAAATCATAGTAGGACCTCTACAACTTCCAAGATATTGCCTGCTTCATTCGCTGAGCCATCGACATTGAACACAGGGATGGGTCAGCTGAGCGCTTTTGTTGCGAGGTGATTTCACACAACAAAATCGGAACTGACAAAAAGGCCAGTGGTGCCACAATCAAGTAGTGCCTTGGTCGTGTGCACAGCACCAGTATCAGTGGTTTGCAGCGATACTTCGAGCTCAAATGAGTGGGGGCTCGGGGTTGCCGCTACAGCATAGTGGTCGGGGAGTCATTTCTCCCATTTAGGGCGCTTATGAAAATGCAAACGAGGATAGGGAGGGGTTAGTATGGCTTGCGCATTGTTCACAGAGAGATTGGTCGATGAAATAGAATTTGATTCGTACACTTCATCTACTGACAACACTGCGAAACAATTTTTCATGGACAACAGTGGCGTACTGCTCACTCATTGTTGCTGCAAAAATCCTCCTTTACTTCTACAACAGGCTCCTCGTTCCTCTCGTTTGTGTCATTCACATCCAGTGCTGTGAATTCCTCCTGCCCAAAATTGTGTCGCTCTTCGCCATCCATGTACCAAATGTCAAACTGTCTTGGGCATTCGGGTCGTGTATGACCGGATTCTCCACAATGAAAGCAGATGAGTGCAGATCTGTCCTTTGGTTTAGTGGGTGTGGAGACACTTTGCGCCAAAGGTGTGTATCGCGATGGGGTGGTTGTGTGCAAAATCGGGGGGAGGGGCCACACCATGGTGGGAACAAGCTTGCAGAACATGTTCCCCAGCTGCAAGCTGGTTTCAGATCATGAGGCCATTCACGAAGATGTGCGAAAAGCCTCATTTGCAATGCGATTTTCATTGCAGATGACAGTGGCATTGTACCACTGCTTGGGGGTGTTATCTGAAGGTCGTCCAGTGGTGAGACAGGCAACATGGTCTTGGATCTTCGCATTTAGACCTTGTCGGAATTTGAGGATGATATGTGAGCCCTCAAAGTACTGCGCTCGCTCTACCAATTCGCAAAAGTCATCGACGTACTCATCAACGGTTCATGTACCTTGGAAGTACTTCACAGTCTCGAGCTCAGTCTGCGAAGATTGGATCTCATTCTTCAGACAGAACTCGTTCATGAATTCATCCGCAAAATTGGAGTAGGAGGTGTAGGGGAGTCTTCCACTTAGTTGGTAGTTGCGCATGAGATGATCCACAAACCGTGCAGCTCATCCGCCCTTCATGAATGAGAGGGCCCACATAATCTGTGCATGCTCATCCGCAAATTGATGAGGAGCGAGGGCAAAATAGAGTGCACATGAATTCAGGAATGCTCATCCCTGTGAATGATCACCCGAAAAGTCTGCGGGGTTTGCAGGCTTGGGGTGGTAATCTCGCAACAATGTTTTGTTATGGATTTTGTGAACTACTGGGCCAGGAGACCCTAGGTCTGTGGGGTTGGAGATGCTCAGAAGCACCTGTGGCTCTTTGCAGTCCACCTCTCGTTGCGCGAATACCGCCATAGTCTGTACAAGGCCTGCAATGCTTGCTTTGATGCGCTGGAGGCGGTTCTCATTGTCTGTCTCCATGGGAAGGTTGGTAGTTGTGTAAAGGGGCAGAAGAGTCAAGTGGAGGGATGATAGCAAAGCTTTCCAAAGTCGCAAAGCAGGTGCGAAAATGTGCAAAATTTTCGTAAACTAAGTTGCTGGCTGTGGTAACCTACTACCTTCAGTCCACTAAAGAGAGAGTTTTCTTCTGTAAGGGCAACCTTACGATCAGAGTCCTAAGAACTTGATACTTGCAAGGAAAACCAAAGTTTAGATTCAATAACTATTGAACAAGGAAAAGACCCATACCTTGCAAGGGAAAACCAAAGAGAAAACTCTAAGGAGTCCGGTGCAAGGCCAAAGTATATATATGGAAGGCATGTGACATTCTAAAATACTTGGAGCCCCTTCCATCCTAGCACTAATTCAGATCCAGAGTTGTGTTCCCATTTGGGGAGATGGCCATCAATCAGTGATATTGTCCGCATCAGGCCATACTCGGTAAGTGGTGTCCACATCAGGCCATGATTGGTAATGGGCATGTGAAGACATTCTCGATCATTTCCACAGGTGCAATGATTGCGCAACTGGTTTGCACAAACGCGCAAACTGCGACAATGGTTTGCGCAGGGGTATTGACTGCAAGAATGGCAAGAGTACAATAGGGGCTGATGGATCAACATATCGGAATGTTTGTAGATGGTTGGCACAAAAGGTGCCTTGTTGCGCAAAAGGCACTTTGTTGTGTGAAAGGCACTTTGTTGTGCAAAAGGCACTTTGTTGCGCAAACGTTTGTGGGTGTGCGGAAATGTTCACAAATGTGCGCCAACCATTGTAGGGGCTTGTAAGGTGTTCCCCTTACACCACTGCTTTAACTCTGTAGCAATTGACTTTATTGGCCCACTCCCTGTCGATGACAGTTATGACCAGATAGTAATGATGATGGATCAACTCGGCACAGATATCCAAATAGCTCCCTGCACTACAAAAATGAAAGCAGAAGAATTTGCAAATCTCTTCTTCAACATCTGGTACTGCAAAAACAGGTGTCCACTTGAGATTATCAGTGACCCAAGGGCTGTTCAATATTATGAATACCATCAACATCTCCACTGGATTCTCACCATTTGTTCTCAAAACAGGCTGATCTCCCAAATTACTCCCACCGATGATCAACTCAGTGGAAGATCTAGAAAACTTACCAGCAGAGAACACAGAAATGGAAAATGCGAGACGACTGGTAGAAAGCATCAAAAATGACGTGCTAGAAGCTTGGGACAACATGCTTGCGGCCAAGATCTCACAAGCACATCATGCAAACAAAGATCGGTTGCCCAAACTGGCCTTTCAGGTGGGAAAATGAGTAATGCTTATGGCAGCTCAGAGAAGATGTGAATATATGCAAGAAAAAGACAGCCCCATGGCCAAATTCATGGCTCAATGGGATGGACCATATGAAATACTCGAAGCATACCCCAATTCCTCTACCTACAAACTACTTCTGCCCCCTTCTTCCAAACAATACCCCGTGTTCCATGTCTCTCAATTACAACCGCACCATGAGAACGACGCATCACTTTTTCCATCCCATGAACTGCAACAACTGGTGATGATACTCGACCAGGAAACCTAAACAAAACCCACAATAAGGGCTCAAATGGTATAAGACTAGTTAGAGGAAGGTTGCAAGGTGGTACTAAATATCACCGCTGTTACCCAAGGCTATGAAAACAATTCTAGAGGGTATCCAATGAAGTTCAAGAGTATTCAAAGCACTGCAATGGCGTTTGAGAGAAGTTTGATAAAGATTGAAAGTGTACATAAGCGCTGTGATGACATTTGAGGGAAAGTTTAATGAAGTTCGGGAGTGTACAAAGTGTTGCAATGATGTTTGGAGAAAGCTCGAAGAGGTGCGATGATGTCAAAGAAAGTTTGAAGAGGTGCGATGATGTTCAAAGAAGTTCGAAGGACTTTATAGAAGACGAAGACACTTTCGATGATGGCTGAGGATAGACTATAGGGATGTAGAAAGGCATCGAGAGTGGATAGACAATATGTGATAGTTTCGAGAAGCTAGTATGAGTTCGAGGAAATTCAGCATAAAACACTGAACTTCGAGACTAAGTCAAGATGCTTGGACTCAAGAGAATGGCTCTTAAATCAGACGATTGGTGTGAGAGGATGATATATTCTGTTCTTCTAAGTAGCTAGTACAAGGCTATATATGTTTGGGAGAAGTGATACTAAAAAGGAAATAAAACATGAGGAATACATGAGGCAAGATATAAAACAATAAAGAATCTGTCCCCATTGATCCAATATAGTGTTTCAAAGTCCGGTCTGGTCCGGTTTTTTTGACGACAACAGGGGCAACCGTGGACCGGACCGGTTGCTTACATGCTCAACATCAAGGCAACTGAGGACTGGACTGGTGTAAACCGGTCCTACTCGGTTGCCTCACGGTTGCCAAACCAGTTTAAAACCGGTCCATACTTAGACTGGTCCTGACCAGTTCACAACTGGTCAGGACCGACTATTTGTACACTAATATACATGTCTCGAAGTAATATATTTTGAAAACTAGTAGTAGTAATATAAGTAAACACTACAGACAAAACCATAAATGAATGGCTAGACCATGTGGCTAGTGCTTTGGGGGGTGTATCTATATCATATATGTAGTGTCTAATCCAAGTTTAATGAAAGGATACATTGAACCATTATTGAATTACAGCTCTACAGAGTTTTCAGAGGAATGAGGAGGAAGGGTTGCTTACCATAGATGAATGGTTGTACCGTTTAACTAGTGCTTTAGGGAGCACATATATATAATATATATTGTATTTAATCCAAGTTTACAAAAGGATCGGTTGAGCTGTTATTGAGTTACAGTGCTACGGAGTTTTCAGAGGAATGAGGAAAAAGGGTTGCTTACCATAAATGAATGACTGTACCATTCAACTAGTGCTTTGGGGAGCATATATATATATATGCTATATATAGTGTCTAATCCAGCTTTACAAAAGGATGCATTCAGTCATTATTGAATTATAGTTTGACGGAGTTTTGAGAGGAATAAGGAGGAAGGGTTGCTTACCATAGATGAATGGTTGCATCGTTTGACTAGTGCTTTTGGGAGCATATATATATAATATATATGGTATTTAATCCAAGTTTACGAAAGGATCGGTTAAGCCGTTATTGAATTACAGTGCTACGGAGTTTTCAGAGGAATGGGGAGGAAGGGTGTTTACCATGAATGAACCACTGCACCATTGAACTAGTGCATTTGGGTGGATGTAGATATACTCTATACAGTGTGGAATCCTGGTTTATGGACATAGCTGTTAAGGCATTACAATCCTACAATAACTTATTTAGTCAGTGCCAGCACACAGATTACTTGTATCACATGTAATCAATTGATCACTTGCCTTAGCAACACATCAAATTATGATCAAAGACTGGTTGGAACCGGTCTTTACCTGGTCCATAATTATTTGAAAAACTATGCAACTGGCAACCGGACCGGTCCACAACCGCTGCTGCAGAACCTGCAAGACAGACCAGACCGCAGTTGGGTCCGGTTCAGTTGCTGGTTTTTTTTCGGTCCATGCAACCGGACTTTCAAACACTAATCCAATATATCATCAAGATGTCAAAGCACCACAATCACATCCTAAAATCCTGTTGTTGTGTCTCCTTGTGTCCGGTGGTGCTTGATATGTGATGCACTAACTCTTACAAGGTGTGCTGCATGTATCCAAAGGGTGGTGCAATAGGTGTATGGTGGCCGAAGGCGTTCAAAGTGCTGCAAAGTCGTTCGAAATTGTTCGAAATTGTTCAAAGTAGTTTTGGAGTGGTCTCACAGGGTTCGTAGGGGTTGGGAGCGTGCGTGTTGATGTGTCGATGCCTCTGGAGATGTTCCCAGAGCTTAGTGAGCATGGTCGACCTATCATCCTCCCCCTTACTGAAATCCTGACTGTCCCAGTCAGCTGATCAGAGTCATGTGCAAAATGCATGATCGTGTTGAAGCTGTAAAAAAAAACTCGAAAACTTCTTGTTCTCCTTCCTCAACATCTAAACTCTCGATACTAGCTTTTCATTATGTCTCTCCTCACCGAACTCAATACCAAAGTCCTCGAATATGCCAAATTGAAGCCAGATCGCGGTGTCGCAGAAGACCTCGACTTTGAAGCGTGGGGGAAAGGGTTTTGTGAGAAGATGGTAAGTTTCTGATTCTTATTCGATATTCGGATTCTAATGCGATATGTTCAGGTAGAATACGACGAACTGGCTGACAATTTGGGTGAAGAGGGCGATTCGCCCATGCAACCTGTCAAAGAAGTTTTCGAGCTTTTCAAACCGATGGCTCAACGCGAATGGCTTTCATGGGGGGAGACTTTTTATTTGCAGATCTGAGTGAGCAGGTAGAGTGAGAGCAAAGGGAAGAGGAAGTGAGATGGGTTTGGGAGGAGGAAGAGGAGGCTCACAGGGCGGAGGAAGATGCAAAGAAGGCAAAGATCAAGGCTCAGAGGGGGGGCGTTAGGAGATGCTCAAAATGCAGCTCTTGCTGCATTTCATGCTAAATCTTTGTCAAAGGAGGAACTGCAGCAACAAAATGCAGAGCTCGCAGTGGAAGCGCGAGCAATTGAGAGGCTAGAGGCTGGAGAGGAGGACAAGTAGGAAGATTTAGGAGAATTGCCAATAATCAGGATTGGGAAGTGGAAGGCAGTGGAGATCGAGGGAAGCGAGGATGAGGAGGACGAGGTAGAAAGCAAGTGGAGGAGGTTTGCTGAGGGCAGACTTCTTGATTTTGAAGGCCTAGTAAGTTTTTTTGTTTGGCTTCAATGTCTTTTCTGATTGCTAACAATGTCATAGTGCGATCGATGTGCTAGGATGAGATCCCAGCTGTTGTGTGTTGTCAAGGAAGGAGCCCCAAAGTGCATGAAGTGCACTCAAGCAGTGCAGGGGTGCTACTGGGAAGGGGTCTTGAGGCAGGGACTTCGCAAAGGTGAAGTGAGAGGATTCAGGGTTGCGAAACAAGAATCGCACCCAAAACCAGGTACAAAATTTATTCAAAATAATTTCATAGGGTACACTAACCTATCCTTCAGATCAAAAGTACCTCAAATTTGCGTCATGGGTCCTGTCCCAGAAATTGAACTGGTAGCCAGCCCTTCAAGACCATTGAAGGAGAAAAAGAGGTCATCGAAGGGAAAGGGAAAGGCAAAAGCAAAAGTATCACATGGTTTTGAAGAGGGTGAGGATGTCGATGAGGAAGTCGTGACTTGTCGTCGATTCCTGGCAACGAGGTTGGCAGAGTTGAAGGTCGAGATGGAGGTCTTGTGTAGGCAGATAGAAATGGTGGAGGAGATGTTGGAAGAGTAGAAGATTTTGTTGTCCTTTCTGTTTTATAATTTTGATTTTTTTGTGAGTCTTGAAAGTAGCGATAAGAAAAGTAAGAAAGAAAAGAAAGAAGAAAGAAAAAAAAGGAATAAGGGAAAGTCTCAGTAGATCATCATGGCTGAAAAACCCTTTTGGAGTTTGCGCGACCACGCTATAATGCGATATCACGACTTGTATTGTACACTAAAAGAAATCAAAGTCATAGGTAAGTGATTGTGAACATGGAAAAAGAAATAGTTATTTGTCTTCAAAGTCCGGAAGATCTTCAGGAATATCTTCATCGACATTCAAAGTGTTTTGAAGTTTTTTGAGGCATTCTGAGTCGATATCGAGGAAGTTCGGTGGCAGGGGAATTGATTTTCGTGCAAAATAGGGAAGGAGTTGGAAGGCTGCGACTGGTCGATGAAATACTGATCCATCGAGTTCACAGATGATGTAGGCTCCTCCATAGTCTCAATCAATGACAATGAGGGGACCTAAATATTGAGGATGCATCTTCTGATTGAGAGATTTCTCAATTTGCATGTTGCAAAGTAGGACCAGGTCGCCTTTTTCAAAGTCATAGTCATGCATTGTTCATTTGTGAACGAGTTCAAAATGTTTCACAGCTTTGAGTCGAGCAGTATAGACTTTTGAATAGAGAATTTCGAGGTCGGATGATCGTTTCTGCAGTGCTATTGCTCTTCAAGTGATGAGATAAGTTGTCGATAAGATAGAATTGGGAGGGGGTTGCAAGTATGTTGCTTTGGAGATGTTGAGTGGGATTAGGGGATGTGATCCTGTAATTGCGAAATAAGGAGAGCAACCCATGCGTCTATGAACTGTAACTCATTCTGCCCAAAACACTGAGTGTGCTCCAGCTGACCATTTACTCTGATCTCCATCGACTGCTTTGAATAACGATTGTCGAATATCAAAGTGAGCTCATTCGACGATTCCATTTGCATGAGAGTTGTAGCCGCTAATTTGAATGTGGTTAATGTGATATCGTTTTGAAAGGTACTCCAACGCTGTGATGAATGCTGATCCATTATCGCTCACGATTTCATATAGTGAATCCCATCTACAAATGATATCTTCGAAGATCCAGTTCCCGAGGGTTGTGGCATTTTCTTGTCGAAGGTTTCGCCACTCAGGATAAGTTGTTGGTGAACATTGACCTTGTACAATATACTTGAATCCGCTCGAGGGAGGCATTTGCATGGTATCAATGTAGACTTTGCCACATAAACTGCGGGTGTGGCGACAGTAGGTGGGATAAGGAGATTTCGAGTTTGTCATACTTGGCACAGGTGGCAAGTGCGAATATACCATACGATGTCTGCTTTCATGTTAGGCCACCAGAATCGTAGGGAAATAATGGCTTTTGTTGCAAAGACCATTTTTTGTCCAATATCGTCATGAGCTGCACAAATAACTTCGAGAAGACGTTCAGGAATTGCAATGATTTTGTGAGCTCCGTGCGAGTCCTTCCTCCAAAGTTTACAGCAATCTAAGAAGAATTCAGTGCAATATCGAATGAAGGTAGCATATTCAGAATCTGATAAATCTGGAGGTCGTACCAAATCCTCTAACCATTTTTGAATGCAAATTATTCTTTTGTCTTCCTTTTTCACATTGTTCATTTTTGGGACATCGTCGTAGGTCAGATCCTCCCCCTTACTGAGATCTGAAGAGAGGGAGAGTGTTGAAACTTGATAGGAAGTGAAGGGTCAAGTCATCACGGGATTGATTTGGTGTACGAAACCGTGAAGACAGTTGATCCAGTCTCCAAAATTGTTTTCGTTATCGAACTGGTCATCTTCATCTTGTGGAGGACATCTCAAAAGTCCATCTGGACCATGATGTGTACCTGCAACATGAATTAATGTGAAGTGAAAAGTGAGGATTGAGACGATCCATCGATTGATGCTAGCACTAGGTGCAATATCAGGGTTCGAGAGCATGCCTTTGATATACCTTGTGTCAACTTCGACGATGAGGTTTTGGACCCCTATTAGGTACAATCAAAGTGCTCCAAGAGCACAATATAGACTGTAGAGTTCGAGTTTCGCTTGCAAAAACCGGGATTCACGGTCGTCAAGTGTGATTGAGCCGAATCAACTGTAGTATCGTTTTCAAGGGTTGTCGGGATCACATTGCGCAAGAAAGAAGCCAATAGCCATGTATGAAGTATCGACTGATAGGATAACTGGGGCATCGGATGAGTAGTCGATAGCACAAATTGCTGGGGAATTGATCAATGCTTGCTTCAGGTCTTCCTGTGCTGCAATTTGTTTTGGTCCGAAATCGAAAGGGACATCTTTTCGTGTAAGGTGTATTAGAGCTGTAGCATGTTGAGTGAAGTTTCGAATAAAGATACAACAAACTCCAATAGTTCCTAGAAATGCCTTGACTTTGGTAAGGCTTTGACAAGGCCCCCATTTGCTAACCACTGCGATGCAAGTGGGATCGGCCATACAACCTTTGATATTGCATCGATGACCTAGAACAATTATTTTGGGGATGCAAAGGTAAAGTTTTGGACCAGAAAATGTTCCTCCGCAATACTTCATGCATTGGACTATACGATTTAGATTCCCGAAATGTTCCCAAACAAAGCGTCGAATGCCTGGATTATCAGCGATCATTTTGTAAGATCCTCTGATAGTTCAATATTCTGATTTTGGACCCTTAACTGGTGTGTCGTCGATGTAAAGGATGGTGATATGAGGGATTTCGGGTTGTAGGATAAATGTTACATCGTCGTGTAAGATTGGAACCAAGTTCATCCAACCCATCGGTAGGGTGACAATTCGAAGCGCTCCAAAAGGTGTCTGAAATGTTGTTAGATCTCGGGATGATTCTGCGACTTTCCTTTTGTTGAATGTGACATATAGGTCCAACATTCCACCACAAGCACATCCGCCAAATTGTTCAGCTAGATGCTTGGGGATCGGGACGACGCCAGAGTGTTGAATCGTTACTTGATTAAGAGGCTCGAGACTGTGAACGATTCGAAGTTCTTTGCAATGCAAAACCATCACGACTGATACAATGAGTTCGACGACTCGTATACTCTTGCTTCTATCTTCTTTTTCAGCATCTCGCAGATCTGTTCATACAGACCAGGAGGTATAGGGATATTATGTTCAACCCATGGAGTGTGAGGAATAACAAGGAATTTGATAGGAGGAAAGAAATCAGGGCAAAAGCTTCCTCGTTCTTGTTCGGTCCATGCAAAACCCATTTCATGATTTTGAATAAAATCATGCATAAGCTTTCATTCTTCTGGCCATAGGAAATTGCCAGGATGGTTTTTGTTGATAATAGCTTTGTGTTCGAGTGTATATCGGGGAGAAGGGATGAACGATGGGGGGTGAGGATTGAGTTTTGGCATTTTCTCAAGGGGGTCACCAGTGATTGTTCAAATGATGTGAAATCAATCAGGTAGTTCAGTAATAACTGGTCAAACTTTCCGTGCAACTGGTTTGTATTTCTTCTTCAAGGCTGCAAAGATTGGGTATATAGAGTTGGTTGACGAGATGTGGGGAGGGGAAATGATAGTGGAGTTGTGCATTGAGGTGGCCGTTGAGGCCGATAAAGATGTTGCATACTGGCGACTAGCCATTAAATATAAGTTCACAAGAATCAAGGAAAAGGAAAAGGGGTTCGAAGAGTTCGAGGAGTCAATATCGGGAATAATCACAGTGTACTCAATAGTTATAGAGGAATTAGAATGGTTGAAAGAAATAATGAAGGTGCACTGGTTATTCTCTGAGATTTTATCCTCTAGTTGCGAAAATCCTTGTGAACTACTCTTCTTCGATGATTAGATCAGGGGATAGTCGGAATAGTGCAGGATCGTGTCGAGTTCAGATCAAATATCGTTATCATTTGTGCTTCATTTCGATAATTCTTCACCATACTCTCTGTGAGAACATCAAATGGTCGTCTGAGCAGAATGCTGATGCTGGATCACAGATGATGTGTATTTGCATCTAGAGAGTGATGCTACTGACTTTGCAAGGTATGTTCCGTGCTAAACCTAGACTCTGGTCAATACCACCATTAGCCGATTGTAGAGGGATGTGTATCAAAGGATCGTATGTGAGACCGAGTTCATGACAGACTTCTTCCGACATTGCGATGATCGATGAACCTGGATTGACTATGCTTTTGACTGGATTTCTGCCGTTGACGTTCATAATAACCGATCTAATAGAATGTGATTCCTTGCTGTGATAAAAGGTTCAGGTATTTCTCCAGGGTGAAGACTGCTAATATAGGTTTTGTAAGGGTCATCAATTACGAAAATGTCATCGTGAAGGAGATTCGTAGTGTTATTTCCTTCAGGTTGCTGGATACGATGCACAGTGACCTGTTCCTTCCATTTCATACAAACTTCGGGCGATAGCAAAAGTAATTCTTTGGGTGTTAGAGTAATAATCAGTGTTTTCATCGATTGAGTGAAGACATCTTCAGTGATTTTGTCCTTTTGAATGGGGGCTTGGGTATGGTATGATGGGCCATCTTTTGCTTTTCCTGTCAATGCAAAGTTGCATTCATGAGGAGGTAGGTACAAATTTTCTTTAGCACCATTGTAGGGATGTATTACCAGTTGCAATGGTTTCTCAGAGGTCGAAGATGGTGCCAAATTTGAAGTAGGTGGGTTGGTTGCTGTAGACGATATTGACAGTGCAGGTAGTTGTGGGACGAGCTGTTCGACCAGTGCAGGGATTGAGGGCCATGAGGTAGGAACTGTTGGCACATTCGAATCAGTTTGCGCAAAAGGTCTACCACTTCACAAAGCATATATCTCTTGTTCAAGTTGTGCAATATGATCTTTGGCTGTTGTGGATAGGTCGGTAATTTGGTAGACACCTCTGGATGGCGTCGAAGAAACTGTCAAAGGTGCAATATTATACATTAGCGAAGGGGTAACATTAGATGGAGGGTTTCATTGAGTCCATTTGTCAATCCTGTCCTTGATAAAATGACTGGGGATGCTTCGAGGAGTGAATTGACTATTTGGGAGAACAATTTTGCCTTCAGTGTTCTTCTTACACTTTCCTTCGTTGATATAAGACTGGCAAACCAAGCAATCACTAATAAAATGTCCTGTAAGCCCACAAAAGATGCAAACTAAAGTTTCGAGCTGGTCCGAATGAAATCCACTGTTAGGTTGAGTAGTGTTCGTGGTCTTTGAACCTGCTAAAGCTGTTATGAGAGTGGCTGTGAATTTCTTGAGGATTGCCGTAAGGTCTTCTGATTTAAATTGAGGTGAAGATGTCGAGGTTGTTGGGATTGCCAAAGGTGCTGAAGAATGCAAACTGAGTAGCGATGTTGAATCTGAGCCGATAGATCCTGCTAAAACAAACTTTGCTGCTGCATGAATATTGTCGAGTGGGTAGGGATCATCAGGGTAGTGATTGGGGAATTTTAGTTCGAGTCGTTGAGTGATTCTAGCCCATAGACCTGGTTGGAAACCCCGGACAAAGGCTCTGCTTTGTTCAGCATCAGAAATCCTGCCTTTAGTAGATAGAAACTTTGTAATGTTATAGAATGACCGAAAGTATAATCCCAAATCACTCGCATTGTAAATACCTATGCGAAGTTGTTTGCCGACGAGTTTGTCCATGTCTGAAATTGACCATTTCCGATCGTCTTTGGAACCAGGGTACAGTTGGTGAATAGCGATGTGAAAGTTCTGGAATGAAATGCCGGTGTCATATTCTGGAATTGATTCCCAGAGTTCGGAAGTGTCGATATCAAGGTAGCGACAAGTGTGCTTCTTCATTTCTTCCGAGTTTGTGACATTGCATGCTGAGAAAAGCAATTTGAGCTTGTTAAAATATCAGCAAAGTTCTCGCAGCTGGGTAGGGTCAAATTTCAGAGCCGTGGAATGACCACGAGCTGGCATTGTTGCTTGTGTAGTCATGAATGCGATGTTTCTAGGGGTAGGGGTTAAAATTTGTGTGAATGATGGTAGAAGAGTCAAAGTTGTTGGAAGGATGAATGAAGATGTAGATGATGAAGATGAAGAAGTAGAGGATGATGTTGAGGGCGATGAGATTGGTGAAGGGAATAGTCGACAATGAGTTGATTCTGGTTTGGAAACAGGGATTAGAATATCTCCTGATTGTTCGAGAGATTTGAAGGTGTGGTGAGTGTCGATTTGTAGGTTTCTAGCTTGTGTTGGCCTAAGCCGGGAGATTCAAGATGGATTAGGCAATGAAATGATTTAGAAACCCCTCATGGTGGGCTCCAAAATGATGATACTCAACCAGGAAACCCAAACAAAACCCACAATAAGGGCTCGAATGGTATAACGCTAGTTAGAGGAAGGTTGCAAGGTGGTACTAAATATCACCGCTGTTACCCAAGGCTATGAAAACGATTCTAGAGGGTATCCGATGAAGTTCGATGAAGTTTGAGAGTATTCAAAGCACTGCAATGATGTTTGAGAGAAGTTCGATAAAGATCGAAAGTGTACAAAGCGCTGCAATGATGTTTGAGGGAAAGTTTAATGAAGTTCGGGAGTGTACAAAGTGTTGCGATGATGTTTGGAGAAAGCTCGAAGAGGTGCGATGATGTCAAAGAAAGTTCAAAGAGGTGCGACAATGTTCAAAGAAGTTTGAAGGACTTTATAGAAGACGAGGATGCTTTCAACGATGGCTGAGGATAGACTATAGGGATGTAGAAAGACATTGAGAGTGGATAGACAATATGTGATAGTTTCGAGAAGCTAGTACGAGGAGTTCAAGGAAATTCAGCATAAAACACTGAACTTCGAGACTAAGTCAAGACACTTGGACTCAAGAGAATGGCTCTTAAATCAGACGATTGGTGTGAGAGGACGATATATTCTGTTCTTCTAAGTAGCTAGTACAAGGCTATATATGTTTGGGAGAAGTGATACTAAAAAGGAAATAAAACATGAGGAATACATGAGGCAAGATATAAAACAATAGAGAATCTGTCCCCATTGATCCAATATATCATCAAGATGTCCAAGCACCACAATCATGTCCTAAAATCCTGTCGTTGTGTCTTCCTCGTGTCTGGTGGTGCTCGATATGTGACCCACTAACTCTTACAAGGTGTGCTGCATGTATCCGAAGGGCGGTGCGATAGGTGTATGGCAGCCAAAGGTGTTCGAAGTGCTGCAAAGTCATTCGAAGTCATTCGAAGTCATTCGAGATCATTTGAAGTAGTTTTGGAGCGGTCTCGTGGGGTTCATAGGGGTTGGGAGCATGTGTGTTGATGTGTTGATGCCTCTGGAGATGTTCCCAGAGCTTAGTGAGCACGGTTAGTGTTCAAAGGTCCGGTTCAGTCCAGTTTTTCAACCCCCAAGAGGGGCAACCATGGACTGCAACCGGTCCAAACAGTTGCCCTAATTGGAAGGACCACAACCGATTGGAACTGGTTTTTCCAGCATTTTTTGATATATAATTACAGTTACTATATTTTAAATACAACTAATTACAATGCACCCTGTGAGCAGGTGCTCGCAGCAGTGAGGAGTCATTCAGAGAGAAAAAAAAGAAAAAAGACAAAAAAGAAAAAGAAAACATAAAAAGCGACCCCACTCCTGCGTTGGCAGCAAGGGTAGGGTGGTGCTGTCATTGTCGTCCCTGTCCTGCATTCGGTGTTGTTGTCCTGCATTCAGCATTGTTGTCTTGCATTTGGCATTGTTGTCCTGCATTCAGCATTATGGTCCTGCATTTGGCGTTGTTGTCCTGCATTCAGCATTGTGGTCCTGCATTTGGTGTTGTCATCCCCCGTGTTCATCGTCATTGTCCCTGCATTATGTGTTGCCCCTGCTTCTTTGTGTCGTCTCCTTGCCCCGCTGTGATGCTGAATCGTCGTCCCTGGTATTCGTTCTTCATCGTCGTCCCCATTGTCCCCACTGTCTGTCATCCCCACCATTCTCCATCCCTGTCGCTCGTCGTCCCCGCCATTCGCCATCATCTTCATGTCATCATTTGATGTCCCCCTGTTCCACTATTGTCAGCACCTCCATCTCCCCCCATGAGCAGTGGCTCGTGGGTGGGGTGGTGGCGCTGTGTGATGTGGCAGCATTGGGTAGGTGGTGGTGTTGGGTGTGGTCATCGTGGTCCAGAAGGAGCCCATTGCTGCCCTGCAAGCAGCGGCTCACAGCAGCAGTGAAGGCGTCATTCAGTTGTTATCAAAATGAAAAGTACCTAAAAAAGAAGAAAAAACTTTTAGTTAGTTAGTTAGTTAGTAAAAGAAAGGAATCAACGATAAAACAACATACCCTAGGGCCCAAATGACCCTTGTTCATTGTTTGGGCCATCTACTTTGTGTTTGTTCAGTTGTTGTGGTCATTTTCATGGAAACGGTGATGATGCTCAACCCGGAAACCCAAACAAAACCCACAAAAGGCTTCGGATGGTATAACACGAGTCAGAGGAAGGATGTGAGGCCCTCTAGACGTCACCTGTCAGACTGACCATCAAATAGTCATAAAACAACTGCTTGTCAAAGCAGTTCAAGGCTAAAAGGATGATTTTTGAGGTGTTGCAATGATTTTCGAGACTTTGCGATGATTTTCGAGATGTCACAATGCTTTTCGAGATGTTGCGATATTTTTCGAAGAGGTCTCGAGGAACTTCGAGTGCACAGATATGTTCGGACGCAAGATCGGGGGACTAGACGAGTAGTAGAAGTGACAAAAAGACTAATCGAGGGAAGCGAGAGTGAAAATAGCATAATGCGAGGAATTTTGAGGAAGTTTAGCATAAAACACCAAACTTCGGACTGAATAAGACTAAACTGTACTCTCAAATCACTGTGATCTGGGAGGAAGACGACGACTTTCTTGTTTTTCTTTGTATCTAGTACATCTTTTTATATAAAATAAAGAAAGTACCTAAAAAGGCTAGAGAACATGTGTAGAACATGAGGCAAAAGATATGAGTTAAGGCACAAGGCCAAAAAGGAGACTGGAATCTGAACAAGAAAGATATATATCATATGATGAAAGAGTAATAAAGGGTATAGAACTAAAAGGGGACTGTCCTTTGTGTATAAACTGTGCTAAGTCTCACAATAATGCATCCAGCGGGTTCTGTGCATGATAGGGACTTGGAACAAGGGTGACCTACTATCAGCAAGTTTGAGCACGAGTTGGAATACTTCCTGGCACATGTTATTCCACCATATAGATAACAAATGTGGCGCCCAATGTCGCTCACAGTCTCTCGATATCGATCGATAACGCTCGACGATGCTCGACGATACTTGACGATGTTCGATCGCATTCGATACGATGCTCGACCGCATTCGATGATGCTCAATTGCGTTTGATACGATGCTCAACCGCATTCGATGATGCTCAATTGCGTTCGACGATGCTCGATGATGTTAGACAATGTTCAATCGCGTTCGATACAATGCTCGACCACATTCGACAATGCTCGATTGCATTCGACAATGCTCGCGATGCTCAACCGCGTTCGACACGATATCACGCTTGGTAGACTTGGTCGGGAGTGGTCGCACTGCTTCTGGGACCTCGTGCGAGTTATCCGATGTGATTAGAATGTGGTCAAAATGGTGAATCAGCCTTTGAGCTGAGGAGACAACCTATCAACGGTGTGGTTGGTGTTGTTGTCGTGGTCATGGGAAGTCATCTGGGAAAGTGGTGCCACATTTGTTTTTGGTGAACAAACGTGATCACATGGTCTGTGCACAGCCACAGGGTATAAAAGCACTCACCAAACAACTGTTTTTCCCCTGGGCTTGTCCCACTGAATGGAAATATAGTATAAATAGTATTATTTAGTACATTTATTAGTTCTTATTTCTTCTTTCTATGTCAATATAAACTACCTATGTAGAATATTATACATACCATAAAAAACCAGTTGCAGCCAATTGCGACCGGTTTTATAATGGTCTTCAAATATTTTTGAAGTAAGGCAACCGGCAACCCAACCGTCTGCAAAAGTGAGCAACCATAACCGACAGTCCGGTTGCAATCGGTTGGGTTGGGTTCGGTTTCGGTTGTTTTTTTGGTCCAACCAACCAGACCTTCAAACACTAAGCACGGTGGACCTATCACCAGGGCCCATCATAACAATCGAAGGTTCAACAGAGTATTTCATTGATCACATCCTCGACAAACGCCCATGAGGTCGAGGAAAACAATACCTTGTATGATGGCTCAGCTATGGACCAGGATCTGACCTATGGCTACCATGTTCAGAGGTGCTCAACACTGAGGCACTGGCTACCTGGGAAGCAAAAGCCTGGGGGGTGTAGCAATTTTTTGGAGACAGAAGGAGTGTAAGAGATTCTCTCTTACTATGCATATCCCAATCACATTGCACAGCTATCACGGTCACTTATATATCACATGTAATGAGGTTCATTAGTATTGTACCATTATTTGTACTAGTATCACTTCTTGAATCCATACTCTCGTCATCTCATTTCCTTGTCCTCTTAGTGTTGGAAGTCGATACTTCCTTCCATCAATGTGCATCAATCTTCCTAATAGAGGCTGATGCCAAAGAACAGTATAGTAAATAAGTATAGAGCAAGTAGTACAGGAACAACAAAGGCTAGACAGAGAAAGGATCTGAGAGAGTATATAGGTGGGCACATTGGAATACACCTGCCCACAGCCATGCCCCAGCAGAGGTCACCCAGCATTGTGACCTTCTGCATGTTGTAAGCAGCAGGTCACAAGCCATCTGTGACCCATCCCTTTAATAGGCCACTGGGGTCTCCACATTCTCTCAGAACTTCAAGGTCTAAGCCAGTACCATCTGGAAGCCCAAAGCAGATCAGTTGTCCTGTTGGCTGTAGCTGAGCATTAGGAGCCATCATCCAAAGGGCAGATGGTGGAAGACAAGAGATGATGCTTGCATTGCTATCCATCAATAACTAAATCATGCTGTATGATTATATCATGAAAGCTGATAACCTATTTTGGGACAGAGACCCCAGAAGTATGGTATCTCAGTTCACCCAGGTGGGTTGATATCACAGCTTTTTCAGGTAGGCCCCCCTGCTTACTACTATGCTAAGGGAGATAATGTAGTCTCATTGCTCTAATTCATGCTTAAGAAGTGATGTAGATGAATGGCGAAGATGGGAGGAACACATGAAACACAGGAAATGCACATCGCAGCATGTGGGTGACAAGGTGTCTCACATCGGGAAGATCAATTGAAAACTTTGCTGAAAACCAACTGAAAACAATAGTTTCTGTAGAGAATCAATTCCTAGAATAGATGAGAATACACTATAGGTACAGTGAGCAAACTATGTGGAAAGTACGAGAGTTGATGCTCACCTCAGTCCTTGTAAGATAGAGGTCATTAGGAACCGACACCCTTATGTAAGCAAGAACAACGACCACTATTGCTGACGACCACCACCACATAAAAATATTCTAAACCCTGGGAATGGTGCATTGTATGTTAAGGAAGAAGTCCTAGCAGTCAGAACATTAATTTTCTTAGTGTATCTAATGTAGTAACAGTTTTCATTTTCATTTTTTTTCAAGTTCTCAAATGTGTTTTTACATTGAACTGAGCATTTTGGCGAAACTGAACGATTGTACGATCATGGATTTGGCTGCTGACTAAGCCAATCACGTGATGTATAGCCAGCAAAAGAAAGTGAGGAGGAAGAGCAATATTTGGAAGAAAATGCCAAGAAAAACCCATGCAAATTGTGCTCGAGCTGAAAACCTCTGTAAAGGGCAGAAATTGGTCACTAATACAACTGTGGAAGAGGTGGAAGATCATGATTCCATACACTTGCCGCTGCACGTGCTGATGATGCTCAACCCGGGAAAACCACCAGAACTGCCGATGAGGCAATCGATGATGTTTGCAACGAGTCAGAGGAGGGTTGCGAGACGTTCCAAAAGTTCATGGTCAAACCTCTGAGAAGATTACTAGTTAACACTAGTCATGAAGGTAGTGTTATGAGAGACAAAGGCATTTGTCGTGGTCCGATCGAGTATCGATCGATATCAAGGGTGATCGACAAGATCGACGGCAAATGAGTTTTATTGTCGATGGTCAATATGTGAATTATGGGGACCTTTCGATAGGTCGATGGTATACGAAGGGTGTGGCAAACTGCTATGAAGTGTTGGAAGGGTTGCTAGAACTAATGATGAGAGGATCGAGGGAGGATCGAGGATGCGACGATTGCAGAGGTTTCTCGTCAATCGAGAAAACCTGCAGAGACTTAGATTGTTTTAGAAAGTTGATCGGATGCTTAGAACTGTATACGAGATGATATGTGAAGATGATTTCTTGTTATTTTCAAGTAGATACTACAGAGTTTTATATGTTTTAAAGAAACTTCCTAAAATGGAATGAGAAACATGTGTAGAACATGAGGCAAAAGATATGAGTTAAGGCACAAGGCCATAAAGGAGACTGGAATCCGAACAAGAAAGATATATATATCATATGATGAAAGAGTAATAAAAGGAAAGAACTAAAAGAGACTGTCCTTTGTGTATAAACTGCACTAAGTCTCGCAATAATGCATCCAGCGGGTTCTGTGTGCAATAGGGACTTGGAATGAGGCTGACCTATGATCAGCAGGTTTGAGCACGAGTTGGAATACGTCCTAGTGCATGGTCTTCCACCATTTAGATAACAAAGGCGGCGCCCAATGTTGCTCGTAGTTTCTCAATATCGATCGATGACACTCGACGATGTTCGACGATGCTCGATCGCAGTTGTGGCTTGTTCGAAGTTGGTCGGGGATGTTTGATGGTCGTGTAGGGGAATCTTAGTGACTTTCGGGGTAGTCCTAAGGCTGTGCGATGTGGGCTTTTGATATGATCAATGTCGCTGGTGATGTTTTGACGCGGTCGATATGATATTGCGATCGATAGAGTGGGTCGCACTGCGTCTGGGATGTCGTAGGAGTTAGCCAACATGATTAGAATGATGCTAAAGTGGTGAATCGGTCCTTGAGCCGAGGAGACAACCTATCATCCTCCCCCTTACTGAAATTCTGACCGTCCCGGTCAGTCAAGCCAAAACAACCAGGTCATGTGACATTGTTGATCGCTGATATGCTCGACCCAGAAACCCCAAACAAAACCTACTAAAATGGCCTTGGATGGTATAACACGAGTTAGAGGAAGGGTACGAGGTGGTACTAAAAGTCACCGAATCCAACCCAATGGAGGTGTAAGACGTCCAAGTGGGTACGAAGGGTTTCGATAACATTCAAAGGGGCACGAGATCTCTCGATGTAAGTTTGAGGGAGATCAATAAGGTTCGAGGGTTAGAGGAGACGTTCGAGGTAATTGGGAATGGTATAGACAGTTTTATGAAGTGTGTAGAAGGAATATGTGAGTGGGGCGGCGATGATAGTGACGAGGGGCGATAATGATATATGACGGACGAAGGGTTCGAGGGCTAATACAAAGTTTCGAGGAAGTTCGCAATGATTCGCAGAACTTTGGGCTAGACGAGAGGCTTGGACTCAAGAGCTGAACTCTTAAATCAGACTATAGTGAAGTAAGACGATCTCTTTCTTCCTTTTCAAGTGAGTAACTATTACAAGTTTAAATAAGTTCTGAAGAGGTACTACCAAAAGGGGGAAGGAGAACATGAGGCCTACATGAGGTGAAGTCTAGGATAAAAGATAAACCTCTATCACTGAGTAAAACAATAAAAGATAAGAATTAAATCTCTGGAGTCCTGATATGTGCGAAATGTACTCGTCCTATGTCATTACAAACCATCTAAACATTTGAAATTTGCCTCATTGTGTCCTTAGTCGTCTCGCGCGTGCTCAGTCAGTGGCCAAATAGCTTGGTCAACCTTGCTATGACTTGTCAGCGTGTAGTAAGAGTGCCAGAGGCCATGATGACGGCGGCCGAGCGCGTTCGAAGTGTTCCTATATCGTTCGAGGGGGATCGAGGGGGATCGAGGTAGTGCAAGGCTGCTCGAAGCCTGTTTGGGAGTGTTTTGCGAGGCTCGAAGGCATTCAATGGGTTCTGAGTGTTGTGAGAGATTGATGCGGAACTGCTGTGAGTGGTTACAGACCTTATAGTGCTAGGTGGACCTATCATCGCTGATTTAAGATGCATCGTGGTTTGAACTTTTCTCTTTTCATTTGATCTCTTCCATCCATCTCCTCGACAACATGTCTATCCTCGCCAAACTCGCTCTTCCCATCCTCGAACATGCAAAATTGATGCCCGAGGCTGGCAAAGCTGAAGAGTTGGACTTCGAAGTGTGGGGTCGTGTTTTTTGTGAGAAAATGGTATGTCCTTCCCTTTTCTTGGGTTTATCTGCTTCCTAATCTTGTTTGATAGGCTGAATACAATGACCTGATCAGGTCGTTCGACGAGGCATGCAATGAACATGTGCAGGCGACGTTAGACGAGGCAGTCGGCCTCTTCATACCATTTGCTCGCGAGGATTGGGTTTCGTGGGGTGGGAAGTATCTTTTTGTGGAGTATTCAAGGAAGGTAGAGGAAGAGAGGAAGAGAGAGGAGGAGAGGGAGGCTCGGCAGGTGGCTGTCAAGGCAAAAGTGAAGAGGATCGAGGAACGACGAGACGTGCTGGTCAAGGCGCGTCGAGCTTTCTTGGCCAAAGTCCGGGCCAAAACCATTTCAAAGGACAAATTCCGCGATCGTACAGCTGCGCTCAAGCTGATGCGCCTCTCAATCGATCGGGACAAGGCCACGGACGAAGCAGCGCCCCTGGTCGATGACCTACTGGATGTCGAGCGGATCATCGAGAAGAGGAAGGCAGACGAGATGGATGATGAGGAGGAAGGTGAGGATGAACTGGATGAGGAGCCCACGGTCACAAAGCGGGTGCGCATCGAGGAAGGTGAGCTGATCACCTTCCATGGGCTGGTAAGTCATCATTTTCTTTCTATATCGTGCAGGCTAATCACACCTTCAATATTGCTTTAGTGTGATCGATGCGCCGGACTAAGGATGACTCAGGAGTGTATCGTCGAGGAGGGCGCCCCAAAGTGCAAGCGATGCACTCAAGGGCTACAGGGGTGCTACTGGGAGGGAGTGTCGAGGCAAGGACTCCAACGAGGTGAGTCGAGGAAGAAGGCGAGCTCCAAGCGAGCTACAAAGGATAATGCGGAGTCGATGCAGTTGTCAACTCCCAGACATAGTAAGTGATTCTTCTGCATAACCAATACAATTGCTAATCTGTATGATTACTTAGCGATACGCATCCAGGCTATCCAGCCCATCCAAAATGCAGAGGCTGGGCCCTCAAAAGTCGACGAGCGCCCAAAACGCACAACGAAGGCGAAGGCGAAGTCAGCTGAGAATGACAAGGGGAAGGGGAAGGGGAAAGCGAGAGCACGAGAAGTCAAACCCGAGGTCGCGGGTATGGTTGAGGGGGCATCGATGGCAGTGGAGGACGAGATGACGCAGTCGGACACAGCAAGACTCCGTCGTTGGTATTTGGCAGAAGTCCTGGTGCAAAAAAAGTTGGAAGTGGAAGTGCTGATGGAGGAGATCGAGGTGTTAGAGAGGAAATGGGAGGAGTCCCAGTAGAATTTTGTTTTATTGTTTAAATTTTATCATTTTTCTTGTGTCTGAGCGAGATAAGGTTGAAATGAGAAATATCGCATGCGATCGAAGCCAGGAAATGTAAGATATATGCAAAGAAACATAGGAAAGAGAGAAAAAAAGAAAGTAAGACAGACGATTCATCAAAACAAGACATAGGGGAAAGGCTCAGAACTTTTTCATAGCCAAAAAACCCCGTCGAGCTTGCACGAACACATTTTGAACGATATCGCGACTTGTAATAGTACACTGTTATAAAATCGAGAGTTTGTTTCAATATCACAAGTAGAAAAAGAAAAGAAAAATGGTTTATTCATCTTCGTCGAGGTCAGGAATGCCCTCGTCGATGTCTCCATTGACGTCTGATGTTGTTCAAAGTTGTTTGAGCTGACGATCGTCAATATCGAAGAAGTTTGGAGGAAGGGGAATTGATTTCCATGCTAGATAGGGTAGAATTCGGAAAGCTGCTACTGGTCGATGAAGAACTGATCCGTCGAGCTCGCAAAGAATATAAGCGCCACCATAGTTTCTTGCAATGACTATGAGTGGGCCAAGATATCGAGCTCGCATTTTTCGATTAAGAGCCTTTTCGATCTGTGTGTTTCGCATGAGTACGAGGTCACCTTTTTCGAAATGGTAGTCTCGAATCGTTTGCTTGTGAACTTCTTCGAAGCATTTTGCAGCTTCTCGTCGAGCGGTGTAGACTCTAGAGTAGAGTACCTCGAGATCAGTCAAGCATTTCTGGAGTGCGATAGCACGTCGGGTGATGAGATCGGTGGAGGAGAGTATCGAATCGGGTGGTGGTTGTAGATATGTCGCTTCTGAAATGTCAAGAGGGATGGGTGGATGAGAACCTGTGATCACAAAATAGGGCAAACAGCCCATTCATTTTCAAACTGTTACCCATTCTGCCCAAAAGACTGAGTAGGTCCCAACCGACCATCGAGTTTGATCACCATCAACGGCCTTGTAGAGCGATTGTCGTACATCGAAGTGGGCTCGTTCGACGAGGCCATTGGCATGAGAATTGTACCCACTTATCTGAATATGATTGATATGATATCACTTTGACAAATGCTCGAGAGCAGAAAGGAATGCTGCGCCATTGTCAGTAACAATCTCATAAAGCGAGCCCCAACAACAAATGATTTCTTTGAAGATCCAATCGCCGATGGTCTTCGCTGTTTCATTGCGAAGCATCCTGAACTCTGGCCAGTACTATATTGAACATTGACCTTGTACTATATAGCGATATCCACTGGAAGGTGGCATGTGCATTGTGTCGATATAGACTTTTCCGAATAGAGGAGTGGGTGTGGCGATGATTGGTGGAATAAGAAGATTTCGTGTTTGTTGCAACTGACAGTAGTGGCACATTCGGATGTACCATGCAATATCAGCTTTCAGGTTGGGCCACCAGAATCATAGTGCAACCTGAGACTTCGTGGTGAAGATCATTTTGTGGCCAATATGGTTGTGCGACAACCTGATAATATCGATGTGACGCTCTGGAATCGCGATGATCTTGTGTTCGCCATGACGATCTTTTCGCCATAGTTTGCCGGAATCTATGAAGAACTCGGTGCAATATCGCATGAAGGTAGCGTACTCTGTGTCTGATAGATGTGGGGGTCGCACCATATCGTCTAACCATTTATGAACGAGCAGTAATCATTCGTTGTCTTTCTTTGCTTTGTCCAATCTAGGTATGTCTTCATATGAAACGTCCTCCCCCTTACTGAAATCTGAAGCTTGGGCGAAAGTGGGATAAGTCGTGTGAGAGGGGAATGGTCGAATCGAGATTGGGGTGATTTGGTGAACGAAACCGTGTAGTTTGTCGATCCAGTCGCCGAATTCTTCTTCTACTTTGACATCGTCGTCTTCAGTTTGGCGAGGACATCGTGAAAGACCGTCCGGTCCATGGTGCATACCTGCAACATGAACTAGGGTGAAGTGAAATGTTAGAATGGAGACTATCCATCAGTTTATGCTAGCGCTAGGCATGATATCAGGATTTGAGAGCATGCCTTTAATATACCTCGCATCGACCTCGACGATAAGGTTTCGTACCCCTATCAAGTATAAATGAAGTGCCCCAAGGGCTCGATATAGACCATAAAGCTCAAGTTTCAGTTGTGAAAACCGCAATTTGCGGTCGTTGAGCATGATCGAGCCAAATTGACTGTAATATCACTTTCAAGGGTTATCGCGGTCGCATTGCGTTAGGAAATAGCCGATGGTGATGCTCGATGTGTCGACTGCGAGGATTACTGGGGCGTTCGAGGTATAGTCGATGGCTCGAATCGCTGGCAAGTTTAGGAGCGCATGCTTGAGATCTTCTTGCGCTGCTACCTGAGATGGGCCGAATTCAAAGGGAACATCTTTTTGAGTAAGATTGATTAGTGGAGCTGCTCAATGTGTGAAACTCTGGATGAAAATTTGACAAACTCCAATCGTTCCTAAGAACGCCTTAACTTCTGTGAGCATACGACATGGACCCCATTTTTGGATCTTATCGATACGTGTCGGGTCAGCCATTCGGCCTTGAATATTGCATCGATGACCTAAAACGATTATCTTGGGGACACAAGCAAATAATTTCGGTCCAGAGAACGTCCCACCACAATACTTCATGCGCTGGACAATGCGATTTAGGTTCTCAAAATGCTCCCACATGAATAGTCGAATGCCTGAGTTGTCGACAATCATTTCATAAGACCCACCGATCGTTTGATATTCCGATTTTGGACCCTTCACCAGTGTGTCATCGATATAAGGGATCGTGATGTGAGGGACCTTGGGTTGTAGGATGAAAGTTATGTCATCATGTAGGATCAGAACCGAGTTTGTCCAACCCATCGGTAGGGTGACAATTCGAAGTGCACCGAATGGTGTCTGGAAAGTCGTTAGATCTCGAGAGGATTCAGATACAAGCCTTTCGTCAAATGCAACATATAAATCCAACATTCCACCACAAGCACGTCCTCCAAACTGTTCAGCTAAATGCTCAGAGATCGGGACAACGCCTGAGTGCTGAATTGTAACTTGGTTTAGCGGCTCAAGGCTGTGGACTATTCGGAGCGATTTTGCGTCTTTCTTCACAACACAAAACCATCGCGATTGGTATGACAAGTTCAACGACTCGTAGACTCCTGCTTCGATCTTCTTTTTCAGCATCTTGCAAATTTGTTCATACAAACCAGGCGGTATGGGGATATTGCGTTTGACCCAAGGGGTATGCGGGACGACTGGGAACTTGATAGGGGGGAAGAAATCAGGTCGAAACCTTCCTCGTTCATTTTCGGTCCATGCGAACCCTGCTTGCTGGTTTTGAATGAAGTCATGCATGAGGTCTCATTCTTGAGGCCATAAGAAATCTCCTGGATGATTTCGATCGATGATGTTTTTGCGTTCGAGGTTATATTGAGGAGTTGGTTTGAATATCGGAGGATGGGGATTTAGTGGAGGCATGTCTTTGAGGGGATCGCCCTCGATGCGTCGAATAATTCTAAAATGATTGGGTAGTCCGGCTACGATTGGACGGACCTTCTGTGTGACTGGTTTATACTTTTTCTTCGTCGATAAATAACTAGACTGTGGATTGTCGGAAATAACTGAGGAAGGGGAAACTGACGATGAAGAAGGTCGCATAGGTATAAACACCATCGAGGCATTTCGAGGAACGTGGAACTCGTCGCACGCAGATAAATATAAGTTGGAAAGTGTCGTGGATAATTCTTTGGAGGAGTTGATTTCGGGGATATTTGCAGTGTGCTCAATAAATATAGAGGAGTTAGAAGAGTCGAACAAGATGATGAAAGTGCACTGTTCTGAAATTTCATTCTCTAACACTGAAAATCCTCTCGAACTACTTTTCAACGATGGTGCGATCGAGGTATCGAGGGAATTGTAGTGGTCCGAGTTGAGCTAGGATCGCATATTGTGATGGTTTGCACTTCATTCTGATAGTTCCTAATGATGCTTTCCATCAAGACATCAAAAGGTCATCCGAGTAGAATATCATATGCCGGGTCCCGAATAATATGTATAGGGTGATTCCACCAAGATCGCAGGGTACATTGCGTGCTAAACCGAGTGTTTCATCCACAGTCCTGTTAGCAGACTGCATCGGAAGCCTAATCGAGGAGTCGTATGCTAGACTGAGTTCATGGCAAACATCTTTGGCCATCAATATGATCAAGGAACCGGGATCGACGACGCTTTCTACCTGGTTGTTACCATGGATGTCCATAATAACTGATCTAATTGATGAAGTTTCTTTAGCGACGACAAAAGGCTGAGGGATTTCACTGGGTCAGAGACTGCTAATATAAGTCTCATATGGGTCAGGCACGATGATCGTGTCAGGACTAAACATGTTCGTTGCATTGTTTCTGGATTGTGGGACTTGTTTTGGTGTGACCTGTTCTCTCCATTTTGTTTGAACCTCTGGTGAAAGTGAGAGTAGTTCTTCGGATGTCAGCGTGACAATCGGCATCTTCATCGAGCACGCAAATATATTGTGCATGATTTTCTTGTTCTGTACCGGTGCCTGTGTCACATACAATGGTCCATCTTTTTCCTTACCCTTTGATGCACCAGCGAAGTTCCTTTTGTGTGGTGGCAAATAGGCGTTCTCCCTGACCTACACGTATGGGTGTACCGAGGTTTGCGTTGGGGGTATGGTGGTCAATGGCAAAGTGGTCAGTGTCGATGTTGGAGTGGTAGTTGAAGTCGAAGGGTTGACCATTGTCAATGAAGATGTTGAGGGTGGTGGGACTGTACCAGTAGACGTTGACAATGCAGGGACGGGAGTTGTCGTGGCTGGAACCAAATTTCAAACCTCTTTGTTCGGATGTGAAAATGGTTGACCACTTCGAAGCGCGAATATTTTGTGCTCGAGAGCTGCTATTCTATCTTTGGAGTCAGCTGTCAACATTGAGTTATGATAAATGCCTTTCGTCTCCAATCCCGATATAGAAACGGCGTCGGACTCTGTTATTGAAGTGATCGCAGCCAAGGTTGAACTAGTCAAAGTTGAAGGTGCCGATGGTGCGATGCTGAATAAAAGTGTTGCTGCTGGGGTTGTGTCTGGGTTGCGTTTCCACCATTCATCGATGTGTTCCTTGATAAACCTGCCAGGGATACTTCGAGGGGTGAATTGTCCATTAGGAAGTACAATCTTTCCTTCCGTGTTTCGCTTACACTTCCCTTCATTCAGGTACGACTGACAAACCATACAGTCAGGGATAAAATGTATGGATAAACCGCAAAATATGCAAAGGAGTGCATTGATATGTGCCTGTCTGTCTGCCAAATTAGTACGAGGATTTTTAGTACCTGCAATATAAGTAGCAATGGTGCTAGTGAATCGTTCGAACATCGCATTTAGATCTTCAGTTTTGATTGTAATAGTTCCTGGTGACGAGGTGCCCATATTTCTGACGTTCAATGTCGAGTGCGATGAAGAGGTCGATTGGTGGATTACTGAGTTCAATGTGTTGGAGCCTGCTAGAATGAATTTTGCCGCGTCATGAATGTTGTTGAGTGGATACGGATCGTCGGGATAATGGTCGGGGAATTTGAGTTCGAGTCGTCGAGCAATTCGAGTCCATAAGCTGGGTTGGAATCCTCAAACATAAGCTCTGCTTTGCTCAGCTTCCGAGATCCTATTCTTTGCTCGCAAAAAGTGAGTAATGTTGTAGAACGCATGATAATACATTCCTAGATTGCTCACGTCGAATATCCCAATGTGTAGCTGTTCTCCCACTAATTTGTCCATGTCCAATATGCTCCACTTGCGATCGTCTTCCAAGCCAGGATAGAGTTTGTGTACTGCTGTTCTAAATTCGTTGAATGATGTGCTGGGTTGATACTCTGGAAGCGATTCCCAGAGTTCTGACAAGTCGATGTCGAGGTAGCGACAAGCGTGTTTCTTCATGAGATTCGATTCCATAACGCCACAGGTCGGGAATAATAGTTCAAGCTCTTCGAAGTATCGTCAAAGCTCTCAAGGCTGAGTCGGGTCGAATTTTGGAGCAGTCGAGTGCCCACAAGCTGGCATCGCGGTTTGGGTAGTCATGAATGCGATGACTCTAGGGGTAGGGGTTAAGACTTGTGTAATAGATGGTAGTGGTGTCGAAGTTGTTGGAAGGATAAATGAAGAGGTCGATGATGATGACGAAGAAGTAGATGATGATGTGGAAGGCAATGATATAGGTGAAGGAAATAGTCTATGATGAGTAGATTCTGCTTCGGAAACTGGAATTAGAATATCTCCCGATTGTTCGAGATGAAGGCGTGGCGAGTATCGATGCAAAGGGTTCTCGCTTGTGTTGGCCTAAGCCGAGGAAGTCGAGGTTGGTCCAACGATGAAATGATTCAGACACCCTTGCGGTGGGCTCCAAAAATGATGATGCTCAACCTGGGAAAACCACCAGAACTGCCGATGAGGCAATCAATGATGTTTGCGACAAGTCAGAGGAGGGTTGCAAGACGTTCCGAAAGTTTGTGGTCAAACCTCTGAGAAGATTACTAGTTAACACTAGTTGTGAAGGTAGTGTTATGAGAGACAAAGGCGTTTGTCGTGGTCCGATCGAGTATCGATCAATATCAAGGGCGATCGACAAGATTGATGGCGAATGAGTTTTATCGTCGATGGTCGATATGTGAATTATGGGGACCTTTCGATAGGTCGATGGTATATGAAGGGTGTGGCAAACTGCTATGAAGTGTTGGAAGGGTTGCTAGAACTAATGACGAGAGGATCAAGGGAGGATCGAGGATGCGACGATTGCAGAGGTTTCTCATCAATTGAGAAAACCCGCAGAGACTTAGATTGTTTTAGAAAGTTGATCGGATGCTTAGAACTGTATACAAGACGATATGTGAAGACGATTTCTTGTTATTTTCAAGTAGATACTACAGAGTTTTATATGTTTTAAAGAAACTTCCTAAAATGGAATGAGAAACATGTGTAGAACATGAGGCAAAAGATATGAGTTAAGGCACAAGGCCATAAAGGAGACTGGAATCCAAACAAGAAAGATATATATATCATATGATGAAAGAGTAATAAAAGGAAAGAACTAAAAGAGACTGTCCTTTGTGTATAAACTGCGCTAAGTCTCACAATAATGCATCCAGCGGGTTCTGTGCGCGATAGGGACTTGGAATGAGGCTGACCTATGATCAGCAGGTTTGAGCACGAGTTGGAATATGTCCTAGTGCATGGTCTTCCACCATTTAGATAACAAAGGTGGTGCCCAATGTCGCTCGTAGTTTCTCGATATCGATCAATGACACTCAACGATGGTCGATGATGCTCGATCGCGGTTGCGGCTTGTTCGAAGTTGGTCGGGGATGTTCAATGGTCGTGTAGGGGAATCTTAGTGACTTTCGGGGTAGTCCTAAGGTTGTGCGATGTGGGCTTTTGATATGATCGATGTCACTGGTGATGTTTCGACGTGGTCGATATGATATCGCGATCGATAGAGTGGGTCATGCTGCATCTGGGATGTCGTAGGAGTTAGCTGACGTGATTAGAATGATGCTAAAGTGGTGAATCGGTCCTTGAGCCGAGGAGACGACCTATCAGTGCATGTCCTGAAGCATCCTCGTGCCAATGCAATGACATCACCAGCAATTCCAGAGCTTCTCGACATCATTGGTGCTCTTAGAGGGGCTGCAATGATTGATGACAAGGATGACATTTCAGAATCTGGATCAGAGGATGATGGTGATGAACAAAGTGATGAGATTCAGGAAATTACCGCATTGGAACATTTTACATCAACCCTGCAAAGGGCACATAACATTGCTGTCGCTGCAGAGAGGGAAAAGGAAAGGGGCAGGAAGAGACCAAAAGTATATGACAGGAACTCAGATAGGACAAAGCGGTGGTATCAACAACAAGGCCGTGAGCTTGCAGCCAAAGGGTTTCGCTCTGTGAAAGACTGGCTGCATCAAATGCCGTCTGCCTCGCATGAAACAACAGCATGTGGCACACCAGATCCAGATCTGTTGAATCTCTGTGAAGAATCTGAAGAATCATCAGCATCAGAGGGAGAAATTCAGCCAATCAGCATGGAGGGATTGATGAAGTCTGCAGCTCAGGACAAATCAGAGGCCAACTCGGACTGTGAGTCCCAATCAGGAACAATGGTCAGGTCAGATATGCCAACAACTTCCGAAGGCAGTGAAAATGATGATGCTGTCAAGGAAAGGCAGCGCTGCAGGGGTGTTGTGGACCAGATGTTGAAAGACTTGCGGGATGGGAAAATTCCTCATGATCGGAGTGAAGAGACACCAACAGATCGAGCACTGAATCAATTGAATTACAAAAACTTCCCTGCACTATGCCGAGCAGTTGCAAAGCTAACAGTGAAAAGCAAAAACAAGAAGGTGGATGTTGTCCTGCAGGCCCGAGTCACTGCCATGGTTGGAACTTTGAACCTCTATCTTGATCCAGAGGTGTCATATTCTTGGAGACAAGCTTCATTGGTTGTGTCAAAGTCGCAAGGACATGGTGCTTATCATGCACAAACGATTCAGCAGTGGATACACAGGTTTATCAATCACAGAAAACTTCCCCTGCACCAGTATAAAGGCACCCATTCCAGTATTCTCGAGGATGAGGACATTTCCATGGAGATACAATTGAAGCTGGCAGAGCATGCCAAGAATAATTTCATCAAGGCATTGGACATCATCGAAATCATTGCCAGTCCAGAAATACAGGAACAGTTGGAAGCGGCTGGCATCAAGAAGCAAAAAATCTCTGAACAAACTGGACGAGAGTGGCTGAAAAAGTTTTGATGGCATTATTCCCACAAGAAGAATGGGATGTATATTGATGGTCATGAGAGGGAGGATGTTGTGGCCTATCGTCAACAATTTGTGACGCGATTTCTCACTCGTTATGCACCTCGGATGTATACCTGGGATAATAATGGAGTTGAAACCAAACCACTTGGATTCCATTCACCTGATATCAATGGCCATTTCTGACTTATTCCTGTGACCCATGATGAATCAACCTTCTATGCAAACGATGAGAGGAAGACAAGATGGATTCACAAAAGTCAGAAGGCAGCCCCAGAGAGGAAAGGGGAAGGAACATTGATCATGATATCAGACTTCTTAACTTCAGAATGGGGGCATTTGATGAGTGTGGATGGAACAGAGTGCATTATCTTATCATTTGATCAGATTGTCTTTTCTCAAATTCAAGTTGACAGGGATGCTCGTGTTGTATTCAAGGCTGGAAAAAATTGTGATGGTTATTTTGATGCAGACGATCTCCTTGCCCAGGTTGACAAGGCAATCGACATCTTTGAGGAGAGAACTCGTGGATTTGCAACCAGTCTGTTTTTGTTTGATAATGCTCCAAGCCACCAAAAGTGAGCACCCAATGCGCTTTCTGCCCACAAGATGCCCAAGAATCCAAATGATGGATGGACACACCATAAGGGTGGCCCTCACATGCGGCCAACCACTCTTGCTGATGGAATAGTACAAGATTTTTACTTTGATGATGACCATCCACAATATCCTGGTTATTTTAAGGGAATGGAGCAAATTCTATGAGAGCGCGGGCTATGGCCTCAATCTGGGAATCTTCTTGCTCAATGTGAAGGTTTTAAATGCGAGACTGGCAAAGTTGACTGCTGTTGTCGCTGACTTTTATTTAATCAACCTGATTTCACTAACCAGAGGTCTCAGCTAGAAGAGCTCATGACTTCACGGGGGCACATTTGTGATTTTTATCCAAAATATCACTGTGAACTGAATTTCATTGAACAGTACTGGGGAGCTGTCAAATTCCATTATCGAGGCTTTGGGATGCGGCCATCAAATGTTGATGAAATGCAGAAACACGTCCTTGAATGTCTCGATGACATTCCTCTTTTACAAATCTGATGGTTTGTGATTTTTTTCTGATTCACTGCACACGCTAATTTTAAACTACAGTTATGCCAACCAATCTGCACGATTTATAGATGCATACTCGAAAGGATTAACAGGCGCTGATGTGATCTGGGCAAATCGGAAATATCATGGTCATCATGTCCTCCCAGCCAGCATTTTGGCAGAAGTTGCAGGGAAAAAGGCTAATTCTACTTCTTGCAGGGCCATATAATTATTCTATCGTAGTTCTCATAGATAATACTTCACACAATGCTGGGTTGCTGAGCTCATCGGTACATATGAATTTCATTGAAATTTGATCCACCCATATTTGGCCACTAACCCTAACCCTAACCTGCTTACATAAGGGTGTTGGTTCCTAATGACCTCTATCTTATAAGTGACTGAGGTGGCCAAGCAACTATCTACTGTATATATATCCATTCTGTCAGATAAAGAAACAAAGGTATAAAGGGTATGAGATGTTTGTTTAGGTGCGTCAAAGGGGTATGCTAAGAATAGCGCATGCATCACATGCATCGATCATCGCCCGATCACGGTGTGATTCTCAACACTCCTCCTCACCGTGATTACTCCTCCTCGCATGGAATTGGTCATTTCAGGCCCAGGAAATTTCGAAGATGTGTGAATTGTTTGACATCCAAGGCTTTTGTGAACATGTCAGCGACATTGTGTTTGGTGTTAACATAGGTAAGGCATAAGTCAGCAGATTGTATGCGCTCATGAAGAAAATGGTATTTGATGTCGATATGCTTAACGCGGGAGTGTAGAAGAGGGTCTTCGGATAGGGTCTTGGTTGCGGTGTTGTCGCAGGAAATTGTAGTGGGAGAAGTTTGGTGGTAGCCAATAGCGTCGAGTAACGTGCGCAGCCAAATGCACTCCTTGGCGGTTTCAAATGCTGCAATATATTTGGCTTCACAGGAAGATGCAGCAATGACCTTTTGTTTCCAGGCTGCCCAGGAAATAGCCCCAGAACCAAGGGAGCAGACATAACCACCAACACTCCAACAGGTGTCAAGGCAATTAGCCCAATCAGTATAAGGGCAACCTAAGCCTCTAGCAAAGGGAAATCCGAAGTTAACATTATACTACATAATACAGGCATTGGGGACACACCTAGCAAAGGGAAATCCGAAGAGAAAACTCTAAGGATCCCCTTGCTGATGCCCAGTATATGTGAAGATGACAAAAATCAAATATAACCTAAAAATAGAAAAAGGCAGAGATAGGCGGATCAAGGCCGCCGAATGACATCATACCAAGGGGTATGTGTCGGAAGGGGTACTCCGCCTCTAAATATAAAAGTGTCAACATGTACAAACATGATAGCAAGGGAAAATTAGTAATAAAATCCGGAAAAATCATAGAAAATGAAGAATAGAAGGAAATGAGGTGGGGAAAAATATAGGATGAACATAAAAAATAGGAAAAACACACAGGGCACCCCCCTAGTCCCCTTACAATCAGAGTCACTGAACGCGTGAAGTGTAATGGGGAAATTACCCCTGAGGTGTAATTTGAGGTCCCGAGTCCCCTTAAGGTAACAGACAAGTCAAAGGGCTGCCTTCCAGTGGTCAAAGGAATACGAGTCGAGGTACTGAGATAGTTGTTGGACTGCATGTGAGATATCGGGATGGGTGGAAATAGCCAGGTAGAGTAGACAACCAACGAGGGATCGATATGGTAATTTACTGAGCTGCAGTTGCTCGTCGGGGGAAATGGAATCCTGATTGGCCCGTCAAAGCTTAGATCCAGGCTCAAGGGGGGCAGACATCGGGTGGGCATCTTTCTGGCCAAATTGTTCAATGATCTTATCGATGAGGGAGGTCTGTGAGAGTGTGACAGTACGAGTTGCCCTATCCCAAGTCACCGCAATACCCATGATAAAGCGAGCGGTGCCCAAATCAGAAATGGTCCACACCTTGTGCATTTGATCCTTGAAATGTTCATTCTTGTTCTTAGGTCCGCGATCGATAAGTAGTCGTCAACATGAACAGCAGCGATCACAATGCCGGAGTCAGTTTTGCGGAAGTAGATGCAGGACTCACAGGAAAGGTGGGTAAATCCCCATTTGGTCATTTGGGCATTGAGTGTCTGGTTCCAGATACGGCCACTTTGCTTCATCCCGTACAAGCCGCGTTGCAATTGCCATACCCAGTCTTCCTTTCTGGGTTCCTCAAAACCAGTGGGCTGTTGCATGTATTGTACCTCATCGTCAGGTAAGAGGCCATAGAGGAATGCCATCTTCACATCGATCTGTTGGGCATCCCAGCCTAAGGAGGCTGCGATGTGGAGAAGAATTCTCCAGGATTCCATGTGTGCAGTCGGTGAGGTTGTTTTGGTATAGTCCTTACCATAGATCTGCTCAAAACCTTTAAAAACAAGGTGTACCTTCCATCTGACTGCCTGTCCCATTTCATCCCGTTTGATGTGGAACACCAGTTTCCCTTTTCGGATACGCTTTCCCAGTGGAACTTCAGACTGGGGAATGAGTTTATACACGTCCATGTCCTTTAGAGATTTCAATTCATCCTTATACCTTGCCTCCCAGCATGCTGCATCCACCAAGTTCTTTGCTTCATCCCAAGTTTTTGGCTCATCCTCAAATTGAAGTGACTCCGGATCAAAATCAGTCATCTCCGAGATCATAGCCAGAAGCTCATGTGCCTGACTGCCAAGATCAAGGTTCTCAAACGCGAGTTGAAGATCATCAATGACATCATTGCTGGTGGCAGAGGTTTCTGAGCGATCGTCTTGAGACCCAGTGTGTTTGGCGGCCCGACGTTCTCAGCGCATTTCTTTGACATGAGCTCCACTCTCTTTGGATTCATGAACCGCTGCCTCGGTACATGTAGTTGATGGTCTGCCAGTTGGGTTTTGTTCAGTTGGTATGGGTACCCGGGAGGAACGACGTAGGGGACTGGGCTCTGGTGGTGTGGTAATGTTTGAATCAGAGTGTGTGGGAGGTTCAACGTCGCCCTCATCTTCATCACCATATGAAAAGACAGGCATTGGGTCGGCAATATCATTGGGGTTAGGATCAGTGTGGTCTGATTGTACATCTATAGTTGGTGGAATGTGTCCTTCATGACTCTCTATGAAGCAGACATGATATGAGCTATGCACTTTATGGGTAGTATGGTTGTAACACCGGTAGGCTTTTGATTTGGGCTCATATCCAATAAAGACACATTCAATTGTCCATTCGAAGATTTTGGGGTTATGTTTGTTAGGGGTTAGGATGAACGTGCGGCAACCAATTTCACGCATGTATGAGTAGTCAGGTTCCTGTTCGTGCCAAAGTTCCCAAGGTGTAACCCCCTGTAGTGAGTGCGTAGTAGTTCTGGCATGTATGTGAACTGCTGTTAAGTAAAATTTGTCCCACAAATATGTTGGCAAACCAGCATAAAGCCGCATAGTACATGCTTTTGCCATGAGTGTCCAATGCATTCATTCAACCCGCCCAATATGAGCGGATGTATGGGGTGCAGTGAAACGCTGGGTTGATCCCCGAGATTTGAGCCAGGCTTCCATTTCATGGGATTTCAATTCACCATTATCCATGATATAGGTCTCGACCTTCAGACCGGTTTCGGATTCCCATGCCAGCTCCCAGGCTTTGAGCGGGAAACACATTATCTTTATTCTTAAGTGGTATAGACCAAGGGAATGAAGTACAATCATCCACTATGTCCATAACATACTCATTCCCGGTACGAGACTTGACAGCATGTGGGCCAGACAAATTGACCCACACCTTCTCTAATTTCCTCGTTGCTCTATGCCCCTCCCCCTCTTTGCACTTCTTGGGGACCGGAGTTCGCATCTGTTTGTCAAGGATACATGCATCACATTTGGGCAGTCTCAAAACTGAGGAGATTGGCGCACCTGTGAGCGTACCCTTCTTGGCCATGTCCCATAAGGACTGGTAATTGGCATGACCAAGATGACGATGCCAGGTTTCAAGGTTTGGGGAACCATGGACAGTGAAAGTGTGGTCAGTAGTGGCAGAGTGTAAGGTGAGTGCATAGAGTTTTTTGGTGGGAAGCCAGGAGCCTCGAGCAATGAGGGCACCAGTGGATTTGTCAGTTATCCAACAGGAAGAGGAATCAAAATGAGCTATGGCATTTGAGTCTTTGGCAAGGGAACCAACAGAGATGAGGCAGACTGCCGCATTCAGGATGTAAAGGACATTATGTAAGGTGATTGATGCGCCCCGCGCTACCCGCAATTTGATGTCACCGACACCAATGGCGATGATGGAAGATTCCCTGATGCCTTTTACTGGACGAGATTGAGTGGGATGGAGGGAGAGGAAGTCGGAACGATCTGGTGATATGTGAACTGTGGCACCTGTATCGACAATGAAGGGGAAATCTGTGAGGGATAATTGACTACGGTTTGAATGACTCAACGGTTCGACAGTGAACCCGCCCTCTGTGGCTGTGGTGTGATATTCACTCCAGTCGATGGAAGTGACTGGCTCCTCCTCAATTACTAGCCAACCCTCATACTCGACTTCATCGATTGTGGCCATGGGGAGGGGATCGGAAGCAAGACCAGCAAATTCCGGGGGAGAGGGTGATGGCATTTGGGTGGAGTCAATCATTACAGTGAAGGCTCGTCCATTGACGTCCTTCATGGTCACCAGGACCTTAGAGGAATCCATACCCTGCCTTTTCTTCTCAAGCATGAGTTTACGGGCAGCTTTGGACTCATCGATTGTCTTTCCCACCATCCCCCCACCCAGCTTGATACAAAATTCGGTGGTATGGCCGGATTTCTTACAGATGGGGTTTCTGCAAATGGGAGTGTTAGGCAATTTTGTTGGCTTTGTACGGGCCATAAGGGCAATGGTTGATCGGGGTTCGCCATGCTGATCGTTCTCGATTAGGGTTTGTTCATTTTCCAAGAAACGACGAATATCTTTGGAGGTATATGCACTGGGTGCAAGGCACAATACTGCTGGAGAAGTACTGTGGAAGTACCCTAACACTATTCCTAATATTGTCAACAGACTTTGCCAGAAGTATTTTGATGGTATCATATCATATTTTGACAGTACTGAAGGTACTCAAGTGGTATCTTAGATCAGTATGAATACTGGCAAAATATCTCTTGGTGAGTATGATGACAGTATTAAGAATACTTCTACAATACTGACATGATACCTCCCCAGAAGTATCTTGCTGTGCAGCCAGTGATGGTGTAGACTCAGTCGAGGTAGCAATGTCGTGGGAGATAATGGAACATGCATGGGGAAAATGTTCACTGAGTGAATTAAGAAGTGCGATGCAGCATAGAAGATCAGCCTTTATGTCCCCCATGGCGAATGCTCACTCGATCAGGGTACAAATCTTCTCGGCCGTCTCTGGGAGTGGAATTTCCTTTGAGCACTGTATGGAAAGAGCTTGTTGTAACAGTTGAACCTGGCGGACTGGGCCTTCTTTTTGGTGACGGTCCCGTAGAGTGGTCCAGTTGACGTCGGGGCCCTTTGTCATGTCCATGAAAAGGTGTTCAGAAGGGGAGACGCTGGACGCAAGGAACACATACGCTAGACGCGAGTTGGCCTTCCAGTTGGAATGGGCGCGAGGTTCAGTGATAGGTGGTGCACTAACATCCCCGGTGACATACTCGTATAGGCCATTGAGGGAGAGAGCAATGGTGACATCTTCACACCATTCTTTGTAGTTGGATTTGAGTTTGTCGAGTTTCTCCCCAGAGTATTGTATCGAGATTTTGATAGCGGAAATGGAAACCGTGGTGGGTTCAGAGTCAGCAGCCATGGTAAAATAAGGCTTGGATATAGTGGAAAGATGGTGTAGAGGGATGCATTATGCAACAAAGGAGATCTACGTGACGGAATACGGGGACACTGGGTCCGTGATCCGGGGCAAGAGGGGTGGCCGATCCGATCAATCAAAAAATGACGTCAGGAAAAAACGTCGAGTGGCTAGGAAGTCTCTACCGTCAATTCAACGACGCAAATGGCCCATAACCTGTAGAGAATTGATTCCTAGAATAGATGAGAATACACTCAGTCCTTGTATAAGTGACTGTATTCGATGTGTACTGTACCTAGAATAGATGAGAATACACTATAGGTACCGTGAGCAAACTATGTGGAAAGTACGAGAGTTGACGCTCACCTCAGTCCTTGTATAAGTGACTGAGGTGGCCAAGCAACTATCTACTGTATATATATCCGTTCTGTCAGATAAAGAAACAAAGGTATAAAGGGTATGAGACTTTTGTTTAGGCGCGTCAAAGGGGTGTGCCTAAGAATAGCGCACGCATCACACGCGTCGATCATCGCCCGATCACGGTGTGATTCTCAACAGTTTCAGTGATGTGACCCTTTTCACCCTAAAGTAGGAAAAACCATATTTAGTTTCAACAACATCAAACTTCAAGCTGGCCTGAAATCCCGATGTGTCTATTTTGGGCCTCAGCTTGACGGCTCGAGCTGCTCAGAAGCCACGAGCTCCGAGAGCTGAACTATAATTAAGCAGCTCGCTCCCAGAGCTCGCCGAACCGTTAGCAACACGGAAAAACATTTCTGTTGCTTTCTTTTTCGCTTTCGCTTGTAATGTTGTTGTTGGATGTGATCCAAACATGCCCTGTGTACATATATATGTCAATCATAATTCTACTTGTCACTTAGTACTTATTGCCACTGTGCCTCGCCTTTGACTTTGACCGCACAGGGTTCGACATGTGATGGAAGCGGAGAAGGCTGACTAAGGTGACAAAACTTTGGGCGGACTCCACACGTCTTTGTTCCGGACATCATAGGCATCACACGATGGGTCGCGGCTCAGGAACAGATAGTAAGTCATTCCGTTCTGTAACTTATCTACCCATTCCTTTGGTTACGAATCTGCATCTCTCGTCAACAGCCCTAGGCACTGCCTGTTGTCTTCTCCGACAATTCCTTTACTATTCATGTAGACCGGATGAACCGTAGAGTATCTTGGCTACAAGAAAATGACCCGGCGTGCCCGCGCATCCCCTCTTACATAATTCAAACTTGCTGCACTATAGACTCCACTACACTGGTCTGCAAGCGTACGACATCAGCGCCTATGCCTAGGATTTGCTAAATGGGAGCAATTGCCTAGATAACTGGGAGGGTTCTGTCGTCTGCATATGACAATGAGGACCCGTCCAGTCATCAGCGCCACCATATGTATACAGGAGAATGTAGATACACACATCAGTAGTTGTCTCGACCTCCCCTAAGATGTCCAGCGTTAACTGTGGTTCTGGAGGTGGTGCTGACACTTACCATGGTTTGCGTATCGCTTCCGTTTTCATAATCCTCGTTGGCTCGACCTGCGGAGCGCTTTTCCCTGTGCTGGCTCGGCGATCATCTTGGCTGCATGTCCCAAAAGGAATATTTGAGTAAGCCGGTGATCACACTCACTCCTTACGCTGATATTTAATGTTTTGTCCAGCTTTGCCAAATATTTCGGATCCGGCGTAATTGTGAGCTTCTTCGTAAAGACCCATCCACTGAGAATTAATCACGACAACTTAAGATCGCAACAGCTTTCATTCACTTGCTTAACCCCGCAGTGTCTGAACTCTCGTCTCCCTGTCTATCAGCAGCATGGGCGCAGTATGTAAGCCTATTTACTCATCGATAAATGCAGGATGGCTTTTCATGTTTAAACAGCCATACGCATTTGGATTTTGTCTTCTCAGCCTATTCTCGATCTTCATCGTCGAGTTGGTCGCATTCCGCTGGGGCAGCAGCAAACTTGCAAAACTTGGGCTACAATACGGTCAGTGCCGTATGACTCTGCTGATCTCCCTTTTTTGACACGTACCCCGTAGATGCCCACGGACACAAAACTGGTTCTCATGCAGCCCATGGCCCCGAAGGCAGCTTCGATCACCTTCCTCCTAACAGTAAGTTAGAGTCAAAGATGGACTCCACTGATGTCGAGGGGCAACCTACTTGGACCATCGACGATAGTGCTTTGGCACAGATAATCGGAATTGCAATCTTGGAATTTGGTGTTACCTTGCATAGGTTAGCAATTCTCTCCTTCCCACAATGATACAATATTTTGACATTAGACAGTGTGCTCATCGGGCTCACGCTTGCGGTAGACCCTAGTTTTAAGATCCTTTTCGTCGTAATTGTGTTTCACCGTGAGTTTTCCTCTTTGCCGTTGGACTTGTTCTGATCGATCCCACAGAAATGTTTGAGGGACTGGGTATTGGCTCTCGGCTAGCCTTCATGCGTCTACCTGAAAAATACAACTGGGTGCCTATTGTTGGCGCTATGCTGTACGGTCTCACTACCCCTATTGGCATTGCAGCTGGACTTGGAGTGAGGACTACTTACAATCCCGGAAGCACAACTGCATCTATAGTCAGTGGTGTGCTTGACTCGATAAGTTCAGGCATTCTACTGTACACTGGTCTTGTGGAGGTAAATCATTCAGTTGAAAGTGCATAATTAATTTTAGTAACGTGGGCACAGCTCTTGGCACATGAATTCCTTTTCAACAAGGAAATGATGAGTGCATCGAACGGACAACTCGTCTACGCATTGACATGCATGTGTCTAGGATGCGGTGTGATGGCTCTTCTTGGAAAGTGGGCATAGATAAGCTAGTACCTGTATGGCCAATTTTGTTTTCCATCTAGTAGCTGGGACAGGAAGGCTTGATTTGTTTTTTATTATGTAAGAGTCTGTGTAGTCTCCGCGAGTATTCATCTTTGAACTAGACAGACATGGGGGCCAGTACTGCCAGTGAAAGTTCAAGCAAGATGCCGCCTGGCATGATCATGGGCTCAGATGGCAAGCCATGCAAAGTCTGTACCGCGTTTCGAAGTTGGCGGCCGGGGACTACCACGGGGACAGAAGCGAATGAGAAAAGTGGCTCACACAAGTCAGTATCTGCCACGATGGCAGCACTTGCGTTTGGTTCAGCGTCAACATCCTCCTCTCGGCCAGAGGTCCCTCCTCCGCATTGCCCACCTGATGTTGAACAGCTCGGTCGCGCGACATGGACATTCTTACATACCACGGCGGCGTACTACCCCGAGCGCCCTACAGCAGTCCAGCGGGCCAACATGATGTCTCTAATTCGCTCTCTCCCGATACTATATCCTTGCACCACCTGTGCGTCTGATTTTGGCGAAGACATAGGGAAGCATCCTCCAGATGTTAGTGGGAGGGTCGGATTGAGCAGGTGGTTGTGTGAACGGCATAATGAAGTGAACGAGAAGCTGGGAAAAGAAATATTCAATTGCTTGAAGACGGATGAAAGATGGAAAGATGGACCGAGCGACGGTAGTTGTGATTAAGTGCAATTTGTAAGTCGAACCATACGTTGTATGCTTTGCTTGCAACTCATGCTTGGTTTGAATGATAGACTTTAGAGAATACCCATCTCATAACTATATAAAAAACTACCCCGCTCATGCATAGCAATATATGTAAAAGTAATCGATGACTATCTGTCCCCTGGTCCTGACTTATTGAGCACACCCCTGCCAAACGCTGCAGCGACGACCTCAAATCCTCCTTCTTGCACTTCAGAAAGGAACACATCGTGCTGATCCGCAAGCCTCGCATTGTTTATTCGAATCTCCCGAATAACCCCATGCTCTCGAGCACAATTTGGACATTCCGCTTCGTTATCCGCCAGACATCTAGAATAGTGTACAATGAACCAAATAAATACGATGGCTAGTAGATCACGGAAGAGGGCGCACCGTTGGTGATAACTATGGTGACACATAAAATGAACACTCGGGAGATCAAGCTGTCCACCGCAGGAAGAGCATCGTGTGACGTGGAACACGCGTGGGTGTTCAGGATCTGAAAGTTCTTCGACTTGCTTCAGTTTTGCTGCTGTCTCCAGCTGGTATGAAGTGATGAGCTCCCGGTCCTGCGAACGATATCATTAGCTCAGATCCTGACCAGCCTCAAAAACAAAGCAGCAGCTCACTCTCTGGATTACACTTCTCGACCCCTTAATCCTCCTCACCAACCACTCCTTAATAAGCCCCACGCTCGCCACTCCGTTCCGACTTAGAATCTGAATGACACCTAACGGTGGTAATATCTCCTCCTCATCAATATGTTGCACCACGTCCTTCACGTCCTCCTGATGTCTCGCAAGGAGCTCCGACGTCGAAGTCAGGAACCTCAGGACAAGCGGGTAGAGGTGCGGGTGATCACTCCCGTACCGCTTCAAATGGCTGACAACCTGGGCCGACGCACCTGGGTCCGTTCCCTCCTTGTCCTTATCCATCCAGAAACGCAGCACATCCTCATACATCCCCATTTTCTCCCACAGCAAGACAAGGCCTTCTGTGTATCCGCGACTAGAGCACAAAATCAATGCATGCATAAGATCATAGGGGATCACATCGCTCTTCAGAAGCCACAGGGCCTTATCGCGGAAAGAGCCCTCTCCTAATGTCGATTTGCCTTGGTCTGTACCTGGTAGTGTGAGGTACAGTTCCAGCAGCGTGTTCCACACGGAAATCTGGTCAAGTCTGTCTGCCTCCTGGTCCAATGCATCCCCGGTTGCCGATGATCGGGACACAGGAACAGCAGCTTGGTCATTCACATTTTGTCCCCACCGACGGAGAGCAACCGTCTCCAAGAACACAACGAACTGCCCCAAATGGTCTACAAAATGCGCGAAATATATCCGCGGCGACAGGTGTTTTACTCGTGGTGGTGGGAGAGGCACGTTCGGTCGAGAGGATGCTAGCGCTGAGGGTGGTGGTGTCGACGGACGTGAAGTATCTTGGACTGAATCCCGACGGGAGCTGGAATCTGGCTTGACTGTCTTGATGGAAGGAGAGGGTGGTGTTGGGGTGTCGGGGATGGGACGGTTGACGAGGTAGGAAAGATATGAGCCACCACCACCCGATGGTTGTCTTGTTGCTGAGACAGGCTCTTCGGATTCAGGTGTGAGTGGTCCGGAGCTGGTACAGAGGTCAATTAGGAGCTGTGTGGTCTCTTCCGGAAGATTTTCTAGCATCGCCCGACCATACCGCGCTAAATTACTTTCCGCCTGCCAGCGATAAAATCTCAGCACTTCAGATAATGAACAATAGAAAATAAAGCATACAGTTTCAGTACCAAGTTTCCTCACATACGCCAAAGCATCCCTATAATTCTGAGCATCCTCAATCTGGATCCTCAAATAATCCTCATGACGCTCATACTTCTTCGCCAAGTACGATGCATGTTCAAAGTATCCCGCCTGCCTACATACTCGTATGGCCGTCTCGAGGTCGAACGGCAGCTCATCTGTTTCGTCTGCGCTATTTCCACTGCGCTTAGATTCTGACTTGATAAAGCTGTCGAGCCGCGAGACATCTTTCAGCTTCGTGTAGGTATTCAGGAGTAAGGTTGTGTGGTCTGAGTTGGCAAGGCCCAGGGAGTGTAGTTCCTGCAAGTAGGTGACGAGGTTATGGATGCGCTGCGCATCGAGAAACTGAGGGTTGAAAGATTAGAGATTAGAATGAGGCAAGAAGAGGGAAAGTGTACCTTACGGATGACGTAGCTTGGCTGGAGGTGGCCAATGGTTTGCACGAATTGCTGCATTGCATTGTCATACTCCCCCTTGGCATAGAGATGGTCCCCATATTGCCGATGGATATCAGCCACGCTTGATTGATCTAGCTGTTGAGTTTTGGCGAGGTGCAGTGCCAGCCCATAAAGCGACTTGCGGTACAATATGTCGAGCTTTTCTGATGTCGACTTCTCTTCTAGACATAGCAGCTACCTTAATTATGAACGACTCGCACCACGAATAGAAGGAGACTATTTGCGTACGTTCCCATCACCAGTCAAAATGTAGATCTGCCCCCATTGAGAGATAATCTCACGAACATCATGAGTGAAAGTCCCTGAATAAGCCACATATCTATTCTCCGGCTCGAAGACCACTACCTTGGTAATGTCAGTGTCTCCAGGATTAGGTGTTCGCGCGACAAAATTCCGGACTGTCGCTGAGGATGCTGACGCAGTCGGCACGAAAGGTGGCGAGACGATGACGAGGTAGTTGAGGTGTGTGTGTATAGACGATTTATGACCTTCACGAGAACCCATAAAAAAAATTGGGTTGGAGGGCTGAATATCCATACCTTCGTACGCGTAACATGTGCCTCGCCCTTCTGAGCTACATAAATAGATTGCCTCATCTTTCGCAACCACGATACTCTCCGTGCGCGAATCCATTACCGCACACCCCAGAGCACATCCAATTTCATCCACTACTGTCGCCGTGCCGCCGCTGCCTCTCCCTGTGATCTGGTATGCTAACACATGGTTTGTCGTCACCACGAAAAGCACCGTGCCAGGGTTCTCTTCTGACGGTTCCTTGAATCCCAGTCCAGTGATAGGTTCTGTGGGGGACTCGTGTACGGTACGTGTTTTTGGAAGGGCGGTGAGGGACGTCGAGGAGGCGAGTGACTGATCGAGGTGTCGATAGAGGAGGACGGTGCCATCGCCGAGACCGATGGCAAGATGCGCGAGGGAAGCAGATAGGGCAACGGTCGTGACCTGTTCCATGTTAATGACTGGAAATAAGGAGAGGAATGCTGCTTACGGGATGGGGTCGGCTACTAGGCTGCACTTTAGTTGAACGGAGAAGTATTGGAGCACCAGACTTCTTGTCCTTGTTTACCAGGTCCCAGATTTTAAGCAACGGTGATCTAACGACATCTTCTTCCTAGAATCACGTCAAACACTGCGATAAACCTAGAAGCAACGCGTAACATACACCAAGGGTGACCAACACGCCCTTCCGTTCCACCATATGTGTTACTCTCCCTCTGACATGGGCGACCCAGCTTGTAGTAGATTCAAACAGGTCATTGAGAATATGGACACTGCCATGTATATCGGCGACGAGTACACCAGCAGACGAAGATGCGATTGCGGAGATTTCAGGAGTAGTCTAATTTGGTCAACTGCAAATGATTCGTTTTGTAGTTCGAAGACCATACCTTGAAAATATCTGGTGTGCTTTCAAGATCGTGGGCGTCTTTGACTTGGGCAACATCGAAGAAAGGATATTGGCGCCACTATGGTTGGTTAGATGATAGATACAGTTGTAAGGAGATTCTCGAAGACTCACAGCAGGTGGTGCATTTGCTCCAGCCGACGTACTTGCAGTTGCTGCATTAGACGACATGGAACGAAAGCCAGATTCTAAAACAATCTAGGTGGGGGTATTCACAGAAAACGAAGACTTGCAAACTGAGAACTAACAAGTCCTCAACTTGAAATGCGGGTATACGTAATATGTAATTCAATTTACGATTACATACTGGCTCAGTGGCTACATGTTTCCATTTCATATCAGTTCGAAGTCGCTGAATTGAACGTCGTCCGAATTCACTTGGGTCTTGTTTTAGTTCTTCGTAGCGCTCCTCTTCCCAGCTATCTTTCACACACACCGCCTGACCGCCCTCTGCCCCATTTGACCTCATCTCGTCCAGAATTGGTCTGAGACGCATTCATCCATGCGTATTTTGTTTACCAGATCCAAGCATTCCCTTATCTATCTGTCCATGGGGGAAAGGTCAATAAGTGAAGTCAATTTCCACCAAGTACAATTGGTGGCTTCGGATGTGGAGTAACGCTTTTCGGAAATTGGCCACTCAGTCTACTTTTACGGTGTAAACCCAACGAGATCGGGTAAATAAGAGAATGTTGCATCTGAAAGGATGGTAAGACACCTGAAAATCACCTGAAAATGAAAACACGACCACACGCGTACTTTGTAAAATAATTCGACCCTATGTATAACCACGACATTCAACTCAACTTTGAAGCATCAACATGAAGCATGTCAATGAGCTGCTCTAATCCTGGATTTCCACCAAGCCTCCGAATCTCACACCGCATCTGGTTCTCCAGCGTATCAAGCACAGAGAGTGTATATTCAAATGACTTCGTGTGATTCTTGAGGTAGTCTATGGTATGGATTTTGAGCGTCGGAGTCGATGGGTGTTGTTGAAGGACATCTACAGGAGAACGGAGTTTGGTGTGAGGACGGCGAAAAGTGAGAGTCTCAGTAAGCGCACTAAGGACTTCTCTATTGCTTGCGTCTGCATGGATAGCATGCATCACAGGGAAGGAAAATTTCCCTTCGGTGAGGTCGTCCGCAAAGCCCTTCTTTGAGGTGTACTGTTCCATATAATATAACATGCGGGTAAAAAGGAGTTGCGAGAAGAAAACTCACCTCTGCGCTCTGGAGGTTCATTAAGTCGTCTCTGATCTGCCCAAATAGTCCAAACAAGTTGACGAGCGGGACATAGTCGCTACAAAATATCTGATCAGCCTTCGCTACAGTAGCAAGGTAAGCCTTACACATCAGTATTCGTGGTTGCGCAGGCCAGCATTAGCCTTATTCCAACACGAAGCATGGCGCCCGCTTCTGCACAGTCAAGTTATGAGGAATTCAAGAGAGGATTGGGATGAACGATACGTGCTGCCATTCGCCATTGAGATGTATTCCTCTTCCGATGGGCACTGCAGAGTATCACGCCACAGGATATCGAGACCCTGGCCACGATGGAGAGACAGAAGCTCGTCTGTAAAGCAGAATGACATGACCTTTGTCCGCCGGTGATGCGGGTATACATGCCAGTTAATATCATTTCTAGATTTTTACTCGACGCATCAGGCGTATGATTTGAAGATATCAGAAGTTCTTTGTACGCAAGAAAGAAGACATAATACGCAGTGTTGATTGTCTGTGGAATACCGTACACTTTGTGCGCGACTAACAATCATCAAATATGTTGTGATGGTATGAACAAGGCGGGGTGTAGGATCGAAGCGACGGGTTCACCAGGTTTACCTCTTCGTAATTGCGAATTGTCCTGTATGTCATCTACACTGAGCTCAGCGTCAAGGCAATCGCAACAGAGCAAAAAAAAATCCAAGGGCACTCACAGGAGACTTGCAGAGTGAATCATGTTTACCAGGCTGGCGATGATGCTGAGCTGTTCTGCAGGCACATTCAACCACAGATTAAATCATCCGAGTTCGTATCTCCTTGCCAGGAGCTGAGCTGATATACTTGAATGGTTCGAGGAGGGCCTAGTATGACAAGTGGAATATCGTTCGACCAGGTTTTTGAATTACATAGCTGCTTACAGCTTCATTCTTTGCGGACTATTGACAGGTAGCGTCTAAAGAGAGCCTTTCTAGCATGTTATCGTAGATCGACATCGTGATGGCGTAGGATAGACGATAACAGAAATTCGTGCCAACACAACACTTTACAATGTTTGATTCTTTCTACTTCACCTCTGATCCCCACTTTTGGCACTGAACTCATTGCATTTGGAATCGCTGCTTGTTTTCTTTCACTTGTCTTTGCTAAAGCGCGGCATACTTCGTGCAAGTGAGTCTACTATGTCGCACCCCCTCCGTTTTCAACATTTCGTTTTTTTGAATGGTACGCTGTGCCGCGTCGACCTTACGATGTAACACGATGTTTCGAGTTTTCGAAGCTTTTTCTGTCCTGACTTATAGAGGTGAGATGTCGTCCAACATACTGCGGTCATTCGGGTCATTTATCTTTGGATTGATGACTCGAGGATAGTGTTTCTTACTATCATCATGTCTCCTAGTCGCATTTTTGTTGATGTGATGGCTATGCTCCCCCGCCATTATCAACATTACGGGCGCAGCGGACCAGTCGATCCTACTTCACACAGGTGATCTTTCCCTTTTCCTGCGGTTGAATCTTCGATTAGGAGACGACAAGGAGCTTCAATGGCCCTAGCCATTTCTGCCGGCTTGCGGGCATGTGGCCTGCATAAGGAATCATCCCACCCTCGAGGATGACCTCATGTACATAACGTTGATGCTCCCAGGTCGCACTGATTTGTCTCCGACGACGGAATACTGGAAGGTTACACCATCACTTCTTCTGTGACATGCAGCGCTGGTGCATTGAGGTATTCAGTAACGTAGGCTTGGTCTCAGAACTTATGGCCACGTTCGAAATTCTTCTACACCGTATAGAGTTCATCTCCACCACATGTCGGCGTTCGGGAGACGCAGAGAGTTTATCTAGAGTTAAGAGCTCTTCTTGAGTTCGAGGAACTCCACCGCCCCCGAATGAATTGTGGCATGTCCATGACAACACCCAACCCTGATATCATCGGTGCGTTCACCAATGACCTGAAAGTCTGTGATGCTCTGTTTCAGGCAGGTATTTGGTGAGACCCTTCACTACCCTTCATTCCATTCGGGTGAGGGCCTTTGTGCTTCTCCAGATTTCTGATGGTATTGATTCCCCTTGATCCTCTATCTGGCTTTCCATGTCACACAATATATGTAGGAGCTAGTAACGAACCCGAAAAGTATATAGCCATAACGGCATGTGCGACAGTAAGATCGTAATCTGTCCATGGTTTATCTTCTGTTCTGGCAAGAATTTGAATATACTGGTGTATTCGACTCTCTCACTTTTCCGTTCACAAGATACTGATGATTGTCTCCGAGTCTAGTTTAAGAACTGTGCATCTCAGAATTGAACGCGCTAACCAGTCTTACCAATCGAAACAGAGATCCTCGTGAAATAGGGATATGAATCTGGGGTGATCTTACCACTCGGAACCGGAATGCCCCGAGGCCCCGGGACATATATGATCACTTCCACCGAGAAATTCGAGTCAAAACTATACCGGCCTGAATGGAAGGAATGCCTCGAATGAGATACCGATCAGAAATACGAGTGACGATCAAGATGTTCAATTACTAGCCTGCTGCCGTGAGTGTGATAGACCCATACGAAACAGAATCTTTCTAAGAATCATCGCATAATTGATAGCACAATACGATAAGCAAGTGTGCAGCCACTACACCTTAGTAGATTTCCAGAGAGACGTGGAGATTCGTGAGAAATACGATTGGATGGAAGCATTCGTCGACGAGCAACCTAGCTTTGTCACATTCGAGCGACCTTGAGGCAGTGAAAAAAGGCAATGTATAAGGCGTGCAGAGTTCAGTTCGTTAAACATGTGGGATAGACAGCGGGAAGATCGTAAATCATTGTATTGCTCGTATTCAACCTGGCGGCAAAGGATCAACGGCGGCCCACTGGCTTGAACATGGACTAACCAAAGGATATCATTAACCCAGAAAGCACAACACCAAGTCCTACGCTGTCTGTTCCACCTTGCTGACCTGACAAATGCTCCAATTCACATTTCTCCGCATCCACAAAACCGAATCTAACTCTTCAACGTCGATTTCCCCGGAATCAATCAAATTGTAGGCGTCAAGAATGGCGGGATACGAAATGATAAATGATGTATCGCCAGTCAACAATGGCTGGAAGCAGGTGTATGCTATATTCGGGTCTGCGCAGGCGGCAAGACGTTGATAATGCTCAAAGTGCACGTCGGGGGGAAGGCTCGAATCAAGGGTGGGCAGCGAGAGAAAGACGACGTCGATGGGACGGAAGCCACGACGTAAACGCAAGGGGCATTCACCGAAGAAGAATGGGATGGTAGTATTGATCAACAAGGAGGATACTGCCCAGATGATGATGAGATCTTGGGACAGGTAGAAAATGCCCATGGGGTTCGTTGGAAGAGTCGTAAGTACGTCCCGTACGACGATGGTGTAGGTCAGCCATGTCATGAGTGGTAAGAGACCAACGTTCAGGATAAGGGCTTTTAAGAACACCACACTGAGTTAGGAATATCAAACATACAACGGTTAAGGTGTAATAATTGCTCAGCGAACCGTTTGCGGGACAAGGAGGACTTGTCTAGGAGGGTGATGAAGCCAGTGTTTTCATGAGCAGAGAGGAGACGTGCAAGTGGGCTGTCCACTGGCAAGGATGTGGATTTTTCGGATTCTCTGGGCGACATTGGAGGTGCAAGAGGATGTAAACAATCTTGACCCACGTGTTCAAGTCGTGTCGGGGACAAGGCGCTCAGCGTTGGGCTCTCGCTAGCGCTGAACAGAGTTGAATTCACCCTCTGTATACCGCCGAGTCACTTAATTTCCTGTACATACCACTAGTCTGTAGCCTTAGGCAGACCGAAATATAAGAATTCAGAACTTTTTGATATGGGAGGACATTGATGAATAGCTTGTTACCAAATGAGGTAGATCCCGTTCATTTACGAATCTACACTGCTCTTCCGAGTTCGAAACGACAATACTTCCTGCAAACCTCATGCAATCAACACTCTTTTAAAAAAAGAACTTGAACCGGAATTTCTATCATCGATGCATCATCCATCACCGGCACCCTAGAACAATTGATTGAATCTTGATTGAATCACGTCCTTTCTTCCTCAGCCGACACTGAAGCAGAATTTACTAGTGACATCTGTCAAAAGCTGTACTTGAGATTGCCCAAGTTCTGTTCGTGACTATCGCTTCTTTCTGCGTTCGTTCGTCATGGAAGGGATCCCTGATCAGGGCAAACTCAACAGCACAATAGGCGCTCAGCTGATCGGAAATATAGTCGCAGCGATGTACGTGCCAGTGTTTCCAATCTAATGCTAGACAATATTACTGATAAAGTCATACTAGCCTCTATGGTATTGCATGTGGACAGGTGTATATATATTGCAACAGCAACCACAGGGACTCTGAACTGTTCATTTGCTTGGTATGATCTGATTGCAGCATCTGCGATGCTGGGTGCTGACGATGACAATGAGATATGGTTTTTGTGGTATATCTGTTATGTCGTGCAGTTGGGACTTGACCTGACCACTTCACACAGGTTTTTGGATAGTTTACAATTAGCATTTGTTACACATGGTTCATATAATCTCCTAGTCTTGAATTTTCGAGATCCATCGAGTGTGTACTATACATCGCCTATCTGGTGAGCTTTGCTAACGTCAACCACTGGCAACACTCTACTCATGAATACAGGAGTATCGGTGTATGATTTCAGGTTCTTTGAATCATGTTCTGTTGCTTAATCGCAAGTCTTCAAGGCCCAGATGTATATCAATGTATGTACTTTGTCGCGCGATGAATGAATAAGCTTTGCTGATTTCATCTCGTAGTATGTTACCCAAGTCATTATCAGATTGTGTGTGCACTATTGAGCCCCAAACAGCGATGACTTACTGCTCCTTGGCAGTGTTTTCATACGACGAGCATGGTTGCGTGAGTTGAACCTTCTGCTTTTCTTCTTATCTTTATGAAAAGTTCAGTGTCGGAACCTCGCAGGTGGTATGGTGAGTAGTATCACATTTAAATTCTGGTTTGTTTCCTAAATCAGTAAATCATCTGCTTCGATGCTTCAATAAATAAGATAGTAATATTGGCCTTTGCGTTTGGTAAAGTCTCCTACACAAGTATCATTTTATCTTACACATCTGATCATCCCCTAAGGAACTGGGTTTGGTAAGTGCTCCTCCTCCAGGTTCCCTCAACTTGATTATCAACCAAGCCATCGCTGTCAGCCTTTACCACCATAGTGTTTGTATTTTCACAAAATCACAGATGCTGGATAACAACAGTTTGAAGTACCAGTGATCCTCTCTCGAACTTTGGGAAGCTTTCAGTATGTCAATGTTTTCATGGACATCATTTCTCGTGTTCAGTATCATTCCAGTACCTCCTCTACGCTTCTCTGTCAGGCGATGTCGTCATTGATATTCTTATCGCAACCTCGCTTTGCATTTCATTAGCGTGGAGTAGGACAGGCTGGAAGAGGTATGCACCAACAGTGCTTCTAGATTCTCAACTGAAGCTGCCTTTCTATAGCCGATTCTGTTGTTTATACATTGATGATTTACTTTATAAACACAGGTAAGTTCACACATCCTTGATAGTGTTGCCACTGGCTCAGCCAAGGTTTTTCAATAAAATGGCTATAGCATACCAGATAAAATTCCTAAATTCACTAGGATATTTGAGCATATGGACGAGCCCATAAGCCGAGGGGTTTTCTGCCAACATTATCTGATTGGATCCCCCATTCCTGACTTATTCACTCGGCTTTGATTTCAAGCCGAGCCATCAAGCCAAATTTTGTTTATTAAATAACTCAGGGACAATTGATCGGTTCAACTAATTTTGGCAGACAACCCCTTGGCTTATGGGCCCATCCACATGCTCAAATATCTTGGTGAATTTAGAAAATTTACCTGGCATGCTATAGCCATTGTATTGAAAAACCTTGGCTGAGCCAGTGGCAACACTAATCGAAATCCTTGAAGGTATGACATATGGAAACTCACTTCAACATTACAGGCCTTCTGACAATGTAAGGATGGGCTGTTGTATCCCAGGATGGTTGTTTTCAATGTAGACCTTTCAGATTATGTGCGGCAGCCTGTCTCATCACTTATGTCACCTGGCCACTCGGTCTCATTGCTGCTGCAATCTACTATTCGCTTAGTAAATGTATCCTGATGTTTCCTTCCACGCTTGATGGAGCCATGCTAACTCTAGTATGTTTTACAGTATATTTCAACAGCCTACTAGGAATGCTGAATGCTAGAGACTCCTTGAGGAAGAACCTGGATGGTGGGATGTTGGAGATAGTGTCAGACCATTTACCTGCTGTGAGTGATGCACATTATGGATCCAAATCCACTGATGGCCCCTATACGGAAGAAAAAAGGCAGGCCTTTGACAATCGCGTCTCAATGTCATGCTCAATGCACCTCTTACAGGGTGAAGTTGAAGTCCGGGGCTTATGAAGGTAAAAAACAGCTAGAAAGGTTGGTATAGAACTACAAATGGATGACGTGCTCAAGGAACAAACCCGAAGATTCATCTCGCTATGTAATTTTGTCACTACGATATTTTCACGAGAACCATCTCTATCTGGTTACCAGTAAATGTGCAGATCATGCCATAGCCCCTTTTCCATTGCAGCCTATGAAGAGACTAACGATTATTCGAAAAGAACCTCCTCAGCGATACGGCAGTATTCATTCATGAAGTCTGACAACGTTCGAGGATTTACCTTACTGTCTTTGCCTTGCTGACATATGAATCCAACAGTTCGTTAGGATGAATACTTGGAAAAGTCGCCCGAAGACCTGTCGTGAGTTTATCGTTTATAGTTCCATCATAACTCACGAGCCTTTGGTATGTATAAACCTGCTGAAAGATGTTCGAACCCGTATTGATCAATTCCGTATACGGATTCGTTCGAACATTCTTTCCTCTTATCCACGTTTCAAACTCGCCCCGTAATTGATCTCGAAGTTTTCGGCCTGTTCAGCTGACCTGCTCCAGCTTGATTGCTCCAGTTCTACTAGGTCATGGACGTGTCAATCTTCTGCCAAAATCAAGTTTCACTGATAGCATGAGATATTGATGCGAATGTGATAATCAGTGGAAGTTTGAGGCGGAGTCCCAGCATGCCGGATTGCAGCTATACATAATGAATTAATGACCCATGGCCACATCAATTGTGTAGCATTGTATCGGTGCACAGCAGCTGTACACAGTTCGCCTCACGGTTGGAACGTTGAAGTTGTGAACTTCTAATCAATGTACCATACCGTGTCAGCGTGAAGACCAACATTGGATCATGTATCATTCGACCGATGATACTGCGTGAGGAAGTTACACGAGTGAGTTTGGACTCTGTCTCCCTGTCGATGTTGGACATTCGACTACATTAGTGCTCACCTCCATGCTACTCACTTGCAATATTCCTCTTAGCTAATGGAATCACCATACGGATCAACGAGAACCTCGAGTCCAAGCCCGGGCCGGGTTCTTGCTGTGTTCCATACATGTCTGCCCCGGCTTATGATTGAACGTTGAACATTCCTCCATCTTCGGTTGACACGGGTTGATCACGGCTTTTCGATGATATCCATTCGTATAACTTCAAGTTTTTGTAGCAGCCAGCCAAGTGAATAATAAAAGGGTGGATCGTAATATGTAACATATGTGACGATCGTGACCTTGTACCAAATTCGTCACGCTCCTCTTCGCTACTGCTAGCAAATGGTGTATTACAATTTAAAGGGTCAGTGCTGCACTCAAGTCCATCTCTTTTTCTTTTCCAACATTCTCTATAGCCCTCATCAAGGGCATCCGTTCCTGCAAGGTCAGCCATACTTTCTCGTCTAATCCAAAACTCTAACGTCTGTATATCCAATCCTAGACAGTGGCGGATGAGAGAGCTTTAATTCAGCAAGAGTCCGCCGCTATCCGAGCATCCTTCCGTGAAGAAGACTCGTTTCAGCGCCACAACAACATTGCGAAATTGTTATACATTCATATGCTCGGATCCCCCGCACATTTTGGCCAGATTGAATGTTTGAAGCTCGTCGCAAGTCCCAGATTCTCCGACAAGCGTCTAGGTTATTTGGGAATAATGCTGCTCCTCGATGAGAATCAGGAAGTTCTGACGTTGGTCACTAATTCACTAAAGAAGTATGTGCTGCATCATTTACATAGTACTTGCATGTTCTAATTTAGTCTCTAGTGATATGAACCACTCCAACATGTATGTGGTTGGACTTGGACTGTGTACCTTCGCCAACATCGCGTCCGAAGAGATGTCACGCGATCTTGCCAACGAAATTGAGAAACTTCTGGGCTCAAGTAACACATACATCCGTAAAAAGGTATGCATTGTTTAGTACAGTCTCCAATTTACACCATTGACAATATCTAGGCTGCTCTATGCGCCTTGCGAGTCATCAAGAAGGTTCCTGACATCACTGACCACTTCGTGGGCAAAGCCAAAAACCTCCTCACCGATCGGAATCACGGCGTTCTTCTATCTTGTATAACGCTCGTCACAGAAATGTGTCAGCTAGATCCATCTGTGCTTGACGAATTTCGGAATGTACGTGTTGGTTACGGCACTAATCATCTGGGACTGATCCGTCCTCATCAGGCTGTTCCCCTTCTTGTCAGGAATCTCAAGTCTTTGGTCACAACTGGCTACAGTCCAGAACACGATGTCTCGGGAATCACCGATCCCTTCCTCCAGGTCAAGATTTTGCGACTCCTCCGAATGCTAGGAAAGGGCGATCAACAAGCGAGCGACACCATGAATGATATTTTGGCTCAGGTTTTTCCTCTGTTTATCTGACTTTACAACCAACTCTGAACGGATTTCAGGTTGCTACCAACACCGATGCAACAAAGAACGTCGGAAACTCCATTCTGTACGAAACAGTCTTAACGGTTCTCGAGATTGAAGCGGATACAGGTCTTCGGGTAATGGCCATCAATATCCTCGGAAAGTTTTTGAGCAATCGTGACAACAACATTCGGTAGTTACAGTTCTCGTTATTCTCTGAATTCTAAATGCAGTTCTTCCATCAGTTATGTCGCGTTGAATACCCTGAACAAAGTGGTGTCGATGGACACGAACGCCGTTCAACGTCACCGTAACATCATCCTCGACTGCCTTCGCGATGGAGATATCTCAATCCGGCGCCGAGCGCTGGAACTTTCCTACGCCCTGATTAACGAGCAGAACGTTCGCGTCCTGATCCGGGAACTGCTTGCTTTCCTCGAAGTTGCCGATGACGAATTCAAGCTTGGCATGACTACCCAAATATGTCTCGCAGCAGAGAGATTCGCGCCGAACAAGCGGTGGCATATCGATACTGTACTACGCGTACTAAAATTGGTTAAGCTACTTTGAACTTCGCGTGAGTAATGCTGGCTTCTCATTCCCTCTATAGGCAGGAAACTTCGTGCGGGAGGAGATTCTCTCAGCGTTCATACGGCTCGTGGCGCATACTCCTGAATTACAGGCATACTCTACGTCAAAGCTTTACATGGCATTGAAGGCCGACATCTCGCAAGAGTCACTCACCTTGGCGGCTACGTGGATCATCGGGGAGTATAGCGAGGTGCTGCTGGAGGGCGGCATTGTCGACGAGGACCAGGCAAAAACAGTTCGTCCCCCGTCTACTTCCGCCGTGTAACGTAGCTCAACCAATGCCTTTTTCCTCCAGGCGAGCGACAAGGACCTCGTCGAGCTCCTCATCTCAATCATCGACTCGCCTTATGCTAACTACCTGACGAAGCAGTTTGTGCTCGCCGCTATCACAAAGATCTCGTCGCGGCGCACCACGTCACATGCTGAGCAGGATCGCATAGCTGAGCTGCTCGCCAAATACACGACAAGCCCCGAGCTGGAGCTGCAGCAGCGTGCGGTGGAGTTCGCGAGCTTATTTAGTCTGGGCGAGCTCAGAGAGGGTGTGCTGGAACGCATGCCGCCGCCTGAGCTGAAGGCTACAGTAATGGGCGTTGGTGAGTTTGTTGTCCCTGTCGGAATACAGTTGATACAACCCAAAATAGTGAGCGAAAACAAACCTGTGGGATCCACGCAATCGAAAGACGTGCGCTCCTTTCTTCAATCTACTTATTATTCTTCAATTTTTCCGTCCTAGGCTGATCTATTAGGCGAAGAGGTCGTCTCAACGCCAATCAATGGTCAACAAACCATCGCTCAGAACAATGAAGATCTGCTACGAGATATATTCGGCTCGTCGATGACTCCATCCGCCCCAGGCACATCCTCGCCACCACCCCAAACATCCCGCACGACCGTCGACGACATCCTCAGCCTCTTCGGCTCCTCTGCCACCGCCACAGCTGCATCTGCATTTCCCCATGTCCCTCCTGCATCTGCACCAGCAGGCTCCGCATTCACCCTCCCGCAATCACAAACGCAATCCCAGCCACCTGCACCTGCACCTGCACCCGCACCTCCATCGGCCGCTTTGGCAGCACCGCGCCTGACGTCGTACACCGCCTACGACAAGAACGGGCTGAAGATCACACTGACGCCACAGACATCACCGGCGCGCCCCGGCATCGTCATGATCCTAGCGCGCTTCCAAGTGTCTGGCAACACGCCGACGACAGGGTTAAGCTTTCAGGCTGCTGTGCCGAAGGTATAAACTTTCGTTTCGTCACCTTCGCTTTCCGTTTATTCTGTTTCTTTAGTCACAACAGCTACAAATGCTCCCTATGTCGAACCCAAGTATCAACCCTGGATCGGTGGAGACACAGCAGATGAAGGTGACAGCACCTGTGGGGGTGAGTGACTGTTACATTCGCTGCATATTTGGCACATCTGCTGACATGCCTCCAGAGCAGCGTCCGGTTACGTCTACGAATATCCTTCTCTAAGGCAGGTCAGACGTTCCAGGACCAAGTAGATTTTTCTGGGTTCCCACCCGATCTCATAACAGGAGGTTGATGGTTATTGTGGTCGGCGTATCTCTCTCTCTTCTCTGCTCCCTTTTCCATTTTTTTAGCAAGGATATAAAATAAATCAGCTTCTTTTCATACATGAGAGTAAGGCATATGAAGTAACATGTTAAGTTGATAAGTAAAAGGAAAAGTTCTAGATGAAAACCTGTAATGGGTGCCTATCATACACATTCTGTCCTTCGCTCAACTCGCCAAGGTCAGGATAGAAAGGTACCATTGCATCTGCCGCACCAAGATACAATGCGTTGTAAACTCGCCAGTACACTTCCCGAACCTTCCTAGCAGGATGGAACAAGCCCTGCAGCACGTAGCTCAACAACACACCAGGGCCCAACGTGACTCGCATAGCTTCGATAGCATCCATCACCGCACCAATGACGTGGGGCGATGTCTCAAAGCAGTTCGGCCAAACAAGATTCATGAGGTGTAGCATTGAATCTTCGCAGTTAAGGCCCGCGACACCTAACGCCAGATGCTTGACGATAGTGCTTGCCGTTTGACGATGGACGAGATCACGATCTGTCAGGGCGTCCTCCAACATGGTAATCACTGAGTCACAATAGTACGCGGATTGGGGCCCGACATATTCGAACACGAAGGTGAGAGCTTTGAGACAACCAGTCCGAACATTCAGCTCGGCAGTTCGGTACTCATTCAAAATTGCCGGTATGCAGGTGAAAGCTGTTAGAACAATCGCGTCAGCTTTACAGATTAGTGTGATATAGGCGTAAGGGAACACTCACGACCGCATGTCTCAGCAACAATAGCAATGGCGACAGTGCTGCAGACTCGGCTTTGACGCTCTTGAACCCGCAGATTTGTTAGGAGGACGGAAAGCACGTCTTGAGGACCTAAACTTTTCGCGATGTAGCCAAAGGAGTTAACGGCTGCCCGCCGGATACCTTTCTTGTGCGCTTTGAGCAAGTCAAGCAGCTCAAAGCAGATACGCATCCATTCTCTGGCGGGAACAAACTCGGCGCCACGATCGGCTGGAAACAATAACAGAAATCAGTAAAGACTGATGGAAAGGATGTAAGCACCCACCGATACGACCAATCAGATTGATAGATGCCTCCTGCACTTTCTCGTGTCTGTTACGCAGGATTGGAGTCATCCGAGGCACTAGAGATAAACAAGTGAGCGAGAGTGAGCGAATAGAAATGAGAGGACTTACGAAGATCCTTTACAGGCGGATTCATCTGCGTCATGCCAACAACATTCGCAATAGCTCCCTCAGCAGCAATGATACTGCCAAGCGTATCAGGGTATTCTTCTCCAAGTTGCTCAAACAATACAAGTCCGAGCTTGCTTAACAGCTGGTCTTCACCGCACTGCTTGATTACCACAGCCAACCGGGTAGTCAGGTCCGCCGCCTGCTGTCGAACCTTCGCACTCTTGTTGTTGAGACGCCAAAGGATGGTGGAGACAATCTGGGTGAGGTATGGCTTGACACGAATGCCGAGGGCATTGACGACAGTACCAAATCCGTCCAACATGACTTGATCCTCTGTCGTCTGCTCCTGGAAAGAGTAAATGATGCCATCCACCAACCGCACTTCCAGCCTCTCGTCAATATCTGAGGCTCCAAGCGTAGCGACCACCTTTGTTATCGTCTCCATCACCATCTTTCGGTAAGGCTCAGCCTCATCCTTCAGTTCATTAACAACCCTCCCTACAATTTCTGCAACACCAGCCTTCTGCGCAAGTTCAACGGTGGTTTCGACAACCTGACGATAGTTCCGTCGATCCAGTGCCATTCGACGGACCCAGAAAGCTTTGAAGAAGTCAGGGAGGATATCATGTTTGATATATGCAGGTGTGACACCCTCAGTGGCAGCACACTGTTTGACCACCTTCAAGACGATCTTCTTCATCTCTTCATCCGAGGTCTGGAACTCTCGAATAAGAATGACCGTCACTTCCTTAGTGTAGTAGGAAGCATATTCAGGGTCCATGAGTGGAATAATGAAACCAATGGCCTTCAAAAACGCGGCTAAACCCTTGCCACGATGAAGACGAATACCCAACCACAGTGGCTTCAAGACATTATCAAACGACTCGATACCATAGGGCGCAGCAGCTTCCGCAAGCGCTGCCAATCCTAGCGCAGTCATCGTTCGGACCTTTTGCTGGTCATCTGACAGTCCATGAGCGATACAGTCCACCAGATTTCGCAGGTGGGGAAGGACTGCACATCCCATCATGATGGCAATCTGTTGTACGATACGAATACCCGTGTGCCTGGCTTGCCATGACTTCTTGGAACGACAAACAGCTTTCAGAAATGGGAGAAGTGAAGGTATTCCGAGGGCAGAGGCAACGACAGAGAAGGCTCTGGCAGTGGTATTTCGGACATACTCATCAGCGTGGTCGATATCAGGGCGCATAGTGGAAATCATGTGTGCGAGACCGGCAGCTTTCGAAAGGTTGGAGATGATCTCACGGCCTTCCACACGAGCATAATAATCCTCATCAATGAGAAGGGGCTCAATGACGACGAGGATTTTGTGCACGTAAGGACGAACGAGGTCGTCCAACTTGTACAGTACGCGATCAATGACTTTCACCAAAAGATGGCGTTCTTGATCCTCAAGCGTACGCTCCATGAGAAGTGGAAGGATTTTGTCGAAAAGAGGACCTGCGCCGAACTCTCTGGCCTTGTCCGTAATTTGCCTCAGAGCGGTTTTCCGAACAGGAGGGGTACCGTTCTTGATCTTGAGCAGTAGTCGCATAATCTTCCTTTCTTTCATCTCATCCACTGACAATTCGGTTTCATCCTCCTCCTTCAGAATTTTAGCAAAATATTGAGCGTCTTCGGCTTTGAAAAACGCAAGATTCCCAACACCAGGAATTTCCGTCGGCAGCTCCGGAGCAAGCCCTGCCGCTGCCGCTGCTGCAGCTGCATCCGAGCTGTCCTGGATCTGAAAGCCACCAGCATCGGGGATGGGCGTAGCCATCATCTTACGAGGTGCAATCATTGGGGCATAGCCTGGAGGTGGAGTGACGATAGCGTACCCGGAGGGAGGCAAGACAGCATCTAGTTCTTCGTCGGACAGGTAGCGATTGTGCTTGTCCTCTTGCATGAAACCGGGAGCGTTCATGATAATTTGGGTCATGGGAGCATCAACATTGGAGGCGATGGGTGTTTGATCCCAACGAGAACGTTTCGGGGTTTCGCCGACGGCGGCTTCTGCAGGCGTTGCATCCCACCTAGACCGACGTTTTTTGGGCGCGGAGGCCTCAAGAGCTTCCTTAGACCACTCACCCATATCAGGTTTGTTTGGGTCGACATTCTCGTCTGAAGAGTCAGGGACGTCCCATCTACGTTTGCGCTTAGCGCCAGTTGACTCTTTGGCAGTAGCCATAGCAAGCTCTTTAGCAGCAGCAAGCTCCTTGGCCACGTCTTCAAGCTCAGCAGCGGGCGGTGTTTTGTCGAGGTCCATCTTCATCTTCCCTTCCTCTCGCTCCTTCCTCTCCTTCTCTTCGATCGCCCGCTTCACTCTTGCTTCCTCCTGCTCTAACCTTGACAACCTCATAGCATCCTTGTATCCTCCTTCCACATCCTTCCCATCTTCTCCTTGCTGAAAGGCATCCGCGCTGTCGACTGCTACGCGGGCGAAACGGCGGTTGTGGTAATCTGACTGTCGAGCGGCAATTTGTCGCTTTGAAGCTGTTTCTGCAAAGGGGTCTACATTCTCTTCCTCTGCAAGATCAGCAAATTCCTGGAGAATCTCTTTGGGCGCTGTGAACGAGTCCACCAACCTAGGAGAGCCTGGGGGAGACATGATGACCAATGGTAAGATACAACTCAGGAAGACTCGGGGACATGCTTTGGGATGACCAATCCTACAATATAAGTTCCCACGCCACCATACTTATAAAGCGCAATTTTTTTGCCGAGCAGACTCAAAAGTTCATACGTCGACTGCGACTGAAGGCATTCGTAAGTTCTTCTTTCAATCATTTCCCCCTGATGATTTCGTTGCCGCCCCAGTCGTAGCCATGCGCCTTGACGATCGGCAGAGCACATAGCCAAACCGTTGCATCTCTGACTTTATATGTTGTATTGGTAAACGTCGAGCTAATCAACAATTTTTTCCCATCAGTGTGTCTCCTTGTTTTTCATGATTCAAAAATGTATGTCCATTTTCAATTTTCTCTACAATGATGTGAATCATATGCCAAATACCGGAGCCACTGGCGATGGGGATATACATATTATCAAAAAAACTAAGAACAGCCAGCTGATCTTTTTTTATTCTCTCGGTCGCTACTTCTGATACTAACCAATTTATCCCCAGGTCAATTGTTTTCAAATTAGAAATTGTTCCTCCCACCATGTCTATCATCACACGAATCATACTCCTTTGAATTGAAGTAGTCTCCTCTGAAAAATGGTTCGATGCAGCAAGGCTGTTGTTGGATCTCGCTGTACTATGCCAGAAAGATGTCGAGTGAACGTGTATGTTAGCTGGCATACTATTTCGCAAACTGTTTCGTCTTTGCTACTTATTTAGGGAAATTGAATGGACAGCTGCGTATGCTGTTAGCAGCCGTGATACTGTTGTGTGATGCACTGTGGATGGGTCTGCCGACGCAATTCGTCTCCCTTACTACATCAATAAAACAACGGAATTGGTTCACCTTCAATTCAAACCTCACTTCGTCAAACTAGTACCTCGTATCAATATCATAGGCCTAGTCGTTTTATCTGGTTCACCATAGGCGCAGTAGTGGCCACCTTTTGGATGAATAGATATCATGTTCGGTTATATTACTGTCACCGTCTTCTCGTTCGGCCTTCTTCCATATTCGGCTGCCTGTAGTGTGCCAAGAGACACTCCACATGGAAATGAGAGAGAGCCCTTAGTCGCCAGGCTGAAGATAAAGTGAGTAGAAACATTTTCCCGTGGTACAAATCTACTGACGGTGGAACAATTTTCCAAAGGTTACCGAAATGTCTGTAACTATGCTTGATCAACCGTCGAAGTTTTGAAAGCCGTGCGTCTCGTCCTGACAGCACGATCAGTATAATCTTCCTACAGAAATTGGCCGAGCGTAAGGCCGAACGTGACACGCAGGAGGAAGAGAGGAAGCAAACTCCTTCCCCAAAAGTAGATTAGCATGATTTTTTCCCTCAACAACCGTTCCGCCGTTTCAATAAGTCATATTCGTCATCATACATATAATCCTTCTTGTACTCAACCTGGCGCCATAGATATATGTCGGGTGAAACATCCACCACGCCGTTAGACTCCCTGAGGCAAGCTGGGGAGCTGTGCATCGTCTGATATGGGCTCTGCATTTCGCCGTTTCACATAAGGGGGCGCAGTGGGATTGACCTTTCCTTGTTCTTCCGCTAGCGAACAATTTTAGTGCGACATCACACTGAGGAGAGGAATTGCTCACGCGTCGAGTGCCAGAAGTAAGTAATTAATCCAGCAATGACAACAGCAAAGGCTATGAAGTAAAGCCAGTATGGCCGATAGTGCTGGGGGGAAATGTAAACCAAGCAAACAACAAAGATGAAATGAACTTACATAGAGAAATAAGCCTGTACATGCAAGGCGAAGCTGTCAGACCTCTGAGGGGCACTTTAGGAGAGACGCACCAAAAAGAAGACTAAAGAAATCACTGGAGAGCAGACTGAGATTATAATATGTAGAAGAAGCCATGCGGTATAACAAGGGGGCGACGGTGTACAAGATGAACATAGCTAAGAAACGAGTCTTAATGTGCGAATTGCTTGTGGCTGAGATACCCACCAGCTGTGTACGCCACCAAAAGACCAACTATGGTAGGAAGAAGCTGAGTTTTGACTCGGACAACAAGCAGAGATTAATCTCACTGGTTGCACCGTTCCAGGAAGCCGTCTTCATACCATTATGCTCTAAAGCAGCAGCCTGGATCCCGTTGATCAGAACTCCCCACATACCAAGCTGACCAACGACCTTTTAGAGAATGGCGTGATAGATGTCAGATTACAGTTGAATAAGGAAATCAAAACTACAAGCCTCATAGAACGGGCGTTTTCGCACAAAGAATTCCTCTGTCGCATTCGCTGCATACGATAAAACGTTTTTTTATGCTTAGAAAAGATGAATCATGGACACATACAGAACCCATAAAGTGTTGCGCCAGCGATCATGAAGCCATCCCCTTTCCCCCTATCGAGTGCCTTCCAATCCTTACCAGTGAGTTCGTCAGAGGCCACCAGTAACCCCAGCCCTGCGACGCAGATCAAAACGCCCTACGAAGGTTCGGAACACTTGACATATAGGGAGAATGGTGCTGACTAACCAAAACTTGCGTCCAGTGATACTTTGAGCGCATGTACATCCAACAAAAGAACATACACGATGGGATAGCCCAGCTGCATTAAGAGAGCCGTTCAGAAACAGATGTGCGCGATTTCGGAATTAAACGTACGCGTCCAAAAGGATACAGGACAGTAAATCCGTATATTGATACGCCTGAATGTTGATCAGATCGTACCAGACTAGCATAGTTTCGGGCTCCATACTTTGACTACCAAGAAATTTCCCTCTACGTCAGCAGCTGCCAATATGAAATCTGGAACATGAAGGCATAAGAGGCTTAGAATGAGCAGTACATTTAGTGGCACGGACATTTCCATCCGTCACGAAAAATCACATTAAGCCATCCCTTGAGCCCATCTAGTCAAAGTTACTGTGTTGGACAAGAATATATGATCAGATTGTGCTTACACTGGTATATCGTGTAAGGTGTATAGACCACGAACAACGAGAAGTACCTGAAGATGGGATTAATATTTGTCGGACAGGAGAAGATCTAGAGGGCACGAACAAGAAAAAAGTCTGAGTGGTTGAGAGAGGCCAGTTTCTGTTGACTAACTCGGTCGTTGTGACATTTGTGCATGTAATGCATAAAGAAACCACTTGTCCACTTAGGAGAGAAAGAGCAAAGCGGCGGGTCCAGACACTTTTCCATCGTTGACCAAAGCTTTTTACGAATGCACCAGGCGATGAATAGACAATGGGAGGGTGTTTGGGCGCTTCTTGTGCAACCTGGACGTCCGTGGAAACACCATCTGCCAACTTGGAGTCGTAATCCTCATGGGAAAAAGACATCGCTGCCGATAGCCCAGCAAACTTGATATAGCTCACAGCGAGCGAAGTCTTGGAAATATATAAGGGATTCAGGAGGCCCTCGCCAGGAATGAAGGACAACTCTCGACTTGTACTCAAGTCATCCGTTTTAGATGAATCGCCCGTGTGGCCGTATCAGCTATCAATCTCATACTTATCCCCTTACTGCAACCCTCGTGATGGCCCTTCTGAAATAATTCGGGCTAGCCTTCTCTCGCTGCCATGAATGTGAGGCACCGTCCTGTGGTAATCAGGTACGATCGATAGTATTGACTCTCTACATGACATGCATGACTTCACTTCGAGCTGGAGAAGATGTGTGTAGTCGTCTAGGCGACACGGATTTTGAGAATAGGGACATGAAATTTGAATTTGTGCCGCGTGCGAATGTAAAAAATCGGAAAAAAAAAACACAAAACACAAAACGAGGATGAAATTCCCCAAATGCGCGCGATACTGTCACACTGGTGCCTGGCACCCATACTTGTGGTCCATGTGTGTAAGTACATGGCTGCTCAGAAGCGCCATGTACACTCAAACAATCCACAAAAGGCGAGAAGTTATGTGTCAAAGGTCGTACCAGGTACAAGCTTTCAAGGTTATGTCAAGATATAAGTAAGATGACTCTGCTCGTGATAATCAAAGACCGGCACTGCCGGTGATAAGAGGATGATAATCCTTAATCCGGACAGGTTCTAGGCGATCTCAGCTTGGTGTTGTCCGGACAAAATTTGGGGCTTAAGGAACCAGATGCTAGGTCTAGTCCGGACAAGATATGAAGAACCTAAGCCCTTCTAGAAAACCTTGAAATGGCCATGGATTTTTGACGTGTTTGAGACGATCTTTTGGGAAGGTGTGGCGGCTCCTTCAGATAAGCAGAAGTTTCGAGTCCAAGCAATGCCAAATACAAGTTACAGAACAACTCCGTCAATGGCAAAGGCGGGGCAAACTGATCTCGCCCTCCCTACACCTGAAGACAACGTACTTCCGCTTGATTACAGGGAGCAATTTCAAGTATGTAATTTGCTAGTTACCTCTCATGTCACGACCACTTATTCGCCAGGGCCGTCATGTACCTTCTCAATTCGTCGAGTGCGTATACGCTTGGCCATAGAAGAAATTATCCGTCAATAAATCAACCGTAGCCCCTGTGCAGCCGCCTCGAAAGCATCCATGGACTGTCTGAACAAACATGATTATGATCGGGATTCCTGCCTGGATTATTTCCAAGCCTATAGAGATTGCAAGAAGGCCTGGGTATGTTCTGCTGCACCAAAATGCTCAAGGTTATTAGTTTTGACTTCATACCAGTTAGAGCAAAGGAAGAAGGACAGGCGAGCGAGCAAGGCGACACAATAATAATATATTCAACGAGGAATGAAAGGGCTGGGTATATGTTCGAAGTAATGTCATTTCCGAATCTCATGCTGATTTCTCGACCTTGACGCTCTCATCCCAACTCCCAGGACCGAAGCCACGATCCTTTCCTAATGCCTCCTCAACAACATGCATCATAGCCAACACCTTCTCATCCTCCCATTTCTTTCCGACAAGTTGAATGCCGACCGGCATCCCTTTCGTTGCTTCTGGGTTATAAATTGGTGTATTACTCCAGTATACCCCATGTTCAAGAATACGCGATCCATGACCAGGCCCTCTAGTCCATTCCTCTGTAAGCTGGTCCTTTGCAGGATCAACACGCGTGACGGGAAGGACTCCAACGGGAAGATCTAGAACATTATAAAGAATGGTTGCGACTGCTAAGGGGGCAAAACCGTTACAACCCCTGTAATTCCAAATTTAAATATTCTTCGATGGCTTCATAGTAACTTGAGCCGTGACGTACCCGTGAGGCAACTGTGGCACGGCTTGAACAGGTGCGATGATTCCGTCAAAATTACATTTGTCCCAGACCTGGGAATTTCGATGTGAGCGGTATTTCTGTGCTGACAAAAGTTGACAAACTTGTTCATGGAAAGAACGAATAAAGCCATTGCGCTCAGCGATGAGCTCCGTGTATTTGCCGACAGTTTTAACTCTCGCGGATCTTGCTGAGTCCGCAAAAATCTTGTCACCGAAATACGTTTCTAGTACCCAAGCGGCCATTGTCCGAATTCCTGCTACAATCAACCTTTAAGCAAATATATAGCCAACTAACCATAGAACTCACAAAACACTCTCGCACTGATTGTGGCTAATAATAAGTTCCGCTCCTACACACATCCACATGTCAATTTAGGGGAAATTAGACAAACGGGTAAATACCATAGGATCGGGCCCTATATGGCTGGTCATCTTTTTGTAGCCATCTGACGATGTAAGCCCGAGGAAAATGTAGAATGCCTCAGCACCTAGAGAGTAAAATCAATTATTCCGTGGAGTCTCAAAGAGGAGGATGATGCGTTACCGGGAACATCAAACTCTACGCACTCATGACCTTCTTTTCGAAGGGCTTCAACTGTTTCTAGAACAGCACGGGCGCAGGCAGGAGATGATTTAACATAGCCGTCTAGCGAAAAAGGCTTGAGATTTACTGACAAAGGTTTCTTGGTATAACACACCTGAAGTATAATAACCGAACCGCAACTTCGATGGCAACTTCGGCTCACGGTAAGGCAAGGGTGCAATACTTGGGTCCGAGCCTTGCAAGCCAAGTACCGACTTAGCGACCAATTCTAGGTCCTTGATAGAGCTATTCGGGGAAGATGGGATTTTATGATGAGATATGTCACAGTCGAAAGCCGTACCGTCCCATAGGTCCCACTACGTTTTTGATTCCTTCGAAGCCAGGGACAGTACCTGAGTATACAGCTAAGCATCGCCTGTTGCATTATAAACATTTATTTCGCTTACCGCGAGCACCAGCTGAACTGATTCTTCCATGGCCAGGCTTCAGGGAGTATATTCCACAGTAGGCGGTTGGTATACGAAGACTTCCTCCAACATCGCTGCCGAGACCAACTGCTGAACCGTCCATTGCCAAAAGGGCAGCTTCTCCTCCAGAACTGCCACCACATGTATACTTGTCATTGTAAGGGTGCGTGGTCCGTCCCCAGACAGGGTTGGAACACTCGAACGTGAACAGTGTTTGGGGTATATTCGTCTTGACAAACAATACCGCTCCCGCAGCCAAGAAATGCGCCACGAGCTAGATAAGAACTCAATTACCAGCCTCTAATGGATCGTGTGACTGTCGCTACTTACGTCTGCATTGGCTGTGGCAGGGTTGTGGGCCCATCGAGTGAAACCTAGACAGGAGTCGAAACCGACCACATCGACTGTCAACTATAGTCAACAACCCTTCGGTTTTCACGATTGAAAGTGCTGCTTACATTGATCCTTAAAACTCGTCTAACAGAGAGCGAATTGTAGTTTCCAGTACATCCAAGAAGACAATAAGACTTACCGGAACACCATGCAGCGGACCTCTCAACCTTTGCGTTGAAGCAAATTCATTATCCAGATCCCTTGCTTGCTCTCGAGCCCAATCAAACATGACTTCACGGAGCAATAGTCAAGAGAAGTTACATTTGGGAAGCGTTAGAATACCTTCTGTGAGACAATTGGTGACAGTTTGCGCAAACGCCGCACGGGCGATATAGGCTTCTATCACTTGTGTTGCAGTCCATTCACCTTTCTCAATTCGAGAGACAATCTCCGTAGCTTATTGGTCAACTAACGTATGAGAAAAATTACGTGTATCACGGCGAACAGCTCACCGGTTGCCTTGAGAAATTGATTGGTTTCGAGAGAAGGAGAAGCACTTGTGAGAGCATGTGTCCGCTCAGCGCGTTTCGAGTTCACAACTGTCAGGTAGGAACTAGAGAATGGCCACATTCCTGGACTAGAGAAGCTGTTATCTCAGTTGTCGTGCAACGTCGGTGTGAATAAGCGCTAAGCGGCTATGATGATTGATGATCGAGGATCCCAAACTTACGGACTCTTACGGACCAATCCAATTTAGCGCCCACGGGATTATTTTAATTGTTGAACATAGTGCGGCACAGTTGCGGCACCCGAATGACGCCACAAGAGTATGGAGACCTATATGGGGTTACTATCAGGTAAAACTTTGGCGCGGGGAAACTTGAAGTGAAGTCGAAATGAACGCTAGCAAGTCATGCAGGATGCTGTCAGTGCCGATGAAAGCCTCGGGAGTTGAGCGCTTGAGCCTACATACTAGGAAACATGATATTTTTTTTGAATTTCACCCAAACCCCAGCAATTCCATCATGATCAGCGCCCTGATGCAGTACAAGGGGGTGGCGCGGAATGGGAATTTTTCATACGACGTCGGTTTTTTGTGAGACGCTCCTGCCATATATGGTATGTTTCTATCACGTGCACATGTCACTTTCCGAATTATTAACGAGTTCCGAAACACTTGAACATCAACCACTACGTGTCTTAACAATGGATGAATGATAGGAGTGACAGGGAACGAAACAGGGACAGCAGACAACAGCAGGCGACATGAACAATGGGGACAGGGAGGACAACGAACAATGGGACGAGACAGAGATGAGAGACGACGGTGCTCAGGGACAAACTCCGGGGCAAACTCGTAACCCGCACCACATACCTGTGGCAGGAATGGGTGCAGGTTAGCAAAATTGTGTGCGCGGCGCACCAGTGTTGATATAGTTACTTTCAAGCTTGTCCTGACATCCCCTTGGGTGGAATACTACTGTAGACATAGTATACGGCAATATGTGTGTTATATATGTTACTTGGTCATTCCAGGACCTGACCATGACAAAATAGCACTCAACAACGCCTATTGGCATCATTTTCACCATGGTCAAAAAAAAAATTGGCAGGGCCCCCCCTACGTCTGGTTCGGGATTCCCGTTCCGCCACCCCCTTGAGCAGGTATATACATGCGCTTGTAAATGATGACCCATGCGGGAGAAGTTGTGATTGGAGAACGAGGAGATCCCAGTTATATATATACCTACGAGGGCTCTGAGAGTCCCCATGGATGAGGAAACGCATCTCAGATGTCAATGCGAGACTCTTATAGAACCGTAGGTATGTACGCTCCACTTCGTCTGTGAAGAACATTGTTATCAAACATACACAGATGAAGGCTACAAAGAGTACATTATGAGGTAGGCAAGGGAGGAGGGGCATCAGGTTGTGGAGCAAATATGAGGTTCAGCGGAGGTGTTGTTTGGCTGTCCTCGCTAAGAAGAGTCGCAATAATAGAGCGTCCAGCGAAGGATCTCCCGGCCAAACTCTTCAATGCACCCGCAGCACTGGTGGAATCAGCATACTTGACATAAACACGACCAACTCCTGAGGCTTCATCGGCCCTGACGGCATCCTGCGTGGCTTGCTGGCCTCCCTCTCCTGGTGCCCACTTCGACTTGTCTTTTTTCACGGGACGAGGAATTCTCAGATCTTCCACCTCTCCGAAGTTCGAACATTCTTCCTTGATATCTTCGTACAAATCTCCATATTCCTGGTCATCTGTGAGGTCATCCGGCGTCACCATGTTCAACATTAAGAGAATGCGTGCATCTGCCGTAGAGTCGGCGCCGGCAGGCATGATGGGACGGGGGATCTCAGGGAATTGGTCGTAAGGCAAGTTAGGGATCATTCCAGGCGTTCCGGGCTTAGCACCGACTGAAGCACGTTGCACGACAAGATAACGGTCACCCAGTTCCATGCCGTTGAGACTCTGGATGGCGACGTCAGTGACGGCAATATCGACGTACTCGAAAAAGGCAAAACCCTATAAGTTGAAAATAGTGAGATTTGAAGTATTGAACAATCAGCTGCGCTACCTTCGAAGGACCGTTCCCATTTTCTCGTACCAGGTTGAAGGCTTTGAGGTCTCCGAAACTTTTGAGTAATTCCATGACTTGTTCTTCATTGAGATATGTCGGAAGACCCCCAACAAAGACTTTGTTGATGGAATCTGGGACATTAGTCGAAACAACGCCTGGCACGTGAACACTGGGCGCAGACATATCAATTCCACCATAGTCTTTCGGCCGGCGAATTTTAAGAGGGCCATTGATGAATATAATACCATCAAAGGCCATCGCTGCAGTTGCATCTTCGGCGCTGCGGAACTGGATGGGCGGTGAGCACGTGGGAAGGGGTGGCGAGGAAGTTGACATACCTCGACAAATGCATAATTCTTCTCATAATTGCACTGAACAGCCAAAACAGGGTTCCCTGGACCGCCTGTACCGATGCTCATCTCGATCATCTTACTATTAAAGAAGTCGGCAAGATTTTGTTCGTTAACATCTGGAGTGATACTGCCGATGTAGAGACGACGAGATTGGCGAGAAAGGTTCGGGTTTCCACCTATACCCATTCCGAAACTTTGAACTGGCATCGGAGGCGGCAGGCCTGCAATACCCAAAATCGGAGGGACCTGTGTACGGTTGGCACCAGGAAGATTGAACAAGCCTGTGAACCAGCGTCAGAACATTCGCGCAGTAGACGACCAAAATCATACCTGTCTGTTTGGCTTGCAGTGCAGTATACTGCTCATACCCAGGCGCATGGACATCCCACCCTGAAGCTTTTCTTTTACGCTGAGACAAGGGGGCGGCACCCTCAGGAGTAGGTGACCTTCTTTCCGGTGTGCCTACACCATCTTGTTTCGGTCTTCCGCCTCGTCCACGACGATCAACATGGGGAAAGCCTCCATCTTCCCGACCGCCTCTCCCCCCGCCATGGAATCCGGAGTCGTCTTCGCGAGGCGCTCTATTGTCACGGCGCCGATCGTCTTCGTGATGTCTCGGATGATTGTCATAGTCCCTGCCACCACCACGACTATACCGGTCCCGGTCCCGTCTGTCGTCTCCGCCCCTACGACCGCCTCTGTCCCCATAGCGGTCACCATAGTCGCGGCCACGATCTCCTCTATGCTCTCGGTCACCGCGGTGACCTCCACCGTGGCCATCTCTATCGTCGTGCCTTGATGATCTGTAGCGGTCGTCGCGATAGCCTCCACGTTCTAAAACAGAAAGAAAAGCAGTAGCGAGTAAGTAACTTCGATTCAGGGACTGCCGATTGTGGGGTCAGCAGTTCGGTGGCCGGCAGCGACATATCCACGAGAAGGCTAGCTAGCTGAAAAGAAAGCATGGTGCAAGAGAAAGAGAATGCACCATGAGCTCATCGTTTTTGGCAACGCGAGAATGGAAGTGAAAACGGAGAGGGTAAGGGAAGGATGGTTGAACTCAAAGTTACCTCTATTAGCGGGCGGTAAGCCATCAGGCTCTTTCATGGCTAGCCCGTGAAATGTCAAGAAAAAGTAGAGAACGCAATTTTAGACTCACCATAGTCGTCGCCCATCGTTGTCAATGCGTGTGAGCAAGCAAATTTTGGTTTCGGTCGTGAGTGAAGGAAGCAAAGCACGTTTAAAGCTCCGCTCGAAAAACTATTTCTAGCACACGTCGGTCGTAAACCTGTACATATTGTCCCACAATGCCTACAGAACTACCGTACGCTGCAGACGCCGAAGTATCACTTTCGTTCGATGAGCTGGAGGTTTGTCATACAGAGCCGGCTTTCTGACCTGTTCAATGAATTGCTGTATCAGGTACTACGAAAGCAACATGAGAAGGAATTATCCCAAGTGCATGTCACGGTCCAGACAAAATTCAATTATGCTTGGGGTCTAGTGAAGAGTCCCCTACGGGATCACCAGGTGGAGGGCGTGAGGTTACTGCAAGGCGAGCAGATTCATATGCTTCGTATCTCACTCTCCATGTAATATCTTGCAACAGAGATCTACCGGGCAGAACCAACACGACGAAGAGAGTGTCTATACTATCTTGCCCTGGGGCACTACAAGATGGAGAACTTCCAGGAGGCGAAGAAATTCAATGGTGTGTGCTGTGCACGTATCTGATGCGCAGTCCATCAAAGTCACTTGTCCAAACAGCACTCCTACTGGAGAAAGAGCCATCAAATCTACAAGCACTATCACTGGGGCAACTAATAGATAAAGCTGTCGCTCGAGGTTGGTTGTCTTTTCCTATGCACAACGTTAGTAAGACTCTACTCTTCCACAGATGGCTATATTGGGATGGCTTTGGCAGGTGGCGTAGCTGCGGTAGGAACACTAATACTGGCAAGTCTTCTACGGCGAGCCGCACGCAGATGAATTTGTTGCTCAATACTAATTGCCGCATGACATTTTATCAAATCCGCTTCTTGACGGTTGCAAAATACGTTTTGACTTTGCACGCACTGGACGTTAGGTTGATCCCTGGCCACCCTCCGCCGTCTTTACCATGTAACTATCTATAGGCGTCAGTTGCCACCCCGGACTGTTTTTATGCCGCCCATGGGATGTGATAACTTATATCTATAGTGAATGATGATATAATGACAAAAATAGTACACTGATGTTCTTCTGCTCCGGTTTGCAAATGTACACAAGAGATGTCCGCGAAGTAGGAATACATCGAATGGTAATGCTATTGCTGTGCTCATTGTCATATGCAGGATCAGAAGCAGAGCAATGAATACGAAATGGGCTTCTTATCATGTTGGTAGAAATGCAGCTGAAGAAGATGATTGTTGTGGGCAAATGAAGCAGGGAACATGACATACCAGCTTGAACATCCATATCTGAGGTAGACAGCTGACGGCATAGAATAATCAGCCGAGCGGGTTGGCCTCCAAAACCGAAGATGCTGCACCTTGAAAACCATAATACCCAAGATAGCAAAGGCCGCCAACACACCGATTGAAAAAATTACCCAGAACGTGGCCCATACTAAAAAAAAAAGCGCAGATAAATTAAGGTAAACTGACAGGGATAACAGTAGGATGGATGCAAACTATGTGGGCCAATACGGGGATAGAGGAAATAAAATTGGGTTGCATCGGAGTCATTCGTCTTGTGGAAAAATCTGTCATCCGCTACATCCCCTGAGTAACAGACATCAAGTGTCGAATGCATGAAACTAGAAGATGAGCTTCAACCACCTACAGACAACGAACAAAACACTGCAAGTCCGAGATGTCATTGAGTAAGAAGAGGAACAGCTAAATCTGCGCACTTCATCACGCCTACAAACAGGCAATACCATCGTAATGCTTGTCTGGACATTAGAAATGTAATTATCTGAACAGAACACATTCGATATATGACATACGCATGATCAATAAACCAAAAGCCAATCAGTAGAGCTTCGTATAATATTGTGAGCAGTATTGTCCTTCGTCACGTCAGTACGTAGGAAGAAAAAGGTGTGTTTTACTCACAATTTATCCCTTACAAGAACAAGAGGCATGATGAGTCCTATTCCGAGAACAAAACTCATCACTTTTGCGACGAGTGTGTCCCATCCTCCTAGTACAAAAACGCCACCGAATAAAGCGGACCCTATGTATCCTGCGGATAGTATGACGGCCGGACGGCCGCCTTCCACGATCGTAGCTCCTCCGACCCGGGGGTCAATAGTCATCTTCAATATTCGGCCACCGGATAAAATGGCCTGAAGGGAAGATTGTAAGCTAATGCAATGCAGCAAGTGGACATAAGTGTATAACAAACCGCACCGCAAATACATGACATAGTTCATGCCATCCAATGGTAAAAAGTTTGAGAGGATTGATAAAGTTTCGAACTATGGGTACGTTCCAGAAACCGAAAATAATGACAGACATTGAGATGACCTACGAGCAAAACAGCGTGAACCTTAACACCCGTACAGCCGCAGAAATTCACGTACGACGTATAGCACGACCACCTCCATAGTTGTGTTATTTGTCAAGGTGATGCTGAGAATTTAGCACACGCACCTGGTCACTCGATGGTGTAATGGGGCTGGGACCTGACCCGGGAGTTGGCACCGGGGAGCTCAGCGGTGGTGCTATCGGGGGCCTCGTAGGTACAGCAGCCATTGAGGGGTAGGAACGGGGAGAACAGGATTCAAACGGGAAATGAGAAACGATAACCAGGCAGTTATACCTTGTGAATAGCGTGTGGGACGTGAAGGACCGGCCTGAGAGCTGATCAATAGACGGTCTACACGGATTGTACCTTCTGCAAGACTTTGCCTCGTGTCCGCTGCCAGCTGAGTATTTCGATCCGTGCCCTCGGGATCAGAACAAGTTCAACGATCACGTGGATGCAAACGCGCTGGTCACGAGTAATTCACAAGTTCCGACTCCGCTACATTACTGTACTTAAACCTCAAGATCACGTACTTCCTTCAACCCTTTCCTCTCTCTGTAACTATCACATATCTACCATGGTATGCCCTACCTAAATCAGATCCTACAGTTTTTGATCTTTACATAGTCAGGCAAAGGGAAAACGTGAATCGACGCGTCTCATTGACTTGTAACGCGTATTAAACTCTGTGTAGTGGGAAATCAACGTCGGGAAAAGCAAAGGTGACAGGGACCAAACAATCACGGTCTGCAAAGGCCGGACTCCAGTTCCCCGTTGGCCGTCTCCATCGTCTTCTGAAGAACGGAAATTACTCGAAAAGAATAGGCTACGTCGCTCCCAGTACGCTTAGGCTCTGTTTCGATCACTTGTCCCGAATGACATTGCCCCTTTTAGTATATCTTGCCGCAGTCCTTGAATATCTCTCAGCTGAGATTCTGGAGTTGGCTGGCAACGCTGCGCGCGATAATAAAAAAGTGCGGATCGTGCCGCGTCACTTGCAACTAGCCATCCGAAATGACGAAGAGTGCGTCCTAGCCCTGTTTATCTCTTCATGATGTTAATGTCGTCATTCCAGACTCAACAAACTTCTTGGCAACGTGATCATTAGTCAAGGGGGCGTTGGTAAGTCGCACATTCCTCCTTGATGGTTATGTATCATCCATCTCATTTGATTTCCAGTCCCCCACATTGCGCCAGAGCTTTTGCCAGTGAAGTCTAAGAAACAGAGAGGCAATCTCGATACGTCACAGGAAATCTAACGTCTGAATTTCGTTCGATCTTGCCTCGTAGTTGTATCTTCAAATTAAATAAGTAATGTATTATAGTTGGGATTCTTTTGTGGTCTTTGTTGTCAATACTCATCTGTCCCTCTCAAACGTCACCCGAACCAATTAGGCTGGCTGCTAACGTTAGATGGTGGAGTGCACATTCATGATTCATCGATATTAACGCTAAACAATTTTCAAACCTTGACGAACTCATGATCATGGAATATATCCTCGACAGGAGACGACGAGCTGCCATGCCAAGGCTCGTCATGGTGACCTATGCATATCATGTAAACGTTGCCCTTGATTCTCATGTCAAAGTACACCATGATGTTCATTGATCACAATCCAGGATTTCTTGCTGACCAATGCAAATTGATTGAGTATCGTCAGTGAGAAATGAGAGTAGTACAGAAACCCTTTGAGTCTAGGCATTAAGGGTATATCTTGGGGACAATTCAACATCCCATACATAAGTAGGACGCTAGCTACATAGATAAGCCGCGAACATATCGTTAGTATTATAATTGTTCCATGCTCCATAGATCGATCACAAAACATATGTAGCCTAGAGTCCTCTACTTATCAACAACCTCATCCTCCGCATCACTCGCCATCGTCCTCCTCGAAAACGCTGAACTCCGTCCAAGAACACTCGATGGTCTCCCCGCCGGGCTCCCAGAAAGCCTATTCGCAGTCCTCGAGCTCATGGGACCCACTTTCGGAGGGCTCGTCCCCGGAGAAGCTCCCGAGACGCTATTCCTATTCAAATTCGATACAAACGACGAGACAGTGCCGCCACTAGGCATTCTCGGACTCCTTGAAAACCTTGGTCCACGGACACTCGTTGATGACTGCGCTGAAGTGTTCCTGCTGAGCGAAACCTTGCCGCTGCCCAGGATAACGTCGTCTGGGGGCGTCGGGCTACGCGACCCGAACTTGGTCGGGGACGGGCTTCCTTTTGGCATGCTACTCCTTTGAGGAGTAGGTGGGATAACGGCAGGAGTGGGAGGTGGTGACACCATTGCTGGAGGAGGAGGGGGAGGAGACAAGGAAGAGGTACTCGGGGCTTCTGGCTCTCCTGTCGGGACGTTGGGCACATCGTCAAGTTCAGGTGGGGGCTCTTTGAACATCGGACGAGGGGGAGTGTCCTCAGGTTCTGGGGGAGGTTCTTTGAAGGATGGCCTGTTTGGTTGTGGGGGCATTATTGTCGGTGGTGGTGGCGGGGGAACAAGCGGAACAACAGGCGGGGGTGGGGGTGGTGGTGGAGAGGGTGCTATTACTGATATAGTCGATTGTGTATCAGGCTCAGCAACTGGTGGAGGCGGCGGTAAAGGTGGCGTTGCGGGTTTCACAACCGCAGGTATAGGCGGTGGCATTGGCTCTGCCGCAGGTGGGAGTACCAGCGATTGAGGCGGAGGCGGAGAGAGCACATCTGAAGACTTCTTCGGTAAGGAAGGATGTTGAGCTAGCTTCTGAGCAGTGTACAGCTGCTGGGCATCAGCAATGTGGGAGATGCGGCTTCTGCTCATTCGCATGTCGACGGGGGCAGTGCGTTTCCGGGTAGGGATTTTGCGTTCGGATTCCCTTTTCTTGCGAGCGATGGTAGGCGGAAGAATGGAATCATAGTTCGTTAGCAGGTCAATAAAAAGTACTGGGGGGATGAAATAATTGATGGGAAAACGACGAGGAAAAGAAAAACTTACGAGTGGGATGACGATCTTGAATAGAAAGTTCCGATTCGACTTTGGGTCTGATGAACGCTGCCAAAGGAGGGCCATTGAGAGTCTACGCCAAGCCCACGTATGCAAAGTGCTTACTGCGACCCACAGAAAGGGCAAGCTTCGTAATATAAACCTCATTAGATTCTTCAACAGGAGTAGTATCAACAAGACTACCATCAGAAACATCAGCTGCCATCTCAGAAAGCATAACACTTGTGCACTTACGTCTTGAGATGTTTCACGATGGCATCCAACACATACAGATGCACCCGCGGCAACTTCAGGAGTGCAGCTTCAAGGTTTTGAATATGCTGCTCCTCCGTCTGCTGGCCTTCCGCCTTGGCACGGTACAACTTGCGAATCTCCTCCCAGCTCTCATACAGAGCAAGCGGCGGATCAAGCTCTAATGCCCACAATTTGACAGTACTCGCGATGGCAGGCGCATCGAACTTGGTCACCATATCGAGGGGTATAGGTTTTTCGGGGGGTACAGCATTCAGAGCCTCGCTCAGGCGATGTACAACCGGTAATGGCACTTCGTATATCCACGACAACCTTTTCTCTGTGCTTATTCTATGAGTACTTGCATCGAATCGCCTAAGAATACATCACTCACCGTCGTCAGGAAGCTTTTTGTAAGCTTCGGTCAAGCCATCAAACAGGGCTGTAATAACTGGAGGAATCAATTCCTTCTTCTCCTGGCCTCTTGAAATGGCGTCCCAGCCGCCTTCTGCCCACTTTCTCAGATCAATGCCAAAGACGACATCACACTCATTATGCGCAACACTCTCATATATTTGCGGGTTGGGCCTGAACGGGCCCGTGCGGTACCGCTCAATTAACGCTGTCAGATCTGATTCAGGCTGATAAGCCGTGATGAGCGTGGCGGAGCGTTCAAGGGGCTGCTCGAGTGACTTTCGCAAATTTGCAACAGTGCCGTGGTACTGCAATAGGACTACATAACATAAGAAAATGAGTCAACAGGATCAGTATCATCTGCAGCACACGTCATACCTGTCTTGATGGCTCTCAGCCTCTCAACCTCCCACTGCTGAAGCGTCTTGAGCGTTTCCTCGAGCCCTTCTTCAAGCCTCAGCCTCTGACGATCAAGCCTCCGCACAGCGATACGATACGTCTGATCTGCCTCTTCGGCTTCCTGCCTTGCTCTTACATGAGCAGGCTCACTCTGGCCAGCGTTGAGAGCCTTGGTTACGAAGTTGGTGAATGTTGCGGTCTGCTTCCTGAGGTTCTCCGGCTGCAAAGTCCTCATGCTCTTGGCTGGAGAAGAGACCTTGGGATCGGCTTCCTTTCCGAGCTCGAACGCCTATAGTAGAATGGGTGAATACAAACCAAGCGATATATATCCACCAACCTTGGGCCGGAACTGATAGAATGCTTCATCAGAGTGCTCAAATTGATTCCCCAACTCTCCAAGGCGTCTGAGAAGGTTATCCCGCTCCGTCAATTCCCTAGCAGCATCTTCAGCGCGATCAAGGTTTCCCCCAAAGCTTGGCACATTCTCGTTTAACCACCCGACGAACTCATCACCCGTAAAAGAGTCCTGGTACTCTCCGATCAACGGGAAGCGAACGGGCTTCAACGGAAGCTCTGCTTGCGCGCGCAACAGGAGCTGCGAGACTGCAGAAGGCGGAAAAGGAAGCCCGGCGAGCATGATAGGTGCTAGGCCTGTGGGGGGCGGAATCTCGGCTTTCGGGGGCAACGTGGGTGACATGGGCTGAGGAGAAGCAATAGCTGGAGAAGGAGGTCGATCTTCGACTGCTTTGCCTTTACCCTTGTCGATTTTGGAAGGCTTGTTCTCTGTCTCTGTTTCGGAAGCGGCACTCGGATCTTCGGCTAAGGCGGAGGAATGCAAAGTACTCGTAGTCGTTTTCTGCAGTACTTTTAGACGTTCAGCGATACGCTCGCTGACGCTTGCGCTGCGCTGGGGTCGATCGACGGGACGTAGTCTTGGTGAAGTTGTGTACTTGTCGGTAAGCTCACCACTATTTGGAGAAAATTTGACGCTAAGTATAGCAATGAGTAAATTGATACCACGAGTTGGTATCGGAACTTACTCGTCTTCGATGTCGTCTGCGCGTCTGGTTTTAGCCAAGTACTGTTGCTTGAGCTTGGACACCTCGTTATATGCAGCTTCATAAGATTTCATCCAATTCCCAAGGACGGTGGCTTTGTTTTCCTTGATGCGATCCTGCGGAGGAGCGCATCAGTTTGCATAAAAAGATCAGCAAGAAGCTTGTTACATTGTAGTTCAGAGCCCATTGTTCGAAAGGGTCAGCGACCAAAGTGTGCAACTCGTTTGAAATTGACTTGTGGACATGACCCTGTACCACAGACTCTGCTTGTAGTCCGCGAAACGTCATTAAGAGAGATGCTCCATCATCAGCACTGAAACCAGAGCCTAGTGAATCTTAATGAGGTTGAGAGGACCTAAAAGCGAATAGGGAAAACACACCAGCACGACCAGTTGGAGCAGGGTTTGTCAGGGCGATGGCAAGGTTGTTTTCAGCGTTAGCACGTGCCTGGATGAATATAAGGAATTAGAAGAGAAAGACAGTTAGGAGTTAACGTTAGGATGAATAAATGTACTCTAATGAATGTGAGTATCTCAGCATTTTCTAGGATGCCCTAAGGAACGTGTCGTGAGTGAAAAGTGCGAAGGACGTGTTGAGGAGAAAGAACATTACTTGATCAAGTTTATTGAATAGAACCTCGATACCCCTACGATAGTCCTGAGACCAGAAGGAGTTTGTGAATGATAATGGAAGAGACAAGACAGCCATAAGGTGGTGGTAGTGGCTGGTCAACCTGGTGTGGTTGTAAACGAGTAACGGGTTATGCTATCGGGAATTGCCGAGTTGTACTTTCTTGGCTGGTACGATGAGCTATGGAATTCTGCAACGGAGGCTAGCTTCTTCTGCTGCAAAGCTGGCCTCTGTCTCCGCCGCCAATTTGTCCAAGTTCCCTCCAAAAGAAGCCCTCTTTGCTCACCAGGAAGTCCCAAAACTTCCATTCTCTCCAGAACTATGGGCTTCGCTTCAACCACCTCCTCCTTCAGCCCTCTCTGCTTTCACTCATAGAATTGGTCTCGCCTCTGTTCTTTCTGACACAGATGCAATCTTGCAGGCATGCACACATCCTTCATTTCTCATCATTCATCGCCAGCTATCTCCACATAACCCTCTGCCTGCAACTAACGGCCATCTAGAAGCTATTGGAAACGCCCTCATGGGCTTGTTTGCATCGGAATACGTTTTTGCCGCTTACCCTTATCTACCAACACGAGTCCTCAAGGCTGCCATCACCGCACACGTTGGTTCTCTATCTTGTGCTAGTGTAGCACAGGAAATGGGCGCTACCCCATTAGTTAGATGGTATCGTGTTGTATGCTAATCTCCCTTGTCATTCGCACCTCAGTATCCATTGACACGTTTCACAGCCTCGTACACCCACCCGACCATCTATTATGCATTCAGATGCCTTATCATCCGTCCCGCGAGCAATCACTGCTCTAATCTACCAAAAATGCTCCCTTCGTTCCGCCCGCCAGTTCGTCCACTCCTACTTCCTCAGCAGAGAAATAGACCTCCGTGGCATGCTCAAATTCCGCGACCCAAAAAAGGCCCTCCTAGAAATGGTCACAAAGCTACAGCGGGAACGTCCAAAATCTAGGTAACATCCATTTCTCAACCAATCTCGTCCGCCATCATCATTCACACTCCCCTCAGACTGTTGAAAGAAACAGGCCGCTTCTCAAACTCGCCCGTATTTGTCGTCGGCATCTTCTCCGGCGTAGACCAACTAGGAGAAGGGTTCGGAAGCTCTCTAAAAATGGCAGAGTTCCGCGTAAGTCTCATCCTCCCTCCCACCTTCCATCTAAATGTATACTTCAGGCCGCCGAAGATGCTCTCCACCGCGTATACCTCACTCGGACTCCCAACGACCTTCTCCAACTCCCCACATCCACATTCCCGCTAGGTATCGGTGACATCTTCAGACAGGGCCCAGACATGCAGGAGAATCCCTACAAGGCCCCAGAGTTGACAATGGCGGAGATCATGTATGCCAGTTCAGGGAAGAGCTCGGTGATCGCGTCCCGGAGACCTGTGACTCCACAATCGTGACGCTGTAGTACAGCTGGAAAACTCCTAATTTGATTTTCGACAAGCCTTTTGAGATCTGCGGGAAATGACATCTGATCCATAAACAAACATTGCATCAAGTCGGACAAGGATTATGCTCTCAACAACTCTTAACGAACCTATGCAGGGCCTTATTTCTTAAAACGGTCCATGTGAACCGCGACCATGCGAAATCAATTAATTGGTTCAATATTCAATACAATATTCAATACCGGCAACGGAAAATCTGTGTGACAAAACGTGGTAAGGTAGAGGCGGGCATGTAGAGGCGTGCAGTTTGCGTGCGTTGAGGTGCGTTGGCGTGCATGCAAGAAATTACATCCTCCATTAGATTCATTTCAAGACGAACATGGCCACAGTGTGACATAGCAACATATTCAACTACATACAGCACCTCTATATTTTGAGTTATCAACCTTTGCGTGAAGTTTAGCCTTTCCCTCACACATGAGGCCGTCCTTTTGCAATTGGCTGTGACCTCGCAGGTTTCTTGTGTCGCATATTCCGGCCAGTGTTTTTTAAAACCTCGCAGCTCTTTCACATTCCGTCTATTTTGTCACAAAATTATGTAATGCAGTATAACCTAATATGACCCACGTGACCCACGTAACCGCCATAACCCATTAAAATCGACACTCAGAACTGATGTTAAGCTAGCTACCAAGCCTCGGGTTCAGTTCAATAATGTAGTTTACATATGTAGGTAATAGATTTTCCACATTAGGGCCCAGTATACTAGCTGAGAGGGAGTGATAATCCACATATAATCTAGGTGAGGTTATAATGCCATCCGGAAATTTCCGACATTTGTTTTCGTCGATCATGAGATGTCCCAGGCACTTGATAGTAAAAACTCCCACCACAAGTGTAACATCATGAGCTAGCACTGCTCAGCCTAGCAGCCATATGTCGAGCCAGAGGCGACTCAGGGTGGGTTCGAAATATGTTATTTGAATCGTTGAATCGCGAATTCGTGATTTCAATACTCGCGATTTACGCTGGCAACTTTACATACAATTTAAATACACTTCATATTGAGTGGTCAGAGGAGCGCAACATTGTGCTGGTGGTTCGTTTCTGTAAGTCATTTCTACGAAGCAAGATAAATCAATAGATTATACCCTTCTGCACATAGAGCATCTGGATTAAATAAAACATACATAGCATTCCGATACACTGTATTATGACAAGATTTCCAGGTAGGTGTCTACAGTTAATTCGGGTTCATCCCAATGTACCTGATTCCAGCCGAAATGACTTAGCGAGGAAAATGAGATGGTGTAGAGCAACAACTCACGAAGTGATTCATACCAGGCAATACCTTGTAGTTGATATCGCCACCATGAATTTTTTCATCGTCCTGAATAGACCATAACGCGGAAATGCAAAACGGCAGAGAAGCATCCCCAATGGTCAGCCAGATTTTCATATGTGGGAGTTCATCTCTGACTGCTCTGTCAAACATAACAGCTTTATAAATAGTATTTGACTGAGATTGGAAGTTCCAAAGGACTGGGAATTCGAATGCATTCCATGGGCCTGGATCAATAATATCTGTGGCCTCGGTCAAGGACATGTTCCACAATGAAGGAACACGTATTGCGGAAGGAGCCGCGTCGAGACCGTGAAAATCACGAGTAGTAAAACCACTATGCTGAAAGTAGGAGGTAAGCCAACCGGTCGTGATGCGTGACTTGGCCTCCTCTGACATCTCGGGACCAAGCTCAAGTATGTGACTGGGAAGCATGGGCAAACCAAGACCCATCGCCGGTGGATCTGAAGTAGCATCATGTGAGCTCTGAGCAAGACAAAGCAAATTTACAGACCATGCAAGATGTACGCGCGAAGGTGTGAAGCAAGGCTGGCCCGCACGGGTGACGGTAGATCACTGATGTAGGCAATAGCGGGCATAGTGAAGCAGCAGCCCATTGACCATGCGAGAAGGACACATCCTCCTTTCCCTTCAGGATTAATCGCAGGGAGATTTTCCCGCACAATAAAGGAACTCATAAAGTTGGAGATCTCCAGACCTCGACTTTTCAGCCATTCAGTCTTCTGAGCATCCGTTCCTTGCGCAAGAATCTCGCGATCAGTGTCAGGAAGTGGAGTTGAACCCTTGTATCCACGACGATTTATGGAAACGAAGCGAATGCCCGCATTGCGAGAGATTGAAGAGACTCTCTGGTAGATGGCTGCGAAAAGAATTAGCAGAGGAGGGAGTAACACATCACAGGACGAACGACTGGTGAATGCGAGGCCATGAACTGCAAAAATTGTCGGGTATGTAATTTCTGACGGTGGGCCGCTGTCTAGATAAAAGAGTTTGGTACCATCCTCGTGAACGACGATGCTGCCCATTCCAGCTTCACGATGTGCCATGTCTCGATATTCAGTCCGTAAAAAATGAAAATGCGAGTCGTGAGCTGTGCGAGAGAATGATAGATGACAGCGGGGAAATTGCACCGTGTCGCTATCGAAAACATGCTCGTCTGATATAGACTGATATAGAGTTTGGTTTTTGAGGGCACTATTAGAAGCCTGGATCGGAGCAATTGATGGCAAAATCTATGACCACAGGTGACCCGGTGTATCGCGCTGTTTGACGTTTCCGATCCAAATGCTCCTACGAATTTGGGGAAGAAACGAGCCCATGCCCGATAGTTTGCCTACGGAAAGGCCTAAAACCCTATGCTCGGTCCAAAGAGATGCGACTGAAAGTGAGTTCCGGACGATAGCAAGCCGCTACTATGAGTGAACGAAAGAGGCTCCGGAGGGTAAATTCTTTTGGACGAGGGTCCTGTTGAGTAAATTTCGACGAAGGTGAACCCCGTATGAAAGCCCAAATTGTAAGTTCCTGACATCACTATCACTGGCAGTGTCAGTACATCTGTAAATCTTTTTTCATGGATAAAAAAGAATTTTTCTATAATCCCAATACGTTGATTAGCTGACGGAGCTCCACTCCACATACTATACGCTCTGGTGTGTCCATCCGTAAGGCGGTTGAGAGGCGAGGCGAGGCCAAAAGGAGAAGAGGAGGACCTCGGCGAGGTGGACGACCGAGAGATTCGACTTCGAACGTACGGACAGACGAACATAGACGTACTAGTAGGCCGTAAACATTTGATATTTGGGTTGGGTGACGACTAAGCCGGCATTACTCCTATGTGTTCAAGTGATTGTTAAGCTAATCTCCCGTGGCCAGACATCGTGTCTTTTTGGAGGACGACAAGCTTGAAGGTCTCAAGCAATACGACCCTTTAGAAAACAGATCACATGAGTAAAGCCTGAGCACGTGAGTGCGTGCCGGGTTTGTCTGTCTAGGTGTTTAGAGCTGGTGGGATGTTGGATTAGCAGGGCACTGTACTAGTATGGTGGAAACACATGGTGTCGACGGGGGGTCTCTACTGGCAGTATGCTATCTTCCACGAGGCGCGTCGAGAGTTGTCACGACGCATCGCCCAGATTTTTTGTTACATTCCCATGTAAATCCTATATTATTGGCCAATACACGTGTTTTCTCCCTAGAACTTTAGGACAAATTCATTTCCACTAGTTTACTGCACTGTTTGATGTCATACTGTCTTGATTCACCCCACTGAATGCTCAAACTTCGAAACTTCAAGTTGGAGTACATGTGATGTGGGTGTCATGTGATCTGTTTTCTAAAGGGTCGTATTGCAGGTGTTAGCTTGAAGCGCGTCAATTCGCGGACGTGTCGTGTTTGTCTATCACGTGATGTTGATTCCATTGAAGCTCGTCTCCAGGATGTGTCATCACACGTGTTACTCCCATCCTCCAAAGAGGAAAATCCGACTGTCCGTGCGAATGGTCGCGTTGGTAACCCACGTCCTGAGCTGTGCTAAGCACTGGTTGTTGTACATGTTCGTATAGTAAGGAAACTACGAAGCATGGATCAATAATGAGAGGAGACACACGAGCGAGCAGACGCACCTAGATTGAAAAGCGGTAATCGGTGATCCTTGTTATCGGACTCCGGAGGCCACAGAGGTACGATCCGACTTGAGTCGCATGTGCTATCCGGCGATAGTTCTGAGTTTGTAACTTATTCCAAACTTCCACCACCGTGTATTTGGTTCATATAAGAGTCTGCTATATACACCAAGGTCCAGAAGCCATATGTCGGTGAATAAGTCTTTTCAATGCTCCTACTCAGCACAGTCATGACATTCCCAACCGAATGATAACCCCTAGCACCAGGCTTTTTCCCTGTCGTCTCAACTTTCTGGCATTTTATTTTGGACATACATAGATGAGACGTCTAATGTCCATACATAATTCAGTGCTGTCATTTCATTTCCATTGCCGAAGATCTATATCTTCCATTGGTAAAGCACAGCCGTATGGGCTCGACGGCAGGTTCCTACTATCGTAAGCCGTGTACAGGTATGCGTCTGCGTATCAAGAACGAAGACAGCATCATATTATGTGGAACCGTAGCCTCCGCCAGACATGATGAACTTGCGGTCGACCAAAGTCATAGTATGGGCACGACAAGATGGGGAGATTTCTCCAACAGTGTCTCGTTGCGACCACCGCATGGTTTCTAATTAAAGGGTTATATTGGAAGAGTGGAAAGAATGTACCGGTGTCGAAGCAGCTTCGTGTCTCTAACTAAAGTGCAGATAAGTGAGCGAGCGTGGAGCTCTGACCCTGGTGTCGCGCTTCTTAGAAGTATCCGATTCTTTTTTTGTTGGCTATTGGCAACGGTTCGGGCAGCGATCCTCGGCATTCTGGTTCGCTTTCCGCATGTTTATGGGTCTTAGGTACATTTAAACAGCTTCAATGGAAGTTGACATGCGCAAGTAGAATTATGTAAAATGGATGGCAATAGTCATGCGTGATAGCAATATAGTCAGTGACAGTTCTGCCTATTCTCGGGCACGACTGAGAATTGCAGAACTCGGTCCTACGACACCTGCAATACGACCCTCTTGGCTTTATAAAAATAATTCATGGCACGAGTGCTTAGACCACCTGCAGAGAGTCAGTATTATCGCAAGATTCGCTGGTCTCAAATCCGTAGAAATCGTGGACAATTAGTATATGTTGCAGGTACAAAGTGAACTAGAGTCTTACCAAGTGCGTTGATCCAGTCGCCTTCTTTTATGGCTGCCGATATCTCCCCGACTGTTCGAATGGGCTTGAACAATGTTTCGGGGCGGGCACGCATCTTGGGATGAACATCATCCTTCACTGCTTCATTCTCTTATCTCGTCTTTCTGTATCATTTTCTCTCTCTCTTGGTGTGAATTTCTGCATTGGAACTGGGACTTGATGATTGGGCTCGTTGCACATCTGACATAGTGTCACAGTTGTTCCGGTTGTTCCGGTTGTTCCTACTTGCTATCTGCGTCCAGAGAATATTGCGGCCCAATACACGTACCACAGCTTCTTCGTCCCTGCTCTCCCTTCTGGGTCTCCCCTGTGATGATGGATATCTTCCATCTTACAGTAGGGTGTCTGGTGCTCCCGCCGCAGATTTGCAAAAAATGAGAAGCTCTTGAGTGGCGCATCGTTTAATAGTCTGCTTGCTTCCCCTAACGAGGTGGAGGAACCGACTGACGAGATATGTGTACGTCCAACGGCCAATTTCTGTCAGATATTCACCTCGCGGTCGAGCTTCCTCTGCCAATCGCTCAGCACACTTTTTTGCGTCGTCTTCAACAATCCAAATTGCTTCTCGATCAACCGATCCTCATCGCAAGCAACCCATATCAAGCCAATTCACCCCAAAATCAACTCGCCAGTCGCCCAGTGCTTTCGCTGGTGCAACTCGCCTCACCGTGACATTCCGAACGTAATCCAGCGTTCTTTGTACACGAGGCAAAACATCATTGATGATGATGTGAGTTACGAGATCGAGTTGGGGGACCAGTGCAGATGTGCTCAATGTGCGTACACCTGCTTTTGTGGTTACTCAGTGTTTGGATATTTCTTTAGAACGGCCTGCCATATTTCTCAGTAGGCTCAGCCATCATAGATAGTTCTTGGTCACGCTGGCGCGGCTAACCTTGGCGGCCGTCAGTTCTTTCAGTTTCCCAATATCTTGTGCAATTGATATGTCGGGTCACTAAGTGGGTCGCTGGGTGACATCGATAGTGGGTGATACGAATGCTAGCTTTAACTGGTCATTGCCCTTCCAGTGTCACAAAGAGCCAGCCATCACATTTGGACCATGGTCATGTGTGCCCGCCTCTTCCCCGTTTCGGTCTGTTTGCGTTTCGTGACTTTCGTCTGACCTCCTTGTAGTTGGGCGCAATACGTGTACGTTTGTACGTTGTGGCAGTCTGGTTCACTTTCTTCCATTTGTAACTAAGTAAAGGTCAGTATTCATGCAACAAACATCAAGCGCTTTCATACAAGTTCCACCAAGCGCCTCCGAGTCGGCGTGGACGCCAAACGACTCCCGCTCCAGCCCTCGATATGCGTCTCCGTGGCTCGTAGCTTTCGTTTGAGGCCTGGCAGTGTCGCTTTTAGAAATTAGACGTTTTCAAAAATCCACAGAGCTCCTTATGGGCAGCTACCTGACCAGCGGCTCGTCCGTGAAATTGCACAGCAACAGAGGTAAGTTGCGGTTCCTTTTTCATATACACTTTCATTGAAATGTTGCCATGCAGGGTGGACCTGCGGTAGCTGTCTGCCATGATCAACGCGCGGCAGAAAGCTAGCGAGGCGTATCTCGTGTTTATTTTTGAAGATACCGACTTGGCTGCCATCCACGCTAAATGAGTGACAATCCGGACGAAGGACAGGCACATAGGCTAAGGAGTACGTGAGAAGCAGAGCAAGTACCAAGAGAGACTTAAATTTATATTGACACAACATCATCAACAAATGAGGTCTATTACTTTCGCTTCTCGAGGCACATCAGTTGCGTTTATTTGTGATACATTCGAGATTACTCACACTGCAGTACCAATATATAAGGCTGCCCGTGGTTTGGTACTACGTATACGACAGCTCGTGTGAATAAAATATATCCACAGTTAATGGGACTGAGTCGCTATGTCGTGCAACGCGTCGTCCCGCAGCCAATGGAAGGGTGGACAAGATCCAACCAGCACATGTGGAGCTATATATGTAGCCGAGTTCTATTTCACATCTGTGGCAGATGCACTACGACCTGCGAGCTTCATTCCAGTCCCAAACGGCGTCGTCCTTCGCGTTCTCGTTCAAGAAGAGAAGCCTTGTCTTCAGCGACCATGAGCGCGTCGTCCCACGAGACAAAAAGCTCAGAAAGCGCGTCAACCTACATTTGCATAGACATGAACCTCAACTCCTGTAATATGATCAGACTCAGAAGCGCAAAATATACTTACATGAGTCGCGTGTTGTTCCATGATCGAGGTGATCCGTTTCTCTAACGATGTAGCAAGTACGAAATCCTTCTGGTACGCATCGAGCAGCGCGTCGAGTCGTGGTTTCAAAGCCTCATAATCTGCGAGAGCACCCATATTAAACAATACGAACACGAAACGCGATTTGAAGGCAAGAACCTGCAAGTTTGCCTGCACCCGTAACGCCTTTTTTCTCCGACGCTTCAATTTCACGCATATCTCGGTCAGCAGCGCGTATATCAGGCTCCATCTCCGCCAGAAACGCTTCCAACTCCTCCGGTGACATGTTCTCGTACGACGGCGGGTCTGGCAATAACCCAGAGAGCGCAAACGATGGAGTGAGAAGGTGTGCATGCTGATCGTCTGTAGTTCACAATTCGATCAAAGGGATAGCACTTAGATGAGATGCAAACTACCCACAATGGTTGATGAATCGCTTGAGCCCCTCGTTCCCTTCGACGATGGCATCCAGCTTCTTCTGAACGTCCTCCGCCATCCTAGCAAGGGATTCTCCACTCTTAACATCATCGCTTTCCTTTCCCTTCCCATCCCTCCCATCAGGTTTCACGCCTACCATTATTGCCTCCAGCCATCGAATTCGTAGTTCCAGAGCAAGCACAGGATCAATAGTCGTGGGAGATGCTGGCTTGGGATACTCTGACATGACGGAGGCAGGCTCTGGACCGGGCCAGGTGTTTGGTGGGGAATGGGAAGAGTGGGGGAAAGTACCAGAGATGGATGATGGAGAAGATGGCGGTGTGGAAGTAGAAAACATACGATGACGTTGGAAATCTCCAAGGAAGACACTGCCAATGTTCGCCATGGATGTCAACAAAAAAGGTGTTATGTATTCCTTCGACAAATGTATATACACACATTAAATAAACACTTCTACGAGACTAATGTATACAAGACAGATATCACATTTACATTACACTCTCTCCGCCCCGTTCGTACCAGTCATCTCGACAGGTAACGGGTCGTAGCCTTCTCCCCTTCTCCCACTGAATATATCTCTAAGGCTATCCAACGCCGAGTGCGCATTATCCATAAACATTCCCGTCCACCCACTCTCTGCCGTGCTGACCTCTTCTCCTGACATGACACTATCCGACGGACGCCTCCACCTCTTCAGCGTTAACGAGCTCATCACGACACTCACACTCGAGAACGCCATCGCGGCGCCTGAAAGCATCGGATGCATGTACAACCCGAAAGGGAGGAAGAATCCCATGGCGAGCGGGATGCCGAGGACATTATACACACACGCCCATATCAGATTGCGTTTTATCACGGAGAATATCTGTCGAGAGAGATGGAGTGCGGCGACAACATCGAGCAAGTCAGAACGCATCAAGACGATGTCCGCTGCTTCAACTGCCACAGATGTCCCAGAAGATAAAGCAATACCAAGCGTTGCAGCGACAAGAGCAGGAGAATCATTGATTCCATCTCCCACCTGTTAAAACACACGATCGAAATTAAAAATATTCAGCAATAAAGCGTAGATACCTACCATCGCAACGCTGCCACCATACTTTTCCATTAGCTCCGTGATCATGGAAGCCTTCCCTTTAGGACTCATATTTGCCCAAACCCCCTCAGGTCTAATACCCACTTGCTTCGCGATAGCAATCGCTGTCGTCTTCCCATCGCCAGTCATCATATTCACTTCGATGCCCATTGCTTCTAACGCCCTAATCGCATGTCGGCTCGACGGTTTCGGTGCATCCGATAACGACACCGCCAAAATTGGAAGTGGGGATGTCGAAGCAGACTGTGCGACAAGGGACACATAGATGATAGTCCGTGCCATCTTCATTTCCTGTTCCTCGTAGCTCAACATTGAACTTGGGATGCAGCCATTTTCTGACTGCGTGACAAACTGGGCGTTTCCGATGAGTAGACGGTATTTGCGTCCTGTACATGTGATGGACGCCTTGACACCAGCCCCCGTCACGCTCTCAAACGAGTCGATCACTGTCTCTGGGTCATCATTGCCTAGAAGGTCCTTCCCATACACCGCAATAGCCTTCGCCAGCGGATGCTCCGATCTTGCCTCGACAGCACTCACCATTGCGATGACCTCCCTTCTGCCTGTAACACCATCTGCACAGACACCATCTAACCCCGCATCACCAGCATAAAGCTCCTCGTTACTAGGTGCCTCAACGTTGCTCAGCACCCAGTGCATTCCCACCACACTCAGCTTCCCAACAGTCACCGTCCCAGTCTTGTCTAGCACGACCCTCTTAATCCCCGTGCTCGCCTCCAGTGCACGTCCGCCCTTGATCAGGATCCCATTCTTCGCACCCATCCCAGTCCCCACCATAATCGCAGTCGGCGTGGCTAGCCCAAGCGCACATGGACACGCCACGACGATCACGCTGATGCACATTTGAATACACACTCCAAGCTTGCTCATTCCATGCCGGTGGAACATCTTCGGCAGGCTCTCCTCACTGACTAGGCTGGAAAGGAGGATCCACCCAAAGAACGTGATCACAGCCAAAGAGACAACCGTCGGGACGAAATAACCAGCAATACGATCCGCAAAAGCCTGGATGGGAGCCTTGGACGTCTGTGCTTCCTCGACGAGACGCACGATCTGAGAAAGCGCCGTGTCCTTGCCGGCGCGCGTGACAATCATATCAAATGTCCCTAGCCCGTTGACAGTCCCACCGATCACGGGGTCACCGACTTGTTTGAGGATAGGAAGGGCTTCGCCAGTAATGGCACTTTCATCTACAGTGGAGGAACCTTTGATGACAGTCCCATCGGCAGGGACTTTGTCACCAGGTACAATTTTGACACTATCGCCCACTTGCACGAGTTCTGTCGCGATCTTTTTCTCCCGTGTACAAGCGGGTGCATCAGTATAAATGGAGGCCATGGATGGAGAAAGAGACATGAGGTCAGTCAGGGCAGCGCTAGTTTGCCCCTTGGCCTTGTTTTCGAGGTAGCGACCCAAAGAGACAAATGCGATCAACATGGTACTCGTCTCGAAGAATAAGAACGGGCGGAAATTAGGGTCAACATTGAAAATAGCCAAGACCATAGAGATGATGGAGTAGGAATAGGCAGCAGTGGTTCCTAGCATGACGAGAACATCCATGGTTGAACTGCCATGTCTCAATGCCTTATATGCACTGCGGTAGAATTTCGCGCCGACCCAAAACTGTGCGGGTGTAGTGAGGATTAGAGCTAGAAGATCGCCTACGTAGATGCCACGACTGAAGCGGTGCGAAAGGAAAGAACGGATATATGGAATACGGGGGCCGACCATAGTTATGAAAAATACAGGGATGGCAAAGGCTGCACTCCATAAGAAACGAGAACGCCACTCCATAATTTCTTTGGTGCGAGTGAGAGATTGTAGCTGGGTGGCGTCCTGCTGGTCGGAGAGCATGGCATCAAAACCCATGTCCTCGATTCGTTCAACCATTTCGCGCGGACCAATCATGGATCGGTCGAAGTGGATAGTGCAGGTTTCGGTGGCAAGCGAGACAGCGACTGATGTGATGCCGGGGACGACGGAGAGACCAGATTCGACGGTGGAGGTACATGATGAACATGTCATGCCATATATCCGAAGGGTGACTGCATCAGCGCGGAGAGGGGGTATAAGGGTGGCGTCAAAACCGATGTCAGATATTTCCTGTGCTGAAATATGAGATTATGTTCTGAGGAATGACAACAGAAATGCACTAACACTTATTAGTTTATCAACCGTCCATAAACCTGGATCGTAATCGATAACACCACGTTCTGCCAGAAGCGCAACTTTGATTGAATGAATGCCTTTCTGCTCTCGCAACATGCCCTCGATAGCCTGAAAACGAGAGTGAGCGACTGTGGATCAGCATCTGGTTTGAACAGACCTCCACACATGACCCGCAAGTCATCCCCTCTATACGTAGCTCACATTGTTCTGACAGACGTTCGTCCAGTGCGCCTTCTTTATTATTGGGCATGAGCACTTGTTCTGAAGAACCCGAATCCATCGGGTGAGAAGATGAAAGACGGGAACCAGCCCACAGGGTATTAAAAAGGCTGGACATAATGTTCCGCCAGTATAGGATATGTAAAAACGGGAGAGCGGGTTTGAGATCTTAGATTAGTGATGAGTGTTAAGGCGGGATGACCGCGGTGTAAAGTGGTTGCACAAGAAATAAAGAATAGCTATAGGACGACGAGTAGAACGTTGTGAGAACACAATAGAAGGCGGAGAGCAACGAGCAACAGAACGACAGGCAATGACACGAACAGCCTGACCCAAGTCGATACACGGAGTAGGATTTATTTAGAGCGCCGTTTCAAAAAACATTTTAGCGGTCATGTGATGTAAAAACACAGGAGAGGCTTGCGTAAGGCTTACGACGCTTAGTATTAAGTTAGCTGACTAGTCCTGATTAGTGACTTCCGTCGTCTTATGCTATGTAAATACAAGTTATTTCAATGAAGAAAAAATTGTTTAGCTCACCCGACAACAATTATTGGGCGGCATTCTGTAAGTGCCCCCCTAGAGGCGGCCCGCGTCTTCCCGCGTTGTTCGCAACAGCTGACGAAACATTTGTTTCCAACTCCATTGTTTGCCGATGCTTGCCGAGATCATGACCGCTGAGCTGAATCACGGATCACTTTACTATTTTTTTTTCTTATGGGATAGCTACGTTATGCACGCGAAGATGAAGAATCCTTGTTCTAGAATAAAAATACGTGATCAAGACCCAATTCTGGGTTAATGCAGATGTCGCGATGTTGACTCTGTATTTTTTTGCCAAGCCAATTTGTAGAAGGGGTGATTATATAATGGTTACCGGTTTAAATTGTACCGGGGCCGACACTACTACTTAACCTGAACGACGATGGTGCGACGATGCCAACTAGAACTCCATGCATCCTTATCTTACGACCACGAAGCTCCCTGCTGAATTGGTTCATGAGATTGTCCAATTCCTCACCGTACCTTCATATTGTCGTCAGTACGGCTACGACAAGGATGTCCTTCAGGCGCTGTCCCGACTCTGTCTTGTCAACCATTTCTTCTATGACGTATCAGTGTCTTATCTCTACTCATCCGTCATAATCACCAACCAATATCAGCTGCATAAATTCGTAACTTCACTTGACAATTCTATTGTCCTTTGCAGCTATGCCCATTCCCTTTCAATGCCCAATTTCTTCTTCGATTTATATCCCTCATCACATCTTACGATTTGGGTCTGCGACTTGTTAAACCTCGTCAACCCATACCTCCGTCGACTTTCAGTGTGTACCGTTGGATGGAATGTGGGACACGTGGGACTCAAGAGGGTAACTTTTGATCGTTTTACAAACCTCGAGGAATTCGTCTGCATGGGCACCGCAGGCCTGGCTGAAGTTTCTCTTTGGCCAGAGTGGAAGAATCTTCGCTATCTATTACTTGAAGGTGCTGCCGTCGAACCCCATTTCATCAACACTATCGCCCTGATGCCTCGTCTCACTCACCTCGGCCTTCTGAATGCTTCTTGGGGTTTCCATCTTATGCGTGAAGTTGAAATACGACGCATTATAGATTTGTCAAAGGCGGGCAGGAGTCTCCAGAAAATTATCTTGGGGTTCTATCACCCCCTCGAGAGGTGCCTGCTTGCGAATCAGCGGGCAGAGTTTGCCAAAACTTCCTTAAACGAGGGATTGGACGTTCGATACGTTCAAATTCCTATAACAGAATGGGATTCGGGGATCTTGGATAACATGGCCAGTGATGGGTCGTTCTGGGAGTTAGACAGCAGTAGCTTTTTGGATGAGACTGCATCCCTCTTCGAAGAGTCATTTTAGATGACACATGGCGGTGTGTTGATATTCTCGCTCGTGCCTTCCCTTCAAGTGCTCGGTGTGCCGCATTCATCTTCACCCTCCTTCCCAATCCCTTCTTTTCGACGCACTCCACCCATAAAATTGCAATCACAGCACCTTCTGCCGGCGGGAACACTCAAATGCAGCTTGTTATCTGGACCATTTCCCCGTATACAATCGCACTTGGACCAAATGCGGAAAGCATCTTGGTTCGTAGTTCACCGATGTTGTCCTCTCCACCTTGGATATGGGGGTCCTTCCAGAATATATCTGCTACATCCGATATCTTCTACCCATTCCGAACACCCATGCGTATGTCGGATGCTTCGCGAGGGGGCCTGTTAGACATGGCAGAACTTTCTAAAACCTCTTGTCATGGGGCTCAGTTACGCCAGAAGAACGGCGTTCGCTGGAACTCGTCGCGTGATTTTGCGCTAGGATATCGATCCTATACCGCCATCAAATAGTCACTCACAAGCTTTGCAACAAGTAAATCGTATGCCAGCCAAGTGGTTTGCTAAGTGGCGCAAGACTGGATTCTGGATAATGACATCCCGTGAGATGCTCGACTGCCAGTGACCATGGGGGTGGACAGCCAGATGTGGTGATTGTTGCATGTTTAAGTTAATGTACCAAATCCACATATGTACTTCTCAACTCTCCCGACAATGCAATAACTCAAAGGGTATTTTTAGCCTTGAGTCTTCGTCTCCAGCTACATTACGTCGTAGGCAATTTAGTTGACAATGAATATCTACTTACTGTCGACATCTCTCTCTCCCAAAAAGGCACGTGACAGTATATTGATCTGCCTACAGACTTAGACTACGTCCTATCGCACAACGTAATTGGCGACGCCCGCCCCGATCCCAAAGGCTCCAGCCACTCCATTTCATCTTCACTGCATTCTAGTACTAATAATGTATGTGATCTAGCTGGTCAATGTCAATGTCAACTTCCCCTGCACTGCCTGCTGAATTGATTCAGGATATAATCCAGTCACTTGTTGCACCTGCCAAGTGCCTCCAGTACGGCCATGCGAAAGACGTCGTTCAAGCGCTTCGCCAGCTATGTCTCGTCAATCGCTTCATTTACGGCACATGCGTATCCCGCCTCTATTCATCCGTCGAACTTACGAATCAATACCAACTCACGAAATTCATCACCACACTCAAGTCATCTTCTGCCATATGTCGTCATACCCATTCACTTTTTCTGGACAGTTTCTTTGTCAGGTACTCCCAGATCCCTGAGTATGGCGAATTGCTAAGCCTCCTCAGTCCTCACCTTCGCCGGCTTGCGTTATGTGCCCCAACATGGCTGTTTCAGCGCTCGAATCCATTGCGATCAATTCTTGGACGCTTGACTCACCTGGAGGATTTCGTCCGTATTGGGTTCCCTTGTGCGGAGCTTGGTGATATATGGTCCGATTGGAGGTCACTTCGTCGTGTTCTGCTGGTTGGTATCCAAGTGAACAAATCTTTCATCGATGCAATCGAACAATTGCCTCATCTTTCTGAACTTTGGCTTATCGATGCCTGTTGGGGTGAAGGGATTGACGAGTACGGCTTGATGTTGGAGATGTTGCAAGCTCACAGCCGTTTCCAGAAAGTCGTTTTGGTACTTGACAGCTCTGGGAAACTTAAGGAACTTCTGCAGTTCGTGAGGAGCCTACCGGAAGAAAGGCGGAAGTCTTCCTTCAGAGAAGGACTGGATGTGCAATACCTGCAGTTACAGGCAACAGTGGCTACATTACGCACACAAGTTGCTGATGGATCATTTTGGGAATTGGACACACAGAATATTATTGATGATGTTGTATATTGAAGATCAGTGATCCTTCGTCGCTTGTCAATGGAAGCCTCGTGTCATAATAGTTTTTTTTGAACCACTAGGTTCGAGATGTCCACAACTTCCTGTACAGCTGAATTCTGAAATTGTTTCGAGCCAAGTTGGCCAAGCTATCAGTGTGCTCGACACTCTTCGGCGCCTATGCCTCGTTAACCAATGGTTAACCGATTCATGCGGCGCCTATCCATTCCGCATTTCTATTCATCTATCGTGATCTACACCTAGGATCAGCTCAAGGCTCTCCTTCGGACATACGACGCCTGCATCGCGTTATGTAGCCACGCGAATTCCCTCACCGTGTACTCCTTTCCAGACCACATTGACCTTATACACAGCCTCTTTTACCTTATTGGGCCGTATCTCCGTCGTTTGACGATGTTCCGTATTACGGCCTTTGATTTAGGCGGTACTGCTCCAACCTCCAGTACTTTGTGCTGTTGGAAAACAATCTGGAGTCGCCTGTCCATCTAGCGGTATCACTCATTTTGGCCAAATTTCAGGAACCTCCATCGACTTGTGCTGGATGATGTTCTCATTGACCATGTATTTCGCCACAGGTACTTTGCCTTACGCATCTCGTACTAATCGATCCAAAATGAGGTCGTGGATCATCACCTGAACTATTCTATGCTAGTAAGAGCTTGCAGATGATCGCCATTATTCTTCGAGAGACTGGAAAGTGGTATACGATTTCTTTGATCAAGCTGGGGGACTTTTCATTGAAAGCTTCCGGAGATGGCTTGGATGTCCGGCTCGAAAAGTTGCGCGGAAATGAGGTGTATAGCAAGGGACGTATTCATGAATGGGTATGTAACGGGATGGTCTGGGAACTGGAAAGCAACTTTGTTGCATCTGACTTTTTGAAAGTACGCGATGGATGGAATTCAGCCTATCGCCACATCAAGCATCATACCTCCCACATGTTACTGTGCTCGGTTTCTCTCTCTCTGTTATCACACCCGCCATCATGATACGGATCCTGCCCTAACACCCTCCAAAGCACAAGCTGTCAACAAGTACGTAGTCTTAAATAATATGGTCACTGGCACGGTATCTATAGGATGAAAGTTACGCGGGTTGCACGTGGTTCTACCTAAGTTACTGTACTGAAAGTTATGAAGCTTCCTCTTGAGTTGATCCAGTATATCGTTGGCGTCCTAGCCACACCAAATCATTTCCTTCAATTCGGGCACAAGCATCATGTCCTTGATGCCCTACACCAGCTCAGACTCGCGAGTCATACTCTCCATAACATATCCACTCCAATTCTCTATTCATCCATCGTCATCACAGGCCATTGCGAGCTCTTGGCTTTTTCACGCCTATCCCCTGCTCTACAGCATCATTGCCATGCCCTCCGCCTTTGGTTTACTTCAGGCAGCACTTTATCTCCTGTCGTCGCTAATCTCTTGCACACTCTCAGTCCGAACCTTCGTCGGCTTGCGCTCCATGTCCCAGGAAACCAACTAGCACTGTCTAAGCCAGTGCGCGAGGCTCTAAAATCATGTGTCCATCTAGAGGACTACATGCGTTCCGGCTATTCCCCCATGCAGCTTTTCCCCCCGCCTTTTTCATTTTGGTCAAGCTGGACAGCTCTTCGCCGCCTTGTGCTTGATGGACCGCTGGTTGATGACTCGTTCATCCGTGGGATCGCACAATTGCCACACTTGACGCACCTTGCGGTCATCGAACCCAGGTGGCGTTACAGCGATGATGGTACAGAGGTCGCAGCCTTCCTGGACCTCTTAGTAGCCGGTCGGAACATTCAGCGGATGCTTCTCATTTACTGTGAGGCGACTGAATATTATTTGAGTTCTTTGAAGAGGCTGAAAGGTGGGTTGAAGGGGTTAACGGAAGTGCCAGTGCACTACGTCATCATGCGGGAGATACCACCAAAGCCCATGGCCCTCATTCGAGTGCGCATCGGAGATGGGACGTTATGGGAGCTGGACTCTAAGAGTTTGTTAGCCCTTGGTCTCGAGCGCGTATCATCCACAAGCACTGGTTCTGGTGGACGAAATGAGGAGCACTAAGTAAGCTGAGCTGACGTGCAATTTCCAACTGTGTCGGTGACTATTTACAGCTGGCATTTGCGGAACTTAGGGCGCGCCATTTAGTAAATTGTTCATAGCTCACTCACTGGCATTTCTGCATCTACTGTCATAAAAATTGTATGTTCTGAACCCCCATAACATGATAAATGAGCCTGCGGTATCAAAAGTATCAAATTTGAAGTTTTAAAATGAGGATTTTGGGTGGTAGAACTCCTTGGGACCGTGCTCCTTCAAAGAGGGACTATTGGGCGGTCGAAGTAAGGCGATTTTTTTGCCCGATTATTCGAACCCGATAATCGTGATTTTTGCAATAATCGACGATTCTTGCCACGATTTTTAGCACGATCATCTGAAGTCTACTTCGCACTACAAACAAACTCTACAACATCAGGAAAATCCGATGCTGACTTATTATGCTTAATGCTTCTTAAAGTCAAAATTAAGCAGAATTAAGCAGAATTAAGCAAATGGCTGTTAAGCAGATCTTGCTTAGAATAAGTAGGGTCGTTTCCTGAATTAAGCAAAATTTGCTTAATTTATCCTTATATTGCTGCTTAAACTGCTTTTCGGCAAGTATCAGCTCTCAGGGGGCTGCCTAGCCATGTCAATAAGGAAATTAAGAAGACATTTAAGGAGACATTTGAATCATAAAATATATATATTTGGCTATTGAAATAGAGTATACTACATACATACATCATCACCGCTAACTAACCCTCCTCATGCAAGATGCGAGGGGGGTGGGCATACAACATAAATAAAAAAACGCAGATCCTGTCGTCAGCGCGTTGTGGTGGCCCCTGCTGTCTCTGTCCTGCTCTCCTCATGTCGTCCCTGTCCTCGGCCTTGTTTTGTCATCCTTGTCGTTGTCGTCGCCGGTATCTCCATTGTTGTTGTCCCGTCCCCATCATTGTCATCCCATTCCCGTTCCCCATGAGCAGTGGCTTGTGGAGGTGGTGCAGGGCGGTGGTGGTGGTTTTCTGTAGATACAGCAACAGTAAAACCTAGAAGTTAAAGAGTTGATAAGTTGAATGAAAAAAAAAGAAGCGAACATGGAAAAAAATTACCTGGGGCTCAAACAACGATAGACGTCGTTTGTGCCCCTCATCACCCTTCCCCCACCGCCTGCACCTTTCGTGTCCCTGTTGTTGGGTTGTCCATTGTTGGCATCCTCATTGTGGGCGCTAGCCCTCCTGGTCATTGTCGTTGCTGGTCCTTGCTACCTCCCAGCCGCCCCCCCACAGAAGTGGTGGGGGGCAGGTGGGGCCGGTAGTCGTTGTCATAGTCAAAATCACAGGTTTGTACCTAAAAATATTTGTTAACAAGAAAACGAAATGGGAAAAGAACAGAAAAGATACCTATAGCCCAAGAGACGTCGACAATGTCACTTGGGCCCTTTTTTGTTCTCCCTCGTTGTCGTCTCCCCATCTTCTCCATCCATCCAGGCTGCTCCCCGTTTCCACCCCGTGAGCACTTGCTTTCGGCATTGGTTGGGGGTGCTGTGGTGGTTGTGGTGGCGTGGTTTTGCTGTTCCTGTCTTCTCGTCATTGTTTGTTGGGCGTGGGTGCTTCTTTTTTTCATTGTCATTATAATACTGTTAGAACCTATAAATTATTATATGTTAGTTGAAGCCCAAAAAAAAAGCAGGAAAAAGAAAATGTCATCTGTGCCTGTTTTGTGTGTGATGCAGCCCGTTTCCGTCATTTGCTGGCGAGGTGGCAGCTGTGGGTGCATTGAGTGTGGATGTTTACAAACCGGTGGTGGTAGTGGAGGGAGGAGAGAGGGAGGACAGCAGCGATGGCATCGGTGGCATCGACAGGTGGTGATGACCTGGCAGACACAGTTGATGACGACGTGTCGTGGTTGCATGACGAACACGTGAATTTCCATTTTCGGGAAATGCCGAGGGACTTGGAAGAAATTTTGAACATAAGTCAAGCAGTCCTTATTAGGGCCTTAAGGACTTACAAGATTCTTACAGCCTTTATTTGCTGAAATGTCACTTATCCACTTAATAGATTATATCTGCTTGACTGGTCATCAATTTTAAGGAAAAAATTGTACTTATTTTCCTTAATAAGGCTTAATTTCCTTAATTGGACTCTAAGCTAAATAAGCTAAATAAGTCGACCATTGATTTTGCTGATGAATGAGAGCTTCTGATTAACTTGTCCCTCTGCATCACCCTATAGTAAGTAGTATCATCCCTGCTTCATTAGGCAGTAACTGCATTTCTCTAGCTAATGCTATCTTGTATGCAACAGAGGCTAACTTGACTCTACCAGTTTGCTGGTGGAATTGACTAGTACTGTGTTTATGATCAACTTAACTCGGACTCACTCTATACTAAGTATACTATTAACTCAGTGGTTTACCTGAACAGTACAAATCACGATTCACAAATATAAGATGAGAGAATTGCTGCGAACTAGTGTTTAAGGGTCCAGTCCAGTTCAGCATAAATGGAAAGACCACAACCTAAATCGGTCCAGGACTAACCCAGATATGGTGAGGACTGAACTGGACCACCTAGGACTGGTCCTTTCTGGTTAATGGACCTGAAAAGACTGGTTAAGACTGGTTCAGACTGATATTTTGTCGTGAAATTTGTTGTACCAATATAACCTTAGTCACTATTACATGGTGATGATGCTGTTGGAATACAAACTGGGTATGCAGAGTTGCTGTGCAACGACGCGTGACATGGCTGCAGAAAAGTCTCGCATGACATTTGGTATTTGTCTGATATACGATTTTCTATTTCAAAGATTGTACCTACCTTAGTATAGATGGCTATTGCCATAGTTACTTACCGTACATAAAAGCTACCTACTTTGTAGTAGCACCTCAGTCCATTCTATGCTGACTGAGGTGAGCAACTTACTTACTGACTACATTTATCTTACTAACTTCTCGTAGTACTTTGATTCCATTAGGTACTTGCAATGTATCAATACAGTCCATTCTACGCTGACTGAGTACTTTGATTCCATTAGATGCTCAACCTGGAAACTCAACCAAAACCAACTAAACAGGTCTTAGGAGATATAACATGAGTCAGAGGAAGGTTGTGAGGTGGTACTAAATATCACTGCTGTTATCCAAGGATGGGGGAACTAAGTTCGAGGAGGTCTGATGGTACTCGATGAAGTTTGAGGGCGTACAAAGCTCTGCAAAGTGCTTTGAGGAATGTTCAAGGATGTTTGAGGAGCTTGTGGAGGATGAGGATGGTTTCAACAGATGCTGAAGATAGACTACAGAGATGTGAAAAGGCCTTGAGAGGGGATAGACGATAGATGATAGTTTCAAGAAGCTAGTATGAAAAGTTTGAAGAAGTTCGTCGTAAAATGCTAAACTTTGGGACTAAGACAAGAGGCTTGGACTCAAGAGAATTGCTCTTGAATCAGATGATTGATGTGAGAGGATGATCTATTCTGTCATTCTAAGTAGCTAGTACAAGGCTATATATGTTTGGAAGAGATGGTACTTAAAAAGGAAATAAAACATGAGGACTACATGAGGCAAGATATAAAACAATAAAGAACTTTGCAAATCACAAAATAAATGAAAGATGATGAGAAGGGAAACATATAGAGTCACAATGTATCAAGGGTACCTGTCCTATTGATCCAATATATCATCAAAACATCAAAGTGCCACAATCGCGTCCTAAAATCCTGTTGTTGTATCTCCTCGTGTCTGGTGGTGCTCGATATGTGATGCACTAACTCATGCAAGGTGTGCTGCATGTGTCTGAAGGGTGGTGCGATAGGCATACAGCAGCCAAAGGCGTTCAAGGTGCTGCAAAGTCGTTCAAACTTGCTCAAAGTGTTGCAAAGTCTTTTGAAGTTGTTTGAAGTTGTTTGAAATAGTTTTGGAGCGGTCTCGTGGGTTCATAGAGGTTTGTAGGGGGTGGGAGCATGTGTGGTAATGTGTCGATGCATTTGGAGACGTTCCCAGAGCTTAGATCACAAGGTGGACCTATCAATGGAGCTTATAAATATTGTACGGACGGATAGACATTGTAATTGTCCATCGTTTGGTCCAACTTTTAAGAGATTTTATCAAGATTTGACCTGGCTATGATCAATATAAAATCACATCTAATTAATGACTCATGCCAAACACCAAGAAATGTAATGTGACAAACATAGATTATGTGATGCCTAGCATGCATTGACAGATGGTAGGAGTATTGTCATACATGTTAGCCCTATGTTCATTAATATAATCAAGGAAATGATCAACATATGAGTAAGATGCAGTGAAAGTCAATCTGATATGACAAAATACTTGTACCAAAATGGATTTGGTTATATCTTGGTCAATTCTTAACTGTTTTTTATGAACCAGGGGTTGAGTTCACCAGATTTCATGTGGGAACATGGTCCAATATATATTCTCATGATAAGACCAGTCTTAACTGGTTTAAGCCCAGGCTGCTAAAACCAGCTCTCTTGTGTCATTGGAATTGGGCATAATCCAAGTGCACATACTATTTTTATAGATGAGAAAATCCTATTATTAGAAACCATATCCAACATCCAAACTGCAACCCAAACCAACAACAGAGAGGCTGGCAAATCAGTAGAAGATGTTGGAGCAGACTATATACGCTGCACAGCAGAAGAGACAACAAGTTCCTTCAACCTACCTGGGGTTTAGTTAGACTTACAGCTAGGGTTAGCAGAGGTAAGAAGACTGTATTCCTACTATGGTACAGGTTCTCCTTATATACATAATAATAAGGATGTCACATGACTTGGGAATGTGTTTACCACATGTATGCACAGTAAGCGCAGTAACATGTGTATGCTGCATGTATTGCCTCATGTATTCAGCGTGTATTGCCTCATGTATGCAGCATGTATCTCAGGGTTAATTTCAACAGAAGAAACCCAATTCTAGGGTCAGCAATCATCAATATAATCGGCACATCTACCAAATTTGATTGTATATTTTTAATCACATAACTGTCCACTATTTCCACCTTCATTTGCCATAATGATTAGACATGCCTGGACAATCAAAGAAATTGTGGAGATAAAACTGAAGAAGTGACCTTGCTGGTTCCAGATAAAGATTGCAGTTGCCATTTATGAGAAGAAGGATGTTACTGGGACTGCTGTGACTGGCTCAGGGAAAACTTTATCCTTCTGGATTGCTCTACTGATTCACAAAATCTCCATCCATGTTTGTACTCATTGACTTCTTCTCTTGACATTGGTTTCCTCAAGCCTCCCGGGCAACTTTCACACCTGAGTCTGCTGCTAGAAGAGTGCTGAGAAGCTCCCAGAGGTGTGGTGCTTTTGCATTCATCTGTTCCACTAGCCCCACCATATCAAACTCTTTCAAGCTCTGAGTGGTGCAATGTTTGGTGCTGAATCATAAGCCTGTTTTGTCCTTGATGAGTGCATTCATCTGATCCATGTATGTATTTGTTGCAGTTTCATGAGCCCATTGGAAGGCAACCACAGAAGTGCTAGGGTTCCATGCCAAACTTGCAAGAATCTTGTCTGCATTCTGATAGATATTATGTACTGCATCATTGTTGATGTGATCCTTACTCCCCAGTAAAGTAACAATCAAGTGCACTGGAGTTGAGGTATAGGAATGGAGTTTGGTGAGAATTTCATCTAACTGAATCTTCAAAAGAGACATCTATAGAAATCTGTGTGATAGGTTTGTGCTTGTGCTGAATTCACCAGCATAACTGTGCTACCCAAATTGTTATCTTCTCTGATAAGATGGCTCCCAAATATACATAAAATAAAGCAGATGGACCCAACAAAGTCACTGATTATATTGATGAAAGTTTGAGTATTGCTGACCCTAGAACTGGGTTTCTTCTACTGATTTGCCAGCCTCTTGTTAGGGTGACACCCACTATCTGCTAGCTAAGACCGTGCAGGTTCTCTCTACAAGAAGGGGGCAGGATCCACGCTCGTGATGGGGGAATTGATGGTTTTGATGCGAGGGGTTATTAATAGGTGAGTTTGTTGAGATAGGCCTTTCACACCGAAAACGTAGGTGGAATACCTAAGAGAACACAACTGGGGTCCCCTAGGCATATATTTAGGGTTTATATACTATGTTACATATATTGTACATTGTTGTTACCGACGCACTCGTACATGCGTGTACATATTGATGCATGCAAAATAAAATTCTCATGCTATCAAAGTGTAGCATCATTTAGCATCATGTAGCGTAATTCGACATAATAAAATAAAAATGAAAATTTATTAGGTAATGGGGTGGTTTCCTAACATTACCCCCCTTTTATGCCTCGACTTCCAGGTGAGAAAATATTGCATCTGTCCCCTCTGTGAAATTTTGGTAAGGCCAGAATCTCATCCCCTCATACACCATTCTCGCAATGCAACGCGGAGCATTCGGATTACATTTAAAGAATTGGGCGATCACGTTGCGCGCTCACTTACAATTCTCTTTGGGCTCCCACAAATTATTTTTGTCGGTATAGTTTTTCCACTTTATTAAGAACTCCAATTTGTTCTGTTGAAGACGTGAGTCTAGAATTTCTTCAACTACATATTCTGAAGCACCTTCTACTATTATCGGAGGTTGTGGAGTAGTTTGTTGGCCAGGAATAGTGGGTGGGCGGTAAGGGCATAGGTGGGATACGTTAATCTCAGGATCAATCTTGAATGATCGGGGTAATTTTAGCACTACCACATTAGGTGAACTTTAGAGATCGCATATGGGCCAACTTGTTTCTCCGTAAGTTTTCTCGAAGGTCATGGAATATTCAGGTCCTTGGTACTTAGCCACACCAAGTCACCAACTTTGTACTCTGGAGCGTGCACTCGAGTACGATCTGCATGTCGCATCATGTCATCATGTGCTTTCTTCAATGCCGCCTCTGCTTCCTCTTGTACCTTTTGCATCTTAGATACAAAGTCTTCTACTGACTGTACTTTGACTTCCCTTCTGGGTTCTACTCCCATGCGAGGATGATATCCATAATTTGCGAAAAAGGGTGACATACGAGTAGCCAAATGGAATTTGTTATTGTGGGAAAATTTGGCAATTGCCAGCCATTCGGGCCAGTCGGTTTGTCAGTAGTTGACAAACATACGTAGGTACTGCTCCAACTCCTGGTTCATTCTCTCTGTCTGCCCATCAGTCTGTGGGTGATATGTCGTAGATAATTTAGTTTGAATCCCCAATATGTTGTTCAGTTCTCGCATAAACGCGGAAGCAAATTGTGGTCCGCGATTGGAGATAACGGTATCGGGTAACCATGTAACCACCATACCTGATTTAGATAGAGGCGCGCCAAGCCCAATGATGAGGTTTCTGTAGTAGTAGGGATAATATGGACCTCCTTTGTGAAGCGGTCGCATACTACGAATATTGCATCGTACCCTTGAGCTTTGGGTAATCTGGTAATAAAATCCACAGATATATCTCGCCACAGCGCTTTAGGTATAGGGTTCGGCATTAATTTTCCTGCAGGTTTCTCTGGAAATTTCTTCCCCCTCATGCATGTATCACATCCATCCACATACCCCAACACATACTTTGAAATTCTGGGCCACCAATAATGTCTCATTACTAATTCCAACATCTTCCATCTTCCTGGGTGTCCAGCAGTCGGTGTATTATGATGTAACTGGACGATCTCCCTTCGCAAATCCTGATCCTTTGGTACATACACTTTTCCTCGAAACAACACCAACCCTTGTTCCTCAGCCCATTCATCTCCTTTAATATTACCTTTCTTCTCTCCCTTCAGAGCTTTCATGGCTTCCACTACTTCATCGTCCATTTCCAAACATTGTCTAATTTTAGACAACATTTCCATTTCCGAGCTATCTATTAATAGATGCCCTTGACGCATAGCACAAATGCGAAAGTATTCGGGTTTGAGTAAGGTAACATTCTTATTGTCCTCCTCCACCCCCCTTTTATGATCAATACGTCTGGATAATGCATCTGCTTTCCTCATTAAGCTTCCCGCTTTGTGGACCAAATGAAAATTAAAATGCGATAGAAATAGTGCCCAATGTGCTTGCCGGTGATTAAGCTTTTTAGCGGACATGAAGTATTGCAGATTTTGATGATCTGTCCAGATCTCAATCTGATGCGTACATCCCTCCAAAAATTGCCTCCATGCCTCCAATGCTCGTATTATCCCCAACATCTCTTTGTCATGCACATCGTAATTCCTCTCCACATCATTCAACCCTTGGGACAAATATGCACAAGGATGCCATTTGTCATCTTTGCACAGCATTGATAATACCGCTCCAGTAGCAAAGTCGGATGTATCTGATTCCACTCGCAAAGGGCATGTGAAATCTACTGGGGCTAATATTGGTCCCTCCACAAACTTCCTCTTCAACTCCTCAAATGCTGTCTGCTGTTGCTCTCCCCACCTCCACACTACTCCTTTTCGCGTAAGGTTATGTAAGGGTGCAGCAATTTTGGAAAAATTGTGCACAAAGCGACGATAATAATTTGCGAGTCCCAAGAAGGCTTGAACCTCCTTGACATGGGTGGGTGCAGGCCAATCTGTGATCGCCTGTACCTTGATCGGATCCATTTTGATCCCGTCAGGGCCAATCAATAATCCTAGGAACTCAATCTTGCTTGCCCCAAACACACACTTCTCCAGTTTCAAAAATAGATCATTCTCTGCTAACCTCTGTAGCACCTCCTGCACTATCACCTCATGATTTTCTTCATCCTCTGTGAATATCAGAATGTCGTCAATGAATATTATTACCACGCCTTTGTCTATTATGTCCTTGAAAATATCATTCATCATATTTTGGAAGGTTGGGGGACTATTAGTCATCCCAAAAAACATGACAAGTGGCTCGAAGGATCCTCGACGTGTGGCAAATGCAGCCTTCCACTCATCTCCTTTCTTTATTCGTACATTATTGTATCCCCATCGTAAATCCAATTTTGTAAAGACCTTGGCTTTTCCCACCTTGTCAATTATTTCTGAGATCAATGGCAGGGGGTACGCATTCTTCACTGTCCACTCATTCAGATACCTATAATATGTACACATCCTCTTCCTTTGGTCTTTCTTTGGCATGAAGAATATTGGTGACGTCTGCGGTGATTTCGAAGGTCGTATGTATCCTTTGCGCAATTGCTCCTTCAGGAACGCATCCACTTCTTCTTGTTCCATTGGAGATAATGGATATACCTTCGACTTCTTTGGCACAAACCCTGGCTTCATCTCAATCGCATGATCCCATGGCTTCCACACCGGCATTCGCTCAGACTCCTTCTTCTGAAACACTGACAGATATTCGTGATACACTTTTGGCACCCACTCCTCCACTGGCTTCTCCACCTTCACAATATTCTTGTCCCATGACTGTCCTCCACAAATTGCTCTAAAGGTTTGCTTCTGCTCTTCTTTCTCGATCATGATCGGAACTTCCCCATTTGGTATTTCCTCATCCTCCACTTCCTCCATCGTAACAGAATACTTCCTTGGATGTTCTTTCTCTCTCTTTTTCCTTTTTTCCTTCTTCATCTTCCTTCCATACACATTACATTCTTTAGGACAACGAGTCATTTGTACTTTCCCAGTTTTCCAATCAATTTCAGGATTATGCTTCCATAACCATGGACATCCTATTATTAGATTGGTTTTCCCAAGATCACACACTTCAAATACAGCTTGCTCCTGATGCTCCCGATACTTTAGTACCATAGTCACCTCCTCCTTGATAGTTCCTCCACGATTCACTGTTCCGTCAATATTGTACACCATTATAGGTTGCACCAGCTTGTGTGTGTTAATACCGTTCCCGCTAATTAAGGATCGATTAATAAATAATCCTGTAGCACCACTATCAAGCAATGCTTCCACATCAATTGCTGCATGCGTGTCCACTGTCTTCAGTCCCACAGTCAAGGTGATTTTGGGTTCTATTTGCACAGAGCAAATAAAGAATTTAGGGGTTTTCGGAAATAGTGCTCGGCAATTTCCTTGGTCACGTGATTTGCAACAGTTGTACTCCTCCTCAATTTCCTTTTCTGATTTACTCTGGGTTTCCTCGGATACTAATACATTGTAATGATTCTGGGTCACCAATGGGGAAACCTTCACTGGGACTCTTCCACAAAATTCTTCTGCTTGCCTTCCTCCGGCTTCACTTCCTCGATTGTAGCTTCCCTAATCTTTCTTTTCTGCCTACAATTCCTAGCGATGTGTCCTAACTGCCCACAGTTAAAACATTTAAGTGGGGCTCGTCTCCCTGCTTGATCAACCTCCATTGCATCTGCTGGTGCTGCTGACTCCATAACTATAGGTGTCACTGCCATGGCCGGTGGCTGTGCCCTCAGAGCTTGCACCTGAGGCACCTTTCCTTTCTCAGACTTTCCTCCTGATGACTTTCCAAATTTACTACTTCCATACATCAATTTTGACTCCGCCTGTTCCTGCCGATATTGCCGGTCAAGGCGCATTGCCCAATTATACCACTTGTCCAACTTCTCTGGCATAGAAGGTAGTTGGTAGATAGACTTGAACAAAGAGGGATTTAATCCTGCTTTCAAAAACTCTACCAACACGGCTTCTCCCATATCCGTTTGTGAAGCTTCTGCTTTGAACTGCAAAATAAATTCATCTGCCGTTAGGGAACCTTGGCACATGGTCTTTAATTTAGCATTGGCTGTTGCCTTTGGATTAGGGTCTCCAAACTGTGCCTCCAATCTCTCCAGAAATTCCTTGAGGGTTGCAAATGGTTTATTTCCCATGGCAATTTGATTAATAGCCTCGTTTCTCCAGAACTGTGCTTTCCCCCCCTGAATGTATGAGAGAGCAAACATAATCCTAGACTCGGCTGTACGAAACTCTGGCTTCCTCCCATGGATGTACAATACTATAGAGCTGATAAAGGATTTTGTATTCTCCATGGTACCGTCAAAGATTTGCAGGGGCGCATACTTAGGTAAGTGCACTTTTCCATTTCCGGATTTCTCTGCTGTCTCATCCTCCTGCGACATCCACTCCACCATCTCCTCCATCTCATCATCTCTTTCTCCTGTCATCTCTGGCTGTACTTCTGCTTGTCTGGGCTGTGATGCTGCCAACACTGACACTAATTGCGACAGTTGTGCTGTGAGTGCATCAATTTTTGCCTCTAGTGCTGGTGTGGGAACAGGATTAGGGCCGGGATTAGAAGTTGAGGGTTTGGACATAATTGTAGAATCTGTGATGAATCACTTCTTTGACAAATTCAAGATTTTTTCTTCGAGACCTCTCCAAACGTTTATGGGTCACGTGATGGTTCATCAATGGTTCGTCAATGGTTCGTCGATCGTTCGTCAATGGTTTGTCGATCGTTCGTCGTTCGTCGGGCACCTATTTTGACACTTCGGATCAATAACCCTTCCAACAGTGCCTGATCTCGGAGATATCACTGAATTCAGCTTGTAACTAAAATAGTCGTCCGAATAGAGTGATGTAAATTGTAACTAAACCAGATCCAATCGGTTGTCTGGTTGCAGCTGTTCTAATGACAAGCGCTGCCTCTCGATCACTGGCGGTCGCAATGTAAGGTGAGGCCTGGTGTCGGTTTACAAAAGAAAAGGTAGATTACATATATACAAGTACTTCCGGCTCGTGACAAAAGGATGAGTAATTGGATGTGGCATGGTGAAACAATGATGTATGCACAAGTAAGAGAAGGCGCACTGATATGGAAAGTTGTGTTCTTCTGTTAGGGTGACACCCACTATCTGCTAGCTAAGACTGTGCGGGTTCTCTCTACAAGAAGGGGGCGGGATCTGCGCTCGTGATGAGGGAATTGATGGTTTTGATGCGAGGGGTTTTTAATAGGTGAGTTTGTTGAGATAGGCCTTTCACACCGAAAACGTAGGTGGAATACCTAAGAGAACACAACTGGGGTCCCCTAGGCGTATATTTAGGGTTTATATACTATGTTACATATATTGTACATTGTTGTTACCGACGCACTTGTACATGCGCATACATATTGATGTGTGCAAAATAAAATTCTCATGCTATCAAAGTGTAGTGTCATTTAGCATCATGTAGTGTAATTCGACATAATAAAATAAAAATGAAATTTTATTAGGTAATGGGGTGGTTTCCTAACACCTCTCTGTCATTAGTTGTGGGTTGCAGTTCAGGTTTTGGATGATCTCTCTAACAATAGAATTTTCTCATCTATCAAAACATTGAATTGGGTACTTGGATTACGCCCACTTCTAATGACATGAGAGAGCTGGTTTTAGGAGCCTGGTTTAAACCAGTTTTCTTTGGTTTTACAACATTTTTCAACATGAAAAGACTGCTAACTGGACTGCAAAAGACCAGTCCATAAATAGACTGCTGGTCCAGTCTTTTCTGGTCCAATTCAGTTCAATTTTGGTCTTTTTTTCAGTCCTAAGGACTGGACCCTTGAACACTACTGCGAATAATTGTGGAATAATCACATAAACTTGTGGTAGATAATTGTTATGGTCAAAAGCTCACACAATTAAGTATCGTGCAAATTAATCACTCAAAAATTGTGGCAATAATCACATTGTGAATTGTTTTGACTGACTGCCAACCTTAAGGGCTCAGCCCCAGTCAAAAGTCCATACCTAGGTATCCCCATGGATCCATTGGAATCTGTCAAGACACCTCTTGATCCATTATCTGAGGGATCCAGACTCCAGAGGATTGGGGCAATGATTTTTGACATCTTACATAAGTAAATAATAAGTTGTCAAGTTGACCACCAACTGCACATATTGTCGGTGCCACATCTGCACTCTACTCTGTCTTGCCACTGTAATATACTGACTTACCCTCTATACATATGCCCCCGCCCCTTCCCACTGATTCTAGCAAAACTAAGATATGCAAGTGCTTGAAATACTGCACTGGAGGAGCTTGGGTTACACTGAGGCAGCTATGATACCACACAAAGAGTTGGGGATTGGCACTTGCACCGCTACATGATGTCAGTACACAGCCCCCAAGGAAGACAATCAGATCATAGGCCCAAATGGATATGTTTGTTGCAGAAACAGGAATGACTGGATGTCCAGAATGATGAGGGGATGGCCTGGAAGGAGCTCTGATGGATCAACAAGCAAGGAGGCTCATTGACAAGATGGCAGAGCAGCCATGGTTGAGTATTCTGGTACACAGTGTGTCAGGAGAACAGCAAGACACGCAGACGTCAAGCAAGATCCGTCAGCCATTGGGACACATTTCCAGCATGTCATCAAGACAAAACTGCGCCATGGTGATGCAATTACCGAGATACATTTGAAGCCGAACATTCGAGATGGGGATGAGACAGCCGTGTTGTCCGCTGGGCAGCAGAAGCAGGCCGAATATGAGTATCTGCCTGCGAGAGAACCAAAGCTGCTGGACAAGCGAGTCCAGCATGTAGATGACAAGCAGAGTGCTGAGGTGCAAAATACACCTCAGCCAGGAAAAGGAGATGCACTGGAAACCAGTTGCGTCATGGTGAGAAAGAGCAGATGCAGCTCGGACATGTCAACAGTCACTGTGTGACACAAGTCACAAGTCACCTGTTGCAACACATAAATGCATCACAAGCTCAAATGTAGGTGGTTTGGAGTGCCTCAAGGCACACCATACATGCAGCAGGTTGTGGACCTGCCCATTGTTTATTGTAATGATAAATTTTCATCATCAAAACTTATCCTTATTTTATTTTATTTATTTCTTATCAATGAGTTCATTGGTGTGGAGCATCATTGCACAAGTGCACCATTTAAATCGCCTTGCATGTGTTCCTCAAGTTACAAATGTCATTGCCACAAGCATTCATGGAACACTGTATTTTATTTATTTCTTTGCACCAACTGCAGGGGGCTGATTGCCTTTTGCTTAAACTTTCTTCAAACTTTCTTTTCTTTTTTTGGTGTAGATTGGCTGGGAGCCAATCTAGAAGGGGAGAATGTAAGGGGAGGCTGCACCCCCCCCTTGGGAGATGCTGGGGGGTGTCACTAGTGTTACCTGTAGTCACAGCTTTCCCTATCTCTTACACTACATTGGTACCATTTCCCTATATATTCAGTGGATCTGTGTGCTCTTGATCAAAAGTGATGGGGGAAGTGTGGCCAGTGCAGCTAAGGTTGGAGCACAGAAATATAGATGGCTATGTTGCCTCGGGCCTATCACACATGGAGCAACTGTGAAATTCCTGAGAGAACACAACAGAGGTTCCCCCCAGGTATTTATTACATTTATATACCATGTTACAACTGTTATACATTATTTACGGGGATGCGCGCATACAGGCACATACATATTTATATAAAATGCATGCATAATGCGGACCATGTGAATCATAATTCCCGTGTGTGGCAATTGCCAATATGCTTTGGTTAGGGTTTGTCACAGCCATGTTTGGCACTATTTGGTCATGTGGCTACATACATGAGAGATACTCGACGCGTTTGAAAATAAGGAAAAAATTTATAACGTTTCCTAACACCCCCCTCTTTACTCTTTTACACAGTCCTACCATTTAGTTTGTAACTATTTCTGTTCTGAGCCATTTATGTTATATATGCCTATCATTCTCCATTATTGCATAGCTAATTTACTTTGATGTACTGTAGTTGTGCTCCATGAGCACTTTTATCCACAGGCTCTGTTTCTTTTCTCAACAACCCAATTCAAAGTCCATCACCTTCATCAAGTTGTTCCTTCCTGGATCTTATCCTGCCACCAAGTCTGTGGGGGGATATTGTCTGACATATTTGTCCAAGTGTTGCCAGCAATGCCAGGTGGTTAGTGCTGTGAACCAACTGGTTGCTGAGGTATTCCTATTTGAAAATTTCCTTTTTGGTTCAGAAGTCACATGTTGGTAATACCCACTGGCTTTGAAATTGTGAGTGACTGACTTTGAAATGCAAGCCTGCAATATTCAGATACCAACTGGCTAAAACTGCACAAATAGATGTCTGACCCATTTTTTTGGGCAGGTCCAGGTTGGTATAAGACCGAGTCCTCAATACTGAGAACTCAGAACTGTGGATCTTGTTGGCTTAGCCTTATGGTGTTAAATTTCAGAATGATTGACCATTTGGTCAAGGAGGAATCCTACATGATATTCCATGGCAGGAAATTGCCAGACAAATGGTTTCATAAAGGAACTTCTGAACTTATTCTGAAGTTATTCATTTGGGAGTTATGGTGTGATGGCGAGGAACAATTACTGGCAATGCCAAATTTCAACAAGTCAGTGCAAGGCACCAGAAGCGCTATAACTATAGCATAGAGTCTGCCAACAATGGTTTCTTACGGTTAAGTAACGAATGGTGCTGACTCAGTCTGTTACTGACTCGGCAAAAAGTGACCAGCCGCTCGCTTCCCTTGACCGCTTCCCATCTTCCCATGTGTTTATGGTAAAGTCAGTTTCTTATTTTCTGTTAGCCTCACTGAACTACTAAATTTTGCTGTAAAGCCCTTCAAGCTTCATTGTCTTTGTCGAGCTCCAATATCCAACACTGGCACTGATATCAGGCTTACATTACTGTGCTGTTTCCCGTGGGCCGATCACATGGCCCAAATTTGTGCAAACATTAGTCCCCACCTTTAATTTCTATGGTCTTCATGGATTCAGATTGCACTCAGGCTTGCAATCTGACAGGGCACTTGTCTCGTGCCCTACAAGCTTCATTGTCTTTGTCGAAAATTTTCAGTGAAGTTCTTCGTCAAAAAATTTCCCGACTTCTTTTCTTCTGCTAAATCTGCTTTTAGTAGCCTACTTTAGAATGATAGATAATCAAAAGATTATTTGAAGGATTATCATAATGGAATTTCCATTGTCCCTGCAACCTAAGATTTTCCTCCGTTGAGAATTTTCAAGTGTGAGACTTCAGTGATATATCACATGGAACTATTCAGCTTCAAAATGTTATATAACATATAACAGCTCTTAATATGCGTACCATCTATCTTTCCCACTTTGTAACAAGACCCAATGCCTTCCAGCTACACTAGTTCTTGGATGTGCATCAATTGTCATTTCAAGTCTGCACTCTGAGCTGACATGACAGCTAGATATAAGCAGGACAAGGAAGCCCTCAAGAAGGCCATCAAAAGGCAGCCTAACATTCAGTGGCCCAAAGAGGTTTCAGAGTGGGATTGGCCTAGAAGGCCGACAATCAAACACTTGCAGAAAGTCCTTTGAGGAGATTATGGCTATCATCCTGCCAAGTTGGACCGGTGCAAACACGTTGAAAATATCCAGGTGAGGCCACCATCTGTCGGAGTACAGCTGAGTCTGGTACTAATCAAGGGTGTTGCATCCAATTTGAGTGCTGGTGCTCCTAAAGCTACAGTCGGGCTTGTCAAACACGCTGACAAGGTAACATCAAAACCATGGTATTCCGATGAGTGAACTGAACATAATTATGACACCCGCAAAGTTGACAATTGAAGAGCTAACAAAGTCCATGGAAAGTGTAGGCACCCAACCCTCCATGCAATAGCTACACTTATGAGACTATGTACAGATTGTGTAAGGGCAACCTTATGATCAGAGTCCTAAGAACTCAATACTTGCAAGGGAAAACCAAAGATTAGATTCAATAACTATTGAACAAGGAAAAGACCCATACCTTGCAAGGGAAAACCAAAGAGAAAACTCTAAGGAGTCCAGTGCAAGGCCGAAGTATATATATGGAAGGCATGCAATGTTCTAAAATACTTGGAGCCCCTTCGATCCTAGCACTGATTCAGATCCAGGGTAGTGTTCCCATTTGGGGAGACGGCCATCAATCAGCAATAGTGTCCACATCAGGCCATGATTGGTAATGGGCATGTGAAGACATTCTCAATCGTTTCCGCAGGTGCAACGATTGCGCAAGGGTATTGACTGTGAGAATGGTGAGAGTACAATAGGGGCTGATGGATTGACATATCGGAATGTTTGTAGGTGGTTGGCACAAAAGGTGCCTTGTTGCACGAACATTTGTGGGTGTGTGGAAACATTCACAAATGTGCGCCAACCATTGTAGGGGCTTGTAAGGTGTTCCCCTTACATCACCCCCCCCCTTAAGGTGCAGCGTCCCAATGTGCAAAGTTCCATCAGTGCAGATATCATGGTCAGAATCCCATCTGTCCAAAGGTAAGTGCATTAACACATTTTGGGGCACTCGGATGAGCCCTGTAGAAGTTCGCAATTAGTTTTGTGGCATCAAGATCCTCCTCTGGAATCCATGAATTCTCTTCATGCCCATAACCTCTCCATCTGACCAGATACTGCAACTTCCTACCCTTCATCCTGCTGTCCAGCACCTCATCCACCTCGTACCTCTTCTCTCCTCCTACGATCTCGGGGGGCAGCGGTGGTTTTGCATGGCGACCTTTGATTGGGTCCATTGGCGTGGGCATGAGCTTGACGACATGGAACACCAGATGTATTCGAGCCATCGATGGTGGCAGTTGGAGGCAATATGCATGCAAGCTGACAGGACGAATGACTGGGTACGGCTCCAGGAAGCGGTGCGCAAATTTCTTCATGGGTCTAGTTGTGCTGATATCCAAAGCATCCAGGAAGACCTTTTCGCCAATCATGAAAATCAGTGTGGGGATTCGCTGTTGGTTATAGTACCTCGCCATATCATCCTTCAATTTGGCAAGGGCGGCATGAGCTTCATCCAACATCGACTTCATCTGATCCACAAACTCGTTGACTGCCTCAAGCCTGAAGGGTCGTTGGTTGGGCTCAAAACCCATTCGCAGATGTCTGCCAGTGTCAACAAAGAAGGGGGAGTGCTGGGTGGATGAGTGGACATGGTTATTGTATGCAAATTCTCCCAGAGGGAGCAGAGTGTCCCAATCATTGTGGCACTCATTCACAAAAATGCGGATGTACTGCTCGAGCTCCTGATTGACTTGCTCAGTCTGCCCATCGGACTGTGGGTGATATGCTGTGGATGCCAAAATGGTGATCCCCAACAAGTGATACAATCTGCGCATGAATTGCGCTATGAACTGCGGTCCCCGATCTGAGAGCATCAATTTTGGGAGGCCATGAAACTTCCACATGTTCTGCAAGTACAATCACGCCAATCCCAGCGCTGTAACGGTGGTGTGAGTGGGTATGAAATGGCTGTGCTTGCTCACTGAGTCTACCACCACCATTGTCACATCAAAGCCATGGGAGTCTGGAAGTTTGGTGATGAAATCAACACTTACCACATCCCAGCAATTTTCAGGGATTGGGAGGGGGTGTAGTTCGCCAAAAGGTCAGCACTTCTGCACCTTCATGCAAAGACACAGATCGCAGGCCTTACAGTACTGACCAACAAAGTGTGACATGTTTGGCCACCAGTAATTGTGCGAGATGAGTTCAAGTGTTTTCCAGCGCCCCGCATGTCCACCAATCTTGGAGTCATGATGCTGTTCAGCGATTCTGCATCGTAAGTCTGGTATGAGTGGAACATAAATGCGATCACGAAACCTCCATAATCCATCCTCCTCTGTCCACTCCGAGCTTCGCAATGTCTTGCCCTTGGCCCTATCCAACTGCTTTTTTGCGGTCATGAAGTACTCCAGATTTTTGTGGTCAGTCCAGATCTCTACCTTGTGCTGTGCACCTTCAAGGAAATGCCTCCATTCCTCTAATGATCTCATCACTGCTAGCATCTCCTTGTCATGGATCTCGTAATTTCATTCGACCACATTGAGCAATTTGAGTAGAACACGATAGGGTGCCATTTGAGATCATCGGCCGATTGCTGCGACAGCACTGAGCTGGTTGCATAGTCCGAGCTGTCTGCCTCGATGCAAAATGCTTTGGCATCATCAGCGAAATGGAGAATAGGGGAGGATGTGACCCGATTCTTGATTTCGTCAAAGGTGCCTTGTTCCGAAGGTTTCCATTTCCATTTGCGCTCCTTCTTTGTGAGCTCAAAGAGGGGTTTCACATGATGTGAAAAGTCTTCGATGAAGCGCCGATAGAAATTCGTGAACCCTAGGAATGACTGTACCTCCTTGCGCATTGTGGGGGTGGGCCATTTGGTGACTCCTGCTACCTTGATGGGATCCATACGAATTTCGCCCTTGGATATGATGAGCCCGAGGTACTCAATCGTTGTTTGCTCAAACTCACACTTGTCATGTCGCAGAAACAACTTGTGTGCATGAAGGTGCTCCAGGACAAGGTGCATAATGTGCCGATGTTCATCGATCAATTTTGTAAAGATGAGGATGTCATCCAGGTAGACACAGACCACTCCTTCCATAATGAGATCCTGAAAAATGTCGTTCATCATCATTTGGAATGTGGAAGGGGAGTTTGTGAGTCCGAAAAACATCACCAAGGGTTCAAAAAGCCCGCGATTTGTGCGAAAAGGGGCTTTCCATTCATCGCCCCTTTTCATGTGCACATTGTTGTACCCCCATCACATGTCGAGTTTTGTAAAGTATTTCATGCCTCATAGTTGATTTACCAGTTCTGAAATCAGTGGTAGCAGATATCGGTTTTTGATCGTGAGGGCATTGAGAGCGTGATAATCTTGTACAAGCTGGAGGGATCCATCCTTCTTCTTGATAAAGAAGACAGGGGATGCCATCGGCGACTTTGTGGGGTGAATGCAGCCAGTGGCTAGGTTCTCCTGGATGAATTCGTCCATCTCGGCCTCTTCGTTGGGCACAAGGGGGTAGACCTTGCAGCTAGCAGCTTTCGCACCAGGGATGAGTTTGATCACATGATCCCATACCTTTCGGTCAGGCAAGCAGTTGAACAAAGACTTTGTGAATAGGTCCTCGAACTGGTAGAAGTGCGCAGAGACAGATTCGTGAAAGGACTTTGGTTGTGCATTCTTATGGAAGGCCTCTGCTGTAAGAGTGCCTCTTACATCATCACTACATTATCACATGCAACTCTGTTATCACATGTTATTTCAGTAGTATATAGTCTACACTTCGAGTACTTGTACTGTATTCTAGAATCCCCCCCTCGAAATATATTAGGTTCCTTATAGTTCTCGGTCCCCTTTAGTGTTGGAAGCTCTGGCTTCCTTCCATCTGCTAGCTGTTGTGAAATGTTGGATGTGGCGCAAATGAATTCCGCTTCACAGGGAATGGTAGTGACAAAGATGTGATCTCCCTCTTTGACCGAGTTTTCGCTTGAAAGGGGTGGTTTGTCATGGTCTTTGTCATCATTATCATTGTTCACCAGTTGCGGAAGGTCCAGGATGTCCTCCATCTCAATGTCAGGGGTAGGCATGGGACCTGCACGACAGGTACAAATGCTAGTGATTTCCCGAAAAGCACATTTGCACTCTTCATTCATCTCGTTCTGACAGGTGCGGCAGTGATTTGGGCATCGACTCATTTTGACCTCATTAGTCTGCCAGTCCACCTCAGGATTATGCTCGTGGAGCCAGGTGAGGCCAAGAATAACATCTTGCTTGCCGATGCCAGTCACCACAAATGTCGCACGTTCAGAGTGGTCACAAAATTGTAGTAGGACCTCTACAACTTCCGAGATATCGCCTGCTTTGTTTGCTGAGCCATCGACATTGAACACAGGGATGGGTCAGCTGAACGCTTTTGTTGCGAGGTGATTTTGCGCAACAAAATCAGAACTGACAAAAAGGCCAGTGGCGCCACAATCAAGTAGCGCCTTGGTCGTGTGCACAGCGCCGGTATTGGTGGTTTGCAGCGATACTTCGAGCACAAACGAGTGGGGGCTCGGGGTCGCCGCTACAACATAGTGGTTGGGGAGTCGTTTCTCCCATTTAGGGTGCTTACAAAAATGCGAACGAGGATAGGGAGGGGTTAGTATGGCTTGCGCATCATTCGCAGAGAGATCGGTCGATGAAATAGAATTTGATTCGTACACTTCATCTACTGACAACACTGCGAAACAATTTTTCGCGGACAACAGTGGTGCACTGCTCACTCATTGTCACTGCGAAAATCCTCCTCTACTTCTACAACAGGCTCCTCATTCCTCTCATTTGTGTCATTCACATCCAGCACTGTGAATTCCTCCTGCACAAAATCCTGTTGCACTTTGTCATCCATGTACCGAATGTCAAACCGTCTTGGGCATTTGGGTCGTGCATGACCGGTTTCTCCGCAACGAAAGCAGATGAGCGCAGATCCGTCCTTTGGTTTAGTGGGTGCAGAGACACTTTGCGCTGAAGGTGTGTATCACGATGAGGCAGTTGTGTGCGAAATCGGGGGGAGGGGCCACGCCATGGTGGGAACGAGCTTGCGGAACATGTTCCCTGGCTGCGAGCTGGTTTCGGACACCTGATACAGCTAGTACCATGTATGATATATAGTCAATTGACACTTAATACCTATGCATCAAAGCCATCAAATTACTGTCCTGCCTAAAATAGAAGATATTTCCCACTCCCCACATCAGCAAGGATCTCGGGCTCTTACCTATGATCTGCCATCACCACTTGTCATCTAATTATACCTTCTCATCAATGTCCACATACCCCCCGCTCACTGTTGCCCCGCCATCATCCCGACATGCACAATACATACAAACAATGCACCAAATGGGCAACCATGCAATAATTCGGTCCTCCAGGTGCAGGTGGCCACAATACATATCTATTAATAATACTTGGTAGGATGAGTCCTATAAATATATTAGACAGCTCGGGGACTGTTTCCCCCTTCGAAATTGGGCAGGAATTGATGGATGCACAACATTGCATTTGGATGTATACCAAACAAGAACAAACAAGTTCACATTTTTGAGTACAATAGAGTACAATGCAGCTCTCTTAGGTCTGGCAGTCTCTTACAATGTCATGGAGTCAATATAGATTAACTTGCATGTATTTGCATGTGTAGAGTCACAAGTAGGACCTGATGGGAGAGGGGAGAAATGGGAGAAATGAAAGGGTGGAGTGAGAGGGTCAAGAGAGGGTACCATCCACTGGGCTTGTTGTTGCAAAAAGGGGGAAGCGCCCATGGGTTACAAGTGCTCAAAGAGCACGATACGGTACAGTGAAGTATATATAAGTACTGGTAACTAGGCAACAGAGGCAGATCATGATAACAGAACAGCATCAGGACCAATGAGCGGCCTGACACAGCTGAGCTCGATATTTCAACACACCCCCTTGAGCGAAAGACCATAAGATAAGTCACATAAAAGGATACAAATAAATGAATAATGAAAACGAACAAAAATTCCATCACATAGCGTAGTTTTCTTCATCAGACTCATCTGTGGCTGTGGAAGCAAAGTGGGCATTGCTCGTAACTTGACGACGACCCTTGTCCTCCCGCTCCTTGACATCCTTTGCCTTTTGAGGGCATACACTGGCGAAGTGTCCCTTCTCCAAACAATAGAAGCATTGAATGCTACATGCGGATAACATGGCTACATTGTCAGGTTCTTCTTTCTTGACCTCGACATTGGGCTCCGAAGAGATGACTTGGCGACTTTCTTCGTTGAGAAGCTGGGTGATGACAAAGTCAAGTGTGAGCTTGGTAGCTTTGACAGAATCGAGGGAAATGATGACAGGTGCATAGGAAGATGGTAGCCCAGCGGTGAGAACAACAATAATATCCTCGTCGGAGACAGACACATCAATGACTTTGAGTCTGTTTGAACGAGAGCGTACCTCCCCAATCCAACCTTCCATGGACTGGTCCTTCTTCATGGTGGCAGTGATGAAGTGGCGACGAAGCTGGAGTCGACTACCGAAACCTCGAGCACGATGAACAGAGGCGAGAGCATTCCAAATGGCTTTCGGATCACGATCTGCCATATGGGGTAACTGAGAATCTTCAACCCTCAACACAATCTCTGCTCGGCACTGAGCTTGCCTCTGTGCAAAAGCTTTCTTCTTCTTCTCATCCACCTCATCCTCGCCCAATGCCTCATTCCCAGTGACTAGCCCCCAGAAGCTGCCCCAAATCAAGATTGCTTCCATCCGCAAAACCCATTCAGCATAGTTGGTGTGATTGAGAGATGGGAACCGAATAGATTCCAAAGACATTGTGATAAGATAGATTAAAGATTGTCGAAGATAAGACTAGGAATGAATGAATGTATGGGCCATATGCAAGTTGGCACAGATCACAAAGGCTGAAGCAGAAGTGCGTCTCTGCAGGTTCCGAAAGTTACGTCACAAGTAAGAAAGCAGAGGTCCAGTCACTGCTGTACACAAAGTTCCGAGCAAGGCAGAAGTACAGTCTCTGCTAAACCAAAATGTGGAAGTACAGTCTCCACAGAGATGTTGGACACACGAGTTTTGAGCCACACGGGGTGAAGAGCACTTGTGTTGCAAAAAGGGGGAAGCGCCCGTGGGTTACAAGTGCTCAAAGAGCACGATACGGTACAGTGAAGTATATATAAGTACTGGTAACTAGGCAACAGAGGCGGATCATGATAACAGAACAGCATCAGGACCAATGAGCGGCCTGACACAGCTGAGCTCGATATTTCAACACTTGTATATGATCTACACATAACAGGGTATATACAGAAGGGTGTAGGTATATACTTAATGGAAGGGAATGAGGTTTGGAAAGCTGGGAGGCATAGGATGGGTGTCAAACTGTACTTGTATGGGATGGGGTGAGAGATCATCACTTACCTAAATCCCTGGCTCTTCCCCCTCCTAAAGTTCCCTTCAAATACCATGCCACATGTCTGTTAAACAATATGAGAGACCACCCCAAGGTGCTCTGATAGTCAGGATAGACAGAAAAGTGATTGTGTGGTCAGGAGGAGTCATATTTACTCTGGGAGATCCGTGGCACCAGAACGTTTGCTTTCTTCGCTTTCTAGGCCTATTAATGAAGTAGATTAAGGGTAGATAGGTGTCATTATGGGGGAGAAAGATCCTGGCCCACCAGGGCATGGGTCTGCCATCAACAGATGCTTGTATGACTCACCATGAACCACACACTTTACCTGGTATCCAAAGCTCCTTCCCACTGTTTTTTATAGTCCATTACCTCACAGATATAGCCTAGATACAAGCTTTAAAATCAAAACTTCGTCCTACATGGTAAGGGTTTGACATACTCACCTATTCTCTTTGTTACTCAATGCCAGCTCATGGGGGCTGTTAGTGACTATATATACAGACATATCAATGTATTTAAAGTATAATTATCACCTTGGAATGGTCCATGAGTCTGTGGAAGAGAAGTGAGGAGTCAATGACTAGAGGTAGATGACAGTCACTCACCCAAGGTCCATAGTACTACATTTACTGTACTTACTATGGATATTAGTGCACAGTATCATGGTAGATGAGCTCATCTTTGGTTGGAGACAGCCCAGAGAGAAGCAGAGACCATAGCATGCACCAGAGAGCAGGTTGAACCAAGGGTTCCCAAAAGGCAATATTTCTGGAATAGCTCTTCAGTAATACAATAGATTGTAAATCAGAGAACAGGAGTGGATAGAGGGGAGTCATTTCCATAAGAAGCAAAAACATCTATGCAGGAATGGAGGTAAGAGGCTCAGGAGAGTGTTGATTAACAGAGTGATTGGAAGTCTATGATCGGATGACATCAATGCCCATCTAATCAATCAGCTTGAAATGCATACTCCTCTGTCATTCCTCCACAGATTCCCTTTCGTCTTTTTGCTTCTTACATCCTACCAAGTATTATTAATAGATATGTATTGTGGCCACCTGGAGGACCGAATTATTGCATGGTTGCCCATTTGGTGCATTGTTTGTATGTATTGTGCATGTCGGGATGATGGCGGGGCAACAGTGAGCGGGGGGTATGTGGACATTGATGAGAAGGTATAATTAGATGACAAGTGGTGATGGCAGATCATAGGTAAGAGCCTGAGATCCTTGCTGATGTGGGGAGTGGGAAATATCTTCTATTTTAGGCAGGACAGTAATTTGATGGCTTTGATGCATAGGTATTAAGTGTCAATTGACTATATATCATACATGGTACTAGCTGTATCAGGTGTCCGAAACCAGCTCGCAGCCAGGGAACATGTTCCGCAAGCTCGTTCCCACCATGGCGTGGCCCCTCCCCCCGATTTCGCACACAACCGCCCCATCGTGATACACACCTTCAGCGCAAAGTGTCCCCGCACCCACTAAACCAAAGGATGGATCTGTGCTCGTCTGCTTTCGTTGCGGAGAAACCGGTCATGCACGACCCAAATGCCCAAGACAGTTTGACATTCGGTACATGGATGACAAAGTGCAACAGGATTTTGTGCAGGAGGAATTCACAGTGCTGGATGTGAATGACACAGATAGGAATGAGGAGCCCGTTGTAGAAGTAAAGGAGGATTTTCGCAGCGACAATGAGTGAGCAGTGCGCCACTGTTGTCCGCGAAAAATTGTTTCGCAGTGTTGTCAGTAGATGAAGTGTACGAATCAAATTCTATTTCATCGACCGATCTCTCTGCGAATGATGCGCAAGCCATACTAACCCCTCCCTATCCTCGTTCGCATTTTTGTAAGCACCCTAAATGGGAGAAACGACTCCCCAACCACTATGTTGTAGCGGCGACCCCGAGCCCCCACTCGTTTGTGCTCGAAGTATCGCTGCAAACCACCAATACCGGCGCTGTGCACACGACCAAGGCGCTACTTGATTGTGGCGCCACTGGCCTTTTTGTCAGTTCTGATTTTGTTGCGCAAAATCACCTCGCAACAAAAGCGCTCAGCTGACCCATCCCTGTGTTCAATGTCGATGGCTCAGCAAACAAAGCAGGCGATATCTTGGAAGTTGTAGAGGTCCTACTACAATTTTGCGACCACTCTGAATGTGCGATGTTCGCGGTGACTGGCATCGGCAAGCAAGATGTTATTCTCGGCCTCACCTGGCTCCACGAGCATAATCCTGAGGTGGACTGGCAGACTAATGAGGTCAAAATGAGTCGATGCCCGAATCACTGCTGCACCTGTCAGAACGAGATGAACAAAGAGCGCAAATGTGCTTTTCGGGAAATCACTAGCATTTGTACCTGTCATGCAGGTCCCATGCCTACCCCTGACATTGAGATGGAGGACATCCCGGACCTTCCGCAACTGGTGAACAATGATAACGATGATGAAGACCATGATGAACCGCCCCTTTCAAGCAAAAACTCGGTCAAAGAGGGAGATCGCATCTTTGTCACTACCATTCCCTGTGAAGCAGAATTCATTCACGCCACATCCAACATTTAACTTTGGATGTACTGGCTGTTTCGGATCATGAGGCCATTCGCAAAGATGTGTGAAAAGCCTCATTTGCAATGTGATTTTCATCGCAGACGATAACAGCATTGTACCACTGCTTGGGGGTGTTATCCGAAGGTCGTTCGGTGGTGAGACAGGCAACATGGTCTTGGATCTTCACGTTTAGACCTTGTCAGAATTTGAGGACGATATGCAAGCCCTCAAAGTACTGTGCTCGCTCTACCAGTTCACAAAAGTCGTCGATGTATTCATCAACGGTTTGTGTACCTTGGAAGTACTTCACAGTCTTGAGCTCGGTCCGCGAAGATTGGATCTCGTTCTTCAGACAGAACTTGTTTGCGAATTCATCCGCAAAATTGGAGTAGGAGGTGTAGGGGAGTCTTCCGCTTAGTTGGTAGTTGCACATGAGACAATCCACAAACTGTGCGGCTCATCCGCCCTTCATGAATGAGAGGACCCACATAACCTGTGCATGCTCATCGGCAAATTGATGAGGAGCGAGGGCAAAATAGAGTGTGCACAAATTCAGAAATGCTCGTCCTTGTGAATGATCACCCAAAAAGTCTGCGGGGTTTGCAGGCTTGGGGCGGTAATCTCGCGACGATGTTTCGCAATGGATTTCATGAACTACTGGGCCAGGAGACCCTAGGTCTGGGGTTGGAGATGCTCGGAAGCACCTGTGGCTCTTCGCGGTCTGCCTCTCGTTGTGCAAATACCGCCATAGTCTGTACAAGGCCTGCAATGCTTGTTTCGATGTGCTGGAGGCGGTCCTCATTGTCCATCTCCATGGGAAGGTTGGTAGTTGTGTAAAGGGGCGGAAGAGTCGAGTGGAGGGATGATAGCGAAGCTCTCCGAAGTCGCAAAAATGTGCGAAATTTTTGTAAACTGAGTCGCTGGCTGTGCAGAGCAATAAAGGTGCACTGTTCACAGCGCTTCGAGGATCAGGGTGACATTGTGTTCGTGTTCTGCTAGTGTCTGGGACCAAATGATAATGTCATCTAGGTATACATGACAGATGCAGCCAATAAGGTCCTTCAGCACCATAGTTACGCAACGTTGGTGGGTTGCAGGCAAGTTCCGTAGTCCCATCGGCATTACCACCCACTCCCATAGGCCGAATGGAGTGAGTGTGGCTGTATATTTGACGTGGTCAGGATGGACAAGTGTTTGGAAGAATGAGTTAGTCATATCGATTTTACCCCATACCTTTCCTTTGGCACAGTCTGCGAGGATGTTGTCTATTCTTGGTAGTGGGTAGTTGTCTGGGATGGTCATGTGGTTCAGGTTTCTGTAGTCATTTACCCATAGGGGTAGGACACTGATGTCAGCTTTAGGGATAATGAACAATGGAGAGGTGTACTGGGAGGATGATGGTTGAATGCGGCCAGCTGCATAATGTTGGTCTATCAGTGTCTTCCACCCTTCCCAGTACTTCTGAGGACAGGAATAAGCATGGGCCGTTGATATCGCTACACTGGGTTTTACTTCTATGTGGTGATATATGTCCTTGGGTAGATCATGGACGTGAGGGATGTCCGATGGGAAGCGGTCTGCATAATTCTTTTTCAGTTTTTCATCCAGTTTCTTAAGTCTTGATTCTGCAGCTAGCTGTTTGATGCATGTTTTGATGCAGCCAATGATGTTGCAGTCGCCTATGGTGTGTGCTTTCATTTTGAATAGAGTGTGGTGCTCCTCAAAATGTAGGAGCAGTTCACAATGTACCAGTTTGCAGAGGTTTCAAATTTTGGCATGCCTTTCTTTCAGCAGACGTGCATCACATCGGTGTCTGACTGCAGGGGGAATTGGGATTGTCCTACATGCTTTTACAAAGTCAGGGGGGTTCAGTAGGTCAAAGCCTGATTCTTTTGCTATCACTGTACATAGTTCAGCATCAACCACGATCTCGTTCCTCACTAGGAAGTCAAGTCCGAGGATCAGATCCGTCTGCAGGTTTGGACAAATAATTGCATTGAGAGTTCGCGATTTCCAGTGGGCATCAGGCGAGATTACATTCAGTCTACAGTAATGTGATAATTGTACAGCTTGAGGATTTGGTTGACCAGAAATGCAGGCAGCAGAGACAGTGAGAGGTGTGAAAAGTTTGCGAGGTTGTAGGCTGTTGATGATGCTCAACCCAGAAACTCTACCAAAACCAACAAAACTGGTCATAGGAGATATAACACAAGTCAGAGGAAGGTTGTGAGGTAGTACTGAATATCACCATGCTATCCAAAGGCTGGTAGATGTACTACAAAATGTTGCAAAGCAGTGCTAGGCGGTGTGAAGTCCTGCAAAACCTACAAAGTTGTATGAAACACTACGAAGTGTTTCGAAATGATACGAAAGAGTTAAGCTGTGATGTGAAGGAATTTGAAAATCCTCGAAATAGTTTTGATGAGCTCGGGAGATGGTGACGATAGGTGAAGATGATGTAAAAGACAACAACAGGGTAGATAGATGATTGACAAAAGTTTTGAGAAACTGAGTAGCAAAACAACATAGTTCATGGAATACTTGAGTTCAGACTAAGACTGAGCTAAGACTCAAGAGTAGAACCCTTAAGCCAGACAATACACGATATGGGAAGACAATTTTCTGCTCCCACAACAGTAAATACACCAAACTATATATGTTTTAGAGAGATAGCACTAAAAAGGTAAAAGGCCATGAGGCAAGACATGTGGTAAACATCAGGCAGTAAAAAAGGTGTCAAAATCACAAAGTAAATGAGAAAATGATAAGAAGGAAACGTGCAATATACATGATATATCAAATCTCCTTTAGTGTTTGAAGGTCCAGTCCATGGTTATGTAACAGTCTTCTGGAATTTTGAGATGTAATCTGCTTGTTAAAGCCTTACAACTTATCCTGGCATTCCAGGACTTTTTGTACACAATGTCAAGATAGGACCAAAAATGTTTTGTCATTATGCTTCAGTAATTTTTACAGAATTAAACCTATCAAACACAAAACAATTTTTCCAGTTCATACATTTTTCTTAAAACCTCAGAAAATGTATAGACTGGAAAATCTGTTTTATGTTTAATATGTTTAATTCTGTAAAACCACTGAGGCATAATGACATAACCTTTTCAATCATATATTGACATTGTGTACAAAAAGTCTGGAAATGCCAGGATAAGTTGTAAGGCTTTAACATCCAGATTACATCTCAAAATTCCAAAAGCCTGTTACATAACCATGGACTGGACCTTCAAACACTAATCTCCTTGTCTTGTTGTTCCAATAAATCATGAATACATCAAAAAGTGCCTCAATGCACGCTAAGGAGCTAGCCATTGTGTCTCCTCATGTTTGTCATGGCAGGAACACGATACATCAGTGTGTGTAATGTTGGGAACATGTGTTTGAGGTGCAGTACAATAAGAATACAGCAGCCGAAGTCATTCGAAATGGTTCAAAGTCTTTCGAAATGTTTCGAAGTGTTGTGTCATTGTTTCATGTGTTTGTAAGCATTCACAAAATCGTAGGACATTGTGAAGAATGTGTCTGAGGGTGATCTATTGTTTTCAGAGCTCAGCTGCCAAAGTGGACCTATCACCGTAGAGTTTGGCAGTATCTTCAGATATCAGAACTGAGCAGGCACCATGGTCAATTAGTGCTTTTATCGGTGAGGGTGCACAAGTGAAAGGGGCATCAATGCAGCAGTCCCACCAGAGGTGTTCTGGGAGAGGGGGTAATGGAGAAGGGGTTACATACTTGTTGAATTCATTGGAGTCAACAAAATCTTCATCGACGAAATCCTCCTCCAGGCTGGCGCCAAAAACAGTGCCGACTATGGTTGCATTGCAGGCATCAAACACGGCCTTCACACGAGCAGCGCTGGCAGCTGTGACTTTCTTGCAGGTTTCTAATGTTGGCCTTTCTCCTGTGCAGGTGCATGAGAAGTGTCCCACATAGAAGATCCTACATTTGTAACAACCTTGGGGGAGGTCAAGTAGGTCCTTCTCCGCTTGCATGAGCTTTGGGAGGGCGACAAAACCAACGAGGGGTGTGTGGTATTATTTGCGGTCATGGTCACATTTGCAGTGTATCCAGTGGACGGTGCAGAGTAGGAGTTGGACAAGCGATTGTTGGAGTGAGCCTTGGCAGCATTCTTGGCAGCATTTGCCATACAGGTGCTGTGTGGTGACCCAGGGCTTGACCCCATGTTTGTATATATTATATTTCCTTGCTGTTGACCTGGCTGGCCCCTATAAAGGGACCAGCCTTCTATTTACATAAGCAATCTTTTTTACCACTACCAATACACGAAATATATATGTTATTTGTGTTCCTTTGGTGTGTGATATAAGGAGATCCCCCTTGACTCACTACATGCTGATTTGTTTTTGGTGTGTCGTGAGCTGGACATCGAGGATTATGATGTGGTGGATCCAGGCTTTGATGTCTACAATAGCATTGAGTTCTTTCTTGGCAGCACAATAAGCAAGGTGGAGTGCTTGGGTTGGGGTGGGCAACGAGATGCATGCAGAAGCGAACAGCAGGAATGTGCTGTAATGAACCTGCAGCCTCAAGTTCATTGTTAGCTTTGCAAATGGAGACAGACCATTCATAAAATTTGCGGTCCCCCTGAGGGGCGATGATGAGTTCCTGAATAAGTTCATCCTCCCAATCTGAAGGCAACCACTTCTGCTTGACCTCCAGCATAAAATTGCCGAAGGTGAGCATGATCAGCCTCGCGCTGTCAGATTCAATCCACGACTGTATGAACTCTGATTCAAAGGAGTAGATGATGCAGCCGACTTGATCCTCTGGAGCGATTTCCTTATACGCAAAGAAATGTTTACACGCATAGTCAAATTTGCACAGATTTGTAATGGTGATGGACCCAGCAGACAAGAGAGGCGGTTGACTAGTGGCAGTTTGAAGAACGGTGGCAGCTGCATACGGCATATTGGCAATGGCAGGATCTACAGGGGGCATCTTGGGCAGTGTAAGGCAGGGCGTTAAGTCAGAGTCTGAGGAGTCGGAATGAGGTCAATGGGTGCGAGGTGGATTGGCCTGTGTTGGCTGAGGGCTCGAGGAGGGGGAGGGCATCAGAGATGGAAGCAGAGAAGATGGCAGGGTGTTCAATGGAGTATCCAGGGCTTACAGGGCATGAATGTGGGTTGAGTAGATGAAGGGGGAATGTAATTTTTGACAACGAGGTACATGGTAGGGATAATATATCTCCTGGGCTGTTTGTATGTGTATTTTCTATGAGAAGAACAATGGTTCTTTAATGAACATTTGGCGGGGTGGGTAGAAGCTGTTGGAGGTGCTGTTGGGGCCAGTGCATGTTTCTGAAGTGTGATGCATGGATATCACAGCTTCTTGAGCTTTCTAACTCGCCCTTTTCAGACGTTAGGTTTACTTGTATGGGCGATGTGTGCGATTAGTCTGATAAGCAGCATTTGATTGTGACAAGGGGAAGGGTTGGTGATAATGCAGCAATAGTGTAGTGGGGTTGGCGAGAACACGGTGAAAGGAAAAAAAGGGGGGAGAGATTGAAGATGGTGGCTCGTTTGATTTTTTTTAAAAGTGGAAGGATGTATGTACACATCAGGAAAATGACAAATCTCTTATTGCTCTTATTCATCTGAGAAGTGTCTTAATACTGTCTGGGGCCTTATATTTGTCTTAGAATCCTCAAATTGTCTGACTTTTATTTTCCATAAGACATTGGTTTAATTCTTAAGTGCATAAGAGGGGTAAGACTTGTAAGATCTTAAGAAATCCATAAGTTACTTATGATAACAGGCATGTTGTTTAAGACTGCATTTCAGACAGTTGGTCAACCAGTCAAAATAAACAATCCACGATCAGGAATCAAACCAAGGACCTCGTGATTCAAATGAACAACATCTCTCAGGTGACAAATTTGATGCAAAGCCACTGAACCATACAAGCTTATTAGTACATTCAAACTGAAGTACTTAAGCTACGCGGACACGCTACATTCAATAGTAAACAAGATGTTTGCAAAAATTCTTCAAGTCCCTTGTTTATTGTTTGGTTTGCACACCATGTGACATGTTGAAGTTTCATTTTTGGTAACTTCCACCAAACTTGATGTTCCCTTCACTGGTCGTTACCATCTAACGACCTTTTCACTGAGCTCCTACCAGGCAACCGAACACACTGTTCCCCGGCCTGCCCAAATGCTCCCTGTTTTCCTATTTGTTATTGCCACATCTTGACAAAAACACAATGCATTCATTAGTCTGAGTCTCATTCCACCTTACGCCCTTGCGGGCCTCATAATCTTTTTTCTTTTTTCGTTTCAATTGCCTAACATCCAACAGCATGGCTAGGTGAACCATGATGGGTTCGTTTGGGGCTAGACTGACTCAGGGAGGTGCCGTGAGACCCATGTATTGGGAACACAGTGAGGTATGCACCCATTCTTGTGCACCCACTTTCACTAACTCCCTCAGGCCAGATGACAATGAAAATGATGACCACAACAATGCCCAACGACCTGCCACCACCGCCATGAGCAACCACCCACAGGGTGAGTACTAGCAGCCGACGAGGGACAGGACAGGGAATGACAGATGACGGGGAGGGAAGAACAATGGGGAGGGAAGAACAACGGGGAGGGAAGAACAACAGGGAGGGAAGAACGGTGGGGAGGGAAGAACAACGGGGATGGGGACAACGACAACAATAACACCAACAGAGCCCATGATGGTGATGGACAACCAAGCACCTGCCCAGCCCTGCAAGCCGCTATTCATAGGTATTCTTTCTCTCTCTCTTCATTCCATTGTTACTAGCTAATGTTTTTTGATGTTAATAGATGACGAAAACATGCGGGACCACACAGCTGCTACCACCACCATCATAGCACCCCCAACTACTGCTGCGAGCCCCTGCTCGTGGGGTGGAAACGGGGAGTGTTGAGAAGGGGACCACGAGGAACGTGATGTGGCTGGTGCCCCATACCACCGCTGCGAGCGATTGCTCGCAAGGTGCATACGGGGTGCATGACAATGACAGGAGGACTACGACGAGCAGGACGACAGGATGGCAATGACAGGATGGGGATGTGAGGGGACGATGCTGATGCAAACGTCATGTCTCAAGTGCAGGAACAAGATCAACCTGTGGCAGCGGCTGAGGTGGTGTTTTCGGGAAGAGCAGTGTTGCGCAGCAGGAGAAGGAGTTCCGAAGGGTGCGGTCTGTGTTGTTGATAGGGAACTGCACGGGTTTTACCTGCGGGTTTCCCACGCTTTTATTTCCTAATTTATTCAATGAGTTTTGCATGGAAAATCATGAAAAAAAGATTTTCTGGAAGCTTTTTGTTGGCTCTTTGTGATCTAACACATAAAACAATATTTGGGTGACATCTTTCATGTGACAAGGTCGAAAATAAATTATTTTTGTCCCTTGTATCACAAGCATCCATTGAATAGCCTTCAGAAAATCATTTTTTCATGCGTTTTCATGCAAAACTCATTGAATAAATTAGGAAGTAAAAGTGTGGGAAACCCATGCAATTCCCTAGTTGTTGACTTCAGTGCTGCTAAGCTCGGCAAGGCAGCCATTGTTAATGGCGACTAGTGGCAGTCGCCATTGATGAGGAAGTTGTGGGCTATGGCAGGGAAGTACTGCATTAGGGAATGTTAATTTATCAAGTACATGTAACACATAGTAGTTAGTTCAGTGTGCTTCGTGATGAATCCAAAAAGTTTTATCCCTGCCCATACCTGTCTTATTGAGTCTTAAAATGTCTGAAATGTCTGGCTCAAGTTTTCATAAGGCCAATCTAAGCTACATACAAGGCAACTGTAAGATAAAAAGTGCCTTACTCAGAAAGGTACATAGCTTAATTAAGACGTGATGTCTTACTCGTCTTATGCCTTACAGTAGACTTACAGTGCCTTACAGGCTTATGTAAGACATGTAAGACAAATGTTATTTTCCTGATGCATCCAACACTAAAGGTAACCAAGAAGTAAAATGGAACAAGTTATATTTTGTGAGAGTACAAGATCAGGATGTGATACATGTGAAGGTACATATATATATTTCGGGTTAGGTCAGGTGATCGTGTATGTTACTAAGCATCAGGTAAGAGTACGGGTGCTCTTACACGTGGCAATACGCCGATCAACAGAGCCAAACATGGTCACGTGAAAAGTGCAACGGCCTTTGCAGGTAAGTATGACATCTGGGTTTTGGGCCGAAAAGGTTAAGGCTTGATAAGGCCTTAAAATATCCAAATCAACAATAATATTTGCAATTCTTATATACAGTCTGAAAAGGGTATTTAAAGGATGGTAGCATTGACAAATTTCAATAGCACACTCAGAATTGAGCTTTCGAAATGTATGGTAGTAGCTGAACAAATAGTATACATATGTGAAATTTAATGAACAGCGAGATCAAGTGTGATTGATCAGTGAAATTTAGAAAAGAGTGACGAAAATCCACCTGTTGTCCCAACGCTTATAAAGGACGGTAGCGATGGCAGATTCTGCCAGCTATATCAGGATGGCCTCACTGATCAGCTGCTACCTGGAAGTGATTACTTGAGAATATTTGTAAGAATTGTGAGTATAGACCATGGAGTATCAGACTCGGACTGCACATTTCTCTTCGACAAAACCCTCCTCTTACTTATGTAAGAGAGTCGGGGATATAGTAACGCTGAGAATAGAGATATTATAAGGATAACAGCGTCCTCGCTATGTACACCGGCGACTGGCAATCGAAAACCGAGAATCTAAGCTGTCCAGGCCATATACACGCACCCAAGTCCAAGTTGCCCCGCTGAATAATGTTCTCCCCTGACATACTTCCTATCCATGTAGACTTCTAGATCTGTAGCCACTTTCTAGATCTTCTAGATGAGTTATCCGACTTGTAGGGGCGCCGGCCCATTGCCGTGCTACAAGTGCCACTTGTGTAAGTAGCACATGTGTGGTGGTTGATATCAATGCAATGCCGCATCCACTACAGAACAATAGGCATGATATGAGAAACAGCGGGCAGTCAAATACACTCGGTGGACATCGTGGAGCGTCAGAGAGGAAGGACTAAAGTTCAAACAGGTTAGAAGATATCCGAGGCACGAAGGTTGAAAACGAGTGGCTACAATCTGCCTTTGGGAGACTAAAACTGGTTTCAAAACTGAACATTCCACACTTTTTTTGGCATGAGCTTATAGAGCATGTCAAGGGGATTCAGAATATGTATGTCTCTTGGAAATACATGTAGAACTATACGAGCTATCGGCAGATTACTATTCGAGCCTAATTCTTGAAAAAAAATCCGGCCACGCCAAGTTCCGCAACTGATAGTAATAAATTTTGGCGCGGCACATCGTCCGCAAGTGCAGACTACTCTTAGCATGTTTCACTAACGTTTTTAGAATAGGCTTCCACTATAAAGGAGGTCAGCACGAATCCACAATAAGAGCAAGCAAGTAGAAGTCAATACCAGCTCTCCAATTGCAGACACAGACGTGAATAGCATTAGAGATTCGTGACGGGTCATACGTAGGAGCAAAACTCATTCAAAAGGCATTCCTTCAACAGCTTCCACAAGGGAACCCCAGTTATTGACAACACTCTCCGCAAACGCCTGCTCTTCGCGGGCAAACTTCTGGACGGTTTGTGTCAGTAACGTATTCTCGCGGTTATGCAGCATGACACGAAGCTCGTGCCACATCCTGAAACCCAGTATCAGCTGAGAAAGAGGGACCATGAGTGGCATGATGTAACTCACGATGCACGGATGAAGACTCGTCTGCTCAATTGAGCTGCGATCGATGCCTGGTCTTTCTCGATAAGACTAGTGTACTTCTCAACCTCGTCTTCCCAGCCGTCTTTCTGCGCTGTCCGTATGCCATCAAGCTTCACTGAGTTAGTTTCTACCCTTTTTTTGAGACGTTCGACTTGGTCGATAGCAAGGCGTTCGTGCCGAATAAAGAGATCTCGAGTTGCGAGATATAGATCTCTTTGACCCTATGAGATGTTAGCAACTGCCAACGGAAGAAAGAGCACTGCTTACTTTGAGGGCCTCTAGCGTCGTGTCGAATAATGCTCGTGTCTAAGGATGTCAATATCATCTGTAGACTAGATGAATATGAGTTCGCACCCTCAACTCCGAAAGTTCAGAGTGTCTTTGGGTATGAGCGGCGACTTGCTCAAGTCCTAAGCGCACCCCATTTGACAGCTCACACTCATCCCCTCTCCAGCATGGTTGATTGACTTCAATTACGGCCCGAAGTGTGTTCGTCAGTCTCGCCAAGTCACCCTGCTCCGTGAAGTGATCGTAACGTAAGTTGAACATCGAGTTCACGTTGGATGAGACAGACGAGTTAGGGGATAGAGAAGGAGCAGAGTGAGGCGAAGATGGAGCAGTGGGAGAGAAGTGAGGCAATGTGAAATGAGTCGGTAGGTAACTTCGTCGGAAGGCTGGAGGTGTCCGTACCGCTGCTGCTTCCCGTCTCTTTATAATCCGCTCTGCAAGAATGCATATTCTCTGCCATTGTTCAATCAGAGGGTTCAACTTGCCACGGATGATCCTGTTGTTGAGGTTTGATGGTGTGTTTGGGACTGTAGGTATCATGATAAGAAAGAGCTTACTCAAGCTTGTCCTCTAAATCACTTGGAATGGTCATTTCCTCAACACGGTCCACACGTTTAGATACAGATTCTTCATCCAGCGAAATAGATGACTGTTTCCGCCAATTCTCCAAAGATGGTTCGGTGAGGAAGACGGCCAGTAGCCCGTCATCCTTCAGAATGGGATGATTTCTGCATATGATCGAGTGAGTTCCTTACCAGGCAGTTGTTGATGTCGCGCATACATGACAAAACTAAGGGCTCTTGCTAGACCTTTCCTGGATTAGATTCGCATCAACAATTTCGTGGAGTAGCACAATAACTTCATTACCTTCTCTGTTCCAAAAAGTGTTCATCCGCTGTGAAGCTACCTCTCAAAAAGTGCGGAAAGCGTCAACAAAATGGACTCACGTCCTATACGTTTCGGAGGCAATGCAGGAAACAGCCGGAAGGGATAACGTCGAGCGAGGCAATCCCATAAGAAAGCAAACTCAGAGTATCGACGATGGACTGGTGCGCCTCTCTACCATGTTGTCAAAGAAAGGAAAACAATGCATGAGAACATGCAACTCACGTCGGTCATAATTTCATATACCATGTACCTGTTTAAGATGAAACCCTGCATACCGAGTATATTGACCTTCACGGTCTCTTGTTTCCTCCACCAATCCTTTGGCAAACCAGAGCCAGCCAGATTTGACGGCACACCATTGGTTAAACTACCTCTAGCATTGTCAAACCCATTATTTGCAGGAGCACCGAATTGCCATGGATCGTACGGTGGAGCTGGGGACCTAATGTTTTGCCTAGTGCTCTGTTGGTAACCTTGGGGTGCAAAGGTGGAAGTAGAAGGCTGTAGCCTCGAGAGGTCAAGTGTTGGCTCTGGAAGGGTGTTCCGCAATGACAAAGCTGCAACCTGCTCGATGCTGACATCTGAAATTCACCATGAACATATGGAAGATGATTTTTTTTTTCCATGCATACCTTTTCCAGCCTGCGCGAGTGCCACAAGGGCCAAGGCAACAAAAAACTCCAGCTTAGATACGCGAGAGCGTGAGCTAACGAGATTGACGATCTGTAAACAAATTTAAGTCGGACACGTCAACCGATTAAACCACTTGGCATCACCTTGTCGATAGTGGCAGCTGGCAAGGATGAAGTAGCGAGAACACGCGAAAGAGAGTTAACCGACGTCTCTCCTGTGTTTTCGGGGTCGACAGCAGCAAAGGAGGTGTGATAGATTGTAGGCACAGTAGCGTCCGCTGTTTAGTTCCGTTAGCTACCAATACACGTTCAACAAATCTTCCAGCAGACCTATGACAGAACTGAAAACTGATGAGGGAGCCTGAGGCATCGGTGTGGGTGTAGGACTCGGAGCCGCACTCCAAGGGTCAAGACCATCATCAAATACAGAGCTAGAGAGCGGATTTTCATCGACAAAACTTCCCCCAAACCCCGCTGTGTTTGGGGTCCCTACATATCGCTGGGCTGGTCGAGGAGCGTTGAACATGTTCGCAATGTAGAGGAAAGTCTCGCGTCACTCGCGCAAAGTTGCCTCTAATTTGGAACGTGTTCAATTGATTTCAAATTCCACTCACGATCACGATGATCTATTCTCGTACTTGAAAGGTAGAATTATGTATGTAGTGCAATCAGTATTAGTTTTGATGAGCCTTCCCACCCAAGGCGAGTATAATCATCAATCATGAAGACAGAGCGAAGCATTACACCTCAGCCGTCTTTTTGGCTGCAAAGTGAAGTGTCCAGGTGGATAGCAACCGTTTGCTATTGACTTGATCACCAGTAAGCCTACGAAAAGTCTTCATAAGAACCTTCCACTGATGTACAAAGCTTGGGCTTACCCAGGTGTCCCATAAGTCAACGGTGCCATATATGTGAACATGGCGAACAAAAAGATGCTGAAGATAACCAAAATGACAGGACCTTTAATTCCGATATCGGAGCACTGTGCCGGACGTAGACGAGTGGTAGGCCCACGAATTGATATGGGATAGTTGATAGTTTCACTGAGCACAAAATTGAGAACAGCACCGGCGATCAAAGCCGATGCCAGGTGCGAAGGAAGATAGTGATGGATGAAGAGTTGGCGGTTCATAAGGAAGAAGGGTACGTAATGGACGGCCCAGACAAGGAGGAAGAAGCCTGCATTATTCCACAGGCGGTTACGTACAGCTGCAGGAAGGGGGGGAAATTGCTCTTTAAAAGTGCCTGGATCAGATGTGGAAACACATACGATCAGGAATAGGATCCATCCCACGACGTCTTGCCAACAGGTCCGCTCCAAGAATACCCACATAGATAGAAAGCGCCAAAACACATGTCCACCACCCTATGAGATTTCCGATAAGATAAATCTGTTTCTGGTTTTCGTTCTCCGTCCAGAAGCTTATACCAGTAAGGACAAAGGGCCAATTGATTGGACTACTTGCATATGGGTGGGAAGCTGTTAACCCAGCGTTGTGCTGCATCATAAGCAGTTGCAGCTCAGCAAATTTCCTGAAGAAGTTCATGCTCTTAGGCTCTTTCGTTGGAAGCTGTTCTGTACGGTCCTTGGGGTCCTCTCCAGCTATAATCCATGTCAATAGAGTTAGAAGACCACCGTCCGTAGAGATGGGCATGTAACCTACTTCCGTCGGAGATGATCTCTTCGACAAACCATGTTGCGGTCTTCTCCGTCGGATTCTTATTACCATTGATCTCCTGCTGCTTGAAAGCCCAGTCAGGAAGCTGCTTAGAATGAGTCCACATCGAGACTTTCGTCGGGACATGGATCATCCTGAAGTAGCCTGATTTGCTTTTCCATGCTTGCCCGTCATTACTGTCAAGAATGACCAATGTGAACAGCGTATCGTTATGCCTTGAGTGATCATCCTTCGGCCAGGTAGTGAATTCTTGATTGGTAGGCATGAGGGGAGAGGCAACATCATGAGTGAGAAGGTGAGAGTTGGTATTAACGTGCAAAAGTTGGATAACGTCGTTATTCCTGACGATACGGCCACGACCGGTCTCGGGAAGAGCTTTTGTTGGGATAATCTGCCAGTAGTTGTTGGTATCATTGTGTCCATATCCCGTGACTTGTTGACCTACAGTCCCGGTTACCATAGGATACAGAGAAAAGAATTGTAGAGGGTCATGCCTTGACTACTTATGCGTCCATCATCATAGGTCAAAGGATACCTCTCTAGGTGAGAATGGAGTAACACTTTTGAATCTTTGTGTCTCATGGTAACCGTGTCATAATAGCGAATTTCTGACGAGTGTTTAGTGGATACACTCTCGTACACTCTAAAGGAGAAAGGGAATACCTTGACTGTTCAGAAGCATCTCATTTCCTGCTAGCGTTTCTTGGAAGGCTGGGCTCATGAAGCTATCACCTGTGCCCGACTGAACAAGGATCGCGAAGTGGATCCAGAAGAATGAAAGGTAGATAACGAATGGTACTACGATCAGACCAAAAGTCCTTGCCATAAAGTGCTTTGCAAAGTATTCCTATAATGAAAGACATGGATATTACAACTGTGAAGAGGTGTCGCGATCTACACACCATTGTGTGACCTTTCTTAACATCAAGTATGTCCCAGAGGTCGATCAAAACAGCGATGCCGATAGTTGCGACAGTCAGGATGCCGTTGACCTTGGAGCCCCATGTGCATGCCATGAATGTTCCAGTTGCAATGAGCCATGTCCACCATTCCACTGAAAACTCTCTGATATATATATTCAACAAACGTTCACGAGCATGAGTGCAGCGTCACACTTACAAGTAACGAAGCTTCCGGAAGCGGACATAAGAGTACACAGTAAGTGTCATGAAGAAAACCAGGGTGGCATCGAGGAGAATGAGCCGTGATTGTGCAATGTGACCGTTATCTGCATGACAAGTTGATGATCAACTTGTCACTGATGCTATCGCAGAAACGCACCAAAGAGAACCAGAGCTGCAGAAAATGCAGCAATAACTGTGGAGTATCCACTTTCTTTCATGATTGCGTATACGACAGGAATGGTGAGACTGCCGAGGATAGCTGGTAGAGCACGTAGGCCGACATAAGGAACATGATTCGTGGTGTAGCTGTCGCCGATGTTTTCGAAATGGAATCGTCCATCAAAACCCACGAACCAGCCAGCTAGCCCGAAGAGCAATTTCGCGAAGGGGGGATGAACATCAAAGTAGTATTGCCGTAAGATGTAGAAAGACGCGAATTTTCCAAAATGAACTTCGTCAAAGCTAGTCCCAGATGAGTGGAGTCGGACTGGACAGTAATCTCAGGAGTACTCACACAACTTGGTCTGGATGATTGATTTTATAGAACCGCAGCGCAAAGGCTAGCGAAGTAAGAATTGACACAGCAATCACGCTACCCTTAGGCGTCTCTAAGAGTTGCTCGACGAGATTTCTGTTTTTCTTTAGAAAGCGATTAGCCACAGGCAACGAACGCATGCGAATAAGGATGGACACACTGGGTTCTGGTATACTTCACCGACGTGCTCGTCATCTTGAACTTGATCGTACTCGAGACTGTTGTGTTCTGCCGAGGTATGCCTGTGTCGAAGTCGCGCTTGAGAGGGACCCGCCATGAAAGTGGATGTGGTGGAAAGTTTCGAAGATACGCGCTGGCACAAACAAAGGATATTACATAAGCAATTGGCTATTTATGGAGCAGACATCGAGTTGTGAGTATCTTAAGTGGTCAGTGACCCTCAAACTATGAATTTAAATTCTGTGTACTGTAGAACGCTCTTCCAAGGAACTTATTATAATTACGTTTTCAGAAAAGATGCGTATGGATAAAAATATAAACAACAGGATATCTACGCATACGTATGAAGACAACACAGGTCCGCCTTACGCTAAACCCTATTACATAGTAACCAAAGCCGTAAGAATGAAAGTATGTAGTTAGACAAATAGTGTAGAGAGCGCAGAAAAGGAAAGATAGACACGTGAGTTTAAGAGTACGATTTGTCAAATAAGTTCAACGCAACCAGCGGGCAAGATGTGAGAGAGTAAGGTATAACAGGGAAAGAAATGAAGAAAGATGCTTTATTCGCGTGCAACCCAATCAGTACTGCGTGAGACCAGCTCAATGGAATTGTCCGTGGTCCAAAATAATCGTTCTGTGGCGCTTCGACCACTCCAGCTCTTCTGGTCACGAAGGATCATTGCCTAGACGGATCACACATATAAAGACGGCAGAGAAAACATATTAGGAAAGAACATACCTGCTGAGCACCAAAATTCCGTTGATCATGAGCAAAAAGTTCCACATTGTCATCCAGCGCCTCAGAAAGCACCTGCAAGTCTTGCAATATAGCTTGCATAGCACGAACAGCGCCTAACGTAAGAATCTCCCGGCGATTCCGGACTGTTCCACTGTTCGTGTTGGGCGGCGGAAGTGACCGCGAGATCGTCTGCAGCACAGTCTGTAGTATTCGCTTCGTCTCGTTCATTATCTTCTGTGCCTGCGGGAAGTTCCTCCTAGACACCAGGACCAACGCCCGCGTAATCATACCAGAAGCGAGAAGCTCCATCCTGCGGCGCACGATGACAGGGTCGGAAACAGACGACGGTGGGCGCTGTACCGAACCCGAAGCCGGTAATAAAGTCACTGTGAGAAGAACGGGATGAGCGAGCCTCGTGACGTTTTTACTGGCCGCAGGATCGAAAAAGGATCCGTCGACCTCGATCACCGGGACCTCATCAATCATGCGGTCCATCATGCCGTCAACAAAATCAGGAGCATCGTCAATGGATAACGCGTCCAACCCCATGCTTTGTACGAACTGATCAGTGGCGTTGATCGCGCGGTCTTTGGGTTGTTGTGTCTGTGTTTCGCGTATATCCGTGTTATCGAGCTCGAGCTCGATGAGCATCTCCTTGCGTTCCCCGTATCGAAGTTCGCCAACATCCACATCCACATTCTGGCCATCGGAGGAAAGAATCGAAGAAGGTCCACCGGAGACCTTACGGATCCTGAACCGATGTCCGTCAACAACCTTCATGTGCAGCTTCATGTTGAGCAGCCCAATAGACATCATCCCTCCAACACAGCCAGCTATGCAGTCACGCAGATCATACCAGTCCTTAACGAATGTGTATGTCCCACACGTATGATTAGACATAAGCCAGAGGGATGCAGGGTCATGAGAGCGGCCATAACCAAATGAATGAATAGGTACGTTGGCTGCTTCTGCTCTTGCAAGGACAAGGTCCATCTGGGCACGTCGTGTACTGTCAGCAGCATCACTGACAAGAACCATGCCTGAAATCGGGTTGCGAGCTTTCCGCTGCAAGACGACATCGAGACCTATAATGAGCACATCAGAGTGGACTACTTTTATTAAAGGCATAAATAACGAACCATGATTGACCGCCGTGACAACGTCGGTCTTTTCGTCCTTGGAACCTTTGACCAAGAATTCATCTTGACCATCCTCCACTTTGGCACCAATATCATTAACAAATTTTTCAAGCCTGGTCCGACTTTGCGCCTTCGCCATGCTTAAGAATGGCGTCTTTCTCACTTTGCCCGAGGAGCCCACCTCAAATGTAACCAAGCTTAGACGATCTTTGGGTGTAAGCGACGCCAAAATAAAATCCAGGGACGCTCGAATGACTCGAATTTTCAGCTGTGCTGTGCTTGGTACAGCCGATGGCGGGGGAATAGAAAGGACGATGATGAGATCCATGGGTGGATGGGGGAGAGGTGTCAGGGAGTTGGAAGGGCCAGACGAGGTGTAAGGTGTGACCAGCGTTGGAGACTCATAAGTACTCAACTCGTCGTCTTCGCCGAGCGGAGAGAGCTTGTTGGCATGGGAAATCTGATGGCGCTGGCCCATTGAGCCATGTGAAGTAGAAGATGACCTGGTGGATCGAGACGAGCCGTTCAGTAGGCTGTCCACCGTACTAACCGTGGTCTGGGTACTGCCGCTCAGCATTCTCATCGCTTTTGAGCTACCTCCGAATTCCTCCATGTTCAGAATGCGGGCAGGTTCTGGCGAGGGCTGCGACCGGGCGTTTTGGGCTTGGAACATGTTGACCAGGGCCTGAATGTTGTTCTTCCATGACTCCAAGGAAGAACGATCCTTGAATATAAGAATGAATGACGCTAATTCGTCTTCCATATCAATCGTGAGGCTCATTTCACCAGCAGCGGAACTAGCGGTAACATGTTTGATATGTCTGACATAAATTCGTCCCTTGAGCCGTAGAACGCCTCGAGCATTGGCGGAAGACGGCGCGATTGAACCCGAATCGGTTAGACCAGACGCGTTGGAAAGAAGTCTTCCGAGTCCTCTTTTCTTCTCTTCTACCACGCAGATTATGGCTTCTTTGAAAAGATAAACGTAGAACTCCCTGATAGCGGCATCACGCCGCACAGAAAGGAGGTCATACATTTGAAGGGGCCCAAGGTCAGAAAGGGGATGGCCTTTCCAATCAATGATGCGATTTCTGAGGTCCTCTGTGATGGCAGCAAACGGCGAGTCTTCCTCCTGGTGTAATATGGGATGTGGATCCTTTCCGTTGGTGGAAGTAGGGTATTGCTCAGGTGATGATGGTAATGAACGGTTTTGGTATGGGGGTGGGGACATGGTTTCGTCGCCTGGAACTGGAAGTTGGCGCTGGGGCCGCTGGCGCGATTGTGGTGGATTTTCTGGGAGTGGACTCGAATGCCCAGAGTTGCTGCCAGCCTTCGTAGCAGTACTCCTTGGTGCATAATTATCAGGCATGACGGGACCAGGGACGGCGCCGGCAACGCGCTTTCCTGGCAGCTCAATGACCACTATGCAAGTCAATGGTTGACTCACGTCGTTTGTACGCGTCAGGGATGAAAATTCAGGTCGGACCTGAATTGAAGGCGCAACGATGTAGTGGGAGTGTTCACCCTGGGGATTTGATCTCACGGAACCAGTATGATCCAGAGGGTCGTCTTCGTTGGGATTATAAGGAGACTGCGCGTTGCTGCGACCTGTTGGGGTCTCGCGACCAGGATAGAGAGGAGAGGCCTTGTGGTCACCCATGCCTGTAAGGGCAGCAAGTTCTAAAACGAAAGGTTCTGAGTGAGAAATACACGTAAAATAAAGGACAACGAACTGTTTGATTTTCCACTGTCACCATCGCCGACCTTCATCGGCCGTCTACAAACGCCGCAAACGCCAAGATTGGATTTCCTTGGAATGGTAGACCTGCCTTGATTAGGTGGAGGGCCATAGACGGCAGTGAAGCATGCCTATGAGAGATTAATTAATTTTAAAAGTAACGTTATGTATAAATTACGGCGAACCTCATGAAGAGCATGACCACATTCTGGGACAATGTGAGGTTTTTCTCCTGGCAACCTAAAACTGAAGCTCAAGGGCTCAAGACAAACAGGACATTCTTCCTCCTCCGCCGTGGCATCGTGATTGGAGACAACTGGTAAGGGAGGTTGAGGCATTGTTGAGGAGTGATGAATTGTGTGAATTTCGGTTGAAGAGCCAGCTGTAGAGGCGGAACGGGCCGAATGAAGTGAAGGATCTCGGTTAGAATTCTGTTTTCGAAAGATAGAGTTGAGATTGAAAGGTTTGAAGGAAGACTTTGGAATAGAAACGGAAGGAGGAGTAGGAGGAGCAGTACGTGGGGAAATGTAAGATGGAGTGAGTGGTAAAGTATCGAAATGATCGATATCAGAGGGAGCTGCTCTATGAGAGAACCGATTCCCAGACGGTGATCTCATGAACCGATGAAAATGATGAAGGAGGCAAAGAAAAGGGAAGAGTAACGGTTAGAGTCGTGACGCCGAGGACTCTACAGTTGCCATCATTGTTTCCGATTTACTGCCATTTCCCATTGTCGTCCTGTCAAGTACTTGGGCTGTGCTGCTACTACATATGTCTGCCTGGGTCCGCACTCACGTCCTTCATCATACTCCTCTCCTCGCAACGCTCCAGAATGGCAGCGCTACCGTAAACACGAGCTCGACCCTTACACATGCTTCCCACATCACACTGACCCGACGGCGACATCCACACTGGAACTTCTGGAAAGCTCCTCTGACATGACGTAACAGTCTCACAGAACGCTATGAATTTTCAATCGTCAGTATCACTTAGTTGTACCATCCCTCGACTTGCGAATCGACGTTGTGCTGCCATTGTCTGCTGCGTGTGCGTAGTATCGCACTTGTAACCATGTCCCAACCAGAGGAGTACCACCATGCAAGTCCCGATGCAACCCTGTCAGGTCTCCCGCATACAACGAATTCCTGTCTCCTATCGATCACCAAGTGAACAGCTTCGATTCCTTATCTCTGACTCCAACGGTTTAGAATTATTACTGAACACTTCAAAGTCCAATTTCCTACCTGCCATTCTGAATATCTTGGCATGTGTTTGCTTTTCCCTCGAGCCATCTTGTCACAGTGCAGGCAGATTCTGGGACACCTGAAATCTAGTCTCTCGTGAACTTCTTCAGTGGCCCTGCGTTTGTACGTGCTACAACAGATACCCACTGTATACGCGTCTGCCAGGGGCACTATGTGCACTCCCAGTGTTTCCCTCCTAGTGGCTCTGTCGTTGTCTGACCATCGGTTGTTCGCATTTTTGGTAACACCTCTCTTACAAGCACACATGATGGACGAAGCCCCAACAACGACGCCCTCAGGACTTAGAACTTAGACAGACTCAGACACACTGAACTTCCGTCAAATTTTGTCTTATCTAATTGCCTATTTACGCCGTGATGCCCGGACTAGGAGCCAACCGGAGGTAGGCAATACGCAAATACGCAGACTTGAACAAGTATACTGATATCCCAGTCAGTTTAAGGGACTGAATGATAAATTGAGGCCAATTAGGCCAATTGAATGCCCTTTCCGTCACTTCACAAGGTTGCAATTTTGCTATCTCTATACTTATATATTCGCTTTGTGTTGTTGTATGTGACATCGGGGAAAATTCACCATGTAGAATACACAGAAACTGAAACGCAGACTTCTGATTTTTCCTCCAGTGTACGTCACAATATAGTTCCTCAACAATTGAGAAAGAGTTTGCCAGCAATGCTAATCATGCACACAGGAAACTACTTATATCAAATCAGCAAGGGTCCACAGTAATGCCAATAATTTTATCCAAATCTTGGAAAAACCTGTCACATGCTATTCACGTGACAGGACGGTCTAGACGCGTCGACGCGATTCTTTCAAAGAGAGAAGAAATGATCGTCATCAGATAGTACAGGCAAATGAGACGGGTTCAGGGACGCAACAAACACGATTCTTAGAGAGAAGAAAATATCGCAATCAGAATCTTCGGAGCGCCCCGCTGGTCCTGCCAACGGACAAGAAGTCTGGAAAAAACGAGACTACACCAAGGCAAGCTAGGAGAGAGAATGGGAGGAGGGTGGATGAAAAAAATTGGGCAAATATTAAGCAGATACTGTCTGCCGAAGTAACGGGGGAGATGAAAGAAGTGAAGACCATGCTCCGCCTTCTCGTGCTTCCTGACTTCCACTGCGTACGGACCTCATGGGTACACCGTACTTGACATCGAAACCTGTTGAGGGCAAAACCACGTTACCCTTACAACGCCCAGACTGACATGTTTTCGAGCTCGCAGAGCACTGTCCTTGGACTTTCCACAAGCGTTTATTGAGCTGACACCGTTGACACACCAAAATTTCAATCTTTGTTCCGACTCATAGGCTTCAAAATTTTGCTTCTTTCTGCTTCGGCTTGATGTATCACATGAACGGGCCTTCCAACGAGAGCTTCCAAAGTTCCACTACCTTAACCATGACATTGTTTGTTCAAATCAGTGCAAACATAAAGTTTTGTGAGTGTACCCAGCTGGAATAGAATAGATCGGAAGATAGGCTGAAAATGTTGAAATGCCGAGCTGCTCGACCTTGTTTTTTTAGACCCTCAAATAGACCTTAATTTGTTGGTAGGAGACCCCTCGGTAGATTTTTCTTGAGTGAATAAACCAAGAATAGACACATTTCATCCTCCATTACATAATCCAGCAGCGCGCTCGGATGGACGACCGCGCGCTGATCTTCATGTGTAAGTTTGATGTCTTTCCTTGTCGTACTCGCTATACAATTACAGTTGTGACATTCAGACATGAAAGATCAATTATACAAGTGACATAGCGCAGCGCGAAGATTATATGACGATGTCTTGTCTTGGATAAAGCGGGGACAGTCGGATTTGACAAAAGCTTACGAGGGTTCACTTATCAATAATTAATAATTATAAGTGACGTACTTGCAAGATGACTATTCACTTGCTGATAAGTATCTTGAAGAACTTAAATTTCACATGGCTCAATCAAGGATACAAGAATTCGAAGTTTACCTTTGTGCGACCTCTGCCTAGGCCTCCCCTCGTCACATACTCTAACCCTGAACAGGGATTCTTTGCATATAACCAGAGTATCTATGTCCATAGAGGGTACACACTCGGTCCTCCCTGCCAGGTCTCGCGCATATGATGAATTCTTGCCCCCTTTTGACCCTAGCCACAACGCATTTGATTTTCATGGTGAACACTCTCCCTCTAACGCCTTATGGAGAAGAATATACTGAATTACTCACACCCAGTTTACTACGTGCCATCCAACGAGTCTGAATTGAAATTCGCACAAAAGTTGTATGAGAACGTCAGACGAGAATTTCCAGAGGTGAAAATTCTTCACTAGTCATTTCCATTCCAAATTTTCTAGCCATACTGTAGCTGCGGTTTGGTAGATTCTGGGATAAGCCAGTCGGTGAGTAGTCTTATAGTGGAAATTGCCGTGGCGAGTAACTTAAAATGCCGGTCAGGCCCACATCCTACAGCGATGTTTGAGATCGACACGTTCACCCCTCACCAGACTGGCGCGCTCTTCGGTTGGCTAGCCGTGAACCGCGGACCATGCTCGTACGTCCTCAGATTCTTACCGGATTGATATTCATCAACGCTTGTACATCATTACATGTTTCATCTGATCGCGCGCCTGCTCTGCGATCTCTGAACTCTTGACTGCGTCGAAATCAGTGTCTTCATCCATCCAAATACCGGCGATGCGTACAGAGATCACACGGAGCTCTTGTCATGGATGGGCAAGCCTTGGGTGTTGGATACTGATTTTCTCAAGCAGTTTTAGTCGCAGTGAATTAAACTACACGTCTTGTATGAGTATCGATGTAATACTATGTATGTTCTTGAAGTAATGACACTTTAAGACTTGGAGTCGTACAGTTGTCCATTACCTTCTTGTTTAGGTCAAGTTTAGATTAAAATAAAATAAAATATAATGTCCCAGGGAGGATTCGAACTTCCGGCTTCTCGGAGCATTTAGGGAACCACAACGAGATGATTTAACCACTAATCGACAGGGACCTCGCTGAAATGGGTAAATGTTATCAAATATAAAGCGATATGAGGAACCAAGATAGACAATTCCTAAGTTTTCGGTTACCCTGTGAGTGGAACATATAATTATACCTGCCATGGCTTAATTACGTTTTACATAGATATCGCCATATGGGATTCGTGTCAAAATCGAATTGTTGATCTGTTCCGTGCTGGTTCCGTCGGTCTTCTCCGACTCCGTGTGGTTAACGATAGACAAAACAAAGTACCCCTTAATCATGTCCACGCAAATCCTCGACAACGCTCTCGGTGCAGTTGGTCACACTCCTCTTATCCGGCTCGATAAAGTTGCGAAACACCATGGCTTAAAGTGCAATCTCCGTGGGTTATATTGAGTAAAATCGTCTGGGTGGAAGGCTAATACCTTGTTCCGGCAGTGGGGAAGGTGGAGTACATGTCGGCGGGCGGTTCTATTAAGGACAGAATAGCCAAAGCCATGCTGGAGGCTGCTGAGAAGGAAGGAAGACTCATTCCTGGCAAGAGTGTCGTTATAGAGCCGACTTCGGGGAATACTGGTGTGTTTGAACATTCGGTATCTTTCAGGGCTATAGGCTGAGGTTTGGTAATGCAGGTATTGGACTGGCCATGGCATGCGCAATCAAAGTACGCTGCTTGACGGGGAATACACGAGTTTGCTCTGAATACTACAAATCAGGGTTATTCGGTCATCATAACGATGCCTAACAAGATGTCTTTGGTAAGAAGCCCTGGGTACTTCCTATGACGAGTAAGTAACACCTTCCAGGAAAAAGAAGCCGCCCTTCGTGCACTAGGGGCCGAAGTGGTTCGTACTCCCACCGAGGCTGCTTGGGACTCTCCAGAAAGTCATATAGGTAGAGCGCAATATCACATTTCGGGAAGTCTCGTGGCTGAATTCCTCAACGATCGCAGGAGTCGCGCAGAAACTTGAACGTGAAATACCACATGGTATTATTCTGGACCAATACCGAAATGTTTGTCTATCATATCTGATAACCGACTTGTAGTCATCCTTCGTGCTGTAGGTCAACAATCCTTTGGCACACGAGTATATGACAGGCCCAGAAATTATTGATTCCGTCGTGTCAACTCCTTCTACGTCATCAACACCCTCATCCAGGAAGGTTGACGTCGTGATTGCAACAGCCGGAACAGGGGGAACACTCACAGGTATTTCACGGGCTATCAAGAAGGCTCACAACAAGGATTGTGTGATCGTTGGTGTTGATCCTGTACGTCAATTCTAGTTTGGTCGCTTTCCTTATGTTCACGATTGCCTCAGAAAGGGAGTATTCTTGCTTTACCGAACGAGCTCAATGCTGCCGATGAGGGCACGCAATACACTGTCGAGGGCATCGGATACGATTTTGTCCCTGATGTCCTGTCACGCGACCCCGCAGATATCAATTACTGGATAAAGACGTCAGACGAGGACGCGTTTGTTGCTGTTCAAGAACTCATGAGGAGCGAAGGGCTTCTAGTAGGCGGAAGCAGTGGAAGCGCACTGAGTGGTGCGCTGAAATGGCTTCAGAGTGAAGCAGGACAAGAAATCGCGAAGACGACAGGGTTGAACGTCGTCGTGCTGCTTCCTGATGGGTGAGGTTGCCAAACTTACAATGTAATTTTGTGTTAACTGTCATGTTATGGCAGGATTCGCAACTACATGAGCAAGCCTTGGTTCTTAGATATGGCAATGCACAGCGAACCATCTCCGCTGTCAGATGTAATCTCGAAGGTTTTACAAGGAGCAACAATCAGTCTTCCCGAGAGACATGTGAACTCACAGCATGGTGCACGTATCAATGGTACCGGTACTGCGAAGCATGATCCGAAGTAGACGAGACTTTCGTTGCATTACTGGTTGTGTACTTCGATTATTATATTCTAAACAGGTGTATGTAAAGATACGAACAAAGTCCAACGTCAAGCAGACGCATACAAAGGAGGGAATATGTAAGACAACAACACAGAAGATAAGAACCCCAGCTAAACAGAAGTCCGTATTTCTGGCGCCGTCCATCTAACCGATGATTAGGCAGTCAGAGTCCATCGCTATTGGCACATCACCAGAACCGATTGCAGCATAGAGGCATTGTAGCACTGCTCGGGCAGAAAGTGGCCAGGAAAAAAGTGAACGAAAAATTGAGTCAGAATCAAACGCTATCATATTCCACGGAATGTATAGAGTCGAACATATGGGAGTGAAGGTCCAAGGAGTTACATAAATTTTTAAGTTTATAACTTTGTGAGATGCAAATATGACCAAATATCTCGATTCTGATCACGTGCTTGAGAGCTTTTGACGCGTCTTAAGTTTGATTATGAGGTGAACGTCCTCGAACTCGAACGGTTCTGTCTTTCGAGTTACACCTTGTGTTTTAAGTGAAGAGTTGGTTCGACACATATGACCAAAACTGGTATGTTTTGTTCATCTTGCTGTACTATCATGGGACATTGACGTAGCGTAGTGAGATATGAGCAATCTCAAAACGGTTCTCGAGAATTTGAGGAGCGATAAGATAAAGGAGAGACAAGAAGGTCTTTCCGCTGTCCGCACCGTCTTCGCGCAAGACAAAGTTGTTGCTAATTTTCACATCAACCTTAACGGGAAGGGTGATCCTCGAGCATGGCTACCAGTGTTTCAAGCGCTGTTCCAAACAGTCCGGACTGAACTGGAAGCCATGCACAGAATGTCCAGTAAATCCGCCAGTTCTGCAGCTAATGCTGAGAGAAGATTAGCCGATGCCGCCAGCGTGGTTAGGTGGTTAACCGAACGAACCGCGCATCTACTGAACAAAGGCGTGGTACGTGCACTATTTGAACATTTCCTGCAAACGATGGTACGTAGGAGGAAGCTTGTTGCCCCTGTGGCTTTGGATTATGCCAAAGCATTGCGATGTCTTGTTACGTACACGCCCCATCTGGAACATATGGAGGATGAAACTTGGGTCGAAATGGTGGAGCTGGCATTCAATGCGATTATGAATGACCCGATTACGACCCGCTTCGCGGAAGACCCCGTGGACGGAAGTTCTGCTGCTGGGGCCATGGAAGCTGACGATCTGGACTTGTATGCGGAAGATGATCCCATGGGAGATGTCGATGAAGTTCTTCCATCGACGAGAAAGAGAGGTCGGAGGGACTCCACTGCGACGCAGATGCCCTCGTCATCGAAAATGAAATCGCAGTCTGGACGCAATCCCAAAGCTCCTCGGCAGGTCCCTGTGTCCCTTGAACAAGTGGAATTCATGTCTCTTCTTTCGGTTCTATATCGCTCCCCTTCTTCACCTCTTCTCTCCCCTTCTTTCCCTTACCTACCGTCCTCTATACTTCTACGGCTACAACGATTTCTGGATATCTATCCACCAGATACTTCGCTTCAGCACGATTATCTATTGGCTCTATCTTCGACACTTTCAACGCTCTCGCTCAACAAGAAGCATATTGTCGAAAAGTTTGCGCGCGCCTCATGGGATGGGCTAGTACGACTCTGGGGAACCAAGAACAAACGGATGAAGGAAGGGATAATCGTTGTGTTGCGTATTCTGTTCCCCTTTGTCATCTCCGACAACGACCTTGGCGACACGATTGGCACGTTCGATTGTGCAGAAAGCATAGGTCGGCTCTGGTACCTTCTAGACGGAGAAGCAGAGAGTAGGTGGGGCGTGGATTGTTTATCCCTCGATTGTCTAAGACTCGAGCTGGTCAAAACTGAAAGTCGCTCCGATGAGGTTGGACCCTTCGTCGCGAATACGTTCCGCTCAGGTTGGAATTTTGACGAAGGCCAAGCGCTGGCATGGGCGATCTTGGAACTCCAAGCAGACTGCACTAGCAAGGTACCCTTACATAACATTTACTCTGAAATTAACCACAAATGTTCTACAGTTATTCCTCCTCTCAGAGTCCATGCACCCGCCGACCCCATCTAACACTCGTGCTGAAGGCAAACGCGTGAAATTGGAAAGCCCGGTAACGTCGCTCCTTGCATCGATTTCAGGTCAACCCACGACAGCCGTGCGGGTATATCACTTGCAGATTCTTCTGTTTTTCATTGATCGTCACTGGCTAATTCTCCATGACGCACTCCAGAATGATGTCATCCATACACTTCTCCAACTTGTGTCTTATGACGAGGGTGTCATCCAATCATGGGTATTCTTGTGTTTTGCTGCCATCGCATACGCCAATAGCTCGAGGTCAGGCTATTCTCTCGAGTTGCAGAGTGCCTTTACACCTACTTCCGAACACCTTGTGCCAGACTTTGCGACCTGGGATTCGATATGGACAAATGCTATACGTCGTGTTAATGTACCGATTGTCTGTCGCGCAGCATGCCATGCAGCACACTCTCTTCTTCATTCACATTCCAAGGCAACAAGTGCTATCAGGATTCCGTTATCGCCGCAGCGGGTGCTATTGGAAATCGAAACCCTCGGCAAAGACTTGGATGTTCAAGGACCTGCATACCCGTATGATTCTGTCTGTGCATTCCTCGCACAATGCATGCATGCAGCCAGTCAGGACATGCGGCTCTATCGAATGCACTTGGAAGAGAAAGTCCTAAGTTGGTTAGTGGATTCCTGGAAGGTGGTCAACATGGTCAGGAGAATGTCCTTATATCTGGTCAAGGACATCCTGTTGCTTCTGGAGGGCATTTGTGGACTCACGAAGAAGACTGATTTGGTGTCTCGGGTGCCACTCCCCCAGTGTCAAATTTCAGACATATCAACTGAACAGGCGAAAACGAAGGTCATTAGAGACTTTCTTATGGATGCTCAGTTGCCCATATTTCGCAAACCTACGCAGGCGGTGAAGGTCTCGACGCCGATCGGGACAGGGAGCTATGATCGTTCCGCAAGCGCCAAGCTGCTTATCCAACCCCGGGGCCGTGAACGGAAGGTTTCTACCTTCTTGCTCAAATCCTTAGAAGCCTTGCTTTGCGACTGGGAGGATAATACAGCTCATGCAACAGCGGAAAAAGCACGTCTTTCTTTAGATGTTGCCATAACGGCACTGTCTTTCGAGTCCGCCCTCATTCTAAACGGCACGCAGGCAAATCGTCGGGTCGTGCAATGTGCGTGCAAGCTGGTAAACATTGTGACAGCACTGTTAGCGGATCCACGATGGACTGCTGGGGAGAAGGCATTGATTTTACTTGGGCTTGACCCCCTCATATCGACCGGCAATGAAATTAATGGCGGAGATGGATGGGATGCCATGTTACCTCCAGATGTTGGGTCCGGCATTAAGGCGCATACGCTAAAATGCCTGACTTCCAATCGGGAAAACAAGGACGCCATCTTGACCGCAATGAGAATGGACTTCCTGCGAATTATCTGGCAAAATGCCGACGTGCGTAGGTCTGCCATGTAATAAGTTCCCTTTCTGAGTTTCTTCAGGTTCAAGATGCTTTCAATACTGTGACCAGTATGCTGCGGGGTGTTTTACGAGCCATGTTGGGTGCAGAATCTTCTGTTTTCGCTGCTGGTCAAACAAGTGCAGTAGACAACGACGGTTTCGGTCCTATCCGCACTACGACTACTAGGCAGTCTTCGGACGTGAGTGAGGATCGTGACGCCTCGTATTTCAACTGCATCGTTCTGGAAACATGCATTGCATTTCTTACAGTTGGTCCTGCCTTGCAGTCAGCCTCGGGAGAGGCAACGCGAGACAAGTCTTTGACAGAAGTGGTGTTGAGCTGTGCGGAATCTCGGCCCTCAGTCTTTATCTTGGTATGCCCCATCCTTCTCCAGAAAACGCGCCAGGGATTTGTCAATCTGAGCGTCAAGAATCTCGACAACTTCTTGGATGAGCTCGGTAACCTTCTCCAGCTATACGAGTATGCTAGAAGTAGACGTGCTCAATTACTCGCTGCACAATTCCTCGATTCGACGTTGGACACATGGGCATCTGGGCAAATAGTGATGGGCGAAGTTCTAGGAAAAGTTCGGAATTTTTGTGACTGGCTGTTTGGTGCGCTCAAGAAGCAGAAGATTAAAGACTGGTTTGTGCGAGACTTTCTTGCCCGATTTTTGGACCGATATCTTGCCAAGGACCCAGATCAATCTGTTTGGTCAGGGACAGATGATGAGGATACAGAACATTTACCCGATTCTCTACTTCCCATGATGACCTCCGATGAAGACATACGAGTTCGTTTCCGTGTTGCGGTGATTAATGCTCGGTTGTTCGCTGTCGCACGTCGCGTGGGGCGCTCAGCTCTCACCTTGTACGATTCAATTAAGCAATGGTATACAGTGGATCTCGACAAGTACGCACTCCATTGTATCATGATATCTTCCTCGTTGACATCCATTTCCAGCTACGAGCGCATGCTTACTCGCATGCTCTCTCTCGGTAACATCATGGTCGTTAGCTCGACTGTGAGGCGTGGGCCGTATTGGCACTTATTAGAGACCTGCATCCACAGTCCTATCTACTCTCGCCATATTGAGTGTATCCTGCGCGGGGTGTCAGAAAGGATGGGACTAGAGCGGTTCTCATTGCTTTTCGAATCATATGCCTCTCAATTGGCCTATTCTATTCGCCAAGCAGATTCGGACTTCTTGAGATTTCCGCCCCACATCCTTGGATACCACGATCGCAAAGAATGTGCGCAATCCACTTTTAGCTCATTTACACCTACAAACATCTGGAATGGGGGCCAGAAGTTGTTCGAAGGACACTGTAAGGTTCTTCAAATGTCGATTGAGGATGGCCTTCGGGAGTGTTTTGGTGACATCTTGGGTTACCAGATCGTCACTTGGATTGACGAACACGATGGGCATACCGAAGCGATGGAACAGTTCTTGAAGGAAGGGACATTTGGTGGGAACGAATTCGAAGTTTATCTTAAGCAGAATATGGACGACATCGTTGCGTTTATCCTTCGCACGCTTGGCGATCAGGATTTCTCCGATGCCGGTCCTATCGTTGACGCCCTGCGGTCGGTTGACAACAATAGCAGAAGACCACAGACGTTTCAAGCGTTGGCTAGATATCGTCGAACGGAAGACTTTGATAGCCATAAGCCCAATCTACCGACGTTTCCTGCAGAGACTGTACTGCAGGCTTTGAGCTGGCTACATTCCAGGTTATCTAATATCGATGCCAAGGCGACAACCTATCACGTCCTACATCAACTCTTTGCCCAAATAGAACATTCGCCGCTAATCAATGAGCAAGTGCGTTTGATTAACGCAATCTCACTGTGGATTTCCTGTCATCACGAGGAGTTTAGCGATGCAACACTTTTGCACACTTTAATTCACGGAGCTACCTCTTTGCTCAAGCAGTCTGATCTAGCACGATCAGCCCAGTCAATTCTTGAATGGGCCTTCGATATCTATCGGGGAGCGAGGACGAAAGATCCATCTTTTCCCAATGTTCTTATTCGCATTGCTTGTCTTGCTCATGACTATGCTACCGATTCCCTGGATGATGTAACGGCGAGTTTGGGCAATGACCTACTTGGATGGATAGATGCTCAAGCTTTGAATTTGTCTAAAGTTCCTGAACTTAGCAGTCAAATATTGAGAGTCTTGCCTGCTTGGCCTCACGATCCATCACCATACCTTTCTAAACTTTCTGAAAGTGTTACTGTCGAGAACCTTTCTGCTGTCCTTGAGGATCACCGTGTGTCTTCGAACAAGTTCAGATTAGTTCGTCGCCTCCACGATCATGCGCGTTCCCGAGACTATGACGAAGGCAGGTTCGCTAAATCGGACTTCTGGCGCTTAAAGGAATGCATGCCATCAATAAGTCAACTTCAAGAGGCAGATATCGACGCTTTCATTGCCCTTATTTTCCTCAATAGAGGTCGCACGAATAGCTTTGACAGCGAATTGCCTAACTCGGGCTCCTTGCTCAGCAGACACAGACGTGGTCTGCAGAAACAGCCAATCACACCAACAGGAAACACTGACAAAGCGCAAGAAGCCATTACCCTAACACTACTGACTATGCTCCGTGGCGATTCAGCACAACAAGCCCATGTCGCCTACAATACTTTGCGTTTGATCAAATCCGTCGCGGTTGAGGAATCAGCTCAATACACTCTTTGGCCCTCCGAACATCAGGCAGAACTGCGATACCTTGAAGCATATCGCCGATCCCCAAAGGAGAGACCTTCCCGCGATATGCGAGAGCTTTTGATCCCGGAATCATTCTACCATTCTACGAAAGACTTTTCGCGTTGGATAGCAGACGTTACCATGTTACTCAGCGACATTCTTTCGGAGCAAGTTACATTTTTTGCCCAGCTGACATCCATTCTGCAATCCAACCCTGATTTCGCGGAACAGATTTTACCGGTACTTGTTCATACCGTTCTGCAAGCCGAACAGGCGTACATGAAAGTTCAAGGCGAATCATACCGTTTACTACTGTCAACTTATTTCACTTCGGTCCTATCATCAGATTTTGCCAGCATTTTATGCCTACGCTCAATAGTGAACGTTGTCTTGCATCTGCGGCATTTTCCTCTTAGCAAGCATGATGCATTGTCTTATAACAAATGGCTCGATATCGACTTTACACTTCTAGCCAGGAGTGCTATTAAGTATGGTGCCTACACTACTGCTCTTCTGTTCTTGGAACTCGCTAGGGATGATCCAAAGAATGCCGGCGTGGACACTGCAAGGGCCGAAGAACAGACTTTGTACGAGATTTATCGCCATATCGATGAGCCCGACGGCTTCTACGGAATCAGTGACGATGACCTCCATCAGTTTCTTATCAAGCGTTTCCATCATGAAAAACAATGGGATAAAGCGTTTCAATTCCATGGGGCCGCACTTGAAGCTGGTAGTACCCAAGCCAGTGATGCTGAAGGCCTAGTCAAGTCCTTCCATTCATTTGGGTTCGACAGTCTTGCAATCAAGGCTCTTCAGACTTCCATCGTCACAGAGACTGCTCACACTCCCAGCACCAGCTATCGACTTGGATGGAGGACAGAGACCTGGGATCTTCCAGATCAAGATGAAGAATCACCAGGTTCTTCACTGTATGTCGCGTTGCGGGCGATTCACCGTGAGCGTGATGCTTTCTCCGTTGATCACACCATTGAAAGTACAATTGCCAATGAGATGGAGCGGTTGCGATCCCTGGGTTCTGAAAATTTTGCGGAGATACGGGAAGTTGTGCAAGAGCTCCTTTGTCTTCGTGAAATAAAACAGTGGAGACACGAATTGAATGAGCGACGTCTGGTATCCAAAGACATCAATGTCAAACAATGGCGCGAGCTCACTGAAATCAATGTAGACTTTGAGTGCGTTCTAGTGATGTACGCATACTGCCTGCCTCTGCTGAAATCTTATGGTTAGCTTTTCCCATTTGGAGAACATCATGGCCACTCGCATCTCCCTTCTCCGATCAGTGCGACGAAATGAAGAACGTCAGCAAATAGGAACACTGAGCACACCATTTACTCAGGGTCTAATGGACATTGAGAAGGGATGCCTCCTTCGACTGTCAGAGGCAGCCCGAGATGTGAATCAGATACAGATTGCGCTGAACTCTGTTATTAGAGCGCAACGACTAGAAAAATCATCGTCATTTGCTGTGACGCAAGAATTTTCCAACGTTCTCTGGCGCCAGAAAGAAGAACAAGTAGCTGTTCAGTTGCTTGAGAGACTTGTCCAACACTTCCCATACTCCAGATCGTCCACCAATGCCACCATAGAGCCTGCCCAGAAGGCCGTTCTCCTGGCCCGTCTGGTAAGAGAATGCATGGTGATGTATTCTGACGGCCGTTCCACTAACTTGGCTCATCCAGGGTACCTGGTCATCAGAAGCTTGCTTGAAGAACCCTACTGACATTCAAGACCAATATTTCAAGAATGCTACAGCGCTGTTGAACGATATGGATCCACTAGATCCAGGTGGTTCTCAAGGCGCGCAAGCAATCGTATACCATGAATGTGCCATTTTTGCCGATCGTCAATACCACGCGATCCTTAATTCCCCCGATGCTACGCGATGGAAGGTATATGCTGAACGCAAACAACAGGAGATGGACAGCCGCAGCCAGGAGATATTAAAGGCTCCGACACAAGCAAGACGAGCGGCTCTTGACGCAGATCAACGCAAAGCTAGGAAACTTTTCGACGAGGACACTGAATTATTTCGAACTCACAACATTGCTCGCAATACATTTCTCAAGCAAGCAATTGACATGTATTCGAGGTGTCTACACGCCTCGGATTCTTTTGATAGTGATGCAGCCATAAGGTTATGTTCCCTCTGGTTTGCAAACTTCGAAGAAGATGGAGCAACCTTTCAAAATGACGTGCAGGTTGCGTTGGAACGCATTCCATCTCGGAAATTTATATTCTTAGCGGTAGGTTTTGTTTTCCTAAGGTTGCCAACGGACACCTCAATCGCTAGCATAGCATCAATTATCTGCCAGGATTTCGAAACCCCAGACTGGCCATACTTTCAAAAACCAGGAAAATCTTCAAAGTCTAGTCGTCCGGATGTGTCGCGAACATCCTTTCCACAGTCTTTATCAAGTATATTGCTTGAAAGCTGGTCGACAATCTACCTCTTCGAACAGACGCCAGTCCGGACGGCATTCCCCTCCAACTGCCCAAGTAGAGCGAGAAGACGCTGCGTTGGATATCTTTGACCGCCTTCGAACCGAGTCGGTCAGTCAAGCTCGTGTACTCGAAGTGGAAAAGCTTTGCGATGCCTGCATCCAATGGGCACAGTACCCGATTGCACAAAATGAGGTGTACAAGAATAAACATCACAAGTCGTTTCCCGTTCCCGGGGGCCTTTTGCTTCTCAAGATATCAAATTTGCGGGTACCCGTGATAACTCATCATCTCTCTCTGGATCCTACTATGAGATATGATGACTGTCCATGGGTTGAGCGCTATGAATCGACTTTCGAGACTGCAGGAGGCATCAACCTGCCAAAAATTAGCGTCTGTTATGACAGTCACGGACAGAAATCCAAGCAGCTGGTTAGTCTGTAGAAGACTTCCATATTATCTACATGGCTCATTTACTGCAGTTCAAAGGGAATGACGACCTTCGTCAAGATGCGGTCATGGAGCAGGTGTTCGAGCTCGTCAACAATATACTGCGCCGTGACAGGGAAACGAAGCGACGCGATCTCACCATCCGTGATTACAAAGTTATTCCGCTTGACTCACAAGCTGGCGTGTTGGAATTTGTTGGAAATACAATTCCACTGGCTAATTGGCTGAAAACGGCACATGCTAGGTATGATGTCTGCCAGTCTATACATTTTGATTTCACGTTTTATATAATAGATATCACCCTGATGACATGTCCTTCAAGGAGGCATTTGATCGAATGACCAAAATTCGTGAAGATGCAGGTAAAGGTCACTTCAAGGAACCCAACAAGTCAATCGAAGATTACTTCAAGGAAGTCATCCAAAGAAGATTTCGCCCCATCATGCGTCATTACTTTACCGAAAAACATAAAACACCAATTTCGTGGTTCGCCAAGCGGCTGAATTACACAAGGAGTGTGGCGACGACCTCTATCGTTGGCCACGTATTAGGGCTTGGGGATCGACATATCTCCAATATTCTGTTAGACAACTCCAGTGGACAAGTCGTCCACATAGATCTTGGCATAGCCTTTGATCAAGTGAGTATCTGTTATTTGTATATCTAGCATCTTCCCCCTTACCACACCGAAAGGGAAAATATCTGAGAGTGCCGGAACTTGTGCCCTTCCGTATGACAAGAGACATGGTGGACGGTATGGGATCATCTGGAACGAAGGGCGTCTTCCAACGTTGTGCAGAAGAGACGTTACGAGTTCTTCGCGAAGACTCAGAGGTCATTATGACCGTGTTGGCAGTGTTCAAACATGATCCCCTCCATTCCTGGTATGATGCCAGATTCAACTCAGACTTTCCACCTGTGGATCTAAACTTTTTCTAGGACCGCAAGCGAAGTCAAAGTGCAGCGGGTTCAACGGGGAGCCCCGACTGACCCGACTGCCGCTGGCACCGGACGTTTTGGCTTCGGCTTGGGCATAGACATGAGCAGTGGTTCTGCAGAAGAGGCTGCAGACCGTGCTTTAAGCTCTGTTGCTCGAAAGCTCGACAAAGCTCTGAGTGTCGAATATACTGTTAACCAGCTTGTCACAGCTGCTACCAGCACTACGAATTTAGCGCTTATTTTTCCTGGTTCGTATTCCCAATTGTTTGCCGACGCAACTCATCACTCATATCATCATTCATACAGGGTGGAGCCCGCATTGCTAAACTCACATGCTAGGACCGAAGAATACATCATCCAGCAGTTAGAATATGCATTATGTATTAGGGATTTTGGAATTACAGTGACAACGTGAGACAAGCAAATCACCATGGCACCAAATTCTTTGTTGAAGTCCATAGAAGCAACACTGCCTTGAGAGCAGGATTGCAAATATCAAAAGTGGGAAGGTATATAAACCCTGGGTAAAGTGAGCAGAACTCGTCTAGAACACAATAACTGGAAAAAAGAATGACTGATAGATCAAGACAGCGTGTAATGGTTGCATAGCAGAGAAGAGATGATACGTTGAATGAGATGTGGAAAAAATAGAAAAATGATGATTCATTTATTTTTGGCTATTTCCCGTGCTGCCTTGATCAAGGGCGCCAGCGTACGTAGTGGTTCCGACAGCTTGAAAAACGGATGCTGTCAACGAGATGAGCATTAAGTGAACATCGTCACGGTCAGATTATATACCTGTAAGAGCTGGGTGGCATTAGGGCGTTTCTCGGCGTCAACTTCGAGGGTCTGCGCGAGATAATCGCTGAACACAGACGACAGGTTTTCTGGGTTCGCGATTGTGGGTGTTCCATTCGTCGCAATCAAATACAATGCTTTCAGCGGATTCTGATTGAGATATGGTGGTTCACCCTCAATCATTTCTAGGAAAAGGGAGTTGATGACGTTGGTTTTATGGGAGATGGAATTCGGCTTACCGATCGCCATAATACCCAAGCTCCAGATATCCACCTTGGGGCCATACTCTTTGCGTGTAACTACTTCTGGGGCCATCCAGTACGGTGTGCCTACCATGGTTGTTCGCTTCGCGTGAGCTGGATCCGAAATCTGCGCGCAGAATCCAAAATCGGCTGCAGAGGACGAATAAACAACGGTCGGCTCTAATTCTAAATCGCTAGACTCACTCAGTTTGATGTCACCAACCATACTCAACAAGACATTGTCGCTCTTGATATCACGATGGATGACGCCATGTCGGTGGAGATGCTCAAGGCCCTGCGCAGTTTCCCTCGACACCGCCGCTATCTGACCCTCGGTCATTAAATTGGCGGTTACGACATCTGTCAAAGAGCCTCCTTCCATATATTCCATGACGACCCACAAATCATTATTGTGCAGGAAAGAGTCGATGTAATTCACGATATTCGGGTGGCGTGAAGACCGCATGACCAGGATCTCGTTGATGATGAGATCTTTCTTCGGTTGCTTCTCAAGATCCATCTGCTTTATGGCCACGGACAAGTTTGTGCCCACTTGATACGCGGTATACACGCCACCCGAAGCACTGACGAGAACGTTATTAATTATGCTTTCAACGAGTTATCTGCCATTCACTTACCCCTGTCCAATTTTGACAAGATTCCGGTAAAGCCTTGTCGGATCAGCATCCGTACAAATCTGTTTCAGACGCTTAACAATATCTTCTTCCTTGCTCTTGTCTACTTTCTTCTCCCTCCGTCGCGGTGTAGCAACCCCTGAAGCCTTCGCTAGGCTGGTCACAGCGAGACTCTGTTGTTGGTTCTGTGTGCGAGGTTCAACAACTCGAGCAGCACTGGACGACGGCCCAGCCTGCGGCTGCTTCAACGGCAGATCCGTAGTCGAAGAACCTGGCGATGGCTTCGAAGGCACCTTCTGCTGATTAGCTACCACATGTCCACCTGCCTGAACTGAGCCAGGGCCTGGTGATCGTCTGTCCCGGGTGGTGTTTGCACGTCCGAGGCCATCGACGGCTTTAGCCGGTTTAGCTGGCGTCCGTTGGGATGTCGAACGATCGAGCGAAGGAGTAAGGGCGTTAGGCGGCGTCGGTGCGGGCCGATAAGCCGTTGGTGCTGAGATGGTCGTTGTTGTACTTTGTGAGTACTGCGACTTGGGCTTCGGTGGAGGTGGAGGGGATCGCTGTCGTTACACATGTAAGGGGCAAGTTGGACATCGTGAGGTACTACGTACCGGATTTTGTAGAGTATCATCTACATTCGATGCTCTGTAAGAAGGCTCTGCGGGGCCACCCATGGCGCCCAACTTGTCCCAAACATCCCCGCGGCCTTCTTGATAAAACTTGACAATTTCCATCACTGCTTGAGGGTTCTTCTCCTGGTCTGATCGCGAGATCCCGCTCTCCTGTAACAACTGCTGCCATTCCTTGGGCAAACCAGTGAATTCTCCAGTTGAAGAGTTGAAGCCGACGTGAGTCAAATGTACAGGATCGTACGGTGTACTGATCTCTGGCCGCTTGGTAGGGTTGAATACCTCAGACATGAAGCCGAGGACGCCCTTTTTAGACTTTACGGTGGTAGCACTACGTGATCGATTGCCTAGTGTAGGTGTGTGTATGGGAGTGGTATTGCTGCTATTGGTATATTCACTTGATGGCCCAGATGGAAGAGCTTCGCTTGGATCAGCGTAGAACTGAGGATCATCGTTGACTGCTCCAGTAGGTGCTGCAGCAGGCGAAGAGAGGCGGCGAGCAGCGAGGGCACTCGGCGCAGGAAATATGTCGTTTAAAGTAGCTGTGTTAGCTCGAGAAGGTCGAGGAGGAGGGGATGTAGTGTTTGCCATTCCGTTTCTGTTGACTACCTGTCCTAAAGAGTCGATTGAAGCGGCGTTAGCTGCAAAGGGATCGTGCTCGGTTATTCGGGCCGTGGGAGTGACAGATGTAAGGCTGTGTTTACGGTTTCGAGGATTAGGTTTCTGGAGGGAATTACGAACCCGAGGTGGACTGGAAGGCGGAGGCGATTCGGTTGGAGTCTTTGATCGAACTGAAGATGGTTGAGGTGGTGCAGGTGCTTGTCTTGTTGGGACAAAAGTTGCGTACTTTGCGGCCTCCGCAGCGTGAAGATTGGATTCAGCGAGGAGGGCGTTGTACTCCTGGATAGACTCCCGAGACGGCCTGTGATACTCTACTGTTATTTTTGACTGACGACGTTGCTGGTTGGGAAAAGAACGTTGATTGATAGCACTTTGAGGGGAGGACATATCCAGAATGGCTTGTCAGATCCCACTTGGATTTCGAGTGGGATACCTGTGGGATACTGATGGTCTTCGCAAAGGGTGCTCAAGGTTTCAGTCCATGCTGCGATTTCAATCGATTTACGTACTTAGCCTCGGGTCCTGAAGCAAGACGCCACGAATGATAGCGAGAAGTGTTTCTCTGAAATCCTGACTTGACTGACTTGAAAGCAATGACTGTCAAGTATGCTCACCAGTTGTATTGCTAACGGTCACGTCCCAGAATTGTAGCACTAGTTGCTCGTTGTTCTCGACAACGAGCGGAGCAGCAAGAGGAGGGGACAAGACAAACCGAATCGGCAAGGGGTCGCCAATCTCCTACTCACGTGACTATGGTCGTTAGGCGACGACTCTTGTTTCTAAGTATAAGAATACTACTCTATCACATGGCGTTAGTTCATCCGCAGGCTTGTAATTCCCCCGATCATGTAGGCCGTCCTAGGCCGTCGTCTTGCCACTTCTTGCCATCGTTCACGGAACCGGTCATACAATCCCGAGAAAAAATAAACTTCGATCACTCTAGTGCATTGTGTAGGAGGTATTGCTGTCCTTCAAATACATCAGACCCTATCAGAAGATATCGATCAACCAATACCACTCTCATCACGTCAAGGGTTTGTAGCAATTCCCGTGCCTGACAAGTTCATGTGTGATTTGCTGTTGGAAGATGTTGGCAAGAATAAACAACAGGGCTATTGACCTCGAAAATTGAACAAGGCCGGTCGTTGCCTACCGCCTACGTGTCCAGTATAAACACAGAAGGCCAGAAACAGGCTAGCAACTGAAATTCTTCAGAATGATAAATTAATAATTTAAACGGTTACATACATTGTACAATACAAAAAGTTGATACGCCAACACGCCCTCTCCTGAGTAATCCCAAATTGGGCAATCGCCAAGAAGTGCCTGCACCCGAAAAGGAAATGGCAGCGCCCTGAGCAAGCCATTACTAGTAATACATGTGTGCTGGGAAGACCAAGAACCCAAAGCCCTATAGTCTGAATTTCTTGCGCCGCGTGCAAAGCATTCACGCCAGACGTTTAGACCAACACAGGAATATAGTGAGCGTAAAGCGAATGCTAGCGATGATATCACACAGAGCAGCCGCCAAAGGTCAGTGCGAGTGTTAAACTTGACTTGATGTATCCGAAGCATAAGGAAGCCAAATGAAGGCTGCCGTGGCTTTAAAGGAAACAGACAATGACACAGGGGCGAAAGAACCATCAGCGATTTGAATTGGCGTCGCTGCAACTCCTGCTTGTCTCTTCCTCGTGCCAATGTGAGTTCATCTTCCTGTTCTTGCATGATTGTTGTGAGCCATTTCCAGACATCACTGCTTGTCTCCTCGCTGGAGGTGCTGAACAACGTGGCGGATGGCATCAGAGGATGTCCAATACTGGACGCAGGCAGATTGGAACTGCCAGTGGTCGACTTTCGAATTTCGACTCCTGCTGTTTAAAATATTCTTGTTAGTAGGCATTAGAGGAGGGCCTTGGAACGGCGGAGCTCGTCCTGTTGGGATAGAGGTTCTGACATCTGAGTAAGGTAGCTAAGCTAAATTAGAATTTAGTAGTAGATAGTACTGGCGCGGCCCTCGGGTTGAAATGTGAAACTATGTAGTCACTACGCCCCTTTTTTCTTTCAGTATTTCAATGCTTTTCCTCGTTTTCTACCACAAGTTGATGGGTAAATTGCCGATGAAAAGCGTTGTGGCCCAGCAATTGAATGTCATGAAGAAGTTTGAAACCAACAACGGCTACTTTTAGGCTCAAACTCTTTGTATTCAGTTATTTCATATATCGCATTGGAGTCAAAAAGGGGCGGGTTTCTGAAAAAAAGGAAAAGCGCTAGCAATGACGTCGACCGAAATATATAAATACAGTACAGCGTCCTTTTAAGTAGTCACTCAATTCCTTATTCCTCCATGACGAGACCTACTACTCCCAAGCCCGAGAACGTCGTCTCACGACAAAGAGGTGTTACACTAGTCAACACCACAGTGGTGCTGGATACAGACAGTGCACCAACGTATATAGGGGCTGCCTCACCGTCCGGAGAAGTTTTAGACCATACGAAACCAGGAAATATGCAGAGCGGATCATGGCCGCCAGGTCGAACACTCCACAGGAAACCTAGCTCCTATGACCTGCGAAATGTATTCAACCTAGGGACGACACCTCCGGATTCTCGGCGTCAGCTGGCCAGCACGTCCAAGCCGTCAAGTTAAGCTATCGGTGCGCTCTATCGATGGACTCATTCCCATACAGGACTTTATCGCTATGACATAACGGTACGTTAAACAATGGGATCCGACGTTCAATTCGATTCACCCACGTGACTGTCCACAGATCTTCATTCCTTGATCTGGACACTCTAGTGCACCGTGCCTAAAGAGTCCTTATGCTTTCACAACTCAAACACTATGAAGTTTTGTAACGGAACTATTTGATTTCCCCTACTTTGTACATTATTTAACAATGGTCCTATTGCTTCTCAATAGCAAAGATCCTAGCAAAGCTTCAGCCAGAACATATTTAAAACATTGGCAGTTCAACAGCAGAAAGGTCCAAGCCATAGTCTGGAGGATCGAATTCATCGAATGGATGGCTGGCAATGCCATAGACGTCAACATCTGGCTCCAGATCGTCGTACCCATATCCAAAGTAAACATCCTCATCCGCTTCGTCGTCAGTGAAACCCTGCTCTAACCCGTCCCACCCAACATCCACAACAATCTCCTTCAACAGTTCGATGTCCTCATCCAACAGGTAACTGCAGTCATCTAGACGCAGTTCATGTACCTCGGCTCTGTATTCACATCTCTTCATCAGACAGTCCCTCAGCCTGTTGAGAGACATCCCTTCGTGTACATCATTGAAGTTGGCTGCCTCTAGAATAAGGGTTTGAAGACTGGGAAAGTTGATTGTAGGTATCGTAGATTTCCGCTTGCGCAGGATAGGGCTTGTGGTCGGTTTGGGAGTGTCGACTGCACATACTCCGCAAAGAGCGTCAATCAGGGAGTGCGGTGAATTCGCGATGACGTGCAAAACGTGTAATTTGGACAACCTTCCAAAAGTATCTGCCCACGTCGATGACGTGACATTATCAAGGTGGGAAAGACGCAAGCATCTGAGATGCGAGAGTGGAAGGGATCTACATGCGGTCGACATGACCCCTTCCAAGACAGAGGGATCATACCGAGGCCAGATCAACTGCAGGTCAATACGTGGCGGACTTCGGGGAATGATATCCTTTGAAGTCGGTGAAACGGACCAGCCCTGGACTAGGAGGCTGGTAGGCATCGCATTTTGCACGTGCAAAATATGAAGAGGTTTCCCGAACGCCTTATTGTCACTGCTAGGGTGGGTGGCTCCCCCCAAACGCGGCAAGATGTCGAGAATAGTGGAGAAATCATGATCAGAGGTGTCTGTACCCTTGCAAATAAGTTTGATAGTTGCAGTATCGGGAATAGAGATCCGCTGGAGTAGATTGGCGCACTCCGGGACAGAAGAAGAGATAGCGATATGAGAAAGTCGAGGAAAGGCGACAACACGGTCGACCGGAAGGGGCTGTACCACTTCATCGGGTACCAGTGGTAACGCTTCATGAAGATCGAGGACTTCAAGAGTAGTCATCCTTTCCAAGGCATCAAGCACCTGACTTGTGGTGGAACGAGCGACGCTAGACACATCGCAGATCTTCAAGTGAGTAAGGTTGTTGAGCAGGGATGAATCCCAGCTGACGTTGCATTTAGTCAGTTCAAGTCTTCTCAGATACGGGAAATCACCATCGAGAATAGTCTCGGGAAGGATGTAGCCGAAAGGGATATCGAACCTCTCCTTTCGAGGAACAGCCAGAGAAAGTGAGCGGAGGTTTGGGAGATTAATAGGAGATTTATTGAAAAGCTTATCAAGCGTCGTGCTCGATGCGATGAGCGCCAGCTCATGAATGCGGGAACTATGACGAAGGGCGATTTGCACAGATTCTAGGATTTTCGGGGTCACCCAGGTGAGATCTGCCTTTATGATAAGGCTCGCCATCTTCGAACGCTTGATCATTTCCTCGACCCATTTAGGGCGCGAGAAGACGATAGCACCCCATAAGCTTGGGGAAGTCAACGCTACAGCCCTCCAATGCCGTGATACATGGCTAACTTTAATCCAATCTAGGGGATTTTTATGGTCTGTTGACTCAGACGCACAGTGGAAGAAGATTTTGGAGAGAATTTCGGGTGGAAGATGAGATATGGGGGTCAGCATATTACGACGAGATTTGAGCGCTCGCATGGTATCTTCCAGTCGTTGCATCTCTTGGTCGATGCGTCGCCGAGCATCGGCTTCATCTACGTTGGACGATGTGCCAGTGCTGCGAGGACGAGGTTCATGATATTTTTTTGTTGTCGTTACTGCGCATATTAGTTAGTACTAAGTGCAATTGTGTAACAGTAACCTACCTGTCATCATAGGAGATATTGGGGGAGTTAGACCAGCTAAAGATCCCAACATTCGGCAGGAGAGAGCGAGGATATTATACAAAAATTAAGCCGAGACAGGAGAGTGTTACAGATCCAAAGCTATACACAAGGTTGCGATGGTTGGTAACAGGCGATTGTGCCTTGTTGTGTTTCGGACCACTACGATGGACTCATCTGAGCTATATCATGTAAAACAACAGTTCATCTTAGGTATATTCGAATCAGAGCTCTTATCTTGTACTGAACTCTATGTTCATCTAGGTGCATATAAAACCCTCGCCACCTTGACCTTGCCCGACCCCAACTCACCAGAATACACTCCGACCCTACTTTATCAAGCTCGTGCCCATATTGCACTTAATGATCCGAAATCTGCTTTACAACTGATTCCTGCAGACTCGGAGAACGTCGCAGTAAAAGCGACGGCTTCTCTGGCCAAGTACGTTGCAGCATCCGAGAGCACGGAGAAGGAGGCGTCTTTAGAAGAACTGCGAGATTTAGCTGTGGAGATTGAGGAAGATGACGTTGAAGGGAGCGACAGGGATAAAGCGCTTGTGCGAGTGCTGGCCGGAACTGCGTTTACAAGGGCGGGCGAAGTTGAAGAGGCTCTTGAAACACTTGGCGTTGATACGGAGGATCTCGAGGCGTAGGTTGATGCTCATGGCTCGGCGATTAACCACTAACACCCACTTTCAGTGTCTCACTCGTCATTCAAATCTACCTTTCCATAAATCGCCCAGACCTTGCCAAGAAACAATTCGAGCGTTCGAAGCGTTGGGCGGAGGATGATCTCCTTCTTCAGCTTATTGAATCTAACATAGGTCTTGTCACTGGCAAAGATGGTTACGCGAATTCCACATCTTTCTACACGGAACAACTGGGAAATCCTTCTCTGATATCTCCTCATCTCCTCACTGCGCGAGGGGTGGCACGTATCTTGCGAAATGAAGTCCAAGACGCCAGATCCGATCTGGAGGAGTCGCTGGAAAAGCAGTCAGACGATGCAGAGACTCTGGCTGCATTGACAGTTGCTGGTGGGCTTGGTGCAATGAAAAAGACTGAAACGGATGAGTTATGGACGTGAGCAGTTTACTCCTTTGCCTCCCACCTTTTGCCTCATCGCTTCCCTGAAGGCGACTAAAGAGCGAACATGCTCTTCACCCGTTAGTCGTCGATGTCGCGAGCAAAGACGCGTTTTTTGATGAGTGCGCTGCCAAGTTTGAAGTTCCAGCGCTGGCAGCGTAGTGTCAGGGCATTTGACATGGAGGCGCGCACGCACTCTAGGGCAGAGAATGCATTATAAACTCGTACTTAGAATGCCTTTCCATGTCGTACACCTATTATTTGAAGCTGTTTGCTCCCGATCGATCTGTAACCAAATTTTCTATACCGACTACTTTCATGGACGCTCTAATAGCCAAGGCTGATGCTGTCCAGACTCTCGCAAAAAGGAGGAAACCCTCACGTGTTGCTCCCAAGCAGAGCACGAAACGACCAAAAGATGTATCGTCGACCGACCGGACTCTACATTCCATCGCCAAACACACATCCGTACCGAAATCTATGAACAAATTGCCCGAGGCGCAACCAACACATACGCATATAGTCAACAGGAAGCTGCGTGCTGAACTCAATCGACACACTGCGCAGACTGTAAGGGCCAAGGCTCTTTTGGAGGATGCAGAGATGTTATTAGCAGATGAGGTGGGCGGTATTGAGGTGGAAGGCGAGATGGAGCGGACTTGGAGGCTTGGTCAGCATGAAATAGTTCAGGGAGCTGGACAGGAGGCTGCCAAAGGACGGAGAGAATGGAAGTTGGATGGGGCACCGTACCGGTCGAGGTATACGAGAAATGGAAGGTCGGCTGTAATATCTTCATTCCACTAGCTGCTACAGCTGACATATGATTTTATTGTGGGACAGGCATCTTGCAATCGTGGGCAGATTGGGGCATGTTGCTACATTCGATTGGATGACGGGGACTCTACATTCTGAGTTGCAGTTACAAGAAACATGTCGAGATATCGCGTATGTACGTCATGCACTTATCATTGACCATTTCTGGCTTATCCCGGCCGTGGTTAGATTCCTTCATGATCACTCTCATTACGCTGTTGCCCAAAAGAAATACGTTTTCATCTATGACCGTGATGGTGTTGAACTGCACCGTCTAAAATCCCACATCGAACCTACTCGGCTCGAATTCCTGCCCTATCATTGGCTTCTTGCAAGCATAGTACATTTGTCGTCTTTCTTGTCGTTCTTTCTACGTGCTGACATCATCTCCGTAGGGCAACCCAGGATACCTAAAATACCAAGACACATCTACCGGTCAGCTTGTCGTCGAACACCGCACTAAGCTCGGTGCATGCAACGCCATGGCGCAGAATGCACACAATGCAGTCATCCATCTGGGTCACCAGAATGGGTGCGTGACGTTGTGGACACCGAACCTACCGCACCCCGCCGTGCAACTTCTCGCGCATCTTGGCCCTGTTGTTGGGGTAAGTGTAGATCCGAGCCGGGGAGGGAGGTATATGGCGACGGCGGGAAAGGACGGGACGGTCAAGGTGTGGGATTGTAGAAATTGGAAGGGCGCGGTGAGGGATTGGACAGTGAGGGGTGCTGGACATGTGGAACTAGAGTGGAGTGCGAAGGGGTCGTTGGCTGTGGCCAGTGGCGGAAGTGTGAATGTAAGCTTATAATTCCAACCTTCTCACTTATATACCGATGACGATCTAGATATATACGACTCCGACAATACACACGCCGATGCATACCAAAGCACCCCCGCCTTTGTACCTCACCCACCAGGTCCCCCATCGTCCAATTACCTCTGTGCGTTTCGCGCCGTTCCAGGACGTACTGACGATTGGGCACTCGGCGGGACTTTCTAGCATCCTTGTGCCTGGTGCAGGCGAGCCTAACTTTGACAGCACCGAAGCAGATCCATTCGAAAATAAGAAGGCGAGGCGTGAGAAAGAAGTCAAAGCACTGTTGGATAAAGTTAGTCGTATAATTTGGCAATTCGTATGCTAACTGGTCATAGATACAACCGGACATGATCGCGCTCGATCCTGAATTCGTTGGCTCGCTCGCGCCGCCGTCAAAACTGACGACGGAGACGACGTTTGATGGGAAGCCAGCCGTAGAGATACCGTATGCGCGCTTGCCGAGGTTGGAGCGGTTGAAGGTGTCCGGGAAGGCGGATGAGACAGATGTGGATAATGAGGAAGGGGACGGAGACGGAGACGTGGACGATCCCAATGGGGGAAAGAAGTCAAGGGAAGAGAGGGAGAAGCGGAAGATGAGAGGAAAGGGAAAGAGTCTTAAAAGGTTTGATTATTCTGCTTCGTATTTCCCCCTGATGCTGATGTTTCGTATAGATACCTGCGCAAGCAGCGGAAAAATGTCATTGATCCCACAGCGGTGAGTTCCGTACGTATATTCTTATTGCAAAAGTGGGTTGATTATCATGCATAGATTGCGATCCGGGCGAAATTGGACAAGCAGAGAGAGCAGAAGCTTCAAGCCCAGCGAGCTCTGCAGAGCGGTGATGCAGAAGTGCGGAAGGCGTCTGCTTTAGATCGGTTCAAGCGGACTACGTGATGATGCTATTTGATGATTCTACCAGGTGCTCATGACTGTAGAGTTCTGGCGCCCCAACGAATAGACTCATCCCTATATTGCCAATGCACTCAGCTTCGCGGTTAAAACGTTAATATATCTCGTTATTATCCATTCAGAGAGTCCAAAGAAGTTTATGTGATGAATCGGAAGTCGTTGACAGAAGTGATGGGAACGCACGGAGACTTAGGGAGACTTTTTGACACATTTGTCAGGGGTACGGTGCACCAGGAGTGCCAGGCAGGATCTGAACTCAAGACTTCGAATCCGGAGTGATCATACTAAATCCTAACCATAATACACACAAGCATCCGCTTGATCAGCGCCTCCCACGGTCTTGACTAGTGTTGTGCTCATCGTCGGGAACAACGAGCAGGCTACTTTACTCATTCTTAACCTTTTTCCTTCATTTTTTTAGGTGCACAACACTTTTGTATATATTGTGTTCATAAACTGCTATTTTTATCACCCTGATCACCCGATCACCGTCTCCTATGGTTGATACGCGCCACAGCCTCGGCTAATGTTGCACTCATCATCCCCGATGTTGAGCATGCTATTCCACTCATTCCTGGCCCTTTCCCTTCACTTTTTTTTGGTAGATAACACTTATGAATGTACATATAGTGCTAATCAAAAGTGGTTTTTGCTTTAACAGCTATATGTAACCCATAACAAGCACTCTCCCTAGTTGAGAGGGGGTCTCTTCTCTTCATTGGGGACTGTCTGTAATGCTGTATGGCTGTATATTCATATTAATAACTAAATACATGAATGTGGAGGGTACTGTATGGGGTGGGAAGGGGGGAAATGGGGAGAAGTGACAGAATGAGGGGAGGGGGTACCATCTACTGGGCTTGTACACTATCTACACCTAGAAAAATGTATGTGGAGGGTATAGGGATGTATGTAGAAGTGAGGATTGATGTTGGGAGAGCTGGGAACAAGGTGCTCTCTGTCAGTGCACCTGCATAGAGAGGGAGGAGAGGTGGTTACTTACTTGCATACCTAGGCCTTCCCATTATGAAATGCACATGGAAAGAGAGTATTATGGTCCTATAATAAATGACCTGATGGACCTTCCAGAGGCCTTGCAGTTGTGAGGATAGACAGAAAAGAGCATATGTACTCAGGAAGAGATATACTTACCCTGTGAGATCCATGAGGCCAAAGTGTTCACTTTCTTCAATTCCTAGGTCTAATATAGAAGTAAAATAAAGGTCAGTAACTGTTATGACAGGGGGAGAAGATCCTGGGTCAACAGGGCATGGGTTCCTCATCAGCAGAGGTGAACTATGCTCAGACACTTGAATATAAAAAGTGTTATGCACCTAAAAAATAAAGGGAAAAGGTTAAGAATGAGTAAAGTAGCCTGCTCGTCATTCCCGACAATGAGCACAAGATTAGGCAAGACCGTGGGAGGCGCTGATCAAGCGGATGCTTGTGTGTATTATGGTTAGGATTTAGTATGATCACTCCGGATTCGAAGTCTTGAGTTCAGATCCTGCCTGGCACTGCTGGTGCACCGTACAGGGGCGAATGCCTGTCACATCTTCTTTCTCATCTCTTCTCATCAACGGCTGATAGCGAGTTCTGGGTCGACCCGCTGTCAGCTGATGCTGTCCCAAAGATCCCTGTCTGACACTGAGTGTGCTGGCAGATTATCTGTTTGAATTGGTCTGGCGATCCAAACTTGCTCATGCCTTATAAAACGCCATCCAGAGAAGAATCTGTGTATACTATATACATAGCCATGGGCCCGGAGCCGATTTCTTGCCAAATACATACTTAGTTTGACATTAGTTTGACAGCTTGAAGTCAGGGTTGATACTGGTTGATATCTGTGACATTCAGCTTACTAAGTAAGTACATATGTGACATTGCAAACTGGGAGGTGATCATGATGATCGCAGTCTATGTTCCTCACTATTAGCCACGACGAGCGCGATGTTTCTCCCTCATTTACCAACTATATCTGTTGTGAGTTGACTTGTTCGTGTTCGTCGTGTTCTGTGAGTAAAAGATGAATGCGTCAAATATTAAATATTCGTCGGCTTCCATTCGATCAGTCTAAACTAAATTAACCTAGAATCGAGTTTGGACACGTATTGATCTTGTTCCCTTCGACCGGCTAACTTCCTTTAAGCACATATAAATCCCATGCTTATGATAATAATCTCACTCCCCACGTCCATCGTCTGTCGTTGTTACAATCATGTCCTTAAGCAAGTTTCCGTCCATCTTTCGCAAATCCACCCTGGTATGTTCCTTCCCGCCTTCATCATTCGCTATTTAATATTTATCCCCCCAAGCCCAACGGCACGGTGAATGGTGATGCGACGGCCACATCCACCCAAGCCATCAGGGACGTCCATGTCAGTCATATTTCGTTATGTAGTCTGTCCTTACAAGTTGAGACGACGCTTGTTCTGTCCAGGTTAAGAAAGGTTCCCCATTTACTCAAATTTTGGACCCATCTACCATCGTAAGTACTTTGGACGTGTTATAGCTCACCGATATTAAGGTCTTCTTAGTCGTCTGTCGTGGATGCCTTCAGGCATAAGGAGTCTCTCGACGACAGGAAATTCGCTGTGAGTCGCGTCATCTACTAGCACCATTAGCTTCCAACGACGCGTTTCAGCTTGAGCATGCTCTTACCTTCATTTCCCGCACGGATGAAGGTCCACTTCAAACAGAGCTACAGAACAAAATTGTTGAGCTCTGTACGTGTGCACCTTGGGTGATCGTCAGATGATATAATCATTCTTCTTGTTTTCTTCTGAAGTATACAATGATTTGGGTCACCCGCCCGCGACGAGCATTGGCAACCACTACGCGTGGCGAACGGCTGATGGATCTTTTAATAACATCGATCTCCCGGAAATAGGCAAGGTAAGGCTTCGTGGTGATATTTTATTGACTAGGATTGTAAAGGCTGTGTCAGGCTGGCACCCCATATGCTCGCTCAGTTCAACAATCGCATCCCCTTCCGAAGAACCAATTGCCTGATCCTGGACTCATCTTCGATACGTACGTTCCAGTTATTACTCCATCAAGTAGATATCAATCTTATGATGTTATCATCGACAGTCTTTTGAAGCGGGAAGGTGTGAGTACCCTCTCGTCGAGTGTATGTGATATGTTTTACTAAGCATAACAGTTCGAGGAACATCCTGCTGGGCTATCTTCTTTGATGTTTTCCTTTGCCGCTTTAGTTATCCACACGTGAGTCCAGTGCTGGCATGAAGTATCGGTGCTCATGTATGTTATCATAGTGTTTTCCGTACATCACACAGAAATGTGGACATCAATGAAACCTCATCCTACGTTGACCTTTCGCCGTTGTATGGACATAACCAAGAGGCACAGGACAAAGTCCGTGTTCGAGACGGTCGAGGCTTGCTTCTCCCAGACGTTTTTGCTGAGGATAGGTTACTTCTTCTCCCGCCTGCCGTTTGTGCGCTCCTCGTCTTGTTCAGTCGCAACCACAACGTTCGTGCCTTTTCTGTGACGTGTTTTGAAGTGCTTATCGGGGCCGCAGTACATTGCAAAGAAACTCTTGGATATAAATGAGAGAGGCACTTACGTTGACCCGTCCACGCTGCGCTCGGATAAACCAGCCGAAAAAGCCAAGCTCCTGGCACAGGAAGAGGAACTCTTCCAGATCGCTCGTTTAATTAACTGTGGCTGGTTTGCTTCTGGTGAGGGCAATGACTACGTCGTTGCCGAGTGATGTTTGCTTATTTCATTTAGTCGTGTTTTCGGACTACTTCTCGTGTATCTTAGGTCTGGTTAGAACTGGAAGCAGTTGGAGCTTGGACCCGTTCCAGGTATGAAGATTCGAATTGGTCTTGTTGTCATATCTTAACAAGTCGTGTAGGAAATCAGGAATCAGGATCACTCTGTTTTCGAGCGAGGTAAAGGGAATGCCTGCAGTGTTGAGGTAGGTACTACTTGCGGACGCCGGATCAATGCTGATGCTACCGGATTAGTTCAACTGCCTGTATCGATGGCACGCTACCACTAGCGTAAAGGACGAAGAATGGGTCGCCCAAGTTTTTGAGAAGGTCTTCGATGGTAAAGATCCGGAAGCAGTCACTCCTGAGGACTTTAAGGCTGCTGGGCATAGGATAGCCGCTACGCAGCCTGACATCACCCATTGGACTTTCGGGGAGTAAGCCCCATTTACTTGCAGAGCTCTATGAAAGGGATTGGCTTAAATCAGTAACCTGCTTCTAGTTTGCAACGCCAGGCGGATGGCACTTTCAAGGATGAAGATTTGGCCAGTCTTATACACAATGCGTATGATTGTTGCTCACGACGAGTACGATTTATACTGACGATACGGTAGAACGGAACATCCGGCTGGAGCTTTCCGTGCCCGAGGAACACCAGGTGTGTAGACAACAAGATGTTAAGCAGAGCGAATGATCAATGTATTTGTGATTCAGCTGTCATGCGCCTTCATGAAATAATGGGGATCGAGCAGAACAGAAGATGGGGAGTCTGCTCGCTAAATGATTTTAGGAAGGCAAGTTGCAGTCATCTTCCGGGATATTTTAGGGGTACTGACTTGTCTGTGGCCTACCTAGTTCCTTGGCTTGAGGCGTAAGTGGTCTATATTACGTCCTGACCGTGGTCGAATCAATGGATGTCTCGATAGCATACAAGACCTTCAAGGAGTGGAACCCGAGGCCCGATATTGCTGAAGCTGCCGAGAAGCTATATGGTGACATCGACCATCTCGAGCTATATGTCGGCCTTCAAGCAGAAGATGCCAAGCCTGTCATGGATGGAGCAGGACTTTGTCCTGGTGCATATCTCCTACTTTTAAATTATGGATGATGTATTGACGTTTGGGTGTAGGATATACAATCAGCCGAGCTATTCTTAGCGACGCAATTGCTCTCACTCGAGGGGACAGATTCTTCACTCAAGATTATTCCCCACACAATCTGACTGCTTGGGGATTTGCTGATTGCCAGAGGGATCCTAATGCGTTCGGATTCGGCAGCACTCTTGGCCGGCTCTTTTTACGCAATCTTCCCAACAATTTCACAGAAAATAGCGTATACACTTTCTTCCCTTTGATGACTCCCGACGCCATGAAGACCCATTTGTCGAAGCTGAAGCTGATCGATCAGTATGATTTCACACGTCCCAAAGATCAATCGGGCGTGAAGGAGGTCAATGATTATGCGCAAGTGACTGAGATACTTAGCAATCCTGCTGCCTTTGTATCATCTTATGCCGAACAAGCTGCCAGAGTTATCAACGGCAAAGGGTACGTCGTGAACTACAGCTTGGTTTGTATAGCACATTTACGGTGATTTAGGTTTTACACGGCTCAGCAAGACACGGAAGAAAACAAAATTGCCAAAGCATTGGCGGACTCGCCAGAGGCTCTTGACAAGATCGGGAAATACTTCTATGATACTACTTCTCACTTGATCAAGTCAAATTCGTTCTCGCTCGTCGGTGATAAAGTACGTGGTGTTGACATAGTGCGAGATGTCTTCAGGGTTGTTCCTATATTGTGGGCTGCAGCGGACATCGTAAGTTGCTTTTCCTTTTGACGTCTGATCCCTTCTTATTTTACATTATTCAGGGTGGCATCGAGTTGAAGACAAAGGACCATCCTGATGGCGCATACACCCCTTCAGAGCTGTACGATATTCTGGGTGATATCTATACGTCAGTCCCTTTCTTCAGCATTACTTTGGGACGTACTTACTATTAGTTCAGATTCGTCTTCCTTGAGATTGAACCTGCTAATGTCATGGTGCTTGGTGCCAAAGTCCGTCACGATACTCGCGAATTGTTGGGCCATATCAAGAACCATTTGTATGGTGCGGGTGGTGTACGCGTAAGTAGTCCATGTGTACTCGTTATTAACCACAGGCTCAAGCTTCTTGCCAGGGTTCTTTCACCGGCTTCGTTAGCTCGCTCTTCACCAGGTCCAGGAAACCCGAACACCACGAACTTGTCAAGCGTCTTTCCCAACTTGGGCAATCGTCGGACGACCTCGCTACAAATATTTTGGCTCTTTTGGTCTCGGCGACAGTTGAATTGTCCCTTGGTTGGTAGTTTGTTGCTCGTCCCGTGAAGCAATCTGAAAGTCGTGGAACGCAGCTTTGACTAATATGATAAATCTCTATCTTGGTAGGGAGGAGGGAACTAAGATCTCTTCGTTGATAAAGAGTGCCGATGGCAATGCCTTGCTTGATGGTTATGCGCGCGAGGCTTTGAGTGTGTTGTTCCTTTTGTCTCTCATAAACACGAAATTCATCCGCTCATTTATCCAGGACTTGACCCACCATTCCAGGGTGTATATCGTACGTGATATGGTCAAATTTCGGAGTTTTTGACCGAATAGGAACTGTGCCAGGGGTTGCGACGAAGGATCAAGAAGTCGGAGGTGTTGCTGTCAAGAAAAATGACCGGGTGTTCCTAGACATCGCTTCCGCCAACGTCAACGTCAGTAATGACTAATGGTCTTTGTGACGTTTAGATTATATTCTTCATTGTAGGAATCAGTCTTCGAGTCAGCCCACTCTGTCAATCCTTCTCGAGGCACCAAAGGCTATCTTTCGGTTGATGGACTCTTTGTCCACTTAGGAGAAATGACGACTAAGGTTCAAGTTCTTATTTTCCATCGTGAGGTATGCTCACGGACCTCACCTTCCAGATTATGACGGAGGTCCTTCGAGCCGTCTATGGATTTGAAAATGTTCGTCGGGCGCCCAGGATTTCTGGGGAACTCAAAAGGTCACTCACGGGATGTGCTTCAATCCCTGTGTACAGAGCTGACGAAGTTTCTTTTCAACAGGTTCAAGGACCATTCTCGACCACAGCTCCGCTATGCGTATTTGGATCAACACCAACGTACCTCTGCATGGCCTACTTCATTGACTATACAGGTACGGCTGTTATCATCTTACGTGGGCCTGCGTTGTTATTAATAATGTCACGACAGTATGATGTAACGAAGTAAGGCTGCAGGATAGGATGTTACGCCCTTTGTCAATACTATACTATACTTTTCAATTGATATTATTGATCTCTCGAATTGGCGAAGACCTGACATATCTGAGCGGCCAAACTCTACGACGAGTCCCAGAGTACAACGATGCTAACACTTGAATCGTGCCTAAGACGCCTGATGCTCCCCTCCTGCCCCTTGGTGCGGCACTGTTTTTGTCATATAAGTTGGGGTACGTCAGAAGGACTGACCGTAGCTACCATGTTCTCATTTTGATTAGTTCTTTCTATTTTATTTATTTTGTCCTCTAGTCTCACGTCAAAACTTTTCTGACCAATCTGCGGCAATTGCACACCAACATTATCGCTGTTCGTGAAGTTAAAAGTTCTGATTCACATCTGGTAAAGTATATTGTAAATTTTTGTGCAACCCATATTTTCTCCACAATCATAAATATCAAGAAAAGACCAACACTATGCTCCGAGCTTCTGGATGTCTTTGGTTAACTGTACAAGCAAGTCTTCGATCCTTTCTTGCCGTTTTTCCATCCGGTCCATTCGCCTTTTCCAATCCGCTCCTCCTGCATCATCAGTCACCATCGTATCCATCAGAGACTTCCTTTCTGTCAAGGGTGATTCTTCCCGAATATGGTCAGGACTTTCCGACAGTGCACTCTGCTCAACGGGCGAAGACATCAGCGGGAGCCTCTTCAACACATTGGCTTGCGCTTGATTGATCAGTGACTCCGGATGACGCCTTTGCAGGGACTGCATAGACGATACCCTCCGACGGCTAGCAGGACCATAGCTAATGACAATAGGTCCAGTGGGTCCTGCTGCTGGACTGATGGTCTCTGGCGAATTGTCATGAACCACCAAAGGCTTGAAGACTTGTGCCAGAGGACTGGCGAGGTTCTGTGCAGTGTCGATGCCACGGCTGACCGCGGAGCTCAGCCTTGCTCGAGGAGTAGGTGACATGTTTGAAGGGGTTGACGGAGTATTTGGGCCAGCGAATGAAGGCGAAGGAAGCGGTTGGGAATTTGGAGACGCTTGAGGTTGTTGCTGGCTATCAAAATCATTTCCACTTTCGGCCGTGTCAAGCGCGCTTTCGAACTCTTCTTCGATTTCGAATATCTACAAGGGGCATGAGGGATTCCTCAACATCTACATCTGTTCACGGAGCGTACTGCACTGATATCAGAACCGGGACCCACTAGGCCTTCAAAGAAAGCTGTTGTGATATTAACATCGTAAGTAAACGAAAGAGCACTTGACAGGTGATACTCACTGAGTCTTTTCAAATGACGAGGTAGGGTATCGAAAACCTTTTCAGCAACGGCACCTATGGTGTCGTAGAAGGTGGTTGTCCCACTTTGCTTCGACTGCCGCTCGTACAAAGCAATCAATAACAGGAGAGGAAAACTCGTAAGCCTGGACAACGGGTTGGTAAAAACAGCGGATAGTTGAAGTCCTTTACCTGATCAAAAGAACGTTGACCTATCAACAAGTAACTATTAGCAAGAGCGGTCGTGGTGATAGAAAAGTCAAGAATACCTTGTGGAACCACCTAGGAGAAAGAAGGTAGCTGGCTGGCAACATTACACACAGTGCAATCAAGTTCAGGGGCGGCTGATAAGAAAATAGTGAATCCGCCTTGACACTAAATTGATTAATGAGCATACGCCTAACAGAAAGAGAAGAATGATACCCTTCGATCGTCGAGACGGCTTTCCGGAACATAGCCTGGAGTATGAAAGTTTGGATTGCAATAGTCCTTCCGATGTGTTAGAACAAACCTCCGCAGCAGCATCTTCATTAATTGTGGCGAACGTATTTGAGAGTATCTGCACTCGTAATTACTCACAAAAGAAAAACTAGTCACGATAAGACGTACAGATACGAGAACTGAGGGTGAGGAAGAAAATCAGTGATGGATATGGATATCCAGAACAGACATTAGGAACTGACCAGTAAGCAAGAGCGTGTTGCTTAAGCATGCATAAGTGACCATCAAAATTGGACCAAAAGTAGGGTGGAATTGGGCTAGAAATTATCTGATCAATTTCACGAAGCCCTGGACTCAATATTGCGACTTACTAGCTCGATCAAATCCACTCGCATCGAGTCCGAACCACAGGTCAAGCATCCACCATGCAATCATCCTGTACGTAGTTGTCAGGAAATCTAAGCAGCATGGCTGATGTTGACAAGCTTACCCTACGCTGTATCTGTATTATAACACCGACAAATCAAATCACCTTCTATTGTATGAACAGGAGGATTAGACGAACCCAGCCTGGTTCCGACTGAGACTGAAAGGAAAGATAAATGATGATATCCGCCATTATGGAGCGGTCATATACATACGTCCATAATGCATACAGAAATCCGCAAAAACAGAATGCAGCAATGAACATCAAAACCACGAATTTTACAATCATGGCCCGGAGGGAGAGCACCATGAGATTGTTTTTGAGTGTCACAAAGGCCAATCTGTGTTTGTATAGGACATGTTGCTTGGAAGACCACAAAAGAGTCAGGCTAACCGAGGGAACATGAGGCACGCGATCAAGGCAAGAAAGTCGATCCCCAATTCACGAGCATAGAAACCTATTTCGATAAGGGCAATGCGTAAGAATCGTTAGACGTCGTGAAGCGGGTAAACACACTATTGTAATAGGCTCCGTAGAGACGGAGGAATGCGTATATGCAAAAAGTTGTTACTAGAGAATGGTTAGACGAACAAGCAGAAGTGTTGGGAACAACAGACCAAATGCTAGATCGAACCCGTTCTATTGCGTTGTCAGTGCTAGCTATATCCTACTACTCAGATGACGAACCCATGTACCCTTAAAATAAACTCAAGAGGAGTTAGTACGAATTCGTATATACGAAAAGTGAACGAAGAACCTTTAATTCCGTGTTCTTGCATCGCGGCTACCTTCTCAAGAGTGAATCCCAATGCGTAGACCATAAAAACTATTTCGGACATATTGAGCTGGTCCCGTTCGCTTACTTCAATAGTTATGATGAATAAGAAGAAGAGGATAAGGAAGCTAGATGTGGGGGGATGGATAAGAAAATTACACAACAAGTTGAACAGCCTCGTACTTCAGATATTCCAAGACTGAGCGAATGGCGGGAACTTTCAGGCTATCAAAAAAGTGAAAATAGTCAGACAGACTACTTTAAAAACACACGGACCGGTAATGATCCAGAAGAGGAGCCTTATGAGGATCATAAAAATGTATTGGCGTTTTCTTGTATGTCTAGTGCATTCATTCAGGGACACGTGGAATGCACGGCATTGGAAAAGTCACTTACATCCGAGAGAATTGAATGACTGCTTTCCGCTTGATAGACGCATTTGCCACTACGAATGATCAGATAATGCAAGGCGCAGTCGAAAGGAAAGCTTAACTTACACCCATATGGCATTGATGACTTTCTGACAAGATGAGCTCTTGATGAATCCTTTCGCCTTACCGAGGATAGCCAACTCAATTGCGTTTCCAACCCTCTCCTCTAATTCGTCGTCTCTTTCCTCCCTAGCCCGGTCCAAGATGTGCGGATCGGCTCCATTGTAAACAGGCCAAGAAGTCGTAAGCGTCAACGTCAAGTGAAGCATACTGTTTCCGTATTCACGAAAGGTACGAATGGCGAGAAGCTCGCAAAGTTCAGCACGCGAACGAGACAGGGTGACGGTGAGAATGTTGTCATCGCGCAGGAAATGAACGCGGTTAAGCAAGAAACAGAATGGGATTGACATATTGCCATCTCGCTGGAGTGCTATGTACTTTTCAGTGAGGGGTTGAACGAGGGTGTAAGTGATGTCAGGCGCCGTTAGCTACTGCAATGTTAGCTCAGAACGAGGTGTGAAAAAGAACAAGGTATGCCCACGGCTTCATAGGTCAAAGGTGTGTCTATATCATGGATTAAACTTCATTGATGGCACGAGACATTCGCAAACGCACCGATGAAATGCTATAAATACCCCATGTGAGGATAGGATTAATTTCAGGCATAATATGTAATAATTGAATATGATTCGAGTTGTCTATTAACCACAACATTCGGGAAAGGGGATGGGAGATGCCACTGGTAGCAATCATATTGAAATGGCGAAGAAACTGCAAAAAAAGTGGTTGCCAAGCAAAGAAGACTGACCGTAACGTCCTGAGGATGTGAGCCATTTTAGCAACTCAGAGTCATAGGCATTGGCATGGCATAGCATACCGATCTTATCATGTGAATAATAGGATAAACTGGGGTGGTTTCGACATCCTCGCTGCCAGTACTTGTCAGTTATGAGGGTACTTTCGGAAAGGAGAAATGGACTGACTACCGCAGCAATGGCTGCAGTTCAGGTTCAAGTTGTGATTCGGTCATGGTAATGAGACTTCAAACCTCTTCAAACATGGGAGAGAAACAGTTCTACCTTGGCGCGTTGTTTGGCGTTGCTTGCCTCCACAGTGGAGCTTTGTTACCTGGGGTGTTGCCCTGGATAGATTTGTTGTAAAGGCAATCATGGACTGCAATAGGATTATTACATTGTATTGCGCATGAAAAGTTGAATAAGTAGGGTCCTGGAAGACGCGGCAGAGAGCTTGTACGCGCTTTGTCGCGTTGCACTGCGACAGGGGAATCACCTGACTTCCCGTGACCCCGACTCTAAAACCAGTCTAAACCCCGAGCTCATCGTTATCCTCGTCTTCCGCGCTTTCCGTCATCATGCAATCGGGCCCAAGAGCCCCTGGAAGCACCCAGCCTCCAGTCAAAATATATAATGCCGTGTACTCCTCTGTTCAGGTATATTCATCCGGAGCCCTTCGTGTCTGCTTCTCACACCGTCGCGTCACATTCCACAGGTCTACGAATGTATGATCAGAGGCATTGCTGTCATGCGCAGACGCGGAGATTCTTATGTCAATGCGACCCAAATCCTCAAGGTCGCTGGCGTCGACAAGGGTCGGCGCACAAAGATCTTGGAAAAGGAAATATTACCTGGTAAACACGAGATCGTGCAAGGAGGGTACGGAAAATACCAAGGAACTTGGTATGCGTGGTTGTATCTCTGTTTTCACGCGCTCTTTACTGATTTTCTGAACCTCTAGGATCCCGCTTGAGAAAGGCCGTGAGATCGCCTTGCAATATGGCGTGGCACCATTACTGTCCCCTCTCTTTGATTTTACACCCTCCACGAATTCCCTAGCGGCGCTTCCCGTTGGGACTCCTGGTGATACAATGTCGCCGCGTCCACTCTCTGCTTCCTCCTCATACTCAAGCCTGGGAGCTACTGGCAATTACATGCCATCAATACCTTCTTCGTTGGCACCACCCCCGATTATGCCAGGTTCCGCTCTCCGTTTGTTAAATCAAGGACGAGCACAGGGTCTGTTCACTCCCTCTACGTCAGGTTTACATCCTTCATCGCGAGCTTCAGGCTTCGCGTCGCCTGGGCCTTTGGCGGCAGGGGCACACGGCCAGTCTTCGTTCTCTTCATCATCACAAACACCACCTCCATCTTCCTCTCTGAAGCGACATCATTCCGAAGCGGATGTCGATGTCCATGGCAACCATGTCCCTAGTCATTATACTTCCTCCTTCCATTCCGCTTCTCAACCGCTTCCCCTTGATTCGGCAGCAGACATCCAGATGGCTGACAGATCCCGCCCACCATCGACAGGGCCGCATTTGAATGGTGATGGTGATGAGGGACCATCACCATCGAAGCGTGCCCGCAAAGAGCTCTCTCCCCCGCATCCCCCATCATCTCAACATATTTCCTGGCAGTTACCTCCTAGAACTCAATCTCAGTCTACATCTGGTCTCCGAGAATCACAGGTTACACCTCAGCCAGGCCACAACGGCATTTCGCGTCCACCAAGTTCGCTCTCAGGTAAAATCGGCCCTGGGAGTGGTAAGCGCCCATCCCCCGATCTCGACGTTCATTTGTCACGCTTTGCATCAAAACCATCTGCGCCTCGCTTCCCCGGCCCACCAGCTCCTACGAAAGACAACCGTCGAGCAGCAATCATAGCTGCCATATGTCAACGTGACGACCCTGTTCCTGTTCTCGACCTTCTCCGGGAAGTTACACTTGATCAACAGAGCGGCTCCTCTTCATTCGACGTGGATACGATAATTGATAATCAAGGTCATACTGCCCTGCACATTGCAGCCAGTTTGGCGCGCCAGCATATCGTCGATTTCCTCATATCCAACGGAGCTGATATACATCGCGGGAATCATCTCGGGGAAACACCACTTGTTCGGGCCTGCCTCGCAACTCACAATACCGACCAACAAACATTCCACACGCTTGTAGCTACCCTTAATCAATCTATCCGCACCCTTGATACCTCCCGAAAGTCCGTCGTTCACCATATTGTCTCGCTAGCGGGTGTCAAAGGGCGCGCAGTCACGGCTCGCTACTACCTAGACCAGATATTTTATTGGATTGCACAACATCAAGGGGGCGACTTCAAATCGCTTGTTGATTTGCAGGATGAGCACGGTGACACAGCTTTGAATATTGCTGCAAGAGTCGGCAACAGGAGCCTGGTGAGAACTCTACTCGACGTCGGTGCGAATCGAATATTACCGAATAAACTTGGCCTGAGACCGGGTGACTTCGGTGTTGAGACAGAGGTTGGTGATACTAATGTTCATCATGCCATTCATTTGCTAATGTTGTACTGATATTATAGGAGCTAAGTGGCGGACCTCGAGCTGAAGATATTCTATCGACTTTACGAAGTGGACCCCCAGTTCCAGTTCAAAAGAGCCAAGACGTTATTGCTGGTAACTACATGCCAATACCATATCCTCTCTCCTCACGTTTTCCTCTAGACATGACATCAATGATCCAAAGTTTAAGCACCGACTTCCAGGGCGAGCTTAAGGCTAAGCAAGACGCTCTTGATGTTACGCAGGCACATCTTCGCGCTGCGACGCGTGAGCTCGCCGAGCAGCGGAAACAAATAACATTGTGGCAAGCACGGTGTGGGGAGCTTGATCAGATCACTCAGCGTGTACGCAACGTCGAAAAGGCTCTCAATGACGAAGACCAGTTTGACTGGACGGGGCGTACTGATCTGAACGGCAACGACGCACGGGATTCCGTTGGACCTGCCTTCCAACGGAGAGGGTCGAACTCGACGATGGTAGGGATTGGTGGTGCTGTGGATATCTCGTTTAGTGTCGATGCCGAGCCACCGATGCCAACGGGTGATTCGGTAGCTAGTTTAATCAGGCTGAGAAGGTTGAAGATGTGGCATTTGAGGATGGAAGAACTTATGAAAGCAAGGCTGAAGAGTTTGCAGGGAGCCAGTGCTGAGAAAGAGTATCAGTGTAAGAAGATTGTGGCTCTGTGTACGAGTATTCCGATCGACAAAGTCGAAGACGTAAGCCCCCCAGTTTTACATGACTCACATGTTCATATTTTTTTTTCCTTCGGTACAGATGCTGGAAAACCTAGTTGTCGCCGTGGAAAGCGAGGCCCAGATCGTGGATATCGGTCGTGTGTCTGGCTTCATGCAGAAGGTGTGTAACTCCCTTTTCTAAGTTTTAGTTCTTCCCTTACACGTAATCGGCTCAGGTTCGTGATGGCATTATTTAATTGGGACTGTCCATGGCATTCATTGTACATGTGTCATAAAATACTGCACGCATTTGTAAAAGTTTCGCAATCGACCATTGATAATTTTAGGGTTTGAATCTGGAGACTATCTTACATATCTCTTACACATCCTCTGGGGCGAAGAGCTGGAAGTTACGGTTGTATGTACCTGATGCGAGGAGGTTACCATCGCTTGATATATCCACCGACATGACTTTCCCTGCATCGGTCGAGAGGGTTCGCAAGAGTTGCCAGTCATCTGCGCTCCATAGCTTGACGAGACCGTCGTAACCTGAACTCGCGAAGAATAGCCCAGAACGATATCTCCACTCCTCCATGAGGTTGTCGTGACCTGTCGAGTCGGGTGTATCGTGACTGGTGTTGTCAATGTCTACCCCATCCATGGCAACATCTGACGCCGGAGGGGAGGGTTTGAAGTAAAGGTCATTGGCGTAGAAAAATCGGATATCCGAGACGTTCGAGAGGTGTGCTGGGATCGTATATATTGCTTTGAGGGAACGCATATCCCATATGCGAATAGTGTCGTCGCCGGCGCCGGTCGCAATTTGGTACCTGAAGGAAACAAAAACAAAAAAAGAGCGGTGAATATGTGGTCGATACGATATCGAGGAGAAAACATCCGAACCCATTGGGTGAAAACCCAATCGAAAATATTGCTTGTATGTGTCCATCGAGAACCATGGCAGATCTCCCAGTTCGCAGGTCCCAGACGCGGCCGATGGCATCAAGCCCCCTGACCAATGTGCCGTAAGTTTGGCTTCCAGCGACTTGCGGGTGACGCAGACATACCCGGATGCGGCCAGAGCACCATCATTTTGGAATTCTACACAATAAACCTCTTTCGAGTGACCTTCTTGTAAAAGAAGTTCCTCGGATGTATTGACATCCCAGAGCCGCCACGTAGTATCGAAGCTGGCGCTCGCGACATATTCTCCTGACGGGTGGAAAGCTACCCGGCATACACGAGCTTGATGTCCTTTCATTACTGACAAGGGAGATTCACTGAAAAGAGATTCGTTGATATAATCGGAGAGCCAGGTATTTCAGCCCACCTATTGATTGACCACAAGTTTACATTCCCCTCCCCACCACCACTTACAAGATTCACGAGGTCTGGATTCCTTGACAAGGTGGCCTGCGGATGCCATGCAACACCTCCTACTCGATCACTGTGTCCTATGGTTGCGTGATTGAATTCATGGGGCACAGGCAATCCAGCAGCGCGACGCACCTCGCAAAGACCGAATCGGTGTACATGCAGGGACATTCCACAGTTTTACTGTTCCAGACCAGCTGCCAGTTGCAAGAATTTCATTATTAGGCGCAAATCGTACTTGGGATATTGGCCTGTCGTCTCCGATCTGTGAGCCTAGATTGGCGAATTTCTTGAAGTGATGTGAACAAGTCCGACAGGATGGGAAGATAAGATAGACGCACTTTGACTTCTGTGAATACTTTTTTTCGGATATCGACTATTCGACCAAGGTCCATTCTGCTGTCTATTCGCTGTTGGGCTATGCGCTTTTGAGCTCTGCCAAAGCAAGCAAACGACAAAGGAGTGTAGTAAGCACCTTGAACTTCACCTATCTGTAGCATAAATCCAACCTGGGAAGAGAGAACTCCGCTAATCGTCTTCGCGCTTCCAAGAGCTCTAGCGTGCCTGGAGAATAGAATTCTTCAACCTAGTCTCGATATCAGGTCCAACTGACCGAATAGAGTCATAAGAACACGTACTTCATCATCGCTCTCTTCTGAAGACTCCTCATCGACATGCATAGCATCGTCTCCGCGTGCCGCGTTAATTTGAGACAGGACATATATGAGACGGTCTCGACGATCTGCAGCCTATGAGAGATTCTGAACACAGCTTATGGCCAAATTGGGGTGCACGCACCCGTTCACCAAAGAGTGTGATAGGCTCTCCAATTTCTCGAAGTCGCGCCTTGACACGGTTGTCGTCAGTGGGGACGGCCATACCAGTCCTTGCCATCTTCTTCCGATCTAGCTCTTTCAGAACAACCTCATTTTCCCTTCTTGCGCGCTCCGTTCCTAGGTAATTCCCATCATCTATAAGCGTGTCGAAGGTGAGTTCGGTCATGGCTGCCACTTGTTGAGTTTCTCGCTTGTGTGTTCTTGTTTGTAGAAGTCTAAAGCAACGCCCTTTGGCAAGCAACCTCTCAGTATGATATTACTTGGTACTTGCAAGGAATACAAGCAGCAGCAGCCAACTGTCTAGTAACTAACTTGGAATCTGCTTGGTATGCCGGATTCAAACCGTCCTTCTGGCTGTTTTCCGTATTTTAATTGCCAAATCGGAAGAATCAATTGGTCACGCTTTGGCGAGCGTCAGGGCAACGATTACGAGGGTGATGAACATTTCATGTTCGTCCCTGTCAATCACATTCAGTGGATCCGTTTAGATTATTCCCTTTAACTCTCAATTCCTTTTCGTTGTTATCTCGCATTATCTCGTCGCAATACTCCCATGTATCAACCAGGTCCCTCGAGCCCCATTACCGGGCATATGAACCAACAACATCATTTGAATCCCGAGCAAAGTTCCAATAAGCCTCAACCAGCTGATTGTATGATGAGAACTTTCTTAGGCTGACTGCTACTCACTTTTCACTTATTAGATGTGTATTTTGAAAGGAGTACAACAGAGTTCACCTCTGACGCCGTCGCCCGGTCCACCGCCGCCAAACTGAAACTTGAGTCATATTATAAGATCGCTGTGGATGCAGCTATTGAACGTAATGCCAGGTTCGTATGCAGGGCTTCTCCTGTGAATCGATCTTGAACATGGGATTCCTCAAAGGCGCATTGAGATGGAGACCAGATTGACCCAGACCCACACGAATGATGCGAAAGAGCGCGAGATACGCAAATATAGCAGGACTGAATCCCAACATTTACGATTGAAAAGGACGAAGATCAAGTTGACTGACTTCCGCACAGTCAAGGTTATTGGGAGGGGTGCGTTTGGAGAAGTGTGTGACGCTAAACCAGTTATCATTCCTTGTAGCTAACGCGTTTTTTTATCTATGTAGGTGCGGTTGGTGCAGAAGGTGGACACCGGCAAGGTTTACGCGATGAAGAGTTTGCAGAAAGCGGAAATGTTGAAACGCGATCAGGTGCGGTTGTCATCTTCCGTTCTTTCACGAAGCTAGACAATTTTATGGAATGGTCTGTATTGCAGCTGGCCCACGTCCGTGCAGAACGGGACGTTTTGGCAGAGTCGACATCCCCATGGGTCGTGCAGCTTTTCTACTCGTTCCAAGATCCACTCTATCTCTATCTAATCATGGAGTTCCTGCCCGGTGGCGACCTCATGACTATGTTGATGAAATACGATGTCTTCTCAGAAGACGTCACCCGTTTCTACATGGCCGAGTGCATACTGGCAATCGAAGCTGTTCACAACCTTGGATACATTCATCGGTTAGTTCTTTCATTCCGGCCTTGCACCAATAGTCCAGGGGTACTGAGTTGTCGGGATGTAGTGACATTAAGCCCGATAATGTGCTGATCGACAAGAACGGACACTTGAAATTGTCTGATTTTGGACTTTCCACTGGTCTACACAAGACTACAGATGCGGAATACTATAAACGTTTTCTAGAACCAGAGAAGACCCAAAATCCCGCCCGTAATAGTGTGCAAGTAAACCCAATCAATCTGACGATGAGTCGAGAACAGATTGCCACGTGGAAAGCTAATCGACGGAAACTGGTAATGCTCTTCGCGAATTCTTTCTCCGCGTTCTGACATCTCTTAGGCGTATTCCACTGTCGGTACACCGGACTATGTGAGATACAAGAAATATATTTAAACAACGACTCACAGTTGCTCTGGTCAGATTGCGCCGGAAGTCTTCCTGATGCAGGGATATGGAAAGGAGTGCGATTGGTGGTCGTTGGGCGCAATCTTTTTTGAATGTCTCGTTGGCTATGCACCTTTCTGTTCAGAAAACCCTGTCGACACGTACAAAAAGATCATAGATTGGCCAAATTACCTGTTCTTCCCTGAGGAAGTTTTCATCTCAGTCGAAGGAGAGGATCTCATCCGTGGGTCAGAAATATCGTCCTGTTCCATTTTACATCATACTGACTCATTTATCTCCTTTAAGCATGATGTCATGGGCGGAATCACGTCTGACGGTGAACCAGATCAAAACACACCCATTCTTCTACGGCGCAGACTGGAATGCTTTGCGCCACATCAATCCGCCATTTGTTCCTCGCCTGCAGTCCATTACAGATACAACGTACTTCCCAACCGAAGATCTTGAGGATACGCCCGACCAGCTTGCACAGGTGGAGGGGGTTGGAGCAGAGAAGGATCTGGCATTCCTTGGGTAGGTGTTTGCACTTGCGTGGCTTACGGAAAGGCGCTGACGACCTGATGTCATTTAGGTTTACATTCAAGCGCTTCACGGGTGGTCCACAGACATCTGGATAATGATAACCACGTTGTTTGGAGTCCAGACCGGATATCTATAATTGTACAATATGCCTTGATAGAAGGACCACGGCGTTTGCAATGGCAATGGTATTGGCATTGGCATGGTATCTACTGTGAGCTCGGCATTATACCTGGCCAGGTTACAAGTTGCAACCACCGTACCGTTTTGAACACCACTCGGAGTACAGATTGAGTGTACGGTAGCTTCAGCTGTGGTGGTCCGTGTCTCAATTCCCAGAAATGGAACGGAAGAATTTGACTACTGTGTCCCAGAAGATCATAAGTATGTAATATGTAACGTTTGCCCGGGCCCCTGCCAGTTGAATACCACCGGACCCGCCACACCTGGAAACGAAAAGGTTGAGTTTGGACGATGCGAATACTAGAATCCTCGTTATACTACCAGGCAGATGACTTGCATAGTTGATTCTAAGTAGAAATGTTCTGATGTTGTGTAAGTCAGTAGTTCGTTTATCGTAATAACAATTTTGTAACACAAATGTGTACACAAGCTTCTCTTTTCTATTACTGTCTACGAATTATATATGTTTAATTGAATATTTCTAATCCTCCTATCTACACCCTCACACATGCGCAAATGAATATGGTCCAGAAACGACGCCGTGTTTCCTATGTGATACCACCGCCATCCTACGTCCCCCGTCTTCTACAGCTTCCTCCCCGTGGCCTTTCGCGACTGGGGTCGGTTGGGCCTCTCCTGATACCAGCAGAAGGCCACACAGCAGATGACGAACGGACCGTGGAGAAACGGGACAAGCATTCCCGCCATCGGCTGGGCGTGTCCTCTCTCGTGCTTGACACGTCGACGCGACTCGTTGGTCGTGGTGCGCCGGAGGGCATATTATATTCTGGGGGGAGGGATGGTATGATTATGTCGTGGGATTTAGGTATTCCCATGAAAAAGCGGAAAGCGAGGGAGGATTCGGAGGGTGGGTTGAAACGCTCTCATGGGAGGTGGGAGATTATCACGGGATGGGTAGACCATGGGATTGATGAGGAGGGCGAAGATGTGGGTGATTTGAAGCAGAGTGATGGTGACATTCTGGGAGACGTTACGGCCAGTACCAGGAAACGGCAGAAAGCCAAACGCAATTCTATTCCGTACGAAAATCAGTGGGAGACGGATGTTGCTGCCTTCAAACCCGGAAAAGTGAAGTTCGCTGTTTTTGCCATGCAAGAATCTCCGGCACTGAATGTTCCATGATAGCCTACCGAGTTCCGTCAATGTGTACAGGCGAATATGGATTGGATCAACGATATATTGTTGTGCAACTATAATCAGACAGGCAGGTTCATTTGTCAGTTCGTATTTTTTCTTCTCTGAAGTATGAACCAGTCATCTCTGCGTCATCCGACGGCACTGTTAAATCCTGGAGCCCTCACTCTTCAAATTCTTCAGACCCCTCGACCCTCGGCACGCACACTGATTATGTGCGATGTTTAACACATTCGTAGTTGTTCCTATCTTCATGTCCCCATCGCGCCTTGTTCACGTTCTCCTTTCACAGACGAGAACAAAGTTGGGTAGCGTCTGGTTCATTCGACAGGACGATCAAACTCTGGGACCTCAGCCGTTCAGAGCAACACGACGCGCTTGTTACGCTCAATCCTGCAGATGCGAACGCGCCGAAGTCTTCTGTATATGCGTTGGCAACCGATCCCTTTGGGCACACCATTGTATCTGGCTCTCCAGAGCGTGTCATCCGGCTGTGGGATCCACGCACAGGGAAACGGACAGGTGCGTTATCCTTGCTTCTGTAAAAATCAGTAGCCCATCTGCCTGCAGGGAAACTTGTTGGTCACACAGACAATATTCGGGCAATCCTGATATCCGATGACTCGAAATACGTATGTGCTCAGGGTGTTTTCTCCCAGCCACAAGTACTAACCTGCCTCAATAGCTTCTCACTGGATCTACCGACGGTGTGTGTGATCTAGTTATGCTATCGCCTCGCTCATATCTCCCTAGCATCCATCAAGCTGTGGTCTCTGGCATCACAACGATGTCTGCACACATTTACTCATCACACCGAATCAGTCTGGTCGCTTCATTCTTCTCATCCATCGTTAGAGACATTTTATTCGGGCGATCGTTCTGGTCTGGTTTGCAAAGTAGATGTCGAAAACTGCTCAGACATTTCCGAGGGTGAATGTGTGTTACTTTGTCAGGATGCTGACCCCACTACGCCCTCTTCAGACGGGGTCAACACTATTGTCGCCATGGACGACAATCTCGTCTGGACAGCTTCAGGCCGCTCGAGCATTAAACGCTGGCTTGTGCCTCAGTCAGTCCAGAGATCGGCTTCTGTCACTGATCTTGACTCCGAACACCATCGGAGGACAGAATCACCCGTCTTTTTCCGACACAAGGATCGCGGCGAGGTATCCCCAGAGCCAGATACCCGTCCGTCAACAAGTCATGGTCCTGGAGCCTCGTTTCCACCCTCTATCATGTCTGCCTCACACGATGACGAAACAGAAGCCACACGTAACGGTATTCCGTTCGAGAGCCTAGTTCGTCTTGTATCTCCCAATGAACCGTTCCCAAGCTACTCATCGCCGAGAGGGCACGATCCCGAGGTTGCCACCCTATATTCAGCCGCATCGATCAGGTCTGTTCCGCGCAATATCAGGCTTCACTCACCAACGCAGGCCACTTTCAAAGATAGCCCCCTCCGAAGTGGAAGAACGGAAGACTCAATGCATCTCTCACGTACCGCACGCACAATGTACGAGGAGCGAGATTTGGCGACCAACGCCGTTCCTCTCCGCACCGAGCCCGATGATATTATTCTTGGAGAGCACGGGCTTGTTCGGTGCACGATTCTGAACGACAGGATCCACGCTCTTGTTGTCGACACGTCGGGTGAAGTGGCGGTTTGGGATATTGTGCGAGGAGTATGCATGGGCAGATTTCTGCCTGACGACGTTGCAACTGCAAGCACCGCGGGGAGTGTGGCTGGTGAAAGTAATGGGGACCATGAGAGGAGCCCACGGGAAGCGCTGGAGACTGTGCGAGAACGCATTGAAGGCGAGGCCGTTATTTCGTCTTGGTCAAGCGCAGACACAAAAGCTGGGGTTTTGATGGTTCACTTGAACGAAAAATGCTTTGACGCCGAAATATACGCGGATGAGGTTGGGTTCGCCCAAGATCGACGGTTCCACGATGAATCGAAGAGTGAGTTCATCCATAGTATTCATCCGGACTTTGGCATCTTATACTTTATTTTATTTAGTAAACATTGGCAAATGGGTGCTGCGCAATCTCTTCTTAGGCTTCATACGTGAGGAACAACGTAGTCGACGTGCCCAGGATGACGCAACCGGTAACTCTGACGGTATTCTCACTCCCAGCCTTACACGTGTCAGCTCATCGATAACTCAACCCGACCTCCGAATCGATATTCCTCACAGACCAGCTTCATCATCTCCGGATTCGTCCAAGAAGCCAAGAAACACCGTACCCAGCAGTACTGTCTCTTCAGCCAACATGATACCTGCTTTGCCACCAACAGAAGCGCTCCCGCCTTCGTCACCTTTACTGACACCAATGGTACCCTTGCAAATTCAGGACGTCTCCTTCCCACCGCTTCCTCTGCCTAATGCAGATCACGTGACATCCACCCCGCTTCGAGCACGATCGGGCACGATTGACCATGGGAACACTGTGCTTTCTGGCACCGTGAGAGAAAGCGATAGCTTTTCGAGGGCACGATTGGCTTCACAATCGGGGCCAGCACCGGATGATCTCAATGGACCGCCGCAGATATCAAGCACGCCTGGCGGTATCATGGGCCGACTCAAGAACTTAGGCGGCAAGATGACGAACAAACGACCAGCCAGTGAATTCAGCAGTTCGCCAGTTCCGAGTAGCAACGCTCCTACGGAGGCGATTACCGTTGAGGTACTAATATGTGACATCTTCTTGCTCCATTTGTGATTCATTTCAATTTCAGGAAAACCTGCCTCCCACGGAGAAAAGGATCCTGACGCCTTTGGAGGTTTTACTCTCGGGCCCACTAAGCCCTCCACCGTCGATTGAGGCACCAACCTATACGTTTCCCCATAATACCATTTTATTCATTTCAGAAGAAATTTCTCCCAGCTTCTTCACTACGGTGTATCGAGGATCGGTTGCGAACACGAAGTACGACGTACAAATCCTTGAAGAGGCGATGCCGATGTGGCTTATTGAGTATCTCTTGATGAGCAAAATGCCTCCTCTGTCCGCGCCTATCAAAATAAGTTTTGTCTTAATACCTTGGCCGACGAAAGACCCTAAGGAAAGGCTTCCGGAGTTACTGAATACGTGAGCTGTGTTTGTCTTCATTCGTTTTTAACTGCTGAGGGACATTTTAACAATGCAGCCAGCAGTCAAAGCTAACTGCTAGCCGATACCTGCGAGTCCGTAAACTCGTCATCCATGTATGTTTTGTCATTCATGGACCAACATTTGCACGTATCTTATCATCCCGTTGCAGGTACAGGAAAAGCTTGATAAAGTTCCAGCCAACTCAAGATCTGATGAAGAGCAGAACCCGAAGCCCCTGCCAAGGGCTGAAGACGTTTACGAAATTCTTTGTAATGATGTGGTAATGCCCCTGGGCATGAGCTTGGCTGCCATACGCCAGTGCGTGTGGAAGCATGCTGCAGAGCTGGTTCTGCATTATCGTCGGATTGAACCATCACGAGCTCCTCAAGAACGTCGGCCTTCAGTATGATCAGCCCGCGCACCCTTGTATAGATCGTTATTTATCCAATACTTATGTCAGGAAATTCAGCGCACAGTTCTCCGCTTTTCACCACCTGCCACCTCGCGAGAAAGTGATTCTTTCCGCGTTTTGCATTTTATAGAGATCTTCAGCAAAGCCATAAATAAAATGTGATGGTATGTAGAACGTTAGACTCCTCAAAACTGTTCTATGCGCTGTATATTGATTACCATGCCCCATGAGGTAGTGTTCGAATGTTCAGACACACTGGGGACTAGATGCATGCTCTAACCAGTTCTAGGTGGCTCATGAGTCTCGATATTTTCAGAGCACACAAACTTAGCACTAAGTACTTACAGAGACCTTTTATCCCACCTCCTCAAGAAGAACCCAACACCGAGCGCCCCACTCACTGTTGTTATCAGTATAGCCCAGATTACAACAGCAAAAGGCTCGGCAGTCTCCTGCCACGTCCCACCCATCAAAAGCGGACGGGCAAGCTGAGCGACGATGAGCGCGATCTCACCGCGCGCGACCATAGCAAGTCCAATGAGTGTCGCAGAGTGAGCGTGCGACATTTCTGGAGCAGAAGTAGACTTGGTTTCTTGATTTTCGTCCACCTCGCGACCTGGAGTAGTACTTCTCCCCCCAGGGTCACGGGAATTCCGAGTTTTCGTTCGATTTGTATTTCTCCTTGCTCCACACCACCCAAGCCCGGAGTGAGGGTCAGGCCAGACTAGGAACCAGAATCCAACGACAGCCTTCGCAAGGATCATTAGTAGGGAATAGACGAGGCCTCGCCATATAACGCGTCTTGAACCGTCTGCAGATACGAGAGAGCGGATGGGAAGCGCTGTCCCGATGGAGGCGAAGAATATTGGGGAGAAGATACGTTGGAGGAGCGGGAGTAAGTATTTTGTGAAGGTTTCGAGTGGGGTAAGATGGGGAGAGGGGGAAGTGGCTATGTCGTGACAGTCCGATCTCAGATTCTGGGATGGCGATAAAGATACGTAGGATAGAAATGTCCCAGCAAGATATGCTCCAAAAAGTTCACTCGTTCCTGCATACCTAGTACCAGCAACAAAACCCGATAACACAGAGACTATCCAGAATAGTTGAATCTGCTCACTATGTGTTATATTCTTCCACATGGGAGGAACCTTCGTTAAAAATTTACGAAGTAGATATGCCAATGCGGGAGTGACAAAAGCAAAAGCGAACGAAACGAGGATGGGGCGGACGATAGTCTGCCAGGAAATGGTCCCAGATGAACTAGATCCTTTGTAGGGAAGACTCTGAATGATGGCAGCAAACACCAGACCCGTGATGTCATCTAAAAGTGCTGCACTCATCAAGACTGCACCTGTCCTTGTCTGCCTGAGTTCGGGCCGCAGCAACGCAAGTGTTGTACCGAGGGAGGTGGAACATAATGACGCTCCAGCGCCGAATGCCTGCAATGTGGTATAGCCAAACCCAAAATGCAGAAGCAAAAGAGAGATTGCGATTGGAAGAATGACCCCACACAATGCCACTGAAAGCGAGAGGAGGATATTGTGGTATAGAAGGTTGATGTCAGTGGACAACCCTGCTTCGAAAACGAGGAGGATGAGGCCGATGTAACCGAGGATTATGAAAGTGCTTTGAATGTAAGCTGGGAGAATGTTTGAGGCTTCAGGTCCAAAGATGATACCGACGGACAACGATCCAATAAGCCCTGCATTGATAAGTGAAGAGAATATATCTTCAGCAACGTTGAGAAGATATAGAAACGAAGAAATTGTGAGGAGGATTGGAAGGTTTGGAGCTTCATATGCGACTATACTCATAGCCTAAGAAGTTCGAACCCGACGAGGACATTTGCTTTCGTGGATACAAGCAAGTCTGCATTATCCGTTTAGCAAATTGAAATATTGGACTGGAGCTTTGTCAGGATCCAAACAATATACGTTCCTTCACTGCCAGCAGATATGGCCGCCCCAATGAAACTTGCAATTATTGGTGGTGGTCCGTCTGCCTTTTATGTGGCGTCCAGAATCCTTTCCTTGTTACCTTCGTTGCCATCTCTCAAGGTTCATATGTACGATCGCCTCTGGGCACCACATGGCCTCGTCAGGTACGGTGTAGCACCAGATCATCCGGAAGTCAAGGCAAGTGTATATTAACACTGCTGATGCGCCGATGCACATGGGTTCAGGTGACATACGGAATGCCAAGTTCGTACCCATGTGCGGGACATCATTTGTTTTCAGGTTGATTAACGTATTTTATTATTGGCAGAACTGTACACACAAGTTTGATGCTACAGCTGCAGACCCGCGGTTTCGATTCTTCGGGAATGTCAACATCGGCGATACCCAACAACTCATACCTCATACGTTGCAGCTTCCATTGTCTTCAATTTTTAGGAATTACACCCATGTAGTTTTTGCAACAGGCTGTACCGTGCCCACTCTTCACCCATCAATACCGCCCTCTCCATATTGTGTACCTGCCCTTTCCTTTGTCCACTGGTATACCCAACACCCATCTCGGCCACCACCTCCACCCCTTGAAAAACTCACGCATGTCTCTCTCATTGGAAACGGAAATGTTTCTCTGGACGTCGCGCGAATGCTTCTGACATCTGTATCCGTTTTGGAGAAGTATGATGTACCGCAACCAGTATTAGAAGTCCTATCCCGGTCCCAGGTCAAACATGTATCTATTATCGGCCGACGGGGTCCACTCGAGGCTGCTTTCACGATGAAGGAACTTAGAGAAATGATCAACCTCCCAGAGGCGTCAATGGTCCCTGTCAATCCCGCACTTCTCGAGCCTCCAACCAACACTCGCCTAACACGTCAACAATCGCGTGTCCTCCAACTTCTCCAGAAGGGATCGAAGAATGCGTCAGGAACTACATCAAAAACTTGGTCTCTCGACTTCTTCCGTTCCCCCATCGGGTTTGCACCCCCTCCTACCGGCTCATCTCTCGCGCAGCTCACATTAGCGCACACAATACTCGACCCTACTCATGCACGCGCCATCCCGTCTGGGGAAAAATCCTCGCTCTCGACGTCCATGGTCATTACATCTCTTGGCTTCCATTCCGAGCCTTCATCCTCATTATATGATCCTGCTCTAGGACACCTCCGCACACTCTCTGGACGCGTTGTCACATCAGCCGGAAAGGCCCTTAAAAATGTCTACGCATCTGGCTGGGCCGCCACCGGTGCAAAGGGAGTCCTCGCCGCCACGATGATTAACGCATATGCCATCGCTGATACGATTATTTCTGACTGGATACCTCATGCCAAACACTTTGGCACAACGCCGATCTCGCCACCTCCTGAGCAGGGTGTAGTTGAAGTGGCTGACAGCGTGTTGAACCCGGATCCTCACCCCGAGCACCCACCACAAGAGATTGTGGATGGACTGAAAGATGGATTGGTGACGGAGTACCACGACTGGAAGGCCATAGATGCTGAGGAAATGAGGCGAGGCGAGGCGTTAGGAAAAGAGAGGGAACGAATGGGATGGGAAGAAGCTCGGACGTTCTTGGCTGTTGCTCGAGAAGGATTACGTCAATCTTAAGTCTCGGATGCGCCCGGTCCGGTGGTCCCAGTGGGCCGACATCGATGCACTCCTGATCACCACATAACGGCTTTGCGGTTTCCGCCTTTGTCCCGCCCTGTTACTGACAGTGGAAGTGTCGAGTATATAAGCTCACGATACTAATATCATCATCCATTCCATCCCAACCGATTCCTCAACGCGATGTCTTCTACAATGACCGAAGAGATTGGCAATGCGGCCATTTACAGCCCTGATAAAGTACTGAAGCACCCTGATTTCAGGATCTTGGCTAAGGGAGAGAGACCATCCAAAACAGCAAATGTTGCTGCCTTCTATAATCCTGCTAATGAGGTTCATCTTGTGCAGAAACCTCGCCCGACACCGGGGCCTGGACAAGTTCTGCTGCATGTCCGTGCCACTGGAATCTGTGGGTGAGTTTGGGACCCAAACAGTGTATTGAACAAAGGCTGGAGACTGCATGGCAGGAGTGATGTTCATTTCTGGAAGCATGGGCGGATCGGTGATATGGTGGTCACTGATGAGGTAGGACTGTTCGTCGAGGGTTCGTGCAATCGCTGATTAATATTTCAAGTGTGGATCTGGACATGAGTCTGCTGGTGAGGTTGTCGAGGTAGGTGAGGGTGTTACTCAATGGAAAGTTGGTACGATGATCAGATCTGTCTGTCTTGCTTTTTGTCCTTATCGCAAGACAGGTGATCGAGTAGCTATCGAAGCTGGTGTACCGTGCTCCAAGCCATCCTGCGACGCATGCCGCACAGGGAGATATAATGGTTGCCCCGATGTGGTCTTCTTCTCTACTCCGCCATTCCATGGTTCGTGGTGGCCATCACATGTTTTTTGCTCACACCGCTGACAAGGCACTGCAGGAACGTTGACAAGATGGCATGTGCATCCAGCTGAGTGGCTTCACCGTCTGCCAGACGAGGTCTCTCTTGAGGAAGGCGCGCTCTGCGAACCCCTTGCTGTTGCCTTGGCAGGTATTGAACGTGCGGATCTTCGCCTTGGGGATCCTGTCCTCGTCTGGTATGCACTTCCATGCTTTAGTGATATGAGTTCAGGACATTGATCAGTCCTACAGTGGTGCTGGACCAATTGGACTGGTCTCGTTACTGTCTGCTAGAGCTGCTGGCGCGGAGCCTATCGTCATCACCGATCTCTTCCAAAGCCGATTGGACTTTGCAAAAAAGTTGGTGCCAGGCGTTCGTACAGTACTGATTCAACGCGGTATGTCGCCGAAGGAACAAGCGGAGCAGGTCAGAGCAGTTGCTGGAGGGTTTTTGAAACTCGCCTTGGAATGCACAGGCGTGGAAAGCAGCGTGCATACTGCAGTTTATGTGAGCGGTGATCCAGTTCTTTTCTATTAGATCAAGCTTACAGTTGGTGTCTTTTAGTCCATGCAATTCGGGGGAAAAGTCTTTATTATCGGAGTAGGGAAAAGTGAACAGCTGGTCAGTTTATACGATGCTGTCACATGCATGTTCTGATATGCTCACTACGCACATCAGTTCCCTTTTATGTATCTGAGTGCAAACGAGATCGATGTCAAGTTCCTATATCGGTACGCAAATCAGGTACGTATCGAGCAAAATCTAGTCATCATCTGCCAGTTTAAACTCATAAAATGCTATAGTACCCGAAAGCTATTCGTCTTATTGCTGGCGGCTTAATCAATGTCAAGCCTCTTGTCACTCACAGGTTCCCTCTTGAGGACGCTGTCGCTGCCTTCCATGTCGCTGCAGACCCGACACAGGGTGCTATCAAAATCCAAATTCAGGACTGAGGAATACAGTGGTCGGAGCCAACAATGTATATATAGTCAATATTCTGTACAAATTCAGATTTATTTTGTAGCGAGTGCCAACAACTTCAGGTGTTTGTAGTGGTATACACTCTATCAAACCGGACACGACACAGTTCTGTCGTTATGAGGCCAATTATTAGTACACAGATTATTTGGAACGTCACTAAAACGATGCTTAGGAAAGGATCAATACCGCAAATCTGAGAAAGAGGCAAGTACCTGCAAGTACATAAGTTATTACAATTAATTGATTAAGGTTTCCCAGAGTTCAGTCCGGAATTACCATCGACGAGGACTCGGAGGCGCGGGCGGTCCCGCTCCGCCGTCATCCTGAGGTCGTCTTCGCGGCCAGCCAGAGTCAACGGGTTTTCGAGGACTCTCATGCCCTCTTCCACTACCTCTTCCCCGACCACGCCAACCACGATCGCCTCGACCACTACTCGAGTCACCTCGATCATACCCACCGGGGCGGAAATCACGTTCATGGTGAGGCTGTGGGTGGGGTGGGGAATGATGTAACTGGGAAGTCGACGGGCGATAGTGTCCTCCATAGCTCTGAGTAGTGTTGGGCCATGGTTGTGGCGGGACTGGCTGCGTGATTGGTACGTGTGGCTGTGGCTGCGGTGCCAAAGCCTGACTCTGTTGAGGTGTAGGAACAGGAACAGAGGGGAATGAACTCCCAGCAAGGGTTTGTATCATCAATTGAATTTGTTCTGGAGTGAGAGTTGCAACTTCGGCGGCTATTGCTGCAGGTAACGGAGGTTGAGGGTTTTGAGCTGCACCGGCAGGTAATGAAGCTCCAGGATTCAAGAGTGGTAGCAGATTGGGTGGTATTTGGGGTACGGCTGCGGGTGGTGGAGGCGCTGGTGGAGGCGCAAGTTTCCCCTTGGTAAGCACCCATATCCCAATTAGGTAGTTAACTTTCCGGACTTTCGGTAGACTCAAGTTGTCCATCAGCTCAATGAAGTCTGGAAGAGGATCGCTTGACAGCAGCGGGATTATGTATAGCTCACGCCCTGGATGATGATCTTTAGGATGATGTCCCCAGGGAAATACAAGGCCATGGCGGCTGGGGTGGGAAATGAATAAGTGAAGGGAGATAGAGAAAAGAAATCATTTACATACCCTTTCGCAATTAGAACGTCGCTCAAAATTCTGAAACCTACGTCGCTTGATTCCGATGTCGGAGAAAAGGCAACCGCAATCAATTCCTTAGTTGTATTCATTCTCATGTGCAGTAAGAACTTGTTGGAGTTATCGATAGGAACGCGACCGTCAATCCGAAGCAGGTCTGCAGGGAAGAGTGTCTTCCAAAGGGGAGAATGATGTTCCAATTGTCTTCCGCCCAGTTGGCGGGCAACAACGGGAGTTTCTTGCGGTATTGTCGAATCCAGCGGCATAGTGATCTAGAACGTAATAAGCAAATGACCATAAGAAGAGATTTGAACCATACTTTTCCTGACCAGACCTGGGGCAAAGCGTCGAAGGCTGCTTGCAGTTCATCTGCAGACGTGCCTTGATCTTTTTCTACCAAGAACATGTCGAAGTCCTGATCATCGGCTCCAGTTGTCTCATCGCTAGCCACAATTGTCACCTTGGAGGGAACCTGTTGCTCCTCTTTTTCTGGCGGCGGTGGAGGAGCTTCATTATTGGGCGCATTCCAGAGCGCAGCTAAATTAAACGACGTGCGCGGGCTTTCTGGTCTCGCAGCGAACGGAGAAATACCTGTAGTAGACGAGGTAGCGGATGTTTGGGTGGCAGCAGGCAAAGGAGAATCTTCCACCATGGGCGACCCACTGGGAGGAGAAGCAACTGAATCTTTAGTTCCAGCATCGACTGCACTGGGAACTTCGTCATCCATGTTTATGAAATCCGCGAGGTTCAATTCGGATTCTGGAACAGACGTCTCGGTTGTTGAGTGTACATATGATGAATTCACAGTTGATCTATCATTCGGATATGGCGGATTTGAGGGACCCGCCTCATCAGTGGGAGACATGGACATAGACATAGCATGCGCTGGCACGGGAGGAGGCGCACCCCATGCATGATGCATAACGGGAGACTCAGGAGGAACGGAGACAGAAGCTGTGCGCTGCCGTTGGACCGTCAATCTTGCCATACGTTCCCGTTCTCGTCTTTCTTCCTCTTCTATCCGTGCGCGCTCTTGATCTAGCGAGCTTCTGGCCGTTTCGCCATGGATATCTTCAATATCCTCCAGCCCTTTGTGGGTAATTTTGGCACGGGGAACAGTGGTCGGTGTCAAGATTGAATGCTCTAATGCCTCCTTTTCTGCAATCCTGATTGATTGTTTCGTTTCCTCGTTAGCCAAATCAGTGGAAGACATAGTGGAAATTTCTTTAGGAGCTAAAAGTCCTGAAGCAATGCGTTGGTGAATAATGATACGATCCGCTTTACTCAGATTGAATTGAAGCGTTCGGAAACGGTCCCTATACGGCAAAAGAAAAATAATTAACAAGCGTCAGACGGATCTTAAATGATAACATACTTGTATTTCGGTCCAGCAGAATGTTTCCCTTGCTTATCTGGTTCGGAGTAGGTCTCATATATACAACTTTCAAGGTCGGCAGCAAACTGCTTGGATCTGTCCACCAATACCGTCTTCTCTTCTTCTGTTGAGTCACCTGGGGCCTTTTGAACCACACTTCCATGAACTGGGTTGCTGTCGCCGCCATTGTCGTTCTCAGTGCGTAAATGAGGATATCTGAGGAAAATATCCCGGAACAGCTCTTCCAACTTGCCTAAGCAATATTTCCTAGCAGGATCATCGGTCGCACTCGATTCAGCAGACTTTTTCCTCTTTGGAGGAGGTGTATGAGATGGCTCGTGACTTTTACGCTTAAGGCGGCCAGAATTTGCAGCCGGAGACTTCTTGAGCCGGGCCCGACTGTTGTCATCGGACATCTCAGAATCGGATTCTGATGAGGTGGAGACGCGACGAGTTGTTCGCTGTAATTAAGAGACCATGGGGTCAGCGTACGCCAAAAAAACGCGGCCTCTAGGATACATACCTTGCCAATTCTGCTTTTAGATTTGGATCCTTCGGCGATATACTCGTCCTCACTACTTGGGTCGCCTTCTGATTCTGACAACGGAAACATTGGACTCCTTTGCTTCGGTTTACCGCTGCTTGATTTTTTCCCTGCAGGTTTCAAGGCGTTCGGCTCCTCATCACTGCACTCCTCCACGGCTGCTGGACCTTCCCAAAGCACTGCATATAAAAAACCAAGTCAGTCAATCAGGACCGACATATATAATGGAAAACAAAATGCAGTTCAATGATCGTCTAAGTAACTTTCGCTTCGTCTAGACTTTGGCACTCAAACGGAGGAGACTGCTACTCAGGGTTGCCGAGCAAGCTAATCTGATACAACTCACGACTCCCAACGTAGTCTGAAGTGGCGAAACAATGCACTACATATCTTTCAAATAGAAAGAGACGAGTCGCCACTACTAACATGCGGGAGATCGACGAAGATAGCACGAAGCGAAAGTTACGACAAAACATAATTTCTCCACGACTACAGAATGCGTGGAGCACAAAATGGCTATCGCGGTACATGCGATCTGAGACCCGAGTGTACTCACTAGCTGTTCGACGTCCACTTTTCTCACTGCAGAAAGGACATATGTAAACATCTATGCCAAGGTACAAGCGTTAGGCAGAGAAGTGATAATAAACCAAGAAGTTACGCACTAATCTCGTTTGCATCCTTTTCACTCAAATCCACGCAAGTAAAATGATACCTTAATGTCAATGCGCATAAGGGCTGCTAAAAGATGTTACAAGCAAAGAAGCAACTCACCAAATTTTACAGTGGCCACAATAGACCATCGGCGACCCATCGTCTCCCCTCTGGCACGTACAAAGCACACTTTTACGGGTCCTCTTTTTTCCAGTCTTCGATGGTTTCTCGGCCTTGACATTTTCTTTTCCTGGCTGATCGGAATCTGAAAGAATCTTTTGTGCGGGCTTGCGGGAAGGTGCTTTCGCTTTTTGAACCTGGTTCGGAGACGTTTGCGTTACCACTTTAGAGGTCGAAGCGGCAACCAACTTGGATTTCGAGCGGGTACTCATTGCATGTACTTTCCTCCTTGTCGTCTGAGTCAGTGACGGTATCCGCAGGTGTTGGAGACAGCTTTGAAACTCCGCATGTGGCTTGATATTTTCACATCACATGATGACCACCAACTTGAACGCGTACGGTTCTCCTAGTACTCACGAAGCTTCGGATTAGGCTAAACGCCGCGCAGAACATTGCCTCACACGTTTAATTCTAGACGAGGCGTTGCGTTACATGCCCACGATGCAAACTAATCGCCGATAAGCAGACCAGACGATGTCCATGTCATATCACTTGACTCCTCCCAAGCTGTCATTTCCCCCCACTCTATAAGGTTTCGGATATCGTGAGGTGTGCAACTGTGGGAAGACTCCCTTTAAAATAACGACAGGCCAGTCGCGACTCAGTTATCTTTGATATGCTCGTGCCGCCGGGAATTGGGCAACTTTAAAGGATCCGGATACTCCAGAAAGCGGTTGTGGATCCTCGCCTGGGTTGCTCTCCTACGAAGGATTCTACGAAATTATCCGATGACCAGTTTTTTTCTCAGTTTACTTTACCTTCTGCGGATCGCTTACGCTAGTCTGTATTAAGCTGTACTAGCTCCACTGATTGCATATGGAGAGGAGCGGGTGAACTTGAAGGCGTTTTAAGGTCAGCCAAGGCATACACATGATGACTCTCCTATGTCCCACAGTCTCACACCTGCCGTCAGTTGTGTCAGGTGCCATGTGCACAACATTCGCGCGACCCTATCAACTGGGCCACGAGAGACCAAATCGGTCGACCTTGATTCATCCAGGAAGACACACCAAATTGAGCAATAACTAAAATAAGTAAGGAACAGGTCACGAACACCTCGCGGCTGGCAACATGGGGGAATTTCTCCGTGATTGACGTGCTTGTAAGACCCGGAACATCGATCCGCGTTGTAGTACCTCGAATCAAAGGTTAGTGCGTCATGGCATTGGATTATAGGCAGATGTGTAGAGTCGCAGTTTGTCGAAGGAGTTGGAAGAGATTGACAATGAAAGTAATTTGTGGCATCACCAGTCGTCTTAAGTCTTAGGGTCACAACAGCAATCAAAAGTAAAAAAGGCAATTGGTACCGCATTGAACATGGCCGATCGAGGCTCAAAGTTGTCTCCACCTCTCGTTGCGTAAGTAGTAGAGGTTGGTGTGGTCCCCCTTTTCCTTTGGGAATTCGTACCCTGGCGAGCGGGCCACGTTTTTCGACCAACTCTTCCCTTTACCGTTTTGGCGGTATTGGTTCTGCTGCCTCGTGCATTCATCCTGCTAGGTATCCAGGGCTTGTTTGATTCAACCCAGGCAACACGCGATCGTGTTCTGCGCCAACGAGAATTCGAAACCATAGTTGACTGAGCCAGAGCGCGATTGTTGCCGAGGTACGTCCTTACTGGGTTTGTTTAGCGTTCTCCAGAGCAACGTGCGGCTATTGCGGCCACATTTTGTTCTTTCCCCGCTTCTGATCGTGCTCATGATGATCTCTATGTTTATTACTTGTCTAGCCCCGTCACTGTGTTTGAGCAATATCTCCCTTGCTTTCAAATATACCCAACATCGGTTCTTTACTTACCATCCTTCTCCTGATCACCAATGGCGGCAGCGGCAGTGCAGAGTGCAAAAATCAATGTTTCTGGTCCTTTCCAAATCATGACGAACCAACGCAACCCTTGTGTAGGCTCACATGCGTCTTCCTCTCGTTCCCAACAACCTTCAAGTTCAGCCTTTTCGGATGTCTCTGTACCCCAGCCAACGCAGGAATCTTCGACAAAGGCATTTTTTCGCATTCGTTCTTCTCTCGAACAGAGTTTGCGCACCGCGACACGGTCCAAGAAACCCGCCCCTCTACCTACCGATGAATTTGCTACTCTTGCCCCCAGACATAGCAAAGAGAAGGAAAAGCCCAAGGCGGCTGCCGAAGAGGCCTCGCCAAAGGAAAAGGATAAATCAAACTTATTGCGCAGGCTCGAGTCCAAAGTACCCTTTCGTCGGGCCGGTCGTGGGTCACTTACGCCGTCTCCACTACCTCCCGCACATGCAGAGAGGGTCCCTGGAGATCCAGTCCATAAGGTGCAAGCCGCGGGATTTACTAGCTTTGTCACGCCTTCCATGCGTCAGGGATCTATGTCATCACCTTCTCTACACCTCTCATCCCAAGCTTTACCTTCCCCCAAATCCCGACCTGCCATTCCTGCTTCTTCATCATCCAATAGCGAAGTTCTTGTTACCCCGACCCGCGACAGGACGAGACGATCAAGCTTTCAACCTCCACAACGAGACATCAGTCCTCCTGCTCCCATAGGAGCGCGACGAGAGCCTCGTGGTAATGGGCATGCTACAGGCGGCGTCAATCAGTTGCCATCACGTCGCAAAACAACCAAACCTACACCTTTGGTCTTACACCCCTCTGCCTCAACACCCTCAACTCCTAGCACGCTTGATGAACGTCCCACTTCATCCGAATCACCCCCATTATCCCCTTCCCCAGAATGTTCAACACCAACCCGGAGAAACCGCGACCTGCCCAGCCCCCCTGATAGCCCAACTCCTAGATCAAAATCCAGAAGCCAACCAGCTCGTACTTCTTCCAGAAAAGCTGCTGCGAGCTCAGGCCATCTTCCGCTTAATAGCTCGGACACTGGTTCAAGTAGTCCTCGTGGATCAAGTCCCATCCGGACTCGTTCTCCTACTCCTCGAACCACCCGCGTTGTGACCCCAACGCAGCGCGGTTTATCATCAAGTTCCACTTCCCATCTACCTCTAAGCCGTGCCAGTCCTTCTCCTACCGCTCGACGACCTTCGATCGACATCCAGCGTCGCCCATCAGTAGACGTGGCGCGGAGGCCTCCAGTAGATTCACCAAGACGTCCGTCAGTGGAGACTGCCCGACGACCATCGGCGGAGATTACCCGTCCGTCCCACGAGTCACCCACTGACGACCGAGGTCTATCTCCTTCACCTCGTCCGCGGGCCATCTCGCCTACCCAACGTTCTTACGCTCAGAACCGCCATTTCAATATATCCAATCTTTCTCTTTCTGGTCCTCCAAATCCTGAATACCGAGAGCTCATACGGACAGCCACCTCGATATTGTGCAAGGAGATAATCAAAATTCCACCTCATATGAGTCGGAGTGATTCGGGCATCGAGGATTGGGAAGAGGTGGAATTTCGTACACGAGCGCTCGTCCGATCAGAACGCACATGGGCGAAGAGTGGTAGTGTTTATGGAGGGAGTAGTAGTAATCTGAACTCTGTAGTGGGGGCGACTTCTAGTGGATTGAGTGCTGGTGGCGAGGAAAGAGAGAGGCGAATATTCTGTGAAGCACTGCGAGACGGTTTTGTCTTATGCCAGTAAGTCAACATCACCTATTTTTGCATTGCTGTACTTTGTCTGGCCGTTGAACACCATCCCGCAGATTGATGAATAAGCTCCGGTCCGCATCAATCGTGCGACCGGATGTCCGGGAAGACGGAATCGTCCGCACGTCGAATGTGACGAAGTTCCTCGCTGCATGTTCATCGTACGGGCTGCTCGAAGAAGACCTCTTCCAGCGCGACGACCTCATCGAGGCTACTGGCGAATCTTTGGCTCGTGTGGCTCGGACAATCATCACCCTTCTGAAATTTGTCGAAGCTCCTACCGTTGGGCGATCCAAATTTATATATGGACAAGGCCAGAGACAAGATGTCATTCCAAGTCTATATACCCAGAGTGGGACTGTGTCTCGCGCGACTGCCTCGACCCCGAATCTGGCACAAACGCCGTTATCGGCGTCACCCACGCCTCCTTCACCAGTTCGGCAACGATATAGCCCACCTTCCGGACTTCCCACTGTCCGATCTGTCAGTACAGATTCCATCGACATGGAGGATGAGGATGAGGAGGATGAGAATGTCTTCGAGGTAAAAGCTTATCCAATACCACCACTTGTGGCACCTCCCCCCAAATCACCGTTTCGGTCTCGATCTACGAAACCTGTCGACGACGGCAGATTACTACCTCTGTCCATAAACGCTGCCTCACCTCGTCGATATACTGATGCAGCTCGACCTTTGGTAGGTGATACATCCGTTGCAGACTCGGTCGCCGATACATACATCCGACACTCAGTGGCGTCCACGACTGTGACGGAGACTACCATGACTACGGACGTTTCGAGCATCCTAGATTTCTCTCGAAGCCGGTCCACCAGCAACGGGCATAATAAATTTGGCACCATACGGACCATCACGACGGATGCTACATCAGAAGCGCCGTCCCTCACTCGAACCGAAGGGAGCGCTATTGCAGACGAACTGTCTCGGAGGAGGAGCATGGACAAGCATCATAAGGAAAGCAGGATCAGTGATGGCCCTATACCGGACCTGTCGAGAGTGGTAGAGGAGGCGGACGAGAGCGCATCAAGTGCAAGGAGTGGTGTGAAAGACGAGGGTAAGGGAAAGGCTGCGGAACAGGAGAAGGTCGTGAACAAGCCTAGGCCTGCGATCAACCTGCGCAAGGGTAAATGGCCTGATGACTTTATCGATGCATTTCCAGCCCACAGTCCAACCCGTGTTATCACTCCAAAACCGCCGTCTCCTGATCAACAAGACAGCTCATACAATTCCATTCCTGTTTCCGTTTCTCCTCCTAGAAAGGTTGCCATTGTGGGACGCAATGAAAATCCCGAAAATCTAGCTCAGTTCCCAAGAAGGCCGACACACCCCACCCGGCATAGCCTTGACGCTCCAGCATTGATGCCCAAGGAAGCTGCGTTAGGTCGAGATGGCAGTCCAGATGGTATACCTGCCGCTTCCGGCAGAATTATTCCCCGGCGACACAGTACCAAGCCTGGCCTTTCTAGTAGGAGTGGTGTCCATTTCCCTCTGGGTGGAGAAGCTCAAGGTACCGATAGCGACTTATTTGTCCCCTTTCCTCAGACTGCAACGGGAGAGCCTGGTACTTCTCGTCTTAGTGGAACACCGGATCCCGACGATAAGCCACGAGTTCCTCGGGGTCGTTTCCGCAGCGACATTGAATCCGCAGCCAGGAGACGCGTTCACCTCAGCCCGAATGATGAATCAGGACCCGGTGCCAGGAGATCCAGAATTGAAAGCATGGTCAATCTGGGTGTGGCATCGAATAATGCCAGTGCAAGTGACCTCTTATCACGGGATTCAAGGGACAGTAGCGTACTCCCGAAGGCGCTCATCTTGAGAGAAGATGGAAAGCCTCCTACCCATTTTGTAAGTTTCTCAAACTTCAAGTATACTTCATCTGCTGATAAATGATAACTGTATTAGCAATTGGGTAACTGCATTGGCCGTGGGCAGTTTGGGTCTGTTTATCGGGCTCTCAACCTCAATACGGGTCAAATGGTGGCCGTGAAACGTATTCGGTTGGAAGGGTTGAAAGAAGAGGAAGTCACGACATTGATGAGAGAGGTCGATCTCGTAAAAAGCCTCTCACATCCAAGTATCGTGAAATATGAAGGCATGGCTAGGGACGAAGACACTCTTAGCATTGTCCTGGAGTAAGTTCAAGTCTTCCAGCTCATCTCTTCGCGGCTCATCGATGATCTAAGATATGCCGAGAATGGCTCCCTTGGGCAGACTCTCAAGGCTTTTGGCAAACTTAACGAACGCCTTGTCGCGAGTTACGTCGTCAAGATCCTCGAGGGGTTACATTATCTGCACCAGAGCGATGTCGTCCATTGTGATCTCAAGGCAGCCAACATTCTTACTACCAAGAATGGAAACGTGAAACTTTCCGATTTCGGTGTGTCCCTCAATTTGAGAGCAGTGGAGCGTGAAATCAAAGATGTCGCGGGAACCCCTAACTGGATGGCTCCTGAAGTTATCGAGTTGAAGGGCGCATCGACCAAGTCGGATATCTGGTCATTAGCATGTACAATCATAGAGTTATTAACAGGCCGGCCACCCTACGCCGAGATTGCGAACAGCATGTCTGGTATGGTTCTTCTTCTGTCAAAATGTTCTTACCTCATTCAATTCATTACTAGTCATGTTCCGTATTGTTGAAGATGACAAACCTCCCATTCCAGAAGGGTGTTCTCAGCTCTTGCGTGACTTTTTGACGAAATGCTTCAACAAAGACCCCACTAAACGACCTAGTGCGGAACTACTTTGTGAACATCCATGGCTGAAAAAGAACTGGGGTATTCATAGGGTATAGCACTTTTACGACCAGCTCCTTGTGTAAAAGAATTAACTTTCTTGGTTCCATTACAGGAATTACGTCCCCAAGACAGTATCCCCTTTCTCCGTCGCGTCAGTGCTGACCTGCAAAAATCCGAAGTTGCGCGATATCTTTCTCAGATTGAAATGCCAGAGCCATCTTCTCCGGAGGCTTTAGCACGTGTTGACGATATCTCCAGTAGTTCACCAACTGCTCCTAGAGCTTCAAATGCGTCGGTCCATCCGATGGCCGATAATGACATCGCCCCTCGAGAACATTCTTTCGTTAAAACTACTTTCAGCAAACGTAAGCAAACCTTATCTTATCTATCATCTTAACTGACTCACAGTCTGGTGATACCCAGCCATGATTTGTCGAGTGTGCCTTCTGAATGTCAAGAAAAGCGCTGTTCTATGCGCTCAATGCAGCCTGATTGCACATGCAAAGTGCGCTGTTAACGCACCGCCGACCTGCGATCTTCGCGCTCAGCTTCTGCTGTACGCAAAGTACGCCGAGAAGGGAAATCCAGCGAGCGTATACTCTAATCCCGCAGATGGTCTGCGCGACCTCCCCTCAAGCCCGGCTTCCGACGTCCCTTTTGTGGCCCACTCTAGAACAAGCATCGATGCCCCTTCTCCTTCTCCTCTCACCCCAACGCCACCTGTTCATCCCCCCATTGCGTATAAGTTTCTCGGAGCCTTGAAAAGATCCAGTTCCAAGCTGTTCCACGAGCCCACACAACCTCTCAGAGAATCCAGAGAAGAGAAGAGACTTCGTAAAAAACCAGCCGTCACGCTGAATACATATTCAAATGAACGCCCGCACTCACTGACAAGCAACAGCACCAGTCTGCAGAGTGCTACGACTGCTGCTGAGAGTTTGTCGAGTCGTCATGACAGAAGGTCATTCATCTCCTCCGAGCAGGGGACCCGTAAATCTGGAAGCGGCCTCTCTGCTCCAGGTAACTCCGAGGCTATAGAATCATCAAAGATAGTCTCTCCATCGGGCGTCTCAGACGCCGTTAACGATCACGATGACACCAGGTACGATGGTCTTCCTGGCTCTCTACTTATGGAACCCCGACGAACCCGGAAACGAGAATCTAAATCTTCGGGGAACTGTATTGTGCAATAGTTCTCCATTTAACCTTACCTCCACGTCTGCCCCGTACGCTTACGCCTATCCTTATCCTGCATTCTAATCTAGATCTTTCAGCACTTCATTTTCCTCAGCATGTTCTTGTTCTTGTATCATCGTGACGCTGCATATGCATCTGTAGTCCATCTGTAGTCTTAGTTACAACCAGCCACTCACAACTTCTTTATCATACCTACCTCTGTACGTTGTATATAGCACCACTGGTAAGACTTCATAATGAACGCCGAGTTCATCCAGTTCGGGTTGATAGGAATCGTGAACTCTTACCAGGCTTCCTTAACTAATTCCTGAACGAGTAAGTACCAATGATAATTTATGAGATAGGTCACTTACGGAGAACTCGTTTCTCCCAACATTGCAAACTATCAGCACGAGACCGCAAACGAACGAACTCCTAGGATCCTGATAACTCGGACTCGCAGCCCGTAGCAGAGGCGCTGGCTTTGGATTCGGAAACAAACAAATCTTATGCTAATTATAGCATCTAATGATTGTCTAATGACCTCATTTTTTTATAGATTTTGCAATTGCGGGCGGTCAACTCATTTCCAGGGCACAACTTTACGGAGAGCTCATGCCGACGTGTGATGAAACAATGCTCTGTTATATCTGCGCGTTCGAGGTTCCAAGTCTAGACTCTCGAGAGATACTTTCGCCCAACTTTCGCCATGCTACTCGTCAAGATTCCGCTGGTGTTTTTTGCGATTGCTACTATCATTGTCCAGGTAGCATGCCACGAGACTAATGCACAGCGAATGGCCAGAGGTCTTCCGCCATCGCCCCCGAAATTCGGTCGCAATTTACCTGGCAAAGTAATGGAAGCCAGGGGAACACCTTCTCGCAGTAATATTAATCTGTGATACCCCTCTGTTCACGACTCACCGTCCTCAACTAGGCGCCAGTGTTAGCTTTAGGGGTCCATCAGCATCGCCCCTTCCACCTACCAGGTAAGATCTTATAGGAAAAAAGTCTTATAATACAATGCTCAAAGCCAGTACATATAGGCAAACAGGACGTATTCAAGCTCGCAAACCCGACGGAAGCGTCTTAGGTTTCGTGAGGAACACAAACAGCTCTCAGCCTATGTTAGTCGACATGTATCCATTATTGGACAGCGTCTTTACTTTCGTTCTTCACAGCAGCGGGTTTAATTTTTGGGGGCCAGATCAAGACCTCTTCGTTAGCTTTACTGCGTCCGCCTCTGGACAAGGACCTTTTGATATTGTTGCGATAGTAAGTTTCTACATTACTTTTGAAGACCTTCCGGGACATGTTAGCATAATTCCTCAGAACGCCATTTTTTCTGCTCCCTTCTATGTAGGAGCCTCTGCTGCTCTCAATTCCAGCAGCATTGGTTTGAAAAATAGCAAGTAAGTGCTCATCGGTGACGTCTAACCCGCCACAAAATACTCATCACTAACAACAGTGCCGTCGCGTTCTCTAATGTTGAACAAAGTAAGCGCATTGAGGTTCATATTCGATGAATTCGGTCTTCATTTGGCCTGCTTAGCTCCGCCTGATTCAATTCCCGTGGCTTCCACGTTCGGAAAGACTGTTGTTGAATCTGCTATTTGGTCTTTTGACCCGAGTACCAGAGAACTGAAAGGTATGCTGTGTTTTGACTTTCCTCCTGCCAGTGTTTGCTCAAATTTGATGGCTTCTTGGAGCGCAATACGTCAACCCAGACAGTACTAAGCCAGCCACTGTCATTGCGTATGACAACAGCACCGTATGTACCTATGTCTTCGTTCACTTCGCTTCTTATCTCATTAACTGGCATGACAGAACTTCATATTTTTCGTGGGAGATATCAATGCTTTCAACAGCAAAAATTCATCCTGGGGCAGTAATGTTGCGTTTGCTATTGTAAGTAACTTTATAGCTGGTGACAGCAGTGCTGACAGTTTGTTCCAGAATCTATTCCTTGTTTAAAATATTCGAACATTTTGGACACCATCATCACATACTTATTGAATGGACAATTACGATTTGTAATACAATTTTTTACTTTGTGATCTTTATCATACGACTGGGGTCAACTTTTGTATAGTACTCTAGGGTTTTCGAATTTACATACATATGGGTGTTATCAATATAGGATACTGACTCACTGGCGAATTTCCGAAGAGCGCAGACACCAGGATATTTTTGAACACAATGTACGCTAATGTACGCTTCGACTATAAAATTGAAATTGACCGACATATATGCAATCGTCGTGATCCGCCTGTGACCCGCGTACATCAGGTCTGAGATAACGCACCCGCAGCCGCGGCCATCACAATTATTACGCGGCCACTCGGTACCTTCGTATATCCCGTGAAGGAAACTGGTCAAAGAGCCAGTCGCAAATTGGTTTTTACTAAGTTTGAGTAAACATTCGTTACATGATATAATACATTTGAGAATTGACTGAGCAAGTTAAAATGTTGACCCACGGACACTTTGAATCCAAGAAGCTGCCGCATCGGGGAACTGAAGAAAGCAATCAGCACTCAAGAATTGATTCTGCGCACGTTACATTAAGTACCTCCCAAACCATGACACCACCATCTGAAATATAACACATCAATGAAGGAAATGCATGTTAAAGATGATGAGGAACGTACTCCATCCTTGTCTTACAGCTTGTTGCACACATCCTGCAAGGGTGGTCGTGTTCATGAAGCCATTGCTCGCATCGGTTTGTGTGGCAGGTTTTCCAATGACAAGCTTGGGTAGGGCAATGCCACTGTTGGCAATTTGGAAAAGAGCAGTATTAGGCCATTGACTGGAGGACGCAGTCAGGAGTCCAGGGCATGTAGTATATTCGCTTGTACCCTCTGTTCAAATAAAAATTGAAACATGACGACTGCGCAACCAATCCAACTCACGATTATAGAACTAGAAAACAAGGAGTTTAAGATATCTTCGAAGTCAAAGCAGATGCAACTTCACTTGGATATTATACCAGTCTATGAGGTTTCCAACGGTTTTATCAACCTGGAGGTAAGCCCCCCCTCCGAACTTGCCCGGAGAGAACCTGAGCAGGAAACATCAATATCGACACAGCGAATTGTGTGCGACATCGTCACCAAGGCGCAACGGCTAGAATAAATGGATCAGCTAGGGAATAGACGGTCCTTTAGTTTGCCTTACGAGCATGGGTAAGGATAAATTGTCCTTGAGGAAGTTGAGTACGGAGCTGCGTCGTAAAATTCGCTAGCCACGCCTATGATGCGAATTAGAATGCATTCTCGGTAGCGCGATACGAGTACATACCTCAGCGCGACCATCTCCTGCATTCACAGCATTGAAGTCCTTGAACAAGCTCGATAATCAGTAAAGATCGTTGAATAATGACGCTTGCTGACTTCGTAATCTACGTCCACACCGTCTAAGCCATATTGTATGACCCACGCCGCCATAGTATTTGCAGTTGCGATAGGATCAGCTCCAGAAGACGTAGGGGTATCGGTGGAACCAAACAACGATACTACCAAACTGATTCCTGCTGCGTTATACTGGGACTTGACTGAGGCTCGCTGCGAGGCAGAGAGCTGAGTCCATTCCGCAGCCTGGACGAACGGGACAATGAGCTTCATTTGCGAAATCAGATGCGTGGGTCACCTTGTCATACGCGCCTTCGGTAAGCAAAAACGACAGTGCGCTGAATCAAGTTGATGTATATAGAAAAACAAGAATGAACAGCGACAAAGGCAACACACAAGACGTTGTAACCCTTAGTGAGCATATAGTCAGAATAAGCCATGAAATGACGAGGATCCCCATGCCTGGACTTGAGCAACTGGTGGCGGTCCAGTCTCACCAGAAACGAATTTGTCACTATAGATCACGAAATGGGGGGCCCCTGGCGTTGCGCGAGCCGTAATTTTTGTAGACTCGTCACCGAAAGCACGAGTATCTTCAAGAGGAGCTGACACCGCAGGACGAAAGGTGGATAAGCCGGTGAACACCGTAAAGATTATCTTGAAGTTCAAGTTCACCATTTTGTTGGGGCGAAGATAATATGAACTGGCCTATTGCGAAGACTATCATGCTCATTTATCCCATTCGCCCGACTGTGTTCCATGCGACGAGAAACCAAGAATATCTTCGTTTACGGAAGAACATATGGATGTGCCCCGTGGCTAAGAGACGGCGCGATAGGTCTTGTGCGGAATAAAAGACGTCCCGCATGGCTGAACGGACAAATGACTTGGGCAGAGAAGGGGTTGGTCACTCGTACAAGCCAGAAGTTCGATTCTCACTGAATGGGTGCAATAATCAGCGCGCGTGCATCGACGTTCCATACAGAGATAAGATGGCTAGTAGGGTTTCACGTTGGCTCTAGCTTAACCACCATTATCAAGCAAGAGATTCCATATGGCCATGTTGATTGCCTGAAAAGGCGAGAAAAGGCTCGTAGCGCTGCATCCGTAGGCAAAAGGGGCCTCAGCAAGTCTGGAAGGCAGTCTTGATGGTTCAAGGTGATAGGATCCGACGGCTGCTTGTTACCTTCGTTGGGGTGTCTATTTACACTTATCATGCAGCAAAGAGTGGAGCCAGGCCCATGCGAGCTGTTGAGCCACACCTATTTATATCCGCTTGCCCAGCGCAGAGGTTTCTATGAATAGATATCTGGTAGCCACGTTCAAAGTTGAGCCACGACTTTCGCCAACTTTGAACGCAATAGTGTTTTGACTTACACGTGTCGTCCGACCATAGCTTCCCACAGTAAGTCGATGCCCACGCGCAACGGAACAATTGTACCAGTGGTTCACAAATGGATGATTAATCGAGCTCGAGAACAGAGTCACGTTGGCAACTAAGTAAGAGGAGAATTACCAGAAGCAAACTTAGTACTGATGGAACGGTCGCGTTTTCGCGAAGAAGTGAATAAATCTCTCGTATTTCCATTTCCTCCGAGGCGCCGAGTAGTCGTTACTCTAAGGTCTAAGGTAAACGCCTCAATGTCCTAGTTGAACCACCTACCCGTGGTGACCCAGTCGGGACAGATTTCCTCAGAATAGGAGGATCCACATAGCCTCCGCTGAAATTATTTCAGGCCGAAAGCAATGTTGAGATTTACTCCGCGGTCCACGTGTATCTCTGTCCTCGAGTCCTGCTCGCGACTGTCAAGGGAAAGCCTCTTAGAACCTGTGGGTTGATTCAAAAGTTTAATGAGTTCCCGTCTCAATTGAACCCCAAATATCCTGTTCATCTGCCTGACAATTTTTTCCGGCAGCCACGCGGGTAGTGCGCATGCTGTAATTGCACTGTGAGAGCCTCTAATGAGGAACGGCGCTTCATTGAATGTTAAAGGTCGAGCAAGCATTGACACAACGGGCAGCACCGCTTGGATAATCCTATGACTGTTCCAGCATTCTATGTCATAGAATATTAGAAGGATCTAAGTATAGCATGGAAACAATGCGGCGCACTTGTAATTCATCCAGGATGTGCTTGTATTTCTCGGAGGTTGGTCCAGATGTGAAAATACGTGAAAGATAGATGAAGCTGGCAAGCTGTATTTCGCAATGTTGCGAGCCATCAAAGCCGATTCCCAACAATAGCGGCTGTCGCCTTAACTCCAGGCCAAGAAGCTTCCCAACGCGGTGAATGTTGGTGGCGCCATCGCTTGCCTTCCTATCTGAGCGTGACCATTCATCAAGGCAGTCGACGAGAACGGAGGTAGACATATAAGGAAGGGATGGAGAGTTTTGAGCCGGTATGTTGGGGAAGTGCTTTGATTCTAGCAAATTGCGCCAGGGGAGCATCCTATCGCTTGCGGGTGGAGTAATCAAAATCTTGATGCAGAGCTTTGAATGCGGAAAATAGGGACCGGTGATATGGTCACCGAGGATTACTACCCCATCAAAGTAGTCCACCACTAGCATCAACCAGTCTAGGTATGATGCCCACAGCGGTTGCACGATGCGTCCCTCGTGAATGGCGTCTGGTTGGACACTGGCAAGCTCAGTATCGCCTTGTTCTTCCTCCTCTGCCATCATCTCCACTGTTACATCGCGCACCTTATAGAGCACCTTATAGCGGCGGGGGTCAGCAAGTAAGGGCCCGATGGCTTGGAGATGCCTTGTTATTGCATCACTCCTAGCTAGCCGATGAAGGGCCTCTCCAAAGAATAATGCGCGGTATAAATACTGTTGGAAGTCTAGGTCGCCCGAACTTGAGTCACCTGAACTTGAGTCACCTGAACTTGAGTCACCCGAACTCGAGTCACCCGAACTCGAGTCACCCGAACTGTCCTTGAGACCATTCAAAGATGCCTGGAAGGTCTCGAGTAGCTCGCATAGGAGATGATGGAATTCTATGCAAGTGTCTTTGGTGTACACATTATATGGTTTGTTATCAGAAGCAGCCTCAGCTTGTTGTAGGAGGTTTTTGACTCCAACACGAAGGTAAGGAGATAAATGCTTCAGGGTCAAAAGGAACCTCTTGTCGTTCAGTAGCTTGCCAGGTTCGGGCGCCATCTCTGAGAGCTCAGGAAACTCGATTGTTGACACCTTCTTCAGAGAATCGGAGAAGGGTTTCGAAAGAGTCGGATGATTTAATCGGTGAAGAATCCTCCGGAAACCTCAGGCAATGACATATCGTTGAAGGAGAGAAGCCCCATAGCCCTCATCTCCCGACTTGATTTCATTGAGAAGCGTGTTCACAATCCATACATGGGTATCGAGAGACTCAAATGACACTCCCTGACTGTATACGAGGTGGGAGGCGCCTGTATGAAATCATTGAACTGCACTCACCAGCCGCGATCGATCGATTGCTCCAGCCACCTGATATCATTGAATTCAGGCGAGGTGCGCACGGATTGACGATAGCTGGGGGGTCGCTGGTGGACAGCAGAGAACCCATCGGCCCACTTCTGCGCGGATTCCCGTTGGAAAATAAGTTCAAGATACGTCCCCCAAAGCTTCCAGGCTGTGCGGTTGGGCGTCGTTCCATATCCCTCACCAGGTGAGCGGAAACAATCACCTTGAGCTCCCCAGACCCATCATCAGATTTTCCTACGACTGCAACAACTTCAACATCCCTGTCAAGAACAGTCGCAAGCGCATTAAGGACTTTCAGCTCTTGGCGTCGCCTCTTATCAGTGGATTTTACATTAGTGGTACTGAATGCCATCCTAGTACGTTTCACCAGAGAGAGCATTGTCGTAATTGTGGCGTGTGCCCGGATAGTTTCGGGTAGCTCCTCATCGGGAGCCTCGTCACAAGTTCCGATGGATAGGCGGGAAAGCTTGTGCTTGATAGTATCGAGGATAGCCTGTACAGCCATCTGGAAATCGTGTTGAGTACTGAGCCAGACCCACAGGTGGCACCGTGGCAAAGACTCCACTATTTGCACATGTTGAATTTGCAAAGGCAAACCTTAAAGCTTAAAGCCTTCAGATCGTTCCAAGGATCGTTCGCAAGCGCAAAAATGTGACCACTAGATACAAGAAGTTTCAAGTCATCGAAGACAGATCTAGATACAAATAGTGAATACAGACTATTAATCTTTCGAGTTCATCTTAATACTGTTCAGTGTTTAAGTGACCGGGAAAGACAGCGACCGGACAGATGTGATCCAAGATGATGGTGCATGGTCCAGCTGCCAATACCGATGAGTTTTTCATTTACCTCCCAATAACACGAAATGTCACATACTTGCCAGACCATGGCTCCACCGTCTGGAAGAGGTATGAGTAAACTTGAAAAAAGAAGACATAAAGATATGAGCGTACTCCATCCTTGATTCTTAGCTTGTTGCAAACAACTTGCTAGTGTTGTAGTTGTCATAAACCCATTGCTCGCATCGCTCGCAGTGGCGGGCTTTCCTATGACGATCTTGGAAAGAGGAACGCCGCTAGCTGCGATCTGGAAGGCAGCGGAATTGGGCCACGTGCTTGACGATGCAGTAAGAAGGTTGCTGCACGTAGTGTATTCCGATGCACCCTCTGATAACAGCTACTTCACAAAATTATATGTGTAGAGCCAAGGATATACTCACGGTTATAGAACTAGGCAAAAGATAGATTAGAACAATCTAAATAGATACCAGGGAAGCTTGCCTGAATATTGTACCAGTCAATAAGACTGCCGACTTGCTGGTTGACCTTTAAATAGCCGCCTCCGCCCCATCTGTTCGGGGTAAACCTTGACGACAAAATTCAATCAGTACGGTGACGGGAAAACGAGCGTAACTATACCATGGCGCGACAGCTACGGGCAAGTAATAAGAATAACTACTTAAGAGGAACTCATTGCCTTACGTGCGTGGGTGATGATAAATTGACCTGCAGGAAGCTGATTGCGCAACTGCGTCGTGAAACTAATCAGCCAGTTCTGTGGTCACAGAGAAATCAGAATCCGCGGTATGGATAAATAAGAAGAAAAAACACACTTCGGCGCTTCCTGTTCCAGAATCGAAGGCACCGAAATCCTGGTTAGAAAATCAATAAGCTAAAAGACTGTTGAAACAAATCTCCGACCTCGTAATCAACATCAATTCCATCGAGCTGGTACTGTTTGACGAAGGCAGCCATAGTATTAGCTGTTGCAATAGGGTCTGCACCCGTAGTGGTGGGAACGTCCGACGACCCGAACGCGGAAACCATGAGTTTGACTCCAGCTGCTGCATACTGGCTCTTAAGGGTGGTTCTTTGGGCATTTGTCAACTGGGTCCATTCTAGCGCCTGATCAACAGTCACTATGGAGTCTCCCTACGACTTATAAAAAGTACCTTGTCCCAAGGTCCCGCCAGAAGTAGGAAAGCAAGGTTACTGCTGCGTCAGGCTAGAATCCAGACCTAAAAAAAATGAAATTTACATAACATTGTAACCCTACAAACGATTTCTTTAACATGAGATAGGATGGAGAAGGCGTATTAATGATTACCATGACCTGAGCGACGGGGGGCGGTCCAGTGATTCCATCATATGCATCTGTGTAGGCGACAAAGTGAGGCGCTGCCGGAGCTGCGCCAACTAAGATGGCTTCGCTGTCATACCCATCAAGTCTCGTTCCACAGAAAGGGAGAGAGTTCGCGCTCTGAGTGAAGACTAAAATAAAGGCAACGATAGCGGACCACGCGTAAAAGACCATGATGAAAGCTCTCGACCAGGATACCAGGATCGACGAACAATTTATACCTCGACCCTTGGAAGAAACTCAAATGTGTTACTCTTGCTCTCGTACTGCAAATATGGATGACGGTCTGCGACCAGATGAGGCGAAGTCCCTCGACTGCCAAGCAATCGGAACAGCGAGGACGATGCATGCAATGAAATGCGAGAGCCCCATTCGTTCAGCTCTGCACAAACCAACATAAAATTCTCATGAGGGGGAAAAAGACACACGATTCCACTCAGACTGACCTAGGGCGCCTGATAAGTACAATCACGCTCTGAAAACACGCATACACGTGAGCATAGTCATGAGGTGGGCGGTAAATATATGGAAGGTTGTAGTCTGAGCAGAATAGAAAAGGAAAGGAGCCTCTTCCTCAGGTTTCTCTGCTTCAGTACTAGTGGAATTGCCACCTATGCAGACGTATGGAAAACGTCCACATGCACGTCAAAACATAGCTCTTCGGACTCAAAACCTAAGGATCATCCGAGAATGATGTAGTCAGGATATGCATCCACCGCAGGGTAATAAGCTAAGCAGCCGAATAGGGGATCGGAAGGTGAGATGGCATGCCTAACAAATAAACAAGCTAATATGATAAAATGCAGCTGGAGCTACTAACTCGAGCTTTGCCCGAGTCTTGATCTGGAACATATGCACATGTACAGTGGACTTATATCCTGCGTGCTATGGCGAAACCTCCCGTATCGGCAATCGCCACAAGAGCAATAGACCTAAAAACATGCTCACTTTCTCCTGCACGTTGATTCTCCACGGATCTTCAAGATGTCTTTCCATGAAGCTCGGCCTTGGAGTGTTAATCCTCAAAGGTAACAATCGGTCAAAGTACATGAGGTAAATGAAAGATCAAATGATTGCCTTCACCGAGTGCGGGCGCACATCACAGCTGTACAGCAAATCCCACATGTATGATCTAAGCTCTCATTGGCTAGAGTGTCATACGGAGCTTTGAGTGGGGGGCTATATCGCCGGCGGTCGTTCTGGATTCAACGCATGAAAGATGTGGATACGTAATGCCGCTACGGTAGTTGAAATTTTGATGCTCTGCAAAGTTCATGCGCAGCTCTAGATCTTGAAGTTCGAGTCTAAAGGGGGGTGCGCTGCAATTTGTTGGGGACGGTATTTCTGCGTGGAGGCAATAAAGCATATGGTGTCGGATTGATATTGGATGAGATGGTCGGCCGAAAGAAGTATTGATCCTCATTGATCCAAATCAGAAAGTTCAAGACACGAGGCTCGCTTCAGCTCTTTATGAACTTATAAACTCTTTTATAAATTGAGACTCGTTCTCTTCCTCCTTCTCCACGTTCTTTACTTTCGTTTCACTAATGTCCTACTCCGCGACATCTCAAGAACTTCTGTCACATACAGATTGTCCTGCTTATGTGTCTTCTAGGTAAGGTGATCCCCCTGTCTTTCGTTCTGCTGGCTGACAGATGACGCAGCAAGCTTGAAGCTGCTGTAGAAAAGGCTTCTCAGCAAGGTTTACAATATGAGCGTCAGATGAAAGATCTCGAGGTGAATAGCGACAAATTCTTCTTGGACGTCACATCTCAATGCAGTCAATTACTATAGTCTCGACTTTCTGAAAATCTGAGTAATTTTCGGGCTATCGACAGTATCTTACAAGAATCCTTTACTGGCATTCAAGTGAGCCTTTCTAGTATTATGTGCTAGCTTTATTGAATCCAGACCAAATCTTTCAGCGAAATGCAAGACGCGCCGAACGCGCACTTCAAACCCACGTACCTCACATCAACAGCGAGCTTGATGAATCGATGAAAATTCTATCAGACCTTGCTGAAACCCTTCCAACTATACAGTCTCAGGTGGCGGACGTTCGGGTCGTATACGACAGTGGTAGAGACAAGGTTCGGGCTTTTTACATCTTATTGTCGTACGCTGAGTGATGTTGTCAGGCGAAATCCCTGGTCTCCGATCTTCGATGGCTCAACACGGAATTTTATGAACGATGGCGTTGCATCATTTTTACCTCATCCAGTCCCGTTTCATGGCGATGGAAAGCAAGCATGCGATTCCTCTTTGCTCTGTCTCTCATTGTCTGTTCTTATCTCTTTTGGCTCCTTCTCTCGGGCGCATACCGAGCACACCGCCATCGATTGGTCTGGGGAGAAAGACTGATGTCTTGATACACTCCCTCTATCCTTGAGCAAACATCTGGTCTTTCGCTCCATCTTCTTGTAACGTTTTGGTTGTACTGATAGGCTTGACGCCCAAGATGCGCCCCTTTGTTTACACGCAGTGGCTTTTTCTCCTATCTCTCTACTATACGCTCCACCTGTACGTTGTGTATCATTTCATCATACGTCGAAGTCGTATATTGTAACTTAGCAACATCATCTACGTTTCGGAGTTGATTTCATACATGAATCCGAATTGACTTGTTAAAAGTCGATCATATTGAGTTATGGACGGATTCGACGACCTGCTCGCTCCTTCCCGCCAAGCATTGGAAGACAATCCCTTCGCAGACCCTTTCGCGAAACGCTCGGGCTCCCCTGATCCATGGGCATCACCCTTTGCAAACACTCAGGCCGCTGATGACTACGGTCAGAGCGCAACACCCATTTTGGACACATATTCAACAACTTCAGAAACCTACAAGTCGACCAGTAGTCCGACAGCTGATAGCACTACTCCTACTCCATCAGACCCCTTAGAGTCTACGATCCATGCTGCAGAAGATGAGGACCAGCAACGCCATACATCTTTGTCTACCGGTTTCAGAGAAAGCGTCGAACCTACCGTCGGAACAACGGACCCTGATACTCTACTCGAAGAACCATACAGCTCACCCGGAGCGGAGATACCTAGGGCTAGCACCCCCTCGTCCCCCACGTCCTCACAAGGATTACATGTGAAGCAGCCTTCCAGGACTGGCACACGCGCCTTCTCACCTTCTCCATCCACATCGAATGCTTCCACTGAGTTCGTTTCGCCTTTGGAGCAACGGTCTACGCCCATTGGTGTCAATCACTCTATTGCTGGACTTTCGTTGGGAGGAGAGTCACTAGGGTGGCAGAGTCAGCGGGGCGCTTGGGATGATCAGGCTGAGGACAGTGACGATGACAAGCCCATCAGTCAGACTGTAAAGTTGCACGAACACGGGGATAACAGAAGAGTGAGTAGAGATGTTGGTATGGTGTGATTCTTCGCATTGAATATACATTTACAGAATCCTACTGCCTTTTCCCGGGATGAGAATGGCATTCAACCTGTTTTCGTGATTACCGTCGACGATCCTCAGAAGGTTGGAGATCCTATTCGTTCTTTCACCATGTACACGGTCCATACACGAGTAAGGACGAATATCGTATGCCTGCCTTCTGTCATTCTCACGATGGTATCTGCAGACAACATCACCATTATTCCAAAAATCCGCCTTCTCTGTTCTCAGACGTTACTCAGATTTCTTATGGCTATACGAAACTCTTTCTATCAACAACCCAGGGGTTGTAGTTCCACCAGTTCCGGAGAAGAATCCCTTCGGACGATTTGATGACCAGTTTGTACGCCAACGGAGGTTCGCTTTGGAGAAATGTATCCAGAAAATTGCGAATCATCCTGTATTGGGCAAAGATTCGGACCTTAGGATGTTTCTAGAGAGTGATAGCTTTGCCCTTGACGTGGGCCTCTCGTGCTTGTTTCGTCATATCCTTCTGCTTATACTTGTGTGATATGTAGATCAAACACCGGAAGGCGGAGATTGCCCATGAACGAGGTGGACTGATGGCATCTATTGGGCAGACCATCACCGGACCTCGTTTCCACGAGACAGATGAGGTGAGCGTTTTTCCGTATGTCATTTTCTTTGCTTATCGTGGTGTACAGTGGTTCGACCGACAAAGGGCATATCTTGACAGCCTTGAGTCTCAATTGCGAAGTCTAGTGAAAGCAATCGATACAGTTGCTCGACATCGCGCTGGTGAGCATGCCTGTTCCTCTTTAATTTATCATGCCAACCTTCTTCGAACACGAACACAGAACTAGCGGTTGCCTCGGGGGAATTCGCGCAAACTGTGAGCGACCTGTCCTCGTCTGATGTAGGCAAACAGCTCTCGAGCTCTCTTGCCGGTCTGGCGGAAGTGGAACAGAAGGCTCAGGAAATCCAGACCACGCAAGCAGAGCAGGATATGGTGACATTGATGAGTACAGGCGAGTTTATACCTTCGGCTTAGCTTTTCTGTTTCCTTATGAGACGACATGTGCAGTGGATGAGTACACAAGACTCATCAACTCAGTTCGAGTGTGTAGCTCCTACCAACCCGACCTGACTTCATTGGTGTTGATCTTATTCTTGTACTTGGTAGCTCGCCTTCAGCTCCCGCGTGCGAACATACCATGCCTGGCGGACGGCAGAAAGTGATCTCTTACGAACGAAGCAAACACACGAGAAGAATCGGTCACAGGGCCGAATACCTACCGAACGCTTGGGACATTCTCTTAGTCATATTGCAGAGGCAAGTAATATAGGATATTTCCATATTAAATCTGACAGAATAGGAACACTCAGGCGGAACGAAGGGCACTGGATGCGAAACATGAATATGATCATGTATCGAAACTGGTCAAAACTGAAGTTGCTCGCTTCGAACAAGAGCGGATCCAGGACTTCAAGGACTCGTTGCATGCGTTCCTAGAGGGCATGATGTCAAGGCAACAAGAGGTGAGCGTCGTAGCGTTCTGATGCGGTCGATCTCTGACCTCTCCATGCTAGTTGATTGCTGCGTGGGAGAATTACCAGCAGATGCTGTTGAAGCGGGTAGGAGGCGGGGGTTCGATACAGATTATGCATACTGGGACCAGCTCATCACTCTGATGACAGTCACATCTCTTTTCTTTTTTAGTGCAACGCAGTATATTTATTTTGTTTTGGAATGTATACATGCATCAAGACTGAATGAATGTGACTAAGATGTAATGTGATAAAATCATACTCATGTCCTCAAGTTTTTGCATCGCTCCCACAACGCTCACTCCCAATACCTGGCAATCTTCGTGGGGTCGTTCTCCCCACCCACCTCCAAAAAATCGGAAGGTCGATCTCGCTTGAGATTTCTGCGGCGATTGTTCACAGGCAGTCGCTGATATGCCGAGTCCTGTCCAGCAAGCTGCTGATTTGAAAACTGGTTAGTCCATCCCTGCTGCATCCCGTAACCTGTGTTGCCATTATTCTGAGCTTGTTGCTGTTGTTGTTGCTGTTGTTGCTGTTGTTGCTGCTGCTGGAAGGCGGTGGCCGCCGCGATAGCTGCTGACATTGTTTGAGCTTGCTGGAGTTGCATCTGGAGTTGTTGATATTGCATCTCCGTCGCCTGGCGGACCTGAATGGGTAGAGATGGATTTTGGAGCATCCTATCTAGCTGCACGATCTGGGCTTGGAGATTCGGAATGCTATCCACGATCATCTGCGGCATGTCCATGTTCAGCCCTGGTTGTTCTGCATAGAAATCTTGCTCCTGGTTCAGTTGCTCTGTGGCTGCATTGGGCTGTAAAAGGAATAAGCAAGGAATATGAGTACAAGGGTTGAATAGATGTACTTGGTCGCCATTAGATGAAGCATTAGCACTCTTCGCCGTCGTTGTTTCCTCTTCGCCCTCTTTTTTGCTATCCTCGATCGCTTTTTCTATGTAGTCTGACACACTTGTACGCGCTGGCTTATCCACAATAAGTTTATCCAGGGATGGAATTTTCTTCGCACAATTCGGACAAATGAAGTCTCGTTCAAGTAGATGAGTCTGGATGCACTCCTCGCAATACAAGGTACCACAACATGGTGTTTTGACAGCATCACGAAACAGTTTATTGTCAATCGGACAAGCCAGTGATGCGTCCGTCGGGGTGCGCTCCCGGACCTCAGCTACTGTCAGTCCCTTCGGGCGCGATACCTGTTTTTGCCACGATGCACTTCCCGGAGACGCTTTGTTAAATGTAGAACAGCATGATTAAGGAAAGGAACGTACAGGTCCGGCTGTGCGACGACGTAACCCCCCTCCGGGGTGACCATGACACCCTGGGCTAGTTCAGCACTGTTCGGATTCTCAACGGCCTTGAGCATGCTTCGCGGGATACCTGTAGTTCGTTTGATACGGGGTCGATTGTCGAATTCACGGTCGTTATTAGTTGGGCAATCTTGTATCCAATGACCTTCGAAAGGGATGAGACGAGAATACTACTCCAATACAAATAGCCAACCTTTTTGACCACATCGGTAACAAACATAACTAGGAGGTAAAGGTCGGTCGTGATGTGCATGTACATGTGGTTTTCCACCACGCGCGAAGCCAGTTCCGCGGGGATTGGTGTAGATACGAGTAGCACTGCAGGTGCAAGACAAAATCGAAGGCACAGGGGGAAAAAAACATTGTTCATTAGACATCAGGCTACTACGTGGACAAAATCCCGCAAGGGATAACACCAACTGTGACATCTTCTCCTGGGTTTCCTCCCAGTTTGTAGTTTGAGCTTGAAACATGGCAGCCATTGCAGCAGCCTCGTCGTCCTTCGTTATTGATAACTTGGTGGGGGCCAAATTGGACTGGAACAGACTTCAACTTCAACATATAACATCTTAAATGCTGCTCACCGTTGACTTCGAGGAAGAAGGATCCTCTTTAACGTCGAAGCGCTTGGACATTGCACCTTTGTGCCAGGTTGATTGGGCGTTAGACGCTCCATGCCTCTGGACTTGGTCTGAGATGGGGACCATACTCCCGGCGCCTGCTACATATATTGACGCCTTTCCCTTTCCAGGACGAGCGGAGGGAAGACGCTTGACAATCACGGACGAGGAACGGGGAATAATCTGAGAATCATCCTTGAGCTCTGTGCACGAGTTTAGTACGGCACAACAAGGAAACTGGACACATATACCTTGCTTCGAGGTAGAATCAAAGATAGCCAGATCAAAGTCATTTGCTTTACCCATATTGTTGGCTAGGATGATATCGCGCTTCAAGTCGAATACAGAAATGCCAGTGCCATCGAACGTCACTCGAGACTCGTCCTTTCTGGAGCTGAACTTGTAAAACACAGAAGATGCCATTTGACAGTCTAAATGCAGATAATGTAAAATAAAAAACAATTCAAATGATCAGCGATGAAGCGAAGCGGTGAAAGAAAAAAGCAAGTTGACAGCTATTATTTAATCTCCGATATTAGGAATAAGCGTCGATCACTTATGTAATATTTGTCCCTTTCAGAAATGGTTCGAGATTTTGGCAGCTTCACAAAGCGTCCATCATGGTTGAAAGTCATGCCAGCGAGGGCCTGCGTCGTAGAGCTAACGGTGCTAATACTGACAAGGTTCTTATCACTGAAGAGGGCAAAGAAACGGACCAGCGCTTGGACAAACACGAGACGTACGTTCGTTCATATCTGATTTGTATTCTCCAACAACTTCCTACTTTTTCCTAGATTTGAGTTTGGTGGCCCGTGGGGTGTTGTTGCAATCATGACATTATTCCCGGTTCTCATGTATTACTTCTGGATTTGTTTGTGGTTTTATGACGGGAAACTTGTTCACCCAAGTTCTCCAGAGGACATCCAGCCATTCCTCTGGAGAATGTGGAGTCATATCCGTAATGTTTGTATACTTGTACGTTCACGTAGCAGTTGGCTGATTTGGAGCTTATCAGGACGCCAGCCCCAACCTCTACGCGTGGAAAGTATACTCTGGCAACGTATTCTTCCAGTTGTTCCTTGCGCAGGTCTTGCCAGGTTATCAGCAAGAAGGTCTTCCCGTACCATCTCTCGGCTACAAAACTCTTATGTATAATTGCAACGCGCTTTCTTCGTTGTATGCGACACTCGTCACGGCTGCCGGGCTTCATTATACAGGCATCTTCCGTCTCACAGAAATTATCGACAACTATGGACACATCATGACTGTGGCCATGATCTGGGGCTTCGCTGTATCTCTGGGAACTTACCTTGTGGCGGTTGGAACTGGAACTGCAATGAGGATGTCTGGAAACTTCTTCTATGACGTTTTTATGGGTGCTTCCCTCAACCCACGTATTGGCAACATAGATCTCAAGATGTGGGCCGAAGTTCGCATACCATGGGTGATTGTTTTCTTCTTGGCTGTATCGGGCGGTTGTAAGCAGTATGAGCAATACGGCTATGTTACACCAGTGAGTTTCACCTCCTCCTGGTACGGTTACTTCTGATAATAGCCGACTAGAACATGGCCTTTATGATTCTTGCCACAGCTCTATACCTCAATGCCTGGTATGTAATTTATGGCTGTATGTATAGTTCTCGGTATATACAATTCTATGGTATAGTGCTAAGGGAGAGGAATGCATCCCCCAAACGTGGGACATGTATCATGAGAAGTAAGCACTTTGCCTTCAATCTGTAATTTTGCTTATCAGACCTCAGATGGGGCTTTATGGTTATCTTTTGGAATTTAGCCGGAGTTCCCTTCGTAAGGCCTATCAACGCTCATATATGATTGTTCTGACATATTCCTATAATCAGTCCTACGTCTACTCTGTGGTCTACATGGCTTCTCATGATCCAGCAACATATAAATTTTCTACCCCAACATACATTTTAATGTACTCGACGCTTCTCACCGCCTACTACATGTCCGTATTCTCACATCACTGTTGGTACACTCGGACTAATCATCTTCAATATAGTTGGGATACCTCGATGTCGCAGAAGAGCAGGTTCAAAATGCAAACCCAGGGTATTACTACCTTCCGCAAAACCTTTCCTCAACTGCCGGGTGGTCTGGTCAAAAACCCCACGTACATTCAGACCACCCATGGGTAAGTAATTTTTTCTATTCCAATGCAATGATGATACGAGCACTATTTGCAGTAACCGGCTCTTGACCAGTGGTTGGTGGGCCTACTCTCGCAAACCTGCAAGTTCCTTTCTCTCGTCTTTCTCTGCTTACTAACGCTACTTCTATAGAACTACGTGGCCGACTGGACCATGAGTCTGATGTGGGGTGCTGTCGTCGGTACAGCATCCATCATCCCATACTTCTACTCTGTATTTTTCATCGTCGTTCTGATCCACCGATGCGGGCGCGATTTTGAACGGTACCTGTCAATCGTCCCTTGTATCACGATGGCACTGAGCCTCTTCCCCTTTCACAGGTGCTCCATCAAATATGGAAAGGATTGGGAGCGCTACTGCTCAGTTGTCAAGTACAAGTTCATTCCAGGAATCTACTGAGCTTCCTGGAAAAGTAAATATTCCATCAATATCGGATAATTGTCTATACCCTAGTAGACCTGCATAGATTTACAATTTTTTGGAATTCCACATAGGAAGGCTAACAACAAAGAGTATCCTCTTAACTTGCCTGAGGTTCTTTCTGGACAATATGTTCTTGAAATCATGATGCAGTCGATCTGTGATTTATATAAATCCTTCCGATCTGCTGTACATACTGAAAATGTGCCTTCAAGAGTTGGTGGGCATTTTGAGACAAGCCGTCTTCAACCCATCACCACTCCACTTCGCGACCTCTATAAGCAGGTTTCGTTTGTTTTCGATAGCGGTAACAGATCGCAACTCGTATAGGGTTGCTGTGACAGACATAATAATCAATGAACCAAGACTGGTGCGACGCAAAGCTTACACAAATTAAATAGGAAAGGCTCTGCAACTACAACGCTTGCGGGCGATGCCTTGAGTGCAGTTTCCAGAACCTCGATGCTCTGGACGATAGTTATGCACGACACACTCCGTGGATTCCCAGCCAAAGGTAGTGCTTACCTCTTTCAGCTTTCCCTGGCTCAACAGTGCGACGGATAGGTTATTTATAGCCTTGGGAGGTCCAGATCAGAGTTTGACACAGTTAATGATTCCATTCGAGACGTTACCACAAAATTCTCAGCGTCTTCTTTCAGAATCATTCGAAGAATGCTACTTGCTCGTGTCCAATCTCCTTCTGCAGATGCAAGTAGGGCCGCATTCATATTTTTCATAGCCTGATCGGCTGTAGGGTCTTCATCTACGATTGCAAAATGCTTCGAAGCCATTAGAACGTTTCCACTTTGAAGATATATCCGAGCAACAGATGAACGAAGGGCCGCCGTAGAGATCCCATCGCCCTGTCTACACAGTGGTTCGAGTAACTTCGACGCTGCTGAATACTCCTAAACGACAGCAGTTTCAGTTGTTTTTCGACAGAGCCAGGGAGTGTCGAAGCTTACCTTCATCTCCACCATCTGGGAAGCAATTATCAGGCATATGCGAGCACCCCTCTCTTTCCACATAGAAACTGTGGTAGTATCTCCCGGAGTAGCCGACCGGGCATTGGTTCTGCATCTATTGAGTAAGGCATTCAAGGCGTCAAGGTAACCCATGTGGTCGCCTGACCAGTATTTCAGACGTGTTTGCATGACTTCAAGTTCAAAAGGAAGAACACGATCAAATACATATTTGTGTGTCTCCGGCGGTTCTATCCCATTCAGCACAACAAATAGGTTTGTACATTCAACGGAGGTTTGGTTAAAAAGACGCAGGCGGGCGAGACTGGCCAGACGAAGGTACCAGAGCTGTTGAGAGTTAAATATTCGGGAAGACCCTGTATCAAGAAGGATAACTTACATCTAGAATAAGTGCCACATTCTCCGGATTTGACGCAACGATGCGGTCTCGAGCCATTCGTGCAAGCGCTCGCCAACTGTTCGTTATCTGGCAGAAATCCCTCAATACTTGTTCAGGCTCACAGGGCGAAAGCTTTCTCAAGAACTCACGACTAGGGTATGAAAATCGCTATGTTGCCAATCACCAGTAATGTCTCGTACAGGCCGCTTCTCAGGCGGAATATATTTCGTGAGGAGCGCAGTTAGCGGATCCGTCTAGTACGAGTATAATACATTAAAGATCTGGATAGCCACCAAGTTCGAGAAGTGGCGCACATTTGGTATGGGCAAGAACATGGTAGGGAGGATAAGACCTGGAAAATACAAATCCGGTGTCTGATCTTCATCTGACTCGCTACTTGAGAGAGGCGGAGGAGGGACATCTTTGTTTAGGTTGGAGGGCGAGACTGCAGGACGCGATGGAACGGCTTCAGATGTCAGGGAAATCTCGTGGTCAGGAACAATGGTCTGCTGTAACTCGGACACGTCCGCAACACTGCGAACATCTTCCCCGTTGTCAGATGTCGGGTCGTCCTCGTCATCTATTAGAAAAGGGTCAGGGACTTCTGGTTCAACGTAGACAGCGGGTGGATTGTTAGGCAATGATTGTGAAGACAGGTGTTCTTCAGCCTGGTGGGACTCCCCAGAATTCATATCATCTGGAAGATCACTCATTGTAGCAGATGAAGCGTCCTGTGTATGTACGAAGTCGTCAAGAATATCTGAGACAAGGGAAGAGGTGGCAGTTTCTCGTGAACTGTCGCGATCTCCAAGGTCGTTGGGTATAAATCTTTATGAGAGTAGGATGTTGTGGAAAGCGAACACGTGATTGAACCGACATTCTCTTCGATCGACGAGCCATCCCAGTTGTTTGTCATCTGGCAGAAGTCCGTGAATACTCACTCACAAGGGCGATCATGAAATTTGCCAATCATCAGAAATGTCTCTTCTCAAGCAAAATATATTTCGTGAACACAATTAGCGGATCAGTGTAGTACCAGCGTAATACATTAAAGATCTGGATAGCCACCAAGTTAAATAAGTAGAGGAGAAATGGCGTACATTAGGTATGGGCAGGAACATAGTAGGCATGATAAGACCTGGGAAATACAAATCCAGCGTTTCATCTTCGGGTGACTGGCTACTTGGGACGGGTAGAGGAGGGACATCTTTGTTTAGGTTGGAGAAAGGCACTGTAGGATACGATGGAATGGGTTCTGATGTCAAGGAAATCTCGTGTGTCTGCTGTGAACCGGACACAGGCCCAACAGCACGAACATCTTCGTCGTTGTTAGTTGGGTCGTCCTCTTCGTTTATTAAGGAAGGGACTTCTGGTTCACGGTAGGAAGCATGAGGACTGCTAGGTGTTGAGTGTGAGGATGTGGGCAAGCGTTCTTCAGCTTGAGGTGAAGAGATCAAATTTTCGACGGGCTCTAATTCGGGTGCCTCCCCAGAATCCATACCGATTGAAAGACTACTCATTGCAGTAGCAAATGAAGCGTCCTGCGTATGTGAAAAGTCATCAGGAATTTCTGCAATCGACGAGCTAGAAGACTGGGAAGATCGTTCGGAAGTGATGGCAGTTCGTCGTGAACTGCCAGTGTCGCTATCTCCAAAGTCGGTGGGTACGAATGTGTGTTTTATATACTCAGACTTTGGATAAATAGGAGCAATTTCGCGAACGACATGGAGGGAAGGGAATACGGGCGAGGCCCAAGTGGCGGCAGTGACAAGGAATGGAAGGGTTTCGGGAGCTTTATGTTTGTGTGTGTGATGAAACAGGCCTTTGATCTTTCTCCCGACCTTTACAGGGAGCGACTTGACCTTGGCCTGCTTATCCTGGCTCATTGGGGACAACGAAGGCATGGCTGTGAACTAGGCGTAAAAGTCTGAGGTTCTCCCTTTTATGCTTCCTCGAAAGCCCCTTATAAGTACATGCGATAGGCACATGCCGATGCGATGTACATACAGATCGATCGCTTCCTATACGGCGCACACAAATACCGGATGTCAGACGTCAAACAAGTAAAATGAACGTTATCCGGCTTTGAATTCACGTTGTATACCGAAATCAATGAGCAATTCGGGTCCTAGTGCATTGATCGCTGATAACGAGGCTGTCCGCAATCCTCGTGACAGCCTCGTTAATCTGTAACAAATAGGGGGAAATTAATATAATTACTGCATACGATGGAAGGCGCGACAATGAATGTGACATGATAGTGTATGAATAGAGAATAATGAATGACCCGAGGCAGACCTTGATCAGCAGTCCTCGCCAGTTTCCTCCTATAGATCTAGACTAAACGGTTTTACAGTCCCGCCTGACGGTTCAGTATGTAGTGACCGAGATCCTGCCAGCCTGCAACATTATTCATGTCAGGACGAATTGCCGAAAAGGGAGAACAACAACATCAAATACCTCCACCGACACGACACATAACCTTCTTAGTTGCTGTGTCCCCAGCAGTCTTGCCAGACCTTGCAAGAGTGGTCAATCGGCAAGTGACAATCTTGCGACTCAGGGCATTTGAAAACGCGTATTGTGCCCGGATCTCCTCACCTTCCCTTGGGATCTTTCGCACCGGAGGGTCTATTCGCTCAACAAGTAGTCCATGCGCAATGGAATTGACGATGCCTGCTACCTCCACATCTAGCGGGTCTTTCAGATTACCTGGTACATATTCATGCATAGGGAAGTTGTCCGTGGTTGGCGTGTATGCTCCTGCACGAGAACCGGGCCTCGAAGATGCCCGGCTGGAAGAACTATCCTTGAAGCTCGACGGCGGAGCTTTGTTTAGGGCTGTACGGACTGTAGAGCGCCCAAGCGTACCATGGAAGATGGGCATTTGCTGCACCCGAGCACGCAAAGTATGCTCAGGAGTCTGTGCCCGCGCAGCGGAATTTTGGAAGGACAATGGAGGGTTTGCATTGGTATAATCCGACATGGACGATGATGGGCGAGAGGGTGACGAAAGGTGAACACTGGGAATCGGGATCATGGATCTGCTTGGGGGTCTGGGTGGGTGGCTAAAGCCCGCAGAAGTGACGCTCAATGCAGGAGAGAAGGGGCGGTTGCCGTTGCCTTCTTCAAATTCTGATTGTCCTGGACTGGAGAACACTTGTTTCGACGGCACTGGAATATGGCTCGGGGTCTTGGGTCGTGGACGAGGCGTCGTGCTAAGGCCAGGTGTGATCGCACGAGAAGGTGTTTGAGCGCGAGAAGGAGGACGGAAAGTTGAGAAGGGATTGTTTTGCGAAGACTGCGTGGTAGAAATAGATGAGGTTACAGGAGACCATGGACGCGACGAGGCCATGGACACCCTCGAAAGACTCCGCCTGTAAGGGGTTCCAATAGGTGGAACAGGGGGAATGTCGCTGGACTGATTGTTGTACATTCCAGAAGAAGACGGCGGTCTTCTGGGAGGTGTCCCCTTGATAGTAAGTGCACGGTCTTCTCGCTCAACCTTCGTAGAACTATTCCATCTCTGCTTATTTGACCCAGGACGACCTTTGATTGTCGAACTCATATCTAGTTTTTGACCTCGAGGGGACGAATCTGGTGTCAAACTTTGACTATGCTTGTGTCCAGGTCGGTCGGGAGTCATTGGCGCAGTTAGCTGACCATCTTGGGTGGAAGGGAGCAACGACGATCGCTGCCGGCGTATGATACGCGACGAAGGTACAGGTTCCGAAGAGGGCGCACGGCTCACATTCTGCTTGTCTGTGGTGACAGGTGTAACAGGTGGGGCGCGTGTCCCTGTAATCTTGAGAGCGATCTTGCGGAATGGAGAAAACGGAGAGACAGATCCCGTCACGCTACTGGACGAACTAGGCACTCTGGACATCTTCGAGCCGCTGGGAGGCGTTACAAGATAGCCATTCTTGCTGGATATGGTTCCCGACGTACTGGATCCGTGCTCGCTTGGTGTAGGATCTGCACACGTGAGAATCTTACGTACGTTTTCCATCTCGACGTCGGTCCTTGATATCCGTTCTCGTAAATTTCGCCAACGCTGAGCAGACTCTGCATGCCGTCGAAGAGTTTCGCCGTTCTTGGTAACGCGATCGCGGACGCCTTTGTCCATTATAGATAGAACTTTTGATGTTGCCGGCATATAGTGTCTATTGGTTGTCAATACGTAAAGCATAAGATGACTTGATACAGACACACTTTTTCTTCGCCTCGAAAGATTCAAGAAGGGAAACAAGCATATCATAAGTTACAGGTGATGGTCGGTCGTTACGTTGAGAAGATGATAAAGAAGCATGCAGATGAAATGGTTCCTCAACGCCTCGCCTATGCACTTGCCAAATGAATTCCTGAGTAGCTTAATTACAACCACGGAGCAGCAGAGGGCATGACAACTCACCTGACAACGGTTGACGGCTTTCTCCAGACTGGACATCATACCATCTGCCTGGTCCGTCACCGTCCTGAATACGGTCAACCACTTGTCCTCCTTTAATTCCTCCCTCAACACATCACTCTCGTTCCGCACCGCTTCCCATTCCGCGACCAATGTAGCGTGTTTGCGTAGTACCAAAGCACCCTCATCCGGATCCCCATTTTGAGCAAGGGTTGGCGTCGATGAGGCTTGAAGAAGAGGTTCCAGAGCTTCACTGACAGACTTTACCCCCTTCTCCGCAGATTCGAGCCGTTCATTTAGGTTGATTAGAGATTGGTCGATGATACTAGTGGTGCCTGTTGAGTCGTTCGAAGATTGGGATTTATGACGGAGTTCCTGTATCTCTACAGAACCCTAGTTGATTACACGCGATAAATAAAACGAACTGTATTATCATACCGAAGATACGCGTCTGAATGTCAGATATGGCGTATGAGAGTTCCGTCATGTGTGTGGAGACTGCGAGCAGACGGAGGTCTCTGGAGGGTGCTGGTCACTATGATACTGAGCCAATGATAGAATACAACGCACTCTTGACTCTTCTGCTTCCCGAGTAGTTTAGATAACGGGCGTGAGGGGGTTATCGTGACATTTTCTAAGCCGGGTGAGCGTGTTTGAACGTGATACTGATCAGGGTCTAACCCACCATCATCTAGCTGATTTAAAGACACTTTGGAAGAAGAACCGGAGCGACTGTTTGAACTTGATGGTGAAGGCAATGTGTAAGCAAGGCTGATTTGCGACGGGGAGCTCAGATGAGAACTGCTAGACGATGAGGCACTAAGAGAAGAAACCATATCCGAAAGAAAGAAAGAGTGGAAAGAGTGGAAAGCTGAAAGAAGAGAAAGTTGAAGACTGAATTAGAGGAACCGCCGAGTCAAGTCAGAAGAACTGGGTATCGGGCAAGCAGACGCTGAACTTCAGCCTTGGACAAGACAACGACGGTTCCTCAGCCAGATGTGCAGTTTGCACGCGAAAGCAGTACAATGGGAGGGGATGAGAGGGTTCACTAAGGGTTCGGTCAGTGGCGACTTGCTTCTGTTTGGCGATGTCATGTTTCCTACGGACTTTGATCGTGGTTCCGTTTTCTAACTATATACTTAATACACAGGAATGTTCCTTGTAACATCATAATATCTACAGAATCTAACATACAATGGTCGGTGATGGGTAGTACTTAGCAGCATTGTTAACAAGAAACCCTATAAATTAGAACTTACGGCGGAAATCGGTCATACAACATCAACGTCCATAGCGTCCGGGTACGCCAGCTCCTCCACTTCTACACCATTCTCATCAAGATCCATGCTACCTCTCTCCAGCTCCCTCAACCTGTCCTGCTTGTGTTCTTCCAACTCTCTCGCAGCCGTCCTGTCCGCATCTTCAACCATTTTGGCCCGAGACGTTTTGTACACCGTCGGATCTACCGAATTATAATATCCAGCAGAAAGTCCTTCTAATGCCCACAAATTGTTGGATTCCAGCAGGCCTCCATGTTCTAGTGGGTTAGCGATAGCTTCCTGCAACGTCGGCTCTAGCAAGGGGTGGGAAAGCACACTAGCATAGTACCGTCCGCTGATGAGACTCAGAGAAATGACGGCTTCGTGGCCTATTGGTAAGATTGGTCGAAATCGGTAGCCATTGGGTGCTTGAGGTAGTTTGAATTTATGTTCGGCAGGATGTGAAAGCTGATCATTAGGGCTTGGAGTTTTGGAGCTTTGAGCTTGTGTTGAAGGCGTCGACGCTGATGGCTTAGATGTGTCAGGCTTGGGAGGGGTCTTCGAAGATAAGGCAGGTTGCGAAGACGTCCCAGCTGATGAAGCATTGTTGATCGTTTGCGGAGGATGTGAAGCCGACCGTACACCGTTAACCGCAGGTGTCTCTTCCACTGCTTCAGGATCGTCCCAGTCAAGGTCAGCCAACTCGTACAACATCCCGCTCGCGCGACATTCTTTCTTCGTACAACCGTCTGGCTGAACCGCATCCACAACAAACAAAGCATCCAACCGCATGAACACCCCCCGTGCACCGGCACCTATCTCAGACGGATCCCTACCTGATGCTAGCCACATTTCACGGGCTGACTTGCCAGGACCAGAGGGTGGGAAGATGCTCTCAGCACCCTTTGGTGCGAGGCATCGGCGTGGCACTTTCAGTCGAATGAACTCGTCAACCCAGATCCGTTCTGCACCCCACCAGAGTCCCTGAAAGCGGATCTGGGTGTAGTGTTTTTGAGGTTCGGCGGGACGGACATGAGGTGGGGGCTTGCCGACCATACGACCAGACAGCGTCTGGAGTTCAGAGGTGGACATATTTGGGGTTGGCCCCGATACAGGATAGTATGTCGATGACGACGACAGGCCATTGGACCCAGAAGAATTGACTTGGGCGTTGACTTGGGAGTTGTGTGCACTGGCGGCCTCGAGAGCGGCTGCTAAGGATGTCGATGACGACGACGGATCCGGGCGAAGTTTCGGTGCAGTATATTCGAACGCCCACTCATCAGTCAGGTTCCAGTAGCCAGAGAGCGCAGAGCCGATTTGGACAGCCATAGCATACGGAGCAACTGCCTGAGCAAAATCAGATTGGACTCCGGGGCACGGGTTGAATTTTGAAAGATTGTCTCGATTGAAATCCAAGCTTTGGGGCGGGAAAGCTTGCAGTCCTGCTATGAGCTCGTTCGGAGGAATATGCGCTTGATACGGGAGAACTTGATCATCCGGCACGACATACGAACGTGCAACGGCTAGTAATTGTATCTTGTACATAGTAGATTGTTGAATGGTCCACGGTACGGGGGAATCATCGTTCTCGATCACCACATCCTCGTGGTTCCCGTTTGGGCGTACGGCCTGTCCTTCAAAATAACTCGGAACTGGCGAGGCTGATTCTCGAGGTATAGACTTGGATTTTAGTCTGGACTCATCTACCATCCCTGGCCAAAACCTGATAACCACACCGTCCCCCGGTCCGACAATTGGAGGAGTCAACGCACACCAAACCAGCTCTCCCACCCTAAACCATCTCCTCATCTTCATCTCCGTCATGGCATGTACAGCTCTAACATCCATGCTACGCTCGGCTATCATCGTTTCTCGTCTGGACACATTTGCGGACCTTGCCAAGGGTATCGGAGCCTTTTGCACCGCAGCGTAGACTTTTGGTTCACGAATGCGTTCCTGTGTTCCGATAACATGGCGTATTCCTTTGCCCTTTTCGCGATGTGGCCTTAGACGGGATGGGGTCGAATGTTGGGTACCGCCAGGTGTGGAACTTAGGATGCCAGGCATCGAAGCTGTGATCTCTTTTTGAGGTTTTTTTGAACAATATTTGCACTGACAAGGGGACGCTTTGGAAGGGTCTTGTAGGAGCCATATGACATGCGGTATAAATTCATTGATAGATCGAAAACGAACTTTCGGAGGACCTGTTGTAAACGTCATAGGGCAATAGGAAACGAGTGAAATTTTGAAGAACATACCAAAGAGGTATAAGTCGTGTCTCGGGTTGTCTGCTGGGCCTTTGTGATGGTCATACAAGCGATAACCGTCTGGCCAGGACTTGAGCACGTAATTTGGCCCCGCTGAAAATATACAAATTGAGCACCTGTATAGAAAAATACAACTAGCAAGACACACTCGGAAGTTCTAGAGCAGCTGCCGCGGCTTTACCAGCTGCAACCCTCCATCTTACGGCGTACGACGCGTCAATGTCCACATACTGCATGAAATTGACATGGCCGTCGCTATCGATAGAGCGGGTCGTGTGTGATGGCCAAGTACGTGGATCTCCGTCGCTGCGCTGGAATTCCAGAAAGTGGGAGCTTTCAGGCAGGCTGAAAAACTTTTCAGATACCCTTCGAGAGGACATCTTGACAACTTCTGAGGGTGACTGACAGTTATAAAACGAAGGATTCCCGCCTTTGAAGTAAACAGATAGAAATAAGCGTCCACAACTCGGAACATTATGTAAGCTTCGAGGTTTGTTGGACATGGCCTAATTTTCAGCGCTGCAAGCCGCCATATCTACGCCTTGCGTTTACTTTTATACGCCTGGACGTTAAACTATACGGCAAGAAGGATTGACAGAGCTCTTGCAGATCGTTTACCTTTGGTTCTTTTCCTCCGAGGGGAACGTTTTGAAGGGAGCGTACAATAGCCTCGGGATTGTAATCACTGTGGTTATAGAGCCTTGCACAGCGAGCGCTAGCGCTCCGAGTAGATTATAAAGTGAAACATGGTAAAATTACAAACCTGACACAACCCGAGTCCGTGGACAAACTTATACCACTTCCGGCCTACATCAGCTTCGTTATACCCCTCCCCCCCCATCCTAAATGTCCCTTGGGCCGCTCCACGACCATCGTCGTACCCTTAGTGGCGGGTTCAAAACGTCTGAAGGCACTCTTTATGTGTCCAAGCCTTACCGATCAAAGTCCTCAAAGAAACTACGGGCCTTGATCACTTTTGCACCCAGGAAGTCGCATTTCGACATTAGCAACGAATCGTCTGGAACAAATGAGTTTCGCGTACGTGTCCTTGATTATTCCTTAGCCAATTTGTCTGATGTCCTTACAGGGCTTCTTCTCCCTTTTCTGGATTTCAATTTTCATCTTCACCGTGCGCGTATACGTCCGTGGCATCGAGACTAGCGGGCGTCCGCTCAATTTTCGTTTCGCGACAATGTTTTCACAAGATGCTGTTATGCTGGCGATCAGTGATGCAGTCCTTGTTTTATGCACCGGACTATGCGTTCCTTTGGCGCATGCTCTGAAGAAGCGGTGGATAAATTATTATTGGACGGGTCTTGTTCTCCAGCATCTACTACAGACATCGATCCTCTTCACGGCGATCATCTGGACCTTCAATCGGCAAGTCCGTCTGTTTCAACGTTCAAGCATGATGCAAACTATCATTCTGCAGGGAATGGCCATGGGTTCAATCCGGCTTCCTTACTTTGCACTCCCTCGCACGTCCTACCTCTACAACTTCATTACTTGCGACCTCATTCTATTCAATAGGTTATGATTATGAAGATGCATTCCTACATAACCGTCAATGGCCAGCTACAGTATGCAACCTTCCAGTCTCGATCCTTATTGAATGATCTTCGCGAAGCGACATGCTCCGCTGGTGGCTGGGACCAAGCAATTCTTGATGCAAGAACTCGTCGAGCAGAAGCGGATGCCTTGGCAGGAATGACTTCCTCCTCCCATGGAACGCCTGACTACACACCCAGTCGAACACCTGATACCCTGGAAGGCTCATCTACGTCTTACACAGATGCTGCAACTGCTGTCGCTCTCCGCAAGCGTCTCGCAGCTGTATCCTCTGCAACCAATGGCAACATATCTGTCGTAGACGCTCCGATTCCTGACTCGCATGAGAGGAATTGGGAAAGCCAGTCGGAGACGAGCAACGATGATCATACTCCTTTTGCACCACATCCGTTGGTGGACCACCCTGACGAGCGCATTGCCGACATAGCGAAAGACTACTCAGAGCTCCAGAGTGAGCTCACAAGTCCTGGGCCAAGCTATGTGCACTGGCCTAACAATATTACACTCAAAAACTTTGCTGTTTATCAACTGATTCCAACACTAGTGTATGAGTTGGAATATCCTCGGACAGATCGGTATGTAGTCTTGATTTTGTTAATGTGCCATTCTCTTACACCCAACAGCATTCGGCCAATCTACGTCTTTGAGAAGACGGCACGTTCTCTCGCATGCAAGCTATTCATCTTCTAACAGGTCTTTTTGCCAGGTGGCTACATTTGGCACGTTTGCGCTTCTCTACACCATAACCGAAAGTATCATACTACCGTATACTCCGACGTTCGAGCAATCCGTTCTACGCTCTCTACTTGATCTGGCACTTCCATTCATGATAGCCTACCTGCTTCTTTTCTTCATCATCTTCGGTAAGTTCCTACAGTTGCCCATGATCCGGAATTCACATAGTCTTTGTCGTAGAATGCATTTGTAATGCATTTGCAGAACTTTCTTAGTAAGTTGCCCTACCTCATACCTGTTGCTCGATTTTTACGCTAATTTCGTTCTCTAGCTTTGCGGATCGTCAGTTTTATGATGACTGGGTCCGTGTCTTTCCTTCATTCCATTTTCATTACTGACAAGCAGTTCTGCAGTGCGATAGGTTTACCCTCCCCTTCTGAGTTTGTTACTGAGCAAGTTGCAGGTGGAATTCAACATCATGGGACGAATTTTCTCGCAAATGGAACAAACCCGTCCATGCATTCCTTCTACGCCATGTCTACGCTCCTACGATCATGGGTTACGGGCTTTCGAAAACTTGGGCGATGTTCCTGACCTTCCTGCTGAGCGCATGTGTACATGAACTCGTCATGGTAGTTGTGACACAGAAGTTCAGGTACGATATCTTATCTTTTGCTTTCTTCGAGGAATCTTACAATCGTTGCGTGCCGGTAGGATGTATCTCTTCATACTTCAGGTATCGTTTATCATGTGCTGTCGCGTTTATGCCTGGTACTCATAACTTGACGTAGATCGTCCAAATCCCAATGATCGTCATTAGTCGTATGCCCATCGTAAAGCGTAACCAAATGCTGGGGAATATTGTGTTCTGGCTTGGTTTATATGCTGGATTCCCCTTACTCTGTGTCGCATACGTGGCATATTAGACCACCCTAGCGTTATTATGACACATGATACACACCCCACTAATGCAATACTCACGACATCTCATGATCTATAATCTGTTGTATACATGTACTGTCCAATAATACAACTGAATCCTCTATGTAGCGTACGACCGCACCTTGGAGAACCAGAACGGCCTCTCATGCTTCAATACGACGGGGTTTGTATCTCCAGTCTCGAGGTTCACGGATGCGTAGGTCTCCATGGTCAGTTTGTTCCAGCGACCGAGGGGACGGGAGCGGAGATTGAGCGACATGAGGAATGTGTATCGTTTGCGTTCTGAGATGCCAGACGCGTTGGTGGGACCTTGATGGGAAGAAGGGGGATGTTCGGGGGGGAAGAAAGGAAGATCCCAGGAAATTGGTAGGGAGAGATGGCTGCTGGCGTCGTTGAGGTTTGATAGGTGGATTGTGGAGCCGGAGAGATGCCAGGTTCCGATACAGAGACCCTGTCATGATGTCATTAGATGGGAGGAACTCGGGCGAGATACTATCTACCTTCATGCGAAGCGTGGGCTTGAGAAGAGGGATAATCTGTTGAGGCGTGTGTTCTTCGTTTGCGAGAAGTGAAAGAACTTGACCGTTTGGGTAGAATCGGCTGGTGGAAACGTTAGAAATGTGTACGGTGGAAACAAACGAAGTCGGATTTACAGGTATCGGTGGTAGGTGATCAAATGATTTATCTGCGTTGGAGGCACGGGTAATAAGACCGATGGCCATATGATGAATGTGGTTGCTCACATTAACCCACGAATTATCATGCAGACCATGTCGTCTGTATAAATGTCTGTTACGGTGAGGACGAACTTGTTGAGTTACTGCACTCACACGTAATGGCATGTGGCGATATACACACCGTCCATGCGGACGCGCGGGTGCTCGATGAACACACGCCGGAAATCCGAGAGATAGCTCTCCACCACCACACCCATGCTCTCGACATCGAGCACCTGCGGGGGCTTATAAGTCATGCTAACCAGATCCCTGCAAAAAAATACACAAGTCAGCTCTCATGATATCTACAATACAGTATAAATTGCAAAAAAACAAAAAAAACCCACTTCCAAATAGACGGCTCCAAGGCGACAATACGCGCTTTTCGATTAGCTGTAGCAAATCGCTCTATCGACGTTGGGTCGAGTTTGCGAAGAATCATCACGAGAAGCTCGTCGGGGAGTTTACGCAGTGGAACGGATTCCTGTTCGTCTTCAGGCTCAAACGAGAGAATTTCTGGGAAGTCCGAAATCAAGTCTGCCATGATGCCTGTGATTACAGGAGCAGGTGCGTTCGGGCCCGCAGAGTTTAAGGTGATCTCGCGCTTGGGTTTGATAACTAGCAGTTCGTCTACGGTACTGCTTGAGTCCAGAATATCACCGGAAGATCTATGTGCTTTGGCTTCATTTTCTGAAAGGATGGATGCAACTTTCTCTTCACGATGATACACCGTATCCACATGCTCGTCCTATACATAAAAAGAAGAGAGTCATGAGGTGCAATATTACCTGTTTTGACAGACTTGCCGTACCATGCGAAATGCTTGTCTATACAGAAGAAGAGCCTCATCGAGCTCTCCACGCTGCTCATGCTCTACGGCTTTGCGGTAGACATTGAGCGCCGAACTAACATGCCGAGGAAGTGGTGTAGTTCGATGCTCGATGGAGGAGCTCGAGATGCTAACATTCGAGAACGAAGACGGGTGACTCGCAATCGTCTGTGACGAGGGTCCCTGGTAGTTTTGGGACCCCACAGAGGTTGGCCATGGATCTCTGGATGGACTGACTGCACCAGCTTGACTGGGAGTCACGGGCCCACTGATAACAGGATCTTGGGATGTAGTACTAACGCCAGTCCGAGTCTTTCTCTGCAGTAATTCTGCGAGCCATTCCCTTCTAAAACGAGCTAGTTCTTGTGGTTCCTCGTCTTCTGAAGGTTCCGTCACCTTGAGCTTAGGTTGTTGCATCAATCGCCAACATCTTTGAATTCGGCAAAGTAGGGAATTACTTACCTAATAACTTACTAAGAGGGAACCCTAAGATAAGGTTGTCTTTAATTTACTCTGCAAGGTACCTGTCCCCACGTCGGTTTGACTTCTCTCAGCACCACCCCCCCGTGATGGAAAGTAACAAAGATGAAGCATTACGATGTCTCGCAATAGCGCGGAAGCACCACGAGGCAGGCAATATGCCTTCCGCTCGGAAGTTCTGCCAAAAGTCCATTGCGCTCTTCGAGACTCCGCAGGCACTGCAGTTACTTGCGAGTATTAATGCAAGTCCGTCGTCTTCATCAGGATCGACTTCGACTTCGAGTGCCGCAGAGGAACATCCATCGGCTGGTGGGACGAAGCACCGGCACCCCCAGAGAAGTGCTAGTACGAATGGGAACGCACAGCCGAATGGCACAGCGGGGGGCATTGGAGGTGAGAAGAGGGAGTATACGGCGGAGCAAGGGGATGTAGTGCGCCGGGTACGGGCGTGCAAGGTTACGGACTATTACGAGATCTTGGCGTTGAAACGAGATTGCGAGGACGCGGATATCAAGAAAGCTTACAGGAAGGTCTGTATATTACCCCCCCCCCTTTTCAATACATCCATGTGTGCGGGTTTATCATTCAATATGTGTAGTTGGCGCTTGCCCTGCATCCTGATAAAAATGGTGCACCTGGTGCAGACGAAGCTTTCAAAAGTGGGTCATCCTCGCTTCGCATAATCCCAAGATGAAATATTGAAACCTGTATACAGTGGTTTCGAAAGCCTTTCAAATTCTATCTGGTTGGTCGATCTCATTCTAATTGAGAAACTTAATTTATGACACTCCGTTTCAACTAGACCCGCAAAAACGGGCCGCCTTTGACCGTAGTGGCGGCGATCCAGAAGTTCGATTCGGAGGAATGTCAAATGGATCCTCATTTGCAACTGGCAGTCCCTTTGGGGAAGACGTCAGTGCAGAGGAGATTTTCCGAATGTTTTTCGGCGGTGGTGGAGGACCTGGTTTTGGTGCCAGCTTTGGCGGTGGCCCGGGTATGCATCGCAGTATTTCAATTTTGCCATGGTTAACCGAAATTTCTTCGTCCCCCGCAGTGTTCACAACAACTTTTGGACCTGGAGGCTTCACAACGACACGGATGGGTGGGCAATATCACCAACACCATCCGCAAGGCAATGGCAACACCGAACCACGCTCGATGCTCATTCAGCTCCTTCCCTTGCTGATACTATTTGGGTTCTCACTTCTATCTGCGCTGCCGAGCCTGTTTGGAAGCGCACCAGTGCCTGATCCGCATTTCTCATTCCAGGGCACGTCGAGATATAATGTCCAGAGACAGACTGGTAATTTCGGGGTGAACTACCATGTGAACTCTGCAGAGTTCATGGCCCATCCGGTTATTGGTGCTGAGCTCGCGAGGGAGGGAGTTGACATTAGAAAGGTTGAAAAGACTAACGACAAGGCCGGGAAAGGGAAAGTCAAGCAGAAGAGGGGTCCTGCGCTGACGAAGTTCGAGAGCACTATTGAACGAATATATACTCAAGACCTTTATGGGCAATGTCAACGGGGATTAGATCGGAAGGAGCGGCTAAAGGAGCAGGAGGTTGGGTTGTTTGGGATTGGAACAGACTGGGAAAAAGTCAAGAAAATTGAGCAAGAGGTAGTGGAGAGTTGTGAAGAGCTCAAGAGACTGGGCGTTCTGGCTCGATGACACAGGCAGAATTGACCTAAATTATTTATTTTATGTTATGGTAGATCTGGACGCGCATTTGTGGAAACGACTTCATGCAATATGTCATACGGGAGGCGATGATATTCCACTGGGGTCTCCACGTTCTATACAACATCCCTACTTCATGATGCTGCTGCAGCCGCCTTCTCTTTCTCAAGTTTAACATAAAAGGTTTCCTGGCGCTCCACTAAAGCGCGGATATGTTAGTGATAAATGGGTGGATGCGCGTCGTCAACTCACGAGCTTTGAGATGGACACCATACCTGAATGAAAAGTGAGTGGGTGAAAACGGGAGTGATTATGTGTACATACCAGTAAGCATAGCCTATTGAGGTTCCTAAACCAAGAGCACAGGATAGATCGACCCAGAAACGTTTTCTGAGCATTCCAGTGATAGGAGCGATGGCCATCGTTGTGTGATCGTTGTTTCGTTGAGGGGAATGTCGGGCACGGGCGTGCCAAATCCCGATAAACAGAAGAGCTTACATCATCCATATCGTTTTGTTAGCAATCTCTGGTTATAAGTTTGTTGTCCAACTCGTGTTCTTATTCAAACTGCCACCCTTTCCATTTCTTATCTGCGATACATCATTGCTCCTGTCCATTCAAATCTTCTATATCTCCTCGTAATACATACAAGCTCTCTCCCAGCGTGATATCCCCGTATTCTCTCATCCATGGAAGACCCTTCAGGCTCAGGCGGATGGCGTTTCGCTCAGTGCTTCGGTGACAAGGGCGAAGTAGAAGATATTACTGAAGGTTTGTGTTTCATTCAATCAGTCATTTCCTCGCTAAGATCTATCTTACATATCCTCGTATGATTAGCCGACATTATTTCCACTGTCGAGTTTGATTCAACAGGAAACTACCTTGCAACTGGAGACAAGGGTGGTCGTGTCGTTCTTTTTGAACGCAATGAATCGGTCAGGATCCCCTTTTTTCATTCACCTTGTCCCCCTTTTGTCGTCGACCTGATCGTGTCTCTGATTGTTCTTTTCTTATTTCGCGCTCTTCGCCTGTCTTTTGCCTTTTCTCGCGTTATCCTCTTGATCTTATCGCGATTATACGACAATCCAGAAAAAAGGCTGCGAGTACAAGTTTTACACAGAGTTCCAATCTCACGAACCAGAGTTCGACTATCTCAAGTCACTGGAAATCGAGGAGAAGATCAACAAGATCAGATGGTGCAGACGACAAAATTCTGCACACTTTCTGTTATCAACAAATGGTATACTTTCGTTGTTCATCATTTTACATTCCATCCAGTACTGATCCCACGCCCCAAGACAAAACCATCAAACTCTGGAAAGTTTTTGAAAAGTCTTTGCGAGTGGTATCAGAATCCAATCATCATGATGGTCAGCGGCCGCTGCCCCCACCCACTGCCCCGACCCACCTAAGGCTGCCACGAATGGCCCAGCAAGATAACATCATTGCAGCCGTCCCACGAAAGGTCTACTCAAATGCTCACGCATACCACATACACTCCATCTCCGTCAATTCAGATCAAGAAACCTACATTTCTGCAGACGATCTCCGGATCAACTTATGGAACCTCAATATCAGTGACCAGAGTTTTAGTGAGTGCACTCACTTTTTATGGTCCGCTTTACTGATGGGTCAATAGACATCGTCGACATCAAGCCGGTGAACATGGAAGAGCTGACTGAAGTTATTACGGCGACCGAGTTCCATCCCTCACATTGCAATTTATTCATGTACTCGAGCTCTAAAAGCAATATCAAGCTCGCGGATATGCGTGATTCCGCATTATGTGATCAGCAATCAAAATGTATGTCGTATAGTATCTCACCACTTCTCATCTCATTTTTCTCATTGGGTACCGGCCACAGGTTTTGAAGAAGAGGAAGACCCAACGACGCGATCCTTCTTTTCTGAGATCATTTCGTCGATTTCAGACGTCAAGTTCAGCCATGATGGGCGATACATCCTTTCACGAGACTACCTGTCGCTCAAAATATGGGACGTCAATATGGAGTCGCGACCTGTGAAGACCATCCCCATCCACGACCATCTGCGTGGGAAACTTTGCGATTTGTACGAAAACGATTGCATTTTCGACAAATTTGAATGCGTGTGGGGTGGGGACGACAAGTATGTCCATCTCTCACTCTGTGCTGCTGCTGTAACGTCATCGTCTTGATTTGTAATCGATTTATTGTAGGCACGTGCTAACGGGTTCCTACCACAACTACTTCCGGATATATGATTCGGATACCCTGAACGACGTCGTACTTCAAGCAGACAAGTCGGCATTCAAGGCCAAGAAGATCGGCGGCCCGCTTCCTGGCGGAAAACAGTCTGGCATGAAGAACGGGCAACGCGGGCTTAGGGATGCGATGCAGCTAGATGCGCTTGACTTCAACAAGAAGATCCTGCATGCTAGTTGGCATCCGAGAGAGAACACGATTGCCGTAAGTTATTGTATAGCGTATCTTGCATATAAGGGTCTGATACACAATGTGATGTTTTAGATTGCAGCGACAAACAACCTGTTCCTGTACAGCGCCGCTAGCGCTTGACAATCGAATTATCATATCTTCCTGGTCCCCGTATCCCCGCATCCTCTACACATCAGACCTGCAGCCATCTTCCAGCTAATCGAGAGCCCTATTTGTGGGATAGACAGATCACGAGCCAACAATGCAATTCATGCATGAACACTAGTACAGCACGAGCAGACATTCCTCTCATCTCACATCCTTCTTTTGTTGCCAGGTACATCATGGACGTACACATACACCGTACCCTGCATCAATCTTAATCCGTTCTGCACCATCCCATGCGCACTGCTTTACTCACCTACATATATCCCCGCCTTGTCGTCGCTGTTAGCGTTTCGTCGTATTTTGCATTTCACTCCCCCAGTCACGCACATTTGTTTGGTCACGCGATCTTGTTTTGCTCGCTTTCGTCTCTCAGATTTTTTTGCGGAACGCTGGCAGAAAGGAAAGGTATGTAGTAGATGCCGGGTTTCCCTCTGGGTCGTGGAATTTGAAAGAAGACGTCATGAAGTGAAATAAATGCATCTCTATCATCATCTCAGTGCTCGCACAACTAAAAACTGTTTGAATTTACAGTTTTAGTAAGTTGCCTGGAAATGTTCCTGAAAACGTCCATCTTCAGTAAAGTTTTTAGTTTGCCTAAAAGGGTGAACTTTCTGTTGTCTCCGTTCTTCGCGCGAGTAGGTTTGAGATATTATTGCCAGAATAGTTACTCCAAGGAAATACGGCCTTAAGGAGTCGGAACTCTGGAGAAACCGACTAGATCCCGTCACGCCGTCGAATGCGTCAAGGTATACAGCCGTTACCGCGTTACCCCACGTTAACCTTCAGTGACATGATGCATGCATGATACTTGACATAGTTCGTCTGCGGGCCTCTGGCACCAACATAGCGACATTCAGATGCCTCGGTGATTCCTGATTGAGCCCGCAGAGCTGGAGATCTTGCTCTATCTTGCTTGAAGCAGTTGATTGACTTCCGAGATTCTGGCGTGTGCAACTGGCAACTCTATTGAGGCGTTCAAAACACTCCTGGATCTCACCTGATTCATCAGAAGGCCCATATCAAAGTAAAATTTTAATTCGTTTTTGAATGTAACATCTTCAGCCGTAGCTTGGTCTCTCAGCTTATGAGACGGGATTGTGGACAATAAGCAGAAGGCTCTGAGGTTTCTTAAAAGGATTCTATCCAAGCTTACAACAACAAATTCGTGGACGAGCCGCTCAATCTAGTAGATAGGCCTGATGCAGAAATGCTTCACATATATGCAACACTACAAATGACTAGAGACCATGACGTACTTTTTGACTATTGGATGCCTAGAGACCCAGAGTCCGCAGTTCAGAGTACTACAGCTCTGATTTCTGTTCGTTGAAGCGGCAACTCGCGAAATTATATTTTAGCAACTGGGACCGCGATGGTAATCCTATCCTATGCTATCCAAGATCAGACACTGCCCATTCTGAAACTCAGCTTCTGCCTCTCTTGCTGAAACTGCTGTTCGAACTCGTCAATCAAGTAGATGGAACAATGATGACACTCTGATTCCGTGTTGTGTGTGTGCATGTTTGTGCGTATGCTCCTCCGAATCGACAGTCATGGACCAAGTAAGCAAGCCTTCGACCGAATCTCTAATTTTTCCAAATCAGTAAAAATTCTTCAGGACTCCTTTAGACGTCTGCTCCAAACACCTCATAAGAGCAATACATCAGGTTCCAAGCCGTATGCACTTTCTTTTTCCATTATTCGAATAAGCTAGATCTGATCTCTTTCAAAGGCAAGCCAAGACAATCGACTCCTCGCAACCCGCCTTTAGACCTAGGAAACTCAAAAAGTCAACAGAGTCTCAATATCGCGATCGTGCAGCTGAGCGTCGCGTTGGTGAAGGGAATGACTATGCACAGGTATCTCTACTATTTATTTTATTCGATGCACCGTCACTGAGCAATCAGGTGGAAGCGGTTCTCGAAGACTTCGAGAAGCGAAATGCAAACAATGAGAATAAGGCTGCCGTCGAATCGCAGCGTCGGTATCTTGGAGGCGATAGCGATCATACCATTCTAGTGAAAGGACTTGATATAGCGCTCCTGGAACAGAACAAGATGCGTGCGGCGGGTTTATCCACTGAAGATGATGATTCTCTAGAACAAGTTTTCCAGGATATTTCTTCGCAGGCAACGATACCAAAGAAACGCACGCGAGAGGATCTCATCCGCCAATTAAAGGAGAAACGAGCGCTGGGGGAAGGGGTAGATGCTGCTACTGCTACAAAATCAGCGGAGGAAGAAGCCATATTGTTGGAGGAAGCTAAGAAGAAGGGAAAGTTTAAACCCATCGGGTCCAAGCCGGACGATCCATTAGAGGAGACTGTAAAAAAGAAAAAGAAGGTCAAGGTAGACGCTCGTGGTAGGGAGAGGAAAACAAAGCGTCGCAAAGTGGTTGAAGATGGGGTGTCGAAGGATACAGCCATAAACGAGGACGCAATGCGAGAGTCTGCACCAACGTCCGTAGCAGCGGAGTCAAGTCTTCAGCCCCCTGTTTCAGAGCCTGCAGCACCAGAACCAGAACCAGAACCAGAACCAGAACTAGAACCAGCCAATTTCGACATCTTCGCTGGTGCGGGGGAGTACGAAGGGATCGATCTAGGGGACGAAGATGAAGATGGAGAAGAAGAGGCACCGAAACAGCAGGGTGAGATGCTCAAGGAGAATGAAGAACCATCACCTGTGGTCATTCCTCGTCGTTGGATTGGCACAGATGAGCCAGAACCCATTTCGGAGAAGCAAGAACCCTTGCCTTCCACCTTGAAATCTCGTTCTCCACCACCGCAAACAGAAGAAAGGGAAGAGGGCGAAGAGGGCGAGCAACCTATGAGGCTCGTTCCACTTGCAAGTTCAGCTCTGCCGTCGATCAAGGACTTTTTGGCGATACAAGGGGCTGGAGGTGGCAAACGAAAGAAACGGAAGGGAGGGAAAAGGGAGGGTGGAAAAAGTGACAAGGAGGACTTCAAGAAAGGGACTGCAGAAGCCAAGGCGGATCGGGATTATAAAAGGTTGGCAATGATTCTTTCTCCCAGAGGGTGCACTTCAAACTCATACTTTGCATCGCAGGTTGAAGAGTTACACTGACAAAAAAGCAGAATCCTAATGTTTGCTTCCTTTCACAAAATGTGGTCAGTTTGCAAGATTGGCAGATATCAGGTACACTATTCCCGAGGAGGATGTCCTCCCATCAGCTTATTTATGGTGGTTGTCCGTAGTGCAGTGTCAGCGAAAAGAGCCCGAACCAACCGTACAAGCTCGTCCACCTCAAAATCAACCAACGCACTTTCCTCGAAGAGATACGTAATATCGGCCATAGATGCTTCCTGCAATTACGGTAAACTAATCGTTCGCGAAGAAAAGTCGGAAAACACACCAATAGTTCGGACAAGTACGAGAATTTGAGCCATGATGGAACATAGGCAACAACAAATGATGGCTGAAGTACAGTTTGGCAAATAAGACTGCGCAGCAAAAATAATAATACCAACCTGATTTGGATCGGGATCCTCAACGAAGAGCCCTTCCAGCGCATTTAAAATACGGCAAAGCTCGCTCAATCTGTGAGACTCCATCTCTGGAATATCAGGTAGCGCCAGCACGTCTTGCAGTATCCTAGACAGCGCGGCATCGGTGACCATTCCGATTGTGGTGTAATATTTACTCTTCGTCAGGACACCCTGCAGCGATGTGTGGGTCAAAAAATCGACGAAGAAAATGAAGGAGACAGACCTTTAGTCGCTGTGCGAGACGTCGTATTTCTTGGAGGACTTGGCTAATGGCGTTTTCGCATTCGTCATATCTGTCTTGGTCACCTGTGTCAATGAATCCGTGGGCGCCCTCTACTAGCAGGTCGTCTACGGTTTGCCGTTGCCGTTCCTTTTAATTGGTTAGCGGTTCGCACGCTAGGACAGTTTGAAAACATCCTCACGATGACATCATAAAACCAACTGTCGGCCAATAGCTTGTATCGTTTTGTGCATTCAGATAATCGCTCTAGGACCAAAGCTGGTACACCCAAACCCACTGCTGCGGCGTTCCTCAGGCGCTCGACCTCACCACTCAGATACAAGCAATCATTTGAAAACTGCACTCCACGCTCCGGAAAGGTGAGTTCTTTGCTGAACTTCACGGGATACAACGCCATGTGTAGGTCAAGGATGGATGAAGCAGATTGGAAAATGACACTGCCCGGCGCTGAAGTAGATTCAGACGGGGGGACGATCTTTGCCGCGGCGAACTGCTTGCCTTCGTTGAGGACATCCTCCACGAGACGGATGACCCGTTTCATGCGACCAGAAACTGAATATGACTCTAGGATCGTGCCTTTCGACTGCTGTTTCCCTAATGAAGGTGTATGCATGTTGGGCACCACGGGTCTGGGCGCGTGCGAAAGCAGATTTGGTGACTGCTTCGAAGACAAGGGGATGGAAATTTCGGGGGAGTCTATGGGAGATATTTCGTTAAGGCGTTTTTTGCCCTTATTCGCCGCTTTTTCGAGACGAGTGGCTACTTTTGGGGATGCTACTGAGGGTGCTGGGGGGAAGTTTGACTGCGTGACTGAGCTAGGCTCATCTCCCCATGGATCATCCCACGCAGTCTCTTCAGTCTCCTCAAGAGGTTCTATATTCTGGTTGTCGTCCCAGCCCCATGCGCTAGATGGCTCGTCTTTATGGTCATCGTTTAGCGATGGAGAAGGCTCTTCTGTCTTAGGTTCCGGTTCGAAGCCCGGTATTACTTCATCATCGAAGCCCCAGCCATCCGCTTCCATCTCAAAAGAACTGCCAGTTCCAGAATTAACGTCGTCATCGAATCCCCATGCGTCGTCCTTAGACTCGTCTTGAGTGACCTCCCTGAAGTTTTCCGGACTTGTGACAGACAACACCTCCACGTCAACAAGGAATCTATCTGTGGAGCTCTCTGAAGATATGATATTAGTCCTTGAGCTGTCCAGTATTTGTTTCCGTCGTTGCCGCTCATAATGCCCACATGCACCGTCAGCCCATGCCTTCACTGGTCTATCGTTAGCATCGTTACCGAGCATCCCGACAACAAATCGCTCCTCGAACACCGCAGCCCGCTCGACCAACTCCAAGAAGGGCGGAAGGAGATCGAATGACGACGGTAGAACAGGAATAAGGAGGTTGTTGAGCAAACTCGTAGTTATGGGTTTGCATAGGGAACGAGTAAACTGTGTCTGTTGTTGGGGTGGTAGATTTGGGAAGAAGTGTACGGATAGGAACGTGAGGATAGCAGAAAGGTTTTCGAGACGTGTTGTGTAAATTGCTTCACTCGGCGAGGAAGACATATGAGAGAGCTTGTGCTCAACGACGCCCGAAGATGTCAGAATGGACACTTGTCCTTTGAGAACATGATCAATGAAGTACGTCGTTAGATCACGTCGCAAGACGGTAAGATGGTTCGACACCGATTCTGAGGTAAGCGAAGAAAGGATGGAGGGGAGGGAGAGCACCGTTTCGGATCGGCGAACTATAAAGATGGATTGGAATAAATGAAAATATAACGCCTATAACGCCTACCTTGCACTGACGAATATATAATAAGTTCGTGGGGAGAGATAACCACACTTCTCGAATACGCATCGTTCAGCTGCTCTTCAGTTCGGGCTTTCGCAGCTCTGAGCTTCCGCTACCCACAAAGTGTAAGGCAACGATATACAACTGAGGTTTGTCGTACCTTTGCGTCTAACATGACATCCGTCTGATTCAAAGGCACAGGTGCTTGCTCAAACCATGAATCCATGTCTACTTGAGCTTGAACGGCATCGGGTAATTTCCCTGCCTCGATGAAGGATTCGAGGGACTTCAATCCAACCAGACATCGTTGTAGATGAGAAATAGCCTCATATTTCACGCTGGCATCCAGAGACTCTTGCGCCAACTCAGCATGGCGTCCCAGATCCCTAATTAGCGTAGGAACAATCCCTGTCTGGAATGAAACTTAATAAAGTACAGTTATATGCCAAATTCACTTATCCACCTGTGGGTTTGACACTCCTTCGCTGAGGGCATCGACATTACTGGTCAGAGACAGTAAGCGTGTCTGAATGGATTTGGACAACTCCAACTGCCGTTTGAACTCTGGGAGATCAGCTTGTACGCGTTTATGTATACGTTCCTGTGAGAGGCTGAAGTTATTACAAGAATAATTTCAAGAAATCAGATATTCTGAGTACTTTAGAAGATTGGATTGCGTCGTCCAGTTCGGTAAGCCATGATGTGGCGAGAGTCGAAGTCAAAGATTTGTTTGTCGCCGCGTCAATCTTCGAGAGTATCTGCGAGGAAATATCTTGAGGACTTGCCCTTCGAGGAAGATGAGCCGGTATTGGAAATGCCATTAAGCAAGGTCTGTCCTCGAGAACTTGAAGTGCATTGGATTGGCTAATGGCACGTGATGACGCGCCGTTCACCTTTCTTTCCCAGACTACAGACAGATGCTGGGCCGGGTTCTGCTCCTTCTCGCAACCATTGCCGTATTGCATGGTATGAATATTTCAATCAGACTCACATGAAATTGACCTTTATTCATTACAGCAGCTTTCTCGACATATGAATGTCAGTGGGGTCTTCGATTTACTGCATCTTGACCCTCAATCTACACGTACAGACCTTTCGCATTTGAAGGCTCTCGGAAGACCAGAAGGTCCATTACCCCAATCTGTCAGTTTCTTTATCCCCTTCATAAACCCCTCGTTGATAATTGATTCCTCGCCCAGATTATCGTTGAAACGCTCGTTGGGATGATATTAGGCATCCTCGGTGCATCTCTGAATGCTCCCCCATTGAAAGAAATAACGTGGGCAAGCGAAATGCAGAAAAAGTGCGTGATGTTCTCATGGCATCGTTCGGCTTTCTCATTTTTGTAGAAAAATTGATGAAATGGACTCGCGCTTGGGATTCGCGAGCTTCGTGAATCGCGGAAGAAATATATTATCTCCATCCAGGATATCCGGCAATGTCCAATAGACCAGCTTCTACGAATATATCCTCTTTCGGTGATTCCCACCTGTGATACAGATTATCAGGCCATCCCTGAGGCCTGAGCTCCGATCCTCCATTCCTTGCGAGTTACCATCATCTCGTGTTAAATTTTTCGTTTCTTTATCGCCTTGCTCAGAGTGTCCTGGCAGTATTTTTTTCCACTTTGTTATACATACGCCTTACTGTATAATGCAACAGCATGTTGTAGGTAGTTTTACTTCTTATCAGAGGCTCTCAACGTTATCCTTCACACATAATTTCTAGAAGTACGACGCCATGATATAGCAACAAGTTCCGAATGGATTGCGCGTGGCCACGGACAGTTTAAACAGAGGTGAGAAACTGAAATGCACACGGTAGGATGATCCTACGATCGAGGGAATGGGAGTTTACGGTGGCACACGAGCTCGAAGATGCCAAGATGACCGCCACCGCATTTGATTCTGCCCCTGTTTTTATCCGACTGATCGTCGTTCCCCATACATTTCTGCGCTACCTCTTTGCGAGCCTTATGAATGTCAATCGACTATCAACGTGAAACTCGTCACCAAGAGGAGCGAGAGTCCATGATTATGAAACCGGTGCTTCTTTCAGGCTTCCAGCATTCATATAAACGTGCCCTGGATCTAGGTTTGAAAACCCCTGCTTTTTGTCTTAATCCTCACCATCTCATCACCTCCTTCATCCATTAATTTGAATTTGGGAAAATGAAGAACACCACTCGCTTGGGAATTGTGCTTTGTATCAGCTTCGCTTTCCTTGTAGCCGAAATAACAAGCGCGTCATCTGCCTCATTCCTGTTGTTTGTCTAACAATCGATTCTGCGAACGCAGTTGGATTCCGGACTAAAAGTCTTGCGCTCATTGCAGATGCTGTACGTGAGTTTTCTCGAGTCACAGGCCTCATTCTGACCTGGCTTTAGTTTCATTATCTGAATGTAAATGTTGTGGTGCAAACTTGTCTTTCCTTCTAACTATTGTTCATTAAGGACATTGTAGCATAGTGAGTCCTTCACATTACTATACAGCCCCATCGATATTGATAGTCTCTCCAGTGCAATTGCATTTGTGGCAGCCCATGTTGGTCCGACTCTTTCGTAACAAATCATAGACGGACTAAATTTCTCGCTCCAGCTCCATGAGAAAGGGAAACATGTGAGCGGTGTACACTCGGTTGATTCAATGCTTCATGGGACCACCTGCAAATTTAGAACTCCAACTTCACCTTCGCCTTCCACCGTGCGGAACTCGTCGGTATGCTTTTAATATCATTCAGGATCCCGATTCAATGTACTTAATATGCGCCGCGTGCCAGGAGCTTTTTTCAACGGCGTCTTTCTCCTCGCCCTCGCCCTCTCCATCTTCCTGCAATCGATCGAGCGATTTGTTCATATAGAGCCTGTCGAATCTCCTGTTATGGTGTTGATTGTAGGTGCTGTTGGTTTAACCCTCAACATCACTAGTATGATCGTTGTCCATGGTGTGGTAATTTGTCAATACCATGATTTTACTTTACATTTTGTACACAGATCATGGCGGACATGGTCACAGCGATGATGCTATCGCATTGTCTATAAGGGAAACGACTGATGTGATGCCGCCAAACTATGATATCGTCAGGATTTGTTGCCTTTACGCGGTATTGAATATTCATGGCTCTTCCATCACAGCATGCTTCTCACAATCACAGCCTTGACCCTCCGACTCAAACACCCCAGCATAACCTGAATTTAATTGGTGTCCTCATTCATCTTTGTGGTGATGCAATGAACAGTATGTTCTGAACTTCTGTGTATTTTGAAATCCGAATGTTCCCACTCAGATGTTGCCGTCATGATATCTGCTCTCATTATCTGGAAACTTCATGCGCCTGAACGGTATTATGCCGACCCTGCGGTATCTCTCGCAATCAGCCTAATCATCTTCGGCAGTGCGATACCGACAAGTACGTTTTCGTTTTGCTGTGGATCTGTCGAGAATTTGCTTAATTTGAATATCAGCGATGAAATCGAGTCGCATTCTTCTTGAGGCTGTCCCCTTGTACCTGGACCTGGAAAAGGTCAAGGACGATCTACTGTCGGTATGGCTCTTCGTCATAATCTTACTTTCTCAATTCGATGAGAGGCTACTATAGGTTCCCGATGTTCTCTCAGTCCATGACCTGCATGTCTGGCATCTCTCCCAATCGTAAGGCTCATATGTACGTCATCTTTCTCACTTATTTTGCTTTTCAGTGTTATACTTGCGTCTCTCCACGTCTGCGTCCCTTTTGGTGCTACCTTGGAGCAGTGGGAGAAGACTGAACAATGTCTACAACATTGCTTCTCTGCGTACGGGATCAGCCACGTAACAATTTCGCCGGAAATGTACAGAGACAGTCAGGTAAGAAGCGACAGGACCAGTGGTACTAGTAGGTGCAAGTCTCACTCCCAAGATGACTTCGGGTGTGCAGTTCATGACGTTAGGAGACGGAAGTTTGGAGTGTAGTGTATTCCGCTAACAACTCTATAATCGTCTTTGATGTTTTGACCAAAATGAACTATCGATTCAGTTCAGCGGTATTTGGCTGTTAATTCGACCGCATTTTTAAAAGCTCCAAGTAACGCTGTCAACTGGATCTTTTCATTGGCCCCCGTTGACAGGCGATGCCTGAAAAGCTACATAAGCCTCAGGTAACACATCCTGGTAAATGCTCACTCAGTTGTAGCTAGATGATCCAAGAGGTACACTCTAGCATGAGGCTTCATGTCGAGAGTCTCCACATACTCGTATGCTCCAGTAAGGAGGTCTTGTAAGGCGAGTCCGCGTTCACTTTTCATGGATGAGATCACTACAGGAAAGTTAAGAAAAACGATAAAGGAAATGATATCAGATTACGTACTCTGATAGGATGTTGTGAATTCGTCGGAAAGCATCGAGTTGACGATAGTCTCGATATCAGATGGATGAGGGTTGCCGGTGCAATTATATATTTCAGTTTCCCCCGTCAGATCATAGGCTGCGTGGCATGCTTGCAAAACATTTAGAGCACGTCGCATATCGCCTTTAGACAGCTTCAGGAGTGCTTTCTCCCCATCATCAGTCAAGTTAACTCTGAAATGACAGAAACAGTTAGAGAAAACCACACTCCCGAATATGGTGGTGGGAAACATTTACTTTTCTGCTTCTATGATACCGCTCAATCTCTTTTCTACCTCAGTCATGGGCAACGGCGAGAATCTGAACCGAGTACACCGGCTTTGAATGGCAGGGATGATCTTGTTAACATAGTTACAGATAATGCAGAAGCGGACGTTTTTGGTGTATTGTTCGATGACACGTCGAAGGGCAGCCTGGGCTTGCTGCGTCATCATGTCGGCCTCATCCAGAATGATGAGTTTGTATCCCTTGGAAAACAGCGTTCGTGTTTCTGCGAATTGTTTGATTTGCTCTCGGACAACATCTATGCCACGTTCATCGGACGCATTGAGCTTTAAGAACAGTCAACACCAACCAGTCTAACGCTCGCGGGCGGGTTGGGGCTCACCTCGAGAATCTGCTTCCGGTATTCTGCTCCATATATCCTTCGAGCTACAGCGAGAATCGTAGATGTCTTTCCCGTGCCAGGTGGTCCGTAGAAAAGGAGGTGTGGCAACCGGTTCTTCTCGATGAATTTCTCAACTATGCGCAAAGACTATCAACACCATGTCAAGGGCGCGCCGTTGTAGACATACTTGTACTGGTGATGTCCTTGTGGGAGACGACGTCATCCAATGTAACCGGCCGATACTTCTCAACCCTGTATCACTTTAAGCAACGCGAGAAGATGAATCAACGTCAGACCTACCAAGGCAAGTTCTCATTCTCGTATGGTCGATCACGGTCAACTGCCTTGCCTTTCCCTTTTGCCATGGTCGGAATGGGTTCAATGTCCATCATTTGGGTATCATCATCGCTGTGCATTTTTTGTATATCTGTTAAAAGTTCAGGATATAGGAAGTCGAGAGATGTGAGAGGCCAAAATTGTTCAGTACAAACGCGTCGGTGGCATTGAACGCGACAGATTTGTCAATGTTTGCTCAAGGTTACCGGTAGATACCGTCGTTGTTGGCACACTCCGATCATCGTAAACCACGAGTGCCCGACGAGAACACCATGGACTCGACAGGCAATGAAGTACTGAGGTTCGAATGATAATCGTACCCGATATAGTAGTGATATAATCTTCAATTCCGAGTCACCGGAATATCGACGCGAAACCTAAACTCGTTGTCTTCTTCAGGCTTGCTTTTCATGCCCCATTCGCCGTATCAAAACGTGTCCTGGATCTAGGGTTGAATACTGAACCCCAAGTGTTTCTCTTCTTACCCCTTCATATCTCACCACTTCCTTTCACCAATAATTTCGCCTCGGGACGATGAAGAATACCGTTCGCATAGGAACTGTGCTCTGTATCAGCCTGATCTTCTTTGTAGCAGAAATCATCAGCGCGTTGTCTTCTTGTATTGTCATCAGTTAAAGAATTAACTCGTGAAATGCAGTTGGACTACGTACTAAAAGTCTTGCGCTCATTGCAGATGCTGTACGTGAGTTTTCTCGAGTCACAGGCCTCATTCTGACCTGGCTTTAGTTTCATTATCTGAATGTAAATGTTGTGGTGCAAACTTGTCTTTCCTTCTAACTATTGTTCATTAAGGACATTGTAGCATAGTGAGTCCTTCACATTACTATACAGCCCCATCGATATTGATAGTCTCTCCAGTGCAATTGCATTTGTGGCAGCCCATGTTGGTCCGACTCTTTCGTAACAAATCATAGACGGACTAAATTTCTCGCTCCAGCTCCATGAGAAAGGGAAACATGTGAGCGGTGTACACTCGGTTGATTCAATGCTTCATGGGACCACCTGCAAATTTAGAACTCCAACTTCACCTTCGCCTTCCACCGTGCGGAACTCGTCGGTATGCTTTTAATATCATTCAGGATCCCGATTCAATGTACTTAATATGCGCCGCGTGCCAGGAGCTTTTTTCAACGGCGTCTTTCTCCTCGCCCTCGCCCTCTCCATCTTCCTGCAATCGATCGAGCGATTTGTTCATATAGAGCCTGTCGAATCTCCTGTTATGGTGTTGATTGTAGGTGCTGTTGGTTTAACCCTCAACATCACTAGTATGATCGTTGTCCATGGTGTGGTAATTTGTCAATACCATGATTTTACTTTACATTTTGTACACAGATCATGGCGGACATGGTCACAGCGATGATGCTATCGCATTGTCTATAAGGGAAACGACTGATGTGATGCCGCCAAACTATGATATCGTCAGGATTTGTTGCCTTTACGCGGTATTGAATATTCATGGCTCTTCCATCACAGCATGCTTCTCACAATCACAGCCTTGACCCTCCGACTCAAACACCCCAGCATAACCTGAATTTAATTGGTGTCCTCATTCATCTTTGTGGTGATGCAATGAACAGTATGTTCTGAACTTCTGTGTATTTTGAAATCCGAATGTTCCCACTCAGATGTTGCCGTCATGATATCTGCTCTCATTATCTGGAAACTTCATGCGCCTGAACGGTATTATGCCGACCCTGCGGTATCTCTCGCAATCAGCCTAATCATCTTCGGCAGTGCGATACCGACAAGTACGTTTTCGTTTTGCTGTGGATCTGTCGAGAATTTGCTTAATTTGAATATCAGCGATGAAATCGAGTCGCATTCTTCTTGAGGCTGTCCCCTTGCACCTTGACCTGGAAAAGGTCAAGGACGATCTACTGTCGGTATGGTCCCACATTATAATCCTGCTTCCTCGAATTCAACTCAATGAGAGCTTGCCATAGGTTCCTGATGTCATTTCAGTTCATGACTTGCATGTTTGGCATCTTTCCCAATCGTAAGTTTCACATCCGTCAGTTATATCTTTCCCACTTTTCTTACTTCCACAGAGTTATACTTGGGTCGCTCCATGTCTGTGTCCTTCTCGGAACCACTCTCGAACAGTGGGAGAAGACGGAGCAATGCTTACAAGATTGCTTCTCTGCGTACGGGATCAGCCATGTCACAATTTCGCCGGAAATGTGCAGAGACAGTCAGATGCAGACAGAAAGAAGCGACGAGACTGTTGGTGGATGCAAGTCACACTTCCAAGACGAGTTCGGGTGTGCAGTTAACGACCTTAGGCGACGGAAGCCTGGAGTGTAGTGATCTTCCAAGTAATGTTAGATATTCTATCAAATGCATTCAAAGTTCTCCATGTGCAGAGATAATTTTCCGATACTGTCCCAGTCGTCTAGAACTGCATGTAAGGTCTACGAATGACAGTCATCTATGTAGTCATCTATGTGTAAAGTAGATCACGAGGTATTGAATGGTAAAATTCGTGATATTTCTGGCCTGCAAGACGTTGTAGTGCTATTTGTGTTCGGTTCCAGAGATCTTCGTCATATGAGAGTCCGTCTACAGTCCAAAGGGAAGGAAAAAGCCGGTGAAGATACTCCGCCACCCCTATCTCGGTGTGGGTTGTCGGGAAAGGATATACACAGGTCAGCCGTGTCAACACAAGCTGTTCAGGAATATCAATCGTCGGCGCGTTGCGCGCCCAGCTTATATCAACCGGTAGTACTAGGCTAGTCAGCTTCGCTGACTTTTTGGCGATTGCAACAAGTGAATGTGAACTCAACGGCTGCCATGCCGGTGAGTTTGCGTAACTTGAATGCGTAATGGGTGGAGTCCCAAGGTCAAGGTGCTCAAGTTCTGGCCACCATCCAAGCATAAACTCTAGTTCACGGTCGCAAATGCCCACAGGAAGAGTGGTATCCAAAATAAATGTCCGAAGGCAATGAAGACCTCCAAGGATCCGTAGAGTAGTGAAAGAGATACAAATATTGAGTTTATCGTTCGCGGACACATCGTGGTCAGTATCAGGATGAGTGTTGGCGCTGTTGATTTCTAGGTCTAAGTTGTCTAGTTCAGTGTGGTGCTCTATTGTGAGATTTTGTAGAGTATTCGTTGACTTGGTGCAGATTAAGTCGAACATATTGGCCCAATAGACAGTTGTACATGTCGGATCTTGGACTTCCATGCATAGTGTGCGCAGACTATCATCTGGGAGGGCATGCAAAAAAAGCTCGATTACCGATGCATGGGCTCGAATATGCAACTTCTGTAGTGAAGGAAACATGGGAGACTTCCGGTTATGAAAGAGCTCGCGTAGTTCCTCGACGGCAAAGTGAGTGGCGTGTACCTCAAACTCCGAAAGGCGAGAATAACTTGTCACAGCCATTAGAGTGTGGGTGGTGAGAGATACTCCCAGGCAGAGAGAAAGCACCTTGACATTTTTCAGCGAGGAGATTGCAACATTCAAGCGTTTGGTTGCAAATCCTCGGATGCTGAGCGTCTCTAGATGGGAAAAATGAGCAATGCATGCAAGGTAATCTAAAAGAACGTCGTCGGAAAGTGTAGAGGCCCTCGCTTTGAAGCCGAGGTCAAGCTGGAGATGGTGAAGCTCTGTCGATAAGCTCAAAGCTGCCTGAAAGGCATTGCACGTTGAATATGAAATCTGAGCAGTCTGAAGGCTGGGTAGAATGGAAATTCTTTGGGAATTGCTATGGCAAGTCATTAGAAAGGACAGTAGATCTGGGTGGACCTGAATACTATGGCGGTGGGCGATATGTTTGACTCTCCGAGCATAAGAATGAAATCGGGTCATATCGCGTCTTATATTCGGCTCTCCAAGGACCTAACACACCGTTTGTATCTAGAGTGAACGCAACCTGAGAGAAAGTATCACACTTACATAGACTCCCCCGACCAACTGAAGGTCTGGAATGACACGGATAAGTTGAACAACAGAAGTGAGCGACATCCAGACCAAGTCCAATGCTGGACCTGTCCACGCCCTGCAGCTTCTGGCAAGTGCACCAAGTGTCTCTGAATCATCCTCCCAGACGAAGCTGAAAATCTGTCGTAAAAGCTCATCAATAAGTAGAGCTCGGTGCATTGAAGAATAGGCGGAATAAAACGACACCGTCCGACGTGTCCGTTGAGCACAGAGGGGGGGGTTCTGACAGTCGAGGTTTTTGGACTGTTTGAAGACCCGAAATTTTAGAATGTCGATGTCTGATTGGTTGGCCCATATTTAGGTCGCACGTGGTAACACCGATGCGACCATGACGGTACTCAGCCCTCGTGGGGCCGCGCGGCCTTGACCACTATTTAGCCTTCAATCTTGCTTCCATCTCACAACAAAAAGCAGCCTTAAATAAATACTCAATGCGAACGTTGCAGTGTACCCGGAAACTATAGCATGAACAGCCCCACCTGTATTATCTGATGTCTCTGTCACAGAATTTCTCAGTCTTGATCCGCCTGGTGCATCTATGTAAGTATTAACCGAGAGTAATGATAAACAGACAAAGGAAACACAGCGGTGTAGCACAAGCTTACAGGATGGTCCATGTTTGTTTGGCCTTGTACAAAACGAGCTTTGTCGTCTTCTTGTATCCGCCCATCACGATTATGCATCAATAATAGAGTAGCATGGATCCCCGGCGAGTCCCCAAATCGCCAAACGAGGAATTGAGCCTTGAAATCTTATTAGATGCCGCTGCTTACAATAGAGCGTGAGGAAATGATCGATAGCGAGCCTTTGTCAACGCCTACAATCTCATCTTCAGAGGGATGCACGCGGAGCATACACGAAACTACGTGATAGTATTCAATGGCGTCCACATCACGAGTAAAAGATTGCTATGCCAGCTGGACTCATGACGTAAGAGGGTTGAGTGGAAGATAATGAAGCGATGATATGAGACGGGTAGCGAAAACATCGACGAAGGGCATGAAAGATCGCGATGTCGTTCTTTATCCCTGATCCTCTGAAAATGGTGCCAAAACCCTGCATCAGATACAATGAGAAGCGCAGCGCCTCCGAGCAACTGGAAGGACCTTTTGTAACACTGCCGGAGGGAAAAGTCAGATGGGCGGTCAACAAGATCGACATGTGAAAGACCAAGGACTAAGAAAAGAAGGCTGAAAGTTCGCAAACGAGTTGTGTGATCACTTTGTAGGCGGTAGGCATCGCCAAGGTCAGCGAGTTCGTCTTCGTGAACAGAGGTAGTAGGGTCTAGGATCACTAAAGCCACAATGGTACAGAAGCCATGCCCTTGATGGCTCAAACTGAAGGTCTCAAATCGAACGACACATGCGATGTTGTTCACTTAGCGGGCATGCAGTGATAGGCCTTGAAGGCTACATACATCCAGGAGATACCTGACTCGTTCGTGGAAGTGATAGTATTGCACCAAAGAACAAGGCTAACGCTTTCCGACCCTCGGGAATGGATCAAAAGAATTCAGCAGCTCTAAAACACGAGATAAAGCCAGAGCCCACAAAGCAACCGAATGGTGTACCTTCCTTCAATTGGCTGTCGCTTGCCGTTCTACGGTTTGAACACGTTCATACCGCTCACGTGTCTGCTTTGAGGCTTGAAGTTGTTCCTCTCTTTGTCGCATCTTTTCTCGTCTGCGTTCGTCATCGCGAAGGACACCCTTGTACATGTTCTGAGGTAGACAAATATATGAACAATAGAGAAGACATGGAGAAGCGTTTGGGCTGACCTCATGTTCTTGTACTTGTTGAGAGTGAACTGACCATATTGTGAAAGACGAGAGTATAATTGCACCGAAGAGCGTTGCTCTCGCTGCTCTTTCTCGCATCCGGCAATACTTACCGTGACTTCTTCCAAAGTGCACAGACCATCGGAGGGTTCACAACAGGTGTAAACATTCAATACTTACAACGCCCTACCACAATATACCTCGTGTGGATGATGCCTATGGCTTCCCTAGACGTGGGTGACGCCCTGATTTTGGTTATATATTTCTCATGCAATCACAGGACTTCGAATCAATATTGAAGGAGGTTGTCCAAGCTAAACGGTTGTCTGCTTCGAAGATGATGAAATTAACGGAAATCGCATTGAAATCCATGGAAGTACGCTTACCGTTCCATATTTCTGTCCATTTCACGCGGCCATGTTGATTTTTCTTTTCTAATCAGCATGATACGCAAATCGTCTCTATCTTGTATCGCACTCACAAATCTCTACCAACTGCGGCGAAAGTGTCTAGTCTCTATGTATTTGATGCGCTATCCAGGGCTGCACGACATCAAGTCAACAAGCAAGGTCTGACTGGCGACATGAATTCAACGGAAGGCAACTGTGCTACGTTTCTACTCAAAGTCGAGGGTGTCCTTGAGGGCCTGTTCCAGGATATGATTATGGTCGGCAGCTCCGAGGCGAAGGTTAGTTTTGTGCTTAATTCGCTGATATGCGACGCCCGCGACTGCCACTGTCCTGAATTCAACCAAATCTGTATTGGCAACCTATCACGAGGTTACACACGCCTTTTAGTATGCGCACGGCTATCATACCCAGAGCAAGTAGCGCATCAATCAAGCCAGCGCTTACTGCTACATGATTACATCTTCTGATTCAGTACGATAGATGTGTTCCTGACTTACTTTTTACTATTACGACAGGAAAAGACGAAGAAAATTCTTGACATATGGGTAAAAGGAAACACGTTTCCTTCAGCAATTCTTTCACGGCTAACGGATGTAGTGAAGGAAAAGGAAAAAGGTGCTTATCACTGTTCAGACTTGTTCGCTAAGTATCTTCTCTGCTTGTGTAATTCAGCCAAACGTTTTGCCCTCTCGTAACATGAGCATTTAACTGAAATATTGCCTGCATTGTTTTGCCTCAGTGCCCGAAATGAAAACGTTCACACCATCCGACCCGCGAACGGCTGTGTCTCTTCCAACACCGCCAACGTCGACGGAAACTCCTGTTCCTGCAGGGGATCCACAAGCAACATTATTGGCATTGCTTGCGCAAGCTGCTAATGCCGCAACTACGACCAACCCCCCGTGAGTCCATTTCCTTTTAGCGTGAACAACGTTCATCTTAAAGACTGCAGGCAAACAAATGCAAATACAGGATTGGTAGCCGCTGGACTTGACGCAGCACAACTAGCACTTCTGCAGCAATTAGCATTAGCACAGACAGCCAGTAGTGCAGCTCCCTCAGCTCCCTCACAACTAGCGCCTCATGCTGTTCCTGCACCGTCAGGCTCTTCCGTTCCTTCACCATCATATCGAGACAAATCATTTAACACTTCTCTTACTGAGGGAAGACATGACCGGCATCATAGCCCAGAGCGTGTGAATGCGTACGACAATCAACGTGACGACCGTGAAACCTCTTTCAGAGGTGCCAGAGGAGGCTTTAGAGGTCGCGGTTCCCGGAGTAGATGGGATGACCGTGACCGTGACCGTTACAAGGGCAGAGATTCATACAGAGGGCGACGAAGTCGGTCTAGAAGTCCTCCCAGTAGATATGCTAGGCGGGACATGAGGCCATACAGTCCTCCTCGGAGGCCAGCCCTTGTGCCTATGTCCGCGGGGTCTCGAGAGCAGGAGAGTACTTCAGATCCGCATACTCGTGACATAGAGAAGGACGAGTTTGGACGAGATATTAGGCCCAAATCACCCGAAAGCGACTCTACCCCAGCGTCTAACAACAAATCGACGAACCCATCAGTGTCTGCTCCTATCGAAGATTCAATTCCAGACCCTTCGCCTGCAGTGACGAGTAATCACGAACGAATGTCATTGGTAGCTGCAAATACATCTTCAAGCACTACTAGTGCATCCATTGTCTCGAATGAGGACTCGTCGTCACCAGCAGGAATGGAGAACTTTGACCCAAAAACATTTGATCCCACCTCAGCAGAGTCGTGGCAAGTGCTGGGAAAAATGTGGCAGGTTACGTATGGTTGCACGCCCTCGACAGAACAGCTTATGCAGTTCGCTTTTGCTGCAGCTGCTGGCCAAGCATCTGTTTCTAGTCAATTAGGCATAACTCATAATTGGTCTACATCATCTGCCCAGGTATGGAGAGGTACTGGTCGGGGAGGAGGCTTTACAGGAGGTCGAGGGACTTTTGAACACGGCAACGCCCGAGATGCTCATGAAAATTGGACTCATGACGGCAGTCAAACTACTGATGCCGTTGTTCTTGGGGGGTCAACAGGGCCCGAAGCTGAAATACCTGGCAGAGACGATAGCCAGATGAATTCTGCATCGTCAAATGGTAGTGTAGGTTCGGGTGGCCGGATGCAGCGGATCGGTGACAAGTGGGTATTTGTTAGAGATTCGGTTGAAATGACATCATAATAATCGCACAAACTGTTCCGACATTGGTTATTACACGACCTCCGCCTCGTCTTCTTCCATTCGGGTTAGTTGAAAATTCTTATCTGATCTTCCAAATTCCTCGTCATAGAGCATCCTTGGTTGTCCACAACGGTCGTCGGCGAAATTTTTCGCGGAAAAGGGATTAGGCCAGAAAATCAGATAGCAGATAGCCGATGAAAACATGCCGATCAAGCTGCCCACTATGACATCTTCTTTATGGTGCCTCTGTAGTAAGTCATTAGCATGTACATGTATACATATATGGATTCTAGAACTATATTTAAGAAACTATACTCACATAGTCCTCAACACGTGTAATAGCTACGAAAGAAGCCCACGATAGGGGCAGGAATGTTATAAAAAGCCATCCCATTCGAGTGGATAGCAATGAGGCCGTAGGCTTAGGTACATTGAAACACCAAGCAGCGGTCTGTCCAGCTAACCACAGTGCAAGAAAAGTCATCCCTGCAAAAGCAGTGGATGAATGACCAGAGGGAAATGATTTTCTTCCATCCAGGATGGAAGCTTTCTCGCTTTAGAAACTCATCATAAAACTGGAGACAGTAAGCAGAAACAAAGAAGTTACCCAGTACAAACTTGGAGAGCCTCACCCCATCGACATCGAGCGAGAAAATCAGGACGTAAGCGACCTATAGAAATATTTGGTAGTGTGATAAATTAACATTGCGCAACCTCGTACCAATTTTATGCTTCAAAAGTTCTGTAATCAGTCGCGCTAGGCCCCTTGCCTAGGACGTGACTAAAGCCAAGGCTTTGAATTGTGTGAACTTACCGTCCAGCACAGACTGAGATAATTCCATGGTGAATTTCCATAAAAGATTTCCGGAAGCAACCGACGATGGTGACGATCAATATCGGCAACCAGAGAGCGATGGTGTTATTCAAACCGGAACTAACTCTAGTGAATTTTGCATAGTTGAGGCAGTCAACGACAGCCTGGAAAAATGAATAACACACTGATCTTTGCCATGCGGATGGCTGATAAGGGGGTCATGCAAATCGAAACTACGTTCGAAAACTGGGACGAGATCTGCAAACCAGGACAGCACCCAGAAGGATGCCACAACAAACCTAACGACACAATGAAAGTAGGCCGCCATAAGTGTTTAGCGCAGAGTACAAGAGTTTGCAGGAGTATACCAGTCTACTGCGTATGACCTATCCAACCAGTTCAGAGGATTCTGTCCGAATAAGCGCCGTGCCGCCCTAGGAATTCGGAGGGACATGATAATGAAATGTTACCATACAGCCTGAGAAGCATACCGACAAATAAGTTTTGGCAAATGATCGGTATTACATAACGTTTTTGCTCAGTGTGACATCACGCGAGCGCGTCGTGTCACTCTCAGTTCTAACTCGCTTCCCACCCTTCGTCTATCCCTTACTTCCTACATTGACTATGGCAAAAGAAAAAGCCTCAAAAGGTCGCGAAAAAGGACAGAAAAAGCTTGATCGCTTTTTTGGAGGCAAGAAAGCAAAGGACGACGACAAGCACGCGTCGAAAGACACCTCCCAGCACGATGAGCCTCAACATCAAGTCGAGAGCACTTCCGGTTCAGATGTTGACATGGACGCGCCAGAATCTGACAAAAAAGGAACTAAATCGTCTGCCCCTGATAATTCTGACCTGCCTCCCATTCATGACATCCCAGCCATTTTCTCTGACCTTGTCAGTCGCATCCCGAAAATTAAGGACGTCGCAGAGCACGTCTCTGGACGGAAAGTACGTGTTGCAACGATGTGTTCGGGTACAGAATCTCCCCTGCTGGCCCTCGAACTGATCCAAAAGTCAATTCAAGAGCAACACGGCATCTCTTTTGATATCGAACACGTGTTTTCTTGCGAGATAGAGCCTTTCAAGCAAGCGTATATTGAGCGAAATTTCCACCCTCCTCTCTTGTTTCGCGACGTCTGTGAGCTCGGCGACGACGAGGCGTACGTGTCTTACTTCTTCATTCTTCCTGCTCAACTCATTGTGGACTAGACATACTGCGTACGGTGCTCTTGCACCCGTTCCAGGGGACGTGGACATGTTGATTGCTGGAACGTCTTGCGTCGATTACTCCAACCTGAACACCCAGAAGCAGGACATTGATGCGAACGGCGAATCTGGTCGGACTTTTCGGGGGATGATGACTTGGGTCAATAAACACAGGCCTCCTATTGTGATATTGGAGAACGTTTGTTCTGCGCCCTGGGCCCGAGTGCAGGAATATTTCGAGAGAAATGGTTATAGCGCTTCGTATCTGCGGGTTGATACGAAGCATTTTTACATCCCTCATACACGGACCAGAGTGTATCTCTTTGCTGTCAACAAGAAACACTCCAAGATCCCGGAGGAATGGAGCGAATTTATTAAGGACAAGCTTAAACGACCGGCCTCTTCCACATTAGATGCATTTCTACTTCCATCAGATGACCCTCGCATTCATCAAGCGCGGCAGAAACTTGTGCAGGAGAGTTACAACGCCCTTGACCGCCGCACCGGTCGGACGGATTGGGGACGGTGCGAATCCCGTCATCAACGAGCGAGGTTGGAAGAGGCGTTGGGCTCAAAACGGCCTTTAACAAGTTGGGATGAAGGTTCGCGTCAACCTTGCCGGTTTAGACAATTCTGAAATTGTGTCTACAGGAGGATTTTGTAAATTGCCCGACTTTGCATGGGGTGATTGGGGTATTGGTCAAGTAGAAAGGGTCTGGGATTTAATGGACATCAGTCTTCTTCGCTCTGCTGTTAAAGGAATCGATCCATCTTATAAAACGTGAGTTGCATGCCTCATAAGGGACCTTTCCTCAATTCTCGTTTTCCAGCATTGTTTGGAATCTTTCTCAAAATGTCGACCGGACGATTGGCTCTAGCAAAGTCGGCATTTGTCCTTGTCTGACGCCGTCTATGATCCCGTATATTACCAATCGCGGAGGTCCTATGGTGGGTTTAGAAGCCCTATCAATGCAAGGACTTCCGGTGGATAAACTTCTTCTTACCCGCGAAACGGAGGATCAACTAGCTGACTTAGCTGGTAATGCCATGTCCACCACAGTTGTGGGTGCTTGCATGCTTGCTGCGCTTGTAACAGGCAGGAAACTGCTAAAAGCCGGAGATGATGTGCAGAGCTATGAAATGAAAGCAAGGGGCTTATCAGGCATTGAAGTAAGGGACACCATGGACGTAGACGATCCCGTGGAATCACTACCAGATGGCAGCATTGTTGGCGAAGAGCAACTTGTATACAGGCCCCTTTATCTTTCCATATCCCACTCCTCAACATTCGTTGACCTTCTTGCCAATGCAGACAGAAGTTCCCGCCTTTGCCACTGCGAGGGCCGTGTGGATATGTCAACCCGGGAACTATTTCGTTGCAACGATTGTGGTACGTCCTCTTGCAAGAAATGCGGGGGACGACCTGAGCATAATCCTGTAATGATCGACTTCGATGCAAATCCTAGGTTGCCACCTTCCGATTTTATGAAGGAATTAAAATCGGCTTTGCCAATGTGCATCACACTGTCAAACGTCACACAAGAGCTTCTCAATCGTTTGAAGGATGAAGCGAAGATCGCAGTTCCTGAAAAACGATGGTCACGTTGGTGTGCAGCTGTTCTGCGAGCAGCCAGTTCAGAGCTCAGGTTTGCTGAGACCAAGCGTCAAGAGATTTGGAGCGCTGTTTATCGGTCACCAGTGGCTTCCCTTGAGCTTCTCTTGCACCCTCAGCAGCCCGAGTGGAGGTTGTACGCCCAACCGGAGGATAGCGAACCAGCCAATGCTGAGATTCGGAGAGTCTTGGAATTGCCGATTGGCAGGTTAACTCTTGGGGATGGCCTATTCAATGGTCGTTGGGAATTCGCCCTGCCGTATGTGACCTCAATTCCGGTAAAGATTAAAGGCGTCGGAACGCCAGCTCCCTCGTGGGAGGCACGCCTTGGGTTAGTTGGCGATGAATTCAAGGACCAGGTCGTGCATCCTCGTATCGAGATCGCTGTGCCGAATGATAAAGTTGGGCAGCTAGACCGCGACATTTCTGGCACATATACTCTGCTTGAGAAATGCGGAACAGCAAATGGCGCGCTACACAAGAAAGAGCCGACGGAAATCGATTCTGGACTACCTTCTTTGTTCATGCTTTTGGATCCTCACCGCACAGATGATTCCGAGGACTGTTTCGTGTTTTCAGTTAGCAAACGGCGATATGAGTACGGCGAATCGCGACCTCTTATATGTAAGTTAGGCTCGACTTGGCGGCAATCAAATGCAGCGGAGGAACAAGATGTTTCCTGCTATATTCCTTGTTGCTGGGTCATCACGGATACCGCGAAATTGGAAGTAAGTTTGCTCGCTCTCTTTTGCATCCTTTTCATAATTTCAAACTCCCAAGCCCTTTGCTGGACAAGATGCTCGATTCGCTACTCCAGCGCAGACACTCCAGATTCCTATTTCCCACGACTCATGTCGCGATGCGACCGCTCTTCTCATTTGCAGTGCATCTCTTCGAGGACAAGCAGGTCCCGAGTGGCCACGTGGAACATGGAAAGAGATTGATAAGGTTCACGAGCGCGGCACTTTTAAGGCGTTAGCTTGGCTCCTTGAGCGAGTTCGACATTTCGATGAGGGCTTCAGTTCCTGGAAGAATGTCGAATCACTAGATGATCACTCAAATTGCGAGCGCTGTGCCCCCATCCCCCCAAAGGTGAAATGGATACAGACAGGCAAGAAGATGGTCGCGGTCGAGGATCCCGTAGAAGCTGGGGAATACGAGCGTAGGCTGAAGCAACGTCCTAGCCCCTTTGTTACACAGCTCAATCTCGACGAAAAGGACACGGGAACTGTACGCGTTGGCGTCAACATACCTTCTCTGCTTCATCGTGCACTGTCATGTCTCCCTTCTGACGAACGCCCTGAAAACCCAGTCCTCTCCTGGCGAATCAATACCAACTTCACTCCACTTGCAAGTCATAATCTTCCTGCATTCAAAATTCTCAGCAATAAACTGGATCGAGAACATGAACAGCCTCCGAGCTTCAAGGTAAAGTTGCGACTGGAGCAACTTCGTTCTCTTGAATGGATGATCAAACAAGAGGCTCGGGATGCGCAACCTTTTGTCGAGGAGGAAATCTCAGAAGCCATGCTGACTCCGCTAGGCTGGAGGGCAGAGGGTCGTGCCCAACGACCCGTCCGCATCAGAGGAGGTGTACTTGCTGATCAGGTTGGGTATGGCAAGACTGCCATCACACTTGGTCTGATTGACTGCACATCGAAGACGGTTGATAAGGAATTCGCAAAGATGGGGCGGGTGCCAGGCAAAATCTCCGTCAAAGGCACACTCGTTATAGTTCCTCCTCACTTGACAAGGCAGTGGAATTCGGAGGTAAAGAAATTCACTGGACAACGCTTCAAAGTTCTGGTTCTCTCTACTGTGTCGAACCTCAATTCGACGACCATCGAGGACATTCAAGAGGCCGATATCATTGTTGTAGCCTCCAATATTTTTAAGAGTAACGTTTACCTTGAAAATCTTCAACTCCTCGCTGGCGTGGGGGAGCTTCCGACCAAAGATGGGCGTCATTTCAACGCCCATCTCGACGAATGTCTCGAGTCCCTGAAGACGCAAACCGATCTCTTGCAAGATCAAGGCTCAACAGCTGTCATAACGCATCTCAAGGAAGCCGAAAAGAGAAGTACGTCGCGATTGATATCACACATTGTTCTATCGTTTATTGTATTCCTTGTTCAGGGAAAGAGGCTGCTGCGACCGCCGCCGCCGTGGCGCAATCGAAGCGGCTCAAGGGCCGATCGTATCGTGCAGCTGTCGAAAAAGCTCAAGGAGAAGCAGAAGCAGGTGTTGGGGTCAAGTCAACAACTGTTGCGAATTCAGCGACGGCAGCCGATCGTCATGCTGGGGCCAAAGGAATCAAACAACCTTCTGCTCAACCATCACCTACGGGTCTCATTCCAGAAGTTCTTATCACTGTTCGTCATGGTCACAAGTCTCTTCAAGGACGGAAGGGGTCTCGCGCCTCCTCTACTACAGTCGAAGATCCACCTGCCAGCGATTCCGATTCCGATGCGCCCCGCAAGTTGAAACGTCGAGCGTCTACGGGGCGCGCCCTAGTCATCGAGTCAGATGATGAGGACGGCTCTAGCAGCGAGTATAATGGCTACGAGGAGGAAGCAAAACCCAAGAAGTCAAAGAAGGTCGTTTCCTCTTCAAAAACCTCGTCGCGAAAGAGGGTCTCAAAAGGGAATATGTCTCAGTCGTCTGATTACGAGGAGAGCTATGCTGAAGAAACAGATTCTGAGGAGGAACAATCGGCCATGACATCGGATGATGGAAGTGTCTCATCTTCAAAGAAGCTCAAGCCGAAGTCAAAAGCAAAGTCAAAAACACAATCCAGGTCTGCTACCCGAAAAGCCCGAGCACTGAGTTCGAGTGATGACACTGCGGGCGACGAAATGGACGTTGACGATCCTCCGCCTAAGGCCAAACAAAAGGCAACAAAGCGAAAGGCTGTGGACGAGAACGAGCGTCCGGCTAAAAAGCAAAAGCGAGCCGACAGCGATCCTTGGAAACTTGAGTCCAAAGCTGTACAGAGGGACTGGACTCAAATGAAAGCACCCCCTCTGGAGATGTTCCATTTTGTGCGAAAGGTAGTCGACGAGTATACTTACCTGGACGGAAAGATCCATTCCTTGGTTACGCGAATAGCCGCGGAGCGACACTGGGTGTTGTCAGGGACGCCTCCGATCCATGACTTCAGTGCTTTGAAAACAATTGCCGCGTTCTTGAATTTACATCTTGGCATCGACGATGATGCCGAAGGTCAATCTGCCGAGGTCAAGAAAAGACGTCGAGAACAGACAGGTTGGCCCTCGCGACATCGTTCTCGTATATTCTGATGTCCCTTCTTTCAGCGGTCGAAAGGTTCCATTCGTTTCGTGAAGTTCACAGTTTAGAATGGCATGCCCACCGACATGAACTAGGCCAGGGTTTCTTGAATCGCTTTGTTCGACAAGTGAGTCCTGATATGGTCCAGCACCCTTTCATATTAACATGCGAGGGATAGAATATTGCTGAAATTGACGAGATTCCATCAACCATAAAAATAAAACAGATTGAACTTCCAGCTGCAGAACGAGCTATCTATCTGGAATTAGAACATCACCTACGAGCGTTAGATATGACCATTAAGCGAGGGAAAAAGACAGAGAGTGACAGGGAGCGACGTCTGGCCCAATCCCTTGGAGACAGCAAGTAAGTTTTGTACTTTTATCGACATTAACACCCTCACAATATGACCTTGATTACAGAACGGCCGAAGAAGCCCTTCTAAAACGGTGTTCTCATTTCGATCTGGAGATGTCCAACGACAATGCAATGAAAGCCTGCGATGTTATCGTCAAAGAACGACAGAGGCAACTGGATGAATGCAAAGCTGATTTGCTGAAAGCAATCAAGGACGGCGCGAAAAGAGAGAAGGACCTCGGTCATAGAGTGGGAGCAGAATCTATGTTCAACGAATGGATTCGTGTCTCGCGAGGAGACGAGGGGATCGATGACAAGGAGGCTTCTTCAATGCTTGTCAAGCTTCTCGACGAAGCAGGTGTGACAGGAACCCAGCCCAAGACCAAAAATCAAGATGTGAAGCTCACGGAAAAAGAGAAGGAGCGTGTTTGGGATCACCGGGAGAAGACCCACGAAATTAGACGTTTGACGAAGGAGCTCGTCGGTCGCGTCCGCTCTTTGCGCTATTTCACTGTCGTTCGTGACCTCCAGAAGCAGAGAGAGGAACCACCGATCGTGCCTTGCCCTGGTTGTCAACGCGCCAGTGTCCCCATCGCCGAGGTCGCCGTTCTGTCATCCTGCGGGCACATGGGATGCTATGAATGCGTCAAAGCCTGTGCGGATAAGGAGGAGTGTGTTTATGCCGCGAGCAAAATATGCAAATCCGCTGCTCGTACACTGAACATCGTCAAAGCCGAGACCTTGGGCATCGACGACGAGGCCCGGGAAGGTCGTGGAAAACATTTTGGTCTAAAGCTGGAAAAGGTCGTCGATCTTATCAAGTCAGTTGATTTAATCCTCTCTTCTGGGTAATACGCTAATCCGAACCGCTCGCTCAGAAATAAAGTTGGGAATGACGAGCGTGTCCTGGTCTTCGTCCAGTTTCCGGACCTGATGAAGAAGGTCACGGAAGCTTTCACTTATCACAAGATCAAGTATCTTGAAATCAAAGGGAGTGCAACCCAGAAAAGCAAGAACCTGGAACTATTCCAAAACGAGAGCAAGGAGCGGGTTCTGCTCCTCAACGTGATGGACGAAAGTGCCAGCGGCGCCAACTTGACATCCGCAAATCACGCCATCTTCCTGTCCCCCTTGCTGGCGCCGTCGAAGGAAATCTACCGTGCATGCGAAACCCAGGCAGTGGGCCGTCTGGTGAGGTATGGTCAAACGAAACACGTATATGTGTGGCGGTTCTTGAGCAAGAACACGATCGACGAGGAGATTCATGAGAAGATGGAACAGAGCAAGAGTGGTTAATGCCGATTTACATGGTGGTCATACATTCTCTAATGCTGTGGTATTGTACATTGGTGGTCATACATTCTCTAATGCTGTGGTATTGTACATTGGTTATACATGCATATCTTTTAGAATGAATTCAGGTGAGATCATTTGAGTAGCGGGAGGCGGAAAGCTCACCCGACTATTGTACACACCAACTTCCTAGGATTACAAATCGGGGCTCTACTTGCTAGACATCACATAGCCAGTTGTATCCAGGATCTGCTTGCCGCATATTGAGCATAAACCCTTCTTGTAAGCACAACCTAAGCGAATGAAGTTAGCGCAAAGGTCTGTTGACAAGGTGATGGATGCACCATGACAGTATTTGGCCTTGTTCTGGGTCACAGGCTGCTTACAATCTTTGCACTTCCCTTGATACGGCTGTAGGGGTAGTTAGTCATAGCATAGTTATTGTTAAGGCCCTGTTTCGCACCTGAAACCGATTTTTAGAGCTTCCTGGGCGAGTAAGGAGTTTGTTCTCGCCAACTTTACGAGAGCCATCCTTGATGCTGCTGGAACTTGCCGTGAAAGGATCAGGAGCAGCGACTTTAGAGAGTTTCTACGACGTGTATGAGGCAAAAGACAACAAGGAACAGAAGATACAAAGACTTGCCGATTCGCATTTCTTGCAAACCATATCGTAAAGACCGGAGCAAACCGATTAATGCGGTACTACGAAAAAAAAGCTGTCGATCGCTGAGTCAGCCGGATCTGACATTTGGATCTCTCTTTACTTGTTGGGTAAACTTTTGGATCAGATTCGAGGTGAACTGTGAATTCAGAATCAATCAATACCACCGCAGCACAATGACTCAAGTGTCTATTATCATATCGTCTCGCTGTTCCCCATCCATGGCTCCCCATTTCCCTATGCGTATATATACCAGAGGGGAAGGTGATTCCCTGATGTCGGGCTCTTATTGTCTAATTTTCTTGCTTCCGCCGTCCTAGTCTCGCATAGCCGTAAGCTTCCCTCATCGAAACTTTTTTTTGACTTAAGATCCAGAGACAGACCGTTGACATGGCACCCTACGCGCAAAGCTGTGAGCTACTAGCGCGTTCGTCACAAAAGACATCCAAAACCACAATGACCAACCTACCGACGAACAAAGCGTGCAGTCGTTTATTTCGAGCTACGGCGCGATGAAACAGTTATCGCAACGTTGGAAGCTATTTTTTACACACGAATTTTTCACTACCCGCCGTTGGGCAGCAACCGTCTTTTTATTTTCTTTCTTTTCTTCGTCTGGACGAGGCCAGGTATAAATTCTCCAATGCGAAAATGTATGTACTCATTACAATATGCCTCATCGTCTCACTACTATTCGTCGCTACAAGATTTCGAACGATGTTCTGATCTTAATATTAGGCTATCTGGACCCCCCGACGTTATGGCGGGCTTGCAAGGCAAGTTAGAGTTTTCGTGAGAGTGTTCTGGCGGACGAATTTCCATCCCCCAGGCATTCAAAAGGATCTATGTCACCGTCATGGAGTATTTACCACTCTACTATCTTTTTGAACTAGCAATGGCCGGAATGAAGGATGGACCGGTTTCTCACTCCTATAGACCTCCTGTTGGGCGACTTGACCTCTTAAAGAGCTACAGAAAGGACTGGCCGAAGTTAGAATGGACACACGAGTACAAGATGCTGATCCCCACACATGCCCGTGCTGGCATCACTGGAGGTTTCTTGCATCAGATCAATGTCCATGGGTCGCAGTACACCCTTGACTTGGCAGAGCTGCCTTCTTGCCGGACTAGTCGACCTCCTGCATTGACGCGACATCTGAGGTTTACCACACCGCAAATTGAAAATATTGCCATCGACCGCTCACAATCGCTCATCGTGACGAGCCATCTCTTTAGGTATCATCATGATTTTCCGTACCTCACTTCAACCTAATTTTTTCCCTCACCTCCTCAGTGGTCAAAATGGACAAATTGGCGTCCGCCTTCATCTGCGCGAGTTGTGGACGTTTGGAAAGCACCCCCGAACATCCACAGTCGTATATGACTTCACTGCAGGTTCCAGTCGTATCGCCAATATGTCGATGATCATATGTGGTCAGAAGTTGATAATTTCTATTGAATCTGCTAGCGGTCGAATGAAGCACCTTCTTCTGAATTGGCGCAATCTCCATGCTAGGGTTTGTCTTTGTATCCTCGGAAAAGAACCATGACTAACGTCTTACTGCCAGTGGTTTGAAGATCAGGACATACACTGCTTGAACGAAAACTACCTCCTTGTCGTCAAACGAAGCCGCGGATTGCCCGTTCTGAATATGTACAATATATTTGACATAGCAGCCGTGACTGTCGAGCGCGAGTACCAGCTTCCGGAGCACTGGAGTAACGCAGTGATCGGATTCAACCAGAATACTGCCCCACTGACAGATAACTCGGCCTCATCGGAAGCGTTGTTCTACCCCGACCCCTCGAACCGCATCCTTGTTATCACAGCCAGGACGCCTCCCCTCGGCGCAAGTCATTCTCTTTTCCGCAACTGGCTGTTTATCAACGAGTCCTACTTCCGGCCCACTTCTCGCAGAGATCGGCTCAGCGTGCCCTGGGACCAATGGAAAGAGTATTGCCTTATCAAAGACGTTTCCCCCTCGGCCTTAATATCGGACCCTTGCGTTATCGGCAGTCGAGTTCTATATGTAGAATCGGATTCAGGACGTAACCCCTCTCGAGGGGGGCATCCTAGCGGGTGTGCCTCAAGGCTGACTATCATCGACTTCGCACCGTATCCGGACGCCTCGTGCCATTCAAACTCTGTGTGGCCGTTCGTCGGAAAGCGGTCGCTCCTTGTTCCAAACGAGAACACCCGCTCGGTGCCTTCAAAGACTGTTGATCGCCTCAGCATTGACGATATACGCGTCACGGAGGATAACATTGTTCTATTCTTAGTACGTCATAGATTTCTCTTTTTTTTTTCCCATTATCTCATACTTAGTTATCCTCTCAGGAAAACCGCGGGAACGCAAGGCCGGTCAATATCCTCACGTTTGGTGTCCCAGTGCAGACTCGCTCACGCCACGAGATGCACTCTCCACAGCTCTAACGATGCTGCACATCATCACGGACTTTTAAAATATGAGCTTTCATTTGATCATTAAGATTTATGCAGGGTTACTTTGTAATTTAGATACCGGATGCTTGCTCATTGTATTTTACGTTCCTAATAACTGATCTCATTTAGTGTGCACAACGGACACTCCTATACTGGTAGTGATATCTGCCTGTAAGTTGACTGGGAAAGGCTTGGACGGATTCAGTGGTTCACCAGCCCATATATCCCATCTCAAACCAGTGCTGTTATTATACCTATAGAATAGATGATCCTGTGCCAGGGCGTGGTCACCACTCCAGAGAATTATGGTCTGCTGGAAGACAGGGCTGCAGAGGTACAATCCGTTTTGGATCGAGACTCGGAGGGGTGATGAATACACTGAACGAGCAAGGCTTCCGCCGGTTTCAAATTAATCTTACATACTACGTGGAGAAATTGGGCGCTAACTTCAAAATCCCTGTTACCGTCACCGCCGTAGTCTACGGATATCTATCGAGATCTAGAATGCTGGCTTAGCGAGGACTTGCAAAAAATTTACCACAAAGTAGGCGACTTATCGCTCAGGGCCTCAGGCGACCCTATCTATCTTTGAGTGGTTAGACCTATAGGCTATGCATGTCACAATCACACCAGTTCCCATTCGATACTCAGCGCTTTTAGTTTTTCGTTCTTCGTCCTCAATATCTGACGTTCGCTTCCAACTCCTCTAACGCCCTTACGATGTATCCCCCCCAATCATCTCCAGCACATTGGTTTCGTTTCTGCTTGGTTTCTGCAGTGGATTTTTATGCATCTCCACCGTCCCTGTGGATCAGATGCCGTTCGTGTACAGATTCTGTACTACAGAAAGAACAGCAGACAACGAATCGACCATCATACACTGTGAACCCAGCGGGGCCTGTTTTTCATTTGTTTAGTTCAGGAAACCCTGATTTCATAATATATATGGATGAATTAAGGGCAGATGAATTTGGGATGACTTTCTGACTGCAATGTTCCAAACACTTAAGGTATTGATTTCATATGTAGTATATTTCTACTTTTTATGCCAAGTTGGTGTGGTGGAATATCATACCATGAGCAGCTGAAATATATGGAATGTTTTTTCACCTTTGACAATGATAGGAATTTCATACAGTTGGTCTAGGATGATTTTCATCTAAGAGGACAGTTTGGATTTCAACACATTTAAGGCATGAATTTTACATGCAGTATATTTCTACTTTTTATGTCAAATTGGTGAGTTGGAATAACATGGCTGAAATAGATGGGATGATTTTCCACTTCGACAACAACAGGAATTTCAACCACTTTTGGGCTAGCTCAACAATGTGAATTTCTGACAAGGCCTTACATCAAATTTTGGCTGAATTTAAGCTCGGCGGCATGTTTTCAATGCATTGAGAAACAACTAAGAAACTTTATTTAAGACAGCTATACAAATACAACGTGGAGTAACTATGTAACATGTGGTCATGCAGAAGATGTGCTGCAATCCACAATAGCCCACCTCCCACGATCCATGATCCGTCCAATGACACATTTCACTTGGTTGAGGTCGACAAATTCCATGGATCCAAAGTTTGCATAATATTTGATCCCATCTGTGGTGGAGTCGATTAGTTTAACTGACTTGATAAGTGCATAGACAAGTGTTTGGGGCTGCACTCGGTCATTTTGCGACTCAGGAATGTTGATGATAAGAAGGCGAAGTAGTTGGCCATAGAAGTCGCGCAGTTCAAACTCGGATGCTCAGCGTCGTTGATGAGCAAATTTATCAACCAAAAGTTGATACTAAAATAGAAACTTGTCAATGTGTACCATATCAGATACATCAATACATACCCAGATGAATGACATGTCTCGGCTATCAGATTGCGGTGGGTTAAGCTCATGAGCACGCATAACATCCCCACCCTCAAGCTGGTATACTCGGCCATACTGAATGAATTGGGAATCCTTTGGGATGAGCTGACGAATTGTTTGGACAGTTACATCAAGGCAAGTTGCAAGCAACACAGTAAGCTTCATCCATAGAGAGTGGTTGATAGATTCAGTGGATTGCATTGGAGGAGTAAGAACATATAGCAGATCTAAAACTAATGTATATTGGTGGATTTGTTGAAAGAAGGAAGACATACATAAAGGCAGTGTCAAATTCCAGTCATGAGATGCAGGTGGTTGAAGGCATACTTTCTCATCCAAATTGTATAGGAGGGTGATGTGGGTTAACTGTGCATGCGACGTAACATATCTGTTGATGCTTGAGTAGGGGAACCATCGACTCTGGATGTTGCAAAGGACGTCGCTGCAATAGTGTTCCATCGGGAACACCCAATAGGCCCAGACTGGGCCCATAGCTCTGATGGTTGGAGCAATATGCAGCAAGGCATGAACAGTGAGTGGGCAGCATGAAACACAATCCAGATCATCTTGACAGTAGAACCTGGCAAGCCATTAAACCAAATTCCATCAAAGTGAGAGGTCGAAGCACATACCGCTCATAGTCTTGAACCCACTTCTGGAAATTTTGGTCCAGGTCGTCAATTTCTTCATGTGTGATTTCAAGGTCAATGCAACATGTAAGCAGTTGAACAAGTTTCACAAAATGGTTGTAATAGCATTCATCCAGGAAGCAGCCTTTAAGAAGCACAGGTGCAAGGTATAATGTCCAGATTGAATAGGTTTCAGCAATCATATGTGCCTTCTCTAACACAACATTAGGGATGTGGGACCCAAATGCAGCAGGAATCATTTCCCCAGCCCAAAAGGTTGCCTATCCGATCACTTCCCAGACAGTTTTCATAATCACATAGTCCTGCCCATCGTGATCCAGGTCCTTGAATTTCCCAGTCCAAAAGAGAACCAGATTAGGAATCAGGTTCACCCAGATGAGATGCATGAAGTCATAGGGGAATGAAGTTGGAAAATGAGAGGGAGCTTAATGCACTGAGCAATGGCATGCCTTTGATGCCAAACTTTGTGGAAATTTTATTGAAATCTTTGCTAGTTGAAGCAGATTGAACTATCTCTGCTTGTTCAAGGAATGATGCATGATTGTGGAGCAGAAGAGCAGATGGACTGTACAAATTCTGAGAGCCTGGAAAGAAAGAACGATCCAATGGCACATAATATGTTTTTGCGCCAGGTTTGCGGATCCCTCGAATTTCACACATTTGACATGGAACAATCTCATTATGTCCCTTCATATGCATAATCAATGAGACTGCTGGAATATCACCAAAAACAATGATTAAATATGCATGGAGAGTGAAAATTGACTGCAAGAGTGCATCAAATGCCGAGACCCCAATTTCAAGCTGGAGAAGTTCCTGGACAAGCGGCCACAAAAATGAATCCAAGTCAAGGGGTTTCTTGGGAATTGATCCAAGAGAAATGATATTTTTCTTGTGAAACCTTTCTTCTGAAGGGAGATTGTAATTGAACAGAATGAGTGGCCAAGCAGCCTTGTTCTGATGCTTGAAAGGGCAAAAACCATCAGTCGACAAGCCAAGTGCAATATCTCAAGGATCGGAAAAGAACCACATGGGGAGTTCTTCATTGCCAATGGTGACACACTTCCCCAGTAGTGAGGTGTAATGTGTGCCATCGAGGATATCCATTAACTTGGTTGGATTGCACACATGGTTTGACCGGTATTGCATTTTTTCAGCATAGGTGGAATTTGCTACCATTGCCCAAAGATGCGGGATGATGAGAAGATATTCAAAGTATGAATGCGTGGTTGTGTCATCGGCTTTGTAATGATCAGCCTTACATTTTGGGCACTGCTGCAAGGTCTCATATGGGCCTGTATAACAGACACATGAGGAAGGGCAACAACTGTAGCATATGGGCTGGAAACCTGAGAGGAACTGCACCTGTTTCTCTGTAAGGTAGGCATCACCCATTGTTGGCACCCTTACATAAGCAGCTTACTAAGCGCCAAGACTGGCCAAATGTTCAACGAAAAAAAATTTCAAAAATTTATTGGCGACAGGAGTAAGGAGATCTACAGGTGGGACGGCGGATCAGGATTGGCACATCGTGCACTCGCAGCCATTACAGGTGGGAGGGTCTGGTGACCATGATATTTATGGTTAGCCCAAGCTGCTTCAGCACCAGTCAAGCCCTGGTCATAAGCGGATATGAAACGTGTGGAACAGTTCACATATCTGTAGAGTGTAGACATGTATTAGCAAAAAAAAATGAGATAGCAAATGCTAGGAAGGAACAAACTGCCTCATTTGAAGAAGAGGAACATCATCCAGACATGCAAGCATGTTTTTTTCCATCTCAATGACATTTGACGTGCGCATCGATGTTCGATACCAGAGTTTTGCAGCGCCCCAGTACTGTTCAATAAAATTAAGCTCACAGTGATATTTCGGGTAGAAATCACATATGTGTCCGCGAGATGTCACAAACTCTTCGAGTTGAGATTTCTGTAAAATAAAATCTGGCTGTGTGAATAGCAGCCTTCGACAACAACAATCTATGCGGCTGGGTTCACATTTGAACCCTTCACATTGGGCCAACAGCCCACCATTGGGCAAAAGTCCACGCTCCTGGATGATCTGCTCCATCCCTTTGAACCACTGAGGCATCGTTGGATGATCAAGATCCCAGTACAATTTTTGAGTTTGGCCATCTGCTAATGTCGCATTTCGCATCCGTACACCACCCTTTTGATGCATCCAGCCTTGACTTGGGTTCTTTGGCATTTTCCATGCAGAAAGGGCATCATCAGCATGCTTCTGATGGCTCGGCGCGTTATCAAAGCAGAATAGGCCTGTTACAAACCCATTTGTTTGATCCTTGAAGATATCGATCGCCTTATCAACTTGCTGGATAAGATCGTCAGCTGTAAAGTATCCATCTCAATTCTTCCCAGCCTTGAAGATGATACAGGCCTCTCTACACAGCCCAAGAATATCAGTACAACTTCCTCTTAGCAAAAATTAGACAACACACTCGTCACCATGTGTTAACCACCCTTATTCAGTTGTCAAAAAATCTGAAACCATCAGTGATGTGCCTTCCCCCTTCCGTTGCGGTGTTGCCTTGTCATTCTTATGTGACCAGCAGTTCCGTCGCCTATCATTTTCATAGAATGTCGACTCATCGTGGGTGACCAAGATTAGTTTGAATGCTTGGCCAGGAGGTACGGCAAAGCCTGAAAGTGTTTTATCAGTGTTACCATCTTTATCATATGAGATCATTCGTTTTTCGTAGCCCTTCCACCGTGCAATGAATGCTTTGCGATACTCAACAACATCATCTTGTTCGTGGCCGTCGACATACATTCCATTCTTCTGTTTGCCATACTGCCATCCCATTTTGTGCAACCAGCGTTGTGTGGTCCGTCTCTTTTTGGCGCTGGACGTCTCAAGTTTTGCTTGCATCTCAGGCTGAGAAACAAAGTCGACGATATCTTGTGCCCAAATATATCCATCCTTGGTGATTGTTTGCAGATGGAGCTGGATTGCCTGTGAAAAATCTTCATCTTCAAGAATCGATGACCGAGACTGGCCATATCGATGGAATGGAAGCTTTCCCTGGCTGAGAAACTGATGGATCCAGGTCCATAGATTTCTTGCATGGTTTACTCCCTGTCCTTGAGACTTTGAAACAATCAGCAATGCTTCATGCCATGTGTATGAGAGTTCTGGATCCGAGTATAGATTGAGTGTTCCAACCATTCCTGTGGTGCATGCTCGAAAAATGACATCAATCTTCTTGTCTTTACTTTTGACAGTGAGTATGGCGCATGCTTGATGAAGTGCAGGAAAATCTTTGTAATGTAGCCTATCAAGCACCGTGTCTGATGCTGTTGCAGGAGTATCATCCTGTGGTTTCTGGCCATCTCGAAGCTTTTGCAAAAGTTCGACAAAGGTCTGGCAAGGGTCAAATGGCAGAGCAGCATCAGGGCTCGGTGCAGAATCCTTGGGTTCACTCATGTCTGCATTCTTCGAGGGCTGGTTGTCCTATAACACTTGTTAGTGCAACCAGTTTAATTCAGATCTGCTGGACTGACTGTGTTGCTAGCATTTTGTATCGAACCTTGCACTGCTTCCACAACCTCAACTTCAAAGATTTCATCACTTGAGAGAAGCTCAGGGTTGGGTTCTATGGTTTGCTCTTGTGGATTTTCTACCCCCTTTTTTAACCCAAACCATTTAGAAATTGAGGGATAATTCTTCATCTCATATTCCCTGGCTTTTTGGACATGCCGCCTTTTTGTTCTGGCTGAGTTACCTGCATACCTTTTTGGTCGCTTCTTTCCTTTTTCTCTCTCCTGCTCCGCAGCTGTTGCAACGGCCTGTGCCTGCTGCAGGGCTGCCATGAAAGCTTCTAATTTGGAGAGCTCCTTGATTTTGGTATCATCTTCCCCATTCGAGCCATCATCACCATCATCATCATCATCCAGATCTGGGAACATTTTGATATTGAGTTGTGTTATGACATCAATGAGCTCAAGATCAGATTCGGTAACCAGGACCTGTGCATGACACGCCAGAGTCAGAGGTTCTTCATCATCAACTTCTTCAACAGTGGGCTTCCTGGATACCTTGGAAAGGTTCTGAATACGAGACCTAGTGGCTTTAGACTTCCGTGCCATAGTATAGAGTGTGGGGAGGGCTTCAATCCTCCTACTCTTCCTCCTTACTTGCCTTGTGTCTTGGGCGGAAAGGTCACGTGTTTGGTCACATGACATGGCCAAATCATGTTGAAGCAATTCTTTGACCTTGTCCCCAATGCATTGAAATAGATAGATAAAGTGTTTAGAAACAAGTTCCCAACTTCAAAATTGTAACCCTTATTATTCCTTCAAATGTATAATATTGGAGAAAGTCTGCTCAGAGACCTTTTCATAGGCATCCTATCTATAGTTTTCAGGACTTAGAATAGTAAACTTAGAATAGTAAAAGGTATAATGTGGCAAGTGTCAAAGCCATTGCAAAAGTAGGTTGTTTTGCTTACATAACCACGTGCTGACAATGAGTGACACCTACCTTAGACTTGATTGAGTCGAGTGGGGCTTGAGGGAAAGCAAAGTGAAATTCGTTGAAAGTTGTGTTTGTGATACCATCTTCAACTTTAAGGGTGTAGGCACGCAGAAGGGTTAAGTTGCTTTCATCGAGAAGTTTGCCTTCTGAAAAAAACATCAGAAAGCCAGTTAGAATCAGGCTAAAAGTTGCCAACCTATTTCTGCAACCTCTTTCATAAAACCCTCACCAAGAAGGTCCCAAACTGAGATTCCTTCCTGGCCTGGTTCAGCAAACGGCATGTCTTCTTCGTCCCCAGGCTCATCAGACTCATCATGATCACACCCCATTCCATCCTCTTCATCTTCCATGTTCGAGTTCTCTTCTGTGATGCTCGCTTCATCCCCATCTTCCTCCCTCTCCTCCCGCTCAAGAAAGTGGACATGGTTGGTTCCCCAATGTACTCGACCAATCCGCTCAATGCGCTCTGTGATTCGGCTGGATCGGTGTGCCGTCAACAAGCTATACTGATCATGGCCATCTGCATCATCCAGTAAGGGTGTTGGATAAGAACAGGGAGGGAGGTGATCTGGATCAGGTGGGAATGGCATTGGAGAAGAACAAGGAGGTAGGTGTTGTGAGTTGACAGTGCAAGGTGATACCGCAGATGGAAGGTGATCTGGATCAGGTGGGAATGGCATTGGAGAAGAATGAGGAGGTAGGTTTTGTGAGTTGATGGTGCGAGGTGATACCGCGGATGGGAGGTGATCTGGATTAGGTGTGAATGGCATTGGAGAAGAACGAGGAGGTAGGTGTTGTGAGTTGACAGTGTGAGGTGATACCGCAGATGGGAGGTGATCTGGATCAGGTGTGAATGGCATTGGAGAAGAATGAGGAGGTAGGTGTTGTGAGTTGATGGTGCGAGGTGATACCGTGGAACCCAGATGGCCCTGCCTCGCTCATAGGAAAGTCGTCGTATTCAAAAGATGCCTCTCCAGTTTCACCTGATGTTTCATTTTCGGATGAAGGTCTGTCTGGCCAGGAAGCTTTTCTTGACAAAAACACTTGATGAGCTGGTGCAGAGCAACCAACGAGCTCCTGCTTTCCAGCAGAGCGAGCAGGTGACATTTGTTGTGCTTTGAAGGCTTGCTTGCGACTGCGTAATAACAAACAATTTTTTAAAAGAACACTGGCTGCCAACAGTGCTGATCTTTGTCCATTCAGATGTCCAAGTTCAACCTTCCTAGTTACCTGAAGAGTGCAACCACATGCACATAGACACTTAAGAGATGGAGCCATGAGGCAGTAAAAAATGATGATGAAGAGTTTTTATTTTATAACAAAGACATTCAGGGAAGCATCAGAACTATGATCTGTTTTTGAGACGGGTCAGACTAAGATCCAGGAAAGAAGATGGTGATTTGAGGCACCGGAAGGCATTAGTAACAGCTTGCAAAGATGAATAATGGAACAAGTGTAAGGGTCATTTGAAGATTCCGGTGCCGTGTGTGAAGTGTTACAGGAGAAATGATGGTAAGATAAGAAAAAAAAAGCGTACATTTTGCTCTCCTCAAATCTTTCCTTTCTTGTGCAATGCTCTACCATCTTCTTGTGAAGCTAGAGACGGGCAACTCTGGTCTATAGATCCCATGCACATCTGTCATCAACATGCATGCCAAATGATGGAAGTCTAGACTTGAGGTTAAGAAATGAACTCAGAGCTTGAATGAGAGTGAGCATCAGTCAATGGGAATCTCGGGGGAATATGGATTGCTGTACCAATATTAATGAAACATGCTGTAATCACACCGGAAGCATTGGAAACCCACCAGAGGTTTGAGGAGCGTTGATGAACATGAGCCGATCCAGGAAATGACTGATGCCAGATCAAGTCGCTGGACCCAAGGAAAACTGAGATCGGACAAGCAGAACTATGGATGCCTTGAGGGCTTGATGAGGGCTGACACTGCAAGAGAAGAAACAACCAATGCCAAATCAGGTTGTTAGGGCAATGTAGAATGTCTACCCAAGGAGAGGGATGCAGCCTACGGATCTAGAGGCAAGACAAGAGACAAGAGACAAGACAGGAGACACGAGAGACAAGAGATGAGAGATGAGAGACAGAGATGAGAGTTGAGAGTCAAGAGAGGGAAGATGAGAGTCGAGAGAGGAGAGGAGAGAGGGGAGAGGAGAGAGGAGAGAGGAGAGGAGAGGAGATGAGAGACAAGAGATGAGATGAGATGGGTATAGGTCAGACTGCTGATCAGAATCAACAGTTACAAGCTTAAAGCTTAAAGTTTCATGCCTTGGCAAATTTAGGGCAGGCAGACAATCAAATTTTCTCCTCAACATCAACCTCTATTCAGTGTTCAACGTACGTTCAATCATCCCAACGGTGAGTTTTTTTGATTTTCTTTTCTTGTCTCTCATCTCTCGTCTCTCATCTCTCGTCTTCCCTCTCTCGTGTCTCCTGTCTTGTCTCTTGTCTCTTGTCTCTTGTCTCGCCTCTACATCCGTTGGCCGCATCCCTCTCCTTGGGTAGATGTCCTATGTCGCCCTAACAACCTGATTTGGCATCAGTTGTTTCTTCTCTTGCGGTGTCAGCCCTCGTCAAGCCCTCGAGGCATCCATGGTTCTGCTTGTCCGATCTCGGTTTTCCTTGGGTCCAGTGACTTGATCTGGCATCAGTCATTTCCTGGATCGGCTCATGTTCATCAATGCTCCTCAAACCTCTGGTGGTTTTCCTTGGACATCATTCGCTTATCCCCCTGGGTGAGACATCTGCTGCCCTCACAGGCATGGAGCAGCCCTTGCATTTCCTCTTTTAGCTTTGGGTTATCACCATTTGAACGATCACTGAGGTATGTATTTATTCAATCTGAATGTTCCTCAAGCTCATGTCATTTGCTTCAGTTTCTCACCAGCTGCAGTATAAATTCTCTTATGGGTTCCCTCCTCAACATCACTCCTGAAAAGCTTATGCAGAATCCTTCTCTACTGTTACACAATAAAAACTTCTCGTCTTGTGAGTAACATTGATCACTGGCTAGACTAATGGTATACCTAATTACTTGTTCTTGTAGGCGCAGTCTCCTCTGATGGTTTAGTTGGTGCCATCGTATGTGGTGGACAGTATATAGTTACTAGTCCAAATACAAAAATCATTTTCAATCCTCCTCTGGGTGGTGATCATAGTCTTTTTTTGAGGATGAACCTTCGCTTCGGGGATGACGACCCACTTCAATGGCTGCAGCCATGGGTACCTGAATATCCTCACCTTCCATGCATCCCAACCAAACTGTTATTGATCATGCAGTGGATGCCAGATCATCACAATTTTGTGGAGGATGATGGTGTCCTCACAGGAATAGGAAAACTCAACATTTTCAAGTTTTTCCCAATGCAATGACTGTGTATTGCTCTTCTAAAATGCACTGCACAATCAAAATTTTGAAAGGAGCTCCTAGTTTCCCAGCTTACTATTGTTTTGGAGAATCTTTTACATTGCCTCAAATTCATTTCAATGGACCTTCGTCGCATGCAACTCACTGTATGTGAAACACAGAGAATTTATATAGAATTAACAGCTCTTCTCGACTACTACGACTACTTTCGCTCAATCCTCTTATTGAATGAACCACCTGCACCCACACAGACGTATCCTCCCACCACAGCAAAAGTCAGGGGGGTTTTTACTACAGATCTTATGGTGTGTGATCTCTTTTTCCGGGCTGGCATCCCAGTTTGGCTTGTGAGGCCATTCTCAGTGCTCTCCTCGATTTGCATGAGGGCGCTTGCACCTGTCCAAGGACCAGGAGATGAATCCATCCCTCTTGACCCAGCCACTCATCCTTCGCATCCCACTATCTATTGTGGAAACAGTGATCACATCAACAAATATCGAGCAATAGCAAAACATGTCCAACATTATCTGCAGTATCCAAATCTGTTTCAGTCCATCCATGCCAAAACTAGTATCCTTCCACCACCACATGAGGAGATCTCTAAACATGAAGTACGCAAGCAGCTTTATAGCCCATGTAGGTTTCTATTGTAATGAATAAGTATTTCGGGTTACATGTCCATGGTTACAGATGCCAAAAAGAATTCTAATGTTCCCAAGATGCCACCAAGTGGGCAGAATAAATTCGAAGATCTCAAAAGCTCGTTCTTACCACCACCAATTCTGAGCTGGCAAAAGGCTCTTTCAGGTTTTACCCCCTGAAATCCTCCACCTGCAATGGCAGAGGGTTATGTCTTTCCTGAGCCTGCTTTGTTCATTGCAGTTCAAGATGCCTATTTCTGAAGCTGGCTCAAATTTTGTACAGCTATGATCTAGCGGGTCAGCACTCACAATTCCACTGCATCGGCAATCCCTAATAGTCTTTGGTGCAACCTTCTTGCCTTCCCGCTCATTGGTGAAAAGAAAGCAGGCACTTCAAGTATGAAAAGCACCAAACTGTGGGAGACTGCACAGCAATTTATGGATGATTCTTTGATGGCATATGGAGTTAGCTTTGCAGAATTGCATGGCAGTCAACTGATGTGGAATGGTAGCATTGTCAATTCATTAGGCAACCATGAGCATGAAGAAATTCTTTGGGAACTGGCTGAGCTTAGCTTTAGGTTTGAGCTCCTTGCTCTCAATGCGCGGGTCACAACCAACACCAGCAATGATCATCAAGAACTCATCAGAGCCTGCTTTCCGGGTGGAGCATCTGCATCGTTGCTGGTGGCAGACTTGGGTGCAGCCAATCATGGTCTAGGGAATGTGTACTGGGAGCCTAGATCTGTATATTTACATGCATTGAAGAAGGTGATGACCACATGGAAAGGAGAAGTCCCACCAATCATTCTTGCAAAGAAAATTCAATGGACAGAATGGGAGATTGAAGACCTTGAGGATGAGATTACTCATTTTTATGTGAAGACCTTCTACAACTATTTTGGACAAGCTCCTATTACTCCCCGACGTTTATCCCATGCTGCCTCTTTACACTGTGTTTCTTATCCTCAAGGCCTTACCATTGTCGACTCCCACCCAAATATTGCTTATGACATGACCAACATCAGGATTTAATGGACAGTATGTATCTCTTATCTGCCCATGACAAATGAACTTGCTGATCTCACTGTAGATTTTTGTTTTGTTTGTATTTTAAAATAAACTGTCATTTCTTGTTCAGATGTCACTAGTGGCCCAACATGCGAGTAATGTGGCATTTCAAGTGCAATTGTTTACATTCATCGCTATGAACTACTTCCTAGTCTTCTTTATCTGGACCTGAATTTCTGTTCTTCCTTCACAGCCCTCGATGACCTCCTGCTTATGCTTTCTCCCTCGGACTTGCAGTTGTTCAACCTTGATGTTGATGGTTGGTGGATTAAAATGGTGCGAGCCTTCAATGTGGACTTCAATCTTCGTTGTTTCCTGAAATGATTTTATAGGTCAGATCACAATAGTCATAACCAATTTCTTCTCGCCTTGTTGCCCAACGATAATACAATGTCCATATTCACCACCCCAGAAGTGTTCCCTTCTTCCGCTTCATCTGCACTGACTTGAGCTCCACAGGCTGCTTCAGCTAACCGATAATTCAGTTCGTACACATCTTTCCTTGAGAAAAAACTCACCATTGTTGTTCGACGCATGACCCACATTGTTGCTAGCTGGTGGTGGAGAGCTTGTGAAGGGATATCCAGCTTGATTCTCGATCATTGGCACAGATTCTTTGTTGTTGTTTGGATAGGAGCACCCGCTTTCAGATTTGGTATCACTGTCAACAATGACTATGGGCCTCACTGGAGGAGGGGATTGCTGGCTGAAAACCTGAGGGCATTGTGCATTGGTGGGTGTTGGAATTTACTTATTGACTGAGCTGACAACTTTTATCCTTGCTGTCTGTGCCCTTGCAATGTATCTTCAAGATCCGGTTGCATCTTACAAGTTGAATGAATTGATAGTGCTAACATCATAATTTCATCCAGGGTCAATTAAGGGTTCCACATAAGTAAAGTGTCGTGTCTCCCGCTACCACTCTCCTTTTACTGGATGCTTCCAAGCCCGCTTCTATCGCAGCTGTTGCCCTCAAAGCCAGTGTCATCCCTTTGAAGTTGTATTCCTTTCCACTGCAAGCTTGGGTGTGGACAGGCCCGTGTACAGTATGTCATGCATGATCCAACCACCCAATCACATCCACTAACACTCCCCTGGCACTAGAACTTTGTTCAATCCATACTGAGGTTTTGTACATCATGCAAGATCTGACCCTAAGTGGTTGGATGTCAACCATTTATGCTGAACATATTTCGTATGTAAATTATGTCTTGTCAATCACCACTGTTCGGGCACTAGAACCTTTTCACCATGGATATGGGCAGGTTCTGTACCTTATGCAAGATCCATGCCAAGTGGTCACGCAATAATTATCCCTCCTCAATTCATTGCATATGTAAAGGCCGCTCCCAGATCCAAATGACTCTTGCGCTAGAAGTTCTGCTGGTAACTAACTGCATGGACAATTCTCCCATTCATTTATGGCTTATCAATGGAACATATCCCTGCTCATGCTTATAAACCGGCTTCACCTTGTTGTTCCCCATGACGAGATCAATGGCCCCAAAGTCTCACTCAGCTAAACCTGCATCTGGCTCCAAGGCAAAATCGACATCAAGCACATCTGCTGCAAAAACCAAGCAGGAGTTGCTGAAGGGTTGTAAACCAGGCTCGTATTTTGTCTTCCTGTGTGACAATTACTCATTGCATCCAAAAAACACAGCTGTATCTCCTAGCACGAAGGGAAACAAGAAAATCAAACAGGAATTATTGAAGGGTCATAAACTAGGTTAGTACTTTGTCCTCCTGCTCAGCAATTGCTTATTGCATTCACAAAACCATAGCTGTGACCCCTAGCATGAAGGAAAATTACAAGATAAAGCAGGAATTGCTGAAGAACTCTAAATGAGGTCGGTACTTTGTTATCTCTAATGATGATCACTTATTGCATCCAAAACATAGCTGTATCCTCCAGCGCACAGGAAAGCCATGATGTGTGATTAAAAAAACTGGGTTGGTACTTTGTTATATCTCACGACAATCACTTATTGCATCCAAAACATAGCCATATCCTCCAGTGCACAGGAAAGCCGTGACACGTGATTAAAAGAACTGGAAGGCAGGTCAATATCCATGGACCATTCGTAATGCTAATTATTTCCTGTTTTCAGCCAAGAACAATGCCTTGCAAAGGACTCTAGCTATGAAGGAACATCCTGCAACTATAACGATGATACCACACCCAGAAAAGGGAGTTGCTGGTAATGGATTCAACCTACAAGAGGCCATGGGGCTTGTGGATAATGGGGAGACATACAACCTTCTTCGAGTGAGTTCTACCAGCATGTGCACTTATCTCTCGCTCATGATTGTAGCACGCTGTTCGGGACCTATCAGCTAAAGCAGGGCTCGACTGTGCAGTATTGTGGCACCGTCAACCCAAAGAACTTATTAGCAAGATTATTGGAGCCGTATGTGTCCTTCCTTTTTACTTTTTACATGTCATATCTTTCTAACAATATTATACTCTAGGCACAACAGTGTCACAGCTATTTCAAGCAGTTCCCACATGGTTGGCCCATTGAAGAATTCCTCAAATCGAATCTGAAGAATAAACACATGTATGCATGCAAACGAGGATATCTGGGAGATCAGACAAATCGCAATAAGGAAGGGGACAATGTGGGCAAAGGAAGCGAAGGAGAAGGAAGCGATGATGGGAATGATGGTGTCAAGGGGGCTAGTAGCAACGGCAGTGACATTGGGGGCAGTAATGAGTCAGGCGATGATGACGACCAGGGCGGCAATGACAACAGGGCTGGTGACTGCGGTGACTACGACATGGCGGGCAGCTATGATGGGGCTGGTGGTAACGGAGCTGGTGACCATGATGGAGCTGGTGACTGTGACGGAGCTGGTGACTGTGACGGAGCTGGTGACTGTGACGGAGCTGGTGACTGTGACGGAGCTGGTGACTGTGACGGAGCTGGTATCTATGACGGAGCCGGTGACTATGACGGAGCCGGTGACTATGATGGAGCCGGTGACTATGACGGAGCCGGTGACTATGACGGAGCCGGTGACTATGATGGAGCCGGTGACTATGACGGAGCCAGTGACCACGAGGATGAGGGCTCTGCAGATGAGGAGGAGGGCCTGGAATATTATTAGGATGAGTGATATTTGGGGTAGGCCGAGGAAGAGGATGGAAAGACCAATTCTACCGACAATAGTAGCTATTCAATGAGTTGTAGTCTGGATCTTAACTGATGAATCAGTTCTTTTAAATGGATGAATTGTTTATATTTCAAATGTTCTATGGTTCCTGAATAGCCTATCGAAAGTGGATGATTTTACATATTTTATGGTTACCGAATAGCCTATCGAACATGGATGATTTTAATGTTCTACAGTTACTGAATAAATCTACCTGGAGTGGATGAATTTTCTACGACATGGTAAAAATGACATGGTATGAAACGTGCCATTTTCGACATGAATTTCACCACTTCGGTTTGTCCCTTTAAAAAATGAAAATGATACCATGGCATCATACAATTACCAGCTGATAGGTATACCACTCTGGGATGAAATTTATTCCCTCCTGTGGATTGTATTCATTCCCTCTGTAGATGAAATTTATTCCCTCCAGGTATTATATTCAGTACTTGAGGACACTAATAATGGTATGAATTTACATATATAAGCGGGGAGAATTGGGGTGTGAATTTCCGGCGTTGGGGGGTCCACAGTGATATACAGTGGCGGCACGTGGCGAGTCCATATCTCGGTGCGTATGCATAATGTAGTTCAACACTTAGACTGCTTCGAACCCAGCAAGGAGGTCCAGAAGAGAAGGCCCCTCCTTTTCCTCATATTTAACACTTCTGACAATGATGTCATGTTGTTGATGCGTAGGGTCGGCACACTGCTCTCGTCACACACCTTATTCTGCACCACGCCGAATATGTGAATATGTAGCTGAATCCCGCAGGAGTTTGATTCGTCAACGTCATGGTTATTTGCGATCCAGACCAGCCATTTTTTTTTCACGTTCCTCCTTCTGGAGGCTGGACATTTTCCTTTTCCCCAACATCACAGGACAGAGAGGGAGGATATTTCCTTCCATTCAGTTTCATTGAGACTGAAATTACCAAGCCCATGTTTTTCCTTTGCGTATATTCCCGATCCGCTGTTAGAAAGTCGTACATACTTTTCATGGTCATTATAAAAGTATTCGTTCTGCTTTTGACTGCAAGGTGTTTGGGAAAAGATCATTGATGGGCGAGCACCTGGAGAATCTACCAAGGACTTAGAGCCACCCTTCAGGCCACATCACTAGGAAGGCGGGCGGCTATCTTCACCAATGAACTGCAATTTTATACAAGTTCAAGTTCGGGTCCAAAGAGCTGTTCTTCACCTTCCCATCGTCATTCAGTTCACAAGATATGCTTGAGGGGATGAAATATGTATATTCAAATTCACAACCTGGTGTGGCAAGTGACGATAACAGATAAAGAGATTAAATGCGAAATACGTTCAATCTACTATCCCATCCACAGCTTGCTAGTACTCCCTCGTCGTAAAGTGACCATCCACAACCGACGACGAACTCGGTATGTGGATCATGGATGTACATCAACTGCGGTCGTCCGGCCGCAGGTGCGATATCCCATCTAGACGCCTGCTATCAGGATCTCTTGATAAAGGAGAAAGGAAAAGACGTACACTCGACATGTCATATCGTAGCTTGCGGTAGCTAATACATTAGCTCTGTGGGGACTCCACTGAACTTTCCTGACAGCATATTCGTGACCAAGAAGTTGAGTTTCGCAGGCCCCTCCCACTTGTCCCATCTCTCCAATCTTGATCATTCTGCAGTCCCAAATCTTTACGACCTTGTCCACTCCGGCACTTGCTAGTACAAATGGCCGATACTTGTTCCAGTCCAACGTGAGCACCTCTGTCCCAGATGCGGGAACGGTCAATGCCGATGCTGAGATGGGGTGCGTAAAATTGTTGACATTTGGCCCAGAAGTTGCATATGCAGGCGAACGAAGGTCGAAAATCTTGAGTGTCCCATCAGTTGAGCAAGACGCAAGCATGTCGGGCTGGTGGGGAGAAAACAGTGCTTGATATACACATGAATTGTGCGCATTAAGTGTGGTGACGGACCGCGGACGATCAGGTGTCCACTAATCGAAGATTGGCTTAGCCCGCAATATGCGTGAAGGTTACACACCAGTTTTACATTTCCGTCCCAAGATGATGATGCAAAGATATCTTTTTGGATATTTGACCAGTCAACAGAAAAAACCTCGCGTGTGTGTTCGTGCCAGGCACGTATGGGCAGATCCTGTAGATTGGCATGTTGTTCAGCTGGCACTCGCACCTTGAACACAGCGAAACCACGAACATCCAGCATCACATCCCAAAGTCTGATCGAACCATCTCCAGAACCTGTTACAAGTTGGTTTTCATGGATTTCAGACCAAGCGACGTCGTAAAGGCCATCTTGAGTCTCGTATCTGACGCCTTGAAGGTCCAGCCAGTGAATACATCGAATTTATAAAGATTACCCACTTCTTGTCGACACCCAATGCTGGGAGCCTGTTGGGCCCTTGAGAGACCAAAACCAGATGTAGCCGCCCATTCCCTACCAGTCCAAAATTTGCTGATGACGCAACAGCTATACGGGTTGTGTGAAACGGGGACCACGCTAGTGAGTAATGAGCAAAACCGGGAGTTTGAAGGTCAGCTGGTGGCGTCCGAGGGGCGTTCATCCTAGAGAGCTTAAAGTCGGTCGTTTGAGCGCTAGCAGCAGCTTGAAGCTCGAGATGGGAGTTAAGAACATACGGACTTCAGTACTTGGTTCCGACAGTCACATGCGTATTTCTGTCCCCGGACTGCCACAGGGTATTCTCTCTGCGAAATCTTCTGCGATTAATATCACTCCGTCAGAAGCGATTCTTCGCCTTGCGGAATTTGTGGGTAATGGCAATGTGGCGGTCCTGACAGGGGCTGGAGTTAGTGTGGATTCTGGGATTCGGGCATATCGAGGAAAAGATGGGAGATACATGAACCCGAACTACAAGTGAGTAGTCGTTGTATGTGTACTCTCGTATTCACGGCAGTAAAGGCCCATTTTCTATCATGAGCTCACGGATGAAACAGAAAAAGGGCATCTATTTCGGTGAGCACCTCAAACCTAGTGGACATCTATGATTGATCCCGCCGCGGCGACCAGACAACGCTATTGGTTAGTTGATTCACATTCTGTCAAGGTTGTACAATGTTATATCTGAGCAGGCTACGATCATACTTGGGTTACCCGTCTGTTCGCGATGCGCTGCCAAATACCACACATTTCGCTCTCGCTGCCTTGCAGTATACATCATTTGTTCCCCGTATAATAACTCAGGTAATTATTAATAGATTGACTCAGAGCCTCTACTCTGACCATCCGCCTCTTCTGCAGAATGTGGACGGCCTCCACCAAAAAGCTTTACGGCAGGCTGATTGGAGTCCAACTCGAATACAGGATGCAATTCTAGAACTTCATGGAACTTTACGTGTTCGTTATGTCCGTTTTAGTTTTACATATAGACGTCTTGATTTATTCGTTTGTAGCGGGTCCATTGTAAGTTCGGACATATTGTAGACCGAGAACAATTTCAGGATTGGCTGTCTGGTGCCAATCCGCAGTGGAGAGAAATCGCAGATGAAATGGAGAGGACCTCGACGAAACCTAGAACAAATCCTGATGGGGATGTAAGCCTTGCATTACATTGCTTTCGAGTCTCCATGACCTGCGCTCCGAAAAGGTTGACGTCGATCATTTGGGATTTTCTTATCGTGATTTCATAGTTCCTAATTGCCCCTCTTGTTTAACCGAGAATCGTCTAAACGCAATCGTAAGAATGGCGACTCTTCGACGCTTAATTCGACCTAATCCTTAATTAGCATAAGCCCGAAGTGATATTTTTTGGGGAGTCCATCCCACAGCACATCAAGGAGACATCGTACGCCATGCCCGAGTATCCTGTTTTCCGCCCACATATTATGAACAGATTCCTTGACATCGAGTGTTGTGACAAGGTCCTCCTGATAGGCACTACACTTGCAACATACTCTGCCTTTCGGTGCGTGTCATTGAATATTACATAAATAAGTTGTATATTAAGGGAACAGTGCTGTCAGATTGGTCAAACATGCTCTGGAACTGAAGAAGCCGGTTATTCTCCTAAATGTTGGGCCCTCTCGCGCTGATGCCTTGGCCGGCGTTGAGAAGATTGATATGCCTAGTGGCTCTGTTATGAGGGAAGCGGCCAGGGCAATTATGTATGTGGTCTTGAAGCACTGTGTTGGATCCAGAAAATTTACGGTAGTTTTAGCGGAACTAGAGCGTTCGAAGACCCTGTTGTATCAAAATTTGTTACTTAGTGGCCGCCATCATTTGGTGACTATTGGTGACTATGATCCTTCTCGTTGAGATAAAATATGGGCCTACTATTTACTGCCTATTAATCATGATGTACAGTAATGTAACTCATGGGGCGGACCACTCAGGCTCGAGAAACTAGACAATGAATAATAAGTAACTAATGATGGTACAATAAGTGTACAGGAATGGATGTGGTTCCAATGGTTTGTACTGAGGACGCAGCTATACAGTGTTTAGAGACTTATGTTACAGTATGCAATGAATTATTCGACAATGACGAAGCGAGATAGGTAAAGCAAGTGAGACAGAAAATTGAACATATGAGTGAGAACTCAGGAGTGTGCGAGCAGAGAAAGCGATCTAGCCGCGTCATTAGAGGGGAAGACGTCATTGGGAGAGTCGTGATCTAATGCCTGGAACTGGGGCAGTCTTAATTGATCCCAAGTCCAATCCTGCCAACGCGGCTGTATAGTTGAAGTAGAAAGAACCATCTGGCGATTTGAACGAAGAAGATAGTCTGCGAAAACGACGTCGGCTGGAAGAAGGTGAGAGGAGGCTTTTGACAGCGGGGAAGGATGATCTCTGCTGTTGTTGACATTGGTTGGAGTAAGAGGAAGCGCTGTGGCAAGAACGGGAGGCGTTATAGACAACTTGGGTAACAATGCATGGCCTTTGTTGATCACGGATTCGCTGGTATCGGACGGAGTTAGAGGAAGCTCGAGGACAGAAGAATGTAGCGAAGGAGATCGACTTTCGAAGATAGCAGGCGCCTCGACATCTGGTGGATTAAGAGGCATGCCAGGCTTCTCGGAACGGCGCAGGGACAGTTCCGAGATACCCAGCTGCGTCATCTGATCAGCGTCGAGTGTAGATGCTGTATATAGTCAGACATCTTTTACGTACGTCTAGTTTGGATGACGGCTTCTTCAGCAGATGAGGTTGCCTTTTTAAGCATCTTGCACGATGGGTACGCCAGTGAGAAAGGTCATACAGGCTCTTCGTCGAAAGTTTGATGCGCTTGCCGCAGCCTTTACAGTCAACACAGAGGGGGCCAAGAACTATGGCCATGGGATCATCCAGCAGTTGCTTCTCTCTTGCTCTCGCAGCGGTACTTGGTGTAACAACGGTCAACCTTGACATTAAAGAGATAAGCTGACAGGGACCTGTAAGATCAATTGGTACTTGCCAAGAAGGATGTGATGAGTTGTTCATGCTAGTGCATTCCTCGGAGCTCCTATGTAATGCCAGACACAAATGTAAAATTGCATCAAGCAAAATGACAGGTAATGAAAATCAGGAACCACTTACAGCGATGATGACGGCATGACGCGAGTAGAATCGCCCTGGAAAAATAGGTGATGGGCTCGACAAGGGTCTACGTTGTATTTCCATCCCACATACATTTACTTCCCCTTCCTTTTGTGTGGACAGTTGGTTATTCCTAATAGTGAGTACGTCGTTGAATTCATGAACGACATATATTTTGGTTCTGACTGACACCAAGTCGCGGTCTTGCCTGTATTGGATTCCATCTGCGCCTTCTTGAGAAGCATTAAGCATCGTGGACGTCAACAGATATTACTACGGGTTGAGAGCAGAATAAGGAAGCAGAATAACGCTAAAAGCTTGAGTTTATTTCCACAGTGTCAGCTTGGACGGCAAAAGCCGTACTCGGAATAGGCTTACTTACTGATCGTATCATCAGTGTGCGCATGCATTATCACTTGAAGCAGAGAAAGCCCACGGGAGTAAAGTCATCCGAGAAACACCACCTCTTGAGAGTTGTTTACAATGAAACAGTGACAGAGCATTCGAATTGGTTGCATGGTACGGATGAATAAGACCAGAATATAACGCCCAACTGTGCGCTTGAGAACATATTTGTCTTCGCAACATGTCCAGTCCGTGTCCAGCGGTGCTTGGTTGGGCACAACGAGGACAAACTTCCGTGCCGACAGAGATGCCGCTGCTTCCTTCAAAATGCTTCCCTAGACCACATGAGCACGTGTTACATACCCTGCTCATAGTTGTACGATGGCACATAGGTAAGCTACACTATATTGAATGATATGGTCTATCGAACACACACATTGTGTCGAGTGATATGGGTTCGGTGGATGCTGTCGAATGCTCTATATATATGTACCTACTATAGTAACCAATGGATGCACTATTGGAGAGCTTCCTGGACAGTACAGTACATTACAACATAGATAATTGAGCATGGAAGTTGTATAGACATGGTAACCTATGAATTGGTGACACAGGCATCGGCATTAGGCATTGGGATCAGCATTGGAATCAGGCAGCTGGAATCAGGCAGCTGGGATTAGGCAGGGCATTGGCATTGGACTACATTGAACACTCTCTAAGCATATATTGTACATACTATAGTAACAAATGAATGCACTATGACAATGCTTGCTCTTCCATACAGTAGACATGCATTAAGAATGTAATATAGACCTCAGTAACCTATAAAATAGCACCAGACACAGGCATTGGCATTGGCAAACAAGATGGGTATGGGCAATATTAATGGGTTAGATCCAGCAAAATAAAACTGTGTTCATCCTGTTAGGATTGATGGGCACCACAAACACCCTTTGTGTGTATCGATCATTCTGGTATGCCGCCCCCCTTTCTTTACTCATCCGACAAAGACCCTTTATCATAGAATTATGTATATATTCCCTCTTACCTATACGTATACCCTCAGTCACTTATACACAGTGCTGAGGGTGAGCCACTTTATTTCTTCTTTATGCATGAACTATTACTGATCGTACTATAGTCTAATCTGTGTTATCTTAGGTATGATCTTATCAATATAGTCACTTATACACAGTGCTGAGGTCTAATCTGTGTTATCTTAGTCAATCTATGGTATTGATTTTAACATGTTATGGGCAATTGCTGTACACTCTAGTGCATGAGCAGTTGGAATCTGTACCATTCTATTTTCATCTTTGGGCCACGCCTGGATCACACATCGTTATAATATTACTGACATGCCTCGCATCTTCCAATTGGGAAAGGCTCCTTTGTCCATATATTTTTTCTGTGCACTCTACTGATCATCATGAGCGAATCTAATCCACCAAAGATCAATTTGAATGATGCCACACATCCCACAATCCCCTTACTCCATATCCAGAACTCCTTCTCGGGTGACAAACTTGAACGGGACAAAGGCGACTTCAAAAAATGGGAATGGGACTTTATGCTATTTGTCACTGTAAATCACTTGGATGGCTACTTCTTTGCACCTCTAATCCAGGATCCACATGCTACAGAGGAACCCTGTGCCCACAGCAACTTTGTCACGAATAGCTGCATGGCTGTTGCCACACTGCAGCAGGCAGTCGGCAAATCAGAAATGGAGTTCATCGACTACACCAAAGGCGCCAAGGCATGCTACGACACCATTACTGCACGCTGCAGATCTGCTGGCCCGGTAAAGCAAATCTCACTTATTTGTGAGGCCCTCTCAACATATTGTTCTTTCTCTGAGCTGCTTGTGTCCACTGCCACAAAGATCTGCAACACAGTCAATCGCGCATTTGCGATGGGGGACATCACTCAGGACTGATTCAAGTGCATTGCTTTACTCAACAGCCTAAATGACAAAGCATTTGAATCCATTCAATCTAACATCTCTCGTGCTTTGTCTGACTCTACCAAAACTACACCATATACTTCTGATTACATTTGACGCGTTCTCGAAAGCGAGGACACACTTATATTAACCAAGAGACACATGCACATGCAAGATGTCACTCTATCTGCAAAGTCATCAAACTCGCATAATCACGGACCACATGATATTTGTTGCAGCAATTGTTTTGCACAAGGGAAACTGTGTAGAGGACATAAGAAAGAATGGTGTATTTGTAAAGGCGGGGGAATGGAAGGAAAGACCATCACAGAATCTACCACAGCACGACGTGCTGCCAGTGGAAAGGGAAGTGGGAAACCGTCGTCAGAGGGACCTAGTTCAAATAAAATCTTGGTTCCTGTTACCATCAATGGGAAGGCACATATGGCGCAGGTCGACCCCAGTGCCCTCCAGGAACTTATCACCGATGATGCAAAGCAAGCATTTGCTGGCCTTGCATCCAGTCCTCTCCTGACAAAAGGTAATGCGTCCTCTATCACAGATGTTGTTGGCTTGCAGCAGCTGGGGGAGAACTCAAGACATCTATCAACTGGTCAAAGCATACCATGATCGCTAGTGAGTCCGCATTAGCTGTGACCACATCACTTCAACAGACCAAACGTACCCCTGTGTCCACTGAAGAATTCCCCTTCTATGCTGATACTGGTGCACCAGTCTACATCACCATGGACCCTAACGACTTTATACACCTCGAATCCATCCCAACCCATTTTATTGGAGGTGTTGGTGGCTCATCCCTTGCCACCATTGGAATAGGCAAAATTTGCCTCCACATAGCAAAAGGTAAATACCTCAAGCTACCAAATGCACTATACGCGCCCACCTCCACCGTTCACCTAATCTCCATAAGCTCCCTATCCATTGACTCCAATGCTGTCTCCCATTTCGACGCTGAAGGAGTAAAGATCTATGATAAATCCACCAATGCCTTCCTTGTCAGGGGACCCCTTCTACCCAACCATTTATACTCGCTCAACCTAAAATCTGTATCTGCCCAACATGCCCTATCTGCCCAACATACACCTGATCTCATGACATGGCATTGTTGCCTTGGTCACACAAACTTCCAAACACTCAAGGAGATGGCAAAATCGGACACGGTTGCAGGTATGTCCTCTTCCTTCCCCATCCTTCCACCAAAATGTGAATCATGTATTCTTGGAAAACAGACCAAGACCCCAGTTCCAAAAATGCATGAAGAGGGGGCAGGGCATAGAGCAATGAGGAGACTAGGAATTGTTTGGGTAGATCTTACAGGGCCTGCTCCTGTACAATCACAAGAGGGCTGCAAATACATTATGAATCTGGTTGATGACTACTCAAATAAACCATGGTAAATATCCCTTAAGCTCAAAAGCGACACATTTGGAGAACTAAAGGCATGGGAACATGCACGCAAAGTTGAAACTGGCTTAAAGGTTGGAACATATCACACTGGTCATGATGGAGAGCTATTGGGACACCAGATGAAAGAATGGCTCAGGTCCACAAGGATGGATCAACAGTTCGGTGCACCTTATACTTTGGCACACATGGGACACGTTGAGCGAATGCATCGAACTCTCATGAATAAGGGCTGGACAATGTGTATTTCCACTGAATGCCTGCCCAATATGTGGGTGGAATTCTATCTGACAGCTTTCCACCTTCACGAGAAAACCCCGACCAAGTCACTCAAAGGACTCACACCATACAAACTTTGGCATGGCCAAAAACCTGATTATTCCTACATACACGAGATTGGGTGCAAGGCATTTGTCCTTATCCAGAACTGACACAATCCAAAAATATATGAATGCTCAATTGAGTGCATCCTAGTCGGCTACAACCCGAAAGCAAAAGAATACAGGTGCTATGACAAGAAATTGGGAAGGGGCTTGTAAGGTGTTCCCCTTACATCACCCCTCCTTAAGGCACAGCGTCCCAATGCGCAAAGTTCCATCGGTGTGGATATTGTGGTCGGAATCCCATCTGTCCAAAGGTAAGTGCATTAACACGTTTTGGGGCACTCGGATGAGCCCTGTAGAAGTTCGCAATTAGTTTTGTGGCATTGAGATCCTCCTCTGGAATCCATGAATTCTCTTCATGCCCATAACCTTTCTATCTGACCAGATACTGCAATTTCCTACCCTTCATCCTGCTGTCCAGCACCTCATCCACCTTGTACCTCTCCTCTCCTCCTACGATCTTGGGGGGTGGCAGTGGTTTTGCATGGCAACCTCCAATTGGGTCTGTTGGTGTGGGCATGAGCTTGATGATGTGGAACACTGGATGTATTCGAGCCATTGATGGTGGCAGTTGGAGGTGATATGCATGCGAGCCGACAGGACAAATGACTGGGTATGACCCCAGGAAGTGGTGCGCAAATTTCTTTGTGGGTCTAGTTGTGCTGATATCCGAAGCATCCAGGAAGACCTTTTTGCCAATTGCAAAAATTGGTGCGGGGATTCACCATTGGTTATAGTACCTCACCATATCATCCTTTGATTTGGCAAGGGCAGCATGAGCCTCCTCCAATGTTGACTTCATCTGATCTGCAAACTTGTTGACTGCCTCAAGCCTCGAGGGTTGTTGGTTGGGCTCAAAACCCATCTGCAGATGTCTGCCAGTGTCAACAAAGAAGGGGGAGTGCTGGGTGGATGAGTGGACATGGTTATTGTTTGTGAATTTGCCCAGAGGGAGCAGAGTGTCCCAATCATTTTGGCATTCATTCACAAAAATGTGGATGTACTGCTCGAGCTCCTGATTGACTTGTTCGGTCTGCCCATCAGACTGTGGGTGATACGCTGTGGATGCCGAAATGGTGATCCCCAACAAGCAATACAATTTGCGCATGAATTGCACTATGAACTGCGGTCCCCGGTCTGAGAGCATCAATTTTGGGAGGCCATGAAGCTTTCACACATTCTGCAAGTACAATCGCACTGATCCCAGCGCCGTAACGGTGGTGTGAGTGGGTATGAAATGGCTGCGCTTGCTCACCGAGTCTACCACCACCATTGTCACATCGAAGCCATGGGAGTCTGGAAGTTCGGTGATGAAATAAACACTTACCACATACCAGCAATTTTTGGGGATTGGGAGGGGGTGTAGTTTGCTGAAAGGTCGGCGCTTCTGCGCCTTCATGCAAAGACATAGATCACAGGCCTTACAGTACTGACCGACAAAGCACAACATGTTTGGCCACCAGTAATTGCACAAGATGAGTTCGAGTGTTTTCCAGCATCCCACATGTCCACCAATCTTGGAGTCATGATGCTGTTCAGCGATTCTGCATCATAAGTCTGGTATGAGTGGAACATAAATGCGATCATGAAACCTCCATAATCCATCCTCCTCTGTCCACTCTGAGCTTTGCAATGTCTTGCCTTTGGCCCTATCCAACTCCTTCATCGCTAGTACCACTGCATCATTGCTAGTACCACTGCATCATCGCTCTTTCCATCCCAAACCCCCTTTCGCACTTCGTGCAAGATATTTCACTCCACTCCTTCGATCGTCACCCCTTCGAGTGTGCGAATCGCAAAGAATTCAGGGCAGAGCAGGGTAGTGTTGCAATTATCATCTGCACTGTTTGCATGATCGGCTCATCACAAAAGTGCATCGCACTTACCCATACTCTTTCCAGGATGGTGGTGCATGACAAAGTCAAACCATGAAAGATAGAGCGACCAGCGAGCTTGTCTGCGATTTAGCTTTTTTGTGGTCATGAAGTACTCCAGATTTTTGTGGTCAGTCCAGATCTCTCTCTACCTTGTGCTGTGCACCTTCAAGGAAATGCCTCCATTCCTCTAATGATCTCATCACTGCTAGCATCTCCTTGTCATGGATCTCGTAATTTTGTTTGACCACCTTGAGTGATTTTGAGTAGAACACGATAGGGTGCCATTTGATATCGTTGGCCAATTGCTGTGACAGCACTGAGCCAGTCACATAGTCTGAGCTGTCTGCCTCGATGCAAAATGCTTTGGTGTTGTCAGTGAAATGGAGAATAGGGGAGGATGTGACCCGATTCTTGATTTTGTCAAAGGTGCCTTGTTCCAAAGGTCCCCATTCCCATTTGCACTCCTTCTTTGTGAGCTCAAAGAGGAGTTTCGCATGATGCAGAAAGTCTTCAATGAACCACTGATAGAAATTTGCAAACCCCAGGAATGACTGTACCTCCTTGCGCATTTTGGGGGTGGGCCATTCAGTGACTCCCACTACCTTGATGGGATCCATACAAATTTTGCCCTTGGATATGATTAGTCCGAGATACTCAATCATTGTTTGCTCGAACTCGCACTTGTCATGTCACAGAAACAACTTGTGCACACAAAGGGGCTCCAGGACAAGGCACATAATGCGCTGATGTTCATCGATCAATTTCATAAAGATGAGGATGTCATCCAGGTAGACACAGACCACTCCTTCCATAATGAGATCCTGAAAAATGTCATTCATCATCGTTTGGAATGTGGAAGGGGGGTTTGTGAGTCCGAAAAACATCACCAAGGGTTCAAAAAGCCCACAATTCATGCGAAAAGCGGCTTTCCATTTGTCACCCCTTTTCATGTGCACATTGTTGTAACCCCATTGCACGTCGAGTTTTGTAAAGTATTTCGTGCCTTGTAGTTGATTTACCAGTTCCAAAATCAGTGGTAGCAGATATCGGTTTTTGATCGTGAGGGCATTGAGAGCACGATAATCTTGTACAAGCCAGAGGGATCCATCCTTCTTCTTGATAAAGAAGACGGGGGATGCCATCAGCAACTTTGAGGGGCAAATGCAGCCAGTGGCTAGGTTCTCCTGGATGAATTCGTCCATCTCAGCCTGCTTGTTGGGCGCGAGGGGGTAGACCTTGCAGCTAGTGGCTTTCACACCAGGGATGAGTTCAATTGCATGATCCCATACCTTTTGGTCAGGCAAGCGGTCGAATGAAGACTGTGCGAATAGGTCCTCAAACTTGTAGAAGTGCGCAGGGACAGATTCATGAAAGGACTTTGGTTGCACATTCTTATGGAAGGCCTCTGCTAGCCATTGTGAAATGTTGGATGTGGCCCGAACAAATTCCGCTTCGCAGGGAATGGTAGCGATGAAGATGCGATCTCCCTCTTTGACCGAGTTTTCACTCAAAAGGGGCAGTTTGTCATGGTCTTTGTCATCATTATCATTGTTCACCAGTTGTGGAAGGTCTGGGATGTCCTCCATCTTGACATCAGGGGTAGGCATGGGACCCGCACGACAGGTACAAATGCTAGCAATTTCCCAAAAAGCGCTTTTGCGCTCTTCATTCATCTCGTTCTGACAGGTGCAGCAGTGATTCAGGCATCGACTCATTTTGACCTCATTAGTCTGCCAGTCCACCTCAGGATTATGCTTGCAGAGCCAGGTGAGGCCGAGAATAACATCTTGCTTGCCAATGCCAGTCACCGTGAACGTTGCACATTCAGAGTGGTCGCAAAATCGTAGTAGGACCTCTACAACTTCCAAGATATCGCCTGCTTCATTCGCTGAGCCATCGACATTGAACACAGGGATGGGTTGGCTGAGCACTTTTGTTGTGAGGTGATTTCATGCAACAAAATCGGAACTGATGAAAAGGCCGGTGGTGCCACAATCAAGTAGCGCCTTGGTCGTGTGCACAGCGCCGGTATCAGTGGTTTGCAGCAATACTTTGAGCTCAAATGAGTGGGGGCTTGGGGTTGCCACTATGACATAGTGGTTGGGGAGTCATTTCTCCCATTTAGGGCACTTACAAAAATGCAAATGAGGATAGGGAGGGGTTAGTACAGCTTGCGCATCATTCACAGAGAGATTGGTCAATGAAATAGAATTTGATTTGTACACTTCATCTACTGACAACACTGCAAAATGATTTTTTGTGGACAACAGTGGTGTACTGCTCACTCGTTGTCGCTGTGAAATCAGGGGGAGGGGCTGTGCCATGGTGGGAACGAGCTTGCGGAACATGTTCCCTGGCTGTGAGCTGGTTTCAGATTGTGAGGCCATTCGCAAAGACGTGCAAAAAGCCTCATTCGCAATGCGATTTTCATTGCAGACAATAGCAGCATTGTACCACTGCTTGGGGGTGTTATCTGAAGGTTGTCCAGTGGTGAGACAGGCAACATGGTCTTGGATCTTCGCGTTTAGACCTTGTCAGAATTTGAGGACAATATGCGAGCCCTTGAAGTACTGTGCTCGCTCTACCAGTTTGCAAAAGTCATTGACGTACTCGTCAATGGTTCATGTACCTTGGAAGTACTTCACAGTCTTGAGCTTGGTCCATGAAGATTGGATCTCATCCTTCAGACAGAACTTGTTCATGAATTCATCCGCAAAATTGGAGTAGGAGGTGTAGGGGAGTCTTCTGCTTAGTTGGTAGTTGCGCATGAGACGATCCACAAACTGTGTGGCTCGTCTGCCCTTCATGAATGAGAGGGCCCACATAATCTGCGCATGCTCATCCACAAATTGATGAGGAGCGAGGGCAAAATAGAGTGTGCATGAATTCAGGAACACTCGTCCCTGTGAACGATCACCCGAAAAATCTGTGGGGTTTGCAGGCTTGGGGCAGTAATCTCGCGACAATGTTTTGTGATGGATTTTGTGAACTACTGGGCCCAGAGACCCTAGGTCTGTGGGGTTGGAGATGCTTGGAAGCACCTGTGGCTCTTGGTGGTCTGCCTCTCATTGCATGAATACTGCCATAGTCTGTACAAGGCCTGCAATGCTCGCTTCAATGTGCTGGAGGCGGTCCGCATTGTCTGTCTCCATGGGAAGGTTGGTAGTTGTGTAAAGGGGCGGAAGAGTTGAGTGGAGGGATGATAGTGAAGCTTTCCGAAGTCGCAAAGCAGGCGTAAAAATGTGCGAAATTTCCGTAAACTAAGTCACTGGCTGTGGTAACCTACTACCTTCAGTCCACTAAAGAGAGAGTTTTCTTCTGTAAGGGCAACCTTACAATCAGAGTCCTAAGAACTCGATACTTGCAAGGGAAAACCAAAGTTTAGATTCAATAACTATTGAACAAGGAAAGACCCATACATTGCAAGGGAAAACCAAAGAGAAAACTCTAAGGAGTCCAGTGCAAGGCCAAAGTATATATATGGAAGGCATGTGACGTTCTAAAATACTTGGAGCCCCTTCCATCCTAGCACTAATTGAGATCCAGGGTTGTGTTCCCATTTGGGGAGATGGCCATCAATCAGTGATAGTGTCCGCATCAGGCCATACTTGGTAAGTGGTGTCCGCATCAGGCCATGATTGGTAATGGGTGTGCGAAGACATCCTCAATCATTTCTGCAGGTGCAACGATTGCGCAACTGGTTTGTGCAAAGGCGCAAACTGCAACAATGGTTTGTGCAGGGTATTGACTGTGAGAATGGTGAGAGTACAATAGGGGCTGATGGATTGACATATCGGAATGTTTGTAGATGGTTGGCGCAAAAGGCGCCTTGTTGTGTGAAAGACACTTTGTTGCATGAATGTTTGTGGGTGTGCAGAAACGTTTGCAAATGTCCGCCAACCATTGTAGGGGCTCATAAGGTGTTCCCCTTACACAATCCACCCATGATCCACCCCACGAGCAGTTGCTTGTGAGGCTGGGGGCGGGTGGTGTGCTTCATTGTCAGTCCTCTCCCCATTTTGTCCTCATCCCCTGTCGTTGTTGGTCCATTGTTGAGCACCCGCAATCCACCTTGCGAGCAGGGGCTCGCAACAGTGGTGGCAAGTCAGCTTTGTTGTCATTGTAGTAGTACTTTAGTTTGTACCTAAGAAGATTGTTAGCAGCAAAATAATGAAACAAAAGTAAAAAACTTAGCTGAGTGGAGGCAAGGGGTGGAGTTCTGGTGGCTGTTGTCAATGTCATTGTCAATGGTGGTGTGGCACCTGGGGGCTGTGGAAAACATCAATGGTGGTGACATCACCATATGTGGCAGATAACAGGGGCAGTGGGGTCAGTAATGATCATGGTCCTGGGGCCAGTTTGAGGTATGGTGGTGGGGTCTGTTGCTGTTCCAACCGTTTTTCATGCTGTGGATGTGGTAACTGTCATGCCACTAGGTAGACTTGCCTGGCCAGTAACAATGCATCTGGCACATGCTACAGCTACAGCTACCACTGGGCGAGCAAAACCCGGATGTCCAGGGGAATTGCTTGGACTGTGGGCAGTGGTGCTGCAGCCTTCACAGGCCAAGGTGGACGTGGTGGCTTGCAGGCAATTACAGCACAGCCACACCATAGCCACATCATTGCTGATAACTTGCCCCTGTAAATGCCACATCTAATCACCAAATTGTTGCCGACAACTTGCCCCTGTGAAGTTGCCCCTGTAAACACCACATCTACTATCACCAAACCTATCTGCCTATCCACAATGTCCAAGAATCGGAAAGCAAGAGCTGAGCAATCTGCAATCTTTACCACTGTAGAGAAAGATGCTGATCTTCTTGATCTGCTGGAAATTGCAACATCCCCTGCTAGAAAAACAATCTTTGTCTCCCACCTTTGCAAATCCCTGCCTGGTGCTTTTGATTGGTTTGATGGCAAGGAGCCTGCAAAGCAGTTCAACATCTTCACCACCTGGTTTGGCAGCTATGACCAGTTGCATAACCTCTTTCGTCGCATCAGTGGTGCATTATACCAGCGGCAGCAATACTTCCTGCAGAACTGATTCAGCAAGAGGCAGTTCAGCACCTCGATCAGTTTGGATTGGACTGATGATGAAAAGTTGGCCTTTCTGGGCAAGATTTGAGTCGTATATGTTTCCAAGCTCAAAACACCTTATCTACCCAAATACCACTGGATGGTGGAATCTTCAGCAATTGAGCAGAGATGGAAGGGGTACATTGAAACAGGAAAGCAGCCCAATCCCAGGCACAAGTGATATCCTTTATTGTTTGTTGATCCTAAGAAACTTCAGGGGGATTTGGAGAGCAGGATACTGTTATTGTCTACGATAAGAGAACACAGGAGCTGGTGATGGTTATCATTCAGAATTTTGTTGGCCATCCAGCACTTCTTCATTGCATGGAAGATATCATCAAAGATAATGTAAAGTATCGCAAGAGCATGTGAGTAAGCATCTTGTTCTAATATTCATTATCTTGATTCAAACTTTTGTTAGCTTGCTGATCCAGGCAGCATCGTTCAGACTGGAGTTTCTGCTGGAGCACGAAGCAAGCCTACAATTGGTTGGGTCAAAAATATCAAGTCAAAGAAGCTGTCCGATGAATCTGTCGATCGTCTCAATGAGAGGACTGCCCATGCTTTCTCTCTTCTGTGGATGCTTATTCGCAGATGACTTCCCAATGAGCTCTCAGATGATATTGTCACTTGGCTTGCTGAGACTGGGATTTATCGGATGAACAAGAAGATTGTTGAGGGCTTTGAGGAGAATAGTGTTAAAGGGGAGTTAGAGTTGGAAATTGGAGAAGAATCATTCAATTTTGAATGGGCAGAGCTCGCTCCTCCTTCAGCTGCAATGGCTGCAAATTGTTCTAGGCATTTACCACCAGTTATATTACAGCTTCTCCTGACTAACAATGTTTCTCTTCTAGGTTTGTTCATAGGGAGGTCAATCAGCCAAACAAGTTTGCTACTGCCTGGACGATATCAAGGACTTTAAGAGAAGATCAGGGTGGCCACTTCCACAACTGTAAGTATAGTATTCGGGCCAAAGGAGGTAATGATACAATCGTTGCATGGGATCTCTCACATTTTCATGGTACTAGCCTCCAAGATTACCCTCCCGAGACAGATGCCATTTCTCAATACAATCAGGTTGGGCTTGCTATTGTTACTCCAAATCGGATTCCAGGGCTTTGGAAGAAGTATGCTAAGGAGCAGGCAGCTTTAGATGAGATGTTAGAGAGTATAGTGTCAGATGATGAAGAGGAGGGTGACAAGAGTAGTGTTTTAGGGTCTGGTTCGGTCCAGTTTTTCAATCCCAAAGGGGGCAACTGGTTGCAACTGACCCCCAACTTACTGGGACTGCAACTGGACTGAGTACAACTGGTCCCAATCGGTCTGGTTGTCTCCAAATGACCAGTTGGAACCAGTTTTACCTACTTTTTTCGACTGTAAACTATATATTATATAGTGTATTAAATAAATTTAATTGCATGACACCCCGTGAGCAGGTGCTCACGGCGGTGACAAGTTGCTAATAGAACAAAAAAACAAAATAAGAAAAACAAAAAAATGATGGCCCCACTGTCTTGCATTTGATGTGAGAGTGGGGCAGTGCTGCCATTGTGTTCATTGGTGCTGAGTATGCCTCACTTGTTGTTGCCATGTTGTTGTTTGTTGTCCAAGTTGACCCTGCCATTTGTCTTCCCCGCTGTTCGTTCATCACCTCCCCTGTTCATTCATCTTCTGCACTGTTCATTATCCCCCACATTCATTGCCCCTGCCATTTGGCATTCATTCATTGGCGTTCGAACATTGGCGTTCATTAGCATTTGAACGCTGGCGTTTGTTGGCATTTGTTCATTGGTGTTTGTTGGTGTTCAAATGTTGGCGAACATTGGTGTTCATTCGTTGGTGTTGTCATTTGTCGTCCTGATTCCATTGTCGTCAGCACCTCCATCTCCCCCTATGAGCAGTCGCTCGCAGGCGGGGTGGTGGTGCTGTGACGTGGCATCGGCCATGGTGCTGTCTAGTAATAGAACCTGTTGCCACCCTGTGAGCAGAGGCTCACAGCGGTGACATAGGGTATTGGAGGGGTATGGCGAGAGCTCAGGTGCATTGATGGTGGCTAGGTGACATCCTAGCAAAAGACAAGAAACTAAAAAAGGAATAGTTAGTTCAAGAAATAAGATTTAAAAAAAGAAACATACCCGATGGCCCAAATGATGACTAGCGTCGTTTGGGCTGTCTGCTTCATGTTCATTCATTTTGGGCACTTTTGGGGTGCATGCGTTGATGGTGGTGGTGGACGGGACTGGAGTTGTGGGAGTCATTTGTTGTCATGGGAGTTATCTGGCAAATGGTGCCACTTTGTTTTGTTTTTTCACGAGCACATGACCACATGGTCTGTGCACGGCTGCAGGGTATATAAGTACCCACCAAACAACCACTTTTCTATCAGGGTTTGTCCCACTGTGTATGATTGTAGCATAGTTGCTTTATAAATAGTTATAATTAGTAGTTATATTAGTTATATTTCCTTACATTCAAGCATGTATATAGTACATGCTACATACTGTAAGAAGACCGGTTGCAACCAATTGCAACCGGTCTTTGAATGGTTTTCAAATATTTACAAAATGATGCAACTGGCAACCATACTGACCCCAAATAGGGACAACCACAACCGAAAAAAAGACCAGACCGAGGTTCGGTCCAGTTTGGTCCTGTAGACTGGACCTTGAAACAGTACGAATATGGGCAACAATCGACATGACCAACAGTTTTTTCCAAACATGGATGCATCCTGCTGATATTCCCCTAACCACCATGTCCACACCATTTGGCCTCTTTGAATGGCTTGTGATGCCTATGGGCTTGAAAAATGCACCTGCCATCCACCAACAACGAGTGACTGCCACCCTCAGACCATGGATTGGGAAGATCTGTCACATCTACCTAGACAACATTGTCATCTGGTCTAACAACCTTGAGGAGCATTGTTGAAATGTTGAAATAGTCCCTGCGGATTTATGAGGTGCACAACTCTACTGCAACCCTTGTAAGACTCAACTCTTTCAAACCAAAATCAATTTTCTTGGGCACCATGTCTCTGCTCATGGTATTGAGGTCAACACAAAGAAAACCCAACATATTGTGAACTGGCCTCGACCTCAGAACTCAAAAGACGTCTGCAGGTTCTGTGGCCTTGTCCATTGCACAATTCCTTCCCCACATTACTGAGCATACTCATGTATTGACAGAGCTGATGACCAAAGAATGTAACAGAAACTTTCCACCTTGGCTCCCATGTCACCAAGATGCCTTTGAGGCAATAAAGAAAGCCATCATTGGTTGTGAATCCCTCATGACTATTGATCACAATGTCATGCCCGACTACCAAATCTTTGTGACAACTGATGCAAGTGACTATCAGTCGGGGGCAGTCCTGTCTTTTGGAAAAAGCTGGGAGATAGCCCACCCCATTGTGTTCAACTCAATGACATTTAAAAATGCAAAATTGAATTACCCTGTGCATGAGAAAGAGATGCTGGTGATTATTTGCTCTCTGCAGAAGTGGTGGTCCAACTTGATTGGTCTTCCCTTTGTCATTTACACCGATCAAAAGACACTTGAGAATTTTGACACACAGCACGATCATAGCCGTAGACAAGCCCGTTAGATGGAATTTATGTCCCAGTATGATTGCAAGATTGTCTACATCAAAGGAGAGGACAACATGGTGGCTGATGCCCTCTCTTGCACTTCACTTGATTCTGCGCACACTGCCTGCATCCCATATCCACCTGACAACTCAGACCCTATCACAGTGATCTATAGCCATGATGATGATGTGTTTGCGTGTGCCATGGTCCTTGCAAAACCTAAAATGCTTGCTATACCATGCACTGTTTATCTATCGCTGCCGATGTGGAACTGCTGAACACCATCCAGACCGGATACAAGACTGATCCTTGGTGCAAATGCATCCAAGATGCTAAGATATTGCTGTATGGAATTGAAAGCTGTGATGGCCTGCTTTTTGCAGGGGGTCAACTTATTATTCCACATGTCAACACAGTGCATGAAACACTGTTCCACCTTGCTCATGATGTGCTAGGCCACTTTGGTTTCACAAAATCTTATGGCTCACTCTGGGAATCATTCTACTGGCCGAACATGCAACAAGATCTGGGGCTGGCATACATCCCTGCATGCATTGCATGCCAGTGTAACAAGGCTGGGACCACAAAGCCAATTGGGCTGCTGCACCCATTTATCCCAGACCAACGGGGCGACTCAGTGGCCATGGATTTTATTGGGCCCTTGCCCAAAGATGAGGGTTTTAATTGCATCATCTTGCTTACTGATTGACTTAACAGTGATATCCGTATCATTCCAGCTTGCATCGACATCTCTGCTGAGGATCTCGCCATAATTCTTTTTGACAAGTGCTATTGTGAAAATGGCCTGCCACTCAAAATCATTTCAGACCATGACAAACTATTCCTTTTGAAGTTCTGGCAAGCACTGCACCAACTCACTGGCATCAAGCTGAAAATGTCAACAGTGTATCACCCCCAATCTGATGGCACCAGCGAACAGTCTAATAAAATGATCAATCAGTGCCTCCGGTACCACGTGGAGCAGAATCAGATGGACTGGTGTCGTGCCCTACCACATGTCCGTTTCAATATGATGAATACCATCAATGCATCCACAGAGTTTTCCCCATTCCAACTCTGAATGGGCTGCAGCCCACATGTGATTCCCCTGCTCATTGCTAACAAGGACGGTGCTCTCAAGGACATCTGTGCTTCTGACATCATCCAATGACTACCATTGGACTTGAAAGAGGCACAGGACAATATGCTTCAGGCTAAGCTTTTGCAGTCCCTTGTAGTGAATGAGCATCGCACTGACAACTTTCCATTTGAAGAAGGTGGCTGTGTCATCTTATCCATGCTCCACCATAGACGAGAGTACCAGGCCAGGAACGAAAAGTGTGTGGCAAAATTTATGCCACATTACAATGGCCCCTACATCATCATTAAGATGGCTCCAGAGATCTCCACCATCACACTCGACATCCCCAACAACTGCCGCACCTTCCCAACATTTCACATGTCCCAGGTCTTACCCTTTGTCAAAAACGATGCCGATCTTTTTCCATCATGCAAACTCAAACAACTGCTCCCAGTCATTGTAGACACTGAACAGGAGTTCTTCATTGATCAAATCTTGGATGAATGCAAACACGGTCATGGTGTTCAATACCTGGTCCATTGGCAAGGTTATGGTGCCAAAGAGGACCGGTGGCTACCTGGCTGTGAACTTGAAGACTGTGAAGCATTGGACATCTGGTTGGCTCAGAAAAAGCCTGTTGCTAGTAATTAGTATCTTCTTTTTCACTTGCTGACTGGTAGCTTTTCCTCCCCGCCGGGGTTTTTAATGCACCTGTGTTTGTGCCCTTTTTACAGTACCTTTCTTCTCCAACATGCAGGGTTTTTTTTTTTTTCCTTTGCTTGGGCTGGGTCAAATTTTGGAGAGATGGGGAGGGTGTAAGGATGACATGTATTTATTGTTGTTTGTCATGAGTCTCGGTCAGATCCTTGACTCTCATCCTTACAGACTTACTTGCTTACCACCACACACATACCTTAGAGCTCTACTAGCTGCAATCCACCACTTGAGCCTGTTCTTTCCCCGTTTTCCTTGCTCTTTTGCTCGTTCACTCTCTCTCTCTTATGTCATGCATCTCTGGTTAGTGAAGCTCATGGACAGCATGAGCTTACATGGGAGTGAGCCGTAATGCCAATGGGCATGCATAACTCACCGGCAACACACCAACGATGCATAACTCTGGCTCTCAAGGACTACATTGGCAAAATCTGTCATGTGTATTTGGACAAGATCATCATGTGGTTGAACTCACTAGCAGAACATAGAATAAATGTCACACTGATCCTTGATGTGCTCCAAAAGGCTCAACTCTACTGCTCACTGAAAAAAGTCTAGCCTGTTTTGCACAGAAATTGGATTTTTGGGCCACCATATTTCAGCCAGAGGGATCGAAGTGGATGACAGTAAGGTTAGGCAGATTCTCAGCTGGCCTGCTCCCAGCACAGCAAAACACATATGGCAATTTCTAGGTGTCATGCATTACATTTCCACATTCCTACCCTCACTTGCAGAGCACACCTCTGTCCTTACCCTGCTCACACAAAAAGAGTGTAATATGTCTTTCCCACCATGGACATCAATCCACCAGTCTGCCTTCGACAACATCAAATGGCTCATGGTCAGCTGAGACTGCCTCACCACAACCGACCATGAGAACCCTGGTGATAACAAAATCTTTGTGACTTGCAATGCTAGCAAACAGCGTACAGGTGCTGTCCTCTCATTTGGACCATCATGGGAGACTGCACAACCAGTAGCTTTTGAAAGCCAACAACTCAACAGCACAGAACAGAACCACCCAGTACATGAGCAAGAGATGCTCTCCATCATGTGGGTGTTGAAGAAATGGAGAGTGGACCTACTTGGCACCCACATCCACATCCATACAGACCACAACTTCAATTTCCAGTGTGACCTCTCCCAGCATCAGGCATGCTGGATGGAATACCTGTCACAGTACGAATATAACATCACGTATATTAACAGCAAACACAACACAGTTGCAGATGCCCTCTCCCAACTACCTGACTCCATCGACAATGCATCATCGCCAATACAGATCGCAAGCTTATTCACAATCCAGAGCAACCCAAAACTCATCACTCAAATCAAGAATGGGTACTGAAAAGACCCTTGGTGCATGGGAATTCTAAACAATCTCAAACAAGGCATAGTAGACAACAAATTGAATATCACAATCAAACACAACCTCCTGTTCATTGGTAACTGCATGGTGATACCAAAGTACAAACAACTGCACAAGCAGCTCTTCCAACTTGCACACGACAACCTTGGTCACTTCGGAGCAGAGAAATCATACGCGAACCTCCATTATGATTTCTATTGGCCAAATATAAGAAAAGACCTTGCAAGCAGGTACATCGCTTCCTGTCCAGACTGTCAACAAAACAAATCTTCAAATACAAAGCGGGCAGGCCCACTACACCCTTTACCCATCCCTGACAGCTGATTCCACTCCGTTGCAATTGACTTTGTGGGCCCCCTCCCAAAGGATGATGGATTTGACACAATCGTAACAATGACAGACAGGCTGGGCACCTAGTGTTTCAAGGTCCAGTCTACAGGACCGAAAATGCCCATAGGACCAAACTGGACCAAACCTCGGTCTGGTCTTTTTTTCAGTTGTGGTTGTCCCCATTTGGGGTCAGTATGGTTGCCAGTTGCATCATTTTGTAAATATTTGAAAACCGTTCTAAGACCGGTTGCAATTGGTTGCAACCAGTCTTCTTACAGTATGTAGCATGTACTATATACATGCTTGAATGTAAGGAAATATAACTAATATAACTACTAATTATAACTATTTATAAAGCAACTATGCTACAATCATACACAGTGGGACAAACCCTGATAGAGAAGTGGTCGTTTGGTGGGTACTTATATACCCTGCAGCCATGCACAGACCATGTGGTCATGTGCTCGTGAAAAAATAAAACAAAGTGGCACCATTTGCCAGATAACTCCCATGACAACAAATGACTCCCACAACTCCAGTCCCGTCCACCACCACCATCAACGCATGCACCCCAAAAGTGCCCAAAATGAATGAACATGAAGCAGACAGCCCAAACGACGCTAGTCATCGTTTGGGCCATTGGGTATGTTTCTTTTTTTTAATCTTATTTCTTGAACTAACTATTCCTTTTTTAGTTTCTTGTCTTTTGCTAGGACATCGCCTAGCCACCATCAATGCACCTGAGCCCTTGCCATACCCCTCCAATCCCCTATGTCACCACTGTGAGCCTCTGCTCGCAGGGTGGCAACAGGTTCTATTACTAGACAGCACCACAGACAATGCCATGTCACAGCACCACCACCCCACCTGCAAGCGACTGCTCATAGGGGGAGATGGAGGTGCTGATGACAATGGAATCAGGATGACAAACAACAACACCAACAAACAAACACCAATGTTTGCCAACGTTTGAACACCAATGAACACCAATGAACGAATGCCAATGAATGCCAATGTTCAAATGCCAATGAATGAACGCCAAATGGCAGGGGCAACAAATGTGGGGGATAATGAACAGCAGGGAAGATGAACGAACAGGGGAGGTGATGAATGAACAGCGGGGAAGACAAATGGCAGGGATGACTTGGACAATGAATGACAACATGGCAACAATGAGCGAGGCACACTCGGCACCAATGAACACACTGGAAGCACCACCCCACTCTCGTGTCAAATGCAAGACAGTGGGGCCATCGTTTTTTTGTTTTTCTTATTTTGTTTTTTTGTTCTATTAGCAACTTGTCACCACCGTGAGCACCTGCTCGTGGGGTGTCGTGCAATTAAATTTATTTAATACAATATATAATATATAGTTTACAGTCAAAAAAAGTAGGCAAAACCAGTTCCAACCGGTCATTTGGAGACAACCGGACTGATTGGGACTGATTGGGACCGGTTGTACTCAGTCCGGTTGCAGTCCCAGTAAGTTGGGGGTCAGTTGCAACCGGTTGTGGTTGCCGGTTGCCCCCTTTGGGATTGAAAAACTGGACCAAACTGGACCTTAAAACACTATGGGCACCAATATCCAAACCAGCACTTGCAAGAGTGACATCACCGCAGAAGAATTCGCTTATGTTTTCTTCAACAAGTGGTATTGTGAGAATGGGTGCCCCATGGAGATCATGAGTGATTGCAACAAAATCTTCATCTCAAAATTCTGGTGTGCATTGATGAAACTGACAGGCATCAATCACAAATGATCGATGTCTTACCACCCTCAAACCGATGGAGCTTCAGAATGTACAAACAAAACCATTATACAATACCTGCAATTCCATGTTGAATGCAACCAGAAGGGGTGGGCAAAAGCCTTGCCAAAAGTCTGCTTCAATATCATGAACACCCCAAATGGTTCAACAGGCATATCACCTTTTGTATTGAAGACCAGCCAGTCACCTTGTTTACTCCCCCCTTTCATATCATCATCACCACCAACAGATTCATCAATCAATGCCATGGCCACAGAGGCTTTCATCACAGAGATGATGGAACTTACAAATGCAGCACAAGATAGTCTCATAGCAGCCAAGATCAGTCAGGTGCACACAGCAAACAAAAACCACACAGCCGACCCTGCTTTCAAAGTTGGTGATAAGGTTTTACTAGCAACTGCTCATCGTCGAAGAGACTACATGCAAGCTAAAGATGGTTGTGTGGTGAAGTTCATGCCAAGATTTGATGGTCCATATGAAATCTTATGAGCACACCCTAAATCCTCATCTTACACACTGCGACTACCAACCTCATCAAAAGCTCACCCCATGTTCCACGTCTCTCACCTTAGATGCCATGTCACAAACAACAACAAGATGTTCCCAGTGCAAACTCATCACCCACCACCACCCTTGGTAACAACAGATGGGACAACTGAATACTTCATTGACTGAATCCTCGACAAATGACCATGTGGATGAGGTCACCAATACCTCATGTGATGGACAGGGTACAGACCAGAACATGACTTGTGGCTGCCTCAATCTGAACTCATTGACACAGAATCACTCACAACATGGGAGTCACCACCTGATGCCTAGACCGTGTACTTCTTTTCAATGGGGATTGTGCAAGTGTTAGAGAACTCCCTGATTCTCTTACTACACATGGACTATGATTACTAATACACATGATCACATGCCTGTAGGATAATCTTTCTCGTATGATGTCTTAGATTACTTACTCTCTCTTGAATCCATACCAACTTCCCATTTATCATTGTTCCCCTCCCCTGAGTGCCAGAAGTACAAGGGTACTTCTGTTACACATGTGATGCATGAAATAAGCCAAAAATTCCACACTAGTCCCTGCATGATGCCACCTGAAATGTGTTTGGCTTGCTGCATTAACAAGTTTGACATGAAATGCTTGTCCCCAAAGCTGACCAGTCTGGCCCCAAGTTGCACCATGTAACCCATGAGCCTGCACGCCATGACCATTGAGATTCAATGAGCCAGGAGCCTCTGCACACCGATGTTGAGTCAGCAACACCAGTGCCACTGCTCACTGCCTGGGTCCCCGGTTCTCTACTCTACTACAACTTGAACATAATTTTATTCTATACATTATTAAGTAGTATGAATGCACAATGTTCAAGCTTTCAAGGGTCTGTACTCTGCATACAATCTCCTACTGTCAGAGTCACATTCCTATTTCCATAGAAATTTTTGGGCTGTGTGGATTTTCAATGAAAAAGTTGATTTGGGTGGTTGCAAATATGCTCTGATCTGTATGCATTGCCATACTTATGCACTGGAGATTGGACACCTATATAGATGAAATCTGTATGCATAAGGGATCATGCATCCTAGCAGACAAAAATTGTACAATGAATTGTGAGATATTAGTGGAGTTCACAGTATGGGAAAACAGCTGGTTTTGAGGCTGGTTTTGAATCTGGTTTTGAATTTTTTAGTGTATGCATTTTGGACTCAAATATCATTCAGTTTTGAAAACTGATTTCTCAGCTGCACAGCATGCCATCAGTGGAGTTTGGTTTAGAAATCACTGATGTGTTGCATTGAGCATGCTTCATCTCTGCATCAACTCTGCAATGGGTAAATCTCCCCCTCCCTCCCCTTCTAAAGTGCTCGAAGCACAGCTTCTGATCACAAAAACTACAGTGCATTCCAAAAAAACCAAGAAAGCAGCTCAAACACCTGCCAAAACCAAAGCCAAAGCCAACTCAAGTGCAAAGGAGAACAAAGACCCCCTTGTCCCAGGCAGGAAGGCTCAGAATGTCTTGATTGTGTGTGTAAGATATAGTCATGCTGGATTGCTTACTGTAGCTAATAAGACTCTAGGTGGTCTGCAAAGTCTAACCATCACCTCACTGACTCATTACTCAGGATCATTGAAGAGAGTCCAACATACAAGGTTGCCCTTGGATTTGACAAGGGTGATGCAGGTGCTGTGTCCAACAGTGGCAAGAAGGTAATCGAACAGTATCAATCCATTGCACAGAAGCTCTTCATCAAGGTTGAGAACTCAATGTGGAGCAACACGAAGGATGATGTGCAAGTGTTGGGTGAATCTGTGAAGAATTGGGTTACTTGGTGTGCAATAACACACACCCTCTTGTTACATTATTGCTGAATGGTATTTAGGATCAAGAAAAACTATGTCAAGCATTGGGCTAGCATCTCGGAGACAGGACAAGGCCTCCTTGACGATGGCAGGTAAGATGAGATAATGGTGGGAAGTGAGATTGCTAACATCTGGGGTACGTGTGTCATGAACTTGTACTGTATTCTATTATTCTGACACTGTATTTTCACAGAGAAGGTACAAGCTCAGTTCCCATGGTACAAGCAGATGCACCTTCTTATGGGGACCAGTCCTGTAGTTAGCAAGGCTGCAATTGCACATAGTAAAACTCCTGTCGACCTCAGCTCATTTAATTGTGGGGCAAGGGGATGGGTATGTCATGCAAATATGTTTTACTCTAGATCTTTGCTGACTAATTGAACAAGGCTTCCACTCATGACAGGTCTCCAACACACTAGGATATTGAAGATGAAAGTGCTATCCCTTCCTGTGCAACCTCTCCTCTCTGCTTGCAAGATGGTAACCACACAGATGGTAAGGAAGATGACGATGGTGATGAAGGCAACAAGGATGACAAGGATGATGATGAGAGTACAGATGGTGATCCATTGACCACACCCACAGCTATGTTGTCTTCTACACCCCATGGATCAAAGCACAAATCCATGGCCAATTCCATCTTGGAGGTGTCTGCATGTGAGAGGGACAATCGTATCAAGATTGCAAAGATCAATGCGACAGCCAGGATAAAACACTCTAGTGAGCGAGAGCATATCAAGAGACAGACAAACCTGGAGCTGGAGCTTGCTCGTATGCAGCATCAACGTGACAAGGCTGCTGCACAACGTGCTCACGAGGCCACTATGTTTGACAGGCAGGCCTCTCTTGAAATGGCCAAAGCTGGTCAAGGTGGTCAAGGATATGTTCCCACTTCTCTTCACAACGTAACTTATTATAATCATCTCCAAGTCATATTAGCTACAATCCTTCACCATTATTCTCCATTTAAATATGCAAACAATGCCTTCTTTAATAGCTCACGTTTTAATTTCCCCTCCAAAAGCTCGATATCTGCTTCTTCCCTTTCTCGTTCAGATGCCAGCACTGCTTCTTCCCTCGCTGCATTCCATTCCCTTAGATCCTTTTTTTCCTTCCTCATAATCTTGTGCCCAGCCTTATAAAACCAGTCCTTTGTGACAAATTGAGCGTCTTCATGATCCATCGCAAATGCATGAAGATGGATGCATGCTGTAATCCATAGCGATGTGAATTGTAGATTTTCCTCATTATTGATTTGGACATGCAGCCCATGAAGTGAAGACCAATGTCCCTTCAAGAATCCCATGCAATGTTCTGAACAAGTGCAGATGGCAGATACATGGTAGTTATATGTTGTATTTTCCACCATTGGAGACGCCATGTCTGACTGCTGAATGGGGAATGACTCATGCTCTACTACTAGAGTGTGAGGGACAGGGCAGTGGTCATGTTCTACTACTAGAATGTGACTGGGTTCTGGACAAGCAAGGATGCATTCTCTATCTACACACATGTGTATCTATCTACAAGGTCATGTGACTACTAAGGGAGTTGCCATGCTCTGGCATGGGTGCTGCCACCACAGTTACATGTGCCCCCCCTCGAAGTAGCAACACCCTCATTGCAATCTCAACTCTATGTCAAAAGAAGGATATGTACAAGGCACCAATGCCTTACCCTCACCTAAGCCCATGTACCTCAGGAGGCATGTCCATGACAATCGCTCCCCCTAAGGCCCGACATGGAAATGTCATTTAGGGCCACTGGTATCATTCCAAAACCTTGCTTGGTGTGGTGGGTCAATTTCAAGTGGTGGGGGTCATGAGTTGTTGAGGTCAGGAAATATATCACTCAGTCTCAAATAGGCGTCAGGTGGTAACTGGATGGTTGGTGTTGGGGCCATTCAGTGATGGCTCTGACCAGCTCCAGGTCAATGAGGCTAGGTAGTCCATCACATTTGGCATCATGAAAGGCTGGCGATGATAATTGACAGGCCTGTAAAGTCCATGTGGTTACAGTGCTGATGGCCACTATAACCCACAGAAGAAGGAGGAGCATGAACCCTCCCCAGAACCATCTTCGAGAAGAGGTGTTTGTGTCAGGTATGTCAGTGATCATGGGAGTGTAGGATGATAGAAGTGGAAATAAAATAAGATCAGGACTCAGCTCTGGTACATATACATGAGTCGGGGGAGGTCTTTACTGTGCCCCATGTATTCCAAGCCAGTCCATGCAGAATTTGGTGGTGTTAAGAACTGATCCTTTAGTGCGCATCAGAATCTATCAGACACTGCAGGTGATAATAGCGGGAGTTGTTGGGTCGATGCAGATTCTGCAGGAGGGGAAATGGAAAGGACTTGGCTTCAGCTTGTAAGAAGCTGTGCCCTTCACCTCATCTGGTGTCCTAATTTCAAGTCAAAAGTTTAGAGGTAGGAGCGGGAAAGTGTGGGTAAATGTGGGGAGGAGTACGGAGGGACTTAGGTTAAGTTCAGGAGAGGTTAGAACTTCAGAAGGAGACTAGAGGTCAAGTTGAATGGAGTTCAGACTCTTAGAGAACTGAGGTTGGAGTAGAAGGAGGTTTAGATTGACAGGATAAAGTTGAGTCTATGTCGATATATGAACTGAGGAATACAAGGCGAAACTAACTAAGCTTAAATACTGTAGTCTGGAATAATGTGGAACAGGAACAAAGATTGCGGCAGTGTCTTGACTGCGTAGATAAATTATCTAGTGGGAGCCACACAGGAATCTGTAGACAAATTTGCAATAGAGACGGCAGCCTTGAGAAGGCAGCCGTGGATGCTGTACAAGGCGGCCTGGTGCACAGCAGTGTGGGCAGTGCAAGGTGGCCAGGAATGAAATCGGAAGGAGTAGACAAATGTCGGGTTAGATGTGTGGGAAATAGTCGGATGGAATGCGGGTTCCAATTGGGCAAGGAACAGTTCTTGACAGTATTTCCCCCTTAGTGCCGAGCCTATGAGGCACATGAGGGTTTGAGTCTGAATGAGGAAGTTGGTTGAATTTCCAAATGCGGTAATTGGTTGAAAAATTTTCATGTTCTTTCCTTCCCTCATCAACTATCAATTATGTCCCCTCCAGCAGTATCCGCGCAGATCAAATTGGCCACGATGAGGGCCCAACACAAACAGAGAGAGCGGGCGATGAAGGAGCAGATGGAACAGGAGATGAAGGAGCTGGAGGAAGCAGCAAGGGAGGAGGAACGCTGGGCGCAGGAGGTGCAAAAGGCAGCAGAGGAGGCTGCAAAGGCTGAGGAGGCGCGCCAGGCAGAGGCATGGAAAAAGGAGGCATTGGCCACAAAACGAGTGGAGAAGAAGCAGGCAGCTGCGGCCGCAGGCTTGGAGGATGAGGCCAAGGGGAGCAAGTCCCCCAGGAAGAAGAAAGTCGCCAAGTCGAAGGCGCGAGTGGGGTCAGAGGAGTTGGAGAGTCTGGTGCGGGTGCAGGCCACATTGCCTTGCAAAAGGTGCATACTTGTTTCCTTTCTCAGTCTTCTCTTACTGATAAGTGGCATAGATGCAAATATCAGAAGATTGCTTGTTTCAAGATGGGTGTGAGGAGACCCGTGTGCAACAACTGCATGCGCGTCAAACATAAGTGTGAGGAGGTAGTGTGGGAGGGGCAGGAGGCCCCTGCAGCAAAACCGGCAGGAACCGCAGCGGGAATGACAGGGATTAGCAGGGAAAACCTGGAAGTAATGCAGCAGCTGATGAAGCTGATAAGGAAGGGGTTTGCTGAGGTGGCTACTGCGGTGTGGGAGTCAATGGGGGAGATCTGGGACGCTTTGGACCCAGAGTGGGTGGAGGAAGAAAGTGCCGAGGAGGAGAGTGATGAGGGTGACAAAGAGGTGGAGTGAGCGGTGCGAGAGTCCCAGCGGGAAAGACATGGGATCTGCAAGTCCGGAGATGACTGGGTGGCCTTCCAGAGGTATCTGGAGAAAAGGCGGGCAGATGACGAGGAGGAGAGTGAGAGTGGAGGTGAGGAGGGTGATGAGAAGGACGAGGGCAGAGAAGAGGGCAAAGTTGGGGGAGAGGGTGATGAAGACGGAGAGGGAGAAGCGGAGGTAGTGTAGGGATCTGGTTGGATCCAAAAACTTTTTTTTTCAATGAATTTTGTTTCTGAGTTCAGACTGAGTGAATAAGTAACGTGAATAGACTTTAAGCAGGTAATGGTCTGGGTTTCTGGGAGTAGTGAGTGTGAAAATCTGCAAGGAGTTCTTGGGCGTGGTCAAGCTCCATAACAGGTAGCCAGGAGGTCTCCTCATCGGTTCCCTGGTAGCCTTCCCATTGGACGAGGTAGAGAATCTTGCATTGACCTTGGAGTCAAGGACTTCGGCAATCTCATATTCGAGCTCATCATCGATAGTGATGGGAGGAGGTGGAGGTTGTATCCAATTTGGAATAGTGTTCAGGGAGTGTTTCTCTAGTTGAGAGACATGGAAGACAGGGTGGATTGCCCGCATGTGGTCCAGAAGCCGCAGGGTGACTGAGTGAGTACCTGGGTGGGCGATGATTTCGAAAGGACCTATAAGGGCAACCTAAGCCTCTAGCAAAGGGAAATCCGAAGTTAAAATTATACTACATAATACAGGGATTGGGGGCGCACCTAGCAAAGGGAAATCCGAAGAGAAAACTCTAAGGATCCCCTTGCTGATGCCCAGTATATGTGAAGATGACAAAAATCAAATATAACCTAAAAATAGAAAAAGGTGGAGATAGGCGGATCAAGGCCGCCGAATGACATCATACCAAGGGGTATGTGTCAGAAGGGGTACTCCGCCTCTAAATATAAAAGTGTCAACATGTACAAACATGATAGCAAGGGAAAATTAGTAATAAAATCCGGAAAAATCATAGAAAATGAAGAATAGAAGGAAATGAGGTGGGGAAAAATATAGGACGAACATAAAAAATAGGAAAAACACACAGGGCACCCCCCTAGTCCCCTTACATCACCCCCTCTCTAAGATGCATTGCCCCGATGCATTCGAAATCGTATACGACCAAAGTCCATGACTTGAATGCAACGCGGTGCAGCAGTGTGCCGTCGGTGGAATTCCTTGATTAACCGAGGGGCATTTACATCAGACTCTTTGACCCATGAGTTCTCCTCATACCCATAACCCTTCCAATGTACCAAATACTGGAGTTTTCCTCGATGCAAATGGCTGTCAAAGATTGACTCGACTTCATATTGGGGTTCTCCCTCGATCACTGTAGGTGGTGGTGGTGGGTGTGAATGGCATCCCAGGAACGGATCTGGGGGAGCTGGAAGCAATTTGACGACATGGAAGATGGGATGGAGTCTGGACATGGAGGCTGGGAGGTGTAGACGATAGGCATGTGTTCCAATGCACTTGACAATGGGGAAAGGTCCCAAGAAGCGATGAGCGAGTTTCTTGGATGGATGTGTAGTGGAGATGTCACTGGAGTCAAGATAAACTCGATCACCAACCTTGTACTGAGGGGTTGGGGAGTGGCGTTGGTTGTAAAATTGCGCCATGTCATCCTTTGCCTTTGCTAAGGCTGCCCTTGCCTCCTCCAAGCTATCCCTCATGCATTCTGTGAACTCATTCACTGTCTCGATGTGTGAGGGAGTTTGGCGAGGTTCAAATCCCATGCGTGGATGTCGTCCAGTGTCTAAGAGGAAAGGGGTCTGTTGAGTGGAAGCATGGACATGGTTGTTGTATCCGAACTTGGCCAAAGGAAGGAGATCATCCCAATCGTCCTGGCGTTCATTGACAAAGAGGCGGATGTACTGCTCCAGTTCCTGGTTGACTCGCTCCATCTGGCCATCAGTTTGTGGGTGATAAGTGGTTGAAGCGAGGAGTTTGATCCCCAGGAGTCGGTACAGCTCACAAGTGAACTCTGCCATGAACTGAGGGCCACGATCCGAGAGGAAGGCACCAGGAAGTCCATGTAATTTCCACACGTGGTGGAGGTAGAGTCGAGCGGCACCTAGGGCACTGACAGTGGTGTGAGTGGGAATGAAGTGAGCGCATTTTCCCACTGAGTCAACTGTGCACATCACCGCATCAAACCCGTTTGACTCTGGCAATTCCACCACAAAGTCGACGCTGACGACATCCCAATGACTCTCTGGAACAGGAAGAGGGTGTAGCTCACCAATAGGCTTGCGACGAGGAACCTTGGTGCATAAGCAAAGGTCACAAGTGCGACAATACTGACCAATGAGCCGTGACATTTGTGGCCACCAATAGTTCCGTGAGGTGAGCTCCAAGGTCTTCCAGCATCTGGGGTGGCCAGCAATCTGTGAGTCATGGTGTTGGGATATGATGCGCCGGCGAAGGTCTGGGTCATTGGGAACATAGATGTGATCCCTGAAATACAACAAGTCCTCCTTTTCAGCCCACTCTGCCACACGTAAGGAAAGGGTCGATCCCTTCCTCAGTTCTTTAACAGCTTGGGCGACAACATCCTCATGTAAACTGCTACGGTTTGCACAACAAATGTCACATAGGATGTCCCGCTCCTCGCCCTGGGGTGCGATGCCTTCCAGTGCCCGAATGGTGAACAGGTCTGGCTACAACAGCACAATGTTTTGGTTGTCACCGCTGCCATCCCCATGGTCTGCACGTCGGGATAGGGCATCGGTCTTCCCCATGCTGCGACCCGGACGGTGGTGTAAGGAGAAGTCGAATCTAGATAGATACAGGGACCAACGAGCTTGACAACGGTTCAATTTCTTGGCCGTCATGAAGTACTCGAGGTTCTTGTGATCCATCCAAATTTCCACCTTGTGTTGGGCACCCTCGAGGAAGTGTCGCCACTCCTCAAGTGCACACATTATCACCAACATCTCCTTGTCATGGATCTTGTAGTTTCTCTCTACAGCACTAAGGCTCTTGGAGTAGAACACAACAGGATGCCACTTCTGGTCCTCCGGAGACTGCTGAGACAACACGGCGCCCGTCGCAAAGTCAGAACTGTTGGCTTCTACACAAAAAGGACGCGAATCGTCAGCAAAGGTAAGGATCGGAGCGGAAGTGACCATCTCCTTAAGCTTTTCAAACGCCTCCTGTTGTGCATTATCCCACCTCCATGCCACCTTTCCTGTCAAGTCGAACAGCGGTCGTGCATGATGTGAGAAATCCTTGATAAAACACCGATAGAAATTGATGAAGCCCAGGAAAGACTGCACCTCCTTCTTGTTCGTGGGCGTCGGCCAAGCTGTGACCCCGTTTACCTTGATAGGATCCATCTCCACTTGACCCTCCGAGATAATCAGGCCGAGGTACTCGATCTTGGTCCTTTCGAACTCGCATTTGTCCTGACAAAGGTAGAGTTTGTACCGTCGAAGTCGCTCTAGGATGAGGCGCGTGATGTGATGGTGCTCTTCAACCATGTGAGTGAAGATGAGGATGTCATCGAGATAGATGCAGACAATGCCTTCGAGGATGAGGTCATGGAAGATGTCGTTCATCATGGTCTGAAAGGTGGCAGGGCTATTAGTAAGGCCAAAGAACATGACAAGCGGTTCAAAAAGACCACGGTTGGTACGAAAGGCTGCCTTCCACTCATCTCCCTCCTTTATCCTCACATTATTATAGCCCCAACGGACATCGAGCTTGGTGAAGTATCGGGCTCCATGGAGCTGGTTTACGAGTTCGGAGATGAGGGGTAGTGGGTAGCGATTTTTGACCGTGATGTTGTTGAGCCTTCTGTAGTCTTGAACCGGTCAAAGTGAGCCATCCTTCTTCTTGACAAAGAAAAAGGGAGAGGCCATGGGTGACTTTGATGGTCGAATACGTCCAGAGGCCAGGTGCTCGTCGATGAACTGGTCAAGCTGCCGTTGTTCTTCCAGAGAGAGAGGATAGACCTTGCAGGATGAAGGGGTTGCGCCAGGGGTGAGTTCGATCGCGTGATCCCATGGCTTATGCGCAGGAAGAGAGTCGAATGACTCCTTGGAGAACACGTCTTCAAACTCATGGAGATGAGGGAGTAAGGAGTTAGTAGAGGATTTAGCAGCATTGTTTTTGTGGAAGGCCTCGGCGAGGCATTGGGATATGTTCGATGTGGCACACACCTCATGCGATGAGCGAATCGCAGTGTAGAAGATCCGATCACCCTCCTCCACTTCCTCTGGGTCCTCATCATCATCATCCGAGTCCAGCATTAGATCAGGAACCCCTTCCAATTCCACTTCAGGTATAGGCAGGGGTCCAGCACGACACTTCTGAGTTCGTTGTATTGCCGCCTTCTGTCCACGACGTTCTTGCCTGGCTTCTGTGAAACATGTCCGACAGCGGGATGGACATCGGCTCATGGTAACCTCCCCGGTGTGCCAGTCGACCTCTGGGTTATGGTCTCGAAGCCATGGATATCCCAAAATCACCTTTTGCTTTCCTAATTGAGTGACAGCAAAAAGGGCACGCTCACTATGATCTTTGTAATGGAGAACCAGGTCTGCAACCTCTCAGATGGCACCAGCTTCATTTGGGGATCCATCCACGTTATATACAGGTATCGGACGTGAGAGTGAGTGAGTATTTAGACGATGTTGTTGTACCAGATGGGAATCGATGAAGAGACCAGTCGCACCAGAGTCCAAGAGCGCAGAGACACCGAGTATCTGTCCAGTGTCAGTTGTCTGCAGTTCGATGGCTAGGTTTAAGGAATGTGCAGAGGGAGTGGATGCCACAATATACTTGCATGGTAGTTTATGCTCCCATGATTTAATTTTGGGACGTGGAGTAGAAGGAGAGATGGGGAGAGCAGGTACATCTTTAGCCAACTTCGAAGGGTCAGAGAGGGGAGCAATCACAGAAATGGATTCATTCTCCGGGGATTCAACTGACAAGACGTCAAAGTGGTTATGGACAGGCAGTGAGGGCGTACAATTCACTCACTGCGAATAGGAAAATCCTGCTCCTCTACAACTTCCAACTTAATCTCCTCTGCAACTTGATCCTTCACTTCCTCAACATCTACAAGCGCCAACAAATCTTGCAGGAGTTTGTCTCGTCCCTCGGGGGTGAGCATGCAGATATCCTGATGATGGGGACATGCTCCAGCCCTGTGTCCAGGTTCCCCACAACAGTAGCAGAGATCCAACTTACGTGCACGGCTGCGGGCTGCATCAACATCCATTGGTACTGGGACATTGACGGCTGGTGTAGGAGTTTGACAAACAGGAATGGGGTTAGGGCGGGGAAGGCTTCGATTGAAGGTGTAGGGTGTATGAGTGGTAGTTGGAGCACGGAATGCAGCATTAAATGCCGCATTTGTGAGTCGGTTCTCGTCACAGAGTGAAGCAGCTTCATACCAAGCAAGGATATCATCGTCCGCTGGCCGCCCTTCCAACATCTGTGCAATCTGGTCCTGAATTTCTCAGTTGAGCCCCCGTCAGAACTTCACCACCGCTGGTAACCCACTCCCATATCCTGCCATGTCCACCAAATCCTTGAACTCATCAATATAGTCGTCCATGGATCGACATCCCTGGTGGTAAGCAGATGACTCAAGTCGTGTCACTGCTTGGTGGCATTCATTGAGGGGGCAGAAGTGGCGTACAAACTCAGCTCGAAAGTCACCCCAAGTGGAGAAAGGTAGAGAACCGAGTTCTTTAGTTTGACATAGGATACGGTCCACATAGAGATAGGCGCGTTCAGATTTCATGTATGTGAAGGCCCAATAAATTTTTGCAGCCTCATCGATGAATTGATGTGACTGGAGACTAATGTATAACTCACAGGAATTAAGGAATGCACGTCCCTGCGCACGTGCACCATTAAATTTGGCGGGGGGGATGGTTTGATCTGGGCACATTCCTTAGTGGACGCATTTGGCAAAATGTCGTTGTTGGGTGCGCTTGGAGTCGTGAAGGGGGAACTATTGGTCATAGGGTTAGCCTGGAGGGTCCTAATGAAGTTTTCAATCATAGATTTAAGCGAGTCGATTTGCACGTGCATTCCGGAAATGTCGCTTTCAAGCGCGTCAAAGCGTTCTGATGTGTCCATGTCGCTAGGGAGCGCGTTTGGCAAAAATGGCGGCGTAATAAAGGCAAGATTATCTGGAACGGTGTGTAGGGACTCTGTGGAGCTTTGGGAAGTGTCGTCCAGTCCATACCTGCCTATCTTGGGCAGCGCGTTTGCAATTTTCGGGCCTTAGGGGAGAGTTTTCTACTATAAGGGCAACCTAAGCCTCTAGCAAAGGGAAATCCGAAGTTAAAATTATACCACATAATACAGGGATTGGGGGCGCACCTAGCAAAGGGAAATCTGAAGAGAAAACTCTAAGGATCCCCTTGCTGATGCCCAGTATATGTGAAGACGACAAAAATCAAATATAACCTAAAAATAGAAAAAGGCGGAGATAGGTGGATCAAGGCCACCGAATGACATCATACCAAGGGGTATGTGTCGGAAGGGGTACTCCGCCTCTAAATATAAAAGTGTCAACATGTACAAACATGATAGCAAGGGAAAATTAGTAATAAAATCTGGCAAAATCATAGAAAATGAAGAATAGAAGGAAATGAGGTGGGGAAAAATATAGGACGAACATAAAAAATAGGAAAAACACACAGGGCACCCCCCTAGTCCCCTTACAGGACCATGGTTCTTTTCGGAAAGTTTCTTGGAAATATGAGTGGTGCGGATATTTTCCACAGTGATGTAGGCAGAGTCACCAATGTTGAAGTCGGGTGCGGGTGCCTGATGTCTATCCGCAGGGCCTTGATAACGCTCTTGAGCAGCTGCAAGCTGTTTCCGAAGTTCCTGATGAAGGTCGTCTAAGTCGACGACAAACTCGCAGGCACACTGTGAGGCTAAGTTGCATTCGGGGAAGACGGAAATGTTCGGGTGATAGCCTTTGTTGGCAAAGAAAGGAGATATGCCTGTAGAGGCGGAGGGAGCATTGTTGTAGGCAAATTTGCCCAAGGGTAAGAGGTGAGACCAGTCGTCCTGCTGATAATTGCAGAAGATCTGGAGGTACTGCTCCAAGGTCTGATTAAGTTGTTCTGTCTGACCATCACCTTGCGGGTGATAACCGGAAGTGAAGTGGATCCGCATGTCAAGCGCTTTTCCGAGGGAGCGGAAGAAATGGGAGACAAACTTGGATCCCCGGTCGCAAGTGACATGCGACAGAAGGCCATGCTTGGAGAAGACGTGGAGGACGAACAGGTTGGCTAGTTCTTGGGCTGTGATTTTATTGACAGTTGGGATGAAGATGCCTTGCTTGGTGAGGCAGTCAACGATGACCAGGATAGCGGTGTGACCATCGGAGTCAGGTAGTTGTTCAATGAAGTCCATGGAGATGGAGTTCCAAGGTCGTTCCAGAACTGGAAGTTGCTTTAGGAACCCGTAGGGCTTGTGTCGAGGCAATTTGGATCGCTTGCAAGTGGTACAGGATTTGCAGAATTCCTGCACAAAGGTGCAGAGGTTTGGCCAGACATATTCCTGGCAGACAAGCTGCTGGGTTTTGTTTTGTCTGAAGTGGCCAGAGAGGATATGATCATGTTTGTATTGAAGGACTTTGAGGTGGAGATCCATGACGTCCAGAACATAAATCCAGTCGAAGTGGCAGAGAAGACCTGCCTCGTCTATGGTCCAGTTGGGGTCGACAGGTGTCGGAAGATGTGCGGATGATCAGGGGTCAAGGGGTAGGGAGGTGCGGATGTCATTGTGAAGTTTCTCAACATCCATGATTACTGCTTGTCGAAGGATGGGTGTGGCGAAATAGGTGGCGCGAAGGGAAGAGGTGAGCTGTTCCTGTGTGAATACAGGTCGGAAGTTGGTTGGGTTTATGGAGGCGAAGTTGCTATTTCCCCCTTTGCGGTAGATGTCCCATCATCTAGTGAGCGCATCTGGCTTGGCCCCTAATTTTCCGGGGTGGAAGTGGATGATGAGATTGAACTGGGAAAGGTATTCAGACCAATGGGCCTGGTGGCGGGTGAGCAACTTAGTAGTGCTGAAGTACTCCAGATTTTTGTGGTCGGTGACCACATCAACTGGGTTTGCGGAACCCTCAAAGTACTGCTGCCAGTGTTTGAAGGCTTCAAAGATGGCCAAGCGTTCCTTGTCATGGGTGTTGTAATTTAGTTCAGCAGGATTAAAGGAGCAGGAATGAAAAGCGACTGGATGAATTTCTCCATCCATAGTGTAAACCGAAAGGATTGCCGCTAGGGCATAGTCAGAAGCATCGGTTTTGAGTACCATTTGTGAGTCGGGTACCCATTGAGTTAAGACGGGGGCGTGAGTGAATTCTGGTTTGAGCTTTTCAAACACGTCGCAGCACTTCTTGTTGAAGTCCCAGGGTGTGGATTTCTGTGTCAAGCAGGTGAGTGGAATGGCAATGTCTGAATAGCCATTAATGAAGCAGCAGTAAAAATTGCAGAAGCCTATGAAGGATTGTATATCCTTAACTTTCCTAGGCTCAGGCCAGTCGAGCACGGTTTTGACTTTATCCTCGGACATCCAGAGTCCATCCAGTGAAAGGATGAAACCTAAATATTCAACGGTGTCTTTGTGGAACTCACATTTCTGTGGAGAGGCGTAAAGTCCATTTTTCCGGAGATGGTGGAGGACTTCTTTAACGTGAGCCCCATGCTGGGACTTGTCATCTAAATAGATCAGGATGTCGTCGAGGTATACGATGACACACACATCCAGCATGTCACTGAAGATGTTGTTCATAAACCGCTGGAAGGCTGCAGGTGCATTAGTGAGTCCAAAGGGAACCACTAACCACTCAAAGGACCCATAGTGGGTGCAGAAAGTGGTTTTCCACTCATCACCATCAGCAATGCGGACTAGGTGATAAGCATGCCACAAGTCTATCTTGGTGAACAAGTGGGCTTTTTGGGGGGAGTCGAGGAGGTCGGAAATGAGAGGAAGTGGGTAGCGGTCTTTCTTCATAAGACGGTTGAGTCCTCGGTAGTCAACACAAAGTCGGAGACTACCATCCTTCTTCTTGATGAAGAGAATCAGAGTGCCATGTGGAGACTTGGATGGGCGGATGAGACCTGAGCAGACATTTTCATCAATGAAGACTCATAAGGCTTCTAATTCAGAGGGAGAGAGAGAATACATGCGGCCCGGAGGCAGAGGAGTGTTGTCTTCTGTCTCTATCTTGAGGTCGTAAGACCGGTGCGGAGGAAGGGTGTCTGCTTTAGTCTTATTAAAGACATCAGCAAATTCGTGATACTCAGGTGGAATATCGGAAAGGTCGGATGGGTTAGCAGATTGGGTGGAGCAGGCGGATAACCCTTCTGGAGCAAAGGTCATATGAAAAGCTACTGCCCCAGGAAGTTTGCTAGCATGTGCATAAGTGGCAGCGTTGATGAAAGAGATGTTGGGGGGTGTAAACTTGGGAGGAATGGTGGGTTCAGAAAGTGCGGAGGAGTCAAGGATTTCTACTGGAAGGTTTGGGGGCAAAGGTGATGTCAGGGGTGCTGGACCTCTATGATCTGCAGAGCGGAAAGCGAGTTGGCTTGAAGACCAGTCAATCAACAGATTGTATTGCTTCAGCCAGTTATGACCAAGTACGGTGGAACAGGAAGAGTCGAGCGAGGTTACATAGAATGACAAATTGAACACTTCACCGGCAGGAAAGGTGATCGGAAGTTTGATGACCTGAGTTATGGTGGAGTTGCAAGATCCATCAAAGAGTCGTAATCAGATCAGGTTAATGGATTCCATGCTGAGTTGGTTATTCAACACAAAAGAGGAGTCAAGGAAGCAGTGGGAGGAGCCAGAGTTGATAAGGGTTCGGAAAGGGGCAGAAGAGTTGGGAAAGGTTAAAAGAATGGTTAGGGAGTCAGGGTCAGAAAGAGTGGACACATTGAGATGAATGTAGGCAGCCAAGTGGGTAAGGTCAATGCAACCCCCAGCCCCAATGGCTGTTTCCTGAGGGTTGCAGACTATTTTTCCGAGTCCATAGTGTTGGGAACGACAACGGATGCACAGACTTTTGTGGCTTTGGATTTCGGGCAGTTTCCTGCTATGTGCCCTTCCTCACTGCAGTAGAGACAAAGTTGTTCTCTCATGTGACATTCTTGTTCCTCCCCAGTAAGCTTGCCATTCTTCCCCAACTTATCAGAGATGGATGACTTGGGCTTGTCCCGGGGAGTGTTCTTTGTCGTGGAAGACTGCTGGTTGGAGGTATTACCACGGGCGGAGTTTGAAGAGGCTTGGTTTGTCAACAGGGAAGGACTTTTGGAAGAGTCCTTCTGACTAGAGTTAGTGACATTACTGAAATTCTTTGTTTTGAAACAGGATTCATCTTCTTGCATCAGTAGATGTCGTCGCTGTCCTGCACTTTCAAGTGCAGTTCTGCAAGAGTGTTGGGTTTACCACCCCAGAGAACTTCTATGTGAAGCTGGAGTGGAAGGCCACGGAAATAGCGGTCATGAAGGGCTGCTTCGTTCCAATTGACCCTAGAAGCTAATTCCCAGAAGTCAACGTTATATTTCGTGATACGACCACCTTTCTTCATTGTTAAGTCAGAGAGAGCTTTTTCCACATCTCCAACCAGGTCGTGCAGGCCGAAGTTACTTTCCAGCTCAGCAAGGAAAGCTTCATAGTCCCACATCCAGTGTGCGGAATCTGTTGGGTCATTAAGACCAGGCTCAAACCAACTGAGAGCTGATCCTTTAAGATAAGAAAGGATAAATATGATCTTTTTCTCATCAGAGGAAAATATGTGCGGACGGTCGTGGAAATGAAGATTGCAGGAGACTAGGAAGTCTCTAAGTTTCTTTGGATTGGCACCGTCGAAAGTGTCGGGGTTGCAAACTTTGATTTTCTCAGTCTTGGGTGCATTATTTTGACGAAGGGTGTGGATACTCTCCAAGAGGTTGTAAAGGACCTCTATGAGCCTATCCCCTGGGTCAGGGTTTTCCCCCGCAGGAGGTTGATCCTCAGGATCATTGGGATTGGGGTCACCCCCAGGGCCATCAGGACTGCTAGGGTCATCGGGTCCACCGGGGGGTCCATCCTCTAGACCAGGATCTTCCAACCTGAAGGGTTCAGGCTGGTTGATGCCCCCTACATACTCAAGGGGAGTTCTTGATTGAAAACCTTCCGGGTTGGTGGAAGGGTGCAAGGCATGGGTGGACATGAGATTGGCACTGATTGAAGGGGCTCCTGAGCTGATTTGACAGAATATGTTTGAGGGTCTGGAAGACACTCCAAAAGTAGTGGCAGGACGAGGGTCGGAAAGGGTGGATCGCTGGATTGCAGAGATCCCTGGGATAGTACTGGCACACTGAGAGTTTCTGGTTGTGTGCTGGCAAGTTTCAGTTGGGGTCATAGGAGGAAAAGAGATGAGTGAAGTGTGAGTTTGTATATACTGTTAAGAACTGATCCTTTAGTGTGCATCAGAATCTGATCAGACACCGTGGGTGATAATAGTGGGAGTTGTTGGGTTGATGCAGATTCTGCAGGAGGGGAAATGGAAAGGACTTGGCTTCAGCTTGTAAGAAGCTGCGCCCTTCACCTCATCTGGTGTCCTAATTTCAAGTCAAAAGTTTAGAGGTAGGAGCAGGAAAGTGTGGGTAAACATGGGGAGGAGTACAGAGGGACTTAGGTTAAGTTCAGGAGAGGTTAGAACTTCAGAAGGAGACTAGAGGTCGAGTCAAATGGAGTTCAGACTCTTAGAGAACTGAGGTTGGAGTAGAAGGAGGTTTAGATTGACAGGATAAAGTCGAGTCTATGTCAATATACGAACTGAGGAATACAAGGCAAAACTAACTAAGCTTAAATACCATAGTCTGGAATAGTGTGGAACAGGAACAAAGATTGCGGCAGTGTCTCGACTGCATAGATAAATTATCTAGCGGGAGCCGCACAGGAATCCATAGTCAAATTTGCAATAGAGATGGCAGCCTTGGGAAGGCAGCTGTGGATGCTGTACAAGGTGGCCTGGTGCACAGCAGTGTGGGCAGTGCAAGGTGGCCAGGAACGAAATCGGAAGGAGTAGACAAATGTTGGGTTAGATGTGCAGGAAATAGTCAGACGGAATGTGGGTTCTGATTGGGCGAGGAACAGTTCTTGACAGGTGGACTCCACATGGACTAGCTTGGACTCCACACAGACTAGCTCAGACTGGACCCACTCATTTGGCTCAAATGTCCTGTATATTGCTCAGACTCCTAGAGAGTCTGCACAGGCTTTTGTGGAGTCCGAGCTATTTTTGGACTTTTACTTGGAGTGCGCGTGGACTTTGTCCAAGCAACATCAATTTACTCAGACTTGGACAGACTCAGACAGATACATGTCCGAGTCGAGTCTGAGTCGAGTCCATGGATGCACAACAGAGGCTTAGCTGACTACAGAAAAATTATGTATTAAAGTAGAATCAAACCCCAAGCCTTGTCACCAAGCATAAATAGTGCAGTTAACCACTATACCACAGAGCTGTTGTCAGTAAGTGCAAACAATTGCATTATCTAACTGTATTTAAATCACGTGACTCACATGCAAGTTCAAGACACGTCAACAATCATTGTTAATGTTGATCACCACCATCACTCTCAACGCCGCTGCCTCCCACCTCCCTCTACCACCACCACCCAGTCAGCCCCCGCCTCCAACGCCTCTTGCACCAACAGCAACAAACAGCAAACTAGCTGAGCCAATGCAACAGGACCCAATGAGCTGAGCTGACACAATGGGCCCAAACGACAATTATTTTTTTTGCTTTTTGTTTTATCAATCAACTAATTGTATTTTATTGCTTTTTAGATTGTATGCTACTGGGGATGACCTGCCACGACGAAAAATGCGCAACCCATGCCCACGCCCACCCAATCCCCTCCTCCCCATTCAAACGGGATGTGAGGCTGTTGACACGGGCTAGGAGGGTGCCCAGGGATGCCAGGAGACCCCAGAAGGGGGATACCTGCCTAGTAAGCACCCACCAACCTCTGTAATTGCGCCACATCGCACTGATGTGCCCAAACCCCCCCCCCCCCCCCCAAAAAAAAAAATACAGAAACCCAAACGGGGGACAATGGCGATGAATGACAACAAGCCACCCACCCCCAGCCTCATGAGCAACTGCTCGTGGGGTGGAACGTGGGTGGAATGATGCCCAGACGCAGGGAAAGGAGATGACAACAATGCACCACCCGCCCCCAGCCTCACGAGCAACTGCTCGTGGGGTGGATCGTGGGTGGAACAACAACAGCAAGCCACCCACCCCCAGCCTCATGAGCAACTGCTTGTGGGGTTGTGGGGTGGGGGTTTTTTCTTCTTTTTCTTTTAGCCCTCCCCCACATTTCAGGGGGAGTTTTTTTAAAAATCTATAGTTTGTAATGTAGTTATTATTAGTTTTTTTTGTATTTCTTTGATTGTATTGTATACTCCCTCGTGTTAGACGTGAAGGATGCAGTTAATAAAATTTATTTGTTCAAATTTTGAGAGATAAATACTTGAGTTTGAGTTTGCATAAATAAACTATGTATTACTAACAAATAATTCTCCTGTGGCTCAACTGGTTGATCACATGTGTTTAGTTTGTTGTGTGATGACTTGGAGGTCTTGGGTTCAATCCTTGCTCCACACCTATATTTTGTAGGCACAACTTTCATAAAGTCTGAAAAGCTTGGAACTCATAAGATATCAAATTGACCCAGATTCTGCATACAGACTAGCTCGGACTCCACACAGTCTGTGTGGAGTCCATGTGGAGTCCGTGCAGAGTAGCTCAGACATGTGGGGCACTGTAAATTACTGAGTTGGGGCCTGAATATAGCCAATGTCAGTCAACAGTCAGGGTTGATGGCAGTCTCAACTCAGGGGTCTGATGGCACTATGGGGTATGCCGGACTGTGCTATGGGTACTGCCGCCATGGCTACATGTGCCCCTCTCCACAATGGCAACACCCTCATTGCCTCTAAACTCTAAACAAAAGAAAACAAAGAAAAATGATGTCTAAAAATCTAGTAATGATATATGCAGTAGAAATAAAATAAAATGAAAAAGGCTCATCATGGTGGGGTCCATCCTAAAGCATGGAGGGCCTGACTCAAGTTGATGAGACAGGGGTCTTGATCCCAGTCAATGTTCAGTACAGGAGCTGGTGCTAGTGTTTCAAGGTCCAGTCTACAGGACCGAAAATGCTCATAGGACCGAACTGGACCATACCTCGGTCCGGTCTTTTTTTTGGTTGCAGTTGTCCCCATTTGGGGTCAGTACAGTTGCCAGTTGCATCATTTTGTAAATATTTGAAAACCATTCAAAGACCGGTTGCAATTGGTTGCAACCAGTCTTCTTACAGTATGTAGCATGTACTATATACATGCTTGAATGTAAGGAAATATAACTAATATAACTACTAATTATAACTGTTTATAAAGCAACTATGCTACAATCATACGCAGTGGGACAAACCCTGATAGAAAAGTAGTCATTTGGTGGGTACTTATATACCCTGTGGCCATGCACAGACCATCTGGTCATGTGCTCATGAAAAAACAAAACAAAGTGGCACCATTTGCCAGATAACTCCCACGACAACAAATGACTCCCATGACTCCAGTCCCATCCACCACCACCATCAACGCATGCACCCCAAAAGTGCCCAAAACGAATGAACATGAAGCAGACAGCCCAAACGACGCTAGTCATTGTTTGGGCCATTGGGTATGTTTCTTTTTTTTAATCTTATTTCTTGAACTAACTATTCCTTTTTTAGTTTCTTGTCTTTTGCTAGGATGTTGCCTAGCCACCATCAATGCACCTGAGCCCTCGCCATACCCCTCCAATCCCCTATGTCACCGCTGCAAGCCTCTGCTCACAGGGTGGCAACAGGTTCTATCACTAGACAGCACCATGGCCAATGCCACATCACAGCACCACCACCCCGCCTGTGAGCGACTGCTCGTAGGGGGAGATGGAGGTGCTGATGACAATGGAATCAGGATGACAAACAACAACACCAATGAATGAACACCAATGTTTGCCAATGTTCGAACACCAATGAACACCAATGAATGAATGCCAGCGTTTGAATGCTAATGAACGCCAATGTTCAAATGCCAATGAATGAACACCAGCATTTGAATGGTAATGAACGCCAATGTTTGAATGCCAATGAATGAACACCAGTGTTTGAATGCTAATGAACGCCAGCGTTTGAATGCTAATGAACGCCAGCGTTTGAATGCTAATGAACGCCAGCGTTTGAATGCTAATGAACGCCAATGTTCGAATGCCAACAAATGAACGCCAAACAGCAGGGGCAACGAACGTGGGGGATAACAAACAGTGGGGAAGACAAACAAACAGGGGAGGTGACAAACAAACAGGGGAGGTGACAAACAAACAGCGGGGAAGACAAACAGCAGGGACGACTTGGACGACAAACAACAACATGGCAACAATGAGCAAGGCACACTCGGCACCAACGAACACAATGGCAGCACCCCCCCATCATTTTTTTTGTTTTTCTTATTTTCTTTTTTTGTTCTATTAGCACCTTGTCACCGCCGTGAGCACCTGCTTGCGGGGTGTCGTGCAATTAAATTTATTTAATACAATATATAATATATAGTTTACAGTCGAAAAAAGTAGGCAAAACCAGTTCCAACCAGTCATTTGGAGACAACCAGACTGATTGGGACCGGTTGTACTCGGTCCAGTTGCGGTCCCAGTAAGTTGGGGGTCAGTTGCAACTGGTTGCAGTTGCTGGTTGCCCCCTTTGGGATTGAAAAACTGGACCGAACTGGACCTTAAAACACTAGCTGGTGCTGGGGTAGTTCTGAGAGGAACAGTGATGATGGGTTTTCCAGGGCCAATGCCAGATGGGTGACAGTGGGTGATGAAGGCTTGAGGCTGGATGAAAGATGAAAGAGCTGGTGGAAAAAATATCCGGCGGGTTCATCATCGAACACACCTGCGTAAGGATCGAAATGGGCCCAGGAGGTTTGAACGAAGACCAGAAAGATCTCATGGGGATGTGGGTGCAGCAGGTGGGGGAATGGGGAGGGATTCAGCATCCTCTGCCCAGTCGAAATGCACAGTAGACGGCAAAACAGCTTGTCTAGGGCTGAACTGAGGTAAGCTGGGTGCGAGGGGCAGACAGGGAGCATTTGTCAAGAACTGTTCCTTGCCTGATTGGAACCTGCATCCATCTGACCCTTTTCCACATGTCGAACCCATTCGTCAACTCCTCCCACTTTCATTCCCAGCCGCCTTGCACTGCCCACACTGCTGTGCACCAGGCCGCCTTGTACAGCACCCATGGCTGCCTTCCTAAGGCTGCCATCTCTTTTGCAAATCTGACTATGGATTCCTGTGTGGCTCCCACTAGGTAATTTATCTACGCAGTTGAGACACTGCCACAGCCTTCATTTCCATTCCGCCTTTATTCTGGACTACAGTATTTAAGCTTAGTTAGTTTCACCTTGTATTCCTCAGTTCATATATTGACATAGACTCGACTTTAACCTGCCAATCTAAATCTCATTCTACTCCTACCTCAGTCCTCTAAGAGTCTGAACCCCATTCGACTCGACCTCTAGTTTCCCTCTGAAGTTCTGGTCTCATCCAAACTTAACCCAAGTCCCTCTGTACTCCTCCCCACATTTACCCACACTTCCCTGCTTCTACCTTCAAATTTTTGTCTTAAAATTAGGACACCAGACGAGGTGAAGGGTGCAGCTTCTTACAAGCTGAAGCCAAGTCCTTTCCGTTTTCCCCTCCGCAGAATCTGCCACAACCCGACAACCTTCCACTATCAACACCCACAGGGTCCGATCGGATTCCAACATACCTTCTAGGATCAGTTCTTAACAGTATATATGAGCTCACACTTCACTCATCTCATTCCTCTCTATGACCCCTACTGAGACCCACCAGTGCACAACCAGAAATTTCCAACATGCTGGTACTATTCCTGGGATCTCTGCAATTCAGCGATCCATCCTTCCCAACCCTCAACCCACCACTACTTTCAGTGTGTCTTCCAGACCCTCAAACATCTTCTGACAAATCAGCTCAGGAGCCCCCTCAATCAGTGCCAATCTCATGTCCACCCATGCCCCGCACCCTTCCGCCAACCTGGAAGGTTTTTGATCAAGAACTCCCATTGAGTACATAGGGGGCATCAACCAGCCTGAATACTTCGGGTTGGAAGATCCTGGTCTAGAGGATGGACCCCCCAGCGGACCCAACAGCCCTGGGGGTGACCCCGATCCCAACAATACAGATGATCAACCCCCCGCAGTGGAAAACCCTGATCCAGGGGATAGGTTCATAGATGTCCTTTACAACCTCTCGGAGAGTATCTGCACCCTTTGTCAGAACAATGCACCCAAGACCAAGAAAATCAAAGTTTGCGACCCTGACACTTTTGATGGTGCCAATCCAAAGAAACTTAGAGACTTCCTAGTCTCCTGCAATCTTCATTTCCACAACCGTCCACATGTATTTTCCTGTGATGAGAAAAAGATCATATTTATTCTTTCTTATCTTAAGGGATCAGCTCTCAGTTGGTTTGAGCCTGGTCTTAATGACCCAACAGATTCTGCACACTGGATGTGGGACTATGAAGCTTTCCTCGCTGAGCTGGAAAGCAACTTCAGCCCGCATGACCTGGTTGGAGACGTGGAAAAAGCTCTCTCTGACTTAGCAATGAAGAAAGGTGGTCGAATCACAAAGTATAATGTTGACTTCTGGGAATTAGCTTCTAGAGTCAACTGGAATGAAGCAGCCCTTTGTGACTGCTATTTCCATGGTCTCCTGCTCTGACTTCGCATAGAAGTTCTCTGGGGTGGTAAACCCAATACTCTTGCAGAACTGCACTTGAAAGCGCAGGACAGTGATGACATCTACTGGATGCAAGAAGATGAATCCCACTTTGAAACAAAGAATTCCAGTAACTTCACTAACCCTAGTCAGAAGGACACTTCCAAAAGTCCTTTCCCATCTACAAACCAATCCTCTTTGAACTCCACCCATGGTAGCACCTCCAACCAGCAGTCTTCCATGACAAAGAGCACTCCCCAGAACAAGCCCAAGTTGTCCATCTCTGATAAATTGGGGAAGAATGGCAAGCTTACTGGGGAGGAATGAGAACGTCACATGAGAGAACAACTTTGTCTCTACTGCGGTGAGGAAGGGCACATAGCAGGAAACTGCCTGAAATCCAAAGCTGCAAAAGCCTGTGCTTCTGCTGTCATTCCCAACACTACGGACTCAGAAAAATAGTCTGCAACCCTCAGGAAACAGCCATTGGAGCTGGGGGTTGTGTTGACCTTAACCACTTGGCTGCCTATGTTTGTCTCAACATGTCCACTCTTTCCAACCCTGACTCCCTGACCACTCTTTTAACCATTCCTGACAAATCTGCTCCTGTCCAAACTCTTATTGATTCTGCTTCCTCCCATTGCTTCCTCAATTCCTCCTTCATGTTTGATAACCAACTCAGCACGAAATCCATTAACCCAATCAGATTACGGCTCTTTGATGGATCTTGCAACTCCACCATAACTCAAGTCATCCAACATCCGGTCACCTTCCCTACTGGTGAAGTGTTCAATCTGTCATTTTATGTAACCTCACTAGACTCTTCCTGTTCTGCTGTACTCAGTCATAACTGGCTGAAGCAATACAATTCACTGATTGACTGGTCTTCAAGCCAAATCACTTTCCGCTCTGCAGATCATAGAGGTCCAGCACCCCAGATGTCACCTTTGTCTCCGAACCTTCTGGTAGATATCCGCGGATCACCTGCACCTTTAGAACCCCCCATTCCACCTAAGTTTTCTCCTCCTGACATTTTGTTCATCAATGCTGCCATGTACGTGCACGCTAGCAAACTCCCTGGGGCAGTAGCTTTCCAGATGACCTTCACTCCAGAAGGGTTATCCACCCACTCTGCTCAATCTTCACCCCCACCAGATTTATCCAACATTCCCGCTGAGTATCATGAATTTGCTGATGTCTTTAATCGGACACCCTTCCTCCACATCGCCCTTATGACCTCAAGATAGAGACAGAGGATAATGCTCCCCCTCCTCTGGGTTGCATGTATTTCCTCTCTCCCTCTGAATTAGAAGCCTTACGAGTCTTCATTGATGAAAATGTCCACTCAGGTTTCATTCGCCCCTCTAAATCTCCGCACAGTGTTCCTATTCTCTTTGTCAAGAAGTAAAACAGCAGCCTATGACTTTGCGTCGACTACTGAGGCCTCAACTGTCTCATGAAGGACCGCTACCCACTTCCACTCATTTCTGACCTCCTCAACTCCCCCCGAAAAGCCCACTTGTTTACCAAGATAGACTTGCAGCATGCCTATCACCTAGTCTGCATTGTGGATGGTGACAAATGGAAGACTACTTTCTGCACCCGCTATGGATCCTTCAAGTGGTTGGTAGTTCCATTTGGGCTCACTAATGCACCCACAGCCTTCCAGCGGTTTATGAACAACATCTTCAGCAACTTGCTGGATGTCTGTGTCATTGTCTACCTCAATGACATCCTAATCTACTCCAATGACAAATCGCAGCGTGGAGCTCACGTCAAGGAAGTTCTTTGGAGACTCCAGACTTTATGCTTCACCACAGAAATGTGAGTTCCACAAAGACACCATTGAATATCTAGGTTTCATCCTTTCACTGGATGGACTACAGATGTCAGAGGATAAAGTCAAAACTGTGCTCAACTGGCCCGAGCCTAGGAAGGTCAAGGATATACAATCCTTCTTAGGCTTCTGCAACTTTTACCACCATTTCATCAACAGCTACTCCAACATTGTCATTCCACTCACCCGCTTGACGCAGAAATCTGCACCCTGGGACTTCAACAAGAAGTGCCACGACGCTTTTGAAAAGCTCAAACAAGAATTCACTCATGCCCCCATCTTAACTCAATGGGTACCTGACTCCCAAATGGTACTCGAAACTGACACTCCCAACTATGCCCTAGCGGCTATCCTCTTGGTTTACACTGCAGATGGAGAAATCCATCCGGTCACTTTCCATTCCCACTCCTTTAATCCTGCTGAACTGAATTACGATACACATGACAAGGAACTTCTGGCTATCTTTGAAGCTTTCAAGCATTGGCGGCAATATTTCGAGGGTTCCACAAACCCGATTGATGTGGTCACAGACCACAAAAATCTGGAGTACTTCAGCACTACTGAATTGCTCACCCACCGTCAAGCCAGATGGTCTGAGTACCTCTCACAGTTCAACCTCGTTATCCACTTTCGCCCTGGAAAATTAGGGGCCAAGCCAGACATGCTCACAAGACGTTGGGATGTCTACCGCAAAGGGGGAAATAGTGACTTCGCCTCCATAAACCCAACCAACTTCCAACCTGTATTCACACAGGAACAACTCACCTCTTCCCTTCGTGCCACCTACCTTGCAACACCTATCCTTTGACAAGCAGTAATCATGGATGTTGAGAAACTTCACCACAACATCCACACCTCCTTACCCCTTGACCCCCTATCATCCACACATCTTCTGACACCTGTTGACCCCAACTGGACCATAGACGAGGCAGGTCTTCTCCGCCACTTCGACCGGATTTATGTTCCGGACATCATGGATCTCCACCTCAAAGTCCTTCAATACAAACACGATCATATCCTCTCTGGCCACTTCAGACAAAACAAAACCCAGCAGCTTGTCCATCGGAAATATGTCTGGCCAAACCTCCACACCTTTGTGCAGGAATTCTGCAAATCCTGTACCACTTGCAAACAATCCAAATTGCCTTGACACAAACCCTACAGGTTCCTAAAGCAACTTCTGGTCCCAGAACAACCTTGGAACTCAATCTCCATGGATTTCATCAAACAACTACCTGACTCTGATGGCCACACAGCTATCCTGGTCATCGTTGACCGCCTCACCAAACAAGGTATCTTCATCCCAACTGTCAATGAAATCACAGCCCAAGAATTAGCCAACCTGTTTGTCCTCCATGTCTTCTCCAAGCATGGTGTCCCATCGCACGTCACTTGCGACCGGGGATCCGAGTTTGTCTCTCATTTCTTCCACTCCCTCGGAAATGCACTCAACATGCAGATCCACTTCACTTCTGGTTATCACCCACAAGGTGATGGGTCAGATGGAACAACTTAATCAGACCTTGGAGCAGTACCTCCGAATCTTCTGCAACTATCAGCAAAACGACTGGTCTCACCTCTTACCCTTGGGCAAATTTGCCTACAACAATGCTCCCTCTGCCTCTACATGTGTATCCCCTTTCTTTGCCAACAAAGGCTACCACCTGAACATTTCCGTCTTCCCCAAATGTGACTTAGCCTCACAGTGCACCTCACAGTGCACCTGTGAGTTCATTGTTGACTTGGACAACCTTCATCAGGAACTTTGGAAACAGCTTGCAGCTGCTCAAGAGTGTTATCAAGGCCCTGTGGACAAACATCGGGCACCCACACCTGACTTCAACATGACTCTGCCTACGTCACTGCAGAAAATATCTGCACCACTCGTCCCTCCAAGAAACTTTCCAAAAAGAACCATGGCCCCTTTGAAATCATTGCCCGCCCAGGTACTCACTCAGTCACCCTGCAGCTTCCGGACCATATGTGGGCCATCCACCCTGTTTTCCATGTCTCCCAACTAGAAAAACACTTCCCAAACACAATTCCAAATCGAGCACAACCTCCACCTCCTCCGATCACTATCAACAATGAGCTCGAGTATGAGATCGCCAAAGTCCTCAACTCCAAGGTCAACAATCGACATCGCTGCAAGATTCTCTACCTCGTCCGATGGGAAGGTTACCAGGGAACCAATGAAGAAACTGGCTACCTGTTATGGAACTTGACCACACCCAAGAACTCCTCATGGACTTTCACACCCGCTACCCACAGAAACCCAGTCCATTACCTGCTTAAAGTCTATTCACATTACTCATTCACTCAGTCGGAACTCAGAAACAAATTTTTATTGCAAAAAGAATTTTCCTCAAATCCAACCGGATCCCTACACTACCACTTCTGCTTCTACCTCACCATCTTCGTCACCCTCTCCCCCAACCTTGCCCTCTTCTCCACCCTTGCCCTTTTCTCCACCCTCACCCTCTTCTCCACTCTCACTCTCCTCCCTTGTCATATGCTTGCCTTTTCTCCAGATATCTCTGGAAAGCCACCCAGTCATCTCCAGACTGGTGGATCCTGCGTCTTTCCCACCAGGACTCTCACACTGCCCGCTCCACTTCTTCTTCATCCTCATCGCTCTCCTCCCCAGCGCTTCCATCCTCCACCCACTCTGGGTCCAATGTGTCCTGGATCTCCCCTATGGATTCCCGCACTGCAGTTGCCACCTCACTGAATCCCTTCTTCATCATCTTCATCATCTGCTGCATCAGCTCTGCATTTTCCCTGCTATTTCCCATCGACCCGGTTGTTCCCACCATTTTGGCTGCAGGGGCCTCCTGCCCCTCCCACACTACCTCTTCACACTTGTGTTTGATGTGCGTGCAGTTATCGCACATGCGTCCCCTCACACCCATCTTAAAACAAGCAATTTTTTGATATTTGCATGTAGGCTGCTTATCAGTAAAAGAAGGCTGAGAAGTAAAACAAGAAACTCACCTTTTGCAGGGCAAGGCAGCCTGCACCCACCCTGGACCCTCAGACTCCTCTGACCCCACCCTTGCCTTCAACCTGGTGACTTTCTTCTTCTTTGGGGACTTGCTCCCCCCCACATCATCCCCCAAACCCGTGGCCGCAGCTGCCTGCTTCTTCTCTGCTCATCTTGTGGCTGCTGCCTCCTTTTTCCACGCCTCTGCCTGGCACACCTCTTCTGCCTTTGCAGCCTCCTCTGCTGCTCTTTGCTCCTCCTGCAGCCTCTGCTCCTCCTCCCTCGTCGCTTCCTCCAGCTCTCTCATCTTCCATTCCATCTGCTCCTTCATCGCCCGCTCCCTCTGTTTGTGTTGGGCCTTCATCACAGCCAATTTGATTTGCATGGAGACTGCTGGGGGGGACATATTGGATAGGTGATGGGGGTAGGAACCAACGTGAAAATTTTTTCAACCAAATACCACATTCGGAAATTCAACCAACTTCCTTATTCAGACTCAAACACTAAGGGGGAAATACTGTCAAGAACCATTCCTCACCTGATTGGAACCCGCATCCATCCAACCCTTTTCCGCATGTCAAACCCATTTGTCAACTCCTCCCACTTTCGCTCCCGGCTGCCTTGCACTGCCCACACTGCTGTGCACCAGGCTGCCTTCCTAAGGCTGCCATCTCTTTTGCAAATTCAACTACAAATTCCTGTGTGGCTCCCACTAGGTAATTTATCTACGCAGTCGAGACACTGCTGCAGCCTTCATTTCCATTCCGCCTTTATTCTGGACTACAGTATTTAAGCTTAGTTAGTTTCGCCTTGTATTCCTCAGTTTGTATATTGACATAGACTCGACTTTAACCTGCCAATCTAAATCTCATTCTACTCCTACCTCAGTCCTCTAAGAGTCTGAACCCCATTCGACTCGACCTCTAGTCTCCCTCTGAAGTTCTGGTCTCATCCAAACTTAACCCAAGTCCCTCCATACTCCTCCCCACATTTACCTGCACTTCCCCACTTCTACCTCCAAACCTTCATCTTGAAATTAGGACATCAGACGAGGTGAAGGGTGCAGCTTCTTACAAGCTGAAGCCAGGTCCTTTCTGTTTTCCCCTCTGCAGAATCCACCATGACCCAACAACCTTCCACTATCAACACCTGCAGGGTCCGATCGGATTCCAACATACCTTCTAGGATCAGTTCTTAACAGCATTCACAGGCACAAATGGCATCGCTGGTGACGCAGGTGGGGTGTACCATGTGGGCATCAGTGAAACAGCGCATTTACAGGGTGTCTGGGGCAAACAGGGTGGTTGGGACAGAATCTGGGGGTGGTCTGAGGGTTCAGGTAGGTCATTCCATCATTTCAGAGCTGTGGGCCAGGGTCCTGAGTGGGGCAGAGCAGGGGAGTCAGTCGAGTAGATGACACGTTCATCAGAATGTGTCTTGTCATCCTCTTGTAACTCCATTTGCTGGGTGACAGACTGCTGTGGGATGTTGATTATGGCCTGGTTAGCCATCTCTGAGGTAGCAGTGGTCTGGGTGCCAGACGAGGCTCTAGGCATTGTTTTCTGGGTGGTTGTAGCAGTAGTTACCACCGTCATTAGTAGTGACATGGCAGTGACAACAGGCAGCTCAGGGTGCAAAAGGAGAGGCTGGGGAGCTAGCTGGGAAGTGGTGAGTCTGGTGGGCTCATGGTGGATAATGGGGGCAAGGGGGTCAAGCTGGGGGGAACTGGGTGCTGTGGGACGACTCCTGGATCATTGTTTGGGACAGTGGGGTCTGCAGGGTTCATCTGGCGAGTAGACGATGTGTTTCAATGAACACATGGGCACATGGGCACAGAACGCCATTTCCTGGGCTGTAGATGGGCTCTGTGCATCGTTCAGGGCTTCCAGGGGGGTACATTCTGTGGTGGTAGTCATCTGGGTGCTAGACGCGGCTGTAGTCATTGTTTTTGGACCAGCTGCAGCTGGATTTGTCATCATTATTGACTGTGACATGGCACCGGCAGTGGGGGGCTCAGGACTTGAGAGGAGGGGCTGAGGAGTCTCTAGGGGTGTGGTGGGTCAACCTGGTAGCCAGTGCCAGCATTCATGAGGTGTTGGGGGTGGTTTGGAAGCTGGGGACAGAGTGGTTGTGGCGGTTGTCAACAACGTTGTCAACATGGCTGATGGGGGCTGTGTAGGCATTGTCAGCAGTGACGTGCTGCATTTGGTAGGCTCGTTGGGTGGAGAAGGTCAGAGGGGTTGGCTGGGGGCCATTGTTGGTCTGTATGGCTGTTTCACAGGTGCTAGGATGCTCCATAGACATCCCCACATCGTTCAGTAGATGTGGCAGCTCGTCGTTGAGTGCCATTTGTGTAACGGTGTTGGCAGTGGAGATGGAGGTTGTTTGGGAGCTGGTTTCAGTGTAGGCTGTGGTTTTGGGCTCAGTCTGAGTTCCTGCTGGTATGCATACGATGCAATCACACATCGACACGATCCAATATAGTTTTACCGGCACACAGAGGCCATCTCCATGACCCTCAGCAGTTGCAGAAGCCAGGCCTTCTCTATTCCCTTCCTCCCATCCATCTAATCACACAATATCCACAAGCTTCAGTACCTCTGATGCAGTGTAGGTTTTCAGGCTTGTAATACTGGCTGTTGCAGTCTCAGTGCTTTTGGTAGAAGCAGTGGGCAGTTTTGTAGTAGTGGTTTTCTTCTTTTTCAAAGACTTTGCACCTGGTCCAGGCATTCTGGTGCAGTTGGCAGTGTGGAGAACTGAATAACAGAAAACTTAAGAGTAACAGAATAAAAGCCAGTAACAGAACTGAATGATAGAACCAAACAGATGATACCGAAGTTATGAGAGGCAGGTAGAAGTGAAAGGCAGTGAAAGGCCCGAAATGAAGCAGACACACACAGAGTCAGATCTGCCTGTTGTCACCAGATGGAGACACTGTGTCTGACTGCTGAATGGGGAATGACTTGTGCTCTACTACTAGAGCATGAGGGACAGGGCAGCAGTCATGTTCTACTACTAGAATGCAACTGGGTTCCAGACATGCAAGGATGCATTCTCTATCTACACACATGTGTATCTATCTACAAGGTCATGTGACCACTATGGGAGTTGCTGGGCTCTGGCACAGGTGCTGCTGCCATGGTTACACCATATCTTTTTCAGGCCTTGAAAAAATTATAGATGGGTGAATAGTGAACATAGCGGAAGGACAGACTTTTTATATGAGGCTTGACACCAGTTCTTTAATGGGTAGGCAGAATCACCCCAGACCCACTCATCACATCTGAGGAGCCTCTCATGCTCATTTGGGATGCAGGTTTCCACCCAGGCTGTTGCATCATGTTGGCTCCCAGGTAAACCCACACCATAATCAATAATTTGAAGATCTGGTGTTGAAATGATCTGTAATCATGGAGGTGAATGGCATATCAAAGCAGTTCATCAAGTTATGCATGCACAGTACCTGCACATTCATGGAATAGTTTGATTTATGGTCAAACCATGTATTGCCAGAAAAAGTGGGTTGCATAAAAAGTGGCACTAGTGTCCCATCCACCATGAGCCAACCATCACGCCATGCAGGACAGGATGCTTCTTCAACCCAAGCCTTCACTGTAGCCTTAGCTTGATCAGATGACCACTGTAAAGCCAAAGATCGGAAGCATTCAGAGCACAAAGCTTTGATCACCCATTTGGTGACCAGAGGAACAGTTCCAACACCAACACCTGCCCATAGCCCCACTTTCATAGTGCTTGCAGCATTACCATAATGGCCAAAACAATAGAGCGTGATTGCAACCTGCACTTGAACTGGCATCTGAGGATTATTTGAGTTGTTGGAGAAGATGGGATCATCCTGGACGATGTTAACAAGGTCCTCAAAGCAGGAAGGGTTGATACAAAGATAAGAGCAGAAGATCTCAGGGCAATTGATCTTCCACTCCATGAGCAACAGGTGAAGTTGGGTACTGTCTTTCACAATCTCTTCCCTAGCATTAAGATATCTCTGTGAATAAAGTTCACCCAAGATATTTAGATATACCTGGCTTGCAGGTGGTGCCCCATGATCTGACTCAGAGGATGAGGATGGGGAGGAAGATAAGTTGGTGCTAATGGTCGAGGTCACATCAGATGAATGAGGACATCTGTGTCCTGGATATGGCTGGGTGTCTGACTGTCCAACTGTCTGGCTGTCCAGCTGTCTGGCTATCTACATACGACACAATCTTCCATGTATTTAACTGTATCCCATTTAGGCTGTACAATGCACTAGTGTCTGGAAATAACAGGGAACCATCATTAGGTGCAGTCCAGAATAAGCATCAGTTCTGGGGGTGGCACTACATGTTTGGTAGGTATGCTATGGCCGTGAACTAAATTAAATGAAAATAAAACCCCTCATGCCAGACACACAAGCATTGTTGTGTGGTCTCCATGGTCCCGCTCCCCATTGTGCCCCTCCCACTGCCATTCTCATCCATGCCATTGAATGTGGGTCCTTTGTCATCATCATGGGGTGTCGGGTGCATGTGCTGGTGTCCATCGTTGTTGTAGGGTGGTTGTGCCAGTGGTGAGGGTCCTGGGTCATGCTCAGTCCTCATTCTTGTTGCCATAGTCATGGTCATGGTCGTGCTCTTGATTGAGGTGATCCTCCATGGGCACTGGTGCTCGTTGTTGACATCGTTGGTTGCTAGCACCCACCATCCACCCTGCAAGCAGTGGCTCACAGGGCTGGGGGTGGGTGATGGGTTGTCCATCATCGTTGTGGGTGCTGGGGTAGGTGCTGGGCTGTTTCTTGTCGGTGTGGAGCCCTGGTGCTTTGTTTTGTTGCCTTATTGTGGTTATCCATGGTTGGGCATGGAGTGGGACCGTCGTTGCAACGTGTTTATGACCTAAAACTAATGAAAACAGTTAGTTGGTTGAAAGAAACAAGAAACATAAAACAGACCTAGGGCACAAACGATGTCTCATTTGTGCCTGTTTTGGGTGTGAAGGCTCATTTACCATCTCAGCTGTCATTTTCTGGCATGGTGGCAGAGTTGTTGGTGCGTAATCAACAGAAATGTTCCCATCACATGTTGGGTGCAGCACACATGATGCATCAAAGCCTGGTGAATTTGCATTTCCTTGAAAGAGGGAGGGGTGGCTGTGCAAAAGCAGTTGGACAGCCGGACAGCTGGACACAGTCGGACAGCCGGACAGACTTTCCAAGGTACAGACTTTCTGAGATGAATCCTCAGAGTTGGATCCAACCTGGGCTTCCGCTTCCACAATCATGTTTACAAGGAAACCTTGGTAAAGAGCATCTGCAGCAAGTTGGCAATCAGTTTCCGTAGGCATTGAGTGCTGCTCCAGTTCCTGGTTGACTTGCTCAGTCTGGCCATCGGTTTGCGGATGATAAGTGGTCAAAGCGAGGGGTTTGATCCCCAGAAGTCAGTACAACTCACGAGTGAACTCTGCCACAAACTGAGGGCCACAGTCAGAAAGGAAAGCACCAGGAAGTCCATGTAATTTCCACACATGGTGGAGGTAGAGTCGGGTGGCACCAGGGCACTAACAGTGGTTTGAGTGGGAATGAAGTGAGCGCATTTTCCCACTGAATCAACTGTGCACATCACCACATCAAACCCATTCGACTCTGGCAACTCCACCACAAAGTCGATGCTGACAACATCCCAACAACTCTCTGGAACAGGAAGAGGGTGTAGCTCACCAATGGGTTTGCGATGAGGAATCTTGGTGTGTAAGCAAAGGTCACAAGTGTGACAATACTGACCAATGAGCCATGACATTTGTGGCCACCAATAATTCCATGAGGTCCAAGGTCTTCCAGTGTCCAGGATGACCAGCAATCTGTGAGTCATGGTGTTGGGATATGATGTGCCGGCAAAGGTCTGGGTCATTGGGGACGTAGATGCAATCCCTGAAATACAACAAGTCCTCTTTTTCAGCCCACTCTGCTGTATGCAAGGAAAGGGTGGATCCCTTCCTCAGTTCTTTAACAGCTCAGGCAACAACATCCTCATGGAAACTGCTACGGTTTGCATGACAAATGTCACATAGGATGTCCCACTCCTTGCCCTGGGGTGTGATGCCTTCCAGTGCCTGAATGGATAACAGGTCTGGCTGCAACAACACAATGTTTTGGTTGTCATCGCTGCCATCTCCATGGTCTGCATGTCGGGAGAGGGCATCGGTCTTTCCCATGCTGCAACCTGGACGGTGGTGCAAGGAGAAGTCAAATCTGGATAGATACAAGGACCAACAAGCTTGACGATGGTTCAATGTCTTGGCCATCATAAAGTACTCAAGATTCTTGTGATCCATCCAAATTTCCACCTTGTGTTGGGCACCCTTGAGGAAGTGTCACCACTCCTCAAGCACACACATTATCACCAATATCTCCTTGTCATGGATCTTGTAATTTCGCTCTACAGCACTAAGGCTTTTGGAGTAGAACGCAACAGGATGCCACTTCTGGTCCTCTGGAGACTGCTGAGACAACATGGCACCCGTCGCAAAGCCAGAACTGTTGGCTTCTACATGAAAAGGACGCAAATCATCAGCAAAGGTAAGAATGGGAGCAGAAGTGACCATCTCCTTAAGCTTCTTGAACACCTCCTGTTGTGCATTATCCCACCTCCATGCCTCCTTTCCTGTCAAGTTGAACACTGGTCATGCATGATGTGAGAAATCCTTGATCAAATGCCGATAGAAATTGATGAAGCCTAGGAAAGACTGCACCTCTTTCTTGTTTGTGGGCATCAGCCAAGCCGTGACGTCGTTCACCTTGATAACATACATCTCCACCTGACCCTCCAAGATAATCAGGCTGAGGTACTCAACCTTGGTCTTCTCAAACTTGCACTTGTCCTGATGAAGGTAAAGTTTGTACCATCAAAGCCATTCTAGGACAAGGCACATGATGCGACAGTGCTCTTCAACCATGCGAGTGAAGATGAGGATGTCATCGAGATAGATGCAAACAAAGCCTTTGAGGATGAGGTCATGGAAGATGTCATTCATCATGGTCTGAAAGGTGGCAGGACTATTAGTGAGGCCAAAGAACATGACAAGCAGTTCAAAAATACCATGGTTGGTACAAAAGGCTGCCTTCCACTCATCTCCTCACATTATTGTAGCCCCAACAGACGTCGAACTTGGTGAAATATTGGGCTCCATGGAGCTGGTTCACAAGTTCGGAGATGAGAGGTAATGGGTACCGATTTTTGACCGTGATGTTGTTGAGCCTTCTGTAGTCTTGAACTGGTCAAAGTGAGCCATCCTTCTTCTTGACAAAGAAAAAGGGAGAGGCCATGGGTGACTTCGATGGTCGAATACATCCAGAGGCCAGGTGCTCGTCAATGAACTGGTCAAGCTGTCACTGTTCTTCAGGAGAGAGAGGATAGACCTTGCAGGATGAAGGGGTTGCACCACTTCAAGTTGCGCTTGTACGTTGTTATCTTATCGCCATCCATATCTGGCAACAATTATTTCAAGTTCCGACGTTTTCGAACTGGCTGAAACCGATGAAATTGGGGGCATTCAAAGTTGAAACCAGGTTTGGAGGTTTTCGGGACAAAAAGCATTACAGTAAAAAATTCAAAACCGGATTCGAAACTGGCCCTCGAAACCGATTTCCCGTACTGTGAACTCCACTATTACATAGCTTAGCCTCCATATCAACTGTATCCGCAGTGCTAAACACAGGATTTTCAACCTCATCTTCTTCAAAGTCACCGTCACAAGAGAGTCTCATGTTCAGCGAGCTATCCACCAGTACCCATCCTGAAACTGAAGTGTCGCTATCCACGCTCTCCCTCGTCGTCGAGCACTGACTGCGAAAGCGAGTTACTATGGTTGCAGAACATGGACACACCAGCACCAACGTACGAACGCGGTCTGTATGTCCGACATTGGTATGCCATGGCAGCCATGCGTACGGATCAGGAGGGAAAAGGCCTTCAAATCCGAGACATATTGCTGACGGATTACTGTAAGGAAGGCTGTTTCAGACCAACGAAAACAGCTAAAATTCCACGATTTCGTATCGGGGTATACGCCGAACTTAGGAAATCCATTATATCTCCAGCTGGGCCTTGTGAGATGGCTTATTGGTTGTGCAGTGAATGTATCAAAGATAGCTTCTTAGCAAGGGAGATTCTTAAGGGGATAACACTGCTGGCCGGTTTTCACAGCAAGCGAGAGCGGGGTAGCCGTAGCACACTTGTTTTTACCTACGTATACGTGCTCATGTGCGTAGTACCGGAGCTGAGCGGGACCGCGATGGCAAACTATCCTATCTATGGGACTCCTATTGTCTGAAACATTTTGGGCATGGACTTGTAATATTCAGGTGATCCTTAGTTACGTAACACTGAAACAGGGTCGATCCCTCGGAGCACGAACATCTTTCCGGGGTCTCCAATGTTTAGAACTATGTTTCCAGACGGGAAGAGACGGGAAGTCATCCAATGATGCCAATCACCTACCACCAAACCTCAGGCATAAGTACTCAGTCACTGCGGTAAGTCTATAGACACCTGATGAATGTCCTTGTGGCAACTTGAGATCTACCGAAATCATGTATGTGTCATGTTTTCACTATGTAGCGGTTCACCGGGATGACCGTACACAACATCCAATAGAAAAAGTCGACTCAATGCTACACGCTGCCCGGGATAACTGCTCATTAAAGATCTACGCGAAAGCTATGTTACGATGTAGGAATCAGGTCAAGTTGTCATCAACAAAATGGATCTCTTATCATTCCTTAAAACAGATTAACCTGCTTGGACAGGGTTAAGCAAGCTACGAGAGAGGGGAAGGTGAGGCAGAGGAGAAGCAAAGAAACTTATTAAAGAACTGACCGGCGGGACTGGACGTTAGCTGACTGAGCGACAGTGTGCGAGAAGGTGGATCGAAAGTAGGCCGATGATCATATGAACCATGTAATTTGTGACGAGCAAGTTGAAAAATAAGGACAGAAATGAAAATGCGGTGAATATCTGGTTATTCAGCCTTCCCAATTAGATCAATGATCAGCGTAATGAAACTTGTTTGCTGTGCAAGAGAAACACTTGGACGCCGGCATTTATGTACATACGTTCAACCGCATCAAGGGCAGGTTCACAACTGCAACAAGTATCAGATCAAATTGAGGATGAAACGGGAGCTGCAGGTCGAAATGGGTAAACGGATATTATTCAGAGTATAAGAAAGGCTGCTCCTCTAGCAAGGGGTGCATCCTTCCCACTCCTCCCCGCCCCTTCCTCTGCGTGCTAGGCCACTGCAGCAAGCTGGTCTTATCTCCGCGTCACCAAGAACTGGATTCTTGCCAAGTTTGCTCCTCTCCGTTGACACAGGATGTCTTACCTCTTTGCGCTGGCCATGTACGCATTAACTCTCATTGTCTTCGCTAAGGGAACCGCAGGAAGGCCCTCCAGGATCGGATCACGACATGCACAGCCCCGTAACGCAGCATGGAATTTGACAGTGGCATATACCCCCCAAGATCTCAAGATGTGCGTATCGCCCAAGTGTAAGCCGTCGGAGATTTTCTAACATTTGCGAAAGGTGGAATTACTATAGTGCAGCTGATCCAACCCACGGCCGTGTCAAATACCTCGATCAGAAGCAAGCTGAGCTGGCGGGTCTGACCCAAGTCGTCAATGGGACTTTTGAGATGGGGGTAGACGATACTACGTCTCTGCCCCTAGACGCACCTCGTAATTCGTAAGTAATACGCGTTATATCAAGAAGTAAGACTCACAGCACAACATCTGCAGCGTCCGAATTAGCAGCCCAGACAACTTTAACGGTGGACTGTTTGTTGCCGATATCTTATTCATGCCTTACGGTTGCAGTGTTTGGCCCGCTTACTGGTAGGTGATAGCATTGTGACAATGGTTTTGACAGTAAATGATGTCTGAAGGTCTGTCGGTCCCAAATGGCCAAATGGCGGTAGGTCTGAATGCTTCTTATAAAGCATGCTCCTCATATTACTGCGGGCCAGGTGAAATCGACCTCATAGAAGGTGTGAATGAGGCAGCCACAAACCAGATAACGGTCCACACAAGTCAAGGTTGTACAATGACCCCGATGTCAGTAAAACCCCAAGGGACTCCATTGGGAACCGAATGCGCCAGCAGTGGCAGTAACAACGCCGGTTGTGCGTACTCAGACGGAAACACCCAGAGTTACGGGAAAGGATTCAACGAGGCCGGTGGCGGCGTGTTCATTCACTTATGGGACAGCACCGGGATCCGAATGTGGTTTTTTCCTCGGGGGCAAATCCCCCAGGATATAACCGCTGGAACTCCTGACTCGTCCACCTGGGGACCGCCGATAGCATCGTTTGGGAGTGGGAGTTGCGATATGAGTCACTTCCATGATCATGTGCTGACTTTCGACATCACTTTGTGCGGTGACTGGGCTGAAGCTGCTTATGGCAATGGATGTCCTGGAACATGTGCATCTGCGGTTATGGATCCTACTAATTTTCAAAGTAAGTCAGTCATTTATTGAGCTGGAAGCTGGATTGACTTACTGGAATCTGTAGCTGCGAAGTGGGGTGTTAAGTCAATCAAAGTGTACAATTAGCTATACTCAGTGTAGGGATCGTACATAGTTTTGAAATTAGGACAACTGTTGAATGACAGTCTGGTTTGAAATTTCTTCGGGTTTAGCCGAGTGTTCATTTGATTGATCCTCTTCCCGTTTTCATGAATTCCGAGCCACAACTCCCGGTATCCGACAATGCTTCACCAGTATGGCCCAGAAGAACCTCCAGAGTACGCTCTATGTGTCTATAAGTTCTTAAGACTCTTCATCTAATCTGGATTGACACAGGCTTGTGCCAACTGCAGGTGAGACTTCCATCGCGAAAGTGAGAAATACTCTGAATGTCAGCAAAGACGGGATAAAATCCGATGCGATGGGTCAAGGTACGTGACTTTTCGTGTCGACGAGAATGATTTGTATTTATATCGAGCTTTCTTATCCAGGCCGTGTACCGGATGTACTAAGAAAGGTTACGCAGCCGATCAATGCATTGATGGTTGTGATCCTTGCCGACGCGCTCGTGTTCGCTGTGAAGGTGGGAAACCGTGTCAAAGATGTAGAGATATGCAGGTGGAGTGTTCGGAGGAGATAGTAACGGTTATGCCTACTACACGACAGGAGTTTCCCGTCGCATCCGTAAAGCCACCCCGAGCCAATGGGACTGATCGAGCTAAACTTGCATGTACGAATTGCCGGAGAGACAACAAAAAAGTGAGGATTGCACTCCATATATTTCATCTACGTCTGATCTGAGCCCTTCATATCGCAGTGTGACGATCAGCGTCCCTGTGCGCGTTGTGTGGCCCGTTCCGAGGAATGCATTCACGTAGGACGAGGTCCGAAGCTTGTGAAGCTGAGATGCGAAAATTGTAGGCAGGATAATAAGCGATGTGAGGATGCGAGACCGTGTAAATTTTGTGTCGATGGCCAAAAGCAGTGCATTACTCAACCGAGGAGAGGTAGGGGGCATGGGACGCGTGTCAAAGCGGTGAGTACGCTCATTATTCTTCTCGTGGATACTGACCGATAACTCGTGCGTCTTGTTAGGCATGTGTAAGTTGCAGGAAAGTAATTTTTACCCTTCTATCAACTTTATCTGCTGAATCTATTATATTTCCTTTCTGACAGACGTGATAAAATACGATGCGACGGAGTAAGGTAATTGCATCTCACGATTTCACTCAGCCTACCAGGTTGAAGCTCCCTCAGGCCATGCGCGTCATGTGTACGGAAAGGTTATGAGTGCATCGAGCGTGCCTGCAAAGCATGTGCAAGGGAAGGCTTGGCAGCAGAATGCACACACAGGAAAATGATTAACGAAGGAACGTCTGAAAACCCAGGTAGATGGTGTCCAAATACTGTTTCGACCTTTCCCTTATCTCTTTTCAGAAGAGCTGGACCCTGGCCATAGCAAGCCTCAAGCACTTCCGCCTACTGATGATTACCAACCACCACCAGCGCAACCCCCACCTCTACAAATGACGCAACATCATTTGCATTCACTTCCTAATGCCCATCCTTATGCAATGTACGACCCGAGCCACGCCGGTTCTGGACCTGTTTCTCAGTATTATTACACTCATCAACAGCACATGATGGGCCCCGGACAACCACCACCTATGATGCAACCCTATATCCCCGACCAACAAACCACCTATTTTCCCATTATCGATCCCAATATTGACGACACGAGCCCTTCCAATAGTTCGATGCCATAATTTTTTTGGGTTCCATTAAGCCTGTTTCACTTGTATTCCGTTGTGGGATCATGTAATAAAATAGTTTGTTTGTACATGAAGCCATTGTCCTGTCGGACATTCAACGAAGGTGTGAGCGCGTTTATTGATTTACTTTGTTCAACATGAATTTTTTACTGTAACTGACGATATTGACTCAACATTCCTTCTACTTTTCATTGTAACATGAGTGATCCTCTATCATCTCCAGGACGGTACTTGTCCAAACTTTGGCTCGACATCTCCGTCAACTGATTCTATTTTAAAAGACCGGCGGTCAAAATTACTTATATGGAAAGACAAAAGGTAAACGGCTTGCATTGTTCTGGCAGTGTCGGTCTTCAGAAGAAGCGAAAGATGGTGCATGTGGTCGAGTACGTGAATTTGGTGATCACTTCAGCTGTTATATGTTGACTCCGAACAAGCGATTCCCCGAATTCTGATTATACACCTACAACACAGACCAACTCCACGTCGACTGGAATCACTGAAGGCTCAATGAAGCCGCCATCAAAGGTGCTGGTTAGATATCATCCGCTTTTGGTGTCAGTCTCATTGCTTCAATAGGGGTCAGTTAGTAAAGGGCCAAAAAAGATCGACTTTCAGTGAGTTTGTCTCCTATACATGTGGAATTGCGCGACATTTACCCATCATGTTCTCATAGCCTACCAGGACCAGCCCCGAAACCTATTCAACCCGATAATGAAGACACGGATGCGACCAAGGCTTCACTCTCCGAACAACCCAAGAAACCTTCCCACAACCGCTCTACTTCCTCCATCAGCTCCCTTGCTCGTGTTGTTCAGAAAGTAGTTACATCCTCGTCTGCGCCCACAAAGCCTTCATCGGTCAAAGTTGCCAAACCATCATCGTCCAGGTGAGTCCTCAATTCTGGTGCATTGACCTGAATCACATTCTCGTTCTAAAGACGTACTGCGACGCCTGAGACTGAGATGGACGACAATGTATCCATCGCAGATTCTGTTGTGACCATTAGCGTCGGCAAAATTAGGCGCACTGAAACAGAGCGCATTGAATATTTTCGAAATCAGTCGGAATGTAGCACGCTGGAGCCTCATCGGGCTCTTTGCACCAGATGTAACAAGTTTGTCAATCTGGGCCGCAACCAGACGTATGCCGTCCGCCCTTGGGAAACCCATAGGACTAAATGTGATCAACAAATTCCGAGCTCCAACACGTGCGCGTCTGTGATTAAAAACTGTGCTCCAATCTCATTTTCCTCCGTGTCTAATAGCAAAGGATCAGATATCCGTTTACAGAGTGAACTAGGTGACGAGGAAGGCGATGACGCATCTACGGTCGATCCCTCAGCGTCCTGTCGTGCTCTACGCAAAACACTGGCGGAAAGAAAAGCCATCCTGGATGCTGATTCTCGGGTGACAGTCGTAAAGTCAGATGAAGTCAAGTGCCGAAAATGCGAGAAATGGATCCGTCTCTCAAGCACAATTGAGTATGCGCTTGGAAATTGGAACAAGCACGCGTTGAGTTGTTGTGATGCAGTGTATGTTTTTTGACATCCTGACACTGTAGAACCTCTTTTGAAGATCTTTTTTAAAACCAGGCCGAGCAGTCGTGTTGCCACTGCGACAAGAAAATTGCACCTTGTCAACGATTCCCAGGCCAAGTCATTCGGTGTTCATAATGTACAGTGCGGCTCCTGCGACTCCAATGTCGATTTAGGTCAAGAAATTGATTACGACCTGTCAAAATGGGAGGAGCACAAGTCCCAATGCCACGCGTAAGTTCTTATATTGCTGTCTGGTCACCACTCTGACTTTTCCTGATGCAGTATGAAGCCCATGACAAACATGACTGACACTTCTCCCGATTTGAAATCAGGTGCTTCCAATACCGAACCTGTGCTGTCGTCTGACCGCCCTCCCCGTTCGTCTGCCTCCACGGAGACTACACTCGTAGCCTCTGATCCAACCCAACCATCTCCGGTTCTAGGTACTAAACGTATACGAGATGAGCCTGATTTACCAGCCGGTGACCCAGATGTGAGGCCGTCCAATCGTCCGCGGTCCGAAACGTATGTGCCACCGGAGAAAGAAGCGCCTGGTCCCATGGGCTGGTTCTTGCTCCCGTTCAAAGCGTTCTTGCAAGGATTCCGGGAGAGTCTTCATGATATATAAGAGTTGTTTTTTGGTCTAATTTAATTACCCCCTTCTTTTCGACCTATTATACGATGGTCAGTGGTAGAGCATCTTCGTTGAATGCTTGTGCTTGTTTAGTATGTACAACTTTACTTAGCCCTAATTTGGGTGTCAGACATGTCAACACCAAAATGCCTCTACCTCATAAAGTCTTCGAACAACTGAAGCAACTCATTCCTCCTTTGAATGGCTCTCTACATAAGGGTCAATCTGGTGAGCCTTTTGAATCTATTGACCCAGAATAGGATACGTATACCTCGCTCAGGCCGTGTAGGCGTCCTTGGTGGTGCGCTTGAGTAAGTGCCCAGCAGTCATTGCTAGGGGAAATATGAATGAGGATGGGTCGATTGCCTATCAGTTACACTGGCGCGCCGTATTTCGCAGCCATAGCAGCATTGAGATTTGTAAGTTCTCCTCGCACTACTTCAACTTGCTACCGACATACACTGTCTAGGGTGCAGATCTCTCACATGTAATCTGCTCTCCGACTGCCGCTAGCGCTATCAAGTCCTACTCTCCTGATCTGATCGTCCACCCAATCCTCCGCGAAGAATCGTAAACAGACGCATCAATTGTCGCAGCCTCAGTACTGATTCCTCCACTTCTGTAGGACCCATGAACAAGTGAAGCCCGCACTGGAGTCCTTGCTTTCCCGCCTCCATGTTCTCATCATAGGACCTGGACTGGGACGCGAGCCATACATGGAATCATTTGCCAGCATGGCACTCTCTCTTGCCCGCTCACAAGGGATGTTTATTGTCCTGGATGCCGATGCTCTTTGGATGATCGGTAAAGACTTATCTCTGATCAAGGGATATCGGCGTGCGGTAGTCACTCCCAATGTCGTGGAGTTCAAGCGTTTGAGCGAACAAGTTGGGGTTGATCCCCGTACGCCTGCAGCGAGAAGGGCAGGGTTGGTTTCAAAAGAGCTCGGCGGAGTTACGGTATTACAGAAAGGAGCAAAGGACATTATTTCGGTCGATTCCATGGGTATTACAGCAAACCTCAAAGAAAGTAGATTGGAAAATGTCAACGAGCAGAAGGAGAAGGCAGAGGAGACCATTGAGATTGATGTTGAAGGCGGCCTTAAAAGGTGTGGAGGGCAAGGCGATGTTCTCAGTGGCTGTGTGGGGACATTCCTTGCATGGGGTAAATGTTACGAAGATGGAGCATTTGGGCGAGTGTGCTCTATTACTACACCGGTCTATATTGACGTCATGGAATGCAGCAATATATCCAAGAACCCAGATATCACCGTTTCACGAATGCCACTGTTGGCTGCCGTCGCTGGAAGTATAGTGACACGAACCACTAGCAAGCGCGCATTTTCCAAGGAGGGTCGAGGTGTTGTAACGGAGGATATGATCCCAGAAATTGGACGAGCGTTTGCTGAGGTTTTCGGAGAAGATGTGCAAGGGAAGGATAAGGTTAAATTGTAAAAAAGCTAGGTACGTAACATTCTCACCTACAACTTCAAAGAAGTGCCTCGCACAGTGCATGGAGGATAACTTTGCAAAATATCTCAACGAGCGAAACATTTGGCAAGTTGCAGACCGCGCGCTGTGTGTCTATCGCATGCCGTCGCCTCATCACTGGTGATAGAGTGTCTGTAGTTTTGTCGTCATTTTCCGCCTGCCTACTTGTCCTTAGGCCACAGACTTGGGGACTCGCGTTCTGGTACCTGGCGGCAATTCGCCGTACGTGTTCCACTCTTTCATTTGTTTTTCAACCTCTATTTGGAGAACCTCTGTGGAGATGAGTTACAATCGTGTGTTGGGCCTGACATGCCAGTGCCTGCTGAAACCTGTCTGTAACCCTTGCCAAGATAAAGAACGAGTTCGGAAAAGTAATAATCGGCATACGTCTACATTGCGCTAATTCAGCAACCCTTGCTAAGCATTCTACATTCCTCTGTTATTGTTTCCATTTGTGTTCCTTGGGCTAGCCGGGATGGGTGTGTTACTGGTGAATGTCATTTTGAGTGTGTTGAAAGGATAAGTTACAAGTCTGCGCACCGTGATTACAGTTGGCTGGTCTGTTCCTAAGAATTCTTTCAACTTGCTCAACTCTAAGGCGACCTCGATTAAACCCTTCAAGCCTTCGGCAGTATCCCGAGCAAGCTCCGCAGACCCCACCTCAGCAGGTACATAGCGCTCCACGTACATCCTAACGGTCGCCCCTTGACTTCCAGTTCCGCTAAGCCTGAACACAACCCGCGAGCCGTCGGTGAAGGTTATAACTTGACCCTGGTTAGAGGTCTTAGTGCCATCAGTTGGATCGATGTACTCGAAGTTGGAAAGACTCGAAACAGTAAATGTGCTCGAGGTTAATTCGGATCTGTATACGGTACCGGATTTCAGCTTGTCGTTGATATGCGCCACGAGGGCATTGGCGCCCTCGGAAGAAACTTCTTCGTAATCATATCGACTGAAGAAAGATCGGCCATATGTGTCATAATGATCTTGCAAGAGTTCCTTGATGCCAAAGACTTTGCTATGTTTTTCACTAGCAGCGGCGATAATATTCAGCCATGCTGTACTGGTAATTCAGTAAATATTTCAGAAGGTAGTCGAAAAACTTGCCGATAACGGCCCACAGTCCGTCCTTTTCGCGGATATGGTCAGAGCCGGTGCCGAAGGACTCCTCACCGCAGATGGACAACATCTTGTTATCCATCAAATTCCCGAAGAACTTCCAACCTGTTATAATCGTATATTGAGATTTTGATGAAGACAATCACTACAAAATCTTACCAGTGGGTACCTCGTAAAACTCATACCCTTTCGCCTTTGCAACTTGGTCAATGGCTTTGCTTGTTGGCATACTCCTTGCCAAGCCTTTGATTTTTGGGTTTCTGTCCCTGAAGTACGGAATAACATCGGAGGCCCAATGGGCGATAATCGCGACGGAATCAGATGGTGTCACAAACGCGCCGGTCCCATAGATCATATTCCTATCACCGTCACCATCGCTAGCGGCTCCAAACTCAATGCCGTTCCTCTCGACAGCGTCAACGAGAGAATGAGCATAAGTCAGGTTGGGATCGGGGTGTCCTCCACCGAAGTCAGGGAGTGGAGTACAATTTTGAATGGAGGTCTCGGGAAGGCCGAGGAGAGAGATAAGAATTTCACGGGCATACGGGCCCGTGACGCCATGCAAACCGTCGAATAATACATGAAAATCAGACTTATGGGAAGCGAGGAATTTCTTGATCTTCGGGAAGTCGAAAATTCCCTTCAATAACTCACAATAGTCTGCAACAGGATCGATAATGGAAACCTGACTAGAGCCGTAGTCGAAATCTCCAATTTTAGAAAGATCGACCTGATGAGGTGTCAACCTGCGTCGGTTATAGGGGAGTTTGATTTGCTTACGGGGGGTGCCTCGAGAATCTTGTATTGCTGAACAGTTTTGGTCTTTTCATAAATCCTATTGGTAACGCTCTCCGGAGCGGGACCACCATTTGATACATTATATTTGATACCAAAATCTTTGTCGGGCCCTCCGGCATTGTGGCTAGCTGTCAAAAGGATACCACCGTCTGCTCCATATTTACGGATAATATGAGAGGCAGCAGGCGTTGACAGAATTGCATCTTTTCCTACAATGAACTTCTTGACGCCATTCGCGGAACCGATTTTCAGAATAGTCTGCGCCGTCTCTGGGGTGAAAAAGCGGCCGTCTCCACCCAGCACCAACGTGCTTGGTTTAGCCGACTCGAAGGAGTCGAAGATAGCTTGAATGAAGTTTTCGGTGTAATTCTAGTACAAGATGTCAGCATGTCATCATCGGTGGTATAGATCAATCATAAAACCTCTTGTTGGAACACCTTAACCCTGTATCGTCGCTATCAGGCCATCGTGGCGATCATCGCAATTATGAAATCGCTAACCTTTTCCTCAGACCAGAAGTGCCGGGCTTTTGGCCTTCATATGGCTTAGTAGAAACATCCTTGACTGGAAAGGTCATCGATTGTAAGATTTGCTTGAAGACTCGGATTCGGAAGATGACGGTCTGTAGCAAAGAATTTCAAGGTACCCTGTCCAATTCTGTCGATGATGTCATAAAGGCCACGTGAGGACACGAATTTTTGTTGAGGGACCTTCTGCAGCCTACTCTAGATCTCCTCTTGACTCTGCAGCTCTTCGAGCTGCCCTAGCCTCTGTGGCCCATTGCTCTTACGCGCGCAATTAATCATGATCGTGGGAGCGTCACTGATTTCAGGACCCATCTTCGGCTTGAATTCAGCTACTTCTCACTGAGGCCTTCTACTTTCTCGAGCGAGTGATTAGTCGGAATCGGATAGAAGACCTAGTACTAGTAGCTCGATGGCTTTAATCTTGCTTCCTGGACACTTGTACTGTGATTCTTCTGCGCGCGAGTAGTGCATCCTATCTAATCGACCTGCTGCAGCCGTTTAAAGCTCCTTACAGTTCTTAGGGGCGGAGCGACTCGGACTAGTATCGAACTCTACATGATCAACCGAGTCATTCGCATTGGAAAACCGGCTAAAGATCCACCTGTGGTTGGCAAAAAACACGATTGAAGCACTAGGGATTCTGGACCACAGCTCTTATCTGGTGAGGCTACGCCATCCTTCTTTGCAATTTGGGCCAGGTATGAGGGAACTTGTAGCCACGGTTGATCAAAGTTTCACGCCACGAATCTCATGTGGGACGCCTACCACCCGTGACTTCTCTGACTGTCTGGGAAGATATCCGTGTGCCTTGACCTGGTGCTTATGTCTCCTTCCTGGGTCGCTGAACATCTTGCCACATAAGTAGCGGCACTGAAGCGGTGTAGCACCCGTGCTGAACGCAATCAAAATAAAGGGAACGAATGGTACAGCAAATTGAACTTACTGTGTTGTTTCATGGACCTGCAGCGCAGTTTTCTAAGTTTGACAGCATGAGTAAAAACACGAAGAAAGCCATCGCAATTTTTACCTGTGAAAATGCTTTTGGACAATAACTGCAAAAATGGCGCCTAGATGAAGACTCAGTGGTCAAGAGACGTGCCGTGCAAACGCATGATACTGACTTGATATCGAGGTGAGTTGCTTCTATGTGTCGTTTCATGGCTTGTTTTCCAGACCGGTAAGTGCAGCAGGTGCCTTTATCTTTTACTCCCAAGCATACGTAATATGGCCCACCAGGGTCTTCGACTTCTTTGGCCAGCTCCTGCCAAGCGTCTTTAGACGGAGACACTTGAAATTGTTTATCATGGATATCTCTATTCTTGGAGGTTTGGGATCTCTTCGACCTTGGTGTTCGCAGTATTCCTGACGTCCTTTCAAGTGCAGGATGAGTTGAAGAAAGGGTGTCTTGATGCTGAGGAGTAGAGTCTGTGCTAGGACGAGAATCGGAGCCGACACTTGGATGGCATCAATAATCATGATCCCCCTCGGTTTCAGATCAACTTACCTGCTGCTTTCCAGAGAGCGACTCACTACGCTACAGAAATCGAAATAGAGGATACGATTAACGGTGAAAAAAATGTTTCTTACTCGACGCTGTTCGCACGGGAGGTCCGGCTCTCGTTATCTAAAGGCGCGGTAAATGGGTAGTTCGAGCGATCTAGGATGAAATTGGGCGTGAAGGAGCGCCGAGAGCTCAGATCCATGTACAAGCATGGTTCTAGGTGCATTTTTGAAGCTGGCTCAATTTGCGGCCATGCAAAAGTCGCTGTCGGTAAATTCAACACGGACAAAATGGGCGGCAATGCAGATCGATCTGTCGGACAAGGATATCGCCCCAGTGGCGAGGGACCGCTATATGCTCAAATTAGGGACGATACATGAAAAAAAGAAGTTCAAGTACCATAATTGTTGCGGAAATGCTTCTTGGAAGGAAGGTAGGCTGACGGTAGAGGAACTCGGTGAAGGTTCTCGACTAAAACCAAACTTACCTATCCGTCACTGTGCCCCCTCCAGTTGTTTGGTCGTGGAGGGTTGTGCTAGAAAGGTCGGGCGGCATCATGAGTCCGCTAGTGTGGCGCAGGTTGATATTCCTGTCGTATCTGTTCCCAGCACTCTGCCCATGAAGAGACATATCACAATACGCATGGGGAGATGTTTCTGTATATTTGACTGGCCTGTGGAATTCAAGGTACGCAGGGACGATAGCGTGGCGTCAGCGTCTTAGGATTTTACGAAACTTGGCAGTTATGATTCCAGGAGGGAAATCCGAGTCGGAGAGAGCAAAGCGACAACCTTTGAGGGCTCTGACACGGTTTAGGACTTCCGTAAATGGTGGTCCCATGGTGGCGTAGTATGTAGCAAATCAGAACGAATACTTACATGTCACTCCGCTGGTTGTTGTTGGCAGGGAGAAAGATTTTACTAGGCGGAGGGGATCCTGGCGGGGTATCCGCCCAAGAGCAATAGACTTTCTTTCTGTGGTTGAGAGAAAGAAGAGGTTTATTCACCATGTCGGGGTTCAGATCTCAGAAGGTAAGCTGTGGCAAGACATATTTTGACCTATCTAAGGCTCTGTATGTCGATCAACATCGGAATAATCACTGAGTGCTCATAGGTGGGCCTCGGAAGGCAGGCAAGTATAGGCTGATCACTGTATGTGCGATCATCCATCTATTGTAGCCTCAATAGTAGTTAATTTTGATTTGACAGAGGCGCGAATACAAAGTCCGCGCTTCACGCACGTTCCAAAGCTGGGCATCATTGTACTTGTGGTGTCGTTTCCTCACGCCCACAACACGCCCACAAATGAAATGTGATCCCATATTCCTCAACCTTGTTGCGTTCGAAATGAGACCGGGTTTAAGCACACATAAGAAGAGTACTCTGAAAAATATATTGTAACAACGAAGAAGCAACTGATCGAATGAAATAAGTAATGGATTGCCAGCAGATGATCATGGAGAAACATGGATAATCATTAAAAAAGGTGACGAGTCTCCTAAATAACAGTGGATTTTGCTGCCGATGCAGAACATCGTCAGTGGACATTACGGTACACAGTCTCAAGCCAATGTTATAAACCTGGTAAGCAAATGCCAGCTCGGCTTGTATTGTTTGGGTTGGAGTCGTATCACGCACTACCAGCAGCTTCCAGAAATACGACCTCTTCTTTCATGCGGATCGTTACTGAAGGAAGACTCTCACCATAAGTCACCCGTCCGTGGCGGTACTCTCGGATAGGATGTTTGTGGATGCACTACATGCAGATATATCAAAGATATATTGCCTTATATTTGTGACCATCTGACAAAGGGCCTACAAGAACACTGGCAGGACCCCCAACAATCCCCCAAAATGCCTGATCCCTATCCGGATAAAAATTGGGCAAAAAATTACCAACCAGGTGAATGTCCGGATAAGGATTGGTTTGCGGGCTGCACCAGCTGCACCCCTGATCCAGCCCGGATAAAAATGGGAGGGATGGCGAACCCATAGATATTACTTACTAATACGTATACAAAACAGTATCCCAAGGAGCTTCTTGCCTGTCCGAATCTGCATCTTTCTCATGCATATGTCCAAACCCCAAAATGGACATCAAATATGTGATGGTGCACCACCACCATTTGACGAAGAGCAGTGGATTGGAAGAGGGAAGAAATTTCCTTCTGATCTTTCCAGACTTAGAGGGTTACTGTGAACAGAAGCTGTCCATACCAAAAAGTTCTTACACATATGCTTTCCCAGATCAAGAGATTACAGTCTTTTGGTTCAATAGTAGCAGTCAAACATCATGCATCAGGATTCAACGAAAGGTCGATTCAGCGGAGATTCAAACGGGATTCCTTCTTTTTTTTGAATCGTTGAATCGCCTCCGGAATCGCTTCAACTTTTTGCGATTCACTTGGCGACGATCCAACTCTCCCTTACACGGATCAAATTATCTTACATAATGAGAGTCGACTCAGATAGCTGTTTGTGAAAAAATTAACGGTCAGAGTACACAGCCGATTCCAGCTGTTACTGAAACGATAGACGCTCACAAAACTTTGTGTTTGCTCTGATTCGAACAAACAAAGCCCTGGTTAGGAAGCTCTCGTTGGAAGGCCCGTTCATGTAATACATCAAGCCGCAGCAGAAAGAAGTTGTGGATCTTCACATGAATCGTCGCTTGAATCAACTCCTGGATCGTTATCTTTGACCACTAATGTCCTCACCAGACATATTTCAAAGTTTCTGATTGTTATGAAGGTACTGAGGTCAAGACAGAAAACAGCAGGTGGGGCTGAAGAGGACGGTGATAAGTAGAGCATGTTCTATCTAGTTATTTTACATATCTGCAATTTTTTGCAATGTCTGATCCCATGTGCGCTCTGAAATCGCTCAAAAATTACATTGTTACAATATTAAGTGAGGGGTGGTTATGTCAGCATGTCCCCGTGACCCCGAACAGTGCTCAGTGTAGAGTCTGGACGACGTTAGCGCCGCTGACTCCTGAGCTGAGCATGTTACCAAACGGTCCTCAAGCATCGTTAGACCTTACTCATGTTGTTTGTGCGTTCCTGCTCTTTCAAATGTATTCTCTGCTCATTCAAGTCACCGCGTAGATGACGACACGTCGCTCTTTTCATTATTCTTGGCTATCATCACCCTGAGCCCTATTTTCCTCATGGTATGACTTACACCTTTCTCTAAGACCTATGTCGGAGCTCAGGAACACCGTTAGGCCTCATATGCGGCTCTTTCAGTGCAAACGCGTGAACTACTTATCGTCGTGATGTGGGCGGGGCAACTGGCGGGCGAATTGCTCAACTGGATTATCAAACGTGCTACCAAGCAAGATAGGCCTATTCGTGGGTGTCTTGGAATAACACGTGTTCCACTAATCTCATCTCAATTTCCGAGTTCAGAGAGCATTGGGAACGGATATGGATTTCCATCATCGCATAGCCAGTTCATGGCTTACTTTTCATCTTTCTTGATCTGTCATCTCTATTTCCGGCATAGATTCTCTTCGACTGGCTCAGTTATTTTGGATAATACATGGCGGCTTGCTGTATATACCTTTCTTCTGGTATGGACAGGAATTGTAGCGTTTTCAAGGTTTGAAATTGCATCCCGATCGTTATATCTGTTTATATGCTAATGTGTGCCTAGGTACTATCTCGGATACCATAATGCAAACCAGATTTTGTGGGGCATCGGCATTGGTGCTATTCTCGGAATATCCGTATACATATGTGCCGACCTCATACCCAGACATCGTCCGGCGTCGATTCTTGGAAGGATGAAAAGATTTCTGCTATGTAACCCTATCTCAACATGGCTGCAGATCCGAGATGGCTGGGCTGTATGGGTAGATGGAGGTCGCGAAGGTGAGTGGATTAGATGGAAGGCCGAGTGGAGGAAACAGTGGCTTGTTGAAGAAAAACGTTCACGTTGATGCCGGACATCGCACGAAACGCTCGTTGCCATCCTTTTACTTCAGCATGCGTGTGTGGCATTAGGTCTCGCCAACCACTGCATTCATTACTGCAACATTGCACCGCCCTGTCTACCATATATCACAATTGCAAGCCAGCCTAGGCTGTTCTCCTGCTCATGAAACAACCCCTCCTGAAGTCTCCCGTGCACTTTGGGTCTTCATCTGCAGAGATAAACCATGTTGACCCTGAAAGGATCTTTTAGTGAGCCGCGACCAAACCTGATCACTTTCATGTGAGTAACACCAAAGTTTGTATTGAAGTAATTAGGCTCTAATAATTAGCATGTCATGTCTAGGGTTGGAAGCATGGTCGAGCAGGGCGTACTGTTGATCAGCTGTTCTTGAGGCACAGATCAGTCAGTAACATCAGTTGTTGTACGACGGAAGCGCCAGGTAAGAAGTCACTCATTCTAATTTAGAACGGGTCGTGTTGAGCATTTCTACCCTGTGTCATTGATAGTTTCAGCCGAAGATACCCTGTGGCCGCCTTTCTCATCGGAAATGCACCGGCTGAATATAAATAACCATGGAGCTAATGACAGAAATTTTATCGGAGCACTCAACGAAAATTTGCGAACGGTCGGATGGTAGATCCCAGGTTATAAGGCCGTTAGTATAAACGACAACCAACGGTGTCGTACAACGGATGGTTACGCAAAGATACACACCTCTCCATTGATATGGCTCTCCGGGCAGAACTTCCTCCGCAGAACACTACAGTCTGAGTCTTTGCCCGCCCGCGGACCTGAACAGTGCGGTGTGAGTCCACCATGTCCTAATGTGGCTTTCGCTTTTTCCTAGCCCTGAGTTGGATTATATGTGGTACTTATATCGGAAAGACGAAATATGTGATTCCTTCAAGGAAGAATAGGCCTTTAAATCTTTATTTGCAATACTGATCGATTTCGATTTGATTTCGATTGTATCATTCGTCAGAATGCGGTGGATGAGGGTAAATATATGTGATGTAAACAGGCTTTTACTCTCGTAGAGGTGAAACGTGCATTCATCCACTCCGTTATATGTACTGACCCACCGTTTTGCAGTTTCATGAAGTTTGCACCGGCTCCCTATGCGACAGATCGAAATCACCGCTTTCGGGTAGCGCTGGGAAATAATTCATTCTTACATAATGGTTAGTAACGTTCTGTTATCTGATTATCTTCTCACTTGATAAGTTCGGTTGGCAAATGGCCCCGTTTCGCTTCCTCATACCCCTTCGTTCAATGTCCCTAACGGCGAATACCTCTGCAGCACCTCTTCAAGTTTTAGATACAGTTAAATCCTTCCGAGAATGGCGGAAAAAGGCTTACGAGGAGCGGAAATCTGTCGGTTTTGTTGCAACAATGGGTGCATTACACGAGGGCCATCTTTCACTAGGTATTATCCCACCCTTCCGGTCATACGGCAAGTAGAGTATTTAATTTTCTTGAAGTAAGGCGCTCTTTGACTGAAAACGATCTGACGGTCTTGTCCATCTTCGTCAACCCCGCGCAATTTGCTCCTTCCGAAGACCTTGCAAGCTACCCTCGTACTCTGCCTGAAGACCTTAGAGTTCTTAAAGCGCTCTCCGTGTCCGTTCCAGACTCATCTTCACCTGAACTTTCTGTGACGCGTACGGCGTCAGCAGTATTCCTACCCACTGCGTCGGAAATGTACCCTTCTGGGATCAGTCAGGATGTAGATGTTCAGAGAGGTACCTTTGTGGAGGTTAAAGGATATGGTCATCAAATGGAAGGCCGAAGTCGGCCTACCTTCTTTAGAGGTGTTGCAACTGTGGTGACAAAACTCTTCAATGTCATAGAAGTAAGCCATGTTTACTTCGAGATGCATTCATTCCAATGATCCTCAATTTAGCCAACCAACACGTATTTTGGTCAAAAGGACATACAACAAGCACTGTTACTCCGGCGCCTTTGCAAAGATATTCTACTCTCACACCCAGATCCTGAACACCTCCATATAGTTCCTACAGCCCGTGATCCCTCCGGTTTGGCACTCTCTTCGCGAAATACATACCTTACCTCAGACGGACGGAAGGTTGCCCCGACGTTATACCAAGCCTTGAAAGCAGCCGACAATGCCTGGAAGAACGGACGTACGAAAGAGGAGTGTATCGAAGCCGCAACGAAAGTATTCGAAAGCAGTAAGAGAAAAGCGCAATCGGAAGGGTTGGACGTAGATATGCGCTTGGATTATGTGGAACTTAATGATTCCCGAACTTTCGATGTGCTGGACGCGGACGCAAGGAATAATGGGATCGATTCTGACCCAGTCATCCTGAGCGGTGCATTATGGGTGGATAAAACGAGATTGATCGATAATATTATCCTTGATGATAAGAATAGAATTCTTGGATGACAGTTCCGTTGCCGTTGTCCTCTTCAGGTTTTCCTGTCAGCAAACTTCGAAGCAAAATGCGTCGACATTGCTTCATTACTATTGCTGTCAGGATGTTAACAAATCAAACCTATGACCCGCTGCTCATCTCCAACAAGGCTTCTATACTCTTCCCTAAGTCACCGCCGTTTGCCTCCAAGACCCACTCTATGACCTCTCGATCCATTCCCGGGAATATCTGCACCAGCGTTTCTCGAGAGGCCACTTCCGCCTGTTCGGTTGCAGCATCAATCTGGGCCTGCACACCTGCCAGGTCCAAATTTGGCGTTGGAGTCCGAGATATATGCCCTTCTGCACCCACTAATGATTGAATACGAGGCGGCAGAGTTGATGGTGACAATAGCTGCTGAGAGGGGCCCATAGCAAGCGGTTGGTTCATATATGGTCCTGTCCGCGAAGGAGTGTCCTCCGGGGAAAAACCCAGGGGACCTCCAGGTGAGCCAGAGTACAACGAGGATGGTATTCTTCTCACTCGCGGCTTATATGGTGTCTGGATTGGGGGAGAATGTGCCTCATCGGCAGTATGCGGCGTCTGTGGCCCATGATGTCCAGACGATCCGGATTGTGGTTGTGGCGACCACCCGCCATCGGGATGTGCCCAGTGTGACACAGAGGGTGATCCTGCTCGCGACTGTTCAGCTCGTTGCTCCCGCCCAAGCTCGAACGGAGCAAAAGGTCCAGGCAAATACGTGAGTTTCTCTTCCGCTTCATCGAGTGCATCACTGAAGATGCGGCCAATGGCGTTTAGAGGTTTGGATATTGTGTCACCGGTCTTTTGAAGAAGCCTCTTGGCATCACCCGAAAGGGTCTGCATTGGAGCAGCTATGGAAAGGGGCTGAGCAGACTCTTCGCCGGCGTGGGGGGACATGTTAGCGTGTTTGATGCGAATATTGGGTGTTGCATTAGGGGTGGACGGGGAGTTGGGGTCTGAGTTGGGAAGGGATTGAATGGCATCTTCAACGTTCCTTCCATGCGAAACGCATCAGCGTCAGGGCAAGACATAAATTAAGTTGGAAATACTTCTCGAATTCCTCTTTGTCGATGTTGGAAAGTGATGTGTGATCCATCGTTTCGATGAAAGAAACGGCGCCCATCTAACACGTGCAACATCAGTCAAGCTGCTCTATCGAAGGAACAGGGCACTGTACAAGACTTGAAAGATAATACCCAGCCTCACTCTGCAATTTTCCGGGGTTGCGAAACCTGTTGATGAACCTGAAAAGAAGTAAGGAAGATGGTGCACGGATCCGTGATATGTGTCCTCACTCAACGTTCGAGAGAAGATGATCTGGGTTGGCTTTCAATACTACAAAGATGAGAATAGGGACGAAAGAATCTGCGCCCTCTTCCTTCTGCAGATGCCGAATTAGGCCTGTATCAGGGTAGTTCAGGCAGTGAATCCAAAAGAATTAACTATAGTGACATACCAAATATAACCTTGCAGCAATTTAGGATACATATAAGTTTGTCGCGAGGCGCCTTGTAGTGATTAATCTTAACCAGCTCTAGGAAGATAGGTGAACATAAGTGGAGGCGAAGAGATGAGATTGACCTTGCTGAGCGAACATTAGGAAACCTGCACTGCCTTCCCCTTCCGGAAGATCAAGGTGTTTTTCTTCTATCCAACCAAAGAGGGCGATTCGTTGTGAAAGGACGCGATCACGTTCAAGGTCGTCAGCCGTTATAGGTCGGGGAGGTACCGCATGGACTACTTGAGGTGTAAACGTACTGTGTACCACAGAATGGGTCAGGTCAACAAAAATGCACTGGAAAGTGATCTTCATGTAGCTAACAATTCGTATAGCCGATTCATCACGAGTTTCTCCATGCCTTCCATAGCATTATCGAATTCGGCATCTGATGCATTCTTCCAGACATCGGAGGCGCGCATTTGCACGGCGATGAACTGCACGATGTCTTAACAAGGTAAGGACAAGGCAGCTCCGATGCTCACATTTAGGAAGTCATTGATGATCTTAACTTGATCACTAACGGTGAACGTACGCTTTGCAAAGTTACTCAGAAACCTGAGACGATCGAGATCAACAATCACAATGATAATATTGCAAGAATTACACACGATCGGAGATATTTAGACACTGGCTCTGCGTTGCGACTCTTCATCTGATCCAAAAACTTCTGAAAGTCAAAGGAAATTTCATCTTTCTCCTTTCCTCCAAGCACAGGTGAGGTTGTGCCACTTCTGCTCTGCGTAGTAGGCCGTGTCGGGAGGCTGTTCGGTGTTGTTGTACTAGCATCTCGCGAGGTGTCCTGCTGCACCTCGAGAGAAGAGTGTGTCGCAGAAGGCACAGCCTTGGCTGTGTCAAGTGAAACAGGTCGAGTCCGAGATAACGCAGGTATTGTAAAGGTTCGAGCTAACGCTGCGAGGGACGGAAATGAGGACGATCCAGACGGCTGGCCTGGAGAAGATAAGGGAGGTGGTTCCGCAACGTCTTTGAGTGGGGGTGGGGGTGGAGGTGGGGGAGGGTGGGATTCAGAAGCGTTCCATGCTTCTCGAGCTGCTTCCTCCTCTAGACTCGCAAGTGGATCGAACTGACTCAGAATATCACTCGATACCTTGGGAGGTCTAGTATCGACAGACGACTCCTCGGCCTCAATTCCTGCTACTATAGATTGGTCAAGTAATTCGGGGTCTGGTGTTCGTAAAGGAATGTCTTCGTTATTTACTTGAGACGGCTTTCCATCGAAATCCGTTGACTCTGTCCAAGGATTGGCAGGAGTCTGAGAGGTCTGATCAAAGATTATGGTAGTTACTGGACTATCATGCAGCACTTGGGAAGTGGATTCCATCAAGTTGTCGTCGTCGGTATCAGAGTTATCATGAAGCACGTGGCGATCGCGACAAATTTCACAGGTAGTACATAGCCTAAAGGTAGCCTACAATGGACTAAACGGTGCAGGCTCGTCTTCGGCGTTAATGTTAGTTGTATTCACATGTGCATAGGAAGGTAGCTGTGTCTGAGAACAGCCTAACACGTCTAAGGGTACTTAGAATAGTACTAAAGTTGTAATACCTAACGAGACTGACGCTAGAACGCTATATCATGAGAAGCTTAGGGGTCTCTGTGACTGCTGTCCTTCTGCATGGGAGCAGTGTTCATAGATAAGGGTCCCTCTCTAGAGCGTTGCTAAGTCAAGTTGTTGCTAGAAGCCGAAAATCCGAGTCTATGCCACAGTCGGGGGGCCGACACTCCGGGGACCAAGTTCAGCTCTCCAGGCCAGTTTTCATGTGGAGCTTGTCCAGATGAGCAGAAAAGTTATGAGAACCATTCAGGGAGATACGTATTCAGCCACAATATGTAGATCGGAAGCTTGTGGATGTCAGCGAATGAAATTGGATGCACAATAGAACTGCGGGCGATACTGATGCTGCGGTCGTCTGAGCGTTTGTAGAATAACTATATGGGCAAAGCCAAGCGTATTGTCTATATACTATCCTGAAATCAGAAGACTAAACAGATCTCTGGAAGGAAAGTCCACCATGGACAATCGGGGATCGATGAACTGAACACCAATCCTTAAATATCACTTGACCGAAATAATCGGGCTTTTACCTCAAAATTGCCTGCAGACGATGAACGTTGGATTTGAAACTTAAGAAGCTTTACTTCTTGCGCTTCGCGACTACACGGAATTGCTCTGGGCCTCGACAGACTCCTATCGCACCCGTGTTGAGTTGAACTTTGAACTTGGAGATAACATGACCCAGAAAGGAAATTGAGCAACGGAGAACAATTGTTCATGTTTGGTTTTAGACGCTGCCATCTCTGCTGCCATCCTGACTGTACTTTGTAACTTAAATACCCTTTCCTTTCAATACCCACCCAAAAAAAAGTTCAATAGAACTCCCTCTCTGTTACAACTATCTCATTCTCATTCTCCGTTTAATATCCTTCGCCTCTAGATATGGGACGCGCTCTTTTTTCTCAAAACTACACCTCGTCTCCAGTCGTTCGAACTGAACCGGAGCCTAGCGTTGATCCCTTTACAAAATGGAGCAGCTGGAACGCGTTTGACCCTGATTCCGATGAGTTTTTTGACAATGCTGTCGATGAGCTCTTCATCGACACCGAGGAGTATCGACAGGAGTATCAACAGGAACAGGAGAGGCTTTCATCCTTGGGGGATAGTGGTACAGGCAGTTCTGCATCGAGCGAGAGCAGTGAGAGTGACCGTGGCAGTCCAATGGCAGTAGGATCCGACGATCCCGCCATCCTTATTGCCGACGCGTACTCTTCTATCGATTGGGAGCAACGATTCCTTGCAGCCGGTGCAGCCGACGTTGATTGGCGACGTGCAAGGGACGAACGCCAAAGAAATTCTCTTGTATATGCCAGTTTATCGTCCATCTTCAACTCTCGCGCTCCACGTCGCCCCGGTGCGGAAGCCAGTGATAATGCGGTGCCTGCTAGAGCCAATCGTCCAAGATCGGCGACCGTGTCAGGCGGTCCAGCCTTCCATCCTCCTTCATCTCTACGCAACTCAACTACCGCAAACGAGATCGGCAATGATCCACCTTCCTCCCCATTCACCACTCTCACGGTCAACATTTCTTCAATGGCCATTCCTGTTGAACCCTCTACTTCTACTGGTCCCATCTCTCCCCAGTGGTCGGCGACCCCTCCTGAGACTCCCCACCCTCCCCAGGAGCAGAACATGTTTTCACCCTCCCCAGTGCCAACCGTCACTCCGCGCATCTACTCTTGGAACCATCCTTGGGTGTCTCGGAGCCCAACATCTCCTTCGTTTCATGGCGCGGGCGGCCCTCTAACTAATCCCAGTGCTCGCATGTCTCTCGCGCGCATCCCTATCTCGCCCGCCCCAGTTCATGTCCAAAATGCGTAATATGGAAATCTAGTAACCATTTAATGGACGATCAGATCATATTATGCGGTCCTTGTGATCACCATTCTTGCTTTCAACCTCTTTCTCGAAAAAGAATTTTGTTGTCTTTTTTATCTCACTTCTGCCCAGTGCCCCACCACGACCAAACTCACGTTCTTTAACCCATCTACCGTATGCTGTACTTGATACCGTTACTCGTATTATTATTCGCTTACTAGGCAGTTCCAGTTGTCGTGGATTTCGTCACAGTGTATTGTTCTTACCCTTATACATCGGCCAGGCTATTTGAAATTGTTCTGAAAGTTATAGATGGGCCGGTACAGGCCGGTACTACTACTAATTACGTTCCCACACGGGTTACCCCTATCGTGCATCGTATTGACCCAGACTTTCAACAAGCGACCAACTTCTGAATGGCTGCGAATCCACAACTTCAGGCACTGCAAGTAAACACCATGTATCTTCACCATCTTCTCTTGGCAATCTCACGGGATATTCCGCCAGCGAGGTGGTTCCTGTCCATACGGAAGGTGGGATGTACGAAACAGGCGACGCAGAAAGGGCATGTGACGTAATGGCGATGAATGGGGTCGGAGCGGCACCTGCAGAAAGAGTTCCGACCGAAGCACTGCATAGGAATATCCGAGTTAGTATTTGTTGACCTATAAGGACGGATACATACAGTCCGATGTTGATGACAGATTGGACGAACTCGGGTCCAATAAAACCTTTCCATTGCATGCGCGTGACATTACCGACATAGGAAGGTTCAGGACATTCGTATACGGAGACGAACGGGTCCACGCGGTCGTTGGCTAACAATCTGCAAAAAGAATGGTACCAGTGAGCGTGTTAGACGTGACTGGATTTTTTTTCACCTTTGCGAGCCGAAGCACGCCATCCCGACCCACTCAAACAGAGTGGCTATGCTGGTATTCCAATCTCCCAGTGCGTCCTCATCGCTTGATGTCGATGGATAGGCCGTAAGTGATGGTACAGGTATGCGCACATCAGTAATCTTCGTTATCTGGCATTTTACGTCTTGGCTGGCGGTGACCTGAGGCATTGATGCCGCGCTTGTTGAATCTGCCCAGAACATGGCGAAAATGACACGAGGAAAGACGTATGGTGCGTCGGTTGAGACGGACCTTGGAAGCAAAACAGGACATCCCATGGACCCAAGCCCTGATCTTCCCGCCTCGAATCCCAGGCTCGTAGTGCTTCGTTGCGCCTCATGCGATTGGCTACAGATTCGGCGTCCTGTTGGAGTGGAATACGCACAACTACAGGTCTGAGTTTTGGTCGTTTTGTCTTCCACATAGTTACCCACAAAAAGAAAACACACACCACGTATATCTGGCTGATTTTTGAACGGCAGCTTCTTCCCAAGTAGCCCTAGCCTTTGGTGCGTATCTTTCGAGAGTGATAAGGTCAACAGACCGCGTGGGTCGATACACCAGACATCGTCGGTAGGTTCGTTGATAGCCAGTGCCGTGAAGGGGCTGAACAGAGATCAGTGTGTTTCGACGTGAAATGCAGCTTGAACTCACATGTTTGGACTAGGGACAGAGTTGGCCAGTGGAACAGCATAGTCAACTATCTCTGAAAGTTTGGCTCTTCCTCTAAAATAACGCGTTTCAAGCTTTGAGAGAGCGGATTCTAGCACATCGTCGGACGGAAATATGATATCGAGCTGTGAAATTGTAAAAATAGTATAAGTGATAACAAGATCGAGACTAGCAAACAGTCATGCCTGTTGGGTGAATGGACGCGAGATTGCAAGGTGCTCGAGCTTTGTGCTGTTGGTTGATGAAGAAAGAGCATTAGTTGTGACTTTTATACGTCGATGTTCAAGCGATGGGACGTCCATGGTTTTTATCAGTCGTAGTTTCACTGTTTCAGACTCCAAATCACTTTCCTCGACCACTAATATTGATATATTTCCTTGAATTCTCCAACGCATTCGTGATACACGCCGCCGAGCAAGATGTAGGGCGCACTTGTTACTCTAATAAGATTACCGGCATACATGATATCTAAATAGAATTATATGGGGTATACGATGCGCACAGGACTCAAGCCTTCGGAGCTCTCAGGTACTTCCTCCTGTATTTGGAGTCCACACTTTCCAAGTAATAAGCACCAGGCCAGATGTTGTCGACTGAACCTTCAGGCGTGTACGACGCTGCGTTGTGGTTTTTCTCGCGAAGCTGAAGAGCGATAAAATATCAGTATCCATTCAAGAGTTCAAGGACAAAACGTACGGCAAGCGCATCGACGAACTCCTGGGGAGGTACAACTTTCATGTTAGCTAACCGATTAATGAGGTCCATCTTCTCCCGGATCTCAGACGTGTCGCCCTTAATGTGGAGAGTGAAGAAGCTAGAGGCGCATCCACTTCCGAAAGCGAACATGCTGACGCGCTTGTTCAACAGCTGAGCGGGCTCAACAGTTGAGAGCAATGACGCCAAACATCCGTATAATGACGCTGTGTACATGTTACCCAGCCGACGGGAACACGCCATCGAAGGTTCCACCTTCTCAGCAAATGATGCTTTGCTAATGGCGATGAATGTTTTTTCAACATTCTTATCAGTAAGAGATTCAGCGTGGGTTGCGGATAAGAATCCCTCGGGGTCAGGGACGTTAACAAAACGTGGTGAAGTAGGTGAGGTGAGGAAGTCGTTGAACGTCAAGCGAGCAAAACCTTTGACAGCCTGCTTGCGATAAGGGTTGTGGAAGACGGCGTAGTCTACGTCGTCTATCGAGAAGGTTGCTTTGTCGGATTTCTCACCGTTCGCGTGGCCATTCGCGCCATCCACCTGCGATCTTTTGTTGGCCTTTGCAACTTTTTCCCGGAAGCGGGAGTAAGCAGCGTCCAGCGCGGCAATGTACGTCACGACAGAGACGGGTCCGTCGACCTCGGGATATTCTGAGGAGAGTCGTGGTTTGTAGAAATCGTATGTGTTAGCCATGTAGTTTCCGTGAATGGCTAATGCAGAGCAAGCAAAAAAAATGTTAGGGTGGATAACGGAGTCACCAGAAAGAACTTACGTTCGAACACAACAGGAGCGTTGGGGCCAATTAGGATGGCACAAGCACCAGCACCACCTACAGGACGCGCAGCACCCTCAGCGTAGACGGCAATGTCGCCTGCGACGACAATCGCATTTCGGCCATCCCATGATCTAGACTCGACCCAGTTGATGGCGTTGAACAAGGCTGCAGTGGAGCCGTAGCATGCGTTTTTCGAGTCGATTCCCTCAATGTCGAAGTTACCAGATTCGGCAAAGAGATCCATGATGGTTGTTTTAACGGACTTGGACTTGTCAATGATAGTTTCAGTTCCTACATCAATGCGACCAATCGACTTGGGATCAATGTTATACTTCTCGAGAAGACCAGCGACAGCTGAATGATAGTTAGATATTATACAGACAAACAATTTCCGTGCTCACCGTTCAACGCGAACGAGTTGATGTCTTCACGGTCATCAGGCCAAGCCATGTATTCTTGACCGAGACCAATGGTGTATTTGCCTTTGGAGACACCGTCAAACACTTCCAAGTCTGCCTCCGAGATGCACTATAGAGACAATTCAGTTCACGAGCACCAAAGACTGTTGAGAAAGGATACAGACCCTGCGAGGGAAATAGGTCTCCATTGCGAGTACTCCTACGTCCTTGGGACGAGGAATCTCGACAACATTAGGAGAAGAAGACATAGGGATGGTCATTGCGAGAATGTGGGTGAGAGAGCGATAGAACGGAAGACGAGTCGTTTATTTAAATAAATGGAATTATATAGATTTTATTATTATAAATGTCATGAGATGAGGAGAAGACATCAAAAATGATTGTGGTACGATTTAGGTCACCCACCGATCTTGACTTGTGATCTTTTGTCCCTTCGGTCCCATTCTCCTTGATATCCATCCATCCAAAATCGATACGTGCTTGACGTGCTCTCATGAGTCTCACTTTGAACTCTGTTGTGCCTGTCTGGCCAAATAAGCTATACCCAATCTACAGTATGCCACGCTGTCGTTCACCATTACAATAGAGTATACTGAATGAAAGTTCTTAACTTGATGACCGTTCTATTTCGGGTGCGATAGGTATGCATCTTCGCTGTCTGATACTGATATTCACCACTTGAGTACGTACTTCATCCGCTTCGAACGTATTTTGAAATTTCTAGTCCCAGATAATCCGCAGCTTCTTCATCGTTTCAAAAATTTCCGTCGGCAGATTACTCCAATGCGCCCGGACCCAGTTATCACCTCCGGTTGCTAAACCATACTTATCAGCGCATTGGATCAAATGTCGAGTTTTCCAAAGTTTGATAAGATACGTCCTAGATCACCGGCTTGAGGTGTAGCTCAAGTGAACCCTTCACTCCATGCCGCATGCAAGTGTCGGGGCAGCCTACACACAACGATGATTACAATGTATGCTCTCACACAAGTTCAAACTTAATCGCTCACGAATAGTGCATAACGTCGAAGCTACTCCGCTATCATGGTTATTAACGCTAAACGTTGAACGTTGACGTTAATCGGTGACGTACAAAATGCCATTCGATACATGTGTCAAAACAAATGTCAGTGAAGAACCCGGAGCCGAACACCGTGATATATTCTGAATATCCTCATGGGAACATGAGCAACAAATCACACAAATTCTATCGATGCACAGTGGATAGGATATAGAATCGATTTAGTGGTATGTATGGTCGTAAACTCATTTTGAATTGTCACATTAAGAATGTAATCGATGTGCCTCAATGGAAAAAGTTAATATAGCATCACTGACAGACATCATGATATGATTACACGTGCCGGTGGAGAACGTCAGTACACGTCCTTCTTGCCAGGTACCATACTTGGAACATGGTGCGATACGTTAACACGAAGTTGTAGGACGGCCAGCTCGAGACTCTGGAGCCGCAACGAGGGTTAGGAACGCATGAATAAGTAATAACGCTCCGAGCTCATAAAGAATATTTAGATTCTGGACTCAGTCGAAACTGCCTGCTCAGAAGATAGAGAGCCATATTTCGACCGAACAGAATCTGATTGGCTGGGCACAGGGTTCGGAACCAATCAATTTGCTCCAGCAAGATTGACTTCAAATATGCAGATCAGCGGGGGCCCAACAAGGAAGATCGGCGGTGAGAGGACCTCGCCATGGTTGGGAGTTTGATGATAGGTGGGCCTACGATGCATGGCCCCGATGGCTGCATAGAGGTGGGAAGAGAAGACGTCGCCGTAGTTGGGAGATGATAGATGGGCCTATGATGCATGGCCCCGATGGCTGCGCAGGGCTAGGGAGCACAGCGGCGTCGAATTTGGAGAAGCTAGTGATATTTTCTTGGTTTCGCTGAGCCTTCTCTATTTGTCGCTGGTCCTTATAGTATTGCAAGGAACGGCGATAAGGAATTGTCGTAGAATGGCAACATGGCTGGGAGGATGGCTTTGCCGTCGTTGTCGAGGGAGAAGGACTGGAAATCGAATCGAACAATGCCGACCCACATAAGGGCCCCATTTGTGACTGGGGTGATATGGCTCGCTCGGGGTCTGGGATGGGAGACTTAGCGAGAGTTGGCCCTCACAGTCGAGCCCAATGACTCGGAAGGAAGAGGTTCGTTGGAGAAGCATGTAGAAGGTGCAACTGAGTTTGGAGTGTCGCGCATCTCCTCGGAATATGGAATGCAGCTGGATATTGTACATATACGTGGCGTACGTCGGGGATGTGTGAGGCGAAGTATCTGTGTTTTATATAAATAATTCGAAATGTGTGAGAGCTGTGGGCTCGCCTTAGTGCACTCGGCACTCCATTCGTCGATGAACGTTTCGATGAATTCCGATGAATATGTTGAACTCGCAGGGACTCGAGATAGAGATCAAGAAAATCGATCAGGTGTCATGCAATCGTTTTCGCTGGGTATCAGTCCTTGTAATGGCATGTTCGCTTCCACTTCACCAGCGACGAGTAGTGGGTCCGTAGATGACAGGAACGACCCCAAGAACGATGAGCCCATCCAATTTATACAGCTATGTATGTACAAGTAGTCCAGTTATAATAATTATATAACATTCGTACATAAAGATAATCACAGCGTGTATCTGTACCCACTCCATTCGTCTCCCTTCTCTCTTTTTGCCTCTTCCAGAGTAGCAAATCTTCCATTTTTCTCGTTCTGCAAACTGTCACTGTATTCATCCCCAATAATTTCGTCCCTCTCTCCCCTGTCACGAGCCATATTTTCCCTCCGGAGGAGGAACAAGTAGGTAAGGGATGAAAAGATACCAAGGCCAATATACATCAGCACGATTCCTATGCTCACTCAATTAATTTTTGACCACCGTGGAGAAAGAAGATCGTCCGTACCATGCCCTGCATTGTTGCATTAGTCATTAGCTGAGCGTTTAGTTCTGGAATTTCATTACTTACCAAGAGGATACCAGGGTGCATCGGTCGCACGATACTTGAATATAAAATGTAAGCAAACAATCGTAGAAACCGATCCCTCAGAAACATACAATATTAGAGCTTACTGCCCCGTTAATGTTTCCGCTACAAGAAGTTCAGAACGTTCAGGAAGGAAACCAACTACGGACTGCGAGTTACTCACAAACTTATCGTCATGGCGAGAGTGACACTACGTTTGTACGATCCTTCTACATTATTTGACACCCACGCACTAATGGCCAAACGGTGAGCATCACGAAGGATCTCTCAGATACGACATACATAGTGTTAGCTGAAAAGGCATAGAATCAATAATCGCGTTGAATTGACGGTTGCTGACCACTTACGAATAACCGGATATATGCCACTGGTTAAATTTCAAGCGGATTAGTCATGTATATAACGCACGATATTCAATGCAGAGCACACCACGCACCAAGCTGCGAGATAAACAGCGAAGTAGGATAATGCGGCATTTTTCGATGATACCAGAATGATGTACCCGACACCAGCTAAATCCAGTCAGAACCTGACATTTAGGGAACGTGATAAGTTTGATGCAGACCAACGGACAAGAAGCCTCTATAGATATAATCGTATGATTAATCTCCATAGACGAATTTAATGAGATTTGCGCACATGTTGAAGTATCCTCTATGCCCATACCGGTCGGCGCAAAAGCCAACCAGACAAGTAATGATACAAGCGAAGGCGTATACAGGAACACTTAAAAGATTTGCTGGTGTTGCACTGTAGCCTACTCCGGACGTTCACACTCCATTCGTTTGAGTACGATTATGACGTACCAAGCTGCAAGAATCTCCTCAGCTCAGTCTAGCAAAATCGGAGAAAGATTCCCTACCGCTTTAATAATACTTGGCAAGAAAAGGGAGAATGCGTAAAGCGGTCCATCTCCCCCTGTATACACGATCACTAAAAACGTCGGAGAGTAAGAAGATGTGGAAAGGACGATTCATTAACCACGTACTGCCAACCCACGTCTTCCAATCCACTAAACTCTTCCAGATATATTTGAGCTTCAAATTCTCACCAGCCGCGCTAAACTGGTCGTCTCCCTGTAAACGTCTGATGACAACCGTCCTCTCAGTCTCGGTGAGGAATTTAGCAGTGTCGGGGAAATCCTGAATGATCCAAAACGAGGCCACACCAGCCAGGACAGTAACCAACCCTTCAAGGACTGGAGCACACGGCGTAAGTCGACAACCTGGACCATATAAATCGGGACGCACTGAAAATCCATGCCCAGGCTGGTTTACCTCCGACCCCTTCCATCTTAGATATTGCAGCCTATGATTATTGCCGTCATTTCATGATACCAAAAGTATGCATGAGAGCTAGCTGACCGCAAGTAAACCACCGAACGCGCCGGAGACGGTGGCCGCGGAGAAGAATAAGGCAGCGCGAATACCAAACTCAGAGCGTTTGTACCAGCTGCTGCCTGGGTTAGGAATGGAGGCCCGTGATCCAACATTACGCACCATGACAAGTAATAGTTGACACCGGGGAATAAACCTGCTTCGAACGTGCCTAGCATCCATCGCATCCCTAGACCATATCAGAGCGGGGTAGATAGTATGAGCGAAAAGGACGAACCCATTAGGCCACCAAAGTTATGCACCAGACCTTGAACGGTCTTGGTAACGATGTCAAAGTCCAGCATGGTTGGGAAACTTTTATCTGACGCACCATCATGACCCCCCAGAGAAGCATGAGCAAGGAAAGCCAGATTGACGGACGAAGTCGTTTCAGGAACACATTTGACGGAACTTCAAAGATTGCGTAGCTGAAAAAGAATACCTGCGTGTGATATTCAGTCTGCTATTCAGTATACTGATATTCTGTGGCAGAATTTACCGTCAATGCAAGGAGGTACTGCTGGTCGGTTATGTGTAGTGATGCCTCCATGTTGTAAAGCTATGGAGAGCAGGTGTGAAAGAATGTGCTCCATTTCGTTGCTGCAACATACCTTTGCACTGTTGAAGATATTCAGCCAATTTGATGGGTAAAAAGTGGGGATCGGACACGTACTTTCCAATGCTGGTCCGGTCAAGGAAACTAAGGAGATACAATAGCGACAACCAAGGGATCAGAGCTAAGTCGATTTTCCGCAGAAGCTTGCGCTCGTCAACTTCACTGACATCGACATGGGCATTGTAAAGAGGAAATTTGTGAGGCTCCTGAACTTGAATGGATTCCTCTTTGCCTGAGATACGATCAGGAGTCGTTGGGGGACCCGAACTTGAAGCCATAACAGCGAGTAAGAGCGGGGGAGAAGCGTCTGGTCCAGGGGCGGCCTCTGATCAACGCGGAAAGTTCACGGGCATCATATATCACCAAAGGCCCCACTTAAGGAGCATTTCCATGTTGGTAGTTGGTAGTTGGTAATATGGAAGGGACACATGATACCAGATGATACCAACTTAGTAGCAATCTGCGCAGCTCGCGAGGGTAATTCAGAGCTGATTTAGAACAATTTATTCATTGTTGCGCGACATTGACCTGGAAAAGAAGCTCCTTGCCACGAACGTGGAGAATTTGGGAGGATAATCACTAACTTACGGAGTTCCGAGCACTGGGGAAACCACGGATGGAGCTAAACGTTACGCCCGCTTCGCCATGTATCATCCGAACCAGTTCCGAACCTTGCGCCAAATCCAATGAATGGGGACAGTGGGAGAACCCATGCTGATAAGCCTGATGGACAGACGTGAGATCGGTCGTATTTTCATATTTCATATAGCTTGCGCGTGATGACACATGACTTGTTGCAAATGCTGTGGAAAATGTCGTTCATAAGGCCACGGGCGCAGGCATGCGGGTGTAAAGGGGTGTAATCGAAGAAATTTAGTATAAGTTTATAGCGGCGTCGAGAACAGAATCATCAAACTCCTCGCAGATAACAAAGACGTCCGGTGTCGGCTTACATGCTGATTGTATGAGTGACAGAAGACATAGACAGCTGTAATATGTTAGCAATACTTTGGCGAGGAGATTAGATCATGATGCATGATGGCCCGTATACTCCCGTATATACTCCCAAGGGGTTCAGCGTGGCAACGGGCACGACATATGTATGTAGTACTCGGCATATCTTATATCAGCCCTGAATCATTCGAGCTCTGAAATCGGGTACAGTGCTTACAATGGCACATATGTAGCCTACGCCCGACTCGGTCTGCGTTGTCATGGATCAGAATCTCGCTGAACTACTTTTACTGCACACTAAACGATGAACGAATGAAATATCCGGCCGGATAAAGCCCATCATGACAGTCGAACGGGGGTGAGCGCTAGAACTGCCATCCTTCACGAATGTCGACAGGAACGAATCTAACTTTGGCATTGCCAACGACCGAGATCAATGATCCTTTTGATAAATATATTCGATCGCTGACGCACTGACGAGCAACATAGATTTCCGAGTCTGTGTTCAAAATGCATCATTCAAGCAAGGTTTACATTGTCAGGGGCGATCAGGATATGAAAAATGGTCTACCTGTGATACCAGCTGATGAGGATGAGCAAACTTTGGAATCCCAGGTGACATCTACGATCGGAGAAGAACCCGACTTAGCCTGAGAGAGCTCTTGGAACATCGGTGTAATACCAAACTACATACTCATGTGGGTAGTACGGGAGCCATCTGTTCCTGAATGGGACCGCGATGGTTAATCCTATCCTATCCAAATGGAAGAGGTTGAAAAAGAGCATACGAGCTGAGATGTTCCGAATGTTTATAACGAAACAATCGATGCATGTTTGAGCTATTGCAATCCGTCTATAGCTAGCACCTCAGCCTGAGGCTATGTCGCTGCTAGGGAGACATTGCGGCTACCTCTTCAGGGAATACATCGACGAGCTAGAACATATCAGAGCTGGCGCCCTCTACTGCCTAGAGTTACCACATGCCCTGCTTGGATGTTGCTATCCAAGTAGCAAAGAACCTAGAGTGGAGAATTTCACTTGGTTTGAATCAAGTTTGAATGCACAGAATGATGCTGATATCAGGTCACATGATTGCTGTAGAATGTACATGTATCTTCCAAAAACTTACAATACATGAGTGACTGGGACTGCTAGAAAACCTGACTCATCTGGGTAATATATTGTGCTAGAGCCGGACTTCTTTTAATGGACCAAGACGACAATCTGGGAATCTGGGAAACCTGGGCGATCTGGTGGTGCCTGGCACCAGCGTTTCCAGACACATGTCATTTTCCTGATGCTTGGCAGCTCGCGGAATTACATGTAATATGTAACTGAGACCATTTCCGGACACCGTCGGAAAGGGGGTCAGCATTTTAAACATTTGCTGCTGAAGTGAGTCAACTGCAGCTGGTGATGCCAGTGTGGGTATTCTCACCGCTTCAGCAGAAGATATGTAGAGCACTTCCAACCTACACGCATGGCTGCGGGCCACATCAGCATGGTCGAACTACGATGCTAGAAGTGAAGTTGATAAGAGATATGTAGGATCTTCACCACCAATCAACAACTGTCAAAAGGTCAGGATGAAACCCAGAGTGGATTACTTATTTTCCCTGGGTCACCACCCATGGCCAGTCGTTTCTTCCTTTGAGTAAGTTATAGATAACAGTGTTGGATACGAGTGATCCGGTGGTCGTTAGCTAGGATGTTGACACATTCTGACACTCCACAGGGCATATATTATTGGTTGATCATGGTCTGCACGCGACAGTGCCGCCCATGCATGTAGGCACCAATACATTCCGAGCCCCATGTGGTGTGGGGTTTCTCTTCTCCTTGGGGCTCGGACCGACGCTTTACCCTATTCATTTACAAATATTCTATTTACAAGAAACACCAAAAAAGGACCAGAAGTACCTGTAATACGACTACAAGAATAAAAACACAAAAAAGATGCGTCGTTACCGAAACAACAGTATAGGGTGCAGCACATGAAGAAAAAGTATCACTAGGAGACTACGAACTAAGCAACATGCGAGTAGTGGGTCCATGCTTGCTGTTGTATGAGGTGAATATATCTTGGTATGTTATTAGGGTAATAGAGTTCATAAAAATCAGACCGAGCAGGGAGACTTGATCCAGGAAAGGCTAAGCGGGGGATTACAGCTGTTCAAGAAGACGGTGCAAGAGGAACTCGGGGGCATTGGTCATGACAAGGTCGTTAGTGGAGGCGATCGTTGAGATGGTAAGCGACTGAAAACCAGAAGGGAGGTAACATAGATATTTTGACGACTTGTCGGAATTACAGTCGGAGGGATGTACAGCGGGGTAGAAGCCAGAAGAGAATCAAGACGTTGGCCGAAAATGAATTGCACGATCGGGGATTCACCGCAATGAGGAATACGGGAGATACTCGCGGGAATGGTAAACTTTGGATGAAACACGTTAATATTGAAAAATACTCGCAGACCACAATCTCAACACATACCTGAGCACTATGAAGCACCACTATCAGTCTCGCCATGGTGCCAAAGGCCGAAGAATGCCCCAGCAGACGACACTATCTCCACCGCCTTGCCCACAATCGTGCTGTCACCCCTGGTGGGGCTCCTAGGGCTCCTAGGACCTATAGGGGACAACGGCGGTGAAGGCGCAAGATGTTCCCGTGGTGGAGATATGCTGAACGAAGTACTTGGTTCAGCAGGATGCGGCGCAGGGACAGCCAGAGGAGGCGATCGTCCTTTTGGGGAAGTGGGCTTATTTGCTGCAGCCGCGAAGGCAGCAGGAACAGATTGCATGGATACAACGGGTGAATTAGAGGGTGTAGGCGTAAGGTTACGTTGTCTTTCTTCAGCTTTCCTGTCGTCCGCGGCGGGCCGAGGTATCGACGAAGCTTCATCGGAGAGGCTAACGAGGTTGGCTTGTAGTGTGTCCTGGGTAACCAGCAAAGCAACTGGAGGCGAAGCAACAACAGGAGGATCATCAGGACTCAGACTATGACTCAACCTCTTTCCCGTCCGATCCCTCCCTCTCGACTGCTCTCTGTCCTTATCTCTGCCTCTGTCCCTATCCCCGACAACTCTCTTCTCCCTCTCTCTCTCAATCCTCCCACCCGCATATGCCCCACCAGCGCTGACCAATCCAATCCCATCAGGCGAGTAGCTCCCCAACGGCGACCCTATACTCGACCTATCCCTCACACCATCCCGATGGAAGACTGACGATGTCCGTGTGCTCGACCGGCCTCGCGTGTGCACTTGTAAATCTTGGTGCGACGACGACCCGCGCCCGCGGGGCGGAGGTGAGAGGAGCGCCTGCGTATGCGGTGGGGACGCCGATGCACTTCTACGCACTGGAACAGGCGTAGAGGGTATTGGAGCAGGGACCGACTCGGACGAGCCTGAAACTGCTGCTCCTTGGGCAGTGGCAGAACCAGGAGAGTCGGACGATGAAATGATTGCAGGAGACGGCGTTCTTGATTTCGATGTTGACCACGACCGCTCCACTTCGCCCACAAGTGACGAAGCAGGACCAACACTGCTAAAAGCAGGTCTTCCGCGGTCTCCGTCGCTCCCTCTCCGACCACGTCCCGACAAATTTCTCCTGCGAGCGGGGAAATCCTCGCCCAAATCGGGCCCTCCAAAGTAATCATACGCGTCCCTGCCACGCACACTACCGTTGCGCCCGTCAGCACCGTCAGCATCTGGATCAACGACAACCGTAGGAACCGGTAGGGGACTCGTACGGGGTGACGGTGTCCGCCCGCCTGGAGCAACATCCACATCACCCTCATCCACATCATCATCCCCTGCAACTCCCACACTGAACATGCGGCGGCGGCGGCGATACACATCCGGCTCTCCATGGCCAAGCCCATCCTCATGGTCTTCCATAACCTCCATCACACCGTTCCTCTTTCTCTGCCGCTCAAAGGGCCTCTCCCTACCCCCCATGCTATAATTACTCCCCAGTGGAGGGACATACACCAGCTCCACTGGAGTCCCTTCATCCTCCCCACTAGAGTCCCTTACGCTCTCTCGCAAAGAATCCTTCCCCTTCTCCCCCGCACCCACCCCCGCACCCGCCCCCGCACCCCACCACCTCCCGCCGCCAATAATCCCATCATCGCTCCCGCCCTCGTCTCCAAAGCCCTCCACCCACTCTGACTCACCATAAGCGTATCCACCTGTCTTCAATATCGTCGGTGCGATCGGTGCAATGGTGACGTGCGTCGGTTGTATGGGGGGCGGGCTGGTGTGAGAATGTTGATCCGAATTAGAGGTTGGTGTCGTGGTGCGTATTAATGGTGGGGCTCTCCGGCGTCGGCGTGGAGTGGATGGGCAAGATGGGGGGAGTCGAACGTGTGGGCGAGCGGTGCTTGAGCTGAAGCGTCGTTGAGAGGAAGCGGAAGATGGAGATCGGTTACGCCTAGAAGGGGGTTGGTAAGAAGGGGATGTATCAGTTGATGTTGATGTGGAAGCTGATGATGATGAGGCAGACGATTGTGAGCGGTGGGTAGCCCGAGGGCGATTGCGTATAGAGGAACGTATTGGTATCAGGTCATCGTCGATCACATCGTCGAACTCTCCGTCTTCCACGGCTGCTTCGTCATATGAGTCGGAATCGCTACCGGCTAGGGCACTGCCGCCAAATCGCTCGTCCCACATTGAGAGGGGCTCATCTTCATCATTGGAATCACCCTCTTCGTCTTCTTCATATCTGATCGGCAATGAGGTTTCAGTGGAGTGGGGGTAAAACCAGAAGCAGTATATACTCACCCATCGTCGTATCCCCATGCAGTTCTCGAACTGTAAGGGTCCTGCTGGGTAGTTACGCTAAGATCACTACTGTCGTCGTCGCCATTGTCCTCATCCAGTGAGCTCTTCTTCGGCTTTTCAATCGCAATACACTGTTCCACAAAGGTATTAAAGGAGATATGCCTTTTCTTGGGCTGACCGATTTGGTTAGAAAGGGGAATAGGAGGGAAACTGTCGGAGCTGGGAATTGAGCCGGTGGACAATGCATGAAGATGGGTAGAACTATACCCTCCCTCGCCTGAACTGGCGACACCAGATGAGCCCGCAGGTGGATCAATCCTTGGGGGAGAATCCTTCCTAAATGCCCGACTGGCACCCCATCGCGTGATATGAGTGTCGCTCTTGGTATGTGTGAGGGAAGGGCGTTGATCACTGCCAGAATCTTCGAGTGGCGAGGGTTGATCAAGGGTTTCGTCATCTTCAGATTCTGTTGGGGTGAAAACAGGACTTGTTGGGAGGTCACTTGTGAGTAGTTGGCTGATACTGCGGTGTTTCAGAATGGGTTTATGGGTTGTAGAAAGGTCGAGGGCGGATGTGCGGGTTGCCGTGTCTGGGATGGGTTTAGGCGGTGGAGTCCAATCGACGGCGGTGTGAAGAGGACCATAAAGCCAAGTCACGTCAGAGTCTTTGAGCCTGGAAAACACGATGTTAAGGGTAGTGGGCTGGAGAAGCAACGTGCAATCAAACCAATTCAGAGTTTCTGGAGTCACGGTGCCTAGACCGTTGCGTTGTTTCCACCAAGTACGCCAACTAGCGTTCTCGAGTCTGACACCATTTGTGATCTCATTCTTCTGACGTGTCATATTACGCCAAGAGCGCCAAACGTCTTCCTCCTCCCAATCATGAGAGAGGTAGTCTACCTGACCGCGGGGTAGAGTGGAAAGAGAAGAGTCGTCTGGGATAGAGTTTGCTGCGACAGAGACGAGGAGAACGGGAAGATAGTTTGCCATTGTGGAAGATGGCGAGGACCACGACGAGCTCGCTGTCTTGGACGACGAGGAGCAACGACGTGGAGTGAGAGAAGTTGTTTAACAGAAAATCCTAATTTACATGGACCAAAATAATACAAAAATTGAAATAAATAAATTCGATCCCAGCCCTCATTCTTCCGAATCTTCCGCATGATAACTTATCTGGATCTCGGCCCGCACGGAGCGTCTGTCCGGAGCTTGCCTTCGGATCATGATGATCACAGAAATGACAACCGCGTGGCGTCGTGCAACTCTCCGGGAATGTCCCGACGTCCATGGCGACCAAGCCTAGTAACTTCCGACTGTGTTTCATTTAATAAACACTCAAGTGAAAGATATCCTCCTCGTCTGTTCGATTCAGTCAAAGTTCAGCGGATTCAACGTACATAGCACCAGCGTAGCATCATCGGTGTCTGTACGATCTCTTCGTTTCGGTGCTATCATATCTATGGTCCGCTTGTGGCGTCATCCAATACGACTAGGTGTGGGAACAAAAAATGACATGGTGCAATGTACATAGTAACATACAAATGCAGATGCGCGCCTATATGTATGTCCAGGATGTGATCTGCCCACTAATCTGCCCTATCAAAGCTAGCTCCGGTGAGGCGCAGTTTCTTTTTCATTGCAGCATGTCCCTGGCATATTGCTATTGGACGCATGATCCAGTTGCAGGCCTTTGCCTTCGTGCGTAACTTTGTCTTCCAAGGTTTCCTATTACTTTACTTATATAATTACATTCCTCGTTGAATATTCCATATAAGTGATACATGGTCATTGTGCTGTCTAAGGTTGGTGTTTACGTAACGATCCCAACGTTTGAATCAGAGCCTCCCGGCACACTGTCATTCTTAGATCTTTATGGGTTTAATTGAGCTTGTGCGTTGATAGTATTCTGTTGCCCTTTGCCTACCAACTGTTCTTCATTGGGACCACCCTTGGACCGACAGCTGCGCAGTAAATCGGCTCAGGTACCCATACAACGCATAAGTACCGATACTATAGGAGCGTGTCTGCAACGGCCAAAATTGTTTTACCAACTTTCAAGTATGGCGGAAAGACTATGGCCATGAGCAAGCTTATCCGCCGCCGGGGTGACCTCGTCGTAGTATTATGTAGCAGGTCTCCTGGAGTGCACGCATACTCGACTTCCTGCAGGACATCTAGTACGCCGAAATGAAATGGTATATAACACTATCCCTCACGCATCCGGAAGGGTGCTCTTTTCAGATCACATGTTGGCACGTGTTGATTTCCCTTTTATGGTCATCTGGCTGGGCACATCTCTACCAAAACCTCTTGAACACTGCAATCATGTATGAACCGTATTATTGGCAGGTAGATGTTTTCCAAGGTCTAGATAGTGGTAAATATCCTTGCAATCACACAAAACAGTAAGAATTCATAGGAGGCTCCATCACATGACTGAGGTTCAGGTGTCAGTGGCTGGATTCTGTCTTGAGCTCTAATGGGGCTAGATATTGCAGGGTGGCATATTACCAGAGGGCCTTAGTGCGAAATGCAGAGAACAGTGTGGAATTTGTCCTTTCAACCCATCAATTGTAGGGATATGGCTGAAAAAGGAAATTCAACATGTGCCTTCACGTGCATTGGAAAGAGCAGGCTTCCGGCCGTGCCAATTATGTAAATCAGACTACAATTGAAGTAGATCGACTGTCATCTACATCATTGTTGTCTGACTACGGGACGGGAGACTACGTATGCCCTACTAGCACAATAGTATATTTCTGGCACTCTGCCGCCCACTAGGATTGGAGGCAGTTGCCAGTGGAGGAAAGTGTGTTGAAGAGATGTAAAAAAGATTACTGAAAACTGGACTAAGAAGGGAATGCGAGGTCACATACTTCTGAGCATCTTGCACAGTACAACTTTGCTTGCGACGCATTGACCAGGCCAGTAAGGGTACTCATGCATCGTGGGTTGGGGTACGCAAACTCGTGTTTCAGGGATGCGGGTTGCATCGGAGCCTATTGGATCTAGTGTATACTGGGAATAAAGCTTGAATCAACTTAAAAAGTAAGTTTAAGTATCTGGGGTGCAAAGTTTCTTTGGCGTTGTGATTCTTCTGTGCAAGAAAGTACGGTTTAGTACATTCGTTGTCCTTTCCATTTCTTCAAGTCTTCCTTAAATGCCAACCATGATTGCCTCGATGATAATTCCTTGAACCACCTAGACAAAAGAATAAACACAACTATAGGAAGACGATAGATGATGGGGCGTACCTCGCAACGTTTGGTCTACTATACATAACTTCGCTGTCAGCGATAGCCAACATTGATCCATAGGGCAGATGGAAGAAGTCGACAAGAGTGAGTTCCTGTATTCGATGAATGCATGTTTGTTTAATGGTTCATCCGTGGGAATAGGAGGGGACTTGCATCGCCAGCCATGTATTTTTGCTTTCCCAAAATAATATCATACGCATCGAGCTTGGCCGCCAACGACTCAATATGCTTGTCAAACACGGCTTTGTCTCCTGCTTGTCCAAGAAATCTACTGATGGATCAATATTATCTCAATTCTCGGAGAAATTGATTGCAGATATGTACGGCTTGAAGAGCATCTCCCTGAATGCACCTGCGGCATGTGGATGGAACATCATCGACTCGATCGAAGCTGCCTGCTCAAAATATGTGATCGCCACCGAGTCGGTCGGAATGAGCTTGGGCGCTCGGTCAGGATATTTTGCCTCGATATACCGACAGATGGCGCGACTTTCGTACAGAATGAACCCATCATCGTCCTAAGCATTACGAACAAACATCATTTCCCGGCGTCAGTCGTATAAAAACATGGCCCAAGTCAGAAAAAAAAAACACCATGTACGGGAATTTTCCAAAGGGATTTTTCGAAAGATATTCTGGCGTTCCGATTTCGTCGAATGCCACATCGATGAATTCGTACGGAATACTTTTCTCTTTTAGCACCACCACAACTCGAAGGGTGCAGGGTGAGATGGGTTTGCCGTAGAGTTTGAGCGTCATGGAGGACTGGATGTTGTGAGTGGCCTAAGAGTGTGGGTGGCAAAGCGGGCATAAGCCAGCATGATATACTCTCTCTGAAGCAACCATGTCGTCAGCGCCCGCGCTAACCCCAGTGGTGACCGACCCGTATTTTGTACTACGCTAACCAAATGTGACGGCATCACGGGCTGAAGTCGCTCCAGTCTGAGGTTATCTTGCTGTGAAGCCCCTATTTATCAATGGCAAGGTGCTGTCCGCTGCCATCTAAATCTTGGCGCAGTCGTACCTCGTCTCGCAGATATCAGCAACTAAGAAGCCATATGCAAGGTTTATCCGGATGGAGGTGGCCTCGCGGTGCGGGAGACAAGTTGCAAGCCTATTCTCGCCGAGGTTAAGCTGATAGGAGTACGTCATTAAAGCCACTGTATCCGCACCAATTACTCTACTCTGAACAGTATGTCTTCAATATCACCATACTAGGAAGCGATGCGAAGAGCAGGTTTTAAATCTTCGACTTGCGATTTGATAAAGGTATGGTACAGGTATTCCAGGTGACCTATCCTGGTGTCGAGTCAAGATATTAGATGACCTGCCGGTTATCATAATGCGAAGGAAGAGTTTGCTCTCGAGTCCCGTTCTACGGGGTAGGATCGAAGCTTAACATCAGCGATCCCTGTGATACGAAGCGGGGCGGGCGAGCCAGTGTTGCCAAACAGTTTAACTTGGGAAGCGATTGATGGAAGATCTTGTATGGTTGGTAAGATGGCCTACTAGCCTATCCAACTTCCACGATGATCTGAAGGTTGGGCTGTGATCTGAGTTTAGCAAAACGACACCAACTATCAGGGAGGGAGGGTAGGGACAAAATTAAAGAGCGAGAAAGTCTACGACTACTGTGGGCATGTGACTACTGCTCGAGCTAAGGAATACTTAGTCCGAGTCACAGTAGTCACAGTTTAGTTGGCCATCCACGTGCTGTGATGTTGGGCGCGCAACTGGCCGCACGCGTGACGCATAAACTAATACTTACGATTCTCGTCTCTATCATCCATACCACGAACTGCAGAACTTCATATCTCGCCCAGCCTGAGATCCATTGAATTGACATCCGTTGCTGTCCGACATGGCTTCAGCACCTCCACGAACACCGCGTCGCTCTAAACGATTTCAACCGCTGGCAACACCTTCGCGTCGGAAGAATGATGATTCAGTACATTGTACATGGTTAGGGAAACCCTTATACATCCGACCAATGAACCCAGAGCTCGATTTAGATGAACGAGAAAGCCTAGAGAACGACGAAGACCAACAGCAACTAGAGACAATCTTCTACAAATCGGTTGAAATTAAGCGGAAGATCGTTGCGAAATTCCGGGGAGGCAGTCAGTCCAAAGGGAAGGCTAAGAAGGCTGCGGGTGACACGCGCGTGGATACGTTTAGCGTTGGCGATACTGTGCTGATAGAGACGGATTCGCTCTATAGGGTGCATCGGCATCCTAGCATTGCAGTTATACTAGCAATGTGGGAGACGAAAGCCAAAGATGGGGAGGAGGATGAGTATGGGTCGTCTCCGGCTAAAATGCGAGTGCGAGTACATTGGTTCTTGAGGCCAACGGAGCTGGCGAGCATACGTGCTCGGCGTGATCACACAAAGGTCAGTGGAAACTACGATACTTCCCCATATATTCTTGACCCCTTGTACCAGGACGAGATTTACTATTCGCCGGCTTCGAGCGAAATTCTCATCCCAGAAATTATCATTGGGCTTTGTACGGTCTCTAACGAACACCCAGATGACCCGGAAATGAAGAGTACCGAAGCATGGTCAAGATCTCCTAGTAAAAAATGCAGGGAAACTAATGACCATGATGACGACGAGAACAAGTCATTCTACTGCCATCTCGTCGTTGACTCGATGCGCGGTTACCACTATGAGTTTGATTGGGATCAGCACCGCCAAGCCGCACTTGCGTCTGCATCGGAATCGCCCTCTACGGACATCGACGACATGCAGTGGGGAAGTGGATCGATCTGGGACGTCGATATCTCCGAGAAGCCCTCTCCTATCCATGGAGGTCAGAATGGAAAGCGCGGAAGACCTCTTCGGAAGAAAGCTAAATTGATTACTGTGATTGAGGCGGAATCGGAGGCAAATGATACTGAAGACGAGTACGAAGCTCCCAGTGATGGAGAGCAAGATGATATGGAAGAAGCGGATGACGGGGGTGAAGTGTCTGATTCATCACTCAATTCTCTCCCTGAAGACGAGTCAAAGACTCCCTCCAAAAAACGCAAACGCGATATAACAACCACGCGTTCTCCCACTAAACGCGGTGCTAGTACTTCACGAAAACCACGTACTACGAGAACCCTTGTGCACCCCACTCCCCATTCCAAGGCCCGCAGGAAAGCCGCTGCGAGCACTGGGTCATCATCGCCACGAAAACGCAAGCTCGCCGTGCGCCCTCCACTCACTTATGCTGCCCTTGACCTGTCTCTGCCCCAAGACCCCTGGCTTCGTGCGATGCATGTCTTACATGTGGGGAGTCGCCCAGATGCTCTCCCATGTAGAGAGGAAGAGTTTGAGAGGGTATTGAGATGTGTAGGGGAGCTTTTGGAGGAGGGGAGCGGCGGTTGCGTTTGTGAGTTCCCCCCTTTGTTGTTTTTTGTTCGGAAATATGAGAGGCCGCTTGTTTTATCAGATATCTCGGGCGTCCCAGGGACCGGGAAGACTGCTACTATACATGCGATTGTGAGAGAGCTGAAAAGGATGGCGGAGCATAATGCTGGTCTTTTTCTTGCCCTGATAATCCACCTCCTCTGACTGCATCCTAGGAATCCAATCCATTTACATACGTGGAAATCAACGGCCTTAAGATACCCGAGCCTTCAGCCGCTTATAACCTTCTATGGGAATCTGTATCGGGACATGATCCTGCAATGAACGGATATCTAAAAATTAGTCCCAAGGAGAGCCTGAAGGCACTCACTCGGCATTTTAGTGGTGGTGCTGGAGGGAGGGCCCGGGGTCCGAGTGATCATGCGTGGTATGTTTATTCTCCTTCAGTAATTCACGTTCGCAGTGGTGAGGTGTTGATCTTTACGGCGTGGATAGTGTAGTCTTGATGGACGAGCTAGATCAACTGGTGACGGCTAAGCAAGATGTAGTTTATAATTTCTTTAATTGGCCGACACTTGTGGGAAGTAAGCTTGTGGTCATTGCTGTGGCGAATACGATGGATTTGCCTGAGCGAGTCATGACAGGGCGGGTGAGGAGCCGATTGGGTGTGTTGTGCTGTCCTTCGTTGCTGTCTTGGCGTCTGATCAATTCTGTTTAACTCATTTTTGTAGGCATGATTCGAATCAATTTTCAGCCGTACACCACAGTGCAGCTGGAGAAGATTGTCCAAGCCAGGCTGATGAGCGCTAAAGACGGGATGAACGCTAATGAGGTGCAGGACGTAGTTTCGCCAGATGCTATCAAGTTTGCGGCGATGAAAGTTAGCAGTATCAGCGGTGATGCTCGGCGAGTATTGGATATCTGCAGGTACCCCAAATTACCTCGCGTTGTTCGATCCCGTCAGTCTTGCTGATACATGACTTCGTTTGTCTGATTAGGCGCACAGTGGAACTGGTCCAGCCCAAGCGGCGCACGGCGCGCCTAGTTGACGTGAAGGAAGTCATACAGGTGATGCAGAACAGCCCGACAGCAGCATATCTTCGCGAGTGTAGCTTCCATGAAAGGATGATGCTTGCTTCACTCATCAAGTGTATTAAGCGGGAGGGTGTGGAGGAGATTCGATGGGGCGAGGTTGTTTGTTCTCTTTTTCTCTTTCAAAACTTCTTAATTATACTCATCCCAGGTCCAACATCAACATTTGATCTACGTGAACGTCCTTACCTCTCCGGATGATCCCTCCCGAAAACCGACACCGAATGAGCTGTCAGTAGTCCTAGACTCACTTGTGGCATCGCGTGCGATGCTAGTAGAGGAAGGTGCTGCAGTTTCGAGAAAACCCGAAAGTGAGAGGAGGGTGCTCCTCAATTTGGAGCAGGCTGAGGTGGAGAGGGTATTGGGTGAGGTCGGTGGACAGCGTTGGAGAAACATTTTGAATACATGAGGTGAAACATCCAATAGATATTATTGCTAACCCTAAGTTGTGTGTTTATTCCTGGAGGAACAAATGGGAACAAGAGAACCTGGGATCAAGGACGGAGAAAGAATGAGAACGTCAACGTCCGGGTCATTTGTGTTGACCCGACGAAGATTGCAGACGGCGGAAGTTCAAGTTTCGGGTTAAAAATCGTGCATTACTACGTAATAAAATACCGAGCTGCATATCCAAAGGTTTGTACATAGAAAGACTGTAAGCATGGAGGGTACCGACCATAGACAGTAGTTAGAGAAACATAGAATGAATGGAAAGATCATCGAATAGCTAGAAAGGCTCTGGTATCGCCGTGACTGATGATTCCTTAAGCCCGTTGACAGTTCCCGACCTGTTCACAACTTTCATCTGCTTGCCTCTGCTCAGATACGGACTGTCATCATAGCTACGAATGTAATATGCCCAGTCCGCTGTGTCGTCTGATTCAGTCTGTGAAAAGCCATTGCCCAAAAAGGCAAACCGATTGCCAGAATAGGCGATGTTCCAGTCGTCATACCGTACTTCCGAGATTGCTTCCATGTAATGCAAAGCGCTTCCAGGCCATAAAGCTTCGACTTTCCCGGTCCTCCTGTTTTTGTACCACGACCGACAATCCTGTTCCCATACTGTATTCTTCATGAACTGGTCTTTATGGGCAATAAAATCTTCAACTGCTTCCATCTTGGGCGAGAAACTATGGATGTTTTCTGTCTGCCACCGGTTGGCTATCTTGAGTATATAGTCAGTTTGTACTTCTGTAGATGCAAATGATTATAAGAGCTTTGGAGAAAGTCGAGCATGAGGAACCTACCGATACCACATAAGACAGGTCCGGTTCCGATTGGACTATTTGGACCAATTATGGCGAAGTAGTTGGGAAATCCCGGGACTGCTAATCCGAAATAAGTTGTTGCTTCATCAGCCCACGCGTCTGCCAAGGATTTTCCATCGGTGCCGATTAGAGGGAAGCGAGGTTTGTGCGAGGTATCGAACCCAGTGGCGCATATAAGAACATCCAGAGGATATTCCTTCCCATTGGCGCCTAAGCATCCCCTCTCTGTGATTCTTTCAATCTCACCGTAGACGACTTCAACATTGTCGGCTCCCAGAGTCTCGAGGTAATTCACTCCGGGTGTCAATCTCCGGCAACCCACTCCAAATTGTGGGATTAATTTCGCTTCCAAATCGTCATTGCGCAACTTATCTCTCATCTGCGCATGCATGGCGCTGCGTGTGAGAGACTGAACTTCCGTATCCGTTTTGAAGACCGGAAAAAGGGTGTTTATCCTCTTCTCCTGCAACTTTCTATATTGTAAAAGAACTTCAGGTTTCGTTTTGAACTCTTCACGCTCTTCCTCGCTGTACAGGCGTTGCTCGAACCCTTGAACAGGAGCAACCCAGGTTGCCCCGCGAACGAAAGTTGTGATTTTCGAAACCACTGGATGAATGGCTGGAAGTATTTGAATGCCAGAAGCGCTGCGCAAAACTCTAAACCAGCGGCGATGAAGGAACTCCTGAAAGACGCACCCATTGCCAATTATACCGACGTGCTTACCCGTCAGATCGGTGGCCCTATCGTAATTGGCCGTGTGCAAGAGGACTCCTTTGAAATCGTGTAATCCAGATATCGCTGGCCACTTCCAGGCATTTAATGTGCCTATTGCATTAATAAGAATGTCGCACTGGTCGTGGAGGATGGAACCAGTGCCCAAGTCAGTAATCTCGACATCCCAGCCGCCGGTCGATTCGTTCCACCTTGCTCCCGAAACCATATGGTTCATTTTACAGTACTTGTGCAAATCGTACTTGGTTGCGAACGCATCAAAGTAGTTCCAAATTTCATCGGAACCAGCATACACCTGGGACCAATCAGGGTTGGGTTCGAAACTCCACGTATACGTATGTGCTGGGATGTCACAGGCGCATCTACGGTGACTTTCGTTAGTGTCGTAGTCTATAGTTCACGCGAATAACTGCTTGCCCAGGATATTTGTTCTCGTACCAGGTTCCAGCTATTTGGTCATTCTTGTCATATAAAACAAGGCTGAAATTTTGGAAAGAACGTTGGAGTTTGTATGCCAACAGAAGGCCAGACGCTCCCGCGCCGATACAGATGATTTTCATGTGACGTTCCTTGTAGATGTGGTCCTGCAGACGGAGACCTTCATCATGATGTGCTGCTGGGGCATTGGTCGCCACGCCACTGAGAACGGGAGAGACATGGTCGTTCGCCATCGCGTTCAGTTGCTGGTCAGTCAGAGAAAGAGTTTAAGTCGTGTAAGAATCTGGGGTGGTGTTTGCACACACGAGGATATATGTATGCGAATCATGATGTAATAAATCCAAGGGCATGGCAGCGCTGAGCGGGTGACCATTCGCACGCGGAGAACGGCAACTGATGCGTTTGGCAGTGCCCATGATCTCTGCAAAAAAAACGATCCAAACCCGAAATGCTTGCATGCATAACAATCGAACTATTAATAACTGTTAGATGTTAGAACTAGTATACGAGGAGGAATAATACGGATAAGTCCTTCAGTGGCTAGGTCGAATCTTATTTTAGTTGAAACTGTGATTGTTATCACGCGAGCGCCGAGTAAGTAGACGATGGCCACCGTAACTCGTAGAGTCGTAACGGCCTAGGAGCCTGAAAGCAGTCCAGATAAGGGTTCTCAACGCGTAAAGGGTATTTGTATATTAACTCGATGGCCAGCGGGGAAAAGAAACAGACTTCCGTAGCATTTGGCTTTGCTTCAGGGAAAGAGAACGTCACTTGGATGAATGCGATTTGGGCGGGCTCGGTATTCCGACACCCGGATCATCGTCCACTGCTGAGCGCTGAGGGCTTTAAAGTTGTACTCAGTATGGTGAGAATCTCGTGATCTCAGTTCCTTGTTGGTCCCAGATTTAACGTGATTATGACTCCTCGTACCTCGGACTCGTCCTTATACAGCTGCATTCAGAACGATAGACGGGTCTTGAAAAACACATACATTCATTCCAATTTCCTATTTTCGATGTCCGAGATTCATCAGTAAATTGGGTGTTGGTATCTACCGGTATGTACCATCACTCGGCTAACTCGCTTAGCTACGATCCATTTCTCTGATGTTGATAACATCACTATAGTTATTTAATATGAACTTTGTTAAGAAGCAAAAAGGTAGCGCTTCGCTCCCGCAATGTGTTTATTTTAAGGGCGCCTATTGTTCTGAATGTAGAGTCTGAAGGGGTCAGTCAGTTCCAAGGGGGTGGCGAAACGGGAATCCTGAACCGCGGGTAGGGCGGGGGGTCCCAGGGCCGGAGGCTGAAAAAATATATGTGATGCAGTATGGCTCCATTGAGACGTAAGATAGCTTCAGATAGCCTCTAAATGGCAGACAGTATAGTCTGTGATGGTATATTTACTATGACAACTAAGGAGAATTCAATATTGACGCAACGGCCGTTTTGATAGCCGTTTCAATGACCCGTTTCAATATCAAATTGCCATTAGGGGAATTCGGAATTGACGCAACGGCCGTTTAATGGCCCGTTTCGACATCAAAAAGTGATCCGTCCCCACTGCGTGCGCTCACGGTGTGATTCTAATTTCTCAACAGTGCGCACGCGAACACCGTATTACCGAATACGGTTTCCGGCACGTTTTTTGATGCATGCGCTATATTTGGCATGTCCCTTTGAGGCGTGTGTTTGTAATGCACGCCATCAATTCCTTTATACCTCATCCTTTCTTTATTCTACGATACTTATATATACAGTAGACAGTTACCCAACCACCTCAGCCACTTGTACCTGAGGTGAGTACCATCATACTTAGATGTGAGTCTGTAGTTACTGTACCAATAGTTCAATCTTGTTTATACTAGGTACAGTACACATGAATAGAGTCACTTGTACAGAGACTGAGTTTGATCTTGTTTATACTAGGATTGATAACCTACAGGTTATGGGCCACTCCCATTGCACTGAGATGATGGTAGAAAATCTCCTAGCCACTCGATGTTTACCTACGTCATTTTTGATTGGTCTGCCCAATCACTAGATCTCGGATCACATTTTAATGGAATTGGTACTCATTCCATCCCCTTTGTCTTTTAAACACTTTCTGTTTGCTACTCCCCTACTACTCTTTTCATGAGTATTTTCACTATGACCACTGAAACTAGCCTGCTATCTATTTCCCTCATCACATTATCTGTTCAATACTCTGGGGAGAAACTCAACAAGCTCAAATCCAACTACAAAGAGTGGTGTGAGGAAATCACTATTGCCCTCTCCTTGAACAGCCTTTATGAATATGTCACTGGCAACATCACTGAACCTACATCTATGGAACCATGTGCTCTTGCCAACTGGAAGGCTACCTTGCGCCTTGCATACACTTTTTTAGCCTCCAGCATCTCTCCTTCTGAGTGTCCTTTCATCAACATCAAGAAGGGCCCTGATGTCAATTGGACAACACTCAAGGACCATCATCAGATATCGCCACTTCAACCACTGTTTCCCCATACGGGTCCAAGGACATTCATTTCTTCCTTGAGAATGAACAGTCCTTGCTCGAGAATGGTCAGTGCAATGATTACCACTCTGCTGTCATTCTCACTGCTCGCGCCAAACCTTCTAAATTGCCCAACATGCCCACATGTGGCAATCCAGTTTGTAAAAGAATGGGACACATGACAGAGTACTGTACTAAGCCTGGAGGAGGTATGGCTGGGAAGACCATTGATGAATCTAAGGCATAAGTTGGCTCTTGAAAAGAAAGCACCAGGATCAAAGATTCTGATCACAGTGAAGGATGTCAATGGGCATGCATTTACAGTCATGGTCGATTCCAAAGCTGACTCCCCCACCCTGCCTCATTCAGAATTGGCTGGCCTTGCCTGTGATCCTATTCCTGTTGCCACCATTGACAAAGTGGAATATGATGGTTGGGTTGTCATTGAGGAGGAGGCGACTACTACCATAGATTGGAACCAATACACTTCCACACCTATAAGGGCAACCTTAGAGGCCACTTAATTAGTGGACTAGCAAAGGGAAGTCCAAAGTTAAAATTATAGTACATATCATGGGGAGTGGAGGTGCACCTAGCGAAGGGAAATCCGAAGAGAAAACTCTAAGGACCCCTTTGCCAATGCCCAGTATATGTGAAGATTGCAAAAATCAAATAATAGCCTAAAAATAGAAAAGGCGGAGATAGGCAGATCAAGGCTGCTGAATGACATCATACCAAGGGTAGATATCAGAAAGGGTACTCCACCTCTAAATATAAAACTGTCAACATGCACAAATGTGATAGAAATGGAAATTAGTAATAAAATAAGGAAAAATCATAGAAAATGAAGAATAGGAGGAAATGAAGTGAGGAAAAATATAGGACAAATGTAAAAAATAGGAGAAACACACGGGGCACCCCCTAGTCCCCTTACATCACCCCCTCTCTAAGATGCATCACCCCGATGCATTCAAAATTGCCTACAACCAAAGTCAGTGACTTGAATGCAATGCGGTGCAGCAGTGTGCCATCGGTGGAATTCCTTGACTAACTGAGGGGCATTCACATTAGACTCCTTGACCCATGAGTTCTCCTCATACCCATAACCCTTCCAGTGCACCAAATACTGGAGTTTTCCTTGATGCAACTGGCGGTCCAAGATCGACTCGACTTTGTACTGGGGTTCTCCCTCGCTGTAGGTGGTGGTGGTGGACGTGAATGGCATCCTGGGAATGGATCTGAGGGAGCTGGAAGGAGTTTGGCGACATGGAAGACTGGGTGGAGTCTGGACATGGAGGCTGGGAGGTATAAGGGCAACCTAAGCCTCTAGCAAAGGGAAATCCGAAGTTAAAATTATACTACATAATACAGGCATTGGAGACACACCTAGCAAAGGGAAATCCGAAGAGAAAACTCTAAGGATCCCCTTGCTGATGCCCAGTATATGTGAAGATGACAAAAATCAAATATAACCTAAAAATAGAAAAAGGCAGAGATAGGCGGATCAAGGCCGCTGAATGACATCATACCAAGGGGTATGTGTTGGAAGGGGTACTCTGCCTCTAAATATAAAAGTGTCAACATGTACAAACATGATAGCAAGGGAAAATTAGTAATAAAATCCGGAAAAATCATAGAAAATGAAGAATAGAAGGAAATGAGGTGGGGAAAAATATAGGATGAACATAAAAAATAGGAAAAACACACAGGGCACCCCCCTAGTCCCCTTACATCACCCCCTCTCTAAGATGCATTGCCCCGATGCATTCAAAATTGCATACAACCAAAGTCCGTGACTTGAATGCGACGCGGTGCAGCAGTGTGCCATTGGTGGAATTCCTTGATTAACCGAGGGGCATTTACATCAGACTCTTCGACCCATGAGTTCTCCTCATACCCATAACCCTTCCAATGTACCAAATACTGGAGTTTTCCTCGATGCAAACGGCTGTCCTTCGTATTGGGGTTCTCCCTCGATCACTGTAGGTGGTGGTGGTGGGTGTGAATGGCGTCCCGGGAACGGATCTGGGGGAGCTGGAAGCAATTTGACAACATGGAAGATGGGATGGAGTCTGGACATGGAGGCTGGGAGGCGTAGACAATAGGCATGTGTTCCAACGCACTTGACAATGGGGAAAGGTCCCAAGAAGCGATGAGCAAGTTTCTTGAATGGACATGTAGTGGAGACGTCACTGGAGTCAAGATAAACTCGATCACCAACCTTGTACTGAGGGGTTGGGGAGTGGTGTTGGTTGTAAAATCGCGCCATGTCGTCCTTTGCCTTTGCTAAGGCTGCCCTTGCCTCCTCCAAGCTATCCCTCATGCATTCTGTGAACTCATTCACCATCTCGATGTGTGAGGGAGTTTGGTGAGGTTCAAATCCCATGTGTGGATGTCATCCAGTGTCTAAGAGGAAAGGGGTCTGTTGAGTGGAAGTATGGACATGGTTGTTGTATCCGAACTCGGCCAAAGGAAGGAGATCATCCCAAGCGTCCTGGCATTCATTGACAAAGAGGCGGATGTACTGCTCCAGTTCCTGGTTGACTCGCTCTGTCTGGCCATCAGTTTGTGGGTGATAAGCAGTTGAAGCGAGGAGTTTGATCCCCAGGAGTCAGTACAGCTCATGAGTGAACTCTGCCATGAACTGAGGGCCATGATCCAAGAGGAAGGCACCAGGAAGTCCATGTAATTTCCACACGTGGTGGAGGTAGAGTCGAGCAGCACCTAGGGCACTGACAGTGGTGTGAGTGGGAATGAAGTGAGTGTGTTTTCCCACTGAGTCAACTGTGCACATCACTGCATCAAACCCATTTGACTCTGGCAATTCCACCACAAAGTTGATGCTGACGACATCCCAACGACTCTCTGGAACAGGAAGAGGGTGTAGCTCACCAATAGGCTTGCGATGAGGAACCTTGGTGCATAAGCAAAGGTCACAAGTGCGACAATACTGACCAATGAGCCGTGACATTTGTGGCCACCAATAGTTCCATGAGGTGAGCTCCAAGGTCTTCCAGCATCCGGGGTGGCCAGCAATCTGTGAGTCATGGTGTTGGGATATGATGCGCCAGCGAAGGTCTGGGTCATTGGGAACATAGATGCGATCCCTGAAATACAACAAGTCCTCCTTTTCAGCCCACTCTGCCGCACGTAAGGAAAGGGTCAATCCCTTCCTCAGTTCTTTAACAGCTCGGGCGACAACATCCTCATGTAAACCGCTATGGTTTGTGCGACAAATGTCACATAGGATGTCCCACTCCTCGCCCTGGGGTGCGATGCCTTCCAGTGCCCAAATGGTGAACAGGTCTGGCTGCAACAGCACAATGTTTTGGTTGTCACCGCTGCCATCCCCATGGTCTGCATGTTGGGATAGGGCATCGGTCTTCCCCATGCTGCGACCCGGACAGTGGTGCAAGGAGAAGTCGAATCTAGATAGATACAGGGACCAACAAGCTTGACAACAGTTCAATTTCTTGGCCGTCATGAAGTACTCAAGATTCTTGTGATCCGTCCAAATTTCCACCTTGTATTGGGCACCCTCGAGGAAGTGTCACCACTCCTCAAGTGCACGCATTATCGCCAACATCTCCTTGTCATGGATCTTGTAGTTTCGCTCTACAGCACTAAGGCTTTTGGAGTAGAACACAACAGGATGCCACTTCTGGTCCTCCGGAGACTGCTGAGACAACATGGCACCCGTCGCAAAGTCAGAACTGTCGGCTTCTACACGAAAAGGACGCGAATCGTCAGCAAAGGTAAGGATCGGAGTGGAAGTGACCATCTCCTTAAGCTTTTCGAATGCCTCCTGTTGTGCATTATCCCACCTCCATGCCTCCTTTCCTGTCAAGTCAAACAGTGGTCGTGCATGATGTGAGAAATCCTTGATAAAACACCGATAGAAATTGATGAAGCCCAGGAAAGACTGCACCTCCTTCTTGTTCGTGGGCATCGGCCAAGCTGTGACCCCGTTTACCTTGATAGGATCCATCTCCACTTGACCCTCTGAGATAATCAGGCCGAGGTACTCAATCTTGGTCCTTTCGAACTCGCATTTGTCCTGATGAAGGTAGAGTTTGTACCGTCGAAGTTGCTCTAGGACGAGGCGCATGATGCGACGGTGCTCTTCAACCGTGCGAGTGAAGATGAGGATGTCGTTGAGATAGATGCAGACAATGCCTTCGAGGATGAGGTCGTGGAAGATGTCGTTCATCATGGTCTGAAAGGTGGCAGGGCTATTAGTAAGGCCAAAGAACATGACAAGCAGTTCAAAAAGACCACGGTTGGTACGAAAGGCTGCCTTCCACTCATCTCCCTCCTTTATCCTCACATTATTATAGCCCCAGCGGACATCAAGCTTGGTGAAGTATCGGGCTCCATGGAGCTGGTTTACGAGTTCGGAGATGAGGGGTAGTGGGTAGCGATTTTTGACTGTGATGTTGTTGAGCCTTCTGTAGTCTTGAACTGGTCGAAGTGAGCCATCCTTCTTCTTGACAAAGAAAAAGGGAGAGGCCATGGGTGACTTTGATGGTCGAATATGTCCAGAGGCCAGGTGCTCGTTGATGAACTGGTCAAGCTGCTGTTGTTCTTCCGGAGAGAGAGGATAGACCTTGCAGGATGAAGGGGTTGTGCTGGCAGTGAGTTCGATCACGTGATCCCATGGCTTGCGCGCAGGAAGAGAGTCGAATGACTCCTTGGAGAACACGTCTTCAAACTCATGGAGATGAGGGAGTCAGGAGTTAGTAGAGGATTTAGCAGCGTTGTTTTTGTGGAAGGCCTCAGCGAGGCATTGGGATATGTTTGATGTGGCACACACCTCATGCGATGAGCGAATCGCAGTGTAGAAGATCCGATCACCCTCTTCCACTTCCTCTGGGTCCTCATCATCATCATCCGAGTCCGGCATTAGATCAGGAACCCCTTCCAATTCCACTTCAGGTATAGGCAGGGGTCCAGCACGACACTTCTGAGTACGTCGTATTGCCACCTTCTGTCCACGATGTTCTTGCCTGGCTTCTGTGAAACACGTCCGACAGTGGGATGGACATTGGCTCATGGTAACCTCCCCAGTATGCCAGTCGACCTCTGGGTTATGGTCTCGAAGCCATGGATATCCCAAAATCACCTTTTGCTTTCCTAATTGAGTGACAGCAAAAAGGGCACACTCACTATGATCTTTGTAATGGAGAACCAGGTCTGCAACCTCTCGGATGGCACCAGCTTCATTTGGGGATCCATCCACGTTATATACAGGTATCGGACATGAGAGTGAGCGAGTATTTAGGTGATGTTGTTGTACCAGATGGGAATCGATGAAGAGACCAGTCGCACCAGAGTCCAGGAGCGCAGAGACACCGAGTATCTGTCCAGTGTCAGTCGTCTGCAGTTCGATGGCTAGGTTTAAGGAATGTGCAGAGGGAGTGGATGCCACAATATACTTGTGTGGTAGTTTACGCTCCCATGATTTAATTTTGGGACGTGGAGTAGAAGGAGAGATGGGGAGAGCAGGTACATCTTTAGCCAACTTCGAAGGGTCAGAGAGGGGAGCAGTCACAGAAATGGATTCATTCTCCAGGGATTCAACTGACAAGACTTCAAAGCGGTTATGGACAGGCAGTGAGGGTGTACGATTCACTCGCTGTGAATAGGAAAATCCTGCTCCTCTACAACTTCCAACTTAATCTCCTCTGCAACTTGATCCTTCGCTTCCTCAACATCTACAAGCGCCAACAAATCTTGCAGGAGTTTGTCTCGTCCCTCGGGGGTGAGCATGCGGATATCCTGACAATGGGGACATGCTCCAGCCCTGTGTCCAGGTTCCCCACAATGGTAGCAGAGATCCAACTTACGTGCATGGCTGCGGGCTGCATCAACATCCATTGGTACTGGGTCATTGATGGCTGGTGTGGGAGTTTGACAAACAGGAATGGGGGTAGGGCGGGGGAGGCTTCGATTGAAGGTGTAGGGTGTATGAGTGGTAGTTGGAGCATGGAATGCAGCATTAAACGCCACATTTGTGAGTCGGTTCTCGTCACAGAGTGAAGCAGCTTCATACCAAGCAAGGATATCATTGTCTGCTGGGCGCCCTTCCAACATCTGTGCAATCTGGTCCTGAATTTCTCGGTTGAGCCCCCGTCGGAACTTCACCACCACTGGTAACCCACTCCCATATCCTGCCATGTCCACCAAATCCTTGAACTCATCGATATAGTCGTCCATGGATCGACGTCCCTGGTGGTAAGCAGATGACTCAAGTCGTGTCACTGCTCGGTGGCGTTCATTGAGGGGGCAGAAGTGGTGTATGAACTCAGCTCAAAAGTCACCCCAAGTGGAGAAAGGTAGAGAACCAAGTTCTTTAGTTTGACATAGGATACGGTCCACATAGAGATAGCCGCGTTCAGATTTCATGTATGTGAAGGCCCAATAAATTTTTGCAGCCTCATCGATGAATTGATGTGACTGGAGACTAATGTATAACTCACAGGAATTAAGGAATGCATGTCCCTGTGCACCTGCACCATTAAATTCGGTGGGGGGGGACAGTTTGATCTGGGCACGTTCCTTAGTGGACATGTTTGGCAAAACGTCGTTGTTGGGTGCGCTTGGAGTCGTAAAGGGGGAACTATTGGTCATAGGGTTAGCCTGGAGGGTCCTAACGAAGTTTTCAATTGTAGATTTAAGTGAGTCGATTTGCGCGTGCATTCCGGAAACATCGCTTTCAAGCGCGTCGAAGCGTTCTGATGCGTCCATGTCGCTAGGGAGTGCATTTGGCAAAAATGGCAGCATAATAAAGGCAAGATTATCTGGAACGGTGTGTAGGGACTCTGTGGAGCTTTGGGAAGCATTGTCCAGTCCGTACCTGCCTATCTTGGGCAGCGCGTTTGCAATTTTCGGGCCTTAGGGGAGAGTTTTCTACTATAAGGGCAACCTAAGCCTCTAGCAAAGGGAAATCCGAAGTTAAAATTATACTACATAATACAGGCATTGGGGACACACCTAGCAAAGGGAAATCCGAAGAGAAAACTCTAAGGATCCCCTTGCTGATGCCCAGTATATGTGAAGACAACAAAAATCAAATATAACCTAAAAATAGAAAAAGGTGGAGATAGGCGGATCAAGGCCGCTGAATGACATCATACCAAGGGGTATGTGTTGGAAGGGGTACTCTGCCTCTAAATATAAAAGTGTCAACATGTACAAACATGATAGCAAGGGAAAATTAGTAATAAAATCCGGAAAAATCATAGAAAATGAAGAATAGAAGGAAATGAGGTGGGGAAAAATATAGGACGAACATAAAAAATAGGAAAAACACACAGGGCACCCCCCTAGTCCCCTTACAGGAGGCACAGATGATAGGCATGCATTACAACACACTTGACAACGGGGAAAGCGATGGGTGAGTTTCTTGGATGGATGTGTGGTGGAGATGTCACTGGAGTCAAGATAAACTCAATCACCAATCTTGTACTGAGGGGCTGGAGAATGGCATTGATTGTAAAAGTGTGCCATGTCATCCTTTGCCTTTGCCTCCTCCAAGCTATCCCTCATGTGTTCTGTGAACTCATTCACCATCTCGATGTGTGAGGGAGTTTGGCAAGGTTTGAATCACATGCATGGATGCCATCCAGTGTCTAAGAGGAAAGGGGTCTGTTGAGTGGAAGCATGGACGTGGTTGTTGTACCCAAACTCAGCCAAGGGGAGGAGATCATCCCAATTGTCCTGGTGCTCATTGATGAAGATGCAGATGTACTGCTCCAGTCTGGTGGTCAGTTTGTGAGTGATAGGCAGTCAAAGCAAGGAGTTTGATCCCCAGAAGTCAGTACAGCTCATGAGTGAACTCTGCCACAAACTGAGGGCCATGGTCAGAGAGGAAAGCACCAGAAAGTCCATGTAATCTCCACACATGGTGGAGATAGAGTCAGGCAGTACCCAGGGCGCTGAGAGTGGTGTGGGTGGGAATGAAGTGAGTGCATTTCCCCACTGAATCAACTGTGCACATCACTGCATCAAACCCATTCGACTCTGGAAACTCCACCACAAAGTCGACACTGACAACATCCCAATGACTCTCTGGAACAGGAAGAGGGTGTAGCTCACCAATGGGTTTGCGACAAGGAATCTTGGTGCATAAGCAAAGGTCACAAGCACGACAATACTGACCAATGAGCCATGACATTTGTGGCCACCAATAATTCTGTGAGGTGAGCTCCAAGTTCTTCCAGCATCCAGGATGACTGGCAATCTGTGAGTCATGGTGTTGGGATATGATGCACCGGCAAAGGTCTGGGTCATTGGGGACATAGATGTGATCCCTTAAATACAACATACAACAAGTCCTCCATTTCAGCCCACTCTGCTGCACACAAGGAAAGGGTGGATCTCTTTCTCAGTTCTTTAACAGATTGGGCAACAACATCCTCATGTAAACTGCTATGGTTTGCATGACAAATGTCACATAGGATGTCCCGCTCCTCACCCTGGGGTGTGATGCCTTCCAATGCCTGGATGGTGAACAGGTCTGGCTGCAACAACACAATGTCTTGATTGTCATCACTGCCATCCCCATGGTCTGCACATCGGGAGAAGGCATCAGTCTTCCCCATGCTGTGATCTGGTGATGATGCTCAACCCGGAAACCCAAACAAAACCCACAAAATGGCTTCAGATGGTATAACATGAGTCAGAGGAAGGATGCGAGGCCCTCTAGATGTCACCTGTCAGATCGACCATCAAATAGCCATAAAAGGACTGCTTGTCGAAGCAGTTTGAAGCTAAAAGAATGTGGTTCAAGGACTTGCGATGATTTTTGAGATGTTGCGATGATTTTTGAGATGTTGTGATGCTTTTCAAGATGTTGCGATATTTTTTGAAGAAGTTTCAAGGAGTTTCTAGTGCACAGATATGTTCGGATGCAAGATCAGGGGACTAGATGAGTAGTAGAAGTGAAGAGAAGGCTAATCAAGGGAAGCAAGAGTGAAAATAGCATAATGCAAGGAATTTTGAGGAAGTTTAGCATAAAACACCAAACTTCAGACTGAATAAGACTAAACTGTACTCTCAAATCACTGTGATCTGGGAGGAAGACGATGACTTTCTTGTTTTTCTTTGTATCTAGTACATCTTTTTATATAAAATAAAGAAAGTACCTAAAAAGGCTAGAGAACATGAGGCAAACATGTGGAAAACTCAAGGCCAAAGACAATATAAGTATATCAGAACAATAAAGTGAGCCTAGAAGGGTGAATATAACACATGATGAAGAAATAATAAGAAAGAATAGCTAAAACCGGACTGTCCTTGTTATAAATTGAATAAAAGATCGGAAACTGCTTCAAGCAGATTGTATGCATGCACATGCGGTCAAAATGTGTTTGATATACTTGAGATAGTGTCCCATGCGTCCAGTATGCGTCCGAAGATCATTTGAATAGGAAATACTGTGTCCAACGATGTTTTTTGAGGTTTGATGTTTTTTGAAGATTTTTGAAGATTCTTCAGACTTCATTTGTGGCCCAATATCGGTGCAATATTGTTCGACAATGGTAGGGAATATGTCTGGCATGTGTGCAATGATTATTCGGATAGCGATGTAGTGTCCAATGTCAATTTTTGATGTTCAATGATTTTTGAAGTTGATCGAGGAAATATTGGACTTGTTTGAAGGCCGATATCATTGCAATATTGCTCGAAACTGGTTCAGAACCCATCGATGATGTTCCAAGTGTATATCCTGAGCTGTATGAAGGTCGGGGGAATTGTATTATGGCGGCCGAAGGCATACAAAGAATTTCGAGGTGTCGCAAAGAATTTCGAAGTGTCGCAAAGAATTTCGAAGTGTTGTGAAGGATTTTGAAGCATTCTCGTGACTTTGTAGAGGTTTGTAGAGGTTTGTAGAGGTTTGGAGGGGTTTGTATGGGTTTGTAGAGCTTTGACAACGATCATAGATGTGTTTTCTGAGCTTGAATGACAAGGTGGACCTATCACCGGACGGTGGTGCAAGGAGAAGTTGAATCTGGACAGATACAGGGACCAATGAGCTTGATGATGGTTCAATTTCTTGGCTGTCATAAAGTACTCGAGATTCTTGTAATCGATCCAAATTTCCACTTTGTGTTGGGCACCCTCGAGGAAGTGTTGCCATTCCTCGAGCATGCACATTATTGCCAACATCTCCTTGTCATGGATCTTGTAGTTTTGCTCCACAGCACTAAGACTTTTGGAGTAGAATGCAACAGGATGCCATTTCTGGTCCTCCAGAGACTGCTGAGACAACATGGCACCTGTTGCAAAGTCAGAACCATTGGCTTCTACACAAAAAGGGTGTGAATAGGGAATATCATGGGTATGGGTAAACCTGCAGTAAGTTGATGGTGGGTTTGACGGGTACAGGTACGGTTGCCAAAATGCCATACCTATGGTACACCATACTTGTTTTGGCAGTGTCACAGTTATTAATGGGTATTGAAGTCACTGGCCACGGAAGTTGCTGGACATCACAGTCAACAAGCCGTGTCATCATTTCAAGGCATGGTTTGCATAGGTAAGTCTTATTTTTTACAACTAACTGTTGTTTAGGTTCTAATCAACTGGCAAATGACATGAAGCAAATGAAACGTGGACCAAACAACATTTATCATCATTTGGGCACTAGGTAATTTCATATCTTGTTTTTCTTTATTCAACTAACATTATTACAGCTTTTAACTCACTTACAACAATGCAACTACCAAACCAATGCACCCAAACATGCTGACTGAGGAAGACCTGCCTACCAGCAATGATAACCTTGAGGAGACAACGATGGCCACAATGACAAAGAAGACAACTGCCACCCCTACCATCTGGATGCCAGGAACAACAGAGACAATGCCAGGGACAATGGGGACAGGACTGATGATGGGAATGATGACAAGGACACAAGAGGATGACAGGAAGTGGGAGCAAAGGGAGGAACAAATGAACAGCAGGAATGAAGGCCACAGAGAGGGGGAGGGGCTGGCCACATCACTCACAAAATGTTGTTTGGGCCCCAGGCAAGTTTTTCATATTCGTTTTTTTTTTCTCTTTCAACTAACTTAGATCTTCATTTATTATAGGTTTTACTTATGTTATGTACAACAACACAATGCCTGTCATCTACCACTGCCGCTGTGAGCGCCTGCTCACAGGGTGGCTGGGTGGTGCGATGGGATGAAGGAATGACATGAACACGACAGGGAGAACAAGAACGATGAGAAGATGAAAACGGTGACAGGATGAGGACTCAATGAACAAATGATGGCAGGGGACAGATGAGAACACTGAGGACAATGGGGAGAGAGGGAAGCAGCACCCAACTGCCAACCACCAACCCCTTATCTATACCTGTACGAGCCACCACTTCAGGAATGAAATTCAGGCCAACACCACCACCACCAATGAGGGACAACAAACCCCCATGCAAATGGCACCAAACACCAGCGACGACAACAACAATGATGGTGCCCGCCCCCACCGCTATTGACTACAGCACCCCCCACAATGGATGACACACTGCCTGCCCCCAGCCTCATGAGCAACTGCTCATGGGGTGGATGGCAGGCAGAACGACAATGGATGGTTGGCAGGTACTAGAGACAAGGGAGATGGTAGAGAGGGCACAACAACAGCAACAATGAAGGGAAATGAGAGACAGCAGGGAAGGGAAATGAGAGGTGGTGGGGAAGGGCTTCCCCATTAATTAGTAAGGCAAGGCAGGGGTATACCCTTGTGTTTTTGGGCTAAGGGTATGAGGGCTAAGGGTAGGGGTTTGGAAGTTCATACTCTTGCATACCCCTGTACCCTTACTAAGGGTACAGGGGTATGCCAGGGCTATGCTTATGTAAGAATATCATTTGATTTTTTCAGCTACAAAGACTCATATTCAAAATTTTCATCAATTAAATTCAGATTTTGGGATTGTCCAACATGATAATGGCTTTCATATGTTAATAAGAGGTATTAATATGTGATATTAATAGTAAATACAATAGTTATCAACACTTTTCAAATGAATTTTGCTCTAAATATGTTGATTTTGTGCCAAACCCTTGTACCCTTGACAAACCCTCCCATACCCTTGGCAACCCTTATATGTTTCCATACCCTTACCCCTAAGGGTAGGGTGTTCAGGGGTAGGGGTAAGGGTATGGGATTTGACACCCAGGTGTAACCCCTGCCTTGCCCTATTAATTAGTTTAATGAAAATTTTTAATGCTTGTGTTGTACCTCTCATGCAAATGCAAGGCATTCCAGTTATAACTGATTGAAATAAAAAATTGTCTGTAGCTTAGATATTGTATACTTAAAGGGTGTAGTTAAGTTAGTTGAGTTATACAATACAAATATTCTATGTTTGATGTTGTAGAACATCAAATAGGAGGGAGAAAAAGAATTGAAACCACAGTGTATGTTCATGGTGTTGCACCTGTGGTGTTTCACAATAGACTGTGGTAAAAACCTGTCACCACGGTTGCAGTGTTAGAATGGGTACAGTGTACATGGGTATGGGTGTGGTGTGTGAAATTTTACCCATGGTGTGACCCGTGTTACACCCTAGGCATGAATCATCAGCAAAGGTAAGAATGGGAGTGGAAGTGACCATCTCCTTAAGCTTTTCAAACACCTTCTGTTGTGCATTATCCCACCTCCATGCCTCCTTCCCTGTCAAGTCGAACAGTGGTCATGCATGATGTGAGAAATCCTTGATAAAACACTGATAGAAATTGATGAAGCCCAGGAAAGACTGCACTCCTTTCTTGTTTGTGGGCATTGGCCAAGCTGTGGCCCCATTCACCTTGATAGGATCCATCTCCACCTGACCCTCCGAGATAATCAGGCTGAGGTACTCAATCTTGATCTTCTCAAACTCACACTTGTCATGATAAAGGTAGAGTTTGTACTGTTGAAGTCGTTCCAGGATGAGGCACATGATGCAATGATGCTCTTCAACCATGTGAGTGAAGATGAGGATGTTGTTGAGATAGATACAAACAATGCCTTTGAGGATGAGGTCATGGAAGATGTCATTCATCATGGTCTGAAAGGTGGCAGGACTATTAGTAAGGCCAAAGAACATGACAAGCAGTTCAAAAAGACCACAGTTGGTACAAAAGGCTGCCTTCCACTCATCTCCCTTCTTTATCCTCACATTATTGTAACCCCAACAGATGTCAAGCTTGGTGAAGTATTGGGCTCCATGGAGCTGGTTCACAAGTTCAGAGATGAGAGGTAATGGGTAGTAATTTTTGACTGTGATGTTGTTGAGCCTTCTGTAGTCTTGAACCAGTCGAAGTGAGCCATCCTTCTTCTTGACAAAGAAAAAGGAAGAGGCCATGGGTGAGTTTGATGGTCGAATACATCCAGAGGCCAGGTGCTCATCAATGAACTGGTCAAGCTGCTGCTGTTCTTCAGGAGAGAGAGGATAGACCTTGCAGGATGAAGAGGTTGCACTGGGGGTGAGTTCAATCACATGATCCCATGGCTTGCACACAGGGAGAGAGTCAAACAATTTCTTGGAGAACTCATGGAGATGAGGAAGCAAGGAATCAGTAGAGGATTTAGCAGCATTGTTTTTGTGGAAGGCCTCAGTGAGGCATTGGGATATGTTTGATATAGCACACACCTCGTGCGATGGATGAATTGCAGTGTAGAAAATTTGATCATCTTCTTCCACTTCTTCTGGCTCCTCCTCCTCCTCATCATCTGAGTCTGGCATCAGATCAGGAACCACCTCTAACTCCACCTCTGGCACAGGCAGGGGTCCAGCATGACACTTCTGAGTGCATCGTACTGAGGCCCTTTGTCCACAGCATTCTTGTCTGGCTTCTGTGAAACAAGTGCGATAGCAGGATGGACACCAGCTCATTGTAACCTCCCCAGTATGCCAGTTGACCTCTGGGTTATGGTCTTGAAGCCATGGATAGCCCAAGATCACCTTCTGCTTTCCTAACTGAGTGACAGCAAAAAGGGCATGCTCACTATGATCTTTGTAATGGAGGACCAGGTCTACAACCTCTTGGATGGCACCAGCTTCATTTGGGGACCAATCCACATTATAAACAGGTATCGGACATGAGAGTGAGCAAGTATTCAGGTGATGTTGTTGTGCAAGATGGGCATCAATGAAGAGACCAGTCACACCAGAGTCCAGGAGCGCAGAGACACCAAGTATCTGTCCAGTGTCGGTAGTCTGTAGTTTGATTGCTAGGTGCAATGAATGTGTAGAGGGAGTGGATGCAACAATATATTTGCATGGTAGTTTGTGCTCCCATGATTTAATTTTGGGGTGTGGGACAGAGGGAGAGATAGGAAGAGCAGGTACATCTTCAGCCAACTTTGAAGGGTCAGAGAGGGGAGCAGTCATAGGATTCAACTAACCAAACTTCAAAGTGGTTATGGACAGGCAGCGAGGGTGTACAATTCACTTGCTGTGAATTGAAAAATCCTGCTCCTCTACAACTTCTGACTTGATCTCCTCTGCAACCTGATCCTTCACTTCCTTGACATCTACAAGCACCAACAGGTCCTGGAGGAGTTCATCTCGCCCCGTGGGTGTGAGCATGTGCAACTATGGGCTGCATCAACATCCATTGGTACAGGGGCACTGATGGCTGGTGCAGGAGTCTGATGGACAGGAATGGGGTTAGGGCAGGGGAGGGTTTGATTGAAGGTGTAGGGTGCATGAGTGGTAGTTGGAGCATGGAATGCAGCATTTGTGAGTCAGTTCTCATCACAGAGTGAAGCAGCCTCATACCAACCATAGATATCATTGTCTGCTGGGCACCCTTCCAACATCTGTGCAATCTGGTCCTGAATCTCTCGATTGAGGCCCCATTGGAACTCCACCACCACTGATAGCCCACTCCCATATCCTGCCATGTCCACCAAGTCCTTAAACTCATCAATATGAATATCCATGGATCAATGTGCCTGATAGTAAGAGGATGACTCAAGCTGTGTCACTGCTCAGTGGCACTTGTTGAGGGGACAAAAGTGGCATACAAACTCTGCTCAAAAGTCACCCCAAGTGGAGAAAGGTAGAGAGCCTGTAAGGGGACTAGGGGGGACTTGGGGGGGTGCCCTGTGTGTTTCTCCTATTTTTTACGTTCGTTCTATATTTTTCCCCACTTCATTACCTTCTATTCTTCATTTTCTATGATTTTTCCTTATTTTATTACTAATTTCCCTTTCTATCACATTTGTGCATGTTTACAGTTTTATATTTAGAGGTGGAGTACCCCTTCTGACATCTATTCCTTGATATGATGTCATTTGATGATGATGCTCAACCTGGAAACCCAAACAAAACCTACTAAATGGCTTCAGATGGTATAGCACAAGTTAGAGGAAGGATGCAAGGCCCTATAGATGTCACCTGTCAGACCGACCGTCAAATAATCATAAAACAACTGCTTGTCAAAGCAGTTCGAAGCTAAAAGAACTTTTTTTGAAGAATTTCAAGGAATTTCAAGGAATTTTGTGGCTAGATCGATGAATTCGGAGTGTGCAAATCTGTTCGGATGCATGATCAGGGGACTAGACGAGTAACAGAAGTGAAGCAAAAGCAAATCGAGGGAAATGAGAGGGAAAATAGCATAATGCGAGGATTTTCAAGGATTTTCAAAGAAGTTTAGCATAAAACACCAAACTTCAGACTGAATAAGACTAAACTGTACTCTCAAATCACTGCGATCTGGGAGGAAGATGACGACTTTCTTTTTTTTCTTTGTATCTAGTACATCTTTTTATATAAAATAAAGAAACTACCTAAAAAGGCCAGAGAACATGAGGCAAACATGTGGAAAACTCAAGGCAAAAGACAATAGAAGTATATCAGAACAATAAAGCAACTAGAAAGGGTGAATATAACACATCATGAAGAAATAATAAGAAAGAATAGCTAAAAGTGGACTGTCCTTGTTATAAATTGCATAAAACATCAGAAACTGCTTCGAGTGGATTGTATGTGTGCACATGCAGTTGAAATGTGTTCGATATACTCAAGATAGTGTCCCATGTGTCCAACATGCATCCGAAGATTGTTCAAATAGGAAATACTGTGTCCGAAGATGTTTTTTGAGGTTCAAGGTTTTTCGAAGATTTTCGAAGTTTCTTCGGACTTCATTTGTGGCCCGAAATCGGTGCGATATTGCTCAAGGCTGGTTCAGAACTCATCGATGATGTTCCAAGTGTATATTATGAGCTGTCTGAAGGTTGGGGGAATTGTATTACAGTGGCTGAAGGCATGCAAAGAATTTTGAAGCATTTTTGTGACTTTGTAGAGTTCCATAGAGGTTCGCAGAACTTCGGAGGGGTTTATATGGGTTTGTAGAGCTTTGTAGGGGTCTGTAGAACTTTATAGAGCTTCGACAATGATCATAGATGTGTTTTCCGAGCTTGAACAACAAGGTGGACCTATCATCGGTGGCCTTGATGTGCCTATTTCTGCCTATTTCTATTTTTAGACTATTATTTGATTTTTGCAATCTTCACATATACTGGGCATTGGCAAAGGGGTCCTTAGAGTTTTCTCTTTGGATTTCCCTTTGCTAAACTCTATAAGGGCAACCTGAGCCTCTAGCAAAGGGAAATCCGAAGTTAAAATTATGCTACATAATACAGGGATTGGGGGCGCACCTAGCAAAGGGAAATCCGAAGAGAAAACTCTAAGGATCCCCTTGCTGATGCCCAGTATATGTGAAGACGACAAAAATCAAATATAACCTAAAAATAGAAAAAGGCGGAGATAGGCGGATCAAGGCCACCGAATGACATCATACCAAGGGGTATGTGTCGGAAGGGGTACTCCGCCTCTAAATATAAAAGTGTCAACATATACAAACATGATAGCAAGGGAAAATTAGTAATAAAATCCGGAAAAATCATAGAAAATGAAGAATAGAAGGAAATGAGGTGGGGAAAAATATGGGATGAACATAAAAAATAGGAAAAACACACAGGGCACCCCCCTAGTCCCCTTACAAACTCCCTGTAATATGTACCATAATTTTAACTTCAGATTTCCCTTTGCTAGTCCATTAATTAAGTGGCTTCTAAGGTTGCCCTTATAGAACCAAGCTCAGTTTGGCACAGAATATGGTCCATGTAGAGATAGGTGCATTCAGATTTCATGTATGTGAAGGCCCAATAAATTTTTGCAGCATCGTCAACAAATTGATGCGACTGGAGACTGATGTACAACTCACAGAAATTAAGGAATGCATGCCCCTGCACACGCATGCCATTAAATTCAGTGGGGGGGACGGTTTGATCTGGGTGCACTCCTTAGTGGGTGCATTAGGTGGTGTGTCATTATTGGGTGCACTTGGAGTCATAATGGGGGGAATATTGGTTGTGGAGCTAGTCTGAAGGGTTCTGACAAAGTTTTCGATCATAGATTTAAGTGACTCAATTTGCACACATATTCTGGTAACATTGCTTTCAAGTGCATCGAGGCGCTCTGATGTGTCCATGGTGCTAGGTGATGCATTAGGCAAAAATGAGCAATTACTTAAGGCAGGGAAGTCTGGAACAGTGTGTAGGGAGTTGTTTGAGCTCTGGGAGGCATCATCTACTCCATACCTGCCTATTTTGGCAGCACATTCACAATTCTGAGCCTTAGGAATTAGTGGACTAGCAAAGGGAAATCTGAAGTTAAAATTATGGTACATATTACAGGGAGTGGAGGCACACCTAGCAAAGGGAAATCCAAAGAGAAAACTCTAAGGACCCCTTTGCCAATGCCCAGTATATGTGAAGATTGCAAAAATCAAATAATAGCCTAAAAATAGAAAAGGCAGAGATAGGCTGCCAAATGACATCATACCAAGGGGTAGATGTCAGAAAGGGTACTCCACCTCTAAATATAACACTGTCAACATGCACAAATGTGATAGAAATGGAAATTAGTAATAAAATAAGGAAAAATCATAGAAAATGAAGAATAGGAGGAAATGAAGTGAGGAAAAATATAGGACAAATGTAAAAAATAGGAGAAACACATGGTGCACCCCCTAGTCCCCTTACAACACCCACCAACAATGTGTTCACTGCTGAACCCCTTAATGCCACTCTCTCTTGATGATTCACTGTTTATTGTTGACTCAGGTGCAACTGTGCATATCTCACCTGATAGAGGTGATTTCCTCACACTTCATCCAACTCCACCCTGTTCCATCAGAGGCATTGGGGGCACTTCAATTGCTGCCATTGGTGTCAGTGATGTCAAGCTATGGATAGCCTGAGGCGCATTAATTATTTTATGTAATGTGCTATGCATACCACATTTGGCAGTCTACCTTATCTCTGTGGGTATGCTGGCTGATGACTCCAACACTGTAACACATTTTGACAATTCAGAATGTTGGATCACTGATAAGCACGGTCAACACACGTGGATCCTGACTCTCCAAGAAACTTTACTCCCTGAACCTTCACTCTGCCACTGCTGATCATGCATTTATGGTACACAAGTTCCCCACCTTGGAGATGTGGCACCATTGCCTTGGTTATGCAAACTACCAATCACTCTGGGATATGGCAAAGAAGGGAACACTCACAGGTGCACCATTGTCTCCACTCTCAAGCTGCCCAAATGTGAATCTTGTGTGCTGGGTAAACAGACAAAAACACCAGTACCAAAGAAGCATGAAGAAGGGGCTGGTCACAGAGTGATGAGGAAGTTGGAGAAAGTATTGGTGGATCTATTGGGGCCACATGACGTACAATCACATACTGGAAATTCATACATTATGGATATTGTTGACAACTATACCTAAGTTCCTTGGTCAATACCTCTTTGTAACAAAGATGACTTCTTTTCTGAACTAAAGGCTTGGGAACTTGCCTGAGAAGCTGAGACAGGACTCAAAGTTGGGACATACATACATCACTGATAATGGCGAACTGAAATTGGATGAAATGGAAGCCTGGTTGAAGACTCAGGGGACTGATCATTGATTCACAGCCCCTCACACTTCAGCACATATCAGCCGCATTGAGCACACACTTATGGCTAAAGCATGCACATTGTGAATCTACTCATGTTTGCCACCTTACCTCTGGGATGAGTTATATCTCACGGCTTCCCACTTACACACCAAAACCAATACCCATTTCCTCCAGGGTTGTACCCCTTGGGAACTATGGTTCAAGAGAAAACCAGACTACTCATACCTCCATGAAATTGGGTGCTGCACTTTCATTCTCATTCCAAGGAAGGATAATCCAAAAATATTCAAATGTTCGATTGAATGTGTACTGATAAGGTATGAATCAAAGTCCAAATCATATCAATATTACAACCATGCTACATGAAAAGTCCACAGCTCCTACCATGTGAGGTTCCTCAAAAGTCGCAATGGCCATTTACCCCCTCCACCCACCAATTCAGGAAGTGACAAACATACTGCAGAGGATGAATGCACCCTCAGGCCTTTGTCACTGAATGATGATGATGATGATGATGAATCACTCACTGAACACCATCTGCCCAACCATGATGATCATGGCACTGTCAATCCACCACATCCCAAACCACCACTCTGCTCATCATGCATACCCATCCCCACTGAGAAACATCCCAGTGGAGGACCAGACATCTCCAGAACTGCAGCAGCTGTTCAAGAATCAAGGGAGAGTGCTACCCAGGTCAAAATGGCACGATGGGAATGAAGGGCAGCCACAGGAGCTGCAAGGATGGCCAACCCTGATCACACACCAGATCTAGTGATCGATCATGATCGTGACATCATCATGGAACTATGTCAATCACTCAACAACCTTTATCTTGGTGATCAGGTGCATCAATTCCACACCTTGATCTCGGAGATGGTGGATTTTGATCCCAAATCACTTCAATTTGAGGATGATCCTAAAATGTGGGAGGAGGCTAGAAGTTCCATTGATGCTGAGAGATGGTGAGAGGGTTATTTAGAAGAGCTGAAATCACTGAAAAACATGGGTGTTTACAAGCTCATCCTCCAGGATCATGTACTGCAAGGGAAGTGAATCTAAAAAGGAAAACTGGTTTTCCACATCAAGCAGGATGAGACCAGGAAAGCCATTAGATAGTACATCTTGTTTCTATGGGTTTATAGAAAGGACTACACCAAGACTACCTCACTGACAGCACACATGGAATCATGGCGAATACTTCTACACCTGGCAGCTTCTCTTGGCTGGGATGCACAACAAATTGACATAAAAACTGCATTCCTCTACAGACTACTACTGGATGATGAAGTGCAATACATGCAACAACCAGCAGGTTTTGAGCCTGGGAAGGAAGACTGGGTATGGCAATTACAATGCAGAATGTATGGTATGAAGCAGAGCAGGTGTATATGGAACCAAACACTCAATGCTCAGATGATTGAATGGGGTTTCACTTGCCTGTCTTGTGAGTCCTGCATTTATTACCGCAAATCTGACTCAGGAATTATTATTGCAGCTGTCCATGTCAATGATTACCTGTCAATTGCCAACATGAAGGATGAAAACAAACATTTCAAGAACCAGATGCTCTGCAAATAGCTGACTTTATCCTGGCTGCTTTGGCTTCCCTGAGATGCCCTGACGAGTATAAATTATGCAGAGAGCACAAACTCATAATTAGTAATTTAATCCAAAAGGTCATGTGATATTAAATTTATATCAACAATGATAAATTACACTAAATTTAGCCTTCTCAGGGCATCACAAGGCAGCCAGGATAGCCAGGATAAAGTCAGTTTTTGCAGAGTGAGGAAAGTATGGACTATCTCAGAACTGGCCACAGCGCACTTTATCGTCAGGATTGCTGTAACCTGGGACAGGGCTACTCAGACTGTTGCACTCTCACAGACTGCCTTGATCAATAAAATCATTGACCAGTTTGGACAGAAAGATGCCCACCCAGTATCAGTGCCTCTTGAACCCAGTTCCAAATCATGCCAACCAGATTGACAAGCCATGTCCAATGAGGACCAACTCCAACTCAGTAAACTTCCATACCATTCCCTAGTGGGCTGCCTACTCTATCTGGACATATTTACATGCCCTGATATTTCATATATGGTTCAACAACTATCACAATATCTTGATTGTTATTTGTTTGAACACTGGGCGGCAGCAATTAGATTGGTGTGTTACCTCAAAGGCACTAAGGACTTCAAACTCTACCTCAGTTGAGATAACCCCATTATTCTCCAGGCATTTAGCGACTCTGATTGGGCAAACTGTCTTGACACACATTGTAGTGTTGGTGGTTATGTATGCTCACTCATCTCTGGTGCCATTTCTTGGATGGCATGAAAGCAGAAAGTCATTGTGACCTCATCTTGCGAAGCCAAGTACATTGCAGCTTTTGAAACGGCTAAGGAATGTATTTGGCTGCATACCCTACTCCATTCCATTGACTACCAACAATATTCCCCAACAATAATTCATTGCAACAACTCTGCAACTAAATTCCTATCCAAAGACCCCCTCCTCCACTCCTGCATAGGGCATGACTAAGGTAACCCCCAGGTACAATTTCACCCCATGAACACTGTACCCACATGGTTAGGGGTATGGTATCACCATGGGTTTCAGCGGGTTACCCTTTGTTATTTGTGGGTTTTGACATGAATATGTATTTTAATATAATTACACTAAATTAATATATATAATAAGAATCCCCCCCTCCCATGTTTGGAGTGAGGGGGGGGGGGGGGTACCTGGCCTGTCATCCCTGAGAACAGAATGAGAATCCCCCCCGGCTTGCATTTGCAGCGAGACAGGGGGGTGGTGCCTTCTCGTCATCTGTCATCGTCACTCATTGTTGTCGCTGCTCCTTGTTGCTGCTGCTGCATGTCGTCATCCCACATGTGATCCACCCCACGAGCAGTTGCTTGTGAGGCTGGGGGTGAGGTGTGTCCTTTCTTGTTAGTCGCCAGTCCTGCTATCATTGTTGTAGTCACCCAGAACAGAGTCAAAACCCCCTCCACTCACGTTAGCAGTGAGGGAGGGGGTCATCATTGTTGTTGTTGCCCAGATCAGGGGCATGCTGGTAGCAGTTGTTGTTGTCATTGCCCAGAAGAAAAAACACCCCCGGCTCACATTTAGAATGAGGGGGGCATGTTGGTAGTGGTCATTGTCATCATTGCCTAGAAGAAAAAACACCCCCCACTCGCATTTAGAATGAGGGGGGCATGTTGGTAGCAGTTGTCATTGGCATTGAGCCATTGTTGTTGTTGTTGATGTTGATCAACAAAGTCATTTGATAAAACATGTGACCATTGGACTGGTACCATGATAACCATAACACCGTGGGTACGGGTACAGTTTTGCCTCAGGTATGGAAATCCAAACCTGTACCCATACCCAAGCATACCCATAAGCAGAAACACACAGTGTTACCCATACCTGAGTCACACCTTACTCCTGCATCAAACATGTTGATATAAAATACCATTTCCTCTGCAAGCACATACAATCAAATGGCCTACAACTCACCTATGTTAATACCCATGAAAATATTGCAGACATGTTCACAAAGGCACTCGATGTCAAACAATTCACTTACCTCAGGAGCTTCACTAACATGATCCCATGGGAGGAGGAGTATTCACAGTGAGAAGGAGTGTTGAGAATCACACATGCAAACACCATATTACCGAATACAGTTTCTGGCACATTTTTTGATGCATGCACTATATTTGGCATGTCCATTTGAGGCACATGTTTGTATGCACACCATCAATTCCCTTATACCTCATCCTTTCTTTATTATATGATACTTATATATACAGTAGACAGTTACCAGTCACTTGTACAGAGACTGAGGTGAGTCAATGTCATAAAGCTATCATTACAGTTAGTCGGTTGTGATCCTCACCAAACATCTCCACTAATTTCCACCACACAGAGTCCTCAAAACTTCAAAGCTTCCCCTTACTTTCTAGCTTGTCACATCATTAATTATTGTATAGCCATCCATTATGCGTTTAACTTTATCTTCAAAAAAATTGGTCTAGCTATTATAAATTCTCATGTTCACATCTCTGTAATGATTTACTGTACTACTCTAAATGTTTCCCATATATATATCTCACACTTGCCCCAGACAAATTTTGACTGATTAGTTTTGAGCAGCCACATTCACAACATCACATGTGGTGGCAATGTGCTATATGAGCCTTATGTTGTGACATCCATCAAGTCTCCACCAGTCCTCTTGTCAAATTTGTTGTCTTTGGTCAACTTGGTCTGTTTTGCCTTCCCTTTGCATTTCTTCTCAGGCAAGATATCTGCCTGAATGACATCTGGTGAGAGGGCATCACTTTTTGCCAGTTGAAAATTGGGCAAAGGCATCCATGGCCACCAACTGTGCAGATGTATGACCAGATGATGCACTTGTACCTGCCAAATTTTTGTTACTAACAATGGGCAATGATGCTGAGGAAGGCACTGGCATCACCACTTTGCAATTGGAATGACCAATAACTTTGATGCTATGGATGTTGATCTGATATAACTGGGATGCCATTGCCACTGTTAGGCATCATTATTATATGACAGTCACTGCGACACTCACCTTTCATTGCACTTTGGAATTGGTCATGAGGAAACAATGCAGCAAACAATTGGCAAGCACAAGTGTACCAGGCTGAAGCACATAATACATCTTCCAAGGGATGACCAACTTGTTGTTCTCATCCACAATATCCAGCTGCACTAATTTGTTGATAGCATGGTTGAAGTATGGCCTGCTGTAGTCTGGCATCTTTTGCAGATTGTATAAGGCACCAACTTTGATATCCAATCCTGTGCCTCATGCCATTAGCAATCTATTTTTCCCCCAGCACATGGTTAATGGTGTACCTCAAGCAGACTCAGCTTGTTCATCACTCCCCAAAGCCTTCTGAATGGAAGCCACACCCTTCCCAGATGCAGGTGAGACATCTGCCAGGGAACACTTCCCAATCCTGAGTAGGGTGGAAGACAAAATGTTTTTGTTTGGGTTCTGTGAAGAATAGTGATGCCTCTGAGCATGAGCCAACCAACAATAGCCTGCAACATACCACATAGATAGGCAAGGTATGAAGAACGATAAGATCATGTGGCATATTAGGATCCAAAGAAGCACCCTTGATCCATTCTCTAACACAGTAGCTGTATCACAGGTCATCAACAAATGTCTGTATCCCAAAATATATCACATACTACCGCCATGTTACACTCCTCCACCTCATCTGATTCTCAAATCAAATTGAGAGAGCCTACTTGGTTTTGATAAACTGCTGACATGAAAGGACTGCAATATGTCAGCACTTTCAACACAAGGACATTCTTGATCTTTGATTCATCAGTAACTGGCTGGAACTTCAACATTGTGAGCTTTGCTTCCACAGAGCTGTGACAAGGCTCCAAACTAATTTACCTGTTGGCCAGCCTTGCCCACATAATGATTCCCTTTTGACCCAATAAGGGTGCCCAATTCCTCAATGCAGACCTCACCTATAATATTGGTCTGGAATTCCATGCCAACATTATTTTGATACAGATAGTTATTTGCTGTTCAATGACACAATAGAAAGTTTGCTTGTATTTGGCTCCTGCGAGTGAGGCAGAGCCCATTTCAACAACATTGCTTGCCACTTCAGAGGTCTTTACACTCCCCCCTGTATTCCTATAGGAATCCAATGATTCTGATGATTCCGATCGGACTCCGATCGGAATCCAACCATATTCCGATGTCATTTTCACCAGCCAAATTGACATGAAATGGCACATTTAGTCCTAGTCCAGTCTGATGTAGTCCGATCAGAGTCCGATTGGACTATCAGAATTTCCTAGGAATTTCTGATCATAGAAATCACATAGGACTAGTCCAAAGTTATGCTAAGACATCAGACAACATAGGATTCCGATAGGAATGAAAGCAGCCTTGCTTAGTAATATAGTATGAAAAATTAAACGCACAGACAAGAATTGAACACTTGACTACAGAAGATTATGTAAGTGTAAACTGACAACAATACCATTAGGCTAAACAATCATTACAGGTAAGTGATCATACTACACTACATACCATTCCCACGGGTGTGATGACAAAGCACATAGCTGTGTCATCACACCTGCCAGCTCATCAACTCCCACCACCACCACCAATGACGACAAGCACACCACCTCCATCCCCCCCACCTCAACCACCTCAACCCAGCAACTCCCACCACTCCCACTTCACCCCCATCTCTAGACAAGCCCCCAAGACCGGAAACAACTGGTTTCAATGCCGAACGATGCCCAAACGACGCAATCGTTGTTTGGGCCATAGTAAGTTTTTTTTTTTCATTCATTTTTTACTTTTGTAAACTAACTAATTCATTTTTTTTGTTTCTAGGTTCTAATCTACATGAGTAATGATGGACTGACGCAAGCCAAACCCACACCCAATGACGCCCCTGGCAACCCCCCTCCTCCCCGTCAAAACAGGATGTGAGGGTATTGATCATGGTCAGGAGCATGGGGAGCAACACCAGGAGACCCCAGAAGGGGAATACCCGCCCGGTAAGCACCACCCAACCCCTCCCCTCAAGCCATGTCACTGATGAACCGACAACGCACCCACCCCATGCCTATGAGCTGCTGCTCGTAGGGTGGATTGTGAGTGCATGGACCCCCCACGACACCAATGACATCCAGCACCCCCCATCACCGCCGTGAGTGACTGCTCACGGGGTGTATATGGGGTGTGAGAACATGGGAACGGTGTGGAGGGATGATGATGGCACCAAATGACACACCTACGAGCAGCTGCCCGTAGCGTGGTTTGTGGGTGCAGACGATGAGGGGGATGAATGACAAGGGTGACGAAACGACAAGGGGAAAGGGAAATGACAACCAGAAGGGGAGACGATGGACAAACACCGCCACCAACATACGACGCACCACCCACCACCAGCCTCGCGAGCAACTGCTCATGGGGTGGATGGTGGGTGGAACAATGAGGGAGGGGAGACGAGGGAGGGGAGGGAAGCCACGGGGGAGGCGAGGTGAGGGAGGCAAGACACGACGGAGACGAGAGGGAGGGGAAACAACAGGACAGGGCTGACAAGACAGCCAACGCAATGCACCACCACCCCCTCCTCCCCATTTTGCGGGGGGGTGGGTTTTTTTTTGTAGAATTTAAAATAGTATAATTAAATAGTATAATTAATTCTCCCCCTCGCGTTTGCGTGGGGTTTTTTTTAAAATCTATATTAGTTATCTACTCCCTCATGAAGATGCGAGGGCTCAACAATTTTTTTTTGAGCTCTTGTGAGAGAGGTTAAAAATAAGTGAACTAATCCTAAGTGCTTTAAATGGACTTTATATTACATATTTATTAATGCTCCTGTGGCTCAACTGGTTGAGCACTTGTTTGGTAGTCATGTCACTTATATCCCAAGGTCTAGAGTTCAATTCCTGCTCTGCCCATTTACTTTGTAAGCACTTTCATCAAGTTAAGTCTTCCAAAATGGTGTGGTATTCCGACTACTACCTGTTGGAATTGCATAGGACTTTACTCGGAATTTACTAGGAATTTCTTGGAAATAAAAGTACATGGTCATCAAGATACATTCTGATCAGATTCCTATCGGACTCCTAGGACTAGTAGGACTCCTATCGGATTCCGATCGGACTCTTATTGGAAAACTCGGACTCCTAGGACTCCAATAGGAATATGGGGGGGAGTGCAAAGTTTACCCACTTCATCATAAAAGCCATCCTCAAAGTGCTTGATATATAGTGGAGTCACATCCTCAATCATGATAGTTGTGTTAGAAAGCCTATGCCTCCCCTCAGGGGCTGCTTGTTTCAAAAATGAGACCAGCTGTCATGTCATTCATGTGAAAAGCTCATCATCCAAGACTTTATACCTCAGTTCCAAATAAGTCTCCCACTTTGCAAGTAGTGATGTACAGGGCCTGGCTTGAGCAGGCTTGGGCTTTGATATATTGTGAGCTGGGCCTTGGTAGCAGGCTCAGGCTTGGGCCAGGGCTTGAAGAGGAGATTTGAGAAACATGTAATGGATGTAAATATAATGATAGAACTACACTGGCAAGTTATCTATATGAGAAGTTACTGGCTTTAATTCGCTTACTACAATTCTAATGCAAATTCAACACAACATTGTTAGGACCAGGAGTTGCTGGACATCAATCAACAATGCGTGTCAACATAAGATTTGTTGATACCTTCAATGCTCCCTCATTCCTCCTCATTGATCATCTCCTAACCTATCAAGAATGCAATGTATGTCTGTTTTCATCATTTCTTGTGTCCATGATACTAACTTGTCTCATTTATGTCCTCTAGATGGCTTTGTTTTTCTCTAATTACATGTATGCAGGTTTTGTTATGCATTACAAACTGATGCATTGGAGGCACTGGGAGACCTGTGGTGCAGGATGCCTGCAAGGTATGCACTTGTTGATCTTCAACACACCACTCTGTGCATTGATTACACTACAAGTTGCATAAGAGTGGTAGTACAATGGGCTGCAGCTCTACAATATTAATCTAGTACCTGCTCCCACTGCTGTGAGCCATTGTTCATGGGGTGGACTGCAGGTGCTAGCAGCTGCATCATTCCAATGCACCATGGACATCCATAACCACTAATGACACAGCAGACATGACCAAGGATGCCTACATTGTGCAGTTCATGATGCGTCTCACATTCATGAGCTCAACTTTGTGTTGCTCATCCTATAGCCACAAAAATCAAGGTTCAATGTTCATCCCTGGTCCCTTCTCACTTCACCCCCTACTCCCACCTAATCTATGCAGCTCCTGTAGGTCAGACAGCAAGCAATGGCTTGCTGCTGTACACCAGGAGCTTCAAATAGACAAGGGGAGGAGTGGAGATTGTACACAATGATGCACTGTTGAATCACAGCAACAAAGCTGGGGCTTGAGGGCTTGGCTCAGGCTTCAGATATCTCAAGCCAAGCCCTGAGCCCTACCAAGCCCACTCCAAGCCCACTCCAAGGCTTGGCTCAGCTCAGGCTTCTAGGGCTCAGCTGCTGGGGCTTGACGGCTTTGGGCTGAGCCTTGCACATCACTATTTGCAAGACTTCAGGGTCTGAGCCACATTATTTACCACTACCACATGTGTTAATCCTGAGCATCTGGAAGGCATTTATGGCAACAAACTTCATGAAAGGATAGTTGTGTAATAATATAACTCTCTGCTCACCTTAAAATCAATGTCATGAATGTAAACTTCAAAAGGCCTCCATACCATCTTTGTGCGCTCACCAAACACTACTTCTATATGAAACTTCCTCCAAGTTTGATCCCAATTAGGCCAGTGGTACTTCCAGTCTTGATCATGGCATCTATCACTCTAAATGTCCTGTTAGCAGCCCAAGAAGCATCCATAGCCTCCTCCAAATTTCTTCAACAGATAGCTGCAGTGGAAAACATTTTACAGATTATATCACTGGTAGAGCCTGTATATATAGTAGTTCTCTAATCTGAAAGCAAATCAAACACTCAAAACATAATAATACAATTAAAAAAGGCCACCTACCACTGCTCTGTAAAGCCTAAGGCCATGCAGAAACCTCCAGTGCTCTTGAAAATATGTCACTTTGTTGTACCTGTAACTTTCCCTCTGCTGCAATGCAACGTAAAGGAAAATCCATGGTCAAGCTAAACCCCATATCCACATAATAGTTGAAAGCCGCTCTTGGTCACTATGCTCATGACAATCAATACCAACTCTGTGAACACCATCCAGCATTATTGCCCATCCCAAATAATCAATGTGTGCATCCTGAGCAAGGGTGTCCATCATTGACTGATGTGTTGCTTGAGTACATTCCATGTATCATAACAGGAAGTTGGGTGTCCCATTACTGCACTCTGATCATTCACATCAGATGAATGAACAGTCTGTTGGGGATGGAATGCCATTCTCATGCTCCCTTAATGCCCATGCACTTATATTTTCCAACTGATATTCACTATCAGTATACTTTGGATACCATAACAATCTGTTGCTTACCTCCATCTTGTGTAACCACAAAACCTCTTGAATTTCACATCATACATTATGGGTTTCTGGATCCCATCTGCTGATTCCAATTGTCCTTTGGCACAATGCTTTGTGTCTAGTCCAATCAGCCATTTGACAATGGTGGCTCTGTAACAATTTAATCAACTCAAAGGACAATACTGACCTGAAAAAGACACATACACAATATCTCTGTAAGCCACATTGGGTACACTTATAGCTATGACTGATGGACAAGTGGCACACTGTGCAACAATAACGATGGCAACCCCACCCTCCCTTGCTCCCAATGCGAGATGGAGGGGGTTATGGTTCTCTCTCTCTGGCTGGAACCCACTCCCTTGCTCTAAATGTGAGATGGAGGGGGAATCCATTTCTATGCATCGACAACGCCCCTCCCTCGCACCCTATGCGAGGGGGTTAATTAGTATTATACTTTTTTACTTAGGATAGATAAAATTTACATATATATTAATGGTTCCAACTGGTTCCAACCAGTTGGAACTAGTGCTTCAAGGTCCAGTCCTTCAAACCAGGAAAGGACCGAGGACTGAACCCAACTGTAACTGGTCCTGTAGGACCATCGGTCACAGTCCTACTGGTCCTGACACTGGTCTGGTTTACAGTTCACTCAGCTCACACAAATGAAAAGAACTGACCAGGACCGGTTATAACCAGACCTGGACCTAACCTTCAAAAAGTACATACACCAAATATCAATTATATAATCCAAACTAATATAAAATGAGGATGATCCTCGAAATTGGTGTGAGGTTTGTGAGGGTTTATATACCCTGCAGCTGTGCATGGACCATTTGGTCATGTGTGTGCACACAAAACAAAAAAGTGACATCACTTTTAAAAAAAAATATTATGACACCACTTTTGTGGTCACACGCTCCCACAACAACCCGCCGCCAACCTCACTGCCAACAGTCATCTTCAATGCACAAAACGGGGCCCAAACAATGTTCAGCATTGTTTGGCTCCAGGTATGTTTCTTGTCTTTGTTTTTTTTTCAAAACTAACTAACATTTTTTGTTGTTTTCTAGGTTCTAGCTTTAGTATAATGACATTATGACCCCCAACCCCCCTCCACCACTGTGAGCATCTGCTTGCAGGGTGGATAATGACAACAGGACAACAAATGATGCTACAGGAGCAAGAAAGATGGCTCACCACACCCCCCCACCCCACCTGCGAGCAACTGCTCACAGGAGGAGATGGAGGTGTTGATGACAATGAAGAACAAACACCAATGTTGCCGCCAACAATGCCAATGACCCCTCACACCAACAACACCAATGAGCCCCTCATGCCAATGCCAATGTTGCCCCAACAACCCCAACAACCCCTCATGCCAACAATGCCAACAACCCCTCATGCCAACAACACCAACAATGACCCCAACAAACCCCTCATGCCAATGCCAACATTGCTGCCAACAACACCAATGACCCTTCATGCCAACAACCCCTCACACCAACAACACCAACGATGCCACCAATGACTCTTTACACCAATGAATCCCTCATGTCAATGAAACCGATGGCGCTGGTACTGCCATCACTGAACAGTGATCCTGCAATGACTGCACCGTATCCAGCTTTGCAAGCCACTGCTCGCAAGGTGGATTGTGAGTGCTTTTTTTTTTTTCTCTTTCTCTTTCTTTTGTAGTGTTTGCAGGTCCAGTCCATAGGACCAAAAAAAAGACTGAAACTGGACTGAATTGGACTGGAAAAACTGGACCAAAGGTCTATTTATGGACTGGTCTTTTGCAGTCCAGTTGCTGGTCTTTCATTTTAAAAAATATAGTAGGACCAATGAAAAACCAGTTTAAACTGGTTTTTTGTCCCAAAATGTGTTTGACCTTACTCCCACACATATTTACTTCATTTTTGGTCCCTGGATCATCAAAAACGGTTAAGAATTGGTTGAGATATGACCAAAAACATTTTTGTATGAGTATTTTGTTGTATCAGAGCATTGCTTATTACCTGAGCTATGATTTTTTTTGTACAGCTAGATGACATCATAAATATAACAACAACACACCTAACCATCTGTACCATGTGATTTTACTGATTCAACAGCCCAAATGAGCTGTGACTACAAACTACAAATTACAAACTACAATTTGAATGCATGTCCTTTTGGTTTTGGCCATATCTCAGTCAAATCTTGGCGGAATTCCTTAAAAGTTGGACCAATCTATGAGGAATTACAATATCTATCTGTGAATGTAATATATATAAGGTACTAATCATGTTTATTGAGATAAATATGGGTTATTTCCTATGAAAAATTTTACGACAAAAGACCAGTCCAAACCAGTCTTTTTTCGGTCCATGGACTGATTAGGACCAGTCTTAAATGGTCTGATTGTGGTCCCACAATGTCTGGGTCAGTCCTAGACCAGTTGCGGTTGCTGGTTGCCCCATTTGGAAGTCAAAAACTGGACTGGACTGGACCTTTAAACACTATTCTTTCATTTATTTGTTGTCTTTTAATACAGTAGTAGCATTATTGTGGTCTTGACTGTTGAATGACCAGTCAGGACTGAAATGTAGTTTGGACCAGTTTTAACTGGTCCACTAACTGCATGTAACCATAGAGGACTGGTCTACCCCAGTCCCAGTCCTGGTTCTCTTGTAATGTAGATATGAATAGAACCAGTTTGGTTCTGGTTACAGCCTGGAATGGGCAAAAAACTGGACTGGACTGGACCTCGAAGCACTAGTTGGAACTGGTACACAACCAATCACAACCGGTTGGCCACAGTTGTGGTTGACAGTTGGTGATTTTCTGGGTGCACAGCAACCAGTTGCAGTTGCAGTTGGGCCAAAAAGGGTCCAAAAACCAGACTCAACTGGACCTGAAAACTCTAGAGGCTATGTTCCCACACCACAGCTTGCAGATTCCTCTTTCAACAAGAGCACCAATCACTTTGCTGTATTTCTAAAACCTAGAGAATCCAACCATGCTATCACCATCTCTGAGAGCAAATGGTCGACAATCCTAGCCATCATTTTCAACTGCCCCATCACTGCAATCATGATTGTGATCACACACCAAAACTTCTACTGTTTCTACCCAAAGATGACAATGGCCCAACATGCTGTCCATGGCTTGCATGTGGCACCTGAAGACCACACCCAAAAGATTACAAATTGCCACTTTGATCTAGAACATGATATGTCCAACTGGCAGACACCATGTGGAGAATTTTGCCCTGGCATCGCACACTGCATCAACAGTCTGAGAGGCATTGGTGTATGGTGCTGGAACCCATGGGAAGAAGAGACAACTGTAAGTGTGATTGCAAGGTCAGGAGGAGATAGAAACTCTGGGAGGGTGCCATATGTCACACTGGCAGAATAAGGCTTGTCAATCATCCCTTTTCACGAGGCTCTATAGTGAATTTGATAGCAGACGTGCGACACATTTGTCATGTGTTTAGATGATGAATAGTGATGAAACTTGAGTGGTTCAGTTTCTGTTGATTTCTATGATGGGTACTGTATTTCTGAGGAATATGTAACCTATCTTTAGACTCTAGAAACTAGCATATATACATTTTAAAAAGGAGACTAGAATGTTCCAAAGGTATCTACAACTAGTGTGACACTGTGCTGTGCTTAGTAAGCCTGATCTCGGAGTCTTACTAATCCCAATCCTCTGCAAAGTCATTGTTTCTGCATGTAATGTGAGGGGCACCCTCACACCCCTGGGATACTTGAATGTTGACCATCCCTGGTCAATAGGTAATATGTAAAAATGTTTTGAGTAGAAAGTTTGAAATGTGAAGTTGCTGTGGTTGTGAGAAACAAAGTGTGGTGTCTGCATAGTTTTGGTGATGATTCCTGATGTTGATTCTGTGTTGTCTGCTGGTCTGTCCTTTATTCTTTCTTTTGTTCCATCATCTCACAATTCTCCTATTCAACTTTGATCTCCTCTTCCTCACCCATGGTACCTGTCAAATTTCTTCCTGTAATGCTACCCCAATCCAAGACTTCTGATGTAGTGCTCCTGGTGTCATCTGCAGCCAGTGGTATTGAATCATTTTTGGCCAAGTCCTGGGGGGATAATCCTTGCTCATCAGTGAAAGATACTGAGGAATTGGAATATGTGTGGGATTCATTGGTGGATGTGATGTACCAGGGCCAGTGGCCCAAGGGGTTGGAATTATTGGAGTATGAGGGGGGAGTCTCGCTGACTGGAATTCCTAACTTGACTGGCTGGAGGAAGAGCATGGACAAGGGTATGCTGGAGAGCAAAGAAGGCATAGTAGTATGTGAGGGATTGGAGGGGCTGCCGGATGTTGAATGAACCATGAATGTAATGTACTCTGATGAAAATGATGATGATGAACGATCAGACAAAACCTTGCTGTTTCTGGAATGTGAATAGGTGGGAGGAGGAATGGCAGGGGAATATGGTGGAAGGATGGGGTACACAAAGGATCACTGGAGTGGCACAGTTGGCAGAATTTCATTTCATGCCAGCATTGGAAGAATGTACGGGCATACACAATGGAAAATTTGATAACCCAGTAATGATACGAACATGGTGCCACATATGATAGGAATGAAAGATATGATGCTAAAGGTCATTGTGGATGATTTCTAGTGATTGTAATTGTGAGAATGGACTTGGGTGAAGTTAAGTCATGCATAACACAGGGGAAGGCATGAGTTTGGGGAGCTGAATAACCATAGGGGCAGCATGGGAGTGGTGTGTCAAGAGTGTTATGTTAAATGATGAACAGTAGGAGGGATGGGTAGGCAGGGATAGTGGACAGTTTGTTTGGAAATAAAATTGAAAAGGATTTTTGGGGAAAATCATAAGATAATCAAGACCATGTGGTTTTTTCTTTGATGCAAGTTATGAATCCATGAGGTTATATATCATACTATAAAATAAAATGAAAAGAGGTATTAGTACTAGAAGTTAGATTTGAAGAGATAATATGTGGGAGGGAAGATAAACTGTGAGTGAAAGAGTGTGTGGGATTAGAGTCAGGGTTTGTTTAGTTATATTTGTTATGAGGGGAATCATGGGTGATGTCATCAAGAGTATCTACTCGTATGTTTGAAAGGTCATGGATGGGGATATCTAATCTAAAATGTGAGTGATAAGGGAGTAACCGGAAAGTGGCATATCTGAGTTTAGAAAGTGATCCATCTAATTTTCTAAGGATATAGGATCCAGCCTTTGATCATTGGATCACAATCATTGGACCAAAATAGCATGGCTTAACTTTGTCCAGTGTTTTGTCCACTGCTGAATTGCATACCAACACAAGGTCTCTGGGCTGGAAATTGAAATTGACAATTGATGAACAGATGGATTTTTCAAACTGTTGGACTGATGCCCATCTGGCAGTGATAAGGCAGTGCTTCACAATCTTGAGATCAGATGCATGTTTCTGGAGTTGTATAGCATGGGAAATGATGAGATCTTGTAATGACATGAGTTTGGAAGGTGTAGGTGCCATATATGTGGCTTCTGCAAGGTCAAAGGGTAGGAGGGGTTTGATTCCATGAGCTATATAATATGGTGAGTATTCTGTTGATTTCTGAATAGTAATGTGTTCTGCCCAGAATGTTGAATGGGACCCTGTGCCTGGGAATTGTATGGTGAGATCCTGATATGATGGATATGGTATTTCTTTGTGAGCCAGTCTAATGCTTTGACAAATGCAGGCCCATTATTGGTTATGATGGTTTCTAAAGCTCCCCATTGACACAAGATCTCCTGGAAGATGAAGGCTCCGAGTGTAGCACTGGTCTCTGTAAGGAGTTTATGCCACTCTGGGTACGATGAAAGTGAGCAGCGTGTGTGTACAACATAACAATATCCTCCTGCCTTTGGCATGAAAAAGGTGTCAATATATGCTTTACAGAATATGGATGCAGGAGTAGGGACCGACAGTGGAATATGGATTTTCTTAAGGAGGCAAACTTGGCACTCATGACATGTGCATATGTACCACTTTACATTGTGCTCCAACATAGGCCACCAGAATCTATCAAGGAGGCGCATACAGATGGAAAACAGACCCTTATGTCCCAATGCATCATGTGCTTCTTGAATGAGTGCTAGTTGTTTGGTTTCTAGAATAATGAGTTTGTGCCTGCCATGCAAGTCCCATTTCCATAACCTATCCTCCAAGATGAAGAATCCTGATGCTTTCTTTATGAATCGACAAAACGGATCCTCTTTAATCTCAGGTGACCATAACATATCTCAGAGGAACATCTCAATTCTTGACAGATTGTTGTCCTGACTACATGCGTTATCTGATTGGGGAATCATGGTGTTCTTGCCAAGGAGACTAAAGATGAAGGAGGATGGGGTAGAATTGGGAAGTGATGGTTTAGGAAAAACTCTCGCATCGTGCAGAGCTGATATGGTTGACTGGTGTGGAGGATTGGGATTGTAGGAGGTGATATGTGAGTGATTTAATATTTCTGTTGTGAATGCATATGATTTATTGATCCAGTCATCGTAGTCATCTTCTTCAGGTTAATCCTCTGGTGCCAGAGGTTGTCATGACAACCCATCCACAGGTGAGTGGTCTTTCCCTAGAACATGCTGTAATTTGAAATCAAACAGTAGGATGCTAGTGATCCAACAATTTATAGTCACATTGGGCTGAAAATCAGGATTGTTAATCATTCCCTTGATGTATTTGGTGTCCACCTTTACAATGAAGTTTTGAATGCCTACAATATACAGCCGGACATTGTGTAGTGCATGGAAGAGCCCATATAGTTCAATTTTAGCCTGTGAGTATCTCTGTTCTCTTGCATTCCATGTGATAGAACCAAAACAAAATGGATAATGTTTATTGTCAGTTCCCATTTGTGATAGGATGAAGCCTACTGCACACCAAGACGAGTCCATAGCAAGTATGACCTCACAATCAGAAGAGTAGTTGATGGCATGGATTGCTGGGGAGTTGATGATGAGGTGTTTAAGGGTATGCTTGTCTTCTGCTCAAGTTCTCCCATGATCTTTCTTTGTTAGCTGGATGAGGGGGTGGGCATGTATGGCAAAGTTTTTGATGAACATCTGGATTGTTCCTGGTGTGCCCAGGAAACCTCAAATGTCTGTGAGGTCCTTGCACAGGGGCCAGTCCTTAACTTCTTGCACATGTGAATCATCTGGGAGGTGGCCTTCATAAGTGCATCTATGTCCTACTACAAGGACTTCTGAAAGGCATAAAGCTGTCTTTTTGCCTGAGAATGTTCCCCTGCCTTACACATTCAGTGGACAATGTGATTTACTGTAACTTTCAAATGACGTCCAATATAGCCAATGGAATTCATGACTACCAAAATGATCACCATAATCCATTAAGTGCAAAGCAACCACCTGAGGAGGCATCTCTTGGTGAGAAATCATTGCATGACAACACTTTTTTAGCATTCATTTTGCCTTCATTGTCACCTCATCTTCTTGGGGATGATAATCACCAAGCTTTTGAACAGCAAGCTCCAAGGTGGTATATGCAACATTTATCTTCAATTCTGGCTTTGATATGTAGTTTGTGATATAATACATGATTGCCTTCACTGATGAACCAGACTCTATAAACTTGATGTCCATATTGCATCAAATTTCTTGAATGATAGTAGCATTAAAGTTATTTACCATTCCATCCAGACATTGCAAACACAGATCTCCGGTTTCACCATTGATTGATGAAACAGGTTCATAGAATTTGGGATCCAATCCAAACTGACACTCAGGCTTTGAGGTTGGTGGGCCTTTCCAATATTTAAAACATGTCTTCTTATGGCTATGGATTTGGGAACAGATAACAATGTGGTATAAATCCTTTGCCCACTCCAGTATGGAGCCTTCTTCCTGCTTATTTAAACCTCTAATGGAGGCTGGATGAAATTTGGAAGATGGCACCTCTAGCTTTGGGTCAGGATCTGGAGGGACACAAGAAGAAATAGTATCATCAAGAAACACCAGGAACCGGTCTCAAAAATCACCTTCATTAGGATTGAGCACTTTGTCCCATATCTGATTAGGATCCAGCCCCCCTTCCACCCACACTAACATATGGCAATGCAAGGTGCCCCTACCCTGAGTTTCAACACATCCATAATAGCCTTTAACCAAACCAAGGATTCCTCCTTCCAGCGATTCACTATGAGGATCATATCCCAGTAAGCATTTAATAAAAGCTTTCATATAAATATTGAGAAACTTTGTGGCCACAAAGGGGTTCTTTGCAACAAGGACTGATTGCTCCCAGAATTTAGGCACATCTTCATATAACAAACAGGTGGTCCACATCAATATTTGCACCTGTAAGTAGCTTCACCACTGGATTGAACATGTCACTGGGATTAAGTGTAAGATAAAAACTTGGCAATCCTAAATGAATTATCAGACCTTGGATCTCATTCCTCATCATGAGACATGCAGACAAAGATCCTGGAACATGAGAGGTGACAACATTGACTTCCTTCATTAGAACCAAAACATGTTTCTCCTCTTCCTCATAAGCAGTTGTGTAATCTCCTTGAGCAACATGTTCAGACACTTGATGAACTGCATCAGCAGAAAGAGTGCCAAAACTGGCCACTACAGACTCAAAGCTGGCCTTCTTCACCTTCAAGCTGGTATGTAATAACACTGGCCATCTCTGCAACATATTAAATGCCATGAATAGAAAGGAATGATGCTGTTGAAAGCATCAATCAGCTAATGAGAACAAATGCTTGACATGGGCTCTCATAGATACAGAAACTGTTCATGAGGGATCTTCAAAACCGCCAAGACCAAAAGGATACAATGTAGGGTAGATCATTGGAAATAAGGTTGTGTTGTTAAACTGTAGTAAACTGGGGGTTAGACCTTAGTTTTCACTCAACAATAACATGTATAACGTATATTGGTGTGTAAGTAAAAGTCTGTTGATATAGAAGCTGACTGGCCCTTATAAAGGGTCGGGTTCCAAGCTATTGACAGGTAAGGTAAATATATATAAAGACTAGCAAATGGAGCTAGCCATCACTACACTCTCCCCCTTTGGCTTGAACCCGGAGGGCAAGCCATGACCAACCCAAGAAGTCAAGAAATGGATAAACGATAGTTTTACTCAGCCTGGGGAGGTTGAGGAGGAGGAGGGCCCGAGTTTCTGGAGGACAGATTGCCACCGGGTTTGTCCAGATCCATTCTGTTGCCTAATGGGATGGCAGAGAAGGCTGGGGGCTAATTAGTAGACCCCAGGGAAGGCACCTGGGATATGGGAGTCACCAGAGACAATTCCATGGTGGGCAAGATGGGGGGCTGCTCCCCCTCTGGGAGGGCAGCTGTGTGAGCAAGGGATTTGTCCTCAGATTCAGAGACTGAGTCAGTGTATTTGGATTTGGAGCCTCGGTTCTTTTGTCAACTCTGAGTGACTCACAGAATAAGTTGGGGCTTGCCCCCTTTCAGCCCTACGAGAGAGGGACCCTGCATAGCCACGCACTCTTTCTTTCATTCTTTTTTGGCCTTATTTTTCTTGGCCTTGGTGCAACGGGGAGGACCTACGTAGGTCCAGCCTCTGTCCATGTAGTCTGGGGTCTCCAGGGTTCAGGCAATGACTGGGGAGTCAGAGGGAACAGGAATCAGAGGAACGACATTGGGAGAGGGTGCCACCACCACTGGGGGAACAGTTGACACAGCTGGGGGGTTGTTTCCATTGGAGGGTCCAGATACCTCCAACTGAATGCTAGGAAGCGATGGGTGGAGGCTCAGGGACCGGAAGGCAGAACTGGAAGGTCCTGGGGCAGATGGCCCAGAGGACACAGAAGCAGGACGGGGAAGCACCATCAGAGGATTCAGAGAGTCAGCACATCCTGCAGGTTGTGTGGTGGAGGTGGAAGAATTAGATGCAGAGCTTGGAGGCACTGCATGTATCAAGGATGAGAGTCCTAACAACCCCTAGGGGGGAAGGAGTCTCAGGCGAGTCCATGTCCCTCTTGCACTTGGCAGGAGGGGGTTGAGTCAAGCTGCACACCCCCAGAGGAGGTCGCCACACACAGGATTCTGTCATAAAAGGGGCATCCTTGGGACTAGGAGGGGAAGCTTGATGAGCACGTTGTAGGGTAGCGGTAGCGTCTGTGGACTCATCTTCCCTACGGGACTGCATAGTCGCCATCAACCATCCTATCCCATAGTGATAGGCTTCCCTGACCTCATGGTCAGGGACTCCAATGGAGGCCAGGTGCTGGACGACATCCTCCACGGTGACATTGTCAGTCACTGGGGACATGAACTGCCTGTCTTGGCACAGAGCAACTGAGATGCCAATTGATGTTCACACCCTTCAATACAATCCTGGGGTGGTGAATACCTCTGCCAGGCGTAGATTCAAGCTGGACTTCTGTCACTGAGACAGTCCAGGGGGCACTTTTTGACACATTAACAACATTCCCCTTACTTGGGGAAGGAAAACTTGGTGTTTGTCCAGAACCAACCCGGGGGAGTTCTGGAATTGGTAAAGTTGGTGGTGCATGAATTGGGCCCATGATTCCACCAAGTCATTGATTTGGGGTTGGGCCATCCTGCCCAGCTCATGAAGGTGCCAGATCCATTTGGAGGACTGGTGTTCCATAGGGAGCCACTGGGGGCGTCTCCAGTTGGCAATGGCGTAGTTCATCAGAGGCATCCGTGTCTCTGAGGGAGTGAGGCTGGCATAACGCACGTACAACTGTGCTTGCCATAGATTGGTGATAGGTCCACCTTGTCTTTCAAGCTTGGAAAACACATCTACAATCGTTGTCAAAGCTCTATGAGTCTCTACAGACCTCTACAAAGCTCTACAAACCCATACAAACCCCTCCAAAGTTCTATGAACCTCTACAAAGTCACGAAAATGCTTCAAAAATCTTCGCAACACCTCAAACAATGGTTTGAAATTCTTTGCATGCCTTCAGCCACCATAATACAATTCCCCCAACCTTTGTACAGCTCAGAATATACACTTGGAACATTGTCGATAATTTCTGAACCAGTTTCGAGCAATATCGCACCAATTTCGGGCCACGAACAAAGTCCAAAGAAACTTCGAAAATCTTTGAAAAACCTCAAACCTCGAAAAACATCTTCAGACACAGTATTTCCTATTTGAACGATCTTTGGATGCATGCTGGACACATGGGACACTATCTCAACTATATTGAACACATTTGGACTGCATGTGCATGCATACAATCCACTTGAAGCAGTTTCCGATGTTTTATGCAATTTATACCAAGGACAGTCCACTTTTAGCTATTCTTTCTTATTATTTCTTCATCATGTGTTATATTCACTATTTCTAGTCTTGCTTTATTGTTCTGATATACTTCTATTGTCTTTTGCCTTGAGTTTTCCACATGTTTGCCTCATGTTCTCTAGCCTTTTTAGGTACTTTCTTTATTTCATATAAAAAGATGTACTAGATACAAAGAAAAACAAGAAAGTTGTCATCTTCCTCCCAGATCACAGTGATTTGAGAGTTCAGTTTAGTCTTATTCAGTCTGAAGTTTGGTGTTTTATGCTAAACTTCCTCGAAATTCCTCGAAATTCCTCGCATTATGCTATTTTTGCTCTCATTTCCCTCGATTTGCCTTTGCTTCACTTCTACTACTCGTCTAGTCCCCCGATCTTGCATCCAAACATATTTGCACACTTGAAATTCCTCAAAACCTCTTCAAAAAACCTCGAAAAATATTGCAACACCTGGAAAAATATTGCAATGTCTCAAAAATCATTGCAACTCCTCAAAAATCCTCGAAAGTCCTCAAAACACATTCTTTTAGCTTCGAACTGCTTTGACAAGCAGTTGTTTTATGACTATTTGATGGTTGGTCTGACAGGTGACATCTAGAGGGCCTCGCATCCTTCCTCTGACTTGTGTTATACCATCTGAAGCCATATAGTAGGTTTTGTTTGGGTTTCCGGGATGAGCATCATCAATGTCACGCGACAACTCACATGTTGGGCTTCTCAAAGTCCTCTTCTGTCCCATCACTTACCCACCTGAGTGCATGCAGCTATGCGCTTGGGCAGATCCATCCAGTACTTGGCACTGACAAGGGCCAAGTATCCGTCTAAGGCTGTGAGTTCATTGCAGATGCTCAAGGGCTCCCAGGTCGATTCACCCAGACTCCACTTCACCAGCGATTCCAGAGCACGACCCTTCCATCGATGGGATGTGATTTCCTCAATGTACCATTTGGCATTGTCAGGGGCGCCAAAGTCATAAGGGTCTGGACTATGCCAGTTGGGAAACACAGCATCATCATTGGCATGGTAGGGGCATAATAGGCTCACATGGAACCGGTTATGCACCTATCTCCTTCGTAACTCATCAGGAAGTTCCAAGTCATAGTTGGACTTCTCGGGCATGCAGAGTAGGACCTTATAAGGCCCTACAAACTTGGGTAGCAGTTTGCTGTTGCATCCTTTTGGCAACCTAAGGTTCTTGGTGGACAAGTACACCAAATCCCCTGGGTTGATCTTAGGCTCCTCTCACCTATGCTGATTGGTGTAGTGTCGTTAGAACACTCGTTCCATGATAATACTATCATGAGCCATTGCCATGTTACAAAGTGCATCCATGGCAAACATTCGTACACCTGGAGGGATTTGTTCAGGCAATGGCAGTTCTCTCATCATCTGGGGAAGAAACCCATAGTTGATCTCGAAAGGAGCCATTCCAGTGGTGTGATTAATGGTCAAGTTAATCATGAACTCCACCAATGCCAGAAACTTGACCCAGTCTTTCTGGTTGGAGACCACGAAGGTTTGTAGGATCTGGGCAATGGAGCGGTTGGCTCATTCCATTGCCCCATTGGTTTGGGGGTGAAAGGAGGTGGACATGAAGAGCTTTACATCTAGTATACAATGTACTTCCCTCCACCAGCGGGAGGTGAACTTGGAGTCTCAATCTGAGATGATAGACCCTGGTAGACTGTGCAAGTGGACTATCTCCTTAATGAACAACAACAACAGATCTGTCACCGTAGTAGTGGTATTCACAGGCACTAGGTGCACCATGGAAGTTAGTCAACACAGGATGACCCAAAGGTAATTGAACCCTTCTGACTCAGGGAATGGGCCCACAAAGTCCATACCAATCAACTCCCAGGGCCGGAGGGGCATGGGGAGGGAGTGAAGTTTGCCTTGGGGGGAGGTGTACTCCCCCTTAGACCGAAGGCAAGCCTGACATGAATTGCAGAACTGGTCAATTTTATACTGCAGGCGTGGCCACCAGTACCATTGTCATATGTACTCAGACATCTTTGCTGGTCCAAAGTGACTGATGATGCAGTGGGCTTGGTTGACTATTCATCTGTGCAAGGTACTATCCTTAGAGGAGAAGGAACACAGAGGACTCTAACTCCTCCTCTGTTCTTCATCCATACCAGCCCATCTGATACCTCGAAACCTGGATGATCTCCAGGTTGTTTCATAATCTTGCTGAACAGCTTGTCCTGGGCATATCCCACCCAAATATCTTCATCCAAAGGGTCAGGATCAGACAAGTGGACCATCAAATCAGTCCCTGAGGCCAATGAATCATAGATCATTGGATTATAGCCCCTGTCAGGAGCAGGGGAAACATCGCCTTCTTCAGGATGATCTGCCATCTCTGTGGCTACCTGTTCCCACTCTTCGATCCTTTCTCAGAGAGCAGTTAAGTGTTCCTTCACTCACTTAGTCTGAGCATGGGCTGAACAGGTTTCAATCACCCAGTTCTTGATTTCGAGGTGCCTTTCCCAAGGAAGGTCCTCATGCTTGGGATCCAGCCTTACATCGGCAAACACGTAGTGCTGAACCAAAGGGGCCTCATCCCAGTTATCAAACTGGTAGTACTGCGATAGAGCATCGACCACCTTGTTAAGGTTTCCTTTGATATACTGTATATCAAAGTCAAACTGAGACAAGTACTCCATCCAACGTGTCTGCCTAGCTGATAGGCGACACTGCATCTGGAAGAACTCCAGGGCCTTATGGTCGGTTACCACATGGAACCTTCGACCTATCAGCTTATCTTCCCACTTAAGCAATCCCTCAAGGATCGCTATTGTCTCATGCTCAAAGGTACAATAATTCCTTTGAGCATCTGAAAACTTCTTGGATACGAAACCGGCCGGACGGCAATTTTGCCACTCCTTTCCCTGTCCATACATGGCTCCCACCCCAAACACCAAGGCATCACATATTACCCAGATGGGATCTGGGGAGGAGGGATCAATGGGCTTCAGGACTGGGGTGGTACAACAGATGTCCTTGATCGTTTGGAAACATTGATCATGGATGTGGGTGCCACTGGAAGGATTGCCCATTCTTCATCATGGCGGAGAGTGGGCTGGTGTAGGCAGAAATGTCAGGGAGGAAATGGGCCAGGTATTGCACCAGGCCCAAGAAACGCTGGATTTCAAGGTAGTTACGGGGTGTTTTCCACTCCCGTATTCGAGCCATCTTGTCACTGTCAGTGTGAAGGCCCAAATTGTCGATCATATGTCCGAGACATTCCAATTTCTTGGTGTATAGTTTGCACTTGTCAGCGCGAAGATACAGATGGTGTTCCCTCAGCTTGTCAAAGATGAGCTTGAGGTGCTGCTGATGATCTTCTATGGTTTCGCTGAACACAAAGGTGTCGTCCAGGTATATGTGGACAAAGATTCCAATGTATTCTCGGAAGATGGAATTTATAAGCCTTTGGAAGGTGGAAGGGGCATTGCAGTCCCCTTGCTGCATCACCAGACTCTTGAACACCCCTAGCATGGTTGCAAAGGCTGTTTTCCAGATATCCCCTGGTTCAACTGCGACTTGTTCATAGGTGTCGGAAAGATCAATCTTCAAGCGATACTTGGCTCGAGCCATGTCCAGGCATATGAGGTCCTGGTCGGGGAAGGGAGTGACATTTTGGATGGTATTGTCATTACATTTCTTTGCATTGACCACTGTTCGAATGGCCTCATTCTTTTTGGGAATGACTAGCATTGGGGTGACCTGCTCTGCTTGAGCTGGTCACCACCATCCTGCATGGCAATACTCCTCGATCTTTTTGGTGAGGGGCTGCCTCATTGAATCTGGGCATCGGGGCAAGTGGTAATTATACCTCTTGCCTTTGTTCACCAAGGGAATTTGGTGGTTAATCTCTCTCATTGGGGGAGGTCTCTCAGGGATGCCTTGCAGGATATCCTCACAGGCAGAGATCCACCCCCTTCTCAGGTGTGGAATGTCTTTCTTCTCTAGAGGCCCCTGGTCCCTAGCCTTGGAGGCCAAATCATCGCATATAGCAAAGAGGGCCTCGTTCAGGTTGCTCAGTTGCTGCTCCAAGAGTACTTCAGGGATAGTGGGGTCTCCATGGTTCATCCCAACATTTGGGCCTTCTGGGAATCGATCTCTGGTGAACTCTTCGACTAGTTCATCCCAATCCCCAGAGTCCTCTACATCAATCTCGGGCTCTGGATCTAATGGTCGGGACAGAATGTAATCTTCCTTGTCTGGTCCCAGCAGTGGGATCAGACAATCCTAACCCTCCCTCAGGGTGGGGACAATCCACGTCCCATTCCTCTTCCATTCTCACTGATTTTTGCTCTACCGATGGGGGTTGAGCAGAAAGCAAATGGGGTCCCAGCTTGTCTGGGTCCCTCATGGGTCTGGCAGTGGCACAAGGGCCAGTCATTCAGCCTGGGAGGGCTGAATCCTCATGGCATACCATCTCACCTGGTGGAAGGTGCTCTCACTTTCTATGATATTTGGCACTGCCTTTCCCTTCAAATGGACTTCATCATGTTCAAAGTCTGAAACTATCCCGTGCTTTCTCATAAACACGGTTCCTACAATCACATCATACCTATCGAGGTTGACCACATCAAAATAATGATTGCTCTGAAGGTCTTGAAGTTCGAAGTCAGAGAACAATCCAAAATTGATTTTGGATCTGCTTCCTACCATCTCTAACTGCAGGGGTACAGGCTCCTCAAGCTTGTGCACCTTGAGATTGGCTGACACCATGAATTCAGGAGACACGGAGTCAGAAGTGCAACCAGAATCCAACAAGACATTGGCTTCTAGGCTGTGGATCCTCATTTGGATCATGAAACATCGATTATTCTTTTCAGTGTGAGGAGGTCAAAAAATTTTCTTGGTAGACTTCCTCAGGGCTGGAGGTCCTCTGAGGTTGGATTGTATGTGAGGTGAGAAGTCCACTATTACTCCCATTTGATCCTTGAGAGAGGTCAAGGGTGTCGCCTTCCCTTCCTCTCCCTCTTCAGCCGAGAGGGAGTTCCCACTGAAGGATTCCCAGAGGTCAAGGCTCTCCTTGTTGTCTTCATCCTCCGAGTCGAACACTGACTGTATTGATGGGCAATTGTCAGAGTAGTACTTGGGGAAATTCATGCTCAACCAGTTCCTGAATGGAATTGAACATCTCTGGATTCTCGCCATCACTCCTACTGGTCTCATAATCTGAGGTTAAGAGATACAATTCCCCCTCGGAGCTATATTGTGACCCCAGGACCATATCTTCCTGGTCTTTGGAATCACTGTGAGCCGCCGCCAACCATTCCTCCCCATGGCTATGACTATCCTGGGGGGGATCATTGGGAGGGAGGTCTGTTTCCTCCCTGGTGGCATACATCCTCACACCTGGTTTAGGCCTGGGCAAGCCTGGACATCCATGATTCTCTGGGCATTTCAGGTCAGTGGAGTAATGTCCCTTTCCTCTGCATTTGAAACAAGTGGGAGGAGGTTTGGACTCATCTGCCCTCTTCGAATGAGAGGGGGAGTCATAATGGGATGATCGCTCTTTTGCGGGGGGAGGGCATCATTCTGCCAGTGGATGCTCCACTTCCTTGGAGGGAGTCCCAACGTACTGTCTGGGGGGATGATCTTGATTCCTTGGGCAATCCATTTGCAGGGGATTATCCTTAGGGCAGTCACCAGGGCATTTGAAGATAGGCTCAGGCTTGGAGGGGAGAGCGATGGACTTGGGTTTGGTCATCTCCTTGTTTGAGGAGAGGACCTCTACCATTCACCTTTGCTCTTGATATCTCTTCTTCTTGCAGAGGATCTCCTCAGCTTCTTTGGCATAATACAACAGGGTTTGGGTAGAACTGGCTTCTGCTGAGCATCCCTTGTTGAAGATAAAGGATACCATGGAACTAGGCATCCCAGAAAGAAGCTGGGTTTTGAATGTAAACCTATCTGGTGCGCGGATCATCCTGGTCGTGTAATGCTCCAGGCAGTGATAATAGCTCATAACCCCTTCCCCAGCATTGTATTTGACTTGAGAGAAGTTTTCAGCAGCATTGTGAGTGGCATTGTTGTGGATAAACCAGTCGTAGAGCCCGGTGATCACATCCTTGAACACCCAGGTTGCCTGGTGATGGTACACCCCATCAACATTGCCTTTGAACCAAGCCAAGGCCATGCCTTCGAGGTACATTCTGGTGTACTCTATGTGTTCCGAGTCCTTCTCAGGACCACAGATCCTCCCCACTTTCATCCATTGCAGCAGGGAATTGAGCCATCATTCAAACACCTCAGTATCATCACTTTCTCCATAATTGGGAGGATTGGGTACACGGGGACCATTCTTCTTATCCGTCGGGGTGTCCAGGGACACCGTGACTTTGTTGTCAATCTGTTCATGGAACTTGGAGTGCATGGCCTTCAAGTACTTGGAAGGGCATCTATTACCCTTGTCTTGGTACAAATTGAGTTCCTGAACGTAACCTTGTCATTTGGAAGGAGTACCAGATCGGGTACCCAGGGACTTGTGGGCCCTGGATCAACCTGAAGGAGTAGTCCTGGAAGGAGTCCCTTCCAGAGCCATTTGCGACCTGGATCATTGAAGACCGTTCAGTCAAAGGAAGCTAGTGCCTTTGACCTCTTCCTCCTCATCAGTGGGTGGAAAAGAGGCATTGTCATCATCACTATCCTCGTCGCTGTCAGAGGACCCTCCTCCGCCATCTAGGGAACTGCATGGGTTTTACCCGCAGGTTTCCCATGCTTTTATTTCCTAATTTATTCAATGAGTTTTGCATGAAAACTCATGAAAAAATGATTTTCTGAAAGCTATTCAGTGGATGCTTGTGATACAAGGGACAAAATAATTTATTTTCAACCTTGTCACATGACAGATGTCACCCAAATATTGTTTTATGTGTTAGATCACAAAGAGCCAACAAAAAGCTTCCAGAAAATCTTTTTTTCATGATTTTCCATGCAAAACTCATTGAATAAATTAGGAAATAAAAGCATGGGAAACCCGTGGGTAAAACCCGTGCAGTTCCCTACTGCCATCACCATCATACTCAGGGTCTCCATCTGGAGAGGGGGCCCAGTTACCTTGGTCCTCGTGAGCATTCCCTCATGACAAGGGAGGTGCCGACTGATCCTCGAAGGGGTATCCATCCTTATTGAACCTAATTCCCTGGTCAGGGACATCAGTGGGCTGTCCCTCCCAGAGGGCAGTGTTGCGGAACTGTTGGAGGGTGACCTTGCTTGCCCCATCATAGTAAACTGACTTTTTGGAGGCAGACAGGGAGATTCTCTCACCTGAGTACCTTGTGGTGAGAGAAGGTATTCCCCTGGGGTGGGGAAGCACCATTAGAATGGAGGTGCTCCTCAGCATCTTGGTGGATCTGAGCTGAAAATCCTTGGGCCATCTCGAGGAGGTTCCTCGAGAGTTCAGATGGGTCATAACTGGCCTGTCCCAGATAAAAGTTGAACAGGTTCTGCGCCTGCTCCATGAACTTGAGAGTGTCTCTCTCCTCATTGGCAGGAGGGGAGTAGTGGATGGGGAGCTTATCTCCTCATCATCACTGCCACGCTTGCTCGTCCATGGGAGTGGGCAAGCAGGATTCACCAGTGGGGGTTTGTTCCTGATGAGGGGAACCAAATCCACAGCTAGATGTCAGTGAAGGCAAAGAAGTAACTTCCTCAGGGATTCATTCACTCTGAGGACTAGCTGGGAGTCCTGGAGGGGAAGCAGGTGTTTGTGCTGTCACCTCATCATCTTCCCAGCCACGGTTATTAAGAACATTTTCAATCCCCTGGGTAGGGGTCCAATCTTTTTCTGGGGGATGGGTACCTGGGGGCTCTAGGCCACCAGGATCAGTCACCAAGGGTGAAGTTTCCACCCTGGTTTTACTTTGGGTCTTTGCTGTCTTACTCTTGGTCTTGGCAGAAGACATGAGTTGAGATAATTCTAAGAAGCTGTCGTGGTAGCATTGGTTTGGATCACATCAAAATTCAAATGAACTGTTGCCGGTGGTGTCAGGGTCAAATTTGATGTTATGGCACAAATGATGGATGTTTGCGAAGAGCAAAGTCAAGTGAAGATGTTTGAATATACAAGTTTGAGTGTTAAAAAAAGTGTAGTAAACTGGGGGTTAGATCTTAGTTTTCACTCAACAATAACATGTATAACATATATTGGTGTGTAAGTAAAAGTCTGTTGATATAGAAGCTGACTGGCCCTTATAAAGGGTCTGGTTCCAAGCTATTGACAGGTAATGTAAATATATATAAAGACTAGCACATGGAGCTAGCCATCACTACATAAACTCATTAACAGGTTGCGATTTGTGCCCTACCTCAATGTAACTGCCCCCTTTCTTCTTAACATGATGGACTGCAGCTGCTAAAAGCTTGGCATACCCATGAATATCACTTATCACCACCTTCTCAAAAGGAATTTCCTGCATTGACTCATGGTTCTCTTCACTTCCTTGGGGCTCACATGACACCATATTCTCCAAGTCCCTAGGCACCCCAGCACATTCATCATATTGAGATTGTAACATATCTTGTGCATTGCTAGGCAAAACATGCTGCACATGAAAAGGCAACTCAGATGTTTGTCGTATTTCTTCAATGACCGCCTCATTTAATTCTATATCTTTGTATAAAGGATTATGGGTCTTAAGCCAAACCAATGCACTTTGAATATGATCTGCTCAAGCAGTGAACAGTGTGGCTTCCTTGTTTAACCATGCCCGTGTGGGTGGTTGTGATTCTATGAACAGCACACACACTGGAGTAACCATGTCTTTGACCTCAGGAGGCAGCTTTTTGGTGACCATTTGAGGTGACTGAGGATAAATGATGACATGTCCTTGAAGTCCTCTCTGTGTATTAGGTGGCATGATGACATCATTGGCTTCATCTGTTCTCATTTGAATCAAATACAATTTTGCACAGCACAAAGAAATAATGCTTTCCTCAATGAACGTCAAACCCTCCAACTCTGGTGGACAGCTTCCTAGAAAGCTTCCTAGAAACATGTGATTTGCCAATGCAAACTGTGGCATTTTGTTTCAAGCTAACAAATGCAAGCAACACCTACATAATCAAACATGAGTTTCTCTCTCATTGTTTGCACTCAACACACCCGCAGGTTCTAACATTATGTCCTTATTGATACCATTGAAGGAGGGAATTTCGGGTGGGACACAGTCAGGATCCATATAACAAAATTCCCCATTGCTGGTGTCTGCCCCATCTGCACTATCACCTGGTCTTTTTAACAACTCCAAGTTCATGCAACTGGCTGGCATCAGTTCACATTCACTCACCACCATGAATTCAGAGCATACACAAGCCTTTCCTGCAATGCTTTGCTAGAAGTTTCCTCACAAAACATTCTTGAAATTTTAGCCTTCAAACTCTGTGGAACGACTTGGGGCCATTGATTGCATGTCTGATTAAGGTGGGAATCTCTTACCACATCTTTAACTCTGTGGCATGCTTCCTGATGAGTAGATCTTACAGGAACACATTTCCCTTTTTGCAATATGCAAGCATGACAACAAAGTGTCTTTCACAATTTTGAAAGACTTGCAGAAGCATCAAACTTGACGCCCTGTGTATGAAGTAAATATAACAGTCATTTAAACTCCAGTATAACAGTAACCCAAGCCTGCACATACAGTTTGAATCACATCCAGAGGAAAGTCTGGCTTTGATACCAAGTCTAACAACATGGAGGACAGACATTGAGCAACAGTGCCAGGCTGATAATGACCTACAATTAGATGACATTCTTCTCCATCAGCCTTACTACAAAGCCCATTTAAAATATGATGATGCAATGCTTGGCAACAAAGCTCAATCATCATATCGGACTGTATGCCCTGTTTTTCAAGAATGACCCATAGGTCATCAACATCAACACCACACAATACAAATGAAGACAATAATGGATCATTTTCATCAAGTGGTCAATGAACTGATCATTGTCCATGACCAAAGGTGACCGATCTGCATCATCAGCATCCACAGTGCCTGTTCCAAAATTTACACATCTTTGACAGTACCTAAATAAATCAACCCTGACACACATCCATCCAAATACTCTCCACACAAGGCTCCAAAAATCCTGACTGCTCACAGAATTGCTTATATGTCTCAAACCAAACCAACCCCAGCAAAACCTTGTCGCCTTCTGTGACCTGGAAGGTATGGACGCAACTAAAACAATGGCCATTAATGCAAGTAATCATCATGACAGACGTGCAAGCCAAATGATGATTGATGGTGTCCAAAACATCAACGAGGAAACATTGATTGCATGATGTCAGGATCAAAAAACACAGCAACAGATTGGCACTGAATAATACATGTCCTAGTGAGGAAACAAGAGATTGGTGACTTTTTTACTGCAGAGAATTGTAGTTGAGTAGAACAACAATTCAACAAACCACTTAGTGTTTTAAGGTCTGGTTCGGTCCAGTTTTTCAACCTCTAAGAGGGTTAACCGGTCCAGACCATGACCCTAACTAACATAGACTGGTTGAAACCGGTTTTCCCCCCGTTTTTTCACAGCTAACTAAATTTATTTTTGTATACAAAATAAAATAAAGACATAAACACCCTGCGAGCAGTTGCTTGCAGTGGTGCAGTGTAATTACATAGTGAATGAAAAATTGAAAATGAAAATGAAAAGAAATAACCCCACTGTCTCGCATTTGTAGTGAGGGTGGGGTGCTGCCGCTCATCACCTGTCGTTCATTAGCCTGGTTCACACTGTTGGTCGTTCCCATTCCCCATTGTTCGTCGTTCCCCGCGTTTGTCATTCCCCATTCTTGGTTGTTCCCCACCATTCATCGTTTCCATTCCCCGCCATTCATTGTTCCCATTCCCTGCAGTTCTTTGTTCCCTGCCATTCTTTGTTCCCTGCCATTCTTCATTCCCTGCTGCCATCGTTTCCTGCAATTCATCATCTGTCATTCATCAGCCTGGTTCCCCCCGTTTGTCATTCCCTGCTATTCGTCATAGGTGTCATTCGTCATTGTCAGCACCCTCCATATGCCCCTATGAGCAGTGGCTCACAGGCAGGGTGGTGGCGCTGTGTGACGCGGCATCTCTGAGTCATTGTTGTCCAGAAACAGGGTCTATTGCAGCCCTGTGAGCAGAGGCTCACAGCAGTGGCATAGGGCATGGGTAGGGGTCGTTGTTAACAGGCAAGAAACTAAAAAGAAGAAATATTAGTTAGTTCATTAGTAAAAGAAAGAAATCAAATAAAAAAACATACCCAGAGGGCCCAAACAATGTCATTTGGGCCCTCTGCTTTGTGTTTGTTGGTTTGTGTGGTCAGGTGGTGATGCAGCATCTCAAATGGTGCCATTTTGATTTTTGTGTAAACAAACACGTCAACATGTGATGTAAATGACGTGTATGTGTTCATTTACTGTGAACAAATAAGTACAACCCCTGCAACATATATAAACCCAACCAATTTGCATGGCATCCCCCCTTGTAGGTAGCTTATTATATATAATACATACATTAGTTTTATTATTTATAGGGTACATAACCTAAGTGTAAAAGACCGGTTACAACCAGTTTCAACTGGTTTTATAATGGTTTTCAAATGTTTTCAAAGCAAGTTAACTGGTAACCGAACCGCGGTTTTGGTTACCTACTATTTTCAGAAACTTGGACCAGACCAAAGCATGGACCGCGGTTCAGTCCAGTTTGGTCCTTGGGTTAGTCAACTGGACCTTAAAACACTAAAACCACTGGTCAAAGTCTTGCATGATGTCACACATGATCCTGAGAGAAAATACACCATGTGATTGCATTTTAGTGTACAGGAACCCACTACCTCTGCCATGTAACTCAAGTCAGACTAGGGTAGCACAATCAGAGGTCCTCATTGGACCACAAAAGTGGATAAATGAGGGAACAGAGAGGCTATACAAGAGATGCTACAAAAGAAAGAGAGTGCAGAACTAACAAATATAAGGGAGAGGTGGGAGGGTCCGAAAAAGATGAATGAAGCCAAACTATGTGAGGAACTTGTAAAGATCCAACTGCAAATGATAGTGAAGCTAGAAAATTGCAGTTGAATCCTGAAAGAAGATAAAGATGAGAATATTGAAGAGGATGTGATCAGAAAAGACTTACAACATAAGATAGATGTTGTGGATTAGAGACAGAGTGGAGCTCATGAAGTCAATAATAACAACTATCTTGAGAAGTAAGATCAAGACTGAGGGAATGCACAAAGTCCTCACCTGTACTGCAGAGGGGATGTGGATGTCAAGAGCAGAGCAGTACAGGGGAAGTCTCCTAATGTGCCAAACTGTTTACAACAAGGCCTTGGCTAGAACTCTAGCACTGAGCTGCAAACAGCACAATGATCAGAGTGAGATATGACAAGTGGAGCTCAGTGCAGGTGTGGATACACCTCTTGAAAAAGCTCAGAAGCCTTCAAAAACCATCCTTACCCTTGGAGCCTGTGTTTATGCTGACCTCTGCCACGTAGCTCAAGTTGGACTAAGGTAGCACAATCAGAGGTCCTCATTGGACCCCAAAACTGAATATGTGAGGGAACAGAGAGGCTATAAGATGATGGTAAACTTTACACTCCCCCCCATATTCCTATCGGAGTCCTAGGAGTCCGAGTTTTCTGATAAGAGTCCGATCGGAATCCGATAGGAGTCCTACTAGTCTGACACTAGTCCTAGGAGTCCGATAGGAATCCGATCAGAATGTATCTTGATGACCATGTACTTTTATTTCCAAGAAATTCCTAGTAAATTCCAAGTAAAGTCCTATGCAATTCCAACAGGTAGTAGTCAGAATACCACACCATTTCGGAAGACTTAACTTGATGAAAGTGCTTACAAAATAAATGGGCAGAGCAGGAATTGAACTCTAGACCTTGGGATATAAGTGACATGACTACCAAACAAGTGCTCAACCAGTTGAGCCACAGGAGCATTAATAAATATGTAATATAAAGTCCATTTAAAGCACTTAGGATTAGTTCACTTATTTTTAACCTCTCTCACAAGAGCTCAAAAAAAAATTGTTGAGCCCTTGCATCTTCGCGAGGGAGTAGATAACTAATATAGATTTAAAAAAAACCCCCCATGCAAACGTGAGGGGGAGAATTAATTATACTATTTAATTATACTATTTTAAATTCTACAAAAAAACCCACCCCCCGCAAAATGGGGGGGAGGGGGTGGTGGTGCGTTGCATTGGCGGTCTTGTCAGCCCTGTCCTGTCGTTTCCCCTCCCTCTCATCTCTGTCGTGTCTTGCCTCCCTCACCTCACCTCCCCCATGGCTTCCCTCCCCTCCCTCGTCTCCCCTCCCTCGTCGTTCCACCCACCATCCACCCCACGAGCAGTTGCTCACGAGGCTGGTGGTGGGTGGTGCATCATATGTTGGTGGCAGCATTTGTCCATCATCTCCTCTTCTGGTCATCGTTTCCCTTTCCCCTTGTCGTTTCGTCACCCTTGTTGTTCATCCCCCTTGTCATCTGCACCCATGAACCACCCTACAGGCAGCTGCTCGTAGGCGTGTCATTTGGTGCCATTGTCGTCCCTCCATGCCGTTCCCATGTTCTCACACCCCATATACACCCCGCGAGCAGTTGCTCACAGTGGTGATGGGGGGTGCTGGATGTCATTGGTGTCATGGGGGGTCCATGCACTCACAATCCACCCTATGAGCAGCAGCTCGTAGGTGTGGGGTGGGTGCGTTGTTGGTTCATCAGTGACGTGGCTCGAGGGGAGGGGTCGGGTGGTGCTTACCGGGCGGGTATTCCCCTTCTGGGGTCTCCTGGTGTTGCTCCACGTGCTCCTGACCATAATCAATACCCTCACATCCTGTTTTGACGGGGAGGAGGGGGGTTGCCAGGGGCGTCATTGGGTGTGGGTTTGGCTTGCGTCAGTCTGTCGTTACTCATGTAGATTAGAACCTAGAAACAAAAAAAATGAATTAGTTAGTTTACAAAAGTAAAAAACGAATGAAAAAAAAAACTTACTATGGCCCAAACAACGATTGCATCATTTGGGCGTCGTTCGGCATCGAAACCAGTCATTTCCGGTCTTGGGGGCTTGTCTAGAGATGGGGGTGAAGTGGGAGTGGTGGGAGTTGCTGGGTTGAGGTGGTTGAGGTGGGGGGGATGGAGGTGGCATGCTTGTCGTCATTGGTGGTGGTGGTGGGAGTTGATGAGCTGGCAGGTGTGATGATGTGGCTATGTGCTTTGTCATCACATCCACGGGAATGGTATGTAGTGTAGTATGATCACTTACCTGTAATGATTGTTTAGCCTAATGGTATTGTTGTCAGTTTACACTTACATAATCTTCTGTAGTCAAGTGTTCAATTCTTGTCTGTGCGCTTAATTTTTCATACTATATTACTAAGCAAGGCTGCTTTCATTCCTATCAGAATCCTATGTTGTCTGATGTCTTAGCATAACTTTGGACTAGTCCTATGTGATTTCTATGATCAGAAATTCCTAGGAAATTCTGATAGTCCAATCGGACTCTGATCGGACTACATCGGACTGGACTAGGACTAAATGTGCCATTTCATGTCAATTTGGCTGGTGCAAATGACATCAGAATATGGTTGGATTCTGATCGGAGTCTGATCGGAATCATTGGAATCATTGGATTCCTATAGGAATACGGGGGGGAGTGTAAAGACCTCAGATGATGGGTGCTGGTGAAGGAGAGAGGTGGGGATGGTGGAAGTGTAGGAGAGAGGGAATGTTAGAGATGTGGATGATGAAGATGAGCTGCTGCTAGTTCCTGTTCTGCACGGATTGTTGGGTTTTCTCAAATGTAAATTTTCCAAGCCACAGAAGACCAGCGGCCAATGGCTTGGATCATGGATTCTGATAAACCCAAAGTGGTGAGAAAAGTTGCACCCCCTGCATGTGGAGAATGTCCACCAAAGTCGCAGCTCAAAACTGTGCAGAATCTCTTGTCAAACCAAGAATGAGTGGGGTGAGAGCCATCTTGATGAAGCCACAAAGCTGCTCTAGATCCATGCAGCTTGTCTTGTAGACATGTGTACTTTTGGAGAAGCTTCACTTGGTCTGTGATTGTTTGTTGTGTGAACAAGACATCAGTTCCACAGTACAAAGGGTCCACCTTGTGGTATGGTAGGTGATACTGAGCATGGCCATTCTCAAATAAGAGAGATGACCACTTGATGATCTTTTGCCAATTGAATAATGACTTGTCATTCTTCTGAAGAATCTGAACTAGTTCCCATGCAATGGTATGCATAGAGTGTGCATGCAATGATCATTGCAAACAACAGGTCATCTTATGAGCCTGAACATTCTGCAACTTTGAGGAACATTTGCAGATAAGGCAAGGCAGGGGTAGGGGTATACCCTTGTGTTTTTGGGCTAAGGGTATGAGGGGTAAGGGTAGGGGTTTGGAAGTTCATACCCTTGCATACCCCTGTACCCTTACTAAGGGTACAGGGGTATGCCAGGGGTATGCTTATGTAAGAATATCATTTGATTTTTTCAGCTACAAAGACTCATATTCAAGATTTTCATCAATTAAATTCACATTTTGGGATTGTCCAACATGATAATGGCTTTCATATGTTAATAAGAGGTATTAATATGTGATATTAATAGTAAATACAATAGTTATCAACACTTTTCAAATGAATTTTGCTCTAAATATGTTGATTTTGTGCCAAACCCTTGTACCCTTGACAAACCCTCCCATACCCTTGGCAACCCTTATATGTTTCCATACCATTACCCCTAAGGGTAGGGTGTTCAGGGGTAGGGGTAGATTTGACACCCAGGGGTAACCCCTGCCTTGCCCTACTTGCAGATGTACAGGGCACAATGCTAGTTTGCGCCTTACCAGCTCTGCCTTTACTTTCTTCAATCTGCAGATTGTTGTGGTGATGAGGGGATGCAGGTGATTCTCGTTGAATTGGGGGTAGATGTCACGAAGGAAATGATGAGCACCTGTAAGATATTTTGGTGCAGAAGCAATAAACTGTGAAGAATAAGCAATATACTGGGATAAAGTCTGGGGGGGTTAGGATCCAATGACAGATGGTGAGCAGTGCAGAGATTGATGTAATCCTGAGCACCTGTTGCATACCCCTTTGTAGTGGAGCATTCTATAGCACCCACTTGAAGATGCTGTACTCGGATATCCAAGTCTGCAAGGTGCATGGGAGGTCAAGTTACATGAGAGGTGCTCACTCAGCCTCCCAGCATGCTCAAAAGCACTTTCTCCATTTGGAAGGAAGTATAACTTCCAACACTCAAGAGGAGCAAGACATGAGATGAAAATGGTATGGATTCCAGAAGAGTTAAGAGTACAAACAATTGTATGATAATAATTGAACCTCATTACATGTGATACACAGGTGATCATAACTCAGACTTGTGACATGCAAGTGATTGTGATGATAAAGTATGAGGAGGTAAGAGAGAATCTCTTACACTCTCTCAATCTCCAAAAAATTGTTACACCTTTCAGGTTTTGGATTCCCAGGAGGCAAGGGCATTGGTGTCCAAGAGTTCAAATTGGGGTAGCCAGAGGTCTGATTCTGAGCTGTAGCCAAGCCATCGTATGAGGTATTGCTTGCCATGACCACATGGCCATTCATCAAGGATGTGATCAATGAAATATTCACTTGATCTGTCCTCTGTGATGATGGGTCCCAGGTGCTGGAGTTTGCAGGAAGGGAAAAGTGATGCATCATTTTTGTGATGTGGTTCAAGTTGGGAGACATGGAATGTGAGAACTTGTTTTGAGTTTTCTGGTAGACATAGTTTGTACGTGGATGATTCAAGGTACACCTCCAGGATTTCATATGGACCATTGTAATGCACCATGAACTTTGCTACTCGGCCTGCATGTACTCCCTCCTTCGGCGCAATGTTGTAAGCATGACAAGGTCTCCAACATTGTATGATGGTTCTGGTAATTGGTCTTTATTGGCATGATGTGCCTGGGAGATCTTGGCTGTGAGCATGCTGTCTTTTGCAGCTTGGACGTCATTGTTGATTGATTTGATTAACCTTTGCACATTGTTGGTTACCAGGTTTTCTCTGTAGATAATTGTTCGTCTGTTGTTGTGTCATCTTGGTTGAGTAATGGGGAAGCAATCATGGAGAGCATCCCATTTTAAGAATGAATGGTGAGAAGCTGGTAGAGGCATTGACCATGTTCATAATGTTGAAACATACTTTTGGAAGTGCTTCTGCCCATCCTTTCTGCTTATGTTCAACATGGTATCAGAGGCATTGTACAACCATCTTATTTGTTCATTCTGAGGCGCCATCTGTTTCAGGGTGATACACAGTTGATAGCTTGTGCTTGATGCCTGTTAATTTCATGAGGGCTTTCCAAAAATTTGAAATGAATAGTTTATCCTGGTCACTTATGATTTCTAGTGGACATCCATTTTTGCAGTACCAGGTGTCAAAAAAAACATTCACAAACTCCTCAGCTGACATCTTGGTGGTACAAGATGCTAGTTGAATGTCTGCCCCTAGGTGGTCAGTCATTGTGACAATCTGATTGAAACCATTGTCAAGGGGCAGTGGTCCAATGAAATCAATCATGATTGAATTGAATTGTTGCTTGGGGACAGGTAGGGGGTCTAGAGGCCTGGGGGTCTTGTGTGTTTGAGATTTGTTGCACTGGCATTCTGCGCAAGCTGGGATGTATGCAGTTAGGAGATCCTTCTGCATGTTCAGCCAGTAGAACTCATCTCATAATGATGCATAGGTCTTTTCTCCTCCAAAATGTCCTAGATGGTCATGTACAAGGTGGAAAAGCTGTTCATGAAGGTTGAGATACTTGGAAATGATAAGTTGGGAACTGACAAATAACAGGCCATTGTGCAGTTTGATGTCTAGTTTACTGTCAATCACGTTCCATTTGATGTCATCAAGAATGCTACTGCACCAGCTGTTGTGTGTATAACCTTTCTGGATTTTTTTGAATGAACTGGGGTTGTTTTTGATTGTGAATGTAGAAGCGATGGGTGTTGGGTCAAGAGGGAAATCAGGTAACTATGATAATATGTCTGCTATGCAGTTGTCTTTGCCTTTGATATATGAGATCATATGTTTGTATTGTGATAGGTACTCCATCCATTGTGCCTGATGAAGTGAGAGATCCTTCTGTGAATTGGAATTATGGAGAGTTTTGTGGTTGGTGTATATGTTAATGTGGGTACCAAGGAGGTCCACATGCCATTTCGTAAGGGCCCACATGATACTAAGCAGTTCCTGTTCATGTACTGGATAATGTAATTCTGGCCCTTTCAGCTGTCTGCTCTTGAACACCACAGGTCTAAAAGTTTCCCAAATTTCACCAAAAAATAATACTGTGCCAGTGTAGCGCATCGGAGGTGACATAGATCTCATTGTTGCCTGGGTTCTGGTGGTCTATTGAGGTTAAGCAGTCACAGCTCAGCATGAGGCCTTTTATTGCTTCAAATGCTCTTTGGTGATCGGTGGTCCATGGTGGGAATGTGCTGTTACACTCTTTCTTTGTTAGTGGGGTCAGTATGGCAGTGTGTTCTGTGAGGTGCACTGATGTAACAAACAAGGCCTAGGAACTGGCAGACATGCTTTGCAGATTTTGGGGCAGGCCAGTTCAAAATGCAGTCAACTTTGGTTAGTGTGGTCCAGTCCCGGTTTTTCACCCTCCTGGGGTCAAACCAGGAACTGAACCAGTCTTGTATATTCATATTTTCTATGGAACTGTGGACTGAACCATCAGGAACCAGTTAGACCAGTCCTGAATGGTTCACAAACCAGTTCTGACCAGTCTTGAACTGGACTGGTCTCTGCAGACTACGTACTACTACTGTACTTATATGTTGTAAATTCGATTACAACAATGAAATAAAAATGAAAAGAAATCCACCCCGCAAGCAGCAGCTCGCAAGGCTGGATGCGGGGGGATGGCTCATTAGTACAAAAAGAAAGATAATGGCCCCCTCCATCTCGTGTTTCGAGTGAGGGAGGGGGCTGTTGCTGTTGCTGTTGTTGTTGTCCCCATTGCTGCTGTCGTGGTTGTTGTCCCCATTGTGGCCATTGTTGTCATTCAGAGCGCTGGTGTTGCATCATCCAGTGTCATGGGCTGTGGCATTGGTGTTGGCATTGTTTGTTGGTGTTGGCATTGTTTGTTGGTGTTGGCATTGTTTGTTGGTGTTGGCATTGTTTGTTGGTGTTGGCATTGTTTGTTGGGGTTGGCATTGTTTGTTGGTGTTGGCATTGTTTGTTGGTGTTGGCATTGTTTGTTGGTGTTGGCATTGTTTGTTGGTGTTGGCATTGTTTGTTGGTGTTGGCATTGACCATTGGCATTGGCATTGGTGTTGTCTGTTGTTGTTGGCACTGGCGTTGGTGTGGTCTGTTGGTGTTGGTATCACCCATGCTCATGGCATCATTGCCATCTCTGTGTGTTGTGGCATGGGGACCCATTGTTCATCGTTGTAAGCAGTTAGCACCTGCAATCCACCCCATGAGCAGTGGCTTGTGAGGATGGAGGCAGGTGCTTGGTTGTTGCTTTTGAGGGGGGGGGTGGGGTTGTTAGTGGCATGGCGGTGCTGAAGTGACACAGCACATACCTGGCACCTGTCATTTGTTGTCCCTGTCCATCATTTGTTCAAGTTGTCCCCACCCATTGTTTGTCATCCTGTCCCACTCAGCAAGCACCAAAGTTTAAACCTAAAAAACATATAAAAGACTAGTTGTAAAGAAACAATGAAAAAAGATAGTTATCTAGGGCATAAATATGCCCCAGTTGTGTGCGAGGAAGTCATCATCTTGAAGTCATTGTCGAGGGATGTTGATGAAGTGAGACCATGAGAACTTAGTAAACAATGCCAGAAAAGTGGCACCACTTCCATTTGTGCTTGCATTAGAAACATGCAAACAACAACAAATGGTCTGTGCCCTTCCTGGGGTATTTAAACTGCTCGCTTTCCACTTATTCTTGCTTGGATGTCCCCCACTACGTAGCATTTTTGTATCATGTTTATATCTTTAGTAGTTATAATACCTTATAATACATATATCTATTTGCACCTAATCAGACCCCGGAGAGGACTGTAGGTTCGGTCCTTCACTGGTCTTAAACAGTTCTAGCAAGTGTATGTGATAAGCAGGACCGTGGACCAGACTGCCTTGTTAAGGTGTGAAACCGGAACCGATAGTCCTACAGGACTGGTTCTGGTTTGGTCTGGTCTCGGTCTTGTTCCGGTTTGATGAACCGGACCTTTAAGCACTAACTTTGGTCCCGTTGGCCTCGATGCCTCATGCTGAGATATGGTACCTCAGGAAATTGATTTCTGTAGTAAAAAGTTGAGACTTCTTTAAAGAACAATAGAGGTGTGTGGCTTGCAAGGCCTCTAGTACTTGAGCAATGTTGATGTAGTGTTCTGCAAGGGAAGACAACCAGATAATGATATCATCTAAATAAATGTGGCAGACTTTCTCTATGAGCCCTGATAGCACGAGTGTGACACACCATTGGTGAGTTGCTGGGGAGTTCCTCAAACCCATCAGCATGACTACCCACTCCCACAACCTGAATGGAGTGAGGGTGGCAGTATATTTGATGTGGTCCAGATGAACAAGTGTTTGAAAAAATGAATTCATCATGTTGAGGCTGTACTGTCAAATCCACTTTGGGGATGATAAATGAGGGTGATGCATATGGTGATGACAAAGGGCAAATGCAGCCTGCCGCTACATGTTGGTTGATAAGGGTTTTCTCACCCTTCTCTGTATTTTCTTGGGCAAGAGTAAGTGTGGCCCACAGAAATAGGCAGACCCAGTTTGATCCTGATGTGATGGTAAACATCCTTGGGAAGATCTTTGGCGTGGGGGATATTGCTAGGGAAACAATCACTGAATGTAGCCTTGTATTTTGCATCCAGCATGAGTAAAATTTTCTGTCCTGCTAGTTGTTCAATATGAGTTTAAATGGACGCAATGAGGTCTGGAGATGCCATTGTGTGTATATTGAAGTTGAATCATGCAGGGTTCTCATTGAACAGGTTCATTAGTTTGCAGTGCACTACTTCCTGAATGTGTGAGCTTCTGCTTGGCCTAGTTTGATGCTGTGTGCTTCAGCTCTTCTATGTTGATGAGGCGATTGGACAGGTTTATGTGGGCTGGGAGAAGGTGGATTGAGGAGATCATAATTAGATTCTTTGGCAATGGCAGTCCAAAGTTCAGTGTCCACCATGATTTTATTTTTTGCTAAGAAATTAAGACCCAAGATGATGTCGGTGTGGAGGGTAGGGCATATAATGGCATTTACTATGCATGATTTCTATGTTGAGTCTTGCAATTGCAGTCGTAATTTACAATATTCATTTAACACTGTTAAATTGTCCAAGTCCTTTTCTCTTTCTATGAAGGCACCAGAAACTGAGAATGTTCTGAAAAGTTTGCATCAAGACAGGCACATGAGGTCCACAAAGTCAGAGGAAATCAGCACTGGGGTAGAGCCATGGTCAATTAGTGCACCGATCGGGGTGGGCACACAGGTAGCAGGGGCATTGATGCAACAAGGCCACCATAGATGTTCAGGGAGTGAGATATTGGGGTGTATGTACTCATTGGTTTCATCCTTGCCAAGGACAACATCACTCTCCTCACTCTCTTCACTGGCAGCGATCATCGTGGCACCAGTGCCTTGTCTCTTTTTGAATGCTGCCTTGGCTTTGAGGGCATTCATGAGTGTAACATTCTTGCAAGCTTCTGGGGATGGGCATTCCTTGGGGCCAAGCAGGCAATCAGGTGTGACATGTTCGGTGTAAAAGATGCAGCATCTGAAGCAGCCATGGTGTGCCTTCAAAAGATTGTGCTTGGCCTGTGTGAGCCTTGGGGTACTGGTGCCTGCCAAGGCAGTAGTGGAGGGAGCAGGTGTAGTGGTGTAGGAAGGCATACCTGAGTTGACAGCAGTGGAGTTGCAAAGGATGCCACAAGCTTTTGCTGTGGTTTGGCACCCTTCAATCACAATCTTGAGCCATTCAGCCTGTTTGTTCTTGAGCTCAACATCAAGGAGGTGAATTCTCTTGACCCACTCATTGAGGTCAGTGATCTTGTCCAGGTCAAGATGGGTGTTGCTGGTGCCATAAGAGGCTTTGAGGGCAGGGGACAGTCTGGGTACAAAATGTGTGCATAGCTTGTCCTCTTCAATGAAATAACTAGACTTTGCTATTCCAAGTTCAGCATTAGCCTCATGGACAGCTTCTGTCCCCATGAGGAAGGGCTTCACACTCTGCATGCTGATTTGTGTTGTGATGAGGTTGTCCTGCCAAGTGGGTGGGAGAAATTTCTTTCTGAATTTGAGCAGAAATTGGGTGAACGAGAGGCCAGTGAGCTGAGCTTGGTTAGTATTGACTGAAGACTGTAAACTAGAGCCTTCGAAGTTGTACATGATGGACTTTACACAGTCTGCCTCTGCAATGGATTTATGTTAGAAATATTGGCAGCAGGAGTTCTCGAAAATTTGTATGGCCACAATAGAGACATGGCCTGCAGACAAAATGGGAGCATGACTAGCAGACGACGGCGGCAGCATATCGGATTTTGGCCATGTTGGGTATTGTGTGACTGAGTGGAAGAGAAGGTTTGAGTTCTGAGTCTGAGAAATCTGTGTTCAGTGGGATGGTGATCGAGTGTGAGTGGGTGGTTGTATGCATGGCTGGTGGCAAGGGCATGAGTGGGGACAGGGGGCTAGATGAGCTTGGCAGGGGCATGGTGGGACATTGAGTGTGTGTGCGGCTGTGGGTGGTGAGTGGACAGAGTGTGGAGGGTTTGCAAGACAGTTTGTTATTGACATGGATTGTTATGGAGATGATGGAGGTTGTGGACAGGGCATTATCTATGTTGTTTCTCACGTTTTATATCAGAAAGATGTGGGTCAGTGATTGATGTGGGTGGCTGGTTTGGGTTGTCTAGAAGATGTATGTGATGATGATGTGAGGTTTCTGGGTGTGCAATGATGTAGTTTAGTTAAGGCAAGGGTAGGGGTATACCCTTGTGTTTTTGGGCTAAGGGTATGAGGGGTAAGGGTAGGGGTTTGGAAGTTCATACCCTTGCATACCCCTGCCTTAGTAAGGGTACAGGGGTATGCCAGGGGTATGCTTATGTAAGAATATATTTGATTTTTTCAGCTACAATAAGATTTTCATCGATTAAATTCACATTTTGGGATTGTCCAACATGATAATGGCTTTCATATGTTAATAAGAGGTATTAATATGTGATATTAATAGTCAATACAATAGTCATCAACTCTTTTCAAATGAATTTTGCTCTAAATATGTTGATTTTGTGCCAAACCCTTGTACCCTTGACAAACCCTCCCATACCCTTGGCAACCCTTATATGTTTCCATTCCCTTACCCCTAAGGGTAGGGTGTTCAGGGGTAGGGGTAAGGGTATGAGATTTGACACCCAGGGGTAACCCCTGCCTTGCCCTAAGTTCAGTTGAAAAACTTCAGGTGGTTTTGGGAGAAGACATGTGAGAATGTAGAAGGTGGTGATAAGTTGGCAAGTTTCCTGGATTTGGTATCTCAATGATGGGGCCAATTAGCTTGATCGCACTGTGATCATGTTTGTCTCAAAAAAAAAGTGGAAGGAAGTATAACTTCCAACACTCAAGAGGAGCAAGACATAAGATGAAAATGGTATGGATTCCAGAAGAGTTAAGAGTACAAACAATTGTATGATAATAATTGAACCTCATTACATGTGATACACAGATGATCATAACTTGGACTCATGACATGCAAGTGATTGTGATGATAAAGTATGAGGAGGTAAGAGAGAATCTCTTATGCCATTGCACTGGCAACAGCTCCCATGGAGGGCTGAAGAAATGGATGCAGTCAGCAGGGAATTTTCAATGATACTCGTGGAGAAGAAGACATGATAAAATATCTGCTCTGTGTAAGCATGTTGCTTACTACAAAGCCTTCATTTGTAACATATATATTCTGTCCAATATAATCAACTAGTTGTTGATTATACTGCCTTTTAGTCAAAGGATAAGTTGTAACTTGCTTCTTGGACAGAGCTGACCTCACTTACATAATCAACAACTAGGGTTGGCAGTTCAATCCTGGGTCCTGGCACTTCACCAGGCTGGGTTGAATGGGAGCCAGTTCCAAGGTTTGCCCTTGGGGCAGGAATATATGTGGCTTACAATTTCAGGCTACACCAGAGAAAGCCTCAGGCACTGTGAAGGAACCCTGAGGTGGTGTAAAGGTTCTTGAAAGGTTGTGTGAGTGTAAGCATGTTGCTTACTACAAAGCCTTCATTTGTAACATATATATTCTGTCCAATATAATCAACTAGTTGTTGATTATACTGCCTTTTACTCAAAGGGTAAGTTGTAACTTGCTTCTTGGACAGAGCTGACCTCACTTACAAGTGTAAGGAAAGCACTCTGAGGCTTTGCTCACTTAGAAAAAGGGGGTCGCTGTAAATGAGAACATGGTATGGATTAAAGGGAGAATAATTCTATCTAAGACATTGTTTGCGATATCAACACTATAGCACATAATCATGTAGCTTAGTAAGGTTCTAGCATGTGATTGTGTATATTAGTAATGTCCCTGAATGGATGAAGGTACCACATTTGGGGGAATGGTAAGGTAGGAAGATAATGGATGCAATTATCTTACACTCACATATACCCTCTTAAAAAAGAAGGTAATGGTTTCAGGTTCATTCAGGGATTATCTGCTTCATAAGATGCAAGCGCTTCAGTCTCAAGAAGTTCAGAGCGAGGAAGCCAAAGGTCATGTTTGTGACCATACCCACTCCAGCAGACCAGAAATTGGTGTCCTCGTCCTCGTGGTCGCAAATTGTCGATTTTGTCAATGAAGTACTCGGGGGTGCCATCTTTGGTTAACAGTGGTTTGGGTGGAATGTGTGCATGGTCCAGGAAGAGGTTGTCATCGTCTGGGATGTAAGCGCATAGATGTGAGATGTGAAATGTAGGGTGGGATCTCGACATTGGGGGGAGTTTTCTTTTGTATGATGATGTTTTTGGGAACACCTCCAGGATTTCATAAGGACCATCGAATCTTGGCATGAATTTAGCTACATGCCCATCCTTAGCTCAGATGTAGTCTCTCCTTCTGTGAGTGGTTGTGAGCATAACTTTGTCACCAACCAGGTATGCAGGTTCATGTAGATGATCCTTGTTAGCGAAGTGTGCCTGCTGGAGTTTGGCCACCAAGAGGCAATCCTTTGCAGCATTAGTTTCCTCCTCCATCGCTTTGGCAAAAGTGTGGGCATTTTTTTCTTCTAATTCGTTGGGGTCTGACATGTGGGTGTCCTTAGTAGCGATGAGCAGTGGGAAGAGATGAGGGGATCGACCCATTTTAAGCACAAAGGGGGAGATGCACGTTGATCTGTTTGGTGTGTTCATAATGTCGAAACAAACCTTAGGTAATGCCCAGGCCCATCCCTTCTGGTTTTGTTCAACATGGAACTGCAAGCATTGGACAACAGTCTTGTTTGATTGTTCTGAAGAGCCGTCAGTCTGGGGGTGGTATGTGGTCAAGAGTTTATGTTTAATGCCTGTGAGCTTCATAAGCGCTTGCCAGAATTTTGAGATCAAGAGCTTGTCTCAGTCACTGATAATTTTGACAGGGCAACCATTTTCACAATACCATTTGTCAAAAAAGAGGAATGCGAAATCTTCTGCTCACATGTCGGCGTTGCAGGGAATGATCTGGATGTCAGCCCTGAGGCGGTCCATCATGGTTATGATGGTGTCAAAGCCATCATCCTTTGGTAGGGGCCCAATGAAGTCAATAGTGACAGACTCGAACCGTTTGTCAGGTATGGGTAGAGGGTAAAGCGGGCCAGGAGGTTTCGATGTGGAGGATTTGTTCCATTGACAGTCTATGCACCCAGGTAAGTATCCTAAAGCGAGGTCTCACCTCATGTTTGGCCAAAAGAAATCATTCCTGAGGTTTGCGTACAATTTGGTGGCCCCGAAATGACTGAGGTTGTCGTGGGCAAGTTAGAAAATGTGCTCATGGAGGTTTTTGTACTTGGGGATCATGAGCCTGTCGCCAATGAAAAGGAGGCCATGCTTGAACAAGATTTTTATTTTTGAGTCCAGCATGCCCTGCTCAAGGTCAGTGAGCATGGAACGGCACCAGGGATTGTCATGATATCTGTTCTTGATCTGGGTGATAAGTTTTGGATCTGATCATATTGAAAAAACAGTCGAGATAACGATGGAACAGGGGAATGTGTCGATGGAGTCGGGTAGTCTTGAGAGGGCATCAGTTACTGTATTTTGGTCCCCATTAATGTATATGATAGAGTACTCATATTGAGAAAGGTATTCCATCCAACGAGCCTGTCATTGGGAAAAGTCATGCTGAAAGTTGAAGTTCTGTAAGGTTTTGTGGTTGGTGCAGATGTGGATATGTGATCCCAGTAAATCTACTCGCCACTTCTTCAGAGCCCTCATGATAGTGAGCATCTCTTGCTCATGGACAGGGTAGTTTTGTTCAGCGCTGTTCATTTGCTGGCTCTCGAACGCGACAGGTCAAGCACTCTCCCATGTCTCACCAAAGGAAAGGACTGCACCCATTCGTCTTTTACTTGCGTTGCATGTGATGAAAATTTTTTTGTTGCCAGGCTTCTTGTGGTTGATCATCATTAATCAGTCATGTCCGATCACGAGATGCTTGATGTTGTCAAACGTGGCTTGATGGATGCCCATCCATGGTGTGAACTTGCTGTTGAACTCTTTTCGTGTGAGTGGTGTGAGGATGGCGGTGTATTCAGCTAACGATGGGAGGAACACAGCGATGTAACGGACTAGACCTAGGAATTGATGAACGTGTTTGGCAGTTTTGGGTGCTGGCCAGTTGAGAATGTGCTGTACTTTAGATTTATCAGCCTCAATGCCTCAGACCAATATGTGGTGGCCCAAAAATTCCACCTCAACTGTGAAAAGTGCAGACTTTTTCAGAGAGCAATACAGTTCAGCCTTTCGAAGGGCCTCTAGGACAAGTTGTACATTATGTTGGTGCTCCTCGAGGGTGTTTGACCAGATGATAATGTCATCCAAATATACATGGCAGATTTTTCCAATAAGGTCTTTAAGGGCTAGTGTAACACACCTCTGATGTGTAGCTGGTGAGTTCTGCATGCCCATAGGCATGACGACCCACTCCCACAAGCCAAATGGTGTCAGGGTAGCGGTGTATTTGATGTCATCCAGGTGCACAAGTGTCTGAAAAAATGAGTTTGTCATGTCAATTTTACCCCAGATCTTGCCCTTCGCACAGTCAGCCAATATGTCGTCGATCCACAGCAGGGGGTAGTTGTCAGGCATGGTAAGTCGATTCAAATGTCGATAGTCATTGACCCACTGAGGAAGGATGGTGGGGTCCATTTTAGGGATGATGAACGAGGGAGATGCGTATGCAGAGGGAGAGGGACAGATTTGGCCTGCAGCCACATGTTGGTCAATCAAGGTTTTCCATCCAGTACAATATTTTTGAGGGCAGCCATATGGATGTGAAACGGATACAGGGGCACCAGGCAGAAGTTGTATCCAGTGATAAACATCATGTGGGAGGTCTCTCACATGTGGGATATCAGATGGGAACCAGTCCCCAAACTGGGTTTTCATTGCTTTGTCAAGTTTGAGGAGTGTAGCCTCCCCAGCCAACTGAGTGATCCAGGCTTTGATGGAAGCAATGATGTCAGGTGGACCAGTTGTGCATGCGCTCATATCAAAATGATCAGTGTTCTCATCAAACAGGGCCAACAGTTCTTGATGGACAAGTAACCAGATCTTCACACCGCCGCTTGGCCAGCCTTAATTTGTTTGGTCTCAAGTTTACGTTTGAGGGGTGGGGGTGTTTTAGGATGGTGTTGGTAGGTCTTTGGGTCAGGTGGGTTAAGAAGGTCATAGCCTGTTTCCTTAGCGATAACGGTTCAGAGCTCAGCATCCACAACAATTTTATTTTTAACAAGAAAGTTGAGGCCAAGTATTAAGTTGGTGTGGAGTTCAGGGTAGATAACAGTGTTGATAACACGGGAGCGCCAGATGGTGTCAGGCGATTGAATTGATAATCTACAGTAATGAGTCAAAATGAGAGGCTTTGCTTTATTTCAAGATTTTCTAAAGGCACCGGAGACCAAAAGAGGTTTGAAAAGAGGTTTTGCAGGGAGGCACAAGATCTCAGCAAGATCACTAGAAATCAAGACTGGGGGGGAGCTGTGATCAATTAGAGCAACAATGGGTGTAGGGGCACAAGTGGTGGGGGCGTCAATATGGCATGTCCAGTGAAGATGGGGAGGGAGGGTCAATGGTGAATTAATGTACTCATCTACCTTGCTCACATCCATGAAGTTGTCGGATGAGCTATCGCTCTCGTCCTCCTCCATGGTTGTGTCATCAGGAAAGACCGCAGCAATGTTGCTCCTTGTGTGTTGCGAAGACGCAGGGGTTTTCTCATATGTGGCCTTGGCCTTGGCAGCATTTGCTGCCATGACCTTCTTGCAGTCTTCAAGTGAGGGGTGGGGGTTGGTGCAATTGTGGCCAAGGTGTCCAGTGTAGAATACCCTGCACTTGTAACACCCAAGGTTCTCTCTCAGTAGCATTTTCTCCTCCTCAGACAGTGGTTTGAGCAGACTAGTGTACATCGTCAAAGGGGTAGGGTTGCTGTTCTCAACATTAAGTGTGGATGAGTCACATAAGATGTGACCAGCTTTTGCAGTGTGGGATACCCAACCAGTGCGACTAGCTTGGAGGTCCTGTTCCAATAGCTGCAGCCTCTCCATCCATTCCTCGAAGTCCATGATAGCATCAAGTGTGCCCTTCTTTGCTCCCGGGGCACTGCCATTGTTGGCCTTGTGAAGGTGTTTCATACCATCAGAGAGCCAAGGGATGAGATGAAGATGGAAGTGATCATCGGTGATGTGATAGTCAGATTTAGTCATGCCAAGTTTGTCATTGGCATTGTGAATAGAGTTGACCCAAGTGAGGAAGTTGGTTGAGCCTTGCAGTACAATCTGTTCCTGCACGAGGTCATCCTCCCAGGACCAAGTTAAGAATTTCTTCTTGAGGGCTGTGAGAAATTTGGGGAACATTAAACTGAGAAGGTGAGCCTCCTTGGTGTTGATCCAAGATTGAACAGATGTTGATTTGAAGTTGTAGATGATTTTACCCACATGATCGGCTGCAGCCACATCTTTCATGGAGAAGTAGCGGCGGCATGCAGTGTCAAACTGATGAACGACTTTGACAGTGAGTCAGCCTGCAGTAAGGAGGGGAGCCGACGATGGTGAAGATTGCCTGACTTCAGCAGGTGCATACAAGGGGGTGGTGCTAGGTGCCATTGTGGTGTAAAGATGGGGAGTGGATGTTTCAGAATCTGACGAGGGGACACAATGGTGTAAGCAGGGTGTTACAGGGGTTACAGGAGCAGGGCAGGTCATGGGTGCAGGTGTAGGGTCAGGAGAGGGTGATAATGATGAGAGTGCCGACAAGGTAGACAAGTTTCTAGTAATCGTGTTTGTGAGCCAGGCTTTGCTCCTGGTCATGAGGGGCACACTACTGGAAGGAAGACGAGACAGGATGGGTTCTCAACAGGAAGGTACATGCAGAGCGAGGTTGTTGATAGTTCAGCGATGGTGATATATAGTAGTTGTTGATTTTATGGGGTTGGGGATAACAGACAGGTGTAGGGGGCTTCTTTCAAGGGGACTCAGATGGGATAACACTGGGCCAAAGAATTTGTGATAGCATTCAGATGAAGAGTGTTTCAACCCCTAGATAATGATGAGCTTCTAAGGGTGATTGATCTGGAGGAACCATGTTGCCCAGAAAAGGTGAGAGAGCACGACTGCAATCAGAAAGCCCTTATCACCCAGACAGGATAGATGCCAGTTCCTGAATACGGAGGAGAAGTTCACCCCAAGGCAGGAGTGGATGAGATGTCATGAGGAGTTTGCACCGATTTGAGTGATGCGCGAGGTTCGCCGAGTTCAAATTTTAAAAAAAAGTGTAAGGAAAGCACTCTGAGGCTTTGCTCACTTAGAAAAAGGGGGTCGCTGTAAATGAGAACATGGTATGGATTAAAGGGAGAATAATTCTATCTAAGACATTGTTCACGATATCAACACAATAGCACGTGATCATGTAGCTTAGTAAGGTTCTAGCATGTGATCATGTATATTAGTAATGTCCCTGAATGGATGAAGGTAGCATGTTTAGGGGAATGGTAAGGTAGGAAGATAATGGATGCAATTATCTTACACTCTGATGTTTTTCTTGCCTTCAATGTGTTATGCATGTAAATTGATGCCGGAATTCAATATCACCTCCACTAAGCCAAGGAGTGGTGCATTATGCATGGATTTGGATGTTCAAAGAGTGTTGAGGACGTGAATGGAGTCTAGACTGCTAAAGTCTGAGGTTGCCTATAGTGCAGTTTAACCTAGCAACTGTGAAGGGAGACTCAGATAGACTGAACAGCTGGAGTCCAGAGTGAGCAACTGATATATTAGATGAGACAATAAGGAGTACAGTACCTGGAGTCCAGAGTGAGCAACTGAAGAGTGCAAAACTCTGGACTCTGCAGTCTACATACTGTGAAACAAACAGTGATAAACACAAGGTGGAAAACTACTCTAAGTGCCCATGAGTGTAGCTACAAGTGATAGGACATGGAATAGAAGTAGGATAGAAGTAAAATAGAGAGATGGTGAATCATACATTTAACACCCCCCCTTGATAAAGCAACTCTCAAAATCGCTGAAATCACACCTTTAATCCAAGAAGAGTCCGGTATCTTTCCACCATTACATGAGGTAGTGCCTTGGTAAGAATGTCAGCAAGTTGGTCAGTTGTGGGGATATAGACAGGGGAAATGGTGCCAGCTTCAACTTCATCATGTAGCCAGTAGTACTTGAGATCAAGGTGCTTCATTTGTCCATGGTGCTCTGGGTTTTTGGAAACAGTGAGAGCAAATTGGTTATCAATGAAGAGAGTGGATGAATGATCAACAGGATATCCAAATTCCTGTAAAATGCTGCAAGTCCACTTGATTGCCTTTCCAGCCTCCACTGCAGCAATAAACTCAGCCTCTGTGGTGGAAAGCATCACAAAAGGTTGTAACCAACTCCACCAGTCAACTGCACCTCCACCAACACAAGTCAAATAGCCACCAGTTGAGCGACCATTATCCTTGTTACCACCATGGTCAGCATCAGTGTAAGTTGTGAATAACTCACTACCATCCTCATCAGGTCCATGGACTAGTTTGTAGTCCATAGTACCCTTGAGATAGTGAAGTAGATGCTTGACTGCAAGCCAATGATGAGGCCCAGGGTTGTGGTTGAAACAACCAAGTACACCAACTGTATAAGCAATGTCTGGACAGGTGGTGGTGGCAAGGTACATCAAAGACCCAACAGCAACCAAATAAGAAACATTGCGCATTTCTGCAACATCTTCCTCTGATTTGGGACACATGTCAGAAGTCAATGAAATGGAGGGATTCATGGGAGTCAAGACAGGTTTGCAATCTGACATACCAAAACGTTCAAGCACATTAAGGATGTACTGACATTGGGAGAGGGAGATGGTGTGATTTGTGAGGTCATGAGTAATGTGGATGCCAAGTAGGAATTGAGTAGGACCAAGATCATGAAGTTTGAAATGGGATTTGAGATCATCAACTATCTTGTCAATGGCAGAAGTAGAAGTCCCAGCAAGAGTAATGTCATCAATAAAGATTGGAACAATTACCCTGACTTCACCTCGTGTATAAATATAAACAGCACAGTCCGCTTCACAGCGAGTAAATCCCATAGCTGTCAATACCTCATGGGGGTGAGCATTCTGGTTGTGAGCAGACTGTTTCAACCCATAGAGAGGTTTACGCAGCAGACACACTGTGTTTGGGTTACCTTGATGGAAACCCTTGGGTTGGCACATGTAGATGACTTCCTCAAGTTCTTTGCCAAGTAAGAAAGCATGGGAGATGTCAAGGGAGCAAAGGTGGAGGTCTTTTCTTGCAGCCAATGCAAGAATCAGCCAAAGTGAAGCAGGATGATAAACTGGGGAGAATGTAGCATCTTCTGCATATTTGAAACCAGGGCGTTGGGTGAAACTCTTAGCCACAACCCAACCTTTGTAATGCTCAATGGAGCCATCAGCATTATGCTTGAGGTTAAAAACCCATTTGCATCCAACTACTTTTGCACCAGGAGGTAATTCCACATAATCCCAAGTCCCATTCTCAAAATGATTGTTCATCTCTGCATTTGCTGCCTCCTGCCATTTTCGCGCATCTGAGCGCTTCATAGCCTCCTTGAATGACTGTGGGTCTGCATAACAAGTAGATAATGCAGATTGTGCCAATGGATCTCCATAACCTCCAACAAGATCAATACTAGAATCTGAAACATCACCAACTGGACCAGACTCATCATCAGATGAAGGTTGATCAAATTGTGGAGCTGGTATTGGAGCAAGAGGTTCATTCCAAGCTCATGGTGGCAATCCAGCATTATTGCATGGATTAGCAGCTTGATGCTCTAAAAGCAGTGGAAGTGATGGAGGAGGTGGGTCTGAGGTGGAGATATGGCAGGTGTCATAGGAGGAGTAGGAGTGGGAGGAGTAGTAGCAGAGGGAGTAGGAGTTGGAGTTGGAGTTGAAGCAGGGGGAGATGGAACAGGATCATCATCAAGATCAGTTACACCAGTAGGCAGAATTCCCTGTACAGGTTCAGGATCAATGTCACTAAGATCAGGAACCATCAAAGGTGTAAGATACTCAGACATGATGAGAGGGGAAGAGGGATCAACAGGTGGCTCGTTCCAAGTGTGTTTGAGACCAGGAAAATAGCACTCATCAAACTCAGCACATTCACAGATCACAGTATGCTTGGTCACAGGATTGTAGAATTTCCAGGCTTTATAACCCTCAGAGTAGCCAATGAAAACACACTTCTCCATGTGAGAGCCAATCCCAGTATGCTTATCCTTCTGGATGTGAACATATGCAGCACAACCCCAAACTTGGAGATTTGAGACATCTGGTTTACACTTATGCCAGAGTTCAAAAGGGGTTTTCTCTGAGAGGGAATTAGTGGGACACTTGTTCTGGACTGTGATGTATGCATCAACAGCCTCACCCAAGAAAGAAGGAGGTAAACCAGCTTCATAAAGCATGGCAGTAGTGTGTTCCTCAATACTGTGGTTTGCTTGTTCAGCAATGCCATTCTGTTGAGGTCGATTGCAAACAGTATGCAAGTGTTCAATCCCACACTGATCCATGAATGCAAGGAATTCATTAGACATGTACTCGCCTCCATTGTCATCAATCATAGCCTTGATTTTGTGATTCCAGTGATTCTCAGCTTTTGCTTTGAATATGGAGCAGAAATGAGTGTTGTCATCAATGAAGGTGATCCAGTAACGATACCCAGAGTAAGTACATGTTTTGAAGGGACCATGCAAATTGGAGTGGATGAGATCAAGGGGATTGGCAGTATGACTAGAGGAAGTGGGGAATGGATGTGCATTCATCTTGCCAGCTAAACAAGGTTCACATATAGGGTCTGGTTTAGCACACATATTAATACACATACCAGTCACCAGCTCATCCTTCACAATCTTATTAACAACATCACAGCCATGATGAGCAAAATGATGATGCCAGAGATTGTGGTCTGCAGGAAGAGTGGAAATTGAGCAATGAGCATGCTCTGTGAACACCTCAGTAGTCCCAGCAAGAAATGCAGAATTGTTCTCATCAATGGGAGCCATGAAAAGGCATTCACCATCAAGTAAGAATATCATTGCAAGTTCATTGGCAGAGATATAAATGTCAATACCACATTGACAAGGTAAATACAAGACTGAGAGGTAGTGTTGCCACTGGCTCAGCCAAGGTTTTTCAATAAAATGGCTATAACATGCCAGATAAATTTCCTAGATTCACCAGGTTATTTGAGCACATGGATGGGCCCATAAGCCGAGGGGTCTTCTGCCAACATTATCTGATCGGATCCCCCATTCCTGACTTATTTACTCAGCTTTGATTTCTAAGCCGAGCCATCAAGCTGAATTTTGTTTATTAAATAACTCAGGGACAATTGATTGGTTCAACTAATGTTGGCAAACAATCCCTCAGCCTATGGGCCCATCCATGTGCTCAAATAACCTGGTGAATTTAGGAAATTTATCTGGCATGTTATAGCCCTTTTATTGAAAAACCTCAGCTGAGCCAGTGGCAACACTACTTAGAGGAGATTGTTCTGGAGATCAGGGACATGTAAAATGTGAGTCAACTCGACAGCCCTCAATTCTTTTCCTACAATCACCAGTTTAAACACCACACTTCCTACACCTTCAGAATAGACAATAGTATTGTCTGCAAGACAAATTTGGACACAAAAAGGGGTATAATCGCAAAGCCAGTGGCGATGAGGCATCATATGAGATGTGGCACCTGTGTCTGCATTCCAAAGGTAAGTTGTGGTTGAAGTAGGAGTGGGTTGAGAGGAATCATAACTTGCATTCCCAGCAAACTCAGTCACTGAAGTGGCAGTAGCAACAGCTGCACTTTCAGGAGAGGAAGGCAATGTGGAGGATGTGGTTGTAGAGGTGTTAGCAATGTGAGACTGCTTGGGTTTATGTGCTTTGGTCTTTGCAGCAAGGAATTTCCTGCACTGAGGCAGGGTATGACCTTTAAATCCACAAAAGTTGCAGATTAAACCAATAACTGAAGAGGTGGCAAGAGCAGCACCAGATGTGGAGTCACTGGAGAACCCAGAATGATGTTCACGGTTTAACTGCTCATTCCTGAATGCTTCATGAATAGTAGAGTGATCAAGATTGTTGATGAGCATGACGGAAGAGACAAATGAGGAATATTCATCAGGAAGGGCATGGATGAGAGCCATGGAGTGGAGTTCATTGTCAAGGTCATTGAGGGTAAAGCCAGAGGGACGGAGATCCTTGATAGCATGGACCTTCTCAGAAACATGAGCTATGAGACCTTCCAGACCCTCACTCTCTTGTTTCCTAACAGAGAATAAGTCATCATAGGTATTGAAGCGCATACCAGGCTTCTTTGATTGATTCCCTCTCTCCAACAGCTCCCACATCTTCTTTGGATTGTCAAAAACCCCACCCAGGTGATGCTTCTGGTCATCCTCAATATGCAAATAAATGTCCCCAGCCCCCTTATCCACTAGTTGAAACCACAAATGACATGCCTCTGCATCCCCAGGGCTAGGCTCCTGTATATCACCAGTCACAACCCTCCACCACCCCTGTTTATGTCCCCAGGCAGCCATCTAATCCTTCCAGGAGGCATAATTGTGATTGTTGAGCTTTGGGAAATTAGGTGATGAGTTGGACATGTTTGTGGAACAATGCGATGAGAAGCGAGTGTGGGTGCAATGGGGGTAAGGATATGTGCGTTTGAGGGAAGGGAAGGTGCTGAATCTGCCTGTCAAATCCACTTGACGATAGCATATGAATTGGGCATGCACGAGACAATTTGAGCAAAGGGTGTAATTTGAGCATTTGATGTTTCAGATTCGTGATGAGTGCTGAGCAGGAATAGTGTTTTAAGGTCCAGTTTGGTCCAGTTTTTCGCCCCCAAAAGGGGCAACCGAGGACTGCAACTGGTCCAAACTGTTGCCCAAATTGGTAGGACTGCAACTGAGCTGACTAGGACCAGTCATAGTCAGTTCGGTTGCCTCAAAAAACCAGTTGAAACCAGTTTTTCCAGCATTTTTCATACAAAATTAAACTATACTATATATTAAGTACAACTAATTACAACACACCCTGCTTGCAGGTGCTCACAGCGGTGGGGGGTAATTCCAAGAGCAAAAATAAGAAAATAAGAAAATAAAGAAAAGAAAACTTAAAAACAGCCCCACTCTCATATTGGCAGCAGGGGTCATGCTGTCAACATTGGGGTGTCATTGTTCCCCACATTTGTCATTGTCTCCCCCCCACGTTTTTCATTGTTGTTGTCTCCTCCTGCATTTGTGGTTGTCATCATCCCCCCCCCTGTGTTTGTTGTTGTCCTGTGTTCATTGGTGTCCCCCTGCATTTGTTGGTGTCCCCCTGTGTTCATTGGTGGCCCCCCGCATTTGTTGTTAGTGTCCCCCTGCATTCACTGTTGTTGTGTTGTTGTCCCCCCTGTTCTTCATCATTGTCCCAATTGTTCCTGCTGCCATTTGTCATCCCTGCAATTTGCCATCCCAATTGTTTGAGTTCGCACTGTTGTTCAACACCCCCATACTTTTGTCATCAGCACCTCCATCTCCCCCTATGAGCAGTGGCTCATAGGCGGGGTGGTGGTGCTTAGTGATGTGGTACCCATTGCCACCCTGTGAACAGAGGCTTGCAGCAGCGGCTTGGGGCATGGGTGGGCAATGTCGGTATGAAAAGATGGAAACTAAAAAACAGAACAGTTAGCAAAAGAAAAAGAAAATAATGAAAGACTTACTCTAGGGCCCAAACAGTGACTAGCATTGTTTGGGACCCCTGCCTTGCATTTGTTTGTAGGCAGCGACCTGGGGTGGCAGCGGTGTGAGTGGTGTTAGTGGTGAGTGCGGATGGGCATGGTGAGAGAGGATTGGTAGTGTGGGAGTGGTATCTGTTGTCATGGGAGTTGTCTCACAAATGGTGCCACTTTATTTTTTTGAAGCACAAACAACACCACATGGTCTGTGCACAGCCACAAGGTATATAAGCACCCACTTAATGACTACTTTTCCTCTGAGCTTGTCCCACCACATGTAAATATAGTATAAATAGTAGTAATTAGTAGTTTCATTAGTTATTTTTATTACTATCTATATAAGTATAGGTACATATATAGTATGCTATATATACCATACAAGACTGGTTGCAACCGATTGCAACCAGTTTTGTAATGGTTTTCAAATATTCTGGAAAGTAAGGCAACTGGCAACCCAACTGACCTCAAAAGAGGGCAACCACAACTGATAGTCCAGTTGCATTCAGTTGGGTTCAGTTGGGTTGCAGTCATTTTTTTGGTCCATCCAACTGGACCTTTAAACACTAAGCAGGAACTGCAGGCGCATTCAACTATTGGTGTTTATGGGAGGTGGGGGGTATGTCCCCAAGTGTCCTGGCAAAAGGACTAAGCGATCTGACCAGTGGGCGACAAGGAATGTTGAATTTGGTGGAAAAAGTGTGATAACTCCAACAAGGGCTTGTTGACCAACAAACAAGGCACACAGAATGGAAGTTGTAGGTGCTGGGGGGTTATTGAGGCCTGGGAATTCACTGAGAGTGATTTCAGAGTGATTGGAGTTGATTTGAAGTCACTAGGGTGCAGGGCCCATAACCTGCTAAAGTCTGAGGTTGCCTTTTGTGCAGGTTAACCTAGCAACTGTGAAGAGAGACTCAGATAGACTGAACAGCTGGAGTCCAGAGTGAGCAACTGAAGAGTGCAAAACTCTGGACTCTGCAGTCTACATACTGTGAAACAAACAGTGATAAACACAAGGTGGAAAACTACTCTAAGTGCCCATGAGTGTAGCTACAAGTGATAGGACATGGAATAGAAGTAGGATAGAAGTAAATAGAGAGATGGTGAATCATGCATTTAACATAGACTGTCTGACCAGAGAAGTACTTGGCAAGGAGGATGGGCAAAGGAGGCAATGTGATGTATCCCAGATAAAATTGCCATTAACTCTAGAAAGAAGATGTCGACTTTCTCTGACCCTGCACAAATCTGATACACAAAACCTTGATTTGCATAGACAAATGATAAAGCAGTCATCAGTGATGTGTCTGTCCACAGGATGATGTTGGCTTCACTGTCTGACCATAATCCAGAGTCAGCAAACTGGATGCATATGGAATGGGGAATTATGGCTTTCAACCAGGAGAGATCAGATGTGACAACAGCATTGATGGGAATGCCAGAAAAGGGATGTGATTTGCCACTCATCTTATGATATACCTCTGTCAATGCAGGTGTAAGGGGACTAGGGGGTGCCCTGTGTGTTTCTCCTATTTTTTACATTTGTCCTATATTTTTCCTCACTTCATTTCCTTCTATTCTTCATTTTCTATCATTTTTCCTTATTTTATTACTAATTTCCCTTTCTATCACATTTGTGCATGTTGACAGTTTTATATTTAGAGGTGGAGTACCCTTTCCAACATCTACCCCTTGCTATGATGTCATTTGGCAGCCTTGATCTGCCTATCTCTGCCTTTTCTATTTTTAGGTTATTATTTGATTTTTGCAGTCTTCACATATACTGGGCATTGGCAAAGGGGTCCTTAGAGTTTCCTCTTCAGATTTCCCTTTGCTAGGTGCACCTCTGATCCCTGTAATATGTTCTATGATTTTAACTTCAGATTTCCCTTTGCTAGTCCATTAATTAAGTGGCCTCTAAGGTTGTCCTTATAGTAGAAAACTCTCTCCTAAGGCCCAAAATCATGAATGCACTGCCCAAGATAGGCAGGTACAGAGTGGACAATGCTTCCCAAAGCTCCATAGACTCCCTACACACTGTTCCCAACAGGCCCACCTTCAGTGCACCACCATTTTCACCATTTTCACTTAATGCACCCCCTAGTGCCATGGACACATCAGAGCACCTCAACACGCTGGAAAGCGACGTTATCAGAATATGTGTGCAAATTGATTTGCTTAAATTTACAATCAAAAACTTTGTCAGAACCCTTCAGACTAGCTCGACAACCAATATTCCCCCCATTGTGACTCCAAGTGCACCCAATAACAATGTGCTGCCTAATGCCCACTAAGGAGCATGCCCAGATCAAACTGTCTGCCCCCCCCACTGAATTTAATGGTGCACATCAGGGGCATGCATTCCTTAATTCCTGTGAGTTGTACATCAGTCTCCAGTCGCATCAATTCATCGATGATGCTGCAAAAATTTATTGGGCCTTCACATATGAAATCTGAACATGCCTATTTCTATGTGGACCATATTCTGTGCCAAACTAAAGAGCTTGGTTCTCTACCTTTCTCCACTTGGGGTGACTTTTGAGCAGAGTTTGTATGCCACTTCTGTCCCCTCAACAACCGCCACTGAGCAGTGACATGGCTTGAGTTATCCTCTTACTATCAGGCATGTCAATCCATGGATGATTATATCGACGGGTTTAAGGATTTGGTGGACATGCCAGGATATGGGAGTGGGCTACCAGTTGTGGTGAAGTTCTGATGGGGCCTCAATCAAGAGATTCAGGACCAGATTGCACAGATGTTGGAAGGGCACCCAGCAGACAATGATATCTATGCTTGGTATGAAGCTGCTTCACTCTGTGATGAGAACCGACTCACAAATGCAGTGTTTAACACTGCATTCCGTGCTCCAACTTCCACTCATGCACCCTACACCTTCAATCAAACCCTCCCCCAGCATAACCCATTCCTGTCCATCAGACTCCCATGCCAGCCATCAATGTCCCAGTACCAATGGATGTTGATGCAGCCTGTAGCTGCGCATGGAGGTTGGATCTCTGCTACCACTGTGGGGAAAGGGGAAACACATTGCCAGAGGGTGTCCCAATCATCAGGATATCTGCATGCTCACCCCTGAGGGGTGAGATGAGCTCCTCCAGAACCTGTTGGCACTTGTAGATGTTGAGGAAGCAAAGGACCAGGTTGCAGGGGAGATCAAGTCAGAAGTTGTAGAGGAGCAGAATTTTTCTATTCGCAATGAGTGAATTGTATGCCCTTGCTGCCTGTCCATAACCACTTTGAAGTTTTGTCAGTTGGATGAATCTAAGTCCATGACTGTTCCCCTTTCTGACCCTTTGAAGTTGGCTGAAGACGTACCTGCTCTTTCTATCTCTCCCTCTGCCCCACACCCCAGAATTAAATCATGGGAGCACAAACTACCACACAAATATATCATTGCATCCACATTCCTTGAACCAAGCAATCGAACTACAGACTACTGACACTGGACAGATCCTCAGTGTCTCTGTGCTCCTGGACTCTGGTGTGACTGGTCTCTTCATTGATGCCCATCTCACACAACAACATCACCTGAATACTCACTCACTCTCATGTCTGATACCTGTTTATAATATGGATGGGTCCCCAAATGAAGCTGGTGCCATCTGAGAGGTTGTAGACCTGGTCCTCTGTTACAAAGATCATAGTGAGCATGCCCTTTTTGCTGTCACTCAGTTAGGAAAGCAGAAGGTGATCTTGGACTATCCATGGCTTCAAGACCATAACCCAGAGATCAGCTGGCATACCGGTGATAGGTCCACTGTGCACTCTAAGCTCTGGAAACATCTCCAAATGCATCAACACATCAACACACATCCTCCCAACCCCTACAAACCCCTACAAACCCCTACAAACCCCGTGAGACCACTCCAAAACTACTTTGAATGACTTCAAACAAATTTGCAACACTTCGAGCAAGTTTGAATGTCTTTGCAGCACCTCAAACATCTTTGGCCACCATATACCTATCGCACTGCCCTTCAGATACATGCAGCACACCTTGTATGAGTTAGTGCATTACATATTGAGCACTGCTGGACACGAGGAGACACAATGACGGGATTCTAGGACGCGATTGTGGTGCTTTGATGTCTTGATGATATATTGGATCAATAGGACAGGTACCCACAATAAATCATGACTCTATACATTTCCCTTCTTATCATCTTTCATTTATTTTATGATTTGCAAAGTTCTTTATTGTTTTATATCTTGCCTCGTGTATTCCTCATGTTCTATTTCCTTTTAGGTACCCCCTCTCCCAAACATATATAGCCTTGTACTAGCTACTTAGAACCACAGAATAGATTGTCCTCTGACATGAATCATCTGATTTAAGAGCCATTCTCTTGAGTCCAAGCCTCTCGACTTAGTCTCAAAGTTCAGTGTTTTACGCCAAACTTCGCATTGAACTCTTCATACTAGCTTCTTGAAACAATTGTCTATCATCTATCCCCTCTCGAAAGCCTTTCTACATCCCTATAGTCTATCCTCAGCCATTGTCAAAATCGCTCTCATCCTCTATAAGCCCCTCGAACCTCTTTGAACCTCTTTGAACTTTTCTCGAACATCATTGCAGGGCTTCATACACTCTCAGACCTCATCAAACTTCATCAGACCCTCTCTAAAGTCGTTTCCCTAACCTTGGGTAGCAGCAGTGATATTTAGTACCACCTTGCAACCTTCCTCTAACTAGTGTTATACCATTCAAGGCCTTATTGTGGGTTTTGTTTGGGTTTTCTGGTCAAGTATCATCATTTTGGAGCCCACCATGAGGGGTTTCTAAATCATTTCATCACCTAATCCATCTTGAATCTCCCAGCTTAGGCCAACACAAGCTAGAAACCTACAAATCGACACTCACCACGCCTTCAAATCTCTCAAACAATTGGGAGATATTCTAATCCCTGTTTCCAAAGCAGAATCAACTCATTGTCAACTATTTCCTTCACCAATCTCATCCCCTTCAACATCATCCTCTACTTCTTCATCTTCATCATCTACCTCTTCATTCATCCTTCCAACAACTTCAACTCCTCTACCATCATTCACCCAAGTCTTAACCCCTACCCCTAGAAACATCGCATTCATGACTACACAAGCAACTATGCCAGCTCATGGTCATTCCATGGCTCTGAAATTCGACCCTACCCAGCTGCGAGAACTTTGCAGATACTTTAACGAGCTCAAATTGCTTTTCTCAGCATGCAATGTCATGAACTCGGAAGAAATGAAGAAGCATGCTTGTCGCTACCTCGATATCGACACTTCTGAACTCTGGGAATCGATTCCAGAATACGATGCCAACATTTTGTTCCAGAATTTTTGCATCTCTATTCACCAACTGTACCCTGGTTCCGAAGACGATCAGAAATGGTCAATTTTGGACATGGACAAACTCGTCGGTGAACAACTTTGCATAGGTATTTACAATGTGAGCGATTTGGGATTATACTTTCGGTCATTCTATAACATCACAAAGTTTCTATCTACTAAAGGCAGGATTTCCAATGCTGAACAAAGCAGAGCCTTCATTTGGGGTTTCCAACCAGGCTTATGGGCTAGAATCGCTTGACAACTTGAACTAAAATTCCCTGATCACTACCCCAATGACCCTACCCACTCGACGATATTCATGCAGCAGCAAAATTTGTTTTAGCAGGATCTATCGGCTCAGATTCGACATCGCTACTCAGTTTGCATTCTTCAGCACATTCGGCAATCCCAACAACCTCAACATCTTTGCCCCAAATTAAATTGGAAGATCTTATGGCAATCCTCGAGAAATTCACAGCGACTCTCATAACTGCTTTAGCAGGTTCAAAGACCATGAACACTACTTGACCTAATGGTGGATTTTGTTTGGACCAGCTCAAAACTTTAGTTTGCATCTTTTGTGGGCTTACAGGACATTTCATTAGTGATTGCTTGGTTTGCCAGTCATATATCAATGAAGGAAAGTGTAAGAAGAACACCGAAGGCAAAATTGTTCTTCCAAATGGTCAATTCACTCCTCGAAACATCCCCAGTCATTTTATCAAGGACAGGATTGACAAATGGACTCGAAGAAACCCTCCATCTAATGTTACCCCTTCATTAATGTATAATATCGCACCTTCAACAGTTTCTTCAATGCCATCCAGAGGTATCTACCAAATTACCGACCTATCCACAATGGCCGAAGATCGTGTTGCAACTCAAACAAGAGATATATGCTTTGCAAAGTGGTAGACCTTTTGCGCAAACTGATTCGAATGTGTCAACAGTTCCTACCTCATGGCCTTTGATCCCTCAAATTCCTGCACCAGTCAAATGATTCACCCCACAACTACCAGCGCCATCGATATCGTCCACCACAACCAACCTACCTACTTCAAATTTGGCACCATCTTCGACCTCGGAACCACCATCGCAACCGGTAATACATCCATACAATGGCACTAAAGAAAATTCTTATCTACCTCCCCACAAACGCAACTTCACATCGACAGGAAAAGCAAAGGATGGCCCATTATACCATACCCAAGCCCCCATTCAAAAGGATAAAATCACCAAAGACGTCTTCACTCAATCGATGAAAATGCTGATTATCACTCTAACCCCCGAAGAATTACTTTTGCTATCACCTGAAGTTCATACAAAATGGAAGGAACAGGTCACTGCGCATCGCATCCAGCAATCTGAAGGAAATAACGCTACGAATCTCCTTAACGATGACATTTTTGTAATTGGCGACCCTTACAAAACATATATTAGCAGTCTTCACCCTGGAGAAATACCTGAACCTTTCATTGCAGCCAAGGAATCACACTCTATTAGATCAGTCATTATGAACGTCAACAGCAGAAATCCAGTTGAAAGCGTAGTCGATCCGGGTTCATCAATCATTGCAATGTCAGAAGAAGTTTGTCACAAACTCGGTCTCACATACGATCCTTCGATACACATCCCTCTACAATCAGCTAATGGTGGTATTGACCAGAGTCTAGGTTTAGCATGGAACATACCTTGCGAAGTCAGTAGCATCACCCTCTATATGCAAATACACATCATCCACAACCCAGCCTACGACATTCTGCTCAGATGACCATTTGACATTCTCACAGAGAGTATGGTAAAGAATTATCAAAACAAAGCACAAATGATAACTATTTTTGATCCAAACTTGACACGATCCTGCACTATTCCAACTAATCCCCAATCTAATTGTTGAAGAAGAGTAGTTCGTGAGGATTTCTGCAACTAGAGGATAAAATCTCGGAGAATAACCAGTGCACCCTCATTATTTCTTTTGACCATTCTAATTCCTCTATAACTATTGAGTACACTGTGAATATTCCCGATATTGACTCCTCGAACTCTTCAAACACAATCCTTGAAAATCCTCACATTACGCTATTTTCACTCTCGTTTCCCTCGATTCGCCTTTGCTTTGCTTCTACTACTCGTCTAGTCCCCTGATCTTGCATCCAAACATATTTGTGCACTCCAAATTCATCAATCTGGCAATGAAATCCTCTGAAATTCCATGAAACACATTCTTTTAGCTTCGAATTGCTTCAACAAGCAGTCCTTTTATGACTATTTGATGGTCAGTCTGACAGGTGACATATACAGGTTCCTTCCTCTAACTTGTGTTATACCATCCAAAGCCATTTAGTAGGTTTTGTTTGGGTTTCTGGGTCAAGCATCATCACCAGCAGAGACCATGGGCCATTTGCCATTGTTCAGGCTCAAGATGGTGGTATTGGTAGTGGAAGACATGTTTGTTATTAATGGGAACACACAGTAGTTGTCTGAAGATGATGATGATACTCATTTACGGTGAGGTTTTAAGAGGAGGGGTGTAGGCAGGTGATGCAGTGGAGCAGTTGGGAGATGGAGGAGGGGTGTAGGCAGGTGATGCCATGGAGCAGTTGGATATATGCACATTGTTGGAGTTAATTGATGTAAGAGGAGATAAGGATGTGGCATTAGCAGCGTCAAAGGTTTGTGTGTTGTTTGCAGTGACAGGCATGGTGGGAGAGTAAGGCGCGGCACTGGCGGTGTCGGATGCAAAGGCATTTGTCCTCACCCTACTACGAGTAGTAAGGGGGATATAAATGGAAGGCTTTTGAGACAGGGTTCTACTGTTGTATAATGCTTATCACTTAGTATGATAATTACACAGTGTTGACTTGTTAAAAAAAAAGTGGAAACCTATCCCTCAATGGGGAATAGGAAACACTGGCAATAGGGAGGAAAAAGGAGAACTGAACACTTACTTTACTAATACTGTGAAATAACAAGTCAATGCTGTGTAATTAGAAGTAAGAGTCATGACAACAAGCAGAGTATTTGGGTAGCGAGAATGGGGGAAAAGGAAGCCAGAATATTCCTATACATCGTAGTCAATAAGGTGTCATGTACAAACAAGTATCAATGGAGTTATGTAAGCCCAGGCTTACAGCACCTTTCCTTTCTCGGACTTTCCTCCTGATGGCTTTCCAAATTTACTACTTCCATACATCAACTTTGATTTGGCCTGTTTCTGCTGATATTGCTGATCAAGGCACATCTCCCAATTATACCACTCGTCCAACTTCTCTGTCATAGAAGGTAGTTGGTAGGTAGACTTGAATAAGGAGGGATTTAATCCTGCTTTCAAAAATTCTACCAATGTGGCTTCTCCCATGTCCATCTGTGAAGCCTCCACTTTGAACTGCAAAATAAATTCATCTGCCATTAGGGAACCTTGGCACATGGTTTTTAATTTGGCATTGGCTGTCACCTTCAGATTAGGATCCCAAACTGTGCCTCCAATCTCTCCAAAAATTCCTTGAAAGTCACAAATGGTTTATCTTCCATGGCAATTTGATTAATAGCCTCATTTCTCCAGAACTGTGCTTCCCCCCCCTGAATGTACAAGAGAGCAAACATTATCCTAGACTCAGCTGTACAACACTCTGGCTTCCTCCCATGGATAGGGTGTAGCATGGGTATGGGTAAACCCATGGTAAATAGCCCACAGGTTTGACAGGTACAGGTATGGTTGCTGAAATGCTGGACCTGTGACATACTGTACCCATTTTGGCAGTGTCGCAGGTATCAATGGTTATTTAAGTCACTGGCTGCGGAAGATGCCAGACATTGATCATCGCAAGAAACAATGACAAAATTGTTGTTTGTAAGTATTTTTACTTTCTTATTTCACAACTAACAGTTTCTTTAGGTCCTACTCTAGTGACATGAAGCATACAAAACAGATTTAAATGACTTTGATCATCATTTGGGTCCCAGGTAAGTTTTTCATATCTTGTTTTTCTTTATTCAACTAACTTCATTTGCATTGTTTACAGATTTTAACTTACAACAATGCAATTACCATGACAACAATGACAACAATGACAACAATGGCCACCACCACCACCACCACCACCACCACCACCACCATCACCACCACAGCACCCCCAACTGCCACTGTGAGCAACTGCTTGCAGGGTGGAAATTGGGAGTGACAAGGATAGGGATAATGAGAAGAGGGAGCAAGCATGCTGATGACAACAACCACCACCACAACAACAACAACAACAACACAGCACCCCCAACCACCGCTGTGAACAACTGCTTGTGGGGTGGAAACAGGGAGTGATGGGGATGGGGATGAGATGGAGCAGGCATGACAACAATGGCCCTGACCACCACCACCACCACCATCACAGTGACAAAGGGAGGGGCCAGCCACCAGGACATCACCATGAACCAGCACCCACCACTGCTGCTGTGAGCAACTGCTTGTGGGGTGGATGGGGGGTGCTAATGGATGGGGACACCAGGGGACAAGAGATGGCTGATGATGGCAACAATGACATGGACATGCAGAGGATGATGGGAGGCAGGGGGAATGGGGGAATGAACTGCAGGGGTAACAAAGGCAATGGGGAGGGGGAGGGGTTAGCCAGCAGCATGGTGATGGGGTGAAACAAAAGACCCAAGAGACGTTGATGTCTCTTGGGCTATAGGTGAGTTTTTCTTTTCTTTTCTCATTTCATTTCCTTGTTACTAACACAAAAATTTAGGTAGTAATTTTACTATTGACAACAATGACAGGCACCCCCTGATTGACCCCCACCACTGCCATGAGCCCCTGTTCATGGTGTGGTTAGGTGGTAGCAAGACCATACACCCATGAGGCTACCAGCAATGACAAATTTGAGGAAATGATGACTGCCACCACAATGCCAGCAACCACAGGGATGACAGACAAACCACTGTGAGCAGTGACAACAATGGGAGGGAACAGCCAGGGCCCAGAATGGGACAAGGAAGGATAAGAATGATGAGGGGGACAAGAAGGGACAAGGACAATGAGGAGGGGACAAGAATGACAGGGGAATGAGGGGGGCACAAACAATAGGGAGGACAAGAATGACTAGGGTGATGAGGGAGATGGGGAAGGGGACAGCCACCATGATGCAGGGGAGGACCACTGTCCCTGAGGGGCAGGGCACTACTGTGAAGAGAGGGGGAGAGACACCACTACAAAGAAGGGGGAGGACCTACTCCTTGGCCCCTGTCTTTGTCTTTTTTAGTATTGTCTAACATTATGAAATAAAAAAATGCCTCCATCGCTCTTCTCAAGTGGAGGTGTCTTAGTTCACAAATAATTAAAATCCCTTTGAAAGAGGATTGATTGTCTGTAGCTTAGGTTTGGCTTAGGTATTGTATACAAGGTATAGTTAAGTTAGTAAAGATGATATAATACAAATACAGGATGTTTGACAGTGTAGAATGTGTAAATATGAGGCAAAAGTATATCAATGGTGTATATACATGGTGTCACACCTGCGGTGTTTCATGACAGACCATGGTAAAAACCTGTCACCATGGGTGCAGTGTTAGAATGGGTGCAGTGTTGACAGGTGTGGGTGTGGTGTGTGAGTTTTTACCTGCAGTGTGACCTGTGCTACACCCTACCCATGGATGTACAATACTATAGAGCTGATGAATGATTTTGTATTCTCTATGGTACCATCAAAGATTTGTGGGGGTGCATACTTAGGTAAGCGCACTTTTCCATTTTCAGACTTCTCCGCCATCTGCACATCATCCTGTGACACCCACTCCACCATCTCCACCATCTCATCATCTCTGTCTACTGTTGTCTCTGGCTGTACTTCTGCTTATCTGGGCTGTGATGCTGCCAACACCAACACTAATTGCAACACTTGTGCCATAAGCACATCAATCTTTGCCTCTAGCACTGGTGTGGGAATGGGATTAGGACTGGGATTAGAAGTTGATGGTTCAGACATAACAGATAGATCTGTAATGAATCACTTCTTTGGCTAAGGTGCCTGATCTCAGAGTTATCACTGAATTCAGCTTGGAACTAAAATAGTTGTTCAAATAGAGTAATGTAAATCGTAACTAAACCAGATCCAATTGGTTGTCTGGTTGCAGCTGTCCTAATGATGAGCCCTGCCTCTTGATCACTGGCAGTTGCAATGTAAGGCGAGGCCTGGCGTCAGCTTACAAAAGAAAGGTAGATTATGTATGCACAAGTACTTCTGGCTTGTGCTGAAAGGATGAGTAATCGGATGTGGTGTGATGAAACAATGATGTATGCACAAGTAAGAGAAGGCACACTGATATGGGAAGTTGTGTTCTTCTGTTAGGGCAACACCCACTATCTGCTAGCTAAGACCATGTGGGTTCTCTCTACAAGAAGGGGGTGGGATGCATGCACATGATGGGGAAATTGATGGTTTTGATGCAAGGGGTTATTAATAGAATAGTTGGTTGAGAAAGGTGTTTCACACCACAAGTATAGGTGGAATACTTAAGAGAACACAACTGGGGTCCCCTAGGTGTGCATTTGAGGTTTATATGCTGTGTTACATATATTGTACATTGTTGCTACTGATGCACATGTACATGCATGTACATATTGATGCATGTGAAATAAAATTCTCACACTAGTGTAAGGTAGCATAATTCAGTGTAATGTAGCATAATTTGACATAATAAAATGAAAATGAAAATTTATTAGGTAATGGGGCTGTTTCCTAACAACTGTCCCTTCCCACCCCTGTTGTTGTTGTCCCTGCCCCTGTTGTTTTGTTCTCCTCCCCCTTGCTGTCCTCTGCTGTGGCCATCCTGGGCTTCATCTCTGCTGTTGTGGGTGGGTGTCATCCTGGTTTGCTGGGTCTTCATCATCGTTGCCATCCTCCTCCTCCTCCTTGTCATTGTTGGGTGCCAGTCTGTTGTCATCATTGTGGTCAGTAGTTTAAATTCAGTAGTTTAAATTAGTACCTGAAAATTTTTCTTAATAAGAAAATGAAACAACAAGAAAATAAAACTATGCTGAAGAGACAACCATATCTCTTTGGCCTGTTTTCCTTGTCATACAGTGCTGTGTCCATCCCCTGTGCTGGGGACGACCTGCCACAACGAAAAATGTGCAATGCACACCCACAGCCACCCAATCCCCTCCTCCCCTTTCAAATGGGATGTGAGGCTGTCGACATGGGCTAGGTGGGTGCAGAGGGATGCCAGGAGACCCCAGAAGGGGGATACCTACCTAGTAAGCACCCACCAACCCCCGTAAGTGTGCCACGTTGCACTGATGCACCCCAACCCCCCCCAAACAGAAATCCACGACAATGCCAACCTACCACCCACTCCCACTGCTGCAAGTGCCTGCTTGCAGGTTGGGTAGGGTGAGTGGGTGATGGTAGGCATTGACAGCAACAAAGAACGAGCACCAGGGCCCCACCACAATGAGGAACAGCCCCAGGACCCACCATGATGACCCAGATGCCGACGCCAACACACCACCCACCTCCAGCTTCATGAGCAACTGCTTGTGGGGTGGATGACAGGTGGAACAACACTGGTGACAATGATGAAACACTGAATGGCACCACCACCAGGGCTAGACAATGACAATGGGTGCCATGGCACCCACCCCACACCTATGAGCAACTGCTCATAGGGTGGATTGTGGGGACAGATGACAGGAGGGAAATGACAGGGAAGTGGGCCATAAGTAAGTTTTTTTATTTAATTTTCTTCTTTTTGGTGCAACTAACAACACAAACAGGCCCCACAATGAACAATGCACCACCCGCCCCCAGCCCCACAGGGCAACTGCTCATGGGGTGGATGGCAAGTGGAACAAGGATGAGGACAGCCCCACATGATGGCACCGAATGACACAGCAGGCCCAGCACCAGAGTGGGGAGGATGATGGGCACCAAGGGTGACAACAGGGAGATACAGGACCACAGGGAGCAGGCAGGATGACAGGCACTTGGGATGGCAAACCCAGGAGACGCACCAAGGACAGCTAGGGCATGACATGGGTAACCCCCAGGTATATTTTGTGGTACCCACACCCATACCTGTCAACACCATACCCCTATGGTTAAGGGTGTGGTATTACCGTGGGTTTCGGTGGGTTACCCATTGTTATTCGCGGGTTTTGACATGAATATGTATTTTAATAATATAATTACACTAGATTAAACTAATATATCGAACAAGAAACCCCACCCACTCGCGTTTGCAGCTGTTTGCAGTGAGAGGGGGGGGGGTGGTGGCCATAGTCACCCAGAACGAAACTCATTGCTCCCCGTTTCCACCCCACGAGCAGTTGCTCATGGCAGCGGTTGGGGGTGCTGTTGTGGTGGTGGTCCTCAGGTCTGCTGCTGCTTGTCGTTGTCATCCCACCTGTGATCCACCCCATGAGCAGTTGCTCATGAGGCTGGGGGCAGTGATGATGCTCAACCCAGAAACTCAATTAAAACCAACTAAACAGGTCTTAGGAGATATAACACAAGTCAGAGAAAGGTTACGAGGTGGTACTGAATATCACCGCATTATCCAAAGGCTGGTAAATGTACTGTATGACGTTGCAAAGCCGTATTAGACTGTGCAAAGTTCTGTGAAGCCGTCCGAAGTAACACGAAACACTATGAAGCGTTCCAAAATGATACGAGAGAGTTTAGCAGCGATGTGGAGAAGTTTGAGAATCTCCAAAATGGTTTCACGAGTTTGGGAGATGGTGACAATAGTTGAAAGTGAGGTAAGAGATGATGACACAACAGATAGGCGATCTGACGAGAGTTTCGAGAGTTGATGTGGCGAAACAATGTAGTTCGCAGAATACTTTGAGTGAGTTCAGGTGAAGACTGAGCTAAAACTTAAGAGTTAAACCCTTAAGTCAGACGATAGGCGATGTGAGAAGACGATTTTCTGGCTCTGTCGACAGTAAATACACCAAACTATATATATTTTAGAGAGATAGTACTAATAAGGTAAAAGGCCATAAGGCAAAACATGTGGTAAACGTGAGGCAGTGAACAAGGTGTCAAAATCATGAAGTAAATGAGAAAATGATAAGAAAGAAACATGCCATATACATGATATATCAAATCTCCTTGTCTTGTGGTTCCAATAAATCATGAATATGTCAAAAAGCGCCTCGATGCGCGCTAAGTTGCTAGCCATTGTGTTTCTTTGTGTTTGTGGTGGTGGGAACGCAATGCATTAGTGTGTGTAATGGTAGGAGCATGTGTTCGAGGTTTGGTACAATAGGAATACAGTGGCCGAAGTCGTTCAAAATGATTTGAAGTGTCGTTTGGTTGTTTTGTGCATTTGTAGGCATTTGTAAGCATTCGCGTAATCATAGAACTTTAGGAAGGAGGTGTCCGAGTGTGATATTTTGATTTCAGAGCTCTGCCATAGTGGACCTATCGGCGGGGTGTGTCGTTTCTTGTTCATTGCTGCTCCCATCCCTGTTATCCACCTTGCAAGCCTCTGCTTGCAACGGTGGTGGGGCGGTGCTGTTGATGGTGTTGTCTCATTGTTATAGCACCATTAGAACCTAAAAGTCAAATAAAAACATTAGTTAGTTAGGAAAAAACAAGAACGAAAGACAGAGAAAAATACCTAGGGCCCAAACGATGATAGACGTCATTTGGGCCAGTTATAGCACCATTAGAACCTAAAAGTTGAATAAAAACATTAGTTAGTTAGGAAAAAACAAGAACAAAAGATAGAAAAAAATACCTAGGGCCCAAATGACGATAGACGTCGTTTGGGCCAGTTATAGCACCATGAGAACCTAAAAGTCAAATAAAAACATTAGTTAGTTAGGGAAAAACAAGAACGAAAGATACCTGCATCATACCCATAACACTGTGGAAACAGGTACAGTATTGCCTGGGTATGGCAACTTCTGACCCGTACCCATAACCATGCATACCCGTAACCATATTGTCATGGGTTTACCCATACCCATGTCATGCCTTAAGGACAGCAGGGCCATGTCGCCTCCCCCTCCCCTGCATTTCGCACAGGGAGGGTTTTTTTATACTTTTAATTATTTAAAAGTATTGCACCTCCCCCTCCCCCATTTTGCTTGTGGAGGGTTTTTTTTCTTTATGTTCTTACCTCGCCCCTTGCACCCAGCGCCAAATGCGAGGGCTTTTTATATATATAAATAATGTAGTTTATGTATTTAATCACATCATCTCCACTCCCTCACGTTGAACGTGAGGGATGTGGTTAATTAAAAAACTTTGCCCTTAATTACTTGGAAAAAAAGAGTTATGAGTCTGAGTGTCATAAATAAACCTTATATTACTAACTAATAGTTCTCCTGTGGCTCAACTGGTTGAGCACACTTGCTTGGTTTGTCATGTGATCACTTTACAATCCTTGCTTTGCACAACTTTATTTTGTAGGCACTTTGAGAACTTAGGACTCGAAATTTGATTCTCTATTAAACCCCAGTTGAGCTACCTGGAGTCCCACTGGAATAACTGGAATCCAGTTGGAATAACTGGAATCCATATTCCAACTGGACAAACCAGAGTCCAATCGGAATAGGTGGGGGAGTGTAAATTACAGCAACCTGAGTTCAATTCCCTTCTGTGACACTGTCTCAACATCATGATTTTGAGGGAGTTTCAGATCTGTGTCTTGCACATCCTGGGAGAACATAATGCTGTAGCTGATGCCATTTTACAACATGAATTCCATTGGGCACCACAACTTGTGCCTGGACTGCACATCAAAAGCTTTCAATCCCCACATCTTTCAATGCTGGGGGCTGCCAAAAATGATTATATCTCACATCTGTGCCTGGCAACCGATGTGGGAGCTGTGGTCATGGGAGTGGCTTGTTCAAGAATGAGCTATCGCACTGGGACAAGCTATCAATGTTAACATTTGGAATAATGTTCTGCCCTGAACTCTTACCTAACCTTTGTCCGCCTTCACAACTTTCCCATAGAGCCCACTGCAGACACACTCAGCCTCTACACAGTGTGGATGTGTCATCACATCAAACCTGATTCAGTTGACACCTACCTTTCCAGCATCTGTCAACTGCCAACAACTTGAACCTTACTTCCCTCATGTACATGAAGCCAGGAGGGGACATCTTGTTCACTGAATGCTGGAAGGGTGCAAATGATTGTGAGGGACATCAACTGTCAGGAAATGGGCCCTGAGCATTGGAGACCTCTATACCGTATGCACATCCTACAATGACACCTGTTCCCATGATGACCTTCTCTTTTGCACCCAAATCTGTGTTGGTTTCTTTGCATTGATGTGACTTGGGGTATTGGATTATATAATCTGCCACTGCTTAATCAGTGCTTAACAGACCATAGTTTGCACACACACACAAGTGATGTGATAGTTGTAGCAATCTGTGTCTGGTTATATGGTATTCTTGTTCTGTTGAACCCTATAAGACCTGATAGCTCAGTTGGTCAGAGCATCTGGTATATGTCCAGGAGGTGGGTTCAATCCCCAGTCTGGTCATCTTTTCTGCATTCCTAACATGGGGAACTAACATTTTCTGACAAGATTGCACTTCAAGACCCCCAAAAGGTGACCAAATGCAGCACCATACATTTGCACCATATGTTTTTCCAATTTTTCTTGCTGGCCACAAGGCTGACAGATTATTTGAGGGGAACACTGTGATCATTCACAAAAATCCACTACCCTGCAACCCCATGTGGCTCTTCCACCTATACATCACATCCTGTGATTGTCTATCATCACCACTATGACTCACCGGCAATGGAAAAGTCCCATCTTCATGCAAAGACTGTGGTTTGATAAGGACATTGTTTTGGAAATCAGGCTGGGAAATGAACAGAGAAGAGATAATTCTCTTAGAGATAAGTGGGGGAAATGAGACAAGGAACTTATTATTCTTTCTCCTATACTACGGCTGTATGTAACTGTGCTATAAATAGAACACACATCAAAACAGCCACTCTATTAATAATATCCAGCATCCGGCCTCAGACCATGGGCTTGGATTGCCTATCCCAACACTCCCCTTCAAGCCAAGCATGGTTTGAGTTATTAGGAATGGTTAACTGAATTATCTTTCAGGTGTGTTAAAACCTCTGTGTGGTGGAAAACCCTATGGGTAAAAACAAACTCACACACGAGGAAAGTTACTGAGTTACTTAATCAACTTTATTCCCATCTCCACCCTATGTTGCATAAATTTGGGCCTCGGTAGTGCCTTTGTTAATGTGTCCGCTGTTTGTTCCGGGTCATGACAATTTTGAATATCAAGTATTTTGTCGGTTACGAGCTCTCGGACCCAATGATGACATAAGGCAATGTGTTTTGATCGCTGATGGAATTGCGGGTTGTGGGTTAATACGACAGAACCATCATTGTCGCCTTTAATAATAGTTGGATAATTTTGAGGAAATCCAAGTTCACTGTACAAATTTCTGAGCCATGTTGCTTCACGTCCAGCCTCTGAGAGAGCTACATATTCTGCTTCCATTGAGGATAGTGCAATCACGGTTTGCTTCTTTGATTTCCACATGATTGCTCCCCCTGATCCTAGGAAGACATAGCCAGTAGTAGATTTATGGTCGTCAGCGTTTCTGAAAGTGGCATCAGCATAACCATGGAAGAGGTTATTAGTATTAGTTTCATCAGGGGTTTTTCTATAAGTTATCCCCAGAGTTTCCATACCTGCTAGGTACCTGAGTATCTGCTTTATTGCACCGTGGTGTTGAAGACCCGGGTTAGCGGTGTAAGCAGCTAGTTTGTTGACTGCAAAGCTAATATCCGGTCTTGTGGAATTTGAGATGAATTGTAAACACCCCAGCAATCTAGCATATGAATTGCTATGATTTAATTCATTGTTGTCTGGATTTGGGGCAAATTTAATATTCGGGTCCATAGGCATGGTGACAGGGTTCACATCCAGCATCTCTTCTTTGTGAAGAAGGTTCTCAATATATTTTTGTTGAGAAATGGAAATAGAATTGTCGGTACGCATTACTTCAATGCCGATGATCTTGTGTGGTTCCCCTAGATCTGTAACTTCCCATTCTGAGCTTAGCACATTCTTCATGTGATCCATCATTTGATCTGATGATGCAAATAGAAGCGAGTTGTCAACCCAGACAGTTAGAATACCATAGTCACTGCTGTCTCATCAAATATATGCACATGGATCCAATGTCAAGCATTGATAATCATGATTCTTGAGTTTCCCATCAAGTTCATTGTTCCATTCGCGTCCAGCTTGCTTTAATCCATATAATGGTTTGACCAGCTTACAAACTTGGCCCGTTCCATCTTCATATCCTTCATGTTGCCACATGTAGATAGTTTCATGTAATGTGCCATTGAGATATGTGCCTTTGACATCCATTTGTTGCAATTTAAGGTTTTGCATTGGTACTAAAGCCAGAATTGTGCACAGAGTGTCCATTCTAACCACAGGCAAAAATGTTTCCATATAATTGTACCCTGGACGTTGTGCGCATCCTTTGGCCACAAGTCTTGCTCTGTACCTGATTACTTTTCCTTGTTTGTCATGCTTCTTGATGAATACCCATTTATTGGCAATTGGGATTGCATCAGGCAGTTTTTCAACAAATTCCCAAGTCCCCTTCTCTTTTAGTAAGTTGAGTTTGGCTTGTATGGCATTTTCCCATTCTGGCCAATCGGGGGAATTCTTGGCATCCTTGAGGCTCGTCATCTCGTCTCCAGCAATTATTGCATAAACTTCTTCCATTGTAAGAAAGTTGTCTTCCTTTTCTTCTACTGAATAAGGATCTTGAAGGTTTTTATAATTGATACAAATTCCACAAGTCTTCCGTGGAGCATTTATGTCTATATCATCCTGCAATAAATTTCTTTTATGCTTTTTGCTGCCAGGATCAAGAGTTGGAGTTATATCATCTGAGCCTGTTACACCCATAGGCAGCACGTCCCCCACAGACTCCCCCTCGTGTTGACTATTGGGTGTGATGTTGACACCCTCAGGGATTGGAGTCAATTCTGGAAGTGTCATCTGCTTGAAATTTCTTGAGGTGAGGACGTTGCATGTTTTGGCATTATAATATTTTATGGCTCCAGCGCCATCTTCAAAACTGACATAAACGCGCCGTTTGGATTTTGGCTGCATTTTTTGATCCACATTTTGTCCCTGTAATAAAATCCATACAGGTGCACCAAATTCACATAAATGAGAGATGTTTGGTCTTTTATTATACCAGCCTTCATACAGTGTAGATCTCAGTAAATGTTTGGTGAATGATCAATTCTGGAGATAAGCAGCGTGCAGGACCGCGTATTCCCAGAGAAATTTGGGAAGGTCATTGGCGATTATCATTGCTCGAGAGAGTTCAACCAGTGTACGGTTCATCCACTCAGCAATACCATTCTGTGAAGGTGAATACGGTGCAGTGTAACAAATTTCCATACCACGTTCCTTGCACCAACTTTCCAACTTCTCATTTACAAATTCTTTCCCATTGTCAATTTGAATACCCTTTGGATTCCTCCCTTGAGTCTTCAAATGTGCTAAATAATTTATTACCACTTGTGTTGCATCAGATTTCTGCTTGACACATTCGACGGTTGCAAATCTCTTGGCATTGTCCACAAATAACAAGTAGTATTGATTGCCATTGATCAATCAGATCACGTACTTTCCCCATAAGTCAATATGCATTAATTCACCGGGTTCGGTATTTCTGATTGATGATTTTGGGAACAGTTTGACATGTTGTTTTGCCTCTGTGCATGCAACACAATTGGGCTTAGGTTTTTTCCATCCAATAATTTTTGAAGCCCAGTATATCCAACATGTCCAAAGTGTCAATGCCATGTTTCCCATGTAGGTAGCATATTATTTCCGACAAATGTTTGATGAGGTTGGATTATATTGCATTGTGTGGGAGGTCTAATAACCATCTTCATGCGATATAGATGTTTGCGTATTTTTGTTCCTCGTGCTACTGGCATTCCATCTTTTGTGATGAGTGTGATTATTCCATTCCCACCATTGTAGCATCCGCCAGCTGCATCCCATCGCCCCAAGGAAATTAAATTACTTCGTGTTCCAGGCACATGAAGAATGTTCTGCAAACGCAGAATATATTCAGTGCCGTTGCATGTTGATTTTAATTCAACAGTTCTGTGCCCTGAAATTAATGCTTCTTTACTGCCTACACCTGTTATGGAAATATTCCTCATAGGTGTGTAATCGGTAAATGCTTCTCTTTGATGCATAACGTGAGATGTTGTTGCTGTGTCTGCTAACCAATCATAATAGATCAATTGCTCATCATTCGCATCAGCGTTACAAGCATCATAGGTATCAAAGTTGTACTGCTCTTCATTTGCTTGGAACGTAATATATTCTTCTGCCACATTTGTTTCTTCTGCATCCTTCTTTTTCTTCTTTGCCTTGTCCTTTACCTTCTTCTTACTCCAGCATTTATCTGCTTGATGTCCAATCTTTCCACAGTTCCCACATTTGTTCCCTTCAAATTTATGGCATTTGGTTGTCCAGTGTCCGGCATGTTTACAATGATCGCAATAAGGCCATAAGGAGAATTTTTGATCAGAGATTCGATCTTCTAGGGATTTACTAGCACTGTTAGCATTCTGGGTTTTCACCAGATTTACACTCCCCATAGTACTGATTTTATTATTCCCATTATTAGATCTGGTCAACCATATCTTGTATTCCTCCCATAACAGTCCAATAAATGCATCAGAGGTTAAGTGCCATTTATGGTCGGGATCATTTGGATCATTGGCATTCCCATTATAAGGTTCAACATAGGTATGCCACGATGAAGGTAAGGATGCAGATATGATCGCTTTAAAGTGTGTGTCAGAGACATGAAATTCCTTGTTAGGAAATCTGTTGATGTGGTCGCAATATGATTTGAGAACATCCAGATGTTTTAGGAGGTCATCAGCGTCGAGTAATTTGGTCTCATATAATAGGCATTGAATATGATTAACAGTTTGATGTGCCTTATTTTTGTGAGTTACCGAGAGTGCAGAGTACATTTCTTTTGCAGAGTTTTTGGACCCGACGTGGTTCATTTGTGAGGAGGTGATGTTATGAATAATAATTTGTTGCGCCCAAGAATTGTTCTTGTACCAGTTGCATGCACCTTTGGGATTGATACTGTCATTAGGGCGTTCGACATCCCCTCTAACATACCCAGTAATATCGCAATTGAAAAATACCCTCTTCATTCTCTCTTTCCGTTTGTGCCAGTTCTCGTCCATCAAGTGGTCGCGATCAGCGATTCTGTTTACATTCGAATATTCTTTGGTATGAATTAGTTTGATAGATGGTAAATCTTCATCTTCATTGAGTTCTCCAGTGGGCGCATTGGTACTAGCTGTGATAGACCCTTTTTGTACGTTTAGGAGGCATATAATATTCTTCCTCTTGTTGTTGTTCCCCTTGCTCCTCGACATCAGGAGTATTTGTCATAGTAGTAATTGTTGCCTAGAAAAATCTGCCAGGGCCCATAACCTTTTGGAAATCAGGCTGGGAATGAACAGAGAAGAGATAATTCTCTTAGAGACAAGTGGGGGAAACGAGACAAGGAACCTATTATTCTTTCTCCTATACTACGGCTGTATGTAACTGTGCTATAAACAGAACACACATCAAAACAGCCACTCTATTAATAATATCCAGCATCTGGCCTCAGACCATGGGCTTGGATTGCCTATCCCAACACATTGCAGGGCAATCAATGTGAGCTAGAGGAGCCACTTCACTGGTGGAGAATGGTGTTGGTCCACACATCATTCAAGGGATCAGTGATGGGCATCAGCAGTGTGGCATATCTACATCTGCAAACACCTCATCCTCCTGCAAGCATGTGAACATCAGATTCACTGCCTGGGCATGCTGCACACCTCACACTCAAAACACTGCATGATCTGCATCAACACCCCACTGGGTACTTCACTATGTGGACTTTGACAGACTTTAGCCTCATCTTGCTACTTATATTATACTATTGATGGACAACTCTTTGTATCTTTTACTCCTCATATCATCACCTCATCTACCAAACTACACACCCTCCCCCAACCACATAGGACTATAGGCATACCATGATGATACCAATATGATGTCAGCCATTAAGGCTGACCCTAAGGGTTGCCGAACATCTTTTTCTCCCTACTCTGTGCACACTGTAAACCCTCACACATTGGTTGAGTTTAAAATCTGTTTACACAAGTCCAATGGTGAAGGTTTTGAATGACTTGAGATGAATACACTGTGTGTCCTCCATAATGCCTTATGGATGCAGTTGATCGCACCATGTGCCTTCCATAACACTTTACAGTTATGGACAATTCTCGCAGAACTGATTATAGCATCTTACTCCTATTCACTAGTACAGTAATGTTTCTATCAGTAGGACAGCCCCTTTTCCTCTTGTTGTCCCACTCTTACCACACTTGCATAGCTTTTGTTCTCCCTCCTTCCCACCTAGTGGTGATACCAATATGATGTCAGTTGTTAAGGCTGACCCTAAGGATCACCAAACAGCTTTTCTCCCTACTCTGTGCCCATACTGTAAGCCCTCACACATTGGGTAATAATATTAGACCTCATTCATACTCAACTATGTCATGTGTTCTCATTAGTTTGAGTCAAAAAGCTGGCAATGGCATTGTTTCACAACATTTATGAAAAAAAGACTGAGGAACATTTTATTGACTATTTTTAAAATGAACCCACCCAACAAAATGTGGGTTGAAGAATAAGTGACAGAGGAGTATTGCATTCAAAGTTGGTAGTTAGTCAAAAATCAGCTGTGATCAAAATTTCAACTTCCAGTACAAAAAGCTATACTCCTCTGGAAAACATACAGGGCCCCCACAATTTTTGATTAGAACTGTCCTGATATGGATCCAAATCTTCACTCGGGGCCAGATTTTGCAAAAGGTTCACCAAAACCATCCATGAGCCAGATGGAGTGAATGTGCCCGATTCATGTGACATAGTCAAGTATGAATGAGGTCTATCTTATGTGCTAAGGCTCCAACCATATAGTATACATATACAGCAGAAGGCATAAATATATGGATACATCCATGGTGTAAATCTCAACACTCCTCACCATAGATGCTCCTCCTTGCATGGAATTGGCTCAGGATTACTGCAGCCCTGGAAATCCCCACAGGTGAATGAATTGAATGCCTTAGTGAAGATGTTGGCAATGTTGTCATCAGTGCAGACATAGCTGACTTTGAGCTCTTGGGATAATGCATTCATGGAGGAAGTGGTGTTTGATATTGACATGTTTGACATGGGAATGGAGTAGAGGATCTTCAGAAGAACTGATGGAAGCAGTGTTATTGCAATATGCAGGAGTGGGTGTATCCTGGGGATCATCAATGGATGTAAGTAGCATCCAAATCCAAATCCATTCCTTTGCTGCTTCAAAAGGAGCTATGTATTTGGCCTTGCAGGATGACACTGCTACAGTTTTCTGCTTGCATGTGGTCCAAGGGATGCCACCAGACCCAAGGGAGCACATATATTCTCTGATGCTTTGCCTAATGTAAGATGATTTGCCTAGTCCAAGTTGGTGAATGCATGGAGTGAAATAAGATTATTACTGCCAAGATACAATTTCAGCTCCCATGTATCTTTCAAGTACATACTAGACATATGTATAGTTGTATGTGTATGCCAGTGTTCAAGGGAATAACAGTTGAGGTACTGTGACAACTGCTGGACAGTGTATCTGGGCATGTAGATATAAAGGAGTATGCTGACAAGGGATCTATAGGGCAGTTTGAGGAGATGATCCCATTTGTCTGCTGTAAGGGTAGATCTGTCAAAGTGTCAAAGTTTTTACCCAGGCTCCATGGGAGCAGATAGTGGATTGGCATCTGATTGTCTGAACTGTTTGATAATTTTGTCTATCAAGGTGTAAGCATTTTGCTTACTACAAAGCCTTCATTTGTAGCATATATATTCTGTCCAATATAATCAACTAGTTGTTGATTATACTGCCTTTTAGTCAAAGGGTAAGTTGTAACTTGCTTCTTAGACAGAGCTGACCTCACTTACATAATCAACAACTAGGGTTGGCAGTTCAATCCCAGGTCCTGGCACTTCACCAGGCTGGGTTGAATGGGAGCCAGACTGGCTCCCATTTGGGCCCTTGGGGCAGGAATATATGTGGCTCACAGTTTCAGGCTGCACCAGGGAAAGCCTCAGGCACTGTGAAGGAGCCCTGAGGTGGGTGTATGTTGGGAAACAACAACATTACATAATAAAATTCTTCTTTTATTTTTCACATCAGAATATGTAATACTAGCAGGAGGCATGAGAATTTCATTTCACATGTGCAGCATGCATGCACACTTGTTTGAATGTGATTGGTAGGGGGGCTAACTTGCAACAACACAAACAGGGGGGGAGGATGATGGGCAACAATGTGAATGCAGGGGGCAACAGGCCACAATGCAAATGTGGGGGATGACAGCAACAATGTGAATGGAAGGGTCAACAGGCAACATTGTGAATGGGGACCATGGGTAATGTTGTGAATGGGGAGGACAATGGGCAACAACCCAAACAATATATGACTATGTAACACCATACTCCCACTACAAATGCGAGATGGCAGGGCTCTTTTTCTTTTTTCCCCTTGCTAACAGATTCCTCACCCTCTCCTGAACTGGGGAGATCTTTTTCTTTCTTTTTTCTTCTCATAGCAACACCTCACTGCTGTGATCCCTGCTCACGGATGTAATTAGTTCTATGTAATATGTCTATAGACATTCAAATAACCCTGAGCTGCACATGATCAAATCACACCAAGCTCATGTTCACCACATTTGTGTGTTTCACAATCAAAAGTGCAGTGTTTATATATGTTTTTGTTGTGATGATGTCAGATGACATCACATTGAAGTATGTTTCAGTCTGTCATTGTTAGCTGCATGACCTCATCTATGGCAAATCCTCGCTCAAAGCTCTCTTCAACTCACCCTTGAATGATCTTTGTGGATGGCTCTCCAGCATATTCATTCTCATTGATAAGCAACCTCGCATATTCCCAGTTTTATTATGGACATATTCTGAATACCGACATATGAGTGATTGTCTTTTTTGAGGTTCAAGGCTGAGGTCCATCACATTGTCATCTGTTCCTCCAATTGGTGCCCATATCAGTTATCGCAAAAGTCCATCAGAACTAACACACTTTCAGCATCTACCTTCTGAAACATTGTACTTCCCTTCCACATATTGATCCCTGCTTATTTGAGCTCTTCCATAAACTACAATGATGTAAAATACAACAGTGTTGCTATGTTTTGAATGTTTAGTAATCCTCTTTGACAACTTAGGACATCTGAGACATGGTGTGTTCAGCTTCTCATTGTTAACTATGCCCAACATTATGCCAGGATTTGCCTTCATCAATAGTCTCTTCAGTTGTTTCAATCAAAGAATTGTTGATGCCCAAAAGCCTAAAACTATCACATTTGATGCTGAGATCCCTATTGGAGATGACAGTGAAAGTGGGCAACTGCAGTGTGTGAAAGGTCTTGCGCATTATTTTGTTCCTCAGAATGAAGTCAAACCAGACAATGACTGCAAGTATTCAGTTTCTGGCAAAGTGATCAGCATCCATTCACAAGCTCAAAGTGACTAGTGTATATCATGGGTATGGGAATACCTGCAGTATTCATGTGATGGTGTACACAGGTATGGGTACGGTATCCCAAAACTCAAACCTGTAGCACACTGCGACCCATTGCACAGTGTTGCAGGTTTCAATGGGTTTTGGATTTGGATTTATTTCCACTTCCACATGATGTGATATTCAGCCTACATGGTAGAGTATTTGCAGAGATATGAGGGATTTTGTGCTTGAGGTTGGGCCAAAGGTTGTTTTCCTCTATCTCAACAATTAGCTATTTATTCCTCTTGCAAATTGGTATTCTACATTACTTATAGTATATCTACACACTCTATAAAGAATTAGTTGAATGACCCCACCATTGCTGTTTGGTATGCACCCCTTCCTCCTAGTTTACCTAAAAACCTCATCTCATTATATTTCCATAAGTCTTTAGTGGACCTTTTTGAAAATAGGTAATATACATTGAATATAGTATATCTACAGGCTCCCCAAAGCATTAGCTGAATGACCCAACTGTTCCTTTTTGGTATGCACCCTTCCTCCTAGTTTACCTAAGAAACTTGTCCCACTGTATTTCCACAATGCTTTAATGGATCTTTTTGGAAATTTGCATTATACACTATATATATTATATATACACCCTCCCCCAAGCATTAGTTGAATGACTTAACTGTTCTTTTTTGGTATGCACACCTTCCTCCTAGTTTACCCAAAAAGCTCATTTACTGTATTTCAATAACATTTTAACGGAGCAGTTTACAAGTTTGTATTCTGGGCCAAATATAATATATCTACACATACCCCAAAGCATTAGTTGACTGGCCCCACAGTTCTTCTGTGGTATACACCCCATCCTCCTAGTTTGCCTAAATCCTTGGATCACTATATCTCAATAATGGTATGGCCAATTCTTTTGTAAATTGGGATAGCAACTCTCCTATAGTATGCCTAAAGTTTTCCCCAAGCGTTTGGCAAACAACTAAGTGGATCCTCCACTATCCCCACTTCAACCTTGTTTTCCATGAAAACTGATCACACTATACCTCAACATTGGTTCAGCCATTCTTTCCATAAATTGGTCTTCCTTCCCAATAGTATGTTTATATTCTCCCAAAAGATTTTGTTGAACTGCTTTCCCATCCTTACCCAATATTGCTTTTGTCATCATGTCAACTTCAATTTTCAAAGGTGCTTCAACAGCTTATTGAGGTAACAGAATAAGAGCATAACATCATCACCAAAATTTACTTGAGTCAGAGATTATTCATCTAGCAGGAGAGGCCAAGCTATGCACCAGAGACCAGGTTGAACCAAGTAGTCCCAAAAAGGCAATAAACCAAATCCCCCTTCACATTGGTGTGAAAAACTTTGTATAACACTTGTATTGTATTACTCTATACTTAAACTGCCAATTAGTTACTGTGGTGAATCAGACCTGTGGTGTTCTCAAAATAACCATGGTAAAAAACTGGCACCCCAGTTGCAGTGTTCAAACGGGTGTGGTTTTGACAGGTACAGGTGTGGTGTGGGAAAATCTTACCTGCAGTGTGACCTGTGTTGCACCCTAAATGTGATGAAAGTATCAGTGGAGAATATTGAGGCCTTAACAGTAAGCCACAGAAATTATGATGTATTTCTCAAAATTCCAAAAGACTGTTACATAACCATGGACTGGACCTTCAAACACTGTATTTGAAGTTCTGATGCCAGTGACTGTCTTCAGTTCTTCCTAATGCCTGATGTTGATGAACCTCCAAGAGCTTTGATCATGATTGCAGGACAGGTGATTACTTCATATCTACTCATGATTTCTTTCACATTAATCTTGTTATACAGAGTACCAAAAAAATAAATGAACACCAATTCTATTTTAACATCATTCAGTACTTTCTCAGACAAATGTCAATGACAGCTTTGTTTGACTGCCATTTCCCTGAAGGCAACCTCTGATTTCAGAAGGTGGGAGTTCCCAAGCCAAGGAGTCAATCAGTAGTTGTTGGATTCATCACAGGCAATGCTTATCCCATATCAAACACATGTGCTGTAAAAAGGATTCCCATTGAGGTTGCCCATATTCAATATCTTGCAACATCATCTTCAAATGTCTCAATGTCACCCAAAGGTAACAGCATATCATATTTGATGTTAAGTGGTGATATTTACTATCACTCCTACAGCTGAACCATCTTCTAGATTTTGCAAATGCACTCATGATTCAACAGCCAATCAATCTATTGTGTCAACCTCTGCTTCTGTTCCAATTCCAATCAATACTAGTAGTGTTTTAAGGTCCAGTTCAGTCCAGTTTTTCAACTCTCAAGAGGGGCAACTGGGGACCGCAACTGGTCCAAACCATTGCCCACATTTGATGGACTGCAACCAAACCAAATAGAACCAGTTCTATTTGGTTCGGTTGCCCCCAAAAGACCAGTTTTGATCAGTCATACCACTGATTTTGTAACTAAATTCTATTATATAGTAAATAGAACTAATTACATTTACACACTGCGAGCAGTTGCTCACAGTGGTGGGATGTTACTAAGAGAATGAAAATAAAAGAGAATTAGAAAGAAAAAAACACACCCCACCATCTCACATTTGTAGCAAGGGTGGCTGCTGTTGTTGTCTTGTCCCTGCTGTTTGTTGCCCCCGCCGTTCATCCTCCACCTGGTGTGTTGTCCCTGCCAGTCATCATCCCTGCCAGTCATTGTCCCCACCAGTTGTCACTGCCATTCATCATTCCTGCATTCATCGTTCCCATGTTTGTCATTCCTGCATTCATCATCCCTGCATTTGTCATTCTCATGTTTGTTGTCCCCTGCTGTTTGGCATCCTGGCAACTTGTTTCCCCCACATTCATCATTTGTTTGCATTGTCCCCTGTTCATGCTTCCATCCTTGTCAGCACCACCATCTCCCCCTACGAGCAGTGGCTTGCAGGTGGGGTGGTGGCGCCATGTGACATGGCATTGGGTGCAGCACAGCAGTGTTGTCGTCAGCCGCTGTTGTTGTTGCATTGTTGTCCAGAAATGGACCCATTACCACCCTGCGAGCAGAGGCACGCAGCGGCAGCATAGGGCTTCGGTATGGTAATGGCAAGAAGTAAGATTCTAAAAAATAAGATAAATTGGTTAGTACAAAAAAAGAGAAATGAACAACATACCTCTGGGCCCAAATGACAACTAGTGTCATGTCATTTGGGCCCCCTGTCTGTCCTGTCAGCTGTGGTGGAGTTGTTGAGGTAGGCACAGTAAGTGTTGTGTTGTGGGTGGGTGGACAGAAGCCTGAGAGTGGGGGAAGTGGCATTGTGGGTCATTGGTGGTTGTGGGAACCATTTGGCAAAGTGGTGCCACTTTGTTTTTTTGGCAGTGCACATGACCAACAGGTCTGTGCACAGCCACAGGCTATATAACCCCCCACCAAACGAATACCTACTTCCACTTCCAATGTGTCTAATCTCACTACTACTGAATCTCACAATAATGATGACTTATGGTGGGAATCATTCCACTGCCAAATGATGTGCTCTTGATGGCAATGTCCCCAATGGAATTGCCCATGTCCACATTGTCACACACTACTTCATCAATTAAATTCAGATTTTGGGATTGTCCAACATGATAATGGCTTTCAAATATTAATAAGAGGTATTAATATGTGATAATAATAGTAAATACAATAGTAATCAACACTTTTCAAATGAATTTTGCTCTAAATATGTTGATTTTGTGCCAAACCCTTGTACCCTTGACAAACCCTCCCATACTCTTGGCAACCCTTATATGTTTCTATACCCTTACCCCTAAGGGTAGGGTGTTCAGGGGTAGGGGTAAGGGTATGAGATTTGACACCCAGGGGTAACCCCTGCCTTGCCCTATATGTTTACCATCTGTGTCAATTCTCAACCACCTGGAATAATAACTCTGAGGCAATGACTACACTTGAGTTGGCCAATATTGCTCCCACTGGAGACTTTGCACTATCATGCATGCAAATGACAGTGTTAATGTTCATCCTTGCAGCAGTGTCATATGGCACAATTCAGATGATGATCCATCCTTCATTCCCATCTTCAGCAGACATTACAAACCTTTGCAATATCCACTACTCTTTCCTCATGGAACCTTAGGATGGGGTCTTTCATCTGATGAACAAGGACACTTACATAAAGTTTTACCTCTCAGAGTCTCACCCAATGTCAATGGTACAAAAACTTACTTCTGACTGATGATTGCTGCCTGCTCTTTGGTCATTTGACATCAGAATACATCTGTGACATGTACTCTCGAATTGAAGAAGAAGAACTTCAATTCATTTGCAACAGATGCTTACATTATGCCCATGAAATCAATGATGATCCAGATTTGGACGATGACACCTAGTGTTTAAAGGTCCAGTCCATAGGACTGGGAAAAGACCAAAGACCGAACTGAACTGACACATGGTCCGGTCCATTTTTCGGTTGCGGTTGCTTACTTTCGAGCTCAGTCCAGTTGCCAGTTTGAAAATATTTAAAAACCGTTACAAAACCAGTTGCAATCAGTTGCAACCGGTTTTCTCGCAGTATATACAATGTACTATGTACCTGCTTAGAAGTAAGAAATTATAACTAACATAAGTACTAATCATAACTATTTATCATACAGTTACACTACATTACACTACAATTACACGCAGTGGGACAAGTCGGGGTAGTTATTTGGTGGGTACTTATATACCCTGTGGCCGTGCACAGACCATGTGGTCATGTGCTCCTGAAAAAAAGAAAAGTGGCACCATTGCCAGATGACTCCCATGACAACAAACAACTCCCACAACTCCCATCCCATCCGTCCACCACCACCATCAACACATGCACACCACCTGCCCCAAAACCACTGCCAACAAACGAATGCAAAGCAGATGGCCCAAACAATGACCAGCGTTGTTTGGGCCGTTGGGTATGATTTTTTTGTTTAATCTTATTTCAATTACTAATAATTCTTTTTGTAGTGTCTCTTTTGCAAACAACGTTGCCTAGACATGATGCAATGCACCTGGGCCCTCACCGTACCCATGCCCTACATCACCGCTGCGAGCCTCTGCTTGCAGGGTGGCAACGGGTCCCATTTCTGGACGACGACAACAACACAACAATGTCACAGCACCACCACGCCGCCACATCACAGCACCACCATGCCACCGTGCTGACAACCATGGGGGGACAACAAACAAGAACACAAACAGGGAGGATGACAGGGAGAAGACAACAATGACAGCAAAAATGGGAGGGTGGCAACAGGGAGGAGACAATGAATGCCAGCATGGGGACGACAACATGGGGATGACGGATGACAACACAAGGACGACAAATGACAATGCAGGGACAACGAATGATGGGGCTGACCATAACAAATACCCGGGACAACGTACGACGCCCCACTCTCACTGCAAACGCGAGTCTGTGGGTTCTTTTTTCTTTTTCTTTTCTTTCTTTCGTTGTGACGGATGCACCTTACAGGTGTTGTTTGTTCTTTTTTTTTCTTTCTTTCTATTAGCAACACCCCACCGCTGCAAGCACCTGCTTGCAGGGTGTGTTGTAATTAGTTGTATTTAATATATAGTAAAATTAAAATATGTATTGAAAATTGCTGGAAAAACCAGTGGCAACCGGTTTTTCGAGGGCAACCGAACTGACTAGGACTGGTCCTAGTCGGTTCGGTTGCAGTTGCCCTAAGTTGGGCACCAGTTGCAACCGGTTGCCCATCTTGGGGTCGAAAAACTGGACCGAACCAGACCTTAAAACACTAATGACACCATTGACATTCATCTACCAGTGAGCTTCTTGAGATCCAGAGAGTGGTGTTCAAGCAAAGCTGCAGATGCTCTAGCACTTACTTATGAATTTGGACAACCATCATTCTTTATCACCATGACTTACAACAGTGACTGACAGAAATCATTAATTGCCTACAACCTGGTCAAACTGCATATGATGTTCCTGTCATCATCATGCACTTTTAAATGATGTCTACAGTGACTGTTTGACATATTCAACACCATGTTTGGAACTGTCATATACATGATTCATGTTATTGAATTCCAAAAATAGGGCTTTCCTCATCCTCACATTGTTCTCAAAGTAAACCAAATGTCATCCATATTGTCATAACTTCTCATTCACATTAATGTCATTAGGTTACCCCTGAACTTCCATTGGACAAACTCAATCAGATCATCAAAGCAGAACTGCCTAGGAACAATGGCAGGCTATGTCGAAAGATCAAAAAATACATGACACATCCAAGAGACCATCTCACTCGCAAAATCAGCTCCTGTTGCAAAGGTAACTGATGCATCTATGGATTTCCTAAGCCCATCACACCTGAAACTTATATTGACAACAATGGACACATACATTTTCAATGCCATACAGAGGAAGATCTGTGGACAGCCTCTCACATTCTGGAAGTAGTCAATCAACTGGACTGTCACATTTTGGTGGACATCATCTACACAGTCACATTCTTCATGTACCTTTACAAGTACATGTTCAAAGGACCAGACCATTCTCAATTTCATGTCTGTTGCAATCAAGATAATAATGCACACCACCCAGACTCAGAGGAACAACCCAAGAATGAAATCAAAGACTATGTTGATGGCCGATACCTTGGTTCTGTTGAAGCTACATGGTGCACTATTGGATTTCATATCACCTCTAAAAAAACTGCTGTCCATGCACTATCTATCCATCTTCCAGGAGGAAACATTCCTCAATTTCTGAAAGATGACTCAGCCTCTTCATTGATGTGCTATTTCCATAGACCCCTTCTGCCTCAATTTGAAAACCTCACTTACATTCAATACAATCAACAATATGTTTTCTATTCTTATGATGAACACACTATTCTTGCAGATGATGAATTCTTGGAAACTCCCATTGATAGAATGCCCATGCAAAAAGTATGAAAATGTAGAGGAGGACAGCTGAACATTGCACACATTCAGACAATATTGCCAACAATGGGAGAACTATTCTACTTATGTTGTTTATTGATGCATTGACCTGCACACCATTATGAAGACCTGCACACATTTGAAGCTAATACTTTTGAGACTTATCATAAAGCTGTCATTCACCTCGGACTCTTCACCAGCAATGACGAAGGATTCTATGCCATGGAAGAAGCCATAGGATCTTGCTTGCCTCCATTGCAACTATGGTTCTTATTTGCACAGATCATCATCAAAGGTTATTCTGCTTGACTATTGTGGGATACTTATTGTGATGCTTTATTGATTGATTTCATCCACAGCTTACATTCAACAGAATGCGGTATAGACTGCACCCTACAACAAATAGGAGAATTCATCAAAGATGGTGGTCACTCATTAGAACAGTATGGCTTACCTCAACTAGTGCTTGAAAGTCTGGTCCAGTCTCGTTTTTTTGCCCTTGTTGGCTGTAACCGGAGACCATGACTGGTCTTAATTATTTTATATTCTATGTAACTGGTGACTGAGACTGGTACAGACCAGTTGGCACCAGTTACTTACCAGTTGGCCAACTGGTTATCACCGGTTTAGAACCAAACCTGGTCCCAACCAGTTTAGACTGGTCAGGACCAGATTTCATAGTATACAATTAGCTACTTAACAATTAGTAGCTACTACATACTGACTACCTACAATACAAAAGAAAAGAGAAAAAGAAAACACACCTGGCTATCCACCCCACAAGAAGTGGCTCACAAGGCTAGATGCAGATGTGTCGATGTGCTGGCAGGTTGTCGTCAATGTGGACCATTCATGTTGGCAGGGGCAGTGGGTGTCATCTCATCATTGTTATCTGTATGGCATTTTGGTGTTGGCAGTGGTGGTGTTGGTGGTGTCCTCTTGTCATTGTCATCCATATGGCATTGGTGGCAGCAGCAGCAGTGTTGGTGGTGTTGTCTCATCATTATTGCACTGGAGGCTGCTAGCACCCACAAACCACCCCACAAGCAGTTGCTCACAGGTGTGGGGTGGTGCTGGGTCATCCTGTCATGGTGGGAGGTGGGGTTGTTAGTGACATGGTGGGCATACAAGAATGGGGGGGTGCTTACCTTGCAAGTATCCACTACATGGGCCTCCCAGCACCTTCCCTTGTCCATCGTCATCGTCATTTCCTATCCATGCCCTGTCATCCATCATTTGTTGTCCAGGGTGCATTGATGGGCATGTTTCATGGTTGGTATTAGCCTAAAAGATAAAGATAACCAAAAACTTAGTACAATAAAACATGAAAGAAAAACTTATCTGGGCCCAAATGATGCTAATCATCATTTGGGCTCTGTTTCTGTGTGATGTGGCCACTGTTGCCATGTGTTTCATTGTTTTCAGAGTTTGGCCATTGGGCGTAATCTGAAAGGGGCGGGGTGAGGTGGCTGTTTACAGAAGTGGAGTGGTGGTGGTGGAGGTGGGCAGGGGTGAGCAGCAAGGTTGTGGGGGTGGTCATGGTTGTTTATCAACTGTTGGAATGTTGATCAACAACAACATTCAACATTGATCAATCAATCAATTGATCACTTCACTGATGGATCAATTGATCACATACCTTGGCAATGCTGTTAAGACTATAGGTCCTTAACTCAGCCTTGGCTTTGCGTGTTGCAGTTGGAGGCTTTCCAACTGTATCGGGTTCTGTCCTAGACTTGGGTGCTTCCCTAGTCGATACGGCTATCCATACTTAGAGGCTTTTTAAGTAGACCATCTATTCATATATCACAGTTGGAGGCTTTCCAACTGTTGAGTTCAAGTTATCACAGCTAGAGGCCTTGAAGCTGTCAAGTGTTCCAGTTGAGTTCAAGACTGTTGATTGAATTAGGTCAAGCTGAGTATTACACCAAGTGTAGCTACATACAGCTTATATACAGTTCTAGATTACTTATTGTCCAATCGGAAAGTGAGATGCTTGTCAAGTAATAATAGAATGAACAATAGAAATGCAAGCCTCATGCCTGGCATGAGGCATCCAATGTCATGGATACAATGTCAAGGATCTGATGTCAAGGACCAGGTGTCAAGGGGTCTCCCATGGAGTGAGTCGAGTCGAATGGTTTGGAAAAATAAAGTACCTGGCCTTGCTGGTGTACATCTGGTTGTCATGGGTTACAATAACAAAATTGTAACAAACATGGTCTAGACCAGTCATGACCAGTTCTAGATGGTCACACGATGTCCACCAATCTGGAAGAACCATTGACCATAACTGATTGTGAATGGCTGTAACCATGACCACGGTTGCGGTTACATCAGTTACAGTTTGGTATGGTCATCAGTTACTTTCTGGTCTTAGCAACTGGACCTTCAAGCACTAACCTCAACCACAGTTACATTCACTGGAAGTTCTCAGCAAAATTGAAACATTCAAAGATCACCTCAAAATTCTGTATATGCAAGCATCAGAAGAACACAACAATGAATCTCAAACAACAACATGTATACCACTCTGTGTGCAATGACATCACCAGTGCAAAGAATACCAGAAATGCATGTCCACCTCTTTTCATTGAAGGATGACCAGGAAGAGGCAAGATGGCAAGACATACATTGTGGACATCATCATCAAAATGTTATGCAGCGAAAGAAAAATTGTACTCACCATAGGAACTAGTGCTCTAGCTGCATCACTTTGTGAATGTGGTCACACTGCACACAGCTTATTTGACATTTCTGTGGCCGATGTATGCATTTTCATTATGTATCAGTACACATACTAATCTTCATCACAAGAATAACACCAATCTCCACTCTAGAATACACCCTGGCACCTATCGCACAGAACTGATCAACAATGCATCTGCCATCATATGGGAAGAACTGCCTAATGCTAATATTGCAGTTATTGAATGTGCAAACAGCATCTGTCAACAGATCAAACATTCTGCATGCCCCTTTGGAGGAATTCCTTTCATCAGCCTCAGCGACTTTTGACAAATCGCACCCATTGTCCAAGGTCAAGGACCCATACCCACATTGAGTGCGTCTATCAAACTTTCTCTGCTCTGGCAAGAATTCAAAGTATACACTCTCAATTATCTGCATTACACTGGTGGAGATCCCAAATATGCTGCATTTGTCAATCACATAGGAGAAGATCACACCCATCCAGAAACTTCTCTTCAACTCAATGTGTCAACACTCTTGATGATGCATGCATATTTCTACTCCCCTCTGACATACTTAATGATCCTTTTCTTGCTGTAAAAAGAGCTTTCCTCACATGATTGAATATCTATGTTGATGAGTTCAATGACAAAATGCTCCTATGCTTACCAACTGATCTAGGTGATAAACATTGCTATGTTATTTTTCACAATAAACTCATTACTCCCACAGAATCACTACAGTGCCGACTTCATCAAAGAAGACAATCACATTGTTCTTGACGATAATGCAGGACTTGAGTTTCTATCGCTCATCAATCACAATGGAGTACCTTTGCATCACTTACAATTGAAAAAAGGAGCAGTGTGCATGGTGATGAGAAACATGTCTGTGAAAAAGGAATTAGTCAAAAATGCACAAGTAATCATTGAAAGCTCCATCACCACTTCATTCAAATTCATGTAATGAACAACCTAACTGGAACTCTCAGTGAAGCTATATCCAGTCCACACATTCAATTTGAATTCACACTGGCCAGATTGAGTTGGAGCATCCATTGATTACAATATCCACTCAGATTAGCTTATGCTCCTACTTTCCATGGATGTGTAGCCTCACCCTCAACAAAACTGTTGTCAACACATGATCCAATGTTCTCTCGCATGGTCAATTGTACACAAGCATCTCATGAGTACATAATTGAAACAACTCTTGGGTACTACACAACAAAGATGAAATTCCTGATCCTCTACATTTGCACATGACTACCAACATTGTATATAAAGAACTATTGCTGTAGTACTTATACCTTGCCCATTACAATATCTTCATTTCCTCATCCTGACAGAGTGGCATAGCCACAGCACTTGTGTGTAATAAATCTTTAGTTAGAGACAAAAAAACAGTGTAAAACCAGTCAAAACTGGTTTTTGGAGGGCAACTGAACTGATTAAGACTGGTCCTAGTCAGTTCAGTTGCGGTCCCTCAAGTTTGGCTATTGGTTTGGACCAGTTGCAGTCCTGGTTGTTTCCCCTGGAGGTCAAAAACCAGACTGAACCAGACCTTAAAACACTAGTCCAGTCCATAAGATCAGAAAAAGACTGGAAATTGAACTGAACTTAACCACAAGAGACCAAACCATCAGTTGTGGTTGACCCCATATTGGAGTCAGTTCAGTTGTTGGTTGATCAGGTTCAGAAACTCACAAAAACCAATATAAGACTGGTTGTAACTGGTCTTTTACACATACTAAATATATAGCATTAGTCCAGTACAAAATACAGAAATAAGTGTGTACAAGAAGAAAATATAAATACTATTATAGTTACATTTATGATGCACTGGGACAAGCCCATGGTGGAAAGGAGTCATTTGGTGAGGGTTTGTATACACTGTGGCTGTGTACAGGCCATGTGGTCATATTTGTGCTCCTAAAAACAAATGATCTGTGTGGCGAAGGCCAGGGCACAATTCCCACAAAAGACAGAAAAATGAGCAGTGCCATTACCATCCACTGGCAACCAATCACTCCTCCCACAGCCTCTATCGCTAACTCAGAATAACCCCAGGCCAAAGCCTTGACAAGTGCTTGTTGTTCATGCCCAAAAAACCACTATTTAAAATCAATAGCAACTCAGCTGTTGTTGTGTGTTATGCACTGGTAATTAGGTAGTCTGTGTTCATGTGTGGGGGTCAAACTGTGGTACACAATTTCAGACTCAATAGCATCACATGCAACAATTCAACAAATTAATGAAACAGTTGCATTGTGTTCTTCATGTGACTGCAGGTGTTGGATGGTTCAATGTGTTATGAAATATAGTTTACTTTTGCCTGTTCGAACATTACATTGGTGAATTTACTCAAATAGTCCAGATATGAGTGCACTTGCTGGATATGTATAACAAAAACCTATCTCAGGTTGTTCATAGCTTAGAATCCTTGACAGCAGTGTAGCTACATCATGGTGGATGAATGCATAATGGAAGGATGTATGTACATCCAACACTAAAGGTAACCAAGAAGTGAAATGGAACAAGTTATATTTGTGAGAGTATGAGATGAGGATGTGATACACATGAATGTACGTATATATACTCCCAGTTAGGTCAGGTGATTGTGTATGTTACTAAGCATCAGGTAAGAGTATGAGTACTCTTACACTCTCCCATCGTTTAAAAAAAATTTGCTCACTTGTGCTTTTCGATCCATTGGGTGTAGGTGTCTGTATCTGCTAGTTCATGTCGGGGTAAGCAAAGGTCTGAGTCTACACCGTACTCAAGCCATCATATGAGGTACTGTTTCCCATGTCTACATGTTTGTTCATCGATGATCTTGTCAATATAGTATTCTGTTTCATTGTCCTCTGTTATGATTGGTCCAGGCCTCTCCAGAGCCTGTGAGGGAAGTAGTTCATCATCATTCTTGAGGCACAGTTGCAGGAGGAATGAGTGGAATGTTTTGTGTATCTTGCTGGAGTCAGGGAGACACAGTGTGGATGTGGATGTTTCTGGGAATGCAGCTGTGCATTCGAAAGGTCCATCAAACCTAGGCATAAATGTTGCCACACAACCATCCTTTTTTTGCATGTAATCATGTCGTCAGTGTGCTGTTGCAAGTAACGCGCAATCCCCTACTTTGAAATTGGGGTTGGGGGCCCTATCTTTATTGGCATGGTGCATTTGACTAATTTTTGCAGCAGTGAGTGAATCTTTTGCTTCAAGGAGGTCAGTGGCAAGCTGTTCCATCATGGCATGCACAGTGTCTTCTCTGTCAGAGGTTGGGTTCAGACGTGAGGCATCGGTGTTGGATTGGAGGGTATCAGAAAGAGGGGGAATGAGGCACAGTGAGTGGGCTGATTTGAGTGAGAAAGGATAAAATCCTGTAGACACATTCACTGTGTTCATTATATCAAATTGGACTTTTGGTAAAGCTTTTACCCTGCCTGTCTGGTTTCTTTCCACATGAAAATGCAGTGCTTGGATAATTGTTTTGTTTGATTGTTCTGATGCTCCATCGGTTTGTGGGTGGAACACAGTCGACATTTTGTGTTTGATGCCTGATAGTTTCATTAGCACTTTCCAGAAGCATGAGACAAAGAGTTTATCTTGGTCAGTGATAAGTTCACTGGGGCAGCCATTTTCACAGAACCATCTGCCAAAGAAGATGGTGGAAAATTCCTCTGTGGTGATGTCAGATTTGCAAGGAGCTATCTGCACATCCGCACCCAGTCTGTCTGTCATCATGATGATGGCATTGAAACCATCATCTTTTGGGAGTGGTCCAAAAAGTCAATTGTTACAGAGTTGAAATGTTTGTCAGGGATCAGGAGTGGGTGCAGTGGGCCAGCAGGTTTAGATGTTTGGCCTTTGTTATACTGACGTTTGATACAAGAAGGTACATACACATTGTTAAGATCTTGGCACAGATTTGGCCAGTAAAAGTTGTTCTTGAGGGCATGGTATAATTTATCCATGCCAAAATGGCCAAGGTTATCATGGGCCAGGTGGAATAAATCTTCACGCAGCCATTTGTTATTGGGGATAATCAGTCGAGATCCAATGAAAATTAATCTGTTCCATGAAATGATGTCTAATTTGTGGTCGACTATGCCTCTAGCAAGGTCCACAGCCAGTGCCTTGCACCATGGGTCTGTGTGATAGCTGTCTTTGATGTATTGAAGGAAGGTTGTATCCAATCTAATTTCAAAGACACCAGCTACAATACTGGCTTTGTTATCAACAGTGTCCAGGAGTCTGGACAGTGCATCTGCAACACAATTATCGTCTCCATTGATGTAGTGGATGGTACAGTCATATTGTGATATGTACTCCATCCACCTGGCTTGTTGTTTAGATAGTTCCTTTTGTCCTTCAAAATTCTGGAGTGTTTGGTGATCAGTGTAGATGGTGATGTGTGATCCTGAGAGGTTGCTCCTCCACTTTTTGAGTGCCAACATTTCTTGTTTGTGTACAGGATAGTGTAGTTCTGCACTGCATAACTGTTGACTTTCAAAGGCTACCGGTTGGGTGGTTTCCCAGGTGGTTCCAAATGATAACATGGCACCAGTGCATCTCTGGCTTGCATTGTGGGTAACATAGATTTTATTGTTGCCAGGATTTTGGTGGTCAATTGTTGTAAGGCAGTTGCATGAGACGACAAGGGCTTTGATGGCTTGAAAGGTGTTATGGTGTTCCATTGTAGGGGGTCAGGAGTGACACCCTACTGTGTGTCTGTGATACCCCGGGTATTCCTGGGGTATGTTACTAGTGTTACAGGTAGTCATGCCTCCCTAGCACACTACACACTACATCAATAACTCTGTAATTTACACTCCCCCACCTATTCCGATTGGACTCCAGTTTGTCCAGTTATTCCAACCAGATTCCAGGTAGCTCAACTTAGAGTTTAATAGAGAATTAAATTTTGAGTCCTAAGTTCTCAAAGTGCCTACAAAATAAAGTTGTGCAAAGCAGGGATTGAACTCAAGGCCTCACCATAAAGTGATCACATGACAAACCAAGCAAGTGTGCTCAACCAGTTGAGCCACAGGAGAATTATTAGTTGGTAATAAAAGGTTTATTTATGACACTCAGACTCATAACTCTTTTTTGTTCTAAGTAATTAAGGGCAAAGTTTTTTAATTAACCACATCCCTTGCGTTGAATGTGAGGGAGGGGGGATGATGTGATTAAATACATAAACTACATTATTTATATATATAAAAAGCCCTTGTGTTCAGCATGAGGGGCGAGGTAAAAACATAAAGAAAAAAAAACCCTCCCCAAGCAAAATGGGGGAGGGGGAGGTGCAATACTATTAAATAATTAAAAGTATAAAAAAACCCTCCCTGGGCAAAATGCAGGAAAGGGGGAGGCAACACGGCCCCACTGTCCTTAGTGTGTCTCCTGGGTTTGCTGACCTGGGTGCCCATCGTCCTGCCCACTCCCTGTGGGCCCATATCTCCCCATCGTCCTCCCCGCTCTGGTGCTGGGCCTGGTGTGTCATTCAGTGCCATCATGTAGGGCTGTCCTCATCCTTGTTCCACTCAACATCCACCCCATGAGCAGTTGCTCTGTGGGGCTGGGGGCGGGTGGTGTGTCATTCATTGCGGGGCCTGTTTGTGTTGTTAGTTGCACCAAAAGGAAGAAAATTAAATAAAAAAACTTATTTATGACCCAGGAGACATTGCTGATGTCTCCTGGGCCCTCATTCCCACTTCCCTGTCATTTCCCTCCCATCATCTGTCCCCACAATCCACCCTACGAGCAGTTGCTCATAGGCGTGGGGTGGGTGCCATGGCACTCATCATCGTTGTCTGGCCCTGGTGGTGGTGGTGGTGGTGCTGCTGGTGGTGCTGTTTGGTGTTTCATCATTGTCACCAGAGTCGTTCTACCCATCATTCACCCCACAAGCAGTTGCTCATGGGGCTGGAGGTGGGTGGTGTGTCAGCGTTGGCATCTGGGTTGTCGTGGTGGGTCCTGGGGCCATTCCTCATTGTGGTGTGGCCCTGGTGCTCGTTCTTTGTTGTTGTTGGTGCCTACCGTCATCCACTCACCCTACCCAGCCTGCAAGCAGGTGGGAGTGGGTGGTAGGTCAGTGTTGTCATGGATTTCTGTTTGGGGGGGGGGTTGGGGCATGTCAGTGTGACATGGCGCACTTATGGGGGTTGGTGGGTGCTTACTAGGTAGGTATCCCCCTTCTGGGGTCTCCTGGCATCCCTCTGCACCCACATAGCCCATGTCAACAACCTCACATCCCATTTGGAAGGGGAGGAGGGGATTGGGTGGCTGTGGGCATGCATTGTGCATTTTTCATCACGGCAGGTTGTCCCCAGTAGTATACAACCCAAAAAGCAATAAATTGCAATTAGTTGATTGATAAAAAGAAAAAGAAAAAAGAAAAAAACTTATCTATGGCCCAGACAAAAGTTGTCATCATTCGGGCCCATGTTCCGTCCAGTCGGCTCATTTGAAGGTGGTGGTGATGGTGGCTGTGGGCATGGGAATGGTGGTGGTGGGTGTGCATGCAGTGGCAGTGGTAGAGTGGAGAGGAGGTGGCGTTGACGACAGTGGTGGTGGTGGTTGTGAGCTGGCAGTCACATGTCATGTGTTATGTGTATGCGTACTTGTTAATTATTCTGTTAATGGCTGCAATTAACTATGCACCTTGGTTGGGTAATAAAAGTATTAAATGTATGTAGAGGAATAATTGCTTGGTAGCTCAGTGGTTAAGCATGCTGTTATTTGTGCAGACCCAAGGTCCAGTGTTCAATTCTTGCCATATGTGAAACTTTTATATGGGAAAGCACGTGCATTCCGGTTATTCCAGTTAGTCCAGTTGTGATGAGTCTGGTCAGATTCTGGGATTCCAGGTGTAAATTGGATCCTTATTCCAACTGGAATTGTGCTGCATAGGGAAAACTACATACAAAAAAAATTCCACCAGATTCCAGAAATTCCAGAAATTCTGGCCAGACAAACTGGAATCCAACCAGAATAGGTGGGGGAGTGTAAAGTACTCCAATAACTATACACTATATAAAGTAGTATTACTTATCCTTGTGTGACTTGCTATTATCACCCCCCCCAACTACACCCTTACACTTTTTTAAGTACCCATCTCCAGTTTGCCAGCAAACTGGCTATACAGTGAGTTTCATTCCAAAACTCTCTCCCCTTTGACATGGCTATGCCAGTCAAAAACAATTCCCTGGATCGAAGGGAGGGCCAACAGGCCCTTGCCAACCCTCTTATGGGTGCCAATAGGCACCCCAATGCATCATGAGAAGGAGAAATGCATGATGTGATGATTTCGTGAGGTGCCACATCACAACCTTATTCAATGTAATGTTGCAACAACATGCCATACAAATGTTATGGCATTCACTCTAATGGAATACTAAATAGGCATTTCTACTACAATCCAATAGAATTCATTTGGATGTGCCATTTAATGGACACACTGGCCTGTGAACTAGCAGTAGCTGAAATCGAGCAACAACTTGAAGATGAACATGACCTCGACTTTTGAGGTCTACTAAGTGATAAAGTAATCTATAGGGATGGACACTGGAGACCATTGGAAGCTACCAATGGACTGGATGACATCGAACGAGTCCAAGTTTAAGAGAAGGAAGTGGCTATGCCTATACATAGCGAGAAAGGTTGCGAGTGGTTATCATCCACTGCAGTTATTGATGAAAACACCAAAGGGTGCTGTGATAGCCTGGTAGTGGAGAATAGTGCTCATCCCAATCCATCCTTCACTCCCAATCCACCCCGCCCTGTCAAAAACCAAGGGGAACATATGATTGTACCCAAAATTGTAATACAGTTTGTTGAGGAGCAAACCAATAGTAAAAATGAATCAGATATAGATGCAAATGCATCTGTTGAGCCTCCAGACAACGAAATGAACCACCAAGTGGTGGTTCAAGATGACGAGGGAGGAATACCTCTCAGGCCTTATGAATGGGAACTCTTTGTTGAATCACTGACAGTGATTCTGAAGATCATATACCAGTCTCCAAGTATGGCCATTGCCAGCCTATCATGGGACAGACTAGTGCAGCATGTACTGTCAAAACCCTCAAAGATTGAGGGCAGAGATCGCATGATAGACATGCAATGGAAGAGAGATCTGCCACCAGCTTGTGATGACTGGGAGTGGCTACTATTCTGGAAATATATTGATGACATGCTGAGTACGATATGAATGAGTATGTTCACCAAATGAGAGGGCATGTTATGCAGTATATGAACAGATGTGTCTGTTGAGAAATCCCCAGAGATAGACGGACAGGGAGACGATGAAAGTTGTCGTCATCAGAATCAACGAGCAATGAGGTTTGTTGCCAAAGAACAAACGGATACATTTGTTGATGACAATCAAGAAGACGACAAAAATTGTTGTGATCAGGATCAACGAATGATGAGGTTTGTTGCCAGAGAATGAACAGATATGTTTGTTAATGATGATGGGAATCATCACCATGCCTATAGAGAAACAACAGGTAATAGAGATACCCACTGTCTATGATTCATGGACCCAGCACAGAAAAGACAAATGTGTATGTTTGTCGTCAAACAACGAGAAAGTCCAGAGGCAGAGAGCCAGAGCAGTGAGATGAGTGGAGAAAAGGACAACATGAATTGTTGTCAGGCAACGTCAAGGGAGTCTCTGGAAGGACGAACATGAGAGAACATCAAATGTGTCGCCCAGAGGGATGACAACCAAGTGTGTTCATCAATGCGGAGGAAGAGGAACTGTGCTTGGAAAAACCAATGCATGGGGTGCAGAGGAAGAAGATGGTCCATAGGGAACTGCACGGGTTTTACCCACAGGTTTCCCACACTTTTATTTCCCAATTTATTCAATGAGTTTTGCATGAAAACTCATGAAAAAATGATTTTCTGATAGCTATTCAATGGATGCTTGTGATACAAGGGACAAAATAATTTATTTTTGACCTTGTCACATGACAGATGTCACCCAAATATTGTTTTATGTGTTAGATCACAAAGAGCCAACAAAAAGCTTCCAGAAAAAATTTTTCTCATGATTTTTCATGCAAAACTCATTGAATAAATTAGGAAATAAAAGTGTGGGAAATCTGCAGGTAAAACCCATGCAGTTCCCTAAAGATGGATGCTGGGGCATCGTCGAGAGGCTGTCCACAGTGTAGAAATGACGAGACGTGTTGTTTACATGAAGAAAAAATTAGTAGACAATGGATGATGCATGATATGCCATCCCAGATACATGGAGAAGGTAACACACCTAGTTCCCATGTTCCAATGTGCTCAAAAAGGCATAACAATTTTTTTCCCAGTTCCCAAATGGCTGTGCCTTCATTTCAGTTGAGTTTCCAAGAATGTTTGCATTCCCTATGGTCCAGAGGTTCCATAATGTCTGGAGAATCAAAATGACACCACAATAACATTGTAAACTCGGAACATTCATATATGAACGTTGAATCTAAAAGAAAACTGACAAACATGTCAGTATGGGTGCAGGAAATGAGTACAAAATTGTATCTCTGTAACAAAATTTCCAAAGCCCCAGACAAACAAACCTGTCATATAGATGACAGGCAAAATGTTGAGGTGCATGTTACACCTTGGATGGTGAAGGTGGATGTTGATGTTGAGGAGCAATGTGCAAATCAACGATATGCATATATGCATAAACAATCACCATGTGACTCATGTCACATATCATGTGACACAACACGTGAACACATTGCAGAGAAAGGTAAAGAGGAGTGTGTACCTCGCACACCTGCCACACAACAAGTTCATGGACTGTATTGGGATGAGGACAGTGACAATTCATTGCTGTCAGAGCCTGACATGGAAAATGGAGAGATTGGCACAAGGTATGATGTGCCAGAAGAATTAGATGAAAACAGTGAGTGTTCAGAGGACTTGGTGAATCCGCCAAGTGGGATGTATGGGTCAAGCATATACTCAGACCAACAGTCAGACACATCAAGCAATGTGAATGAGGAATCTGATGAAGATTATGCAGTTGTATCAGCAACAGGTGAACCGATGGGTCAGCAGCATGAGATGGACCAACAACCAGAGGTCATGCACATGGCATGTGTATGGGAGTTCCACCATCATCAGGTGGACAGAGAGTCCAATGATGGAGAACCATCTCAGGATAACAAGGATGGTTAGGATGACTACCCTCCTAGGGATGTTGGGACACCCCCCATCTCATATGAGGACAGGGACAGCCAGTTATGGTCATATGAGGATGAATTCATCCCATGCAATAATGCTGTGGACTACAGATGGGATTGTGAATCACCAGTGGAAAGACACTGGGTAGAGCCTGAGGCTCCAGAGTGGATCCAGGATCCAGATGAGAGAGAAAATAGCCCTGAAAATTACAGGGAAGATGATGATGAGGAAGATGAAGATGAACCAACAGACGAATCGTTGTATGAATGATGGTGATGGCCACCAACAGGTGGTGGGATTTTTTTATTTTTTATTTTTTTTACTTAGCTCATTTTAATTTTTTTTTCTTGTTGACAAGGTGAGTCCTGCATGGCCACCAGTTAAATCACAATCACATATGTCTCTCAAATTATGAACATGGAGATTCATGTATGTGAGACATGACTTTGTTTGATGTAAATATGGTATATGTCCAACTGCCCGAGGCTGGTTACCTTGCACTTATACCTTCCTTACCTTTTTATTTTACTTCATTTCTTTGGTGTAGATTGACTCGTGGGGCCAATCTAGGAGGGGAGAATGTAGGGGGTCAGGAGTGACACCCTACTGTGTGGCTGTGATACCCCAGGTATTCCCGGGGTATGTTACTAGTGTTACAGGTAGTCACACCTCCCTAGCACACTACACACTATGTCGATAACTATACACTATATAAAGTGGTATTACTTATCCTTGTGTGACTTGCTATTATCACCCCCCCAACTACACCCTTACATCTGTGGTTCAGGTAGGGAAGATGGTGTTGCATTCCTTGCATGTTAAGGGGGTCAATACCATTGTGTGTTCCGCCAGTGCTGGGAGAAATGTGGAAATGTATTGGACAAGACCCAGAAATTGCTGGACTTCCCTGGCATTGGTGGGCATAGGCCAGTTTAGGATGTGTTCAACCTTAGAACCATCTGCTTCAATATCACATTGTGAGATGGTGTGTCCCAGGAAATTCAGTTTGGTGTTAAATAAATGGGATTTTTTTGAAGAACAATAAAGGTGTGCTGTTCACAGTGCTTCGAGGACCAGGGTGACATTGTGTTCATGCTCTGTTAGTATTTGTGACCAGATAATGATATCATCTAGGTATACATGACAGATCTGTCTGATGAGGTCTTTCAGGGCCATTGTTATGTGACATTGGTGGGTTGCAGGAGAGTTGCATAGGCCCATGGGCATTACCACCCACTCCCACAGGCCAAACAGAGTCAGTGTGGCCATATATTTGACATGGTCAGAATGGACAAGTGTTTGGAAGAATGAGTTGGTCATATCGATTTTGCCCCATATCTTCCCTTTGGCAGTCTGCAAGGATGTCGTCTATCCTTGGTAGTGGGTCGTTGTCAGGGGCAGTCACACGGTTCAGGTTTCTGTAGTCATTCACCCATCAGGGAAGGACACTGATGTCAACTTTAGGGATAATGAAAGATGGAGAAGCATATTGGGAAGATGGCCAAATGCAGCCAGCTGCATAATGTTGGTCTATGAATGTCTTCCACCCTTCACAGTACTTTTGAGGACAGGAATAAGCATGAGCAGTTGATATCACCATGCCAGGCTTTACTTCTATGTGGTGATATACATCTTTGGGTAAATCATGGATGTGAGGGATGTCTGAGGGGAAGCAGTCTGCATATTTCTTTTTCAGATTTTCATCCAGTTTCCTTAGTCTTGATTCTGCAGCCAGCTGTTCAATGCATGTTTTGATGCAACCAATGATGTTGCGGTCACCTATGGTGTGTGCTTTCATGTCAAACTTAGTGTGGTGTTCAAAATGTACAAGTAGTTCACAATGCACAAGTTTGTGGAGGCTTTGAATTTTTGCATAACTCTCTTTCAACAGACATGCTTCACATCAGTGCTTGATGGCAGGGGGAATTGTGATTGTCTTACATGCTTTTACGGGGTTGGGGGGGGCTTGGCAGGTCAAAGCCTGATTCCTTAGCTATCACTGTATGTAGTTCAGCATCAACCACAATCTTGTTTCTCACTAGAAAGTTGAGTCCAAGGATGAGATCAGTCTGAAGGTTTGGACAAATGATTGCATTGAGTGTTCATGATTTCCAGTGTGCATTGGGCGAGATTACATTCAGTCTATAATAATGTGATAATTGTACAGCTTGAGGTTTCAGTTGACCAGAGATGAAGGCAGCGGAGATGGTGAGAGGCTTGAAAATTTTGTGAGGTTCAAGGCTGTAGAGTTCAGCAGCATCTTCAGATATCAGAACTGGGGAAGCACTGTGGTCAATTAGTGCTCATATCAGTGAGGGTGTGCAAGTCAAAGGGGCATCAATGCAGCAGTCCCACCAGAGGTGTTCAGGGAGAGGGGGCAATAGAAAAGGGGTTACATACTCATTGAATTCATCGCAGTCAATGAAATCCTCATCCAGGCCGGCACCAAAGACAGTGCCAACTACAGTTGCATTGTGGGCATCGAACACAGCTTTGGCACAAAGAGTGCCAGCAGGTGTGACTTTCTTGCAGGTTTCTAAGGTTGGTCTTTTGCCTGTGCAGGTGCATGAGAAGTGTCCAGCATAGAAGACCCTACACTTGTAACAACCCTCGAGCAGGTCCTTCTCCACTTGCATGAGCTTGGGGAGGGCAACAAAACTGATGAGGGGTGTGGCAGTTCACAGATGCATTCATGGCCACGTTTGCAGTGGCTCCAGTGGACAGTGCGGAGTAGGTGTTGGAAGAGTGATTGTTGGTGTGAGCTTTGGCAGTGTTCTTGGCGGCATTTGCCATGCTGGTGCTGATCTGTTTCTGGTGGGTAGCGAGCTGAACATCAAGGATTATAATACAGTGGATCCAGGCTTCAATGTCTTCAATAGCATCCAGTTCTTTCTTGGCAGCACAATAAGCAAGGCAGAGTGCAGGGTTGAGGTGTGCAATGAGATGAGCATGGAATCAATTGGCGGGAATGTGCTGTAAGGAACCTGCAGCCTCAAGTTTGTTGTTAGCTTTGTTAATGGAGACAGACCATTCATAAAATTTGTGGTCACCCTGAGGGGCGATGAGCTCTTGAATCAGTTCATCCTCCCAATCTGAAGGCAACCACTTCTGCTTGACCTCCAGCATGAAGTCACTAAAGGTGAGACTGACCAGCCTTGCGCTGTCAGATTCAATCCACAATTACATGAACTCTGACTCAAAGTAGTAGATGATGTGGCTGACTTGATCCTCTTGTGTGATCTCCTTGTATGCAAAGAAGCATTTGCATGCATAGTCAAATTTGCACAGATTTGTAATGGTGATTGAACCAGCAGACATGAGAGGCGGATGACTATTGGAAGTTTGAAGAATGGTGGCAGGTGCATAGGGCATATTGGCAATGACAGGGTCAACAGGGCACATGGTGGGTTGTGCATGGCAGGGTGTTATGTCAGAGTCTGACAAGTTGGAATGAGGTCGGTGGGTGCGAGGTAGATTGGTCTGTGTTGGGTGAGAGCTCAAGATAGGTGACAGCATCAGAGATGGAAGTGGTGAAGACAGTGGGGTGTTTGAAGGAAGATCCAGGGCTTACAGGATGTGAATGTGGGTTGGGGGGATGAAGGGGGAATGTAAATTTTGGCAATGAGGTACATAGCAGGGATGATATATCCCCTGGGATGTTTGTGTTTGTATTCTCTGTAAGAAGCACAGTGGTTCTTTAATGAACATTTTGCAGGGCGGTGATGATGCTCAACCCAGAAACCCAAACAAAACCTACTAAAGGCTTCGGATGGTATAACACAAGTCAGAGGAAGGATGCGAGGCCCTCTAGATGTCACCTGTCAGACTGACCATCAAATAGTCATAAAACAACTGCTTGTCAAAGCAGTTCAAAGCTAAAAGAATGTGTTTCAAGGACTTTCAAGGATTTTTGAGGAGTTGCAATATTTTTCGAGATGTTATGATTTTCGAGATGTCGCAATATTTTTCGAGGTGTTGCAATATTTTTCGAGGTGTTGCAATATTTTTTGAGGTTTTTTTGAAGAAGTTTTGAAGAATTTCAAGTGCAGAAATATATTTGGATGCAAGATCGGGGGACTAGACAAGTAGTAGAAGCAAAGCAAAGGCAAATCAAGGGAAACGAGAGTGAAAATAGCATAATGCGAGGAATCTCATGGAATTTTGAGGAATTTCAAGGAAGTTTAGCGTAAAACACCAAACTTCAGACTGAATAAGACTAAACTGAACTCTCAAATCACTGTGATCTGGGAGGAAGATGACGACTTTCTTGTTTTTCTTTGTATCTAGTACATCTTTTTATATAAAATAAAGAAAGTACCTCCAAAGGCTAGAGAACATGAGGCAAACATGTGGAAAACTCGAGGCAAAGGACAATAGAAGTATATCAGAACAATAAAGCAAGACTAGAAAGGGTGAATATAACACATGATGAAGAAATAATAAGAAAGAATAGCTAAAAGTGGACTGTCCTTGTTATAAATTGCATAAAACATTGGAAACTGCTTCGAGCAGATTGTATGCATGCACATGCAGTCGAAATGTGTTCGATATACTTGAGATAGTGTCCCATGTGTCCACCATGCATCCAAAGATTGTTTGAATAGGAAATACTGTGTCCAAAGATTTTTTTGAGGTTCAAGGTTTTTTGAAGATTTTTGAAGTTTCTTTGGACTTTGTTCATGGTCTGAAATCAGTGTGATACTGTTCGACAATGGTAGGGGATATGTCTGGCATGTGTGCGATGACCATTCGGATAGCGATATAGTGTCTGATGTTGGTTTTCAATGTTCGATGATTTTCGAAGTCAGTCGAGGAAATATTGGACTTGTTTGAAGGCCGATATCGCTGCAATATTGCTCGAAACTGGTTTGGAACTCATCGACGATGTTCCAAGTGTATATCCTGAGCTGTACAAAGGTTGGGGGAATTGTATTATGGCGGCTGTAGGCATATGAAGAATTTTAAGCATTTTCGTGACTTTGTAGAGGTTTGTAGAGCTTTGGAGGGGTTTGTATGGGTTTGTAGAGCTTTGTAGAGGTCTGTAGAGACTCATAGAGCTTCGACAACGATCGTAGATGTGTTTTCCGAGCTTGAACGACAAGGTGGACCTATCAGCAGGTAGAAGCTGTCAGAGGTGGTGTCGGGGCCAGTAGGTGTTTAGAAGCGTGATGTGTGGATATCACTTCATAACTCACCCTTTTCAGACATCAGGTTTACTTGTATGGGCAATGTGGGTGATGCATCTGATAAGCGGGGTTTGATTGTGACAAGGGGGGGAGGGTCGGTGATAATGTAGCGATAGTGTAATGGGGTAGGTGAGAATGCAGTAAAGAAAAAGGGGAGAGATTGATTGACGGCAGCTCATTTGATTTCAAAAAAAAGTGGAAGAATGTATGTATATCCAATACTAAAGGTAACCAAGAAGTGAAATGGAACAAGTTATATTTGTGAGAGTATGAGATGAGGATGTGATACACATGAATGTATGTATATATACTCCCAGTTAGGTCAGGTGATTGTGTATGTTACTAAGCATCAGGTAAGAGTATGAGTACTCTTACAATAAATATACTGTGAATCACCTCTTATATTGTCATTTACACCTCTCCATGCCAGCCTGCAGTAATTTACACTGCCCCATATGTTCTGCACAGATCTGTGTGGACTGTGTGGACTCCATGTGGAGTCCGACCATCTGGTGACCAAAATGAAAAATTACACCCCCTTCCACATGGAGTCCACACCAGTCCACGCAGAGTCCACATAAGTTCGCACAGACTCTGACCATGTGGTGATCCAAATAAAAAATCCTTTCCCATTTGGCATGGAGTCCATGTTAGTCTGCATGGAGTCCACATAAGTCTGTGCTGAGTCTGCACTTGTCTGTGCTGAATTCAGGTTTAAAGGGTCATTGCATAGACACTACTGACTAGCTTACAGATACAAGGATCTGCTTGCTGGTTATATGCATGGGGGGTTGTCATCTCCCCTTCTCCTGCCTCCTTGTGCCCTCCCTTTGGTCCCCTCCCCCTGCCACCACTGCACACATGAACCACCCTACAAGCAGGTGCTCATAGGGCATGGGTGCCATGGGGCTCACCCCTTTGTTGTATGGCTCTGGTGCACCCACCGTCCACCTGACGAGCAGTGGCTCATCAGCATGGGGGTGGGTACTCTGTCATCATCTGCTGGCAGTGTTGGTGTTTATGCTGGTGCCTGTGTCACAGTCGTTCCTTTACCATGTTGCCTCCCCCCCATCCCCATCATCATCATTCCACCCACAATCCACCCCATGAGCAGTTGCTCATGAGGCTGGAGTCCGGTGGTGCATCCTTCCTCATTGGCATGGTGGAATTGTCTCTCTTGTCCCCCTCCTCCTCGTCTCCCCCCCTCTTGTCTGTTGTCATCGCTGTTCCCTTGTGTTAAGACTATAGGTCCTTAACTCAGCCTTGGCTCTGTACATTGCAGTTGGAGGCTTTCCAACTGTCTTGTATCGCACTAGGAGGCTTTCCTAGTATATTGGGCTTCCTGCCTTCACTTGGGTACTTCCTCAGCTATCCATACTCAGAGGCTTTCTGAGCAGACCGTAGGTTCGTATATCACAGTTGGAGGCTTTCCAACTGTCGAGTTCAATGTTATCACAGCTAGGGGCTTCCTAAGCTGTCGAGTGTTCTGGTTGAGTCTAAGACCGTTATTTGAATTAGGTCAAGCTGAGGAATACAGGCAGTATTACTACAGCTTATATATGGTTCGAAGATATCTATTGTCCAATCGGAATGCAGGATCATTATCAAGTATAAATAGAAAGAACAATAGAAAAGACAGGCCTCATGCCTTTCGTGAGGCGTCCGATGTTATGGAGTGCTGCGGCACAGCATGTCAGGGATCAATAAGAGAATAGCCTCATGCCTGGCATGAGGCGTCCGATGTTACGGATCCGATGTCAAGGATCCGATGTCAAGGACATGCTGCAGTGCAGCATGTCGATCGTGAGTGTCCGACGTCATGGACCCCATGTCAAAGGGCTGTCGTATCACAGCATGCATGGGAGTGGGTTCGGGTGCATGGAGTCACCATGCATCAAAGCGTCTCCCGTCGGAAGTGAGTCGAGTCGAACGAGAGAATTTAAGGACCCAGTCTTGCTGGCGTACGTCTGGTCATTGTGGGTTACGATAACAGAAAATCGTAACATCACCCTCTCTCTATCTTCAAAGTCACTGACTTCGAATAATATCTTCATTCCTTCTCCGGGGTCTGGTCGGATGTGGTCTGGATAGATGAATGGGTTGGGGTCGAGGGGTGCGATGGAGGAATAACTCGTGTCCAAACTCGGACTACGATCAGGTTCTTCTGGTTCATGCTGCCTCAGGCAGTGGTGTCAGCAGGGTGGTGATCTCATAGAGAGATGGGTTCTCCATAGGGCGTTGTAGAATAGAGAATTCAATGTCTGTAATTGGGGGTTCAGGTCTTGGTCGAAAGATGGCATAGAGGCAGAATACAAAGGTCAGGACCATGGCCACAGCTAGGATCTTGCCAACAACAATGGCGAGGACCTCAATTCCTGTGGGCATTGTTCCACCTCTACAGCCGTCGCTGTTGTTTATATGCTCCTAGAATTCTTTTGGCATGTTTTAGGTTTCCCTCGGGCTCCCATGAGTTTTCCGAGGTCGGGTATCTGACCCATTTCACTAGGAAGTGCATGGTCCTTCCTTTCTTCTTGTGTCCAATGATCACTTCCACTTCATATTCTGATTCACCTTCTATCAGATCAGGCAGCGGTTCTGGGAAGTTTGGTCCATGTGTCTCGGTTTCTTTATATGGGGAAAGGAGCGCCGCATGGAACACCGGGTGTATCTTCCACTGTTCTGGCAGCTTCAGTCGGTAGGAGAGTGGGCTCAGGACCTTCTCGATAGAGAATGGTTCTTCTCTTTTTGGTGCGAGCTTCTTTGTTTGGTGTGTTGTTCTGAGGTTCTTTGCTTCTAGCCACACTCTGTCTCCTTCTTTGAACGGGGTGAAGTGCCTTGTTGTTCTTTCCGCCATCATTTGTCTGGCTAACTCGTGAGTTGCCTTCGCTTTGTCTCGGGCCCGTTGCAGTGCAACTATTTGTTTTTCTATGGCCGGTATGTTCGTCTTCAGGTAGGGGAGTGGGATCACCTTGGGCTCATAGCCCATCATGAGGTATAATGGGGAGTTCTTCTGTACGGAGTGCGTTCTCTGGTTGTGCATGAATTCCGAAGTCGGGAGGAGGTGCTTCCAATTCTCCTGGTTGTTCAAGCAGAAGATCCATAAGTATACTTCCACTTCCTGGTCCACCCATTCTGTCTCCCCATTGGTCTGGGGGTGGTATGCTGTGCTCATTGCCAGCTTGATTCCAAGCAGTCTTCCTAGCTCCTGGAATAGCTGCGAGGCAAATCTGGGATCTCTGTCAGAGATGATCTTGTCTGGGAGGCCAAATCGTCTGTAGACGTAGTCTAGATAGAGGGTGGCTGCTCCCAATGCATCCACAGTTTTTCTGCAAGGGATAAAAATTACCCCCTTCATAAGCCCATGGTCTACCACGACCATGAGTGCATCATAACCATTGGACTCTGGTAGGTCGGTTATGAAATCTGTTGTCACCATTGTGAATGGTCTTGTCACTTCAGATTTGATTGGTTGTAGCGGGGGGGTCGTCGGGTGCATGTTGATCTTCATCTGCTGGCATATTGCGCATCCAGCAACATAGTTCTTGATGTACGTCATCATCCCCGGCCACCAGTAGTCTCTCCTGATCATTTCGGTTGTTTGCCATTGTCCCAGGTGTCTGCTGGTTACTCCTTCGTGGTACTTTTGCACCAGCTTCTTTCGTAGATCTCTGTTGTCTGGGATGTAGCACCTGTCTCGGAAGAATAGAAGGCTGTCTTCTATCTTCCAGTCTTCCAATGCCGACCTTATTGGTGGCATTCCCTTGGTCTTTAGCACCTCGATTGCACTTTTCACCAGGTTGTCTTTCATGATACTCCCTGCGAGTAAGTCATGCATTTCGGTGTCAATGAATTTCATGAATACTGTCTCTGGTAGCATCGTGATGTCTTCATTATCATTGTCTTCTTCCGGTATGTGGTCCACTCTCCATGATAATGCATCGCTCTGTACCATCTGTGATCCAGGCACATGGACAATCTACAAGTCGAATTCTGATAGGAATAAGCTCCATCTTGCCTGTCGCCTGTTCAGTTTCTGTGCTGTTCGGAAGTACGTCAAGTTCTTGTGGTCCGACAGGATTACCACTGGGTGTTCTGAACCCACTAGGTAGTGTCTCCAGGTCTCTAGCAACCATATTATCGCTAGTAGCTCCCTGTTGTAGATTTTGTAGTTCCGTTCTGTTGGTGTTAGCACATGCATTATGTATCCACATGGATGCCAGTCTCCATTCATGTCCCTTTGTCTCAGCACTCCTCCTGTCGCATGTTTTGAGGCATCTGATTCGATCGTGAATGGCTTTGTCGGGTCTGGCATCAGCAGTACCGATGCTTCTGCGAATTTCCTTTTCAGTGTTTGAAAGGCCTGTTCGCATTCCATTGTCCAGTCGAACGTCTTGTTCTTCTTCGTCAGTTCATTAAGCGGTCTGCTTGTCTCCACAAAATGTCCAATAAACTTCCTGTAGAAGTTTCCAAATCCCAGGAAGGACCTGACTGCCTTTACGTTTGTCAGGGTTGGCCAATCTTGTATACCTGCCAGTTTTGTGTTGTCCATGGCAATTTCGTTGGGTTGGATGATCAGACCCAAGAATTCCACCTCGTGGATGTCAAATTTGCATTTCTCTGGCTCCAGGTATAAGTCATTTTCTGCCAGTCTTTGCAGTACCCTCTTTGTCCTTTCCTGGTGTTCATTCTGATCCTTGGAGAATATCAGGATGTCGTCCATATAAATCACAAGCCACCCCTCTCCAATCATGTTGCGGAATATCTCGTTCATCATTGCCTGGAAGGTCACCGGTGAGTTGCATAATCCAAAGAACATCACCGTTGGTTCAAACAGCCCCCAATTTGTTTTGAAGGCTGCCTTCCATTGATCTCCGTCTTTGATTCTGACGTTGTGATATCCCCATCGGATGTCCAATTTTGTAAACCATTTTGCCCCTCTTAGTTTGTCCAACAGGTCTCCTACCAGCAGCAGCAGGTAGGTGTTCTTGATCATTCTGTTATTCAAGTACCTGTAATCTTGGCAGGGTCGTAGCACGTCCGAGTCCTTCTTTGCAACGAAGAAGAATGGTGACACCATGGGCGATTTCAATGGTTGGATGTATCCTTTCTGCAGGCTTTCGTCAAGAAACTCATTGAGTTTCTTTTGTTCTGCCGGCAACAATGGGTAAACCCTGCAATCCTTCGCTACAAAGTCCGGTTTCAGTTCGATCGCATGATCCCAGGGTCTTGATTCTGGGAATCTCTCCGATGCTTCCTTTTTGAATATCCGTCGGTACTCCTTATACTGTTCTGGGAGTAGTTCATCTAGGGTCTTTTGTTTGGGGTCCCCTTCCTTCTTGTGTGTCAGGTGTTGTGAGACCGATGTTTTTGCCCTGATCCAGATATTTTGTCCATAAGCATATCGCGGTGATCCTTTTGCCTTTACAATCCGAGAGATTGTCTTCGTCATCTGAGAATATCTGTATCTTGGCTCGTCATACTCCTCTGTCAGTGGTGTCCTAGCTGGTTCGAATATTCCAATGATGGGTTCTCCTTGGATGTAGGCAACCAGTAGCTCGTCGTCTTCGATCTCTAGTTTGGGTGTCTCTTTCGGTTGTTCTGTTGCCTGTTCTGTTGCCTGTTCATGGTTTGCCTGTGCTGGGTTTTCCTTTCCAGTGTCTTCTTTGTCTTGCGGCCCAATGGGTTCCACGTTCTGAAGAGTCGTGATCACGATCTCTTCATCATCTATTTCTTCAATCGTCGCCTTTCTTGTCTCAATGGGCATCTTGCTTCTTCTTGGTTCAGCATGGAGGGCTCCCCCCATTAATCTTGCCTTGGTGATGATTCTTTGGCAATCCATTCACCGTTCTTCATTCATCAGTTTCTCTTTCTTCAGGGTAATCTTTTCCCTCTGTTTCGCGACTATTCGGGCCAATGCCAGTCGTCTTTCTTCTTTCTTGGCAGCCAGTTTCTCCAGTTCTCTGGTTGGCACCTTTTTCCATCGTGCTCGTTCTTCCTCAGCAGTCTTCTTCTTGAGGGCGAGCCTTTCTTGTCCTTTGGTGACGATCTTTTGGCACCATGCCTGTCGCTCTTCTTTCGTCATGTCTAGGGGGTCCTTCTTCTTTTCGGTTCCCCTCTGGTGCCATGACAAGTGTTCATCATCAGTTTTCTTGGTCTGTACCCTACCGATAAGGGTTCTTCCTCTTCCATATGAGAATTCAGGATGGGTCTTGTCATTTGTCCTGAATTGGAAGGTTCCAATTCTCCAGTCGATTACTGGATTGATTCTCCTGAGCCATGGCAAGCCCAAGATGACTGATTCCTTTCCCAGTCCTGCAATGAGGAAGGTCATTGGGAAGGTTCTTCCATTGATCATCAGGAGTTCCCTGGCATAGTGGGAAATCTCCCCTTTCTTGTTTGGGGTTCCATCCACATTCTTGACCTTGATCACCTTCTCCAGGGGGTGCAGCTCAAATCCGCTGCTCTCCACAAATTCATGACTCATGAATATCCCTCCCACTCCAGAGTCGAGTAGGGCCTCAGTTTCAATGGCTTTCCCTCTGCCTGCTCCTAGCACTTTGACATCTAAATGCATAGATTGATTCTTCAAAGTGGCTAGTAGTACAGAGCAGACAGAGAGTTCGGTGGTACCTGGCATCGAGGCAGGCCACCTCTTTAAAAACCCTCGTCCTCAATTGTGGCGAGAGCTCCTTTCTTTTCTTCTTTGTCGAGTTCTTTCATGATCGCTCGGATCTTCAAGTAGGCTTCCTTGCCTTTATTCTTTGGGAATGGCCAGTCCTCGGTCCTCTTTTCCCCTTTCCTGTGTTCAGTTGCTCTGTGTCCAGGTTGATGGCACACAAAGCACAATCCTTTCTTCATATGTTTGATCCTCTCCTGGTAGGAGAGCTGGTTGATCTTGAGTGGGGTCTCCTTTGCCTTGGAGTTCAGCAGCTTCCTTGTCAAAGCTTCCTGCAGTCTCCCTGTTATGGCCTTTGCTCTCCTCCACTGTCCGTCATACTTTGAGGTGGCGTTGATCATCCCCCCCAGCGCTGTGGGGATCATCTCCATGTTAAAGATCCTCTCGAGGAGCTTGGGGTTTAACCCATCCATGAAGAGTTCTATCAGGGCAGTATCGTCATTGATTCCCACCTTTTCTTGCAGGATTCGGAACTGCACAATGTAGTCCTCCAGGTCCTGTCCCTGCTTCAGTGTCTTCATCTCAGTTCTGGCTCTGCCAGCTTCGTCAATCGGCGTGAACGCTATCTTGAGTGCCGCTTCGAAGGCTGACCATGCTCCTAGGTCTTCCTTCTCTGCCCATGTCTGTGCCCAGGGCGCGGTGGTTCCTCTGTTCATAAATGACAATGCGAAGATGATTTTCTTTTCATCGGTGTCGTAGATTCTGTGGTTCACTCTCAAATAGAGTTTTACTTCTTGTAAGAACTTTGCAGTTCTCGTTCGGTCCCCTGTGAAGTCAGAGGGGGTTTGGATTCTAATCTCCTTGGTCGATGCGGTGGGTTCGGTAGACATGTTGGCGTTGTTGTCAGATAGGGAGAATGGATCTCGTTCTGCGGTTTCTTCTTTATCGAAGGATCTAAAATCCTCTTCCTTGAGGTATTGGGGTTCTTTGTCACTGGTTCTCCTTGAGAACCACTTCTGTGCTGGTTCCAAGTATTGTACTAGTCAACCCTGGTATCTATACCACGGGGTTCTTCCTGATGATGATGCTCCGGTTGGAGGTCTGTCTGGGCTTTGTCTGAAAGATGTTGTGTCTGCACCTAGGTAGGTGGACTGCGTAGATCAGCTTGACCTTGTGTTAAGACTATAGGTCCTTAACTCAGCCTTGGCTCTGTACGTTGCAGTTGGAGGCTTTCCAACTGTCTCGTATCGCACTAGGAGGCTTTCCTAGCGTATCGGGCTTCCTGCCTTCACTTGGGTGCTTCCTCAAGTTGTCACGGCTATCCATACTCAGAGGCTTTCTGAGCAGACCGTAGGTTTGTATATCACAGTTGGAGGCTTTCCAACTGTCGAGTTCAATGTTATCACAGCTATGGGCTTCCTAAGCTGTCAAGTGTTCTGGTTGAGTCTAAGACCATTATTTGAATTAGGTCAAGCTGAGGAATACAGGCAGTATTACTACAGCTTATATATGGTTCGAAGATATCTATTGTCCAATCGGAATGCAGGATTGTTATCAAGTATAAATAGAAAGAACAATAGAAAAGACAGGCCTCATGCCTTTCATGAAGCGTCCGATGTTACGGAGTGCTGCGGTGCAGCATGTCAGGGATCAATAAGAGAATAGCCTCATGCCTGGCATGAGGCATCCGATGTTATGGATCTGACATCAAGGATCCGATGTCAAGGACATGCTGCAGTGCAGCATGTCGATCGTGAGTGTCCAACATCACGGAGCCCATGTCAAAGGGCTGTTGTATCACAGCATGCATGGGAGTGGGTTCAGGTGCATGGAGTCACCATGCGTCAAAGTGTCTCCCATCAGAAGTGAGTCGAGTCGAACAAGAAAATTAAAGTACCCGGTCTTGCCAGCATACGCCTGGTCGTCGTGGGTTACGATAACAGAAAATCGTAACACCTTGTGTCCCCCGCTGTCATAGTCGCTGTTCCACCCGCGATCCACCCCCCGAGCAGTTGCTCACAGGGCTGGGGGCAGGTGGTGTGTCGTTCCTCACGGTAGGTGGTTGTGGGGCCCTGGTGCTTGTTTCCATTGTCATCATCTGTTTTGGGGGGTTTGGGGGGGTCAGCATGACATGGCATGTCTATGGGGCTTACCTGGTGGGTATCCCCCTTCTGGTGTCTCCCAGTGTCACTCTCCATGCTCCTGACCCTAATTGACACCCTCACATCCCATTATATGGGGAGGAGGGGATTGGGTGGCTGTGGGCATGCATGGGTCATATCACATTGGTGTCCATTGTTACCACTAGAATAGAACCTAAATTAGAATGAGAAGTTAGTTAGTAATTTTATAGAAACAAGAAAGAAAGAAAAAAACTTACTTGGGCCCACATTGCATCGACTTGGCTTGTTTGCAGTGGGGCAGGGTCGTGGAATGGGCTGGAAGGGGTTGTGGGAGGTGTAGGTAATGTGGTGGTGGTGGTGGTAGAGAGGGAAGGGGGGAGGGAGGGAGGGAGGGAGGGGCCATCATCATCATCGATGGTGGTGGTGAGGGGAAGAGTGATGAGCTGGGCAATGATGTGGCTGTGTGCTTTGTCATATACAGCTGCAAACACCACATGCTTATGAAATCACTGGTTTGAGTCCTGTCCCTTGCATTATTTTGTGAACCTCAAATGGTCTGTTCGGATGTATGTGGACTGTCCTTGCTGGTCCTTGCTGTCTGATCTCATTGATCTCAGATGCAGATGGCCAAAATCCATGGAATCCAAGTAAAAAGTGTGGAATCCAAGCTAGTCCATGTGGATCTGTGCAGACTGTCTGCCCCTGTTGCATAACTAAAACTGTTCATTAGATGGGTTGTAAATCTGTGCAGATCTGTGCAGAGTCTGCACAATTCCGCCTGGATCTGCACGGAACATATGGGGGGGTGTAAAGACCTCCCAGCCTGTCATACATTCCCTGTGCACATCCTCACTGTTTGTTGCTGATATCTTTGTCCCTGCTCGATCTTTTCCCCTGCTTCAACTTGCATGGTTGCATGATTGTCTGAGTTGGTGTTTGAGTGGCTATAACTTTGTTAGCAAGACACTCAGTGATCTACTGCAAACCTGGGCAAACAGAGGGCATCCGATTTCAAGCCTGTGTATATTTCTAACGTTTCCAATCCAACAATGCCATTTACACCAAGGAGGTACAGCAATTACCTGCCACTAGTACTCAGAAGTGAACACTTCAGACTTCAAGAGACAGCCTACTAGTACCCCAAGATGTTTAGTGTTTCTGGTATTATGATTGCTGCTGTTAAGAACTGATCCTAAAGTGCACGTTGGAATCCGGTCAGACCCTGTGGGTGTTGATAGTGGAAGGTTGTTGGGTCGTATTGGACTCTGCAGAAGGGGAACAGAAAGGACTTGGTTTCAACTTATAAGAAGTTGTGCCCTTCACCTCATCTGGTGTCCTAATTTCAAGAAATGAGAATGGATTGGCAGGTTTATGTTAAGTCTTTATCGAGTCTTTGTCAATATACAAACTGAGGAATACAAGTCGAAACTAACTAGGCTTAAATACTGGGGTCCAGAATCAGAGCGGAATGTCTCAGTAACTGTGGCAGTGTCTCAACTGCATAAATAAATTACTTAGTGGGGGCCGCACAGGAGTCTGTAGTTGAAATTTCAAAAGAGATGGCAGCCTTGAGAAGGTGGCTGTGGGTGCTGTACAAGGTGGCCTGATGCACAGCAGTGTGGGCAGTGCAAGGCAGCTGGGAACAAAAGCGGAAGGAGTTGGTGAATGTCAGGTTTGAGATGCAGAAAAGGGTCAGACAGATGCAGGTTCCAATCAGGCGAGGAACATTCTTGACAGCTGCTGCAGATGATCCTGCAATTAATGAGGACAACTCAGATGTGCATGCCCAGTGTCTGGCTGTAAGGCATGACTCAGGTATGGGTAACACCATGTGTTTCTGCTTATGGGTATGCTCAGGTATGGGTACAGGTTTGGATTTCCATACCCGAGGCAAAACCACACCCATACCCACAGTGTTATGGGTATCATGGTACCGGTCCAACAGTCACATGTTTTATCAAATGACTTTGTTGATCAACATCAACAACAACAACAATGGCTCAACAACAATGACAACTGCTACCAACATGCCCCCCTCATTCTAAATGCGAGTGGGGGGTGTTTTTTCTACTAGGCAACAACAACAACAACTGCTACCAACATGCCCCCCTCATTCTAAATGTGAGTGGGGGGTGTTTTTTCTACTAGGCAACAACAACGACAATGGCCCCCTCTCATCAACAACGGCCCCCTCTAGTCAACAATGGCCCCCTCTCACTCGCAAATGCAAGTCAGGGGTGTTTCTGGGTTCATTTCACTTGGGAGCACTGCCACATCATGACTACCACCCCCTCTCGCTCACAAATGTGTGGCCACCACGTCATGACTACCACCCCATCTTGCTTGCAAACACGAGGTGGAGGTGGTTCTTGGTCTGTTTCTCTCGCAATGGCCACCACATCACCTCCACCACCCCCCCTCGCTCGCAATCGCAAGTTGGGGGTGGTTCCCCATTGTATTTAGATATATTTAGAATTATGATAAATTATTAATGTCATACTCGACCAAAACCCCCCTGTTCCTGGGGTAAAACTGCACCCATAACCATAACAGGTATGGTGTTCATGGGTACAGGTATGGGTACATGAAATTATACCTGGGGGTTACCTGAGTCACGCCCTATCTGGCTGTAGTCTGAGAAGCTCTGTTGTATTTAGTGTTTCAAGGACCAGTCGATAGGACTGAAAATAACCATAGGACCAAACTGGACCAAACCTCAGTCCAGTCTTTTTTTCAATTGTGGTTGCCTATATTTGGCGTCATTCTGGTTGCCAGTTGCCTCATTTTGAAAATTTTTGAAGACTGTTCAAAGACCAGTTGCAATCAGTTGCAACCAGTCTTCTTACAGTATATAAAATATTAATGTGTACTCAAAAAAACAGTCACTACAAGACAATAAATAAATGTAGATACTAATTAATATCTTCTATTTCTAACATTATATAATGAAATGGGACATGCCTGGGAAAAAGTATTCATTTGGTGGGGGATTATATAGCCTGTGGCTGTGCATGGACCTGTTGGTCATGTGCACTGCCAAAAAAACAAAGTGGCACCACTTTGCCAAATGGTTCCCATGACCACCAATGACTCACAATGCCACTTCCCCCACTCTCAGGCTTCTGTCCACCCACCCACAACACAACACTTACTGTGCCTACCTCAACAACTCCACCACAGCTGACAGGACAGACAGGGGGCCCAAATGACATGACACTAGTTGTCATTTGGGCCCAGAGGTATGTTGTTCATTTCTCTTTTTTTGTACTAACCAATTTATCTTATTTTTTAGAATCTTACTTCTTGCCATTACCATACTCTACCAAAGCCCTATGCTGCCACTGCAAGCCTCTGCTCACAGGGTGGTAACAGGTCCATTTCTGGACTACAATGCAACAACAACAGTGACTGACAACAACGCTGCCATGCCATGCCCAACACCACCACCCTGCCTGCAAGCTGCTGCTTGTAGGGGGAGATGGTGGTGCTGATGAGGATGGAAGCATGAACAGGGGACAATGCAAATGAATGACAAATGCAGGGGCAACGAGTCACCAGGATGGCAAACAGCAGGGGACAAAAAATACAAGAATGATGAATGTGGGAATGATGAACACAGGAACAACAAATTTGGGAATGACAAATGCAGGAACAACAAATGCGGGAACAACAAATGCAGGAACAACAAATGGCAGTGACGACTGGTGGGGACAACAACTGGCAGGGATGATGACTGGCAGGGACAACATAGGTGGAGGATGAACAGTGGGGGCAATGAACAGCGGGGACAAGACAACAACAGCAGCCGCCCCACCCTCACTACAAACATGAGACAGTGGGGTGTGTTTTTTTCTTTCTAATTCTCTTTTATTTTCATTCTCTTAGTAACATCCCACCGCTGTGAGCAACTGGTCACAGGGTGTAAATGTAATTAGTTTTATTTACTATATAATAGAATTTATTTACAAAATCAGTGGTATGACCAGTCAAAACTGGTCTTTTTTGGCCAACTGAACCAAATAGAACCAGTTCTATTCGGTTCAGTTGCAGTCCATCAAATGTAGGCAATGGTTTGGACCAGTTGCAGTCCCCGGTTGCCCCTCTTGGTGGTCGAAAAACTGGACCAAACTGGATCTTAAAACACTAGCTGTATTGTTCAAGGTGGTGCAAATCATGAGGGCTAGCACTAGAGATGCTCAAATTTCAGAGTGTTCCCTCATCACAGTACTGCCTGTTTCTTAGCTGTAGCCTCGGCACATCACATGGTTGCTGTAAGGACTGAAGGTAGACCATGTAGGGGGCTTGTATAATGGTTCCAACTGTCTGAACCTTAAGAGCAGTGAGCTGAGTGTTATATTCTATACTTTGAGTACTTGTACTGTAGCTTAGTTTCCTCCCCCAAAATATACTAAGTTCCTTCCTAACATGTTTCGGTCTCCTTGAGTGTTGGAAGCTTCGGCTTTCTTCCGCTATGGGAGACTAGTAATTAGGCAGGCTCCAAACCAGCCTCTCATATTGTTCAAATGAGCATAATCAGAGTAGAAATACAATGTTGAGAAAATTCTATTTTTACCTACCACATCCAAACACTGAACCACAACCCAAATGAACGATAGAGAGGCTGGCAAATCTGCAAGAGAAACCCAACTCTAGGGTCAGAAATAGTCGACCTTGGATCAATATAATCTACATCTTTGCCAGATTTGTTTCTGTATTTTTATTATTTTCCTTTGTTTGAAACTGACAAATCTGCATTTTCATCTCGCACTTGCTATAATGGTCAATGAACACCGATCTTGGACTATCAAAGAGATTTGGGACCTCATGGAGAAAAAGTTGGGGAAGAGACCTTGCTGGTTTCAGATTCAAATTGCACTAGCTATCTACAACAAGAAAGATGTAATCGGAACTGCTGCTACTGGCTCAGGGAAAACATTATCATTCTGGATTGCTCTGTTAATGGTCTTGGATGACAGAGAGGACTTATTGTGACACCTCTCAATATTCTTGGGAAACAAATGATTTGAGACCTTGCAAGCACTGGGATCAACGCTATTGCAGTGAGCAAAGAGAATGCAATGAAACAGACATTTGAGGTATGCGGCATTCAAGCATGTGTGGGTGCACCCTGCATACAACTGAACAGTCTCTAGGATATAGAAAATGGGAAATATGCAGTTGTTGTGATCAATCCAGAGATTCTCATGGGAAATCCCACTGTCGAGGGACTTTGGAGAAAGCCTAAATTTACATCTCACCTTCTGTGCTTCATCTTTGATGAAGGCCACTGCATTAGTCAGTGGGTGTAACAGACACAGCTTTTATTGTTGTTGATGCAGGATTTTTTACTTACATTGTTGATGCTTGTTTGGAACAACGACTTTTACTTACGATGTACTTGACATAGCTACCAATTATACCGGAATCTGCTCTGTTTGGTGCAAAGTAAGTCCTAAGAGTTCCCAGCTAGTAACTAACTGTTACATTTTTTTGAGCTATTCAGATATTTGGGAAGCTATCAGCTTACCTAGAAAGTTATAAAGTTATTTCCTTTTTTTTTTAGACTTTGAACCAATAACACCACGTAGCGATGCGATGTCAACAATGACAAGAAGAATGACTACCGCTACCGCTACACAGCAACACACCATGGAAGGAGGTGCCCAAGAACCTCCTACCCCACAAAAACCACCTTGACAGCCCGAACGAACCGCAGGAGGAGCATTGAGAGTGGGTGAGAGTCTCAGAGTGGACTCTCTAAAGGCACAGGCAACGGGACCGGGACAAAAGACGTGAGCTCAGTCATCAATACCAGTGCCGACCGGATCCGCTATGCAACTAACCAAGCCACAGGGAACCAGTCAACAAATGAGCGACAGGCATACCTCAAGCATGCTGAACCCTTTCCTGCCCAAAACCTGAAAGGAACAGTCACCCTACTTCCCACTGGCTCCAGCATTTGCATCCCTGCATCAAACACCCAAAACTCCAGAGACTCAGGCTGGAAGGCAACATCCTGCTTCAGGACCCCATGTACCCCGCACCCCCGTGTGCGTACGACCAATTGTCAAGACCATTGACCTCAACACAGATGGACATGAACTGACAGATAAAGAGGAAATTGAACCTGAGGACCCCATGGACATATTGAACCGATGCGACGTGGCGATCTGGAATGAGTGCCCTTACACGAACTTTCGTCTTCTCTTGAAGTTCAGAAAGGTAGTGCACAACCAAACCATGGAGGTCCTAACCCTCCTGAAAAAGAAAGTGGACCTGGCCTCAACATTCTACAAGACTATGTACCTGGATATCTTCAAGGCACTTATCGCAAAGCGAATTGCTTCGAAGAAAATGGATATGCTGATGGCAACACCATCATCGATAGATATAGATGGCTATGTGATGCAGGACATGGAGACGCCATCACATCAGCCTAAATGGGAACACAAAGAATATCAGATACCCTGGCAATGGGACATCCATTCAAGTTTCCTGCAGCCAGACCCAGCAGTAGAGGGAGCCGTAGCCCACATCAACGCCCCCCAACAGCCAGGCAAATCCAATGGGGATTATCATCGACATCGTGATGCAGCCACCCGGCTCCACCATGTTACTTTTGACAAGACACCTTCACCCATGACATTCCATCAGCCTGAGCCCATGGAAGAAATGGAATCCACTCGGCCATTAGCAACTGGAGCTTCTGAGGCCTCAGGACCAGTGATTCAGGTACCACGTAACACACAAATCCCCAGGGCCACTGACCTCAAGGATCGGATCATCTATCAATGGCTTAGAAATGAGGACATCAGTGCCTCTGGGAGATTGCTCTATGATGACCAGGGGATAATATTTGATGGGCACCAGCCAATTGATATGCTGGATCTGCATTATGCACATATGGCAATACAAGCCCCAGCACCTGATGACCCAGATAATGGTGATGATGGAGCCAACGACTGAAGCAACGGAGACTACAGACAACCCCCAGATCGGCCGAATGTACCCCGCCACCCCACCCAAGGCTGTGCCCCCCACAGTGCACCTAGAGGTGGTGGAGGTGGTGACGGTGGACCCCCAGATGATGGAGGAGGATACAATCCTGGAGGGGATGATCCAAGTGCTAGCAATTGACAGCCCTTATGCATGGGTTACTCAATGCTGCCGGCCGACCGAGCCAGGTACACACACCTGGTGTATGAGCGGTGAACGATCATCACCACACTCAAATGCACAACCGACTGCTGTGACTGTGCCGAGAGCGCTTATCCTACCGAATCAGACCACCTGAAGGAGCAAAGGTTTGCCGAGCTGAAGCCAGATCCATAGGAGAATACAGTGGATCGCCTAAGTTCTCAGACTTAGAGAACTGGCTCATCAATCTAGTCACGATGCTCCAAGCAATCCAGTATGGTGGGGATGACTGGGATATGGAACACACAATCTGCGTCCCTGAATTCTTGTCAGGCGAGGCCAAGAAATGGTATGCCCGCCATGTGGTTCACGTCAATCGTTCCCAGCTCCACTGGTCATTCAAGGATGTGGTCATAGGGCTGTATGACTGGTTCACGCACCCGACTACGATGCAAGAGGCTCACGAGGCATATGCCAACACCAAATACTCACACCAGCTCGGTATCCAGGGCTTTTATGATACCCTCATAGACCATGCTCAGAACATGTCCATGTACCCAGATGCTTATAATATCATGGATACTTTCCTACGTGGACTACCTAAGGACATGCATACCAAAATGCTTGAGAATGGACTGATGCCAGAGGCAAATACCATTGAGGATTTTGTATCGGAAGGTAAAGCACTGGAATCAGCCATGAAGATGGTCACCCATTATGACCGACACCCATCGAGCACAACGCGAAGTTCAGACACGCCTAAAACACAAAGCCGACATGAGGAAAAAATGAAGAAAGTTGGCATAACTTTCATGAAGAAGTCAGACCTGAATAACTACAGCAGTGGATCGAAGCCCAAGATCTTTGTAAATAACTGCACAAATGCATATACCAAGCCGAGCTTCAAGTCTAAACCACACGGTCACCACCACACAAGTGGGAAACAAGAGCCCTCAGCAGACAGGGCCCAGGAAGCATATCACAAAAAGGACAAGAACACCACAGGCGCTGGCCTGGATGTTATCTGCTTCAATTGTGATGAACAGGGACACTATGCTAGAGACTGCAAGAAGCCCAAACAGAACAAGGAACACGTTCGAGCAGCCCACACTGCTATAGTTGATGAGGAGGAGGCTGACGACACTGGACAAGACCATCAAGCATCAGAACACAGTACTCAACAGGCCAACGGATCCCAAGGCCATCAGAGCAATGATGATGAACTAGTCGAGATCGACATATACAACAACAACGACTGGTATGAACATGAATCTGATTCTGACCCCATGTTTGCGATGCAAGAGGCAGACCAAGTCCCTATGACAAGGCCTCACAAAGATGGATTGGCACAGGATGTAGATAAAACCAGTTTTTGTAAGGTACACTTATGCGTGGACAAAACAGCCCGACCCCAACCAGAATATACACCTGAGGAGAAGGAATGCCTAGCCACGTTTATATCTATTGGCGGATATGAGGCATGGGCATTATGGGATTCAGGAAGTACTACAATGGGTCTTACCCCCATGTTTGCTCAAGTGGCTGACATCCAAGTGTTTCCATTAACCAACCCTCACATGCTACAATTGGGAACCACAGGAAGTCGAGCAACAGTAAATTATGGCACGGATGTTAGGATGGAAGCCCCGGGCATAAGTGACAATACTTATGTAGATATTGCAAACTTTGATCGCTACGATATGATTATCGGGACCCCATTCATGAATAAGAACAAGGTCATACTGGATTTTGGAACTAAGCAAGTCATCGTCAACGGCAAGCCGACACCAGCCATGAAGGTATTATTGGGTGATAACGATGCATGACTATGTCGATATCGAAGCATCAACAAACGAAAAAACTGACTACATGGACGCAAACCAATTATAGAAGAAATACCGGACGATGACAACAAGAAAAATGAAAATACGCTACCAGAAGGAGCCCCAGCGCTCCTTATGAATGATGAAGAGTTTAAGGCTCTTCAACAGGGGGAAAAACAGGACCATAAACCAACAAAACTCAATACAAATAATGAAAAATCTGACAGTATGTCATGCCAACCCATATCATCCAAGGTGAAAGTGGAAGATATGATCACGGACAAAGAGGAAAAGATCCTTGAAGAACAGGATAATGCGATGATGAGTCAGAGTACTCGTTCCTTCTGGGACAGGCTGATCCCTTGACCACAATATGATTGGCCACATGATCCTAGAATGCCAGATGAATGGAATGCCATGGTTGCATCCATGAGAGAATACGATGGAAACCATACAACTCCAAGAGGAGAACAGTACCAACAACCCCTCAAGGACGAGATATCTGAACCCTCAGAATTTATGGATCGACAATCAATCGAGCCCCACCAAATAGACCATGTTAGGAGGCAGACATCTGTACAAATAAAACCATGGAAGGCCAACTCAGAACATGACTTCAAAGCGCTTTGTGTCAGATTTGACAAGCCTAAGAAGCCACCAGACCCAAAAGAGAAGCGACGCGAGGAATCGCACAGATGGAAAGGTAAGTCCAGAGAGTTGGGACTTACCGAAGAAGACTACCCATGACTACATCAACAATGGCATGAAGAATTTGCTGATATCCTAGGGGGAACCCAGGATAGACTACCACCCTGGAGAGAAGTGAACCACAAGATCCATTTTATTGATGATGATAAATGGTACACTTACCACCTGCCAAGGGTACCACATGCCCTGCGCAAACAATTTCATGAGAAGATCAACCATTATATAAATGCAGGATGGTGGGAGCCCCTATCTGTAAGCCAAGCAGCCCCAATGCTTTGCGCAAACAAGAAGGATGGGAAGCTATGAATGGTCATAGATGCATGGCAATGAAACAAGAACACGATAAAAGATGTAACTCCCTTACCTGACCAAGATGTGATTCGCAAAGATGTAGCTCAAGGCAAGATTTGTTTGAAAGTCGACTTATCTGATGCATACAAACAGGTTCGAGTACGAACTGAGGACACAAGTTCATCATCAAAAAAATCTACAGCTTCCAATTCTCCAACAGGTAAGTGCTAAACTGTTTCCATAAGAATATAGTTGAAAAGTATAGTACAGATATCAACTTTTCCACTACACTTATTATAAAGATGGTCTGCCTTCTTGTCATCTGGCTCCACACCAGAGCTGGTTTGAAAGGCCAGTTTGCATTCTGTTGTCCAGTTGAACATCTTGTCCTTTTTTGTCAGTTCATTAAGCGGTCGGCATGGAAGACTGCCACAATTGCAGGGACCTATGTCAGCCTCATCATGCAACAAGGAGACTGCAATGCACTGGCGACATTCCAATGGCTTATGACATCCATATTCAGGGATGTTATAAACAAATTCCTACATGTTTACTTGGATGACATATTCATCTATTCTGACACACCTGAGGAACACGAAATGCACCTTTGTATCGTCTTCGAATGCCTTAGGAACAGTCAACTATATCTCAAGTGGTCAAAGTGTGACTTGTATGCAGAACAGGTTGACTGTCTCGGCCATATAATTGACAAGGATGGTATACATGTGGACACAGACAAGCTTGCTCGTATTTGTGAGTGGTGCATTCCCCAGAACTATAACGACATTCAATGTTTTGTCGGCTTGGTAAACTACCTGGCCAACTTCCTACTGGATATCATGCACTATACCGGACCTCTACTGGCTATGACCCAGAATGGAACCCCCTTCCATTGGCAACCAATTCACCAATGGTGTTTCGACATGATCAAACGGATTTGCTGCAAGACACCAGTCATTGCACCCATTGACCCCAAACACCGAGATGAGCCCATATGGCTGATATGTGACACCTCAAAATCGGGTGTAGGAGCCATGTATGGCCAAGGGCCTACCTGGCAAGAATGCCGCCCAGCAGGATTTATGTCAAAAAAGTTCACCATTGCCCAACATAACTATGCCATGCATGAATTGGAAACTCCTGCCATCCTCGAAGCTTTACTAAAATGGGAAGACAAGCTCATCGGATACCATATACACATCATTACAGATCACAAGGCGCTTGAGTTCTTCAAGACCCAGGCTAACCTCACCAGCCGACAATGGAGATGGACGGATTATCTCTCTCAGTTTGATTTTGACATCACCTACATCAAGGGTGACCTTAACAAAGTGGCCGACTGTCTCTCTCAGTATTATGAAAGTGATACCATGACCGACATTCATCAGACTCACAACTATGTCCAGGCTGACATTCGGATTGACCCCTCAGGAGAAGACTTACCTGCCCAATGCTACCGAGAGGCTACGTCCAAAGTGATTGAATTATGAGCCATCTGTGATACTGAGCTCCAGTGCAGCAAACACCTTCAGGAGCAACAGGAGTCATGCGATCTAGAAGCCAGACCCATGGAAGAGGCTAACCAATGCGTTAACGACAACTTGTCTAAGGGGGCAAGCCCCCCATCTGTATCAGAAAAACTATCAGCGGGATTGAACCCATCGTCGTATGGTGATGACCTCACCCTGGCTGAGGCCCTATTTGAATGAACTTCAAATGCCACGCCAACAACCTGGGGAAGTGAAGAATTTACAAAGCAAATTGGAGCTGGGTACAAAGATGATAAGTTATTTATCCTTATCCTGGATAAACCAAAAGAATACCAGGACTTCATTGTCAAGGACAGCCTCATCTGGCAGAATAATCAACATCACAACAAAGTTGTATGTATCCCATGTGACCGAGCCATCATTACCCAGATCTTGGATCAAGCCCACGCTATACTTGGACATTTTGGAGACCAACGAACAGCAGAATATATTTGATGATGGTACTGGTGGCCCCTCATGGCCAAGGACACCTGCAAATTCTGCTGAACCTGTGAGCCTTGTCAACGCGTGAAAGGGTCCAACACCAAGCCCTTTGGGAAGCTTCACCCCTTACCAGTACCAATCAAGCCATGGGACTCTATCAGAATGGATTTCATAGGACCATTTCCAGAATCGAAAGGCATTAACTACCTCTGGGTGATTATATGCTGGATGACTAGCATGGTCCACTTAGTGCCCATTCACACCAAGATGAAGGCATCCGAATTGTCATGGGTTTACCAACGGGAGATTGTATGATTGCATGGGCTCCCAAGTTCAATTGTGAGCAATAGGGACCCAAAATTCACCTCAAAGTGGTGGCGTGAGCTCCATAAAATTCTAGGAACCAAGTTATTGATGTCTACATCCTACCATCCTCAGACCAATGGACAAACTGAACGCGCCAACTGCAATGTTGGACAAATTTTCTGCACAATCATCCATAACAATCAGAAGGATTGGGTTGACAGGATTGACCTTATGGAGTTTGCAATCAATGCCAGTGTATCTGGAACCACCAAATATGCGCTGTTTGAACTAAATAGTGGGTATATACCTTCTATGATTTGTGAGATCCATTTGGACAACGTCATACCCAAAGGAATAAAAGAGTTTGCCAGACAAGCGCTACAAAACCTCACCGACGCACACAACGCAATTATTGAGGCGCAGGTATTTCAAACCCACCATGCTAATAACCATCGTACTACTGAGCCAAAGATAACCAAAGGGGACTTGGTGTTCTTATCTACAAAGAACCTCAACTTACCGACGGGACGTGCCTGCAAACTCTGCCCAAAATTCATAGGGCTGTACAAGATACTCGAGGCAAATCCCAAGACATCCACATCCACATTGGAACTACCTACAGCATTACAGGCAAGACAGATTGTTCCATCCTTCCACGTGTCACTGTTACAGCCCTACCATGCAAACAATGACACTATGTTCCCCAATAGAGTACAACTGGAACTGTACAACTTTGGAATGCCAGATGATCAGGAATGGTTTGTTGAAGACCTGATAGGACACCGATGGACTGAAGGAAATAACCTCGAATTCGAAGTCCGATGGTCATTGGGCGACACCACCTGGGAGCCAATGAGTTCATGCAAAGAGCTCGCTGCCTTGGACCAATACCTTGAAATCCAAGGTGTACAACGACCATCTCAGCTGGCCAAACACAGAACTTAGATAGCCGAAGAGATAGCCGGACTGTGGGAACATCCTGAAAATTTTTTTCAAACCAAGTTTCTTCCACCCACGTTGACAGCACAACACCCATTCACTTTCAACAAAAACAGATTATATCAAACCCATCAAAATGCAACGTTCATACTCATATGCATCTAGTAATGACAGTCAGGGTAGAGGGATAGGAAGGAGTCAGCAGAGTTCCAGAGTGAACTCTGCAGGGGGAAGGAATCGGTACTCACCAGGATGAGGCCAACACAGACGATCGAGGTCACCCATATACCAGCAAACACAATGGTCGCCCAATGCCATGGAAGTCGATGACATCCCACACAATCGACCCGGAGATTGTCGTGATCAGGCCCCCCCTGAGACCGATGGTATCGTCGATGAACTTGCCAAATGACTGGGAGAGATCGGCATTGATAAAGCCTTTACAGAGTTCTTACAACAAGACATAATGGCTCAGGTGGTCATAGGACAGCTACTCGACAAGATTGATGGCCTTCAGAACGAAGTTGACCAAGCCAAATGGACTGCCATGACCCTGGCATCCCGAATGACAGCTGAATCACGCAAGTGCCCTGTTTCACCTGCTAATTGAAGCCCTGAAAATGAAGACTGCTGACCCTGTAAGGTCCACAGTCAGGAACCACCCGCTGAGGTACGACCCCCCTCGCTGCCGAGGCAGGCAGTGGCCGAGAGTCATCTACAATGACCACCCCCACCCCCGCCATACCAAGGAGACCATTATCATTCATGGCCAATAACACCACCACCCAGATGTAGGAACTCGCCTCCACCACGTCGATGTTCACCACCTAGAGGGAGAACCCCGTCCCTGCCCCCTCAGCGAGAACATACACTATTGAGACCACCCCCTAATACGCTACGGGTCCTTAGTGTCCCTGTCTCTGAGCACTGGCCCTGTCATGATATATATCGACCTGACCGTCCCTCAAAGGGTTCAAACACCCCTGCAGCCAAACAGTCAACCCAACCGCCCTTGTCATCTGGCCCTGCGTCTGCTCCTGCACCCGCACCCACACCCTCTCCCATGCCCACACCTGCATCTGCACCTACATCTGCACCCACTCCTATTACCATCGTGGTCACTATCTCTTCCATGCTGAAACCAACATTGGTGCGACCCAGTGAGCCCATTCATGACACACCACCACTTGGTGAAAATGAGTACTACCAGTCAGATGACCTGGGAAGCTCCAGCGATGATGACAACGAGGAATGCAAGGAAGCCAGAAAAGCAGAGTTTGCTGCATTGTGGGAATGATACACTGCCAGCCAACCTGGCCACATCCCAGAGGGACTGGGCATGGTCATCATCAATGACAAATATGAGCAGGACAACGAGCTCTGGATGATGCTAAGCCGCTACATATTTTATTCAGTCAAGTCTAATCGCATGTATGCTGGCAAGACCGCAGCCCTGGCTAATGACTATGAGAGCCACCTGGACAACCCCTATGTGATGGAGGATGAGCATCACCTGTATTCCTACCTGCCCCAGGGATTTCCCATGAACCCTCATGAGGTTGCGCGAGGAGTACAATTTGTCAATGACTCAAAGGAGCTGGCCATCGACTGTGTGGAGGCCTACCGATTGCTGGCCAAATTCCACCATGTTGCAGGCGGCTTCATGCCTGAACTGCAAGATTTGGCTATGCATGAATCCTGAAGGACGACATCTATGCACACAAAGTAAGATGGCCCCATGCCAACAACCACCAGCTGTGGGAGGACTTCCCCGTTCACCGCGATGAGGACGCATTCATCGGGAACTCCTGAAATTGAACCCAAGGTGCGGGATTACTGCCCGTCATTGGCAAATGAATGCTCGACATCCACACTGTTGCCCAATACATCATGCACCATGGGAGGCTTGGAAGCAGCAATGCCATCCACAGTGTTGCTATGAATTTGGCATTGCAAGCTGACCATCGCAGTGTATTTGGATATTCACTTGGCCATGCCTTGGGTCCTCACCCCCTTTCAGCTCGCTCGGACTTCATGAGGGTGTATGGATGTGTGGCAGCACTTCCTGGTTATTATCGCAAGGCTATTGACATTTGGAATGTATCTTGCCCCAATAAGCCTTTTGTTGAATGCTTGGGTGATGCCCTCACCATCCAACCCTTCGAGAACAAAAAGGTATCCGATCTAACCATGGATGCACTCATTGACCACCTTATCTCACATGGCATTCCCCCTTCATGGCTGGACCATGCATATACCTTTGGACTTCACCACCTTAATCATCATTCCCAGCTCCAAGCAGGGCCCTGTCAGGAGCTGTATTGTCGCACTGATTGCGAGCGCCTTGAACGATTGGACCGCCTCAGGGTTCTGCCGGCCATTCCCCAGTGGGACGGCTGGTGGTGCCCCTCCTATCATAATATTACCTGGATTCAACATCTACTGCACCTAGATAATGAGGGACATGGCAAGTCATGTTTCCAGAACTTCAAATGGCTCCCCGTGGGTGCCCCCACCATATTTCGAGAACTTACTGGACCCACGTTGCAGACCCCCGCCACCTGAACCTGGCCACGATCCCCCTTAGTACTGTGGAGTGGCCCCTCTGCCCCTCCTGTTGTCCCTACTGGCATGTAACATGCTCAGTATTCATACTCAGCAATTTTGTATGGCTAGGAGGTAGATTCCCAGGAGGTAAGCTCAAATGGGGGTGTGTAATGGACACAGCTTTTATTGTTGTTGATGCAGGACCTTTTACTTACATTGTTGATGCTTGTTTGGAACAATGACTTTTACTTACAACGTACTCGACATAGCTACCAATTATACTGGAATCTGCTCTGTTTGGTGCAAAGTAAGTCCTAAGAGTTCCCAGCTAGTAACTAACCGTTACAGTGGGGAGCCTTTCGGAACGAGTATCTCCTCTTAGGAAACCTCTGTTACCTCATCCCAGAAACCATCCCATTCTACATAGCTTCTGCTACACTGCCACTTGAGGTACTGCTTGATATTATGAAGATTCTGCACCTTCGCGCACGAGAAATGGAGCACATCACCTACTCTAATGATCAACCAAACATCCACCTTGTTGTCCAAGAAATCAAGTATTCTGTTAGTTCATATGCCAACCTCACTTTTCTCATACCAGATAACTTCAAACAAGGTGATGATCCACCAGACAAATTTCTTGTCTTCTTCGACGACATAAAAGAGGCAGAGGCGGCAGTCAGATATCTGCACAGTCAGCTTCCCCCACCATTATGGGAGAAAATAAAATGGTTTCACTCGACAATGACATCCTGGTATCATGAAGAAGAGTTTGACATGTTCAAGACAAGTGAACTATGGGGTCTCTGTGTAACCGATGCATTTGGGATGGTGAGTTCTTTCAGAAAGGGTTATGCAAGTAACTCATACCTGGCAGGGTCTGGACCTCCCTGGTGTAGAAGTTGTCATCCAGTGGAAATTGAAGTGTACTATGTGCACTCTTTGACAGCAAATTGGTCGAGCAGCGTGCAGGGACAGAGAGGAAGGGATTACAGTTGTTTTGGTGGAGAAGACAGACTTTGACATACACCGGCAGAAGGAGGCTACAAAAGAAAAAAGACACCAAGGGGCAAAGCAAAAGGCAGCAACACAGTTAGGACCACCAGCTAAATGCCACACACTTGTTGATAGAGATATGAACATCAAGCAAGGCAACGGTGACCATGAAGGGAGTGAGGACGAGAGTGAGGAAGAAGCCAATGGAATGGATGGCCAAACAGATCATGCCAGAGACACAGTGCCATGGCCTTGCATAGCAGAAGATGTAGAGGTTCAATGAGGGCGGTATACTACCATGCAGACAGGGATCCAACTGAGAACAAAGGGCAAGTGGCATAGCCTTGAAAGGGGTAGCGTGATTGATGATTTTGTGAATGCCAAGAGCCGAGGCCTTCCATGTCGACAGGAGCCTATGATGGTGTACTTTGGCAATGATAAGATAAGCAGCACCGCCAGTATGAGTGTTTGGCTGTTTTGTTAATCTGTTCTCACAATCTTTATTCAGCACTCGAGTTTCATCTGCTCTGCGATAACACCAGTCCTGCTGGTTGCATGTGCTGTAAACCAAAAAGTACTCGTCTTTGCTGTGACCTCTGCAATCCTCATGATTTTGACAATATAATGATCAGTACCTCTCTCAAACCAGCCCGTGCTTCTGCCAAGTCAAGTGTGAAACCATATCAAATGCTCCCTAGTGATCACAACCTCCAATGTGCAATCCTAGACTGGCAGCAGCAGAAAATGATATTTAGGTTCGGGCCAATTCTGTTATGAAAGTATGGCACAAAATATCTCCTTGCCAACGCTCTCATTCAATGCATCCTAGATTGCACCCATGTTTCAAAACTCACATTGGTTGAGAGTTTGGAGAGAGAGAGACAAACTGGGTGGGTTCAAAGGAGCATGGCCCATTGCTTCTGGATGTAATTTGTGCACATACACCAGCTAACCTAATGCCTTCAACTTCTGGCTTGCCATTGCAAGGGAATCCTTTGAGCGGTGTTGCGATACTGAAGAAGTGGCAGTGCAGGAAATGCAAGCAGGAGGGACACATTGGTGCATCATTTTACATTCATACTTCAAAGTTACCTTACTAAAATACTTACCTGCTTAGCATCAAACCGTCTCTGCCCCATAAATATAGCTGCCACACAAGCACATACATAATTGTCTCATCCTCTCTCATTATGACAGTACTCCTGCACCAACTTCTGCATTCTCACACTCCTCGTAAATTGTGCTGGAGTTTCTCATATGTTGAGATCACCATCATCTTCTACCTCCCCCTCAATGTCTACCGATAGCTTGTCCTCCTCCTTTCCACTACCTCTTGGTCCAACTACAGTTGAAAATATTTGCATACCCTTTCCGATGATATCGAGAATGATATATGATGCATTTCGTCCATCAACATGAGTGTTTGCATGGTTTTGTGTCATGTAATCGTCAAGTTGCTTGAAAGTTTTTTTGAGCTGAGCTGGCGAGTGTCAGATAGTCCTGTGTTCCAGGGCAAACATCTGCTCAAATTCAATACAAGTGTTCTTGAATACTTCAATCAAGGGAGACTGCTTCAAGATTCTCGCTTTCGTATGATTGGAATATTCCCCTCCATAGATTCACTATGGATTTTCAAGGACTGCCTGTGCCTGTGAGAGACATCTACTCACCTTCAGATACAGATTATTATGCTCAACAAGCCAGTCGATTGCCTGAAACTTTCCTGCTTTACCAGTTGGATTGTACAACATGCTTAGATGGACAGCTCTTCTGTAATTTGTAAGCATTTTGACATCTGGAAGAAAAGTCACCGATGCTCACTTCAAGCAGTCAGGATAGACAAAGTGTACATTGTGAAGGTGCTTGACCATATGCTTTGCATGCTTGTGCTTACCACAACCTCAGAAAATGAATGCCCATGGCAGAAAGCAATCCTCAACACGACCAATATCCCCGCAGTTCAATGCATGTGATATCTCCTCGTAGAGAAGGAAGTACTGTTGCCATAGCATCATATTTTTGCCCTCGGTGTCACAAATGTGCTGTGGTTTGTCATACTGTGAGAGATCAGCCTGTGCTACACGCCCAATGCTCATTCAGTTGGCCATATCTTCCAGCTGGATCCAAGTAGGTTTGGTTATAGCAAAGTCTTTGAGCAATTGAATAGGGCCTGCACTAGCTGAGTAGTTTCTGACTGCCTCATCATGCCAACAACCCAGCCATGAGACAATCCCGACATGCTGAATGACCTTGTGTATGTGATGAAAGCCAGGCTTGCTTGTTATCTTGCATGTCTCCTTTAGCCACAGCTTGCTTACATGCTTTATTAAAGAGTTAGGATCATTACAGGCTTCTGGTGGCTTGATGAATATTCACCATATTGCATTGGTGCAGGCCATCTTAACATGAAACTGACCCATAACATATATGACAAATTGCTGGCAATGCCAGGGGGTGGCTTCTGCAGATCAAGATTCCTGAAGACTTTCTATGTGCTGCCCAACACCAAGATCACTGTGTTCCAAAACAACATGGTTGCCAATGTCTTTTGCACATGTCTCGTTATCTTTTGGATCTCCAATGCTGGTTTGCCTAAATGTCTCATCTTGCACATCACCATTTGCTGCTGGTGTAGCTGGATTGATGTCCATCATTCACAGAGGTACTTGTAGTGTTTTCTTCAATGGTAACTGCTCAATGACTTCTGGTGCCTTTAGCTGTCATGAGAAGGTACAAAAATATTCAGGGCCATATTCAACCAGGTCCCTCAAGAACATGCATGCATTAAAGTGATCTCGTCGAAGCAGACTGGATGGATAGTCTGCCTCAGGGTGTATGTCAAGAAGGTCATCAATTTCTGCTGGTGGTGCCATGTCACTATGTCAAGCTTTAATGTTTAAGCGGGAGCATTTCCACAATGCTTTGGAATAGTTAAGGTCCTCAAGTGTGACTGTTTCATCCATTGGGAGCATGGTGGCCAAGGTAAGATGAATCAATGTGGCAGTTTCCTGTTCAATTGTTGGAACAGCATGCTTAAGGTCGATGTCAAGGTTGTCATAAGCATAAGATGTGAGGAGAGTCTGTCCAAGCTTCTGTATCTCAGTTTGTGATTCCTTTGATAGGCTGTTGACCATCTCATTTATCACAGTAGTTGAGATAGATAATCCCATGTGTGCAAGAAGCTCTTGAATGGTTTCTGGGGCATTGCAGGATTCCAGGAACATTCCTACAGCACTTTGCAAAGTGTTGCAGCACTGATTCAAGCTATGCATCATTACACTCATGCAGACAACCTTTTTCTGCAAATGATTATGGTAAGAGTACAACAACTTGAATGTGATTATCTCTACTCACAATTGTCATCAATGCCTCCCATTGTTTTATGACCTCATCCGCATTGTAGTCTTCATCATGTTCCTCCTCAACCATCAGGTCATCTTGGTCTCTCCAGTACTCTGCTTCACTGTCATCACTGTCTGTCATCACAACATCTCCATCATGATTTCCCTAGTGTTTAAAAGTCCAGTTCACACAACTGCAAAAAACCGCAAACCAAACTGAACCTAACCGGCGGTCCAGTTTTTTTATCAGTTCAGTTGCCCTAAATCTTACTGATAGTTGGTTGCAGTCTTTGGTATTGAATATATATATAAAACTGATATAAACCAGTTGCAGTCGGTTGCAACCAGTTTAATTACATGTACTATATACTTAACTATATCTATTGTACAAAGTAATATAATAACTAATAATAGTGCCCGAGATTATGAAAAGCACGGGTTTATATACCTCAGGTGCGCACAGACCACTTGGTCATGTTTGCACACCCAAATGGGAAAGTGGTGCCACTTGCGGATACCACTTCCACGACCAGCAACATCAATGAACAACCACAACGACCCCCCAGCATCACCACCGCACCTGCAAGCCACTGCTCATAGGGCAAGTTGGAGTTGCTGACAATGACAATGGACACTGAGACTGAATGCAGGTATGTTTTTCTTTGCATCTGTTCAATAACTAACTTTTTCTTTTTCTTTTTTAGGTTCTTTGCTTTTACAACGACAACATACAACTATCGACCCCCAATGGCTACCACCCTGACATGGCACCTCCACCCAGCCTGCGAGCCACTGCTTGCAGAGGGAGATGGGGGTGCTACCAGACAATGACCGGGAACAACGACAACAACAACGGTAATGGGAACACCAACACAACACCACCAACACCAATGCCCGTCCATTGCCAATGCTGGCATCACCAACAACAACAATGGCAACGGGAACACCAACACAATGCCACCAATACCAATGCCCATCCCCAATGCCCATCCCCAACAACAACAACAACAACAACAATGTGGCACTGCTGCCACGTCACCACCAGCCAACACGGCGTGGCACCACCGCTGCCTGATCACCACCACACGACGGGGCCGAATGACACCAATGTCACTTGCAGGCAGTGATGACAGATGACAACGATAAGGCTGGGTGGGGGCGATGGCAGGTGGTGAAGCTCGATGATGGTGAGCAATGTTTTCTTTTTCCCCTCATTTTTGTGCTCATGACCACCCCCTCCCTTCCTTTGCACATCTTGCAAGGTAGGGGGATTTATTTTAGTTCTTTTTGTTTTGTTTATTATCCACACAGCTCCCCTGCCCCTACCTCTGAGAGGGGCTTTATTTTAATTTAGAATAGTTTTCTTATGTAGATTATGTATATAATGTCAGTTTAGACTGACATGAGTCGGTCAACGACCAGTTGTGGCACAAACCGGCCATAACCAGTTGTTAAACCTGGACTGGACTGCAACAAACTGGTTATATGTGGTCCAGTCATGTACCTTTCAAATGTAGTCGGACTGGTTGCGGTCTCAGTTCATTCCAAATTTGGAAAAAAACTGGACCTAACCAGACTTTAAAACACTAGATTTGCCATGTTTCTGGGGCATGTGGTTTTCTTCTCTTGACATTGTTTTCTATGGTACTCTCGGAAGACATTTGCACCTGAATCCGCTGCCAAAAGTACACCAAGGAGCTCCCAAAGGTATGGTGCTGTTACTTTGATCCGTTCCGCTAGCCCAAGTATGTCAAAGTCCTTCAAGCTCTGCGCTGTGCAATTTCTGGCATTAAATTGTAAGCCTGCTTTGTCTCCGACAAGAGTATGGATTTGATCTGCATATATCCTCATTGTCGTTTGGTGCGCCCAGTGAATGACATCTGCAGAAATACCAGGATTCTGTGCTAAACTCTCAAGAATCTTATCTGTCTTCCGATGGATATCATGCACAGTGTCATGGTCTATGTAATCTGCACTGCCCCGTAAAGTAATAATCAAATCTGCTGGTGATGAGGCATAGGAATCCAACTTCGCGAGGATTTTATCCAGCTGGAGCTTTGAAAGAGGCATGTTGTGAAGATCCTCAAAGCGTTCGAGGCTCCGAGTCGAGCATAGTACTGATTATCGTTTGATAAGATTCTTGCCAAACAAATAAAAATACAGAAACAAATCTGGCGAAGATGTAGATTATATTGATCCAAGGTCGACTATTTCTGACCCTAGAGTTGGGTTTCTCTTGCAGATTTGCCAGCCTCTCTATCCGTTCGTTTGGGTTGCGGTTTGGTGTTCGGATGTGGTAGGTAAAAATAGAATTTTCTCAACCCTGTATTTCTACTCTGATTACGCCCATTCGAACAATACGAGAGGCTGGTTTGGAGCCTGGTAATTAGGCAACTTTTTTTCTCTGTGTTACACATTACGGTTGCTACCATACAATCGGTTACAGTAGTTAGTAACATAATTTAACATGAGTCTGTAGTCCTAAAATTTTTCTACTATTTTTTATGATTTTTCCATGATTTTTCGAGTCCATTTTTGGCATACCTCTCGTAACCGCGTAACCCATAATGCATAACCCCTCACTAGTCATACCTGGGCTGACCACGTGCACCGAGGTGGTATGGGTTATGAGGCCTTGAGGGGTTCAACTGAATTTTGGAACCTATTTTTAGCACCATCCTCAAACCCTAAACTCCCTTACGTCCCATAGCCTGAAGTGTTCACGGAAGGGGATGGGTTAAGAGGGAGTCGATTGTAGCGCTCACTGCCACGCGAGAAAGAAAACCAACCAACAAATTCCACCCCAACGCGACCCTTGACTACTCACATCAACAATGCCGTCATCACATACCTCCGAAGATCAGCTGCTTGCCTCAGCTTGCCTCGATCCCATCAAATGAAAGCTGTCCACTTGCAAGAGCCATTGCACTTGTCCCCCTGCTGACGTAAATACTTTTTTAAAACCCTAACCCGTATTAAGTCGTATGAAACGGGCTCGCGAGCTTTGGCTGAGTTGATAATGTAATTCTGCATCAGTAAATTGGTGTTGGTATCTACCGGTACAGACTTCTGTACCATCACTCGGCTAACTCGCTTAGCTACGATCCATTTCTCTGATGTGGGTTGGTTGACATTTCTTAAGTTAAGTAATACTCACGAGATCATCTGGGAGTTACTGATAAATCAGGAGGCGAGCATACAAATATTTAGCGTGTGTGGCTGTTGAGTAGCGTGCGCCGTGGAGTCACTATTCATTCGAGCGTGATCATGACCGCGTCACGAAATATATTTCCGACAAATTCCGAATTTTTGCCAAAGGTCAAAAACACGCAAGAAACGCCTAGAAACGCGTCCGCAGAGCTTGGCAGTGGAATAAAAATACGGTAGTAATATTCTGAAACATCCTCGTGGTGATAAATATCATAAGTACATCATCTAAATTTTAACATAAATCTGTCTGTTGAAAATGTCTCCGGACCTTTCCGAATGGTACATCAGATCCACTGCCGAGCGCGTGGAGTGCTTTTTAAATACTTAGCACAATGCTTCTGAACCTTACGCTTTAACCTTAAACCTGATAAAGTCGTTAGTGCGATGACCCACGAGGAAGACTCAATCTGTCTGGTTCGATCCCATCAAACGAAGGCAGGAAGCAGCGGGAAATTGCTGTCACCCCCATTCACCACGCCTGTATGGATATATACACATCGGAATTAATCTCCTTTTCACAAATTCGTGTTCGAATCGCATTTATCTAGATTCTAAGCGAGAGTCTTTCTCCGAAGTACATAAGGCGCTGGCCTTCGAGGTGATATCCGAACCCCTTTACGCGTTAGGAGGTCGTTCCAAGTTGCTATCGTCCGGTCCGCTCTTGTGATAGCAGCCAGATTCGACCCAAAACAAAGTTCGACCTGACTACTGAAGGGCTTGGGCATATATATGATTAGAGCACTTCAGCAAACCGGTCAAACCTACAATGTTTTTCGCTCGTTCCTGAGCGAGTTTCGGTCAAAGTAGTGCAACCGAATTGAGTAAGTTGCTGAGCTCACATGAGTAAGGTATTATCAACATGTCGATAAAGTCAATACAACCCCCCCAAACCACGTACAAAAACATAAAACTAGCTGGTATGACTTATGGTATATATATGATAGCTGAGAAATTCCTTAAAAACACGAAGACGACCTACGCGGCGTGGTCACGTGTGTTGCCAAATCCTTTGTGGAGTGGAGTAGAGTGGAGTCGCAAGCTCCAAAATCATGCTTGGCGTTTTAAAATCGGTCGTTCGGTTCCACTTTGAATGGGATTGCTGAAGTGCTGAAGTGCTCTATTCTTTCTCCTGCTAGTCGATATAATGGTTATTAATAGGCTTCATCCGTTTGATTGATGATTCTGATGTACGTGCAAGCATTTCGAGTTTGGATTGTATTGCTTTTTTTGCAGAGGTCATGGGCACTGTCAGACATACTTACAGCATCAGTTACCGTTCTCCGCGTGCGAATGGTGTCTCTGGCATGGGAGACTACCATATATGCCCTTGGAATTATCACATCATGATGCTTCGAGTTTCACTGATATTCACATAGTCGATGCCAGGGTAAACTCCATACATATATCCTCGTGTGTGCAGACACCACCCCAGATTTTTACACGACTTAAACTCTTTCTCTGACTGACCAGCAACTGGACGAGATGGCGCACGACCATGGCTCTCCCGTTCTCAGTCGCGGGGCGACCAATGCCGCAGGTGTGCACCATGATGAAGGTCTCCGTCTGCAAGACCACATCTATAAGGAACGTCACATGAAAATCATCTGTATCGGCGCGGGAGCGTCTGGGCTTCTGTTGGCATACAAACTCCAACGTTCTTTCCAAAATTTCAGCCTTGTTTTATATGACAAGAATGACCAAATAGCTGGAACCTGGTACGAGAACAAATATCCTGGGCAAGCAGTTATTCGCGTGAACTATAGACTACGACACTAACGAAAGTCACCGTAGATGCGCCTGTGACATCCCAGCACATACGTATACGTGGAGTTTTGAACCCAACCCTGATTGGTCCCAGGTGTATGCTGGTTCCGATGAAATTTGGAACTACTTTGATGCGTTCGCAACCAAGTACGATTTGCACAAGTACTGTAAAATGAACCATATGGTTTCGGGAGCAAGGTGGAACGAATCGACCGGCGGCTGGGATGTCGAGATTACTGACTTGGACACTGGTTCCATCCTCCACGACCAGTGCGACATTCTTATTAATGCAATAGGCACATTAAATGCCTGGAAGTGGCCAGCGATATCTGGATTACACGATTTCAAAGGAGTCCTCTTGCACACGGCCAATTACGATAGGGCCACCGATCTGACGGGTAAGCACGTCGGTATAATTGGCAATGGGTGCGTCTTTCAGGAGTTCCTTCATCGCCGCTGGTTTAGAGTTTTGCGCAGCGCTTCTGGCATTCAAATACTTCCAGCCATTCATCCAGTGGTTTCGAAAATCACAACTTTCGTTCGCGGGGCAACCTGGGTTGCTCCTGTTCAAGGGTTCGAGCAACGCCTGTACAGCGAGGAAGAGCGTGAAGAGTTCAAAACGAAACCTGAAGTTCTTTTACAATATAGAAAGTTGCAGGAGAAGAGGATAAACACCCTTTTTCCGGTCTTCAAAACGGATACGGAAGTCCAGTCTCTCACACGCAGCGCCATGCATGCGCAGATGAGAGATAAGTTGCGCAATGACGATTTGGAAGCGAAATTAATCCCACAATTTGGAGTGGGTTGCCGGAGATTGACACCCGGAGTGAATTACCTCGAGACTCTGGGAGCCGACAATGTTGAAGTCGTCTACGGTGAGATTGAAAGAATCACAGAGAGGGGATGCTTAGGCGCCAATGGGAAGGAATATCCTCTGGATGTTCTTATATGCGCCACTGGGTTCGATACCTCGCACAAACCTCGCTTCCCTCTAATCGGCACCGATGGAAAATCCTTGGCAGACGCGTGGGCTGATGAAGCAACAAGTTATCTCGGATTAGCAGTCCCGGAGTTTCCCAACTACTTCACCATAATCGGTCCTAATAGTCCAATCGGAACCGGACCTGTTTTATGTGGCATCGGTGGGCTCCTCATGATCAACTTTCCACAAAAGCTCTTATGATCATTTGCATCTACAGAAGCACAAATTGACTATATGCTCAAGATAGCCAACCGGTGGCAGACAGAAAACATCCACAGCTTCTCGCCCAAGATGGAAGCAGTTGAAGATTTTATTGCCCATAAAGACCAGTTCATGAAGAATACAGTATGGGAACAGGATTGTCGGTCGTGGTACAAAAACAACAGTTCTGGTAAAGTCGACGCTTTATGGCCTGGAAGTTCTTTGCATTACATGGAAGCAATCTCGGAAGTACGATATGACGACTGGAACATCGCCTATTCTGGCAATCGGTTTGCCTTTTTGGGCAATGGCTTTTCACAGACTGAATCCGACGACACAGCTGACTGGGCATATTACATTCGTACCCATGACGACAGTCCGTATCTGAGCAGAGGCAAACAGATGAAAATTGTGAACAAGTCAGGAACTGACCACAGGCGTAAGGACTCGTCAGCCGCGGCGATGCCACAGCCTTTCTAGAATGACTAGAAAGATCATCGAAGAACTATGCTCCTCTTCCTATTCCACCTGGTGCTCTTCGGACTTACGGTCTCTCTATGGACTTTCTATTTAAAGACTTTTGGATACGCAGCTCAGCCTCGTTTTACTCGGTTACATAGTAATGCCAGTGGATTCAAGAGCTTCAAGTTTCGTCGTTTGTAATCTTTGTCAGGGGGTACTACTAACTTCAGTACGATTCAGCTATTCAGCTATTCGGCTCTGGCTTTCCGAATAAATATCTTCATCGCGATCAAAGTCATATGTGTAACACCGAAATATTGGAAGAGAGAATGGTAGACCCTGAAGTTGCCCTGGAGGCGAAAAATTACATTCAAATTGAAGTTGTTGACTTTGTTCGAGTCTATTGTGAATAAAAATGCTTACTATTCACATACGTGGCTGCCAGTACTGCCTCTATTAAAGTTTTCACATAGGTAAGCTACACTGAACCAAATATGTTCTATTGAATGTACACATTGTATCGAGTGATACAGATTCAGTGGATGCTGTCAAACACTCTATATATATGTACCTACTATAGTGACCAATGAGTGCACCATTAGATAGCTTGCTGTACCATACAGTAGATGTGGATTGAGCATGTAAGTTGTGTAGACATCAAAGGGCTTCCGGAATTAAAATGCCGTGACCGGACGTCGGTTAGTTAGTCCGGCCGCAGGCCACAAAAAAAGTTTTTGGACACCTCCAGAACACCTCAAAACATGGATTTGAGGCATTTCAAGCCTCATGTATCATATACATAATACCAGTCATAAGTATATACAGGGTAATTCCAGTAGTAGAGCTTGCACCCGAAAACTGATGTTGAATGCTCTGGCCAAGCTCTGGCCACTTCATACTACAGTACCGGGGCCACTGGTAACAATGGAGTCCAACGTCGAGAATCTAAACTGCACAATAGGGGAGATCGACACCAAAACCACCGGGCAGTCTTAGTCTATGCGGAAGCGATCAAGGGGTCACATGATACAACTCGGAAATACCCGGAGTCATACTGATGGTGTCCGAAAATAGTCCAACACTCCCCCTCGAACGAAGTATGAGGACGAAAGAATATAATAAATGAGTTTACTTACCCCCCCTCAATGAATGACTTGGCTCCCCCTTAATTGGAGCAATGTAAGGAGGAATGAATGATGGTGTGCATTGATGCGCTGTAAATGTCGGTGAACTTCGAACATTTCCCAAAAAGAAAGTTTTGTTGGTTTGCTGTACTGCTGATGGGCATATGATTGGTTCTGTGCATGTGTCCTAGGGTTTTTGACATCAAGTTGCAGTTTATCTAGTCTTGCTGGACTTTCTTGATCATCCCCACTTGACGTTTCAGTCCCCAGGCTCAGTTTATTGTTGTGATTGTAAGGGGACTAGGGGGACTCGGGGGGGTGCCCTGTGTGTTTCTCCTATTTTTTTTACGTTTGTCCTATATTTTTCCTCACTTCATTTCCTTCTATTCTTCATTTTCCATGATTTTTCCTTATTTTATTACTAATTTTCCCTTCTATCACATTTGTGCATGTTGACAGTTTTATATTTAGAGGCAGAGCACCCCTTCTGACATCTACCCCTTGGTATGATGTCATTCAGCGGCCTTGATCGGCTGCCTATCTCCGCCTTTTCTATTTTTAGATTACTATTTGATTTTTGCAGTCTTCAAATATACTGGGCATTGGCAAAGGGGTCCTCAGAGTTTTCTCTTCAGATTTCCCTTTCCTAGAGGCTGAGGTTGCCCTTATAGTAGAAAACTCTCTCCTAAGGCCCGAAATCACGAACATGCTGCCCAAGATAGGCAGGTACAGAGTGGATGAAGGTTCCCAAAGCTCCACAGACTGCCTACACACTGTTCCCAACAGTCCCAGCTTTAGTGTGCCACCATTTTTGCCAAATGCACTGATGTTGCTCAACCCAGAAACCCAAACAAAACCCACTAAAAGGCTTCGGATGGTATAACACAGGTTAGAGGAAGGATGGGAGGCCCTCTAGATGTCACCTGTCAGACCGACCATCAAATAGTTATAAAAGGACTGCTTGTCGAAGCAATTTGTCGCTAAAAGAATGTGTTTTGTAGAATTTCAGAGAATTTTGTGGCTAGATTGATGAATTCACAGTGTGCAAATATGTTCAGACACAAGATTGGGGGACTAGATGAGTAGTAGAAGCAAAGCAAAGGCGAATCGAGGGAAACGAGAGTGAAAATAGTGTAATGTGGGGGTTTTTGAGGATTTTTGAGGATTTTTGAGGAAGTTTAGTGTAAAACACCAAACTTCGGACTGAATAAGACTAAACTGAACTCTCAAATCACTGTGATCTGGGAGGAAGATGACAACTTTCTTTTTTTCTTTGTATCTAGTACATCTTTTTATATAAAATAAAGAAACTACCTAAAAAGGCTAGAGAACATGAGGCAAACATGTGGAAAACTGGAGGCAAAAGACAATAGAAGTATATCAGAACAATAAAGCGAGACTAGAAAGGGTGAATATAACACATGATGAAGAAATAATAAGAAAGAATAGCTAAAAGCAGACTGTCCTTGTTATAAATTGCATAAAACATTGGAAACTGCTTCGAGCAGATTGTATGCATGCACATGCAGTCAAAATGTGTTCGATATACTCAAGATAGTGTCCAGCATGCATCCAAAGATTGTTCAAATAGGAAATACTGTGTCCAAAGATGTTTTTTGAGGTTCGAGGTTTTTCAAAGATTTTCAAAGTTTCTTCAGACTTCATTCGTGGCCCGAAATCAGTTCAATATTGCTCAAAACTGGTTTGGAACTCATCGACAATGTTCCAAGTGTATATTCTGAGCTGTACAAAGGTTGGGGGAATTGTATTACAGTGGCTGAGGGCATGTGAAGAATTTCAAAGCATTGTTCGAGGCATTGCAAAGAATTTCAAAGCATTTTCATGACCTTGTAGAGGTTCGTAGAACTTCGGAGGGGTTCGTATGGGTTTGTAGAGCTTTGTAGAGGTCTGTAGAGACTCATATAGCTTTGACAATGATCATAGATGTGTTTTCCGAGCTTGAATGACAAGGTGGACCTATCAGTGCCCCCTAGCGACATGGATGCATCAGAGCACCTTGACACACTTGAAAGTGCTACCGGAATATGCATGCAAGTCAATTCACTTAAATCCATGATCAAAAACTTTGTCAGAACCCTTCGGACTAGCTCCATGACCAATATTCCCCCCATTGTGACTCCAAGTGTGCCCAACAATGATGCGCCACCTAATGCACCCACTAAGGAGTGTGCCCAGATTGAACCGTCTCCCCCTGCCAAATTTAAGGGTGCATGTGTGCAGGGGCATGCATTCCTTAATTCCTGTGAGTTGTACATCAGTCTCCAGTCACATCAATTCATTGACGAGGCTGCAAAAATTTATTGGGCCTTCACATACATGAAATCTGAATGTGCCTATCTCTATGTGGACCGTATTCTGCGCCAAACTAAAGAGCTCAGTTCTCTACCTTTCTCCACTTGGGGTGACTTTCAGGCAGAGTTTGTATGCCACTTTTGTCCCCTCAATGAGCACCACCGAGCAGTGACATGGCTAGAGTCATGATCTTACCATCAGGCATGTCAATCCATGGACGACTATATTGATGAGTTTAAGGATTTGGTGGACATGGCAGGATATGGGAGTGGGATACCAGTTGTGGTGAAGTTCCAATGGGGCCTCAATCAAGAAATTCAGGACCAGATTGCAGAGATGTTGGAAGGGTGCCCAGTGGATGATGATATCTATGCTTGGTATGAAGCTGCTTCACTCTGTGATGAGAACCAACTCACAAATGTGGTGTTTAATGCTGCATTCCATGCTCCAACTACCACTCATGCACCCTACACCTTCAATTGAACCCTTCCTCACCATAACCACATTCCTGTCCATTAGACTCCTGCACCCACCATCAATGTCCCGGTACCAGTGGATGTTGATGTGGCCTGCAGCCATGCATGTGGTAGGAAGCCAGAGCTTCCAACACTCAGGGAGAACAAGACATGTTAGGAACTTAGTATATTCAGAGGGAAGAACTAAGATACAGTACAAGTATTCAAAGTATAGACTATATACTACTAGAATAACATGTGATAAACTGGGTTGCATGTGATATTGTTGTGATGATGTAAGAGGAACTCTTACACTCTCTCATACTCCAAAAAAATGACTGGGGGGGGGCTTGAATCAACAAGTCACAGGCACACTTTACATGTTGGTGAAAATATTGAGTTGCCTGGTAGTGGACTGATGATGACAGTGGGTGATGATGGTGCATCAAGGACAGGGGGCATTGACGAGGACAGTGGGCATTGATGAGGACAGTGGGTATTGATGAGGACAGTGGGCATTAATGAGGACAGTGGGCATTGACGAGGACAGTGGGTGTTGACGAGGATGGTGGGCATTGATGAGGATGGTGGGCATTGACGAGGATGGTGGGCATTGATGAGGATGGTGGGTGTTGACAAGGATGGTGGGCATTGTCCAGATGGTGTTGGCCATTGTTCTAGAGGTGCGAGGTGCGAGGTGCAGGCTGCCTCGCGGATCTCGTGGCAGCAGTGCTGAGTTCAGGGTGTGGAAAGAGGGGCTGGGGATTGAGCTGGATGGTGTAGGACATGGTACTCACATCCTATGAGCTCCAGATGGCTGGTACTCAACATTTTCCATGGGTGGTGTGCCCCTGTCTTCCTACATGTCTGTTGTGTACCGCCTGTCTTCAGGCCTGAGAGATCCCATGGATACATGCTAGGGGTAGTTGGCATGGATGCCACATCTTCTGCCCAGCCAAAATGCGGGGTACAGCACCAATTGTGATGGTACCAGGCTCGGAGGTGGTAAATCAGGGGATGGGGACTGTAAAACGGGGGCTGTGGAAGTTGCAGATGGGTTGGTGGACAGTCAAAACGTGTAGGCATAGGTCTCAGGCACAGTGGTACAGGGCTCGATGGGGGCCTGACAAGAGACAGGGGCCATAAAACAGTGGGGGTGGCAGTTCAGATGCACCCGCAGCTGTGAAAAGCATGGGAGGTGGCGAAATGGCTCATCCATGGCGGAGTTGAGGTGAGCTGGGGCGGGTCAGCAGTGAACAGGGGGTGTGGGGTGAGTGGGGAGCTTCCACAGGTGCTGGTGGCATCGTTGGTGATGTGGTGGCTGTATGAGATGTGGATGGCAGTGAGACGGCTCATATTGGGGGGTTCTGGGGAAAGCAGGGTGGTTGGGATGCATTTGGGGGCCGTTCTGGTGGGTCTGGGTGTGTATCCTCTCATTTTTGGGCTGTAGTCTGTGGTCCCAAGTGGTGCAGAGCAGGGATCCCATAGGGCATGACTCGGGTAACCCCTGGGTATAATTTCATGTACCCATGCCCATGAACACTGTACCCGTTACGGTTACGGGTGCAGTTTTACCATGGGTATGGGGGGGTTTTGGTCGAAACCCACGGGTACCCCATGGGTTTCAACGAGTATGACATTAATAATTTATTATAATTCTAAATATATCTAAATACAATGGGGAACCACCCCCAACTCGCGATTGCAAGCGAGGGGGTGGTGGAGGTGATGTGGTGGCCATTGCGAGAGAAACAGACCAAGAACCACCCCCACCTCGTGTTTGCAAGCGAGATGGGGTGGTAGTCATGATGTTGTTGGTAGCAGTTGTCGTTGTTGTTGCCTAGTAGAAAAAACACCCCCCACTCGCATTTAGAATGAGGGGGGCATGTTGGTAGTAGTTGTCATTGTTGTTGCCTAGTAGAAAAAACACCCCCCACTCACATTTAGAACAAGGGGGGTGTGTTGTCATTGCCTAGTAGAAAAAACACCCCCCACTCACATTTAGAACAAGGGGGGCATGTTGGTAGCAGTTGTTGTTGTTGTTGAGCCATTGTTGTTGTTGTTGATGTTGATCAACAAAGTCATTTGATAAAACATGTGACCGTTGGACCAGTACCATGATACCTGTAACACCATGGGTACGGGTATGGTTTTGCCTCGAGCATACCCGTAAGCAGAAACACACAGTGTTACCCATACCTGAGTTATGCCTTAGGAACCCGTGAGTTGTCAATAGAAGTGTCAATGATGACCTGCCAGTGCATTGGGCAAAACAGGGTGCAGGACAAGCACAGGGGGGTGATTGGGAATGAGCAGGGGTGTGGGGGGAGAGATGGGGACGTAGGCGGCAAGCGGGGTGTGTCCCCAGGTGCAGACAGAGTCATCAGCGGCATGGTGGTGGTGTGAGACATGGGTGGAAGGGAGAGTCACAAGGCGGCGCATTTACATGGGGCCTGGAGCGAGCCGGGTGCTTGGGACACATTCTGGGGGGGTTCTGGGTGAGTCAGATAGTGTGTGCTGTCTTTTGGAGTATTGGTCCATGGTCCTGAGTGGGGCTAGAGCAGTGGGTTGTGTAAGGGGGCTAGGGGGGTGCCCTGTGTGTTTCTCCTATTTTTTACATTCGTTCTATATTTTTCCTCACTTCATTTCCTTCTATTCTTCATTTTCTATGATTTTTCCGGATTTTATTACTAATTTTTCCTTTCTATCATGTTTGTGCATGTTGACAGTTTTATATTTAGAGGCAAAGCACCCCTTCCGACATCTACCCCTTGGTATGATGTCATTCGGTGGCCTTGATCTGCCTATCTCCACCTTTTCTATTTTTAGGTTATTATTTGATTTTTGTTGTCTTCACATATACTGGGCATCGGCAAAGGGATCCTTAGAGTTTTCTCTTCGGATTTCCCTTTGCTAGGTGCATCCCCAATCCCTGTACTATGTAGTATAATTTCAACTTTGGATTTCCCTTTGCTAGAGGCTGAGGTTGCCCTTATAGGTTGAGTCGTCATCGTTGATGATGTGGTGACCCAGTTGCCTTGATGTGGGAGGCATCATGGTGAGCTCATACTGCATGGCATGGGTCTGGGGAGTGAGCAGGGCAGGGGCCAGGGTGTGGCCTAGGGGTTTCCAGAGCCATTGTTGACAATGACATGGCAGCGCTGGTGGACATGTGAGGCGTCAAGGTGGGTTTGTGGTGCATAACTGGGGTTAAGCAGGGGAAATGGGGTGCTGTGGGAGGTGAACAGGGAGCAAGGGGTGTAGATGGCATCATCGCAGATGCTGGAGGGGCATACCAGGTGGGTTCTGGTGAAATGGCTCACCTCTGGGGAGTTTGGGGTGAGCAGGCTGAAATTAGGAATAGTATCGTTGTGGCATGGGCTAGGAGAAGAAACCAGCATTGAATGATGCCATGCGACACCAAATGAGTTGAGGGGGAAAATCCAGAGTTGATGGGAGAGGCACCGAGAGTCAGTCAAGAGGAGGGGGAGAGCAAGTGAGTAGTGGGTATAGTCCAGCGTTGTCAAGGTCCATTGTTGGTGAGAAAAAATTCAGTCGCTTTTGGAAGTCTCAGGGCCAGTTTGACTTTGGAAAAAGAACACGTTGTGGGAGATTAGAGAGTGTGGATAGTAAGTTTGTAACAAAAAAAAGTGGAAGGAAGCCGGAACTTCCAACACTCAGGGAGAACAAGACATGTGTATATTCAGAGGGAAGAACTAAGATACAGTACAAGTATTTGAAGTATAGACTATATACTACTAGAATAACATGTGATAAACTGGGTTGCATGTGATATTTTTGTGATGATGTAAGAGGAACTCTTACAGTGTGTAGGTTGGATCTCTGCTACTGCTGTGGGGAAACTGGGCACAGGGCCAGAGTGTGTCCCCATCATCAGGATGTCAACATACTCACCCCCAAGGGGCAAGATGAACTCCTCCAGGACCTGTTGGCACTTGTAGATGTCAAGGAAGTGAAGGATCAGGTTACAGAGGATATCAAGTCAGAAGTTGTAGAGGAGCAGGATTTTTCTATTTGCAGCGAGTGAATCATACGCCCTCGCTGCCTGTCCATAACCACTTTTTGTCAGTTGAATCCCTGGAGAATGAATCTATTTCCATAACTGTTCCCTTCTCTGACCCTTCGAAGTTGGCTAAAGATGTACCTGCTCTTCCCATTTCTCCTTCTGCTCCATGCCCCAAAATTAAATTATGGGAGCACAAACTACCATGCAAATATATTGTTGCATCCACTCCCTCTACACATTCCTTGAACCTAGCAATTGAACTACAGACTACCAACACTGGACAAATACTCGGTGTCTCTGCACTCCTGGATTCTGGTGTGACTGATCTTTTCATTGATGCCCATCTTGCACAACAACATCACCTGAATACTCGCTCACTCTCGCATATGATACCTATTTATAATGTAGATGGGTCCCCAAACAAAGCTGGTGCCATCCAAGAGGTTGTAGACCTGGTCCTCCATTACAAAGATTATAGTGAGTGTGCCCTTTTTGCTGTCACCTAATTAGGAAAGCAGAAGGTGATTTTGGGCTATCCGTGGCTTTGAGACCATAACCCAGAGGTCAACTGGCATACCGGGGAGGTTACAATGAGCTGGTGTCCATCCCGCTGGTGCACTTGTTTCACAGAAGCCAGTCAAGAACGTTGTGGACAGAGGGCATCAATACAACATACTCAGAAGTGTCGTGCTGGACCTCTGCCTATACCTGAAGTGGAGTTAGAAGGGGTTCCTGATCTGATGCTGGACTTGGATGATGATTAGGGATCTGCACAGGTTGGGTGTACCCATACGGGTTACGGGTATGGGTACATGTGGGTATGGGTACGGGTTGCAATAGTCCTACCCATGTCTAGATTGTTTTTATCACAACTCACTCAATTCTTGACCATTTTGCTTGATTTTTGGTGTGTTTTGTACCTAAGACCTGCGGGTTTATGGGTACAACCTGTCACGGGTATGGGTATGGGTACAGCACAAAATACCTGGGGGTTACCTGTGCAGATCCCTAATGATGATGAGGAAGAGCCAGAGGAAGTGGAGGAAGGTGATCAGATCTTCTACACTGTATTTCGTTCATCGCACGAGGTGTGTGCTACATTAAACATATCCCAACACCTCGCTGAGGCCTTCCACAAAAACAATGCTGCTAAATCCTCTACTGATTCCTTGCTTCCTCATCTCCATGAGTTCGGGAACGTGTTTTCCAAGGAATCATTCGACTCTCCCCACGTGCAAGCCATGGGATCATGCGATCAAACTCACCCCTGGTGCAACCCCTTCATCCTGCAAGGTCTATCCTCTCTCTCCTAAAGAACAGGGACAGCTTGACAAGTTCATCAACAAGCACCTGGCCTCTGGATGTATTCAACCATCGAAGTCACCCATGGCCTCTCCCTCTTTCTTTGTCAAGAAGAAGGATGGCTCACTTTGACCAGTTCAAGACTACAGAAGGCTCAACGACATCACAGTCAAAAATTGCTACCCATTACCTCTCATCTCCAAACTTGTGAACCAGCTCTGTGGAGCCCGATACTTCACCAAGCTTGACATCTGTTGGGGTTACAAGAATGTGAGGATAAAGGAGGGAGATGAGTGGAAGGCAGCCTTTCGCACCAACCATGGTCTTTTTGAACTGCTCATCATGCTCTTTGGCCTTACTAATAGTCCTGCCACCTTTCAGACCATGATGAACAACATCTTCCACGACCCCATCCTCGAAGGCATTGTTTGTATCTATCTCAATGACATCCTCATCTTCACTCACACAGTTGAAGAGCACCATCACATCACATGCCTCATCCTAGAACAACTTTGACGGTACAAGCTCTACCTTCATCAGGACAAGTGGGAGTTTGAGAAGACCAAGATTGAGTACCTCAGCCTGATTATCTTAGAGGGTCAGGTGGAGATGGATCCTATCAAGGTGAACAGGGTCATGGCTTGGCCAATGCCCATGAACAAGAAAGAGGTGCAGTCTTTCCTGGGCTTCATCAATTTCTATCGGCCTTTGATCAAGGATTTATCACATCATGCATGACCACTGTTTGACTAGACAGGAAAGGAGGCATGGAGGTGGGATAATGCACAACAGGAGGCATTTGAAAAGCTTAAGGAGATGGTCACTTCTGCTCCCATTCTTACCTTTGCTGACAATTTGTGCCCTTTTCATGTAGAAGCCAACAGTTCTGACTTTGTGATGGGCACTGTGTTGTCTCAGCTGTCTCTGGAGGACCAGAAGTGGCATCCTGTTGTGTTCTACTCCAAAAGCCTTAGTGCTGTAGAGCAAAACTACAACATCCATGACAAGGAGATGTTGGCAATAATGTGTGCACTTGAGGAGTGGTGACACTTCCTTGAGGGTGCCCAACACAAGGTGGAAATTTGGATGGATCACAAGAATCTTGAGTACTTTATGATGGCCAAGAAATTGAACCGTCGTCAAGCTTGTTGGTCCCTGTATCTATCCAGATTCAACTTCTCCTTGCACCACTGTCCAGGTTGCAGCATGGGGAAGACCAATGCCCTCTCCCGATGTGCAGACCATGGGGATGGCAGCGATGACAATCAAAACATTGTGTTGTTGCAGCCAGACCTGTTCACCATTTGGGCACTGGAAGGCATTGCACCCCATGGCGAGGAGCAGGACATCCTAAGCAACATTCATCACACAAACTGTAGCAGTTTACATGAGGATGTTGTTGCCTGAGCTGTTCAAGAACTGAGGAAGGGATCCACCCTTTCCTTGCATGCAGCAGAGTGGGCCGAAAGGAGGACTTGTTGTATTTCAGGGATTGCATCTACATCCCCAATGACCCAGACCTTTGCTGGCACATCATATCCCAACACCATGACTCACAGATTGCCAGTCATCCTGGACACTGGAAGACCTTTGAGCTCACCTCATGGAATTATTGGTGGCCACAAATGTCATGACTCATTGGTCAGTATTGTCATACTTGTGACCTTTGCTTATGCACCAAGATTCCTCATTGCAAACCAATTGGTGAGCTACACCCTCTCCCTGTTCCCAAGAGTTGTTGGGATGTTGTCAGTGTCGACTTTGTGGTGGAGTTGCCAGAGTTGAATGGGTTTGATGTGGTGATGTGCACAGTTGATTCAGTGGGAAAATGTGCTCACTTCATTCCCACTCACACCACTGTCAGTGCCCTGGGTGCCACCCAACTCTATCTCCACCATGTGTGGAAATTACATGGACTTCCTGGTGCTTTCCTCTCTTACCATGGCCCTCAGTTTGTGGCAGAGTTTGCTCGCGAGCTGTGCCAACTTCTGGGGATCAAACTCCTTGCTTTGACTGCCTATCACCCACAAACCGGCAGCCAGACTGAGCGAGTCAACCAGGAACTGGAGCAGTACATCTGCATCTTCATCAATGAGTGCCAGGACAATTGGGATGATATTCTCCCCTTGGCTGAGTTTGGATACAACAATCATGTCCATGCTTCCACTCAACAGACCCCTTTCCTCTTAGACACTGGACGACATCCACGCATGGGATTCGAACCTTGCCAAACTCCCTCACACATTGAGACAGTGAATGAGTTCACAGAATGCATGCGGGGTAGCTTGAAGGAGGCAAAGGCAGCCTTAGTGAAGGCAAAGGACAACATGGTGCATTTTTACAACCAACACCATTCTCCAACCCCTCAGTACAAGGTTGGTGATTGAGTTTACCTTGACTCCAGTGACATCTCCACTACACATCCACCCAAGACACTCACTCATCGCTTTCTGGGACCTTTCCCCATTGTCAACTGTGTTGGAATGCATGCCTATCATCTATGCATTCCAGCCTCCATGTTCAGACTACACCCAGTCTTCCATGTCATCAAACTCCTTCCAGCTCCCCCAGATCCATTCCCAGGACACCATTCATGTCCACCACTGCCACCTACAGTGATCGAGGGAGAGCCCCAGTACAAAGTCAAGTCAATCTTGGACAGCCAGTTGCACCGAGGAAAACTCCAGTATTTGGTGCATGGGAAGGGTTATGGGTATGAGGAGAACTCATGGGTCGAAGAGTCCAGTGTGAATGCCCCTCAGTTAGTCAAGGAATTCCATCAACAGCACACTGCTGCATAGGGTAAAGCATGGGTGCAGGTCAACCTGCAGTATATAGGCAGCAGGTTTGACAGGTATGGGTACGGTTGCTGAAATTCCATACCTGTAGCACACTGTACCCGTTTTGGTGGTGTCACGGTTATTAATGGGTATTTAGGTCACTGGCCAAGGAAGATGCCGGACATCGATTGACAAGCCGCATTTCATCACAAATGATGAAGAAATTGTCGTTTGTAAGTTTTCTTTACTTTCTTATTTCACAGCTCACTGTTTGTTAGGTCCTTGACTACTACACCAGCAAAGCAAATGAAATGGGCCCAAACAATGTTTATCATCATTTGGGGCCCAGGTAAGTTTCTCTTTCTTTGTTCATATCCAGTTTTTATTCAACTAACTTTATTCTCATTATTTATAGGTGTGCATACTAGGAAATGACTGAGGATTGACCATAAGTTACTTTCTTATTTTCATAACTAACTGTTTATTAGGTTCTAAACTACCTGCCCACATGGCAAAATAACATAAAGCAAACAAAACAGGGCCCAAATGATGATCAATGTTGTTTGGGCCCCAGGTATGTTTTTCTTTTGTTTTCTTTATTCAACTGACTTTATTTTCATTATTTACAGGTTTTAACTGACATACAATGACACAACGACAAATGACACAACGATGCAATGCCCGGCTGCACTGCCCCCATATGCCATGCTACAGGCCCAAACAACAACATGACTACCCAATCAACACACCCACACCTGCTGACCTGCCTACCAGCAATGACAAATCACGAGCATCTGCTTGCAGGGCAGAAGTGAGGAGCAATGATGAGGGAAGGGCAGGCCACCAGGACACCACCACAGACCAGTACCCACCACCACTGCTGTGAGCAACTGGTCGTGGGGTGGATGGGGGGGTGCTAACAGATGGGGACACCAGGGGATGTGACACAGGGCCGACAATGGGTACAACGACATGGACATGAAGGGAACAATGGGAAGCAGGAGCAAAGGGGGGAATGAACCAGAGGTGGAATGAACAAATGACCACAGCAGCACCTGCTTGGTGGAGGAAACAGGGAGGGGAAGAACGTGAGGGAGTTTTTTTGTTTCTATCATTTTTGTGACCCCTCCCTTGCATTGTGCAAGGGAGGTTAGTTAGCTCAATAAAAAATTGTGTTATTCTTGCATTGTTCAAATGCAAAAAAAAATATTGTCTGTAAGCTTAGGTATTGTATACAGGGTGTAGTCAAGTTCATGGGGTTATACAATGCAAATGCTCTATGTATCATAATTTAGCACATCAAATATGACAGTCAAAACCATGGTACATATACACGGTGTCGCACCTGCGGTGTTTCATGACAGACCATGGTAAAAACCTGTCACTGTGGTTGTGGTGTTAGAATGGGTGCGGTGTTTGCAGGTGCAGGTGCAGTGTGTGAAAAGTTACCCATGGTGTGACCCATGCTACACCCTACTGCTGCACTGCATTGCATTCAAGTCACTGACTTTGGTCATATGCAATTTCAAATGCATTGGGGCAGTGCATCTTAGAGAGGGGGTGATGTAAGGGGACTAGGGGGGACTTGGGGGGGTGCCCTGTGTGTTTCTCCTATTTTTTACATTTGTCCTATATTTTTCCTCACTTCATTTCCTTCTATTCTTCATTTTCTATGATTTTTCCTTATTTTATTACTAATTTTCCCTTCTATCACATTTGTGCATGTTGACAGTTTTATATTTAGAGGCAGTGCACCCCTTCTGACATCTCCCCCTTGGTATGATGTCATTCAGCAGCCTTGATCTGCCTATCTCTGCCTTTTCTAATTATTTTGATTTTTGCAGTCTTCACATATACTGGGCATTGGCAAAGGGGTCCTCAGAGTTTACTCTTCAGATTTCCCTTTGCTAGAGGCTGAGGTTGCCCTTATAGTGATGGACTTCCCAAGTTTGTGCCTTCCTCCCAATGTTTTGGTGGTGCAGTCAGTTGTACCAATGGGTACATGTCAGCATAGTCAGCAGTCATCTCATGTCTCATCCACCTGTCCTCACATACTCTGCACCCTTCCTTGCTTCTCCTTCCTAGCCTTCACTTCTTTTCCTTCCTTCTTTCTCCTTCTTTTTTTCTCCTCCTCTCTCAACAATAGCTGGGGTTACTATCCCTTACTCTCCCCCTCTAGCTAGATGTCACACACTTAAGTGTCTCCCAATTAGACTTTCCCCCCCTTTGTTCCTAGTGTTGACATGTGGATTGAACCCATTATATAATATATTCATGTTTAGCATGTCATGATTTGTTGTGTTAGGGAATGGGGGGGTGGGCTTGAAAATATGTTGTCGCATTCATCAGATTTGTTCCATCTCCCTCTTGCATCACAGCTTTTTGAACCTTTTTACATCCCCATTCTATGTTAGCTGGCCCTGTTGGGCTCATTCCATTTGGAGTTCTGGTGGACATGGGTGATGTGGTGGTATTCATGGCTTCATGGATGGGTTCATAGGTCCTTTCATCAACTTCCTATCTCCCTTTACACCTCCATTCAGCTCTTATCCCTCTGCCAATCATTTGCTGATATTGCACTGGGGCTTTTTGTCTGTTTTGGGTGTTTCGCAGGTCTTGGTAAGTTTTGTTGATGACGTGGCATCAAGCTTGCTAATGGATTTGGGAGATGCAGCCGTGCAGTCTCTACCAATTCATTTGCTTTGTCAGAGGCTCAGGCCATGTGCATGACACAGTCCTTTGGCATGTTTTTCATCTGGTAGAGTTTTGGTGTGGTGTGAGGTGGTAGTTATCAGGTGGCTCATTGTAAGTTGCCTAGAGTGAGACTTTATGGAGTAAATAGAGCAGAGTATGAATGATAATAAAGCTAGATTTGTTGCCAGAGAATAGAGAGCTTATAGAGTGCCTGTAAGTGCCAGGACTTTGGCTCAATGGGTCATTGTTGCCTTAGTGACCAGGTTTCTCCTTGTGTGGCAGTGCACAGTCCCAGTACAGATTTAGAACTGTACAGCTGTGGTTAACAGGAGCCATCCATGATGTGTTTGTGTTGTTGAATTTGAGTGTGGGACCACAAGAGATGAACAACGATATTTGTGTTTGTATTGAGCTCGTAACAAACATGTAAAGAGTTATGAATAAATGAACTACCATAGATGTAACTACTCAGAAATACCCAGAGTCATACTGATGGTGTCCAAAAATAGTCCAACAGGTTTTCAAAGGCCTCTGAGCTTTTTCGAGAGGCATATCCACACCTGCACTGAGCTCTGCTCATCGTATCTCACTCTGATCATGATTCATTGTGCCATTTGTGGCTTGGTGCTAGAGTTCTAGTGGAAAAAGGCTATGATCACCATGATGACCCCAAGAATTTTGGAGCTTGCTATGCACTTGTTAAGAAGGAGCAAGCTTTTACTAAGCTTAAGTTACACAGTGAGGCTGACTGGTTATGAGTTTTTGATGCCTGGGCTGCTGGGACGTCTTACTTCTTTCATCACAGAGAAAATGGACTTCAAGTGTATCAATCATTCATCTCAGACCTTTTCTGAGCTGCACCAAACAATGTCCAGGTTGCAATTGAATTTGATGTTGGGGTGCACAACAAGTATGCATGTAAACCTTCTCATCTGGATGACAAAGCTGAGCTCAATGTTCTGCTCCTTGCTCAAATGTTCTGAGGTCCTTTAACCTCTGCATTGTCTTGTTCATTGAATAAACATACTGCTCTCTTACCTTCCTCTGGACAAGCAAAGTGAGCTGATGTTCCATGTCACAACTGGAGTTTTGGCACCTGCAAAATGGATCCTTGCCCTTACAAGTGTAAGCATGGGATCTGCTGTGTTTGCAGTGAAGGACATTGAGCCAAAGACAAAGAGCAATGTTTCATGTCCTTGAAATCTCGCTCATGAACAGGAGAAGGCCCTGAATCAAGACAAGGTTGCATCATTTATTGAGAATGGGCCAAGGACATTTACTACTTCCATTCCCTCATTAAAATACAATTCTCATCACTTTCTTGACCCTGCTCATTTTTGGCGAGGGTTTGTCTGGTCTGATAGTTCAAATAATATATTAAGTCTTCAGGAAATGCAATCAAAGTGGACACTCCTTTCAATGTTGACAAACTAGAATTACTCCTTTCTAACCACCCAACCAACTGTTTGTTTGTTGAGTCATGAAAGGGTTTCATGAAGGATTTTGGCCATTGGATGAGGGAGAATGGAAGATCAAGGTCAAGAAGTCACAAAAAACTATCCTGCAGATGAACTAGATCAAGAACAAATCCGAGCTCTCAAAGATAGAGAGATCAACGCAGGAAGGTGGTCAGACCCACTGCCAGAGCCATCTCTCCTCCCTGGAATAAAAGTGGCACCCATGTTTGTTGTCTGACAGCATGAAAAACCTCATGTAGTTACTGATCACTCTGGTTCAGGGATCAATGATGGCATTCCTCAAGCTGAGGCTAAAGTCAAGTATGATGACATGCAATTGTTTGGGCAGACACTCCATGATGCTCATGAAGTGAACCCTGGAAGGTGCATCATCACCTTCAAGTTGGATGTTTCCACCACTTTCCTGAATCTGCCAGCTCACCCTATTTTTCAATTGGGTCAAGTTGTCAATATTGAAGGCAAACTGTATGTTGTGCACCACTTAGCATTTGGCAACAGAACATCCCCTCAAATCTGGTGTGCAGTTTCTGGGTTACTGTGCTGGCTTGCCATCCAAAAATTCAACATCCATGGACTCCATGTTTATATTGATGATTTCTTCAGGTGGGACTTTGCCATAGTGTTTCAAGGTCTGGTCTTTTGCTGTTTTGCTGTATCTCAGCAATGACTGGATAAAATCATTTCATCAAAGACAGGACCCCCTATTATTTTCACTTCTCTATCCATGATTAAATTCAGTGATTATATTGACAATCATTGACCAGAATCCTTATGACCCCCCGGTCTTTGGCCAGATCTATCTGCTCAAATATTTTTATGATTTTATCTTATTGTTTGAGGTAGTAGGAGGCAGTCTAAATTTTAAAAAACTGCAACCCAACTGGATCTTGAAACACTACTTTGCCAACCATTTGGTAGGGTTTCAGGGCAAAAAGAGACCTCCACAACAGGTTCAGCTGCTGATTCTGTGGGAACACATCTCTTGCCCTTTTGAAGACAAGAAGCAAGATCATGGTGAGCTTCTTAATATCATTGGATTCTGGGTTGATGCAAATTGAGGGAGCATCTCCTTGCCTCCATCCTCTGTATCCGATTTGATCTCTAAGATTGATGGCTTCCTAGCTTCACCCAGTCAAAACCCTACCCTGTGTGAGTGGCAATGTCCAGCAGGACACCTCAACTGGCTACTGAATGTACTTTCTTGGGGTCACCCTGCAATAAGGGCAACCTTAGAGGCCACTTAATTAATGGACTAGCAAAGGGAAATCTGAAGTTAGAATTATAGTACATATTACAGGGATTGGAGGCACACATAGCAAAGGGAAATCCAAAGAGAAAACTCTAAGGACCCCTTTGCCAATGCCCAGTATATGTGAAGACTGCAAAGATCAAATAATAACCGAAAAATAGAAAAGGTGGAGATAGGCAGATCAAGGCCACCAAATGACATCATAGCAAGGTGTAGATGTCAGAAAGGGTAGTCCACCTCTAAATATAAAACTGTCAACATGCACAAATGTGATAGAAATGGAAATTAGTAATAAAATAAGGAAAAATCATAGAAAATGAAGAATAGGAGGAAATGAAGTGAGGAAAAATATAGGACAAATGTAAAAAAAATAGGAGAAACACATGGGGCACCCCCTAGTCCCCTTACAACACCCCCTCCCTAAGATGCATCTCCCGATGCATTTGAAATTGCATACAACCAAAGTCAGTGACTTGAATGCAACGCAGTGCAGCAGTGTGCCATCGGTGGAATTCCTTGACTAACCGAGGGGTGTTCACATCAGACTCCTCAACCCATGAGTTCTCCTCATACCCATAACCCTTCCAGTGCACCAAATGCTGGAGTTTTCCTTGATGCAACCAGCTGTCCAAGATTGACTCGACTTTGTACTGGGGTTCTCCCTCGATCACTGTAGGTGGTGGTGGTGGATGTGAATGGCGTCCTGGGAATGGATCTGGGGGAGCTGGAAGGAGTTTGATGACATGGAAGACTGGGTGGAGTCTGGACATGGAGGCTGGGAGGCGCAGACAATAGGCATGCATTCCAACACACTTGACAATGGGGAAAGGTCCCAGGAAGTGATGGGCGAGTTTCTTGGATGGATGTGTCACTGGAGTCAAGATATACTTGATCACCAACCTTGTGCTGAGGGGCCGGAGAATGGTGTTGATTGTAAAAGTGCACCATGTTGTCCTTTGCCTTTGCTAAGGCTGCCTTTGCCTCCTCCAAGCTATCCCTCATGTGTTCTGTGAACTCATTCACCATCTCGATGTGTGAGGGAGTTTGGCAAGGTTCGAGTCCCATGCATGGATGCCATCCAGTGTCTAAGAGGAAAGAGGTTTGTTGAGTGGAAGCATGGATGTGGTTGTTGTACCCAAACTTGGCCAAGGGGAGAGATTGTCCCAATTGTCCTGGCACTCATTGACAAAGATGCGGATGTACTGCTCCAGTTCCTGGTTGACTCACTCAGTCTGGCTGTTAGTTTGCAGGTGATAGGTGGTCAAAGCAAGGAGTTTGATCCCCAGAAGTCGGCTTGTGAGTGAACTCTGCCATGAACTGAGGATTATGGTCAGAAAGGAAGACACCAGGAAGTCCATGTAATTTCCACACATGGTGGAGATAGAGTTGGGCAGCACCCAGGGTGCTGACAGTGGTGTGAGTGGGAATAAAGTGAGCACGTTTCCCACTGAATCAACTGTGCACATCACCACATCAAACCCATTCAACTCTGGCAACTCCACCACAAAGTTGACACTGACAACATCCCAACAACTCTTGGGAACAGGAAGAGGGTGTAGCTCACCAATGGGTTTGTGACAAGGAATCTTGGTGTGTAAGCAAAAGTCACAAGCATGACAATACTGACCAATGAGCCATGACATTTGTGGCCACCAATAATTCTGTGAGGTGAGCTCCAAGGTCTTCCAGCATCCAGGATGACTGGCAATCTGTGAGTCATGGTGTTGGGATATGATGTGCCAGCAAAGGTCTGGGTCATTGGGGACATAGATGTGATCCCTGAAATACAACAAGTCCTCCTTTTCAGCCCACTCTGCTGCATGCAAGGAAATAGTGGATCCCTTCCTCAGTTCTTTAACAGCTTAACAACACCCTCTTGTAAACTGCTATAGTTTGCACGACAAATGTTGCATAGGATGTCCCACTCCCCACCCTGGGGTGCGATGCCTTCCAGTGCCCAAATGGTGAACAGGTATGGCTGCAACAACACAATGTTTTGATTGTCATCGCTGCCATCCCTCCCCATGGTCTGCATGTCAGGAGAGGGCATCAGTCTTTCCCATGCTGTGACCCGGATGGTGGTGCAAGGAGAAGTTGAATCTGGATAGATACAGGGACCAACAAGCTTGATGACAATTCAATTTCTTGGCTGTCATAAAGTACTCGAGATTCTTGTGATCCATCCAAATTTCCACCTTGTGTTGGGCACTCTCAAGGAAGTGTTGCCATTCCTCAAGCATGTGCATTATCGCCAACATCTCCTTGTCATGGATGTTGTAGTTTTGCTCTACAGCACTAAGGCTTTTGGAGTAGAATGCAACAGGATGCCACTTCTGGTCCTCCGGAGACTGCTGAGACAACACGGTGCCCATTGCAAAGTCAGAACTGTCAGCTTCTACACAAAAAGGGCATGAATCATCAGCAAGGGTAAGAATGGGAGCAGAAGTGACCATCTCCTTAAGCTCTTTGAACACCTCCTGTTGTGCATTATCCCACCTCTATGCCTCCTTTCCTGTCAAGTCAAACAGTGGTCATGCATGATGTGAGAACTCCTTGATAAAACACTGATAGAAATTGATGAAGCCCAGGAAAGACTGCACCTCTTTTTTTGTTTGTGGGTGTTGGCCAAGCTGTGACCCCATTCACCTTGATAGTATCCATCTCCACCTGACCCTCTGAGATAATCAGGCCAAGGTACTCAATCTTGGTCTTCTCAAACTCACACTTGTCCTGATGAAGGTAGGGTTTGTACTGTCAAAGTCATTCCAGGATGAGGTGCATGATGCGACAGTGCTCTTCAACCATGTAAGTGAAGATGAGGATGTCATCAAGATAGATACAAACAATGCCTTTGATGAAGTGAGCCATCCTTCTTGACAAAGCAAAAGAGAGAGGCCATGGGTGACTTCAATGGTTCAATATGTTCAGAGGCCAGGTGCTTGTTGATGAACTGGTCAAGCTGTCACTGTTCTTCCGGAGAGAGAGGATAGACCTTGCAGGAGGAAGGGGTTGCACTGGGGGTAAGTTCGATCACGTGATCCCATGGCTTGCACACAGGGAGAGAGTCAAACAATTCCTTGGAGAACACATCCCCAAACTCATGGAGATGAGGAAGCAAGGATTCAGTAGAGGATTTAGCAGCATTGTTTTTGTAGAAGGCCTCAGAGAGGCATTGGGATATGTTCAATGTAGCACACCTCATGTAATGGACAAATCACAGTGTAGAAGATCTGATCACCTTCCTCCTTCCTCTGGCTCCTCCTCATCATCATCTGAGTCCAGCATCAGATCAGGAACCCCCTCTAACTCCACCTCAGGCCTAGGCAGGGGTCAAGCATGACACTTCCAAGTGCGTCATACTGAGGCCCTTTGTCCATGCCATTCTTGTCTGGCTTCCATGAAACAAGTGCAACAGCAGGATGGACACTGGCTCATTGTAACCTCCCCGGTGATGATACTTGACCAGGAAACCCAAACAAAACCCACAATAAGGCCTCAAATGGTATAACACTAGTTAGAGGAAGGTTGCAAGGTGGTGCTAAATATCACTGCTGTTACCCAAGGTTAGGAAAATGACTTTAGAGAGGGTCCGATGAAGTTCGATGAGGTCCAAGAGTGTATGAAGCGCTGTGATGATGTTTGAGGAAAGTTTGAAGAGGTTTGAAGAAGTTCGAGGGGCTTATAGAGGATGAGAGCAATTTTGACAATGGCTGAGGATAGACTATAGGGATGTAGAAAGGCTTTTGAGAGGGGATAGACAATAGACAATTGTTTCGAGAAGCTAGTATGAAGAGTTTGATGTGAAGTTCAGCGTAAAACACTGAACTTCGAGACTAAGTCAAGAGGCTTGGACTCAAGAGAATGGCTCTTAAATCAGACGATTCATGTCAGAGGACGATCTATTCTGTGGTTCTAAGTAGCTAGTACAAGGCTATATATGTTTGGGAGAGGTGGTACCTAAAAGGAAATAGAACATGAGGAATACACAAGGCAAGATATAAAACAATAAAGAACTTTGCAAATCATAAAATAAATGAAAGATGATAAGAAGGGAAACATATAGTCATGATTTATTGTGGGTACCTGTCCTATTGATCCAATATATCATCAAGATGTCAAAGCGCCACAATCGCATCCTAGAATCCTGTTGTCGTGTCTCCTCATGTCTGGTGGTGCTCGATATGCGACACACTAACTCATACAAGGTGTGCTGCATGTATCTGAAGGGCGGTGCGATAGGTATATGGTGGCCAAAGACATTTGAGGTGCTGCAAAGACATTCGAACTTGCTCGAAGTGTTGCGAATTTGTTCAAAGTCATTCAAAATTGTTCAAAGTAGTTCAAAGTAGTTTCAGAGTGGTCTCACGGGGTTTGTAGGGGTTTGTAGGGGTTTGTAGGGGTTGGGAGCGTGTGTGTTGATGTGTTGATGCATTTGGAGACATTTTTTTTTCCAGAGCTTAGAGTGCATGGTGGACCTATCATCCTCCCCCTTACTGAAATCCTGACTGTCCCAGTCAGCCAATCGGAGTCACGTGCGAACTGCCTGATTGTGTTGAAATTGTAAACAAAACTCAAAAAACTTCTCGTTCTTCTTTGTCACCTCCTAAACCTTCGACACTATTTCTCTTCATGTCTCTTCTCTCCGAACTCAACACCGAGGTCCTCGAATACACAAAAGCGATGCCCGATTGTGGTGTCACTGAAGATGTTGACTTCGAAGTGTGGGGGAAATGTTTTTGTGAGAAGATGGTAAGTTTCCAATTCTTATTCGATATTCAGATTCTAACACGATATATTCAGGCAGAATATGATGAACTGGCAGACAATTTGGGCAAAGAGTGCGACTCAACTGTGCAACAGGTCATCAAAGAAGTTTTTGAGCTTTTCAAACCGATGGCTTGATGCAAATGCCTTTCATGGGGGGGAGACTTTTTGTTTGCAGATCTGAGTGAGCAAGTAGAGTGAGAGCAAAGAGAAGAGGAAATGAGATGGGTTCAGGAGGAGGAGGAGGAGGAGGAGGCCTGCAGGGCAGAGGAAAGGGTGAAGCAGGCAGAAATCGAGGCCTGAAAGGGGGCATTAGTGGATGCTCGGAACGTAGTTCTCGCTGCATTTTGTGCTAAATTGTTGTCAAAAGAAGAATTGCAGCAACAAAATGTGGAGCTCGCAGTGGAGGCCAGAGCTATTGAGAGGCTAGAGGCTGGAGAAGAGGGTGAAGAGGAGGGGGAGAGTGAGCTGCCCATGGTGAGGGTGGCAAAACAAAAGGTAGGGGAGCTCGAGGCAGGCAAGCATGAGGACCATGGGCTCAACGATGCTGCTGAGGCAAAGTGGGCAAGATTTGCAACAAGCAGACTGCTTGATTTTGAGGGTCCGGTAAGCTTTTTGTTTTTCTTTCAAGGTTATTCGGACTGCTAACAAATTTGTAGTGTGATCAATGTGCTGGGATGAAATCCCAGCCACACTGTATTGTTGATGAAGGGGCCCCAAAATGTGCAAAATGCACCAGTGAGGCACAGGGGTGTTACTGGGAGGGGGTCTCAAGGCAGGGACTTCACAAAGGCGAGGCGCCAAGAGTCAGGGTAGTGAAGAGCGAGGAGTCAAAGTGGGCGACACGCCCAAAATCTGGTATGAAACTCGTTCAAAATAATTTCATAGTGTACGCTAACCTGTCCTTCAGATCGAAAGTACCTCGAATTCGCGTTGTGGGCCCCATCACCAAAATTGAACCGGTAGCCGGCCCTTCAAGACCATTGAAGGAGAAAAAGAGGTCATTGAAGGGAAAGGGAAAGGCAAAAGTGAAAGTATCATGTGGTTTTGAAGAGGGTGAGGATGTTGATGAGGAGGTCATGACTCGTCATTGATTCCTGGCGACAAGGTTGGCAGAGTTGAAGGTTGAGATGGAGGTCTTGTGTAGGCAGATAGAGGTGGTGGAGGAGATGTTGGAAGAGTAGAAGATTTTGTTGTTCTTTCTGTTTTATATTTTAATTTTAATTTTGTGAGTCTCAAAAGTAGCGATAAGAAAAGTAAGAAAGAAAAGAAAGAGGAAAAAAAAGGAATAAGGGAAAGGCTCAGTAGATCATTATGGCCAAAAAACCCTTGTGGAGCTTGCATGACCACACTATAATGTGATATCGCGACTTGTATTGTACACTAAAAGAAGTCAAAGTCATAGGTAAGTGATTGCGAACATCGAAAAAGAAATAATTATTCATCTTCAAAGTCCAGGAGGTCTTTGGGAATATCTTTGTCAATGTTTGAAGTGTTTTGAAGTGTTTTGAGATGTTCTGAGTCGATATTGAGGAAGTTTGGAGGAAGTGGAATAGATTTTCGATCAAAATAAGGGAGAAGTCAGAAAGCGGCGACTGGTCGATGAAATCCTGATCCATCGAGTTTGCAGATGATGTAGGCTCCTCCATAGTTTCGATCAATGATGATGAGGGGACCTAAATATTGAGGTCACATCTTGCAATTGAGGGATTTCTCGATTTGTGTGTTGTGAAGTAGGACTAGGTTGCCTTTTTTGAAGTTGTAGTCGTGCATCATTTGTTTGTGAACAAGTTCGAAACATTTTGCAGCTTCGAGTCGAGCGGTATAGACTTTTGAGTAGAGAATTTCGAGGTTGGATGATCATTTCTGTAGTGCTATTGCTCTTCAAGCAATGAGATCGGTCATTGATAAGATAGAATCAGGAGGGGGTTGCAAGTATGTTGCTTTGGAGATGTTGAGCAGGATTAGGGGATGTGATCCTGTAATTGCAAAGTAAGGAGAGCAACCCATATGTCTACGAACCATAACTCGTTCTGCCCAAAACACGGAGTGTGCTCCAGCTGACCATTTGCTCTGATCTCCATCAACTGCTTTGAATAACGATTGTCGAATATCGAAGTGAGCTCGTTCGATGATTCCATTTGCACGAGAATTGTAGCCACTAATTTGAATGTGGTTAATGTGATATCACTTTGAAAGGTACTCCAATGCTGCGATGAAGGCTGATCCGTTATTGCTCACAATTTTGTATAGCAAACCCCATCTACAAATGATGTCTTTGAAGATCCAATCCCTGAGGGTCGTGGCATTTTCTCGTCGAAGATTTCACCATTTGGGATAAGTCATTAGTGAACATCGACCTTGTATGATATACTTGAATCCACTCGAGGGAGGCATTTGCATAGTATTGATGTAGACTTTGCCAAATAAAGGTGTGGGTGTGGCGACGGTAGGTGGGATGAGGAGATTTCGAGTTTGTTGTACTTGGCACAGGTGGCAAGTGCAAATATACCATGCGATGTCTGCTTTCATGTTAGGCCACCAGAATCATAGGGAAATAACAGCTTTCATTGCGAAGACCATTTTGTGTCCAATATTGTTGTGAGCTGCACAAATAACTTCGAGACGATGCTCGGGAATTGCGACGATTTTGTGAGCTCTGTGAGAATCCTTCCTCCAAAGTTTGCTGCAATCTAAGAAGAATTTGGTGCAATATCGAATGAAGGTAGCATATTCAGAATCTGATAAATCTGGAGGTCGTACCAAATCCTCTAACCATTTTCAAACACAAATTAATCTTTTGTCTTCCTTTTTCACATTGTTTGTTTGTGGGACATCGTCGTAGGTCAGATCCTCCCCCTTACTGAGATCTGAAGAGAGGGAGAGTGTCGAAACTCGATAGGAAGTGAAGGGTTGAGTCATAATGGGATTGATTTGGTGTACAAAACCATGAAGACGGTTGATCCAGTCTCTGAAATCATTTCTGTTATCAAACTGGTCATCTTTGTCTTGTGGAGGACATCTCGAAAGTCCATCTGGACCATGATGTGTACCTGTGACATGAACTAATGTGAAGTGAAAAGTGAGAATTGAGATGATCCATTGATTGATGCTAGCGCTAGGTGCAATATCAGGATTTGAGAGCATGCCTTTGATATACCTTGCGTCGACTTCGACGATGAGGTTTCGTACCCCTATTAGGTACAATTGAAGTGCTCCGAGAGCACGATATAGACCATAGAGTTCGAGTTTTGCTTGCGAAAACTGGGATTCACAGTCATTAAGTGTGATTGAGCTGAATTGACTGTAATATTGTTTTTGAGGGTTGTCAGGATCGCATTGCATGAGAAAGAAACCAATAGCGATGTACGAAGTATCAACTGATAGGATAACTGGGGTGTTGGATGAGTAGTCGATAGCGTGAATTGCTGTGGAATTGATGAGTGCTTGCTTCAGGTCTTCCTGTGCTGCGATTTGTTTTGGTCCAAATTTGAAAGGGACATCTTTTTGTGTAAGGTGTATTAAAGCTGTAGCACGTTGAGCAAAGTTTCAAATAAAGATACGACAAACTCCAATAGTCCCTAAAAATGCCTTGACTTTGGTAAGGCTTCAACAAGGTCCCCATTTGCTAACCGCTGCGATGCAAGTGGGATTGGCCATATGACCTTTGATATTGCATCAATGACCTAAAATGATTATTTTGGGGACGCAAAGGTAGAGTTTTGGACCAGAAAAGGTTCCTCCACAATACTTCATGTGTTGGACTATACAATTTAGATTCCCGAAATGTTCCCAAATGAAGTGCTGAATGCCTGGATTATTGATGATCATTTTGTAAGATCCTCTGATAGTTCGATATTCTGATTTTGGACCCTTAACTGGTGTGTTGTCAATGTAAGGGATGGTGATATGAGGGATTTCGGGTTGTAGGATGAATGTGACATCGTCATGTAAGATCAGGACCGAGTTCATCCAACCCATTGGTAGGGTGACGATTCGAAGCGCTCCGAAAGGTGTCTGAAACATTGTTAGATCTCGAGATGATTCTGCGACTTTCCTTTTGTCGAATGCGACATATAGGTCCAAATTCCACCACAAGCGCATCTGCCAAACTGTTCAGCTAGGTGCTTGGGGATCGGGACAATGCCAGAGTGCTGAATCATTACCTGATTTAGCAGTTCGAGACTGTGGACAATTGGAAGTGATTTTGCATCTTTCTTTGCAATGCAAAGCCATCGCGATCGATACGATGAGTTCGACGACTTGTATACTCCTGCTTCTATCTTCCTTTTCAGCATTTCGCAGATCTGTTCATACAGACCAGGAGGTATAGGGATATTATGTTCAACCCATGGAGTGTGAGGAATAACAAGGAATTCGATAGGAGGAAAGAAGTTGGGGCGAAAGCTTCCTCATTCTTGTTCAGTCCATGCGAAACCCATTGATGATGATCAACCCAGAAACCCAAACAAAACCTACTAAATGGCTTTGGATGGTATAACACAAGCCAGAGGAAGGATGTGAGGCCCTCTAGATGTCACCTGTCAGACCAACCGTCAAATAGTCATAAAACAACTGCTTGTCAAAGCAGTTTGAAGCTAAAAGAATGTGTTTCGAGGACTTTCGAGGATTTTTGAGGAGTTGCGATATTTTTCAAGATGTTGCAATGATTTTCGAGATGTCACAATATTTTTCGAGGTGTTGCAATATTTTTCGAGGTGTTGCAATATTTCTCAAGGTTTTTTCGAAGAAGTTTCGAGGAATTTCGAGTACGCAAATATGTTTGGACCCAAGATTGGAGGACTAGACAAGTAGTAGAAGCAAAGCAAAGGTGAATTGAGGGAAATGAGAGTGAAAATAGTGTAATGTGAGGAATCTTGAGGTAATGTGAGAAATTTCGAGGAATTTCGAGGAAGTTTAGTGTAAAACACCAAACTTCGGACTGAATAGGACTAAACTGAACTCTCATGATCTGGGAGGAAGACGACGACTTTCTTTTTTTCTTTGTATCTAGTACATCTTTTTATATAAAATAAAGAAACTACCTAAAAAGGCTAGAGGACATGAGGCAAACATGTGGAAAACTGGAGGCAAAAGACAATAGAAGTATATCAGAACAATAAAGCAAGACTAGAAAGGGTGAATATAACACATGATGAAGAAATAATAAGAAAGAATAGCTAAAAGCAGACTGTCCTTGTTATAAATTGCATAAAACATTGGAAACTGCTTTGAGCGGATTGTATGCATGCACATGCAGTTGAAATGTGTTCGATATATCCGAGATAGTGTCCCATGTGTCCAGCATGTGTCCGAAGATTGTTCAAATAGGAAATACTGTGTCCGAAGATGTTTTTGGAGGTTCAAGGTTTTTTGAAGATTTTTGAAGTTTCTTTGGACTTTGTTCGTGGCCTGAAATTGGTGTGATATTGCTCAAAACTGGTTCGGAACTCATTGGCAATGTTCCAAGTGTATATTCTGAGCTGTACAAAGGTTGGGGGAATTGTATTATGGTGGCTGAAGGCATGCAAAGATTTTCGAAGCATTTTCGTGACTTTGTAGAGATTTGTAGAGACTCATAGAGCTTTGACAACAATCATAGATGTGTTTTCTGAGCTTGAAAGACAAGGTGGACCTATCACTGGGACTATGACTCCCGAGCTCTTACATCGATTTGAACATCATGCTCGCAGATACCTTCAGAACAAAGACAGCCTTGATCCGGTTGGCTTTGTAGAGCACATAGTGTACTCCTTCAAGGATGCATTATTCTCAGACTGGTATCAATCCCAACAAGAACTCTTGTCCATGCTATCTTTCAACAACTTTATGATTAAAGTCCATGCTCATTGGTTACCTAAACATTGGCACCAAGAACTTGCATGGAAAGTTCACTCAACAAGACAAACAAAACTCCATTCTCTGAATTCATCAACTCTTTATGACATGATAATCTTTTACTCAAAGGGTCACAATTTCATCTTTCACCTTCCCAACTTTGCATGCAAATTGAATCAAATATCTCTCCAGAACTCGCTGCTGCCTTTGACTGTTGGAAGGATAATCATGATTCCTCTGATGATGAGGCTGACACTGATGATAAGGACCTTGATGCTGATGCTGCTGCAGCCACAAAACTTGCTTCAGATGCATTGAAGGCAGAGATGAGATTGCAGTCTTTTGTCGACATGTTAACAAAGCTTGATCAGAAACTCATTGAGGATAGAAATGCCCACAAGCATGATGCTGAAGAGGCTGCAAGAAGCTTGAAATGCTCCAGCTCCACCATCAGTCTCCCTGACAGCACTTGACATGCACCATATTCCTGAAACCAAACCACAGGAAATAGTCATGCCCAACCCTCGACTTCTACCTCCACTTCACGCCCTCCAAAATTAACTGATCATGAAAGAAAATATCTCAAGACCTATAATGGGTGCTAAGAAGTGTTGGGGATTTTATATGCCAGATGGACACATTGATAGGTTGTCTCCTCGGCTCAAAGGCCGATATGTCATTCTAACCACATTCTAATCACATTGGCTAACTCCTATGAGGTCCCAGATGCAGCGTATCAATCATGATATCATATCGACCACGTCGAAACATCACCAGCGACATCAATCATACCAAGAGACCACATCACACAACCTTAGGACTACGTCGAAAGCCCCTAAGACCCCTTCTAAATGACCATTGAACATCCCCGATCATCTTCAAACACACTGCAACCACGATTGAACATTGTTGAGCGTCATTGATCGATATCGAGAGACTACGAGCAACATCGGGTGCTGCATTTGTTATCTATATGGTGGAATACCATGTGCCAGAAAGGATTCCAACTCGTGCCCAAACCTGCTGATAGTAGGTCAGCCTCATTCCAAGTCCCTATCATGCACAGAACCCGCTGGAGAAATTATTGCAAGACTTAGCGCAATTTATACACAAAGAACAGTCCCCTTTCAGTTCTATACCCTTTATTACTCTTTCATCATATGATATATATCTTTCTTGTTCAGATTCCAGTCTCCTTTTTGGCCTTGTGCCTTAACTCATATCTTTTGCCTCATGTTCTACACATGTTTCTCATTCCATTTTAGGAAGTTTCTTTAAAACATATAAAACTCTGTAGTATCTACTTGGAAATACAAGAAATCGTCTTCACCTATCATCTTGTATTAAGTTCTAAGAATCAGATCTATCCTCTAAAACAATTTAAACTTCTACAAGTTTTCTCAATCGACGAGAAACCTCTGCGATCATCGTGTCCTCGATCTTCCTACAATCCTCTTGTCGTTAGCACTAGCAACCATCCCAATATGTCCTAGCCATCGGCTATAGCCTTTGTATACTATCAACCTATTGAAAGGTCCTCAGAACTCACACTTCGACCATTGGCGATAGAACTTGTTCGCCATCGATCTTGTCAATCGTCCTTGATATCGATCAATACCCCATCAGACCTTGTCAAATACCTTTGTCCCCTATAGCACTACCTTTGCGACTAGTACCCACTAGTTATCTTCCTATCAGCTGGACCACAAACATTTGGAACGACTCACACCCTTCCTCTGACTTGTCGCAAATATCATTGGTTGCCTCATCGGCTGTTTTGGTGGTTTTCCCGGGTTGAGTATCATCAATGTTTGCAACTTCCCTGCTGGCAAAGGTTATATTGAACGCTCTATGACAATGGTTAATGACGCTCATAAACATATCAAGCTACCACTGCTGCCCATTCCTCATGAGGAGCAGACGACTTCTGTCAATCCCATAAACATGTCAGGCAATGGGCACAACTCTGTGCCACTCCAACCCAACACTGCACTGCCTACTCTTCCTATGGCAGCAGGTTTAGGCATGTCAACTTATCCTATTGCAGCCATCTATCCACCAAATGACACCTCGATCCTAGATGGTGGTGACAGTGACCTGTCTCGCAACTCGAATGACTCGGTGAGCATGCATGTTCCTTTCCTGAGCCCCCACCTAGTGTGGGAGTGTTGCATTAATAGTCTCAATGCTTCCATCTCCTCTCATGTTAATGTTTCTGCATTAATTGACCACAGTTTCCCTGCAGTTTTGATCAAAAACTCCTTGGTCTCTCATTTATGTTTAACTGCTCGACCTCTGCCTCATCCGATACCTGTTTCTGGTGCATTCTTCAATAAAAATTCTGTCTTGCCAAGCATCACTCTCACCCATTGGGTAAAACTGAAACTACATGATTATAATAACTGGTATTCTGCATGTACTGTTCGTGCTCTCGTCTCACCTCAATTGTGCCATCCAATCATTCTCAGACTGCCTTTCCTGTCTCATAACAACATTCTGGTTGATGCCCATAATAATACTGTGATAGATAATGTTTGCAACTTTGACCTACTGCACCCGAGCCCCCCTGTAATTACTACCACAAAGATGAAACTGCATGCATTGAAAATAAAAGTTAAAGCCTGCCAAAAACTTCTCATTGCCAAACTTAAAACAATATGTATATCTCATCGACCTTTGATTGATGCAAGATGTGAATGCATCAATGGAATAGATATCATCGCTGCTATCCGTGTACACATGGAACAGCTGGCTGCTGATAAGCAACTCAAACAACTGGGAACTAAAGTCAAAGAGAGCTATGCAGATGTCTTCAAACCTATTCCCCATGCCGATGGGATGCCGAGCTCAGTACTGTATGAAATAAAATTGAAAGATGCAAGCAAAACAATTGCCATGAGAAACTACTCATGCCCATGTAAATACTGTGAAGCATAGAGCATCTTGATACAACATCACTTGGATGCTGGCTGCATTTGACCTTCCTCTTCCACACACACATCACCTGCATTCCTTGTGCCCAAAGCAGACCCCACAGCCTTACCCCACTGGGTCAATGATTATTGACAACTCAGCAGCAACACTGTTACAGACTCACATCCACTTCCACGTGTGGATGACATCCTTGCTGATGCAGGACAAGGAAAAATCTGGAGCAAGCTGGATATGACAGATAGCTTTTTCCACACAAAAATGGTGTTGGGAAGTATTGGATTGACCACAGTCACAACTCCCCTTGGCCTATATGAGTGGACTGTAATGCCTCAGGGACTGCAAAATGCGCCACCTGTTCACCAGCACCAGGTGACAAATGCCTTGCAACACTTCCTTGAAATATTCACCCATATTTACTTGGATGACATTATCATCTGGTCTGACTCTGTGGAAGAACACACAAAACACATTGAGCTCATAATAAATGTGTTACGTGAAGCTTGGCTCTACTGCAACACTAAGAAATCCCTCTTCTATTTAACAGAATTGATTTTCCTTGGTCACCACATCTCTCAGATGGCAATCGAGGCCTGCTCTTCCAAAGTAGACAAGATTCCAAATTGGCCTGTTCCTAAGTCAGCTACTGATGTCCATAGTTTTTTGGGACTTGTGCGCTACATTGCAGCCTTTCTCCCTCACCTGGCAGATCATACCACAATACTGACTCCTTTAACAACAAAAGAATGCAAGAAAAATTTCCCTCTCTGGTCTGTTATTCACCAAGCTGCATTCGATGCCGTGAAAGCATTAGTCATCAGCCATGAATGCTTAACAGTCATCAATCACACTGCACCTGGAAATAATAAAAATTTTGTCACCTGTGACACAAGCGACTAGAGAACAGGTGCTGTTCTGAGCTGGGGCCCTTCTTGGGAAACTGCCTGGCCTGTGGCATTTGATTCCATGCAATTAAAAGATGCACAAAAGAATTACCCTGTTCATGAAAAAGAAATGCTTGCAATCGTCTGAGCTTTGAAAAAGTGGCATTCAAATCTGCTTGGTTCCTAGTTTTATGTTTATATGGACCACCAAACTCTTGAAAATTTTGATACACAAAAAGACCTATCTCGCCGACAGGCCAGATGGATGGAATACCTCTCACAGTTTGACATGAACATTTACTACATCTGTGGCAATAATAACACCATCACAGATGCTTTGTCTCATCTGTCAGCCAGTCCCACTGATGATCTGCTGGAGGATATCGATGTTGCGGACTCCCCGCTATGATGGGACTGCTGGCAGGGACAATCAAACACCTGCAATGCCATCCTCATGATCACTGCAGATGAATCTTTTCTCACAAACATATGTGAGGGATACAACCATGATGAATTCTGTCAGAAGCTGTCCACTGTGAACAAGAGCATGCCTGACATTCGCTCACTGAATGGCCTTTGGTACATGGGGGACCACCTGGTAATCCCCAGGTATGGCACCCTGCAGGAAGACCTCTTTCAACTTTCTCATGACTCACTTGGTCACTTCAGTGCAGATAAATTGTATGCTAGCATCAGAAACTGCTACTACTGGCCTAATATGGGACGAGATTTGGAAAACACATATGTACCTGCTTGCACAGAATGCCAGTGTAACAAAAGCAGCACATACAAATCAAAGGGACTGCTGCACCCCTTACCAATCCCTGAAGCACAAGGTGATTCAGTATGCTTGGAATTGTGGGACCACTCCCTGAAGATGGAGGGTTCAATTGCATTTTGACAATGACAGACAGACTAGGCTCTGACATCCACCTGATCCCGATGTGAACAGACATCTCTGCACCAAAACTGGCACTGATCTTCTTCAACGAATGGTATTGTGAAAATGGCTTGCCACTAGAACTCATCAGTGATCGAGATAAACTGTTTGTGTCAAATTTTTGGAAAGCATTACACACCTTAACAGGTGTACACTTGAAAATGTCAACTGTGTACCACCCTCAGACAGATGGTGCAAGTGAATGCACTAACAAAACTCTGAACCAATGTGTTCACTTCCATGTTGAACGCAACCAAAAAGGTTGAGTCTGAGCTTTGCCTATCATCTGCTTCCACATTATGAACTCAGTCAATGGATCAACGGGATTCTCAGGATTCCAGATCCACATGGGCCAGAGCCCTTGTATTATCCCTCCTTTGGTGCCAGGATCTAGTGCTGAGAACATGTCCAAAGAAGTGACTGCATGAGGTATTGTCATGCAAATCGAGTCTGACATCATGGAAGCAAAGCTCACAGTGCTTACCCCAATGGCACCTGAGATCAAGTGACATCACAGCATGCATGCATGTATGTCATCATGTGCATGTGGCTTTTCCAAAGCAGGCTGCACATAAGAAGACAGACTACACAGTGATTGATGCATTGATGCATCAGCGCATTGTTACACCAGTTAGATCTGAGACATTATTCCCTCCACACATGTATGTATCACATAAATGTGAAGCACCAAAGGATGCTTTATACGGCACAAAGATCATGCAAGCATTTTTTGCAAACAAATCGCAAGCACCTGAAGATGCGTACCTTGTCAGCGATAAAGTTATGCTCGCAATGCTCCACCATCGTCAGGAATACAAGGCTGGTGACAAGTCAAGGGTTGCAAAATTCTTTCTGCGATGGGATGGGCCCTTCTCCGTAATGAAAGCATTCTCTGAGACGTCATCCTACACCTTGCAACTGCTGAATTCTCCATCAGCTTTCCCAACCTACCACACCTCTCTGCTTAAGCAACGATGCTGAACTGTTCCCATCCCATGAGCTCAAACTCCCTGGTCCTGTTATGACCGACAATGGCCTGGAAGAATACCACATCAAAAAAATCATAGATGAACGAAAGAGGGGACACGGCTACCAGTACCTCATACGATGGTTGGGATACTCTGACAGTGACGACCTATGGCTACCTCAACAGGAACTGGAGGATTGTGAAGCACTCAACCATTGGAAAGCTAGTAGGGCAGAGGGAATGTGGTAGCTTTTTCCCACTGGGTTTTTTAATGCACCTGTTGTTTTGGTTGATGTGGGTTTTCACACAACATCACTTTTGTTTTCTTTCCTTCATCCCTTTCTACTCCCTTGACTATGCTACTGACTAGATTTTTTTTTTGACTGATACCCATACAATTCTTTAACAGTGGGAGGGTGTAAGCCTGGGCTTACATAACTCCATTGATACTTGTTTGTACATGACTCTTCTTTGGACCTTATTAACTATGACATATAGGAATATTCTGGCTTCCTTTTTCCCCATTCTCACTACCCGAATACTCTGCTTTTTGTAATGACTCTTACTTCTAATTACACAGCATTGACTTGTTATTTTGCATGATTAGTAAAGTAAGTGTTCAGTTCTCCTTTTTCCTCCCTATTGCCAGTGTTTCCTATTCCCCATTAAGGGATAGGTTTCCAGGTGACTCAGGTGCAAACTCTTTTGTGGAAGAGTCCCAGTGAAGGTTTCCCCATTGGTGACCCAGAATTGTTACAATGTACTAGTATCCGAGGAAGCCCAGGGCAAACCAGAAAAGGAAATCAATGCTGAGGACAACTGACTCCAATCACATGACAAAGAAAATTGCCAAACACTATTTCTGAAAACCCAAATTCTTTATTTTCTCTGCACAAATAGAACCCAAAACCACCTTGACTGTGGGATTGAAGACAGTGGACACACATGCAAGTGATTGATGTGGAAGCGTTGCTTGATAGCAGTGCTACAGGATTATTTATTAATTACCAGAAATGGTATTAGCATATGCAAGTTATCACAACTGATAATGGTGTATAATATTGATGGAACAATAAATTGTGGAGGAAGTATTAAGGAGGAGGTGACTATGGTACTAAAGTATCAGGGGCATCAGGAATGAGCCATATTTGAAGTGTGCAATCTTGGGAAAACCAATCTAATAATAGGATGTCCATGGTTACACAAGCATAATCCCAAAATTGATTGGAAGACTGGGGAAGTACAAATGATTCATTGTCCTAAGGAATGTAATGTGTATGTGAAAAAGGTGAAAAAGCAGAAGAAAGAAAAGAAGGAGAAAAAACGTCCAAGGAAGTATTCTGTTACAATGGAGGAAGTGGAGGATGAGGATATGCCAAATGGGGAAGTTCCAATCATGATCAAGAAAAAAGAACAGAAGCAAACATTTAAAGCAATTCATGGAGAACAGTCATGGGATAGGAATGTAGTGAAGCTGGAGAAGCCAGTGGAGGAGTAGGTACCAAAAGAATATCACAAATATCTGTCAGTCTGAGTCTGAGCAAATGCTGGTGCAGAAGCCATGGGATCATGGGATTGAGATGAAGCCAGGGTTTGTGCCAAAGAAGTCAAACGTGTATCTGTTATCTCTGAAGGAACAGGAAGAAGTTGATGTGTTCCTAAACAAGCAATTATGCAAGGGATACATACAACCTTCAAAATCCCTGCAGACATCACCAATATTCTTCATGCCAAAGAAAGATCAGAGAAAGAGGATGTGTACAGATTATAGGTATCTAAATGAGTGGACAGTAAAGAATGTGTATCCCCTACCCTTGATCTCAGAAATAATTGACTTTCAAGCATGTCGAGGCACTCTGATGTGTCCATGGCACTAGGCGGTGCATTAGGTGAAAATGAGTGATTATTTAAGGCAGGGAAGTCTGGAACAGTGTGTAGGGAGTCGTTTAAGCTCTGGGAGGCGTCATCTACTCTGTACCTGCTTATTTTGACAGCACATTCACAATTCTGAGCCTTAGGAGAGAGTTTTCTACTATAAGGGCAACCTTAGAGGCCACTTAATTAGTGGACTAGCAAAGGGAAATCCAAAGTTAAAATTATGGAACATATTACAGGGAGTGGAGGCTCACCTAGCAAAAAGAAATTTGAAGAGAAAACTCTAAGGACCCCTTTGCCAATGCCCAGTATATGTGAAGATTGCAAAAATCAAATAATAGCCTAAAAATAGAAAAGGCAGAGATAGGCAGATCAAGGCTACTGAATGACATCATACCAAGGGGTAGATGTAAAGGGTACTCTGCCTCTAAATATAAAACTGTCAACATGCACAAATGTGATAGAAAGGGAAATTAGTAATAAAATAAGGAAAAATCATAGAAAATGAAGAATAGGAGGAAATGAAGTGAGGAAAGATATAGGACAAACATAAAAAATAGGAGAAACACATGGGGCACCCCCTAGTCCCCTTGCAGTTCCTGCCTTTGCAAGGTGGTCTGAGAGCTCATTACTGAGATATTCTCCCTCTCGATCAGGGTGCAGTTTCTTGACTTGAACATTGTTCTGAGTCTTCAGCAAGGCTTCATGGGTCACATGTGGTCATCAGTAAAACTGATGTAATACTGCTTCCAATTGATAGTCTCAACTGGAGGAGGTCCCCACAAGTCCAAATGGACTTTGTCCCCCACAGCTGCAGCATGATTTCCATTGCATGTCTTCTGGATCTCTTTCCACACACATTTTTCCCACTCACAAGACTCACAAACTGTTGGTTTGCTCAACTCATCAAGCTCAATCCCCAACATGAGTTTCTTCTGCATGAGTACCCTTGCAGCACTGTGGGATATGTGACCCATCTGGCAGTGAAGCTCATCAATGGTCAAGACCTCATTTGCCTTCCCAGCAAACTCTGTGGAGTCCAGGTGGCATTCCTGATAAACGCAGTAAAGTCCCCTGTCCATCTCAATCTTTCTGATAGCTTTACAATCTTTATCAAAGATTTTGCAGATGTTCCCTGTGAAGACTATGGTGGATCCAGCAGCTGTAATTCAGCTGATTGACACCAGTGTCATGCCCATTGTTGGTGCATACAAGACATCTCACAGCAATACTCAAGAAGTCATGGCACCATTCAGAACATTGATGTACATGTCCCCTTTTCCAATTGCATTGAATGAATGCTTGTCAGCAGCTGTTATTGGTTTCAGTGGGATCATTTGGAAGTTAACAAATCTGTCACGATACCCTGATGTGACATGAAATGCCTGAGTCATAAAGTTCAACATTGATGAGTTGCTTCTCTCCACTATTGATGAGCATTGCATAGTCGAAGGTTTGTGCATAGGCATCATTATCAACTGGATTGGGAGTAGGGGTAGGAGTGTCAACAAACTCAAAATCACTGTCCTCCTCATCCTCGTCACTCTCATCATCCAAAGAATCAGGAACCTCCTGGAGACCTGGCATGTCATCACTGCCATCCTCTTCCCCCTCATCTGAGGAGTCAGAGACTTCTTGTAGAGCTGGAAGGTCATCATAGAAGCTGTTTGACAGACTATCTGAGTCTTTGAACAGGTTGTTGAGGTTGTCAGAATGATCTGAGGCAGGTTCTTGTGCTGAGCTAGTGCAGTCCAACTCACCATCTGCCAGTCCTGCAAATACATCCTGACCTTCACTCATGAAGTCAGCAATGTTAACCTCAGCATTCACAAGCCATGCCTCCTCTTTTTCATCCTCTTTTGGCTCCTCTTTGGCAGCAGCTGCAGTCACCTTCCCCTTTCCTTTGCCCTTCAAGCTAGGACCTTCCTTGCCTCCCCCAGGTGTCCAGCAGTCTGCCTTGTAGTGACCCTTCTTATAACAGTTGAAGCACTCAACACTTTTCTTTGAGCATGCCTTGGAGTCACTGGCAGAGAAGGCAACATTCTCCTCCTTCTGTCCAGGCCTCAACTTCATCAGTCAGTGTTCATACTCTTTGGTAACCATGAGGATCAAATCATCAGATGATAGAGTTGTTCTCACACTGTTCAGTAAAAAACAATGGTATATCCATTCAGCGGATTTCTGCAAAATGATGATAGATCCATCAGTAGCGGATTGGGCCCATGTCAGGAAAGACTCGTGTGGGCCCAGGGTGTGATGCATCCATGTGGGCTCAGTATACAGCTTCACTGAAGAATTCTCAGTGGCAGCAACATCTGAATCATGGTGCTGGCTAGCATGGTCATCATTTTACTACATGTTACCACATATACATGGGCCCATGCAATGCATGTGATACTGCACAATCGTATTGGCCCACCACTGGTTTTCTTATAGACATTGGCCTATACAGACATATTGTTGGTGCTGGTTCCCGGTGCCGATGATCATTGTAGGTTTGGTAGGAAAAAGTGCAGCAGCAGGTCAGCAGGTATTGGTGGTTGGATGCATATGGCATCAGGTCACAGCAGATACGGTTGGATGCATGCAGCGCTGGGACATGCCACACTAGCCAATTGTTTTAGACACCAATGTGATGTCCTGCTATAGATTATGGTTAGATATAAATGAATGTCCCAATGTTGGTGCCAGAATCCAGAGGTATGAGCGCACAATTTTACTGACTTGACAGAGGGTGTAGTTAATAGTTTGAACTGCTTACCACATATACATGGGCCCATGCGATGATTCCATTTGACAGGGAATGATTGTATTGGCCCACCACTGGTTTTCCTATAGAAATCGGCCCATACAGACTTATCATTCGTGCTTGTTCCCAGCGCCGATGATAATTTTGTCCATTGATTACTTAATTGTCCAAACATTCTGTATCTACAACTGCATTGAAGTTATGATATCCCACTATACAAACCTCGAATCCATGCCTCACTGGCCATATAAACCTGACCCTGTTACTGCTGGCGAATTCGCTACCGCATTGAATCAAATAGAAGTCGAGCATCAGAGGAACGCCGATTTCCTAGAGAACCCTCACCCTACAGTCAAACCTACTGAGTTCCATGAGCAGGCCATTGCTGCTCAACAGGTAGCTCATGATCTCAGCATTTGAGAGAGTACTATGGGACTACTACCAGCACTGAATGATCTAGAACATGGGCAGGAAGTGCTGTTGTATGAATGTCACGTCTCTGTGCTGCAATCACTGCATGGATCCTTGCGGTAGATAATGATGAAGACTACGAAGAGTCATGGTTGGGGTGGGTGTCTAGCCTATTTTTCGAGACTGTAAGTGAACATATTGTGATTGCCAATTATCTGATCACCAATACCAACTTAGAAGGAATTCTTGATGGCCACCGGAATTTATGCCTCTATGGGTGGCAGTGCTCCATACACTCCCCTGCTCGTCATGGAAACCATAAAGATGGTACAGGATGGGACTTTGGGGTGCTCGGAACGCAATGATCCTGAGGGCAAAGATTTTCTGGAACTAGAATACATTCCAGCAATACAAAGGTACTTGAAGGTTGATGCTGATGACCCCACCCATATTGTCGATAGCTATATCAATTCTTGGTGGAGTAAACAGAACGATCCGGAGAACTACGACTCATACCCATTCGCTCCACACGACTTCCTGGTGGTTCATCGGCCACAGGTGAGTAACATGTTGTTGTCCTTTAATTTATCTTAAGTTTCATCAGACCAGTTCACCTGGCAAGACCTATGGCCGGTCCCATATGCCGCCGGTGACCTGGCCAAAATACAATTAATGATGAAGATCTTCGATGACCTGCATTCGACATGGAAAAGGATGACTGAGACAGTCTGAGAAAATGATGCCCAACTTCAGAAGGACAGGAAATTGTTGGCTTACTGGGAGGATGTGCGGAATCAGGTTAGGGAGCACCTTGACACTTAACAAGTCGTCTATGTAGGAAAAGATAAACATTGTAGTGACCGGCGCCGGTAGTGATAAAGTCACTTGTGGCGATAAGCATCCAAGGTCAAGAGCTAAGTGAATGACTGGCGCCAGTTATTGTAGAACCCCATGAGCTACGAAAATGCATATGGGCCCATCCTAAAATAATACAGGGAAATGGGCCCATACGAATGATACGCTCGATGGAATGATCGGGTGGGCCCATGACAGTAAAAGGAAAACAGTATGGGCCCACACGACTATAGCGTACAGGACTTGAATTACTGCTGTTATTACAAATCATAAAGAATATATCCTAAAACAGTACATTGTAGTGACCGGTGCCAGTAGGGATATACACAGGCATGTAACAGAAGAGAACAATCATTAGTTGAAGACAGTAGTAATGTGCAATGAGAGTAGACGTAGATTAATCCTGACACTGGCTGGAAAGCAACTGTTGCTTGTGTGGCAGTCAGCTATTTCCGAACTGTATCTCTCAGCGCCAGAAAAGGTAAAGGCAGCACATAGCTCTTGAAAGACTTGTATACTAATTGTGGCCACTGTGCACTACAATATGGATAACAAAGGCAGGAATGGTGACATGCTGTATGCTGTAGGAATGTGGGAGGATAAGGATATATGCAAAATCAGTACATTGCAGAGACCGGCGCCGGTAGTGATAAAGTCACTGGTGGCAATAAGCATCCAAGTCAAGAGCAAAGCGAATGACCGGTGCAGAATATATGCTAAAACAGTACATTGAGTACATTGGAGTGATGGGCACCAGAGAAGACAACGTCGCGCCGATCATTCCCATAGCTCTTAGACTTGTACACTAATCGCTGCTGGTGGTCACTGATAACAAAAAGCAATGACATGCTGTAAAAGTAAGAAACTATTGACCAATGGGTATCACAAACACCGCCAGTGTAATTTTACATTGGAAACATTGACAGTAGCTTTGTGAGTATGACCTAGGTAACATGTTAGTATGCTGTGTAGAACAGTCCCATAGTAACCTCTACATGGTACCATTGTCATTTACATTGCCATGTTGCCATGTTTCCTCACTGCCTACAGTGCCTATATAATCCTGGAGATGCTTGTTCATAATTTTACATCACTCTACAAACCATCATGCCTAGAGGACACACTCGCACCATCATTGGAAGAATCACCCAGATGACTGTCGTTCACTCCCAGACATCGTGGGGACCCAGGGATCGCCTTGTACCAGTTTGGCAAAGTCCTCAGTCAACTCCAAGGCATAAGAAGGCCAAGATAAGTGCACCAGTGTCAGGATCGGCAACCACATCCAACACCAATATAACATCTCTGATGTCCGATGAACCAATTGAGCATCACACTCTAAATTTCATTGCAGATCTTGATCCCCCCTCTTCAAAGGTGACTTATTATGGCTACCACATTTACTATGCTAATATTACCCTCAGACACCTCAAGATTACATTGAAGAATGGTTGCCTAAAAAGGCCATGTATTTGGAAGCACTACTATCCAATGAAGTACCCGATTGCATGAAATGCAATTTGTGTGGGGATGATGCTGCTACCTGGTGATGCCGAGACTGTCTTTTCAATCCCATGTTCTGTACTGACTGCTGCTGTGATAACCATGCTTCTAACCCATTTCACTGCATCGACCACTGGACAGGTTCCTATTTTGAACCAGCTTGGTTGTTCCAAGTTGGGTTAGTTTTACATCTCGGTCACAATGGTGCATCCTGCCCAAGTTACTTTCACCCATCGGCGCCAGATGTGGTTGGACAAGAGGCCGACAATTATGAAGATGATTTGGATGATGCAACAGAAGGTGATGGAACCAACAACATCGTCAAGGAGATGAAAAGGTTTACCAGTGTTTATGACCTTGGTCCCACAACTTTCCCAACGCCGATGGATTGTCACAAATTGACAGTAATCAATGTTTCCAGTGTACATTGTATGTGGGTCAAGTGGTGTAATTGCCCTAATTCCTGTCAAGAGCAGGAAAATCACTTGTTGCAATCAGGGCTTTTCCCGGTCAGCTACAAAAATATCAAGACCATGTTCACATTTAAAGTCCTCGATGATGCGCGATTGTCCAATCTGGAATGTAAATCTTCAGCCTATCAATACTACCAGAAGCTCTGGCGCATGACTTCACCCTTATTTCCTAGTGCCGTGGAGGTATGATTGATATACTACAGTTGTCAATATCTCTGACATTGGTACTTGAGGATCGATACAGGGAGCTTCTCAGGGCAAGCCAGCTATGGCAAATGTTGAAACATTTGAAGTGGAGAGGCCACTGGGGAGAATCACAGTCCAGTGCCGGCGGCTCATCGGCAGCTGCAATGCATGGTGCAACTGACATCCCAACATTCTGTGCTGCATGTCCTCAGCCTGGTGTCAATCTGCTGGAAAATTGGACTGAGGATCCTGACCAGTAAGTCAAATCATATGAATTGGAATGTATTTAATGTAATCTTACCTCAGAATGGCATACACTCGGACTTTTGTCATGGATGGAAACTTCACCACTGTTCATCAGAAGCGCAAAAATGCTCACCATGATCTCAAGCTCAGTCATGGTGATTTTTTCATGACTGAGCTGAATTGCTACAAAGCACACCTCACCGTTGCTAAGGAAGTCACAGAGGTAAGATATTTGAAAGACTTTCAGCGTATTTACTAACTCAAAATTAGAAACCGACCTGCAATGAGCATCATGCTGTAAATGACTGCTTCATCAAATACAAGGGTCTTGATGTAACCAGTGTTGGTGCAACTGCTTGTGGCCATCATGGTTGCTTCTGCCCCAGTGCGGTGGTTGACTTCCAAAAAGGGGAACGGTGAGATATCCTCACATTTTGAGAGACATTGTGTAATGTTTTCTAGACAAGCAAACATGGACTATTCTTTATCTGAAGCCTTGAAAAACACTAATATCACCAGACTCAAGAAAATCATTTTGATTTATGATATAATGTGCCAGTATTGGAAGAGGCTCAGACTTCGGATGGAGGAGAGTCAGTATATCCAGCTACCACTCAGCATCGCCATTCTGCATGGTATTGGTCTTTTCCATGTCGGTGGCCATGTCTGGCAATGTTTCTCATGCTTTTCACCAAGTTTCATTCCCGGCGCCGGACAAGTGGATGGAGAAATCCTTGAATCATTGTGGTCAGTGTTGAATGAAATCTCACCTAGTACCCAAAATGCTACCATTTCTGGATGGATTGAAACCTTGGATGATCATATGGGGGATTCCAACTTCAAAAAAATTCAGGACATAGGTGAATACATGTTTGTACCTTGTGCCAGATTGACTTGGAACCAGATGTAGTGGTTACCACCACCCACCGATTCAGAGCCGCTGTGGCAGGTGAGGAGGAAAGTCGGGTGGACCTATTGCAGTACACGGCAAACTCAGACCCTGAGGAGATTGCAACCTGGAAAGAATTGGAAAAACACTCTCAGGCAACACGTCTAACCGATCCAGAAGCAATGGACATCTATGATATAAACCCTGGTCAGGTAGTGGTCACACAAAGCGACCTTCAAATGAACCTTCTAGAGGATGAAGATGAAACCGGTGATGGAAAGGGTGAAACCACCTGGGTTGCTCTTGGCCTCAAACTTGAGGAAGCCCAGTGCATATCCAGCCATTGCAAAATATTCCTATGCTAACTAGTATCAGACTGGCTCTTCAGACCTTTATACATCAACAGTGTTCGGTGTTGTCCAAGGCCGATAAGCTGAAGATTGCAACAAAACGGCAAAACCTTGATACCAGAGTGGATTCCTTCATTGCTAAATCAGAACAATTTGTGAACAATGACACATTGGATACACTGCAAAAGCTTAATGACTTGCCACCGAGACCAGTACTCCCATCACAAGCTCCCAATTAACAGACTAACTCGGATGACGATGATCAAAGCAACCCATTTATTACAAGGCCCCCGGTAGCAGCAGTCCATACTGCTGAAACACACCCATTACCTCTTCCCTCTACATTTGGCTTTCCACAAATTACTCAGCTTGGTTTGGATTCCCTCGCCAAGAAAGAGTTGAGATTGAGGGAAGGACAAGCAAACGATGAGCTCCAGGGCGTTAGAATGGCCCTCGGTGAGAAATCTTTCTTATTCAGAAAGAATTTACATCTCGCCACCTCCAAGAAAGAAAAGGGAAGGGCTTGGTCAAAGGTGCATGCTATTAGCCAAGGTCTTTACACTCCCCCCCGTATTCCTATAGAAATCCGATGATTCCGATGATTCTGATTGGACTCCAATCAGAATCCAACCATATTCCCATGTCATTTTCACCAGCCAAATTGACATGAAATGGCACATTTAGTCCTAGTCCAGTCTGATGTAGTCTGATCAGAGTCTGATCGGACTATTGGAATTTCCTAGGAATTTCCGATCATATAAATCACATAGGACTAGTCCGAAGTTATGCTAAGACATCAGACAACATAGGATTCCGATAGGAATGAAAGCAGCCTTGCTTAGTAATATAGTATGAAAAATTAAACACACAGACAAGAATTGAACACTTGACTACAGAAGATTATGTAAGTGTAAACCGACAACAATACCATTAGGCTAAACAGTCATTACAGGTAAGTGATCATACTACACTACATACCTTCCCACGGGTGTGATGACAAAGCACATAGCTGCGTCATCACACCTGCCAGCTCATCAACTCCCACCACCACCACCAATGACGACAAGCATGCCACCTCCATCCCCCCACCTCAACCACCTCAACCCAGCAACTCCCACCACTCCCACTTCACCCCCATCTCTAGATGAGCCCCCAAGACCAGAAACGACTGGTTTTGACACCGAACGATGCCCAAATGATGCAATCGTCGTTTGGGCCATAGTAAGTTTTTTTTTCATTCGTTTTTTACTTTTGTAAACTAACTAATTCATTTGTTTTGTTTCTAGGTTCTAATCTACATGAGTAACGATGGACTGATGCGAGCCAAACCCACACCCAACGACACCCCTGGCAACCGCCCTCCTCCCCATCAAAACGGGATGTGAGGGTATCGATCATGGTCAGGAGCACGGGGAGCAACACCAGGAGACCCCAGAAGGGGAATACCCGCCCGGTAAGCACCACCCGACCCCTCCCCTCGAGCCACGTCACTGATGAACCGACAATGCACCCACCCCATGCCCATGAGCTGCTGCTCGTAGGGTGGATCATGAGTGCATGGACCCCCCACGACACCAATGACATCCAGCACCCCCCATCACCACTGTGAGTGACTGCTCGCGGGGTGTATATGGGGTGTGAGAACACGGGAAGGGCGTGGAGGGATGACGACGGCACCAAATGACATGCCTATGAGCAGCTGCCCATAGGGTGGTTCATGGGTGCAGACAACAAGGGGGATGAACGACAAGGGTGACGAAACGACAAGGGGAAAGGGAAACGACGAGCAGAAGGGGAGACGATGGCGACACCCGCCCCACGCATGCCTACGAGCATCTGCTCATAGGGTGTTTAAGGGGAGGGGGAGGGAGGGAGGGGACGATGGACAAATGCCGCCACCAACATACGATGCACCACCCACCACCAGCCTCACGAGCAACTGCTCATGGGGTGGACGGTGGGTGGAACGACGAGGGAGGGGAGACGAGGGAGGGGAGGGAAGCCACGGGGGAGGCGAGGTGAGGGAGGCGAGACACAATGGAGACGAGAGGGAGGGGAAACGACGGGACAGGGCTGACGAGACAGCCAACATGACACACCACCACCCCCTCCCCCCCGCAAAATGGGGGGGTGGGTTTTTTTTTGTAGAATTTAAAATAGTATAATTAAATAGCATAATCAATTCTCCCCCTCATGTTTGCGTGGGGGGTTTTTTTTAAATCTATATTAGTTATCTACTCCCTCGCAAAGATGCGAGGGCTCAACAATTTTTTTTCGAGCTCTTGTGAGAGAGGTTAAAAATAAGTGAACTAATCCTAAGTGCTTTAAATGGACTTTATATTACATATTTATTAATGCTCCTGTGGCTCAACTGGTTGAGCACTTGTTTGGTAGTGATGTCACTTATATCCCAAGGTCTAGAGTTCAATTCCTGCTCTGCCCATTTATTTTGTAAGCACTTTCATCAAGTTAAGTCTTCTGAAATGCTGTGGTATTCCGACTACTACCTGTTGGAATTGCATAGGACTTTACTCAGAATTTACTAGGAATTTCTTGGAAATAAAAGTACATGGTCATCAAGATACATTCCGATCGGATTCCTATCGGACTCCTAGGACTATTGTCGGACTAGTAGGACTCCTATCGGATTCCAATCGGACTCTTATCAGAAAACTCGGACTCCTAGGACTCCGATAGGAATATGGGGGGGAGTGCAAAGTTGTGCTATTAGCCACCGGGTTCAAGCACATCGTCAGGTATACAATGCTGCAAGGGCTGCAATGGTATCATTGGGATGTTCACCTGAGATGCAGTCCAAGTATCAGGTATTGCGCTGGGACGAACTCAAGATTTCAACTGCCACAGTGAGGGGTGGTACCGGCAATGCTGAGGGTGGAAGCTGGAGACAGGATGAACCATTGCCATGGTTTTGGACCATTAATGTCCAAGCCAATGTTGAGGCAAGCAAAATGATGAAAGAATGTAAGTACACCTCAATTCACTTTAATGAGTGACTTCACTATTATTTAGTCTACAGGGTGCACTGGTTACGGGTGAATGCCAAACATGATAGATGGTCGGAGGAGTTATCAATTACTAGTCATGAAATGGCTTGGATCCCACATTATTTTCTTCACAGAGCAGAGGTCTGGGTTAATGGCTTGGAGACTCAGACCTCACCGGGAGCAGTGGCATATACCAAATGTCAGGCGGTGAACTGGAAAAGGATGGCCACTTCCTCCGTGCATATTTTCAAAGCCATACATCCATGGGTAGGAAATGTCTGGGGTTTTGAGTAGCCAGGTAATTGGAAGGATGCCGTGTTTGGCAGCCTACACTAGACTTATGTTTATGGGAAAGACAGGATCAAATTATCTTCATTGGATGGAAGTAGGAACCATAAGTTACTACAATTAAAAGAACTGGAAGTTACTATACCTTCATTGCATGGAAGTAGGCCGAAGGTTAAGGAATAAAAAATAAGTAATATATAAGAAAAAGATTGACCATGCAAGTAAAAGGTCGCATCAAGTGTAGTGTGTGATTTGGGAAGGCCACATCGGGTGTAGTCACATAATAGGAAAATACCGCATCAATAGAATAATGTCGGCACTGCTGGATGTGGATGGAAGGGTAATAAAGATGTATGGTGCTGTTGCCAGGATGCATATCGCCGGCGTGTTGTTGTCATATTCACCTGTGGCTGTGCCGGCAGCGAGGGTGATTGTGTCGGCGATGTGTGTAGCTGTGCTGGTGCCGTGGGAGTGTGTTGGTAGCGTGGGGTGGTTGTAACTCACTGTAACACATACATTGGTATATCAGGTGTTGGTGAGTTGGTGATGCACCATAGGTGGCTATGCTGTCGCTGGTGGCTGTGTCGGCAATGTGTGTGGTGTGCCGGCACAGTGGAAGTGTGTAACGGCAGCATAGGTAAATTAGCTCGTTGTTTGTGATATTTGACCATACTTGCTGCATGTACCCTGCCACTGACATTGTAATTGCAACCCCACTGACAACACATCCATCTATCGGCGAATGGCTCAAATGGCTCAAATAGCTCAAATGGCTCAAATGGCTTGATTGGAGCCATGACTGAAGACAACAAATGATGGTTTACTAATCTTACCTTTTTTTTATAAAATTCTAAATAATTGGTGGACCACCCAGCTAATAATACTCCACTACTCGCTGTTCTGCTCAGGGACATTGTGATATATTAAGGTGTGGCGAGAGGATTAAAGGTGTACTGAGTGAAGTCATGGGTATATTAGGGTATATTGAGGCTGAAATATGACCTGTAAATAGTCCTCAGGGACAGTCTGATGCAATATCAAGGTACCTAATGTATTTGCCAGCACAACCTGTCTACTGCGTCCACATTGACTATCATGTCCGCCGAGGATGCTGATCAAAGTGGGGAAGACTTTGGCAGCTGTCCTTCAAGCTCTAGCTCAGATGATGGAAATCAGACTGACAAGCATGCGGAATTTCAACCAGTTGCCCATAAGTGGTCACCAGCAGAACTGAATGTGCTACGGCAACGAGTGGACGACTGGAAGACATTGAGTGCAACAACTAACCTTACAAGGTGCCATGACGGACTTCTTTAATTTACCTGTTAAACCTCCAACGGATGGCCTGCAGGAAGTGAGCAATAAGCCCTTGATGTATATTCTGCTCTTTGACAAACATGATTATCAGTGTATTAGAGCTTGGTACAGACAAAATGCTTGCAAACCACCAAAGGCGGTGGTCGGCAAGGTCCCTCCACGGTGCAAAGTAATTATCCACCTGTATGGGTCAGAAATAGAGGTGGCGATTGGATGGGAGGCTCCAGAACTGGAGAAAGGACAACCAGACTGGATGGCCAAATATTCATGGCAATATGCGAAGGTCAACAAAAGAATCTCCAATGATTCAAAGGAAAACACAAAGATTGAGGCACTTCGGCAACAATGGATGAATACCGGCCCATCGTCGGCTGTTCAGCGAAAGTATGTGTATCGCCCATAATTCAGTAACTTGGCTGAATTGATCTTAGGGATGCCGAGAAAATGCTCACAAAGTGTATGAATGAATTTCAAAATTCAATGTACCTTGAACTTGGGGTTCGAATGGTTGTGTTGGGTGGATGGGTAAATCCAGTGGGCAAGAGGAAGTGGAGCATGTATGTCCATTCACCTGGCATTTAATGGCAACTAATGAAGAATTTGTAGGTTTGAAACAAATAGCTTTCTAGGCAACAATAAGCCAAATTTCATTGCCGATGAACCTGGGTGGCATGAAAAGCCTATTGCAGACATGTTCAAGGCATACATCAAGGAATATCTCACCGCCGATGAAGAGGAGAAATCAGTGATATGACCTGCTGGTGGGGCAAAGCCTAAACAAATCCTGGAGACTGGAGTGAAGGGACAGCCACTGCTACCGGCAAACTGTCTTATCCGCCACAGCGACAATGCCCAGTTTTTGAATTACCAAAAACAAGTTTTATGGGCATACATTGAAAGGATGTACAGTGAGTGAACCATTTTTGATTAATGAAGATACTGATCCCCAGCAAGATTTAGCTGCAAGGAGAACCTCCGGTCATGTCCTGTGGCTTGATATTCACACATGGCAATCCAAATTTATCAACCAGGTGGACTATATGCCTCTGCAGAAAGGAGGAAAGAGCTGCGCAACTTCCTCAGCACCGGGGAGATCACAAGCATCAACTGCGGCGCCGGAAGACTCAGATGAATCACTGGATGAGGAGTTTGTATTATTGCGGGAACCATCGAAAATGCATAAACATGATATCGAGGCATGTTTTACCCATTGGATGGGAAGGCAGGAAGAAGGAAAGATTGGTTTCAAATTCACAAATGTCCTTAATTCACGGGAGGGAACACTTTGGCCAGCAGTTCAATTACAAGAACTTACAGACTTGGATGACACGGAGACCAAAGGAATGACAGCAGCTCCATGCAATCCGCCGAAGCGCAAACAAACCAAAAAGAAAACAAAAGGCAAACGGCCCAAGGCCACCACACAGCAACCCGAAAGTGAGAGTGCACCAGTACCGAAACAACAAAAGAAAAAGCAGCAAGCCGCTGGGTTAGCTCCACTGCTACCGGAAAACCTGATGCCGCTGGAATGGGACCTTTTGGTTGATCCCATGCTCCAGAAGGCACTCATTCCACCTGGCCGATACATAACAGCGGAGGATCACAATATTCCGGCGATGACGGGTTTGACGACTGGTCCTACAGGAGTCGACATGACAGAGCCTACCTATGCTAGCTATCTTGCAGATTTGGAGCGTGGGGGTCATTTAATGAACGGTCCGGTTCCTGCATGGATGGAACATGGTAGTATCCATGATTCCACTGCACCTGCCCTCCGACCGGCCATTTGGCAAGGTCAAAATTCTCACCAGAACATGACACTAGCTTCATTACCAATGGATACCATCCCCAAGGCAACATCAGTTGGTTCAACCGATAGTGTAATCCCTGACCACAGAAAGCATTGGATGAAAACACAATCAAGATCCCACGCTCGCAACACCGATGAAGTGACTACAACACAGGATGCTGGAATGAGTACACCAGCGGAAGGAAGGAAGGGAAAGTTGAAAAGAGCATGGTCGAATGACCACAGATCCCATGCTTGCAACACCGATGAAGTGACTACAACACAGGATGCTGGAACGAGTACACCAGCAGAAGAAAGCAAGGGAAAGCTGAAAAGAGCACAGTCGAATGACCACAATAGTCATGGCCGGCGGCTTAAAAGATCAAAGCCCAGCAACACTGATGTTGAAGTGATGAATGTGACAATGGATCCCAGCCTCTGTCCAAAGCCAAGACCAAAAGCTCGTGGAGATGCATCCACTGACCCCCAGGATATGTTTGACTTAAGACACTGACATGCACAATAAACCATGCCTTTGGATATCACCGCGGTCGGCAGATAGTTTTTTTTTGGCGGTGCCATGGATGCAATACATTCAATAGATCCCTTATATATTTCATCTACTAATGAAATAACTATGCATATATTCTTCAAACTATGTGCCCCTAAGTGCCAGTGCATTATCACCACTGTTGTCACTACTATCACCGGTCCCTACAAAGTACCGTTTGTGTATAGATTATTTTATGAGAAGGGCCCATAGACATTTCCTTAGGTCATGTACAGTGACCATCGCTGATCATGGCACCAGTCATTTGCTTAGCTCTGAACTTGTATGCTTATTGCCCCTGGTAACATTATCACTACACCATGTCAGGCGCCAACTTTATGTTTTCCGGTGCTGAGACATCCTGTTAGGAAATAGCTGACTGCCACACAAGCGACAGTTGCTGTCTGGCCGGTGTCAGGATTAATCTACGTCTACTCTCATTGCACATTACTACTGTCTTCGACTAATAATTGTTCTCTTCTGTTACATGCCTGTGTATATCCCTACCGGCGCCGGTCACTACAATGTACTGTTTTAGGATATATTCTTCATGATTTGTAATAACAGCAGTAATTCAAGTCCTGTACGCTATAGTCATGTGGGCCCATACTGTTTTCCTTTTACTGTCATGGGCCCACCCGATCATTCCATCGAGTGTATCATTTGTATGGGCCCATTTCCCTGTATTCTTTTTGGATGGGCCCATACGCATTTTCATAGCTCATGGGGTTCTACAATAACCGGCGCCGGTCATTCACTTAGCTCTTGACCTTGGATGCTTATTGCCACAAGTGACTTTATCACTACCAGCGCCAGTCACTACAATGTTTATCTTTTCCTACATAGATGACTTGTTAAGTGTCAAGGTGCTCCCTAACCTGATTCTGCACATCCTCCCAGTAAGCCAACAATTTCCTGTCCTTCTGAAGTTGGGCATCATTTTCTCGGACCGTCGACTTTATCACTACTGGCACCGGTCACCTTTTCACTCCTGGTGCCAGGCACTTTTCACTACCGGCGCCAGTCACTACAATGTACTGATTTTGCATATATCCTTATCCTCCCACATTCCTACAGCATACAGCATGTCACCATTCCTTTGTTTGTTATCCATGTTCTAGTGCACACTGGCCATGATTAGCATACAAGTCTTTTAAGAACTGCATGACCAGCACCCACTTTATCTTTTCCTAAATAGACGACTTAAAACAGTATGGGCCCCCACAACTATAGCGTACAGGACTTGAATTACTGCTGCTATTACAATACAAATCTTTTAAGAGCTATGTGAATTGCCTGCGCCGACTTTATGTTTTCTGGTGCCAAGAGATGCACTGAAGTCGTGTGGGCCCATACTGTTTTCCTTTTACTGTCATGGGCCCACCCGATCATTCCATCAGGCATATCATTCATATGGGCCCATTTCCCTGCATTATGTTAGGATGGGCCCATATGCATTTTCTTAGCTCATACAGTAACCGGTGCCGGTCATTCGCTTAGCTCCACTGTTACACTTATGGCCACCGGCAACTTTATCACTACCAGCATCGGTCACTTCAATGTACGTTTGTTGTATCTATCCTTGTAGCCTCCTTCCACATTCCTACAGCATGATAAATTCAATATATACCTTATACTCCATCTATTAATGAAGCAACTATGCATATATTGTTCAAAATATATACACAAATAGGCGTAGTATAAAAAATATTGTTAATTTTTATCCAACGTAGAATTATGCCAGGGGTGTTGATGTTTTTGGAATTGAGACAGTGGTATCAGGCAGGAGGGGGGACATTTGTGCAGTGTATGTTGATGTTGGATCTGGGGAGGTAGAAGTTGCAGCTGCGTTGGTGAAAGAACTGGTGTCAGGGATCACCGATGTAGCTGTGGTCATAATAATGGGAACAGGTGATGGTGGGGAGTGAATGGATTCACACAAATGGGCTGGATTGATGAACATTGATGACTTTGGGAGATGGATCGTCAACGGCGCCATGGCATCTGCATTCCGTGGATCTTCATCTTCTGATTCCTCCTCGGAGCTTCCCTCATTCTCCAATTCGGCCAGCCACTTGTTCATTGCCGCCAATTGACCATGCAACATGAAAACCTCCTGCTTCATCTTCTCCAACTCCATCCTATTCCTCAACCCCCTCATCTCAGCCTCCAGCACCAGAATGCTCACCAGCACCTTTTCTCTCAACTCACCCATCTCAGCCTCCAATGCCAGAATGCTTACTGTCATCTTTTCCTTCAACGTGTTCAAAACTTCCATGTATCCATGCAGCATGAGGCTTTCCTTATCCAATTTCCCTTGATTTTCTGCCAAGACCGATATGAGCATGTGGAGGTCTTGGAGCTCCCATTGTAAACCACCGATGGTGGGCATGCGATTGGGATGGGTGACACGACCTGGGGGCGGTGGCGCAGGAAGTGTGGTGTCGATGGATTGGGGGATTGTGAGGCTTGTTGACGGGACAGGCTCTGGGGTTGGTATATGGTCAGAGATGCATGAAGTTGAGGGGACGGGGGCTGGCGTGACGGGGATGTACTCATCTGACTCACTGGCAGTGTCTGCTGCCTGGCGTTTTCTCTTTGGTGCCATTCTTGGTCGTTCACTTTCCTCTGCCTTCACCTTTTTCTTCCCAATGACCTTTTTTCTCCCCTTGAGCTCCCCTGCCACTATCAATTCATCCCGCTGTGCTGAACGTGATGCTATATATGAGCATTTCGTCTTGCCCTTGTAGCACGTCACGCAAGCAATCTGGATGCCCATCGTTCGGCAGGTTGTCAGGCCCCTCAAACTGCAGGTGTTGCACAGAGCAGTGGGCCATTCCACAACGGACCTCCATATATCGTCTTCAGGTAGAGCAGGAGTGGCCGTCATGATTGGCAGGTTGGCATGGATGAATGGTGGCTCTTTTGTGATGTTGCTGTCCTCTGTTTCAGGCAGCACCAGCTGTGGCGACACCTTTCGGTGTTTTGACTGAGGTGGAGCCAGGTGTTCTACGACCTTCTTTTCCTTGCCCTTGCCCTTGCCCTTGCTCTGGGCTCTTGCAGCCGCTTCTGTTTGGTTGGTCTGAGCCTCCAGTGTCGCAGTGGTAGGAATGGGTGCGGACACAGCAACGAGTGATTTGGCTGCAGAACCGGGAGCAACGATGGGTGGCATAGCCGTGGTGGGGATTTGGAGTGTAACGTGCATGGCTGGGAGAGTGCTGCTTGGCGCAGCAACAGGCAAAGGTTGATGAATATATATGCTCCGGTCGATGGATTCCCAAGGTGCTGGGCCAGACTTATCTCACTGATGGAGTACTTTGAACACGTGTTTGAGGAACGGCGTCATCACCACTTCCTTCGCCAACACCTTTTGCCTATAATCCAACTTCAAAGCCTTCTTAGAAAGATTCATAGGACATAATAAAAATCATGCACCAACTTGCCCAACATGGATTTCAAATCCACAGTCATCCAAGTACCATCCAAAAATGTATTGAGGGTGCACTCCATGGATTTGGTGTGCTGAGAAGACATGATAAAACTCTTTGTACTTAGGGTGGATGCAGTTGATAGCGTCAATAAATGCAATGTCAGTTTCAACTTCCATATTCAAAATTCACGTGACCACATTTGTTGATCAATTTTTGCGTCTTATGGAATATTCAGGCAGCTCATCAGTAAACTTGCCAAATTTGCCACCAACAAGTATGCCCACTCTGGACCTCGACACCTTGGATATTCCTGGTAGTCCTGATTCACCAGCGGTGGATATAAATAATCTGGACCTGGCCACTTTTCATATTCCTGAACATCCTGATTCACCGGCGGTGGATGATACTCTTCATTTCTCCATACCACATTCATCAATACATTCCTCATTTGCTTTTGATATTTCTGAAGCGGCTGCAGATATTATCCATTTGGCAACCCCACCCGCCGAAAATTCCCAATCTTTTGACTTGGATGCATTTCACATTCCTGGTAGTCCCGACTCACCCACAGCAAGCACCATTCATTTGACATCATCACTGCCACACCATGACCTAGATCTCTTTCATATTCCTGACTCGCCGGCCACTGATGCGTTTTATATTCCTGGTAGTCCTGACTCGCCGGTGGCGATCAGCACTGTTCATTTGACATTATCGCTGGCACACCATGACCGAGACATGTTTCATATTCCTGACTCGCTGGCTGCCAATGCGTTTTATATTCCTGGTAGTCCTGAGCCAGTGGTGAGCACCACTGCTCATTTGACATTATTGCCAGCACACCATGACCTAGACATGTTTCATATTCCTGACTCGCCAGCCACTGATGCATTTCATATTCCTGGTAGTCCTGAGCCAGTGGCGAGCACCACTGTTCATTTGACACTATCGCCGGCACACCATGACCTAGACATGCATATTCCTGACCCGCTGGCCGCCAATGTGTTTTATATTACTGGTAGTCCTGAGTCGCCGGTGGCGAGCACCACTGCTCATTTGACATCATCCCCGGCACACAATGACATGAACATGTTTCATATTCCTGACTCACCAGGCACAGATTGTTCTGGAGTTGATTTTGGAGCCCCAATGGTGCTACATACCCATACCATTGACCCAGACACTTTTTATATTCCTGGCAGTCCTAATCATTCGGCAACACTGCCATCACATTTACAAATGGTGGACACTCTTGAGATCCCTGCCAGTGTTGACATGCCAGATCCAGACAGTGCACACTTCTGGTTTACTGAGGTGACTGAAGGTAGTGACATGGAGCTCAATGTCTCTATGGCCTATATTGAACCTGTGCTGGATCATGTCACCCCAACATTGTCCTCGCCTGGATCTTCTCATAGTTCAATATTGACACAGAGAGATTCAGATGAGGTCCATTCCCCCCCTGGCTCTCCCCAAAATGTTCCTCAGTGCACCATCCGCCTTTTGTTACCCAGCCGCATTCATCCAGTATTCCCAGGTTGTACTCCATCGACACTGGCATCATCCCAGCAGGCCCCCCAAGTAAGTCCTGAACTTTGGCTGGGAGCTGCTGAATAATGATTGTAGGAGATTTTGACTTATTCTGATGCTGTTGAACACAGCTACTGCGAGGCCGTCAAGACGGTGAAGTCCAACATTGCAGTAAACCATGCCCTTCACCGGCAGCTCGCCACCCTTGATGAGACAATGTGCCAGATGGCCCAATTAATGCAGCAGAAGTGCAGGACAATGATGAATTCTTTACCAAGGACATCGTAAAATTATCACTAGCAACTTCTTTCGTTTTGCTTAATGTATATGTCAACCATGCTAGCTGGCACCGTTTTTCGGCAATTACAATCTTTTCAGTAATTACCGGCGGCGAGAATCGTCGCCCGTGAAGGGTAGACCATATTTTTCTAGCAATTACTGGCAGCGATTGTTGCTGCTGGTGCTATAATTCTATTCACTGGGCCCACATGGATCAAGCAATTACCACTGGTAATAATCATCGCCGGTGCCATGTAGTAAAATGGCGACCATGCTAGCCGGCGCCATGAGTCAGATGTTACTGCCACCGAGAATCTTTCAGCAATTACCACTGGGAAGAATCACCACCGGCAGTGAATCTGTATACTGGGCCCACATGGATGCATCACACCCTCAGCCCACACGAGTCTTTCCTGCTATGGGCCCAATCCGCTACTGACGGATCTATTGCCATTTTGCAGAAATCCACTGGACGGATGTATCATGGATTTCTACTGAATAGGCTGTTGTTCTGAGAACACTTGATGTGGCATTGACAGCAGAGATATAAGGGTCATATGAGGGTGGAAGGGATGTGAGAATGATCACATAGAAGTCAGTGTTGGTAGATGGCTTCCCCATTGTTGAGAGATCCTCATGCATGGTTCTAAGCTTTGAGAAATGTGTTCTAACATCTCCCTTCTCAATGCACTTCTCTTCCTGAAGTCTGCAGTGCAGGTCAACTGATACCATCAGGGATTTGTTCTGGAAGTCTTTCGACAGAGCTTCCCAGATCACCTTGGCAGTCCCCTGCCCACAGATCTTCATAAACAGTGAGTCCAGAATTGTTCCTGCAATCTGTTGCTTGATGACAGCCTCCCCTTGTCTCCAAACTTGTAATGACTTCTTCCACTCCACCTCCATGGCCAGTTCATCTGCAGTAAGTACTGTGCCTTGAGAGTGTGTGATTGGATCGACTGGTTCACTCTCCGAGCCATCAATATGCTCAAGGAGTCCATGCACATCAATAGACCAAATGATGCAATCCTTGTAGATAACCCAATTCATACCGGCGATGTCAAGTTTCGGAACGCATAGAAAATCATCTCCAATTTATGTAGTTGTAGACATAGTGTGTAGAGTCGAATGGATTTGTTTTAAAACAGGGGGTAATTCAGTGTTTCTTTAAAATGCTAAGTCCAGGGCCCATAACCTAATGGAATCAGAAGTACTCAGTATAGAACGAACTTTATTGATCAGTCGCTAGTACCTAATGGAATCAGAAGTACTACGAGAAGTCAGTATGATAGATAGTCAGTAAATAAGTATGCTCACCTCAGTCAGCATAGAACGGACTGAGGTGCTACTACGATGCAGGTAGGTATTTATGCACGGTAAGTAACTATGGTAATAAACTTCTAAACAAATGTAGGTACAATCTTAAAAGTCAAATTGTATGTCAATGAAATACCAAATGTCCATACGACACCATGTTGATGCACAGCATGCATTGCCACATCCCGGTTTGCATTCCAACAAGATAAAGAGAGAGGAACTCAGATGTTTGTCAAAGGGATGTGCTAAAGATAGCGCACACAGTGTGCCGATATTTCCGCGTATGGTAATGCGTCATTCCACTCAACAAGGGAGAATAGTTATGGTTGGCCAAGGAGCCTGGAAATCAAGGCACCATTATGAAATCTTCCCAGTTGTAACTCCAGCCGCTTCTTTTGTTGCAACTTAATCCAATCAGACAAGTTTGGTATTATAACTGACACACTCAACACACCTTCTGGAAGAAGCACATCCTTTGTTTGCATCACGTCAATTGTCCCAGCATCAAAGGCTGCCTTTTCATCACGTTCCAGCAGCTCAAGATGGTATTTAGTGTCATATTTGCAGTAGGCCTTAAAGTGGGAGGAATTTGCATGCTCGCCCTTATAGAAGTGATCCCGATGCTCGACGTTCGGGGGCAGCATTAGTCTGTGCAGCCGTTTTGTCGGTCCTGGGGGTGATCTGGGTGGTGGCGTCGCTCCAGGTGGTCATTTCGGGGCCGGTTTGGGAGGACGGAGCAGAGAAAATGAAAAATAATATAGTACTATATAATAATAAATTTTGGGTTACTGCAGGCCCTCATTGCCCGCCGGGCGTACCCGTTGAACTGGACCCGCCAAATTTCTATATTTGAATTGACCACTGACCCATTATAACCTGGGTTAGTCATTTGAGTTTTGGCGGGTCCCGGTCAGTAACAACACTGGCTTACAGGACAACCGTACATCCAAAACCACAGTGAAAGCTTTCAGTTTTTGTGACCTCGCTCATGCATCAGCAAACCATGGGACATTTCTGTAGTAAAGGTCCTGGTCTGTGCAGTTCTACAGTAGACCTACTATAGCTACTGTAGACCTACTATAGACTACTGTAGGGCTGCACAGACCAGGACCTTTGCTACAGAAATGACCCATGATTTGCTGATGTGTGATTGCCCGCTTTTCATGATCAAGAACGCTTACAGGTACAGGCACCAGTGCAACAACCCCTGGACGAGCGCGAAGAAGACGAAGAACAAGCCGCAGGAAACTTGCTGTATCTCGCGGCAAGTGAGGAAGGCGAGGAAGGGCAGAAGTTGAGTAAGGTTTCTGGTATGTCCTTTCTCCTTATTCTCGCTGGTGTGCACACGCTTGCTATTACATATTCCATACCACGAACACCAAAACACGATATCCGACTCAAGGTACGATTCCTCTCTTTGTTCTCCCTACTTACCTCTATCTTGCCGCTCTATTGTGCCACTCTCAACACCTCGCACCCAACACCTCACACCGCAGACCCTTGAATGCACGCGGTCAGCCGTTCTTGTGCTAGACTCGTCGGGGTTGATAAGGTATCCTTGACGCTACCTGTTGAACAGCTATTAGGAACCGCTCTGATGAGTGTTGCTGATATTTAACCATGTCAACTTTGTGACGAATCTGATTCCGGGCGGAACCTGGGTGGATCAAAAAACCGTAAGTGATGAGGCTGGCAATGACCGTAATACTTAACTCCGACAGCCTGTATTCCTTTTGTACGCTGGCTTAGAGTACTCCCCTATTTCTCGAGCGAACAATCCAGGAGGTTTGCCTGATTGGCGCGTACGCCAGGTAGACTGCCTAATTCAACAACTCGGATATATGCACACCATTACATTGTTACTTCTATTCATTGGTTCTTCAGTTGCCTGCTGTTTGGATGCACACTTCGGGAAGGATGTGGACCTTCAGGTGATACTATATAAGCCAAACGGATCATGGGGGAATCCACCCCGTACAAAACGCACTCCCTCTGTTTCCCCGCAGTTCACGACTCACTGTACCCTGTAATATTAACCCTGGATTCCTCCATTCACCAGCGAATTAGTCCGCCTTCTGAAATTCCACGATCCCAATTAATGAAAGCTGTTGATGATTGGGGGGAAAAACACTGTTCCACTGGTATGTGAACATTTGTATCAAACTGTTCGATACTTGATGTTGTCGTATCACCAGCCTTGGCGAAGGAGCGCATGACCACTCATCGCACACCTTCAAGGCCTGAACGAAAGCTTGAAGCACGGTGGTTCCTTGGCGACTCTGATTTTGTCGATAGGATGTTTTTTGTTTCGTACTTATGTGAATGAGCGAAGACAATTGTAAGTATTTACAACGTATACTGAACGCAGATGTATATTCAATCCAATCACAGCAGAGCAGCCAAGTCGTTCCTATTACTATTCCTTGGTATACACGAATATTTTCTCGGCGGGCATAAGTTCATCTCTACCCCATACAGAGCCAACTACTCTTCGGACCCATTGTAGGCTTGTTTCCAAACGCCTCGCAGTTTTAATAAATTGTTTGAGAACCTGCATATCATTTCGAGAAGATCGATGGAGAATTTAACGAGCGAACGCCGACACAATTGAACTAAATTGTTAGATAATGGACTATCTAGTTGCCATGACCTGGCTTTGTCACCAGAGCTATCCCGCACATAGTAAGCGCCCCCCTAGCGGAAAAACGAGAAATGAATGTCATGTCTCCGGTATGCGATGTGAGTGCTGAGTTGGTGCGGAGAGCAAGTGCGACCATATTTGTGCTGTATCCACATGTGGGTGCACCCTTGGTGACAGAAAGGTGTTGCGTCCATTCTGTTCGCTGTGATTTTGAGAGGATATGACGATAGTCAATATTTGCGATGATTGGGAGAGCGTACTCGCCTGGATTGGTAGGAAAAGTCGAAACGGAGCTGCGGTACTTGCTCGTAGTCATACCGAATGACCTTGTGGCGGCATTGCGAGTCGGTTTGTGGTGAAGATGCGTTCATTAGTACTGACCAGAGAATGGGTTTGCAATTAAGGAATTACAGAGATTATGATGTTTCCTGAATTCTAACTTCGTCTTTAGAATTGCTGCTGCAGTAGGCAGATTGACAGACACTACATGAGAGGAATTCGCGTCGCTTTTTGTCCGACTTTGCTAATGTAAGAGTGCAAGTGAAACACTTACGTCGTTGCACCGTCGCATACCAATTGAGCAACCGTCAGAAATATTTGACCGCAAACTCACGATCGCACAGTATCGAATGATACGTTTAAGAACGGCAATCGAGAGCAAAGGCTTTAATCTCGTCAATGGCTGTTAAATGTTTTTCGCCCAGCTGACTACTGAGTACTGATCGATAAACTAGGACTCCTAGTAGGAACACTATGTCGCTTCAGCATGGTGACCGATCCATGCATGACCTGAGGAATTACGATGAAAGTGGGGACGTCCAGTGCCGCGCAAACCCAAGGTATGCCGTGGCCACGAAGTATCCGAGAGCCTTATCTGCAGCTCAATTACAAGTTCAAATTTGGGAGAGAGCCAGGTTATGTCAAGATCTTCAAGACCATGAAACGTGCAGACTCCAGCGCAAGGCAGCGATATGTCAGGGTTTTCTCAGCAGTTTCCATCAACTCGACTGACCATGACACCTAGGATAAACATGAGACGGTGGGATCATATCAGACAGACAGACCATTTTCTCCTCAGAAATGCGTCGGCAGCAATGCATTCCTACGTCGCAATAAATTACGTGTACGTCCATGCAGACCAGACATGCAATCAATCCGACTTTCCTTTTATGGGAGAAGCCTTCCACCGGCCCAGCAGATGGTTGGCTCGCACAATCAGCAGATCTCGCAACATTTGCAGAGAGGCCGTGAGAATGTTCAGTTTACTCCCAGCTACCTCATGCCATTCGATTGGAACCTCTGTCACAGGTATCCGCAACTGTTTTGCTAGGAGCAGGAGCTCCACATCAAATATCCAGGTAGGGAGATGTTGGGCGGGAAATATCTGCTGTGCCGCCGAACGTGAAAACAACTTGAAGCCGCACTGTGTATCACGAATGTGGCCGACACCCACAATTCGCAGTATCGTGTGTAGACCGTACATGAGGATGTTGCGTATGAAGGAGCGCTAAAATTCCAATGTTTGAACATCTTGACCACTTTTGAGAATGGCTCTGATCGACGCACCTTCACAACAGCTTCGGACTTCACCAAGTGGGCCCTGCTACCAACTACAACGGCTGACCCATTATCAGGTACAAGCGCATCCATAGCCTTCCACAAAAGTTCCAAATCTTCTATCCGGCTAGCGCCATCAGCATCTGCCATAAGAAGACGCTCTCCACTTGCGTACAACATCCCATGTCGGACCGCTCCACCTTTTCCGAGATTCTTCTCTAGAGTGACCACTCTAATGTTACATTTCGGGTATTGAGCTGCAAGCCGGATGGCTGCGGCTGAAGTACCATCCGTAGATCCGTCATCCACAACTAGTATTTCAAATGTGCGTTTGTCTAGTATGGTTTGCGAGGTGAGATGGTCGATAGTTGACGCCATCATAACAGGGAGTCGTTCCGTCTCATTGAAAGCTGGTACGACGACGGTCAAGTCGACCGAACTTTGGTCCGAAAGTTGTGCCAGTGGGAGAGGTGTGTTCGGAGAGGCATGCGACCGGTATTTCTTTTCGGATTCGCGGGTAATAATTGGAGCAGGCGACCAGAAGATGAGTGCTAGATATAACTAGAAACAATGAGTAAACCGTAACAGTCAACAAGTGCAAGTACTGTCAGTGCAGGGGTATGAACCCTGACCCAGGTGTGTTGTCGTCCTCGTCATGGCGCACATCACAAGGGATGACCCACAACTCGAAGAACAAGGATGAAATAATTTTCATCATTCAGAGCAAATGGAGGGTAGACTCACGGAAAACACAATTCCAACGACGAGGGCCAGACCGCCATAAACAAGATACGGTTGTTCCATAATACAGTTAACTCTAAAGCAAAAGATGTAACACGTCAATTTTAGCGCATAAAGTTTAGTACATCTCGTACAATTGACATCAGCAAGGAAAGACAGATATTAGTGAGTGGGAGAACTATGGCTCTATAACACAAGTAGAAATATGAGCACAAACGCGCTCAAATCTAGATTCTGTGCAAGTTCTGGATGGCGGACTCGGAACGTTTGGAGACATGGCGGTGTTCAACGTTCAGCGTTCAGCCACGCCCGTGAGAATATCTTACTACACCCATTTTTGCAATTTAATTCCTTTCGTGGATGGTCAGTAATGTACACGCCAAAAAGGTAACAAAGTTCAAAGCTATACTGCAAATGACGATAACACGAGGAAAGCATGATATACGGTATGAAGGGTGACATGAACAACCTCCTGGACCCCATATCACTCGGAAGCCGGAATATTTGCATTAATCTCTTCCAGCAGGTCATTTGCTATCTTCGCGCTGGCAAGCTGCATAGATTCGGGGTGAGGTCTAAACCTCACCATTAGATGATGTCTATAACTCACCTTCAAGTTGTAATGTGTAGTCTTGCCATTTTCGATAACACTAAAGCGCACGAATCTTGGATCTTGGGCAAGGGTGCATCGCATCCCAGGGAACAAAGTCACGTTCAGCAGTAACGTGTATACTGCCTCCTTCCTCATCACTGTTCCACATTCTAATCAGAGGGTACGAACTTCATTAAAAGACAAAGTATACCCAGTCGTGCCCCATTCCCGTCCGATCGTCTGACGTTTAGCTTCAGGGTACCTGTGCCCCGCTCCTTCCACTGCGTACTGTCAGCAAGGGAAAACAACTTCCCTCGTACTTGATGTACAGTGTCTTCCTCCTCCTCTCCTGTCGTAACTAAGACAGAGAAATGGGGGTAACGCCACAAAGGAAAATAAATTGGACTCACGATCTTGCTCCTGCAGCACAACCTTTGACTCCTCGTCGCTCTGATCTGGCTCCTCATCATCTTTACCTGCCCTCAACTTTTCACCGAAACTTATAGATCTATCATCCCTATCATCTTCCGCCCCGCTATCATCAACCCCAGCTCCATTGGAGGGAAACACGCTGATGGTAGAATTCCTTTCTAGTGAGCTCCGGGATGAGCTACTTGGTGAACCTGCTCGGGCGCGCTTCTGCACCGGAATGGCAAAACTTTGCACTCCACTGGCGTACAACGAGAACGCGGTAGAATTGGCAGAGTTACGACGAGGTGGCGACTTGGCTCTGCCCAATTTGGAAGTGGACCCTTGTACAGGCGATTTTGATCGAGCAACGGAAGAAAAGGGGGATGACGGAGATGCGAAAGCCTCAAATCCAAAACGTTTCGTGGCAGAGGTCAAGGAAGATTCGGCCGGGGAAGACAAATTTGAATGAGACATAAGTGTCTGGTTGATGGGTAAAGGCGAGGGGGACGGAGATGATTTGGTAGATGAGAATATATTTTGGCCTTTGACGGCAGCGAAAGGAGAGCTTGTCGATGCGTATGCCATAAAGCCACTCTATTCATGAAATTAGCTGTGTGTTATCGCGTAAAATCTAGTACTTGCAAGTTTAGGAGCTGCTGCAGATTTCTTCGGTGACTTGGGTGACTTGGGTTCAGGTGGGGGTGATGGTCTCTTGGTTTCACGAGGATTATCATCCTTATCCGCGTCATCTCGCGGTCGTTTGAGAGGTTCTACTGGTAGTACTTTCGGCACCTCATGGATCTCGGGCGGACCCTGACTTCCGCGTTCTACAAATTTGCGTTTGAGGCTCTTGTCCCCGTTATCAACATCCGAGCAAGTGGACGGGGTGTCCGTATCAGCTGTCGAAGCTGGTGGAACTGTGGATTGATAAGTTTACGGTTCAGGATAACCGAGGCTGTGGCCAAGTCCTGTCGTTATCTCACCGTTCATTGGATCGCCGGCCTTCGTATCAGGGGAAGCCATTAGGTCACTCTCATCAACTCTGGCAGCCGGCGGTGTCGTTGCGGAATCCCCTTCACTGTCCCTCTCGGTCGTAATAGCTGTCATGTTCTTCCAACCAAGATCCTCCACCCCTTGGCTGATTTGTCGAACCCTTATCTTCATGTCGTGTGGTGGTGAAGCGCTTTGAGGAGGTGAACCGGAGTTCGACCGTGATAGAGTATCTTCCTCCTCTTCGGTGGTGTCTAATTGTGTCCGGTTCTTCTTCGCGGGCGTACGCTTCTCCTTGTGTTCCCTTGTAAATGGATCGGTATCCTGTAGGTAGGTTGAGACTGCCATGCTTTGAGTAAATAAGTAATGGAATATACGTACTAAAGCCTCCTTTGGGGTAGTGACCGGTTCAAGAGAAATCTCCCGCTCACGCTTCCTAGAACGTTTCGTCTCTACATGATATCGGATAGATAGGTGCAACCCCAACGACTGAGGATTACAAATAAAACTAACCTGGTCCAGCAAGGTCCGGAGAGGACGATGTGGATGGTGGAGAGCGCTCCTGGTGGATTTCTTGTTGCTCCGATTGCGGAGGGGAGTTAGACATTGCGAATGAAAAGAGTTCTGGTTCAACGTTCAAGGAACAGCCATGCCGGTGGACAATGATTCGGCTAAACCCGACCAATCCTCATTGGTCCGACAATCCTCTGGCTACAATATTACAAGTCTATAACAGAGCGCGTGTATACTACAGCGGCAAGTCACAAAAATCGACCAACGGCCAACGCCAACGCCAACCCCCAGCCCACAAAGTTGATTATAACAGTACAGATATATCCTTATGTCCATAAAGTCTGAAACTAGGTCGTCGCGCTCAATCCCCGGGCCGCTTCCGCCGTTCGTCTGCAAGCACCAAAATGTCTCTAAGGCTTCTCTCCAGAACTGGTTTTGTCAACACACTGTTGAAAGACATCAGCACTCGCGACAAAAATACGACTAGACGCGCACCGATCAACCCCAGCGTCTAGATACTCTTTTTGGTCTATCCATGAAATAGTATCGATACTATCAGCTAAAACGTCTCGCTCACCACTTAACAATGCATTCCCTGTACGATAAATGTCAGTTCGACAGCAAAGGTATCCTCCCATACGACTTACCTGTAACGCCCACAATCAAATCCTTCCTTCCGATTTGCCTCAATTTCTGGACGGCTTTGAGGCCAGACATAACGGGCATTTGATTATCAAGAAAGACAACAGCATACTTCCCCTCCTCTGTCGACTCTGGCTGGTGTTGTTCTTGTTCCAGAATCGGTCCAAAGTTTCCAGACGCGTCGGAAGAAGGCGTGAGAGCGTGATGGAACCGTGTACCCAGAATCATCTCCAGTGCCATCTCCCCGTTCTCGGCTGTAGAGACACTGCAGCCTAGACGCGTCAGTATTCGTTTCATAAGTGTTCGTGTCAGTTGGTCATCGTCTACCACCAAGACAGGCAATCCTTGCTCAAAATTAATACTTGGACTAGAAGTTGTCGGACTCCCGCGTGTGTAACTTGAATCAAACGCTGCTAAAGGTGAGAATGACTGGGTTGACAGATTCGAGCCATTAGATGCAGAAGTCGGGTGTGCGTCCATTTCAAACGACCGTGGGCTGGGTAAACGGACATAAGTAGGCCGTAATTGCTTTGTGGTTTCGCTCGATGATGTTGCGGACAAAGGCAGTCGGAGAGGTGTGTCGTCGATGTCAGAAGGATCCTCAGTCGTTGTAGTAATCACGGGGGAGTGCTTTTCGAGAAACAACTCGACACGACCCCCTGAACATATATGATCAAGGAGGGACGAGGAAAGATGTGGACTGCTTACCCTGCTCCATGAGACTTAGCATAGCCGCACTTGACCGCGCAGACGCTGTAGGCACCTGAGATGCTTTCAGCGCTGCCGCATCAACCGCCATGATTAAGCTGTTGCTCGTCGATAAGGGAACCGAAGTTGATGTCTCTGCAGCAGCGATCACTTTCTCAACATCAGTCGTACTGTGTTGGGAGGCGTTGTCTGATCCCATAGGACCAGAAGCAATGAGTGTCTTGCGTCCTACACCCAACGGCAACTCCACCCAAAACGTAGATCCTTCTCCTGCTTTGGATCTGACCCCGAGACGACCCCCGCTGAGCTTGACGATCGATCGTACGAGCGCTAATCCTAGACCAGTGCCTTTTCCCCCTGCAACAAGGCGTAAGTTACCAGAACCAGGCACACAGGATAAGAATCCAACCTTGCGTCCTCCCTTGCTCTGTTTGATTAAAGGCGGCTGCAACAAGGTTAAGTCGCAAGAGAAGTACGTAGAAATTAAACGCTCACAAAAAAGTTTGCTGTGGGCCATGTCCCGTGGCTTTATTCCACATCCAGTGTCAGATACCTCAATTCGCACGACTATCCACTCCAACGGCTGCAAATGCTTATCATCCTGATTGTGCCGGGTGAGAAGGGTGGCTGACAGTGGTGGAAGTTCGTCCTCAACCAATGATGGCTTTAGCTGGAATTGATCAAGATAGTTGGTTTGCCCGTGATCCAGTCCAGAACGCGTACTTGGCATTATCAACTTGGTCGAAATGATCAACTTCCCACCCGCCTGAGTGAATTTGCAGGCATTGCTGTACCACGTCAGTACAGATCAAAAGGCAGAAACGGAACATTGATCACCTGGCAAGATTCGTGATGATTTGCCTTAGGCGTGATTCATCACCAATAACAACACCGTCTACGCTGGGATGTTCGGTGATGTGTGAAGCAATCGCATCTGCACCCTCGCCCATTGCCTCGTAAGTGGCGCGTCGTGCAACCTGGAGTTAACGTATTTGATAAGACAACAATGACCATGTGGAGAGTTGAATCAAACCTGATCAATAAATGGGTCGAGTTCTGTCACCAGCTCTAAACCTCGAGCATCCGTTGCCAGACGCAGAGGGATAAACAAAGATCTCATGACTTGATGGAATGCGTAAGGCTTCAAATTTTATAAAGCAGGGTTAGAATGTATTGCGTTCGAACAGAGATGTGGTACAGACCCTCGATGCAGATTCAAACCTCCCGCTGTCCATTCGGTTGCTGGCAAGAAAAGTTAACATCACTTCTGAGACACCATCAAAGTGCGTACAAGTCCAGAACATCATTCAACACTGGTGGCATAAGTAATCAGGATAACAAGCAAGAAGACCAAATGTTAAATCAAACCCTTCGACATCATGCTAAGGCTGCCTTCCAGTGCATTGAATTCGATTTCTTGCTCCTTTCCAATAGTGCCAGATGCATCCATGTTTTGCACGGCCAAAACTATAAAATTTTAGCTTTAGAAGCACCGGGAGCGAATTACACTTGCGCGCGGTGTTCAGAGGTACCCGGACTTGTATTGGCGAAAAGGAGTTAGGATGCAGGAGGTTCTTATGTAAACATGAGATACTCATCATGGAAAACATAACTGAACACACGGTAAGCCCAAGAAACACATTGGAATTAGGACTGGCTTACGACGTCAGGCGGCGCTTTGAATCCGCTGCTTTGCGCTCATTTATTTGGGCCTTTTGAGTTGCCTTGAATAGTTGAGGCAAACACGTTAGTACCTACTATAGTGAGCAGGGAACAGCATCTTCCTGCCTTAAATTGAATCTTCAACTGATCTCGTAACGTATACAGGCGCCGTTCCGACTGAATGACGTTCAGATGTGTGTTACAAGAGATGGATCGGACATACACTTTCTCGCATGTAATGCACATAAATCAAAACTATTGATCATCAACAACAGTGTCAAACTGTGAAAACCATGAACACTTACAGAGGTGAAAAAGCAAGAAGTTTATCATGGCTTGCACAACGTTCAGCCACAATTTGTCAGCGGAAAGAAACTAACTTACTTCGTGCCCATGTTTTCTTGAGCGGTATCATCAAAGAACAGGTACTGGTTGCCATTAGTGTCGGAAAGCGGAGGTAGAAGGGAAATGTACCTACATGATAAAAAACAAGGATGCTCCAATTGCAGCGGGTAAACGGTTCAACTTCAGACCAAAGAGGCCAATGGCTTGCAATGCCTTATGCGGAAACGGATGTAGTTAGCACATCGACATACAAAGAAAACTGGGTCAGAACCGTTGCGTAGTAGAACGTGCCCAAAAAGTCTCGATGTTGACAGTCCAAGTATACGTGTGGAACGGATGGATAAAAACCACAAAGATACCTGTACAATGTGACTTTTTTGAACGCAGGAATCGTCCGGGAACTCACATGTATAAAACTGAATAGAAAGGCCTGATACATGTGAGTAGGGAGTAGGAAAGAGCATAGAACACTATGCGAGAGCTCACCAAGACCATATCGAAATAATGAGAATCGTTTGATAGATGTTTGACCTATCACGTGGCCAATCGTACATGACCATGATGCTTATAAATGATCAAATAAAGTCCCCCTTTTATCAGGAGAATCATAACTTACAAGATGGGCAGACTGAGAAGGAGGGCCACCTGAATGATTAAGTCAGTAAGCCGGTGGCGAGGGGCACAAAATTCTCTTTACTCCAAAGTAGAACACTCGATCAAAAGCTAGATTAACGGGCGCAGCGAAAATGCATCCGAGGACCCAGTTGAGAATAAGCCAGAGCGATGCCCACATAGCAAGAGATTTTTTTATGAACCAATTCTCCTATTATATACGGGAAATCAGTGGTGTACCAGATTGAAAAACGTCTACCGTACCAGTGCGTAGTGCTGCTCGAAATTCTCATCCGCAAAGCTGGAACTGAAAAATTTTACAATAACCGGCCATGCTCGCCACCGAAGAATGACAAGATGTGAGGAGAGATACCAGAATCCTTCGTTGTGCAGACTGTCATGGTCGCTTGCACTCGGTCCGATGGGGTGACAAGATCCAGATTTCTCAGGAGTTGCGCCTTGCTCGGAATGAGAAACAGAACTCTTGATCTCCTCCGACCATACTCTATCAACCACTACTTCGTTGACTTCGCCGTCCGATTGAGCCTCCATCCGGCGGGTGTAGCAACTCTCCGCAGCACTGTCTCCGACAACAGAGCTGCAGGAAGGAGCGGTTCCTGTACCTATACGCCTTTTGAGCTTGGCCCAATATACGGCGAAAGCACCAAATCGAGCAGACTTCCGTTTGTGACGTATTGAAAAGGAGGTGGTACAAGCAAGAACGGGGACGGGCAAGGTGTCGAGAGCCGTGGAAGTCGCGGGAGTAGGCATGCAAGTATTTGATGAATCACGACCCTTCTCGGCAAGGGTTCTGAGAGTGGGCATTGCGACTTCTTCTGTCCATCTGGAAGAAGAATTCAAATACCCCGGAGTCTGATCCTGGCGTGACCAGAAGAGCATGAGAAGAGGGGTGGTAGGAGGAATACCACGACCAGCGCTCGAATGCTCCAAGGCAGAATAAGAGAATGGCCTGTCTAGATCAGCGATGTTATGGTGTGCTCAGCGATCCGATATGAATGTTTCAATTTGCTTCCTCCTCTTCATCTCGATCACACAAACCTAGAATCATGTCACAACCTGTCACCGCTTAAGTACCTGTCACTACTCTACTAAGTTACTTATGTAGATTTTCTGGTTCCTGGCCGAATCAGCGCTGCGATAAACATTACTCTCCCAGTACAATTTAAATAACGTAGATGTACCCATTCTAGCTCTACTATCCATCATCCATCGGTTCTATCTGAGCGCAGTACTTATTAGAATTAGTCACCACAATGTCGTACTTTCCATCAACATGTCGATGATCAAACATGCCAGAATTTCATGCAGTTGTGGAACTTTCCCTAAGTTACTCACTGGCGTAGGGTCACTTACATAAGGATACCCGAGGGGGTTCTAGATTCGCCGCCAGGGAAGGCCTCAAAATCAATGACAAAAAGGCTGAACTCCGTAAGATATATATGGTGTGTTTGTCGAAAGTCTCGCAACTCTAATTAGAGCCGCAAGATGCCAAACCAACGGACGAGCGTCGGAGTATGAAATTACACCCTTGTTTCTCGTCCTTCACCTTCCGTCGAATTCGCTCTAGACCACTGTTCCCCCATCAGATCCTCACGGACAAATCTTCATCAATACAGTTTTCATTTTTCTTGCAACCCTGCAGATTTTACTATTTTTTCGTGGTTGCGGTGCGATTTCAAGCTCAGCTCGCCTTCAGTCATGTCGTTTCCAGTCTTCCTCAAAAACGGTGAACAGGTCAAAGTCAATGGTAAAATATTGGTCATACTACTGCCAACTGTTGCATGTTTCGTCTCATGCTTTTTATTCCAGACCATGTTTATTGTTCCCCAACTTGGAGTGTAAGGGATGGCACTCCTTATTCAATTGCACGAGTAATGCAATTCTTGCCGCCTGAAGACGCTCCAAAGGGGCCGGAGGGGGGAAATTATCTCTATACTCGTGTCCGCCTCGCCTGGTATTATCGTCCTAGCGACGTTAGTGACCGTCCAGTGGCGGACTCGCGACTGCTTCTTGCTGCCATATATTCGGAAGTGTGCGACATCAATCAACTACGGGCCAAGTGCCACGTGGTACACAGAGACAAAATTTCTGACTTTTCTGGATGGAAGAAACGACCAGACAGATTTTATTTCAATCGACTCTTTGATCCTTACATCAAGAAAGAGTTCGAAATAATCCAGTCAACGGATGTTCGGAATCGTGAGTTTCTGTTTTTAGTTATATTTAGAAAATGATTACTAATATCTTATCAGTCCCCGACAATATTCGCGAAACCCTCACGGCCCGTTATGAATATGTTGTGGCAGAGAAGGAAGTTATTCCTGACCTCACAGACGCTGTGCGTCTTTGTGGCACTTGCCAAGAATGGTGTCCAACGTGAGTCTGCCCCGTTGATCTATTTAGTTGGGCCCAAAATAGCTGTAACATCATGTTCCAGGGCTGATTCAGTTCAATGTGATCGTTGCAAGAGATACTTTCATATGCGTTGTGTCCAGCCACCTTTGATCGCGAAGCCATCCAGGGGTTATGGCTGGACTTGTGCGCCATGTTCACGGAGACACGAACAGGAAGTTGATAGTCATGAAGTTCGTCACCCCACACCCCAGGGCGTACCGAAACCGCTCAAATCGAACGCTCCCGCCCCGAGAGGAAGGGGACGACCGCGAAAAGATAAACTACAGGCAGAAAGGGAGGAAAACTTTCCTGTAAAGCATTTCAAGATGTGGCCTTTTCGCTATTTTGGGTAAGCTCTCCTGATCATTGGTCGGTTCACAATGTGACTCGAAAAAAGGCAACACACTGTGGCAGAAGACACCCTAGGTCCGCGATAAATTGCTTCTTGATAAGTTTCTAACCTGACGACGGGAAGTAGATCCAGATGATCTAATATTTCCACGAACTGCCACCCGCCAGGGCCCGAAATTTCAAGCGAATGTGGCGCCGGCACCCGAGCTCGACATCAATCCTTCTGGTAATACTGCCTTTCTACCATGCTCCGTTGTCTTACCACGTAATGCAGAGCCCGATGAGAGAGGAGGAGATAACACAATTGAAACATTAGGAATTATCAATACCCTCACAGAAGCAGAAGGTAAGCAACATTTTGCATCTGTCCGTTACATTATTGCTGATCCCTGTTTGTACTTAGTGGCCGAAGGTACGAGACGCTAGTCTACCCAAAAACATTTTTGACGATAGGGAATAGCCGAAGCATGCAAACGAGGTCTAGAAGACCCCGTGTTGCAGCAAAGTGTGGACTGGCTAACGGAAGTCGTCCGTCGGTTTTCTGAGGCAGCACTGGCGGCGAAACCGCTAACCTCTGTGAACATGAAGACACCGATGCGCCTAGAAAAGGTATGTGTGGCTATATCAACATCGCATGATGACAAACAGTGAGCTTCCCTTAGTGGAAGAAAATCGAGACGCCATACAAAGACAGGGAGTGGTCTCGAGACGAAATAGCAGGGTTCGAGGATGCTGTCGTCACCCATAAAGCTGAACTTCGTGCTGTTCGAGACGAAGTAGGTACTAGATCTATGCCGGAAGTTGTACGTTTCTTTGGACATTGGAAGAAGTGGGTGCATCCACCTGATCTTCACTTTCCTGCCTGTACTGACTAAACCTTTCTAGTGCCAAACTTGGTGAAGCTAATCGCCGTACCACCCGTGAGGTATCACCCAAACCAATTAGTCGTCAATACTCGAGCGTCGAGGAAGCCAATGATGGGCAACAGGTCGGTCTGTCAGACGACGAAGGCTCTATTGTCAGCCCCCCACCCTCCAAGTCGCCCGCATGTGGAGCCTGTAGAACGCGGGAATCCAAAGTATGGTGGAAGGCCCCGAAAGGTCTAGCGACTGATATCCTCTGTGATAGCTGTGGCACAAGTTGGAGGAAGTATGCAGATCTGAACGTGCGGCCTGTTCGAGAAGAGTCCCTTCCACTGAGTAAAGCGCGGGTGACCGAGAAACGAGAGGGGACCCCTCTCAGTGGGCCTTCTTCAAAACGGGCAAGGGTGGGTGACTTTCGAGGAACTTTACATGCACTGACGCGAAACTGCCCTAAGACATCTGCGTCTGTACCACCTACCCCCCCACCGGGTGCTTCCAACGTACCACAACTTCGATGCCTTGCATGTATGAAAAATGGACCAATAGGGAAGGTATTGAAATGTAAGAACTGTCAATTCAGAATCCATGCCGGTAAGGCCCAGTTCCATTATTCATCAAAAATACGGTGCTGAGGCAAATGCAGGCTCTTGTGGCGCTATCGTCGACCCGGCGCTGTTAGACTCTTGGACGTGTGAGTTGTGTAATAATGAGGAATCGTTAGAAGCCTCTATCGTGGGTACCCCTATTTCCCATATCGATAAGTCCTCATTTTTCAGACTCCTGATTGTTTGCTCTGTCCGCGAGCTCCCGCGGAAGAGAAGAAGAAACGGCCATATCCTTCCTCTGATTCCTTCCTACGAGCCTGCAAGCCAACCGAGGGGCAAGGATGGGCACATGTGTTGTGTTCGGTTTTCACACCTGAGGTCACTTTCACCGATGCTTCACGTTTACGACTTGTCGAAGGTTTAACAACTATTTCCCGACATCGTTGGGTGGCGGTAGGTGCTGTCAGCGCGCCTTACACTGCATTCCTTGACCTTCATCGCAGAAGTGTAGTATTTGTGGAGAAGTAGAAGGCTCAGTAATTCGCTGCAGTGACTGCAATAAGGAGTATCATGCGTCCTGCGCATGGACACAAGGGCATAAGTTTGGTTTCGAGATCCAACCTGTAAGCTGTGAACGATACAATATCTGCATCATCTCAATAGACCTTATTAGGTGAAGAGTAGCCGACGAGACACAACCATCACAACTACTTTCAAAGGTGAAGCTGGTTGCATGAATGCAATTGTATCTTGTAAGGATCACGATCGCAGCAAGCGTGATATCTACGACATCTGCGAAACAGATGAAGGTGGGGAGGTGGGTCCTGAGTCGTAAGGCGTGGGTCATACAGAGACTGATTTTTCTGACCAGACCGCCCTTCAAGTATACTGTCAAGCATACAAACAAGCCGCCGTCGGCCAAGCACACGGCCTTCTACGCAAGGCTCGACGATTGGATCAGGTGCTCAATATTCGCACCGATGCTGTCGTTATCCCTCCAGAGAGATCTCCTCCTCTAGATCGGGAGTGTCACTACTGTCGATGTCAATTTTCTCCAGCCTTCTATCCCATGCCACGTTATTCTGGACAGCCTTTGCTAGATGGTCAAAATGGGCATCGTTCTCCAGAGACTGAGCCAACGGGTTGGGAATGTCACAAATGTTATTTCAAAAGGTTGGAACGAGATCGTGAGGGAAACCTTTGGGGGGATCAACAACAATTAGGGTTATAAGGTTACATGTCCTGGATGGTAGTAAAGTCTAGTAGGATACAAGTGATATACGGTGCCAAGATAGATCTGGCTAGCCGTAAGGATATAAATGGTCAGTTGCGTAGCTTATGCTTTAGTTCGCTTGTAAAATAATACGTATGCTTTTTGACTCTGTTAACAGTTGATTGCGTTTTCAGTAGGAGATAATTAGCCGGACAGAAAAGTGCTCACTACAACGTGCTTCGGGTCAGCAGGCTTTACGCTTTGATCATCACATAACATCCAGCCTCCTCGTGACGCAATATAAGCAGTATCTGCACAATAATTGAGGGTTTAGCTGATGGGGAGGAGATGATACGCACAGTGTCCACTTGTCAAATTGCCTACATGATCTGTCACTCCATAAAGATCATATCTATACGGCGGCAGCTGTGTCCGTGGGTCCTCTGGAGATGGTGGAAGGCCGCCGTTCACTTGCGACTTGTCAGCACCCGGTGGCAAAGGAGCAGGCATTAGATTCGTGAGATCCAAGCCCTTCATTGGGAAATCGACAAAAGTATCGATCTTGTCCGAGAACCGACCATGGACTTCAAATCGCTTGAGATGTATGAGAAGAATGGGGGGAAGCCGAGCCAACGAAAGTATTTTCGATGCCCTCCTCTTTACTTTACACTTGGGACATTCCCTACCAGAATATCAACAAATCATCACGGTTGACGAATATTGTAACCCCTACCATGCATCATCCTTTTCCAAGATTTCAGTGTTAAAAAATGCATCCAAACATCTTTGAAGGGAAACTTTGCCATGCTTCGTCTGAGGGACAGGTAGTGAAAGGGTGGAGAATACATTGTACGTCGTTGAAGTCTGGCTCAAATAAGCAACAATATGTGAGAAGCACAGGCACCACTCACTGTATGACATGTCAAGCATTCCAATCGATTTCGAAATTGACCTTGGAAGTAATCGACAATGAGGCTGTCATTCCTGCTTTGCCAAGCACGCCACTCTTGCTCGCTGGCTATCTGTTGGGGGAGACGTTCCAATTCCGCTTCCTGCTCAGGTGTAGGCGACCACGTGGGCTTGACCATTATTCGATTCAAATCTTCGTGAAGTCCATCCAAAAGAAAACTGAGGAACTCTTGCGAGTCATGCTGGTCCGAGCCATTATATTGAGCTTTGAGATAACAGATTGTTTTCTGGGAAATAATTAGAAGCGAGCAATAATCGAGAGTAAAACGGCTTACCCGGAAATCGATAGGTGAAACATAAGGCAAATCACCACCCCACATTTCGTGCAAAAGTTTGGCGAACGATCCCGCGAGTTTCCCTTTCGAACCGAGGTGATTCGTGTAATTTATAGCATTCTTCCAGCGGCCCTCTAAAAGTCGTAGACACGCCTTAGATGTTGAAATTGATGACAGGGAGAGACTGACCTGTGAAGAATCTTGCAAACGGTGCTGTCGCGCTTAAGCATTGTATTGGAGCGTTCATATAACACGTATTCGCTAAGTTCTTCAAGCCAGAAGTGCCAATTTGGGTATCAAACCAGTGAGTGACAGGGTAATCAGATGGAATCCTGGGAACCTTAGGAGCCGTGGGAGAAAAAGGTAAAGAAGGGTGCTGCAGTCGCGGCCGATTATCTTGACGTTCCAGGGTGGAGGGCGCGGCCACTGGCGGCGGTCGAAGCACTTGTGGTGCAGAAGACAGTTCAGGATAATCAATCGAGGGACGAGCATGGAAGCCAGAGAGTGCTTCTTGTGACTGATCAACATAATCACGTCTTCTTGAGGATTGAGAAGTATTGATAGATGCTTGAGGTGGCGATGTGATGTCATACTGGGCAAGCGAGGGTGGCAAGGGAGATCCGGGTCCTGACGATGGAGCCGAGTTATAGCGGGGAAATTGTGGGTATGTGATCGGAGTTGAAGGCCCATTACTAGTCAGCAAACTTGGAGAGACCAGCTGTACAAGATATCAGCAGAAGGGTCAAGAGAGAGAAGTCTTTAATTACGTTGTCAATACTTTGTGTATAAGAAATAGAACTGGTACTAGGTCGTGATAAAGCGGGTTTCCGAGCGAGAGCTCGATCCGGGGGTGGATTAGTAGGATAGCTGATCTCTGCCGGAGACCTGAGACGGTAATCTTAGCCTCAACGGTACCATTTGGAGGAACAGAACGATGCGCACCTGGAATGGCGTGGCGATTGATCTAATGACAATTGCGAACGATGCCCATTGGGCGCTGAATCACCATCAACCCGTGACCGCGATGACCACAACGGATGTGCCTCGGAAAGCGAAGGAGTTCCGGTCGACGAGGATGCTGCGGAAATATCATTTAGAAAATAATGTTCAAACCTGGACTTGGAGGAGGTAGTGACGAACTTGGAGACGATTGGCTGTCTGTAGGTAAAGGCTTCTGCGGTTCTGGGGCCAAGATCTCTCCTCGCACTATTTCCGAGTTACCAAATTCACGTCGCCATGCCTCTATACCGCCCACAAGTAACATAGGCATTCTTTTCAGCATCTTCTCGATAGCCTGTTCTCCGATTAAACGCACGAGTACCGAGAGCGGAGAGTCACTTGAACCGAGAGTCATGGACGCCTCATCATAGATGACTACCAAGTCAAATTTGTCACGGTTGTGAAAACAGGTTCTCTCTTTAGGTGGGGTTGATTCTGCAAGCCGATTGACAGCCAAACTTGTAAAAGTTAATAGAGGTGCAACGAGAACGACCACAAGACACGTACTCTTTCCTTTCAAGTACGGAAGGCTCAATGCACACAATCGCCCCACTCTGGATATGCTCTCTGTCAAAATCTGCTCGGGGCCTGACGTCTAGGAGGAGAACATTGTGTGCCCGTAGGTACCCGAGCAGGTCCTTCGGAGAAACTTTGTCCGTTACTGGCAGTATATGTTTGCCATTGAGAGACCTTGTCGACATAGGTAAAGAACCACCTGTAAGTCCATTTGGCTTGTGAGGTATTGTGGGTTTAGCGGGAGATCCGGGACGACTGATGAATGTGTTGACAACAGGTGTGATTGGAGTGCTTGACGGTCTTTCAATTGAGACTGCGAAGTTTTTGTGCGGAGGTGATGCGGATGATTCCCCATTGCGAAAGTCTGGCGTTTTTTGGTGATCAGAAGCTGGTATCTTGCCAGTGGGTACAGAAGGGAGGTAGAGTGCCAGATTCTCGTCCAATTCTTCGATAGATGGGAAAGCCTGTGTAAATTCCGACAAATTAAAAGTGTTCAGTTGTGGAGAGGATGTGGGTGTCGAAGATGGGGACGGTGGCCCAAGGGAAGAAGGTGGAACAAAGGTGTGGGGTGAGGGCGCTGAAGAGACAGGAGCGGAGGGAACAAGGGTAGACGGTTTCGTTGAAGGAGGTGAAGCCAACCGAGTTGGTGAGATTGGCGGACTCGATTCGTGATGAGTCCGCGAAAATCTTTTGGATGTCGTAACGGACAAACCATGTTCTTGTAGAGCTTTCAGACGATCTGCGATGGTTCCACCTGGTTTGCTAATTGGTCCATCATTCACGCCTGTGGTTCTAAGTTGAAATGAGCGAGGGTTACACAAGAAATGAGGCAACAGACGCACGCAGGATGAGATTTCTCAACCGCCCGAAGCTTGTCCTCGACCGCACCAGCCCGCGTGGCAAGATCCGACCATATATGCTGCATTTTTATGACTTTAAATTCGGTGCTTTTTCACCAAAGATGCCACATACACTCATGAACTCGTTTATTTCCTTCTGCAAAAGTCCACCTTGTGCATGTTCGGAGTCGATCGCAATTTTGGCTAGACTAGCGGCCTTGATAAATGAACGAAGACCATTCGGCAGATCACCTGCACGCTCATAATCCCTCCCATGTTCGTATTGGAATCGAGCAGCCTTGATTAACGATGACGGCGTAGCCCCACGAGTTTCTCTCTGAACTGCTTCTTTAGCTTTGGTCTTGATATCGGAAATGCTCATATCATCGTAGAGTCTCCCAACTCCGTTTGGTCCCGCTGCTATAGGAGTTATTTTTCAATGAAGGCTATGGCTGTTGAAAAACTGTACTCCACTTACCCAGATGAGTTGAACCAAAGTCTCCGAGCCTAGGTGAGTTCGGCGTTACCGCAACGGGCATTATTTAAGATACGGTTGTGCCGTGAACAAAGGAGCCAGGATGCGATGGATAGAGCAACTCAACAACTTCGTAGACTCGGAATTAGAATTGCGCAGAGGTAGCCGTTTGTGATCTTGCACTGGAATGATTATGTAAGGCTTGGCCAAGCACACCATCTCTCACAATCTACGCTCAACTGTCAAGTTAAGTACGGCCGTACACAACGACTTGCTTGACTTACATGCCTAAAGACTCACATCTCCATCTATAACTATACGTCATGGTTACCCTTGCATCAGAAATCTCATGACAGCTCTTCGGCAAATTGACGTGGTGTAGCACCGCGTTGAGAGCATTTCTAGACCACTGCCAATGAACAATGTCTGTGAGTAGAGATGGAAGGAGTGAGCAGCATAAATTGTGCGGAAGTAGTACACATTCTCTCGTCATATATTGAACGTGCTGCTGCGTGCATAGAGGCCGATTCCATTAATATTCGTGTTTTTTTGAGCTCCGTCGACGCTTTTTCTTTTTCCTGATTAGCTGTACTATATATGTCCACTGTGCGAAAAGAAAATGTCCTGCAGGGTCTCGCGCGCTCAGCCTGGCTGCAAGCCAAATTTAAACCTCAGGACTGATTATAGGAAGTTCTGCCTCTGTTACAGCTGATCAAAGGCCAATGCTTCCCACTGCGTGAACGACGGCCAATAAATTAAGCTCCGCTTGCGCACAGATAGCTGTACGCGGAAGTGAGACGGTGCTGTGTCATGAATTGACGCATAATATGTGGGGTAGATCACAACAACGTACTGAACTTGGCCTATAGTTGAATTCGAAATTCAACAGAGAGGTCCGTGTCGCAGCTGGACCTAGTGCCGAGTACTTCTCTGCAGTACTTACTTACCAAGTTTTGGCCAAACGACTTCAAGATCTTGTCCTTCGACCCATTTCATGACCATCACGGCACCCATCTTCCTACCAGACATCTAAAACCATTGGAATCGGAATTGAGACATGACCTGCATTGTTTCAGCCTCGTGCGATGCAAAATATGACTGTTGTAGGCGGCAAACACGTAGGCTTCCAGTACGTCTGTAGATGCTCAAAATGCTTACGAATCACGGCAAGCTTGTAGGATTTGTGTATATGCTGAAGCATAAATACAGTACGGTAAGACCTCACCGGCCTCACCGGCACCAAACGTATTCTGCCCTGAATGAAAAGTAATAAGCTGCCTGAGACGGAGTCTGACGGACGTTCCAGAATTATAGGCATACATTCTCCGCAGCGGGTCCTTGAGTATAGAACTGCACAACTACGGACCGCACGTATCGGGAACGTGCCATGGGCTACGTATATTTGCAAGGAATGTTATTAATGAAAAAACGTTTGTATTCAACACAGATGTCACGCGGACACGTGATTGAACGCGTGTCCACGTGTCTGAGCGAATTTCTTTAGATCTCTTTACGTCGACGGACGACAACAAGGATTCATGCAGATAACTCCAAAGAAGGCGGTGCACTGGGGAAATAATGATATCTCCCTGTCTGAATTATGCTCTCCGTCTTTCAATTTCAATGGCTCTATGGAGTCAACAGTCTCGATGTCAAGTCTCGAATATATCAATTCTCAGCTCGTCGCGCACGGTTTCGCACCTTCACCTGGCCTAGTCCTCGATGGCATCTCAAACACAGATCAAGATCGCGTGGTCAAGTGTCTCTTTGGAATGTTAAACCAACGAATAGTCAGTCACTGAATCTACATGGCACGCTTTGTCTAAATCATCAACTACAGGAAGACTTGTCCCGCACAGAAGAATTGACAACAAATCTGCGCACATTAACTTACGAACATGAAAGACTCCGTTCTATGCATCGAAGTACGACGGAGAGGGCTGCGAATGCAGAACGCGAAATGAATGTTCACAAGACCCGTTCGACGTACGTGCATCAAATTTACACGCCATTTTTTAATCTAATGCCTCTATGATTTCGACAGAGCAGTAGCACGAGCACTGCAATCTTCCGAAACTGCACACAAACATACTACAGCTGAACTGCAACGCACACGCACGTTACTACAGGGGGTCAGGGCGACATGTCAGAGCGAACTCAAGAAGAAAGAGAAGGATATTGAACGCATGACAGAAAAATGGTCAAAGCTTGCTGACGTGCAGGCCAAGCTTGCAGCTATACCAAGTGAAATGCGCTGTGCGAACGTTGGTATTGTCGATGGGTCAGAAGTCATTGGCAAGGGGCAAGGATTCCTAGAAATTGCGTTAGAGGAAGCAGAGAACACACGGTGTCAGCTTGGGAAGGAGAACATCTGGTTGAGAAAGTTGGTATTGACCGCTGTCAACGAAATCCAATCTGTGCTGTATCAAGCACGCCGTATCGTGTCAGACAACGGCGAGGAGGTGATTGCCCTGCTTGCATCGTTATCAACCAAACGCACGTCTAACAAAAGCCACTAGCAGCCTACACCATTCACGCTAACGACGCTCTTCCCTCTACATCCTCAAACAAATACGAATGACAAACTGGATCTTGTACTCTCAGGCTTGCGGGAATGCCTGACTGCGTTATCAACGCCTAACACCGTCGTGCCTTCAATTTCCAAACCCGCCGTCCCCGTCTCTGATGGTGAAGTCCTACGACTTCAAGGCATCATAAACAGCTTGAAAGAAGAAATAAGTCGGTTTGGTGTTCGTCTTGTTATCTGTAGTTTTCCGCTGAACTTCTGGAACAGAGCAAACACAAAAACAGTCCCAGGAACACGCTGCAGAAACTCAATCCATGTTTGATAAATTTATGAAAGACCATCGAATAGCGAGTGGTGACGTCGGGGAGATGAGCGTTGAGCTGATGACAGCACCTCTGCGAGACGAAGAAAAAGGGAGGTTGGATGAAATCAAGAATGACCTCGATCTCGAGCGGCAAAATTTTACAGAAGCTGCTCTTAAATTGGGCAAGGAAAGGGCTGAACTCGAGGTGAAGCATTTAGAACTTCAATTCTAGATTTCCCATGGCTGATAGTTGTGTTAGGCCCAGAAGATAAAGTTCTTGGACGAGAAACGATCCTGGCAGGTGGAGATGATGCTGGCTGAGCTTCCGCCAACGCCTCAGCCCGTCGCATCACCCAAACAAGGAGTTGCTGCGCGTTCCTCGCCAAAGAAATCTCCCCGAAAGTCACCTGGTAAAATCTGTGTTGGTAAAGCAGGCGTCTCTGGACGAAAGGCGACCCGAGTCTCAAGGCGCTCCCTTGCATCACCATCTAAAGTCGTACCTTCTTACGAAACGGAGGTACTTCCACCTATACCTGCACCCACCTTTAATATCAAGCCACTCCCCCTTGCCGCATCGTTACTTCCAAATTCATTCGTGCTACCACCTCCTTCGCCCCACACCTCGTTACCCTCACAGCCTGCCCTACCTCCAAGCAACTCCCAAGAGGAAGACCAACCTCCTTCCAACGGCAGAACATGCATAACCCCCCTTCCAGCACCCGCTGCTGTCACCTCCGGTTCCACATTGACACCCTCTGCAGCTCACTGGAAATTCCCTGTAGCGAAACCCCTCGCCCAACGCATGATCCACGCCTATTCTCCGGCGAAGCCTAGCCCCCTAAGCCGCATCCTGATGCTCGGGAACTCGCCCAACAGTCCTGACGAGTTTACTGTCAGCGACCCCGACGTTCCTAACCTCTTCCAGCCCGTGGCAGAGGAAGACGAAGGGATTATTGGCTTTGAGAAAATCCCCAAGGTCGCAGTCTCGATGTTTCCCCTCCAGCCACAAATTTCCCTGACGGCAGAGCTGAGTGTGGAGTCTCCGCCTGGAAGCCCACTGCAGGAGAAGAAACTCGAGCACAACGTCGACGCGCGGCCTGTCGCTGGCGCCGGTGCAGGCAAAGCGACAGTGAAAGGAAGAATGCTCCACCCAGATCCGAAGCGCATTTCGGCCAAAGGAAAGGGAAAGGCCAAGACTACCGAGCCTGTTGTGAATATGAATACCCAGTCGCGAGTGAGAACTGTAGCGGCCGTTGAGAAGGAGAACAGCGTCATGAAGCTGAATGGCAAGGTCTTCTCGGCTCCTGGTATTTCGGCCAAGATCTCACCACCAGGTTCAGAAGCGGGCGAGATAAACAGAACAGCAGTTCGGAAACCACCTGTCAAACCTGTTATGGGCACATCGACGTCCCACGCGAAACTCTCTACAAAAATGTTGCCGCAGAGCAAGGGAGGTCCTCGGAGGGTTCCTGTTGACAGCATCGAGGCGCCTGCGATAGGGAAAGGGTGGAGAGGGTAATTAAGGGAATAAATGTGTACACCTCTTACAGAACCCATTGCAAAGTAGCATGAATATCCGGTGAATAGAGCATATTCGCAACCGGTGTTTGTGGACAGCTCCAAAGCTCATGTGTGGGGGTAGCGATCTGTTCCTTATTTTAGTTGATCAAGAGCACATTTCCTTGTCGTTGCGGCTCAGATATCATCAAATGCCACGTCTGTAAAATAATATCGTTTCACCGACTGACGCCGCTTCTCACCTCCCCGACCCCGTGTCTGCTCATGCCCTGTTCAGTGTTAGCGAAGCTTTCTAGGGAGGTATTACTAGCGAAGTCCCACTGAGGAACCAATCATGCGATCAACCATAACTGAACTTGAAGCACGAATTTTCCGTGGGGGTGTTAAAAGAGCGCGCGCCACGTGAGCATCTGGCTTCTGCTGTGCACGTGACGGCGAAGGATCTACGCGTAATTATGTAATCATCTCCTGTTGATCTTCTGACCCCTGAAGTTTCTCTACAAACACTCCACTATGGCACCCAAATCTCTATCCGTCAAAGCAGAAAATCAAACCCTAAAACAGGCTACGTTATCCTTCGCATCATCCAAACGAACAAAGTCGTCCAATAGCGTCACCAAGGCAAAGCAGCCTTCGCAAACGAAGAAATATATTGCACCTATAAGTCGTCGCAGTTCCACAAGCAGTAGCGACGATGTTAGTCTAGAAGATGTTGAGTTGACCTCCGCTGAAGAGGAAGGAAGGGCTGAGCCAGAGGAACGCAAACAAGAAGACCAGGCGCCTCCTCGTCGGACTTTGAGGCCACACATCTCTTCGGACAGGAAGCAATCAAACAAACCTGCCATCACTGTGCTCCAGGAAAAGGACAGTCAGGAGAAGTTGCAAACTGAAAAAGTGGCAAGACCTGAACTGTCAGATAAAGATCCTCGATGGAGCAAGCATTATTCTGTCGTCCGTGAAGAGATGGGCCATCAACATCCGAGTAACTCAATATGTTTAAATTTAGTTTTTGGTTAGACTAACGTTGCTTTAGTTCATAGCGAAGGTCAGAACAAGATCCACGAGATTCTTCGCGTCTTCGATCTGTGAGTACTCGGCACTAAGTCTTCCTTCACGTCACTGAGGGGACGATAAGATCATACCGATATGGACCTTGTATTGGTGTTACTCGTCTTGAGCGATGGGACAGAGCCAAAATGCTGGGCCTTAATCCTCCCACAGAAGTACGTTATGACTTGTATAGTGCGAACAACCTATTACGTCCCTGATCACTATCGAAGGTTCACGAAATATTATTGACGAGACAAGGAATTGAAGAGGCGGAGTTTTCACAAAGTGTGTTTTACAACGAGGTTTAGCTTGACGTATCGTGGAACAGGGTGAGACTTGAGCAAGCACCGCTCATTTTTCTGGACAATAACTGTTCACCATTATGAACTATATCTCACTTTGTCCTCTACTAGATTTCTTCGCGGACTGTTATTTCTTTCTGCCTGCTACTAGGCATTGCCCCATGTATATATTACAACATTTCGTCTTCATGTCTCCGTCCGAATTTCCTCGGTGCAGGATAAATTCGAACTCGCCTTTGTCAGAATCTATTAACCGACGTTGTTCTGTTTTCCGATGGGCTTGAAGGAACTAGTTCCTTGAAAACTCCGCCATCTCATCAAGTGTATGCGTGAATCCCCTTTCGACAAGACCTCTGGACGCCATTTCAAGCTCACAGTCGTTACCAATCCGAGTCTGTCGTGATGAAAATTGCTTGTCGACAGCTAAAGTTATTCTGAAGCCCATGTTTCTGTCTAACGAAAACGGCTGCAGAGCACATGTCGGGGCCTCTCAACCCCCGCCGGAGCCAACTGCCCCACGGCCCCAAGACGGTTGTCGGAGTCCTTTGCGCCACGCTTCTCTCGCTTACTTATTCTTGTTATACCTGCCATCTTATTCCAGATACAGCATTGCGTCAGTCAAAATACCCCGGATTCACAACGTGAAGTAGATGCTTCTCCCGCCTCATTTCAATCACCCTGGCCTCGCTACGTTATACTTACACCCTGGAATGTCTCCATCAGAAAGTCAAAGAATTTGATTGCAGCCGGGGATTTATCCACGCAGGGCCACACTGATGACACTACAGATCGCCCCCCAAGCTCATTTCAACCTTGTGACTAGTCATTCACCATTCCTCACGTCCAAAGAAAGTGACCGTTGATCATATGTTAGGCACGTAATATTCGGTGATGTATGTGCTTCAGCCTCATTCCAGTTACCCTTCGCCTTGTTATTTATAAATTAGTGCCTTCGATTCTGCATGTCGCACGTCTAGGATTACTCCTTCTGAACAAAGAGGTTGCTTGTGGTCTGAGTCTTCTGGAACTGTGAACCTAGTTGACGAGTGGGGAGAACGACGCCGAGAAAAATCAACATTGGATAATGGGCAAAGGTAAGTCACAAGCACGAAGTGAGATAAAATGAAGACTGCGAAGACTCCCTACTACGACGACTACAGGATCCGGACCTAATTATTGACACACCGTTCCAACTTCGCCCCCCGCTGCATCGACTTTAACAGGAAAACAGGTTGCCCAATAATTCTGGCCCGTGGCAACACGTATGCATAGATTGGTGGAGTTAACGTTAACGAATGCGGGGACTACATAGGAACCGGTTGCATTTGACTGACATTGGAGCAACTCGAGGGACCGCTTGCACTGTTGCTCGACTTCTGAGTTAGGGAAAGAAATCAGTTTATAAGAGGTCCAGTTCTGCAGGGGAAAACCCGTCGGGAGGGGAACGCCCAATTCTACTAATCTTTGGCCAAGGTTTTCTCCCCCGTCATTCCACAGCGTCTTTATCCGTGTACACTATACTCAAAATCAGTCGACATAACATCATCAATTCCAGGGCATACCTTGTTGGGATTGGGAGGCCAGTTCGCACTTGTCGTCCGGTATTCGTAGCTTGACACCGTCAACAAGCCAGTGATACTGTTAAAACTGTTGATTACGACCTTTCGAATCTTCGGACTTGTCTGATTTAAAGAGGATAGATAGCGTGAAATGACATGTCCTCCTTCACAGTTGGCCTCGTATGGTGCTCGGTTTAAATGTGTTCGGACCCCGCCTGTGTTCCAAAGCGTGTCGACCTGTCCCGGCTGTTGGATCAAAGGCGATTTAGACTTCAAAGCTTCCAGCATACTATAACTCACAGCGCAAGCAAAGCTGGCGTTATCACTGTTGTCAACATCATAAACAATTTGTTGATAATCGTTTGCTTGGCCAGTCAGTGCTGGAAATCCGTCGTCGTCTTCATATCGCGACGCTGCAGTGCATACAATGGCACCTAGAAACGTCACGAGGGGCAATATAAACAAGTGAGACAACATGGTAGCCTGCAACCATTCATTGAGCAAGTCAGTCAACCATAGCCTGAGCTGTAGAGATAACGAACTGATGATAAGAGAATTTTGGCAGGTTCTGGGCCTGCAATTTTTGGATTAGAGGCTTATATATAGTTGTACTGGATGACTTCCCGCAGGATTTAAAGAGATTTGGCCTTTGCTGAACTGATGGGTGATACGCGAAGGCTCCCTGAGACCCCCAGAAAGTATTTCGCTTCCATCTACGTCGTCCAAACCACTGGCATGATGGTGGTCAAGAGGTTACAGATCCTCCGATCGTGGACACAGGGCACACTAAATCACCTTCTCCTGCAAGCTCTCACACCTCAAATTTCAAAAGTCCCATATTAGGGTCGATCGGTCGACCGTATGTACATGTTTGGCATTTAACTAATCCTGAGCGCTGAGCGCTCAGCACTCAGCCCCAGTCAAAACCGGTTCTGACCGGATCTGACTATGCTGAGCAAGCAAGATTTATATAGCACCTGATCGATATCCTAGTCTCACTGGTATCTCAATTCGTTTCCTTTCGAGTCCTTTCGAGTTCTACAATTATTCTATGAATGTTCTACTTCTGCACTGCACATATTGTCCGCATCAACTGTCTCAATTATATCATTGACCCAAATTCAAATTCAAATCTCTTTCCTATAATTTCGAAGCACATCGTATGCGTAAGTATCCACAGTTTTCACTTTTAGCCGGGTATTCTCCTCACGTCCGCGTCAACTAGAGTGCTACATGCCTCTTCAACGTACCTTCTCCTGCTGCAATTTCAATGATGAAAATCAGCCTGTCACAGTTACACCACCATCCACCCCAGACCCGCCTATAACACATGGTTTGAGAAGACGAATGCAGTCTCTGCGAGGGTCGGCGTTGTTCAATTCACTTTCCAGCTCTTCTCCAACTACAAACCAGCCTTCCGATCCATGTAACCGTTCCACAACAATCCCTTATCAGCGCTCCCTGCAGTACCATAAGGACCAGCGCCAGATCGAGAAGTTCAAACGAAACAAAGGAGCTACCACTAGCCTCGCTGATTCCCCTTCTGCAGTCTCACAGGCTGTTGTGCTGTGCAGTCCTGAGCAGCCATTGGGACCATGCATGGTGGGCCCACCTATCATCAAACTCCCGGCCATGGTGATTTCAAACAGTAGTTTCATCACAGCCAGCCAGTTTATCTTCAAACTCCCAGTTGGGACAATGTCCTCTCTCTGCCAATCTTCCCAGCCAGCCCAGCTCAACCCCTCCCCAGACATGTCACATGCAAGATCATGTGAACTTCTCAACATCACTTCGGACTTTTTCAACTTTGGACTTTTTCAACTTTGGACTTTTTCAACTTTGGACTTTTTCGATCTCTTAATGATGTCATGTCTTCATAGGTCTGTGTTGCTATTAGGAACTTTCAACTAGTACATGTACATGCTGTCATTAACAACAGTAATGCAGAGAATGCATGTGTGATCACATGTATAGTGTTGCCATGGCTCGAGCCGCATTTTTTGCTATCTTGGGAAATAAATTATGTAAAATCACTAAAATATTTGAGGAGCTAGATCCCATCAAAAGCTGAGGGGTCTCCTGCCAACTCTAAGCGATCAGAGAAGCGGTTCCTGAGATATTCCAGTGGCTTTGAAATGGCTCAAGCCAAGCTGTTTCAAAGCCACTGGAATATCTCAGGAACCACTTCTCCGATCGCTTAGGGTTGGCAGGAGACCCCTCAGCTTTTGATGGGATCTAGCTCCTCAAATATTTTAGTGATTTTATGTAATTTATTTCCCAAGATAGCAAAAAATGTGGCTCGAGCCGTGGCAACACTACACATGTATGTCGAAGAATTGTAAACAAAAAAAATGAAATGGCAACATATGCTAGTGAGCTTAGAATGGTCGATGAAAGCTCTACCCCACAACTTCCAAGACTATGTTCACAATCAAAATGCAAGAAGACCCTCAATACTGGATACCAGTTCAGATCCTGCAAGCGATGTAGAGAACGTAACAAGGTTGCAAAGCAATGAAAGTGGCAGTGCAAGAAAGAGGACCAAGAGGCACAGAAGCGGCCAAGGGTGACAGCTAATGGCAACTGTCCTGAGGTGATTGTAATAGATGCAGAAAGGTCTGATGATGAAAGCGACGGAGAGGTGAGCATTAATGACCTTGTCATTATAACACTATCAACTCACTGCAATTAGAGCATGCCTCTTGCGTACAAAGATAGTGCAGAGCTCTTTTCAAATCTCTGGCATGCATTCAAGAGGAAGGATGTCTGTTTTAACGCAAGCTACACCCTACCAGTAGACCCATTAATCACAGACAAGGAACACATACAAATGACAGCGCACGAGATCTGGAAAGTCTCTGGGTACCATTTCCGGTGAGAGACAAACAGGAAACTATACATATGTATAGGCTGACCATGCAGGAAATGCTAGAGTGAAGGAAAACAAGCTTCTTGTGAGTGGGCATAAGACATGATACTGGTGTTTGCAGGATAGCACTCATAAGCAGAAAGCATGCCCAAGTCCGAAAGAAGGTGCAAAACATTGTGACACGTTGGGAATGCATCGCTACAATTGCTGCAGTTGTCTCAGGGTTTCATGTCGTGAAGTTGATGACCCTAGTTCAAGGCAGATCACTATCTATCTTCAGCATCATGAAGTGCACACACCATACTATGATGTTGCAATGCCACCCGAAGCCGCTATAATCATCTGAGAGAACCTTGAGTGGACAACACCGAACGCGATGGTACCCAAAATCCAAGCCTTGTTTCCTGCAGTCACAACTACACAGATTCACAGTGCCTGGACCGTAATGAGCAAGATCCTGTGGAAAAGAGATGATCTACAGCTCCCCTCAGCAGAAATCTTGCTATGGAGTACTCAGATGAAGTAAATGTGTTTGACTTGCCAAAAGTAGATGGGATGGAACAGCTTGCATAGGGGATGAAGAAGGTATCAGATCGGCTTTGAGGAAAGGTCATGGAGGTGGGGATTGATGCAACATGTGCATGAAGTATCTAAAACAAGGTTCTGTCAATGCTAATACAAATCGTAGACAACACAAACTCGAAACACCTTGAACTTTATACCGTTCTCAGATAATATGATAATGCCAGTTTTCCATTGTCATACTGCCTACTTTCAACTGTGGCAGCTACCAAAATTGGCAAGAGGACCAAGGCTCTCACCGCTTGGGGAACAGTGCTTCATGATAAGTATGGGGTCATACCACAATTTGTGCATGTTGACAAGGATATGGCCAAAATTGGGTTGTGTCGAAAGACCTGGTCACAAGCAAAGATTCAGCTGTGTTGGTGGCATCTGCGTAAGGCTGTCAGGACACGTCTTCAGCTAGCCAAACTTTCTACGATGCCATATAACATCGAGCGTGCACGAGGGGAGTTCAGGTTCATCAGCACAGGGTTCCAACCTACTGGTAAAGCAGATGCAAAAGAGTGTGAGAGAGGCATACCTGGTGAATCAAACATCTCAGTTGATCTGGAAGGCATGCCTACGACTCAAGGACCTAACTCACTTTTCATTCAATTACCCAATCCTTCACAATCATGGCCACCACTGGTAGACTCCATCAATACGATGGGAGGTGGAAGCAAAAATGTTCCTGTCATCAATCATACCCCAAGATTAACAATCACAGTTGTAAGGGGACTAGGGGGGTGCCCTGTGTGTTTTTCCTATTTTTTATGTTCATCCTATATTTTTCCCCACCTCATTTCCTTCTATTCTTCATTTTCTATGATTTTTCTGGATTTTATTACTAATTTTCCCTTGCTATCATGTTTGTACATGTTGACACTTTTATATTTAGAGGTGGAGTACCCCTTCCGACACATACCCCTTGGTATGATGTCATTCGGCAGCCTTGATCTGCCTATCTCTGCCTTTTTCTATTTTTAGGTTATATTTGATTTTTGTCGTCTTCACATATACTGGGCATCAGCAAGGGGATCCTTAGAGTTTTCTCTTTGGATTTCCCTTTGCTAGGTGTGTCCCCAATGCCTGTATTATGTAGTATAATTTTAACTTCGGATTTCCCTTTGCTAGAGGCTTAGGTTGCCCTTATAACAGTACCACCACTGAACACAAATGGCAAAACCCTGTCTGAATCTGAAGATGAGCAAAGCGACGATGATAATGATAAGCATAATCAGCGAACCTTCTGCCCCTTGGAGTTGCATGCTAACATCATCGATATGATGGAACAGCATTTTTGCGCCCACCCCTTGATTCCTGGATATTCGGCCCCAAGTCCAGACAGCATAAAGGAGTGGGCTGTGAAGCAGATATATGAGTTTTGCTTCAAGCATGATCTTTGCGAAGCATGGGCTTACCTGTGGGAGAATTGGTATCATCAGGGGAGATGGGAGCTGTGGGCATGGTGTGCAGACACTAGGATTCCTCGGTTAAAACCTACAATGATGGTAGAGGTGCAGTAAGTAGTACTGTCATCAAAGCGAGTAGGATTACTTACCGAGATTGTCTTCACAGCTGGCGGCGCATTAAGAAAGATTTTCTTCATCACTTTCACAATCCCCAACTCGACCTTCTCATGTGGATCCTTATGGTGAAGTTGGCACCAACTTATTATCGAAAACTTGATCTTGCGTTTGTTGATATCGGGTGGTATCGTGAATTACCTGCATGGAGAAAAGACTTTAAGGCAGCATGGAAAAAAGTGAAGAAAATGGCTATTACCCTTCCCCTTAACAAAAAATACCATCCTGATCCCCTTTGATGGGTTTGCACCTGCCCACAATTTGTTGTGGACCGTTTTCTTATTTGCAAGCACTTGGTCCAATCTGTCCATCCTGTTCATCCTGTTTTTTTCCTTGAAGTTAGATGAAATCGCACCTTGCCAATTTGGTCGCATCAATCTCTCATCCCCTTATCTGATGATAACATAAATCATGAAATAACCTCTGCACCACTCCCTCCAACCACCTCCGAGAGCTTGGAGATGAGGCCAGATGTGCTGAATGGAAACGATTCAGAAGAATCTGATGAATCTGATGATGAGCTGATTGATACAGTGCTTGAAATGGGGCAGGGTGGGAGAGAAACTTTTCGCGAGACCATGAGAACCCACATTGACACAATTAAAGACTTTTGTGGTGGGTTGGAATACCAGGTCCAATTCAAGGACCAACACTTCCTGGATACACTAGAGAGGGAAGGTGGACGTTTCCTGAGACTGATGCAGAACTGTTTAAGTTGAGAATGACGTTCTAACTCCACAAGATCCGCCACACCAACAACGTGGGAACAATCAACAGCAAATGCCATGTTTTATTGGACACGACCTGTAGCATCTGAACGGCACACTTAGATGCCCTTCAGAGTCATTATTATATGTTCAAATACTATATACTTGTCCAGCAGAAGCAAAACACGTCCAAGGTCCCGATCACTTAGCCAATATCGCAACATCAACAATGTTTCATGTGTCGGATGACAAGTCCCATTGTTACAATTTTCCTTGTAACACATGGAACCCAACGCACCTGATGATCCCCTCCAGACAGGAGGCACCCCTTGACTCATGCCTGTGGCATGCCCTTGACACCAGACAAACCTACAATGCATGCTGACAGCATACATTTGATCCCCTTCCCATGGAAGGCACCCTTGATGCATGGTGACTCCATGCACCTGAACCCATACCTGTACATGCTGTGATGGAACAGCACTTTGACATGAGGTCCATGATGTCAGACTCTCACGATTGACATTGGATCCTTGACATTGGATCCGTGACATCGGACGCCTCATGCTAGGCATGAGGCCTATTGTTTCTATTATTACTTGATACACATCTACCTTTCCGATTGGATGATAAGGACCTCCCTTCTAGTATAAGTACTGCAACTTGTAGTAGGGATGTCCTTAGTTTAGATCTAGGCAATCTACAGCTTTAACTTGTGAACTCATGAACTTACTCGAAACCACTAAGGAAGCCCCTTAGTGTGTGAACCTGAATGACTCTATGCAGAAGGCCTGCTAGAGTGCACTATCCATCTTACGTTGGATGCTCCAAGTAAGACTAGTGCCAAATGACTTGTCGAGGAAGCACCTTGTCAAATGACATCAACTAGATCGAGTGGTTAAGGCTTCGCCCTTAACACCCGTGACATGTCTGGGGAGGGGTTGAGCTAGGGTTGCTCAATCTTCCCTGCTTGGCCCCCACCAGCATTTGCTTCCTGGATGTCCTGTATTTCCACCCTCAGTTCACGAGCCTGATCTATACCACCAAGCACTCAGGAAGTCCGCTCACCAGCATTCACTTCCACCCTCAGTTTGCAAGCTAGAGTTATGCTGCCAAGTGCTCAGGAAATCTGCTCACCAGACCAAGATACATATTTGTCGCACTGGAAAGAGGTCAAAAGGGGTCAAGAACATTGTCTAACTTGCAGAGAGAGGCAATGGGTGGAGATTAGGTTATCGCAAGGACAATGAACGACGACCGATGCTTTTCATCATACTTATCATGGATTCTTCTATGTTATTTTCTCTCATGCATCTCATGCCCAATTTCTATGAACAATACCATTTTATCTTGATGATATCTTATACTCCCTACAAGGTTCAATATCATTTTATTTTGATGATTTCTTATACTCCCTATGAGGTTACTTGATTTCGCTCTTGCCTTGTGTAAATATCAAATGTATGTAACTTTCCTTTTTTGGATGTCAGTTTGTGTTCATATGGCTTGCCATGAGGATGCCACATGGCCATATCCTTATAATAAGCCAACTGAATTTCAAGACATTCTTTGACCTTCTTTCCCATTCTCTTAGCTATGCCAGGATCTTGAAGCAGCAACACATATACATGCACATGTACCCATTTTTGTGGAGGGTACAAAACAGGCTTATCACGTGCCACCTTCTACAGACATGCTCCTTACCATGATGCTGCCCAGCCTAGTTATTCATCATCATTTCAGGACTTTCTTGATAAATCTGGGGGAACAGAGTTTCCAACTGATGCTCTTGGTGGTAGTATCCAGAATACAGGCCCAAGCACTGTAAACCTTGAGACTGTTGGAGTAAAATTTCCTTTCTAATTTTGTCTATTACTGAGGTAATCTTGGCCTTTAGGAACATGATGATATGCATAATCAGTGGCAGATGGATTTGGATTTAGATAATATGGTATGTTTCATATCTCCACTGGCAGGACTTCAAAGATCCAATGATACATGTCATCTAATCTTTGGTCAGGCCTCTCAACAGCAAAGTCAATTTCATACTGTAACAGGTGACATGGGTCAGCAATTCAGACATGATGATGATGATGATGATGATGATGATCCTGATCCTGGGAGTCATTATGATATTGATAGGCTTCTGCAAAGCAGGCATGATAATGATCAGGAAGACACAGGCTTGTCTGATAATGAGAGCAGCAGTGAAGGGGAAGAGCCTGAGGAAGAGGGAGAAGGTTTATATAATCCAATGGAGCTTGACACTGATGCTACCAGTGCCAGTGGAGCTGGACAATCTGCTGAAGCAGATTGGCTGTCCTACATATCCAGACTTTCATGCTTGGCCAAATTGGATAGCATGAAAACAGCTATGGCATATATTGAAGCCTTGAAAACAGCATCACTTGATGATGAGTGGTCAAAACTTGATGCAGATACTTTATATCAATTGTGAAGTCCTCCTACCACACCTGTCAACATTAACGACAACCCCTCATGGTGCCTTGGATTGGATCTATATCTTAGCATCAGCAATGTGTCTCAGGAGACATATACCTTAGTCAGAAAGGCAATTCTTCGGCGATATCCTGATGAGGATATTCCTTCATATCATCAGATTAAAAAATATGTTGCTGAATTGAGTGGAGTCCACTCAATTGAAGATGACATGTGCATCAACAGTTGTATTGCATATACTGGTCCATTCAAGAATCTACAGATTTGCCCTGAGTGTGGAGAACACCACTTTGACCCATTTTCCAAACAGCCTTGCCAGCAGCTTCATACAATTCCACTAGGTCCTCAATTGCAGGCAATACAATGAGGGGCACAATCTTCACTGGAAGCAGAGTACCGGTTAGCTGTTACAGAGAAAATAATGAAGGATCTGGATCTTCATGATGGAAAAATTCCTATCATAAAGGACTTTTTTTTTGGTCAAGCTTATATTGACAAAGTGGATGAGGAGTTCATCAAGGCACATGATATGGTTCTGATGTTCTCCATGGATGGTGCCCGTTATATGTTGGCAAAGCTTCAGACTGCTGGATATACATATGGATAATTTTTGATTATATTCCTGGAACTCGCTACAAAAAAAAGCGTGTTCTAATTGGAGGCTTCATTCCAGGACCAAACAAGCCAAAGCATCCAAACTCTTTCACCTTTCCTGGTCTACACCATTTAGCAGCTTTGCAGAGAGGGGGACTTCCCATATGGAATTGTATTACAAATACAGTGGATATCTGTCATACATTTCTGAGCTTAGCAACAGCTGATGGTTCTGGAATGACATATTTGAATGGACTGGTGGGTCACCATGGAAAAATGGGCTGCCCTTTATTTTGTTCACTTCCTGGGCATCACAAAAGAGGGAAGCCACATCATTTTCCAGCTTTATTGAAACCAACCAATTATTCAGTTAAAGGCTCTGATTATCCTGATATTGACATCAATAAGCTCCCATCCATGTCAAGCAAAGTTTATGAGCAGAAATTGGAATTTGTTGTAGGATCTTCAAATGAAACACAACACAAGAAGCATTGTTTAGAGACAGGAATAGTCAAGCCAAGTATCTTTCTAGGCCTTAATCCACGTTATCACCTAGATCTTCCTGGATGCTTTGGTTCTGATATTATGCACTTGGCAGCTCTTAATATTCCAGACCTTCTAATAAACTTATGGTGAGGTACACTTGACTGTGATAACAGTGATGATATAAGGACATGGGATTGGGCAGTGCTCACAGGTAGCACTTGGGATGATCATGGAAAAGATGTTGCAGCTTGTACACCTTACCTTCCTGGTTCATTTGATCACCCTCCAAGAAATCCTGCAGAAAAGGTGTCTAGTGGATACAAGGCTTGGGAATTTCTTGTTTATATCTATGGACTTGGGCCTGCATTGCTTTATGGTGTTCTTCCAGAGAAATACTGGATGAATTTTTGCAAATTTGTTTATGGAATGTGCATAATTCTCCAGCATGAAATTGAAGCTGATGATCTGGCAAAGGCACATCTTGCTCTTCTTGACTTTTGTAGTGAATTTGAAGTCCTCTACTGTCAGCAGCATCCAGAAAGACTTCATTTTGTGCGGCAGAGTATTCATGCTCTAACACATCTTGCACCTGAAACTGTTTGAATTGGGCCTGGAATTTGTTCTTCACAAGGGACAATGGAGAGAACTATTGGAAACTTGGTTGCAGAGATTTGTCAGCCTTCTAATCCCTATGCAAATCTGTCACAACAAGGTCTGCAGTGATCCCAAGTTAATGCAATAAAAGCCATATATCCTGATCTGGATGAGGAAACAAATACAATACCAAGAGGGGCTATTAATCTTGGTAATGATTTTGTTCTTCTCAGAGCAAGAGAGTGGACCTTTTATAAGTTGGGTCATAAATATTTGGAGTTGAGAAGCTTTCTGTTAAGGGCCTACAACATGGTTCTACCAGAGGGAACTCCTGTTTCAGTTCAGCAATGGGCTAGACTTCATATTCCTACAGGTCAAGTGGCATGCTCCAGATGGAAGGAAAGTTTGAAACCATTAGACAAGGTGCGCATGGCGAGAAATGTTAAGGTGAATCACACTCAAGTTTTCTTTTGTGATCATAGTATGAAACTGACATGTAACTTCAGATAACAAAGTCAGATGGAAATACAAGTTTTGCTGAAGTACTATTTTTCTTTCAATTTTCCATTCAAGTTGATGGGGAACAAGAAGAAATTGAAACCTTGGCATTTGTTTCAGAACATTCCTCTCCACATCCTGATATCTTCAAAAAATCCACATTCATGTTTTGGTGGTGCAAACCTGATGTCTGCCTAAATGTGATTAATGTCAAGGATATTACATCTGTTGTTTCTATGGCCCCAAGACAAATTCCAGGAAGTCAAGAATCACAATTATTCCTCTGTGAGAAGCCTGGGCTCCATGTTGCATATATGGGAGGAGTTATGGAAGCAGCTGAAGAAGAATAGATCTACAAGTATATTTCGAAGTGTTTTTTCAATTCTTCTTCTTAGTTTTGCAGGCTTCATTACAGACTTGGATGTGGTGTGCACAAATCCATAAGTATGTAGATAGTAGATAATAAATATAGCTTCTACTTGTACACCACAGTGATGATTTTTTGAATGCAGCAACAGCCTCACATCCCAAAAAGGAAGGTTACTTATACCGTGACTGTGTGACCTCCAAGGCTAAGTAATAGATACAATTGATGACTAACCCAAACACGTTTCAGAACAGCTTTGACTCGAACCTTTTGCTTGAACAAAATGACAATGACCAATCTCACAACCCATCCTAGCACAGCCAATCAAAACAACACAGAGGTACTAGACACTTCCCCCATGTCTTACGAGGTTGACAAAGCTGTTATAGATATTCGGAGGCCTGAGACACCCATCAGCCACTGCGCATCTTATAAGGGCAACCTAAGCCTCTAGCAAAGGGAAATCCAAAGTTAAAATTATACTACATAATACAGGCATTGGGGACACACCTAGCAAAGGGAAATCCAAAGAGAAAACTCTAAGGATCCCCTTGCTGATGCCCAGTATATGTGAAGACAACAAAAATCAAATATAACCTAAAAATAGAAAAAGGCAGAGATAGGCAGATCAAGGCCACCGAATGACATCATACCAAGGGGTATGTGTCAGAAGGGGTACTCCGCCTCTAAATATAAAAGTGTCAACATGTACAAACATGATAGCAAGGGAAAATTAGTAATAAAATCTGGAAAAATCATAGAAAATGAAGAATAGAAGGAAATGAGGTGGGGAAAAATATAGGATGAACATAAAAAATAGGAAAAACACACAGGGCACCCCCCTAGTCCCCTTACATCACCCCCTCTCTAAGATGCATCACCCCGATGCATTCGAAATTGCATACGACCAAAGTCCGTGACTTGAATGCGATGTGGTGCAGCAGTGTGCCGTCGGTGGAATTCCTTGATTAACCGAGGGGCATTTACATCAGACTCTTTGACCCATGAGTTCTCCTCATACCCATAACCCTTCAAATGTACCAAATACTGGAGTTTTCCTCGACGCAAATGGCTGTCCAAGATTGACTCGACTTCCTATTGGAATTCTCCCTCGATCACTGTAGGTGGTGGTGGTGGGTGTGAATGGCATCCCGGGAATGGATCTGGGGGAGCTGGAAGCAATTTGATGACATGGAAGATGGGATGGAGTCTGGACATGGAGGCTGGGAGGCGTAGATGATAGGCATGCGTTCCAACGCACTTGACAATGGGGAAAGGTCCCAAGAAGCAATGAGCGAGTTTCTTGGATGGACGTGTAGTGGAGACATCACTGGAGTCAAGATAAACTCGATCACCAACCTTGTACTGAGGGGTTGGGGAATGGCGTTGGTTGTAAAATCGTGCCATATCATCCTTCGCCTTTGCTAAGGCTGCCCTTGCCTCCTCCAAGCTATCCCTCATGCGTTCTGTGAACTCATTCACTGTCTCGATGTGTGAGGGAGTTTGGCGAGGTTCAAATCCCATGCGTGGATGTCGTCCAGTGTATAAGAGGAAAGGGGTCTGTTGAGTGGAAGCATGGACATGGTTGTTGTATCCAAACTCGGCCAAAGGAAGGAGATCATCCAAATCATCCTGGCATTCATTGACAAAGAGGCAGATGTACTGCTCCAGTTCCTGGTTGACTTGCTCCATCTGGCCATCAGTTTGTGGGTGATAAGCGGTTGAAGCGAGGAGTTTGATCCCCAGGAGTCGGTACAGCTCACAAGTGAACTCTGCCATGAACTGAGGGCCACGATCCGAGAGGAAGGCACCAGGAAGTCCATGTAATTTCCACACGTGGTGGAGGTAGAGTCGAGTGGCACCTAGGGCACTGACAGTGGTGTGAGTGGGAATGAAGTGAGCGCGTTTTCCCACTGAGTCAACTGTGCACATCACTGCATCAAACCCATTTGACTCTGGCAATTCCACCACAAAGTCGACGCTGACGACATCCCAATGACTCTCTGGAACAGGAAGAGGGTGTAGCTCACCAATAGGCTTGCAATGAGGAACCTTGGTGCGTAAGCAAAGGTCACAAGTGCGACAATACTGACCAATGAGCCATGACATTTGTGGCCACCAATAGTTCCATGAGGTGAGCTCCAAGGTCTTCCGGCGTCTGGGGTGGCCAGCAATCTGTGAGTCATGGTGTTGGGATATGATGCGCCGGCGAAGGTCTGGGTCATTGGGAACATAGATGCGATCCCTGAAATACAACAAGTCCTCCTTTTCAGCCCACTCTGCCGCACGTAAGGAAAGGGTCGATCCCTTCCTCAGTTCTTTAACAGCTTGGGCGACAACATCCTCATGTAAACTGCTACGGTTTGCGCGACAAATGTCACATAGGATGTCCCGCTCCTCGCCCTGGGGTGCGATGCCTTCCAGTGCCCGAATGGTGAACAGGTCTGGCTGCAACAGCACAATGTTTTGGTTGTCACTGCTGCCATCCCCATCGTCTGCACATCGGGATAGGGCATCAGTCTTCCCCATGCTGCAACCTGGACAGCGGTGCAAGGAGAAGTCGAATCTAGATAGATACAGGGACCAACGAGCTTGACAACAGTTCAATTTCTTGGCCATCATGAAGTACTCGAGATTCTTGTGATCCATCCAAATTTCCACCTTGTGTTGGGCACCCTCAAGGAAGTGTTGCCACTCCTCAAGCGCACGCATTATTGCCAACATCTCCTTGTCATGGATCTCATAGTTTCGCTCTACAGCACTAAGGCTTTTGGAGTAGAATGCAACAGGATGCCACTTCTGGTCCTCTGGAGACTGCTGAGACAACACGGCGCCCGTCGCAAAGTCAGAACTGTCGGCTTCTACACAAAAAGGACGCGAATCATCAGCAAAGGTAAGGATCAGAGCGGAAGTGACCATCTCCTTAAACTTTTCGAATGCCTCCTGTTGTGCATTATCCCACCTCCATGCCTCCTTTCCTGTCAAGTTGAACAGTGGTCATGCATGATGTGAGAAATCCTTGATAAAACGCTGATAGAAATTGATGAAGCCCAGGAAAGACTGCACCTCCTTCTTGTTTGTGGGCGTCGGCCAAGCTGTGACCCCATTTACCTTGATAGGATCCATCTCCACTTGACCCTCCGAGATAATCAGGCCAAGGTACTTGATCTTGGTCTTTTCAAACTTGCATTTGTCCTGACAAAGGTAGAGTTTGTACTGTCGAAGTCACTCTAGGACGAGGCGCGTGATGCAACAGTGCTCTTCAACCGTGCGAGTGAAGATGAGAATGTCGTCGAGATAGATGCAGACAATGCCTTCGAGGATGAGGTCATGGAAGATGTCATTCATCATGGTCTGAAAGGTGGCAGGGCTATTAGTAAGGCCAAAGAACATGACAAGCAGTTCAAAAAGACCATGGTTGGTACGAAAGGCTGCCTTCCACTCATCTCCCTCCTTTATCCTCACATTATTATAGCCCCAATGGACATCAAGCTTGGTGAAGTACCGGGCTCCATGGAGCTGGTTTACAAGTTCGGAGATGAGGGGTAGTGGGTAGCAATTTTTGACCGTGATGTTGTTGAGCCTTCTGTAGTCTTGAACCAGTCGAAGTGAGCCATCCTTCTTCTTGACAAAGAAAAAGGGAGAGGCCATGGGTGACTTCAATGGTCAAATATGTCCAGAGGCCAGGTGCTCGTCGATGAACTGGTCAAGCTGCTGTTGTTCTTCCGGAGAGAGAGGATAGACCTTGCAGGATGAAGGGGTTGTGCTGGGGGTGAGTTTGATCACGTGATCCCATGGCTTGCGCGCAGGAAGAGAGTCGAATGACTCCTTGGAGAACACGTCTTCAAACTCATGGAGATGAGGGAGTAAGGAGTTAGTAGAGGATTTAGCAGCGTTGTTTTTGTGGAAGGCCTCGGTGAGGTGTTGGGATATGTTCGATGTGGCACACACCTCATGCGATGAGCGAATTGCAGTGTAGAAGATCCAATCACCCTCCTCCACTTCCTCTGGGTCCTCATCATCATCATCCGAGTCCGGCATTAGATCAGGAACCCCTTCCAATTCCACTTCAGGTATAGGCGGGGTCCAGCATGACACTTCTGAGTACATCGTATTGCTGCCTTCTGTCCACAATGTTCTTGCCTGGCTTCTGTGAAACACGTCCAACAGCGGGATGGACATCGGCTCATGGTAACCTCCCCAGTATGCCAGTCGACCTCTGGGTTATGGTCTCGAAGCCATGGATATCCCAAAATCACCTTTTGCTTTCCTAATTGAGTGACAGCAAAAAGGGCACGCTCACTATGATCTTTGTAACGGAGAACCAGGTCTGCAACCTCTCAGATGGCACCAGCTTCATTTGGGGATCCATCCACATTATATACAGGTATTGGACGTGAGAGTGAGCAAGTATTTAGGCGATGTTGTTGTACCAGATGGGAATCGATGAAGAGACCAGTTGCACCAGAGTCCAGGAGCGCAGAGACACCATGTATCTGTCCAGTGTTGGTCATCTGCAGTTCAATGGCTAGGTTCAAGGAATGTGCAGAGGGAGTGGATGCCACAATATACTTGCATGGTAGTTTACGCTCCCATGATTTAATTTTGGGATGTGGAGTAGAAGGAGAGATGGGGAGAGCAGGTACGTCTTTAGCCAACTTCAAAGGGTCAGAGAGGGGAGCAGTCACAGAAATGGATTCATTCTCCGGGGATTCAACTGACAAGACTTCAAAGCGGTTATGGACAGGCAGTGAGGGCATACGATTCACTCACTGTGAATAGGAAAATCCTGCTCCTCTACAACTTCCAACTTAATCTCCTCTGCAACTTGATCCTTTGCTTCCTCAACATCTACAAGCGCCAACAAATCTTGCAGGAGTTCATCTCGTCCCTTGGGGGTGAGCATGTGGATATCCTGACAATGGGGACATGCTCCAGCCCTGTGTCCAGGTTCCCCACAATGGTAGCAGAGATCCAACTTACGTGCACAGCTGTGGGCTGCATCAACATCCATTGGTACTGGGACATTGACGGCTGGTGTGGGAGTTTGATGAACAGGAATGGGGTTAGGGTGGGGGAGGCTTCGATTGAAGGTGTAGGGCATATGAGTGGTAGTTGGAGCATGGAATGCAGCATTAAATGCCGCATTTGTGAGTCGGTTCTCGTCACAGAGTGAAGCAGCTTCATACCAAGCAAGGATATCATCGTCCGCTGGGCGCCCTTCCAACATCTGTGCAATCTGGTCCTGAATTTCTCGGTTGAGCCCCATCGGAACTTCACCACCACTGGTAACCCACTCCCATATCCTGCCATGTCCACCAAATCCTTGAACTCATCGATATAGTCGTCCACAGATCGATGTCCCTGGTGGTAAGCAGATGACTCAAGTCATGTCACTGCTCGGTGGCATTCATTGAGGGGGCAGAAGTGGCATATGAACTCAGCTCAAAAGTCACCCCAAGTGGAGAAAGGTAGAGAACTGAGTTCTTTAGTTTGATGTAGGATACAGTCCACATAGAGATAGGCGCGTTCAGATTTCATGTATGTGAAGGCCCAATAAATTTTTGCAGCCTCATCGACGAATTGATGCAACTGGAGACTAATGCATGTATAACTCACAGGAATTAAGGAATGCACGTCCCTGCGCACATGCACCATTAAATTCGGCGGGGGGGGATGGTTTGATCTGGGCACATTCCTTAGTGGACGTGTTTGGCAAAACGTCGTTGTTGGGTGCGCTTGGAGTCATAAAGGGGGAACTATTGGTCGTAGGGTTAGCCTGGAGGGTCCTAACGAAGTTTTCAATTGTAGATTTAAGCGAGTCGATTTGCGCGCGCATTCCAGAAACGTCGCTTTCAAGCACATTGAAGCATTCTGATGCATCCATGTCGCTAGGGAGCGCGTTTGGCAAAAATGGCAGTGTAATAAAGGCGAGATTATCTGGAACAGTGTGTAGGGACTCTGTGGAGCTTTGGGAAGCGTCATCCAGTCCATACCTGCCTATCTTGGGCAGTGCATTCGCGATTTTCGGGCCTTAGGGGAGAGTTTTCTACTATAAGGGCAACCTAAGCCTCTAGCAAAGGGAAATCTGAAGTTAAAATTATACTACATAATACAGGCATTGGGGACACACCTAGCAAAGGGAAATCCAAAGAGAAAACTCTAAGGATCCCCTTGCTGATGCCCAGTATATGTGAAGATGACAAAAATCAAATATAACCTAAAAATAGAAAAAGGCAGAGATAGGCGGATCAAGGCTGCCGAATGACATCATACCAAGGGGTATGTGTCGGATGGGGTACTCCTCCTCTAAATATAAAAGTGTCAACATGTACAAACATGATAGCAAGAGAAAATTAGTAATAAAATCCAGAAAAATCATAGAAAATGAAGAATAGAAGGAAATGAGGTGGGGAAAAATATAGGATGAACATAAAAAATAGGAAAAACACACAGGGCATCCCCCTAGTCCCCTTACACATCTGGTATCCATCTACCTCATGACCAATCCCCAAAGAGCTTAGGGGAGCTTGAAACCCTTCTTAACATCGACATCCGTAGTTCCACAGATTCATATATCGATAAAGTAATTGAACTTCTCACTTCAGATGGGGGCCTTTTCCCAGATTCAAAACTACTGATTGCCCCTTCCAAACACCTCCTCCATCAGCTCTCCTGATATAATTCACAGGCAAACAAGTGGAATCTTCCTGACATCTCCTGCTCTCCTAATCAAAAGAAGACGCAGAGCATGAGGATGCAGAGCGAGATGAAACTTGCCAATTTTCTCAACTAAATTTGCGATCAACCAAATTTGCGAAGATATCACAACTATCACAGGGGTGTAGCGAGTCAGAACATGGAATGCCAACTTCTGCGACACAGTACTTGAGGGATCCCCAATCTCCCAAAAACCCAACATAATGCTTCTTGATGTTGTCAAGTCGTCTCCCACTACATGGACCTCTGTTCGAGCCATAACCAAGGTAACCACCCAAGAGCATGAAACAAAGAAAATCTCCAACACTGTCACCGATAAATCATACATCATTCTTACCACACAGCCCAATCGCATCCTCGTCCCGATCCTCAGTATCTGGGGCAATTTCAATTCCAGAGTAATGGTCACAGACCACCAAGGGCAGCTATGCTCGTCTGCCTGCTGTATTGGGGAGCTGCATCTCGCTGATTCGCTCAGGTTTCTGCAAGTCATGATTGGGTTTTGCTTTGCACCCAAGAGTGTGGTGGGCTATGATCTGACCATGCTGATGGATGACTGGGATAAGGTGACACATATCATCTGTGATGGCAAGAAGTTCAAAGTCATCAAAGCTATCTTTGAGACTCAGTCACTGGTCGGGCGCACTACAAGGGTGTGGGAGGTTGAATTTGAAGGGAGGAGACTTATCCTCAAGGACTCATGGATTGAGTCTTCATGTCCTATGGCAGAATACAAGCTCCTACAATGTCTGCAAGGGGTGGAAGGCATTTCTCAGTTTTTTTGTGGAGAAGATGTCTGTATTGATGGCAAAAAGCTCTCTACAGATATTATCCAGCAAGGCAAGTGGGGAATTAGAACCAAAGTTCAGGTTTGGCAAAGAATTGTCTCATCTTCTATCAGTGACCATATTGCATCTTTTTGCTCAAAGAGAGAGCTGATATCAGCTCTCCATGACATTACTATTGGTATGTATCTCTCACTCTCCCTGATTTGTGCTCAATGTTTTTTTTGATAATTAGTACTCAAAGAACTGTATCAAAAGAATGACTTGATACATTGGGACATCAGCTACAACAACATCCTTCTATTCTGTTTGGAAGACAATCCAGGAGATTTATGTCCTGGATTATTGATTGATTTTGAATATGCCATAACCCTAAGCAAAAGCCATCTGTTAGCACCTGGCTCTCATACAGTTCATATGCCATTTCCAATTCTTGTTTATCCATCCTATAGGGAACTGCACAATTTATGGCAATGAACTCCTCATGAAGAGAATGAAGTTATGACATGCTCCTCATCATGATCTCGAGTCCCTCTTTTTTGTTTTGATCTATATCTGCACCAACTTGAGTGGCCCAGGTGCCATCCAGACCCAGGAAGAGTTACATCAGTTCAGCAGCATCCCTCTGTCATCATGGTTCCAGACATCAAACTCTCTTTGTGCAATTGGGACTGCCAAACTTGGTGCCATGTGTGAACTTGACTCACTGATTCTTAGGTTTTTTGCGCCCTATTTCAAAGATCTTAAAGAATGCATTGAGAAGCTCTTAAAAGCCATGTACTCTTCTCCTGGAATGCCTGCGCCTGTGTTGCATGATGCAGTGATCAAGATCTTTGATGAAACATTGCAGTCCCTTCCTCATGAGGCCATTATATCAGTCCCATTTGAACCACTATCGGCTGGTTCTCCATCCTGGGTACGAAAGCTTTCTCTCAGTATTCACGACAACCACCTTGGTGGGATGCAGAAAAAACTCAAATCTTTAGGCAAAGACACTTTGGCAGGACATATGAGCAGTTTGACTGGGGGGGAAGATCTCTCCAACTCAGTAGCTTCTCATCATACCGTCACAACATCCAGCAGGGGAGGCAGCCGTGGAGCTTGTGGTTCAAGATCTCGTCAGTCTGTTTCTCATTCGCATTAATTTCATGACATATATGCTCTTATCAGTACTAGTCAGTACTCCCCCAGCAGTTGTATACTATGCAGACACCTTATATACATATGCAGACCTTATGTACTTATGGACCTTATATGTTTACACATGTGTATGATGACAATGAATTGTATTGATCGATATATATTGTTTTGTACCAATTATAACATGGGAGTTTGACTCATACCAAACCACAAACCACGTACCGACCAGTCTACCATGGATCTAAACCATGCCCTATACCAAGCATCTAATCTCAGTCGATTCAAAGAACCCTCTCCTAGCCTGTTGGTAGATTCATACTACCCTCAGGTGGAAGATCATGGAATACCTAGCTTGCAAAGTCACTGTAGTTCGCTTGTGAACCATTCATGGGACTCCTTTGAGGTGAAAGTCTGCTCTATTTATATATTGTATTTGTACTCACTACTTAGCAGAGTCAAATTCCATCCTCCTGCTCAAGATCACACCACAGCACTATGACAGTGAGTTCACAAGAAGGGTATTTAGCTCTTCTACAATCTCATCAGAAAATACAGCAGGAGAAACTCATTCTCAAAGGGAAACTCAATGCTCTTGAGTGAGTCACTACTCTTGTTGAACCTGGCAAAGTCTTATTCCATGTCAATCATTAATCAAGACAGGCATATTCATTGTTAGCCCAGTCTCTAAAGCCTGCCATTCCCAATTTACCAGCAACTATTCCTGCACTTTCTTCAGTCAAGCCAGAGGATCTCTCAATACCTCTCAGTATAGTTCCTACTGCTGAATGCAAAGACTACTCACTAGTAATGTTCTGGTATTGACACGAATGGAATGCTGCAGAGAATAATCAAGTCGTGCACATTGGAGCCGGTGCTCAAGGAAAAACCCGTGCAGCCCAAGGGGAAAATGTTACACTTAGATTCATTGAGGATGAGAACAGGACCATCATAGATGGTTTCAGGGCCACGGTGATGTATAGGTTTGCTCACGAGCTCTGGGCAGGCCTGAACAGTATTGGGAAAGCACCAAAAACTTGGGGCAAGGTTGACGCTGCGGTAGCTGCTCAATACCGGAATGAGATGGAGTGGAAATTTCCTGAGCTTCACCTCTGTGACAATCACTGGAAATCTGATTTCATAGCAACCTTGAATTATCCATCTTGGTACAATAACAACATCGAGAAGCAAGAACATTCAAAGCGCACATCTGTCGATCCCCCTCCCAATGCCAAGAGACCTAGAGTATCTGCAGAAGATCCGGTCACTCCTTCTGTACACCCACCTCCACATAAGAAGTGCACTAAGCACAGTGCTAGAATTCCAGTTGATGGGGATTCTCAATCATCCACGTCAGGGGTGAGTTTGTTTTTAATTTGCAAATGCATTGATTCATCCATGACATTCGCAGGATTTCCCATCAGCAGAAGGCCCCAAGGCACCTGGATATGATACTCACTCCCCTATACAGCATGTATGTGATCCACCGGTGGGCTCCAGGGATCCTGAAACTCATCTGAGATCCCGGGTAAGGTTTCAGAGTTTATCACTACCATTTGACAAAGACTGACTATGCATATCGAGGTCAAAAATCCTTTGTCTTCGGTTTATCCTGCGACTGCCAATCCAGGAGAGAACATCCAGCAACCAATTCCTATGGCTCCCCACATAATATCCATGCATAGTGTGGAGTCGGCAGCAATTAGCCAGATGGAGATCCTGATGGTGACAACAGCGGGGATAGCAGTGGACCAGCCAACAACAATGACCCCAGCAGATGGCAATATGGTGGCAATGCTAGCAGCAGATCAGATAGCGATGATGCTGACAGTGGACCAGACAGCAATAATAGCGGTGGACCAGATGGCAACAATAGTGGTGGACCAGATGGCAACAATAGCGGTGGACCAGGTGGCACCAACAAAATTGAACATGGTTAGCCAGAAAGCAACAGTGACAGTGGAGACAAGTAATCCCCCCTCTCCCACTTACCCCAACACAACTACCAGTGAGACACCCACAGTCAGCGCAGAAACCTTCAACATGTCCCTCATCGAGGACTCTGGGGATGGGGCACAGGGCGCTAAACCCAGAGTTTTGCCAAACCCAATAGTTCCGTCAGTTTCAACCTTTGATAATCTGACTACAACTTCTGCAGCTCTTGTCAATGCTCCTGCTACTGTGGCTCCTGTTGAAGCTCCCACTACTGAAGCTCCTGTTGATGCTCCTGCTACCATCACAGTCCCTAGTGTAGGACTTGGGACAGGGAAGAAAGCTGGGACGATGCGGCCAAACCCTCATTCGACTACTGCCCGGTAAGTGATTGTATTGTAGAAGTTCTAGGTATAGACTAATGTTGCCTATTGATAACCAGAAACCTATGTGCTTTGGATTGGAAGGAGCATAACCCTCATGGTTCCATGAGTGATTTCAAGTACTATTATGATAACCTCTCTGCAGAGCAGAAGAAGGTCTGCATGCCTTTGTATGTTCTTTAGGATCATGACTCACATAAATTACAGCACTGGAAGGATTGTGAATTCTCCATGGTAAGCTGTCCATATCTATGTGATACAGTCCTAACTTCTTTTTTTGATCACAGAAAGCTGCACGCGCTGCTCCTGGGGTGTCCGACTGATCAATCGATTACACATTTGGGTAGATTGGAAACGCAGGAGGTCACAGCGCTGCAAACTGGCTCCGCAGGTTAGCGTCGTAATTTCTATGTTTCTACGGGCTCTATATATGTTCTCGCAATATAATATGTCATGCATTTTGCCTCGAGAGATTGATCGGTATCGATTCGCCTCGATTAGTATTGATTGATATTATTTGGAATAGAGCACAATTGAAGCTTAATACAATGTCATTTTGACCCTATGTATATCTATCTAAAAACATCTGACTAGATCTGGCTGCGCGTGCGCGTGAAGCTTGATCAAAAGTATCTGAGAAGTGTCTCATTCCTCGATATATATGGAGTCATAGCTATTTACATACATTTACATCAGGACAGCAGTTTTTTTTTGTTCTAACTCGATCTAACCCTCTCTGGTTCGACCGACTTTTGACTGGGACTCAGCAGTGGACTTCCCATCACCGTTCTCGCCAAGTAACACGTCGTTGGCTTTATCTTCTCCAACCCGATTTTGACGTCCAAAGTTTGTTATCATTGTTGGAGGCTGAGGCTGAGGAATATGTTGAAAGGAGAATAAATGGATACTCAGATCTTGTGAATTTGTAACAAGTAACACATGTCTATGAATTGTTTGAGCTTCTTATGTCCACGAACACTTGCCAATGTTTTCTTCAAGTGAACTTAATATGTTATCGTCCTGTTCCACAACTATGCTCAAGTTCTTCTTCCTCACTTCTTAGACGGATCATTGTTGCCTCCAGAAGCCTCTTCCGCCGCTCTTCCACAGACTCGTTCAAAGCGACACCCGTAGAGGCATGATTCCCTCCTAACACGTGGACGTGCGCCCCTGCCTCCAACTCAGAGGATGGTTCGTAGATATCACCTGTCCCCGAAAGATAGTGCGTCCCTGCTGCAACACCGTGCTCGAATTCTAACACCTCCCTATTGAGTTTCGAATTTAACTCCTTGAACTATAGGCCGAGTTCAGTACTATAACAACGATGAGCCGCAACATACACGTACATTGTCGTCGTGATCTCCCCACACATTATGCGTCAATTCATGACACAGCACCCGCCTCACTTCTGCGTACAGCCTAAAGCCATCATACCTATTTGTGCGCAAGCGCAGTTTGATTGCTTGGCCGCCGTTCACGTTGAGCCCTAGCAACTCCGGATGCTCATGCGGAGCGAGTTCCGTCAGTATCCCCACCGAGAATTCGTGCTTCTGCATTATATGCCTAATCGCAGGATCCTCGGAAAGCTTCGTTAACAGGGCATGAGCAGCCGCGGGGTTCGGAAGGTGCGGTAGTGGCGTCAGTTGGTGAAATCGATATTTCAAAGACGCGGAATTTGATGATCCTGTAGATCGGAGCTACATTGCAGGATCAGAGTCAGAGGTATGTATCGGAACTGTACTCGGTTGTGTACCTTTGTCGGAGCTTTGAGTGCGCGCTCCCTCAGTATGCGATCCCGCTTTTTCTGCTCACTCTCGACGGCTTGTAGGGTATCGAGCTCGCTAGTAGTCGAACCAAGCATCTGGATCTTCATTCCATTCTTGAATCCCGCCTGTGAGAGCGTCGTTTCATCGTCTGCTGCCAAACTGGATTTCTTGCCCTTGTACAGCAGTTTCTGGAGTGACGGAGGAACGGAAGTCAGCTCTTCTAAACGGATTTGCAAAGCTGCTAGAGTGGTATCTGGGAGTAGAGAAAAGGAATAGGGAGTGCCCCGATGAGTGACTGTCAGCGAAATGGGTGTGTTTGCGGACATGATGGTGGCGTCTACTAGAGTGGAATGGATCCACCGTCGCTCTCATCGTGGTTTGATATCACGACATATGAGTAAGCCTCGGTATTGCCTCGGTGTCGCTTATTAATCATAGCAGAAGCAAAACAGAATATTCTGTAGACGTAAATACAAATGATATATGCACAAGGGTATCCGCAGAAAGAGGAACAAAACCATCAGCGTCATGGACGTCTAGTTCTACCACCACCCGCCTGAAGCTGACCCGGCGCGGAGCGTCGCGGTCTTTTTGCTGGTTCTGCGTCAATGGGGGTTTGACTCGCACAGGGTGACATCGGGCCTGTCCTCTTTCGTGGAAGAGGTATGATTTTACGCCGAGGAGCTTCGAATTCAAACATTTCGGGTGGAACGAGCTCTTTGTGGCTCTTCGATCTTTCGCCGCCATAGTCAGATCCAGGTCGAGCATAAAATGAGGAGTTAACTCACTGCTCTTCGATGTCGCGACAGTGCTTCTTGAGTTTCTGGTATTTTATCTTTAACTGATTGCGCTCATCTTCGATCTCCTTGATGTATATTTCAGAAGCCCTGTTGTCCGCGACAGCTTGAGATGAGATTGTATCGAAATCATGCTCAAGCCTAGTGGCCCGTTGTCGTTCCTTCATTTCCCCCTCTGCATGTGCACGTGCAGCTGACATATGCTTCTCGCATTGCTTCAGGAGTGTTTCCTGTTCTGCTTCCAGTTTCCGTACTCTGGCCTCTGCCCTGATTAATTTCTTCTGTAGTGTGGCCTCTCCTGAGGGATCAAGGAATACGCGTCGAACGCTTGGAACGACATATTGGTGGTATTTTTTGGGTAGATAAGTAAGCTGCAGTTCAAGGTCAGATGCAAAAGGCCACAAGACACGAAATAAGGGACACACATCTGGTGTAACTGTGAATCCGTGAATTTATGAGCATCGGATATGATTGTTCCCAGAGAGAGCCTACCTATATTAAACACCGTACGACAAGTTGGACAAGATGAAGTGGTGTCTTCACTTCCCGGGGTATTAACATGGTCCGCTAGGCATTTTGTGCAATATACATGACCTGTTGTGGCATTGATTCCAGATAAAGCCCGAGACAATAAGTTTCATTACAAACCGCAAGGAATGGAAACGGGTTCCTTGAATGGACTCAAGCAGATGGAGCATTTTCCTGTCATGAGTGTTAGATTAACCACCTTGTATTATGTAATACGCGTTGCCAATTGATCACTTGCGCGACGCGTCCACGTGACTAAGCCAAACAAAGACAAACTATACGATGGCTTCTAACCTTCCAACTGCTGAACTCCTCAGTTGGATGTCTTCAAGTCCTGGCCCTTCACATTCATCTGCAAGTACAACCGATAGAGGACGCGATCGTCCTCTATCACGCCCTTCTTCGCGCAATTCTATTCGCTCCACGCACAGTCCTTCTTTCTCTCTGGACGATCCTGGTAGGCAAATGTAGCCACTGTTATTGGTTGTGAGCTCACCATTAACAGTGGCTGTTCGCAACCATATGTCGACGCTGAAACATACTATCAGACACCAACAGGCACAACTACAATCTCTTGAAAATCACTTCTTACGCGGTCCACGTCCACTTCCTGATTTTTCTGACGACATGACATCACCTACTTCCCTACCCCCGTCTTCGTACACCGCGGGCACGTCTACTTCCACAAAAGTGAAAAGGCGGTCGAGCTATGACATCCTTCATGGCATTGCCGGCCCAGATTCGAGTCTTCCTCTTCCTAAGCGTGACGGTATGGAAGAAAATGGCATTCGAGAGGGCATTCCGATGACCTTCGGAGTAAGTTCCGCAAGTCCGACAACGTATAAACGCACATCAAGTCCAACAAGAACTCTAAGTCGTACGTCTGTCGTTCCCTTGCATTTTCCCCTCTCATCACTCTTTTCCCATCAGGTATCCCAGTTGCATCTGTAGGTTGGTACCACCCTTTCCTTTGTCACTCCCATCCCATCCAACTATTCATGCTCTTTGTGATTCGATGATGACGCTCACAGGCAATGCACGGGCCCTAGCTGATGAAGGCCAACCTTCAACTCAACGCCCATCTCCCTCTAAACTGTCCCCAATCGAGCCCGACACATCGATAGCATCTTCCCCAACTTCCCTCCAGCCGCCACCTTCTCCAAATCGTCGTATATCACTCACACCTGGGGGCACAACAAAAGTCCTCGCAGATCTGCAGACTGGTGTGGTGAACGCAAGGAACGCACTAGAAAATACGAAAGCCCAACTACGTCTATCGCAACGCAGTGTAGCGCAGCTGACCCGACAGACTGAAGATCTGAAGGAGGTGAGGGAGAGGCTGAGGCTAGAAAATGAAGGGCTGAACAATGTGGTTGCGAGGAAAGAACGGCTTCTTCAGGAGGTCTGCCAGAGTATCCCATATCTTGCTTGGTCCTAACATGATTTCATCCTCTGTTTCAGGTTTTGGAACGTGCTCGGAAGGCAGAGGCTGAAGCTGCTGCCCTCAAGACTCAACTCAAAACCGAGACAACCATTTCAAAAAAAAACGTGCAGGAGATGAAGACTGCACTTTCGGAATCCACCGCGCTATCACAAAAGTCTGAGAGAGAATACCTCACGCTGCGAGACAGTATTAAAGGGCTGGTAGAGTCGTGGAAAACAGATACGGAACGGCTACGGGGAGAAATGCGGCAGCGAGAAGAAAAGTGGAAAGGCGAGGCCGAAAGTGTGGGTAAGAAGTATAATAGACTGCTTGAGGAAGTTAAGAACGCAGAGGTCACGAGGGAAGAAGTTAAGGCGCTTCAGGAGGAGGATAAGAAGGCGGCAAAAGCGGTAGAGCAGGCTTGGCAAGATGACATCTCCAAGTTGAAGGAGGAGGTAGACAGGAGCTCTAAGGAAACTGATGGCGCGAAAAACATTGCCAAGTGAGTTTATAATTGTTCTGGACCTAGTGCGACGAACTCAAGTTGTGTAGAGCGTTGTCGGACGAGTTAGCAAGACTGAAGAGACTCATGCAGGCTGCTGGAAGGTCTCCAAGAGCTTCAGCCTTTTCATCTATGATCGAGGATGCTCCTTCATGAGAGGACTACTCCTTGGTGGACTCGTTTATTTTATCTGCATCTTACGGAGTTACTATTTTCACTGCTCATCATAGCATGACATACCATACTACATCCGCCCATTGCGACATGTTGTTTATCACAACGATACCCTGTAATTGGATCGCCTGGTTATTTGCTTTCTGTGCTGCCGGAATACACGGTTTGAATCACAAGCCATTCGATGAACGGACCGGGAAATCGGGATGTCCTAATGTTCACTGTGTTCACATGCGACATTGAAGACGACTTATGTATGTACTTTAATCAACTCCTTTGTCGGTTTCCCGTTGCTTGGCACATAGTTCCTTTGCGATGTACGATCCATCGCGTTTAGTGGTTTTTACATGAGCTCGCGAGTTAGCTGGCGATGCACTGCACCCGTTTCAAAATACTTATGTATAATCCGGTTCCCGGAACGCCGAAGTAGCCGATCCTTAATGTGCATTATCATGATCATTGTTGTACATGAAGTTAATATCGATATCATGAAACGGTATAAATTACGAAGTTCTGGCACAAATACCGCTGACCTCCATCCTTCACCCTACCCTACCCTACCCTTAGGTTACCGTGTCCGTCATGTCCGTCATCCGGACTCCCATAACGGAGTATTTTGGCATCAGGCACCCTATCCTGCTCGCAGGGTACGAACTTTCTCGTCCTATTAATATTGTTATGGTTAATATCCTGATTTCTGAAGCATGAACGTCGCAGCAGGGCCGGAGCTGGCTGCGGCTGTGACTAATGCGGGCGGTCTAGGAGTCATTGGTGGTGTGGGATATACTCCGAAGATTCTTCGTCAACAGGCAAGTAATTCCCGAAACGTCACGGAATGCTGTTTAGCTTCACGTTTCATGACGTCAAGTAAGCTGATTGACTGGGGTCGTAGATACAAGAAATCAAGAACAACCTGCATGACAAGAATGCACCATTCGGCGTTGACTTGCTCATACCTCAGGTTGGCGGAAGTGCCAGAAAGACGAATGCATGTTAATTCCTCCCGTTTTATCGCAAGATTCATCTTACATACTCCATGACTAGTTCGACTATACTGGAGGCCAATTGCCTGAGCTCATCGACGTCATAATCGAGGAGAAAGTAGCTCTGTTCGTCTGTGCCATCGGCATTCCCCCGAAGGAAGCTGTCGACAGGCTGCATAAGGCCAGGATTCCAATAATGAATATGGTCGGCCACCCGAAGCATGTGAAAAGGGCGGTGGAAGCAGGCGTCGATCTCATCTGTGCACAAGCCGGCGAAGGAGGAGGGCACACGGGGGACACGCCAGCGAGTATTCTCATCCCTGCATGCGTTGATGCCGTCAAGGGGTACAAGTCACCATTGACTGGAAAACCTATATATGTCATTGGCGCGGGAGCGGTGTTTGACGGTCGAGGATTGGCGGCGAACCTGATGTGGGGTGCGCAAGGCGTTTGTAAGTCCTTGTAAGGTCCGAACTTGTATCTTTGCTCACTTATTATTTAGGGGTTGGCACACGGTTTGTGGCTTCGGTGGAAGCAAATGCGCCCAAGATGCACAAGGAATTAATTCTGAGTGCTGGTTTTGAGGATGCAATCACTACCCTTATTTTCAGTGGCCGACCTTTGAGGGTGCGGAGAACGCCTTATGTTGAGGACTGGTAAATCTCTGATCTGTTTCAAGTTCTTCTGTATACTGACTGTCGTTTGCGTTCCTAAATATAGGGAGAAAAACAGACAGGCAGAAATTAAAGACCTAACTTCGAAGGGCATTATTCCGCATTACCACGAACTCGAGAAACATCCTGAAAAGTCAATCGAGGGACGGTAAGCAAAATACCAGTGTAATCCTCGTCTTTGTGTTCAAGAAATCCACCCCTAGGCCCTGGCTTATGGGGAGAGTTTCCGCTCTCATCAACAAAGTATTACCTGCAAAGGTGATCGTGGACAATATGGTGGAGGAAGCTGCGCGAGTGTTGCAGCTTGGTGGTTCACTAGTGAAGACGGATACGGGATCCAAACTCTGATGGCGTCGTCCGATTGATCTTTAGTACACTTGGTATGTGTTTCGCTTCCTTTCTTCAAGCTTCCTCCAGCTGATAGCACCAGTCCATTCATATTGTGCTTGGTAGCTGTTGGAATGTAACTGAATTCTTTGGAGGAACACGACGAGACATTCATATCTCCTGAGTCCTATCGTCCCCTGGGGTTGTGCAACGTCATCACACCTTGGGACGCAATCGCTGCGCCGCAATGGCCTACGCTCGTTGGAATTCGACACCGATGATGTTGTGAAGATAGCATTCTCCTGTGTTACTACTCTTACCTCTGAAACGAGTATTGATGTGACTGGCCTACTGTCGTTTTCTTACTCAGGATATCAACTATTGCTCTTGTATCTAATGGTTTATAGATCTGTTGAATAGACCTTTCGAGACAAGAATATGCTATCACAGTACCGGTGAGAAACTTGTAAATGGCAGATCGTATGCAGGAAATTATTGCGGGTACTCCTGCGTACTGAATGTACGTGTGAGGCTTGCAGGAAGGTGTACAACCATCCAATCTGTTGTGTTTCTTCGAGACACGTGCTCATTTTATCCCGCTAAGCGCAGATGCCATGCACGTCCTCTCGCTCTTACGCTAATTCCACCGAGTTCAACCTTTCCTACTGAAGATCAGTGGACTGATTAAGCAGGAAATTTACATACTTAACGCACAGCTATAGCTAGCTCTAGATTCAACTTGCTACTTGTGATAGGGCAGGGGCAATAACTCATGGCAGAGGTATTCTCCTGCTGCATCGTGCTTGCCTATGTACTAGGGATCAGTCACCGGTCTAACAGTAAAAGGCATAGTTTGTATTTCATTTTTTAACTAGCTCATCCTTTACTTAAGTACCTTGCAGCAGAAGTGAGTTATAAATACTTTTCAAAGGAACCCACGCCAACAGCCATTCTACCAACCAAGAACATGCTGTCGAACGCAGCAGTGTTGCGTCTGAGCTGTCTCACTGTAAGGATAGCGTGATCCGGGTGATGCGCGCTCCGGTATTTTCCTTTTCATCCTTCCGTTCCGTTATTTCATTTATTTCGTCTCTATGGTTTCTTTCCTTTTCTTTTATCCTATCTCTTCTCATACGATGACTTATCTGTATTTCCAATTCCTTGCTGCTTACTACTTGACAACGAGCTGGACTCTTTATTTAGATACCCGACATGCCCGAATTCTTACTTATATAAACGAGCAGTTTTGTAACTAGTAGGGTAGAGAATTCCGAGCCCATTAAACTGTCTATCGAGTGAACTTATGGAGCGGGCCATCAAGTCACCGCTACTTTTGTACAACTGAAACGGCTCACGTGGAAATTATCCGATTTCTTATTCCTCTAGCCAAAACACTCCTTTTAAGTAGTAGAGTAGATTGGCTAGAGCGATTGGCATAAAACTTAATATTGCGGGAGATATAAAATAATGGTATCTCAAATTGGCCACCCTCTACCAAATATGGTATTTAAGCATCAAACTGGCATGCTACAGTCTCGAAAACGCGTCTGTGCGACTTATACTGCTTTGTCCCAAACTCCCTGACCTGAAATTGTGCTGCTTTTGCTCCAAGACCTGATCGGTATGCCTCCATCCATCTGATCATGCGATGTTCCCATTTTCGGATCGTAGACAACTTGACAGATTCGAGCGCTTTCGGCATATTTTCCTGAAGCGTCTTGAAAGTGTAATCACAGTTTTCCCGCAGATACCGTTTCACTGCACCCCAGAAAAATTCAATGAAATTCAACTCACAGTGAAACTCTGGCAGGAAGATGCAGAGATGGCCAGCCGCCTCAATGACTTCTTGAACAAGTGAATGCTGCTCGGCAAAGTCAGGCTGAAGATTAGTTCCATTGCAGCTTCTCATATGCAGTAATCCTCTTCAACCTCTCAGCTTGTTCCTGTGCTCCCTGACGCTGGAGACTCTCCAGAAGCTCATCACCTTCAAGCTCCTCAAATCCTTCCAAGTCTGAATCTGTGTCTGTGTCTGTGTCTGAGTCAAATGGCACTGAATCCGAGTCTGAAGAAAGGATGTGGTTGACACCACCACTCCATTTGGTGCATTCTGCATCGTCTTCCAAGTCACTGAAATTTTGACTGGCATCATTCTCAACAATATGACCATTTTCAGTGTGTTTTGCTCGACCTTTGCGTGCCCGCGCAGCAGCAGCCTTCCAGCGGTTCAATTGACGAGGCATAACAAAGTTTATCACTCTAAATTTTTCTTTCCTCACTCTAGTAGAAGTGATCGTTCCTTTGAGAATTGAAGCTCCACTACCAATATATGTACTAGTACGACGCGCTAATCAGCTCATAAATTAGTGGTTGACCAATGCCAACCCAATTTGGCCACTGTCCAAAATAGGTGGTGACTAAGTGGCCCGCTCCATAGAACTTCGTGTGCTAGAACCGTGACTCGTCACGTTTGTATCACATATTTTTGACAGTCTACTTGCTCAAACTTTACTACTACCGAACTTCTGCTTGCTTCGCATCTGGATCTCTTAGTCTGATCAACTGAGGCTCTCACTGCTAGGCAACACCTTTGCAACAATGTTTCTACACTCCACCTATATTGACACCTCATCATGTCTGAAACTTGTTACCCACTTCATAACTGTTTGGCCCGCGAATATGCCAATTCCGGGTGAGATACCATCTAGTTCCGCTGGTACAACTAACCTTGAGTCGGGGGTGGCTCCTTTGCCCATCACTTTGACTTCTGGCTCAGTCATAGAGGAGGCAGCTACAGTGCATAACAGGCAGAATTTTCCTGCAGACCAAGTTGTTAGCCCTTGCTTGTATAGTGATGTGGTTGCAACTAGACTATTCTCTGCTGCTAGTCAGCATGATGATACCCAGCTAGACACGGGTATTTTGGAGACCTGTTCAGCTCCAACTACACCTTATCTTGAGGGTTTCTCATCTCAGGTAGACCATGCTTTCAATGACAATTCGACTTTATTTTCTTCCACTTGAGTAATGGCTGAGAATTCTCCTGATGAGGAGACTAACAATAATGAACCCTGGACTTTGGTTGAGTCCAAATGTGCCCAAAGATGTCATCATTCTGACACTGGAACCACTCAGTTTTCGAGAGGAAACAGTTTGACTTCTGAACAAGAAATTGCAGTTAAAAATGCTGAACAGAATTTGACCACTGAAGAACGAGAAAGAATTGATCGTCGTTATGAGAAAGTGCACTTCGATAGTGATGGAGATGAATCTTCGAGAGGTGAGGGACCCTCGAAAGGAAAAGGTGTTGACCCTAATAATTGGGGAGCCTTGAAATTTGAATCAGCCAAATTGGATGTGAATGCCCAAAGAGAGGCAATGAAAACTTGGAATATGGTCCGAGACCAGGACTGAAATAAGGAATCTAGAACTGGTAAAGGAAAGTCACCTCACCAGAAAAGTTCCAAGTATAATGCTCAAGTCAAGAGTGTAATGGATGAAGACGCACTGAAAGTGAGTGCCACTGCTGCAGCTAAAGAGAATCCCTCCAAAACCAAGTTCACACCAATGTCAGATGCTTTGATGAATCAAGTAGTGAACACCGTAAAGGGTCATCAATGGCCAAACATTTGCCAGGAACGACAAAGCTTGGATATATGGCCCTTATCTCAAATTGCCCCTGGAAGTTTTCTGGGTTGAGCAATGAGCCATATTGAAGATAATGAACACTTACCTTCAGACCCATCTGATAGTTCATCCAGCTCTTCTGAGTCCCCAGATTCCTCAGACCCTGAAAGTGGAACTAGTGGAGGTAGTGTTGCCACTGGCTCAGCCAAGGTTTTTCAATATAATGGCTATAGCATGCCAGATAAATTTTCTAAACTCACCAGGATATTCGAGTATATGGATGGGTCCATAAGCCAAGGGGGTTGTCTGCCAACATTAGTTGAATCAATCAATTGTCCCTGAGTTATATATTAAACAACATTTGGCTTGAGGGCTCAGCTTGAAATCAAAGCCGAGTGAATAAGTCAGGAATGGGGGATCCAATGGCAGAAGACTGCTTGGCTTATGGGCCTGTCCATATGCTCAAATATCCTAGTGAATTTAGGAAATTTATCTGGTATGCTATAGCCATTTTATTGAAAAACCTCAGCTGAGCCAGTGGCAACACTACCCTCCACTTGAAAGAAAATGTTGTCAAACTCAATCAAGGTCATCAAAACCAAAACACAAAACATTGCTGAAGCTGCTTGTGCCATTGGATTATGATGGCATGGCTGATGCTCGCAGTTACCACCGATTCGTAACTGAGGGAACTGACTATGTTGTTTTGGGTCGTGTTCATAAATGACAAAGAGTTTTTGTACTTTCATATTATTTGAAAGGCAAAGCTTACGATTTCTACACTCAGAAAGTAGTTATTTATGATTGGGGTTTGAAACAATTTTTTGAAGAGTTATTTAACTACTGTTTTCCTATCAATTACCATATGAAGCAAAGGGAAAGGCTCCATAAATGTTTCCAGAATTCAAAGACTGTATCAGAATTTATCTATGAGCTAGAAGCAATAATCAACATGATTGGACTTGTAGATGAATGAGAGAAAGTTGTATGCCTGTGGGATGGCTTTCAACCTGTGATCCAGAAAGGACTCTGGCATGATGGGTATAACCCCAAGGTATCCTCATGGGAAGAAATAAAGCATGCCACACAGGTTATCAAATTGTCAGAGGAAGTATCTGATAGATGTGAGCATTGTGTTACATTTGACACCCATGGTAACAATTCTGTATCCAGTCTCCCTAGGAACTGACAGAATGAAACAACTCCCTATGAGAATAATAGCAATAGGAATGGTAAACCCTCATGGAACAATTGTCGACGTGAATGCCAGAATACTTACTGAAATGATAACCATCATGAAAACTCCCAAGGAAATAATCGTCGTCACAATGATAACACTGGTAACTCTAGATCAAACCAGGAGAACCAGAACAGCACAAATAATTGAGAAGGCTGCTCAAGGCCTCAATTAAGTGCTCAGGAATGAAAGAGTATCTTGCCGCTGGAAAGTGCTTCAATTGTGGAGAAACTGGACATGTTAGCCAAAACTGTCCATGCGGAGGTTCCATGACTTCAAATAGACCCAATAGACCCCCTGGTGTCACTTCGCATAATGTTGAGGTTAATTTTGATGAGTATGATGATGTTAGAGGATTGGCCAAGACAACAGAAATTCCTGTTGCAAGCATTGGGATCAGCCCTGAGCAACAGGATGGATTTGAGGAATGTACTGCATCATTGACAATGAGTGATCTGATTGCTTTGCATGCAACAGCTGTGTTGGAACAAATGTGGCCCTATCCTTTTGATGAGTCACCAGTCGAGGATAGTTGATTCTTGGTGTACCAATTTGAGGAAGATTGATACATGATTATGGATCAGGAACTCTGTGACGATGAATACATTAATGGTGAACTACTCATAAAGGAGGACTTCAACTTACTGGAGTGGTATGTGATACGATGCCCCCAGTGAAATAACAAGACTTTACATGCCAGTAATCGATGGGCATCGGGTCCATTGATGGATGACATTATATGGTGGGGGTTGATTCACATTGTCTCTCAGGGGATCATCTTGTATCCTTGTTCTCTGAATGAACCTGCTGAGAGGTGGGAGGTTGCAAATGCAGGATTTGGTTATACTATCACAGATAGAGCCATGGGAACAACAATTTCTGTACCAAATGAATTAATATTTGAACCTTAGACTGACCTAATAACCTGGTTTGTGAATCAGTTATGGGAGGAGCATGACCAAGTAGTGGATTTGCCAGTGCATGGAGTGCAAGTACCACGAGGAACTTATGCAGGCTTACAACGGAATGCAGCAACACCAAAAGACTTCACATGACTAATTCCGAAACCGATAGTCATTGTCGTGCAAGTTAATGGGCATCCAGCTCGAGCATTACTGGATTCTGGGTCACTGGGAGATTTTATGTTGACAGCACTAGCAGATCTAACCAAGGTTGAGCTTGAGAAGCCATTGTCACTACAATTGGCTATGCAAAAATCCTGCTCCAAAGTAAATTGGAGTACCACTGTAAATTTCAAATACCAGTTAATTAATGAGGAACAACACTTTGATGTTGCGAATCTATCTAGCTATGACCTCATCCTAGGAACACTGTGGTTGTTCACGCATTGTATAACGATGGGTCTGAATCTGGCACACATGATTATCGGGAGCAACGAGTTGTTACCTTTTAGAGGTAACTCAGTTATGAAAATATTGTCGTGTGCGATGGAGGTTGCAGAAGGAGATCTTCAATGTGCGAGAGAAGAATTAATTGAGTATGCTCAGCCACTATGCAAAGAGATGGCAGAAACAGGCTTACCACCATTACGGTGATCAATCACAAAATTCCATTGATTGATGTTGGGAAGATCTATCCTTGGCGACCATCTCGCTGTCCAGAGATGTTTAGACCTCAATGGACAGATAAAAAGAATGCTTACCTTAAATCAGGACATTGGAAAATTACTAGTGCATGGAATACAGTGCCAATGTTACTGATCCCAAAACCTGGAGGTAAACCAGGTGAGATACCACAGTTACAGACTGTAGTGGACTTGCATTCACATAACACGAATACAGTAAAAATGATGTCACTGTTGCCAGATATTGATGGTATGCTTCAACGTGTTGCAAGTGCTAAATATAAATCATCGTCAGATTTAAAGGATGCATACGAGCAAATTTGAATTATACCTGATCATGTGGAGCGATTGGCTGTGACAACACCTGATGGAAACATGATGAGCCTCATCATTCAGCAGGGTGATTGTAACACACCTGTGACATACCAAGCTGTAATGAATCATATCTTTTCCACATATATAGGCCATTTTTTAGATGTGTATCTTGACGATATTGTGGTATATTCAGACTCATTTCAGGATCATGTGAAACATGTTAAAATTGTAATTGATATTTTGCAATGGGAGAAGCTTTACCTAAGTCTCAAGAAGCTGCATTTCTTAGCAGACAAACTTTGTTTGCTGGGGCATATAGTTGGACGCGACAGTATTTGAATGGATCCAGCAAAGGTTGATTCAGTCATTGCATGGAAGATGCTGAGAAATCGAGACCTTCTCTGGAGTTTCATAGGGGCTGTGGGTTATCTGGCAGATGACCTTGCTGCTGTGTGTATCCCTATGGCAGTGTTACATGGATTGACAGGGGATACTGTGCCTTACTGTTGGGAGTATACACATCAGTGTGCATTTGAGGACATTAAGCAGATTGTTGATAGCGGTTGCAACCATCATTGAGTGCCAATCCGATATGATGCAGATGTGGAGCCTGTTTACCTGATTATGGATGGTTGTGCAATGGGTATTGCTGGTGTCGTCGGCCAAGGTGCTGAGTGGAAGAAAGCGAAAGTAGCTGTGTTCTACTCGGCAAAGTTAAATTCTGCACAGCAGAACTATCCTGTGCATGAAATAGAAATGTTAGCAGGCATTGAAATGATGCTTTGACACTGTGATATACTTCAGGGTGTGAAGTTTAAGTGGATCACTGACCATAAGGGTTTAATTCACCTCTTGGAGCAGAAGGATCTTTCTGGGCAACAGGCACGATGGATGGAAAAAATTAGTGAATTCATTTCTGAGATCGTATACATACTGGGTGAGGAGAATGTGTTGGCTGATGCATTATCGCGGATGTATTCTAATGATGCACCTGGAACAGTACATGCTAGGTCAGAATACACTTATCATGATGTAGTTGATAATGATGTACTGCTTGTCCACAGTATCTCCATGCCTGTATTGACAAGAACTGAGGCTGTGTCCAAGACTTGGAGACAGCAGATCACTGCTGTTTCAAATGGGGATTGTGTTGATTCTGTTGATGCTATGCCTGTCCAACAAAGGGAGGGTGGGAGCGAGGACAAAAATGCAAAAATCACAATGGAACCTGATAGAACCAGACTCACTATCAAAATTCCCACACACAAACCTGCGATAACAGAAATAAAAGGAAAATCTCTGGACCAGAAAGAGCGACTTACAATTAAGATCCCTGCATGGAAGCCCAAACCTTCCATGGAACACACCACAGAAATGGTGCCTGTTTTTGATCCAGCTGTTGATACAACTGATAACGATCAATCACTGATTAATGTTGTAGATGGAGGGCGCGAGGGATTCAACTTACATCTTGAGGAACCAATATAAATTTGACTCATTCTTCAAGAATATCCTTGAGAATCCTAGACATTTGTATTAGATGATGGACTTATCTATATTAAAATGAATGATAGGAACTTACTGTGCATTCCTAAGTTGTATGTGCAGGGACGGAATGTTCATGAGATTGTAATTGCTGAAGTACATTCATTATTAGCCCATTTGGGAGCTAGTAAGACCATAGCTTACCTTAGGGACAATGTGTGGTGGAAGGATATGACTTCTGACACAACATTTTACTGTCAGTCTTGTGTGACCTGTAAACGGAGTAAACCAATGACACAAAAACCCTATGGATTATTAAATCCATTAGACATACCATCATACCATGGGAATCAATAGGAGTCAATTTCATGGGGCCATTACTGGAGTCTAAGAATAGAAATGGCACTTTTTATTCTATAATGGTTGTAATATGTTTGCTTACCTCAATGGTGCATCTGATTCCGAGTCGTGAAAATTATAATGCACATCAAATTGCTGAATTAATGTTTGACAAAGTCTATAAACTTCATGGATTGCCAAAATCTATAGTTAGTGACTGAGATGTCCTATTTACCAGTACATTTTGGCAACATCTTACTAAACTGGTTGGCACGCAACTCAGAATGTTGAGTGCATTGATAGGTTGTCTCCTTGGCTCAAAGGCTGATTCATTGTTTCGACCACATTCTAATCACATCGGATAACTCGCATGAGGTCCCAGAAGCAGTGCAACCACTCCCAACCAAGTCTACCAAGCACAATATCGTGTCGAACGCGGTCGAGCATCGCAAGCATCGTCAAATGCAATCGAGCATCATTGAACACGGTCGAGCATCATCGAATGCGATTGAACATCGTCGAACATCATCGAGCATCGCAAGCATCGTCAAATGCGATCAAGTATCATTGAACACAATTGAGCATCATTGAATGCGGTCGAGCATCGTATCGAACACAATCGAACATCATCAAGCATTGTCGAGCATTGTCGAGCATTATTGATCGATATCGAGAGACTGCGAGCGACATTGGGCGCCACATTTGTTATCTATATGGTGGAATAACATGTGCCAGGAAGTATTCCAACTCGTGCTCAAACTTGCTGATAGTAGGTCAGCCTCGTTCCAAGTCCCTATCGCACACAGAACCCGCTGGATGCATTATTGCAAGACTTAGCGCAGTTTATACACAAAGGACAGTCCCCTTTTAGTTCTATACCCTTTATTACTCTTTCATCACATGATATGTATCTTTCTTGTTCAGATTCCAGTCTCCTTTTTGGCCTTGTGCCTTAACTCATATCTTTTGCCTCATGTTCTACACATGTTCTCTAGCCTTTTTAGGTACTTTCTTTATTTTATATAAAAAGATGTACTAGATACAAAGAAAAACAAGAAAGTCGTCGTCTTCCTCCCAGATCACAGTGATTTGAGAGTACAGTTTAGTCTTATTCAGTCCGAAGTTTGGTGTTTTACGCTAAACTTCCTTGAAATTCCTCGAAATTCCTTGCATTATGCTATTTTCGCTCTCGCTTCCCTTGATTGGCCTTTTTGTCACTTCTACTACTTGTCTAGTCCCCCGATCTTGCATCCGAACATATCTGCGCACTTGAAATTCCTCGAAACCTCTTTGAAAAATATTGCAACATCCCGAAAAGCATCGTGACATCTCGAAAATCATCGCAAAGTCTCGAAACACATTCTTTTAGCCTTGAACTGCTTCAACAAGCAGTTGTTTTATGACTATTTGATGGTCGGTCTGACAGGTGACATCTAGAGGGCCTTGCAACCTTCCTCTGACTCGTGTTATACCATCTGAAGCCATTTTGTGGGTTTTGTTTGGGTTTCCGGGTTGAGTATCATCAGTGTACCATCCACAAACTGGTGGCGCCACTGAGCATGCAAATTGGACCATGACACAAATGCTAAGGCAGTGCATCGATGAGAAACAAATAGACTGGGTGACAAAATTACCTGTGATAGAGTTCATGATCAATTCAGCTAGATCTGCAAGTACAGGATATGGGCTGTTCTTTTTGAATACTGGGCGTATGCCCAGATTGATGATCTGGGACTCTGCTAAACAGAACGAGTACCCAGGAGTCAGGAATTTCGCTATGCAACAAAAATTGGCATTGATGGCTGCACATGATAGCATCTTGGGCACTCGTGTCAATCAGATTCGATTGGCTAATAAGAAAAGACAAGTCGTACCTTTTAAAAGGGGGGATCTCATATACCTGTCTTCAAAAAATATTACATTTCCTAAGGGATTGGCAAGGAAATTGATTCCAAAGTTCCTGGGCCCTTACCAGATCCTAGAAGACTATGGGAATGGATTGTTTCAAGTTGAGCTACCAGTGCATCTAAAACAGAAGGGCATACATGACACCTTTCATGCATCATTATTGAGGATACATGTTCCTAACAATGATCGCTTGTTTCCTGGTTGTTTAGACACCCAATTAGGAAATGTTGAGGGAACCAAAGGTGAATGGGCCATAGATTGTATTATTGGACACACAGGATCGAAGGTTAACTCCATGTTTGAAATTTGGTGGAAGACCAGGGATATTACCTGGATGCCATATTATCAAGTTAGTCATTTACACACACTTCAGCAATATTTTGAATTGCTGGGTATTGCCAATGTCTCCCATCTTGGGGAAGGAAAAGGGAAACCACCATCGGATGATCCGCAGACTTTCATTGGAAATGTAGAATCAGGCCCCCGACCTGTAAATAAAAGAAAGAAGAATCAACTACAGAGCTGCAAGATTCAACTAATTTGACCCCCCTGGCTGGGCCAATTTACCTATGGATTTAACCACTTTCAAAATGATACTAGTGGGAGTTGTCCCTATACTACTTCAGTCCTTACCAATAATTCCTCATGTATTCCTTGTAAGGCGCACAGCCATGTACACAGGTTGTGTTCTTCTGCACTGGGTATCTCCCATGTGGTTTCACCTAGAGAACAACACCACCCCTGGGACTTCACTTCGCATCCACAGAGGGCAACTGGATGCTTACCTGGAGTACAATGTGATGCTTTGCATGGGAGAACAGAAACTCACTGTCCCCATCGGATACACTCAGTTCACCCAGATATTCAATGCAGCACCTGGAGTGCCAGTCAATTTCGTCTATATCAATGGAAACAAGACCTTGATGGGATCGGGTCCAAAACCAGATCGCGAGGTATTCAAAGTATCTCCCTGCAACCTTTACAGTGTGTGACAAGTGTGGCACCATGAGGGAGCCAATTCCTCTTGCCAAGTCGAGCTGGGATTATGATGCAGATGCTATGGCAGAACACAGAGAATGCCTCCCAGAGTTGTTGAAACGGGCCCAATTTGTACGAGGACGATTTGGGGATAGAGCCAGTGTGTTAGAAGAGATGGTGTTACAACAATCGTGAGTTTCTGCCTTATCGCAAGGCATCTGTGGCTGTGTCGAGCTTAGGGTGTAGCATGGGTATGGGTAAACCCATGGTAACCGGCCCACAGGTTTGATGGGTAGGGGTACGGTTGCTGAAATGCTGGACCTGTGACTTACTGTACCTGTTTTAGCGGTGCCATGGGTATTGACAGGTTCTTGAATTGCTGGATCTGGCTGTTGTGGGACACCGATCAACATGTTTCCAATCAACATGACTCTCACCCACATGGGCTCAACAAGTTTTTTTGTTTCTTTCAAGTAACTAAATGTTCTCTTTTCTAGATTACTGTGTTTCTGCTTGATAATGGCTGGTAATGAGTTTTTTTGTTTCTTTCAATTGACTAACTGTTCTTTTTTCTAGATTACTACTGCTTAGGAACAATGGAGAGCCATGACCACAATGATCACAACCATGACCACCATCACCATGACCACCAACAATGTGGCCATTGCCATACCACCACACCACCACAGCACCCCCCAACTGCCGCCACGAGCAACTGCTTGTGAGGTGGAACAGGGAGCAATGGGGAGAGGGAGGGAATGGGAGCAATGATGACGGGGACGATGGTATCAATGCAACATGGGCCCAAATGATGGCTGCCATCGTTTGGGCCCATCATATGTTTTCTTTTCACTTTCTTTCTTATTTTTATAAAATAACTAATTTGTTTCTTTTGTTTCCTAGGCTCTAAGTTATTGTCTATGACAGAGGGACACAAGACGACACTACCATAAATGCCTCCTCCCCATCAAAACAGGATGTGAGGGCGTCATTTAGGTACAGGACAGCGATGATGATGCTAGACCCAATGACACCCCTGTAAATGCCTCCTCCCCATCAAAACAGGATGCGAGGGTGTCATTTAGGTACAGGACAGCGATGATGACGCTAGACCTAACAACACCTCTGTAAACGCCTCCTCCCCATCAAAACAGGATGCGAGGGCATCATTTAGGTACAGGACAGTGACGAGGGACATGGGGAGACCCAAGGTAGGGACTTCCTGACCCCTCCATGCATGCCACGTCACTGACACCTGCTAACCCCCCATGACAGGACCAGTACCAGCACCCACCCCTTGCCTGCGAGCCACTGCTTGCAGGGTGGATGGTGGGTGCTGATGCATGGGATGAGTGCAAGATGGCAGGGAATGGTGGGGAGGGGAGACGAGACAGCAAACATGGGGGGACCATGAACCAGACACCACCTGCTGCAAGCCTCATGAGCAACTGCTTGTGGGGTGGAACAGGATGACACCAAGCCCCCCACACCATGGGAGGATGATAACAACCATGACAAGGATGAGCAGTAGACAAAAAAGACGACACCAATGCCTCCCTCATGCAAAGCACAAAAGGGGGGCCTGATTTTTTTGGTACTTAAGATGTACCCTCTCTCACAAATGTGAGGAGGTTAGGTAGTTTAATAATAAAAATTAGTACCTGTGTCTTCCTTGTGTCTGTGAGCGAGGGGCCAAATAATTTTTAGTACTCATATCCCCCTTTGCATCATTTGTATAAAAAGAAATAGCTTAAGTATTGTATATGGGGTGTAGTCAAGTTAGTCAAGGGGTTATACAGTACAAATACACAATATTTAATTACATAGAACATCAAATACAAGGCAAAAATATTGCCAAAACCATGGTGTATTTACATGGTGTCACACCTGTGGTGTTTCACGACAGACTGTGGTAAAAACCTGTCACTGCGGGTGCAGTGTTAGGATGGGTGCGGTGTTGGCAGGTGAGGGTGCAGTGTGTGAAAATTTACCTGCGGTGTGACCTGTGCTATATCCTAGACTCGAGCTCGGGTATCACTGATGATCTCAACAGTTTTGATTTAGAACCACTTACCACTCCTCCCAATGACCAACCCACTTTCCCTGACCCCATTTCAACTTCTTTATGTTACAGTTTTCCTTGTAACTCATGGAACCCGACTGACCCGACACACCCGACGATCCCCTCCAGACAGGAGACACTCCCTGACTCATGCCCAAGGCATGCCCTTGACACCTGAACCCACTCCCACACATGCTGTGATACAGCAACCCCTTGACATCGGGTCCATGACATCAGATCCTTGACATCGGATCCGTGACATCGGACACCTCATGCTAGGCATGAGGCTTATTGTTTCTATTCTTACTTGATACACATCTACCTTTCTGATTGGACAATAGGGACCTCCCTCCTAGTATAAGTACTGCAACTTGTAGTAGGGATGTCCTTAGTTTAGATCTAGGCAATTCACAGTCTTAACTTGTAACTTGCAAACTTACTCGAAACTACTAAGGAAGCCCCTTAGTATGTGAACTTACTTGAAACCACTAAGGAAGCCCCTTTAGTGTGTGAACCCCAACAACTCTATGCAGAAGGCCTGCTAGAGTGCACTATTCATCTTACATCGGACACTCCAAGTAAGACTAGTGCCAAACAACTCATTGAGGAAGCACCTTGTTGAATGACATCAACTAGATCGAGTGGTTGAGGCTTCACCCTTAACATAAGATCTAAACTGAGAGCCTTGCCCGAGCATGACTGGCCATAGCAAAAACAAGAGAAAGGCTTTCTGAAAAGAAAGCAAAGGAACTGGATTCGGCCCAGAAAGCCATCGCAAAGACCAGGACCAGAGATACTCCTAAAGAAGTTAGGAACCTCGAAGCAGCAAGACGTGCTGTCGCCAAGACCCAAGAAAACCAAAAGAAAGAACAATGGGAAAAGGGCAAACACAGTGAGTGCAACATAACACAATGAATCTTACAGAAGATAAAAGAATTGCTAGCCTCCACAGGGGAGGAAAGCACTGGCAAAAGGAACTCAAAAATGACACCACGGAACAGAACAAAGAACCCTCGTCAAGAGGCTACCTTGACCCATGATTACAGGACCCCAGATTATGGTACCATCAATGCCGAAGTACCAATACCCAGGGAAACTCCTCAAGTAAAGGTCAAAGAGGTACTGGATGAGGAACTACTGGCAGACACAGGCATGGAGATATGAGCAACAGGAGAAACCCACAAACATGATGCGACAGAAATCCTGATCGCATATGTATGAGGAGAACCAGTCATTGGCATATTTGAACTACCAGAAGAACCACCCCTGACCAAGGAACACCGAGGACCAACCCATATGTACATGCAGAAAATGAACATGATCTCCAGGCTCACAAAAAGCAAAGACTCTCCACAATATCTACTCTCGAAAAGTGCATGGATCAGAGCAAAGACATCCATTTCCCAGCAACTTGCACATGAACAGGATGAGGGGAAAGAGGCCAGCAAACAGACCCTGGATGACCTACTGCCACCAGAATACCAGAGATACAGACAGGTATTTGAAAAAGCCGCATCTGAGTGATTCCTGGAATCAAAACTGTGGGATCATGCGATTGACTTGAAGGAAGGCTTTGTACCGAAAGATTGCAAAGTCTACCTGCTGACACCGAAAGAACAAGAGAAACTCAATGAGTTCTAGATGAAAACCTGGAAAAAGGATACATCTGACTGTCAAAATCACCCATGGCATCCCTATTCTTCTTTGTGTCGAAGAAGGACTCTGACGCTCTATGACTGTGCCAAGACTATCGCTATCTGAACAAAGGAACAATCCAGAACAACTACCCCCTGCCACTGATTGGAGACCTCTTGGACAAGCTGAAGGGAGCGAGACTTTTCACGAAACTCAATATTCGATGGGGATATCATAATGTATGGATAAAGGAAGGAGATGAGTGGAAGGCAGCATTCAAGACTAACCAAGAACTATTCAAGCCAATGGTGATGTTCTTGGGCTGTGCAACTCACCGGCAACATTCCAGGCCATGATGAATGATCTCTTCCGAGACATGATAGATGAAGGATAGCTCATCATCTATATGGATGACATCCTGATCTTCTCAAAGATGGAAGAAGAACACTGAATAAGGACTGAAAGGGTCCTTGAATGACTACAACAATGTGACCTCTACCTGAAAATAGAGAAATGCAAGTTCAATGTGCAAGAAGTTGACTTCTTGGGCATGATCATTAGGCCCAATGAACTCACAATGGACAGCACAAAGCTGGCTGGGATCAAGGACTGGCCCACGCCAAAGATAGTGAAGGATGTAAGATCCTTCCTGGGATTTGGAAACTTCTATTGAAGATTCATTGGACACTTTGCAGATCTGGCCAGACCGCTAAATGATTTGACGAAGAAGAACCAGAAATTCAAATGGATGGATGACTGCCAGCAGTCATTTGATGTGCTGAAAAGGAAATTCAATGAAGCTCCAGTACTGCTGATGCCAGACACAATGAAACCATTCATGGTGGAGTCTGATGCCTCAAAATTCACGACAGGCCCAGTACTCAGACAACAGGATGCCAATGGAGATTGGCACCCATGCGGTTACATCTCACATTCTTTCAATGAAGCGGAAAGAAATTATGAGATATATGACAGGGAACTACTGGGAGTAATCCAATCGCTAGAGACATGGAGACACTACCTACAGGGGACACCATTCCCTGTGATGGTACTATCCAATCACAAGAACCTGACATACTTCTGTCAGGCACAGAAACTGAACCAATGACAAGCTAGATGGAGCATCTACTTGTCACAATTCGACCTGAAGCTACAACACGTACCAGGATCACAGATGGTACAATCCAATGCCCTATCAAAGAGGGCAGACCACATAGCCAAAGAAGACACAGATAACGAGGATAAGACCATCCTCACAGATGAACTATTTGTGAAGATGATCGATGCTGAACTCCAGGGAGCCCTGGTTTCAGCAATAATGAAGGATGACCTCATAAATGATGCTTTATGAGCCCTCAAGAACAATGGAACCCCCCCAATCAAGTCTGCATTGGAGGACTGGAAATTTGAAGATGGACTGCTCTTTTTCAAAGACAGATGCTATGTTCCACAGGATGAGATGCTCTGCCAGGCAATCATATGGAAGTACCATGACAGCATTATGACAGGGCACCCTGGACAATGGCAGACAATAGAACTGATCTGATGAGACTACTGGTGGCCAGGGATGGCCAATTTCATAAAGAAATACGTCAAAGGCTGTGCAAAGGGCCAGCAGATGAAGATCAACACCCTCCTGATGACCCCACCACTGACACCGATATCATCTGATGCCAGCAGACCATTTGAGCTGGTAACAATGGATTTCATTACAGACCTGCCTGTAATAAACAGATTTGACTCAATCATGGTCATGGTAGACCATGGTCTTATGAAGGGGGTAATTTTTATCCCTTGCGTGAAGACGATCGATGCACTTGGTGCTGCAGACCTTTACCTGTGCCATGTATACACAAGATTTGGACTTCCTGGAAGAATCATCTCAGACAGAGACCCTCAATTCATATCCAAACTCTTCCAAGAACTTGGATGACTGCTCGGAATCAAGCTATCCATGAGCACCACCTATCACCCCCAGACTGATGGAGAAACAGAGCGAGTAAACCAAGAACTGGAAGTTTACCTCCACATGTTCTGTTCAAACAAACCAGAAGATTGGGAACATTATCTCCCAATGGCAGAATTTGCACACAACCAGAAGATGCACTCCTAGTGTTTAAAAGTCCAGTTTGGGCAACTGAAAAAAATGCAAACCAAACCAAACCTAACCAGTGGTCCAGTTTTTTTATTGGTTCGGTTGCCCTAATTCTCATTGGTAGTTGGTTGTAGTCTTTACTATTGAATATTTATATAAAACTGATAAAAACTGGTTTATTTACATGTAGTATACTCATCTATTGTACATAGTAATACTAATAGAATAACTAATAGAATAACTATGATAAATATACCTGGGGAAAGAAAGAGTTCGAAAAGCATGGGTTTATATACCCTGCAAGTGCACACAGACCATTTGGTCATGTTTGCATGCCCAACTGAAAAGTGGTGCCACTTGTAGACACCACTCCCATGACTGACAACATCAACAACACCACCACCGTGCCTGCAAGCCCCTGCTTGTAGGGCGAGTTGGAGTTGCTCACAACAACAATGGACACCGAGACCAAACACACAGCAGCCCAAACGACGATTAGCATCGTTTGGGCTGCAGGTATGTTTTTCTTTTTATCTGTTCAATAACTAACTTTTTCTTTCTCTTTTTTAGGTTCTTTGCTTTTATGATGACAATGTACGACCCCCAAAGGCTGCCACCCTGACATGACACCTCCACCCAGCCTGCGAGCCACTGCTCGCAGGGGGAGATGGGGGTGCTGCCAAACAACGACGGGGAAACAATGACAATGGCAGTGGGAACACCAACACAACACCACCAATGCCCAATGCCCATCACCCATCACCAACGCCAGCATCACCGACAATGACAACGGCAATGGGAACACCAACACAATGCCACCAACACCAATGCCCATCACCAATGCCAATTGCCAACAACAACAACAACAACATGGCACTGCTGCCATGTCACCACCAGCCAATGCCCATCGCCAACACCCACAGTAAAACATTCACCATTTTACTTGATGATGGGATACCAACCATGCGCTATCCCCACCCCCTACAAAAAGATGAATGTGCCGGCTGCCAAACAAAGAATCCAAGAACTTCTCTCTGTGAGAAGGGAAGCTCTTGCCGTGCACAAACTGGCCAGACAGACTATGGCTGCCTGAATGAAAGGGCAATATGAACCATTCAAGGTTGGAGAGCAAGTATGGCTCGACTCCAAGAACCTGAAGATTGGCTACCCAACAAGAAAATTGGCGCCAAAATGAGAAGGGCCCTTCATGATCAAAGATGCCCTGTTGAGAATGACATACCAGTTGAAACTGCCACCGAGATGGAAAATACACCTAGTCTTCCATGCAGCTTTACTCACATGATACCATGAGAATGACACTCATGGGCAAAACTTCCTGACTCCACCACCTGACCTTGTAGAAGGAAAAAATGAATACAAGGTGGAAGCGATCATCACACACAAGAAGCACAGCAAGACACACCATTACCTCATGAAATGGGTTGACTACCCAACATCCGAGAACACATGGGAACCTGAATCAAACTTGAAAAATGCCCCCAAGATCCTGATGGCATATAAGAAGAGGCACCACCTCTGACAAAAACCCAAAACCACCTTTTCCTGACACCCCACGACAACACCCCTGACACCCGCTGGACGACGATTGACCCAAGACCCATTGAACGTCGACGCCCTTCATGTTCACCCTCACCCCCCCATTGATAAATACAAAAAGAACATGGTGACTGGATGACGAGTCATTGACCAGTCACCAAGGACAAACAGACTGCCGGGGCAACCCTCTTGGGAATGCCCCCATGGAATCATATTCTGGCTGACAAGAGACGACTGGATAAAGAGAGTATCCTCAACTTGCCCAAGATGCTGCCTCTATGCACAGAGAAGCACGAAGATGGATTTAGGCTGGGTAAAAGCACAATTTGAGGAATGGTGCTTCAAGGGAGAATTGGACGACAACAACTACTTCCCTGAAGAATTCTACCTTGACCGTGATGGCCTAACCCCAGGCAGAAGACCACTGTGGAGAGACCTTCAGTGGAATACCCACTACAATGAAGAAAGCGGATTTGAGCTGGCAAGGCAGCTCTTATTTGGATGACACAGAGAACTAGGGATGCTGCTGCATTCCAAATGACACCTCCACACCTCGATACCCCAGACCACTGGGCACAACTAGATGATAACCGATCATCTGCAAAGACATTAAACTATCAACTGTCTGCAAAGATGTTAAACTATCAACTATCCACAAAGATGTTAAACTACTGATTGTCCATGAAGACATTAAACTACCAATCGTCTGCAAAGATGTTAAACTAGTGATCGTCCATAAAGATGTTAAACTACCAATCATCCGCAAAGACATTAAACTATCGATCATCCGCAAAGATGTTGAACTAGTGATCATTTGTAAAGACATTAAACTAGCAATTGTCCGCAAAGACATTAAACTAGCAATTGTCTGCAGAGACGTTAAACTACTGATCATCCATGAAGATGTAAAACTACGATGATTTCCCTTGATACTGCACAGACCCTACAGACCCCTCCCCTTCTGACAACATCACTGACTCCCTGACACCACTGATAGGGGCAGTATAGAACAAAAAGAACCTGATCATGGTCTAAGCTCAGACATGAATGACCCCTCCATCCCCCACCGAGATGCTGACCTGACGATATATCTACACCATGACCAATTTGACCCCAGAGGAGAAACAAAGATTTGGGTCAAAGTGTGGAACTTTTGACCATAGTGAGGGGGTAATGTTACAATTTTCCTTGTAACTCATGGAACCCGACTGACCCAACACACCCGATGATCCCCTCCAGACAGGAGACACTCCCTGACTCATGCCCAAGGCATGCCCTTGACACCTGAACCCACTCCCACACATGCTGTGATACAGCAACCCCTTGACATTGGGTCCATGACATCGGACTCTCATGATCGACATGCTGTGCTGCAGCACTCCTTGACATTGGATCCTTGACATTGGATCCGTGACATCAGACACCTCATGCTAGGCATGAGGCTTATTGTTTCTATTCTTACTTGATACACATCTACCTTTCTGATTGGATGATAGGGACCTCCCTCCTAGTATAAGTACTGCAACTTGTAGTAGGGATGTCCTTAGTTTAGATCTAGGCAATTCACAGTCTTAACTCATAACTTGCAAACTTACTCGAAACTACTAAGGAAGCCCCTTAGTATGTGAACTTACTCAAAACCACTAAGGAAGCCCCTTTAGTGTGTGAACCCCAATGACTCTACACAGAAGGCCTGCTAGAGTGCACTATTCATCTTATGTCGGATGCTCCAAGTAAGACTAGTGCCAAATGACTCATCGAGGAAGCACCTCGTTGAACGATATCGACTAGATTGAGTGGTTGAGGCTTTGCCCTTAACACTTTATCTGCTCAAGATCAGGTTATGAAGGATACAATTTCTGGGAGTGATTCTACTGCGAAGGCTGCTGGAGTTTCAGCTAAAGGGAAGGGGAGGAAGAAGGATTAAGTGTGAGATGTTGTGAGAATGACATCTGGAGGGTGGGTGTAAGGATAGCGTGATCTGGGTGATGTGCACTCCAGTATTTTCCTTTTCATCCTTCTGTTCTGTTATTTCATTTATTTTGTCTCTATGGTTTGTTTCCTTTTCTTTTATCCTATCTCTTCTCATACGATGACTTACTTATCTGTATTTCCACTTCCTTGCTGCTTACTACTTGACAATGAGCTGGACTCTTTATTTAAATGCCTGACATGCCTGAATTCTTACTTATATAAATGAGCAGTTTTGTAACTAGTAGGGTAGAGAATTCCAAGCCCATTAAACTGTCTATTGAGTGAACTTAGAACTTCATGTGCTAGAACAGGACCCTGGATTATCCCTGACCAAGGCTTGGTCCCAATCTGGACAGGTTTTGGACATTTCCAGCCAATAAGCCAGATCCCAGCTTGGTGGATGTCCGGACAAAAGTTGGGGCCAGTGGGCCAGATGCTGGGTCCAGTCTGGACAGGATGTGGTGGGTCAGACCAAAATTTTTTCCAAAACCCATCCAAGATGCTCCAGGAAACTTTGAAATTGTCATGAAAGATGTCAAAACACTTGATTTTTGGCATTTTTGATGCATTTTGGACGGTTTTGTGAGCTTCACATCCATCAGCCGAAATTTTCCTTTTTAGGAAGGTGTGTGTGAGTCTATCTCCTGCATGGAGATAGACGAGCACTATAAAGAGAAGGGAATTATAAGACTTACTTCAAATCACACTGAGCGATAAGACACGGCATGGTATTGCAATGACTAGAGGTAATTATGTGTAGATCGTGGTTATTGGTTAAGGGAAAGTGAGTAATCAACAGTACCGAAGAATCCTGATGTAAGCAGTAAATATGTCATAACAAGTGTGATAGGCTTACACCCTCCCACTCTTAAAAAAATGTATGGGGTGTGGAAATCAGCAAGAGTAAGTAGTGTAATCATTGAAGAGAGTAGAATAAGAGAAAAAAATTCCACATCAACCTCACGACAGGTGCATCAAAAACCTGGTGGGAAAAGCTACCACGTGTCCCTAACCTGTACGTGCAAGCCACTTGTCCAATGCTTCACAATCCTCGAGTTCGCGCCTTGGAAGCCATCAATCATCTTCAGGCGAAACCATTCCAGCGGACAAGATATTGGTGTCCTCATCCTCGCTTTCTTTTGTCGACAATCCTTTCGATGGTGTACTCTTCGATTCCATCGTTTGTTACAATAGGTCCAGGACGTGCAAATTCTCGGGAAGGGAATAAATCAGGATCATTAGGATGATAGCGCTTGAGAATGGATGAGTGGAACATAGGGAACACATCCAGCGAATTTGGTAGGTCTAGAGTGTAGGCAGAGAAATTAGGGTACGCTTCTGTAACAGAATGAGGGCCATCAAATCTGGGGAAGAACTTAGCGACTCTATCTTTGTCTCCTGCCTTCCACTCTTGTCGTCTATGCAGCATAGATAGCATAACTTTATCTCCAACTTCAAATATATCTTCTTTACCCCATTCCTTGTTTGCGTAAAAGGCTTGAGCAATCTTCACTGTGAGCAAGGAGTCTTTCACATTGGCCTCATCTTCCAAAATTTGACTAAAGATTTTCCGAGCATCAATTTTGGCTGTGGAAGCCAAAGCAGTGGGCACAAGCGGGTAGAATTTGAGGTGAACAACCCATCCAAAGTTGAAATCCAGAATACCCAGTTGAAGCATTGACTGTATTCATGATGTTGAATCTAATGAGAGGCAAGGCCCGAACCCAGCCTTTTTGGTTTTGCTCAACATGGAAATGTACGCACTGATTAAGGGTCTTGTTGGTCCGCTTGCTGCTGCCATCAGTTTGAGGGTGATAGGCCGTCGACATCTTTAGGTGAATTCCAGTTAAGAGGTGTAATGCCTTCCAAAATTTAGAAACAAAAAGTTTATCGTGGTCCGATATCAGCTCTGTAGGCAGTCTGTTTTCACAGTACCATTCTGAGAAGAACACTCCAGCCAGCTTTTGCGCTGTGATGTCGGTTTGAGTGGGAATAATGTGGACGTCGGATCCTAATTGATCCATGATGGTGAGGATGCAGTTGAAACCTTCATCCTCTGGTAAAGGTCCCATGAAATCCAGACAAATGGATTCACCACATGCGTCGGGTACAGGCAGGGGGTGAAGTGGGCCTTTGGGTTTAGAAGTTTGACCTTTGTTACGCTGGCAACTAGAGCAGGAAGGTATGTAAGCCATTTCCAAATCGTGACACATATTGGGCCAGTAATAAGAGTCACGCAGTGCAGTGTACAATTTATCACTGCCAAAGTGTCCAAGGCTGTCGTGTGCAAGCCGGAACAAATCTTCCCTCAGAGAGCTGTAGCGTGGAATCACGAGACGATCGCCTATATACCAAAGGTTGTTAATGTACTGAATGTCCAAAATACTGCAATCCACCATGGACAGCTTTTTGCAGAACTCATCACTCTCGTAACCATTTTGTAAATCGTGCAGGAAGGACTTGTCCATGGAGATGTTCAAAACCACATTCACTGTTGTATGTTTAAGCAGGTGTTCCCATCATAAGGGTGGGTCCGCAACATCAATGTCAGGGGTTGCGTCGATGTCAACAGAATCAGCAGGTAAGCATGAAAGAGCATCTGCAACTGTATTATCCTCACCCTGGATGTAGACAATTGTCATGTCAAATTGTGACATGTGCTCCATCCAGCGTGCTTGCCTGTGTGAGAGATCTTTTTGTGTCTCGAAATTCTCCAGAGTGCAGTGATCCATGTAAACGAGTATTAGAGAACCAAGTAAGTCTGAACACCATTTCTTAAGGGCACATACGATTGCTAACAACTCCTTTTCATGTACGGGATAATGTTTCTGAGCATCTTTAAGCTGCATTGAGTCAAATGCTACAGGTTGTGCTGTTTCCCAGGTCTTACCCCAGCTAAGCACGGCACCTGTATGGAAATCACTGGCATTGCATGTAACAAAGATTTTGTTATCCTTTGTTAGGGCGACACCCACTATCTGCTAGCTAAGACCATGCGGGTTCTCTCTACAAGAAGGGGGCAGGATCCACACGCGTGATGGGGAAATTGATGGTTTTGATGCAAGGGGTTATTAATAGGTAAGTTTGTTGAGATAGGCCTTTCACACCGAAAACGTAGGTGGAATACCTAAGAGAACACAACTGGGGTCCCCTAGGCATATATTTAGGGTTTATATACTATGTTACATATATTGTACATTGTTGTTACCGATGCACTTGTACATGCACATACATTTTGATGCGTGCGAAATAAAATTCTCATGCTATCAAAATGTAGCATCATTTGGCGTCATGTAGCGTAATTCGACATAATAAAATAAAAATGAAAATTTATTAGGTAATGGGGTGGTTTCCTAACATTACCCCCCTTTTATGCCTCAACTTCCAGGCAAGAAAATATTATGTTTGTCCCCTCTGTGAAATTTTGGTAAGGCCAGAATTTTATCCCCTCATACACCATTCTCGCAATGCGATGCGGAGCATTCAGATTACGTTTAAAGAATTGGGCAATCGCGTTATGCGCTCGCTTACAATTCTCTTCGGGTTCCCATGAATTATTTTCGTCAGTATAGTTTTTCCACTTTATTAAGAACTCCAATTTGTTCCGTCGAAGACATGAGTCTAGAATTTCTTCAACTATGTATCCTGGAGCACCTTCTACTATTATCGGAGGTTGCGGAGTAGTTTGTTGGTCAGGAATAGTGGGTGGATGGTAAGGGCGTAGGTGGGATACGTTAATCTCGGGATCAATCTTAAATGATTGGGGTAATTTTAGCACTACTGCATTAGGCGAGATCACTTTAGAGATTGCATATGGGCCAACTTGTTTCTCCATAAGTTTCTTCGAAGGTCATGGAATATTCAGGTCCTTGGTACTTAGCCATACCAAGTCACCAACTTTGTACTCTGGAGCGCGTGCTAGAGTACGATCCACATGTCGCATCATGTCATCACGTGCTTTCTTCAATGCTGCCTCCGCTTCCTCTTGTACCTTTTGCATCTTAGATACAAAGTCTTCTACTGACTGTACTTTGACTTCCCTTCTGGGTTATACTCCCATGGGAGGATGATATCCATAATTTGCAAAAAAGGGTGACATACGAGTAGCCGAATGGAATTTGTTATTGTGGGAAAATTCGGCAATTGCCAACCATTTGGGCCAGTCGGTTTGTTGGTAGTTGACAAACATACATAGGTACTGCTCCAACTCCTGATTCATTCTCTCTGTCTGCCCATCAGTCTGCGGGTGATATGCTGTAGATAACTTAGTTTGAATTCCCAATATGTTGTTTAGTTCTCGCATAAATGCGGAAGCAAATTGTGGTCTGCAATCGGAGATAATGGTATTGGGTAACCCATGTAACCGCCATACCTGATTTAGATAGAGGCGCGCCAAGCCCAATGATGAGGTTTCTGTAGTAGTAGGAATAATATGGACCTCCTTTGTAAAGTGGTCGCATACTACGAATATTGCATCGTACCCTTGAGCCTCGGGTAATCCGGTAATAAAATCCACAGATATATCTCGCCACGGCACTTTAGGTATAGGGTTCAGCATTAATTTTCCTGCAGGTTTCTCTGGAAATTTCTTCCCCCTCATGCATGTATCACATCCATCCACATACCCCAACACATACTTCGAAATTCCGGGCCACCAATAATTTCTCATTACTAATTCCAACATCTTCCATCTTCCTGGGTGTCCGGCAATCGGTGTATTGTGATGTAACCAGACAATCTCCCTTCGCAAATCCTGATCCTTTGGTACATACACTTTTCCTCGAAACAACACCAACCCTTGTTCCTCAGCCCATTCGTCTCCTTTGATATTACCTTTCTTCTCTCCCTTCAGAGCTTTCACAGCTTCCACTACTTCATCGTCCATTTCCGAACATTGTCTAATTTTAGTCAACATTTCTGTTTCCGAGCTATCTATTAATAGATGCCCTTGACGCATAGTGCAAATGCGAAAGTATTCGGGTTTGAGTAAGGTAACATTTTTATTGTCCTCCTCCACCCCCCTTTTATGATCAATATGTCTGGATAAGGCATCTGCTTTCCTCATTAAGCTTCCCACTTTATGGACCAAGTGAAAGTTGAAACGCAATAGGAATAGTGCCCAATGTGCTTGTCGGCAATTAAGCTTTTTAGTGGACATGAAGTATTGCAGATTTTGATGATCCATCCAGATCTCAATCTGATGTGTACATCCCTCCAAATAATGCCTCCATGCCTCCAATGCTCGTATTATCCCCAACATCTCTTTGTCATGCACATCATAATTCCTCTCCACATCATTCAACCCTTTTGACAAGTATGCACAAGGATGCCATTTGTCATCTTTGCACAGCATTGATAATACTGCTCCAGTAGCAAAATCGGATGCATTGGATTCCACTCGCAAAGGGCGTGTGAAATCTACTGGGGCTAATATTGGTCCCTCCACAAACTTCCTCTTCAACTCCTCAAACACTGTCTGCTGCTGCTCTCCCCACCTCCACACTACTCCCTTTCGCATAAGGTTATGTAAGGGTGTGGCAATTTTAGAAAAATTGTGCACAAAGCGACGATAATAATTTGCGAGTCCCAAGAAGGCTTGAACCTCCTTGACACGGGTGGGTGCAGGCCAATCTGTGATCACCTGTACCTTGATCGGGTCCATTTTGATCCTGTCAGGGCTGATCAATAATCCTAGGAACTCAATCTCGCTTGCCCCAAACACACACTTCTCTGGTTTCAAAAATAGATCGTTCTCCGCCAACCTCCATAACACCTCTTGCACTATTGCTTCATGATTCTCTTCATCCTCCGTGAATATCAGAATGTCGTCAATAAATATTATTACCACGCCTTTGTCTATTACGTCCTTGAAAATGTCGTTCATCATATTTTGAAAGGTCGGGGGACTATTAGTCATCCCAAAAAACATGACAAGCAGCTCAAAGGATCCTCAATGTGTGGCAAATGCAGCCTTCCACTCATCTCCTTTCTTTATTTGTACATTGTTGTATCCCCATCGTAAATCCAATTTTGTAAAGACCTTGGCTTTTCCCACCTTATCAATTATTTCTGAGATCAATGGCAGGGGGTATGCGTTCTTCACTGTCCACTCATTCAGATACCTATAATCGGTACACATCCTCTTCCTTTGGTCTTTTTTGGGCACAAAGAATATTGGTGACGTCTGCGGTGATTTCGAAGGTCATATGTATCCTTTGCGCAATTGCTCCTTCAGGAATGCATCCACTTCTTCTTGTTCCATCGGAGATAATGGATATACCTTCGACTTCTTCGGCACAAACCCTGGCTTCATCTCAATCACATGATCCCATGGCTTCCACACCGGCATTCGCTCAGACTCCTTCTTTTGGAACACTGACAAATGTTCATGATACACTTTTGGCACCCATCCCTCCACTGGCTTCTCCACCTTCATGATATTCTTGTCCCATGACTGTCCTCCACAAACTGCTCTAAAGGTTTGCTTCTGCTCTTCTTTCTCGATCATGATTGGAACTTCCCCATTTGGCATTTCCTCATCCTCCACTTCCTCCATCGTAACAGAATACTTCCTCGGACGTTCTTTCTCTTTCTTTTTCCTTTTTTCTTTCTTCATCTTCCTCCCATACACATTACATTCCTTAGGACAATGGGTCATTTGTACTTTCCCAGTTTTCCAATCAATTTTGGGATTATGCTTCTGTAACCACGGACATCCTATTATTAGATTGGTTTTCCCAAGATCGCACACTTCGAATATGGCTCGCTCCTGATGACTTTCCAAATTTACTACTTCCGTACATCAACTTTGACTCCGCCTGTTCCTGCCGATATTGCCAGTCAAGGTGCATTGCCCAATTATACCACTCATCCAACTTCTCTGGCATAGAAGGTAGTCAGTAGATAGACTTGAATAAAGAGGGATTTAATCCTGCTTTCAAAAAATCTACCAACACAGCTTCTCCCATGTCTGTTTGCAAAGCTTCTGCTTTGAACTGCAAAATAAATTCATCCACCGTTAAGGAACCTTGGCGCATGGTCTTTAATTTAGCATTGGCTGTCGCCTTTGGATTAGGGTCTCCAAACTGTGCCTCCAATCTCTCCAGAAATTCCTTGAAGGTTGCAAAAGGTTTATTTCCCGTGGCAATTTGATTAATAGCCTCGTTTCTCCAGAACTGTGCTTTCCCCCCCTGAATGTATGAGAGAGCAAACATAATCCTAGACTTGGCTGTACGAAACTCGGGCTTCCTCCCATGGATGTACAATACTATAGAGCTGATAAAGGATTTTGTATTCTCCATGGTACCGTCAAAGATTTGCGGGGGCACGTACTTAGGTAAGCACGCTTTTCCATTTCCAGATTTCTCCACCGTCTCATCCTCCTGCGATATCCACTCCACCATCTCCTCCATCTCATCATCTCTTTCTCCTGTCGTCTCTGGCTGTACTTCCACTTGTCTGGGCTGTGATGCTGCCAATACTGACACTAATTGCGACATTTGCGCTGTGAGCACATCAATTTTCACCTCTAGTGCTGGTATGGGAACAGGATTAGGACCAGGATTAGAAGTTGAAGGTTTGGACATAATTGTAGAATCTGTGATGAATCACTTCTTCGACAAATTCAAAATTTTACTTCGAGACCTCTCCAAACGTCTACAGGTCACGTGATAAGGTTCGTCGAGGTTCGTCAATGGTTCGTCGTTCGTCAGGCGCCTATTTTGACACTTCGGATCAACAACCCTTCCAACAGTGCCTGATCTCAGAGATATCACTGAATTTGGCTTGTAACTAAAATAGTCATCTGAATAGAGTAATGTAAATCGTAACTAAACCAGATCCAATTGGTTGTCTGGTTGCAGCTGTCCTAATGATGAGCGCTGCCTCTCGATCACTGGCAGTCGCAATGTAAGGCGAGGCCTGGCGTTGGCTTACAAAAGAAAAGGTAGATTACATATATACAAGTACTTCCGGCTCGTGCCGAAAGGATGAGTAATCGGATGTGGCATGGTGAAACAATGATGTATGCGCAAGTAAGAGAAGGTGCACTGATATGGGAAGTTGTGTTCTTCTGTTAGGGCGACACCCACTATCTGCTAGCTAAGACCATGCGGGTTCTCTCTACAAGAAGGGGGCAGGATCCACACGCGTGATGGGGAAATTGATGGTTTTGATGCAAGGGGTTATTAATAGGTAAGTTTGTTGAGATAGGCCTTTCACACCAAAAATGTAGGTGGAATACCTAAGAGAACACAACTGGGGTCCCCTAGGCATATATTTAGGGTTTATATACTATGTTACATATATTGTACATTGTTGTTACCGATGCACTCATACATGCACGTACATTTTGATGCATGCAAAATAAAATTCTCATGCTATCAAAATGTAGCGTCATTTGGCATCATGTAGCGTAATTCAACATAATAAAATAAAAATGAAAATTTATTAGGTAATGGGGTGGTTTCCTAACATCCTTCGGGTCGGAGTGATCAATCACTGTCAAACATTCCCCGCTGACCACCAGAGCTTTGATCAAATCGAACACGCGTTGATGCTCTGCAGTCCATGTGGGAAAAGATTTCTCACATTCTTTTGTGGTCAAAGGTGTGAGGATTGAGGTGTGGTCAGCGAGATTAGGGAGAAAGCTTGCAATGTAGCGGACCAAGCCTAAGAAGCTTCATACGTCCATACTGTTCTTTGGAATGGGCCATTGTAAAATTTTGTTGACTTTAGACGAGCACGCTTGGATGCCTTCACCTGAGATGTGATGTCCTAAGAATTCCAACTCCGTTAGGAAAAATGCGGACTTCTTGGGGTTGCAATAAAGCCAGCAAGTTTGCAAAGCATTCATGATTAATTTAATATGATTGATGTGGTCTGCAAGCGTGGCAGACCAAATTATAATATCATTGAGATATATGTGGCAGATGCGTCCTAAAAAGGGGCGTAAAGCCTCCATTACTCAGCATTGGTGAATGGGAGGGGCATTGCGCAGTCCCTGGGGCATGACTAGCCACTCGTACAACCCAAGAGTCATCGTTACTGCAGTGAGGTGAATGCTTTCCGGATCCATTTTAGTGTGGAAAAAGCTATTGGTCATATCAATTTTGCTCCATATTTTTCCTCTTCCCGCATCTGCTAGGATGTCATTGACACGAGGTAAGGGGTGGCAATCTGTTACTGTGTTGGCATTTAACTGTCTATAGTCATTCACCCACCATGGCAATGCTGCGGAATCTGCCTTAGGAATCAAGAATGCGGGTGAGGCATGCAAACTAGACGATGGCCTAATTCTCCCAGCTTCAAGATGCTTGTTGATCAAGGTGTTCCAAGCTTCGCAGTATTTGCGAGGACAGGAGTAGGACCATGTGGAAATTGTTTTAGATGCATCTTTCAAGGTAATCTTGCATCGTACCAAATCAGGCATACCCCTGACATGAGGGATTGGTTCAAATATGTCTGCGTATCGTTCTTTAATCTCTGACAATAATTTTTCAAGGTGATCTTTAGCAGCTAATTGCTCCACATGAGTTCTTACTGCAGCTACAAGGTTTAGGGGGGTTACTGGTTCACACATCGCGTCCACGACACCTTTCCGAGTAGCACATACTGCGTGCAGCTCCTCCAAAAGAAGCTTTCTGTTAGTCAAGGTAGATGCAATTGTATCCCGTAGCTTGGTCGGCAGCAAGGGTAAAGGTGTAGGTGCCAAAGGATGCAATAAATCGAATCCATCAGAGGTCAAAACAGTTTGATTTAAAACATTCATTGTGATGTTATTATGATACATGAAGGGAAGTCCGAGTATGATCTGATGACAAAGTTTAGGGGCTACGAGTGCATGCACAGTTTGTGCGGAATATAAATTATTGCAGTCATGAAGTTTCAGTTTGACCCAGTGGGTCAGAGACACAGATGTGGATGTAGACGAATCACCGAGAAAAGCACCTGAGACGGGAAATTCTTGTGGCAATGTGCATAAGCAAAGATTTAAACAAGTCACCAATTCTTGAGTAATTAAAACTATATGAGAACCGTGGTCAATCAAAGTGTCAACATGTATACGGTCATGAGAAGAAGAGTGATCGATGGCGCAAGGCCACATGAGATGTGGGACGTAGAACGGGACTGGTTTGCTTACAGAGTCATTTGAGTCTCACAATAAGTCACCATCGTCTCCCATTAAAACGTTATGTTCATTCATTGGCTGTCCGACTGATGCGACTGGGTAAGAAGTCATACCCATCACGACCGCAACCGGTAAGGCAGGAGGAGCAATGGTAGGTGCAGCAGGCGTAAATGTTGAAACAGAAGCAACAGAGGCAGGGATTTCGTCTGTAGGAACAGGAAGAGTGGTTAAGCCAAGTTGTTGGTGGGCCTGATTAACGGCATTCATGGTGCGTTCCCTGTAGCCTTTGCAACTTGGGAATTCACATGCATGACCAGCGGTGACATAGAAATTTCTGCATTTCTTGCAACCGCTGTGTGCTGTCAAGTAACGATGTTCTCACTCCATCAGCTTTGGGGGTCTCCCTTGTGAGGAGGAGGTCGTGGTGGACATGGGATTGGTTTTAGTGGAGGTAGAGGATGTATTTGAGTTTGATTGTTGAGCATGTACAGCAGGTGCCCAAGGTGTGGTATCAGATAATCCAGTGTTAGACCCACTACGTTTCAATTTATGAAAAGCATCCTCTGCTTCTTTCTGACGTGAGGCAGACTCCTCGTGGACCTTATCATCCAGCCTAATAAGAAGTTGAATGAAAATTTCCAGATGATGTTCCGCTTTCCTTGCAGTTGCCTCTATAGCTGCAGCTGCCGTAGCAGCAGCAGTAGCAACTGTAGCAGTGGCTGGTCCAGCAGTTACAGCGTTTTCATCATTGAAATCCGAATCAGAGTCATTTTTCTCTTTGTATTGATCATATGTGCTAAGAAGATCATGCAATAAGTTTGATTCAATTTGTGTGCGTAATTGTGCAGGTGAGAGATGGTATTTGGTGTTTTTGAGCAAAAGGTTATCGCGACGAATAGTCGTAGAGAATTCGCGGAATGGTGTGGAGCCCTGTTTCATGTTACGAACTTTGCGAGCCAAGTCTTTTTCCCAGCCTGCTGTTAACCAACGAGCCTGGACTTTGACCATGAATTCTGCGAATACCAATCACTGAATAATGGATCTTCAAAGGCATAAGCTATATGCACAACATGTTCGGTGTTTGTTAAGCCTTCCTTATTCACGAGGTAACCGTGAGCAAAGTGTTCAAATCGATGTAACAGCTCGGCAGTCATCATGCCTGATGTAATAGTCAGCCTTTTCCCATTATTGGGCATGAGTATGGCGTGACCATTGTTGGACATTGTGAAATGCTGAGTATATGCGTGTCGTAAAGACTCGTCATCTGTAGATGATGAACGTGAGCATGTGCGTGTATTCAAGTGATCCGCAGGTCTATTTCTACTAGAAGCCCGAGATGCTTCTGAGCGAGTAGGGGGAGAAGACATGTGTGGGGAGGTGAGAGGCGAAGACACCAGCGAAGGTGTATGTTTTGCAGGTAGATGGGTGTAAGCCTATCATGCTTGTTATGACATATTTACTGCTTACATCAGGATTCTCGGTACTGTTGATTACTCACTTTCCCTTAACCAATAACCATGATCTACACATAATTACCTCTAGTCATTGCAATACCACGCCGTGTCTTATCACTCAGTGTGATTTGAAGTAAGTCTTATAATTCCCTTCTCTTTATAGTGTGAGTCTATCTCTTAAAACATTCACTGTGATGTTATTATGATACATGAAGGGAAGTCCGAGTATGATCTGATGACAAAGTTTAGGGGCTACGAGTGCATGCACAGTTCATGCAGAATATAAATTATTGCGGTCATGAAGTTTCAGTTTGACCCAGTGGGTCAGAGACACAGATGTGGACATAGATGAATCACTGAGAAAAGCACCTGAGACGGGAAATTCTTGTGGCAATGTGCATAAGCAAAGATTTAAATGAGTCACCAATTCTTGAGTAATTACCTCTAGTCATTGCAATACCACGCCGTGTCTTACCAAAAAAAAAGTGTGAGTCTATCTCCTGCGTGGAGATAGACAAGCACTATAAAGAGAAGGGAATTATAAGACTTACTTCAAATCACACTGAGCGATAAGACATGGCGTGGTATTGCAATGACTAGAGGTAATTATGTGTAGATCGTGGTTATTGGTTAAGGGGAAGTGAGTAATCAACAGTACCGAAGAATCCTGATGTAAGCAGTAAATATGTCATAACAAGCGTGATAGGCTTACAGTGTGGAGCCCAAAAAGTCGGTGGAGGCTAGGTGCAATCTGGACAGGAATCAAACAAAAGTGTCCAGACAGAAAAGCTGAAATTGCGACTTTTTGGGATCTAGGCTTGGTAGGCATAATCCGGGGTCCTGCTAGAACCGTGACTCATCACGCTCTGTAAAAAAGGAAATTTCTCAGAGTCACGTGATAGTTAGGTGCAAGTCAACAAAGTCAGGTAATTGTTAAAAAACCAGTCAAAATGTCAGGTCAAAGTCACATCAGAAAAATGTGTGACCTGACTTTGACCTGACATTTTTGACCATTTTTTTGACATTTACCTGACTTTGTTGACTTGCACCTAATGGTCACGTGACTCTCGGAAATTTCCGTTTTTACAGAGCATCACGTTTGTATCACACTCACTCAGGTGATTCTCACGGCCCTCGAAGAGGCCCTGATTCATGGCCGTGAATCACAGCTGTTTTGCAGCAGGGGTCTGGGGGCGCAGCCCATAGCTGTAGCTATTTTGCGCTAATTAGCCCATGAATTAGCCTATTTCGCAGGTGAATTAGCCCATAGTATTTCGCAACAGGACTAGTATACTGTATTTAGAATGTACTCCACTCGTCATCTTGAGGCTGATGAGTTAACGTTACTGCCTTCCTTCTGCCTGAGTCCGTCTGCATTGTTTTGAGATTGGTAGTATTGGACACCAAATATCCAGCTCCCTCATCTGCATCTCCGAGAATGTCGAGTAGAAAGGCAGAGGTAATATTGAAGGTGTCAGATTATTGCCTCAAACACAATGAAGATTGTTTACCCGCGTTCAAGATCGAGGTGATCAAGTGCGCATGAAGAACAAAATGATGGCATGAAGTATCAGTGATAAAGCTTGCAACAAGACATGCCATATGATCATGGAAACATATGCATAAGATAAAGTGAGACAACTATTTCTACCATGATAAACGACATCAGAACCGTCCCAACAGCACAAACAGGCAACTTACTAGGATGATACCGTCGAACCGCTGTTTGAACCATGCCATTGTATCCTCCCTCTTGATACGATGAGAGAACCCAACCCTGGCTTTCTTCTGCTTCCGCTTCGCCACCCGACCTCCAGGTCGTCCCATCACCACGTAGAAATCCATTCCAAAAATACCGATCCCAGGATCATAACGTGCCCCCAAGTCGATGTGTTCTTGAATACCGAATCCAAAGTTTCCAGTCTCCGAGAAGTTCTTGCGTCTTAGCTCGTACTCCTTCACTTTCAATCCGCGCTCCAAGATCTCCTCTGCTTTGGGCCCACGAATGGTGACATGCACGGCGATCTTTTCGTTACGACGAATACCGAATGTGCGGACAGTGTAGCGGGCCTTCGATGTCACCGGTGTCTGACCAGTGAGTTGCTCCAGAACTTTGGATGCTCGAGTCAAACGATCACCGGATTCACCAACAGAAATATCTGACAGAGATCGTTGAGTTTTACACAGATGTCAGACAGCTGGAACGCACTAATGACGAGCTTATCGATGCGAGGCTCCCTCATGGGGTTTGTGGGTGTCGTTTTTTGGTCGGCCTTTGAGAGATAAACGGTTCCATTAGTTTGGCTTCGGCAACGTTGACCAGAATACTAACCATTTCGTCCTGAACAGTCGTTTGTCGTCGTTTGCGTGAATGTGTTTAGACTTTGTTTGGCATTGATTTTGGTGGCTGAAACTCTATCTCCAGTACTGTATAGGTTTCTCGCAAATCGCCGAGCCGGAATGGTAACGTGACCTCTGCCATTCATTAATATTCATTGCCGAATGAATTACAACTCGTCGGGGAGCGCTCAAGTCGTTCTTCGAGTCGTCGAGTCAAACCGTGACTACTGATTGTAATCTACCTCAAAACTCATCTCTCTCACGCGGAAGTCATCAACGTTACCCCTAAGGAGCGAATTCCCTACCCTGCTACATTCATGTGCGAGCGCTTTACACCAACGATTCTAACGTACCAGTCCTTCATCTGTCTCTCGAACCTAAAGGTAGCTCATTCAAGTTTCCCTCTCTGTCCTGGTTTCACGTCCATGGAGAGATTTCATCGGCATAGCCGTGGAATCCAAGTGGAATCCATATGTCATGTTATACATATCTCAGTGCTCGGCCGTAAACTTGGACCGACATGATATTTCTCACGACGACAGATAGACCGCTCGAATTGGCTCATACTGCGCACAAAACGACAAAACTCATTACATGATGGTAGCCGGGTAAACGCAACGTGAGGATCTAGAACCACTTAGTAGCAGGTGCTGGGTTCCTCAAAAAGACACATCACAGAATCTACGTTGTCATTATCGATCGATCGTATCATTTCAAGCTCGTGATTTACAAATCTGGATGCGGTCCTTTCGAGCCTCCGAGTGTGCATAACCGCAATTTTGACCGGTTGGAAATAATTGGTTCCAGGTTGCAGCATCGTCAAGTAACAATGCTTCCTCTGGTGAAAGCTGGTGATTGGGTTACAAACTTTCCGGTCTTCTAGGGGCTTGTCGGATGTCTCCACCTAGCTGCCTCGTTCAAAGGGGAGGGAGGTGGCATAGCATGGGATGATATACGCTATACAGGGTATCAGATGTCACAACCCGCAGTATATTTGGCCCCTGGCAAAACAAACTGAAGCCGGAAAGGCTCCCAGTATCATCCAAGGCTTTTAACTTCCCTTCATACCTTCCATTCCTTGAAAGTTCAACATCATGCACTTGTGCGGTATATGCATTGAGAACGTGGAGTGTCCATCAGCCCTACCTTGTGGTATGTCGCCGCTCCGTTGACGATTATTTTAAACTACAAAACTTCGAATTCCAGGTCACATTTTTTGTAGTGGATGTTTATCTCGAACTGTGGATGCGATAAGACCCTATTCAACGCTTCATTGCTGCCCTACATGTCGTGCCCGGTATAGTGTAGGTCAGCTCCAGCTATCCATCTATATTTTAGGTATCTGGATTGACATACGTGATCCAGTCAGCATCGACCCTGCCCTCTTCCCGCACCATGTAACACCCAGCATTCGCAGGCTTTACCTTGATCAGCCTGCACCACTCCCTGCACCAATATCTTCTGTGACCGACATTACTAAGGAAAAAAGAAGCCTGCTGGCAGAAAATTCAGCACTTCGGACAAACTGCGAGATGTGGCGCAAACGGGCTGAGGCCCATGGAGGGGTGACTCTCAAACTGTTAGACCTCCTGCACGTTTTGAGGTATCAAGCGTCACAAGCGCAACGTGAGCAGAATGAACTTAAACAGCGGTACAATGTCCTCAAAAGAAAATTAAACGTGGACGAGTTAAGCGATCTCCTGTAAATTGTGTGTTGCTGACGCTGATGCAAGCCCCTAGAACATCTCAATTTCTCGCTGAGACGCTTCCCACAGCTGCGAGCGATATGTTGACTGAAGATGATATCCGCGTAAGATCCATGTCGGAGTTTCCGGTGTCACTCCTTCAGTCACTTTCGAGTGCTCATACACATCCGTCACCACCAGAAGGCTTTGTCAGTGGGTTAACATCAACGCTGACGCGGCCGACGAAACGTATGAGACGGAAGGACTCGGAGGAGTAATGACATTGACAAGTAAATTTTCTAGTGCTATCAGTGAAAGTTCAAAGCGAGGGTTTTCTACCAGCTGCAGTCTTGAACCAGACGTAGAGTTTGGTATTACCATACTATTTATACGAATTGCTGGTGCTGGTGCACCTTCATGCTGCTCCGTCAAATTATTGAAGATCCGAATTTTCATTGTTATCGTGATATCGATATGTATGTAGGCTGTCTGGTATGCCTGACATAGCATGTACAGTAGCAGTACCATAACTACAGATCATACTCCAATGATGAGTTATGTAAGCTGAGTTATTTGTACAGAATCCATATGTTTTCCGATCACTCCACTGGGTATCAAACAGAGGCAAATAGCAAAAAAAGAACTAAAAATCAGATCCTTTCTGTTGGGAACAGCAATCCGAACCGTAGTCACATGACATGGTAAACATATAGCATGTACTGATAACTTAGGTGATAGGAGACAATAAGACTTGCCTCTTGCTCTCATACCACTACATTCTCCTCAGTTATCACTCTTGGCTGTCCTCTCCATTAATAGGTTATGGGCCCTGCAGCTTAAAACCTCTAGACAATAAACAGAACATAACTAGGTGACATAAACAATGAGACCCACAGAACACACTTGATCTCCTATTCCAAAGTCATGGCGGAACCTCGCAGTGCATCTCCACCTGGTTGAAACACATCAGAACCACAAGAACCAGATAATGAGTCAGTAATCTTTGAGGCTTCCATCGCTCGAGTCAAAGCAAACGAGAATTCTGCTATCACCAGAACAGGAGACCCCCTAAATGATACGAACTGGCCTGTATGGTGTGAGTGAATGACCTTGATGTTCCAGATATGCAATGTTGACACCTATGTCAAAGGTGAACTCGCTCAACCAGATGATGGACATTCAATGATACCTATGTGAAACTCCTAATCACAAACAATATAACATCCACAGAGATGGTACATGTGAGCCAATGCGCCACTGCTCATGATATGTGAATGAACCTAGAGGCCATACATGAGTTGAAAGGCCACCAAATGATTATTTCCTACATAAGGAACCTCTTCCACACTATGGCTGATGACAGAGAAAACATCAGCAAACATCTGAATCAGCTGAAGCAATACTGGGAACAGATCAATACTATGGGCAACAAAGACTTCAGGATCTCAGACATACTGTTCAAGGTCATCATTTCATTGTCACTGCCTCCTTCCTGGGACTAGTGATTGGCATGGGTAACCCTCAGGTAATTTTTAGCTACCCATACCCATACCCGGGGGTTGGGATGTTACTGCATGCCCTTGTGGGTAAGGTGCACAGGTACACCATTCTTGCAGTGGCAGTGAAGGGTGGGGGGGTCATTACTATATTAATTGAGTAAAATACAGTTGTGCGGGCGGAGGCCACCACTTCACACATGTTAGTAAGTTTTTGTGATGGCCTTAGCACTCCCTACACACCCTGCAAGCAGTCACTCACAGCGGTGGTAAGGGGCAGATTTAAGACACAGTAATAACACTATCTACTACATAATTTCTAACTATGGGGGTGTGTGTATTTGAAATGGTCCATGCCTATAGTTATAGTTTGGACAAGTTGCACATGTTTGTGTGCAGTCAACAAAATCATGTGACTGCTATGTTGACATGTTTTTTCAACAAATGTCCATGCATTCTGTTTACAATGACCAAATATATACAATTAGCAAAGCATATATAAACCCTGCCTATCTTCTGTCTACTTCCAGGCATGCCTCTGCATTGCCGTTCATAATTACAGTACTAAATAAAATTTATAGTAAGGGTCTAACTCTAGGTAAAAAAGTCCTTGAGAAACCCATGAACCCATGCCGCGGGTATGGGTTTCTCGAGGGTTACAAACTTCACACCCATACCCATACCCGCAGATACCCTTGGCATATACTATGTAAACCCCTGCCATTCACACCCTGGGACATCTTCATGGAATCATATGTAGTGTTTAAAGGTCCAGTCCAGTCCGGTTTTTGACTTCCAAATGGGGCAACCGGCAACCACAACTGGTCTAGAACCGACCCAGATATTGGAGGACCACAACCTGACCCTTTAGGACGATTGGTCCATGGACTGAAAAAAGACTGGTTCAGACCAGTCTTTTGTCATAAAATTTATTGTGCCAAATAACCCATATGTATCTCAACAAATATGACCATTACCTCAGATACATTATATTCATGGATAGAGATTGTAATACTCCATAGACTGATCCAACATTTAAGCAATTCCATCAAGATTTGACTGAGATATGGCCAAAACTGAAAGGACATGTATTCAAGTTGCAGTATTTAGTTTGGAATTTGTAGTTTGTAGTCACACTCATTTGGGCTGTTATATGAATAAAATCACATGGTAAAGATAATTAGGTGTGTTGTTGTTACTTTTATGATGTCATATAGTACAAAAAGAAATTATAGCTCAGGTAATAAGCAATACAATCAAAGTTGTTCTGATACAACAAAATACTCATACAAAAATGTTTTTGGTCATATCTCAACCAATTATTGACCATTTTTGATGATCCAGGGACTGAAAATGAAGTAAATATGTGTGGGAGTAAGGTCCAACATACATTGAGACAAAAGACCAGTCGCAACCAGTTTAAACCAGTTTTTCATTGGTCCTACTATATTTTTCAAAATGAAAGACTAGCAACTGGACTGAAAAAGACTGGTCCATAAATAGACCACTGGTCTGGTCCTAATCGGTCCAGTTCAGTTTGATTTCGGTCTTTTTTTTGGTCCTACAGACTGGACCTTTAAACACTAATCATATGTCAGTGGTCAAAAAGGTGTTGTCAAGCAATTCAAAGATGTTCATGAGCTCACAGCAGCTCATTGGTACCCTCAAAGAGGAATACCTTTGTTGAGAAGGATGTAAACAGGACACCATCAACCAGGTTTCCCAAGCCTTCACTTCCAAGCCTACACTTGCAGCCTGTATTACAGACAAACCATGGAAGATGTCAGGTAAATACTGCAAACTCTGTAAATGCAAAAACAATAACACCAATGAGTGCCACAACCTTGGCATGGTAAAATGCCATGGATGCAGTAAATTTGGACATACATACCAAAGATGATTGTTGGTTTAGCAAAAAGAAGAGGGATAAGCAGGGCAATAAAGGGAATGGAAGGAAACCTTGGAAGAATGGGAAAAAGGATGAGGTGAACATGGTAGAAGAGGTCACCTTTGTCGCACAGGACTCTATGAACTTTGATGCCTCTGAGGAGAGGCAATATTTTAATTTTGATAACCATACTGTGCCTAGTGCAGAGGGAATAGAAGAGCATGTTATCTACTATGACTGGTTTGCAGACAGTGCAACATCCTCACACATCTCAAACCAACAAGAATGGAAGGAAGCCAGAGCTTCCAACACTCAAGGGAACCGGAATATGTAAGGAACTTAGTATATCTCAAGGGAGGAAACTAAGATGCAGTACAAGTACTCAAAGTCTAGACTATATACTACTGGAATAACATGTGATACTGGGATGACATGTGATAAGACTTGCTGATGTAAGAGACACTCTTACACACTCTCATACTCCCAAAAATTTGACCAGGGGTGCAGGGGTGCCAAGTTCCAACTGAGTCTCCCTTGCACTTACGGCAACCAAATCTCCAATAAGTGAGCATCCACCTTAATGATACATGAGGTGAGTGATGGAGGTTGGGTGCTACAGTAGCAGTGACAACAGAGATCATCAGAGGGTGAGGGACACAGGGGACAGTGACATTGGCAGGGAACAGTGATGTGGGCAGGGAACAGTGACAAGGGCAGGGGATGGTTGACATGGCTGTGGTAACCAAAAGTAACTTTATGTGTTCATAAGAACACTGAGTCACAATTGCTTCAGTCATGAGGGCAGATGACAGTGATGGGGCACAGGGAACAATGAAGGGGTGCTGGTGAACAGTGATGAGGGTTGGGAATGGTGATAAGGGCAAGGGATGGTGACAAGGGCAGGGAACAGTGACAGGTTGCTGGGGAACAGTGATGACAGTGTGCGGGGAACAATGGGATACTGCAGTAATAAAAGTAACTTCACATGTTTGCAAGAACACAGAGTCACAATTGTTTCAGTGAACAGGGTTGACAAGGAGTAAATAACATCAAACAGCATTACAAGGCACTGAATGAGTTGAGGGCAGGTAAAATAAGTGGGGATGGTAGTGGGAGTCATTGGGGGGGGGGGGGGGGGAGGGGGGGTTGGAAATGAGAGGCTGTGACAAGAGGGGATTGGAGGATGGGCATTGACAAGCATGGGGATGGTGATGTGGTGCAGGCGGTGAATGGAGAGCTTCCCTGGGCATAGACAGCATTGAGCACAATGTGGTGGGGGATTCAGCTGCAGCAAACCACGCTTCTTCTTTATTTATTTATTTGAGTTTTCCTGATGAGCAAGAGGCTTGTGTTGGTTGACAGGGGGTGGCTGGTGTCTGACATTGTGGCACATGAAACATCATATGTGACATGGCAGATGCATGCAGCAGTTCGAGGTGTGGAGCGGGTGTAGACAGCTGTCCAGGGGTTCATTGGGAATCCTGGAGCCAGCAGAGTCATTCTATCTCATGAACATGTCTGTGTGCAGTCACAGTAGGCAATGACACAGCATTGTCAGCTCAATCAAAACATGTGGGAGGTGGCGAAATGGCTCATTTAGGGCTGAGCTGAGCTGAGCCAGAGCAGCTGGGGGGCAAGTTGGGTGTAGGAGGTGGACAGGGAGTGTTCATGGGCATAGATGGCATTGTTGGCAACACAGGAGGGGTGTACCACATGGACAATGCCAAAACAGCTCATTTATGGGGGGTCTGGGGTGAGTTAGGTGGGGGGAATGGGTTGTGGGGGTGTTCCGATGGCTCAGGCAGTGTGTTTCATCATTCTAGAGCTGTGGTGTGTGGTTCTGAGTGGGGCAGCACAGAGCGGTCAACTGTCATCAACAAGCACATTGACGATGCAGCTGTTGTACTGAGCATTTTGGGGTAAACAGGGGTTAGAGGAGCAGGATGGGGGGAACAGGGGGGTCTGTGGGGTAGTATGGGTTGTCATTGGAGATGGTGGGGCTGGCAGAGTTGTTCCGTCAAGCAGCAGACATGTTCTGATGAACACATCCACACATAATCCATTTGCTGGGCTGTAGACTGGTTCTGTGCATTGTTTATGGTCTGGCTGGTGAGCTTCAAGGTGTCAACAGCCGTTTGGGTGCTTGTTGTGGTCCAGGTCGACATTTTGGAGGTGGTTGAAGCAGGAGTGGCCATCATTGTTGGTAGTGATATGGCAGTGGCACAGGGGTGCTCCAGATGCTCAAAGCAGGGCTGGGGACTGTGCAGGGGTGCTGTGGGTTGTGCTGGAAGTGAGCACCGCTGTTTTCAAGGTGGTTGGAGCCAGACTGAGGCTGGGGAAGGGGTAGTGGTGGTGGTTGTCAACACAGTTGTCGACAGTGATGAGGCACATGGGGGCTGTACAATCATTGATGGTGGTGATGTGGCACATAGCAGTGGTGACAGATGTCATCGATGATGCAGGAGGGTGTAGCAGGATTGCCTAGACCCAGGGGAAATTCAGGAGGCCAAAATGATGAGACTGCTCTGTGGCCATGGGGCAAGTCTGCTGACAGGCTGGCTTTCCAGGGTCAAGATGATGCCAAATGACAAGACAAGATGAGCAAGAAAAAGGTAGCAGGGTCAAATGAGTCAAGGGAGGCGAAGGGGGGTTGAATGAGGTTGAGACCATCTACCCATCAAGAAAATGCCACCAGTGCGGCAGGCAAACCAAGAGATGCAGGTCACTGTCTCAAATGAGCCGCAGGGAGCTTGAATGAAACAAGCAAGAGACAGGGACCAGAGGAAAGCGAGTCAGGGGAGGAGTCGACTCAGAGTCGGCATTGTGTCATTGTTAAGAGATAGTGTTGGTGTGAAAAAAAATTGATCATTGTAGGATTTCAGAGTCTGGGTGCTTTCAGGGAAAAGAACATGTGTGAGAGAGTAGAGTGTTGATAGTAAGTCTGTTACAAAAAAAAAGTGGAAGGAAGCCAGAGCTTCCAACACTCAAGGGAACCAGAACATGTAAGGAACTTAGTACATTTTGAGGGAGGAAACTAAGATGCAGTACAAGTACTCGAAGTCTAGACTATATACTACTGGAATAACATGTGATACTGGGATGACATGTGATAAGACTTCCTGATGTAAGAGAAACTCTTACAGAGAAGCCTTCACCACATTCCAACCACTAACTGAGAGAACTGTAGCAGGAGTGGAGAACAATAAGGCCAGAGTAGAAGGATGGGGAACAGTAGAGCTCGAGTCAACATGCAATGGTTACACAATACCTCCTATGACTGGACTACATTCCAAGCAACTGCAATAACCTCATCTCGCTAGGGTGTTGGGACACTGCAGGGGGGTGGTACACTGGTGGAAAGGGAGTTCTTACACTCATCACCAACAAAGGAAAGACCATATGCCAAAAAAAATTGACAACAATCTATACAGGATGAAAATCACCATGAAATAAACTACAGTTCCCAACAAAATGACCCATGCCAGCCCATAAACCTTCACTGCAACAGAACCAGCACATAGCTGAGAAACATGGCACAGATGATATGGCCACATCAGCTACAGTGGACTCCAAAAGCTCCTTGACAAAAAACTTGTTGATGAATTCACAGTTGACACACAATCACCCAAACCTGATTGTGCCGCATGTACCAAAGCAAAACAAACTGTAAAACCATTTAACAAGATGTCAGACAGGAAAATGGAGCCTGGAGATCTAACCCACATTGACTTATGGGGAAAATATGATGTGGTATCCATAAATGGAAACCAATACTATATCCTCTTTGTGGATGATAACGGAAGATACACGACCATTAACTTCCTAAAGAAGAAGGATGAGGCAGCACAAAAAGTTAAAGGCTATGTTGCTTACCTCAAAACACAAGGGAAATTGCACAAAGTGATAAGGATTGACCAAAGTAGAGAATTCCTTAACAAACAACTAGAGCCATGGTGATGTGAGCAGGGAATAGAAATCCAGATGACTGTGCCATACTCATCATCACAGAATGGGGCTGCCAAAAGGATGAATTGCACACTCATTGAGCTCGTGTGCACAATGGTCACAGGCCAAGACATTCCAGAATTCCTGTGGGAGCTGGCAGTCACTCATGCCACATATGTATGCAACTGCTCCTACACCAAGCACCTCAAGAAGTCAACACCTTATGAAATATGGCTCACAAGAAGCCTAGTGTAGCCCACCTTAGAGAATTCAGGGCACTTGTTTGGGTTTTACTTCAAGGGCAGAAGAAAACAAGGAAAATCCTACCCAAATCAACATGGCGAGCCTACATTGGGTTTGATGATGGATTACAATCTGTTCAGTATTACAATTCTGAAACAAGAAAAACACTCACCTCATGGAATTATCATTTTCTATCCCTACTGGAAAGGGACACCCCTCTGGAGGAGATCAAGGTCATGCCCAATACACCACATGAGGGGGAGTCAGAGGGAAGCACACTGCTAATGAGCACAAAGAAAGGTGATAGCTTGAAGAGAAAATGGATAGATGAGGAAGACAAGCCATTAGACCCTGAACCAAAGAAAAAAAGAGGTATACGAACCAATTATTGTTACCTTAATGACCCATTCCCTGATGAAGAGGAGATGGAACAAGTCATCCCCACACCAGGAGAAATATACACTGCCTTTGCTGAGATACCATGTGGGGGAGACAAACCAAAAAGCCTAGCAGAGGCAAAAAGGTCCCCAGAATGGGAGTGTGCAGTGCAGACAGAACTAGACCAACTCCAGCAAATGGGGACTTGAGTATTAGTTGACAAGCCTGCAGATGCAGTCCTGATATCCAACAAATGGGTACTGTGCATGACTGGGTCACCAGTCAGACATAGTAACAGGTCACTGATTTTTCTCTCCACTACCATTACATTTTAGTGAAATCTGAAACATACATTTTAATTGTATATATCTCACCCTATTCTGTGCAAATTTTGAGGGAGATCCTGCAAGATCTAAGATAAGGAAGGCCAAAAGTATCAGTCTGCATTGATCAAAATCAAGTTTTATTTCCTATTTTGGACACCATTCACCTCCTCTATATTGACAGTAGCAGTTCTGACCATTGGAGACACATTGCAGTATATCTAGGGATATATTTACATGATAAATAAGCTTTATAACTAACTTTTGTGGGGGTCTGAATTTTTATGGGAGTGAAATTTATTTTGGCTGATTCTCCTCCTCACCCCTGTTGGGGCTTTGGTACTGCATGCACAAAATGTAGTGCATGCTGCTGACTATTTGTGCTCACATACAGAAGACCATTACTATAAGGGCAACCTGAGCCTCTAGCAAAGGGAAATCCAAAGTTAAAATTATGCTACATAATACAGGGATTGGGGGCGCACCTAGCAAAGGGAAATCCGAAGAGAAAACTCTAAGGATCCCCTTGCTGATGCCCAGTATATGTGAAGATGACAAAAATCAAATATAACCTAAAAATAGAAAAAGGCGGAGATAGGCAGATCAAGGGCGCCGAATGACATCATACCAAGGGGTATGTGTCAGAAGGGGTACTCCGCCTCTAAATATAAAAGTGTCAACATATACAAACATGATAGCAAGGGAAAATTAGTAATAAAATCCAGAAAAATCATAGAAAATGAAGAATAGAAGGAAATGAGGTGGGGAAAAATATGGGACGAACATAAAAAATAGGAAAAACACACAGGGCACCCCCCTAGTCCCCTTACATCACCCCCTCTCTAAGATGCATCGCCCCGATGCATTCGAAATCGTATACGACCAAAGTCCGTGACTTGAATGCGATGCGGTGCAGCAGTGTGCCGTCGGTGGAATTCCTTGATTAACCGAGGGGCATTGACGTCAGACTCTTCGACCCATGAGTTCTCCTCATACCCATAACCCTTCCAATGTACCAAATACTGGAGTTTTCCTCGACGCAAATGGCTGTCCAAGATTGACTCGACTTCATATTGGGGTTCTCCCTCGATCACTGTAGGTGGTGGTGGTGGGTGTGAATGGCATCCCGGGAACGGATCTGGGGGAGCTGGAAGCAATTTGACGACATGGAAGATGGGATGGAGTCTGGACATGGAGGCTGGGAGGCGTAGACGATAGGCATGTGTTCCAATGCACTTGACAATGGGGAAAGGTCCCAAGAAGCGATGAGCAAGTTTCTTGGATGGACGTGTAGTGGAGATGTCACTGGAGTCGAGATAAACTCAATCACCAACCTTGTACTGAGGGGTTGGGGAGTGGCGCTGGTTGTAAAATCGCGCCATGTCATCCTTCGCCTTTGCTAAGGCTGCCCTTGCCTCCTCCAAGCTATCCCTCATGCGTTCTGTGAACTCATTCACTGTCTCGATGTGTGAGGGAGTTTGGCGAGGTTCAAATCCCATGCGTGGATGTCGTCCAGTGTCTAAGAGGAAAGGGGTCTGTTGAGTGGAAGCATGGACATGGTTGTTGTACCCGAACTCGGCCAAAGGAAGGAGATCATCCCAATCGTCCTGGCATTCATTGACAAAGAGGCGGATGTACTGCTCCAGTTCCTGGTTGACTCGCTCCGTCTGGCCATCAGTTTGTGGGTGATAAGCAGTTGAAGCGAGGAGTTTGATCCCCAGGAGTCGGTACAGCTCACGAGTGAACTCTGCCATGAACTGAGGGCCACGATCCGAGAGGAAGGCACCAGGAAGTCCATGTAATTTCCACACGTGGTGGAGGTAGAGTCGAGCGGCACCTAGGGCACTGACAGTGGTGTGAGTGGGAATGAAGTGAGCGCGTTTTCCCACTGAGTCAACTGTGCACATCACCGCATCAAACCCGTTTGACTCTGGCAATTCCACCACAAAGTCGACGCTGACGACATCCCAATGACTCTCTGGAACAGGAAGAGGGTGTAGCTCACCAATAGGCTTGCGACGAGGGACCTTGGTGCGTAAGCAAAGGTCACAAGTGCGACAATACTGACCAATGAGCCATGACATTTGTGGCCACCAATAGTTCCGTGAGGTGAGCTCCAAGGTCTTCCAGCATCCGGGGTGGCCAGCAATCTGTGAGTCATGGTGTTGGGATATGATGTGCCGGCGAAGGTCTGGGTCATTGGGAACATAGATGCGATCCCTGAAATACAACAAGTCCTCCTTTTCAGCCCACTCTGCCGCACGTAAGGAAAGGGTCGATCCCTTCCTCAGTACTTTAACAGCTCGGGCGACAACATCCTCATGTAAACCGCTACGGTTTGCGCGATGAATGTCACATAGAATGTCCCGCTCCTTGCCCTGGGGTGCGATGCCTTCCAGTGCCCGAATGGTGAACAGGTCTGGCTGCAACAGCACAATGTTTTGGTTGTCACCGCTGCCATCCCCATGGTCTGCACGTCAGGATAGGGCATCGGTCTTCCCCATGCTGCGACCCGGATGGTGGTGCAAGGAGAAGTTGAATCTAGATAGATACAGGGACCAACGAGCTTGACGACGGTTCAATTTCTTGGCCGTCATGAAGTACTCGAGGTTCTTGTGATCCGTCCAAATTTCCACCTTGTGTTGGGCACCCTTGAGGAAGTGTCGCCACTCCTCAAGCGCACGCATTATCGCCAACATCTCCTTGTCATGGATCTCGTAGTTTCTCTCTACAGCACTAAGGCTTTTGGAGTAGAACGCAACAGGATGCCACTTCTGGTCCTCCGGAGACTGCTGAGACAACACAGTGCCCGTCGCAAAGTCAGAACTGTCGGCTTCTACACGAAAAGGACGTGAATCGTCAGCAAAGGTAAGGATGGGAGTGGAAGTGACCATCTCCTTAAGCTTTTCGAACGCCTCCTGTTGTGCATTATCCCACCTCCATGCCTCCTTTCCTGTCAAGTCGAACAGTGGTCGTGCATGATGTGAGAAATCCTTGATAAAATGCCGATAAAAATTGATGAAGCCCAGGAAAGACTGCACCTCCTTCTTGTTTGTGGGCGTCGGCCAAGCTGTGACCCCATTTACCTTGATAGGATCCATCTCCACTTGACCCTCCGAGATAATCAGGCTGAGGTACTCGATCTTGGTCCTTTCGAACTCGCATTTGTCCTGACGAAGGTAGAGTTTGTACCGTCGAAGTCACTCTAGGACGAGGCGTGTGATGCGACGGTGCTCTTCAACCGTGCGAGTGAAGATGAGGATGTCGTCGAGATAGATGCAGACAATGCCTTCGAGGATGAGGTCATGGAAGATGTCGTTCATCATGGTCTGAAAGGTGGCAGGGCTATTAGTAAGGCCAAAGAACATGACAAGCAGTTCAAAAAGACCATGGTTGGTACGAAAGGCTGCCTTCCACTCATCTCCCTCCTTTATCCTCACATTATTATAGCCCCAACAGACATCGAGCTTGGTGAAGTATCGGGCTCCACGGAGCTGGTTTACAAGTTCAGAGATGAGGGGTAGTGGGTAGCGATTTTTGACCATGATGTTGTTGAGTCTTCTGTAGTCTTGAACCGGTCGAAGTGAGCCATCCTTCTTCTTGACAAAGAAAAAGGGAGAGGCCATGGGTGACTTCGATGGTCAAATACGTCCAGAGGCCAGGTGCTCGTCGATGAACTGGTCAAGCTGCCGTTGTTCCTCCGGAGAGAGAGGATAGACCTTGCAGGATGAAGGGGTTGCGCCGGGGGTGAGTTCGATCGCGTGATCCCATGGCTTATGCGCAGGAAGAGAGTCGAATGACTCCTTGGAGAACACATCTTCAAACTCATGGAGATGAGGGAGTAAGGAGTTAGTAGAGGATTTAGCAGCGTTGTTTTTGTGGAAGGCCTCGGCAAGGTGTTGGGATATGTTCGATGTGGCACACACCTCATGCGATGAGCAAATCGCAGTGTAGAAGATCCGATCACCCTCCTCCACTTCCTCTGGGTCCTCATCATCATCATCCGAGTCCGGCATTAGATCAGGAACCCCTTCCAATTCCACTTCAGGTATAGGCAGGGGTCCAGCACGACACTTCTGAGTTCGTCGTATTGCTGCCTTCTGTCCACGACATTCTTGCCTGGCTTCTGTGAAACACATCCAACAGCGGGATGGACATCGGCTCATGGTAACCTCCCCGGTGCGCCAGTCGACCTCTGGGTTATGGTCTCAAAGCCATGGATATCCCAAAATCGCCTTTTGCTTTCCTAATTGAGTGACAGCAAAAAGGGCACACTCACTATGATCTTTGTAACAGAGAACCAGGTCTGCAACCTCTCGGATGGCACCAGCTTCATTTGGGGATCCATCCACATTATATACAGGTATCGGACATGAGAGTGAGCGAGTATTTAGACGATGTTGTTGTACCAGATGGGAATCGATGAAGAGACCAGTCGCACCAGAGTCCAGGAGCGCAGAGACACCGAGTATCTGTCCAGTGTCGGTCGTCTGCAGTTCGATGGCTAGGTTTAAGGAATGTGCAGAGGGAGTGGATGCCACAATATACTTGCGTGGTAGTTTACGCTCCCATGATTTAATTTTGGGACATGGAGTAGAAGGAGAGATGGGGAGAGCAGGTACGTCTTTAGCCAACTTCGAAGGGTCAGAGAGGGGAGCAGTCACAGAAATGGATTCATTCTCTGGGGATTCAACTGACAAGACTTCAAAGCGGTTATGGACAGGCAGTGAGGGCGTACGATTCACTCGCTGCGAATAGGAAAATCCTGCTCCTCTACAACTTCCAGCTTAACCTCCTCTGCAACTTGATCCTTCGCTTCCTCAACATCTACAAGTGCCAACAAATCTTGCAGGAGTTCATCTCGTCCCTCGGGGGTGAGCATGCGGATATCCTGATGATGGGGACACACTCCAGCCCTGTGTCCAGGTTCCCCACAACGGTAGCAGAGATCCAACTTACGTGCACGGCTGCGGGCTGCATCAACATCCATTGGTACTGGGACATTGACGGCTGGTGTGGGAGTTTGATGAGCAGGAATGGGGTTAGGGCGGGGGAGGCTTCGATTGAAGGTGTAGGGTGTATGAGTGGTAGTTGGAGCATGGAATGCAGCATTAAACGCCGCATTTGTGAGTCGGTTCTCGTCACAGAGTGAAGCAGCTTCATACCAAGCAAGGATATCATCGTCCGCTGGGCACCCTTCCAACATCTGTGCAATCTGGTCCTGAATTTCTCGGTTGAGCCCCCGTCGGAACTTCACCACCACTGGTAACCCACTCCCATACCCTGCCATGTCCACCAAATCCTTGAACTCATCGATATAGTCGTCCACGGATTGACGTCCCTGGTGGTAAGTGGATGACTCAAGTCGTGTCACTGCTCGGTGGCGTTCATTGAGGGGGCAGAAGTGGCATACAAACTCAGCTTGAAAGTCACCCCAAGTGGAGAAAGGTAGAGAACCGAGTTCTTTAGTTTGACGTAGGATACGGTCCACATAGAGATAGGCGCGTTCAGATTTCATGTATGTGAAGGCCCAATAAATTTTTGCAGCCTCATCGATGAATTGATGTGACTGGAGACTAATGTATAACTCACAGGAATTAAGGAATGCATGTCCCTGCGCACGTGCACCATTAAATTTGGCGGGGGGGGACAGTTTGATCTGGGCACGTTCCTTAGTGGATGCATTTGGCAAAACGTCGTTGTTGGGTGCGCTTGGAGTCGTGAAGGGGGAACTATTAGTCGTAGGGTTAGCCTGGAGGGTCCTAACGAAGTTTTCAATCGTAGATTTAAGCGAGTCGATTTGCGTGCGCATTCTGGAAATGTCGCTTTCAAGCGCGTCAAAGCGTTCTGATGTGTCCATGTCGCTAGGGAGCGCGTTTGGCGAAAATGGCGGCATGATAAAGGCGAGAGTATCTGGAACAGTGTGTAGGGACTCTGTGGAGCTTTGGGAAGCGTCGTCCAGTCTGTACCTGCCTATTTTGGGCAGCGCGTTCGCGATTTTCGGGCCTTAGGGGAGAGTTTTCTACTATAAGGGCAACCTGAGCCTCTAGCAAAGGGAAATCCGAAGTTAAAATTATGCTACATAATACAGGGATTGGGGGCGCACCTAGCAAAGGGAAATCCGAAGAGAAAACTCTAAGGATCCCCTTGCTGATGCCCAGTATATGTGAAGACGACAAAAATCAAATATAACCTAAAAATAGAAAAAGGCGGAGATAGGCGGATCAAGGCCACCGAATGACATCATACCAAGGGGTATGTGTCGGAAGGGGTACTCCGCCTCTAAATATAAAAGTGTCAACATATACAAACATGATAGCAAGGGAAAATTAGTAATAAAATCCAGAAAAATCATAGAAAATGAAGAATAGAAGGAAATGAGGTGGGGAAAAATATGGGACAAACATAAAAAATAGGAAAAACACACAGGGCACCCCCCTAGTCCCCTTACAGAGAAGCCATTCCTGAGATATGTAAGCAGCTTTGAAACAGCTCAAGCCAAGCCATTTTATAGAGCCATTTCAAAGCCATTTAAATATCTCAGGAATGGCTTCTCCAACCACTTAGAGTTGGCAGGAGACCCCTCAGCTTTTGATGGGATCTAGCTCCTCAAATATTTTGGTAATTTTAGGTAATTTATTTCCCAAGATAGCAAAAAACCTCAGCTTAAGTCAGCTTAAGCTGCAGCAACACTAGGTTAGCAGCTTACACTGCAAATCTGAGCCTCCAACATACTGGAGCACTAAAGCAGATACTGCATTACCTTTTGGGCACAAGAACCCATAGTATCAAGTACACAGCATCCCCAACATCAAGCGAAAACACAAATGTTTTCTTTGGATACTCAGACCCTGCATACATGAACACAGATGACTACAAGTCAACCTCTGGATATGTCTTCATTGCTAGGGCAAGGCAGGGGCTACCCCTGGGTGTCAAATCTCATACCCTTACCCCTACCCCTGAACACCCTGCCCTTAGGGGTAAGGGTATGCATATAAGGGTTGCCAAGGGTATGGAGGGTTTGTCAAGGGTGTTGGATTATATAATCTGTCACTGCTTAATCAGTGGTTAACAGACCATGGTTTGCACACACACACAAGTGATGTGATAGTTGTAGCAATCCATGTCTGGTTATATAGTATCCTTGTTCTGTTGAACCCTATAAGACCTGATAGCTCAGTTGGTCAGAGCATCTGGTATATGTCCAGGAGGGCCTGGGTTCGATCCCCAGTCTGGTCATCTTTTCTGCATTTCTAACAAAGGGTACAAGGGTTTGGCACAAAATCAACATATTTAGAGCAAAATTCATTTGAAAAGTGTTGATAACTATTGTATTTACTATTAATGTCACATATTAATACCTCTTATTAACATATGAAAGCCATTATCATGTTGGACAATCCCAAAATCTGAATTTGTAGCTGAAAAAATCAAATGATATTCTTACATAAGCATACCCCTGGCATGAACTTCCAAACCCCTACCCTTACCCCTCATACTCTTAGCCCAAAAACACAAGGGTATACCCCTGCCTTGCCTTATTCATTGCAAATGGAGGAGCTATGTATAACATGGAGATCCAAGAAACAGATGATGATTGCCCTGTCATCAACAGAGGGAGAATATGTCACCCTTTCTGAAGCAGGACATGAAGTTTGCTGGCTGAGAAACCTTTATGAAAAACTAGGGTACACACAGATGGCACCCAGTCTCATAAAAGGCGACAATGACAGATCCATTGCAATGGCAACAAACCCACAGTATCATAAGTGATCAAAACATATTGCAACAAGGTGGCATTGGGTGAGAAATGCCATCAAAGATCAAATCCTTGTCATTGAGAGTTGTTGAGACCCAGACATATTAACAAAGCAGTTGCCACATCTGAGATTCCAGAAGCACCTTTGAGAAATGGGACTAGCATTGGCTTGAGGGGGAGTGTTTTTTTGTTTTTTTGGTAACTGGTTTGAGCCCAAAGCCTGCGGTCAACTCCAACTACACATAAGATGCACATCTAGGAGGACACCAGCCGAAGAGAATGCTTTTATGCACACCATTAATGGTAGTGTGGGACTCCACTGTCTTTCAGCAATACCCACTAAACTCTTTGGAGGAGTCAGGGTTCAAACCAAGAGTGCAAGGGTATGTCCCCCTGAATGAGATGATGGAGTTAACCATTGAGCCATCTCACCCCCTTGAGGGGGAGTGTTGGGAACAGCAATCTGAACTGTAGTCACATGACACAGTAAACATACACAGCATGTACTTATAACTTAGGTGATAGGAGACAATAAGACTTGCCTCTTGCTCTTGTTGTTAAGGGCGAAGCCTCAACCACTTGATCTAGTCGATGTCGTTTGACAAGGTGTTTCCTTGACAAGTCATTCAGCACTAGTCTCACTCGGAGCGTCCGACATAAGATGGATAGTGCACTCTAGCAGGCCTTCTGCATAGAGTTGTTCAGGTTCATGCACTAAGGGGATTCCTTAGTGGTTTCGAGTAAGTTCACAAGTTCACAAGTTAAGGCTGTAGATTGCCTAGATCTAAACTAAGGACATCCCTACTACGAGTCGCAGTACTTATACTAAGAGGGAGGTCCTTATCGTCCAATCGGAAAGGTAGATGTGTATCAGGTAAGAATAGAAACAATAAGCCTCATGCCTTGCATGAGGCATCCGATGTCACAGATTGCTGCGGCGCAGCATGTCAATCGTGAGAGTCCAATGTCACGGACCTCATGTCAAAGGGCTGTCATATCACAGCATGTGTGGGAATGGGTTCAGGTGCATGGAGTCACCATGCGTCAGGGGTGCCTTCCATGGGAAGGGGATCGAATGCATGTTGTCAGCATGCGTCATGTGTGTGTCTGGTGTCAAGGGTATGCTCTAAGCATGAATCAGGGAGTGCTTCCTGTCCGGAGGGGATCATCAGGTGCGTTGGGTCGGTCAGGTTCCATGAGTTACAAGGAAAATTGTAACATTACCCCCTTGCTATGGTCAAAAGTTGCACACTTCGACCTAAATCTTTGTCTCTCCTCCATGGTCTGATCAGTTGTGGTCTGGATATGTGGGCGGGTTGGAGTTGAGAGGTGCGGTGGAGGAATAATTTGTGTCTGAACTCGGACTATGATCAGGTTCTTCTAGTTTGTGCTGCCCTAGGCAGTGGTGTCAAGGAGTTGGTGGTGTCATTGAAAGGGGGTCATTGCAGGATGGCAAATTCAATGTCTGTAATTGGGGGTTCGGGTCTTGGTCAGAAGATTGCGTAGAGGCAAAATGCAAAGGTTAGGGCTGCCACTGCAGCCAGGGTTGTGCCAATGACGATGGTGAGGATTGTGATTCCTGAGAGCATGGGTCTGTTCTTGTCATGCCATCATCTTGGCCTCGCTTCTTAAATCCTTCTGTAGGGTTCTCCCATCATGTTTCCCATTGCATCATCATCAAAATCATCATATCCTGAGTCAAAGAAGAGCTGCTGTCTGTGCTCAACTTCTCTCTGTTCGATCTCTCGATCTTTCTGAGGTTTCTCTGGGCAGTTCATCCTATAATGTCCAGGGCCTCACTGTTTGCAATACCTGCAAACATATCATTGGCAAATCAGGCCAAAGTGAGCTATCTGCTGGCAGATGAAGCATCTGGCATGTCTCATGTGTGGAGGGGACCAAGGCGGTTGGGTGGTCTTTGGTTCAGGTTCAGGGGTGGTCAGATCAATTATTTCGGGTGCCCTAGGCATGATCTTCGGGTTCTTCATAGAATGGGAGGAGTCTCCAGAGGGAGCTCATCATTCGTCTCTGTTGCTCTGCTCACTAAATGGCAAGAGCAAGGTTGGTGGCCATCTGTGTCAATCTAAGGGGGTGTGAGGTCTTTCCTCAGCTATTCTCGGTCTGTCTGACCATGGTGCAATCATCTCTTGGATCGTCTGTTCAATCCCCAGGGCGTCTGTATTGTTCATCGCTTCTTCTAGATTTTGTTCCATCTGTTCGATTGTGCTCGCATAGTAGAAGCACATCCTGGCAAGATGGTATTTCGGTGGGTCGTGGGCAAGGTGAATGCAAAGGGCATCAGCATTTGATCAGTCTCATAGGTATTGTCGGGTGAATCGTCATTCAGCAGGCATCTTTTTGGGAGTGTCGTAGTGGAAAAGGGGGGGGGGGTTTTGGGTTTTTGTCAGAGGTGATACCTCTTCTTATATGCTGTCAGGATCTCGGGGGCATTCTTCAAGTTCAATTTGGGTTCCCATGTGTTTTTGGATGTTGGGTAGTCAACCCATTTCATGAGGTAATGGCGTGTCTTGCCATGCTTCTTGTGTGCGATGATCGCTTCCACCTCGTATTCATTTTCTCCTTCCACGAGGTCAGGTGGTGGAGTCAGGAAGTTTTGCCCATGAGTGTCGTTCTCATGGTATCATGTGAGTAAAGCCACATGGAAGACTGGGTGGATCTTCCATCTCAGTGGCAGTCTCAGTTGGTATGTCATTCTCGACAGGGCATCTTTGATCATGAAGGGCCCTTCTCATTTTGGCACCAATTTTCTCATTGGGTGGCCAATCTTCAGGTTCTTGGAGTCGAGCCATACTTGCTCTCCAACCTTGAATGGTTCATATTGCCCTTTCGTTTGGGCAGCCATAGCCTGTCTGGCCAGTTTGTGTGTGACAAGAGCTTCCCTTCTCCCGGAGAGAAGTTCTTGGATTCTCTGTTCGGCGGCCGGCACATTCATCTTTTCATAAGGGGTGGGGATAGCACGTGGTTGATATCCCATCATCAAGTAAAACAGTGAATATTTTACTGTGGAGTGCGTCTTCTGGTTATGCATGAATTCTGCTGTTGGGAGATAACACTCTCAATCTTCTGGTTTGTTCAAACAGAACATGTGAAGGTAAACCTCTAGCTCTTGGTTTACTTGCTCCATTTCTCCATCAGTCTGGGGGTGATAGGCAGTGCTCATGGATAACTTGATTCCGAGCAGTTGTCTGAGTTCTTGGAAGAGTTTGGATGTGAATTGAGGGTCTCTGTCTGAGATGATTCTTCCAGGGAGTCCAAATCTTGTGTATACATGGTGCAGGTAAAGGTCTGCAGCGCCAAGTCCATCGATCATCTTCACGCAAGGGATAAAAATTACCCCCTTCGTAAGACCATGGTCTACCATGACCATGATAGAGTCAAATCTGTTTATTATGGGTAGGTCTGTAATGAAATCTGTTGATACCAGCTTGAATGGTCTGCTGGCATTGGATGATATCGGTGTCGGTGGTGGGGTTGTCGGGTGTGTGTTGATCTTCATTTGCTGGCACTTTGTGCAGCCTTCAATGTACTTCTTTATGAAGTTGGCCATTCCTGGCCACCAGTAGTCTTGTTGGATCAGTTTGATTGTCTGCCATTGTCCAGGGTGCCCTGTCATGATGCTGTCATGGTATTTCTGTATGATCGCTCAGCGGAGGGTTTCATCCTGTGGCATGTAGCATCTGTCTTTGGAAAAGAGCAGGCTGTCTTTGAATTTCCAGTCCTCCAATGCAGACTTGATTGGGGGGTTTCCATTGTTCTTCAGGGCTCGTAAAGCATCATTTACGAGGTCATCCTTCATTATTGCTGAGACCAGGGCTCCCTGGAGTTCAGGGTCGATTGTTTTCATGAATAATTCATCTGCAAGGATGGTCTTGTCCTTGTTGTCAGTGTCTTCTTCAGCTATATGATCTGCTCTCCTCGATAGGGCATCAGATTGTACCATCTGTGATCCTGGTACATGTTGTAGCTTCAGGTCGAATTGTGACAGATAGATGCTCCATCTAGCCTGTCATTGGTTCAGTTTCTGTGCCTGATGGAAGTACGTCAGGTTCTTGTGATCGGATAGTACCATCACAGGGAATGGTGTCCCCTGTAGGTAGTGTCTCCATGTCTCTAGCGCTCGGATTACTCCCAGTAGTTCCCTGTTGTATATCTCGTAATTTCTTTCAGCTTCATTGAAAGAATGTGAGATGTAACCGCATGGGTGCCAGTCTCTGTTGGCATTCTGTTGTCTGAGTACTGCGCCTGTCGCAAATTTTGAGGCGTCTGATTCCACCACAAATGGTTTTGTTGCATCTGGCATCAGCAGTACTGGGGCTTCATTGAACTTCTTTTTTAGTGCATCAAACGACTGTTGGCAGTTGTTTGTCCATTCGAATTTCTGGTTCTTCTTCGTCAAATCATTCAGCAGTCTGGCCAGATCCATGAAGTGTCCGATGAATCTTCGATAGAAGTTTCCAAATCCTAGGAAGAATCTTACATCCTTCACTGTCTTTGGCATGGGCCAGTCCTTGATCCCAGCCAGCTTCGTGTTGTCCATTGCAAGTTCGTTGGGCCTGATGATCATGCCCAAGAAGTCAACTTCTTGCACATTGAACTTGCATTTCTCTATTTTCAGGTAGAGATCACATTGTCGTAGTCGTTCGAGGACCCTTTCAGTCCTTATCCAGTGTTCTTCTTCCATCTTCAAGAAGATCAGGATGTCGTCCATATAGATGATGAGCCATCCTTCATCTAACATGTCTCAGAAGAGATCGTTCATCATGGCCTGGAATGTTGCTGGTGAGTTGCACAGCCCAAACAACATCACCATTGGCTCAAATAGCCCTCGGTTAGTCTTGAATGCTGCCTTCCACTTGTCTCCTTTCTTTATCCGTATGTTATGATATCCCCATCAAATATCAAGTTTCATCAAAAATCTCGCTTCTTTCAGCTTGTCCAAGAGGTCTCTGATCAGTGGCAGGGGGTAGTTGTTCTGGATCGTTCCTTTGTTCAGATAGCGATAGTCTTGGCAAGGTCGTAGAGCGTCAGAGTCCTTCTTTGACATGAAAAAGAATGGGGATGCCATGGGTGATTTCGATGGTTGGATGTATCCTTTCTCCAGGTTTTCATCTAGAAACTCATTGAGTTTCCCTTGTTCTTTCGGTGTCAGTGGGTAGACTTTGCAATCCTTTGGTACAAAGCCTTCCTTCAAGTCGATCACATGATCCCACGGTTTTGATTCCGGGAATCACTCAGATGCAGCTTTCTCAAATACCTTTCCAGTGGTAGTAGGTCGTCCAGGGTCTGCTTGCTGGCCTCTTTTCCCTCATCTTGCTCATGTGCAAGTCGCTGGGAAATGGATGTCTTTGCTCTGATCCATGCACTATTCGAGAGTAGATATTGCAGGGAGTCTTTGCTTTTTGTGAGCCTGGAAATCATGTTTGTTTTCCATGTGTATGTATGGGTTGGTCCTCGGTGTTCCTTGGTCAGGAGTGGTTCTTCTGGTGGTTTGAATATGCCAATGACTGGTTCTCCTCATACATGTGCGATCAGGATGTCCGTCGCATCCTGTTCGTGGGTTTCTTCCATTGCTCATATTTCCATGCCTGTGTCTGCCAGTAGTTCCTCATCTGGTACCTCTTCGACCTTCACTCGAGGAGGAGTCTCCCTTGGCATAGGTACTTCAGCATTGATGGTACTTATAAGGGCAACCTAAGCCTCTAGCAAAGGGAAATCCAAAGTTAAAATTATACTACATAATACAGGCATTGGGGGCGCACCTAGCAAAGGGAAATCCGAAGAGAAAACTCTAAGGATCCCCTTGCTGATGCCCAGTATATGTGAAGACGACAAAAATCAAATATAACCTAAAAATAGAAAAAGGCGGAGATAGGCGGATCAAGGCCACCGAATGACATCATACCAAGGGGTATGTGTCGGAAGGGGTACTCCGCCTCTAAATATAAAAGTGTCAACATATACAAACATGATAGCAAGGGAAAATTAGTAATAAAATCCGGAAAAATCATAGAAAATGAAGAATAGAAGGAAATGAGGTGGGGAAAAATATGGGACGAACATAAAAAATAGGAAAAACACACAGGGCACCCCCTTAGTCCCCTTACAGTACTGTAATCTGGGGTTCTATAATCATGGGTTGGGGTAGCCTCCTGTTGAGGGTCATTTGTCCTGTTTTGTGGTGTCATTTTCAAATTCCTTTTGCTGGTGCTTTCCTCCCCTGTGGAGGTTAGCAATTCTTTTATCTTCTTCTGGTTTTCTTGGGTCTTGGCAACGATGCATTGTGCCATTTCAAGGTTCCTGTTTTCTTTGGGGACACCTCTGCTTCTCATTTTTGTGATGGCTTTCTGGGCTGAATCTAGTTCTTTTGCTTTCCTCTTGGAAAGCCTTTCCATCATTTTTGCCATGGCCAATCGTGCTTGGGCAAGGTTCCTCTCTCTGTTCTCAGAGAGTCTTTTTCCCATTTTTGCCACATTCAGTTGTGTTCGGGCAAGGTTCCTCTCTTTCTCATCAGAGAGCCTCTTTCTTGTTTTGGCCATGATGTTTTGAATTCGTGCCATCTCATTGTTGGGCGCCTTTTCTTCGGTCCCGAGTCTGGGGAGTTCGGGAGGGCCCACTCGGCTCTTCTTGTCTTTTCCAGGATCTGCTGGATTTGAGCCCATCGTTCTTCATCTCAGAACTCTAAGGTTCCTTTCTTCCAGTCGATGATTGGGTTCATCTCCTGTAGCCATGGCAGGCCCAGGATTACTGATTCATTGGTAGTGTTGCCTTGACCAACTTGGGGCATTTTTGTATTCTTGAAATAACTTGACATAGTGGACTCAGCCTGCTTAGTGTTGAGAGAGGACCCATCAACTTTTGAGGCTCCCCATCTATGAAAATATTTACAGATTTATTGGAATTGATATTGCCTTTGACTCATTTTTGCTGGTTGACTTGCAAAAAATGAGTCAAAGGCAATATCAATTCCAATAAATTGTATAGAATTCTGAAAATATTTACATATATGGGGAGCCCCAAAAGTTGATGGGTCCTCTCTCAACACTAAGCAGATTGAGTGCATTGTGTCAAGTTATTTCAAAAATACAAAAATGCCCCAAGTTGGTCAAGGCAACACTATTCGTTGGCTAGTCCAGTGACTAGGTATTCCATTGGGTGGTCTCATCCACCAATGTGGAGCCTCCCTTTCACACATCTCGTGATCGTTCCCTGCTTGTTCAGAGTTCCATCTGCGTTCTTGATGCAGATGGTGCATCCTAAGGGGTATGTCTTTATCCCTTGTCATTGAACAAATTTCAAGTTAATAAAAACTCCTCCTGCTCCGGAGTCAAGGAGTGCATTCATTGCAATGTCTATCCCATTCCCTGACTCAGCTACCCAAATAGACAGGTGCATAGATTGTCTATTCATGGTAGCTAAGAGTACAGATCCTAGGGAGACTATAGTGGTGGCTGGCGTCATATCAGGCCACTGTTCTAAAAACCCGATTCCTCCATGAGGTTGAGGGCTCATTCTTTTTCTTCTTTGTCAAGTTCATCCAACATCGTGTGGATCTTCTGGTAGGTGTCCACCCCAGTCTTTTTCTGGATGAAGTGGTTTCAGTAGGGAGGGGGCACTGACCCCATCTGAGTGGGGTTCTTTCCATCCCTGTGGTTGGACGATCGGTGTCCCAGTTGGTGGAAGATGAAACAAAATCCCTTTTGGAGGTGTTCCATGCATTCTTGGTTTGTTAATCGGTTGATGTCAAGAGAGGGCTGTCCTTTCTTTGTCATTTCTTTTGTCTTCTCGTTCTGCCTGGTCTTTCCCAGGATTGCCATAGCCCATTTCCATTGGCCTTCATATTTCAAAGCTGCCTTTATCCAGCCTTTGAGAGTATTGGGTACTGTCTCCATTGTGTGTACCCTCTTCAGTAATTCGGGGTGCAGTCCGTCCATGAACTACTCGATCATGGCTGCATCTTTGGTGATTCCCATCCTGTCTTTCAGGATGCAGAAACTCGCCACATATTCTTCAAGGTTCCCTGAACCTTGTTTGAGATTCTTAATCTCTGTCTTTGCTGTTCTGGCGTCATCGATCAGTGAGAAGGCCTCTAGGACCTTCTGTCTGAAGTCTGCGTATTCTCCCAGTCCCTCGGATTGGTGTTGGTTGACAAATGCCTGTGCCCAGGCAGCTGCTGTCCCTCCATTCATGAAGGACAGCATGAAGATGATCTTCTTGTCATTTGTGTCATAGACCTGGTCATTGATTCGCAGGTACAGGTCTATCTCCTGCAGGAACTTGGTGATCTTGGTCCGCTCTCCTGAGAAGTCTGTGGGTGATTGGATTTGAATGTCCTTTACGGACATCATTGGTATGGTTGCGGTGGGTTTGGACATCTCGTTATAGAGGTTGTCAGTTTCATCTGTTAGGAAGTGGGTGGATGTTTCAGGTGGGGGTGTATGTGGTTGTTCAAAGTCCTCGTCAGTGAGGAAATATCCTCGTTGTCTTTTGGTCAATCTGTAGAACCAACGCTGTGCTGGGGTTGAGTAATGGACTAGTCTTCCATTGTATCGGTACCAAGATGAACCTGGCTGTGGTTCCGCTTCTCTTGGTGGTTGGTCGGTTTGTCTAGACCCAGGTCATTGTGGTGTGTTTCTAGACATATTGCCTACACCTAGGTAGGCTAGCAGATAGTTTAGATCTTATGTTAAGGGTGAAGCCTCAACCGCTCAATCTAGTCAATGTCATTTGATGAGGTGTTTCCTTGACAAGTCGTTCGGCACTAGTCTTACTTGGAGCATCCAACGTAAGATGGATAGTGCACTCTAGCAGGCCTTCTGTGTAGAGTTGTTTGGGTTCATGCACTAAGGGGCTTCCTTAGTGGTTTCGAGTAAGTTTGCCAGTTCACAAGTTAAGGCTGTAGATTGCCTAGATCTAAACTAAGGACATCCCTACTATGAGTCACAGTACTTATACTAAGAGGGAGGTCCTTATCGTCCAATCGGAAAGGTAGATGTGTATCAGGTAAGAATAGAAACAATAAGCCTCATGCCTAGCATGAGGCGTCCGATGTCATGGATCCAATGTCAAGGATCCAATGTCAATCGTGAGAGTCCGATGTCACAGACCTCATGTCAAAGGGCTGTCATATCACAGCATGTGTGGGAATGGGTTCAGGTGCATGGAGTCACCATGCGTCAAGGGTGCCTTCCACAGGAAGGGGATTGAATGCATGTTGTCGGCATGCGTCGTGTGTGTGTCTGGTGTCAAGGGTATGCTCTAAGCATGAATCAGGGAGTGCCTCCTGTCTGGAGGGGATTGTTGGGTGCATCGGGTCAGTCAGGTTCCATGAGTTACAAGGAAAATTGTAACACTTGTACCTTGCTTGTACCACTACATTCTCCTCAGTTATCACTCTCAGCTGTCCTCTCTGTTAATACTTTCCCTCATGAGTTGTATTGTTAGATGGTGGGTATACTATACCACAAGTTACTTGAGACCTTCCTGGTAGCTGTGGTCCCCTTTCCAGCACTTTTTATGACATCATTATGTGCAAATTGTACCAGAACAAGATATGACTTTGAGCACAGCTTGATGTCATCTTTGGATTACAGTGAGGGATGTTGAAATAAAGACATTGGAAATGAATTACATATAGTTTTTTGGAGGATATAACTGTGAATCCAGAGTGTGAAGCAATAAGATTAGTGTGTGTGATGAGACCTTAGCATGCACATGACCTTCTCCATGATTTTGCCAATGCTGAGCACAATTGGCAGTTGTGCCACTTCATTGTACTATCAAGCACAGTTCCTCCATGCAAAAATGACTCTATCATTATATATCAGTGCAGCAGTGAATGTAAAGTATATTAAGTTTATAGTATCTGTCCACCAATCACTCTCAAATATTTGCCTTGAGCAGATCATCCATGAGTGTCTCAGGAAATGCATAGTGACTGCAGTACCTGTGTGATGTGTAAGCAGTCTGTTTACCATTTAGCCCATGGGCATAAGCCCCAGTGAAAAGTATAACTAGATTGAAGTAGATATTATTATATCGGACTGGTTTGAATAAAATTGAATAAAATTGAATAAAATCAAAAAAGCTGTGTCAACCATGTGAGCTGTTGCATAATGTTGCATATCTTTGTTTACAAATCCATGAACACTCTTGACATGCCCAAATATGTGCATCCACATAATGCATATGCATGAATATGTATGGTCTTGTGCACCTACATGTGCATGTGCATGCATTATAGACCATTGCCATACTTCCTATCATCAAGTGGCTTGCTCACCCACAGTCCTCCCTAGTCAAATACTCAACTATCCAATCTGTTGCTACTGCTGCACACATCATCCATCAAACTTTTCTACTTGTTACCATCCAGTCATTTTTCCCTATTTGTTTCACATGTTCTAAGGTTAAAGTGAGCCTTTATCATAAGGCCCTTAAGTCTTACTTGAAAAGAACATCTGAAGTTTGGGAATTCCTCCATAAAATCAAGGAGCAGTGCACAATGTTAGCAGTGAGCATGGAAAAGCAACAGGAACAGGATAGTGGGAGTACATTGGAGGATATGCAAATGGGTTGTGTGACATCATTCTCTGGGGATGTAAAAGAGACTGAGAATGCTGCATTCAATTCTTAACTGGTAAGTTTGCTGTATCTGAACACCAATGAGTCATTCTCTTAATACATCAATTTGCTTTATGGTGTTGCTCATGCCACGGATGGCCATGCTGCTGTTCTATTTTGTCATTCCCCTGTGTTATTGCTGGTTGTTGTTATTGTTTATCCATTATCTGTCTGGTTCCCATCCTCATTGGTCATATGAATTTAAGTTCAACCACAATCTGTCTATCTGTGAGATTGAATGTTGAATGTCAAACTCTGATAAGAAGTGTCATCTGACAGGTACTGTGACCTTGAGTGCTTGAGCTACTTGTATTTATATAGCTTGTTAACACAAAGAGCCTTTTTTGTCTCTTGATGTTCCCTCTGCTGATCTATCTGTATTTCTCCTCTACTGCAATTGGTGATGGCTCCTCCTTTACTATGGCTGAAAAGTACATCTGCACATGTCTCCAGAAATGCAAAGGGGGGAGAGGTGTCTCACTCTACTTACCAGCAGCACAAGTCTGACCATGATAGGGATGTTATGGTCTCTGGTGCAGGAATCACAGAAGCTATGGAAGTGGAAGATTCTTCTGATTCTGATAGTGAAGCTGGAGATACTGGAGATTTGAATGATAGAAATGTTTCAGACCTGGGCTTTGGTGATGAATCTGGAATGGAAGTTGGTGACATACCTGGGAATTATACTGAGAGTCCTGAGATGGCGATAGTATGATGGTATCTAAAACCAAGGTCATGATCCTATGGACTCTGGGGGTGCACTGGCAGGAGATGAAGCAGACATAGATGACCAATTTGAACTGATAGGTGGACCAGATCCTGGATGTCAATAATTGGACAACTATGACCAGGATAAAGAGCTTGATGATTAAGAAGTAGAGTTGAAGGAGAGAGGCAGACAATGGGGACTGGAGATGATGAACACAGAGATCATACCTCTGAACCTAAAGAGCATGTGGAGCAATTCCTTTGAGTGCTGTGAAAGGAACTCTTCTCAAAATGGAAATGAAGAAGTTTGCCAGATTCATCAGACTCAGGCAATGGATCTGGATGACAATGAGGAGAGGGGGAGACAAATAAGAAGAAGTGAATATATCAATCCCAGCTTCCATGGAATGCAACAGAGTGGAAGTACAGGGAAGGAAAGTCAATGAGAACTGCAAGAAGACAAGGGAAACCCTCAGAGTCTTCCAAAAGGACCTTGCCTTTGCAGAACAAGAGATCCAACAATTAGCTTCAGCTCCACAAGGATTTCCTGAGTCTGAATGGAGACATATCTTCAAGGGAGAGGCTGTCAACCTTGATGTTGTCTTCAGCAATCTCCACCACATTGCCCCTCCTAAGGAGAATGTGGGCTGCATCAGAAGAACAGAAATCTCTCTTGGGAAGAAAGATCCAGTTAGAAAGGTCCAAACAAGTGGTGACTGGACTGGACTGCTGCTTGGCATGCAACCTCCAAAGTGACAATGTTTACATTCCCTCACCGATGTGAAGAACTCTGACAGTGGGGTGGCTATATGGGATTGGAGTTCTTTGCCAGGCAATCCAGCTCACATCAAAATCTTATTGCTTTCAACAAGGTGGTCAGGACAAGGGTTGGAGGAGGTCAAGCATTTCTACTCATGGAACGTAACCAATTTTCATCACTCTACTCTGCTTTCCTCCTACCTGATGGAGTCCAAGGAGGACCAAGCAGACATTTTGGAGCAGGAGAATACAGACAGCGGGACCAAACTGTGGAAGTCTGTTGCCAATACAATAGTCCTGGTGGATGCAGGAGCCCAGTAGGAACTTGTCAGTACCATCACATCTGTGTCCAGTGCCAACAACCAGGACATAGCTAAGAGAGCTGCAATTAGCAAGCTTGATGCACTCTATGGAATGAGGCCAAACTATCTCTGTTACAATGTATGGTCAAACAAAGAAGCATGTGATGAGAAGGAGAGTGATCAGATGAGCTGTCTGGCAGATTGGATGGAACACGCAAAAGCATTACCTGGAGTGCCCAACTTTGAGCAAGAGAATAGAGAGGTGATGATGATGATTGAGGATCAGCCATACCTGTTCAGGATAGTTACACCTAGTGTTGCCATGGCTCAAGCCGCGTTTTTTGCTATCTTGGGAAATAAATTATGTAAAATCACTAAAATATTTGAGGAGCTAGATCTCATCAAAAGCCAAGGGGTCTCCTGCCAACTCTAAGTGATTGGAGAAGCAGTTCCTGAGATATTCAGGTGGCTTTGAAATGGCTTGGCTTGAGCTGTTTCAAAGCTGCCTAAATACCTCAGGAACAGCTACTCTGATCGCTTATGAGTTAGCAGGAGACCCCTCGGCTTTTGATGGGATCTAGCTCCTCAAATATTTTAGTGATTTTATATAATTTATTTCCCAAGATAGCAAAAAATGTGGCTCAAGCCATGGCAACACTAGAACTTACACCTATCAACATGGAGCATTTTGAGGAGCTGTTGATGACACACCCAAACCGTCTTTTTGTAGAGTCAGTCTGCCAGGGTTTACATGAAGGATTTTGGCCTTGGGCAGATACCCAACATGATGAGTACCCTTCTATCATTGACAAGTTATTGGGCATGCCACAGAAGCAAGAGGAAGCTGATTTTTTATGCACACAGTGGGATCATGAACATTCAAAGGGAAAATTCACTGGCTCTTTCAGCTGAGATCTTTTACCAGGTATGCATGCATCTCCTGTCCATGCTGTGCTGAAACCACACTCAGAGAAGCTGCAAATGGTCATCAATCAAACTGCAGGCTATACACACCTAACTCAATGATCAAGAGGGATGACATCAAAGGTTTCCCATTGGACAACATGTCACATCTCAGAGAGGGGCTGTTGAATCTACATTGCACCAAGCCAAGCCAATCATGGGTCATATTCAAGTCAGATGTGGCTGAAGCATATCAGATGTTGCCAATGCACCTTTTATGGCAAATCAAACAGGTGGTAGGCTATAGCATGGGTACTCCCGCAGGTATGACAAGGTTGACCCATACCCATACCTGCATGGGTAGCAACCCATCAACCTGCAGGTAGAATCAGAGCAGGTATGGGCGGGTAGCAACAGGCTAGGGTTCCCATGTGGGGTTTTGCAGTAGACAAAAATATATAGTAAAACTAAGCTCAAATCCTTAACAGTTCCCCCAGCTTCTCTAGTTCAATTTTCCCTGGATTTTGTCCAGTAAAGTGATGGCCTTAACATCTTCATTCCTCACTAATCCCATCAAACTCCATGATCCAAGACATAGAAGAGCCTGTGTTGACAAAACAGAAAGTCGACTACATGTGTGAGAAAGTATGAGATGCCCCTGACTAAAGAGTCGCTCAACATCAATCAAAGTAGCTGTGGATTTTGTGAGGAGGTTAAACACACAGGCCAGACATTGCATACCTGGTATTATCAGGTAATCGAGAGCCATTTGAGAAAGTCGGGGATAGACATTATGCTTCTCTTGCCACCATTTGATTGTGTCCTTGATGTTTTCTGGTGGGACCATAAGATAAAGGGTGATCTCGTCCACAATGGCAGTGGACTTGAGAGGGGCAAGCAATGGGAGGTTGTCGAAGATATTTCCCTGGGACGTGGCCTGCTCAAGCATCATTAGGTGGAGGTTTGCTTTAGTGACCTGTTTACACACCTCATGCACTGAGTCATTGGACCCACTCCCATCAGCCTCTTCCTGTTCAGCCTTGGCAGCCACATAATCGGCTGTGAACCGTTTTCGCACAAGTTTCTCAGCCGTGCTGATCCAGCTGTCTCTCCAGCCAGCAGACTTAAAGTACACGAGCTTGTGTCAAGGATGTAGAACTGAAATGAGACAATGATCAGCAATTGAGCGATCGTAGAATAAAGAAGACTCACCCATAGCAATCCAGTAAGTTTCTGAAGCATCCGTGAGCAAACAATAATGATTAAGCATCTTCTTTGCGATTCTCATGGCTGCCTGGATTGCTGTGTTGTTGCCACTAGTTCACTTGATTGTGATGGTGAAGTACGTGTTGATATGGTCCATGGCTGGAATTACTGTTGGGAGGTTAGAACCCGCATGCGAGAAGAATAAGGTAGCATCTTTGAGGATCTGTCGAGTGTTGACAACTTATCAACAAAGGCTGTGAAGTGACTAGTCACATGTACCTTCAATGTGTCACTCAACTCCCTGACAATCGCCCGCTCTTCCTCTGCCAACTCGTACTGTTGAAGGTTGTTTTTGTGCTCTGGGGTCATTTGCTCGATTGCCCCCAATACTTGACTGCAAAACTTAGCATGTCAAATGTTGAATTCCATCGGGTGGTCACATCATGAGGCATGATCCACAGCACCAATTAGTGTTTTAAGGTTCAGTTTGGTCCAGTTTTTTGACCTCTGAGAGGGTTAACTGGGACTGTAACCGGTCTAGACCAGTACACTAAGTTAGTTGGACCATAACCAGTTTAGACCGGTTTCAACTGGTTTTCATGTCTAAATTGTATTATATAGTAGATAAAATTATCTACATTCACACCCTGCAAGCAGGTCCTTGCAGCGGTGGGGTTTAGCAATGAAACGAAAAAGAAAACAAGAATAAACAAAAAAAAAAGAAAAAAAGAGAAAAAGAAAAAAAGCCCCACCCTCTCGCATTTGTAGCGAGGGGGGGGGGGGGGTTCTGGTGTTCTTGCCGCTGTTTGTCGCTGCCATTTGCCGTCCCCGCTGTTCATTTCCCTGCCATTGGTTGTTGCCGCTGTCTGTCATCCCTGCCTTTGGTCGTCGCCACCACTTGTTGTCCCTGCCATTTGTTGTCATTAAACCCTCCCATCCACCCTGCAAGCAGGGGCTTGCAGCGGTGGCTCAGGATGGAGTGCTGGGGTTGGGCATGGTGTCATTGCAACATATGTAAAACCTTAAGAACAAAGAAAAAACCATTAGTTAGTTAAAAGGAAAGGAAAGGAATGAATCAATACTCACATAGGGCCCAAACCACAATGGACATCGTTCTGTCATTTGTCATCCCCATCATTCCTTATCCCCATCATTTGTCATCCCTGCCATTTGTCATCCTCATCATTCATGTGGTCATCATCATCCAGGAAAGGGCCCATTGCCACCCTGTGAGCAGAGGCTCACAGCAGCAGCATAGGGTGGCATCAGATGTGGTCATCACGATCCAGAAACAGGCCCATTGCTGCCCTGTGAGCAGAGGCTTGCAGCAGCAGTGCAGGGCTTTCGTGGGGTTTCTATAGGGTTTGTGTGTGTTGTTTTGTGGGTGTGCAATGCTGTTATCCAGAAGAAGGAACCTAAAAACAAAGAAAAACATTTAGTTAGTTTAAAAGAAAGAAGTCAACTAAAAAAAACTTATCCAAGGGCCCAGACAACATCAGTTCATCATTTGGGCCCTCTGTTTTGTGCTTGGTGGCTTGTGTGGTTATGGGTGCTAACAGGGTGGTGGTGCAGCATCAAAAAAGAGAGGGTGGATGAAAGAGGGAAGGAAGGTGGCAGAAAGAATGTGTACGCGTGTCATTGACACTTGCTCCAGCAATGGCCGGATAGTGATCGACACAGTGAGCATATTGATTTCAAAAACTCTGAGGCCTCCTCCACCGTTGGCAATGGTAAAAATACTGTTTAGACAAGTGAGAGAGTATTGTGTTAATCTACTACAACTTGAATTTCATTTTTATGTGGAGTATTATAAGGGCAACCTCAGCCTCTAGCAAAGGGAAATCCAAAGTTAAAATTATACTACATATTACAGGGATTGGGGACACACCTAGCAAAGGGAAATCCGAAGAGAAAACTCTAAGGATCCCTTTGCCAATGCCTAGTATATGTGAAGACGACAAAAATCAAATAATAACCTAAAATAGAAAAGGTGGAGATAGGCAGATCAAGGCTGCCGAATGACATCATACCAAGGGGTAGATGTCGGAAGGGGTGCTCCACCTCTAAATATAAAACTGTCAACATGTACAAACATGATAGAAAGGGAAATTAGTAATAAAATCTGGAAAAATCATAGAAAATGAAGAATAGAAGGAAATGAAGTGAGGAAAAATATAGAACAAACATAAAAAATAGGAGAAACACACAGGGCACCCCTCTAGTCCCCTTACATCACCCCCTCTCTAGGATTCATTGCCCTGATGCATTTGAAATTGCATATGGCCAAAGTCCGTGACTTGAATGCGACGTGGTGCAGCAGTGTGCTGTTGGTGGAATTCCTTGACTAACCGAGGGGCATTCATGTCAGACTCTTTGACCCATGAGTTCTCCTCATACCCATAACCCTTCCAATGCACCAAATACTGGAGTTTTCCTTGACGCAACCAGCTGTCCAAGATTGACTTGACTTCATATTGGGGTTCTCCCTTGATCACTGTAGGCGGTGGTGGTGGGTGTGAATGGCATCCCGAGAATGGATCTTGGGGAGCTGGAAGGAGTTTGATGACATGGAAGACTGGGTGGAGTCTGGACATGGAGGCTGGGAGGCGTAGACGATAGGCATGCATTCCAACACACTTGACGATGGGGAAAGGTCCCAGGAAGCGATGAGCGAGTTTCTTGGATGGATGTGTAGTGGAGATGTCACTGGAGTCAAGATAAACTCGATCACCAACGTTGTACTGAGGGGTCAGTGAATGACATTGGTTGTAAAAGTTTGCCATGTTGTCCTTCACCTTTGCTAAGGCTGCCTTTGCCTCCTCCAAGCTATCCTGCACGTGTTCTGTGAACTCATTCACTGTCTCGATGTGTGAGGGAGTTTGGCGAGGTTCAAATCCCATGCGTGGATGTCGTCCAGTGTCTAAGAGGAAAGGGGTCTGTTGAGTGGAAGCATGGACATGGTTGTTGTATCCAAACTCAGCCAAGGGGAGAAGATCATCCCAATTGTCCTGGCGTTCATTGACAAAGATGCGGATGTACTGCTCCAGTTCCTGGTTGACTCGCTCAGTCTGGCCGTCAGTTTGTGGGTGATAAGCAGTCGAAGCAAGGAGTTTGATTCCCAGGAGTCAGTACAGCTCGCGAGTGAACTCTGCCATGAACTGAGGGCCATGATCAGAGAGGAAAGCACCAGGAAGTCCATGTAATTTCCACACATGGTGGAGGTAGAGTCAGGTGGCACCCAGGGCACTGACAGTAGTGTGAGTGGGAGTGAAGTGAGTGCATTTTCCCACTGAATCAACTTTGCACATCACCGCATCAAACCCATTTGACTCTGGCAACTCCACCACAAAGTCAACACTGACAACATCCCAACGACTCTCTGGAACAGGAAGAGGGTGTAGCTCACCAATGGGTTTGCAACGAGGAATCTTGGTGCGTAAGCAAAGGTCACAAGTGCAACAATACTGACCAATGAGCTGTGACATTTGTGGCCACCAATAATTCCGTGAGGTGAGCTCCAAGGTCTTCCAGCATCCAGGATGACCAGCAATCTGTGAGTCATGGTGTTGGGATATGATGTGCCGGCGAAGGTCTGGGTCATTGGGGATGTAGATGCGATCCCTGAAATACAACAAGTCCTCTTTTTCAGCCCACTCTGCTGCACGCAAGGAAAGGGTGGATCCCTTCCTCAGTTCTTTAACAGCTCGGGCAACAACATCCTCATGTAAACTGCTACGGTTTGCACAACAAATGTCACATAGGATGTCCCGCTCCTCACCCTGGGGTGTGATGCCTTCCAGTGCCCGAATGGTGAACAGGTCTGGCTGCAACAACACAATGTTTTGGTTGCCATCACTGCCATCCCCATGGTCTGCACGTCGGGAGAGGGCATTGGTCTTCCCCATGCTGCAACCCAGACAGTGGTGCAAGGAGAAGTCGAATCTGGATAGATACAGGGACCAATGAGCTTGATGACAGTTCAATTTCTTGGCCGTCATAAAGTACTCGAGATTCTTGTGATCCATCCAAATTTCCACCTTGTGTTGGGCACCCTCGAGGAAGTGTCGCCACTCCTCAAGCGCATGCATTATCGCCAACATCTCCTTGTCATGGATCTTGTAATTTCACTCTACACCACTAAGGCTTTTGGAGTAGAACGCAACAGGATGCCACTTCTGGTCCTCCGGAGACTGCTGAGACAACACGGTGCCCATCGCAAAGTCAGAACTGTTGGCTTCTACACGAAAAGGACACAAATCGTCAGCAAAGGTAAGGATGGGAGTGGAAGTGACCATCTCCTTAAGCTTTTCGAACGCCTCCTGTTGTGCATTATCCCACCTCCATGCCTCCTTTCCTGTCAAGTCGAACAGTGGTCGTGCATGATGTGAGAAATCCTTGATAAAACACCGATAGAAATTGATGAAGCCCAGGAAAGACTGCACCTCTTTCTTGTTCATGGGCGTCGGCCAAGCCGTGACCCCGTTCACCTTGATAGGATCCATCTCCACCTGACCCTCCAAGATAATCAGGCTGAGGTACTCGATCTTGGTCTTCTCAAACTCGCACTTGTCCTGACAAAGGTAGAGTTTGTACCATCAAAGCCATTCTAGGATGAGGCGCGTGATGTGACGGTGCTCTTCAACCATGTGAGTGAAGATGAGGATGTCGTCGAGATAGATGCAGACAACGCCTTCAAGGATGAGGTTGTGGAAAATGTCGTTCATCATGGTCTGAAAGGTGGCAGGACTATTAGTAAGGCCAAAGAACATGACAAGCAGTTCAAAAAGACCACAGTTGGTACGAAAGGCTGCCTTCCACTCATCTCCCTCCTTTATCCTCACATTATTGTAGCCCCAATGGACGTCGAGCTTGGTGAAGTATCGGGCTCCACGGAGTTGGTTCACGAGTTCAGAGATGAGAGGTAATGGGTAGCGATTTTTGACCATGATGTCATTGAGCCTTCTGTAGTCTTGAACTGGTCGAAGTGAGCCATCCTTCTTCTTGACAAAGAAAAAGGGAGAGGCCATGGGTGACTTCAATGGTCGAATATGTCCAGAGGCCAGGTGCTTGTCGATGAACTGGTCAAGCTGTCATTGTTCTTCAGGAGAGAGAGGATAGACCTTGCAGGATGAAGGGGTTGCACTGGGGGTGAGTTCGATCACGTGATCCCATGGCTTGCATGGAGGGAGAGAGTCAAATGATTCCTTGGAGAACACATCTCCAAACTCATGGAGATGAAGGAGCAAGGAATTAGTAGAGGATTTAGCAGCATTGTTTTTGTGGAAGGCCTCGGCAAGGCGTTGGGATATGTTCGATGTAGCACACACCTCACGCGATGGATGAATCACAGTGTAGAAGATCCGATTACCTTCCTCCACTTCCTCTGGCTCCTCATCATCATCATCTGAGTCCGGCATCAGATCAGGAACCCCTTCCAACTCCACTTCAGGTATAGGCAGGGGTCCGGCACAACACTTCTGAGTACGTCGTATTGTGCCTTCTGTCCATGATGTTCTTGCCTGGCTTCTGTGAAACAAGTATGACAGCGGGATGGACATCAGCTCCTCACTCAACATCGGCTCATGGTAACCTCCCCGGTATGCCAGTCGACCTCTGGGTTATGGTCTCGAAGCCACAGATAGGCCAAAATCACCTTTTGCTTTCCTAATTGAGTGACAGCAAAAAGGGCATGCTCACTATGATCTTTGTAATGGAAGACCAGGTCTACAACCTCTTGGATGGCACCAGCTTCATTTGGGGACCCATCCACATTATACACAGGTATCGGACATGAGAGTGAGCGAGTATTTAGGCAATGTTGTTGTGCGAGATGGGCATCAATGAAGAGACTGGTCGCACCAGAGTCCAGGAGCACAGAGACACTGAGTATCTGTCCAGTGTCGGTCGTCTGCAGTTCAATTGCTAGGTTCAAGGAATGTGTAGAGGGAGTGGACACAACAATATATTTGCGGGGTAGTTTATGCTCCCATGATTTAATTTTGGGGTGTGGAGCAGAGGGAGAGATGGGAAGAGCAGGTACATCTTCAGCCAACTTTGAAGGGTCAGAGAGGGGAACAGTCACAGAAATGGATTCATTCTCCGGGGATTCAACTGACAAGACTTCAAAGTGGTTATGGACAGGCAGTGAGGGCATACAATTTACTCGCCGCAAATAGAAAAATCCTGCTCCTCTACAACTTCTGACTTGATCTCCTCTGCAACCTGATCCTTCACTTCCTTGACATCTACAAGCACCAACAAGTCTTGGAGGAGTTCATCTCACCCCTCGGGGGTGAGCATGCAGATATCCTGATGATGGGGACACACTCCAGCCCTGTGCCCAGTTTCCCCACAGTGGTAGCAGAGATCCAACCTACATGCACGGCTGTGGGCTGCATCAACATCCATTGGTACTGGGACATTGACGGCTGGTGTGGGAGTCTGACAAACAGGAATGGGGTTCAGGCAGGGAAGGGTTCGATTGAAGGTGTAGGGTGCATGAGTGGTAGTTGGAGCACGGAATGCAGCATTAAATGCCGCATTTGTGAGTCGGTTCTCGTCACAGAGTGAAGCAGCTTCATACCAAGCATAGATATCATCGTCCGCTGGGTGCCCTTCCAACATCTGTGCAATCTGGTCCTGAATTTCTTGGTTGAGGCCCTGTCGGAACTTCACCACCACTGGTAGCCCACTCCCATATCCTGCCATGTCCACCAAATCCTTAAACTCATTGATATAATCATCCATGGATCAATGTGCCTGGTGGTAAGAGGATGACTTGAGTTGTGTCACTGCTCAGTGGTGCTTGTTGAGGGGACAAAAGTGGCATACAAACTCAGCTCAAAAGTCACCCCCAGTGGAGAAAGGTAGAGAACTGAGTTCTTTAGTTTGATGCAGAATATGGTCCATGTAGAGATAGGCGCATTCAGATTTCATGTATGTGAAGGCCCAATAAATTTTTGCAGCCTCATCAATGAATTGATGTGACTGGAGACTGATGTATAACTCACAGGAATTAAGGAATGCATGTCCCTGCGCACATGCACCATTAAATTCAGTGGGGGGAGACGGTTTGATCTGGGCATGCTCTTTAGTGGGCACGTTTGGCAAAAATGGAGGCATAGTAAAGGCAAGACTGTCTGGAATGGTGTGTAGGGAGTCTGTGGAGCTTTGGGAAGCGTCATCCACTCTGTACCTGCCTATCTTGGGCAGTGCATTCATGATTTCGGACCTTAGGGGAGAGTTTTCTACTATAAGGGCAACCTCAGCCTCTAGCAAAGGGAAATCTGAAGAGAAAACTCTAAGGATCCCTTTGCCGATGCCCAGTATATGTGAAGACAACAAAAATCAAATAATAACCTAAAAATAGAAAAGGCAGAGATAGGCAGATCAAGGCTGCTGAATGACATCATACCAAGGGGTAGATGTTGGAAGGAGTGCTCTGCCTCTAAATATAAAACTGTCAACATGTACAAACATGATAGAAAGGAAAATTAGTAATAAAATCCGGAAAAATCATAGAAAATGAAGAATAGAAGGAAATGAAGTGAGGAAAAATATAGAACAAACATAAAAAATAGGAGAAACACACAGTGCACCCCCCTAGTCCCCTTACAAGTATTGCAAATGCCTGAGAACTCAAGTCAAACTTGAGTCAAACTTGAGTTGATCAAGTCCTCAAATCAATGCATTTTACAGTATACCTAGCCACAACCCTTCCACATCACATTGAACATTTAACTACTTATTCCATAACATACTGATACACTCTATGATTCATTTCCAAGCCTTCAAACTATTTTATGACAAGTATTAAGCTCACAAATGGCAAAGATGTGAGAAATAAGAACTTGTCATTTTCACTCTTAAATCTATTCTATATTCTGGGGGGAATCTAGAACTGCATGGCTTTTTAAATTTGACTCATTGGAAGATAAGTTATAGCTGTAAAACTATCAAAATTGTCACTTGCCCTGTTACTCACTTTCTTTCCTATCAAATAAGATTCTGACTGTTGGGAGGTGAGAGTTGAAGCATAAATATAATTTACTACATGTTTACAAGGCCCTATTAATTTCTGTTGCTTGATGCACAGCAAGGTGCCCAGCATCATATTGTCCAGCAACTGCCAGACTGAATGATTGTGCATTGATGGACACATGCAAATTCTCACAAATGGTACGACTTTTATTTTTGGGAGCACAAACATGACCACATGGTCCATGTGCAGCCACAAAGGTATATAAGCATGCTCAAAATCAGCACTTTTCCCTGGGCATGTCCCACTGTAGTAAAATAAGAAGTATAATAATAATATTAGTTTTTCTCTCTCTGAATGGTATGCATAAAGTAGATACATATACTAGGGTGAAAAGACCAGTCATAACCAGTTTAAACTGGTTTTTGATCATTTTTGAATAATTTCAAAAACAAGGTAACTGTGAACCGGACTGGTCTCAAATGTATGTAACCACAACCGATAAATGGACCAGACTGAGGTTTGGTTTGGTTCCTGGTTTTTTTTTGGTCCATAGGACCGAACCTTAGAACACTAGGCCCAATTCCAGGTCCTCAAGACTAGTGTTGCCACTGACTCAGCTGAGGTTTTTCAATAAAATGGACATAGCATACCAAGTATATTCTCTAAATTCACCGAAATATTTGAGCATATGGATGGGGCCATAAGCCGAGGGGTCTTCCGCCAACATTAGCTTATTGAATCATCCCTTCTTGACATATTCACTCGTCTTTGATTTGAAGCTGAGCCATCAAGCCAAATTTTGTTTATTAAATAACTCAGGGATAATCGATCAGTTCAACTAATGTTGGCAGACGACCCCTCGGCTTATGGGCCCATCCATAGGCTCAAATATTCTGGTGAATTTAGCAGATTTATCTGGCATGTTATATCCATTTTATTGAAAAACCTTGGCTGAGCCAGTGGCAACACTACTCAAGACATGTCTTCCAGGCTGGCAGGAGGATCGTAGACAAGTGTACAATCTTGAAGGCTAATTTCCAAAGCTAGAAATGACTTCTTAGTGACAGGTAAGTTTCATGTCCTCATGACATACCTTTACTAGTACCATTTTAACAGGGTGTATGCTATCTTTCAGTGTTTCTTGTTCCTTGGGTGTCAACGCTGCAACCTCATCCACCCAGTCCCCCAAGTTGTCATCCTCATCAATCTCCCCATCTTCTTTGTCATTTTCCTGGGCCATGATAAGTTCTTCTGCCTCCAAATCTTCTGCCAAATCCAGTAGCCCCCATTCTTCCTGATTCAGGCCATCATCCATTTCCAGTTTTGTTTCGACATCAAACTGTTTAAGTAATGACTTGGCGACAAGGTTTAGGATATGGGTGAAGCATCGCGCATGGTTGCTGATGATGAAGGCCGGAAGTAAGTCTCTGAGTGCTTCCATCATTTTATCATTATTTGACGCATTATTGCAGGTTATGCAGAGGATCTGTTCCGACATGAATGACCATGGAGAGAGATGTCTACTGATTTGCTGACCTTGTGCTCAATCCCAAACTCCTTCAAGATCCCAGCAAATGCTATGGCGAGGTTTAACCCCGAGTGCAACTGCAATAATGGTCAGTTACGACAACCATTAGGTAGCAACAAGTACCTTTGGGACCTCAACGACATCAAGCACAATTGATATTGGCTCCCCTTTCACTTTGAGATGTATGGTTAGGGTGACATAGGCATAGTGGTTTGGTGATGTCCATGCATCCATTGCGAAATTGATTTTGCCATTGTATTCTTTGTTATAATCTTTTGCAACTTGAGCTGATGTGAATTACCTGCAGTGTTTTTGCTATCCACTTGCAAGTCCTCACAAATACCAGCTTGACATCACGCGATACTGTAGTTGGTGAAGGTATGTATTGTTCTGGTCTCCCTATTTTCATGAGACACTGAAACCCACAGTTGGCTACTATTTTAAAGGGTTGGGCACTCTCTGAGACCCAATGAACAATCTCAGCTCTATATCATAGATTAGTCATCAGTGTTTCATAGAAAAATCTCCAACATACTTAATCTCAGTCTTGGTGTGCATTCAGTGGGAATATGTTCATTCAAAGGTGGCCGTGATAGAACCTGAGGAAGTGATTGGCTCAGTTACACTGGACCTGGCCTCTGCTGCATTCTGACATTGGTTGGCCATCAACCAAGCCTCTTCACCCCAGCATTGCTTCATGTGCTTGATCATGTTTCCTGTTGAGGCCCTATCTTTTGTATCAAGGTACCGTCGACTAATGTACTTGCATCCACGAGCTCCACACTTGAGCTCATGGCATCATCATGTGCCCATGTAGGCTACCTTGGGAATCAGGTAGTAGAAGGCATAAACTGGGGATCTCCAATCTTTCGACAAGTGCTCTGGTTTGTCAAGTTAGGCTTTATCATTAAATGTCCAGTTCTGGCTGCTTATGAAGTTCATCATCAGAATCCTTGACACTGTTTGATATACTGGATTTGGAGTCGGCATCAGAATCATCATCAATTTCCATAACACTGGGTTGTCATTTCCTGGTAAGGTCAACATCAGGATCAGCTGTCGCAGAACCTGAAGCATTGCTGTCATCCCCTTTTAGTACATGCTTTGTCTTCTTTTGTCGCACTGTGCTGAGAGCAGTGCTTGCCTTTCGTTTGACCATTTTAAGAGTTGACCTGGCCTTCGATGCAAGGGATTTGAAAGATTTAGAGCTTGTTGTTGACTCGTTATCGCCTGATTTTTTTTTTGCCATGGTGGACAAGTTCAGGTCTTTTTTGATGTGGCAATAGTTGTATGTGCTTGTGGTACTGTGCAGTCTATGCCACAGGGGTTGCCATCTACTTGTGCAGCTACATGCATGGTCAGGAACTGCACGCAATAGGATACAAAGATTTGGCAGCACTATCTATGGTACAGGTTGAGTATGGGTTATGGGTTACTAGAGTATGACCCGTACCCTAACCCATGGGTACCTGTACCCATGCTATAGCCTAACAGGTGGTGACCATAGAAAGAGAATGAGAAATTGATAGGAAGAATATCACAAATATGATTGATGGATGCTGTCTAATCAGGTCAAGCTTCTATCCTTATATATGGGATGAACTTGGAATACCTCATGAGCAACACAAGCAATTGTCTGGCACAAAACTCACCATTATTGGGATTCAAGTGGATCCCAACAGCCTCACTTTTTGCCTTCCTGAGAGAGCACTAACAGATCTTCTCCAAGAGTTGGAAGAATTCATCTCCTGGGCCAAAATTAAATGTGGGGCATCATGGACATTGTGGAGATGGCAATGGCTGGGAGGATGGATGAAGTGGAGCTTCAATGTTTTTCCACTGATCTGACCAGCACTGAACAGAGTCTATCTGAAAATTGCAGGCAAAGATCAACCACTGACAAAAATCTGGGTGAACAATGCCATGTGTGAAGACCTCACCTGGGTGACTGAACACATGTGATGTTCTCTTGGGATCAGGCTATTCTCTTCAGTGTACTGGGATCTCAAAGATCCTGATGCACTGGTTTTCTGTGATGCATCTTTGCAAGGACTGGCTTTCTGGTATCCTGAATGCTCAACAGGGTTCTATGCACCAGTACCCAAGGACACAGCTTGTGAGATCATTTTCTATTTTGAAGCCTTAGCCATAGCAAGTGCATGCAATGACTTGAGCAGGACAATGGAACACTGCTCAAAAGTCATCATCTATACTGACAGCATGAACACCATAAACATCTTCAGCTCTCTTTGATGTCAATCCAAGTTCAATCCCTTGCTACATCACTGCATCAACATTATGATCAACAATGACTTCCACATTTGGGTACTACATGTTCCTGGTGATTGAAATGTCATAGCAAATGCAATCTCTGATGCAGAATTCAACAAGGCACACCATCTTGTTCCTGCTTTAAATTTTCTACTTTTCAACCCCCACATCTATATGCATTGGGGGCAACAAAAAAATGATCTTTTCTCATATCTGCACATGGCAACCTCATCAGGAGCCATGGTCATGGGAGCACTTGGTCCAAGAACATGTGGTCACACTGGGCTGGCAGGCAATCAATGTCAGTACTTGGAACAACTATAGTTCAGCTTTCAACTCTTATCTCACTTTTGTTCAAATGCACAATATGTCTGTGGAAACAACTGCTGATATTCTCAGTCTCTATACAGTGTACATGTGCCATCACATCAAACTGAAATCTGCTGACACTTATCTATCAGGCATCTGTCAACAACTCAAGCCTTATTTTTCTGAAGTCCATGAAATCAGAAAATCTTGCCTGGTTCATTGAACACTTGAGGGTTGTAAACAACTGAGGGGAACACCCACCAACTGCAAGTGAGCCCTGACCATTAGGGATCTCAATGCCATATGTGCAGCATATCAGCCAAATCCAACACATGATGACATACTTTTCTGCCTGCAACTCTGCATAGGTTTCTTTGCACTGATGCACCTAGGTGAACTCTCTTTCCCAGATGATCACTCTCTTTGGGATCCTTGCAAACTATCATGATGCAAATCTGTGGTCCTTCACCCAACATCCATTCAATTTTTCTTGCCTGGCCATAAGGCCAACAGATTTTTTGAAGGGAACTTAATTGTACTTTGCAACAATGACCTCAACTGCAGTGCAACTGTGCTGCTTTGGACATACTTGGCATCTCATGACCACCTGTTCCCTCTGTCCTCTCCACTATGGGTTAAAGTAGATGTACCATTCCTACCAGATCATTCTTCATGCAGCATCTTCAAGTCAGACATGGGAGGACAGTCTATGTGCACAGGAGGGGCAACTTCTCTTGCTGAAAACAGCATAGCACCTCACATCATCCAAGGAATTGGGTGCTGGGCTTCTCCTGCATGGCAGGTCTACATTCACAAACATTTAGTTCTTCTACAAGCAATGTTACACACGTGAAATGCTTCTCACATGCTCCACCCATGAATGCCCCGCTGGGCCCACAATCTGTCTCCACAGGGACTACATATCAATTTTCACCACCTCTCATTGGACTGCTTGTGTTCTCTCTCTTATGGACTTATATCTGGACAGTGCTATGGACTTCTTTTACATATGGGCAACCATTCCTTTGTATCCTCACTCCTCCCATTGTTACACTTATCCTCTTCTAACTTCTCTCTATAGGACTTTACCTCAAAGATTTGAATGATGAGTGGCCCTTCTGGTTATCGAAGGAGCCTTCTTCTCCTACCTTTCATGATAAGATACACATCCCTTTCACATTGGTCAAGTTTAAAGTCGGTTTAGCAAGTCCAATGGAAGGGGTCAAGCCACAGCAACAGGACATATTTATTGCACTGCATGCCCACTACAACACAGCACTGTGTGTGTGTTATTGTTTGTTAACTGCCTTTGCACCGCATGCATGATGACACAACACTGCATCACCACTTCTTTTGCTAAATGTCTTTGCACTGCAAGCATTCATTGTCCATGCTGGACTGCATACACTGTTCACACTGAACAGTGACAACTTCCCATATTCCTTGGGAGAGAAGTGAGTGATTCTGAGACAACCCCTTTTCAGGGTTCTCCATCAGGAAAATCTGACACTAACTTATTATGCTTAATGTCTCCTTATTGCACTTAAAGTGGAGATTAAGCAAATGGCTGTTAAGGAAATTCTGCTTAGAATAAGTAGGGTCGTTTCCTGAATTAAGCAAAATTCCCCTTATTCACACTTATATCACTTCTTAAACTGCTTTTGGGCTCTTAGGGGGCTGCCTAGCCATGTCAATAAGGAAACTTAAGCAGCAGTTTAAGCAAAAAAATAAGAATAATATATATATATAAGCACATCGTGACTACAGTTTCATCCCTGCTCCCGTCATTCCCATGTGTTTACCCAACCCCCACTCGACACCCCTTTTCACTGTCCTAAATGCTCCCCTTCGCCCCCAATCATTGCTGCTCCCCCATCATCATGGCAGCCTTGTCATCGTTGTCATTCCACCCGCGATCCACCCAAGCGGTTGCTTGCGAGGCTGGTGGCTGGTGGCATGCTGTTCATCGTTATGGTGTCCTGGTTGGGCGTCGTGCTGTCTCAATGCTACAAAGCGAAAAACCCTGTCTCGCTGTGAGGGAGATGACAGGGGGTGAGGGGTGGCAGTGTTCCTCGCATCGTGGTACCTGCTACGGCGGGTGCTGCTGTCGTGTCACCCCATTGTCCTTGTGGCCTTCCTCATGGGCATATGGTCATGCTACCACCTAACCACCCCACAAACAGGGGCTCGTAGCAGTAGTGGGGGTCGATCAGGGGGCACCCATCATCATTGTCAATAGTAAAATCACTACCTAAAATTTTTGTTGTTAGCCACAAGGAAATGAAATTAGAAAAGGGGAAAGAAAAAAAACTCGCCTTTTGATGTTTTTTTTTGGCCCCATCACTGTTCTCTTCCTCCTCGCCGCACATGTCATTTGTACCCCTCTCCATCCCGGTCCCCTGGCATTGTCGTCCCATCTCGTTGCTCCCCATTTGTACCCCGTGAGCAGTCATTTTCCGCGGTGGTTAGAGGTGCTGTGGTAGTGGTTCATCGTTCGTCGTTGTCATCCTCTCCCCCTCGTGGTTCATCTTCATCTTCGTCATTTGTCCCTCCATCCACCCTGCGAGCAGGGGCTCGCAGCGGTGGGTTCTCCTGATCCCATCCTGGGTTGTCGTCCTAGGCGTCGGTGTCTTGGCGCTGTCTCATTGTTACAACATACATAGAATATGAATCTTGCTTGCAGTCACTAGTGGCTCTGGCTGGCATGGATATGGTGGTGTAGAGGTGTGGAGCAGAAGCGGTGGATTGAACACAAACAATGTGTGATGTCGGTGATGCTGAGTTTGAATTTCCATTTTTGGGAAACGCCGAGAGGGACTTGGAAGAAAATTCGAAAAAGTCCTTAAGGCCTTAAGGGATTACACGCTCCTTACGGCCTTAATTTGCTTACATGTTGCTTATACTGCTTGGTTGATTATATCTGCTTAACGGTTATCAGTTTTAAGGGAAAAAATGAACTTATTTTCCTTAATTCCCCTTAATTCCCTTAATTGGGGTTTAAGCCAAATAAGCCAAATAAGTCGATCCTTGATTTTGCTGATGTCTCTGCTCCTCACATTCTCTCCCAAGTAAGGACATCAGTTTACTTAGTTCTCTTTGCTTCTCTCATTCTTCCTAGTCTTACAGTAATCCACATCTCATTGATTTCCCACTATCCCACCCTTAAGCACATATCTATGAGTAGCTGTACACTGTACCTCAAAGATTCAAATGATGAGTGACCTTTCTGGTTAACCCAAAGGGTTACCAAAGGAGCCTTCTTCTCCTACCTTTTGTGATAAGATACACATCCCTTACTCATTGGAAGTGGTCCAGTTATCTGGCCTTATTTGGGTTATTATGTAACTGGTTTTGGTCTCAGTCACTGCCAAAAAAGGCAAAAAACCAAACCAGACTGGACCTTAAAATGCTAGTTACACCTATTATACACTATTGTTACCAACATGTGCCACATGTGCATATAATCACAAGTTTGCATGCATACTGCATGTGCAAAATGAAATTCTCATCTCATGCTAATGCAAGTATTTTGAGTTTAAATTATTGTTTACTCATAACTAATCACCATGAGGGATCTTGACTACATATCTGTGCCTCGCGCCCTTGCCATTTTCATGGCCCTTCTTAGAGGTCACTGCATATCACTTCTTGAGCTCCCAAGCTCCCTTGCATCATAGTGCTTAGTGCTAGGCTGATCAGTAAGCCATCCTCACTATGATGACACATGTCTTAGTTGCCAGACTCTTCATATTCACCCATGGCATGAGAATTAGTGTTGCTTCCTCCACCCACTACTCTCGTGCTTTGGGTGAGTCCCTTTCCGATCTTAAAGTCTAGTTCCTCCACCCATTACTCTCGTGCTTTGTAGTATTCACATTTGCGCTTATATCAATTCATCCCTCACATCAATTACTTTCACTTAACATTATGACACAACATGGTGAGACGTTGACCAGCAGCACAACAATGCCCAGTCAAGAGAGTGAAAGCCTCCAAGAAGCATTAAACCTTTAGAAAGAGATCATGGATAAGTGCCTTGGCATTGTCCAACAATTCAGAGCAGACAAAATCTCAAAACCAAGGGCTTTGCTTCAACTCCAACAAGTGATACCTCATGAGAACACCAAAGAAGACTCTTTTATCTCAGCTTATGGATCCTATCTCAGAATGCTCAACAACTTTGAGCAGTATCAAAGCAGAGCAGTGAGGAGGATTAGCGAGGAGGATTAGCGAGACAAGGGAATTGCTCAGAGGTGGTCAGCCAGACGTTTGATGAGATGAAGAGGAACAGTTTGAGTCAGGAGCTCCCATTGTTAGCTTGTTTAAGTGAGCCCATTCACCTGCAGGAAGTTTGGAAGATGAAGATGACTACAAATGACAAACACACTTGGACTTCAGGGCCTTACCATGGAATGAACCATCGCTGGATGAAGCATCAGTCTGTACACCCATGTCCTTATCCCCATCACTGCATAAAACCCAGTCTTTACTCAAGAATTTCTCTCAGGATGTCAAAGGGGCTAGATCATCACTGCTCAACAGCAACCAACCTATTCCACAGTTCCCTCAATCCAAGTGGCTTAACCTCCTTAGCGGCAATGCCATCGACCTCGATCATGTCTTCTCCAATTCTCCCATGATGAATGAGAGTCAATTGAACTTGGAAAACATGTCGAGTTATTGCATGGCTCATCTGCACCAGCAAAAACCATCAAGTCCCATGGAGATTGGGTCATTGCATGGGAAGCACTGGTCGAAGCCACTTTGTTTGTCTTCAAACATCGCCAGCAAGAACTTCTCTTATATTGCAAACACATCCAAATTTCTTTGCTTCCTTACCAGCCCAGTTCCACATCCAAATTATCAATTATGACCAAGCCATCCACATTAGAGTCTCTCAATGATGTGACCTTGAGTTATCAAACTTCACAGAATTCATGGATCTGCAAATTCAATGGATCCACAATCCCATCAACTTCTCTACCTCTCAACCTTCAGACCCAAGACCTCAACAACTTGCCAATTGACGATGCAGTGCACCATGTTGTAGGTGGAACAAATGCAGGTGTCCCAACTCAGCGTCCCCCTGCAACTATTTACATGTCTGTTCCAAATGCTCAAACATGGGCCATACCATGGGTGACTGTTCCAACTCTGGCAAGAAATGAAGCTTCCCTCTTGAGTTCTCGCTGGGAGAATCGACCAAAATATGCTCGACACTATGTTTGGAACCATGATGAATTTCCATATGTTTCAACTGCTTTATCTAGTGAATTCACTCCTCCTGTCCCTTATCCACCTCATAATGAACTCAATAACCAAGTCGCATTAGCGACCATCAATTCTTATCCTCATCTCTTTCATATCACTACACCTGTGAAGGTTATGCATTTCAACCAGTTACTTTCATTGCATCCAAATCAACCCTTAGTAGAGTCTGTTTGTCAAGGGCTAGTCAAGGGCTTTTGGCCTTGGGCAGTTATGAAGCACTCTGCTGCTCCTGATATTGTTGACAATGCAACACTACAGAAGATCAAGAATCTGAAGCATATTCAATTTATCCAAGATCAATGTGATGAAGAAATAGCCCTGCAGCAGTTCTCTGAACCCTTCTCCTCCTTATTACCTGGCATGACCACTATCCCATTGTGGGTCATGCCAAAACCTCATTCAGATAAACTCTGTTTAGTCGTTGACCAATCAGCAGGTGACTTCTCTCCCAACTCTTTTATTTCACCAGAAGATGCAAGTGTGCACCTTGACTCACTACATGCTCTTGGTGCTGCTCTCATCCAAGTTAGGGAACAATTTGGGAATGTCCCTCTTGTTTTATTCAAGACCAATGTATCCCAAGCCTATCGCTGTCTCCCTATGCATCCCTTATGGCAATTACATCAAGTTGTTACAATTGATGGCAAACATCACGTGGACAACAATAATGACTTTGGTAACAGAGGAGCAGGCCAACTTTGGGTTGTATTCTTTAGCCTTGTTCTTTGGATTGCTGTGTTCATCAAATTTATATCCAACCTTTTCTCCTATGTGGATGACTCTTTCTCCTGGGAATTCGCTGACCATGTGGAGTTCTATCCACCTTATGGCAAATTAATGCCTATCAAACAAGTGTGCCTCCTACTCCTTTTTGATGAGCTAGGAATACCACACAATGAGCAGAAACAAGTATCTGGTTCACCCCTAACTATCATTGGCTTTGATGTTGATCCTAATGCAATGACTATTACAATGCCTCCTGAAGTGCACCAAGATTTGCTCACAGCGATCTGAGCCTTTGCCAATCCCAAGCAGTGTCGATCCCTTAAAGACTTTCAGCGTCTTTCAGGTTGGGTGTCTCAATCCAAATTCTTTCCAATTTTACCTTCCCGGCCATAAAGCCGATCGATTCTTCAATGAAAACAAAGTCATCATACAAGCTACTACATGCGCTGACAGCCCTCTATCTCCATTCATCACGTACATCACAGATTGAGATCAGTGATTTCCTTTTAGACCCGAATTATGGCTTTAAAAAAATGGCTCCATTCCTACACAATCTTGGTTCATACGCTGCCTTCGACATCACTTTCCTGCAGACATAGCTGGCCAATCCCTATGTGCAGGTGGAGCAACAGTGCTCACAGAAGCTGGAATTGCTCCTCACTTGATACAAGCAATAGGCCGTTGGACATCAGAAGCCTTTCACATATATATTTGCTGTCATCCTACTTTGCTCGCAGCCCTTGTACCACTTCTCCCTTCTACTTTAATTGTGTGCCACCATCATCACTTCACATTTTCACCTATATACATGCATACGTATGCATATCTCCACCTTTTTCTATATTCATATTTCGCTTGCATGCTTCTTACTTACCTCACTCTCATCATCTTATTATTTATTCTTCCACCATTTCACTTACTTTCTCTTCCTTCCTCCCTCCCTCCCCTCATTTTCACCCATCCTCCTTCTAATAGTCTTTTACCGGTTTGCGCACAATTGAGTCATGGGGACACCGCTGTTTCCAGGGTGTGCCCATTTCGGGCTAATTCTCTTTTGGCTATCCCTGTCTCCCGAGCGAGTGATTATGTATTCTAAGGTGAAAAATACAAGAAAATTTTTATTATGTATTGTTATTGTTTCCTAACACTAACACGAGTCTTTTTGCCTTTTTTTGGAAGGACCAGTCGTAACTCATTACATAAAATACATTTTAACTGATGAAATATCTTGTGAATTGTATGATGTCATGCAACACACGGGGCACCTTCCCACGGTTTACTTACAGAGGACGATGAACTTTACAGTCAGCATTCGACTCCATCCACCAAAATTCTGGCACCGTGCTCCCTGCCATGCATTTTATCGCGCTCTATTATACAGTCCTAGATATATCTGCAAAACTCCACAACGCATTCATGCTTCTAGACAATTCTCAACTCAACGTCAGTTGTGCTATTCCCAACGCCTACCCAACAGCGGAGGTTACAAAACAACCATCAGAGAAAACATATACACCCTTCCAAACATATTAACCGTCTCGCGAATACTTTCATGTCCTGTTCTTGGATGGTCCATTTTGGAAGGCAACTTCCATCTGGCCACGAGCCTATTGGTCTATGCGGGTCTGACGGATTTGGTCTGCCTTATGTATTTCTGAGCAAGTTTAACAATCTGAAAGATACCCCAAAGGCTGATGGGTTTCTGGCTCGTCGTTTTAAAATGCAATCGGTCCTTGGAACAATCCTTGACCCTGCTGCGGATAAGGCCTTGATGACGACGTTAACAGTAACGCTGGCTATGCGTGGGTTATTACCTGGTGTGTCTCTTATGATGTTTTCTGTAATATCTTCTCACTTCTTTTAGTTCCTTTGGCCATTGTGATCATTGGGCGGGACGCACTGCTGAGTCTTTCAGCGTTTTATATTCGCTATACCTCGTTGCCTGAACCCGTACGTCCGTTTCTTCTTGTTTGGTGATAGCCTTATAGAATCCGTCTTGTTCCCTTAGAAATCGTTTTCGCGTTATTGGGATTTTTCAATACCCTCAGCCGAAGTCCGACCCACAGAAATCAGCAAGGTCGCTTCTGAGTCCCTCACCAAGGGTTTTAACTGACGCATTTTACAGGTTAATACGGCACTCCAACTTGTACTAATGGGCGCGACCACCATTAGCTCCCTTCTTCCTTTTGATTTAGGTGTTACTCTCTCTGGTCTACAGTGCGTGCTACTGATTCTTGTCATGGTTTTTTGCTTCGATGTTCCGACTAGTTGGATCGTCGCCACAACAACCGTTTGGAGCGGTCTCTCGTACATCTTTTCTAAAGATGCTGTCCGGATTGTATCACAGCGACGGCAACGGAAGAGGCCCCCGCGCACATAGCATGAACCCTAGTCAACCCTCGATTCCCTACAATACAAGTTTCCCCGTGCCTTTGGTGAGACAGACGTGTGTCAATCTCATTGTACAACCATTCATTCTGGGGTCCTCCCTGGTGCAAGTCGCTTGGAAGCATATTGAAGACGAAGATTGATGCAGTAATATAATGAAGTATGGATACAATACGGGAGCTCAAAATTCAGAAAGCAAATTACTGACCACGAGAGACTAGACTGTTCATGATCCCATCGTAGCTCGCCGTCGCCGCACATCCTGCAATGCAGCCGCAACAGCTTGTTTCGACGCGCTTTGATCCCGCCAAAGGTCACTAGCCCGTCTGCGCATCATACATCAATTTGTTTTCATTTGGATATACTATTCCCTCACTTGGCTCGAGAGAGGAATGCTACTGCCAGGGCAACGCTCTTCAATTTCCGTCTCTTCTTTGCGGGTGGGGAAGGCGATATGGGTATTCCTATCTGAGCGATCGAAGCGAATATAGTTTGTTCGCTGGACCAGTACTCGTCATCATTTGGGTGCTGCTGAAGCTGTGCAATACGAACCTTTTCTCGAATCGGGATAACAGGACAAGCAGATACTTTTTCTGGTAAACCAGATCACCGCGGAGGGACGATTCGCGAGTAAATTTCGCCTTCAAATATCGTATTTGAACGATCAATCCCTTGCACTCTTTTTTGTGCTGAATCTTCAGGGCAGATATTTGTCGTTCGTCGCTGGTGAGGTCAAGTCAGAAGAAAATGCTGTTCAGAATGTGTGCTTACGTACGCGGCACAGACGTGCTTCTTCAGGTCTTCTCGAGCACGATTGGTCTTGTCCCGCTGGTTTTCCAATTGTTCATTCAACAATCGGATCTGCGTCTGAGCCTGCTTTCTGGTTCGGTCTAGTCTGGAAAGTTCCTCCTTGTGTTTGGTCTCCTGCTTCTCTTTTTCTACGCGCAATAATTTCAAGTCACGGCCAAATACCTCCGCATCTTTCTTGACACGTTTGAGATCGGCCTGCAAGATAGCAACTGTTTTGGCAACATCGCTCTTTTCAGCAGAAATTCGATCTTTCTCCACCTCCGCCCTCTGAAGTTCCTCGGCCTGTTCGGAGAGCGCACGGCGCAAGTCATCGATTTCAAGGAGATGCAGGTCAAGCTGATGCCGGCGGTTATCGTGGGATGTTGCAGACGCAGCATACTCATCACGCAGTCGGTTTGCTTGCTATTGGGCGGAATCATAGATCTTTCTCGATAGACTTGTTTAAACAACTTACCTCCGATATGTCCGAGAAGCGGCGTTGCAGCTCCTTGTGGTCTGCAGCAAGCAGCGTTCGCTCTTGACGCAGTTGATCGATCGTTTCCATGTTCTCAGCCACTCGGCCCTCGAGCAAACGGGCCTTCTGTTCAGCGTTAGCATTCTCTATAAGGTGAAGGTGAGTGATTAGTATCCCGATCATAAAGTCAGAACCCCTAACGTCGTAGTTCCGTTTCTAGGTCGTGATTTTCTTGTTTGTATTTCTGAAGCTGCTGCCTAACATCATCCATGTCCTGTACGGAGGGTGTTATTAAACTCTGCGCACAAAACAATATCACGACTCACAGATTCTGTCCTCTGTAACTGGGTCAACACATCTGCTTTTTCACGCTGCATGCGGTTTTGTTCCGTTGTCAAGGCTCTCAGTTGACTTCGTTCTGCCTTTAAGCTGGCTTCCAGATCACTAATAACCTTCTTGGCTTTGTCTAGGTCCTGAGAAATTATTAATATCTGCCAAACGGACGTTTCTCAATACGTACTCCTTGTATACCAGCCTTCAGCTTCTCTTTAGCATGCTCGCTTTCAGCAGCTTTCTTAGTCTCTTCCTTTGCGGTTTGCACTTTCATGTTTAAACGATTTGCGGCATCTTGCAGAACAGCTTTCTCGCCTACAAGGTTTCTTCTCTCATCTTCCCATTCCTTCTTCATAGTCTCCAGGTGTGAATTGACCGACCACAAATTGGCTCGCAGCGCCTCGCTGGTCTTCGTGGGAGGGGTAGGAGGCTCAGTCGGAAGATCGTCGATGGACGTCTCCATCGAACTGTAACCGTAAAATCAGATCTTGGGACCACAAACCAATTTGGGGAATATACCTTCCGTCCGGCTGGTCCTGGCCAAGGAAGTTGACTTTGGTGTGACACTTCTGGCATCGTGTTCTTTCCAAGCGGCACAGGCGCCGTTCTTCTCTCCTTGACAATCTTGCAATTTCGTCTTCTAGGGCAGAGATTTTGGACCGAGCGTCTTCCAGCTTCTTGGTGAGACCGACCACACCGAGTCCAGCATCTTCAAGCTTATCGAGTTTATCGTCAATACTCTCATTCGCCCGATCAAGCTCTCGTTGCAGACGAGTGATTTCCGCAATGAACGGTGACATTGAAGGGTCAGTAGTGTTGTTCAACCATGAAATCTAAACAATGTGAAATATGAGGTTTGGTCAAACACGAGTTACAAGTCACTGACATCTCGCAATGGTGTGCCAGGCGTTCGTGGAGCCCTGAAGGACATAGATAGCACTTGACGATGAATAGGCGAGATTCCACTAGCATTGATGAACTTATTAGGGGAGCTCATCTCGTTGACGGTCATCCTAAGAGCCTTGTTGCGTTCTAACAAGTCTTCCTTCTCCCTCTCCAACATAGCAATCTTGGCCTCTCTAGCTTTTCCCATTGCTTTCCGAGCAGGTGACTGACCAAGCAGCGTGGTCAATCTTGCAATCTCCTTGTTAGCATTGTCCAACTCGCTTTCCAAAGCCTCGACGTCAGCTTCAGTCTGCCCCATATCATGGAAGGAATTCTGTGAAGAGTCCTGAATAATACTGGCCTCGCGCTGTCGTTCTCGGTCAATCGCAGACATCTTACTGTTTAGGTCATTGAGTGCTTCCTCGTCCGCTAACATCTTCTGCTCTGCCTCTTCCAATGCCTCTTCCAACTGCCTGGTCAATTCCTCGGCCTTCTGGGTATCCTGATCTAGCTTTTCCATTCTGTCTCGCGCTTGTTCTGCGGCTATGGTCATCATCTGGATTTTGCCATTGGCAGAAGCTAGCTCGTCTTCGAGAGATTCGATGCGCTCTATAGCGGCACTTGCCCCCTCTTCCAACTCAGCAACATAAGCTTTGGTTGCATGCAGTTCTTCGTCGACCTGTTGTGCTGCCTTCTCCATTTGCCGAATCTGCTCCTTTTTAGTTGCAAGCTCATCCTCCTTTGAGCTTAATTCCTCCTCTAGCCCAGTTACCAAATCTCTATCGTCCCGAAGGTCCTTCTCCAGGTCGTCGATCCTACTGTCAGACCGCATAACCTCTTCCTCCAGCTCTTTGATCTGAACATTGGCATTTCGGAGGTCTCCCATGATCTTTGCGACACGCTCATTCGCATCCCTCAGCTCCCCGCCAAGTTCCTTTCCACTTTCTAACACCCGTTCAGCCTTCTCAGCCCTCTCCACACCTACCTCGAGTTCTCCTTCCACTTCAGCTAACCTCTTCTCTAGCTGTCTGGTATGCTTAGCACCAATTTCTTCCACCTCCTGAGTCCTCCTTTCCGCCACTTCTGCTTTCTCTTCCAATTCTTTGATGATTACTTCCACACCCTGCTCCACCTCAGCCATCCGGTCCCTCCATCTTTCCTTATCCTCTTCCCTCTCTTCCCTCTCCTCCTCCAGTGCCTTCTTGGTCTCCTCTTTCTCTCTCACGCATTTCGCCACTTCCTCCTTCAGTGCATCTACCATATTTTCCAGTTCTGCTTTTTCTTCCATCCACCCCTCCCCCCCAATATCCTCCTCCACATCCCCCAAAGCTGTCCCACCGGCACTTGCCCTTCTCCCTCCGCCTCCGCTTAATCTCCTTGCAGTGCTTTCTGCAGCGACAGCAGGCCCTGCCTTCTTTTCCTCTTCAAGCCTCATCAACCTGTCCGTGAGCGCCTCATTCTCCTCCTGCAACCTGCGATTCAATCCGTGCAGATAATTATTCAGCTTCCCCGCGTTAAATCGACCAACTCCCTGCCCCGGCGCGCCCGCACCGAAGCCCATCGCGGGATCAAACGACGTATTGACGCGGGGGTGCGTTGTCAAATCATGCGAGGATGCCGTAGAGATAAAGGACGCACGATCACCTACACCTGTGCCATCGTACGGGGACAACTTCACTGGCACTGGTGTTACCCATTGGTTAATTGGTACTTGCCCTCCTGAGCTAGGAGAGGCAGACTCCGAATCAGACGTTTCTGGAGACGGGAGTATAGTTTGTGCCAAGGGATGCGATGCACGGGGACCGCGGACCGCTCCTGCCCGTGGTCGCGGGGTGACGCCTGCGAAGGCAGACTGAAGATTCGTCCTCGGCGTAGAGCTGGGGCCAGATCCTGGGCTGGACTCGGCAATGCTTGGAGTGGCTAGGTTGAGGTGGTTCCGCGGATGCGGAGTCGGGAACTTGAGGCGAGGGCGAGTTGTAGAGTTTATTACGGAGAGGAGGAAGGAGCGGCGTCGAGTGTTAGGGGTTAAGGGTTCTTCATGGCTCTGGTCTTCGGTTGGGTGTTGCTGATGATCATGTGTGATCTCTTGAGGATCGGCGGTGGCGAGTAACTCATTCGCAGGGGGATCGTTGAATCGGGCACGAGGACGGGGGAAAACTGGGGTTGGGGTGAAGGCTAGTGATGGAGGGGAGGAGGATGCAGAGGAGAGTGCACCAGGAGAGGGTTGTGCCCTTTGACCGTTGCGCCGGTTCCGGTAAGGTGTTTCCTCTCCGCCGTTTGTTGAGATCGTTGCTTCGCTTCTATCTTGAGATTCCAAGTGTTCGTCTGCAGCTTGGCTGTCTGCCGAAGGGGCTTCGTCTACTTGATCTTGGTATCGCTCAATATCCGAGTCGGGGTCTAGTTGGGGGGGGGAAATATGGACATCTGTAATGTCCATCGAGCGGATATCTGTGTCATGCTGAGAAATTTCTTGTTCTCCGTCTATGCCTACGGAATTGCTATTTGGGACTGAGGCAGCGACCGTCGGCGGTGCTGTATTCGATCGAGGCAGAGGGACGGAAATGGCAGAGATGGGAGATTCCGCGTTCGATTCGGACACGACAATAGATCTGCCACTTTTTGGGGTGGAATGAGTGGGCGAGGAATCTTGGGAAGACGTAGTGCGGGTCAGAGAGGGTGTGCGGATGCGGGCGGCAGTTCTGCGCAAAGCTACATTTCTGTATTTGTCAAACGGTGATGCCTTTGGCAGGCTGCTCAACGGCGTTCGTTGCAGAATGTAATTTGAGACTTACTTTGGGTTCGGAATTCAAACTTACTGAGTAGTCGTAGCTCTTCTTTTGTGTCGTTTCGAACGATTCCACGGGGAATGGAGGTGAGCTTGTTCGACTCACTGACTGAAGGGCCTCTGTTAATGAGATATCCTGTTCCCCATCCCGATCATCAAAGTCATCTCGAGGTGGAAGATAGACTTCGAGCACGCTCTCCTTGCTCTGCTCCTCGTCCGTTTCGTCTTCATCGGAGTAGTGACGGCCGTCAATATTCGGAAGGGATGGTATGACACTAATATTAAAGCTGTCATGTGGGCTTTTGTTTGACGATATTCCTCTGGACGAGGTCATGCCTAGCGATGATTTGCTTGAGCGAGACACAAGCGAATTCGCAAATCGAGCTGTACTGGATGCGCTAGATGGCGGCCTGATAGTCGAAGCTGCCGTATGATGTGCAGATGCAGCTGGGGTGGAATGCATAGGCGAGGAGTGGATTGGAGATAAATTGTTACTCAGATGCTCGTCGAGTGCGATGTCTGCTTCAACGGAATCTTCAAAGGGTGGCAAAGACGGGAGAGATGGCATGTCTCTATCCTCGATGGCCTCTATTCTTCTCCAGACCCGAGAGGGGGTTTCGAGCATGGCCATGGTTGGAGGTCCAAGGACGGTGCGAGCTTCGAAGAAGAGTTCGAAAGCAAACGTTCGAAGGCGTAACGTGTTTGGACCATGTGATCGCGTTCCGCGTGATCGTGTTCCGCATTTCAAAATTGAAATTTTTTGGAAATTTTCAATGGGTTTGTCGGATGCATTCGAGGTGCATTCCACGGAACTGCCAGTGAATGACGTTCGGTATTTCGGTATGACGGACATTATGATTCTCCTGGTGGTACAAATAAATGCTGACATGGTGTGTGCAATGTCATTGTGCAGAGCACATCAGGGAGGACAACTTAAGGCAGAGATGAACTGTTACATTGGTTGGGAACACGAATTGATTGGGAACATGAGAACTTGCAGAAATGCACGACGATTATCAACCTAGCTCTCCAAATTTCCAGATAATCGTCGTGCATCTCTGCAAGTATACCACATCATACCTGATGGTTACAGAGAGAAGGGCATGGGGGTATGAGTGTATTTCTCGAACTTTATTATACTTTCTATGGCCTTATGTTCAGGGAAAATTCGGACAATTGGGTCCTACTTTGTAGTTCTTAGGTTTAGCGAGAAACGTGAATTTAGAATCAAAATAATTGTTTCGAACAGAAATAGGCAACGGAATACAGATGTAGAATACCACATATGAGGGTGGGTTGAAGAGGAACAATGTCAAGTTTAACTAGTACACGCACGATGACACACGATGCGAAGCGCTCTCAGATAAAACTCGACTACACCAAGCCTGATGTCTGGTCATAACAGTGCTTCTGGTTAATGATGGATAAAGCTTTCTCCGATCGCGGTTTGATAGTGCATTTGAACGGAACGGGATAACTGAATTACAAGGCTTGATCAGAAGGTGCACTTGTAACAAAGATATAAGCGAAAACTGACCTAATGATTCCCGATGTATTTGCATGAACTGGCGTTATTTCCACCCCATTTTCTACCGCTTTTGAGATGTCGAAAACAGCGAGAGACGTGGAAATGACGGAGTACAAGGAGGCTTCCGCCAGATACATGCCAGGGCAAATACGTCGCCCATAGCCGAAGCAGATCTCCCGAGGATCGAGCTGAGCTGGCCGTTCTGGTGTGGCAATATGCCTTTCAGGTTTGAAGGCGAATGGGTCAGGATAAATCTCTGGATTGTGAAGCATGTTCCTATCGAAGATGAATGAAATGAGCATGACGGAATTCAGTGGCATTACCAAAGGTTCGTGATGATGATGGCGCCCTTCGGGATATGGTATCCCTGAATGGTTCCATCCTCCATCGCTGCATGAGGGACGCCTGGGCAGAAGATTGGTGAGTTTCGTACATTTCAGCAGAATACTCAACACCTACCAGTCGGCACGACACTGTTCCACCTAAGGATCTCTGTCACGATACTGTCCAGGTAGGGAAGATTAGGCCGATCTGCGAATGTGGGAAGTCTGTCATGTCCAATTACGGTATCGAGTTCCGCTTGAGCTTTTCGCTGCACATCTAAATTAATATGCTTTAGTTATTGGCAGTTCAAGTTACTATGTCATCAAAGGATTACCCGGATTAAGCACCATCGCCAGGAAAAATGCGTATTCTGACGAAGCAGTCGTATCCGCACCCGCTAAAGATACAAGTCAGCAATTTTACTTAAGACAGGCTACAGTAAACAAAAATGTACCGCCATACATGGAGCTGGCAGCGAACTTGATGTCTCTTATCTGTTCTGCAGACAAGGTGTCTTCATGTTCTAGAAGGCTTGAAACGAACGACGGAGGAGCGGATCCGGCAGCCTGAAGCTAAGTGAATATAAAAAGATCAGGAACTACGAGAGGTATGTACCATGTGCTTCTTCGTCAACGCATATGGGACTTCCACCATGGCGGCAGTGTCTTTCGCCCACTTTCGCGCGGTTCTCATGAATCCCATCCCGGGTAACCACTCCGGAAGGCGACGTAACGATGGGAAGAAGTCGACCAGAAACGCTCCAGGGACAGTCGCCGCGTTGAAATTTGCATTCGCACTCTCGATTAGGTTGACGAAGGGGTCCTCGCCATCTTGCACTTCGATTCCATAAGTGATCGACAAAATAATACCCCCAGCCAATCTTTCAGGAACCGCCGTTTCGTTAGGATGGACCTAAACAGAAACAGAAATTTGCATACTTGCGTAGGTCTGCCATAAGGTCGTGTGGACTACCCACAACACGCTTTAAAAAGCGATGGGTTTCGTGCGCAACTGCGTGCTTCCGATCTTCAAGAGGAACAGGTCCAATGATCTTGGAAAGATGTTTCCGATAGGTGCGGAAACGTGAGCTATATCGAAGTAGAACGAGCGTCTCCGCGTATCCAACCAGTTCCCCAACCATTTCCATGACAGGTCGGTCGGAGAAAATCGCTCCCTGCTTGTCTAGTTCAACCATGACTGCAACAGAATTCACAATGATCATCGAACGACCCATAATCGTGACGGCACAAATCCCGCCTGAAATGAACTGTCAACGAACAGATGTCAATTTGGCATCAATTGGCAGACCCCATTTGCGTCCCCACTCGGCGAATGTCACCCATTCTTTGCTTGACGGCATGTCCGCTACATTCTGAGTTATGATTAGAATCGCGTGTTGTGGAACAAAGTTTGACTCTGTACACCGATGAGTGGCAATCCTCTCGGACCAGGGGGAAGACGCGTCGAGCCTGAGCCAAATCTTAGATAGTGGTGAAGTATAAACAACCCTAGCGCGGCTGCTGCAATGTTCAGGCTGAATATCATGATCATTATGGGCAGAGTCAAGTTGAGTGCACTGACACCTGATGTGATTCACGCTGAATAGCCGTTGCGAAACACGGCGAAACCCAGGCTCCTAAAACCAGCATGAGGCAACACCTCTTCACAGTCAACAATTCCAAACAAACGGGTATTCCCATCGTTCAACCACACGCCGCTTCCCTCCCTTACGGTGCACCAGGAGTGCCAGGCAGGATCTGAACTCGAGACTTCGAATCCGGAGTGATCCTACTAAATCCTAACCATAATACACACAAGCATCCGCTCGATCAGCGCCTCCCATGGTCTCGACTAATGTTGTACTCGTTGTCGGGAATGACGAGCAGGCTACTTTACTCATTGTTAACCTTTTCCCTTCATTTTTTTTGGCCCGGGTGCATAACACTTTTGTATGTATATATTGTGTTCATAAACAGCTATTTTTATTTTTAAATTGAGCATTTGAATCCAGGCCATGTGTCGTTGGACTTCGGTCGCATTAAGTCAGCTACATGTTTTGCCGCTATGTACTACTAGTGCCCAATTCATCAATATCCATTGATATCCATTGTTAGGATATATCATAGGTTAGCAAACCATCTATGCTTTGTTGGAATGCTATCTGAGTGTCTCCCCAAAAGTATCTGCATTCAGGTTGTACTAATTCTTTCTCTCGGGCGCATTAGAGTGATGTGGAAGGGCCCATTGGTCAAGTGAGTCTTTTCACATGTCAATGTGGTCTGTTCGTGCCTCATTCCTTCTCCAGTGCACATATTGGTCAGTTCTGGGTGTCTTATGCCACAATCTGTCATTTGCCGCACATCCAATGGGCAGCAAAATGAGGGCTTTTCCAACATGCTACATGTACATGGCCTGAGTCTGGAATGTGCATTCTATTGTTTACTGTATGTCAATATTTCCATACTGACTCTGGAGCTTGTACGTATTCCTTTCCTCTATAACTAGGTTCTACTTTGTCCTGGGCTCGCCCATTCAACAGTTCATTGTGGTTATGTGGTGTTGTCTCCCAGATCCACCAACCCTCAACAAAAACATGTTCTTCTGGCTTCTGCTGCACTCATTCTGGTGCTTTTATTACATACAAACCTTGCATTTTGTTTCAAGATGCTTCAAGACCTATTTAGTGGTAATATTGACCTCGCCTCAATTGCCTCCCACTCTGTAGATGAAGGTGCAGCTGTGAGCTTAATGCACTTCATACAGAATAGCCCATCAAGTCCACAGAATGACACTGCACATCCAGAGCAGAGACCCATAACGGGAAGTCCCAAATGCAGCAAAGGTGGTGGTGCAGAGGGAAGGCACAGGTACTGTTGGTGATGAAGTTTATAACTTTTAGGTTCAAACCATGAATTTGTGCCAGGTGGAGGCACTGCTGCCTACTCATCCCAAACAATAGAGAAACTGATTCATTTTCTATGCTAGATAAATTGGCTGGAGAATAACTTGGTGAATACAAGGCCATTTCATGCAGGCCCATCTAAGACATCATGCTGGCATGGAACACAGGCCTTCAAATACTTGGTAAGCTCTCATCAGGAAAAATCTGTGGGGCTACAGGTACTATGTTGACTTCCCCCTGTTATACTCTGCTACATAGGTCAATATAGCAACCAAAGACTGGTAGCTCACATAGACTTCCTTCAACTTTTCCTGATGCTGGCAACAGCAAGAGGAGAAGGAGAACTCAAAAGTGTAGCTGAATTCTGCACTTCCCACCTTAACTGCTCTTCTTCCCACTGTTGTGCTTGCCTTTCTTCCCTGTGGGTTGCAAATTAAAAGTCGCAAATTAAAAGGTGGCTGACTGGTGCACAGGTTGGATCCAACTTGGCAGCTGAACAAGGTAGTTGAAACTCAGCAGCTGAATGACATAGTTGAAGGCCAGTGCTACCATGAGAACTGCCATCCGGCCATGGCCCAGCCCAGCCAGGGCATGGTTTGCGGATGTGGCAGAGTGCGTTCAGGGCACTTGGGGAAAAACTTGAACATGCCAGCTAATACGTTTGGTAAAAGTCATCAAATAAAGCCAAATACTGTCCTTCTGGAATATTGAAATTTGCCTGAACATAGTGTTGAAGAGCTCCTAACCACGCAAGCAAGCCTCGAATATGCAAAAGTGTTATGTTGGCTCAAACAGTCACTTTCAGATCCTTCACCCAATATGCCCAGCAGCAGCCACTCACCCAAAACATAGATGGTTTGCTAACCTATGATATATCCTAACGATGGATATTGATGAATTGGGCACTAGTAGTACATAGCGGCAAAACATGTAGCTGACTTAATCTCAGAAATGCGACTGAAGTCCAATGACACATGGCCTGGATTTGAATGCTCAATTTAAAAATAAAAATAGCTGTTTATGAACACAATATATACATACAAAAGTGTTATGGACCAAAAAAAACAAAGGGAAAAGGTTGAGAATGAGTAAAGTAGCCTGCTCATCATTCCCGACAACAAGTACAACATTAGTCGAGACCATGGGAGGTGCTGATTGGCAGATGCTTGTGTGTATTATGGTTAGGATTTAGTAGGATCACTCTGGATTCAAAGTCTTGAGTTCAGATCCTTCCTGGCACTCCTGGTGCACCGTACTCCCTCCACCCTCCATATACATACATACATCAATGGTGACTCAACAATAGGCTAGGTGAGCTTGCGAGCCTGGCTGAAAAAGTTGTGTCTGGGCTTTGTAAGCACGATGTGACTTTGACATCTTTTCAACATATTTTGACATCTAGTGTCGTTAGAGGTCTGTGCACAGCAGAGGTTAAGAAGGGCAAGAAGAAGATATGCTTCCCCCTTCTTTCTTCCCCATCCCTTCACGTTGACAGACACTGTCTGTCCATTTTTTCATCAACATTCTCAGATCTCGTCTGATCCTCTCAAAATTCCTACAATGACTATGATGGCGCCTCCTCCTGTGGCTACTAACGAAGATCTGTCTGTGATTCTTCCTGGATCTTTGGTGACGTTGACAGTACCCCCCTGTAGCTAATCTCCCCATGCCTGTCAACAGTCTGACACAGTCTCAAACTGACATGGAAAATCTTCTGCACACTTTGCACAACAAAGCTCTACAAATCCAACGTGATGCTGGCAAGTCGAATGTTCCAGAAAACGAAGCAATGCTCATTAGGAACAGCCACCTACCATAATTCGTTCACCAGTTACACCCCATAGTACGATTCTTGTCCAGTTTTCCCCCAACACTCAAAATCAGGCATTGAGCCTCATAAACAGTACCAATAATACCTCTCCCCTGATTTTACCACCCAAAATATTGTTTTCCACATCTCACAAGCTCCCTGCACTGTCATCATCTTCTGATTTTAGTTATGGCATCCATCCGTTCATCATTGTCTTAGCAAAGAATAAAGTCCATCTCCCAGTTACACTTTTCACTTTGAACTCTACCTGGAAATTACATACAGAGACTACTTTGCTAAAGCAGAACACTGTGTATAATGCTTTGGGCATCAAATGCCATATTCTAGATCTCTCTCAATTCCCTGAAGAGTCCAAGATTGATATCGTGGATTGGCATGAAGTGTGGCAATGCTATCTTGTTTTTCTAGATGTGCATTGTGATGTCGAGATTACCACCAGGTGGAGAGATCACTACCACTTTCTATCTGCACATGATGACTTCTGTTCCAATTTTCCAGCAATTCTTCAGTTCAACATTGCTGAATGGACTTGTTATTGCATCAATCCTTGGTCTTTCAACAAAGACAGTTACCTGTGACACCTCGAATCAGTCAAGCTCAAGGTGATGTCAACAAACATTCGCAATGCAATGAGGGAACTGGGGCAGGACCCTCAGCCTTCTACCAGCTCCAAAGCTCGATACCAGCCATATAACTGCGAGACTAGTTAATTTTGTCCTGCACTCACAGATCCCAACTCTTCCTTTTGTGACTGAGACACCAAGCCTGAAGCCACTCAATCTGCTCCTCTCTGCCTATGCTGTAAATGAACCAGTCACAAATTTAGTGACTGCCACGAAGACACGACACCAACAGGTGCTCCAATGTTTGCAAAATACCATGAAGGCAAGCTCACCCTCTGTAGCAATCCCTCGGTCACATTCTGTATCACCTTCCAACTCAATTCCCCGAAATGTCACTGCAAAAGTGATCACCCCGCTCAACATGCCTGTTCGTGGTGCGGCTCTACTGATCATGGAGCCTCCACATGAAAGTGCTTGTGAGGTGTCGATGACACCAAATCTCTTGGAAATGCCTCTTGCAGTGACCCCGTTTTATAGAGACTGGTGATCTCCACCTCTTGACACAGTTCTGAACCTTAGCATTCCACATGTCCATTTTGACAACCTCTGGATAGAATCACCTTCACCATACGACAAGGATTGTGACTACACTAAGATTCAAACACCATACTTGGCTCTGTATTTTCAAATCTTTCTTGAACACACACAACTTCTCTCTTGCTATCCAGAACTCCCTTTCAAGCTCACAAATGGCTTTCCCATTGGCAATCTCACACCACTCAATCAGACCTTTACTCCCCATGTAAAAAGAACCCTCAAAGTGTACAATGAGGTAACATTTGTGATCAGGTTTGACTGGGATCATGTGATAGGCACCTTCCACATTACTAATGTGGCCGCTTGGGCCCCTGGAGGAGCACCAGTCACCTGAGGGAAATGCTTGTCAGATTGAGATCGTGACTTGGAGAAGCTCAACAAAGGAGTAATAGAGGGTCCCTAGTCTCAATGATGGTGTCCTTCAAACCAGTCATGGGTATGGGCCCACATCATGCAAATAACTGCCATCAGAGGAGTAGAGAAGAGAACATCAACATGATAAGAAGATAATGTGTCAGGGGCAAAGAGTGTGGGAGATGGAGATGTGAGGTTTGCACAGTGAGATGAGAAGTGAATAGCACACGAGAGAGAGCACAATCTCCCTGGCACAAATATTCATGCTGACATGATCTGTGCATACATTGCTGAGGAACTGCACCTGGGTCGGTTCTCTGGCCCTTTCACTCAAGAGGAACTTGAATGCAAGATCAGACATTTTCGCTCATCACCACTGCAGGTGGCAACAAAAGAAGGTGCACCCAGTGAACCTACCAAGTATCGTGTATGTTGACACCTATCATACAAGGGAAAAGCTCAAACTTCTGTCAATGACAAGATCAATTCAGATGACTACCCCACACATTGGGGGAAAGCCACTGACATTGCCAAAATTGTATGTCTCTCTAACAGCTCATATATCTCTCTCACATTCTGCATCATTCTCAGGATACCTTGTTATCTCATGACATTCCATTTGGACTCTCTTCTGCCTCTGGTCTCCAGGGTGAAGTAGTGGATGCTACTATCAACTTCTGGGAACATCATGGCATCTCTCCAGCAGTCAAGTGGGTGGATGATTTTGACATCTTTTGCTTTCCCAAGGCTGATGGTCCATTTCATGGCATCAGTGATGGCATCGGATACATGTATGATTATGATCTTACCTCCATCAAGTCTTTAATAGCCTTGCTGTGAATTCCTTGGCATAAAACCAAGAGTCAAAAATAGGCAATGGCATGGGTAACCCATGGGTACTTTTGAATGTACCCATACCCATACCTGCATCTACCCATACCCACAACCCGTGGGTCATGAGCCAAGGTTGTGGTGGGTATGGGTTTCGTCAGGGGTCATACTAACAAAAATACATTCATTTAATTATATACTTAATGACAATTATCAAACCAGGTGCTCATAGGCATGGAGTGGATTGTGGGTGGGCCCAGAGAAACAAAAGAAAAAAGAAAAAAAGAAATGGTCCAGGAGACACATGTCCTCTGGGCCAGAGAAAAGCAAGAAAAACTAGTGTTTAATGGTCTGGTCAGGTCTGGTTTTTCACCATTTTATTGGTAAACCGGAACTGGGACCAGTTTTCTAACTTCAACAGCTTACATTGAACCAGACTGGACCCCAAAGGGTCAGTCCATTGCAGTCCAACTTCATGCTATAACCGGTTTGGGCCAGTTCAACCCAAACCAGTCTACAACTGGTGTAAGTCAGTTCAAACCAACTTTCTAGGGTGTAAATATGTATGTAACATAACAAAAACTAGTGGCAAGTCACAATGTAGTCAGGTTAATCCATGTAGACTAAAATCCAGTAAAATACAAAGCACTAATAGGAAACACTAGATGTAGACTCAGAATGAGAAACAATGGCCACAGAGACAATGACTTACAGGCAAGTCAATTGAAAGGTATGACAACTCATAACTTGGAATAGGTGGGATGAGAAACATCAGTGTGCACATAATCCAAGGCCATCAATGCAAGGGTTGGATACTGGGTTTGGCATTGCTATTAAAAATGATTCATTCAGTAAACAGAAACATGAAATGCAAGACATTACTACATGCCACCATGACACAGAAGCCCTTGTCATATCTGAACTCCCAGACATATATACCCACAGCTCACCACTCCGCAGAGTGTCCACTGATCCAATGGAAAATTTGGCAGACTGGGAGGGAACAGCTGAGGTTGAAGCCACACAATCATGAACAACAGAAAGGACCGCAGATGAGTGAGTAGATGACATTGAGTAGGTAAATGAATGGTAACCAAAGGTAATGATGTTGGCGAAAGTTGATGCTGCCCTGCAGACGTGGGGGTAAGAGAAAAAGTGTTTGAAAATGCTGCTGATATATATACCCCAATATTCAGCTCCATCTGAAGTGTTATCTAATCTTATCCGATGGTGGCAGGAGTGAGGCAGCATTGGAAAGGGCCAAGTGGAGGTTGTAGACCATGCTACAACTCATATGGTGTACATATGCAGGATCCAGCTGCAGTTAGAATGGAGGTGAATTACAAGTAGTTGCTGGGTTGATTATAATAATGATTATGTTCATCAAAGCCTACCAAGTAGTAGTAATCACCAAGTAATCACATACTGCTCACAGGCAACATGATCATCTTCCAGTTCAAGACTCTCCATGTACTCGCAGTGCAGTATGCACATACCTTTAAGTATCATATCATGTTCTTGATGTCAACAACTTGAACATGCATAGTTGTAATTCAGTCCAAGATTCTCCAGTTGTCAGTATTTGTGAATTTGAAATTGAGGACACATCAATTATATAGCTATATTATACTTGAGCTCAATATCATGGTATGTTCTAAGTGTAGTAATTCTAAATGTCCACTATCAACTCTAAATGTCTTCTGCAAAAGGATGCTCATGTTCAAGCCCATCAAACTTATTCTGCCAGTCATCACAATTTAACAGCTCTCAAAATTCCTCAAGATCATCCACCTCCTCAACAAGGCTAGAATTCCAAGTGGTGAGATCAGGAATGTTGTTACACCATGCAAATTTCATGACCTGGAGTTCCTCAAACTTCTTGGGACCCAAGTGCGCATGACAATCATCTGCAATTTCTTTGGCAGCAGAAAAGAGACACTCACAAGGAACGGAGGATGCAGGGATAGGGAGAATGTCAAGTGCCATACATCCAAGGGTGGGATAAAGCCTGTGATTGTTCTGCATGTGATGCGAGATCTTAGATATGAGATAGAATAAATTGAATTAAATTGACACACCTGCCACCAATGTATGATATTGGTCTCTGCATTCACATCAGCAGGCATATCCTTCAGATACTGCTGTAGTTCAGCCTGCCATCCTTCATCTTCCTCAACAGCCACCAGAGTCCGATGATATCAATCAAATTCAGAAATGATGGATGCAGAAGCTGTAACGCCGTCTGCGTCATTGGTTGGAGTGCTCAGAGTAGTGGGGATTGATCATGGGCAGTTCGTCCAGTATTTTTCCATCTAAAATTTGTCAGTGAATGAAAACCAAGATTGACATGAAATTGCTATTACCTCCATTTCTACAACCTTTCTTGCTTCATCCTGCCAGTTTTTTGCATTTTGATTACCTGCTGCCTTTTCAGCTGCCTGCTCTTCTGCACCACCCCATGCTAGCTTGATGTAAGCAAGTTTGTAGTATGGATGAAGGACTACTCTCAGCACCATCAGCAACCATTTTTCTACTTGTAATCTAGCTGAGAAGACTCACCAAGTGCTAGAATAAAGGCCAGCTTCTGATCAAAGCGGGAATAGTATTTCTTTAGTTTGTCAAGCCCATCTTGAATAGCACCCTGATAGAGAATATATCTTGGATCATCGCATTTCGCCTCCCACGCTGTCTGAAGTTCTTCAATTAGCGGCAGCACACACCACAATGTAGGCTGCTTTTCAGCTGAAAACTGATGCTGTATGCGATTTGAGTCCTATAAACAGTAAGCTTGAGTTCAAGTAGTAGGAGAGTAAGAATATGAATACATACTGCAAGGATATTTCTAGCATCTAACACCCTCATCCAGTCTCTGTTAGAAAGCTTAAAGGCCGACCACAGGATCTTTTTGACAATGCGTCCCTCATGGTGCAAAGTCATAATGGGGCCACACAGTTGATCAGCAGATGTGACAAACAGATCAATGGCCTGTCAATGTGTCAATAACCATGGAGCCTCATCTTGAGCATGTGGTACTCACCTGTCATAATTTATAAGATCCATCCAACATCTTATGAGCTGATCCCCATTGAGTGTTGCCATGCAAGGGTATCTTGAGCGGCATAATGATCTTGCACTGCAGTTGAAGTTTCTGAAAGTATTCGATATGTTGTCCAGATGACTGAATCTAAGAAATTACCCAGACAATCAGCTTAACAATATTGTTGAGTTCATTAAACACATACTATAACAGTGAGAGTGCAAATAGCTGCAACTACATTGAGTGATCCTCCTAGCACTTGATTGCCTGGTAACTCTGGATCATACTCCCAGATAGCATTGGCATTCTCGATAGCTGCAATCTTTGTGATATGACTCATGATGGCAACATTTGTGAGGTTCACTACATGTTCAAGACATCTGAATGACCATGACGATACCTGAATGTGAGCTGTCATCTCTAATATGTAACAAGAACTCATATGCATGGGAGCTGGTTTTCATTAGCACTCCACTCTAGTAGTCAGTGATTATGCTGATGTTTGATGGTTTCACAGCTGGTATTATTGTTTGAAGTGTTGTCAAGTGTTACAGTCTGAAGCTGCAAGGCATGTGTTATCAACAATCTCATCAAGCACAGCCTTACTACTCACTTTTGACTTCTTGTCACTCATAATCCCCACATGATCGCAAAGGCCAATGAAGTACTTTCCCAAGTTCACACCACTGTGCTCTCCTGAAACTCGCTGAAAACTGACCACTTCTGCTTGCAGTTTCCATTCCACATCCGTGACTTCAATCCAATGTGCTGTCATCCCCCAAAACAATCCTTTTGTGTCATCAGCAGTCCAGCCATCACTCATGGTTGCAATCTTTCCAGGTGCAGCCTACAAGTTCCCAGTCAGTGAGTTGGAATTTCATTGCTAACTTCTCATTGCTCACTGTAATCTCAGTGTTAAGTTTCTTCAGCTGGGTGACAAACTGATTATGGATATAGTCAGAGACCATGTGTGTACTGGGTAAGTCAGGTATAATTGTCTTTGGCCTCATGATAACAAGGTAATTCCTGAATGATGCCTTGCTTGCGACTGCAAATGACTATGGACAGCTCATTTTAGTACTCTGAATGGATCATGCAGCACCAAGTGCAACTGACCTGGTCATCGCATGCAACAAACTTTGATATGGCATCTAGTAACCCTTCTTGAGTAAACTGCATTGGACGTGAGACTGTGATAGCAACTCCCTCCAATGTTGACTGCTTCTTCTTTGGCTTCTTTGATGCTTCCATTTCCTTCAAGATATGTGGTGGGATGGCCCTGTAGTTCATAGGTATGTTGCTGTCATTGCATTTTTGTTTGTACAAGTCATAGTGTTGACAAATGTGCTGGAAACAGGAGGAGTTGCTCCCTGTCAAGAAAGTTTTCCTCAGACCTTTTGCCTTCACAGTTTTTTCATTCAGTCTGTTCCAAGTTTCCAGTAAGTCTTTATTCTCCTTTGAGATAGATTGTACTAACTTGCATGGAAGGCACCACCGGCCCTTCACAGTCTCAACAGCATCCTTCTTCTTAAACTGAACCATAACGATGTCTGAAAATATTGTTAACAAATCTTTTGTACTATCTTTCTTCATGGATAGCTCGGTTGGGGCCTTGATGATATGACGATCTTCAAGACTGCTCTCCTGTTCAGTCTCAGCCTGGCAAAGATGTAAGTTCTCAGAAACTATGCAAACACAAAGTCACTTACCTCATTACCCTCTCCTTCAGCTTCACCATCTTCCTTGTCATTGGGTTCTTCATCAACCTCTTCAGGTATTGTGTTGCTCTGATGGTCTTCATGCACTTCTGGTTGTTTCTTCTGCTTACATGGTTTTCTTTTTGGGGATGGCACTTCATCAGAAGAATCACCGTCACTACTTTCCTCTTCAGCCTGTTGCTTTTGGGTGTTCTTCACCTTGACAGCATTACGCACCACTGGTTTCTTTGTAGGTGCAGAGGACTTCTTTGCTTTGACTTTACTGGCTTTGGGAGGCATGTTGAAGTAGGTGCATGGTTACCAGCACAGCCATTATATAGTCACAGCTTGTTTGGTTCCTGATGTTTGGTGGCTTGTTACAACTTTTCAATGGAATGTTGATGGGTCTGCAAGCAGCAAAGATATATACCTGGTAACAAAGTCTGTAGAAAGTTGAAATGTAATTCAAGAAGACTGGTTCTGCACCAGTTACAACCGGTTTCTGGCAGTTCTGACAACTATTCAATTGTAAGTGACTGCAACCAGTTGCACCTGAGATTTTGATGAACCACAACTGACAGTCCAGTCCTTTTGAGTTGGGTCCAGTCTGGTTTTGGTCTTTTTCCAGTTTGATGAGTTGGACCTTCAAACACTAAGAAAAACACCCAGGAGACAGGTGTCTCCTGGGCCTGGTGTTGGTGTCTGTGGTGGTGGTGTTGTTGTCCCCCCTCCTGTCATCATCCTCCCTCTCATCATTGTCCCCCCTCTCATCATTGTCCCCCCTCTCATCATTGTCCCCCCTCTCATCATTGTCCCCCCTCTCGTCATTGTCCCCCCTCTCATCATTGTTCCCCTCTCCCTCTCTTTGTTGTTGTGGTCCCCTCTCTCTTTGTGGTCCCCTCCCTCTCATTGTTGTCCCCCTCCCTCTCATTGTTGTCCCCCTCCCTCTCATTGTTGTCCCCACCTCCCTCTCATTGTTGTCCCCTCCCTCCTGCCCACCCTGCAAGCAGGGGCTTGCAGCAGTTGTGGTGGTGGTGGTGTCATCCCCATCCCCCTCAGTCATCCTTGTCATCAGTCCACCCACAATCCACCCCACAAGCAGTTGCTCGTGAGGCTGGGGGCAGGTGGTGTGCTTTGTTGTTGGTCCTCTCCCCATGTCATTGTCATCCCCTGTTGTTATTGGTGTGTTGTAGAGCACCCACAATCCACCTTGTGTGCAGGGGCTCGCAACAGTGGTGGCAGGTGCTGGTTGGCATTGTTATCCTGTCATCATCGTCATCGTAGTAGTAGTATTAGTAGTATTTTAGCTAATACCTAAAAAGATTGTTAGCAGGAAAATAATGAAACAAGAGTAAAAAAAACACTTATCAATGGCCCAAGAGACATCCAACAACATCTCTTGGGCCTTTTTTTCATTTGCTTTGCCTCCTCATTGTTTCCCCCTCATCTCCAGTTTTCTTGTCATTCCGTTGCAGTCCTGTTGTTCTGTTTGGCCTGGTGGAGGCATTGCCATTATCTTGCCATTTTGAAGTGGCACCTGTTCCCACCCCACAAGCAGGTGCTTGTGGTGCTGGTTCTTGGCGCTGTGGTGGTGGCCATCATCATGGTCTTGCTGTTTGTTAAGGCAAGGCAGGGGTAGGGGTATACTCTTGTGTTTTTGGGCTAAGGGTATGAGGGGTAAGGGTAGGGGTTTGGAAGTTCATACCCTTGCATACCTCTGTACCCTTACTAAGGGTACAGGGGTATGCCAGGGGTATGCTTATGTAAGAGTATCATTTGATTTTTTCAGCTACAAAGACTCATATTCAAGATTTTCATCAATTAAATTCAGATTTTGGGATTGTCCAACATGATAATGGCTTTCATATGTTAATAAGAGGTATTAATATGTGATATTAATAGTAAATACAATAGTTATCAACACTTTTCAAATGAATTTTGCTCTAAATATGTTGATTTTGTGCCAAACCCTTGTACCCTTGACAAACCCTCCCATACCCTTGGCAACCCTTATATGTTTCCATACCCTTACCCCTAAGGGTAGGGTGTTCAGGGGTAGGGGTAAGGGTATGAGATTTGACACCCAGGGGTAACCCCTACCTTGCCCTACTGTTTGTCATTTGCCATTCCATCCCTATCATCATTGTGGTGCAAGCAAGTGAGTGTACAAACATGTGTAAACATATAAACAATCAGTGATCAACAATGTTGCAGCACACAAGGCCAAATGGTCTGTGCACATTGGAGGGGATATATAAACCCCCATTTCCAATGTTCTTGGTTGGGCAATCCCCAAATTTAAGTAGTATTAATAATTATTTAATAGTTTACTACTAGTAGTGCTAGTGAGACCTCCATTAGTGGCAGGTAGGTGATGGGTTGTGGGTACCAAGTTGCTTACCCATACCCGCAAACCCATGCAGATCCCTAGTCAAGAATTCTTGGACATGTTCACATATCTGGGCTTCTACTGGGACCTCCCCAACAAATCTGTCTCTCTCCCCAATTCCAAGCATGAAAAATACTTACGCAAACTTTCTCTACTTATCTCAACTTGTGAGCATACACAGGTGCACAAAGTGCATGCAGAGAGTGTCATTGGCACTCTTTCACACATCACCTTTGTATATCAACACAATCATTCCTACATGTCCAACCTGTACAGATGGCTCATCTCATTTCTCAATGATTATGTTCCCCGCTGGATCATGTCCTCTGCCCTCAGATCTTTGGTGGTGGCTCAGACTTCTCTCGCAAAACCACACTCCATGATCTCTTGCTTCAAGCAGTCTCACTTGCAATTACAACATCTGGGTTGATGCATCTATGGAATGGGGTATTGGACTTCTCTGGGTACTCAATGGGCTACCTGGCAGTTACTCGATGGATGGAGAGGTCCAAGCAGGGATATCAGATGGCTCGAAGGGGTTGCTATGGAACTTGCTATCCTGGCCACAAGTGTTAGGGTGACACCCACTATCTGCTAGCTAAGACCATGTGGGTTCTCTCTACAAGAAGGGGGCGGGATCTGTGCGCATGATGGGGGAATTGATGGTTTTGATGCGAGGGGTTATTAATAGATGAGTTTGTTGACAAAGGTCTTTCACACCAAAAGCATAGGTGGAATACCTAAGAGAACACAACTGCGGTCCCCTAGGTGTATATTTAGGGTTTATATACTATGTTACATATATTGTACATTGTTGTTACCAACATGTGCATACATGCACATACATCTTGATGCATGTGAAATAAAATTCTCATGCTATCAAAAGTGTAGCATCATTTGGTGTCATTTGGTGTCATTGGGCATAATTCAACATGGTAAAATAAAAACGAAATTTTATTAGGCAATGGGGTGGTTTCCTAACATTACCCCCCTTTTATGCCTCAACTTCCAGGCAAGAAAATATTGTGTCTGTCCCCTCCATGAAATTTTGGTAAGGCTGAAATCTCATCCCCTCATACACCATTCTTGCAATGCGACGCGGAGCATTCAGATTATGTTTAAAGAATTGGGCAATCACGTTATGCGCTCACTTACAATTCTCTTCAGGCTACCATGAATTATTTTTGTTGGTATAGTTTTCCACTTTAGTAAGAACTCCAATTTGTTCCGTCAAAGATGCAAGTCTAGAATTTCTTCAACTATGTATTCTGGAGCACCTTCTACTATTATCAGAGGTTTCAGAGTAGTTTGTTGGCCAGGAATAGTGGGCAGGCAGTAAGGGCATAGGCAGGATACATTAATCTTGGGATCCATCTTGAATGATCAGGGTAATTTTAGCACTACCGCATTAGGCAAGATCACTTTAGAGATTGCATATGGGCCAACTTGTTTCTCCGTAAGTTTCCTCAAAGGTCATGGAATATTCAGGTCCTTGGTACTTAGCCACACCAAGTCACCAACTTTGTACTCTGGAGTGCATGCTCGAGTATGATCTGCATGTTGCATCATGTCATCATGTGCTTTCTTCAATGCTGCCTCTGCTTCTTCTTGTACCTTTTGCATCTTAGATACAAAGTCTTCTACCAACTGTACTTTGACTTCCCTTCTGAGTTCTACTCCCATGCGAGGATGATATCCATAATTTGCAAAAAAGGGTGACATACGAGTAGCCAAATGGAATTTGTTATTGTGGGAAAATTCGGCAATTGCCAGCCATTTGGGCCAGTCAGTTTGTCAGTAGTTGACAAACATACGTAGGTACTGCTCCAACTCCTGGTTCATTCTCTCTGTCTGCCCATCAGTCTGTGGGTGATATGCCATAGATAGTTTAGTTTGAATTCCCAATATGTTGTTCAGTTCTCGCATAAATGCGGAAGCAAATTGTGGTCCACGATTGGAGATAACGGTATCAGGTAACCCATGTAACTGCCATACCTGATTTAGATAGAGGTGTGCCAAGCCCAATGATGAGGTTTCTGTAGGAGTAGGAATAATATGGACCTCCTTTGTGAAGCAGTCACATACTATGAATATTGCATCATACCCTTGAGCCTTGAGTAATCCAGTAATAAAATCCACAGATATATCTCGCCACAGCGCTTTAGGTATACGGTTAGGCATTAATTTTCCTGCAGGTTTCTCTGGAAATTTCTTCCCCCTCATGCACATATCACATCCATCCACGTACCCCAACACATACTTTGAAATTCCAGGCCACCAATAATTTCTCATTACTAATTCCAATGTCTTCCATGTTCCTGGGTGTCTGGCAGTCAGTGTATTATGATGTAACCAGACAATCTCCCTTTGCAAATCCTGATCCTTCAGTACATACACCTTTCCTCAAAATAACACCAACCCTTGTTCCTCAGCCCATTCATCTCCTTTAATATTACCTTTCTTCTCTCCCTTCAGAGCTTTCACAGCTTCCACTACTTCATTGTCCATTTCCAAACATTGTCTAATTTTAGACAACATTTCCATTTCTGAGCTATCTATTGATAGATGCCCTTGACGCATAGTGCAAATGCAAAAGTATTCGGGTTTGAGTAAGGTAACATTCTTATTGTCCTCCTCCATCCCCCTTTTGTGATCAATATGTCTGGATAATGTATCTGCTTTCCTCATTAAGCTTCCCGCTTTGTGGACCAAGTGAAAATTGAAACACGATAGGAATAGCGCCCAATGTGCTTGCCAGTGATTCAGCTTTTTAGCAGACATGAAGTATTGCAGATTTTGATGATCCATCCAGATCTCATTCTGATGTGTACATCCCTCCAAATAATGCCTCCACACCTCCAATGCTCGTATTATCCCCAACATCTCTTTGTCATGCACATCATAATTTCTCTCCACATCATTCAACCCTTGGGACAAATATACACAAGGATGCCATTTGTCATCTTCACACAGCATTGATAATACCGCTCCAGTAGCAAAGTCGGATGCATCTGATTCCACTCATAAAGGGCATGTGAAATCTACTGGGGCTAATATTGGTCCCTCCACAAACTTCCTCTTCAACTCCTCAAATGCTGTCTGCTGCTGCTCTCCCCACCTCCACACTACTCCCTTTTGTGTAAGGTTATGTAAGGGTGAAGGAAATTTTGGAAAAATTATGCACAAAGCAACGATAGTAATTTGTGAGTCCCAAGAAAGCTTGAACCTCTTTGATGCGGGTGGGCACAGGCCAATCTGTGATTGCCTGTACCTTGATCAGATCCATTTTGATCCCGTCAGGGCCGATCAATAATCCTAGGAACTCAATCTTGCTTGCCCCAAACACACACTTCTCCAGTTTCAAAAATAGATCATTCTCCGCTAACCTCTGTAGGACCTCCTGCACTATTGCCTCATGATTTTCTTCATCCTCCATGAATATCAGAATGTTGACAATAAATATTATTACCATGCCCTTGTCTATTACGTCCTTGGAAATGTCGTTCATCATATTTTGGAAGGTTGGGGGACTATTAGTCATCCCAAAAAACATGACAAGTGGCTCGAAGGATCCTCAATGCATGGCAAATGCAGCCTTCCACTCATCTCCTTACTTTATTCGTACATTGTTGTATCCCCATCATAAATCCAATTTTGCAAATTCCTTGGCTTTTCCCACCTTGTCAATGATTTCTGAGATCAACAGCAGGGGGTATGCATTCTTCACTGTCCACTCATTCAGATACCTATAATCTGTACATATCCTCTTCCTCTGATCTTTCTTTGGTATGAAGAATATTGGTGATGTCTGCAGCAATTTCAAAGGTCATATGTATCCTTTGCACAATTGCTCCTTCAGAAACACATCCACTTCTTCTTGTTCCATCAGAGATAATGGATATACTTTCGACTTCTTCAGCACAAACTCTGGCTTCATCTCAATCCCTTGATCCCATGGCTTTCACACTGGCATTCGCTCAGACTCCTTCTTCTGGAACACTGACAGATATTCATGATACACTTTTGGCACCCATTCCTCCACTGGCTTCTCCACATTCACAATATTCTTGTCCCATGACTGTCCTCCATGAATTGCTTTAAAGGTTTGCTTCTGCTCTTCTTTCTCAATCATGATCAGAACTTCCCCATTTGACATTTCCTCATCCTCCACTTCCTCCATCATAACATAATACTTCCTCGGATGTTCTTTCTCTTTCTTTTTCCTTTTCTCCTTCTTCATCTTCCTCCCATACACATTACATTCCTTAGGGCAACAAGTCATTTGTACTTTCCCAGTTTTCCAATCAATTTCAGGATTATGCTTCCATAACCATGGACATCCTATTATTAGATTGGTTTTCCCAAGATCGCACACTTTGAATATGGCCTGTTCCTGATGCTCCTGATACCTTAGTACCATGGTCACCTCCTCCTTGATAGTTCCTCCATGATTGACTGTTCCATCAATATTGTACACCATTATAGGTTGCAACAGCTTGTGTGTGTTAATACCATTTCCAGTAATTAAGGACCAATTAATGAATAATCCTGTAGCACCACTATCAAGCAATGCTTCCACATCAATCACTGCATGCATGTCCACTGTCTTCAATCCCACAGTCAAGGTAATTTCGGGTTCTATTCATGCAGAGCAAATAAAGAATTTAGGGGTTTTCAGAAATAGTGCTTGGCAATTTTCTTTGTCACATGATTTGCAACAGTTGTACTCCCCCTCAATTTCCTTTTCTGATTTACTCTGGGTTTCCTTGGATACTAATACATTGTAACAATTCTGGGTCACCAATGGGGAAACCTTCACTGGGACTCTGTAACTATAGGTGTCACTGCCATGGCCAGTGGCTGTGCCCTCAGAGCTTGCACCTGAGGTGCCTTTCCTTTCTCGGACTTTCCTCCTGATGGCTTTCCAAATTTGCTACTTCCATACATCAACTTTGACTCCACCTGTTCCTGCTGATATTGCCAATCAAGGCACATCACCCAATTATACCACTTGTCCAACCTCTCTGGCATGGAAGGTAGTCGGTAGATAGACTTGAATAAAGAGGGATTTAATCCTGCTTTCAAAAATTCTACCAATGCTGCTTTTCCCATATCTGTCTGTGAAGCTTCTGCTTTGAACTGCAAAATAAATTCATCCACCATTAAGGAACCTTGGTGCATGGTTTTTAATTTGGCATTGGCTGTCGCCTTTGGATTAGGGTCTCCAAACTGTGCCTCCAATCTCTCCAGAAATTCCTTGAAGGTTGCAAATGGTTTATTTCCTGCAGCAATTTGATTAATAGCCTTGTTTCTCCAGAACTGTGCTTTCCCCCCCTGAATGTATGAGAGAGCAAACATAATCCTAGACTCAGCTGTACAAAACTCTGGCTTCCTCCCATGGATGTACAATACTATAGAGCTGATAAAAGATTTTGTATTCTCCATGGTACTGTCAAAGATTTGCAGGGGTGTGTACTTAGGTAAGCACACATTTCCATTTCCAGATTTCTCTGCCATCTCATCCTCCTGCGACATCCACTCCACCATCTCCTCCATCTCATCATCTCTTTCTACTGTCATCTCTGGCTGTACTTCCACTGGTCTGGGCTGTGATGCTGCCAACACTGACACTAATTGCGACATTTGTGCCATAAGTGCATCAATTTTCACCTCTAGTGCTGGTGTGGGAACAGGATTAGGACTGGGATTAGAAGTTGAGGGTTCAGACATAATTGTTAGATCTGTGATGAATCACTTCTTTGGCAGACTCAAAACTTATTCTTTGAGACCTCTCCAAATGTTTATGGGTCACGTGATGTTTGTCAATTGTTTGTCAATTGTTCATTTGTTCATCAGGCACCTAATTTGGCACTTCAGATCAATAACCCTTCCAACAGTGCCTGATCTCAGGGATAACACTGAATTCGGCTTGTAACTAAAATAGTCATCCAAATAGAGTGATGTAAATCGTGACTAAACCAGATCCAATCGGTTGTCTGGTTGCAGCTGTCCTAATGACAAGCACTGCCTCTCGATCACTGGTGGTCGCAATGTAAGGCGAGGCCTGGCATCGGCTTATGAAAGAAAAGGTAGATTACATATATACAAGTACTTCTGGCTTGTGCTGAAAGGATGAGTAATCAGATGTGGCATGGTGAAACAATGACATATGCACAAGTAAGAGAAGGTGCACTGATATGGGAAGTTGTGTTCTTCTGTTAGGGTGACACCCACTATCTGCTAGCCAAGACCATGTGGGTTCTCTCTACAAGAAGGGGGTGGGATCCGCACACATGATGGGGGAATTGATGGTTTTGATGTGAGGGGTTATTAATAGATGAGTTTGTTGACAAAGGCCTTTCACACCAAAAGCATAGGTGGAATACCTAAGAGAACACAACTGCAGTCCCCTAGGTGTATATTTAGGGTTTATATACTATGTTACATATATTGTACATTGTTGTTACCGATGTGTGCGTACATGCATGTTGTTGTAGAGTCTACAATTCTACTTGTAGACTCGATGGCATAATGTGTTACGCATCTGATTCATGATCAGCACATGGCTGTGCCCATCACCTGGCCTAATGTTGGTACATGCATCAAACACGTGTTTGTTTAATCTTTTATTTATTATCACCTCTTCACACTACTGATACTCTGCCAAAATCCTTGCACCTTTGACTCCTCTAGTTTCTCAACAAAAATCCATTCCCTGCTCAACATCCTCTCAATTCAAGATCGGAGCAACTAGCCAAGGAAGACATCAGTGGAAGGACTGGTTTTTTATTTTGGACTTAGAGTGCTTCATTCTACTTGCTCCACTTTGATGTCTAGTGCTTTGATCTTTTCATTTACCGTTGCCTTCTCTACTGCCCGAGTGCCGCTGCAGGATTCAGACAGTTGGAACATAGGGTCAAGAGCTGCAATTTGGAGGGTGCCACACTTGAAGGGGGCCAGGTGATGCAATTCAATAGTGCTCACAGGTCTGCATGCAACTCCCCGAGCCATAGTCCAGCTGTCTGTTTTCAGTATGTGTCTGTTTGTCTTCTTTTTCTCATCATTTCCTTGAACGTTACACTATCACATGCTTGTTCATGATTCCTTCATCCCAATTAGTTTACATTGATGTTGCACGGTTTGACCGATGTGAGAGTACACATGTGGTCAAGTTTTTCTCATTTGTTTGTATTTAGGTGTCCTCCCACCTCTCAAATGGAGTACCCTCCCTTTTGACCAAAAACCTCTCCCTCAATACCTAAGTTTTATCTCCTATAAGAGGAGCCTAAGTTTTCTACACACAAAGGTGTAGTACAAGTATTTCTTTTCCCTTTTGCTGACTCCCTGCCTTTTAGACCCCTCGAGAACACAGTCTTCTCAAAATCTGGGTTCCATTACCTACTACAAGCCTCAAAAAAAACTCTATTCTAGCCTTTTCCCTCATGTTATGGTCTTCATGGCCTTTCATCACCCATGTGTGAGCACCCTTATCCCCGTTTACTTTACTTCCACCTCCCATGGCCATCCTTTACTGTCATTTCACGTCAAACCTCTTTTCCCCCCATTTTCCCTTCCTTTCATGGTTCTCTCTTTCCCGACCTGTTGGAGTTCAATGACCTGAACTAGAACCCCATGTATACTCTGATTCCCCTACAACAATGTACATCTTGATGCATGCAAAATAAGATTCTCATGCTATCAAAGTATAGCATCATTTGGTGTCATTTGGTGTCATTGGGCATAATTTGACATAGTAAAATAAAAATGAAATTTTATTAGGCAATGGGGTGGTTTCCTAACAATGGGGGTGATGGGCATTTGCAATGCAGATATTCTTATCTGGAGCGACAACAAGGGTGTTATCAGAGCCTTTTCCAAGGGCTGATGCTCTAACATCATGATGAATCTTTTGATTCACCACTCTGATGAAATATATGATGAAGTGGATATCTCTGCTACACTCATCTATGTAAATACTGTTGACAACCTTGCAGACCCTATCTCCCATGGTTTTCTCCCTCCATCATTGCAAAGATTTTCTTTACCCATCCCCATCCCATTTCCTCTCCTTTCCTTCATCATCCATGTCTCAACCTGATCATCTTACTGCTTTTCTCAAAGGGGTAGATGTGTTGGCACAGGCTGCCACTTTCTATGCCAACACACCTTCTCCAGATGTCCATCAATTGGCATCACTACCAGCTAACGGGCGGATTTGTATTCCATGCACATGCAAGGATGCCTGCATCATACCTTCCTCTCATCATCCCAATGTTCTGGCGAGTGAATGCATGCTTTGCTGGACAACTCCCCACTCTGACAAGTTCCAAACCTCCCTAGAAGCAGAGCTTCCACCCTCATCTGTCAAACTATTCCAAGTCATGCTCTTTTCTCTGGATGAGAACACCTGTAGCAATTACAGGGCAGGTCTTCTTCGATTCACTCAGTACTGTGATGCTCACTCCATTCCAGAACATCTTCGTATGCCAGAATCCAAAATCTTATTATCCACGTTGTCTGCTTCTGCAGCAGGTACCGCTTCAGAGAGTGCTCTCAACAACTGGTTGGCTGGTCTTCAGTATTGGCATGTGGTCAATGTTGTAGCGTGGCATGGCTCTGACATGCTCCACCATGTTTGTCATGGATTCATGAAGCTCATCCCTCCTAGCTCCAAGCAGGTGAAGCATCCCCCCATGACCATTGAGGCACTGGTTGCCTTGAAGTCTGGTCTCGATCTATCCAATGCATTTGATGTGGTGGTGTGGGCTGTGGCATCCATTGCCTTTTGGTCATGCTGTCAGCAAGTTTTCCCTCTCTCTGTCTCTCACATCATTTACTTATCTAATCTGCAGCTTGGGCAAGCTCCTCATTCCCAGTCAGAATCTCTTCAATCCAGCAAAACATGTTGTGTGTGATGTGCTCCCTGTCCACACCTCTTGAGTTCACAATGGTATGGAACATGCCACCTTCCATGTTCCATGGACAAAAACCATGGCTGAGATAGGTGCTCATATCTCAATCACAGCTCGCAATCATATTGCATGTCCATTGTCAGCTCTCAGGCACCATCTCTCTGCCAATTCACTTGTCCCCAGTACTGTGCCACTCTTTGCCTTTGAGATGGCTGATGGGGATGGGTACCCATGACAAAACCTTGGTTCATTGACCATTGCACTGCAGTATGGGTTGCCGCTGGCTTTCCTCAGATGCCAGGGCATGCCTTTCACATAGGTGGTGTTAGGGTGACACCCACTATCTGCTAGCTAAGACCATGCAGGTTCTCTCTACACGAAGGGGGTGGGATCTGCGCTCATGATGGGGGAACTGATGGTTTTGATGTGAGGGGTTATTAATAGATGAGTTGGTTGAGAAAGGCCTTTCACACCGAAAGCGTAGGTGGAATACCTAAGAGAACACAACTGGGGTCCCCTAGGCATATATTTAGGGTTTATATACTATGTTACATATATTGTACATTGTTGTTACCAATGCACTCATACATGTGTGTACATATTGATGTGTGCGAAATAAAATTCTCACGCTATCAAAGTGTAGTGTCATTTGGCGTCATGTAGCATAATTCAACATAATAAAATTAAAATAAAATTTTATTAGGTAATGGGGTGGTTTCCTAACATTACCCCCCTTTTATGCCTCGACTTCCAGGCAAGAAAATATTATGTCTGTCCCCTCTGTGAAATTTTGGTAAGGCCGGAATTTCATCCCCTCATACACCATTCTCACAATGCGACACGGAGCATTCGGATTACATTTAAAGAATTGGGCAATCATGTTATGCACTTGCTTACAATTCTCTTCGGGTTCCCACAAATTATTTTCATTGGTATAGTTTTTCCACTTTATTAAGAACTCCAATTTGTTCCGTTGAAGACGTGAGTCTAGAATTTCTTCAACTATGTATTCTGGAGCACCTTCTACTATTATTGGAGGTTGCGGAGTAGTTTGTTGGCCAGGAATAGTGGGCAGGCAGTAAGGGCATAGGTGGGATACGTTAATCTTGGGATCAATCTTGAATGATTGGGGTAATTTTAGCACTACCACATTAGGCAAGATCACTTTAGAGATCACATATGGGCCAACTTGTTTCTCCATAAGTTTCCTTGAAGGTCGTGGAATATTCAGGTCCTTGGTACTTAGCCACACCAAGTCACCAACTTTGTACTCTGGAGCGCATGCTCGAGTATGATCTGCGTGTTGCATCATGTCATCACATGCTTTCTTCAATGCTGCCTCTGCTTCTTCTTGTACCTTTTGCATCTTAGATACAAAGTCTTCTACTGACTGTACTTTGACTTTCCTTCTGGGTTCTACTCCCATGCGAGGATGATATCCATAATTTGCAAAAAAGGGTGACATACGAGTAGCTGAATGGAATTTGTTATTGTGGGAAAATTCAGCAATTGGCAGCCATTTGGGCCAGTTGGTTTGTCAGTAGTTGACAAACATACGTAGGTACTGATCCAACTCCTGGTTCATTCTCTCTGTCTGCCCATCAGTCTGTGGGTGATATGCCATAGATAGTCTAGTTTGAATTCCCAATATGTTGTTCAGCTCTCGCATAAATGCGGAAGCAAATTGTGGTCCGCGATTGGAGATAACGGTATTGGGTAACCCATTGCCATACCTGATTTAGATAGAGGCACACCAGGCCCAATGATGAGGTTTCTGTAGTAGTAGGAATAATATGGACTGCCTTTGTGAAGCGGTCGCATACTACGAATATTGCATTGTACCCTTGAGCCTCGGGTAATCCAGTAATAAAATCCACAGATATATCTCGCCACAGTGCTTTAGGTATACGGTTTGGCATTAATTTTCCTGCAGGTTTTTCTGGAAATTTCTTCCCCCTCATGCATGTATCACATCCATCCACATACCCCAACACATACTTCGAAATTCCGGGCCACCAATAATTTCTCATTACTAATTCCAACATCTTCCATCTTCCTGGGTGTCCAGTAGTCAGCGTATTGTGATGTAACCGGACAATCTCCCTTTGCAAATCCTGATCCTTCAGTACATACACTTTTCCTCAAAACAACACCAACCCTTGTTCCTCAGCCCATTCATCTCCTTTAATATTACCTTTCTTCTCTCCCTTCAGAGCTTTCACAGCTTCCACTACTTCATTGTCCATTTCCAAACATTGTCTAATTTTAGACAACATTTCCATTTCTGAGCTATCTATTGATAGATGCCCTTGACGCATAGCACAAATGCGAAAGTATTCAGGTTTGAGTAAGGTAACATTCTTATTGTCCTCCTCCATCCCCCTTTTATGATCAATATGTCTGGATAATGCATCTGCTTTCCTCATTAAGCTTCCCACTTTGTGGACCAAGTGAAAATTGAAATGCAATAGGAATAGTGCCCAACACACTTGCCGGCGATTAAGCTTTTTAGTGGACATGAAGTATTGCAGATTTTGATGATCCATCCAGATCTCAATCTGATGTGTACATCCCTCCAAATAATGCCTCCATGCCTCCAATGCCCATATTATCCCCAACATCTCTTTGTCATGCACATCATAATTTCTCTCCACATCATTCAACCCTCAGGACAGATATGCACAAGGATGCCATTTGTCATCTTCACACAGCATTGATAATACTGCTCCAGTAGCAAAATCGGATGCATCTGATTCCACAAGTAAAGGGTGTGTGAAATCCACTGGGGCTAATATTGGTCCCTCCACAAACTTCCTCTTCAACTCCTCAAATGCTGTCTGCTGCTGCTCTCCCCACCTCCACACTACTCCCTTTTGCGTAAGGTTATGTAAGGGTGCAGCAATTTTAGAAAAATTGTGCACAAAGCGACGATAATAATTTGTGAGTCCCAAGAAGGCTTGAACCTCCTTGACACAGGTGGGCGCAGGCCAATCTGTGATCACCTGTACCTTGATTGGATCCATTTTGATCCCATCAGGGCCGATCAATAATTTTAGGAACTCAATCTTGCTTGCCCCAAACACACACTTCTCCGGTTTCAAAAATAGATCATTCTCTGCTAACCTCCGTAGCACCTCCTGCACTATCACCTCATAATCTTCTTCATCCTCTGTGAATATCAGAGTGTCATCAATAAATATTATTACCATGCCTTTGTCTATTACGTCCTTGAAAATGTTGTTCATCATATTTTGAAAGGTCGGGGGACTATTAGTCATCCCAAAAAACATGACAAGCGGCTCAAAGGATCCTTGACACGTGGCAAATGTGGCCTTCTACTCATCTCCTTACTTTATTCGTACATTGTTGTATCCCCATCGTAAATCCAATTTTGTAAAGACCTTGGCTTTTCCCACCTTGTCAATTATTTCTGAGATCAATGGCAGGGGGTACATGTTCTTCACTGTCCACTCATTCAGATACCTATAATCTGTACACATCCTCTTTCTTTGGTCTTTTTTTGGCATGAAGAATATTGGTGATGTCTGCAGTGATTTCAAAGGTCGTATGTATCCTTTGCACAATTGCTCCTTCAGGAATGCATCCACTTCTTCTTGTTCCATTGGAGATAATGGATATACCTTCGACTTCTTCGGCACAAACCCTGGCTTCATCTTGATCGCATGATCCCATGGCTTCCCACTGGCATTTGCTCAGACTCCTTCTTCTGGAACACTGACAGATATTCATGATACACTTTTGGCACCCATTCCTCCACTGGCTTCTCCACCTTCACAATATTCTTGTCCCATGACTGTCCTCCATGAATTGCTCTAAAGGTTTGCTTCTGCTCTTCTTTCTCAATCATGACTGGAACTTCCTCATTTGGCATTTCCTCATCCTCCACTTCCTCCATCGTAACAGAATACTTTCTCAGACTTTCTTTTTCTTTCTTTTTCCTTTTCTCCTTCTTCATCTTCCTCCCATACACATTACATTCCTTAGGACAATGAGTCATTTGTACTTTCCCAGTTTTCCAATCAATTTTGGGATTATGCTTCCATAACCATGGACATCCTATTATTAGATTGGTTTTCCCAAGATCGCACACTTTGAATATGGCTCACTCCTGATGCTCCTGATACTTTAGTACCATAGTCACCTCCTCCTTGATAGTTCCTCCATGATTGACTGTTCTGTCAATATTGTACACCATTATAGGTTGCACCAGCTTGCGTGTGCTAATACCGTTTCCAGTAATTAAGGACCAATTAATGAATAATCCTGTAGCACCACTATCAAGCAACGCTTCCACATCAATAGCTGCATGTGTGTCCACTGTCTTCAGTCCCACAGTCAAGGTGATTTTGGGTTCTATTCGTGCAGAGCAAATAAAGAATTTAGGGGTTTTCACAAATAGTGCTTGGCAATTTTCTTTGTCACATGATTTGCAACAGTTGTACTCCCCCTCAATTTCCTTTTCTGATTTACTCTGGGTTTTCTCGGATACTAATACATTGTAACGATTCTGGGTCACCAATGGGGAAACCTTCACTGGGACTCTTCCACAAAATTCTTCTGCTTGCCTTCCTCCAGCTTCACTTCCTCGATTGTAGCTTCCCTAATCTTTCTTTTCTGCCTACAATTCCTAGAAATGTGTCCTAACTGCCCACAGTTGAAACATTTAAGTGGGGCTCGACTCCCTGCTTGATCAACCTCCATTGCCTCTGCTGGTGCTGCTGACTCTGTAACTATAGGCGTCACTGCCATGGCCGGTGGCTGTGCCCTCAGAGCTTGCACCTGAGGTGCCTTTCCTTTCTCGGACTTTCCTCCTGATGACTTTCCAAATTTACTACTTCCGTACATCAACTTTGACTCCGCCTGTTCCTGCCGATATTGCCAGTCAAGGTGCATTGCCCAATTATACCACTCATCCAACTTCTCTGGTATAGAAGGTAGTTGGTAGATAGACTTGAATAAAGAGGGATTTAATCCTGCTTTCAAAAACTCTACCAACGCGGCTTCTCCCATGTCTGTTTGCGGAGCTTCTGCAATTCATCCACTGTTAGGGAACCTTGGCACATGGTCTTTAATTTAGCATTGGCTGTTGCCTTTGGATTAGGGTCTCCAAACTGTGCCTCCAATCTCTCCAGAAATTCTTTGAAGGTTGCAAATGGTTTATTTCCCATGGCAATTTGATTAATAGCCTCATTTCTCCAGAACTGTGCTTTCCCCCCCTGAATGTATGAGAGAGCAAACATAATCCTAGACTCGGCTGTATGAAACTCTGGCTTCCTCCCATGGATGTACAATACTATAGAGCTGATGAAGGATTTTGTATTCTCCATGGTACCATCAAAGATTTGCAGGGGCACGTACTTAGGTAAGTGCGCTTTTCCATTTCCGGATTTCTCTGCCATCTCATCCTCCTGTGACATCCACTCCACCATCTCCTCCATCTCATCATCTCTTTCTCCTGTTGTCTCTTGCTGTACTTCTGCTTGTCTGGGCTGTGATGCTGCCAACACTGCCACTAATTGTGACATTTGCACTGTAAGCGTATCAATTTTTGCCTCTAGTGCTGGTGTGGGAACAGGATTAGAACCAGGATTAGAAGTTGAAGGTTTGGACATAATTGTAAAATCTGTGATGAATCACTTCTTCAACAAACTCAAGATTTGTTCTTTGAGACCTCTCCAAATGTTTACAGGTCACATGATCATTCAACAATCATTCGTCAATGGTTCGTCATTCGTTCATCGTTCATCGGGCACCTCATTTGACACTTTGTATCAATAACCCTTCCAACAGTGCCTGATCTTGGGGATAACACTGAATTTGGCTTGTAACTAAAATAGTTGTCTGAATAGAGTGATGTAAATCGTTACTAAACCAGATCCAATTGGTTGTCTGGTTGCAGCTGTCCTAATGATGAGCGCTGCCTCTCGATCACTGGCAGTCACAATGTAAGGTGAGGCCTGGCGTCGGCTTACAAAAGAAAAGGTAGATTATGTATATACAAGTACTTCCGGCTCGTGCCAAAAGGATGAGTAATCAGATATGGTGTGGTGAAACAATGACATATGCACAAGTAAGAGAAGGCACACTGATATGGGCAGTTGTGTTCTTCTGTTAGGGCGACACCCACTATCTGCTAGCTAAGACCATGTGGGTTCTCTCTACAAGAAGGGGGTGGGATCCACGCTCATGATGGGGGAACTGATGGTTTTGATGTGAGGGGTTATTAATAGATGAGTTGGTTGAGAAAGGCCTTTCACACCAAAAGTGTAGGTGGAATACCTAAGAGAACACAACTGAGGTCCCCTAGGCATATATTTAGGGTTTATATACTATGTTACATATATTGTACATTGTTGTTACCAACGCACTCATACATGTGTGTACATATTGATGCATGCAAAATAAAATTCTCACACTATCAAAGTGTAGTGTCATTTGGCGTCATGTAGCATAATTCAACATAATAAAATAAAAATGAAATTTTATTAGGTAACAGGGTGGTTTCCTAACAGGTGGCACTATGGAACTTCTTCTACAGGGCATGGATCCCAATATTGTAGCGACACAGGGATGCTGGTTGTCCCATGCTTTTCTCGAATATTGGCAGTGTATTGAATCCATTCTCCCTCTCTTTATTTCTGATGCTGCCAATTCTCACCATGCACATGGCTTGGAGGCCACCATGGATACTTATGCTCATTATCATCATCTCCCCATGTCATCTCATTAGGGCAATTAGTACATGTTGCATGGCTCATTTACTATTACTCCTGATACTGTGAATATCTGTAGACTGCTTGGTGAAATCATATATCTGTTTTTCTCGCTCAGCTCTGGTTTGGGGTGCCCAGTCTGAAGAGACTCATCTGTTGTGAGCTGTGCTCCTTCATGGTGTAGTCTTGTTTCTCCCCTTCAGACTTTTTGTCCATTTGTGGGACTAACAGAGCATGCTCCAAAGATTCTGATCACGATCCTTGTTTTCCACTTCCAAGCATTATGCTTATTGTGTTCCACAAACGTGCCTGTCACATGACCAACATCATATGATGCTGCACCTGACAGTTCTTCCAGAATTAGGGTTGCATAAAAAATTCATATTTTTTACCAACCCATTTTTTACCTATTTTTTACTGGTAATTTACTAGTAAATTACCACCCCAAGATCTTGAAGTAGTAATTTACCAAATCATGTGATAGGTACCTATCACATGACAACTCTGACAGCTCTAGTTTGGGACGTTGACAAGCTGGAGGTAGGAGTTACTTAGTTACTAGGCTTGTTCACCCAAAGTTGTTACAAAGTAATGTACATATCAATTGGTTACTAGTTTGGGTCATCATTGTGAATGACATTTGACAACATGCATGTGACCATGGTTCAAACTCAAACTCCAAATCAAAGAAGTTTACATATGTAATGCCTTCAAAAACTGAGATCATTGCTGTTAACTATGTGTCATGTGCCCACAGCTATCATTGATATCACTGGCCATACCATTTATGTAACAGTTCAATGACTAGATAAATCCTGAATCTGTTGGATGTGTATGGTACACCAGGAGTGCCAGGCAGGATCTGAACTTGAGACTTCGAATCTGGAGTGATCCTACTAAATCCTAACCATAATACACACAAGCATCCACTCGATCAGTGCCTCCCATGGTCTTGACTAATGTTGTACTCATTGTTGGGAATGATGAGCAGGCTACTTTACTCATTCTTAACCTTTTCCCTTCATTTTTTTTGGCCTGGGTGCATAACACTTTTGTATGTATATATTGTGTTCATAAACAGCTATTTTTATTTTTAAATTGAGCATTTGAATCCAGGCCATGTGTCATTGGACTTTGGTCGCATTTCTGAGATTAAGTCAGCTACATGTTTTGCTGCTATGTACTACTAGTGCCCAATTCATCAATATCCATCATTAGGATATATCATAGGTTAGCAAACCATCTATGCTTTGTTGGAATGCTATCCGAGTGTCTCCCCAAAAGTATCTGGATTCAGGTTGTACTAATTCTTTCTCTCAGGCGCATTAGGGTGATGTGGAAGGGCCCATTGGTCAAGTGAGTCTTTTCACATGTCAATGTGGTCTGTTCATGCCTCATTCCTTCTCTAGTGCACATATTGGTCAGTTCTGGGTGTCTTATGCCACAATCCATCGTTTGCTGCACATCTGATGGGCAGCAAAATGAGGGCTTTTCCAACATGCTACATGTACATGGCCTGAGTCTGGAATGTGCATTCTATCATTTACTGTACATCGATATTTCCGTACTGACTCTGGAGCTTGTACGTATTCCTTTCCTCTATAATTAGGTTCTACTTTGTCCCGGGCTCGCCCATTCAACAGTTCATTGTGGTTATGTGGCATTGTCTCCCAGATCCACCAACCCTCAACAAAAATATGTTCTTCTGGCTTCTGCTGCACTCATTCTGGTGCTTTTATTACATACAAACCTTGCATTTTGTTTCAAGATGCTTCAAGACCTATTTAGTGGTAATATTGACCTCACCTCAATTGCCTCCCACTCTGTAGATGAAGGTGCAGCTGTGAGCTTAATGCACTTCATATAGAATGGTCCATCAAGTCCACAGAACAACACTGCACATCCAGAGCAGAGACCCATAATGGGAAGTCCCAAATGCAGCAAAGGTGGTGGTGCAGAGGGAAGGCACAGGTACTGTTGGTGATGAAGTTTATAACTTTTAGGTTCAAACCATGAATTTGTGCCAGGTGGAGGCACTGCTGCCTACTCATCCCAAACAACAGAGAAACTGATTCATTTTCTATGCTAGATAAATTGGCTGGAGGATAACTTGGTGAATACAAGGCCATTTCATGCAGGCCCATCTAAGACATCATGCTGGCATGGAACACAGGCCTTCAAATACTTGGTAAGCTCTCATCAGGAAAAATCTGTGGGGCTACAGGTACTATGTTGACTTCCCCCTGTTATACTCTGCTACATAGGTCAATATAGCAACCAAAGACTGGTAGCTCAAGACTTCCTTCAACTTTTCCTGATGCTGGCAACAGCAAGAGGAGAAGGAGAACTCAAAAGTGTAGCTGAATTCTGCACTTCCCACCTTAACTGCTCTTCTTCCCACTGTTGTGCTCACCTTTCTTCCCTGTGGGTCGCAAATTAAAAGTCACAAATTAAAAGGTGGCTGACTGGTGCACAGGTTGGATCCAACTTGGCAGCTGAATAAGGTAGTTGAAACTCAGCAGCTGAATGACATAGTTGAAGGCCAGTGCTACCATGAGAACTGCCATCCGGCCATGGCCCAGCCCAGCCAGGGCATGGTTTGCGGATGTGGCAGAGTGCATTGAGGGCACTTGGGGAAAAACTTGAACATGCCAGTGAATATGTTTGGTAAAAGTCATCAAATAAAGCCAAATACTGTCCTTCTGGAATATTGAAATTTGCCTGAACATAGTGTCGAAGAGCTCCTAACCACACAAGCAAGCCTCAAATATGCAAAAGTGTTATGTCGGCTCAAACAGTCACTTTCAGATCCTTCACCCAATATGCCCAGCAGCGGCCACTCACCCAAAGCATAGATGGTTTGCTAACCTATGATATATCCTAACAATGGATATCGATGAATTGGGCACTAGTAATACATAGTGGCAAAACATGTAGCTGACTTAATCTCAGAAATGCGACTGAAGTCCAATGACACATGGCCTGGATTTGAACGCTCAATTTAAAAATAAAAATAGCCATTTATGAACACAATATACATACAAAAGTGTTATGCACCAAAAAAAACAAAGGGAAAAGGTTAAGAATGAGTAAAGTAGCCTGCTTGTCATTCCCGATGACAAGTACAACATTAGTCAAGACCATGGGAGGCACTGATCGGTGGATGCTTGTGTGTATTATGGTTAGGATTTAGTAGGATCACTCCAGATTCAAAGTCTTGAGTTCAGATCCTGCCTGGCACTCCTGGTGCACTGTACTCCCTCCACCCTCCATATACATACATACATCAATGGTGACTCAACAATAGGCTAGGTGAGCTTGCGAGCCTGGCCAAAAAAGTTGTGTCCAGGCTTTGTAAGCACAATGTGACTTTGACATCTTTTCAACATACTTTGACATCTAGTGTTGTTAGAGGTCTGTGCACAGCAGAGGTTAAGAAGGGCAAGAAGAAGATATGCTTCCCCCTTCTTTCTTCCCCATCCCTTTATGTTGACAGACACTGTCTGTGTTGAAATTAAACCCTGAGATACATGCTGCATACATGAGGCAATACATGCAGCATACACATGTTACTGTGCTTACTGTGCATACATGTGGTAAACACATTCCTGAGTCATGTGACATCCTTATTATTGTGTATATAAGGAGAACCTGTACCGTAGTAGGAATACAGTGTTCTTACCTCTGCTAACCCTAGCTGTAAGTCTAACTAAACCCCAGGTAGGTTGTAAGGAACATGTTGTCTCTTCCCCTGTGCAGCATATATAGTCTGCTCCAACAGGTTATGGGCCCTGCTGGGCACGTCGCGAACGTGCCTTAATTGGCTGCAAACGATGTTGACTTCATCGTCTCCAAATTATAACCTTGCACTCTTTGTGAGCTGCATCGTGCTCCCCACAAGTTGCACTTAAAACCTAGGTTGACTAGGGTTAACCACTCTGAAGGAGTGTTTTTTCCGAGATTGTGAAACATGTTTTCTTGGATAAAAGACTGATTGAGCGCTTTTAACAGCTGCCACCACATAATCATGTCTTCAACCCTTGAAAAACTCATACAAACTTTTGATGGCTCAAATTACATTCAATGGTCAGGTCTCAGGGCCTCTGGCAAATAACTAGCGGGGCGGAAGTCAAACTGCCTCCGGCGCCTCCTTTGACGGCAACAAACACTACTCTCATAGCAGATGCTACTGCCAAGCTCCAGACCTGGAGCAACAAAAATGACCAGGCTATTGGTAGCCTAGTGCTCCACCTGGCCCCCTCCATTCGGCAGCATGCCAACACCAAGGATACTGCTGAGGAGGTGTGGGATCTCATTCGCACTGATTATGGTGTTGATGGCCCCTCCCAAGTCTTTGCAGACTTTAGGTCTGCAATAGCAATCAGAATTCCAGCTGCAAATCCTGCGCCAGAGATTGCTAAGATGGCTGACAAGTTCGAGCGCCTCACGGCTGCCAATGTCGCATCCCCAAACTAGTTCAGGCGATGATCCTACTTGCTGCAATGCCACGCGAGTACGATTCTTTGTCTGCCATGGTCCTTAACATGACCGCTACTAGTGCCTTGACATTTAAACATGTCAAGGACTCCATTGTCGCTGAAGCCTCAAGGCGCATGGCAGTAGGAAAGCCTGCTGGCCAGCCTCAGGCCAACAAACTTTCCACTGTCAAATGCAAAGGGGGAAACCCCAAATGGCAGCCCAAAGAAGGGCAAAACAACAATGGAGATTCATCCCAAAAACATGGACAATGTGGGGACAAAAAGACTAAGGAGGAAAAGCCTAAAGAGAAACATACCCACCTTGCCTCCAGTGCCTTTACCACCATAAATGGTAATGGCACCATCATACCGCCAATGCCGCTCATTCAGCACATCGAAAAATGCGACCACACTCCCACAAGGGATCCTCGCCACCGACTGCCTCCACAGGCATATATGGGCACGGCCTCTACCTCTCATTCAGTTTACGCCAAATATCAGCAAGCTCGAGACACCCTCAAGCAAATGCATCTTCTGCACACCGCAAAAAATCTGCAACTGCTGGAAGAGCACCTAACAGTGCGAGAAGGTAAGAGGAGGAGGATTGAACCAGAACCAAGAATCGAGGAGGTAGAAGACGACATCGTCTCCCTCGTATCCAAACCTCCAGTGTCTGATGAGGAAGTATGAAAAGCTGTCAACAAGATGCTCGTCGATGAACCCCTTGAAACAGGAGTGTATGATGACAGGTCAGTCCTTTTCCCTGCAAGCACAAAGATTAATATTCCTATGAATACAGCGAACTTTTCATGTGAAATTTTACCGCTATTAAATGTATCATGGAATTATTTAGATCTTAATACATGTGTTATGTGTGCAAATGGAAATTGTAAGAAAGGTGCCAACTGGATCATGGATTCAGGCACATCAAAACACTTCACTGGTGAAATGAAAGATTTTGCTTCCTATGAGCCTTTACTGAGAAAGGACTCTACCTTGGTCCAAACAGCCACAGGTACTACTCATATAGTAGGAAAAGGAGCAGTCTTCATTAAACATCAGGTAGTATGTCACAGGAAGTCAGAGACGCATGAAACACGATTATACCCTGTCTACTACATACCCGACATTAATACTCAATTAATGTCAATGGGCGTCTTCTTACAAGACAGAAGTGATGTGCGTGGTTCCTCCGCACACATTTCATTTATCGAGAAAGGAAACCCAATTATGCATTATGTCCCTCTTAGGAGAAGTGACATGATTCATTGGGCTCGGACTCATATAATGAGCACCAAAAAGGTCAATGTCACGACCATTTATGTTGCTGACTACTTGACTTGGCATAGGCAACTTGGACACCCATCCAAAGAGGTGCTAGGGAAAATGCCTAATAGCACCATCAAATTCCTGAGGAATTTAATTATTCCTAAAGACAAAATTATATGTCCAGGGTGCACTGAAGGGAAAATGACCTCAAAATCTTTTCCCAAATCAAATTCACATGCAGCAAAACCCTTTGAATTAATACATTCTGATCTAAAGGAACTCCCGGTACTATCGTACCACAAACATAAATACTTTATTGTATTTCTGGATGACAAAACGTCACATATCTGGGTCCAGTGCCTTAGAAAGAAGTCTGATGCTGCTGCAGCGATTAGACAATTTCAGCCAATGGCTTCAACCCAGTATGGCGCTACAATCAAATGCTGGCATGTTGATCCAGGGGGGGAGTTCAAAGATCGTGAGCTACAAAATATGCTCAAGGATTTTGGCATCAAAATAGAGATGTCTGCACCCCACATTCACCAACAGAATGGGCACGCAGAGCGTGCCATAAGGACAATAATAGAAAAGTCACAAACCCTGCGATTCACCGCTTGTCTACCACAATCATGGTGGGAATTTTGCATTGAACATGCAACACACCTATACAATTGAACCCCAATAAGGCGCCTGAAATGGCTGACACCTTTTGAGGACCTGACAAAGGTCCACCCAGATCTAAACAATCTGAAGGTCTTCGGTTGCGGTGCTTACATCTATCTACCCAAGGAAAAACATCCAACCACATTATCTCCTCAATTGGAGTTAATGACGTACCTTGGATTAGAAGATGGCATTAAAGCATACTGTTTCATACGACTTAATGGTGCAATATTCATTGGTGCTATGGCACTATTTGATGAAACGTTGTTCCCATGCTGTCCCAGAGCTAAAACTCCTGCCAAGACAGACCTTGGTGATTTTCCACATCCAGAACCAGAAGATGACGACCACTCATCTGGAATGGATGGCAATGATTCTATACCGCCACAAAATCTGCCCCTTCCTCCATCATCGGAAGATGATGATGATGATGTATCAAGTGAGCAAAAGGCGCATGATGATGCAACTGATGCTCCTCCTCCGCTGCCTCCAGTAACCACTGAGGACTTTCATCCAAGACATGAAGATCAACAGGAATGGCAGCAATTGCCCCGTCAATCAGGCAGGCAGAGGAACATCCCAAACCGTCCTGGCAATACCTATGGAGAGAAGCGACTCCCCTCTGACATAGAGAGAGACATTGCATGTGATCAATATTGGAAGAGATCTGTGGGTCAAGATTTGGATCATAACCAAACATGACCACGATCTCAACAACAAGAACCGGTTGCTGGACCGAGTTTGGCACCCCACGAGAGTGTGCCCAATTCCAATAATCAAGAACATGATCACCCAATGGGGGAACTGGACAAAGCAGGTTATATTAAAAAGATAACCAAGGAAGGTGGAGATAAGCTTATTCACTGGCTGTTGTCAAAAGCAGTCAATCCATCAAGTGAAATAAGCCAGGTTCCAAACCAATTTTGTGATATTGCACGCCTACCACAGCAGCAGCAACTTGAGTGGAAACAGGCTTGTCGTGAAGAATTAGAGGCTCTTCGCAAGCGACAAGTCTATGACATCATCGATCTTCCACATGATCAAAAAATGATCAAAAACAGATGGGTTTTCTCTGTGAAATCGGACGGAAGAAAACGAGCCAGACTCGTGGCCAAAGGCTTTTCACAGGTCAAAGGCATTGACTTTGATGAGATTTTCTCACCAGTAGTCCGCTACGAGACTGTACGCCTCATGTTTGCACTTGCATCTCTAGAAGGCATGTATATGACTGGTCTAGATGTAAAAACTGCATTTTTATATGGCAAACTAGAAGAGGAGATCTATATGGATCAACCCAAGGGTTTCAGACTTGAGGGAAAAGAGCGCAAAGTAATGTGCTTACATTGAGCATTGTATGGCCTTAAACAGGCCTCACTAGCATGGTGGAAAGAGCTAGAGGCATTTATGCAAACCATTGGGTTTGTGCATGCCAGCTCTGATGCTGGCATTTTCATACACAAGGATCCCAAGACAGGCAGCATTGTTATTGTGCTGGTCTATGTTGATGATGGCTTGTTCATGGGGAAAAACAAGAAACTTGTGGATGAAAAGAAGAATGCTTGTCTGAAGCATTGGGAGTGCCATAGTACTGAAAAAGTCACGGAATTCTTAGGCATGTGCATCACCCAGACTGCAAGCAAAGTCAAACTCGATCAAACTGAATATCTCGCCAAAGTGCTCGAGAGGTTTGAGATGACAAATGCCAAAGCTGCCCCCACTCCACTCCCAACTGGTTACAAACCGTCGGAAAACACAGCAACACCAAATGCGGCACTTAGATCAAAATATCAGTCTGTGATTGGATCTTTATTGTATCTGATGCCCAGAACGCGACCTGATATCGCTTATGCGGTAATCAGGATGTCACAATTCTCAGCTAATCCTAGCCAAGAACATCTAGACAAAGTGATGTACATCATGTGCTATCTGGTGGGAACCCAGAAATATAATATTGTCTATGATGGAGAGAAATCCGAAGGGCTACAGGCCTTCACAGATTCTGATTGGGCAGCTGACACTGTCAAATGCTG